>CM051824.1:144715644-147215644 GCA_028451465.1 Erethizon dorsatum | reverse complement strand
ATCCCCACTTAAAACTCTGGGTGGCCTCCCCTTCCCTCCCCTTCCTTCCGTCCCGTTGAGCCCTCCTGCTCAGTGACATCCTGACATCTTACCTGTCTGGTCTCCCTGGCTGGACTTCTGCATAGCTTTTCAAGCGACTCTGGCCTAGCCTTCATGTGGCAGATCCTTCTGGAAAACCCATGTGCCCTGGCCCATTCCAGTCCTCAGCAGCTAAGATCTACACACTGGGAACGCACCAAGGCTCTCTGGACCAAAGCAGGCCTCATCTACTTCCAGGTGGGGGTCCTTGCCAGCCTGTGCCCAAGATGTCCCTGTCATCTCAGGGCTGGCATTGGGCAGCACGGAGGGAATAGCCAAGCCTGGGTATGAGTGGCTTTCTCTGATGTGTTTGAACAGCTGAGCAAACTGTCCTTTGCTTTCAAAAGGAAAGATATTCATCCAGTTTTCAGAACTCACCCAACCGGTTTCCTTGTTTTTGAAGAAACAGGGTAAGCTGGCCTTTGCCAGAACCCACCTGAGCTCAGGTGTGTTGACACAAGAGAAGGTGACATTTGGAGAGGGGCAGGTGTGTTTACCAAACTGGGGTTGGGCCTAACCATTCCAGAAAGCTTCCTGACACTTGCTGTGCCCTGGAATTTCCCTCTGCCCGTGGAAGCACACGCTGGGCCTTGGGAAGAATTAGAAAGGGCAAATCATGGTGACTGCCATTTAGGTGCCACATTTGGGCAACTCTCTCTCTCTCTTTTTTTTTTTTTTTTTGGTGGTGCTGGGGATCAAACCCAGGGCCTTGTGCACGCAAAGCAAGAACTCTACCACTGAGCCACATCCCCAGCCCTTGGGCAACTCTTTGTCAGGGTAAACTTTAGATTTGTTTCCAGCAACAGTAATACTTGTAACTGAAAATACTATCAGGGAATAAAATCTGGAGTTTGGTTCACGGTAATGTACACATGCTGATGTCTTAGTTTTGATGGCTCTGCTGTGGCCACGTGAATAAAATGTTAAACACTGGGGGGAGGGGTGCTGAGGGTGTATAGAAGCTCTTATCATCATGGCAACTTCCCTCTCAATCTAAAATTAGGGGATGTCAAAAGAATTAAGATGTATTATGTACATGTACCAACTCCCCACAATGAATGTAATTATTATGTACTGCAAATATGTACTCATGAAAACGAAAATTAAACAATTTTCAAAATAAAAAGCTTATTTTTTAAAAAATGGTCAGCTTTACCCCTTTCTGGGGGGGGTGAAGTACTCCCCTCTTTCCATGAGGGGTGACGAATACTCAGCGCTTCATAATTATGTCCTCATTCAGTTTGTGAGGTACAGGCTCCAATCCCCGTGTCACAGATGAGAAGACGACACTCAGCCAGGCCCATGGGTCTTAACCGTCCAGTCACAGGAGCCAGCCTGCGCTGACCGTATCACGACAGTGTGAAAAGGAATGTGCGCGCACACACACACACACACACACACACACACACACGGTCGTCAGTAACTCCTAAATCTGCCCGGGACCCACCCCGCTCACCCAGGGGTTGCCTGTCCTGTGTAGGCATTAATGGCCCACGTGCCCTCCAAGCCCGAAGTGGCAGCAGCGCTCTGTGGCCACCCTGGATGTGGCACTCATCTACAGGAGAACCTAGCCCTCTTGCCTCTGTGCTGCCTCCTCACTTAAGAGTGTGCTGTGGTTTCTATCTAGTGTCCCCCAAAAGCCTCATGCATTCGTGAGTGGGGTTTTTGGAAGGTGACTGGATTGTGGGGACTTCTAGCTGACCTGCTGTTAAGAGGGAGGCCTGTCTGGAAGAGGAGGTCACGGGGGTGTGGCCTGAAGGATTTGTCCCCTTACTGGCTCCTCCTTTGATCTCTGTCTGCTTCTTGTCTACCATGCCATGAGCAGCTCTCCTCTGCCATGCCCCTCTGCCATGCCAGACTGCCTTGGAGCCAGCCAACCATACAGACCATAAACGTGAGCCAAAATAAACCTTTTCTCCTTTAAGTAGTGGGTTTGGGTATTGTGTCTCAGTGATGAGGAAAGTGACTAAGACAGGGTGCAGTCCATTACGGGCCAAGCCGGGCACGCACTCCTCTACTGAGTAGTCAGCTTCACGTTCCTATAACAAAACACCTAAGCCAGGCTACTGATGAAGAAAAGGATTATGTAGCTCACCGTTTCAGAGTTCCAGTCCAAGATCGGTGGCCCTGTGGCTTTGGATCTCTGGTGAAGATAGGGGATGACAATGGTGGCACTTTCTACTGGAGAGAGTGCTCACATCTCAAGCGAAGAAGCAAAGAGAGAGACAGACCCTGGTCCCACAATCCCTGATGGCCTCAGAGCTTTCACAAGACCCCACCTCCTAATGGTCCACAGCACCTCTCGATAGTACCACCCCAAGGATCAAGCCTTTAACATATGGACCTTTGGGGGACATTGCTCATATTCAAAACATAGCACCTATGCATCCATCCATCCACTCATCCATCCATCCCTTTCTTCTTCCATTACTTGTAAAAACAAGGAAACAACACATGTAACCAGTCTGCGAAATGCATAACAACCACAGAATCTAAGATTTCCCAGAGGTACTACAAAGTCAATTGTTCAAAAACAGGTATTCATCTTTGTTACCCCAAGAACTAATGCAAAAACAACAATTTCTGGGTCTCGCCCCAGGGTTCTGATTCAGAAGGGCTGAATGGGGCCCGGTATCTGCATGTTTCAGATACCCCCATATCCCTGATGCACTGCCAGGTTTGTGGCCTCACTCAACAGACAAATACTTCGGGAAATGGCCAGTGGGTCCCTTTGCAAGCGCAGCTTTGCGAGCGCCACTAGGGCTGCGGTCGTGACATCACTGCTCAGGAAGCCTTCTCCTGTCTGCAGGCACAAGGTCCTCCGCGCATTCACTCCTCTGCTTCAGTTTTGTCCTCTGGTATAAGGAAGACACCTGCCCCCTTTCTCACAGGACCAGCCCACAGGTATGTGAAGAGAGCCATACTTTCTAATGTTTTCTCTCTTCTAAGCCAAATACCTGCAGTTCCTCCAGTTACTTTTTTAACGGAATGCATTCTCCTTGTTCCGATGCAAACGTGAATCTCGGCGTGGGGGTGGTGTTCTGGAGGTGCCTGGGCCTTGACCTTTGAATCGGTGATTGTTTTCCAGTCTGGGCTCTTGCTAACAAGAGGCTGACCAGGGTAAAGGTTCTTGACCGTGGCTAAACACTGGAATCACCTGGGAGCTACAGAGAGCTGTCCAGTGCTTGGACACCAACCACCCTCCCGACATGAATGTCACTGATCTGGGGTTCTGCCTGGGGAAGAAGATATTTTTTAAAGGTTCCAGGTGATCTCAATGCGTAGCCAATGTTGACAACTATGGGTATAAAAGGACATTGATTTCTGTTAGTCTGTTAGCTCTCACTAAACTCCCTCACACTCAGCCTTTCCTGCTGACAGCCAGGTCTTCCTCGACATGTACTAGAGAAATTGGTTAGGTGAACCTGACTGCCAGGCTTTACATTTACTCCTGGTAAGCATCACCCTTTGGCTTGGCCCATTGTTGCAAGGCCACTGAAGGTCATGCAATGAGAAGTGCATTGACTGTCTGCTCTCTCTAACTCAGAGTCTTTCCCAAGTTCACGGGAAACATGGGTGAAACTGTGGATGTTTGGAAGATATGCTAATGAAAACCCTTTGGGAATCAAATGACATTACCTGCTCTTCAAGCGACTAGATATCCTTTTACAGATAAATTGCGGGCGCTAAAGGTTTATGGTCCCACGTAAACCCATGCGTATGGCATTTATTGCTGAAATGACATGTGTCCAACAGCTCTCCAAAGTTCTCTGTTGTACCCTCCAAAGTGGGAACTAAAGCCATCAAGATGGGATGCGGGGGTACTGCCAGTTGATGTCATTTTCTACGTGTGACCTCTCCAATGTGACTCCAGATCATCTGTCACGTGCACTGATACTAGCTCAGAAGCTCTGGGCCGCCTGAAGATGTGTCTAAGTCTGTGATGACACATGTCCCACTCCAGAGTCGTAAGCTCTCTGACCGCGCTGAGAGCATCAGTCGCCCTGGTATGAAGGACGGGGCTCCAAGGCACAGCACAGAACGTTCCAGGAAAAGTCCGGCAAGTTAGAGAAAGGTTTTGTAGCATTTGCATTTTCAAAAATGCTATTTGTTTAATATTCACTATACCAAACCTCTTGCTGAAGTACCATTTCCTTTTCTTCTCCCGTTTTTAGCAAGGCCAACTTTATACCATTATATTTCAATGCTGCCTGTGCTGTCCCCTGGGGCCTCTTAGGAAAGCCAGCCACTGTGTTCTCCCGAGGGAACGCGAAGCGTGAATGAACAATGCTCGTGGCGTGAAAACCACACAGAGCCGGATCAGAGGATCAGCGAGCTCGAGCGGCCTCTGCACATTGGCCTCGCGAAGCAGGGGACCAGCTCTGCTTCTCTATTAAGCTGACACTTGAAGCCCACAGTCCAGGGTCACCTGAGGCAAGACAGCCTCTGACAGGGCTCCTCCAGGCCCTAGTCACCAAACGCCCCGAGGCTATTTTGCACCAGATTTGTCACCTGTACAGAAGACTCGGGATACAATAGGTTTCCCTTGCTGCCAAAAGCACAGAAGCCATTTGCTATTTTTTCCTGGTATTTCTCAAATTCATGTTTAGTAGACAATCAACTCCCTATGTGTCTGTCCACATCTAATTATTTTTTTTAAAAAAACCATAAGAATTTTCTATAAAAGATTCTATTTTAGATAAGGTTACACCCAAGTTTGCATTCCACAGTATATAGTTTTTCTGGATGTTTTTATATCTCCATCTTCTTCTCCCCAGGTTAACATTTTATTTTATATTTAAAGGATAGACTGAATATTATTTTTACCCAATCTGCTGTTGATGGACATTTAGGTCATCCTAATGTCCTAATCTTTTAATATTGCACAGGATGTCACTGTTCGTTCATGTGATAAATCAAGGCAAAAGTGTGTGCTGCATTGGGCTTTGTATTTTTCAAAGCGCTTTTTAAATACGATGAAATATAATACAGAAAACCCCATGAGACACATACGTGCCTCACAAGTATCCCACATGGCAAGCACGAGTGAAATATTATCAACACTCCTCAAATCCTCCACGAGCTTCCCCTCAATCCCCACTGTCCCCCCAAAAGCCACTGATATCTTATTTTCTGAGAATCATATCATAAAAAAATGCATTTTGAAAAATTGTAAACCAGAGGGGGAAAAAAAGTAAAGATGGGACCCAAAAACACATAGAATTTACTTAAAGAATAATCCTTTTAAGGCTGCTGGGTCTCACCCAGTGTCTTCCTTTTGACTTTGCTCCTGGCTGCTGCTTATGAGGACAGCAGAGAAACAGGACTAGGAAGAGGACAAGGGGGGGACCCAGCCGTACTCACCACAGGGCGAGTCGTTGCTCGATTTCCTTGAGAAAATTGGTATGAAATTTGTGCAAAGGTTCGAAATTCGGGAATATGAGACTTTTCAAAGTTTCGGGCATGGCGTCCTCTTTGCTCACTGTGCTCTGAAACCACTGGGAAGGGAGAGAGGAGAAGTCAGAGGAGTCAGGATAAACAGTGGATGTCGGCAGCACTGGGGAGCCACGCTGCAGTCGTGCGCGATGGAAGGCCCAGGCCGCCCATGAGGCTTTTAGCATTCTGAGAACAGGCGGGGACCTGGCCCCCGTGCTTCCCCAACTCTACGCGATAGGGGGTGAGTGCCCCTCTCTATACTATTGCTTTCTTGATTTCTTCCCCAGGGATTGTTTAGGCCAGGATGAGTTCCTCACACAGGCTACTACTTGGATCTAAGCCTCCCTTCTTGGCCAACTCACTGGATGTCACTGGTTTATGATCACAGAACACTCTCTTGCTTCGCTGCTTTGGGAACTGCCACCTCTGCTCTTCCGTTAAATGCTGAGCATGGAGGAGGCCACACTGGGGGACAGAGTGGCCACATGCACAGAGTCCTTAGGTCACTGAGGTGAGAGGGGATGGGGGCCCACAGTGTTCACAGGACTGGGCAGGAGGCCCGCTGCAGGGAGGACAGAAATTTCAGTGGTTCCAATGAACCTTCCACCCGGCCAGTTCTTTCCCACAGTGCGGGGGTTAGAAAGCCACCCGGAATGCCTGGGTTTTGCTCCCAAGACGGAACAGGATTGATTACAATAATAAAAAGAAGTCTTCTGGCAGATTTTGCTGACATGGCTCAATTCATCAGCAAAGATAAAACGAGGCTCCCGTTCATTCGGAGACCTCCCTTGAGCAAAAGTAAGCAGTTTACATTTGACGATGCACAAAACACAAAATGTTCTGGGTTGGTATGTTCAGACAGTAAAATGCTTGGTTTTAATTTTCTCTACTTTAAGAACTTCCTTTGCACTTAAAACTACAATTGTAACATTTTTATAAGAGTATATTTCAAATTAAATCGAAGATTAGCATTTAATTTCCATAACCCAGGACCAAAATCCTTTCAACTGAAGTCAGAGGACATAACACTTAATTAGTTCCAGCTTCTCTCCTGAAGTTGAGTATTAGTTTAGATAAATGAAGTAATTTAATTCTTTAGAGGAAATACTGCACATACCGAAGTGATGACCTCGAGGTCCTTCAGATAAGTCCGCTCCGTGGTGGAGACTTCTTTAGCAATGTAGTACGCCTTGTCGGTTGGAAATCTCTGCAAAATCCATCAAAGAAAACGAGACGCAACAATCACTCAAGTGTCAGTCTCTGAGATTGTCCGGATTATAAGAAAGTCCTGATTATAGTGATGGATTACTAACTTAACGATCTTTTGTCAGCCAGCAAATAAGCTCTTATTTATTCTCCTTTCTGTGTTAGAGAAATCAGGACAAAAGAATGGATGTCATGGTGAGAATATGTTCTAAGAATGTAACTATTACCGTCAGCTCCGGGGCTCAAATTAGCAAAGGAACAGTTACGTAGTCTTCAAGGGGACATATGAAGGAGAAACTAGGGTCCTCTGTCCTAGCGCCACGGCCAGCAGTGCCGGTGTTCAGGAAATCTCGTGAAATGGAAGTTAGGGTGTCTGCGGGGATACCAAGGGTGGCTGGATGGGAAGCGACAGGGTGAAATCAGCTGGTGACGCCACGGTGACTGGATCCCCTGCGCCTATGAGCCAGGGGGACAGCAGCACCTGAGAGCAGAGCAGCCACCAGGTTTTGCTTTCTCTCTGAACAAAGAGAAAGAGGAGTCCCTTCCTGCTTGCCGTCTTGCTCACTGCCCACCAGGATCCACCGATTCCACCGTGGGAATAGGCACCAAAGACCTGAGGCTCGAGAAGGATGTGGGCACCTGTGTTCAGAGCAGCATTATCCACAACAGCAAGAGGCGGGGCGACCCAACTGCCCACGGACAGATGGATGGGCATGCAACGGACAAAGGCTCAGCCTTCGGGAAGTCAATGTGGGTCCACGCTACAGCAAGGATGAACCTCGAGGATGCAATGCTGAGTGGAATAAGCCGGGCACGACAGGACAAATCCTGTAGGATTCCACAATAAGAGGTACCTCGAGTCACACTCAGAGGCAGGAGGGAGAAAGGGGGTTGCCAGGGGCTGGCTGGCATGGGGGATTATTCTTTAACAGGAAGAGCTTTTGCTGGGGAAGGTGAAAAAGACCTGAAGATGGATAGAGATGATGGTTTTGTGACAATGAGAAATACTAATGGCACTGAACTGTACCCTTTAAAGTGGTATCTTTACTAGTACGCTTGCCTACTTCCCCCTCTCGTCCCATTTATGGAAGATCATGTGTGTTACTCACGTGTGTGTGAACACACACACACACAGGCACACACACACGCACACACACAGAGAAGTTCACCCAGCACCTTCCTCCGGCCCTCCTCCTCGTCGTCGGTCCTTGGGCACGCCTGGTCGTTCAGCAGCGGGCTGATCAAGGGCGAGGCCTGCTTGGTGTCGGGGCTCAGGTTGGGAGACAACGTCACAGTGGCAGTGGCGGGGACAGCTCCTCCCTGTGAGTTGATGGACAGCTCTGAAAGGTGAGGGCTACCAGTCAGGGAGCCTGTTTGGGAATGAGAAGTTTTAAAGAAAAAAAAAAAATAAAGTAATTCCTTCTAGGATTTGATTTCTATTTACAACTTTCACCTTTTCAAATTTTTAGAACCTTGGCTACCATATGGCAAATTTAATGCACTCATTATTTTCTAGCTTTTTTTTTCCCCCTAAGTTGCAGCTGTCTTAATAGTAAAAACACCCAAGTACGCATAATTCAATGGAACCCCAGTTATGTAACTAAGGAGAAGACAGAGAATGCTGCATAGATGACAGTTAGAATAGCTTAAAAGCATAGTACAGCCCACAATCATATTTTCACCTCTTAACTACTGCCTTTACTAAGAATTACTCAAGAAAGACACAGTATCTATATAACAAGGAGACAACAGAGAAATGAATAGAAAATAGAACTAAACTAACAGGCATCTAAGTGACTGGGGTATTCAGGACAAACTACGTCTTGTAACAATGCATAACAGCTAACGGAAAGGTCAGGCAACTCCCCACTCTACAAAGAACAGAAGCGAGCTTGTTATACCTGTGATGTCACTCCACGTCTGTCACTGTTTGGGACAGAAACACTAGTATCACATTACATGTAATGGTGGTCATTTAAAAATGCAAGCTGAAGGTTATTACATTGTCACAGCTCCTCTTTGCAACAGGCAATAAATTGGTGCTCAAAAAATACTATATTAAATAATATGAAAAAAGAATATATATATATATATATACACACATATTACCCATTAGAAGCCAGCCAAAGGAGGTGATAGATTATGGGATATTCTTTACCAATATACATATGCAAATTATACCTCCAACCACTGAAGCGACAGGGAGTGTTTCGAAAGGTACTTCTCATCTGTTTGTTTCGACCTGACCCTCACGTCCTCAATTCCAGTGCAGACTGGCTAGCTCTCATGTTAGGTAAACAAAGTTACCATGGTAAGGAAAGAAGGTCAAGGCTTCTCCATTTTTCAGTATACAGTTTCAGGCTCACTGCTACTCAGCACACTGCGAAGGATTCCAAGGCAAAGGTGAAGCAGGGCGATTTCCGGGGAGAGGCCCCCTTTTCCTGACATCTATCCTCTCTCCCTCTGGAGTCATTCAGATGCACTTTGAGATTCCAAGGGACAGCGGCCCAGAACGGAGCTGACCAAGGAACAGCAGTGAATTTGGTCCCCAGAAGATTGAGCCATGGGGAGAACAGCGGTCCCCACCCCCACTGTTAGTTAGCGGTGTCAGCCACCACACCCGGAAAACAACCACGAGCGACGTCCTGCCCACTGACCACTGGTCAGTACAATGATCCCTGAGTCACAAGACTAGAAAATAGGAGGGAAAGGCAGAGTTAAAAAGTTTGCATTTTAAAAAATCCTCATGCTTTTAATGAACCTCACTGAAACAAAGCACTAGTGTTAGAGACCCGATCACCCCACAAACCACCGAACCCAGAAACCCCGCAGAAAAAGGCCAGAAATCGCTTCACAAATGTCAATTTTATTGACACTAGTGTACAAGTTGAGTACAATAATTGTGAAAGAATCGGAACTTGTAGATAGAAATAGTGACAACATATTAGAACTGCAATAGTTTCAAGGTACTACACTATTCTTTTTTTTTTTTAATCACAAAAAGAAAAATGTTATCACTACAAATAGGAATTAGAAAAGAGAAATTCTGGCAGTTTGTCTAGAGATCAAAACATTCCATGCATTTGTGAGTTGTGGTTTGAGTCACTTTTTATTTGTCCACCAACGATCCAGCCAAATGTGGGGGCTCACGGCGCATACTCCCCCTTCGTGGGAGGTGGGGTGAGGCAGACGTAAGTGACAGACAGCATGCTGGCCCTTGAGTCAGCTGTGACATGGGACAGAAAAAGCATTCACCCCGCCAGTGAAAGAGTTGGAACCAAGAATAAAAAGGCTGTTAGAGGCCAGCTGAGGGGCAAGAGGGCAGCGAGGAGACAGGAACGATCAGGCCCTGGACGGGGCATCCAGCAAGAGACGGAAAATAAACTGCCATGCGGCAAAGGGGAATCTAAGGTGCAAACATTCAAATATAACCACTCCCACCCCCGAGGGTCAAATGCTAAAGCCCTTGCTGAAATCCACCTGGGCACATTTGTAGTCAGTGGACTGAGCAGAAAGGATAAAGCAACAGACCATTCTGGAAAGGTGCCACCCTGCTAAGAAGGTGTGATGTGTTTCAAAGAAGAGAGGCAGTTAGATCCGGAGATGTCCCCGTGGGACTCCATGGGAGCTGGAAACCGGAAGTCTGTGTGTGAGCATCCTGCTCGCCTGTGTGCCTGGGTAATGTAGCGGACAGCTCAGGCTCAGCTATCAGGTTGCTGCTACACGGCACTCCTGCAGTCTAAAGGTGTGCGCAACCACCTACTTTATGCATGCAGGGTGGACACGTGGGGAATGACCAAGCTAGGGTGGCCAATGTCCTTTTCCTGAGAGAGGTCTCTATCGGTTCATAGGGCCTAAGAAAGGAAGGGCGGTGGGCGTGAAGTGTAAGACCAATAAATTGATAAACATCGAACAGTCTGATCTAGAAAACTATCAGCAAGTCTACGAAATGCAAAGGTCCAGATCTCTTAAGTTCAGTTTTGCAAATGTGAGCTGGTTCCATGGAGAGGGGGCCTCCTTTTCTCTTTGCAAGAGAAACTACAGAAGGATTTGAAATTTTATAGACGACCTATCCCCCTCAAAATGTTACTCATTTACCATTCAGAAGTCAACGAAATATGCTGACAAGGGTAATTAGTAGAATTTGGCAGCTTGGTGAGTAATTAAAATTCTGTTTTGACTTTGAACCAGAGCGTTGACAACAGTCTGTACAAACCTGTGTCCACACACGCAGGTGTGACAGGCGAGTCTAGAGAAAGCCAATGTTCAAGATCAGAGTTACTAGAACTATAACATTAGAACTTCCGTTTTCACTGAAGTAGTCCATTTTACAAAAAAGCAAACAAATGTGGTCCTGTTGTTAGATAAGTTGAACCTGATCTGACTTATCCAGGACTATAAAGTTTGTTCAATCCACAGTCTCTCACCAGCTTTGAAGGCACAGCTCCAGGCAACAACGAAAGGAAACTGTGACCCGTGTCCTGTTACTCAGTGAAATTATTAATGGCTTGGTATTGTTCTCACTTCTCCTTTATAACAAATTAATGCAAAGTAATATCTTTTATCAGGGCAAATAATTTTGACAAATAATTTTGGGGAACCCTAGGAGGAAGCACCTGTATATTAAGGCAATAGGTGGAAAGAAGTTTAAAGAGATTAGAAAAAAGATTAGGTATACCCCAGATTTCTAGAACTTTCTAAAGTTTTAATAAACATGCTTCCTACTTTCAGCAGTCCCCCCACCCCCACCCCTGCACTCAGTTACATTTCAGTTAATAACTCTCAAATCCTTTCCTCTTCTTAATGATTTCATGACACTCCACCCCCAGCTGCCATTAATCTGAATGAAGTTTGGGATTATGTCCCCTAGTGGACTGGCAATGCTGCCACTAACACTGCTCTCAAGGGACGCATTTCTGGTAATTGCTTTTTAAAATCCTTTTAAATGTATTTTCTTGTTGCACAGACAATTATGGAGTTTCAAATTAGCACTGCTGTATTTATGGATTTCAATTTATCACCCAGCCCAGAAACTGCCTTTGCTGTTCTCTCTTTTTTAGTTTAAAATATATTCATAATTCTTCTCTCCTGATCCTGGGAAGGCTGGGCTTCCAGCACCATCTCTCAACCTGCTCTTTATCAAAAATACTGACATGCACCGAGCGGGTAGCTCTTCATCTGACTTTTGTCCCCATGGGACTGGACACAAGCTTTATACTAAACACCTACCTCTTCAGCTTGTACTAAAGGCTTAAAATCTCACACAATTCTGGGAAAATAAAACATTCCTAACCTATTTTCCCAGTAGTAAAAATGGCATTTCAAATACTTAAACTTGCCCTTTATGTAAACTGGGCAGTAAGTTGGTGATTTCTAAATTTTAACTAGCTAAATAACTTTCCTGCAAAAGAGGGAACAGGAAAATCTGATAATTTTTAAAATAGTAATCTGCAATCAGTTTGTTAAATACTTAAGTATTTAAGAATGAGAATACTGACAAAAATAGAGTATGGATTGGTTTCTCAATGTCTCTTTTCAAAAATTTTTCAATATTCTCTCAAATTATTTCTTCTAAAAGCTGCTAGATGCTACTCCTCTATCATGATTTGCCTCCTGTTATTTGGTTCTAAGATATAGGTAATTTTATCTGTGTACCTAGAATATGTTCCAAAGGCACATGTCAGAAATACATTATAAACATAGGCTTTCATGTTTTTTAAAAGGCTCCTTTTAAACCCACAACCTCTCTCTAAAAAAGAATACACTAGAATCTCTCTAGAGAGGAGCTGTTTTAAAAGCCAGTTATCAAACCATCAGTATTATGCTGAACCACAGTGGTATCCAGAACAATCAAGTATTCTGATATCTAAGTTGGGTTCCTGCCCAATGGAATCTATGAGAGAAGCTGGCAGTATTTTACTGAAACTACAAAGTCCCACATGAAAAACCAGGTCACTGGATTACCAACTTTAGCGGCGTTATCCTCTTCTTGATGCCATAGGCTGCTGAGGGTAATGTGTGTGTGCTTCTCCGACCCAGCTCCTTTAAGACAAGTTTTACAAGTGGCTAAGCATCCCCTTCACAGTTCATCATGAAGCAATTCAGAAAAGCAATACTGATGCACTTGCGGAAAAATACAGAGAAATGTCACACTAATGGGAAATGGTGGAGAATGCACAAGCTTATTCTTACTTGGGGGAAAAGATAAAGGAGAATGCTCCTTTGTTTGAAGATGGGGCTGGTGGTGCTGGTGGAGGAGGTAGTGTAGGGTTGGGGCTGGGGGACACTGGTCCTTCGTGCCAATGAAAAATAACCATCTTGTACTCAGGGCAAAACTTCAGCCATCAATGGGAAAGAACAGTTACAATGGACAGTTTTACAGCAAGATACCTGTTAGGACAAGTAAAAGCCTCTTCAGTTTAGATTCACAAGAGATATTAATACCATGCACACACTGTGACATGAGTTTGGTCTTCCATGCTGCAAGAGGCACCAAGCTCATTGTTATTGGAGAAGCTAGAAATCTTCCCAGTGATAGAAACTCATGCTTTACTGAGGTACTGCATTTGTGTGCAGTGGAGAGGAGATGAAACCAGACAGCATCTGTGCGAGCCTACATAGTGGGTGCTCAACAAAAGGACAGACAGCTCATTGGCCAGGGGAAGCCCATTGAGGCTGCCCGCTTCGCCCCCTCCAACAAAACCAACACACAGCTAAATTCAGACAGATATGATCTCCATAAAGCTTGCTTTTTGTTTTCTGTGGTCCTGGGCCTTGAATCCAGGGCCTCATGCAAGCTAAGCAAGTGCTCTACCACTGGGCGACATCCCAGCCAGCCCTATGTAAAATTTCCTTTCCCCATTTAAACAGATGCTTGCACTCAGAACATGATGGCCCATGCTTTGGCCAGCTGTCTGAGCGGCCCACGTGAGCTGCTAGCACAGATGCGCTATTTCGATGACAGCTTCCCCTCTACAGTGATCCTGTCACTTCCCAGAGTTCCCCACCCCACAAACTCCAGCCTTGTTAGAAGGTGAAGCCAGCAAGGCCAGGTCTTCTAGCCCCCTTCTTTCCCCAACTCGGGGAAACATGGCACACCTTGGGGTGACCCCAGGGACGCTTGCACATGACAGTGTGCCGCTGAGTGAACAGGATCACTGTATCCCAGAGGAAGCAGGTACTCCAAGTGCAAACTGATATTTGGCAGTATTAAAAAAAGAGAAAAAAAAAGGAAGAAAGAAAAGACATCAGACAGTGCTCCAGCAATGCAGGGAACAGAAGATAGGCATGCTTCCCGGATAAAGACATAATGCCACGAACACAGCTTTTTCTTCCAGATAGGTACATGCTGACAAAATGCTGCATACAATGGAACAACGGAAAAACGTTTTCTCAAATTTATTAAACAAATGACAAAAATGAGAATGAAGTCCCCAGCCTTTTCTGTTTTCAAATTAATTTGGCATCTTAGGACATTTTAATAGAACATATTACCTACAGTAGTAAATATACACACAGAAAGAACAGAAGGGAATGGGATTAATGATACAGGCCAAGCTTGTGAGATTCGGTTAGTCAGGTGTCAGAGCAGCTTTTCCAGGCAGGAAGGGGGAAGAATGAGGGCTCTAACCCCGGCATTCCAGGTGCTTCTGCAGTGAGCAGCCGTGTGCTCCTAACTGAGGAAGACCTATCTTTGGCCTTTCTGTAAATCCCTGCAGGCAGGCTGGCAAATGCTCTCTGTCTTAAAAAAAGGACTTGGAGGCCCAGGAGAAAGTTGTTAGCCGGGTTTCATGAGCCAGAAAAGCTCATCTGTGAGTAAAGACAGACAGATCACCATGGGCTCCTAAATGACCTTCTACTGTTCCCTACTTTACAGCCAGCGAACCACCACACTCAGGATAAAGTCGACTCATACTTCAAAGCTCCCGCCCCTGGCTTCCCCCACACACATAGTGGTCACTCTCCTGCCTCAGTGCCCTTGGCTTGTGGGCTCTGCTTTCCACAGCATGGCCTGCAATTGCTGCACCTGGCCCCACAGCAAGCCCAAGTCTCCTCCAGTACCATTTTCCATGACCACATTAGCAGCACCAGCTTTACAGTCAGCCTTTCGACCAGCTCCCAGCTACATGTAGATCAGGCAGCCCATGTCAACAGCTCAGTTTTAATCCTCTGGCTACCCCAAGGCGTCTCAGAGTAACTGATCCAGAGCTCACAGGTTGCAGCAGATAAGCCGCCTTCTGCTGGAGGTTATGATCCAACGCCAGAGGCAGGGAAGTCGCTAAGGGCTCCCTTCCCAAGCTGCCCTGTGACGCCTGCATCTCTCAGTTCACCCATGCTGTGGTTATCCTGAACAAATCAGTCTATGCGGTGATGAAAGGTTTCAGAAAAAGAAGATTTTCTCATTCTTCCTCAGCTTCAACCAGGATGTTTGGCTGCTTTGACTTGAGAAATAAGTTCCTTATCCTAGTGGTTTCATCTACCGTTTTGGGAAGAGATGTGCTATTTACTTATTTATTATTTTTGGTGGTACTGAGGATTGAACCCAGGGTCTTCACACTGAGCTACATCTCCAGCCCTTTTCATTTGATTTTGAGACAGGGTCTTGCTAAGTCACTAAGTTGCCCAGGTAGGGCTGGAACTTGCCATTCTCCTGTCTCAGCCTTCTAGAGAGCTGGGATTGCAGGCATGCACCATCAATCCTGGCTCGTGCTGTTTATTTTATGAAGACCTTTTCTCAAATCAAGACCTCGCCCCTCCAAACAGATATGTGACACACAAATCCACACCGTCAACTTTTGTCCACAGGAAAATGCTCAGAAATCTCTCTCTAGGCTATACAGGGAAACACAAGCAGATCTTTTCAAGTATGTGTCCAAACAGGTGGCAACCAGGCCAACTCTAAGAAAAACTGAGGTGCTGGGGATGGAACTAGGGCCTCGCTGTGGTAGGCAGGGACATTACTGCTCAGCTACAGCCCCAGCCCCCATTTGTGAGCTCTGATGTCTATGTCTCTAGGCCAGCTCCATGTCCAAACGATTGTGGAGATTTTTTCTTTGTTTATCATTGCTTTTTTTTTTTAATAAGAAGAAAACTGCTACATTAAGTGGCATGCTAATTGGTCTAAAAGCCAGGGGTTCATTTTAACACCAGCAGCTGGTACTCGAGGTGTGCACAAGTGTTCCCCAGGGACCCCATTTTTCTGCTTAAATTTCAAGCACTCACACAGAAACAGATGGAATTAAACTAACAAGAAAAAACAAAACAAAACAAAAAAACCAGTGCCAGGCAATTCTTTGATGTCACCAGGGTAAATCTCTTTAATTACTCACTGTTTGTAGAAGTTCATTCCCTAGCACCTTTCCTTCTTTATGTTCTGATGGGTTTGGCCAACATGGTTGAGTATAAAACTCAAGAGAGCAACCAGCAGTGGATTATTCTGAAATGTTCACTTCTTTAAGGCTCAAAGAATCTGGCTCTATGATAAGGATTGCCTATAAAGACTCTTTTGCAATTATATTTGCAAAATGTAGCAGCAATATAACAGACTCATCTCATAAAACCCAGTGAAGAAATGAAGAGTGACTTTTTTTTTGTGTGTGTGGGTACCGGGGGGTCGACCTCAGGACCTCGTGCGCCAACAGGCACCCGTGCCGCTGAGCGATATCACCGGCCCCTTTTTCGTATGTGGGATCCGGGAGTTGAACTCGGGCCCTCGCGCTTGCAAGGCAGGCGCTTATACCACTGAGCCATCTCACCGGCCCCATGAAGAGTGACTTTAAAGTCATTCGGCCATGCCTATCGGAGGGGATATATATATATTTCATATATATATATATATATGAAAGCCCCCCCACAAGAGCCTTTCTTGGGAATGTCACTCCCAAAGCTCTTGAAATTCTAATGAATTGGAATAAGGGCCTTGGCAAAGCCAAGTGATTGTGACAGAAGCAAACGAAGTAAAAGTAAACCTGGTGGTGAAGGCGGCTTTAGGTTTCTCACTTTTAAGCTGAGTCTACCTGGAACTCAATGGCTCCCTGATGGGTACAATTCCAACAAACCCATTTGGTGCTGAAATACAGAACAATGTTTAAAGTGGAAAAAGTTAACTAAGTGCATGGGACCCCGGATTCTAGATATGAAAAAGGGATCTTTATGCACATGAACAACGGTTTTACCAATATTTAAAATACTGGTCTAACAGCTAAATGACTTCTTCCTATAGAAACTGCTTGACTACACAAGGCTCACACACAACGCACATTCGTGACAAAATGGGCTTTGTATCTTCTGTGGAAATGGAGGGGCTAATGCCATATTTTCATTTTTGTAGGGCTGGTTTTGATTTGTTTTCTTTCAATCATTACTTGGTTTAAATCTTCAAAGAAGTTCTCGGGGAGAAAATCGTTATTTTCACATTTTAAGTGCAGGCTACATGGCACAATTTGGTGAGATAAATCTGTGAGAAATTCCCAAAGATGAGTCACATGTTTAGGGAAGAATCTGGCCCACAGACTTCCTCTAATTAAATGCCTGTTGAATAAAATACTGTCGATGGTATCCAGATGACGGGTAAAGGAGCTGCCGCAATTCACTTTAAGTTCTGGAACTCATTAAACACATTTCTTCATGCTAAAAGAATTTCTTGCCTTTTTACTTTGCCCTTAACAAGCAACAGCAAAAGCAACCGTAAAAGGGTCCATAATTTACACATTTGAAAATAATATCCAACAAAAGATATTAATGTAAGGAGGCCCTGGAGGACCTGAGAGTGTGTTCCTGTATAGAATTTGTATTCTTATGTAGGCCTTGTCTTTGATCCATGGCCTTAAGGTATCATTCCACCAGGCATCAGAGAGCCTGAAGGCCTGGATTCCTTACTGAACTGGGAGATCAGCACATTGGCAATTGTCTTACAAAGACTGGTTGACAGGTCTTAGGAAAGCCCTTGTCACCAGTCTCTATCTCTGCTACCTATTCTTCACGCCCAGCCTTGTCTTTGGCCTTCCCTTCCCGCTTTGATTCAACTTTATGCAGGGCCAGCCTTCCTAAGCTACACTCAGAGTCTCTGCAGGCCCAGGAGAGACGGGGGACTGGAGTCTCCCGAAGCCAGAGCATGGCAAGTGCACTGGTAAGGGGTGTTGGCTTTTCCTGAGCTCTGCAGTGACAGTGGGGAGAACATGTCGCTGCAGCAAGCTTGCTCCACCAGGCTCAAAGCGCGCACGCGTTTACTCCCCAACCAATGCCCGGGAATATTTATGCACGGAGGACAAGCTCCCCCAGACAACCAAGGAATACGCTCAGTACATCAGGATATGTTGCCCCGGAACAAACTATACCCCCACCCTTTTAAGTACTATTAATTACACTGGGATTGTTGCTTTCACACACTCTGGCTAAGAAGCCAAGAAACTGAGTTGCTTAGCTGGTACAAAACCAATGCGAGAAATACATGCAACTCTAAAAGTGGTAACTCTTGTCAATATAAAACACAATGATTGATCAATTGCTTTTAAAACACGTTATATAAAATCACTTCAGTAGGAAAAAGCAAAACAAAACTGCTAGAGCATGTTTTGCTTTGGAGGTGTCCATTTGATAATCATATTCGCATAAGTTAATAACTAGTGCTCATCCCTATTTAATTATCAGACTGTAGTATAATTAGAGGTAAAAAGAAAACTCATTTGAACCACCTTCACAATTAAACAATAGGGTTCCGAATGTCTCTCAGCTGAGCTCAAATTTGATGAAGCTTTCATACAACAACTTGACATCTTTTTCTAAGTCTAAATTGAATATGCAAAAATGTGTTATAACTGCAAAAAACCCACAATAAAAAAAAACAGTTCCTCCCACTTATTATGGCTTGTAACTGCCTAAGTCAAGTCTATGTAATCCCTACTCTTCACATCTGATTTTACTTATTATTCCATAAAGAGTCTACGAAATTAAAATATAGATTCTAAAAGATCCTATTGCACCAAGATACCACATAGAGTAAAAAGCCGAAATCTAGTGACCAAGGTTATAGTTTCGGCTTTGTTATGAAATAGCTATATTACTATATGAAGTCACTTAACTTCGCCAGAACAGTTTTTCTCAACCATAATGAAGGCTTGCCTAGATGATTACTAATGTCGCCTTCTGGCTCTAAAATTCTGTGATTCTGTATATATCAATCTAAAGCAAGACGTAAATAGACTACTTCAATGAGCAACTTTCAAAAACTATCCAACAATCAGTTTGATTCATCAGTCATGCACTGAATCAAATGATTAGGAAAGTAAGACAAAAATGTCTGTAGAAAAACAGCTTAATCACCAGAATCTTTAAAACCAACTTTTGATTCATTCATGTGGATGGACAATCATCTGTGAACCACAAGGTGAGTGGCTACTTCTACTTGTTATGTCTTGCTGCCAAATTCTACTCAGCTTCCTAAACACACCTAACTCTTTCCTGTGATGTCGAAGTCACAGGATGAGGCTTGTAAGGCCACTGGCATGGCAGCACGTGAGGGACGTATCATCATTACAACCCTTCTCAATAATTTTGTAGTTACTTCAGATCTAAAAATTTTAATCTACGATTTATCTTTTTTACAAAAGTACCAAAGACTGCAAAGTACAAAGAATAAGTCATTAAAAAAAAAATTTCATTTGTGATGCTTTTCTTACTTTGCAAGCAAGTCATAGATTTAGCTCACACGTTCAACACATCCCGCTGGATTCTACAAGGCAAGCGGGTCTGGTTGGGAAGTGACGCTGGCTGCCCGGCAGAACCAGCCGGAACCCAGACCAAAAGATCCACATCGCTAGGGTCAGTGCCAGGCATTGCTAATTTTGACAGTGGCTCAGGTGATTCCAACGTGCAGCTAAGTCAGACACACAAAATGAGCTAAAACCAGGCTCCTTGGTCTACGGTGTGGGGGTGCTGGGTGACAGGCACAACAGAGGTGGGTAAAGTTTAAAAAGAAGTTAACTCTTGCTACTATATTCTCTTTGTTAATGCTTAGAGAAACACCAAGTGTCACTGTTCCCAGCGGAGGACACTGGTCACGAGAATGTGCATGAAGGCCACCCCAAGCCAACGATGCTACGGAGTGGACCCCTGTCCTGGGAGTGATCGACGGTGGGCGTTTAGTTGGCTGACCGACTGGTAACGACAGCGCCTACCCTGAGGTGCTCATCTTCCCCTGCACTGCTGGCTCTCCAAGGGACTCTGAGAGTCACAGCGATGACTTCTTTACACAGAGCTAACAACTGGACCTGCCGAGGCAAAGCCACACCAAACCAGCAGTCCCAAGTACACTGCCATCCATGGGGACCTGACACGCTTTACAACATTTCCTGTGAAGCCTGGAAAGCAGAAATCACCCCAGATTCTTCACAATAAAATATTCACTGCTCTTGACTAAGATTTCACCTACTCAATCTGAACTAGCAATCAACATACATTTGGCCTTGAACTCTGTCTGCTCCTCACTTTGAGTAACAGAAAAGCAGCCTCCCCTTTGAAGAAGGGAGGGGAGTGTGCCTTTCCTGCGATCACAATGACACTAAACACTCAACCGACAGGAGGAGACCTGTCACATGATTGAACATGCACAGAAAATTGCCATAGAAATATAACACACTATACACATTATAGATTCACCATGAAGAGCTGCTTCCTAGCCTTCAACCAGTCAAACAAGCTCTGCGTAGCTTGTCCTTGGACCTGCTGCCTCTCCTGTTCATTTTTTCTGGAGAGCGAGCCACTTACATGAAGTTTTGTTCCTCTGAACGGTTTGAGAAGTCAGGCATGCCTCCTCCAAACACACGCCTGTCCAAAACCTCCTCTGACAAACGTTGACTAACAGTTAAGTCACCAGGACAGATCATCTCTACTGTGACCCGGGCTCACTGTCCCCAGGATACCAACAGCTGACCGTCTGCCTTCCAGCCTCCTCAGTCCTCCTCTTCCTCGTCCTCCTCCCTCAGACGAAGGCCACCCAAGGGTACCTGACTTCTCGCCACAGAAGGGGAGCTCAGCAGTGCTGGGTGACCGAAGGCGGGGGTCTGCCCTGCGGGGCTCACCACAGCAGAGTCCGAATCGCTGGACTCAGTCTCACTGCTGGTGGGACCCTCGGTCATCCGCAGGGGAACCAGCTGGCCTGCGACACCACTGGCGCACACCGAATGCACGGTGGGCATCTCTGAGGGGGGACCCACCAGGGGTGAACCATTGGCTAGCATTCCACCTTCAGAAGCGGCCGTGCTGGCCAGCTCCCCGTTTTTGTGGTCATCCAGCCTATCCAAGGGCTCCAGGGTGGATGCTACCTGGCTCAGGAGGAGCGGGTCTGTCTCTGACTTATTGTACCTACTAGGAAGGTTGCGTAAATAGGGCCTTTCCAAGATGGAGGAGTAGTTATCACTATGGGGATCCTGGTTTGGGAGAATATCTTCTCCCACACTCCTCTCTCTAAGGTCGTGTCCATTTTCTGAAACGTAGCCTTGGGACCCTGTCCTGTCCCAACTCATATTTGGACTTGAACTTCTGCTGCTGGGGGACAGTGGGGTGGCCAGGGGGCTGTGACCCGCCGAGGCCCTGAACATTTCATCTATCAGGGAGCTGTGTCTCGGTAGTCCAGGGCTCCCGCTCATATCAAAGGTGATGTCGGCCGAATCGTCATCAAGGAACTCCCTGGAAGGAGGCCGGGAAGACTTCACAGAGGTAGGGGAAGCCCTATGCCTAGCTTCTGCTCGCCTCTCATCCCCGGAGAGCAGATAAACACCACTGGTCAAATCACCCTCATAATTGTCATTTGTTTGGGACCGTGACCGGGACACTTGTTCTCTGAGAAGGTCGTATTCACTATCTACATCACTGCAGTCAATGAAAGGAATGGAAGTACTGCTGCCTCTAGCAGCCCGGGATGCTGGACCTGTGCTTGGCTGCGGGGGCTGAGGTTTGCGGGGCTGGACCCGGTCGTTGATCCCCTCCTCCTCATCCTCTTCCTCCTGTGGCACCAGGGTGGCTCCATCTGCCAGTGTGTTCCCCGGAGGGCTCTTCTTCAGAGCGGGGCTCTGGTGGGACCCCGACTCTTCAGCAGAAACTTTCAGTTCCTTTCCTTGCTGGCAGCTCTGGCCACTGGGTGATGGGGTACCTTCTCCAAATGTAAGGCTGGCACTCTTCGGAGACTGCGTGGGGAGGGAAACCAAGAGGAAAGGGAGACTGTTAGACTAGAGCTAAAAAAGGCAGACATAACATAACAACACCCCCTGAGGCTTCCACTGGCTGAAAGGACTGTGAGACACAGGCTGCCCTGCCCTCCACAGGCCGAGAAGGACGCACTCCCACAGAAGTCAGTTTGTCATGTTCCAGAATGTTCTTCAGGACATTATGAGGAGGCTGAAGAGCACAGGTGAGGCAGCATCTCTGCTTCCTAAGACCCATTTCAGATTGGGTTTCCACAGAGTCTATGGGACAAGACAGCCCTTCCAGTTTACCAGGGTTTCCCAAGCAAGGGTGGGTGAGGACAGGACTCAGCGTTCAGAGAAACGCTGACCACTTTCCCCGCTTGTACTTCTGAGGGGAGCCTGACAGGTTAGGTGCTCTGTTGAGATCTGCACAGTGAAACCTCTTCCATGTTCTCCCTCAAAATAGTCCTTACTCTTTTTGACAGAAAACTCTGAAAATGTACCCAGAGACCAACACTGGGGAACACAAGCTCTCGCCACCCTCAGAGCAAGAGTGATAATCATGTCTCTTGCTGCCAGTCGTGGTCACTGCCCTGTAACATGAGCCCTGGGAATTCAGTGCCAGCTCTGTGCTGGCGAAGGCTTCAGACCTGGCACCAAGCCGGAGCTACACCCATCAGTGGCAAAGCCAGTCCCCGTGGCTTCCCACGAGCACCCACTTAGCTGGCTCCAGGGGACACTTCTCTCCCTACGCGGAATTCAGGTCCAAAAAGCAAACCTCACGGGGGCACGGAACATGGATGGTCAGCTGGAAATAGGCCGCACTCCAGGACCTTCTGTGCCCAGGCTGAGAGCAGAAGACAAAGCCCCTACCAGGCTCTCAATTGTCCACACCCCCCAGGTAAAGACACAGGACAGGAAGGCAGACCGCCAAGCCCGGAGCTCAGCGGAGGAAGTTGGAGAAAACAACTGTGTGTCACCGTTCCTGACCTGTTTTGGCACTTCTGAATTTGGTTCTGTAGGCTGTGTAGCAAGGCTCCTGATGGAATGAATCTTGCTGTGTTTTCTGGAAGAAATTATAGAAGAGAACAAAAATTAAGAGTTTTTAAATGAAATGAAAAAGCCTCTGGCTTGTTTATTTGTTTCAGTACTGGAGACTAAACCCAGGGCCTTTGCAGGGAGCTACATCCCAAACCCTTTTTTATTCTGAGACAGGGTCTCTCTCAATTGCTAAGTTGCCCACGCTGGACTCAAATATTGAGATCCTCCTGGCTCAGCCTCCCAGAGTGCTGAGATTACCGGCATGCACCTGTAATCACCACACTCAGCTGAAGGGTCTCTGTTTGAGGCACGGGGTCCTTAACAACGAAGGCTTCCAAAGGACTTTTACAAATGTGACTTGGCAAGAGATGACAGCCACCCTTTCTTAACATCTGCATGGTCCAGGGCTTGTGCACATCCTGAAGTTCTCTGCAGGCCCTAGTTCCAGGTTCGAAAGGAGCACGCATGTTTGAGCAGTAGCTTCTAGTGGGGGGAGGTTCACGAGGCAGAGGGGCTGCTGGGCCTGCAGCCGCCGGGAACTGCAAGGTGTGGCCTAGCAATATGGAATCAATCCAGGTATCTGGGTATGGATTTTCTAGATCAGTTCTATAACAGAAGCGGTTTCCACTAATCAGCTCACTCTTCCAAAGAGTTAAATTGAGGGGAAAGGGCTGCCCTGTACAAGAATCTAAAGACCCAGTGGTAGAGAGAAATGAGAAACACAGCTCCTGCATCTTCTCCCCTCCTTGGCGCCTCCCGTCTTTCCTCTGTCCCCGTGGAGCGGGCATTAGAAACTTTCCCAGTACTTATCTCATGCAGCAGCACAGATACACAGGGATTACATTCCAGTGTACACTGGCTTTTCTTCCAGTACTCCAAAGTCACACAGAAAAGCTCTGGAGCATTCCCATTTGGGATCATGGGGATAGTGGGCCACCTCTTATAGGGTCCTCGAAGTACCAATTGCTAATCATCCAAGAAAAATATGGTGTTATCTCTAGATACATAAGCAAAAGCCCCCAGAACATTACATTTCTAGATATAGGGCATGAGAAACCATCAGAGTTTTGACTCAGGTTTGTTTCAGCAAAATCATAATAAAATCCTGAAACAACATGAATGTTTATCAATAGGGAATGAGAGGAATAAACTGCAATGCGCCATAACTCTACAGGACACTTAGTGGGTAGGGTTAAAAAAAGATGCATGGGGGCCGCTGAGATGGCTCAGCGGCTTAAGTGCCTGCCCGGCAAGTGTGAGGGCCCGAGTTCGACTCCCGGAACCCACATACGAAAAAGGGGCCGGTGACATCGCTCAGCGGCACGGGCGCCTGCTGGCGCGCGAGGTCCTGAGGTCGACCCCCCGGTACCCACAAAAAAAAATAAAAAAAAAAAAATAAATAAAAAAAGATGCAGAGTTCCAGGCGTGCCAATGTTTATATGACTCAAAAATGCACACCCAGGGCAATCCTCTGTACTCTTCCGGGACGTGTGAACAGGAACACACATCTGACAGCTGCCTCGGGAGGGGAGAGGGGAAAGAAGGAAGGCTGTGGTTCAAGGGGGTTTTAGCCATTTCTGTAGCCACAGTAACTACAAACAAAGAAAGAAAAAGAATGCCAGAAACAAGCCTGCCGAGGCATTGATGCGGGTTGGTTATCTTTTATCAGGAATGCCTGGGATCAGAAGTGCTTTAGGTGTCGGATTTCTTTGGATTTTGGAATATATATAATGAGATATATTGGGGGTAGCACACACATCTAAACATGAAATTCATTTATGTTTCATGTATTTCTTATGCACATAGATTCCCTGGGTGCTACTGTGACTTTAAATGTATTATAATAAAAAAAAGAAAATGAAAAAGAAAAGAAACCAATGCACTCAGCAATGCTGAGCCATCCTTTCCTCCTTCACCCACCAACTGAGTCCCTCCTGGGTGACAGAACAGTGCTGAAGGACACCAGTTCTGGACCCAGCTGCCCAGTGGCCACTTACTATGGGTGTGTGTGTGTGCGCTGTGTACTTCCGGCACTTCTCGGAGCCTCAGGGTGTCCCAGGGTTCACAAGGGAATAAAAGAACCCTGACTGCATAGATGCAGTGTAAGGAGTTAATATGATCACGTTGCTCGCTACCAAGAATAGTAACAGTAATAAATCCTCTTTCTTCTCATCCAGACCTTACTGAATTAAAAAGTTTACAGAAATACTTTCTGATCATGTCCCCAGATAGTTAAAGACTCACAGATGTGCAGGTGTCCCTGTGCCTCACCTAGCCTTGTGCTCTGCCAGCCACGCCTACCTCCTGTTGTCCCTCCAGGCCTTTCCTGTCCTTTGTCTCCCTCTCGGCCGTGTGCATGCCCCAGGGCCCCGAGACACTCCGGTCTCTCACCAGACCTGCTGGGGTTGACGCGGGGTGAAGAACCCTATGGAGCTAGCACGGAAGCCCTGCTTACCTTTCAAACTGCACTTTCTTGTGTCCTCCTTCCTTAACGTAGTCGAGAACCTGCTTCTGAGTCCGACCGCTAAAGCGAAGGCCACAAAGGAAAAGAAGGGGAAGGGAAAAGACACCGAGACATTCTCATTTAAACACAAACACGATACATCATCTTTAATTCCTCTCCTGCCATAGCTGGGAGACATGCGGGTGTCTTCTGCTAGCCAGGAACAAAAACGATCCTAAGAGAACCCGTGCTTGTGTGTCTGTTCAGTCTCTTGCTATTTCCCTCGTACATGTTAGCACATTCAATTAACTAAACCCACTTAACCACTGGGATTGGTTATGAACCAACCATCCCACGAGGCTGTGCCTTTCATGAAAGCAGGGCAGTTTGGTAAAGTTAGATTCTCAAGGCCTACACAGTATTCGACATGTGGCAGACACTCCGATGTTTACCGAAAAATGAATGGAAAAGTGAACCAAGACTTGATGGGTAAGTCTATCAGTCTAGGAAGCAACAGCAAGTCTAAATGAGACACTTTTGCTGCTGCAGACAAAGGAAATCCTTTCTGCATTAGAGCATCGAGTTAGGGGTTTCTGTGGCCGGGGAGCCTGCCAAATGGCTCTCTAAGGTTCAAACGGAGCCCAGGGTGATCCCGGGAGCCAGCTGAGTGACCAAGACCATGGCTCCAGCCAGCTTCTTCAGGCCAATGAGTGTTTGTCTCACTGACTTCCTGTGCGTCACAGCAGTCAGGATTGGTGTTAGGAAAAGTCTCAGAAGAAAACGTTCACATCATAAGCAAATGGGTGGACTGGCACCCTTACCTGAACCGAAACGATGACCCTCGACTAAAGAGAACAGGCTTTGGCTTTGGTTTGGGCTCTTCAAAAAGTCTAAAAAAGGCATGATGTTCAACACAGATTTTCCAGAAGGACTTGCAGAAATCCCGACTGACCATTAAGAATTCCAAGGTATCCTGGTATGAGCTCTAAAAAGAGAAAATACTCTCACTGCTCACAGACATTCTGTTGAAATATGAAGAAGGATGGAAATGAATTTGTCCAATAAAATTTCAGTTATGTATTTTATTATAGTAAGACCATGAATTCAAAGATTTAGTAAAATATAGTTGTTCCTAATGACAGGTTGCAGTCACTTTTCAACCATCTTCTTCCCCACAGAATTCCTCCCAGAAATGGAAAACAGTGGTACAGATTGAGCGGAAGTGATACCACTTGACAGAATAGTCATAAACAAATTATGTTTACTTGGCTTACACTTCCTTCAAAAAATCCAAGAATTAAAATCGTTTTTTTCCCTGCTTCTTTAAAATAGCAGAAATACATTTCTTTCTTCTGTTTTCTTTCTCATGGTTCTAGTCAACACTGACTTTTCTCATCATTTCTCTGTAACACTCCACATGCCTCAAGCTTCCAGGTGGCCCCAGAAACTACACAGGAAATGAAACTTACTTTCTGGAGCACAAAAGTATTACCATCTGCTGAAAAATTCGTGTTGGTTGATTCCAGAAAGAGAATATGGTAATTTTCTACTCCCACACTGAACACTCCCAATTTCAGTGGCCATATTACATAAACAGAAGTTACCACAGTCCTTCACATTCTCGATATTTCCAACTATTTTAGGGATGGATCTCACTGTTCTAGGCAGACCCAACTTACAGACATGTGCTGTGGTTCTTCCTTTGTAAGTCAGCTTTCTGGACTCACAGAGAACCATTTTTAATGGTACCTGCTTCCCAGTCAGGCCATGGAGTCCTGCCTGAACCTTATTGGAGCAAAACTATAACCTAGACTGCTGTCGGTCACGTTTTTTGGTTTCCCATGGGAAGAAGAACTCTTAAGTCCTGGGTGGGAACAGACACCATTTCCTCCAAAGAAGATGCTGTCCTCCCTTTCCAACCTTGTCCCCACAGAGAGGCCAGCACCTTTAGGTGTTCCATGGGAAGTAGGGAGGACTTGGGGAGTCCGTGAGAATGAGCTCCGTCTGTGATGTGGGGACAACAGCACGGACTAGAGAGGTGGGGACTCTCCTGTGGGCAGGGGTATGCCTGCAACAGGGCAGAATGTTGACTGGGTTTTGAAGTTGGGCCAAGGGCTGGACACAGCAACACCTCAGTTGTCTGTTGTTTCTTTCTGTGCAGGTAAATGACCCTGTCCCCAGATACACATCTGTGCATACTCCTGACCCTCCTGGGAACCATGGCTGACACCAGGGAGTTACCAAGCATTTGGATACAGTTACATAGACTCCAGTGCTCATCTTTATACCTGCATCTGGGTAGCAGCTGGCTACAGCTTCTGGGCAAGTCCGGCAGAGTACAAACCTCAACTCCTACACCGCAAATCTAGCCACAGCTGGTTCCTTCCAGCCTGAGCCACTTACATTCACGTCGGGGCGGAGCTTGATAAGAAAGCGCTTCCTCTTGAAGCTCAGCTTCCGCACCTTGGCCCAGTTGAAGGCGTTGATCTTGGTGAAACCCTAAGAAGAAAGAGCAGCCAGTGAGCCAGGTTGTGCATAACAAGCACCCAGGGGTGAAGGCAGAGGGCTGACGTTCAATCGTTCAGGAAAGATGCCTTCAGCTGGAGCACATACAGATCTGTGGGTAACAGATGATACACATTCCTGGATCATTATTTCTCACTAATTACCTGATCTGGCATTCATTCTAAGTCTGCCTCCAGGAGAGAAGGAGCTGATCAAGGTAATGATAAAAAAAAAAGACAAATAAAACTAAAACCATGACAGCCACCACAATAATTAGCAGCGGGTACTCTCCTACGGGCTTTATGTACCTTATCTTATCAAACCTCATAGAAAACCAGTGACAAAAACTGCAACATGGATGTATTTAATTTTGCCTCACTGTTAATGCAGCAGGGAGAGGTTCCCACGTGTAGCCATAACTAGCAGCTATTGTTACTATACAGCACGAGAGACAGAGCCACTTGTCCACAGGGGTCACACCTGTGTCCAGCAAGTTTCCCACAGAATCACAGGACCAAGGACGAAGGCCAGGTCAACCAGGCATCTTCGATGGCCACCCCCTAGCCTCTGCATGTGACACACACAGCCTAAGTGGCTTCAGACAGGTGGGATGTGGTGGAAACCAAGGGGACTTGCCAGGTATGAATTCCCACCCATCCTGACTCCATGGAAATTAGGGTTCCCCTGTGGCCCCGTGAACACCAGGCCCATTTATTCAACACGGTAGGAATGAAGCAGCTTGGCACTGGCAGAAGATGAACTCAAAGACACAGCCTTTGTACACGACTGAAAGGCAGAATCACACACGACTGAACCACCCAGCAATGCTCAATATTTAGATTGTATCAACACAGGGCAAATGAATTCCACCGTGAGATACTGTTTTCCCCCTTCTGTATAATTTTTTAGAAATCTTTAAAGGTTGTGATTTTGAAATTTAATAGTGGTAATGAAACTACACTTGGTTTTATTATTATTTTTTTTTACTCAGGTGTTCATGGATTATTTATGAAGGTCAAAAACTATTAGGAGCAATCGCCTCGTCAAATACCACCCTGCTCTCAGAATGTCATTTCTGACATGAAACCCACCTCCAGTTCTTCTTAGGATGTGAGTCCAATGTGTAATAATTAGCATCTGTCACAGACATGTGACGCATGAGCCGAGAACTCCCACGACTCTTGATAAACATGGAGCGGGGACGTAAGCACAGCTAGCAGGGCTCACGAAGGGCTTCGGGGCACACACATTTTACAACTTCTAAACTGGGTGAAATCTGACCCTTTTCATAAGAAAGATAGATGTTTCCTACGTAGCCATTCAAAATGAAAGCACAAGTTACCCGCTTGTGTTTAAAACAAAGGTGTTGTGGAAACATTTCGGGGGGTTGCTGTGGTTTAAGTGTGTCCCCCAAAGGTTCACGCATGGAGGCCTGGTCCCTAATGTGGTGATGCTGAGAGGTGGTGGCATCTTGGAGAGACAGGTCCAGTGGAAGGTCCTCAGGTCGCTGAGGTCACTTCCTTTCCCATGAGCTCCCGCCACTGCGTCTGCCACGAGGGGACACAGCCAGAAGGCGCTGCCCAGAACTGCTGCTATGCTGTTTGGATTTTTAGACTCCAAAATTGTGAGCTAAATAAACCTCTTTTCTTTGTGTTATCCAGCCTCAGATATTTCGTATAACAAAAAAGGGATTCATACAAGGGTGGTGAATATATTCATTATCTTGATCTCATTGATGGTTTCATAAGAACCTATCAAGCTATACATTGTAAACATATGCACATATGTCACTTTAATGAAGCTATTAAGAGAAGAGCGTTGATAAGTAAAATGGTCCAACGGGCAGATGATTAAGAGAGCACATTTTTGAGAGTGCGGTATCATTATGCCCTTGGGTAAAATACAGGTAATAATTCAAGCGCAGTGTTTGTTTCTTCTGGAAAATTATTATAGTGCAAGGGTACAGCTTTTATGAATGCATGAAACTGCTCTATCTCAAAAGTATGAATCATGCATTGTAAGTTAGCCATATTTAAAGTCCCAAGGAAGCTGGCTCAACCCAAATTAGACTTAAAAAAACATCACATTACAGCAAAATGCCATCTTCCAGTGTGAAAAGGTGTTTATTCTGGGTTCTGAAATCTTGATTCCATTATAGTATGTTCTAAGCGTGGGTCCACTGAGAGATACAGGCTTCCGCGGGCCTACAGTCGATAAACCTAAACGAACCTATAACATAGATTTCCCAAGCAGGGAAAGAGAGAATGGAAAAGAATCTGGAAGAGTCTGGAAAACAGAAACCTGAGACGTGGTTACTTGTTCCTGTTCCCTTAAAAACAGCGATGAGGTCTCAGCTCGGCCACCCACATGCATGGGGGAAGGGGCCACCCCCGCCCTCCCTTGCCAGCACTCTCACCTGAAACACGAGGATCCCAGTGTTGGCGACGGCCAAGTTGATCTTAGTGCCTTCCCTGTCCTTGGCTGGGTGCAAGCGGATTCCGTACATCTCCAGCCGTCGGGCCACCTCCAGGAGCTGGAAATCTGACTCTGCTGGAGTTTGCCCACTGACAAAGAAAAAGTCAAGAGAAAGGCCAGGGGCATTGAATTCCCCATGCGCATTTGAGACTCAGCAACTTCTCCTGGGAAATAAAAGGCACTTCATGCAAACAGTGGGGCTCCCGGATCGGATGACACCCAGCCACCCATTCCAAAAACCCAGAGCCTGGCAGCTAGGACAAAAGCTCTATTGCTCGGGTGACACAAAACCTGAAAGTCTATCGCAAACTTGCCAGATTTTTGGAATCTCAGAGTTTCCTCTAAGGTCACCTAAAAACAAAACATCGCTGTATTAAACAGATGCCCAGTCACAATAACCTGAACTTGCAGACCAGGTTCAAGGCACAAGCTCTTTCCCACTCTTGCCAGGCCTTAGACCAACGACCAGAAGCTCAGAGAATCCTCTGAACATCTTCTACTGATCAAAGCACAAGCCAAAAAGCAACAACAAAATGAAGATATTGTAAGGATTCTAGAGTTTTACAATATCCTTTTGCCGTGCCTAGTTTACCATGTCCCTTCCCCATATCCTGTTAAGCTGATGATTGAATGGCCTTGGGTTTTACACTCTCCCTTTTACTCCAAAGCCTCCATGCCCTAATATTCCAGGCTCCCAGGTCTCACAGGAGGCACACTTAGGTCCTTGGGGATGGGTCACAACATCCCAGGGAGCCTCTATGCCCTTCTGCCCCCAGCTTCGTGTATTTCATCATGGTTATGGGTTTGTGTACGAATGTGTACACACCTGTGTATGCTGGGAGGCAGGGTGTAACGCAGCTCAAAGGCAGGATGAAGCCATGCATGAGACTTACATGTGATTATGGTGAAATTCCACAATTTTGTCTTCTAGTGCATCTTGCTGAGGTATGTACTTATTTTTCGCTAAGTGCTCTCTGTCCAATGCTTCATCAAAATCCCCAATCTCGGCTACAAAGAAACAGAAAAAGAAAAATAGGCCACGTAGGATGAAGACTTCACAGTTTGTTATATTGCCTGGCAAGTAAGCCAGAAATTAGCAGACAATATCAGATGAGCCCAATTTGGGGGACTATTGTAAGGGCTCAAGGTCTAAGGTGGGGATACAAGGACACAGTTAACAATTCTGACAACATAAAAAGACTTCCTACTCCTTCTCATTGCTAACAGTTGGAAAGAAAAGTTCACTGTTATCCATCTTCAGCCATACATGTTCTTGGTATCTACCTTTATTTTGTTTTTATTATTTTAATAAACATGTTGTAATGGACACATATGCTTTACATGTAGTTACTGGGTACAGTGCAGCCTTTCAATACATGCATACAACGTATAAAGATCAGATCAAGGTCACTGGTATATCTATCACCTCATCATATACCATTTCTTTGCACTGAGAACATTCAAACTCCTCTCCACTAGCCATTTAGAAATATTCGATCATTGTTGTCAACCATAGCGGCCCTACTGTGCTATACAGAATATCCGAAGTTATTCCTCCTTTCTTTTCTCCCCACTCACTTTGGGGAGCACCTTCCTTCTCGGCAGTAAAATCTAGCCATGCGGGCAATCACTTTATAACTTCCAAACAGACCCTGGAGTTGTAGGACTTTACAAAATCATCCTCTGAAACTCTTAAATATAACAGTGCAGAACCCTAACCCTCAAAGCCTTTATTGTGGAGAGTAAAGAGAACTGTAAGTGGGTGTAAACGTACATAATGTTTTCTCAAAAAATCAAGAGAGTTTATTAGTTTTATATTCCTGTTGTCAGAAATGAGTCAGACTGTAAATTCTTCCTCATTTTTACCCACAAGAAATACGATGCATTTGCTCATGTAACCTCAACACAGGCCTTGAAATTGCTGTAATGTGGAAGTTTAAAGCACAGAGCTTAAAAAGAATAATTGTACTTTGGTTTAAAAACACCGGCTCAAGCTCAGGTGACAACTTCTACAAGGCCCCTGAGACACGGTTTTTACTTGGTATCCTCCAGTCAGTATAATGTGGAATAAAAAGTAGCCTAATGACCACAGCCCAGCTGTTTTGATGAAAAGCGAGTAAGTGGTTGCTTTTGTGTTGTGCTGTGCAGCAGCAGCCTGTCTGTCCACACTTTGGGCAATGCACCTCCAGTCATGCGCTACATGGTGTCATAAATCAACCCACCGAGACTTGCTCTGCACAAACAGTGCCAACTCACCCGCAGCTGCTAGGCCGCTGGAGGAATCCCTCACTCGCTGGCTTCCTGCTGCTAAGAGCAGCCACACACTTTCCCTAATTAGAGTTAAAACTGCTGCTCTCCATCACAGAAAACAGTGCAGAAGCGAGGGACATCCCAGGGACACTGCCATGGTTATCTATGGTACCTAGGCAATGGTGACTTGATTTTTCTGCAATTCTCTCTCTGGTCCCAAGAAAGTACAGTTGATTCTTGTTGTACCAGGTAGTTATGATTTTAAAAAGTCACCGTGAACACTGAATTAGCGATCACTGAACCGCCACTCCTGGGGGAAATTCAGGGTCAGGCTCCTGCAAAACTCTTGAAACAACAGCTTCATTAACTGACTCTTTCATGTGTGTTTCTGCTGAAAGACATCTTGTTTAACACACATCGTTGGTTCTGTCACACTGAACTCACGGCCAATAGCAGCTGAACTCATGCTTGAATGAGACTCATCTAACACACTTATTTTCTTCCTAAGGCGCGTCACGCTGCGTGTGGGGACCCTAAACAGCCCTTCAGCACCGTGCTTAGGGGCCAATTTAAACACTGAAATCACTAACGATAGCACAAAAATTCCAAAAGCACAGCATTAAGCAGACCGAGGAAAAGGATGCTCGGCAGCGGTCTGAGAGCTGAAGGGTGGTGGCAGATCCCGGCCCTGTCCCACCTCAGCTGGGAATGGGTGCACCAGGTGTCTCCACTGCTCGCCATCAGCAAATGACAGTCAGGTCAAAGCTCCCAAGTACTGATCTGGGCATACATTTCAATAAATGGGTGAATTTGCAATTACAGAATTTGAGAGCAATGAAGATTGACTGGATGGGGGGAATCAATTAAATTCTACATTTCTTTTTTTTTGTGTGTGGGTACCGGGGGGTCGACCTCAGGACCTCGTGTGCCAACAGGCGCCCGTGCCACTGAGCGATAACACCAGCCCCTTTTTCGTATGTGGGTTCCGGGAGTCGAACTCGGGCCCTTGTGCTTGCCGGGCAGGCGCTTAAGCCGCTGAGCCATCTCACCGGCCCAAATTCTACATTTCTTGAGCGCTTTTATTTTAGGCTTCTTATGGCCTATGGATCTGATGACACACCTTCCCATAATTCGGTATAAAGGAGTGAAGCATTCTGGCTTTCCCTTCGGCCCCAGGGACAACGCATCTAAGTCTCTTTTCTTTCTTCTCCTCCGTGAAATAACTCCAGAGAGAAGGGATAGCGATGGCCGTTTTGTATCTCAAGGCCAATGTGCTCTATTTAATAGTGAATATTGAATCCAAGGGCAGGCCAGAGCAAGTTTGGCTTATCTGGGCACTGTCCATCCAAGTTTCTCCTTTGAGACAAGTGAGGTATCAGGTGCATACTCGTCCCTCAATAAAGGAGACAAACACCAGAACACAGAACTCGTACGTTAACATTTGGGGATGTGCGTATTAAGTGAACTTAGGGGTGCTATCTTCTCTTCGCTTCAGCCATTCATACAGCAAAGATAACACATTCTTACAGTTGTTTTTCTGTGTCTGTGTGTAGATGTGATCTTTTCCCCCCATCAATCAGATCACTGTGTCGTTTCCAACATTCAAGGAAGCGGACAGAACTTACATTGTACAATGTGTGAGATCAACAGCGCGGCACTGGTGTCATTACATGTCAACCTGCCATGAGCCAGGTCCTGCTTCACCTGCAGAGCAAACAGGTACCTGCCAAGGCCAACAGAGAGAGACGGTGTCACACAAGGGAACAGAGGGTCACATGAGAGGTAGGCCCAACCCTGCAGCCCATGCACACCCCGAGAAACTAAAGACAGGTGCCCAAACCAAGTGACAAGAAGGGCTGCGGGCATCGGAAGGTGCCACTCACTGTGGAGTCAGTACTTACCATCCTAAAATGACAGAGAACGGCAGGCATACGCTGTAATCTTTTCACACAATGGCCAACATGTTTCATTTTATAGAAAGCGTCACAAAAATGAATGTAAGACTATAACCTACAACCTTGTGTGTGTGTGTGTGTGTGTGTGTGTAACACTTAAAACTTTTTCACAGGATCAGCCAACATACTCTCAAGTGGCTTCATGGCTCGGAAAATAACAGCAATGTATTGTGGGCAGCACAAGCTTTGCCAATGACTCAGAAAGGCCAAGGTGTCTTTTTTATAATGTAATACTCACTTTAGCCATTTCTATAACCCTTACTTACCAGACCTGTAAAATGCAATTTAAGTTATTTTTAAATTCTTTTCTTTATACTGTTGGGTAAAGCAAGTCAACATTTTTTTTTTTTTTTTTGTGGGTACCGGGGGGTCGACCTCAGGACCTTGTGCGCCAGCGGGTGCCCATGCCGCTGAGCGATATCACCCGCCCCTTTTTCATATGTGGGATCTGGGAGTCGAACTCGGGCCCTCGCACTTGCAAGGCAGGCGCTTACGCCGCTGAGCCATCTCACCGGCCCCAACATTTTTGATATAAGACTCATGGCGAACCTTTTAGAGCTTTCAGTGACACAAACAGCCCGCTGTGGCATGGGTGCCATGGGTTTGTCACCCACTGGTATAAGAGAAGATAGATGTTTATACATCAAAGAAATTAAGTAAAAATCTGTGCACTGTTAAAATGGGTTTGAAAATAGCTATATAAACTCATACTTTTAGAATGGTATTGGCTAGTGTTGCCACTGCCTGGAAATGATGTCTCGTCCCATAGCAACCCTTAGCAACTAAATCCTGTCCCTCATACAGTACTCAGGTGAAGGACACAGGTAGGCCCTTGGAGAAATGGTATGTTCTAGGTCTGGGGTAGCAAAGGGAACAAGGGAAGCTTGGAATTTCTACAGATGTTGGGAAGCAAGGAAGCTTTAAAAAATAAATTGTATCAAAGAGCAAAAGAAGTATCTTAAAGGGGCCTCATTGGGCAAAAATTATGACCACCTAAACAGCGATAAGAATGATTAAAGTGAATTGAAACATGCTGAATTAGTGAAAATCCGTGAGTCCATAAAGAGAGAGACAGAGAGAAAATTGAATATATTACCATTTACAGAATGATTAAAGCAACTTCATAATCAAAAAATAGTCACCAAATGTGCAGAACTGAGCTTGTGACCTGTCTTTCCAGCAGGAGGCATCTTAGAGTAGTTAGAGAGCCCAGCGGGATGAAGTAAGGCTTTCCTTCACAGGAGAACGCCAACTGACAACATGGCAGGAACGATGAGATTAGAAAATGTTTGTTCCACAACCTCTAAAGAAATCACTGACTCTAGCAAAGATTGCCAGCAGGTACAAATCCCACTTGGGAAACTGGAGAGTCACACAGGGATGAAGTAACATAGCTTTATAATGGAAAGATCCGAATGTCACCACTTTAAGCCAATGAGCGATCTCAGCATCGTTCGGGAGATGTGGAGTATGTAAACCACTTAGGATGGATTCCAGCCAAAACTGATGAACTGTATCCATCAAGCCTTTGAAACAAATTTCTAGTTTACAGAGAAATACAAAAGTCTGAAGAATAAATAGCACCATAAGGACAAAGACAAATTCAGGAGGTAGGATATCATGAAGGGAAAAAATGAGGGACTATGCCAGACTTAAAAGGCCTGGAGGAAATAAGCAGCTGTAATATGTGATCATACTGAATCTTACTTTAGAACAAGCAGATGTAAATGACAGCTGGGGGGAAAGTAGCGAATTTTAAGTATGGCCAAGGTGTTAGATGAGATTAAAAAAAACAAAACAGAAAGGATACCACATTAATGTGATATGCAACATGATGCAATATTTTTATTTCCTTAGTCTTTTATATTCTAACTTTCTATGCAGTGTAGTTACTGTCTTTGTAATAACAATTATTTTTCATTTTACTTTTTTGCAATGCTGGGGATGGAATCTAGGGCCTTGTGTGTGCTTGGCGGGCTCTACCACCGAGCCACACCCTTGGCCCTATTTTTAATTCTAAAAAAAGACCTTTAATGATATCAACAACTGAAGTTTCCATAAGCATTAAATGGGACAACATGTGGAGAACACAGAGACTAGAACAGAAACATTCAATAAATGCTGGCAATCTTTTAAAAATAAGAGAGTCACTAATCCTCTTCAAGTCATTTGGGATGTTCCATTATTAAGAACTGAAAAACACAGAGGCTATTGTATAACCAGCAAATAAAAACAAAACAAACAAAAAACCACTGCGGATCTAGCAGCTGACAAGGGTGACCTTTATCCAGCCTCCCTGTGTTTGTTCTTTTCTTTCGCTTTCCCCAACACCCACCTCCTCTCTCTCTCTGGAAACTCAAAAGGGAAGCAAAGTGGAGAACATGAACCGACTCAGTCGTCCACCCCAGATTCCGATGGGAAGGGGCAGCACGACACCCCTGGATGAGACAGTGGTCCTCGTCTCTTGACCCCCCACTTCACTGACCTACAAGCTTTAATTCTAATGTGTGGTTAATTTTTCAAATAAGTAGGAAGGCTTTATGTTTTACAAGCATTACAGTTTGAGTATTTTCCCACTTCCAGTTCCAATGCAGAGCCCTGTGTTTACACAGGAGCGCACGGGGACAGTCACCGACAGAGTCTGGCTTTGGGGACCTTTGACGCTAGTCTCACCGGGGCTGTGTGGCGGCAGTGGGCTCTGGGGGTGTACACAGGGACAAGGAGTGCGCATCCTTTCTAAAGACGCAAGGAAAACTGTGTCACCCTGCTTGTGCTGCCTGTCCCTGCTCGGAGGCCCAGGTAACATGAGAAACACCGTCCTGGTACTGACTGTCGCTGTCCTGAGCAACGCAGGCTGTAAGCCGAGCACGCTGCTGCAGTGCCGACTTCAGACTCAGCGACACCTCTGTCACTATAAACAGAAGCGGGCCAGTCGGATCCACAGGAGCTGAGGTGACTTTAATCTGGTCAACAAAATGAAACCAGGGAACACACTGAAAATCAGCGGCTCAAAGTGGAATCAACTGTCCCCGGCGAAGGCGGGCGTGGGACTAACGAGGGGGGGCTTTACTTAATGGAGACAGAAAGTGACACAGCACACCCGGCCCGTGCCTTATTTACAACATGTCTATTTTAATTTAACTCATTTGGGAGGTCTTAATCTCTTTTCTTTTCTCTTTAAATGAAGTGATTCCGTTTCCTTGACAGTCTGGGGGAATGTCAGCCGGTACTCCAGGGCAGCACATCCAGCACGATGGGCTACTGAGCACGAGAGCCCAGCCAGGAAGGAACAGGATGCCCCGGCCGGGGAAGAGCCAAGGCCTGACTGTCGTCAGCGCAGGGAATCGGACTCTGAGCTCCGCCATGAGGAAAGCTTCTTTTCCGGGGACCCGTGCTTGCTGTTTTCACCCTGCACCTTGCTCGGGATGTTTCTCCTCCTAGAAGCCTGGGTGCTGCTGTCGATAAGACAGAGTCCACTGAATGTGTCATTTAATAAACAGAAAGGAATTCGGCTTCCTGTTCAAGAGCGAGGTGCAATTTAATCTCTAGCTATATAAACGGGAAGTGGAAAGCTATTCCTGGAAGCCAAAGAACCAACTGCAAAGCTGCAGTTGCATAGACTCTGCTACCTGCAGACCAGATTTGCCGTCTCCCCCGGAAAGCACCAATGACATGGAGCTTCTCCCAGCCTCCGCCATCCACCAGAGAAAAGTGCCTGAAATCCCCATGGGCTCGTCCTGACAGTGCAGCTCCTGCAGGAATCTGAGTGCAAAAGCCTCAACACGGTGGAGCTGCGAGGCTGCCTGCATGTGACACTTTGTGCCAAGGTGGGGGGTGAGGGGAGTTAAGGAATACAGTAGAAATTTCAGATGGATTTTATTCAACATTGAGCTGAATGAGTTTTCTTCTTGGAAAAGATTTCTAAAATATCAATTCACACAGGAGGCAGAAAACAAAGACAACCAAAACCAAAATTTGCCTTGTCGGGTGATGCTTGTGTACCTGGGAATTTACCAGTGTTGACAGAGGAGTTGGTGAAGGGCCAGGCACCTTTGGTGTCAACAGTAAAAAGTTGCATGGAGTTTTAGAATGAGACCAGAATGGTAGAAAAGCTGATTTGCAAAAATGAATAAGGAGCAAAATTATTTGAAAAGTAGAGTTTTCAGTGGAAAAATGGGAGAGGGCTTCATGCCTGTAACTTTCTAAGCAGGGAAGAGGCCACTGATGGTCAGGAAGAAAACCACCAGCTGACCACGGACTGGACTCGTCCCTTGATTTATGTCAGTGCACTGAGCTCAGAGCAGTGCATGTCCCAACACCACAAAGCCAGCCCCGGAAACTGCTGGAGCAGCCCCAGTGGAGACCTGGCTTGAAGGCCCAAGGCCTCTGCAGCTAAGGTCTATTCAACTGCAAGTATTTCCCAGAAAGCTGGCGACTTCTGCCACCCCTTGGCTGCCTTCAGCTCCTTCACTGGTTTCGTGGTGGTGAGTGGAGGCAGCCAATCAATGGCAACTCAGGCAGAAAATGACTCAGTAGGATGTCTTTGTGGAACTCCTCCCCTGTACATACCCGATTGCCTTCTTGAGATAGCCATGCGATGACGGATAGCTTATCCAACATAACTGGCCAGAACCAACCCCAACTCTCTGTCCCTACAATCCTCTACTTCAACCTTCCCCCACTGCAGTAATCGCCACCACCACCCACCCTGTCGCTCGGTCTGAGATCTGAGGGTCCCTCTGCTTTCCTCAGACTCCACCTCCAACCCATCCCCAGGATGCATGGGCCTTTCCTCCATGAAATATCTCAAACACAACCACTTGGCTCTCCTTCCAAACTACCACCTGCTTTGCTGCCACCGTCTTGGCCTGGACTGCTTGCAGCAAGTCTTCCTGGCTGGGCTCCCTGCGATTTGCACCCTCCCCCTCCAGCACCCTCGAGGCATCTAGTCTTCCAACACTCATGTACCTTTCTCCCACCTCCTTGTGCAGCGCCTCAGCGTACCTGCCTCATGGCCTGCTCCAAAGGACCTGAATGGATGGATGGCGCTTGTTCCTGTCATGGGCATTGTACTGCCCACTCGTTCTCTCTGGAAAGCTCTTCCTCAGAAAATGCCTGACAGGTCTTCATCATTAGACCCAGGTACCTAACATCGTCACCCAGTCATTTCTGTCACTTCATCCTACTTCAGTTACCTCATGACCTCTTGCGGGGACCTGATATTTTCCTTACTTAGTCATTTTCTGTTTCCACAAGAGTCAAGACTTCTCTTTTCACCACTGCCTTCCCAAGGCTGAGAACAGTGCTTGTACATGGTTCGTACTTTTAATGAATACCGGTGACTGAATGAATGTCTTCGGCCCTTTCAGAAGTGAGGTTGGCTACCCAAGATCTTATGCTCTGTACTGAGCCTGATGAGAGAGACGGATGGTCTTGGTCCTAATGAGCCACAGCATGAAAGGCACACGTGACGAGAATTTGGCGAGTCACACCAATGCACTCAGAAAGGTGCTCTCAAAAGGGAAGCTTTATCTTCATGAGCTCCTGCCCTGCTCTTGCCTGGAACCCACCCATGCGGTCTCACATTGTAAAATGAGGAGTGGCAGTAATGACAACGGTGATGGGGATATTGTAGGAATGATGGTGACACAGTCATGACAGTGACAATGGCTGTGGTGACGGTGGCATCAATGATGGTGGTGATGATAATTAGCATTTATAGTGTTCCTACCGGATCCCAGCCATGCTATGTGCTTATCCTGAAAACAACCGGCCGAGCACGCATTATTGTCTACACTGTTAGAGGTGAATTAACAGTGGCACAGAGGAAACAAGTAACTGGCTGGTCACATGGCTAGCAGTGGCAGGACTGATGGCTGAAGCCACGCCTGACTCGACAGCACCATGCTTCTCCCACCTGGCTGCACTGTCCAAGAACCTGACCTACACCTCACGTCAAATTCACCCATCTGTGCCAGCAACAAAGATAAAACTTGAACTGACATCCTGGTTTCACAGAAGGGATTCATGTCCCAAAACTATCTCAGGATGTGATAGACATAAGGTGGAAAATATGACATTAACAGGTTGCAAGCGCAGTTCATGTCTTACATCACTTTCTTAAAGAAACCAGACTCCACCTCCAGGCACAGGGAAAACCTGGGATTTTCTTTCCCTTTATTTTTGTAGGCAGAGGGAGAGAAGAGGGTAAAACTAGAGCACAGAACAGATGCTGGTCCAATAAATATTGTGAAAATGTTTAATCAGTTCAGAAGATTAATGTTCTCTTTTCCTCTGTACACTGTAGCAAAAAAACCCAAAAACCCTGTTTCCAGACCACTAACCTTGTGAGTTCTTCTTGGAGTTGTGCGTGGTCAGGGGGAAAGAATTTCACCACAAACTTAACAACAACATGCTTTGGCCCTAAGGAGAAGGACAACAACAAAAATTAGTACAGCATTTATTGATCAGTGTTTCAAATGCCATTAATAAAAAGACTTCATAAGGCAAATTATATACCAAATAACGCACCTCATTCCAACCTTCCCAGAGCATGTCTGCCCCCTCCAAGCCGCTGGATACCCAGCCAAGTTCTGCTAGTTTTACAGCATGGGAAAACAGGTATCTGTTTTTTGAAAAACTTTAACAACAGTCTTACACTGAATAATTAGACTTTTTCTCTGGGGACTTCCACTATACTTTTTTTTTTGTGTGTGGGTACCGGGGGGTCGACCTCAGGACCTCGCGCGCCAACAGGCACCCGTGCCACTGAGCGATATCACCGGTCCCTTTTTTCGTATGTGGGTTCTGGGAGCCGAACTCGGGCCCTCGCGCTTGCCAGGCAGGCGCTTAAGCCGCTGAGCCATCTCACTGGCCCTATACTCACTTTTTAAACAAAGCCATTTGTCTCCAGCAACTTATTTAACTGGCGACTTTTATCCAAATACAGGCTTTGGATAATTTAAGAAGGAGGTAATGAAAATGTGAGCCAATTATGCAGTTTATTCCATTTCGCTGTCCATAAGGAACACTTGCCACCATGCTCATCAAACATGTTTCTAGGGCCCTAGTGCCCCCTGGGCTCTGGAAACACAAATGGGATGTGGCCCTGCCTGTGGCACAGCCAACCAAAGCCATCTTTCCAAAGACTTAGGACAAAATCAAGAAGCAGATGGTGGGGTGGGGAGGTGGGGGGGACAGAATAAGAATAAGATGAATAACTTTTCAGAGTGAAAAGGGAATATCAAATAGATTGCAATATAATAATCAGAGGTGCGAGTCAGGCTTTTGTGTGTGGGTGTATAAGCCACAATAGAAGAACAGCCTTACAGATGCTATATTTGGAATGATAGCACGGAATGATGTTCCGTGAAATATAAAGTACAATAAGGAATTATTATTATTATCATTGGCATTGCTGGGGACTGAGCCCAGAGCCTCACACATGCTAGGTAAGTAAGCTACAGCTCTATGAAATACAAATTTTATTTTATTTTATTTTATTTTATTTTATTTTTTTGTGGGTACCGGGGGGTCGACCTCAGGACCTCGTGCACCAACAGGCGCCCGTGCCGCTGAGCGATATCACCAGCCCCTTTTTCGTATGTGGGATCCGGGAGTCGAACTCGGGCCCTCGCGCTTGCAAGGCAGGCGCTTACGCCGCTGAGCCATCTCACCGGCCCTGAAATACAAATTTTAACATTAGCTTTTATTACAAAAGAAAAAATCCTTTTCTTCTACTGTTTGTGATCAGACACAAAATATCAACTATATATTTTTTGCAATTACACATTAAAAAGTAGAAAAAAAACAAAAACTGATGTATCACAAGGTGATTTTGTGCCTTATACACAAAACTGGGAGAAAAAGACAAGGCACAGGAATGCTGAGGCCAAAAGAGGCGAAGCTGCTTTTCCCAAAGAACCCGAAAATGAGCAGAAACCCTGCATGTCTGGCCCGGAGTGCAAAATAACAGCAGTGAGGTGAGGAAGACGGGAGGCTGCACTGTCTCCTCTTAGCCATTCCAGAGAGGGAACAACAAAGTCACTCAGGTCCGCACAGACCCTGAAGCTAAGAAGGTGCCAGCACTCAGTGCAAAGCGACAGCTTTGTCACACCGGGCCAGTCATGGCACACGGAGGGGACAAAAAGATACCACCCTGCTCTGGTTCCCGCTGGACAACCTTCTGAACAAGCACCTCCGGCCACGAGCAGTGGCCCCTTATGAATCAGCACAGGGCCAGACAGCATTCTGCAGGCTCTGGGCCACCTCTACCCACCAGGCCTGGGCACTGCTCATAGCAGTGTGCCTCCCACTCACGTTTAGTCATTGCCAGTAGGGGCCGGCTCCCCCGACGACACCCAGTAAACATCCAGTAAATGACAGCTCTTTCATTTTCAGCATCAATAATTGCTTAATTGAAATGACAGAGGACCAACATCGATTTCAGTTGCATGAGGCCATATAGACACTGTGTTGCACGGTTATTATAGCCACATAAACTGCTGCAAGTGGCTCAGTGGGGTTTCTTAGAAAAATGATCCCTCAGGTATTGTGAGCTTCAAGCTCAACTAAAGGCATGCAGCTTTGGACTCAGACTGATCTAGGTCCTAGCTTCAGAAAGGGACCATTTGGGATGACTTTGGGAATAGAGCTTTCACTCCAAGGCAGAAAGAAGGAAGGATGAGGCAGAGCTAAGGGTGGGGAGAAGGAAGAGAAAAAGCAAGTGTTCACTTTCTTCCTCCTCTGCTAGGCCCTCTGTAACCTTTTCTCTCTGACACACGGTGGACATGCAGGCCACACTCCCTTGGGAGCTCTGCTTGCCAATCAAGCACACAGGCAACCAGACACACGCACACTTTTGAGCACCTCTTCCCGCCCCGACAACACTGCATTCTGGTTTTCAGCCTTTGAAGAGGGAGACCAGAAAACCTAAAATCAACTTTATGTATAAATGGCTCTGCCCTTCCCCTTCAAAAGTGACAGTAGGAACAGTGGCCCAAACAGATAAGCTCAATTATTCTGAGGGACTTCCTAACAGTTGTAAATTGCTAATCCAAGCAAGGATGGCTGGCTTTCCAAGCAAGGTTTTCATGATCAAACAATTATATATGAAAATTGTAAAAGAAACACACTTGTACAGTACAGTATGTGGGTTGAAGGATGATGGTACGCAATCAGGGTCCAAAAAAGAATTCGTGGCACTGGTGCTTTACAACAAAAGGTGTCTTGACAGTGAACATGTCTGCCATTAAACACAGGGGAATACTTACTTCGAATCTGTTTCACAATAGGTTTTAAGAGATCCAGCCACACCTACAGGGAAAAAGAGCACAGATTGAGACAAAACTTCTCAACAAAAGGGTGCAAGCATTTGGACACTTTGTTTGAACCTATTTTGAATGAAAACATCTTGGAGTATTTGAGGTCGTCTGTTGTTTTTATTTTTTCTTCAGAATGTCATATCCTACTCTGTTTACCACTTTTATAGGATGGATCCTGATTTGCTGATTGTTATGGTGTAGATCCAGAATGTCTCCCAGAAGCCTTCTGTGTTCTCAGGCTGGGCTTTTGGGATCCTGTGGTGCTGTTAAGAGGTGGGGCCTGGTCACAAGAGCAGTCACTGGGCTGTGACCCGGAAGGGCATCTCCCTCCCCAGGGCCTCCCTCTCTCTGCTTCCTGGCTTCTGTGACTTGGACTGATCCCCTCAAAACTATGAGCCTAAATAAATAAACTCCTCTTCCTTTGCTGAAGTTGTAGGGGCTGGGGATTGTGTCTCTGTGACAGGAAAGTGAATAAGATACTAATACTTTCCCTAAATTTGCAAGTTAAAATATATCCTGGGCTCAGAGATATAGCTGAGAGTTAGGAGATGAGGATGTAGCTCAGTGATAGAGCGACTGCTGATTATGCATAAAGTCCTGGGTTCTATCCTCATCATTGTCAAAAGAAAAACAAAACAAAACAAGTTAACAATTAACTAAGAATTTTTCTGTACTCATTTGTACTTTTATCAGATTTACCTATTCAGAAAATATTAATGAATGATTGGATACTTGACTACTAGTTGAATGAAACACCCATGTTCCCTATTGAAATAAAACACATATATTCAGTGAGACTCTGTCTCAAAAAAAAAAAAAAAAAAAGCCTGAGTGGCTAGGGATGTAGCTCAATACGAAGGCCCTGGGTTCAAACCCCAGTGCTGCAAAAACAAAACAAAATAAACAAGCAAACAAACACTGTCTGAGTAAAGATGCACAGACAGCACATTTTTAAGGCCTATAGAAAGGGAATAAATATGGCCAATCATGTCTAAACCACATTTACTGAAAGCTGTTGACCTCTCTAAGCAAGCCAGAGGAGTGCCTGTTACCCAGGACAGAGTCCTGAGGCTTGCTTCATAATTTGTCCCAAGTGCTTGAGCTACAGAGTGGCAGGGCTAGGACGGTAGCAGGTTCACCCAAGCTCCAAGACCATACTCTTTTTCACATGTGTGCTTTCTGCATGTAATTTGAGTGGCAAAATTTTCAAATAAGGGAGAAACGAGCCGTCCTGAAGTTAACCACATTATCCCATGACTTATGTTCTTTTTAAAAAAGTGCCCTTGAACTTCTGACCATTTAAAAAGAGTACTATCATAGATGCTCATGTTTGTACATATGAGAAAAATTAAGTTATTATGCTTACTATAAAGAAGATTCTACAAATCAATAGGAAAAGAGAGGCAGCCCTGGGGAAAACTATGCAAAGAACCGCAGGTAACACACAGAGCGCAAATATGAAGGGCCAAGAGGAAAACGTTGATGTCTGGGGATAATTTGCACTGGGAGTGAAATTAAAACAGTGCAGTATCACTTCCACCTGTTAAATATGCATCTTCATATGTGTAGATATACACGTGTGTTTATATTTTAAGTCTCCAAAGGTGGCCAGGACACAGGGAAACAGGCTCTGTACTGATGGATGTGTGAACTCGTACAACTTTTCTAGACTTATTAAGGAATAACGATCTGAAGCCTAGAAATATTCCTATCAATCTTCTTCCATCCAGCCATATAAATCATGTGTTCATGCACACAAAGATTTATACACAAGGAATGCTAATCTTCACATTTCTATCAGAGTGAAACTTTTCACAGTAACCAAAATAAAATAATATACATCCACAGGACACATCGCCAGGCAGGAATTATGCTCTTGAGGAATATTTATGAATATGGACAAACATGCTAGGGAGGTTAAAGCTGAATGATTTCTTCTCTTCTGCCTTTCTTCATTATCCAAATTATCTTAAATGAGCACTCAATTCTCATAGTGAAAAAACTCAAAATATAAAATGTCTCCTTATTCAGTTGAACTTTCCCCCATCCCCTTTTCAAATGAGTAAGCCTCTGTAACGATAAAATCCTCATTTCTGTATTCCCCATCCTGTATCGCTGTTTTATAGGGGAAAAGATGGCACATCAATCATCTCCATTGTTGGGCTTCTAAACCTAAACTTTCAAATGGAAAGAGCAAAAATTTAGAACAGGAAGCAATGCTTGTAAGACATATTACTTTCCTCCTGAGAATCCTAAGAGGTGGAAAGGGTACAAAAGAATATCCACATGAGGCTGATAAGAAAACAGAGACTCAGAGAATAGCTGTCTCAAGTTGGAACTCAGGCTCTGTTCTTCAAACTTCTTTATTTAATTTACAAAAAAAAAAAAAGTCCCTGTGACCCTCTGCTAAGTTCTGGGGGACACAGCGATGAGAAGTAAGCTGCTTCATGGAGCTTACAGTCTAGTGAAGAAGACAGACAGCGTCAAAAGAGCTTCCTAACAAAAGTAGAGCAGGACCAGAGACAAAAGCAAGCCAGGAGAGTCCGGAGTGGTGGGACCCTGAGTGTCCAGTGCAGGGACCAGCGGCCCTGTCATGGTGTTCAGTGTGCTCTCGTGTGATGGTCACTCGGGCACAGCCACAGAAGGAAAGGGAGCAGTCTCAGGAAGGCAGAGCCATCACCCTCACAGGTCCGAGGACAGGAGGAGCGGGATACGACGCAGACCCACCCGGGAAGCACCAGGGTGGTCAGGAGGCAGAAGGAGCACGAGCCATGGGTGCGCCGAGGCCATGCCTTTACTGGGATTTGTAGGGAAAGGCTGGCAGGGCTGGGGACAGTTTAGGACTGGCTAGTCTGAATAATTCCAGCAGGCTCTAGGTGCTGGTCCCTAGGTGCCTGCACCTGGCTCTGTGAAGATTCAGGCAGAGGCCTCTTGCATCCCGGGGTGGACAGGCCAGGAGGAGAGGTCTGGCTATGCAGACCTATCTAGTACACAGATGCGCTCAGCATGGCCCTGGATATCTCTGAGAATGGCCTAGCTCTATCTGTCCCCAGCCAGCATGTTTTTGTAAGATGTCAGAACCCCATACTCTTCAGACATTAAACATACACAGACTGTACGCGTGGGAGGAGTGGTGATAAGGGACGGCCTCCCCTGAAGTGGCACTGTGCTGAGACCAGGAGGGAAGCAAGAAGCCCACATGGAGACCAGCAGGGCAGTAACGGGGCAGCTGGAGGCCCCAGGGATCATCACAGCGGCTCCAAACTCATGTGCGAGGTTGATTCCCACTGTGATGGTTTTAGCAGGTGGGACCTGTGAGAGGAGGGAGGCTGGAGGGCAGCTTATTAATGCCACCATCAGAGGAGGGGTGCATTACTAAAGGCCAAGTCTGGCTCCTTCTGCAGCTAGTCCGTCTCTCCTTTCCTCCTTCCCACTCCTCACTTCTCACCACACGATCACGCAACAAGAAGGCACGCACCAGAGCCAGCGACTTGCTGTTGGCCTTTCCACCTCAACTATGAGCCAGTACGTTTCTGTTCACTGTAAATGACCCAGTCTCAGGCATCCTCTTACAGCCGTACAAAAGGGACTAAGACAACGAACACAGCTGCAGAGCAAGGCCGGCAGGTCAGGAAGCGACCACGCCCCACCTGGCTATGTTAAGATGCGTTGTCCTTGTCCCACGAGCAATGGGACAGATTTTACAGACAGGGTTGACACGATTAGACTTGTTTTAAAAACAATTTGTTGGGCAGTGTGAAAACCTATTACAGGGAGCAATAGGGAATGACGTTTTGGCTCTGGAGGACAGAAATAGAGTTGGGAACAATGGGTGCATTCAAAAAAATTTTGAGAGTTACAAAACCAGGGGAATTCACTGATGGACTGGGTGCAAAGGCTGAAGGAGGGGCGGTGCTCAGAATGGCATGGGACTTCTGCCACAGCATCTAGGAGGAAGCTGCACTGTGCCCAGAGTGAGGGAGCCCTGGAGGAGGACCAAGGCTGCAAGGTTCTGGCCAGGCTGGTCTTCAGGGTGCCCAGGCATCATCCAGGAAGGGACAGTGTGGAAACAGTGGAGTGCGGTTTGTCTGGAGCTCAGAGGAGGAACTGGGTACGACAGCTCACATTTAGACTTTGCCACCAGCTCGACTCCACGGAAGGTGCCACGGCCCGCAGGGCATGCACAGAAGGACATTCATGAGCAGTGCTGGCACAGAATGCCTCAGGTGGGGGCTTACACACAACATAAACTGATAAATTCTAGAGGCCAGCAAGTCCGAGATGAAGGTGCTAGCAAAACGGAAGTCCGGTGAGGGCTGCCTCCTGGTTCACAGACAATAGCTTCTCGCCGTGTCCTCCCAGGGTGTCAGGGGTAAAAGAGCTCCCTCTGGCCTCCTTCATAAGGGCGCTGAGCCCATCCGTCAGTGCTCCACCCTCAGGACCTAATCACCACCCAAAGGCCCCATCTCCTTCTACTATCATCCTGGGGGTTAGGATTTCAAAATACGAATTTAGCAGAGACAAAAACCTTCAGACCGTATCCCCCCAAGGAGCAGCCAGCCAGGTGGGAGCGGAAGAGGACAGGAAAAAAATAAGAGAACCATGTCCTGGAAGCCAGGGGAAGAAAGATTTTCCGCAAGAAAGAATATGCGAGCTGCACATCTGCCGTTCCTCAGCCCAGTGGTGGGTCTGGGGGTCCATCAGTGGCGAAGTGGGTGCCTGGCTTTACTGAGAAGCTTCTCCCTGAAGCAAGAGGCAACAGAATGGAGGGAGAGGGGCTGAGGAGTCAAATACGAGCTTTGTCTATTTGCTTGTTTTTAATCAGAATGACCTGGGTGCGTAGAAGGAAGGGAAGGGTTTAGCATCTGAGCAAGAGGGGACAAGAGGGACTCACGGTGATGTAGAGACAGAGCCCGGGCCTGAGGACAGAAAGAACAGCTCTTCTGTTGTGACTGGGATGACAGGCTGCTGGCAGATGGATCCTCTGTGACACCCTCTGCTTCCCCCGGAAAGTCAGGCCTGGAGAGCGCAGCGGAGAACGTTTGAAGTCGCTGCACTGTGTGGGAGACTGAGGTGAGCGGAGACTCGGGGGATTCCCAGGCTGCTAAGAGCCCTCCTGAAGCCTTGACTCTCTGCCCTTCCCGCCTCCACGGCTGGCTCTGGGGACTGCCCCTGTGATATCTCGCTGCCGCCAGAAACTCGCCTAAACTTCCACAGGGCAGATCCATGGTGCTTTGGCAATGCATTTGCCAATTTTATGGATTGTTTTTAAACATTCCTACTCTGTTTTTGGCATTTCTGTGGAAAGCATCAAATACAAGCACCGGCTCGAGCCAAGTGAGCATGTGGTTTTTTACCACGCGGGTCTGGGAACATAAGATTGGCCAGAGCTCATCCACCCAGTGGCGGCACAGCTGTGCAGCAATGATGCTATGATCACCCCACGGCTGAAGCGGCCTGGGCGGCGAGGACCCCTGGCTGGGTGAACCTCACTGTGCCCCACCAGACTGGCATCTGCAGAGCTGAAGGAGAAGGGCTCACCATGTGACACTTAGCCACAACACATGGGTGAGCCAGGAAAGGCAGGAGGGAAAAAGAGGCTGATGCAAGGACGACCATGCTGACCCGTTGGCGATGTCACACACTGAGACCTGTAGGCCAACTGCCTTCCTTTTCCCAGGCTGCGACCAGGGGACTCACACAACAGACATTTATTTCCTCCCAGTTCCAGAGGCCCAAGGTGTCGGCTGGTGGGCCCCTCCTGAGGCCTCTCTCCTTGGCTGTGACGGCTGCCACCTCACTATGTCCTCACATGCCCTGTCCTGTGCACATGTACACAGGGGGTCTCCATGTCCAAGACAGACACCAGACATGCTGGGTTAGGGCCACCTGAATAGCCTCGTTTTAATTTAACCACCACTTGAAGGACTCTGTCTCCTAATGTGTTCACATTCCAAGGTGCTGGGCACTGGGGCTTCACTATATGAGTTTTGGGGTGCACACAATTCAGCCCAGAGCAGCCACCTTCTTTGATTTGGTTTCAAAACTGCCTTCTCGCCCATCTCTCCCAGCTCACCCACACTCAGACCCCTGATCCTGCCTTTTCACCAATCCGTCATTAACGTTACATTTCCCTTTCCAAACGTGTGCTCTGTACTGAATACTTTGAGGCACGAAGAAATGCTTTCATGCCAATGTATCAAAGGCAAGGTGGGATAAATCACTGTCCTCAAAGCTGTTCTCTCTCTAAACATCTTTTTCTCCTCTATTATTTTGGTGGGTGATATTTTAAGTGGATTTTGCAGGCAACGAGAATATGTGAAATATTTTGCAAAGGGTCTTTTTCAAAGAGTCGGTTACAGGATATCAGACAGGAGGCAGGAAGTGGACTAACATTTCTTGAGCACCTGTCTCGCCAAGCACTGAGTAGGTGCTTTACGCATCCTCATATAACACGCACAACAACACAGGCAGCTGCATGGGAAGTAAGGCAAACGCAGGGAGAGTATTTCAGTTGTCCAAGGTCACGCAGCTGGAACTTGAATTCAAGCTGACCCCAAACCTCCGCCTTTTCTGTAATATAATATGCTTCCCTCTGAAGCTAAAGGACCCAACCAAAGCTCAGCTCTCCTCTTCTTATTTAGCACTCTTACTTAGAATTTAAAACTTTTTCTTATTTTTGTAAAAAGCTGGCATCTTCCCCAAAAGAGTTACAGATATTATGTTACAGCGATCCATGCACACCCATGTTTACAGCAGCACAATTCACAATAACTAAACCTTGGAAACAGCCTATATGTCCATCAGCAGATGAGTGGATAAAGAAAATGTGGTATTTACACAAATGGAGCATTACTCTGCCATAAAGAAGGATAAAGTCATTTGTAGGAAAATGGATGCACCTTGAGACCATAATGTTAAGTGAAATAAATCAGACACAGAGGTTAAATATCACATGGTTTCTCTTATATGAGAAACTAAAAATATAAATAAAGAGCAAACTAAAAGAATAGGAAGTAGGGAAATAGATCTTTTGCCAAAGGGAAGGGGACCAAGAGATGGAGGGAGTGGGAAGGAAAGGAAGGAGAAGAGGATGAAAAAAAAATGAAGACATGTGATGTGCATGTACCAACTTCCTACGAGGAATGTGACCATTATGTGCTGTGAACATGTGCTAATAAAAAGTAAACAATTTTTAGAAAGTTATCTTATTGTTTAAAACTCTGGTTTAAAAATCAAAACTGCATATAACCCAAAAATGCCAAGGCCAACTATAACACATACAGGAACCATATAAAATATTTGTTATAGAAAAATCATGCAGGGTCTAGAATTCATTCAACAATCTAGTGTTTCTTCAGCTGGGCCTTAGAAGAAATGACTTGACTTTGAATTTTTTTTTTTTTTTGTGGGTTCCGGGAGTCGAACTCGGGCCTTCGCGCTTGCCGGGCAGGCGCTTACGCCGCTGAGCCATCTCACCGGCCCTGAAATTTTTATTTGTAGTAATATGCTGAAATTCATTTCATTAATTTTACTTTTGGCTATATTTTAAAAATATGTTGCATGTGGCTTTTCAAAAATTTCTTACTTTATAAAGAGTTCTACTTCTGGTCAAAATGGAGTGATAGGGGCTGTTTTTTATATGACAGTAAAAAAAAAAATTAAAAACATATATAGCACAGCAGACACCAGGCAATGAGAAACAATGAAAAATAAAACACGATTCCTACCACTACCCTGGTCTGCTGCCTTGAGTTTCCAGGCCATGCATAGTGGGGAGGAACCCAGGCAGAATCTTGCAAACTCCATGAGTTAGTGAGCTGAGAATTCACAGGGCGGAAAGCAGCCAGGTGCCCAGAAAGAGAAGCGAGGTCAGCTGCAGAGAGCTGCCCTCCAGTGCGTGGAAAGACAGGTTGGAAAAACCCAGAGGAAAGTATAATAAGTAACAGTGCGGGGGATCCCGAGGGCCCGGAATGCCATCTAGACAGGAAACCCTGAGGAGCCTTGGCAAATTACTCAAAGAGTCCTGCTCCAGTAGCCAGGAGTAGTTACAGTGCTCTACCTCACAAGTCTTAAAAGTTAAACATAAAAAAACCAAATTGTTTCTAAATAACTGCATCCCAGAGCAAACTCAATAAAATTTGTTGGAATACAAAGTAGCCAGCATCCAACAAGATAAAGCTCACAATATCTAGCATCCAGTAAAAAAACTTACCAGATATAAGAAGCAGGATAATATGATCCATATAGAGACAAAAAGAAAAAAACCCCACAAAACAAAAATATCAAAACTAACGCAGAACTCACACAGATGACAGAATCAGCCAAGAAGGACATCAAAACCAGCACTATACCTGCACTTCATTTGAGATACAGAAGCTATAAAAAGACCCAAACTAAATTTCTAGAGTGAAAACTACATTATGTGAGGTAAGAAACACACTGGATGAGATAAACAGCGGATCAGATACTGCAGAGGAAAACGAACTTGTCCTAGCAAGAGAACACTTCAAAATGAAACCCAGCATCGGACAACTATAGAACAACTTTAAGAACCAGACTGAGCCCCTAATCTGCAGCTGGAGCTTCCCAAAGGAGAGGCGACGAGAAAAGGAGGGAAAAAGTATTAGAAGAAATAGTAGCTAATCTTTTTCCAAAATTGATTAAAACTATAAACCCACAGACCCGGGGAGCTCAGCAAGTCATGAGCATAAGAAACATCACAGATGCGTGTCAGACTCAAATTGCTCACAATGGTCATCAAGAGAAACTAAGTCTTAAAAGCAGCCAGAGAAAAAAGACACTTCATGCACAAAGGAATAAAGATAAGGATGACAGCAGGTTTTAATATCTATTCTCAATAACTGACAGAACTAGTACCAGAAACTCGGGATAGAGGAGATTTGAACAACATTGTCAACCAAGGTGATCTAATTGACATATGTATAATGGAATACGCGATTCAACCCAGCAGATACACAGCCACGGGAGGTTAGGCAAACACCGGCGTGTACTTGAACTAGATGGCCCAAGTCAATCACGATGCAAGCAAGAGATGTGGGAAACGCGAGATGCGTGTGGCTGCTGCCACTGTGAAACGCATACTGTTTTGCAGTAAACTTGTTTGTCTACGAGATAGAAGTTCACTCTGAAGTAACAATTAAATAAACCAGTAGCACAGTCATTTATCCTTATCAAGTACAGGTACCCATATGCAGCAGGATGTGCGAGACACACTTTTCACAACTACGAGTGCGGGAGGTTTGTTTATACAAGGAGCTCCATACCCACGGGAGGAAGGAGTGCATTATGACTGAGAGGTCACCACGCTGTTGGAATTTTTCAGCCATTATTATCTTATGGGACCACTGTCATATAACAGTCCATTGTTGATGGAAACGTCATTAAGCATCGAGTACCTGCATTTTTTTCTGGTGTGTATAAACTACTTATCAAAATATGTCATAACATAGGGCATAAGATAAGTATCAGTGAATTATTTAGGAAGCTTCATATCATACAAATTACATTCCCTGACCACCATGGAACCATGTTACAACCCAACAAAGCCAGGCATGGTGGAGTACACCTGTAATCCCAGCACTCTAAGAGGCTGAGGCAGGAGGATCACAGGTTCAAACCCAGCCTGGGCAACTTAGCAACTTAGAGAGACCCTGGCTCAAAACATCAAGTAAATAAAGGTTGGGGATGCAGCTCAGTGCAAGGGTCTGTGTTCAATTCCCAGTACTGCCCCAAAATAAAAGCTAACAGAAGAAAGATTTATAAAGAAGTCTCGAATATTTAGAAACGAAATAACGAAATAATCTGGGCAAAGAGGAAACCAATGGGAAAAGGAACGTATTTCGAACTAAATGAAAATGAGACCACAACAGATCCAAATTGGTGGCATGCTATGAAAAAACTGTTTAAAAATGATCTTCCAGGGGCCGGTGAGATGGCTCAGCAGCGTAAGCGCCTGCCTGGCAAGCACAAGGGCCCGAGTTCGACTCCCGGAACCCACATACGAAAAAAGGGCTGGTGATATCGCTCAGCAGCACGGGCGCCTGCTGGCACGCGAGGTCCTGAGGTCGACCCCCGGTACCCACAAAAAAAAAAAAAAAAAAAAAAGATCTTCCATCAGTGTAGAATTTACATGTCTCACTGTTAACACCTTAGTGACGTGGTCTCAAAGGTGAGCATGTTTCCGGACCACTAAGGCCATTTAAGTCACTGCACGGGGCGGCTCCCAGACTCCCGACCCCAGGCGGGGCTGAAGAATGCGGCGCGGCCAGTCCCTGGGAGATCCTAGGCCGATCCTAGTCCAGGGGCCGTGCTTCAGGAATGACTGCCCTGGTGCACACATTTCCGGACCTCTTATTCAGAGTGCTGTGTGAAGAGATAAACATGCACACTTTTCCAAAAACCAAAACAGGAAGTGGGGCATGGTGGTACATGCCTTTAATCCTCGTATTCTAGAAGGCTGAGACAGGAGGATCACACACTCAAACCCAGCTTGGGCAATTTAGCAATTTAACGAGACCCTGTCTTTAAAAAAGGAGGGAGGGGGCCGGGGATACAGTTCAGTGAGAAGGCCCTGGGTTCAATCCCTAGTATCACAAAAACAAAAACAAAACAAAACAAAACAAAAATAGGATCATAATGTTTTCTAACCTTTCCCCTCAATGATTTCTACCTTTCCATTCTATAAACCTTCCTTATGTCAAATACTCAGAATGTATCCAAATTCCTCCCATTAGTAAAGAACATCCTCGCTGACGGCCTGCTACCACTGCCGTGGGACCCAGGACCGTGCTTCCTACCTGGTTATGATCATTAAGTCTCCACTAATCCGGCCTAGTACCCCAGGCTCCACCCAACGACACCAGCACATTAAGGAGATCGGTGAATAAAATGTGGACTAAAAACTGTAGGATGTGTTTTTATTTACTTACAAGGAAAGCTTTAAATAAAAAAATTGAAGACGGATCGGTAAACCAAACTGCAAAATCAAATATGTAACAGGTTAACCCAAGGCAGGACCTTGTGTGCCCGATATATGCAAAGGAAAGTATTAGAGGAAAACCAGATTCCTATTGCACGGCTGTCACCCGGAGGGAACCTTGAACCGCGGGGTCTCTCCTTTCCAAGAAGGGCTCAACCACGGATTCCAGGCACAGCACTGGGGCGACAGCAGGCACGCAGTTTTACCTGCTTTAAGATCGCTTGTTTAATTCCTATTACCTTCAAAAAATCCATTCCGAAGGATGTCACTTGGGTATTGTGGCTACTTAATTGGATTTTTAAAAATGTAATAAGAAGACTTAACCTGAGATCTACCCTCTTAACAAATTTTTAAGGGTATCATACTTGACTGAGGAGGGTTGTGCCTCTCTGGGACCTGTCCCATCAACACAGCCACTGTCACACGGTGCAGCTCTGCGTGGTGAAAGAGCCCCCTGCACCCCCCCCGTGCTGGCTTCCCAAGCCTTCAGGCTGTTCTCGGTCCTGTGACAGTCGTCATCCTGTACACCTGCCATGATCCCCCAAGAGCCCTGCAGGGCTTCAAATGGACTTGGTTAGACCCTGGGAAGAAGGAGGCCACAGGCTGTGACTGTGCATAAATAAAAGGGGACTACCAGGGACACCTGTCATGCAGCCAAATAGCTGCATTTCCATGACCTCACGCCCCTCAAAAGCATGCCTGCCAGGGTAAAACCCTTCCTAAGTTGGAGCAGACAGAAAAGGAGTGACAGAAAGCCACCCTTCCTCCTGAGCTTTACCACAATTATGTATGAGAAAGCACAACTGTGTCATCAGCAACATGCTTCAGTTAGGAGCTGGCAGCCTTCCGCGTTAGGCTGAAGAATGGAGCAGGAGGTGCCGAGGGCCCACTTCGGCCCAAGGGCCCTGCTGGGCTCATTACTTCGAAGCATCTGAATTAATGCTCCTGACGACCTTGTAGAACAGGCAGTTTTGACTCCCGCTTTTCAGATAAAAGCACGAAGTCAAGGAAGTTAGGAATCTACCCAGCTGCCAAAGCACAGAGTGGAATGTTTAAACAGATTTAGAGGCCACGATGTGGAACTTGCATCTCTCCTCAGCAGGTCGCTGAGGAAAATGTGACTCACACAGCTCTCCAGGCCGTGCAGGTCTGTGCGACTGCTGGAGACAGAAACATCTGAGGAGAGGCAGCAAGTGCCGAGGACAGCACACACCCTTGGGCCACGACAGCCTGGACGGGAGCCCTCCGTGCTTCTCTGAATTTGCTCACTGTGAAATGTGAGTGACAGGACACTTACCTCAAAGTACGATAAAGCTCACAAGCCAAATCCAGCCTGTGACCTCTTTTGGAGGAGCAAGGATCAGCTATTAGACTCTTTCGTTTTGTTTTGAGACAAGGTCTTGTGATCTAGTTAAGGCTGGCCTCAAATTCACATCAATCCTCCTGCCTCAGCTTCCTGAGTGTTGGGCTTATAGGCTGGCTTTTACACTTTTAAGTGGTTGAAAAAGGCAAAAAGAAGAATCACATTTCATGACACATGAAAACCACACGAAACTCCAGTTTTCATGGCCATCGATGACATTTCATTGGAACACAGGCAGGTTCGTTTGCTTACATACCCTTCATGGCTACTACTGTCTTGTGAGGGCAGAGGTGGGTGTAAAGAGCCTCTCCTCCTGACCAGACTTTAGTCAGGCTCCCCTGAGCCTCTCCTCCATGAGACCACAACCTCGGGCTTCTGTGTCCAGTGTTACAAGAATCCTGCTAAGTCAGTTTAGGCAGAGTCCCTGGTTAGTTCCCCGAGCTCCACAGCGACCTGGCACCTTTCCGGCCTTTTACGAGCCTTCAGGCGCCGCACCAGTTAGCTGACATATTAACTACATGCTCTTGAGGTCTATTTTTTAAAAAAGCTGATTAAAAGACTTCTCTGGTCTGTGGAGTAATCCTTTAGGGACGGCTGCCTGGACCCAAGGACAACAGCAGACCAAACTTGCTGTAAACACAGCAATCACCTCTGTTAATCGGGAAGCCACAGGATATGTCTAATTAAGGGCAGTCACAATTGATTATTTAATAATCAGCATTCACTTACTTATAACCTTGAGAAACACATCTTAGACTGTGGAAAGCACTCATTTTCTCGACCAACTTTCCCAGATCTTTACGAAGAAAAATGCTCTGGGCTGGGGATGTCACCCAGTGGTAGAGCGCTTACCTGGCATGCATCAAGCCTGGCACTGGAAAGAAAGGAGAGGAGGAAAGAAAAGGAGAGAAAAGAGAAAGCAAAGCAAAGCAAGCTCTGGCTTGCGTATTTACATGAACAGAAAGGACAACAAGAAGGACAGAACGCTGAGCGGGAATTCAAATTAGCTGGATTCAACAACTTAGTACTTAAGGATAAAGATCCCCAGCCTGACCGGCCAGGGACACTGGGGGACCAGTTCCCTGTGTATCACACACAGGGAAAGGGGTGGAACTTGCTGTGGCAGCGCTGTGCTTGGGCAGGTGTGCAGGCAGCCTCCCCTGCGGGGCCTGGCGAGGGCCCACCCCAATCCTAGCGTGACACCACGGTGGCCACATGCCTGTGTCACTGGCAAGGTCCCGCCCCAATCCTAGCGTGACACCATGGTGGCCACATGCCTGTGTCACTGGCAAGGGCCTGCCCCAATCCTAGTGTAACACCACGGTGGCCACATGCTTGCGTCACTGGCGAGGGCCCACCTCAATCCTAGTGTGACACCAAGGTGGCCACATGTCTGCATCACTGGCAGCACCACTCACAGTGCCCAGAGGTGGAAGCAGCCCAAGCGTCCATCGAGGGACAGCAGGTACACAAGATGTGGTGCATGAACACAATGGAAACATCACTCAGCACTAAAAAAAGACCTGTTACACAGATGATTCCAAGTGAGATAAGCCACTCACAAAAAGACCAATAGTACACGACTCCGGTTACATGGCACATCTAAGGTGGTCAAATTCTTAGGAAGAGAAAGAGTGGGGACAGGGACGGGGTCGCTGTTCAGTGGGCAAAGAGTTTTAGGTTTGCAAGATGAAAACGTTCTGGAGATGCGCTATAGAGCAACGTGCACTTAGTTAAGACCATTGAATGCACACTTAATAGTGGCCCGGTACGGCGGTGCTTGCCTGTAATCGCCATACTCTGGGAGGCTGATGCAGGAGGATCACAAGTCTGAGCCCAGCCTGGGCAACCTAGTGACTTAGCAAGACCTTGTCTCAAAAAATAAATAAATAAAATAAAATAAAAAGGGATGAGGATGTAGCTCAGTGCAAAGGCTCTGGGCTCAACTCCCACTACTGGGGGAAAAAAGAAAGAAAGAAGAAGGAAAAGAAAAGAAGATGGTGAATCTCATGTTAGCTGTTTCTGAACTGGACTGCACCCAACTTCCAGAAACGGGACACTGCTGGCACCCCAGTTGTCCACCTCTAGTCACACTGTCCACTGTAATATCATAGATCATCAGTTCATTCAAAATGGGATTATCTCTTGGGTGGGCTCTGTAATAGACAGCTGTAAAATAGAGAGACCTGGTCAGAGTTGAATGCTGACCGTGAACACACTTATTGGATAGAACCTGAATCCTCGCTCCACCGTTACCCGATTGTGTGCCTTTGTGAAGCCCACTTAATGTCTTTTAAGGATGGGCTTCCTCATCAAAAAAGGGGATAGAGCAGAATATAATGAAATACTTAATATAAATCTAATATGGTGCCTGGCATAGTTATGCTCTAGAGCAGGTGTTGGCACACCATAGCTTTCTAACATATAAATCAAGTTTGTTCTTTTTTTCCCCCAGTACTGGCTTACTAAACCCATAGCCTTTGCACTAAACTATATCCCCGAACCTTTTTAAAAAAAATTTTTTTTTTTTGTGGGTACCGGGGGGTCGACCTCAGGACCTCGCACGCCAGCAGGCACCCGTGCCGCTGAGCGATATCACCAGCCCCCTTTTTGTATGTGGGTTCTGGGAGTCGAACTCGGGCCCTCGCGCTTGCCAGGCAGGCGCTTAAGCCGCTGAGCCATCTCACCGGCCCTAAAATTTTTTTTTGAGCCAGGCATAGTGGCACATGCCTGTAATCCCAGCACTTGGGAGGCTGAGGCAGGAGGATCATCATGAGCTTGAGGCCAGCCTGGGCTACACAGTGAGTTCAAGGCCAACATGAACTATACAGTGAGACTCTGTCTCAAAACAACCAAAAAAAAAAAAAAAAAAAAGAAAGAAAGAAAGAAAAGAAAAGAAGAAAGAAACCCTTCCATAAATTTTACTTTTGAGACAGGGTCTCCGTAAGTCACTAAATTGCCCAGGCTGGGCTCAAACTTGCAATCCTCCCGCCTCAGCCTCCCAGGGTGCTGGGATTATAGGCATGTGCCATCACGCCTGGCTATAAATAAAGTTCTAATGGAATGAATCCACGCCCATTCTCTTACATATTGTCTATGGCTGCTACTGGTCCACAACAGCAGATTTAAACAGTTACAACAGAGACCTGAGGGCCTGAGAGATTACTGGGCCTTTTCCAGTAAAGTTTGTTGATTCTCTGCTCTAGAATGGAAACTGCATGAGAAGAAGGAACGGGTCCTGCTTGCTGTTGTATCAGAGGACCAGAACACCCTGGCATGTGGTAAGTGCACTGCGGTGGCTTGCACATTTTATATTATCTGGATTATTTGGGGAAGGGGTGTGCTGGGGATCGACCCCCAGGGCCTGCATGTGCGCTACCACTGAGCTATGTCCTCCAGGACTCCGTTTTTATTTGTTTTAGATACAACAGATAAGCACCTATTTCTTAAGTCATCACTAATAGGGCTTTCTCCATTTTGCAGCCGAACACATTCCTAAGCAATACCGTAAATCATAAAAATCAAGCCTGATAAAAACTTGAAAGAAGTCAGCCTAGTAAAAGAGAAGCTCCCACAGTTAACAAAAAAGATTTGGTCAGAAGGACACAGTTAGAATCCTAGCTCAGCCATGAAGTAATTGGTCGGCCCGGGCATGGAACAAGTCCCAGAATCTTAGCACCCTCTAATACAAAGTGCAAACACCAGCTCTGATTTCTGGCGTGGAGAGGCAGGTCCAGCTGGCTGGGAATTGGACGAGAGCGGAAGCACGAAGGCCCTTAGGAGCCTGCAGCGACTCAGGCAGGCCCTCAGCAGGCTTGTTAGAAATAATGAGATAACACGCCTTCTGGTGTTCTGAGAACCATTATTTTAACGTAAAATGAGCTTATGAAACCATGCCCCGTACGACAAAGTTCGAACCTGCTGCACTGTAATTATTTGTTTCCTGGACTGCCTTACAAGGCTGATGCTCCCCGTGAATGGAAACCCGAGCTACCTGCCACCTGACATTCAATCTCACATTTCTTCTGTCGTACCACGTGCCATGCCCGACTCAGTGGGGGAACCAAACACCTGTCAGGTGAAGAAATGAATATGGAGTTAGATTTGGCAGGTCCGTGGGCTTCTCCCACACCCAGAAAAGGACGGGGGACCAGAGAAGCTCAGATTTACCATATGGACTAGAAAATGACAGAGTGTTTGGAGCTGGGCTAAGTTGAGGAAAACCAGCCTCCCCAACCCTGTTCTTACGTGCGTGACAGACTGACTCACACCAGTGGCTCTGGGCACAGTCTGAGGACTGGAGCTGGCACCCCACTCCTTAGGAGGGACTTGTCCCTAGATTTGGGCTGCGCTCTCTTCCATGTTCCTCCCCGATCTGCACCTCACCGGAAGCTCTGCTTTCTCTGTGCCCTCAGTGTGGTGGGCACTCAGCCCGCAGCGCCTTCTCTTCCCTCTTCAGCCGAGAGTTAAACTAATTGCAAGATCCTGGTACATGAATTGCTACGCAGATCTCCTTCCTGTACTCCAAGAAATCCACCTTCTGGTGCCACCCGCCGGGCACCTCTGCTGGTGTGCCCACTGACACCCTGCTGCTCACATCCGGATGGGACTCATCATCCCCACCGGACATAGTCTTCCGACACTCTCCTCCAACGAGGGGCAACACTGCCCACCAGACGGCAAAGGAGACCAGAGCCAGCTCTCACAATGCCCCTGCACGTCCTCCTACCCCGCTCAGCTCCCCAACTCTCCCTCCGTCCCAGCAGACTGGTCTCCTGCCTACTCGCTGGAGGACCCAGTGGCTTTCCTGACTCCTGTCTTGTCCTGTTCCAATCGGGCTACAGAGCTCTTACTAAACCAGAAATCAGACCGTATCATTTCCCTGCTAGATGCATCAACAGCTTCCAAGCCCAGGAGCTCAGCATGGACCTGCGCTGCCCCATCCAACAGTCAGGCCCAGCTGGAAGGGTGGCGGGGTCAGGTAATCGCCAATGATGCACAGGACGGAGACTCAGCATGAAAACACCTTAGTCAGAGTCACCCCTATTGATTATGTATTGAAATGATAATGCTTTGGGATATACATGGGCTGGTCAAACATATTGTGATTCAAAATTTTTCAAATGTATTAGAATAAAAGACACATGGCCCTTCAGCCACCTCAAAATGTTCCCCCTTCACTCTAAACACACTTATCACATCGTTCTTCCCATTTTCTAAAGCATGTGTGGAAGTCTTCTCTCATGAGTGCCTTTACAAGGTGTGATCAGAAACACGGTGAATGCTGCTGCTGAGTACCATCCAATGGAAAGGCAGGCCCATCTAAACACGATGGTGTGTCTCCAACCACCTTATTCAATGGATCTGGCACTGTGTGACTTGTGGCTTTTCCCCCAAAGTCAAAATGAGCACGAAAGGTAAACACTGTCAATCAGTTCAGGACATCAAGATAGCTATGACAGCGCAACCAAAGACACTCATGAAAGAGGACTTCCAGAACTGCTTCAGAAAGTGGCAAGAAGGATGGGATAAGCATGACTATTTGGAGGGGAATTACTACAATACATTAAAAAAAATTAAACATTCACTATACTTTTTTCAATCACACTTCATATACGCTAAATAAAATATATTTTAAAATTAATTTCACCTGATTCGTTCACACTCTCACCTATCAGTGTCTACTGTCACTACCTTACACTGCCCTCTGCCCCGAACCCTCAGCGCTGGCATTCTCTGCAGGTTCCTGAATAGCCCCCTTTGCTTTCTGGGCTTTGTATACAAGGTGCATGCTCCGTCTAGGACAATCTATTACGTGACCTCCTACTGGTCTTGGAACTCAACTTCGTAATATTCGGGGAGGATTTCCTGACCACAATGCTGTTTGTCCCCACTCTGGCCAACAGCACTGTTTCTCCATGGACACCTGCCACACCTCTCCTACTGGCCTCTGGCCCGAGCCTGATGCCACCTGGATATAGGTTCCCTGCATTTTACTCATTACCGGATCACTAGAATAATGACTAGAAATTCTGGGAATTCAGTATATATGAAATGAAAGATAAACACAAACACAATAGAAACTTATAGCCTAAAAAGGCAGGCTAAGATAGAGCCTTAAGAAAGTGCCATCAGGCCCACTGTTCCTGCATGTTCAGTGAGCCCCACGCATGCTTGGATAATAAAACCCCTTGCCCTTTGCATGAGCGAACGCTTCTTGGAGTCTTCCTTCACGCGGCGGGCTTCCCGACCCTAACATTTTGGAGGCCCCAGCGAGATCGGGGATTGCCCCCTGCGTCGGAAGACCTCAACAGCTGCCTCTCGGGATTCAGACACCTACCTTTGCTTGTGCTCCAGATATTTATGATAAGAGGTTCATACTAATATAAGGTCACCAGTCAAATGATAATTTTTAACAAAAAGACCTATGTGATGTATATGCTATATATGCCACAGTACTTAGAGATGCCTAGATATTAAACAGTCCAGATAATGTCATAAAATTTCTTCAGTGATGTCCTATTAAAAGACAAATTAGATAAAAGCATCCTATGTACTAGATAAAGATAATTGACTAAAAAGCTCAAATTTGTGTGCAGACTGCTAAGTTTCTAGGATTTATATTAAAGGATGGAACACGCTCTCTGCCAATCTCATGCACTCAGGCCATTCAGGGCCTCCAAGTGCCGGTGACCAGAAAGGAGTTGAGGGAATTTCTGGGAACCATTGGGTACTGTCGCCTTTGGGTAATGTCGCCTTTGGGTCCCTAATTTTGCAGCAATAGCGAAGCCCCTCTATGAGGCTTTAAAAGGAGGAAATAGCCCTCTGTTGGAGTAAAATCCTAAACGACAGGCTGCTTTTGAGGATTTGAAAGACAGACTGGTAAGCGCCCCTACCTTGGCACTACCTGACATCACGAAATCCTTCCAGCTGTTTGTCCATGAAAAGGACGGCATTGCTCGGGGTGTTCTTACACAAACACTGGGACCCTGGAAACGCCCCATGGCATATTTAGCTAAGAGACTGGACTCCGTGGCAGCAGGATGGCCTTCCTGCCTGCGTTCGACTGCCAGCACAGCCATTCTAGTAAAAAAAGCTGACAAATTGACTTTGGGACAAAAGCTAAGTGTGTTTGTGCCCCATGCAATAGAGACTTTATTGAGAGGACCTGGAGGTAAATGGATCTCAGGAACCAGGTTGGCCCAGTACCAAGGGACCTTGTTAGAAGACCCCAGGTTAATTATCAAGACTGTGCAAGCTATTAATCCTGCCTCTCTTTTGCCCACTTCCCTGGAGCCACCTGAACATGACTGTGCTGAAGCCATTGAGATGGTGTACTCAGCCCGACCAGACTTGCAGGATGTGCCCCTTCAGGACCCGGACCTGACCCTCTTTTCAGATGGCAGCAGCGTGGTAATCGATGGGGTTTAGAGGGTGAGAACAACGGTTGTCACCTTAGAGCGAACCATCCAGACAGAGGCTCTGCTTCCTGAGACAGTTTGTGATATGGACCTGATGTGCTTCGGTGACTGAGAGGGGCACTAACTGATCCCACAACAACCCTGTCTCCTGGCAACACAACGACCAGGTGTCCGGAGACAAGGAACTGTGCCATCTGAAGATGTTAAAGTGGATTTTACTAAAATTAAACCCACCAGCGGAAATAAGAGACACTTATTCGTTTTGATTTGTACCTATTCAGGATGGGTGGAGGCCTCCCCACTAAGACTGAAACATAAGAGAGGTGATAAAAGCTTTGATGGAGCTGATCATTCTATGGTATGGGCTCCCCATGACGGTAGGTTCAGATAATGGACCTGCTTTTGTGGGTAAAATGGTCAAAGGCCTTACAGCAGTGCTGGGGCTAAAATAAAAACTCCATACTATATATTGGCCACAAAGCTCAAGCCGAGTAAAAAGACAAAACTGTACTTTAAAAACCACCCTGACAAAGTTGTGCCAAGAGCCTGGGGCTAACTGGGTTACTGTGCTCCCCGTCGGCCCTCTTGCAGTTGCGGTGTACACTATACTGAGGTGGACTAACTCCATTCGAGATAATGTTTGGGAGCCTCCCCCACTGATACCTGTTTTAAATAGATTACAGGAGATGGAAACTTTAAACTTACACCAACAGATAAAGGCGCTGCACCAGATGCTTCAGAAACTTCAACAGACTGTTATGGAGACATCTGATCCCCATGCCCACGCCAGTCCACTCCTTCAAATCCAGGAGACCAAGTCCTGATTACAGCCTAAAAGAGGAGCCTCTCCAACCAAAGTGGGAGGGACCCAACGAGGTGATCCTAACCACGCCCACTGCTCTTAAAGTTACAGGCTGTGCTCCATGGATTCAATGCTCCCGAATCAAGATATGGACACCTGAGCTTGCAGAAGTGCGACCGTCTGCCCCAGAGACCTTCAGACCTCGATGCACCAAGAGACTTCAGCAAAAGCTGCTGCAGCTAAACACCAACATGACTCTGGTCACCGCCCTCACCCTGTGTAGCCTCCTCCCCTTTGCTCTCCTCCGGGCCAGATGCACTCCCTATGTATCGGAAATTTCCCCTTTGAAGCCATGTTTGGCTGACCTACCCCTCCGTTACCTAAACTAGAGATTACAGATCTTACTAATCAGGATCTCGTTAAGTCCCTTCAGGCTCTACAGCCCGTGCTCTCCTCCATCCATCGGGTGTTCCGCCAAAAACACCCACCACCTGACCCACCGACCACAAAACCTGCTCAAGCGGTGGAGCCAAGTACCCAGGTACTCTTCAGGCGATTTCTGGAAAGACCGCCTGGATCCACCATAGCCACTTCAAAGTGCTGCCGACCTCAGTCTCTCCACCCACAGAACCAGATAAGTGAACGATGGAAAGGGGAACCAACACCCTAAAGATTAAGCTAAAAAATGTTCTGTTTGAACACATATGTGTTAATGTCACTGATGTTATTAATATTGCTGCCCCCACCTGTGATGAGTGGCCTGAAAGCCAAAAATCTGGCTTTCACTCTCCTTCCTGTAAACTGGACTGGGTTATGTGTCTTAACTTCTCTTTTGCCTGATTTAGACATTATTTCAGGAGATAAACCCATACCTATTCCTAGCTTCAAATATATAACCAGATTGACAATGTAAAACTAATGCTCATTAGACAACAATATGCAGCTCTAGATGATCCTAAAAATGGACACTCCAATCTCCAAGATTAGAGATTCACAAAAACAAAAAGGGGGGAATGTAAGAGAAATTTTCCCTTCTGGGAATGCACGGTCCATGCTGTCCCCCTCCTCCCAAGGTTCCAGGAATTGAGCTGTTACAATTTAAAGCTGCCTAAGTTAGATAAGAGTGAGAACAGAGCAACCAGGGATCTAGGCTAAAAGATAAAAACAACTCCATGGCTAAAGAATTTACAAAGTATCCCTTTCCTAAACACCTGCTGCCCATATTAGGAAACATTCTCCCCGCTGGGTCAGCCAGCCTAAAAACTCCCGTATGAGTGTCTTCTCCCAATGAATGTAAAAAGCTGTTTAAACTAACCAATGCTATCTGCTTCTGTAACCACGCTTGAAAAGACCCCTCCTCCCTTTGTTCTATAGACATATAAGCCCTGCACAGACAAACCTCGGGGCCCACTGTTCCTGCGTGTTCAGTGAGCCCCACGCATGCTTGGATAATAAAACCCCTTGCCCTTTGCATGAAAAAAAAAAAAGAAAGTGCCATCAACCAAAAGAGAAAAAATACGAGGCTGTGCTCTAAATTTTGCATTCGAAATGATTAACCCTTTTTCCAGGATAATCCGACATGTGTACACCGTGAACTGGGCAGTGCCGTGCCTTTGGATCTGAGCTACAGAGACCTTCATATCTGTACATTCACGGCAGCAACATTTTTAAAAGCGGGGGAAAAAAAAGAAAAAGAAAAGCCAAAGTGGTGCATTGCTTACGGTGAAAGTTATAAATTCTATGTGTAGCTGTGAAAAAGAAGGAAGAGGCCTGATGCCCTGAAAAGGAAAGATTTCCCCCGGGAGGAAGGGAAAGAATAAGACAGTGCCTACTGTTCCTCCATATTTGTGCATTTCAAAGGTACGTGTTTGCACACATGCACCAAGTTTTGTCAGCATACACGGGAATGTACGCATTCACAAGTGTTGGTGGTTCCTACACACACACACACACACACACACATATATATATATATATTTTTTTTTTTTTAAATATGCAGGTACCAGGAGTCGAACTCAGGACCTCACGCTTGCCAGGCAGGCTCTTATGCCGCTGAGCTATATCACCAGCCCTATATATATATTTTTTAACTATTAATGAGAGCTTCCTGGGTGTTATCCCTCTATTTACTTCTGGATGTCCAAGGAGAGGTTCCGATTATCCCCCACCCCCAAGTGGAGCAGAGAGTAAAATAGGACATTAATTTGATGTCTCCTACCGTGATCTTTTTGTGATCAGGAAACTCGAGGCCAAAGTAGTCGCCTTCCACCAGGTTGAGGTGGTTGCAAACCGCATCCAGCAGCACCTTCCCCGGAGCTCTTTGCTGTGGACAGAAACAACAGGAGTTACAGTGACGCAAATCAGCTGGTTCCTCCACTAAGGAAGCCTGCGGATTCCGAGTCCACAGGCTCTGCGCAGCTTGCCCCTGCCCACCACCACAACAGTGAGTGCCAGCCCTGTCCCTGCCTCTGCACCCAGCCTCTGCTGCTCCCAAACTCAGATGCAGACATCTGCCATTTCCCCCACCCCAGTCCCAGGCACATGTCCCACCCTTTACTAGCAACAGACTTTGTTTTTTAGGGCAGTTTTAGGCTTACAGAAAATAGCATTTCCCCCCTACCACACAGTCAGTGTCCTCTATTATTGATGTCACAGTAGTGTGGTCCATTTGTTATAATTGTTGAGAGCTTTCTGTCACCCAAAGTCTATAGTTTATAAGAAGGACCAATCTTCTGCCCCACCACGACCACGGCAGGCAGAAAAGTTTACTGTACGGAACTGGCTTTGCCTTTAAAATCCTCTCTGCTCTCTGCCTATTCATCCCTCCTGATTCCTGGCAACCACTAACCTCACTGTCATTGCAGCTGCCCTCTTCCAGCACGGCGGGTAGCTGGAGTCAGCTAGCATACCCTGTTCAGACTGGCTTCCTTCACTCAGTAATGCGCATCTAAGGTGCGTCTCAGTCTTTTGGTGGCTTTATACCTCATGTCTTTTGTTATCACTGAGTGATACTCTACTACGTGGATGCACCTCAGTTTGTTTCTATGCCCAGCTACTAAAAGGCATCTTGGTTGCTTCCGAGTTTTGACAATTACGAATAAAGCTGCAGTAAATATTTGCATGGATAAAAGTTTTCAACTCATGACCCCAGGGCTTCTTGTGACAGTTGAAATCATGTCCTTGTGCCTCCCTCTCCTCCCCAGCATCTACAGCTCTTTGGCTTTCTTCTCGAGGTTGCTAGATCACTTTGTGTAGGTTATCATCTAGATTAAACCCACTGAAGATAAAAGCCATATTTCATTCATCCCCGTATCCACAGCCCACTTCGTTGAATGGTTTGTATAAATTGATAGTTTATAGCTCCCAGTTGAGTGTGTGCCCCAAATTAAATATGGGCTCCTCAATCATCTTTCTATTCCCATTGCCTAGCAAAGAACCTGGCACTCGATGTCTGCTATTCATGCCTAGCAATGCCAATCGTACTCATGCATCTTCTGCATATTGAAACTGCAGGGAAGGGGAATACTACATATATGAATCTATACATGTGAACCCAATTTCTACCATAAAGAGTTTAGAAACATGTACCTCAGTTTCTCTGCAGTCTGACTGATTCCTAATGATCCACTGGTAAAATGAATCTAACTCCACCATATAGATTGGAAAGCATTGGAAAACAAATGTTCCAAGCATTGGAACGACAAATGTCCCAAAGCATCGCCCTCTACAATTCCTGGTTTTATACTTTTGCCTTCCCTCTGATAAGAGCAGAGCATTTTAGGTACCAATCAGTAACCCAGAGGACTGACAGTGACAGTTGAGGCCTGACAAGTACAATGAGGGACATGTCCATTAGTCTGATCCAGCATGGCCAGAGGGGCCAATAGAGATGCGTTAGTGTTGCGCCCTAACACTTTCTCCTCACAGATGTCACTGTACGCTCCCATAGCTGCTCTCACTGAAATCCCGAAGATGCTCACAGCTACTTGAAGATGCATGAATTCCTCCCCAGATCATCCCAGCTCATCGCTGCAGACCCTGAAGGCTTGGTCCATGGTCCTAGGAACAGTCATTTCACATGCACAGATAGCAGGGGACACAGATGATTGGCAGTAAGCCCCATTCTTCCCCAGCAAACTCCCTCCCAGCTCAGGCTCACTCATCCAGAAGAACAGATGTAAGACAGCAGCATGGCCACCAATCCTGTTTTCCTTCACTTATGCACAGCAATCTGCCCTGTTTCAGCCACACTGCAGCACACAGGTGTTCCCAGTTGGGCTGATCAGGGAAGTATGAGCTGTTCTATCATAGTCCCTAGTCCTGGGTTCCTGTCCTCCCACCAGCCCCCCAAGTGCTCCATGAGCAACTTATCCACAGCTACTTATCCTGGGCCTCCTCTCACACCAGGAACTCCGGTAAAATATGTAGACATTAATGAACACACTCTCCAAGCAGACCAAGGACTAAGAAGCCGTGGAAAACTCCTATATCATATGATTTTCTCTTTTATTTATTTTTTTTTTTGTGGGTACCAGGGGGTCGACCTCAGGACCTCGCGCACCAACAGGCACCCGTGCCGCTGAGCGATATCACCGGCCCCTTTTTCGTATGTGGGATCCGGGAGTCGAACTCGGGCCCTCGCGCTTGCAAGGCAGGCGCTTACGCCACTGAGCCATCTCACCGGCCCATGATTTTCTCTTTTAAAGGAAGACCAAACTCCAATTTCCTAATCCTTCTTTTTCACAATTCTTGACATTGCCCATTTGTAGCAAAAATGAGCCACCAATTATCTGCCCTGTTGGCAGGCACTGTTTCCCAAAGAATTCCTGGAAAGGGAATTTGATAACTTCATCTAGATTTACAGAGTCTGAGAAGTGAGACTTGGCAGTTCAATGCTGGAAATCCAAACAAGCAGGGAAAAAAAAAAATCAATATACAATGGACGTCTTTATGGCCAGGGTGTTAAACTAAGCACTTCACAGGAGACAGGAGGGTGAGTTAACATCGAAACTGGGTCCTTTACTGACGCTACAGGGACTCCTGTGGATGTACTGAGCCGCTCTTGGTAATAAGGCCAGACAGTACTAAGACCTGGAACCCGCAGCACTACCTAAGCTTTGCAAATACTACCTGCGCCCCACAAGTAACTGACGTAGCAAGTGACTTTCGTTCTGTAGATGACAGGTTTGAAACACAAGCTTGGACCCTAGGTTTTGATGACAAGTTGGGTCTCAATTTGTAAAAATTTTCTTAAAATTCATTATTTGGTACACATATTTATAGAAAATGACTTTTCTATGGTATTGAAATATTCATACAGAAAGTCATCAACTTACTGTTTGAATGATAGCTTTATAGTTCTTAAAATTCATCTATAAAGTAGATGCCTATAACATATTCTATGAGTTTCCCTGTGAATGCTGGCTTCCTTCAGGTCTATAAGAAAAACCAGCATGCAGCATAACCAGAGAGCATTACTAAGGGTTTAAATGTGCCCACTGCATGACAATTTCATGGGTAAATGCACTCTAATGGGTCCACTGGACTCGGGGTTAACATCCTAAGGTGTACTTGGCTGATAAGGCCTAAAACACCTCAAGACATCGTGATCCCATGATATATTCCAGGACTTAATTGCCTTTTCTTTTAAGAATTGCTACAGAATTGGCTGTGTTTATCAATGCACCCAGTACAAGATTCTGCATCTCAGAGAAGAGAGGCAGGGAAAATGTTTCCTTCTCATTCTTGAAGTTATTCTTCCTACCTTAGATTTACTGCATCAGGCTGGAATATCATCTCTCTCTATCTGTCTCTAATGTGTTTTTCAACTTCACTCAAAAAGTTATTCTGTTACAAAGTACATCATAGACCATAAAATGGTGCTGCCACTATAGAAAACAGTATGATGAAAAAAATTAAATACAGAATCATCATATGATCCAGCAATTCTACTTCTGAGTACAGAGCCAAAAGAACTATGAAAGCATGGTATTGAAGAGATGTTTGTACACCTATGTACATAGCAGCATTATTCAGAAGAGCTCAAAGTAGAAAGCAACCCAAATGTCCATCCATGGATGAATAGATAAAATGTGCTGTACGTGTATGTGTTAATTTTCCATTACTATAATGAAATATCCAAGGCTGGGTGACTTTATAGAGAAAAGAGGCATGTGTAGCTCACAGTTAGTTTGGGAGGCTCAAGAACTTAGAACCAACATCAGCTTGGGCCTGGTGACCAATGGTGAATGACATCACCATGGTCAGAGTGAGTGCAGGACCAAGAGCTCAGATGTCAAGACAGGAAGCCAAAGAGGCTGGACAGTGGCAGGCCTGTGCTTTTATAACAACCCTTTATGGATCTCCTAAGAACTTCCTTATTCCCTTCCAAGGGCAGCAGTGCCAATGACCTAAGGTCCTCCCATTAAGCCCCACCCCTTAAAGAGCCCAGCACCTCAACAATGCTCCACTGAGGACCAATCTCTCCACACACAAACCCATGGAAAAAGCCACATCCAAACTATGGCGACACTCAATGGGATATTCCCAGCCCTAAAATCCAGGAAGTTCTGGGACATGCTCCATCATAGATGAACCTTGAGGACACTCTGCTAAGTGAGATACAGCCAGTTACAAAAGGGAGTTGATTTTTACAGGGAGAAAGGAAAAAGTTCAGGAGATAGATGGTGGTGATGGCTGCACACAGTGTGAATATAGACAAGGCCACTGAATCGTACGCTTAAAAATGGCTACAATTGTATTTTATGTTATACGTATTTTACCACAATTAAAAAAAAGAAAAATGGGAAAAGTGACAGAAGAATAGAGTTCACATCTAGAAATAACTAGAGAAGATTACTCACAGCACAATCTGTTAACAGTACTTTTAAGAGTAAGAAAATAAATAATCCATTTTCTTTACATTAGATCCAAGAAAAACACTGACGGTAGGACCTCCTCACACAGGGAAAATGAGTGGAAACCGCATGTGTGCACCATTTGCTAAGATTTCTCAGCATAAAGAGCTCCTTTATGTGTGTCTGGCAAAAAAAGACATTAAATACACATATTTGGAAGTAACCACAAATTATGCATTTGGGGGAGGCTTTGCACTGGGCACAAATGATGAGATTCCAAAGCTACAAATCCATGGCTTTTTATGGCTTTAGAAAGGGCCCATAAATGAGTCAATAAAGTTTGAGAGGCGAAAAAGTAGCAACAGCATAGACTAAGCGGGCAGAACACAAGAAGAGACCCTGAGGAATTATCTGTCAAAGTGTTTTCTCAGAATAATTTACTTCAAATCAATCATTCTCAATCTTTCAATCTCTCAATGGATCTCTCTTCTGGCTGCTCAGACATTGGGAAGGGAAACTGAATTATCATTTGAAAACCTATATATTCAGGAATGGTTTAATATGAAGGAGATCTGATGGCAAATAAATGTCTTCTCAAGTGTCCCCAATTGTACTCAAGGCGGGACAGATCTCTAATGGTCCCATCATGCCTAAGAAACTGAGTCCAGCCAATCCCATATACTACCAATCTTGATTTTAAAAGTGCAAGAGGTCAAACAGTCATTATAATGTTTTATTTTGGAGAATAAACCAGGGATTAGCAAGACTGCATAATCAAATTTTAATCTCTTTTTTTCTTAGTGACTACTTTTAATTATGCTCCAAGAAGCATTTGAATTGTAATCTACTGCACGAACAAGTTGGCTCACTCCAGAGTGTGTGTCCCGGTGGCTCTCTCCTTTCCGGGTTGGCTTTTGATTCGGTCCGAGCTGCTGTCTCTCCCCCATGTGAGGACACAGTGAGAAGGCAGCCATGGGGAAGCCCTCACAAGGGGGGGGACCGGCCAGCACCTTCACTGCAGAGTATCACAGCCCACGATCCAATCGCCTCCCCAAAGCCCCACTTATGAGCTCATGAAGCTTTGTGGGGGACATGTCATCTAGACATAAACCATAACACGAGTGTAACCAAGTGCAGATGAAGCCATCAGGGCGAGTCCTAGCTAATAGGACCGGTGTCTTTATGAGATGATGACATGAAGACAGAGGTACGAAGGGGAGAATAATGTCACGTGACAAGGGCACCAAGGATCACAGGGATCAATGGCTCCCACCAGAAGAGGGGAGAGGCCACAAAGACACCACCCAGTCTCAGGAGGGGCACGGGTGTGCCCACACCGTGATTTGACTTCTAGCTTCCAGATGGTGACATAAGAAGCTTCTTGTCATTGTAAGCCACCCTGTAGGCATTTTGTTCTTGTGGCCCTAGAAAGTGAACACGGCCACGTCAGGGCTGCCGGCTTCCAGTGCTCAGCCGCATGTGGGTGGAAACAGTGTGGTCACAGTCAGCTCCGCTCCTCTGGAACAGAGAGATCACAAGCAAGTAATACCCAGTAAGCAGAGTGGGATAACATCAAACCCCTGCCTCAACAATCAAACACACTCAACAAGACAGGAGACCGAGTAGGGAAGGTGATTTATTTTTCTTACGCTAAAAGGTCTCCTTCTTTTGATTGCTGCTGCTCTGGATGTGAAGAGTGCTCCGTAGCTGGAGTTGTTTGTATAAAATGTCTCTTTTGAGACCCTTACAACCTGGGGACATAGGAGAAGCTGGATCCTGAGCTCAGAAGTCACATGAGGTCCCAGCTTCTCCCCCCACAACCAGGCCCTTCCTACCCATTCACCTCTCTTCCAGCTCCCAGTAAAGAGCTATCAGTGCAGCCCAAGTCCAGGGGGAGCACAGGGAGAAGCTCCCAGGAGCCCACACATCTGTCCATAAATGCGTTATTTCTCCTAGAAAGATTAGCACAAGGCCACAGCCAGCCTGGGCTTAATGTAAACTAGGAAGAGAAAGTGGTAAATATATAGCAAACTGAGCGTAGGCAGCATATCTTTGCTGCATCCAGATAACTTGAAAAAAATGACCGATAAAAGAATGAAAAAAAATGAATAAATTCCTAGAAAGAGAACACGAGAGAGAAGACAGTAGGTGAGAGATTTTCCCCAAATTTCTAGATGACAGGGAAGGGAGCTGAAATCTAATGAAGAGGAGAGGAGAGAGTCAGCCATAGGAAGCCACCAAATTATACAGTACGGCCCCAAAAGGCCAAAAATGGGAGATGTCAGGTACCTCTGATAATGCAGGGAGCACTAAGGATTTATAGATCTATCTTCATGTAGCTAAGAGCTTATAACTTAAAAAAAAAAGGTTATAAAAAGAATTTGGTTAACAAGAATGAACCATTAGGGCCGGTGAGATGGCTCAGCGGTTTAAGCGCCTGCCCGGCAAGCGCGAGGGCCCGAGTTCGACTCCCGGAACCCACATACAAAAAAGGGGCTGGTGATATCGCTCAGCGGCACAGGCGCCTGCTGGCGCGCGAGGTCCTGAGGTCGACCCCCCGGTACCCACAAAAAAAAAAAAAAAGAATGAACCATTAAAAATAAAACATTGCATAGCAGAAATAAAAATTTCCCAGAAGAGTTTAACAGTGAAGTTGAGAACTCCCTGAGGACGTAGCACCACGGGTTAGAAGACAGGAAACCAGGGCAGGGACTGGACACTGGGGACCTGAGCTCTGGGGCTCCGGCATGTGCATAATGTGACGTGCACAGACAGACCCAAGATCCGAGCACAATGCGATCCAAGTACAATATGAGAAAAACTTCCAGGCCTTTCCAGATGGCAAAGACCCAGAGGGTGTCTCCCAGGATGAATGAACCAGTAAAGCCATCCCAGGGCAAATTACTGGAAAACTTTGGGAGATAAGAAATGGGAAATTCTAACAGGAGAGAGAAAAGCAGACGGTACAAATGAGAATGGCACAGGACTTCTTGAAAGTGAAGCCACCCACCCACTGCTTAATGATGAGAGCACATCACGGAGCGACTCACGCAAATATAGATGGCACGCAGCTACCGGCCGTGGGGGAGCGTCCTGCTCCTTGGGTCACAACGAACAAAACGACGCAAGATTAAACCGGGCACAGGAAAAAGCAATGCAATCAAAAGACACGGTAAACACAAGATGTGTGAGGCAGCCGCTGGTCTAACGTTATTTTACAGTGAATGTTTTGTATAAGTAGGAGGAATACAGTCTGCATAATGATTCAGTGCATTGCATGGCATACTACTACACATTCATTGTCAAGCATCGATTGTGTGCTGTATATGTATATGCTCTGCTTTTTTTTCTTTTTTTTTTTTTGGCAGTATAGGGATCACACCCAGGGCTTGTGCACTGAGCTACATCCCCAGCCCTTATTTTGAATGGGTGGGTGGCTTCACTTTCAAGAAGTCCTGTGCCAATCTGATTTGCACCCTCTGTTTTTCTCTCTCTCTCACTAAGTTGCTAAATTGTCCAAGCTGGGTTCAAACTTGCAATCCTCCTGCCCCTGCTTCCCAGGGTGCTGGGATCACAGGTGTGTACCACTGTACCTCGTGTGTGCACTGCTTTTATACCTACAGCTGGCACACAGCTGGTAGTTCACTGATACCACATCAGCTCATGAGGAAAGCACCGTGTGAATGATAACACCAGGCAATGGGAGCTTTTCAGCTCCCATTATAACCCTATGGGACCAGCGTCGTGGGAGCAATCCATCATTGACCAAAGTGTCTTTTTGCCATGCATGACTGTCCTCTAGGAGCCAACGCACTTTCCCGCCTTTTTACTTCCTGAGACATTAGGTGATAATGTCTGCGTATGTACACCTGAGTCAGGCCTCACCGTGGGCAGAGGGGACCCACACACCTGCATACCCGTACCGCATCTCTGCCACACCCGCTAGACCCCTCCAGCCTGGAGGACTCCAGAGCTCCCAAGGTCACCCCACCGAGGCACTCTGCTCATGATGCCTTGCTTGCACTCCTGGGTAATGGGCGTGACGACTGTGGTTGTGGGAGGGGGGTGACTTAGTGGACACCAAGCTCTTTGGAGGTACCCAGGGCTCAGCAAGCTCAGGGTACCAGCAGTGACGATGGAGGAGGGGGAAGAAGAAGAAAATGACCCAGAGCTGAACAGCCAACCGGATGGTGTCCTCGACAGGAAACAGCGTGATCACCACTGACAGGAACTAAAACTCCAGCCCCGAACGCTGGGAGCGGAACGAGGCTTTCATTCCAGGAGAATGCGGCTCGGCCCATAGGGCTGCCCGTGTCTGCCCACAACGCTGCGATTCTTCCTGCTGGCCGCGCGCTGGGGGCAGCCACGCCGCCCGCGAGGACACACTGTCTCCTTGTTTCCCCGCACTGAGCCCCGGCGTTCAGAACACTCATTAAACACACTTCGGGGGGGCTCCGAGTCCCCGACTGCAGGACACGGGCAGAATGGGCCCTTTCAGCTCGCCCTGTATGCAGTGATGCTGAAGCCACAGTGCCCTGAGCCCCGAAGGCCCTTCCTCCTGCATTTCAAGACTTTGTAGAGACTTGTGTGCGTGCGTGTTCATGTGTAGGCTGACAAAAGAAAGCATGAGAAAAAAACGACCTATAAGAGAATTCAGCTACTCGTAATGTTGAGTTATTTGCTCCTGAACCTTGTACAGTTCATTATTTTTTGATCACTAAGAAGCAGATGAATAAAAAATTCTAAAATTTACTAAAATAAAAAAATCTTGCTTGACATTCTGGGACTGCGTCCAGTAAGGCATGGAATAAAATATTACATGGAGAATGGATAAGGCCAGGCTGTGGCTGCTCGAGGAAGGTGTGACACCACTTCCAGCAATAGAAAAAACGCTTGCCTTCCCCTCCGAGTCTGTTTAGTTTGGCCCCTTTCTTCTTGGGCCCAGTGGTCTAAGCCATAAAAGTATATTCAAAGCTCATGGTTAGTTGAATTTTCTGAAAAACAAAACAAAGCAAAAAAATACCTGGTACTATGCACTTGGCCTCCAAATTATTGCTTCAAAGAAAGTCAAAGTAGACATTTTGTTGAAGTTTGCTTAATGTTTGCAGAGAAAGGTGAAGATTTTGTAGAACAAAGCCACTGAATATCTGTGGTTCCCGACTCTCATCCTCAAGTCTCTACCTTGGATTAAAAACCGCTTTCTTCTAAGAACCATCTCTAAGAGCATTAACCAGAAGGAAAATTATTCTGTGTACCCGCACGCTCTGCAGAAAACACTGTTAACACATTCTCAGTGGGAACATTCTCTCCATACTGAGAAGGGATTTTTAAAATTATTTTTTTATGCAAAAGGATTTTAAATTAAAAACACTTGCATCAAAACTAAGTGTGAGGGCCGGTGAGATGGCTCAGTGGCTTAAGCGCCTGCCCGGCAAGCGCGAGGGCCCGAGTTCGACTCCCGGATCCCACATACGAAAAAGGGGCCGGTGATATCGCTCAGTGACACGGGCGCCTGCTGGCGTGCGAGGTCCTGAGGTCGTCCCCCCGGTACCCACAAAAAAAAAAAAAAAAAAAAAACTAAGTGTGAAAACAGCTTTCAAGATCTTTTAAGACTTCTCAGATCTGGGGTCCCCAGGACTCTTGCACCCAAGCAAATGCCTTCTTGCTATGTTTGAACATGGCTTTCCCCTCTGAATCTCCAGTTGAAATTTGATGGCCAGCCTGGCAGTATTGGGAGTTGGGGCCTTCAGGAGGTGACTAGGTCCTTAAAGCACATGGATGCCTCTCTCAAAGGAGCAAGTTGTTTTCTAAAGCTGGTCGTCCCTCATGCTGTCTCTTCTGCAGGTGTCTGCCTGCCCTTCTGCTCTTTGGCCATGTTACGGCACAGCACAAAGCCCTCACTAGAAGCCAAGCAGATGTTGGCACCATATTCCTGGATGTCCCAGCCTCCAGAACCATGAACCAAAATAAACTTCTCCTTGTAAGTTATGCAATGCTGGGTATTGGTTATAGGAAGAGAAAATAATCTAACACATTTTTATTTTCCATTCTTCTTCATGTCCTGTTCAGGCTTAATATTCTGCTAACCATGAAAGGGGGGGGTGGGAGTGGGCCAGCCTGAGGTTTGCATATCTGCAAAGAGGCTGACATTCTACCCAAATCCTTAGGGTGTATCCTCCTTCGAGAGACTAGAAAGCTCCAATTAATGGAAGTGCATAGACTCTAGGGCTAGCCAAAAGAAACTTACAAATAAGTCTATAACAAAAGTACAAAAAGCAGATATAACACAGACAAAAAGTAGACTGGGGGAGGGGTGTTATTGTTTAATAAGAAAAGTTTTATTTGGGAAAATGAAAAGAGATCTGTGGGTGGATAGTGGTTATGATTAAACAACAGTGCGAATTACCTAATGCCACTGAAATGTACAGTTAAAATGGTAGATTTATGTTACGTATATTTTACCATAACAAAAAAAAAGCATATCCAAAAGTACTGACAGTCTACTAAAAGGAATGGTCAATGAGGGGAAAGGGTAGGAAATGTTAACCACTACAAAAAATACTTTCATTGTAAAGGAAGATGGAGGAGGGAAGCCTAACTTTTCCTTTATTTTCAATGGCTGAAGCTATTACTACTGGGTATAAAAATGTGTATGATTACACTTGGGAGCAGCACAGAATGAGGAAGGCAGGGGTCTAGAGTCATCAGGTCATGACTTTGAAGCCTGGCTTACCACTTGCATGGCCAATGTGGTTTTCTCATCCTAATAATGGGAATAAAATGATACCCTCTAAAAGAGTGGTTGTGAGAATTAAATGAGGTAAATACACATACAATGTCAAGGACCAATATCACTGTTTTATTCAGTAATTAAGGGCTAACCACCATGCTTCATTTTTAGTTGAAACATCTTCCATGTTATTTCTAACTCTTGATGCTATAAAAAGTGCTTTGAGTATTTTAAATCGCTCTCTACTTTAACCACTATAAAATAAATTTAAACTTTCTGTATTTTACTATATTCTCATGAGGGGTTGGGGAATAAGAAAATGGACAGAAAATAGAGATGAGGAGAAAAAATGGAGCCCATATAATCTATATACTAGAAAAACACTACAAATTGTGTGTGTATGTGTGTGTGTACACATGCATGAGTATGTGCTCACTGTGGTGACAGTCCCTTCCCACAAGCAACTCACCAGATGAGTAAGCCAAAATATGGTCACTCAGATATTACAGACTTAAGAAAAATTTTACAAATAAATACAAAACAAAAGTACAGGAAGCCTATCCCAGACAGCCTTCTAGAAGGACTAAAACATTCTGAGTTAGTAATTATATTTTTAAAACATCTATCAGACAACACCCTCTTAGGAGTTAATAAACCACACGGCTGAAAGATCAGATGTTTCTGCGTAATTGACGCTATGCCAGGATGTAATGAGAAAGTTATCTCCAGCACGGCAGGGACTCTGGAAGTCACGTTCACCCAGAAACGTCAAAGCAGCCGTGTCCTCTTGTCTCCCACCTAGAAAGTCCTGCAAATGTGGATATTCACGTCCATAACCACAAACACTCCAGGCACCGGGGAAGCAGGGAACTGGGCCGCTCACCTTCAACACTGTTCTTCTCAACTTCACTATTTTTGAGCGCTTGAATGAAATTTTTCCATGACAATTTTCTTGAATTGCTGTCCTACATTTGACCTCTGTCACGTATGATTATCACCTGATTATCATGTAAACAATTTCCAAACAGTCTCTCAAATCAGCTTGGTCAGCAACAGTCATCTTCACTAATGCCATGCCACTACTCAAAACTCTTTTCACTCAGAGTATAAAAGCCATAGTCCTTACAAGGGAGGGGGAAAATAAGGTCTCAGTGCTCTGCCCCACCCCGCCACCTACCCCAGCACACCTACCTCTTGCTGACCACATGCAGCCACATGAGCTGCTCTCTGAACACATCAGGCTCACACCCACCTCAGGGCCTTTGCACAGGCTGGAATTCTCTCTCCCCAGGAATCTTCAAGGATACTTTCCTCACCTCTTTTTCATCTTTGCTCAAATGTCAGCTTTTTGCTTAAAATTGCAATCTGTGCCCATGCTCCCATCCCTCTTATTCAGCTCTCTCTCTCTCTCTCTTTCTCTCTCTCTCTCTCGTTTCACTTTCATGTATCATTTTCCACCACTCGAAACAACACACCTCCTAATGTTGCTTATCCTCCCTGTCTTTTTCTGCTACAACGTGCACACCACAAGGATGCTGATCCTGGTCTGTTTTGTTACTAGAACAGCATGACACAGAGTAGGTTCTTGTAAGGGTCAGCGGAATGGATAAGTGATTAATTTTGAAGCCCTAATTCCTATGGAGAGGACGGTAACAGCAACATCTTTAACAAAAACAACTATAAAGTAGGGTCAAGATTCTAAAGCCAAGTAGAGAACAGAAATTTATTTTGAGGAATTGTTGCTCAAAGCGTTCATGTCCTCGAAAGCCATAAGTGCACACCATTAACAAAACGTCCATCAGAGGAAAAGTGTTTAAAGGAAAATGAGAAAATTGAGGGTGATAGTCTACTGATCAGGAACCATGTTAAACTGCATGACAATGCCCAACCAGACCTAGCATGGGACAGTAACGTGCAGAAAGGCTCTAGGAAGAGCCACCGGGCACAGGAACGAGTTATATCACAGTGCTCAGCCTTACTGCCTCATCCTCTGGTGGCTTACAATCAAACAGGCCAAGAACATGAAGATGCTGGTGAGCTGGCTTTTTCCAATTCTGTGCTTTCAAGTATCTGGAAGTCCAGATCCTTGGGGGCTGGGTCACCTGCCACCTTTGTTGCTGTTGCGTGACTGTTTCAACATTTAGTAAGAAAGATGCTTGCAAGTGACCACATTTCATTGTTAAAATTCTGGGCTTAGCTCGAGCTGAGCCCTGTGGTATAAAATCTCATCTTGAAGGAGAACATCCAGCGACCCTCTCTCTAATGAAGCCTCGCCTCTGAGCAGGAAGATGGAAGGCAAATGGAAGATGCATGATGAAGCATGGCCCTTGATTTCACATCCTACACAAAACCCTGCCAAGTATAAACTCAGTTTAGTAACGTAGGCAGCCTATGGTGACATGACAGCAACACAGATATAAAAACTACCTTTGAAAACAGACACTTCTGTAAAAACAAAGTCAAGCAGTAAGAGCTAGCTTGAAAAATGGAAGATATTTCTAGGTCTCCTATCACTGAACAGCAGCTGAAGCATTAATCTACAGGGGTGACTTGCAGCAAGGGACGCAGTGAAAACTCAGTGTGTCCACTCCCCACAGTCAGCGTTACCCAGCGTGACAATATTCCACCAACAGTGTGCACTAATTAAATGCATTTTGTCCAAATTTATAAGCAGTAATATTAGCACTCAAAATAAATCAAATCGAAATACCAAAGAACCGTAAAGCATGTTTTTGAAACAAGGATTCAATCACCTGTCCAAAATTAAACAAGCCTTAAAAGAAGAAATAAAGTACACAAGTTTGCCTAGGAATTGGCAAGTTGAGACCAGAAGATCTAATTTTAAAAACCTTCCACAGTCCAATTTCTTATCTAACCATGCATGATGACTTTAACATATTTTAAACAGTGATCTAAAAGAGAAGATAATTAGGGCTGCTTATACTAGTGGGTATATAGCGGGTACTCTTTTATAAAAACCACTGGGAAGATTACATGTTACCTTCTTCCGCTTACAGGCACGATTAGTCCAAACTACACTAAATGAGGAAAGGAACCTCCAGAACAAATACGTTTGTAAAAAAAAAAGCAGAGAACAAGCTCATAGAAACTGGATGTAGAATGGTGGTTAGAAAGGGTGAGGGGACAGGGAATTATTTCATTGGTATAGGGTTTCAGACCTGCAGGTTGAAAGCGTTCTGGAGCTCTATTTCACACCAACACGAGTAACTTAATACTGCTGCATTGTGAGTATTGCACGGTGGTAAATTTTAGGCTATTTTTAAACAACAATTTTTAAATAAGACAAGGAAGCAGTGAAGACTAAATCGCCACAACTGAGCCCTAGAAAAAGAATATTTCCGTAGTGATTCTATAGGCCAGAATGGTTTTTATTAACTGTTTGGAACAAAACTATAAAGCGGAAACAAACACTACTGGTGGGCAATATACCTGCAATTGCATGGCTCTTTGCTTGTTTATTCATCACCACACTGAGTGAGTCATTTGTGTCTTGATGCTTGATTTTCATTCATTTTTCAAAGCAGTCTCCTATTGAGGGATTGCACAATGGAAACATTTCAAAAGCACTTATATTGTTAACAGCTCTGTTTCCACTCAGTGTGCCTGGGAGCCTGTCAGGGAAAGCTACAAAGAGCAGTGATAAAACACGCTTTATTTTCTCTGCCGAAAGGCCCTGCGGCTGTCTTGAGGTATGCATAGGGAACACAGTGCAGTCGTGGGGCTTTCAGGTATTTTTAATATACATTTTTTAACATATGAGACGTAACTCTTAGCAATGTGCTGGTTTTCAACAAATCCTCAGCCACAAATAACTTCTTGTCCGACACCTCTGTGAAGGCCAAACTGGAAAAAGGACAAATATTAAGAAAAACATTCTTGAGAAAGCCTCAGAGTACGTGCAGAAGAATGTGCCTCTTTCGTGTCTCAATTTGGCCTTTGACACATCTGTGTAATTTTTAATTAAGGAATTTTGAGTTCATTGCAACAAGGTGGATTAGCGAGTTAGAACTACTGGTAATATTTCTGGGTGTTTGTATTGTATTAGTATTTGTAACTTTCAAGCCAGAAGTCACCACTGGGTGAGGAAGACAGAAACTAGAACAGTGCTGATAAGATTGTTTACTCCTACATCGATGAGCTGGCCGAAATTCAGTCAGTCCGCTGATGAGTCAGGGAGAAGCCTTCCTTTGCAGGGATTTCTTACAAATAACTAAGAACCAGGATGGGTCCATAAAAGAGAGTCAATGATAAAGACAGAAAAAACTCATATACCATTTTAACCCAACCAATCAATGATAAGTATAAAGATGGACCAATTATGTAAAAACAATTACATATTCTTAGAAGTACTATTTTCAATACTCATAGAAAGATAGGTTGTTGAAATATAGGAATGAAGTAACTTCTTTCAATATCGAATGCCTAACCCGTGTTTTTCATGATTTATTTCTACAAGTCTTCCTAGCAGATTATTTACCAAGCAGCGTGGGAAATCTTCATTGTTCTGCAGTGGTTCTTGACGAAGTATCCAGAATTGCTTCACATTTCCTATACAATTTAGCTACAAAATTTCAATTATTTCATTAATGACTCAAAAAGAGGGAAGGTTTATGGCATGGCAATCAACAGAAGCCCCCGGTACCCACCATAAATGATGGTTAAAAAGGCAGCCAAGGGTCGTGGAGGCCAATGGGTCAAATAACCTTCATGGGGTGGCTAGCATCTGAACCGCAGCACCCCAAAGACCCCAGGAATGGAGGCTCTGGCTCCTCAGGGCCTGATGCTTCTGGGATCTTCACTTGCCCGATGGCCGAGTTTCCAGAAAGAAATCTGAACAGAGCGTGGTTATGAAGACGGACGTAGACGAGGCTCACAGGCACACCAGGTGTGGTCAACATATTCTGAACACAGAAGACAGGCCAGCGGCTGTTTCATCTCATTCTTCAGATAATGGTAAACAACTTATTTTCCTTTTGAAGATATTAGTAAAAGCTTTCTAAGGGCTTCAAAAAGTAGTTTTCAAGAAAAAAGTCAAATCATCAGCTTATCAAGCTCTTCAGATTCAACAGATGGATCATCTAATGATTTTGTTATGAAATTTGTTTAATTTTTTCATACAAGTAAGAAGAGTGCTTTTTTACATTTTCTTTAATATTTACATGTATTACATTAAAATAAAAAAATTATGGGGCTCTAAATTCTGGAAGAGATTTTTCCTCTAATGATTGAAAAAAGTTAACTGCAAAAAGCATGTAAGAATCTGAGATTTTTGTTGTTGTTGTATATAAATACGAAATTAACTAGACATATATTTTTGGTTGAAGATGTTTTTCTAGCCTCCTTGAAGTGGAAAAAGTTAACAACCACAGGTGTGTCAATTAGAAACACAATTAGAGAGGTGGCTAACAAGAATTTCCCTTTAAAATGGGATAATCCAGAAAGAGCAGAGCTACGTATATGTCAGCAAATAGATAATATTTTCATGTTAGGAACAGGCTAGAAATGCTTCCTGGTCATAAATTCAATCTTTTTATTATTGTTTTCATGATGATAGTAGCAGCAGTGATGATGATGATGATGATGATGATGATGATGATGATGTAAGTCTCAAACAGGAAAAAGAGGGTTCTACCTCCAACATCTCCAAAGCCAGGAAACCCAGCAGGAAAAACAGCGCCTTGTGAATTTCTCACAGAGACCATTAGAATCACAATTTAAACAAAATCTAGCTGCCTTTCTCATTCTACCACCTGGGCACACCCAATTATGCAAACCTAGAACATTTTTATGAAATATATGTGTGGCAACTGCTCCTAACCCTCAACCAAAAACCGAGTCCGCAACAGTGTTCAAAGAATACACTGATCATATTACTGATTATAAGCAACAAATGCTTTTACCAGATGATTAAACATGAGGTCGAATACACCCATGGCGACTATGCACTGTAATTTTAAACAATGCTTAATGTTGGTAGCCACTATTACTATATCCTGCAATTGTGTAGTGCCAGCAACCATATACCTATATTACTATTTTTAAGCATGGACTTACTCGTTACCATAAACTCCTCCTGTTGAGAATGCAAATATTTTTCTAACTCTCCCATGACAAATACCTCTTCTGCCAAAAGTTTTGGAAAAACCAATTTCTAGGCCAGTAATTTGTGCTGCAAACACTGACGCGCGTGTGGCACGCACAGCGTGGGGGCGTGAGTGTTTGCGTTTGGATGGTCTGGGGCTGCCTTGTGGGTGCTTTGGCTGCCTGTAGAGATCGGCAGCCCGGAGGCCAAGGCTTGGAGTGAATCCGATGGCTGAGTAAGACCAACGGCCACAGGGGCACTCACGTTCCTTGTATGCAGCCCGAAGACTACACTTTAGAGTCACAGACATTGAGAGACAGCCTCGAGTTGGAGATGACTCTCAGGAAGTGAACACCTGTTCCGCATTTAGATTCACCACCCTGCTACCTGGCACCCAGCAGGTGGGGAGCCGGTACTCAACAGCCCAACACCAGCCTCTGCCCCAGCGTGTTTGGAGCCAACAGGCCTCATTCTCGCAGCTCAGCTCAACCCACACATGGCCCGACCTTTGGCTGGCTGTTTAGACATGAGACAGGGACAGTAGTGCTCAGATTTGTTCCAATACCAGTGTGGAGGGGACAACTGTTGTAATGCAGTTCTGTTCACAATTCAAATGCCAACAGACCCTGAGGATCACCTAGCAGGCTCAGGTGTCACACGGACACCAGGAAATCAAGTCAGCTCTCTTCATCCCTATCTGACTGGCAAAAACACGTCTGCGTCGCTTAGATACTGTGGCATCAGCTGCTGATGACACAAGAAGCAGGGAAAGGGAAGAGTGTGTGTTCCCCGTCTACCTCCAGTTCATTCTAACCATCCTACACCAGGCACCTTCATCTCTTGCCCTGGGTCTCAACTGCTCCCTGATGACATGAAACGGTAGCTTTGCCACCGCTGCAGACTGAATTGTCCCTGTCCTGCCCTGTCTTACCTGCTGCAGTCCTGACCCCTGGGGAGGCTGCATTTGGAGTGAGGAAGTAATTAAGGCTCAGTGAAGTTGAGTAAAGCCCTGATCTGATCATTAGTTTCCTTAGGAGAGACACCTTCCAGCCCCCACCCTGAAAGACAGACAGAGAGACAGACTGACAGACCGACAGACTGGAGAGCTTGCCTGCCCTCTCTCTGCCAGGTGAAGATGCAGGAGAAAGCTCGCCATCCAGAAGCCAAGAACCAACTGGTCAACGCCTGGGTCTTGGACTTCATGCTGCAGAACTGTGAGAAAATAAATTCCTGTTGTTTAAGTCACCCACTCGGATATATTGCAATGGCAGCCCGAGCTGACCAAGGTATCCACTTACGCCCAAAACAGATGTTGATTAAAAATTCAAACTCCATCTTTACCTTCTTTGGAAAGCAAGTGAATAAAAACCAATCAGTCACTCCTATAGCTACAAAAGGGTCTGAGAATATGAGGAAGAGGAGTTTTGTCTTAAGGACCAATTTGTATTTTAAAAACATTTATAGAATGAATGCTTCCACTTCCAACAATGGAGAAGACCATTCAAAACAGGGTTTCCTGCTTAAAGTCTCTGACTCTCACTCCTTCTAGTAGCAGCAATTTCCTGTTGGTCAAAACAATAATGTACCATATATATTTCAAAACAACATGTATACAATAAATATGCAGTTTTGATTGTCAATTTAAAAATAACTTGCCAGGTGTGGTGGTATTCATTTGTAATCCCAGTGGCTTGGGAAGCTGAGGCAGAAGGATTGCAAGTTCAAGGCTATCCTGAGTAACTCAGTAAGATCCTGTCTCAAAATAATGAATGAATGAGTGAATGAATGAATGAATGAGGCGTAGCTCAGTGCAAAGTCCCTGGGTTCAATTCCCAATGGGGTGTGGATAAAAATACTACTACAAATACTATCACCCTTCCAGGAAGAAAGCAGTGAGAATAGAGGGAAGCAAGGCAAACTGAAGACCCTGCATTTGGCACAGTTTGAAGCAAAGCCACGCTGGGCACGGAATTGCTTGCTTGCTGAGACGAAGCCCTACGCTTACCCAGAGATTCTGCTGCAAAAAAGTGTGATGTTAGGAGTAATTTTAGAACCAGTTTTATAGGTTTTTCTTCCCCAGGTTTATTAACCTACCAAGAATGTGTAACAAACACAGGATGTAAGGAACACACCTATTTGCATTCCAACTGGCTACTGCCAAACAGAGTTAAGTTTTACCATGAGCCTACTCAGTCACACACGCTCAAATGTCAGGTCTAACTTCATCTCCAGTGATGTCACATGTGTGGCCACCTGAACTGCACCTTAAGGGGACTCAACCTCCTCGTGTTACCATCTTTGGGTAAAAGTATAAACAGGCCAGCAGTGTGGTCTGTTGGCATCTGTCTGTCATGAATGGAGTTTCGGCTGTGTTCCTGAATGGGAAGGGCACTGATCCACACCGTGCCCTGGTAGGAGAATTAGGAGGAGGGGGGGAGGGGTTGGCTTGGAGGACCCAGTGAGAGCTCAGTCACTCTGCGTGTGTGTGTGTTGTGTGTAGTGGTGGGGGGCGCACTAGGGGCTCTGGGGCTTCAGAGTGGGTGGTGCCAGGGAACGTAGGGATGTGCTATAGGTCAGGGTGTGCCACGTACAGGCTGTGTGACCCTGGGCAAGTGCCTTCATTTCTGATCTGTAAGCTGGGGATGATCAGAGTCCCTAGGGGCCTAGCTGGACCCTCATGGTGATTAATATGCATTTTATATGTGAAGAGCTGGGAGCAGGGCTCTGCCGAGAGTGGGTGCTGAAGAGGTCCCTGCTCACTAATGGGGCATCTGCTTTAGGGAGAGAAGGAGATGGGGGGAGGGCTGTCGAGGGGTGCCAAGGGGGCTTTCTGAGAAGAAAACTATAATAGAGGCCTTGTCATACAAACTACACGAAAAGAAGAGGGTTCCAGTGGCCCGTGGACACTGGTGTGAGAGTGAATCGTGATGTCGACATGACTGGATTAAGGAACCCTAGCAGATTAGTAAAGCACAGTTCCAGGTGTCTGTGGATGATTGACATGTAGGCCACCAGATCGGGGGAAGACCCGCCCTAGTTGTGGGTGGCACTAACCAATAGGCTTGTAGCCTGCGTGGAATAAAAAGGGAAAGAAGAAGGAAGGGTGCCTGTTTTGAAGAGCTCCAGTGTTTCTGAGCAGGTACACCATCTGCCACTGTCGCCTTTGGACATCAATCTCTGGGTCTCCAGTTTCCTCAGCCTTCCATCGAAGACTCACATGGGTGACTCTCCAGGGAGCTTCCTGACCTTCGCCTTGCACTGGTGCTGCATCCTTGATCCCTCTTGTTCTGTGGCTCCCATCTCCTTGGGCCGAGCAGCTGCTGGACCCTCCAGCTCTCCAGCACACACACGTGACTACTGTGTACTCTCCCGCCTCTGACCCTGTGAGCCTACTTAATAAATCCCTTTGTGTAGTGATACACATCTTTTCTATTGATTCCATTCCTCCAGAGAACCTAGTTAACAAACCGGGCTCACTGCAGGTCAGTGGAGTCCTAGGCGTGGTCCGTAAGGATGGAACACCTCCCTTGTCCTGCATCCCTCATCTTGGGTCCAAAGGCCAAGTGGAATTGGATCCGTAGAAACACGCTGAGCAAGTTCATGGGGGCTGCACATGGCTCAGACCCCTGGCCAGGCTACACATCCCAAGCAGGTGACGGGGCAACTGCATCCACCAGAGAGTCCACCTTCCCACTCATCCAGCCAGACGGTGCCTAGTACCTTCCTGAGATGGTTGACAGACACCTTGAATGAGAAAAGAGCCTCCAGTCAAATGTGACACCAACAGGAATTCAGTGACAGCCATGAGAGTTGGTAGAATCCAAATGAAGCTGTCTAATTTTATAGACACCTCCACATTCTCCAAGCCCGTCCTGTAAGACAGTGTGTTCATTTTATAGTTGGGAAGTGTTGCCTATACTATCCGTAGGAGGGATATCTCTGTAGGCCTGAATATCTGAGACTATTTAAGATGATTAATATTAAGTGCATTGCTGGAATGCTAACAAAAAAATTATTAGTGACAATCCCATGCTGAAAATGTAAAGCTCTGTGAACCACTTTAATTTAGGATCATAATTATGACTCAGCCTTGAAACCGAAATCAGCTGGATGTTTCTTACTCCCTGACTGCTCATCCCGCCCAGCGGAAACTCAGAAACCACGGTGAGTTCTCCTAACTATAGCGACTCAAACATTCACAGTTAACTTTACACCTTTTCTTCTCCCTGCTCCATGAGGGGAGGGAAGGAAAAGGAAAGAGATGCATAGCGCTGAGGCACGTCACAACCATCACATCGGTCTTGTCCGGCGTCTCAGCCTTCGTGACTATGCCCTGAGATTTTGAAGTACATCACGGTGCCTTCACGTGAGGCCATCAGCCTCACGTTTATCCCCTCAAGCTCCTGGAGGGTGCACAGGTCACTTGAGTTGTGCAGTAGGGGCCTGCCCCTGCGCCAGCTGTATTAACAGAACATCTTTGATTAGAACATTTCGTCCTTAATTTGTCACTCACGATCGCAGAGCACCCATCTGACGGGATCCACGGTGCCATGGTTGGGGCCCAGCAGCATTCCTCCTTTGGCCACCTGCTGCCTGGGCTCTCTGCCTCGCTTTGGGGGTCCCCGTTTCTCTGCACCCCCAGGGGGCCTGGAGTTTTTACAGGCATCTGCACTCCAAGCCTTTGAACGGTCTGCTGCTTGGGATCCGAATCCCCAGGAAATGAAAAATCTCCTCCCCAGGACAAGAGTCCACACAGCATGTAAAAAGCATCAGCTCCTCCCTTAAAATCACACTTCCTCCTCAGAGGAGGCCCTAGGAAAGGCCACCCTGGGCGCCTTAGTGCTACATTATGCATGAGGTCTGATTGCTGCGGAAAGAGGGCCTGGCAGACTTCATCAAGCAAATTCCACTGTCAGGTCAAACGGCACTTACTCCACCACACTCCCCGGCCTCCTTCCTTTCTCAGCCTGTCCTAAAACCCGACAATTGACAATGTTTCAGAGAGCCTAATCCCATTTAGCCAACACTGTTCTTTACGTCCTTCGTTATTTAGAGTCTTACTTTTGTCTGTGGAAGAATACAAAGAAACTAGCGTTTATTAAGTGCCCACTGACCACTGTGGATTGCACTAGGCATTTTATATAAATGACTCCATCTAGCCCTTAATACCCTAAGAGGTGGGAATTATTCAGAGAAAAATTAATTATTGCCAGGCTACTTCTAAGCATTGGGCTAAAAACCATAGGGTTTGTTTGTTTGTTTCTGGGTACCGGGGGTCGAACTCAGGACCTCGCGCGCCAGCAGGCGCCCGTGCCGCTGAGCGATATCACCGGCCCTTTTTTCGTATGTGGGTACCGGGAGTCGAACTCAGGACCTCGCGCTTGCCAGGCAGGCGCTTATGCCGCTGAGCTATCTCACTGGCCCTTGTTTTTGTTTTTGAAGACAAGGTCTTGCTATGTAGTTCAGGCTGGTGTTGAATTTACAATGTAGCCCAGGCTGGCCTCCAACTCATGCCAATCCTCCTCTCTGCCTCCCTCCTGGGTGCTGGGATCACAGGAGTGCATCACCAAGCCCAGCTAAAAATCAGCAGTTTTAAAGCGCTTTTAAAGATTAAGTAAAATAATTAATTTTATTATTATACATATCTGCCCAGCAGAGAGAGTGCCAAGTATACAGTAGGCTCTTGGCAAAGCACGTTCCTTTTCCTTTTCCATTAAAAAGGGTGACTCACACAGCTGGCTCCATATTACAGGCCAGAACTAGAGCTCAACCCCGGGGTACCCGCCTGCCTACACACATCCTGCTGACCACACCATGTTTAGACCCAGATCAGTGCTTTGCGTACCAGGCAGCTGAACTCCAGGCTGGACAACTTGCAAAGCAGAGAAAAATCCTAAGTCCCTTTCAAGGCAGTTTCTTCTTTTTTACTGGAAGCGAAATACTGCAGGAGCTCTGGCGAGGGAGGAGGAGGCCCAGCAGCACAGTGTGGATAACAGGGAGGCAGTGTGGTCCTTGCCTCTTACGACTTCCTGGTGCTATATTTCCCTGCATTTCTTTTTCGCAGCGATGCTTTCCTCTTTGCTTGTCAGAGCAACCCTAGATTCATGCTAAAGGACTGGCAGGACAAAGCCAAATCTTACATTCAGGGGAGAGAGAGAAGCTGTAGGCATCACAGGAAGATGGTGATGGCCCGCAGCACTAGGAGGAGCCCGATCCAGGCCGCTCCAGGCTAACACAAGAACAACACTTGCCCTTATGCACCAGGGGCATGTTTTGGTTTGCAAAATTTTTTTCTTATAAATAATGTCCTCGTCTTCCAAAGCCTCGTCTGTTTACAAAATAACTCCATTCCAGCTGGGTGCGTAGTTATTCCACTGAGTCATGTGAATCTCTTTGCAAATGAAAAAGAGCTTTCCATAATTTCTCTCCATATCATCAAAATGAAAACTAAAATTCTAGCAGAAATCTCCCTCTTCTCCATCTCAAACCTTCTCAACACGGAAAGCAAACATGAACCTGTGCCCCTGAGCAATGGACATTTAAAAAATAGTGGTTAGGGCAGGCGTGGTGGTGCATGCCTGTAATCCCAGCACTCAGGAGGCTGAGGCAGGAGGATTGGCATGGGTTCGAGGCCAGCCTGGGCTACATAGTGAGTTCAAGGCCAGCCTAAACTACACAGTGGGACCCTGTCTCAAATAACCAGGAAAAACAAAAACAAAACAAAACAAAATAAAACACAATAGTTTGTTTGCAAGTGGGAAAAACCAGCATTACAGGAGGCCAGTTCTGCAAATCAAAGTTGATTTAGGAAAGTAAAAGTTCTCTCTAGAATTCCAAAGTTTCTTACTTTAACATTTCTCTAGAAAGAAAAGTTGTTTTTTTTTTTTTTTTTTTTGAGACAGGTTCTCACTATGTAGTGTAGGCTGGACTTGAACTCACTACGTAGCCTAGAGTGACCTCAGCCTCCCAAGTACTGGGCTTACCGACCTGTACCACCACGCCCAGGTTAGAAAGAGATTTTAAAAACAAAGGTCACCCATTCAGTTGCAATGAACGTGCTTTATCAACATACACACCTCCTTCCTATACCTGCTTTGCCATTGGCCAATTTAAAGGCCCACATTGTCTAAAAGCAGAGACTGGGAGGGAGCAGAGGTCACAGATCTGCTGAGACTTCGGCAGTCATGTTCCTTTTGGAGCCAGAAACTGATGCTGAATCTCACTCATCCGCTCCTCAGCCACTGACCTGGACACAGAGCCAAACTTTCAAGCTTCAGCTTCCTCATTTGTAAAATGAGGACAATGCCACTTCCCTTGCAAGTTTGTGGTAAAGATGAAAACGTGACTTTTAGAAGGTACACTGTAGGGAACCAGGCCCACAGTGGCATTTCCATAAATGGTGGTGTCACTGTTGTGTGAGTTGTATGGGTTCTGCTATAACTATCATTAATATTATGACTAGTGAGTATGAGCTGCAGGCCTGTCTCCTGCTGAATTTCCACCAGCTTCCCACAGATGAAGTCTGTCCCCATTCCAAGATTCCTGGGAATGCCTGCCGATTCCTGGGAATGCCACGCCATGCCATGGTCTTTGACTGTCCCTCCTAGGAGTCAAAGGCCTCTGCAAAGTAGTGGATGGGAAAAGGGACACTGAGATTCTTTTCAAACAGGAAATTTAAAACAGACACAATGAAAGCTCAATAGACAATGTGGATGTACTGAAAAAATACCCTATTTCTTGGGAGATAAAGTTACTATTTGAAACGAATCCATTCGTAGCCCACTTCACCCATCACTGGCCAAGCTGCTGGTCCAATTACACAGACACCATTGGGAACGCAGCTTCCAGGGGGCTAGGAGTCCACCAGGATCTCAGCCTTTGAACTGACATTACCCTCTACAGAGAACCTCTGCTACAGACCCTGTGACTTCACAAAGTGGAGATTTTTCAAACCTTAGTAAGAATAGTAACTTGGTAAAACAGTAAATTAGTAAAAGCAAATTAGTTAGTAAATAGTAAAATTAGTTAAAAAAAATCTTAGCTCCAAATTCCTTACTATCATATGGTCTAGGCCACTTTAAGGCAGCCACACCTGGACAGGTGCACAGCTGTGTGCAGTGGTGGCCAGGTCGGCCTCACCTTTCTGAGCACCTCATCACTGGTGTTCAGATTCATTCCTGTCCACAGCTGCAGCCCTGGGAGGGAGGGAGAGTTTTAGGATCTAGAAATGTCACTACCAGGGCAATTCGTGGGGACCACAGACCCAGACCTAGGCCCTTAAGTGATGCTGGTGGGGGCAGGGTACACACGGACTGCGTTATGGAAGTAAGATTCAGTCACCGCCTTTATTCTTCTGTGTCCCATCAGTGAGAATCTTACATTTACGCCCGTGATGGAAAAATATTTTATCTGTTAAAGCAAACGAAAAAGCAGATTCCAAGGCTAGTCCCATTGGGGTAAAATTTATTATAAATGCATACACTTATAGAAAAAAGATCAGAACAATGATAAATGCCCAAGGTGTAAGAGGATTTTTTGCTGAGGACTAGAATTATGGGTGATGAATACATTTTCTTCTGTTGTGTTTGCTTTATTCTCTATGCTATAATACACAGCAGGGAAGAAAATGCAAGTTTTTGTCCACTGTTTTAAGTTGGCCATTCCAGACATGGGTTACGGACCCAGGCTGGGTTCCACATGACCTACAACACTGACAGTCCTATGATGCTTGCTGCTTTCCTTTTAATTTTCTGTGCTTTTTGCTTTCCCTTGCTCTACAAAATATGGCAGCCCTTCCCTCTTTTCTTCCCATTTCTTAAAAGCATTTGCCCTTTGCCTCTTATCTTCCCCCAGAATTTTTTGTTTCCTATAGCTTCTCTCTATCCCAGGTCTACCCAAAAGAAATAGATTATGAGCTACAAATGCAATAAAAACTTTTCTAGTAGCCATATTTTAAAGAGTAAAAGTGGGGGGGTCGAAATTAATTTTATCAATGTATTTCATTTAATTCAATATTGCCAAAACACTACCATTCTAATATACTAAATTAATATTTTAAAATTAATATAAAATTACAAATATTTATAATAATGATGTAAAAACTGAGGTTTTTACATTCTTTATATTGTTGTTCTAAGTCTCTGAAATCAAGCATCTCTGACACTTCCAGCACATCTGAATTTGAAGGGACACATGTCAAGTGCTCTGTGGCAACATGTGGCCAGAGGTGGCTGTACTGGACCGAGACACTATCCTTGAACCCCATCACCCACCTTTATCCACTGCTCTCCCTTCACAGCTCATCTGACACACAGCTAGGAGGGCACCAAATCTGCGGGTCTCCTCAAGTCACGGTTCTCAACTATGAGATCAACAAAAGATGCCCTGGCTGGTACACTCAGCCATCACACGTCCACCCAAAGAGCACGAGAAGCGGGGTGACCCTGAAAGTCATTCACTGAATAAATATTTACTGAATATCTACTGCATGACAAACACAGATAGGACAGTCACTGTCCTGAGGATCTCTACAGAATTCTCCAGGAAAAGCCATGCAAACCAAGCAAAATGTGATGTGTGTTACGCTCAAGGAACGTAGGAGGGAGCCATGACTAATTCTGGGTTTCAGAGCCCAGGATATTTGAGACAGGTCTGCCGAGGGCTAGGAGGGCAGTCCAGGCCAAGAGACATCGTGGGCAAAGCCCAGGGGGGCGGACTGCAGAGCCCTCCCCCAAAACGACACACAGTGTGACGAACAAGGGGGAAAAGTAAGGCAGGAAGCTAGGCAGGTGTCACACTGTAAATGACCTCGTGTGGCCCCCAGGTCATTCCAACTGTATCCAGCCAGCAATGAAAGATCACTGAGAGGTGTTCGCCAAAGGAATAACACTGCCCAAGGCGGCCTTTAGAAACTGGCAGAGGGTAAGGTAACACAGGCGGAGAAAAGACAAAAACACGGGAGCCCAGCTAGGCCTCATTATTTCCAGCTGGTAACTGAAAATATCTAAACAAAGCGAGAGAGTCAGAGACAGACAAGAGGAAACATGCCAAATACATTTAGCAGGAAAAGCTCTCCAGAAAACACAGGTGCGTGTCAGTGCGTCCCATCAGTGACCAATCGTGACGCTTCTTTCACTGCCCATGAAAAGGGTCACTGCACATATACCGTTCGGTCCCAAGGAGATGGCGGTGGGGGTAGGAGTGTTACTGTCCTGTCTCCCAGGGATGCGCCCACATCACATTTGACTAGAATGGGTAATGAAAAGGGGACCTGGCCAGCAAAGATGAGATGCAGCGAAGACGCGGAAAACAGTGACAGATTTGCATTAGACACAGAGACGGAGAAGAAATAGCAGACCACAGATCTATGGCCCAGGACGTCCTTTGAGAGACTTGACATGCAGGCAGAGAAGCGACAGAAACGAGGAAGTCTGTTGTAATGAAAGTGATGAAAACAGCCTCAAGGAAAGGGGGCCAGCAGAAAATGGCACAGTAAAGAAATTCTCAGAGAAATTTTATGGTGCAAAGGAAAAAGTACTTCAACCTGGTTGAAACACGTGGGAAGTACGTGATGGGGTGATGTGAGGGTTACAGTCTCCCCTGTAAATGCGAGTTGTCATTAGGGGATAAAACAAGTTTTTTCCTAGGGAGGGAAAAGACACATTAGCTCAGGCCTGTAATTCCAGCACTCTGGGACGCCGAGGCAGGTGGATCACAAGCTCAAGCCTAGCTTGGGCAACTTAGTGAGACTCTATCTCAAAATTTTTAAAAATTTTAAAGAGGATTGGGGATGTACCTCAGTGTGAAAGCCCTGGGTTCAATCCTCAATACCGCAAACAAACAAACAAACAAACACTTTTTTTTTTAATTCTTACTGAGCACCTACCATCTTTTAACTACAAATAACAGTGAACTTTGACTTTTCTCTCTCATTGAAAGCATCATGGTCATGCTTAATATTTCACTACCCTGCATGAAGTCTAAAGACCTGTTCAAAGAGGCGGAGAACATTTCTCCCGGCGCAGGCTGCCTCGTGTACTTGAAGGTTAGGCTGAAGGATATGAACACCAAGTTCCAACTAGCTGGTTGACGAGAGAGTACATTAACCTGCTACGCAGGAATTTATGGCCAGGGCACATGAGGTCAGGACTTTTTAGTACCTTGAAGACAAACAGGGAGAGAGCGTGAATGGAGAGATAAGTAAGGGCCTTCTGACTTGAGAGGGAAATATCAGTGTCACAAACCATTCTGCGGTTCATCGCTTTCGTGTGCGACAGTGATACCATTTGAAAGCATCACACTTACTGCTGCCTGGGGTGGACCCAGCGGCACAAAGGGTGCTTTCCTGGGTTCAGGGTCTCTGGGCTCCAGCCCCTCCCACTCACCAGCCCCCTCGCCTGCAGCTAGAACCATCTCAATGCAGGGCCTGCCCTGGTGCACAAAGTACATGTTTGTTGATGGACTGATGACCGAAACCATGAACTGCTTCAAAAACTTGGTGAAACATATAAACCATTTAAAAGTCATTACTCTGCCCACCCTGTTTTTAGATGGATAAAAGTCGTGAAGAAAAACACTGGGTGAGTATGGGTAAAGCTTCAATTAAGCAGCTAACAGTCCTATCCCACGTCGCACACCAAGATGAATCTAGGCTCTATCCAAGGAGCCGGGGTAGCAGAGGTTACAGCTTGTTTTCATGGAGCCTGGACCGATCCTCTGCAGCCTTGCTAGTAACACAGCATTTCCCAAAATAAACAAGGAGAAGGACCATTGGGTAAAGAGTTTTTTAAACACTGGGGGAAAAACAGACTCGCAGTTACATTGAGACCACCTCTAGGGACGAAGAATGAGGGAACTCTGATGAATAGGTCTTTCTAGTCAAAGGGGCATAAATCAACTTTCAAGTCTTTCAATGAGGTGGTCAAATAGTTTTGAATTTCCTAATCGACTGCTATTCTTCTAGTAGCCCTCTTCCAGTGCGTAAGCTTTACAGTTCTTTCCAACCTGGAGATTACAGGATTTCACTCCTTTTTACACATGATCATTTTACTAACTTGGACTAAACTCAAATGTCCCAATTTGTAAGATTTTCCTATATCTATAAATCTATGCCCTGTACATATAAACTATGTCTCGTATCCAAAGCAGTTCAGCAGCTGAAAAGGAGGACCCTACAATATCAACTCACTAGAGCTAAGGGAGGAAGTTCAGAAGAGGATTTGGTTTACAAAGCTCCAACACGTAACAGCACTATTCATATCTACATTTCCCCAAACCAGAATGCACATCTCGTGGTCACCCCATAAATCTCTCTGTAGGTCCTCAGCCCCTCTCCACAAGCCCCCATCAAAATCTAATCAAAGCACGATTTAAACAATTTCATGGAAGTAGAATTTGCATTCTATCAAATTCAACCACTGCAAGTTACAGCTCAGTGATGGGGGGGATCTAAGGGGTTGTACAAATGTCCACAAATAACCCAGTTACAAAACATTTCCATCACCCTAAAGCCAGTGTGCAGTCAATTCCTGTCCGACCCCCAGGTACGGTCAACCACCCATCTGCTTTCTGCCTTACACACTGGATTTCTTGGACATTTCACTTTGTAAGAGAAGTCAAACAATACGTAATCCTTTGACTCTGGCTTCTTTTATTTGCCATAATATTTCCGAGGCTCATGTGTACTGAGCATGTTCAGTCAAGGTCAATGTTACTGATATTCCCTTTATGAGCAAAAAGATCCTGTGCCCCCTCAAAGTCCTGAAATTTCCACCAGGGCCCACCAGGCACCTCCACAGCCCCAACCCAGTTCTCAGCTCAGAAACTCCCTACCCTGGGGCCTGTGTGACACCACCTGCTCTCCACTGTACTCAAATGAGCTTTTGTCACTCACAAAAGCACCACAGCTGCACAGAAGAGCGGCACCGGCCTCACTCCAGTGCTGGGGGACACTGCCAACCCAATCCCTCGTTCACCCAGCAGGGAGAAATACGACCCCTAAGTGGCAACTACTGCCTCTTGTCTTCATCCTGATGGGACCTTAAGAAGTCCCTTTCACACTCCATTTACCTTGTCCTCAAGCATACTTTGGTCCTCTGGACAGTGTGTAAAGGGTGATGGAAATACACAGTGAATGTTTAAATCCCCCTCAAGGTTTTCTCTCTCTCGCTTTGGACACATTCATCCCATTTTTTCGTGCCACTTTCTGAAGCAGTTCTGGAAGTCCTCTCTCCTGAATGTCTTTACAAGGTATGATCACTAATATGATAAATGCTGCTGCTGAGTGCCATCCAATGGAAAGGCAGGCTCATGAAAACATCAGGGTGTGTCCCTGTCCACCTTAATCATCGGATCTGGCACCATGTGACGTCTGGCTCTTCCCCAATGTCAAAATGACCATGAAAGGTAAATGTTTTGCATCAATTCAAACATCAAGGCAGCCTCAGGAGCACTGCTAAAGGCATTCATGAAAGAGAACTTCCAGAACTGCTTCAGAAAGTGGCAAGAAAGATGGGATAAGCATGTTCAAAGCAAGATGGAGTATTTTGGGGGAGATTAATGGCAATGTGTCTTTTCCTGCAATACATGTTTTAAAAAAGTTTAAATGCTTGTTGTAAATTTTTTTGTTACATCTTGTATATAGCAGCAGTAGAAATAAATTTCTTTATGTGCACTTGCCCTGCTATTCTGGGGTTTTGACTGTGGCTTTCCATCCACGGGGACAGTGACAGCTAACTGGACAGCTTTTTTTGCCAGAATGTGGCAGCTGAACCCAAGGCCTGGAAAGTTCTCTTCAGCTTCCTTCCCCTCTGCAGGAGGGTCAAGGAGGGATGCACAGGAGGCCTGTATAGGGGTCAAAATCAAGATGTGTCTGCAATAAGTATTCCTTAAAAGGAACCCGGCTTCCTTAGGGAGAAGGATGTTTGTGAGTTTTAATGGCTCCAGCCCAGTTGATCTGTTTTGTTTGTGAAATCCGGTCACCCTCATTAATGAGGTTGCTCCAGGCAACCTTCCCCCTCCTGCCCTGCCTTGGGCCCAGAGGACGGTTCTCAGTTTCTGTTTCGTAAAGAGCTGCAATCCATATGCCAGTACATGTGCACTTAAATAAATAAACAACAAAAACATTTGCTTCTTGCCGCAAGTTGAGTATTGCTCTGTGAGCTTTCAATGTACCATCATTTCTTGGCTTGTTTCCTCCCCAAAAGCCTACCAAAAGGTTTATACAACCACAGTCACCTTAACTGGTTCTGCCAAAATGCCACTTCTCCAAGCATTCAGCCCTAGGAAGATTAACTGATACAACAGCATCTAAAAACCCTAAACCTTTAAGGGATCCAAGTCCTAGGAATGTAGAAAGACATGCCCAAAATATGGAAAAGTAAACAAATGGCAACTTCTAAGTCCCTGCCAGGAAAACTCTAGAGGCGAGAAGAGAAAGAGCCACACACACAGGGCTTAGAAACAGGGCTTAGAAAGCTGCCACCTCCTTGTGAGAGGTCTCTTTGGGCTTCTCGCATTGCCACAACCTCACACAATAGCAGCTGTGTCCTTTAAGCTGTCCTATCTGGTCATCCGTCTGTTCACCTGGAGAACTTTCTGGTAAATGGACACAGAAAGTAATACACAGAACAGAGAAAACCTTACAAGTCCAACTGAAAGTGAAGGTACACAGAGGCAACTGGGAGGCGGCCATCATCGCCCCAGGATTCCTCCAAATGGAGGTTGGTGCCACCTCCACACTGACTTGGGTGGGTGATTTTTTTATGCCAAGAGTGTCCTATGTATTGTAGGAGGACAGAAGCATCCCTAACCTCTATCACTAGATGCCACTAAGACTACCAAAACAGTCTCTGGACATTACCAAGTGTCCCCTCAGTGACAAAACAGCCCCACACTGAGGACCACTGGTGTAGAACAACCAGAGAACCATGAATTTCAGGCTTGGAGAGACCTTGGAAGTCATCCAGGCCAAGACCTCGTCACGAGGATGGTTTAAGATTACTCCCTTAAGGAGTAACTGTCCAAGGCCACTGAGCCCCTGGTGGGTGGCAGCACAGAAAGATGCCATGGCACCCAACCTGGCCAACATTTTTGGACTATTTCAAAGAAATGACTGAATATTAGGAGCATCATATATGTTTGAAACCACTTTATGGCAGAGCAAAGAGTATTAACAGTGCTGTTATTTCTCTTTTTTATGAAAAAAGTATGGGGTTCAGGGTTCGATAGGAAGGGGCTTCTCCAGCTGTAAAGAGAGAGGTTTCCCGGAGCCACACAGCAAGAAAGCACCGCAGAATGCAAAACTTTATTACGTTTATAGGATGTATTGCGTATGCATTTATAACTACAATGTCATAGAATATAAAATTTTCCCAGAAATCAACCCACTCAAACAGCATTTAACACACACACATCCTAGGCGTTAGACCAAGAGGGTCCCAAAACATTTGCCCATTTCTCTCTACTACCATTGAAGAAGAGCCCATGAAAAATAAGAGAGTGGTGGGGTTTGGATTCCTATGACCAAGTCAGGAGAGACGTGGAGTCCACACATCTGACAGTGGCCCAGGATCCTAAGCAAAGGTTACCAGGGACTACCAAGTACTTAGGGCAAAGCCTGAAGTCACCCACAGCACCCAAAGCTGACCCAGTCACACAGCATGGACACATTGTTTCTTACTCTACCTCTGCTACCTTCTGTTAGCCCAAGACCAGCTGTGGCTGAAAGGAGGGAAGGAAGAAGAAAAGAAGTGTGATAATTGATTTTTTTTTTTTTTTTTTTTTGAGACAGGGTCTCAATATCCGGGCTGGCCTCCTGCCTCAGGCTTCCGAGTGCTGGGATTATAGATGTATGCCACCATGTCCAACAGTGATGGTTAATCTTGATTGTCAACTTGGCTGGATGAAGACACCCCCAGGAAATTAGTAAAGCTCACTTCTGGAGGTGTGTGTGTGGGTGGGGAGGGGGTCCAGAGATGACTGGCAGGCAGGCCAGTGAACTCTGGGAGGAAGGCCCACCTTGATATGGATGCACCATCCAATAGGCTTGGGTGGACCAAAGGGAAGGAGGAGGAAGTTGCTCTGTACTTGCAAGCTTGGTTCTGCTTGAGTGGGTGCTTTCACTGCTGCCACTGCCTGTGGACATCAGGCTCCTGTGTCTTCAGCCTTTAGACTCACAACATTGACTCTACACTGAGCAACCAGGCCTTCAGCCTCAGGCTGGGGCTGCATTCTGTGTCCCAGTTGTTCTGCAGCTTCCATCTTCCGGGGCTGAGCAGCTCCTCAATCCCCTGGCTCTGCAGCATGCAGGCCGCTGCCGTGGACTATCCTGCCTCTGATCCCATAAGCCTATCTGATAAATCCCCTTCCGTCACTGTGTGTATGTGTGCGTTCACCCTATTGGTTCTGTTCCTCTAGAAAACCCTAACCAGCACAGGAAGGAAGCTGGTTCTGTGCAGAGTTCTTATAATTCATGAATTCAGGTTTCTAAATCCATTATGAGAGTTAAGACTTTCATGGAGTTCTTTTGGGCCCAGCCATATCTTTTAAAAACATTTTTCCTTCTTTAGCAATTATGCTGCCACCCAGAAGTGCAAGTGTATTCACAGTGCTCGTGGCTTGCGAGTCTTCTATAGACTAGACAAGGAAAGAGACTGTTTGAACACATAACGCCAGACTCCTCACTTCAATCGGCAGCCCCTACATTTTCATATCCTCCCCCTGCTGGGCTCCATCCTTCAAATGCGGCCAGCCAGAGCATGCTTTTGTGTCTTGGCTGGTAACAGACTGTTCTCAGGGCATGGCGGCAATGGTGTGAAGATAGGGAGGAAAGGAAAAGGCTGGATTCAGCACGGGTCAGTATTAACAGGGCATCCTACACAGAGAAAAACAGACACCAAATATTTATCACAATGGCTACCTCTGCGTGGTAGACTTTTCTTTTTAAATTTGTGTGGGCTCAACATTTTTTGTAAACAAGGACATGTATTATGTTCGTAGCCAGAATTTAAATCAATGAGTTTTTTAAAAAAAATAAAGTATAATCAACATTTTCTGAAGTTGTGTGCTGTGGGGCTGTGGCCCCTGGGGCCGGCTCCCTGCACACCTTCGAAACTGTCCTTCTCCCGCCTGTCCCTCCTCTCAGTGGCTCTCGGCGGGAGGCGCCTGCGCGGGGCAACCTCTCCACTTCTGACTTGGTGGTTCCACTCAGCACAAAGTCTGAAGGCCCTCGTATACACACACGGCTTTCACGTACGACCAAATAAATTCCCAACGCTTGCTCCCTTCTCAGTTGCGTTCGTCATCAGTAGGTGCGACTCACCTACGTTATTTCCCAGCCCACACGCCACACAGACAAAGGCTCCTTTATTGTGCTCCAGCCCCCAGAGGGTCAAGGACTGTGTCTAACGCCTCCATTCGGTGTGTAGGCCCCAGACCCGGAGCATCAACGAATGTCTGATGAAGAAACAACTCTGTGTGAAAGGCCAATCATGTAAACACACAGACTCAAGCGAAACAAGGACTTTACCACAGTCTGGGCAACAGCAGGCAGAGCAAACACAAAGTAAGTGAGAACCAAGGTAGGCTAAAAAGAATTAAACTGATGGCTGCAACCTCACAAAATCTTCAACACAAGCTGAGGACAGGAAAAGAAGGAACGTGAAGTACAGCTCCTGAAGAGGTTAACGCTACCATTTTTCAAATCCTGTTTTCTAGGTGAGTCAGGGAAATGGAACGAATGTTTGCTGAGCCCCCCTCTGTGTGGGCATGGGGCCTCGTAATCAGTCTCCACATTTCACGGCAGTAATAGTGACATGGAGGTGTGTGGAACCCAGGCAAGAGGTTCAAACATGGGCCACAATGCCTTCATTTTGCCTTGGTAAAATAGCTTCCTTAAGAACGATGCTGCAGGGTAGGGCGTGGTGGCACATGCTCTGATCCCAGAACTCCGGGAGACTGAGAAGAATACCACAAGTTCAAGCCTAACCCATCAACTTAGTGACCTAGTGAGACCTTGTCTCAAAATAAAAAATACAGGGGTTGTGAGTGCTGGGGATGTAGCTCAGTGCAAAGGCCCTGGGTTCAATTCCCGTCACAGAAAGGGCAAACTCTCTCTCTCTCTCTCTCTGTGTGTGTGTGTGTAAAGGAAAGTATATACAAAATTCCTAGTGTAAGAGAGGTGCCCCAAAGCATGGGGTGTACCCAGGGCCACCAGTCGCACAGCTCAGGGGCTGGGGAGCATTCCCAAAGCTTCTGCGCAGCCTCCTGTGCAAATGCTGGGTCTTTTCTTGACATCCCTTGTTCTTGACATCCTGCTTTGTGGTTCACTTTATTTTCTATCTCTCTGCCATTGCTCATGAGAAATGTCAAGGTCGAAATGCAAATGCATAGGATGATGGCAAACAAGATACAAGGAATGTGGATTAATACAGAAATTGATTGTGATAGTGATCTATTTCTAGGACATATAACATGACAAAAAACTCATTCAAGACCTGTCTTTGATTCCTAGAGATGACTGACAATCTTCAATGCATCTAAAATGGCACTTAAAACATATTCTCATTCCTGCAGGAGGACCACAGGACCCTTTGAGAATCCCCAAGTACACACATGCACCCAGTTTTCCTTGTACCTCAGACAGCTCACAACTACACATGCCCACCCGAACCCCTCCCTCCCCATCGCAGGAACACTTAGACTGAAGCAGACCTTCTTATGACTTAGTTTAAAAATAGCATGGGCTGACATTTTGAAATTATTGTACACAGCTGACTGCAGTGGCAATAATTCTCTCTCTCGTGCTTGTGTTAAGATTCCAAAGAACAAAAAGGCACGAACCAAGCCTGGGAAGTGTGGGAAGCCAGTCTCAAGTCCAAAATGCCTGCTGTTTCACCAAATAATTAAGCCCTTACTTCATTTCTGTTGCACACCTGCAGCATAACTGCTTTACAACACCACACACACAGATGGCTTCAGAGAGATGTAAGTCCACATAATAGAAGTTCACGGGCAGCTCAGTTATATGGACAAGGTTTGGGTCCGTGGAGCTGCTGCCCAAGGCAAACACATCGTCTAATGAGCTCCGATTGATTAGCTGGGCTGCACTTTGCAGCTGACTGTGTGCAGGGCTACTCTACACCCCTCCAGCCCTCACAGCCTCCGCTCTAACCTGCAGGGCAGGACGCTTCTCTAAATAATAAATTAAGCACCGAGGCCCTCAGGAAGGTGACAAATGGGTATGCGTGTGCTGTCATTTAAAAGCCATCATTTGAAAATAATTTAAATCAGTGTCACTTAAAAAGTCATTTAAATCACTTTATATTTGCAAAATGCTTTCCAGTTTACAAGCATTTTAATGGGGCTCAGAACCTCAGAAGGGAAGGCGCTATTAATCCCAATGCACCTGCTCGTTAGCAAATGCTTTTTGAACATCCCCGGAGCCAGGAGAGGTGAGCCCATGTGAAGAGGGGCGTCCTCGTTTTCAGCAGCCACAGGTATGGCGGGGCGGGATGCCCACCTCTGTCCTGGGCAGGAAGGGGAGCTGTTGCCAGGGGAAGAGCACTCAATCTGACTGTTTTATCCAGCGAACCGGAATGGGAAGAGAAGGGGAATCGCACTGGAGGCAGAGAACCGAGGGTGCAAATGCAAAGGCGGGAAGGAGAGTGGGCGCATCCCAGAGGCCACAGGGCTGCAACCAGGGGGCCAGGGGAACGGAGAAGCGTTGGGGGATGAAGATGGAGGGGCGGGACGGCCTCAGCAGCAGTGGATAATGGGAAGAACCAAAAGACACAGATCTGCCAGAGCAGGGCCTCTCAAAGCAGGACTCGCATTAAGACCACGACGTATCCATGGTCTGGTCCCATTCCCAAAGCCTCTGATTCAGTTAGCCAGGCGTGGCACCTAGATATCGGTACACTTTTCAAAGCTCTTCAGGAGACTCTAACGTACTGTGGACCTAAACTAGCACTGGGCTGCCCAAGGTCATTCAAGTTCAAAGCTCTTTCTTATGCTTTGAATTGCTGCAATGATGTCCCTTTTAGATTTTGTATCAATTTTAAGGATGAAAAAAAATCTCAGAACAACACATACATATATACATACATACGTATATATATACATGGCCCAGTCTTCCAGATATAACTCTTTATTACTACATGAAGATTTTTAGCTTTCATTATTTGATGTGCTGAATGCTTTAATTAACACAGATGCTAACAAAACTGAAGTGACCCTTATTTCTGTTCATCTGGGAAGAAAAACAATTCTGACCCTCTCTTAATGGCTTGAACTATTCTTTAAAACCACAGTGCTCTGCTGAACAAGATCAGCAAGTCAAATATGTTAAACTGAGTCACCCAGCCGAGCAACATGGGACAGAGACAACACCTGGGAGATTATTTCTATCTGAAGCTTTTCGAGGCTTTCAAAGGTCATCTTATTGACAAACCTGGACTTCACAAGCAGAATAGATGACTCAGTGGTAGTGACCCAGAAAGCATCCTTAAAGCTGACCTGCTGGCCTTCTCCACAGCGCAAGGATGGCAAACCTGGGTCACATCGATGGTCCCTTTGTCCTTTCTGGGCCACTGAGGAGACACTGAATGGTACTCCCTGTTCACTGCTTTAATACAGCGATCCCTCAGCCACTGTGAATCAACCAGACCTGGCAGAGGAGTCAAACTGATGTATGATTCCCGCCCCATAACTCAGTAGCACTTTGAAGAGAACTACTCACTAGGAATACTTCAAATGAGTACCAATTTACACGAGGCAAGATGCCCAAAACATCGATCCCATTTATTTACACCAATAATATAGCCTTTTAGGTAAGTAGATGTGAACTTGTAGAAAATGTCTGGGGAGATGTATTTTCCTGAGGAAAAATGAAATGCTTTCCCCTTTTGCCAGAACAGGAAGAAATCAAACAAACAAAACCAATCCCAAAACAGCCTTTGGAAGTAACTTGTGCATGTGCTCTTTCCAACAGTGACAATTCCACAAGTTTACATTAATGCCAAGAGCCAGGTTTGCGTCTATTACATCTTTCCCTGCAGTGCCTCACACAGAAGAAATAAATGATAAAGGTACTGTCCTCACTTCACAAGTTTGTTTATTTTAAATTAAGTAATATGACATGCAGGGAAACATAAGCTCACTGCGTGGCACAATACAAATATAGTTTATAAATAATGGAACAATATTTATGAATAATAGTTGAACATTTGCTGAGATGGTAGGACCCTTATGGCTATCCAATAATCTGTCCTCCTTAAATTAGTTGTTTTTTGAGGTAGTTACTTAACTGGTGCTCCTAATGAATATAATGCAAATTTCATAGAGCTAAACTTTCCACAGCTCCGAATGAGGAGAAGGGCCAAGGGTCAGATGACAGTGAAGGCAAGCAACTGTGGGGCTAAATTATGCAGCTAAACATATCTGTTTATTCTTTCCTCTTTTCAGGAAAGAAAAATGAGTAGGTTGGCAAGAGATGATCAAATGCCAGGGAAATGGCTCCAGTCTACAGAACATTCACATGTGGATTTCTATGTGTCCGAGTGTACTCGCTTGGCAAAGAATAAAGGCCAAGTAGACCAAAGTATCTCGGCTGATTGTCACGTTTACCGCACAATCCAAAAACATCTGCAACCCAGCTATGACCAAAGGACTGCTGACTCAACAGTGGGCTGAGCAAAACAGATCTGGCTAAACAAAATGGCTGCCTTGAGCAAAATGGCCATCACTATGAAGTGGCCCTACGACCCCTTCTGCCACCTAGACTATGCTAGCCATGCTAAATTCCTCTTCTGCCTTTCTGTAGGTCACCTCCTCTTATTACTATTTGTCACTACAACAACCCCTAGTTTCATTTCAACACACAGTCATGGTAAGTAGTGAAAATGGAAATTTCAATTTCTTATACCTACTGCATTTTACATTACAGTGATGGTTTCCCGGTGCTGTTGGGAAGCCTGCTTCCAAGCCTCTCTGTGAGCTGCCTAAACTCAGAGGTTTTCCCATGGACTCTGCAACTCAGTACCTCACCTTTCCTTAGTGGTTTAATGTCTGAAATCACTTTACCTGTCTCAGGTGGCCTTTCTTCACTTCCTCTGAAGTGTAATTTCAAGCCTTCTGGTTTATCTAACAGAGTCACGTGAAGTAGCTACGCTATGAGGAGAGTATTACATACTCTTGGGCATCCCCAACCTGGCTCTGTTCTCACAGGTCTTATCACCTTCAAACAATATTTATCCAGCAGTCTGGTCTAAGCAAAATCATGATAACCACCCTTTGCCTACTTACTTCACCAGAAAACAAGTGACTCATTTCAAAGTAATTGATAAATAAGGGGATAAATGTTAGTAATCCACAATCAAGTTTAGAAAATATCCTTCCATCTGGCTTGCTTTTACTGACAGTTGGATAACAGGAATCACGGAGGACTTTAAAAATTCACCCCAGCTCTGCCTCCCACTTCTTATCTATCTCATAGATTCAAAGAACTCCATCACTTTCTTAGTACAGTAGCTTGTGTTTTCTTTGCATGTGTTAGGCTTTGGATCTAAAATGCCCCGCAAAGCCTCGTGTGCTCGTTAAGTGGGGTTTTTTCAAATGGGTTACAGGCACTTTAGCCGACTTGCTGTTTTGAGGTAGGGTCTGGTCAGAAGAGGTAGGTCACCAGAGGCGAGGCCTGGAAAGGTTTATCTCCCTCCCCTGACTCTGCTTCCTGGACGCCATGCTGTCTCCTCTGCCACGCCACCATGCCTTGGAGCCAGTGGAAAATGGACTGAACCCTCCACAAACTATAAACCAAAATAAACCCCTCCCCCCTTAAGTCGTGGGTGTCAGGTATTTTGTCCTAGCGATGAGAAAGTGACTAGGAGAATATGTGTGTCAGGGAGAAGTGAGTGTGTAACCTCTGTAGAACTGTGCAGTACATCGTCATTGTCCTCAGTCAGAGTTACGAGCAGGATAAAGTTTCAGACTGAATAATGCAAACGGAAGAGAATTGTCCCCTGCTGTGTGTGACCCCACCACAACCACCCCAGCACAGCAGGACAAGATATCATTCTTCAAGCTTCTTGGCACCTTCCTACCCTCAGGGCTGGACGACAATAAGTGAAAATGTGTAACTGGTCATGGATGATCCTTGTACTATATTCTGTGCCAGCACTGCCCCACCCAAAGTTCCACAGTAAAGGGAATTTTCTGTATCTGAGCTAACTCAGTAGTCGGCTATGAGCTCTTAAATATGGCTATAGAGCCCTCGAACATGCTTAGTGCAATTGCATTTTAAACTGTATTTAATTTAAATAGCCCCATGTGGCAAGCAATACTGTATTGAATGATATAACATGAGTTATGCTTACTATCACACTGTTTAGGCTAAAATACACATTTCCCCAACAGCTTTCCCCACCCCACTCCATTTTTGCCAAGTACTTATTAGCATCTTCTATGACTTAAGAGTCCCCATTCCTTAAATTAAAAAAAAAATGATAAAAGTCAGTTCAGAGGAGAAATGGGAAGCAAATTAAGACTTCAGATTGGAAGCTAAAACTGCTGACGGTATGCATTGAATTCAGTGGGTCTCATTTCCCCTGACTCCTGCACTAAATTGGTGTTTTGAAAATTACCCACAGCATGCAAGATAGGCTGAAGGAGCAGGGGGTGCTTCCAGAAAACCATGCTTCAGGGCACACACTGTCCTTTGTGAGGAGCAGGAAATGTCAACAGAACCCCCCCACACAGGGGAGGATAATCACATTTTGCTTCCTACTCTTGGAAAAGCCTTTCCAAGGTCCACCCACCAAAGTTTAGTTTGCTTTCCAAAGAGGTTCTTGTGAAGAACAGAGAAACCATTGTTACCCCAACAACTCTCCTCAAATGAGGCTTTGTCCCAATGCTTTACAAGACAACCACTCTCCAAGAAAATGCTGTGGAATAATTGGGCCAAATGGTGTCAACTTGGTGGTGTTTACACAGACCCTTCTTTGAATGACCAAGAGAGCATTGGAAAGGCCACTTACACCAAAGACTTTAAGTCCTGGAGGCCAGGATGATCATCCCACCCAAGGAAGGGAGCAACTAATGGTGGGGAATTGTTGAGGTGTGGGGAGAGGCTCTGCTAGCTTGTGGAGGTGCTATAGTGGGAGCTGAAATGGCCCCCAAAGACCCTTGTGACAAAGCGCTGGTTGCAAGCTTGTGGTGCTGCTGGGAGGTGGTGGGACCTGTAAGAGGAGGGGCCTAGTGGGAGGAAGTTAGGTTACTGGGGGCGTGGCCTGGATGGGCAAGTTGGGACTCCAGCCCCTCCTGTCTCTTTCCTTCCTGGCCACCAGGAGGCAAACGGGCCCTCCCCACCCTGCTCCTGCCATGATGTTCCAGGCCCCCACAGGCCCACAGCAACAGGGCCAAGAGACCATGGACAGAAACTCCGAAACCTTGAGTCCAAGTCCTTTCTCCTTCTTTTAAGTTGATTCTCTCAGCTATCTCATGACAGTGATGGAAAACTGATAAACACAGTAGGAGACGACAGAATCAACAGCATCAGGATGGCATCTCGCAGAGCTGCTAGGAATCCTCCTGATGATGCTGGAAGTGCTCCCCACAGAGCCTTGCCCTTCACGACAGCTCCTCTGCAGGACTGAGGCCAACCTCGCAGGCACCACAGGACAAACGACTTTATAACTAGAAAACCCTGCCCACAACAGAAAGCAAAGGGCAGTTTCACAGACCCAAATAATCTCAAGAATTAGGCACCGGTTAATATTTACTTTCATGTTCAGAGATATATACCCTTTCAAATGCCAAGCTCTTTGAGGCAGAGCAAAGAGAATAACTAAAAACACGGTTCAGTGTTCTTTTTTATGCACTCATCCCTTTGGTCTTCTCCTTCTCAAAACTGGCAAATCCACTTTGAAAGCTGCTAGGGCCAAAAGCCTTGGAGTTGCCTTTGACTTCTCTTTCTCTCACATCTCACATCCAATTCCTTTGTAAATACTGCCTGCTCTGCCTTCAGAGAGTGTCTGGGACTCCATCATTTCCTTCTGCCTCCACTTTGTGTCCCCAGCCACTGCTGCCTTCTCAACTTAGCGTGGTCCCTATGCCAGCCCACGTCAGATCATGTCATTCAGAATAAAATCTCAACCACTGCTACTTCTCTGGGCTCCTCACCCCTACCACATCATCTCTCCGCCATCCCGTCCCAGCCACAGGGACCACCTTGTTGGTCCTCGATGCATGGAACACATTACTGCCTCAGGGCCTTTGCACATTCTCTTTGCGCTCTCTGAAACAAATTTCAGCCGAAATGCATGACTTATTCCTTCACTTCCTGTAAGTCTCTGCTAAATGTCACCTCTCAAAGTGGGTTGCCTGGCAAGTTTATATAAAATATGCATATTCATGTATACACATCCCCCTATAGTCTCCCTTCCTTGCTTTGTTTCTCTTCGTAGCTCTTGATACCACCTGCCATATGATGTAGTTAGTTCTTTTTCTGTCTTTTTGCATAGAATATTAGGAACCCCAGGGCAGGGACACTGTTCACTGCTATATCGCCAGGACCTAGAACAGTACCCAGCAGGTAACAGGTACTTCACCCGAAGCAATGATCACCTGTGAAGACATTTTCTGTTTGAATTTCGGCACTGCTCTTACACAAAGATTTCTTTACATGTACAATTTTTGTGACTAAGTAAACATTATAACAAGGCCTCATAGCAAAAGTTATGGACTATTAGAAAAATAATTTATACAAAGTCAAGGAAATTAAGACAATTTCATTCTATGTAAGTGGCTCTGCACTGACAAAAATGTGTATGCACTCCTTGGCCAGCTCTCCAAGACGCCCCTCCAGTTCTCTAAGACCCACGCAGGGCATCAAAGTGGAGCAAAGATCAGATGGTCGCAGGAGTTCCTCGGCCACCAGGGCACAGGGGCACAGCCCCAGTCAGCACGATGGGGAGTCCTCCAAAAGCAAGGCTTGGCTAGCAGTGACGGGCTGCCCTCCCCCACCTACATCCCCCAAAAGACAGATTTCCACTCCATTTGCCTACATCAAAGGGCTGGATTAGAAGGTAAAAAAAGAGGAAAAAGTCCGGGGGAGGGCGGAGACATCCACCCTTTTTCTAGGACAAAAGTATGCATCTCCTTGACGGCTCCTGTGCAATTTCTCCTCCACGGGCTAATTTTAATTCCATCTCATCGGCCCCTTCAGTAATAGATGTTGACAGTCCCAGATGCCAGGCCCTCGGCGAGAGCATCTGCTATCCCCTGAGGATTAAACTAAGTTACTTAACCCTCGGGATGGCGAGTCCTCCAGAGTTCTGGGACGGCAAAAGCACACGGCGCCCAGTCCACACTAATGCCACGTGGCAACCATGGCACCACGGCCACCATGTGACAGATGTGACCCTGAGCCTCACACAGAACCGCACGGAGCAAAAGGCTGGAAAAAGGTTGGAGGGCTGAAAATAGTTAATCAAATACTGTAGAGATTGCTGGTTGCATGAGAACAATTCAGACCCCTGCTTTCGTCTATTGAAATAGACGCATTTTCAAGCATCAAGCAAGAAGCGCTACAGGAGCTGACAAGGACCCATGATGGTAGACAGCAAATCCACACGCAGCAGGAACAAAACTGTCTTCCGGTTCAGGGGTTACCGCCTAGATTTGCCCATGTTGGGCTTAATTTCCATACTCAGCATTCACCAAAGCAAAATTATTAATGCTGATTCTTTCTTGGAGGGGTAGACACGATGACTACCTCACCTGTGTGCCCACACTCAAGGCCAAGGCCGTGCTTCCCGGCGCCGCTGCATTCACCAGCGACACTTGGCACGAGACTAGCCAGCACCAGAGTGCGCTTTGATGGCCTGTGGGATCCATTCCAGTGGTAGCTGACAGCTGACACTGAATATCTGAGTACACAGTATCACAACATTAATGAGTTATAAAATATCATCCCACTGAGTCAAACTGCTCACACACCGAAAAAAAAAGCACTAGGAACTGCTGTTCCCACAATACCCAGAAATAGAATCCATAACATATGATGGGCCTAATTAAGACATTTGGGAGCTTGGTAAAAATAAATAATTATGTAATGGGGGAAAAAGTTGTGATAACTTAGAACATTTAGATGCCACATAGGCCAGTGCTCTTCCTATACAGAAATCTCATTCATCGGATTTCTGACAAGGATTTGTTCCAACCCCTGTGGAAACCAGGTGTCACTACCTCCCCATCTAAATAGTGATTCCCTTTGTAGGCACTGCTAGACATTAGACAGATACCATATGCCAGACATCGTGGAGGACACAAGTATAAAATCACAGAAGGCATCATTTCCATCCCAAGGATCTTGGAGACTATTAGAGGGAAGGAAGGAAGGAAAGAAGGAAGGAAGGAAGGAAGGAGGGAGGGAGGTGGGGAGGGAGGGAGAGAGGGAGGAGCAAAGCAAAGCAAAACAAAGCCACCATGAAATAGTCATTCGGGGGCATGGTAAGGTCAGGGGACAAAAGAAATCAGGAAAGGCTCTAGAGAACCGCCAGTACTTGAGTTCAGTATTGAGGTTGGCCCAAGTAACAGGAACCAAGACATTCATTCCAAAGAGGCACAGACAGGAAGCCAGGAAGCCCAGTGAGCTGGAGGAAATCAGCAAGCATTTCATTAACCCAGTCAGTTCAAGAAGGGGCCCATGTGCTGGATGCCAAAGAGTTTGGATTTTGTCCCAAAGATGATGGAAAACCACTAAAGACTGGCATGCTCAGGTATGCGTAAACAAACCTATAACATCACTCATCATTCCTTTAGTTTGGTGTCATTCTCTCCCTGCCCCCAAGATGCCTTAGACTCCCTCCATAGGGACAGGGATCGTATGGGTTTTGTTCACTGAGGTAGTCCTATTATCAAGTGAACTATGGGGCCAGGGCAGTATTAAATCAATCCTGAATGGATCAGTCAGTCAATCAAAACACACACTCCAGAATGAGAGGTAAAGGTGGGGTGCTGAGGGGAGCAGACAGATGAGGGAGCCAGGGGACAGCTGTGAGAAACAACAAGGCTTTATCTGCAGAAGTGGCAGAAGAAGAGAGGAACAGATGGCAGGAGGCAGGAACACAGATCCGGTGGGAGAGAAGAGCGGGTGGGAGAAACCAAGGGTGCTGCCCACAGGTCTGATCTGGAGACTGAGTAGAAAGGACAGAGACGCCAATGGTTTTCAGCAATTCAAGAATGGGATGCTAGGGATGGCAACGAGGGTGTGAATTCAGCTGCAGACATGCTGATCTTGGGAGATCTGTGGGCCAGGAAAGGGAGCTATCCTGTCCTACCTGGGCCCACACACATGCAGAGACCGGGCCCGGAATAAACACAGGGACCATGGCAGAGGTCACCAAAGGGGCCATGAAGCCACAGGGGAGGACAGGGGGGCTTGGAACTAGACTTCAACTTAGATGTTCTGAAAACTGGACTCATTTTATGCCAAATGACGGCTCCCATGAAGTTCACGGTCACTACCATAAACCATCTTCAGAAAGCAACCACTGATCTTGTGAAGCTATTTGCTGCAAGCATTTTGGTTTCAACTTTAAAGGCTGCTAAGAGCTGAAGCACAAACTAGATCCCCTCCGTAAAGGAAGGCAGTGGTCTGAATGCTATTTGGTTTCAAAGCAGCTGAGGTCAAACACGCACAACAAAATCACTGCCACGTCAGATATATGGAGAGCTGCTGCTGATTCTTTTCCTGACAACCAGGATCCACTCCGGTTTTGAATTTTTGCAAGAACAAGAGAGCAGATATAGGAAGGAAAATGAGCCCGTTTCAATGTCTAGGGTGCACCTGGCCCTCTCAGCCTGCAAGTGACATCACCACGCAGTCACACATCTTCCCTAAGGCTCTTAGAGAAAAAAGACCACTCAGAAAGTTCTGAATGAATGAAATGAGCAGCTGATGCTGTGGAAAAGGAGAAGCAGCTACAGAATGATGCTGGCAATCATGACCAGAAAACCTAAATTCATCTGTTTCATTTCAATTCTGTTAACTCCTTGCAAGTAAGATGTCTACACAGGCTAGTGGGGGAGAAGAGGGAAGCTCTCCCACTATTAGAACAAATTGCAACACCCTTCAAAATTACTACACCCTTAAGGCTGATAAAGGGAGATGCGCATTGTTACAATCTAGATTGCCTACTTTATTGAATGATATAATGTCAGAAAGCATTAGCACTGTGTTTTAGATATTAAAACAATAATACTGGCACCTTTTTGAAAGCATAAAGAACAATGGAAGCAGCTCTCCAATTTTGCATTTTGAAATCAGATCACAAACTGGATCATACATGCGTTAGAATTCCATGTGGCTTTCGGGTTCCAAGGATCCAGTCTCTATCAATGGGATGACATTTTCCACCCATGCAACAGGGAATGATCACTCAGAGAATGAGCTGGATGTGTGCCTTAGTGCCAGGAGAGTCAACAGCTCGCAGCTGGCTCTGAAAGAGCAATTCCTGGGACTGGATTCAATCCCATGCTACTCAAATTACCCTGAGGCATCCTGGGATCTTCTGAATATTAAAAATCAGCTTTTGCCATTCACCAGGAGATGAAACAAACGTTATTCACAAATATAACCAGGGAAAGACACTAGGGAAGAGAGAGAGAAAGAGTCAGCAATTCAAATAAATAACTGGAACTGGTTACCCTGAAAAGCCTAGCAATCCCTAGTGTGCTCAGGAGATCAGTCCAAGCAACCTGTCCATTCAACCAATGCCCGGAAAGAGCTGCAATTATTTTTCCCAAGGATCCACATGTCTGCTGAAGCCGACTTCACCACCTTTACCTGCAGCTCAAAGTCCTAGCTCTCAGGTGGGTGTGAACATTTCTCATGGAGTAAGTGTTGCTGCCTAGGTACGGTGAGCTGGATAGGGTGGGGTGGGCAAAGGTAGGGGAAATTAGAGTTTGTGTATCACCTTGGACATTTAAAGACGTTTATGTAGAGAAGGAAGAAGGACCCACACCTGTAATCCCAGCACGCAGGGTTACTGACACAGGAGGGTTGCAAGTTTAAGTCCCACCAGGCCAAATTAGTAAGACACTGTTTCAAAAATAAAAATGGGCTGGGGATGTAGCTCCATGGTAGAGCATCCCTGGGTGGAAGATGGAAGCAATGGTAATCCAAGTGTTGGCCAACATAGCTTTGTGATGGTAGGAACGTTCCAGGTATTTCTGCATTGTCCAACATGGCAACCGCTGGACACGTGGCTACTGAGGACTTGAAACACCACTCAGGAGGGCATGGATCTAACATTTTGATACAATGTAGTCACATGTGGCTGTTGTGCTACCTTACTGGACAATGCAGACTCAAAGGACACGATCTACCTTCTTTGTCAGCTGTCTTCCCCAAAAGGAAATACTAACTTGGAAAATTTTAGGATTGTTTTTATTATGCAAAGTGTACACCTTAAAATGTCGTCAGCAAAAACCCAAATGTGTGGCAGTGTGTCCCATAAACATACGAATTATTCATCTTAAGAGATAAGCAGATTAACCATATTATAGGCTAAGAAAAATTTTAAGTAAAGATATAAAATGATTATGTAAACACATATATCCTTTAGGTTTACTTCTCTCAAAGTAAGAGCAGATATCTCAAAAAATAGCAGTGGCCTGGCTGATAAAATGTGGCTTATTATCATAAGACCTTTTACAGACTTAAAAACACAACCAATTCCTTGGAATGCTGTCATGAATCTCAGGATTAGGTACTGTCACGTCCAAGGACTTCGACTCTGTTTGGTTTTTAGCTTCGCCTTTATTATCTCGCCTCTCCACTGAGGTCTTGTTGATTCCATCAACACCTCCACAAACCCCGATAGGTTCTTAAGCATTTAGAGAAAACACTAAGCTTTTAATCACCATATATGGCATTTTCTGGGATTGCCTTCTGCATTACACTGTTCTGAAAAGTTTGAAGATAGGTCTAAGCCACAAGTCATTTTAGTCTTTTGTGACATTAATTTTGCATAATGAGCTTCATCTCCAACTTTCCCTTGGTTTTCTTCTTGGAATGGATAAAGATGTTCTCATTTTCCTTATGAAAATTCCAAACTTAAGTAAAATTACAGAAAAGCTACTTTCTTTAACCAAAACACATCTACAGATTACAGCATTTATGTAGAGTTATCTTGTTTAATCAAGTCAAAATGATCCTTTTCAAAGTACAGAAAGACAAATCCTCTCAAGTGCACATAAAGTCCTTCATTATACACAGAAAAGCATAATAACAGGTGCATGCTGATAAGCATAATTATTTTAGTAAAGGCATCTTCTAAGATCGTAGGAATAATAACATCTCGTTTTACAGCAATGTCAAAAAAATAAAATACTCAACAGTAGAGAATTTTCCTGAAATTCTTTCCTAAGATCCAATCTCCTACTTTGAATCCTCTTTGATAGAAATCATTTCTAAATATGTTCATAATTCCTAGAGGTTTTTTTTTTTTTTTTTTTTTTTTTTGTGGGTACCGGGGGGACGACCTCAGGACCTCGCGCGCCAACAGGCACCCGTGCCGCTGAGCGATATCACCGGCCCCTTTTTCGTATGTGGGATCCGGGAGTCGAACTCGGGCCTTCGCGCTTGCAAGGCAGGCGCTTACGCCGCTGAGCCATCTCACCGGCCCATTCCTAGAGGTTTTTAAACTTTTTATCAAGTATTCATTGTTCTTACTGGCATGACGATAGCATTCTAAACCTATATCTGCTTATTACTCTGTTAACTTCTTCAAAGCCAGAACTTGGCTCTCAATTCTCAGAGCTTGCACTGCCCTGGGACCAGGTTCCAATTTTCTGTGTTTCAGGAACAATAGCAAAGCCCATGTAGGTTAGCTGAGTTAATCATCTTTTGGGTAATAAAACTACGGAGTAAAGTACACAGTCGATGTGCAGGAGGATTTCTGCCCACGGAAGCATTATAGTTCCCATGTCCTTCAGCCCCCATTAGAGTTTTCCATGAACTGAAGGAAGCTGGAGGAGACCAGGAACATGTTTTCCAAATAGCAGCTAATGTCCAAATTTCAATGAAGATAAATTAAGTGTGTAGCTTACTATTGTAGAATTAAGAATGGTAGATCGTTCTTGTAATAATCAGAGACAGGTGGCTCACTAACAGCTTAGGATGTCTCTGCCATAGACCTGTAGCTTTAAATGTCAAAGACTTTAATGTAGAGGTTGTAGCAAATTTTCTTTTTGTAGCTGGCATAATTTAATTTTTACCCGTTAAATTAGGTAGTGCTAAGAGCACTTTGGTGCTCCACTTAAGAGACTTTCATGCTGGTTTTATAGGAAAGTAGGGACCTGGACTGAACATAGGATATAGATTCCCCAAATGCAAGGCAGAAAAGAAATCCAACTTAGGTGGCAAACAACTGCTCTGTGATTGAAGAAGATGGAATGAGTAGATGTATGAATGCCACCAAAAAGTCATACCTTTGAAAAAGTTTCTAAGACAAACAATTTTTATTATCAGCTATTCTTAATAAATATAAATATTCTTTTGCTTCTGCTTTTTCTGCTTCTAACACATAACTGTCAAGACCTTTTTATTACACAAAGTAGTAGCACATTAGTATCACATGAAGTCCTTTAAAAATTCACTCTCAACAAAAGCAGCCCTTTCTGGATTTTACTTTTCTTTGTGAAAGTTCAGCCAGAGTACAGCACTTTTGCAAAATGAGGAACAGGAATGGGGTCAATGAAATTGAGCAAGCAGTCCATAAATAAGTTTGAGGGATAAAGTCCAGGCAGTTGCGTTTTCTGTTAAAAAAAAAAATTATTAATTCATCAAAGTTAACATTTCAAGAAGGGTGTGCAAACAAAATCACCCAAGGTTTGGTTTTACTGATTAACTTGGTCATGCTGCTTATTCACCAAATACAGTGAGGAAGTACAGACAATGTGCCCAGTGTCTGCCTGGTACCACTCAGCTAGATGGATCCAGCAGAACCAGACAGCTTGACACAGGGAGCTGGGAGAACATACAGAAAGGATCATCTTAGCCAAGACGTGAGGAAGTGAGCTTTTGATGAGCTGTGGCAGAGCACAATTCAGGGCGCTGTCACAACAGGCTGGTGTTTCCTGGAATCGTTTTGGGCTAAGATAAATAAACAGAAGTGACACGGGACAGAGAACTGATCCTGAAGACCCCCAAAGCATACTAAAGAGCCTGGTTTCTCAGTGAAGCCACTGCCAGTCTTAAGCAGAAGTGACTTGAGTTGATTTGGGTAGAAAAGAATGATTCCATCAAAAGAAGATGGTGACTAGAAATGAAGTCATATAGGGAGTGGGCAGAGATTGAAGGGGGCAGCAGGGGTATAGCTGACACGCATGAGGGACGAACGCATCAGCTGGCTCTGAGGCAGCAGTCACAGAGGCAGTGATGTGATGGTGGTCAGACTCTGCCGGCAAGGAGCGAGAGCCAAGAGAGGATACCCGCAAAAGGTGTGACATAACTTCCCAGCAAGATGTCTGAGGAGCTTCGGTCAAAAAGCAGAGGACAGAGTGCAGGTGTCACCTGGCACAGAGCTTTCTGTCTGAACTGCATCTGGACCTCACAGAGCCACGACCTTGGGCTACAGCCTTTCCCGAGATCACGCATTCTCATTCCAGCATCCCCAGGTGACAGGGTCAATGCTTAGGGCTGCAGAAGAGACGCGATCCTCAGCGTCTCTAACACCTCAAGGGACAGCTGCCACTCTTCTTCCCAGCTCAGCCCAATCTCCTCTGAAGCAGAACCCAACAAGCCTTCAAACTTGGCTCTGTATATACTAAGGTAGCCACTAGTCACATGGGACTATTGAAATTTAAATTACAATTAAATTAAAAATTCAGTTCCTCTGTCACAGAAACCACATTTCAAGTGGCCACCAAAGTGGCAGAAACACAGGACACTTCCATTGCTATAGGAGGCTCCATATGACAGTTCTGCTGCAAACCAGTACTGTGTGAAATTCACTGCAAACAGCACAGGCAAGGGGTGAACAGATTTAATTTTACTAACAAGAAGACAGGCATTTCGCTTCACAATCACTGATTACTTCAACAATATTCTCCTGGCCATTAGAGAAATGCAAATAAAACAACACTGAGATCCATCTTACCCCAGAAAGAACGACTATCAAGAAATCAAATAATAACAAATGCTGGCGAGGCTATGGGGAAAAAGGAAGCCTTCTCCATTGTTGGTGGGAATGTACACTAGTACAACCACATGGAAATCAGTATGGAGATTCCTCAAAAACTAAAACTAGAAATTCCATTTGACCCAGGTATTCTGTTTTTAGGTATCTTCCCAAAAGAGACATCATATTTAAAGACATCATATTACAGTGATCCCTGTATACCCATGTTTATAGCAGGACAACTCATAATAGCTAATTCTTGGAAGCAGCCCATTTGTCCATCAAAAGACGGATGGATAAAGAAAATGTGGTATTCACACACAATGGAGTACTACTCACCATAAAGAAGGGTAAACTTGAGCCATTTGTAGGAAAATAGATGCACCTTGAGACCATAATGTTAAGTGAAATAAATCAGACACACAAGCTTAAATATTGCATGGTTTCTCTTATATGAAAAACCCAAATTATAAACGAAAAGTAAAAGAAAAGATAGGTAAAAGGAAGTAGGGAGACACATCTTTCTTGAATGGGAAGGGAGGAAGAGATGGAGAAGTGGAAGGGAGGACAGGGAAAGGGGACGAAAAAAGGAATTGCAATGGGTTGTGTACATGTACCAACTCCACATGAGGAATGTAAACATTGTGTACTGCAAACATGTACTAATTTAAAAAAAATTTTTTTCTAAATTAAAAAAAAACAGTACTTATCTCAATAAAGAGAATCCATGCGGAAAACAGAAATAAACAGTTCTTCCACATTCTCTTTCTTGAATATGTAAAATTGTCAAAGAACTGTAATGGAAGCAGTAAATTTCAAAACTGTCACATGTAGCTAGAAATTTTTCCTTCTGTACTTATAAACTAAGTATTTATTGTGTTGTCAGTATGGATAAGTAGCATTAAAATAAGAAAAACTCTGTAGCTTCATCGTAGTGGGTATCAAAAGCCTTCATGAATGTTCGTAATTAACATTATTAAATTCATGACATAGTTCATGACATCAAGAGGTAGAAAATCATGGGGCCGGTGAGATGGCTCAGCGGCGTAAGCGCCTGCCTGGCAAGCGCGAAGGCCCGAGTTCGACTCCCGGATCCCACATACGGAAAAGGGGCCGGTGATATCGCTCAGCGGCACGGGCGCCTGCTGGCGCGCGAGGTCCTGAGGTCGACCCCCCGGTACCCACAAAAAAAAAAAAAAAGAGGTAGAAAATCAGACACTGAAGAATTGCTAAATCTAGTATTTCCCCACCTAGCAAGTCCTGTGGCTCTCATACAAGTGAACTGAGGATGAGTACAGTTATAATGCCAAGAAATATGGACCTTGAATGATCAATGGGAAAAAATCTGTTTTGGGAACTTTTTGAATACCAAAAAGCTGACTTACTGTGGTTCTTTCATAAACAAAAATCTTCCAGTATAAACAACATAATATTATAGACAATTTCATACTAGAAAAAAAAATTATCCGTGCTTCTTTTCCACTAACCCAACTATTTTAAAATTTGTTTAGGTCTTACATTTTGTCTACTAATGAAATATCATTATACAGCCTTTGTAATCAAGGCTAACCTATGACTTGGTATTTCACTTTTTCTCAGTTGTTGTTATGCTACGATATTATAAATCAACAGCTCTATAAAGTGGGCATAGAAGAATGGATTGCCCAAGGGGAATTCTTTTTTTTTTTTTTTTGTGGGTACCGGGGAGTCGACCTCAGGACCTCGCGCGCCAACAGGCACCCGTGCCGCTGAGCGATATCACCGGCCCCTTTTTCGTATGTGGGTTCCGGGAGTCGAACTCGGGCCCTCGCGCTTGCAAGGCAGGTGCTTACGCCGCTGAGCCATCTCACCGGCCCCCAAGGGGAATTCTTGTGGTTATGTATAAATCCTGGATACCCAGGCAAAATTAATAGGCTCTGATGCTTCAAATGTCCTTTTCTGAGATTCTGAAATGCTCAATAATCTAGAAATGGATCTCATCCTTGGCATTTCAGTGCTTCATTCCATCAGTTACACCAGTAAGAGGGTGGCCACGCAGAGAGGTCTAGCCTTCAGTTATGCTTAATGCCACCGAGGACAGGCCATGAGCCAACAGGGCTGGCCAGGTGACCAGCCTGGGAGCCTCTCCCAATGACAAACACAGTTGTCAATACGAAACAAAGTGTAACTCCAGCTGCATGCATGCCTTGGAAAGAGGAAGAAGGGATTTCCAGCATCTCTTATGCCCCCTGACAGTGATACTAGTATCCCCTACCTTTGTTGGTTTCGCATGCAGATCATAATTTTTCCAGTGTCTCAGTGAAAACAATTTTAAAATGTACCAAGAAATCCATGCATGAAAGAGTATTTTATGTTTCTCAACTATGTTTAAATGTTACAACAAATCACACTGCCTTTAGCCCAGAGAGTGACCAGGAGGTCACATATCGGTCATTTATCAGTAGGTCTTTATTCTCTTCTCATGCCTGAAATTGCCCGGCCACCAATGCCAACTGCTCATCAGGAAAACGGGACATTTTATATTAACTAATTGTCACAGTAGTTCAGCTCAGTCTTTCACAGATACAAAAGAGGAAAAAAAAAAAAAAAAAAGAGGGTGAGGGTACGATTTCCTTTTAAATCCTAAAAATGTTAGGACTTACTCTATTCTACCAAATACATTCTCCTGCCTAGAAACTTGTCAGATTTTGCCTTTAGCAGAACATAATTAAATCCATTAAAAATTTTAAATTATAGAATATTTTAAAACAGATACCAAATCATCATCTGACTTTAACAATTATCAGCTTATGGATCATCCTGTCTCAAGGTCTCTAAAACTAAATGAATCAATTAATTATATAGAAATCCATCCATCCATCCATCCATCCATAACATACTCTTACACACTTATTTTATGTGGCAGCAAATCCCAGGCATGATTTCATGCGTCAATAGTTCAATGTGTTAAATCTACTTTTGAACGACAGAATCTGAATTCATTTGTTAGTGTTAATGAAATTCCGTAACATTAGAGACTAAGGTGAGGCACTAACTCATTTCAGGATCACATACAGAAAACCAAAGCAAAACCAACAGCCTCAGAGCTCTCATCGCTATAGTGCTACTTTAGAAAGGTATTTGCCAGATAAGTGCAACCCTGGATCCTGAGCTAATTTACCCATTCATTCAAGGACAGAAAGAGGAGAGAAAGGTGACTGGAGTGTTGTGGGACTAAAGCTCACTTTTTTGGAGGTGGTACTAGGGATTGAGCCCAAGGGTGTTCTGCCACTGAGCTGCACTCCGGGCCCTTGTGCTATTTTATTGAGACAAGGTCTCAATACATTGCCCAGGCCAGCCTTGAACTTTCAGTCCTCCTGCTTCAGCCTCACAAGTAGCTACAATCGCAGGCGTGCACAAACATGTCTGTCCAAAGTTCACTGTTTTTATGAAATCATGTTACTTTGGAAATGGAAAAATCATGTTATAGTCCAGTATCTATTATCTGACCATTAAATTATAGCCTGAAAAAGGAATGAATTAGTCTGAATGCCAAACCTACCTGATGTGCAGCTAAAAGCCTAACATTTGCAGGGATGTTTCCACTTATTTGAATGATACTGTTCCTGTTTCCTGTAGAGTGTGAATGGTCAGGACTGACTGGGAGCAGATCACTAATCATTTTTGCTACTGTTTAATGTTTAGCCTGAAATCTCCATAAGACCATCACGAGGCCCTCTGATTTTATGAAGTATAAGAAAAGGGGGAAAAGAGAATTTTAAAAAGAAAACCTTTTTAGCTGGGCAAGTTGGCTAAACAATTCCAGCACATGGGAGGCTGAGGCAAGAGGATTGCCATGAGTTCAAATCCAGCCTGGGCTACACAGTGAGTCCAAGGCCAGCCTGAACTACATAGCAAGACCCTGTCTCAAAAAACCAAAAAAAAAAAAAGAAAAAGAAAAAGAAAATCTTTTGCTCACATGGATATTTCTTTAAACAAAGCAAAAATCAGGGCCAAAATGCTTGGGAGGTGAACTTTCAAACTCGTCCAGAGAGGAACTGAATGAGGTAAGGCAGGCCCTCTCCTTCCAGTCACTCCACCTCCAGCCAAGGAAACCAGAGCTCAATAGGGAGCCAGCGAAGCCCAGCATTTCAGACAAAGAGAAACCTGAGGAGCCAGCAGTGCATTTTCTAACCCAAGCCTGGCTCTGTGTGCCTGGGGAAAGCCCCAGGGAATTTGCCTGAATAACCTGAACAACCTGAGGATATCTCATGTCCTCATTTATCATTTTTGAAATCTTCCATTTTTTTCCTGTCGAGATCACACTGACAAGAAGAGCCAGCTGCCAAGGATGATAAGGAAAACATCCTAGACAGAGAAAGTCCCCCAGGCACTAGTGGCTGGCGCTGACTCTGAGAGGTCCCTCCCCATTGAAGTGACCACCGTTAATGGTGAGACCACATGAACTCCATTTCTTTATCCTAGCCATGTCCAGCCGTGGGCTTCATCCCTTTTTAAACAGAGACCAACTATGCATGGCTCTATCTATCACTAGGTGACATCATGCCCACATTTCCTTTTGTGGAAGGAGAAGCGCTTTGCAATGAGGCAAACCTGGGTCCAAATCCCTGCCCTGCTGGTCCTTCCATTGTTTGACCTGGGACTCCTTCCTGGAAGTCAGAAATGCAGTTCACAAAGTTTGGTTTACCGTGGGCTCTGGGCTTCTGTTTCTCTACATGTAAAATAGCATTTGCTAGCTCGCAGGAGCAACAGAACCAGCAGACTTTCCAATTTTTGTCACCATTACTTTAACAAATACTTAGAGCAGTGGTGGCGAACCTATGGTCTGCGTGCCACAGCCGGCTGCTTGTTAGCATTGAAAGCTCTAAAAGGTTCGATATCCCTGAAAGAGACTGTCTATTGTGACAGACACTGCTATAGACAAAAATTTAGAGTAACTCCAAGCTCTTTCATACTTTATGGGCCCTTACAGCTCTTGATAAAATTGAATGTATCTGTTTCTGGTGTCCTCTCAGAGTTCAGGGTCTTCTTTCTGCCCCTAAGGCCCCATCTAAGCCCAGCCCTAAAAATCCTCCCTCCTCTCTGAAATGTGAACTGGTGAGAGTTCAGGTCAGAGTAACAACCATGCCCCAGGCCGCCCAGGGCAGACATCACCAATCCCCCACAGCCCTAGAAGTGCAATCAAACAACTAGCCTTCCTAGATGACACACTGCAGGCAGCCACCACCAATCAATTACAGAGTGGGCAACACTGCAATCTATTATGTGAAATTCTTCTTGCATATTTGTACTTTAATATGGGGCTTCTGAAGACTTAACTACAGAGGTCCCTTAAGCTCCCAAACACAAAGGATGTCCAATGAAGTGAGAATAAAAAACAAAGAGTGTGCATTTTATGAGTTTGTCCCCAAATTAAAATTTCCTCCTTGCATCTTTTACTGAATATGATTCTCTTATAATGACCCTTGACTGTAGTACACAAAGAGCTATCCTGAAGTGCTTAAAACCCGATGTAATTGTTAGCGCCTGTCAACATGAGACAGCTAGACTTGCTAAGTGGAACATTTAACAAATGATGCCCAGAGGTTCTTTCACAGCCTTCACTTGTCTTTTAAAAAGTGCAGTTGTTTGTGCAATTGTCTGTACAGCATGCTTCTCACTTCCAAACTCTGGGTTCCATGAGGACAGCTTCCAGATCTATTTTGTTGAGTGCTGTTTCTCTAGAATTAACACACAGTGTAGACCAAAAAGGAAATGGTTCTCTCATTTCCTTGGACAGAACCCAGGGGCTCGTGCAAGTGTTCTACCATGGAGCTACATCCCTGTTATTTTTTATTTTGAGACAGGGTCTTGCTAAGTTGCCGAGGCTGGCCTGAACTTCGGGTCCCCTTGCTTCAGCCTCCCTACAGGCTGGGATTACAGGCATGCACCACCATGCCAGGCACGTGAATAAATCTTAAGGAGGCTATCTTCCACTTTATCATCTAGCTTGGAAAATGACCGTGACAGCAGCAAAATTTGTAACAGCCATGAAAAGAGAGCTTCAACAACATTGTCTGTCTTTTTTGATTCATGGGATGACAGCGTCAGCAGGAAGAGATGGCTCAGAAGGTGGCCACCTGGATTCACACAGTGGCCTGGCTGTCTCACCAGTGTCCCACTGAAAAGGGAAAGAAAAATCAATACGTTCTCAGTCTCACCATTCGCAGACTAAGAAAGCTTCCCCTCAACATCAGAAAGTCGGCTGCACCTGACGCACAGTCTGACCACACTCCCCACCTCCACTGTGCCCAACAGGTTTCCGTCAGGCCAGTGTGAGCTGGTAGACAAGGTCATCGGGAAAAATGATCAACAAAAATTTTCCCACCCAAAATGGGTGGAGACCTTCTAAATCACACGGCTTAAAAACAAAGACTGCCAGGCATGGTAGTGAACACCTGGAATCTCAGGACTCTGGGAGGTGAAGCAGAAGGATTGCAAGTTTGAGCACACCCTGGGCAACTTAGAAAGACCCTGTCTCAAAATAAAAAATAAAAAAGGGCTGGGGATGTAGCTCAGTGAGAAAGCCCTGGGTTCCATCCCCAGTACAATCCATCAATAAATAAAGTGAAAGATTTACCCTGCCCCCCAATGGTGCAAAGGATTCAAGCCAAAAGTGCTCTACCACTGAGCTACATCCCAGCCTTTTTTACTTTTTATTTTGAGATAGGATCTCACTAAATTGCCCAGGCTGGGCTCAAGTTTACAATCCTCCTGCCTCAGCCTCGTGAGTAGCAGGGATTATAAGGCATGTGCCACCACACAAAGCTGCAACTTACTCTTAACAAGTTCTACAAATAATGGACAAGCAGGTAGATGCAAGGTGGTGTGAAGTGGGTGATGATGGGTGGGTGGAGGGTGATGAAGCCAATGTTAATTGTTGAATACAAGCAGAGGATATGTAAGTGTCCACTTACCTGTATGTTTCAAATTTTCAATTAAATTTCCTTTGTCTTCCTACAATACTTTTAGTGGAGACAACCCTTCCTTGAGGACAGTGGGTTCTCTGTAAGAAGATGCAAATGCTCCAAAACGACCGTGGAATTTTCTGCATCCTAGAAGGGCTTCAAACAGCCTCCACCTCCAAACCCAAAGAGGGAACTGGGATGGTCTGATTCAGTTACACAAAACTTGGAAAGAGGAGGAAGAAAAAGGCAAGAGAGAGCAAGAAGAATATTTTGAGTAATTGCGTGGACCAAGAAGAAAAAGGCTGCACTGTCCAACCAGGAAAAGACCAGTATCCTCACCGGTTCAAGAGTGAAATGCACAAGTCCTTACTCGTATTTATACAAAACTTGAAATTCTTTCTGGGAGGAATGTCCAGTATCTGAGCCCTTAGCCGCTGACGTAAGTACCAGCCCCGACACAACGCCCCGGTGTTTCTGAGCCTGACGAAAGCCTCCTGAACCATGTGTCCGAGTCTGCCGACGGTAGAGGGCAACATCTGCTCTGTCTACCCCACAAGGCCGTGGCAGCCACAGCTAGAGGACACCCCGCCCCCCATGAGCGCCGGTAACTAAAGCATCCGGATAGAGGGTCCTCGACATCTGAATTTAACGAGCAGAAGGGATGCCTACATTCGAGATCATTTCCCTCTTAAGTTAAAAGAATCTATGAAGATTTTATCGTCTACATTTAAGTTATCTATGTAACTCCTTTCACCCCTTCTCTCGGATAGTGAAGGAGGGAGGTAAAAGCAGATTACATTCACCTGTAAAGATCATTAGGACCGTAAAAGGAGATTTATATGGAGTTGACTGATTTAGATGAAGCAAGGCGAAGACAGACTTATCAAGGATGGGGGGGCTCGTTTTAGCCTAATTTTATTATTAAGACATAAAGCCAGTAGGTTAGCAATATTTACTGAATAGTATGATCCACAATGATGCTACGTGCAGTCCCTTAACTCGGCTGTCGGAACAGAGAAACAGGACCTGCAGTCGGCAAACTTGCTTTGGGGAGTGGTTAGGGTTAGGGCACCGGCTCTGGTCCATCTCTCTTCTTCCTGACCCGCCCCCTAACCCCACTAAACTCTGAGTTCCCAAAAGGGCCACACGCAACCCGTCATGCTTTGTAGCCCATCCAGTCTACTGCAATCACTGATTCTGCTGCTCCAGCGTGACACCCTCCCCGCCCACCCCCCCCCCACAACACGAACATCAACGAGTGGCCATAAACTCTATGGACACTGAAATGTGAATTTCACATCATTTTCACATGTCAAGAAATACTTTTTTTCCTTTAAAAAATATTTTAAGATGTTAATGAGTATACAGTTTTGATTTTGCAAAATGAAAATGGTTTGGAGATTGTTTGCACAACAATGCGCCTGTATTTAACACTTGAAAATGGTGAAGACAGCAAACTGGATGTTACGTAAATTTTACAGTTCCCTAAAAAAATTTTTTTAAAGGAAAATAAAAGTCAAAACCCCCCCTTTTTTTTTTCAGTATTGGAGATTAAACCTAGGGCCTCACACGTGCTAGCCAAGCACTTTACCACTGACCTACATACCCAACCCCTGAATTTATAATCTGTTCTGCTGCCACATTCTTCTGATTTCAGCAGAGTACATTTTCTTATTTGCATGACATCTCTCATGGTTTTGTTTGTTTTTTGCTTTTTCTTGGTGGTGGTACTGAGGACCCAACCCTGGCCTTGCCCATGCTAGGCAAGCGCTCTGCCACTGAGCAACACCCCCAGTCCTGTCAGAACCCTTCTTAGCTCTGGCCTGGATCTGGCCTCCAAGCTGCAATCTGCCACCCCTGCAGCCATCACACTTTCCAATCTCCCTCTGACAAAGGATGAGATGTACTGCAGATAAACCAAAAGTTAAAACATGAGGAAAGTCAGAAAGAAATTCTTCTTTTGTAAAACTAAGATGTCTATGCATTTGCGCATTTCACTAGAAAACAGCAGTTTTCACTAGAAAACATCAGCTGTTATCTTCCACCAAGGGCCACAGTTAACTCCAAGCATCCTGGAGTTGCTGGTGTGGGGTGAACTCCAAGTCAAGGGGCCTGCTAGAGAGGGTGGTAGACATTGCTGGGATTCCTGTCATAGCTCTGCTGACCTTGCCGAAGGGCTTCTGAACCCGGAGCCTATCCCTTTGCCTTTGGAACCCAATGGACAGGAATCCCTTGCAACAGTTAAAAACACTAGATGAGAGGAAAGCTCCACAGGTCTCCTAGACAACCACCCAAGAGCCCACGGCCTACAGGGAAGGGGCATGGGCCAGGGGCTTCTTCTACACGTCTCTGGCCAAACCAGAGGGCCTGGAGAAAGTCAAGGGCAGGTCTGAACTAAGAAGTCTGCGCGGAGGGAATGAGCCCTGGCATGCACTCATCGCCAAGGGGGAAATGGGTCGCACTTATAAAGCTTCAGGGACTTCCCACGCCCACACCAATACCCAGATAGATGTGAGAGGCCAGGCTGGCTCAGAGCAGTTGGTAGGATGCTGCAGGAAGAAGCCTCAAAGCCAATCACTGCAAACCACAGGGTTGAGTCAGCCTAGGAGCCTTTCAGAAACAGCCCACAGTCAAAACTCGCTGTTCATGCCAAAATATATTTTCTTACTATGACATTCGTTTAACTGGATAAGGGAGAACATTCCTGTAAATCCCAGCACTCTGGGAAGCTGAGGCAGGAGGATTGTAAGTTCTAGCCCAGGCTGGGAAACTTAGTGACTCAGTGAGACCCTGTCTCAAAATAAAAAGTAAAATACACTGGAGATGTATAAGAAAAAAAAAAAAAATCCTTTCTCCGAGCCTTCTATTCCTTTCTTTTACAGTTTTCGATGATGTATTTCATTGAAAATTGAAGCACATCTATTTAATCCAAATGTAGTATCTGTAAATTTTGGAAATGGGTTTGAAGTCTGACTTCAGAAAACTTTCCAAAGGTGGTTGTTGCAGAAAGGAACTCATGTGTGACCTGAACCTCCTGCGTCTCCACCAAGCCAGTGAATGAGTAAGCTGTGTGTTAACGTTTGAACTCTGATAACAACGAGAGCTGACATAACTTACTGTGCTCGGCGAACGGGGCCCCTTAGCTTCCCCTACCTGATTTCCTCCCAAGGACAAGGTCAGCATTGTTCATCCTGCTTGACAGAGAACCATGAGGCTCAGACAGCAAAGCCGCCCGGGACCACACACACAGCTAGCAAGCGGCTGGACGGGACTGGACCAGGATCCTTGGTACCAAAATTAATGTGTCCCCCTTCTGTCTTGCTGCCTTTCAGCGGGCTCACCCAGAAACGGATCAAATAACATAAAAACTCTTGCTTAAGTGAGCTGGAAAACCATTTAAAAAGAGCACTAACCCTCTGGTTACTCCTTCTTAAGGATCCCATCCTCATCTAAAAGCAGCAGGTTTTGCAAATGGCATCAATTCATTTCATGCCTCTTGACACCAATTTTGCCCTCATTAATCAGTCACCCTAGGGGGAGAAAAATGGACAAACACACTTAAAAATCATTTGGCAGTTTTTAGCTTTTTTTTTTTTACCATCACAGAGAATGATCTACCTCACCTGTGGGAATCAAGGGATTACTCTGCCAGGGCAGCCAGCTTTACGAGGTGTCAGAGAAACTGACTCGCCCGGGGGCACCACCAGACAAGCGGCTTCTCCTGCAGAGTCAGCATTCACGGCGTCCACCTCCCACATTGGACTGTGAGGGCTGTGATGGCATTGCCAGCTCTAAAGGATCCAGACCCCGGGCAGAACAGAAGCCCGATACATACGTGTTACTGCAAATATGATTGCAATGGTCAAGAATGCGGCGTTAAGGGCTGGGTGCAGCTCCGAAGAGCACAGTTAAACCCACTTAATTTTATGTGCCAAAAACGCTGCATGAGAAGCCCCTCGGCTTTTATAAATTCACCAGGTGTGTGTATGAGAGCAGTAGAGACCAGCACTGGGAACATAAAAGATCCTAACCTGCTGTCCAATGGCAGCACCTGGTTCCAACTAAGGCTTCAAACCTCCGTGCCCCGATGTGCTCCACAGCACGATCTGCCTTGCGCTTATCAGCGCTGCTACTTCCCAAAGCACCTTCGACTCAGCTCATTTCCACAAACTCCTTCTGAGTGCCTTGCATGTGTTATGGACAGCTAAGTTAGGCAGAAATATTACAGGCAGTCAGACAGGGCTAGGACCTCGAAGGAGCCAGTGCAAAGACCAGATACCTTGCAACTGTGGGGGAGACAGGCACATCCGCTGAGGGCCAGACCTCAAGACAAAAGATGAAACCCACATACTTCCTAAGGAGAAACAACAGGGATTGGTATTCTAAATAGGTATCGATCACCTTGAGGAAGCCAGAAGAGCCACTCACCCATTCCCCTACAGGAAGAGCTCCTCTTCTGTTTCATGCCCACTTGCTACATGACTTGCTTCCCCATTTGATCCCGATTTAATCAATATTACCTGAGCAATTATGCTCTCATAATCTTATTGGTTGACCATAGTTTTGTCCCGCCTCATGCCCACCTTGCGATTTCTCATTTTTGCCCACCTTGGACCTGCCTCACCTCGTGGTTTTGCTCTATAAAAATCCCTAGAAAAGGCAGGGTCCTTGGCAACCCAAGGACCCTTCTGTCTCTCTCTCAGACGGAAGCTTTCTTTCCCTAATAAATATATTTTGCAATTAACCTCCGTTGTTCCTAAAATTCATTCTTCGATTTTGGAGAACACAAACCTGCCATCTAGCAGGAGGGGAGTTTCTTTCCCCTGTATCACATGTGCCAGGGCCCATCTAGCACCTGTAGGTGACAAAGTTAACTAAGTGCTGGTAGCGTTCTGTATGCAGGTACTCGGGACAGTTTGGGGACCAGGGGTGTAGCTTAGTGGTGGAGCACTTGCCTAGCATGCAGAAGGCCCTGGGTTTGACCCCGGTAATGGTTTAGTTTGTAAGGTTCCATTACCAGTCATATTTTAGGTACTATCTGAGCAAGGTTTGGAGGGGGACAATTTCTAAGATGGGTTCCAGGAGAGCACAAGAGAAAGGCATTCAGATGGAGCGAGCGCTAGGCGAGCAGGCTTGGTCCTGCCACACTGGGGAGGAATCTTGGAAACCAGAGGGAGACATAGCAAGAGGTAAAGAAGGAGACTGCAGGCTGCCAGGACCTGCTCCCCAGGCGAATCTTCAACTGCCAGGGGGAGATGAGGTGGGCGCCCTTGGTTTCACTTTGCAGTCAGGAAACCAGGACAGAGGTAGGCAGCTGAGGGCTCTGCAGGGGTCTTGGTTCCCTCAGCCAGGCCCACATCCAAAGCTTGGCAGCGCCATGAACGGTGACTTACTCAGAGGCGATGGGAGGCGACATGACCAAGGCCACAAGTAAATTAGTAACTAAGTAAAAGTGAGATTTAAGGATGTGCCAATGCTTACCACAGTCATTTATTTCCAAACTAGTGAACAAAACTAACAAAAAGTTTGGAGAATACACTTTGAAAAGAAATGGTAAAAGGAAAACTGATCAAGGGATGTCACAGTTTAAAAGGTTAAGATTCCTAATCAACCAGGACAAATATCACTTAATGATCAGAGAATATATTAATAAATACAGCTTGTGGACTATATATTAATTATATTAATCAGTATATTCGCCAGCCATTAAGTGATACGTTTATAATATATTGATATGCTTAGGCTATGATTCACTCAATGCCATACGAGTGGACAGCAGGCTAAATTTTTGCATATAGACGACCAATGGTTAATGGAACACTGTGATTCAAAGTTATATATTAGATCATGAAAACTTGGTAGTTTTTCTTTGTAATGTTCATTATTTTATAAATTTTGAAAACTTTTTGAAGACTTTTTTTGGGGGGAACAGTTTTAAACACAGAGTCAAGTACAAAATTAATATAAAGTTAATCATATATCTGCCACCCAGAAATGACAAATAATGTTTTGTCACATTTTCAGATTTTTAAATAAAAATAAAAGCTATGATGGATAAAATTATTCCCATCCCCTCTTCCTATCTGAAGAACCAATTATTATCACGTATTTTTTGTATCTTTTGAATCTATTTCACACATACACACTCCACATCCATAAAGTACCCTATACAGTGCCATATATATGCATGGTTTTAAAATAGAAATTAAATGATACTTTCTTATCGCTTAACATTATGTTTCTGAGATCAATCTGTGTTTATGTTTATAACTGGAGATTGTTCCTTTAACTGGTATAACGTTATTTTAAATATACCATCTTCAAATCAGACCTCCCAAATTTAAAGACCCACTCCAAAAATGGGCATCTGAGATGAATACACATTTCTCAGATGAAGAAATACTAATGGCAAATAAATATACAAAAAAATGTGCAACATCACTAGTCATTCGAAAGATGCAAATTAAAACAACACTGAGATACCATCTCACCCCAGAAAGAATGGCTACTATAAAGAAATCAACTAATAACAAATACTGGAGGGGCTGTGGGGAAAAAGGAACCCTTCTCCACTGTTGGTGGGAGTGTCGACTGGTACAGCCACTGTGGAAGTCAGTGTGGAGATTCCTCAAAAAACTAGGGTTGGAGGTCCCATTTGACCCAGCTATTCCCCTTCTGGGTATCTTCCCAGAAGAATTAAAAACGTCGTACCACAGCGATATATGTGCACCCATGTTTATAGCAGCACAATTTGTAATAGCCAGATCTTGGAAACAACCCAAATGCCCATCAACTGAGGAATGGATAAGAAAGATGTGGTATTTTTATACAATGGAGTACTATTCAGCCATAAAGAAGGATAAACTGGAGACTTTTATAGGTAAATGGATGCAACTCGAGAAAATACTCATAAGTGAAATAAACTGGACGCACATGTGTAAGCATCGTATTGTCTCTCTAGTATGAGAAACTGAAAGAGTAAATAAGATCCAAAATGTACAATAGACACAGTGAATCAAAAAAAAAACTGGTCAAAAGGAAAGAGAGACTGGAATAGGGAAAAGAAAGAAGGGAAAGGGAAAAAAACTGTATATATATATAAGATAGTTAAGATACATACACTATCAATTTTACTTAGTTCATTGAAGAGTGTAAGGTTTGTGGCAATAATGTTTGGACAATTGAATGCTAATGTCTGGTATCCTGAATAACTAACTTAAAGATAATAATATGTAATGCATTAACCATTGTTACCCTCATATTATGGTGTTTTGAAAATTTGTTCTTTTTTTGATTTGTTTTGTTTTTTTTCTCTTTAAAATAATAAATAAATAAATAAATAAATAAATAAATATACCATCTTCTACTTCAAGTCTATATAGATATTTGTTTCCAGTTTTTCTCCAGAGAATCAATTCAGTGATAATTGAACACGTATTTGTCTTCCTAGGAAATAGCCAGAGGTTATCTCGGAATATAAACACTGTAAATGAAAACAATGTTTGTGATGAAACTGTCTTAGGAAAGTAACACTGTACAGGTGGCCCAGACACTTAGTAAGATGAGCTGGTCAGCCCTTCTCTTTATGAGGAGTCAATCTGTCAACTTTACGACATCAGTGTAATACTCATATTCTCCAAACGGTCCAGCACCTCCACCCCTCATCAACAGTAACTGAATGGTCCGGTGAGCAAACTTTAGATCTGACAGAGATCAGCCCTGGCAGATAACTAGTTCCACTCTCATTGTTCTAATTTTGCTTCTTGGGAAAAAAAATGTTTAACCAAAATAATCAGCTGCAACTAACATTATCAAAAAGCCATTTTAACACATTGTCAATGCTAATGATGTATCCAATGAATATAAAATGCAGGCAACTCATTAACATATGCCTGGAACAACCAGTTTCCATGAAAACTGCAATTCCGTCTTTCATCTATTCTACTTCGGATCTTTGCTGGTTTCCTGAATGAGCTCAAGCTTCCCACGATCTCCAATGAATTGACATTCGGTTATCTAACCCAGCACGGAGGGAAATCATATCCAGCTGTTTAAATGGCCCCCAAACAAGCCAAGTGTGTTGTACATTATGCATTCGGAGACTGGAGGAAGAAGAATGATAGAGAAATAGGAATAATGTGGTACCAGCAGCCGGAAGCTAAATTAGCACAAGGGGTGCCATTAAAGAAATGATCTACACATAAAAATTTAAGCTATGTGCTGCTTCTTTCTCTAGCCTCCCCACTCCTACGCAAGCATGTTATGCATCAAAAAGATACCATCTCTATTACAAACTGACATTTTCACAAAAATCAATAAATGCTCTCCTACAACACCATAAACTCTTCCCCACACAATTTCTTTCACCCCTCCCATCCCGTTCAAAGCAAAAAGCAAGCATCTTCAATAAAAACATACACAGCCACCCAGATCTGTGGGAGCTGCTTTCCATCTGTGAGAAGGAACGCTGTCCCGTCAACAAAGAGATGGGGGTTTTAATGCTGTGGAACAAAAGGCTGTGTTCAGTGGATGGTGAAGGCAGATAGACACCAGGACTTCCTTCTGGAGGGAAGACCATTTCCCCCCACGGATAAGCCACTGCACAACAGATCCTACTTCTGCAGTCACCCAGAGCTGAGGGCTGGGGGTCACCCACGCAGTGGCTCTGCTCACAGCTCCTATGGGATCCTGGGTCCTCCCTCTCCTTTCCTGGCTCCTCACGCGGCGTTTGCACAAGGTACATACTCCATCAGCAATAGTGCAAGCTGCACATCACGGCACGCTGCATTCCCACAGGGCGGGGATGTGCAAATCACACCTGCGCCCTCTGAGACTCTCTGCGCCTGTTGCTATGGCGGGAGATGGTTTGCGTGTACCACCTGAAGACGTGCGTTTGAGCTTAGTCCTGAGTGTGTGTGGGGGGCAGATCTTCACGAAGCAGAGCCTCCTGGAACTCGCCACAGCCCTCCTCTCCTGGGCCTCCTGTCCCACCGTGTAATCTCACCCTCTTGAAAGCACTTCTACCACCGTGATCTCATCATCGCAGGGTGACACAGCTGAGAGGACCCTCATCAGAGCCAGCCCTGTGCTCTTTGGACTTTCAGCCTCCTGAACAGTGAGCTACATAAACCTCTTTTTAGTGTAAGTAGCCAGTGTCAGCTATTCTGTTACAGTAACACCAAATGGACTAAAGCATCTATCCTAGCGTCACAGGTGCCCTTATAAAGATTTCCAGACTTAAATATGAGTAGAAGTCTAGGATCAGGCTAATTCCCCCAAGCTCCTTCTTCCTGCTTCATATTTAATGATTAGCACCATAGGTCTTGATTGTCTCTGGCCACTGGAGATCTGGGATCAAATCCTGGCTTCTGCAACCTCTCCTGAGGTCTGGAAAACCTGGCAAGAAGCAGGCGAGATGTTAACTTGAAACACTGGCAAGTTTCTTGGTCTAAGAACACAGTTTGGTTGTCAGACCTCATAGCCTTGGGACAGCATGAAAAAGCCTCTCCAGCCAAAACAGTAGGGAATTCCAGAAACAGGAGCCTAACAGGCAGCTAGCGCAAAGGGAGTGCGGGCAGTTGGAATAATGCGAGGCTCACAGGGGGGCGGCAGATCAGCCCCCCGTGTGCTGCTTGCTCGTCTTCCCGCACACACAAAGCCAAGCTGGCAGACGGCAAATACCTGCAGCGCTGAACTCAGCAAGGATGAAAGCAACAGCCCTGGCTGAATTTTCTTTTTAATAAAAACTGGAAAACACTGAAGAACAAAGAAAAAATTTTAAATGAGACCATGTTCACCCATGAACAGGCAACAGGGAGAATTCTGAACAGATGAGCAATAGCACTGTGAAATGTAAGACAGGCTTTTTGCATCTTCAACAGCTGGATGAGTGATGGATAACGAAATACACACAAAACTCAAATATGCTTTTCCTGTGGTATCCAGAACCCCTAAGGAGGGACTAGGCAGAGTCCAGAGTCGTAAATAAGAAAGAGAACACGGAGACAAGCTCTATAACTTATTTAATCAGCTCACATTAAGAGCACAAAATGTTTTCAGGAACAAAGGAGACGAAATTAATTCTAATTTTATTAGAATTAAAAAGTGTCCTCTCCCTACTGCAGGCAATAAGACAGAATATAAGTGGATAGGGAAGTGAAAAGTGTATGATGAAACTTGATGGGTGTGTGTGTGTGTGTGTGTGTGTGTGTGTGTTACTGCATTTACTCAACCTAAGGCTTGACTATAATAGAATTTTCCTTGAAATAGGCTGCCCACCTAACAGATGTAATTTACACATCTAATAATGTCCAGATCACCAGAGGGTTCAAGAAGGAAAGAACTTTGGAAGATCAATTATTCTGAAGCCCTTGTCTTATAAATATGCAAACGGAAGCTAAAAAAAGTGTAAGTGCCCTGCAGTCACAAAGATCCTTCCTCCCGCCCCCTCTCTCTCACTGTTCAACGATCTTATTCCTGTGTTTATTTTCTGCTGCTCTAACAGTAACACAGAAGGGTGGATCATTAGCTATAGAAGTTTAGTGGCTCGCAGTTCAGGAACCTGGCAAGTCTAACAGCAGGGTACCAACATCTGGCCAGGCTTCTGTGCTGCATCATAATATGGCGGAAGGACAAGGGAGCGTGTATGAGAGAGTGCAGAAATACGGTGAAACTCGTGCTTTTTAATAAAGAACCCAATCTTACAATACCAACATTAATCTACCCATGAGGGCTGAGCTCTCCTCACCCAATCACCTGTTAAAGGTTCTGCCTCTTTCTACAGCTACAATGCTATTAAATTTCCACGTGAGTTTTGGAGGAGGCATTCCAAACCATAGCAACTCCCCAGGCTTTCTCCCCTCCACCCAACCTAAAGCTTTGATCCTGAAATTTAAGCCAAGCTCCACTTGGCCTCCACTAACAACTTCTCTCCCTTTGTACTCTTTCTCTGAAGCATACAAGACATTTTCAAGTAATTATCTTGGGAAACAAAATCAAACATTAATTACAAAACTGCAAATATTTTTTAATCTTAAAATACGGATTTCCAATGTCTCACCCTGCCATTTTTATAACTGGACACTGTGCGACTTTGTAAGATGGTGGCTGGAGCTCCTAAATCAATGGCCAGCAAACTTGGTGGGGCACAAACCACCAGTCCCTTGGTCATGTAGAATCCTTTGGTGCCAAGTCTGGGGGCTGGTGAGCAGAAGACAGGATGAACTAAAGGCCTTGGTGACATGCTGGCAGTCCCCCCACCCAAAGAAATTTCTAAGACTCACAGACTAGCACATGCATACTGATTTAAAAAACAAGCCTGAAATCAACAGCACTGTAAACTCTTGGAATAATTACAAAATGAAATCACACAAACACATGTGAAGAATCCAACCAGATGACAGTTTTCTATAATTTGCCAGGTATTCAGGAGGGCAAGAAATCAGATACCAGGCCAATATCATCTTTACAACTATTCAGATCTTTCACTTCAGTCTATTCTCTTGGAAACTTCACCCTTCCAAAATGAATAACATTTGTTGAAGATCACAAATTAGAGAACCTGATACCCAAGTGGTCTATGCATGGCCAAGATGCACTGATCTGTCCTGATATTAAAAAAACAAAATGAAACAACAACCAAAAAAAACATACTTGGGGGCCGGTGAGATGGCTCAGCGGCTTAAGCGCCTGCCCGGCAAGCGCGAGGGCCCGAGTTCGACTCCCAGATCCCACATACGAAAAAGGGGCCGGTGATATCGCTCAGTGGCACGGGCGCCTGCTGGCGCGCGAGGTCCTGAGGTCGACCCCCCGGTACCCACAAAAAAAAAAAAAAGAAAAAAACATACTTGTTAGTGATTGGCTAAACTCCAGAGTTTTTAAAAGAAAAACTATAGTGAGATAGTTGTTTTCACAACCTGCCTTTCTCATGTCCTACTGGATATACCTTCTTTTTCTCTATCTTTTGTAATTTAATTGACAAGTAAAAGGTCTATATTAATGGTGTACAACATGATGTTCCGATATATATATATATATATATACACACACACACACACACACATTATGGAATGCCTATATGAAGTTATTTAACATGAGAATTCTCTCAAATCTATTCGTTATTTTTGCAACATAAGCCATCGGTATCCAATATATTAAACGGTTAGCTCGAGTATCTTCACTGTAATAACCCATCAGTTAGGGTTTTATGTCTTAAAGAGGGATTTGCCCAGTGAGCAGGAAGAAGGCTGTAGAGGGTAACAGGAGACAGAAGAAAAGGAAAATGTGTATTTTTAATTTGACATGATTAGTCTATGTCATGAGAAAGATTAGCAAATCCTATCATACTCCCCTTCCCCAACATAAAATCTAGCGTGTCCAAAAGCTTCCAGAACACATTTTGTTGTACTAGATTACTGACATTGCCAAGGCTTGTGTTGTTTAAATACACAGATGACTCCATCTCCCAAAAAGCTGGAAAATGGAAAAATAAAATGAAGTTGGAAGAAGTAAATATCATATTTTTTAATCAAAACATTTTCCTTCGTATTCAATGACAGTAAGGAATTTGTAATAACTATGGAGTTAGGAGGGTGTAGTGATCGTGCTGAAAAAAGTGTGATCTTTTAGAGAATATATGCTGAAATAATCACAACCAAGAAACCAAGTATTCTTCAGAGGACAAATCTTTTGGTTGAGGGCCGGTGAGATGGCTCAGCGGCGTAAGCGCCTGCCTGGCAAGGGCCCGAGTTCAACTCCCAGAACCACATACGCAAAAAGGGCTGGTGATATCGCTCAGCGGCACGGGCGCCTACTGGCGCGCGAGGTCCTGAGATCGACCCCAGGTACCCACAAAAAAAAAAAAAAAAAAATCTTTTGGTTGATGAGTAAATACCCAAGCTTACATTTTTAAAAACCATGACTGGTATTATTAATCATTTTTTTTATTATTATGTTTCCATGTTTTAGAATTGTGGTAAAATACATACAGCATAAAATCTACCATTTTAATTATCTTAAAAAGTGTACAGCTTAATAACATTAAGTACATACTATTGTTACACAATCACCACCACCCATCCATCTCCAGAACTTTCTCATCTTGCAAGACTTCAGTGCCCATTAATCACTAAGTCCCGATTCCCTCTCCCCCAGGCCTGACACCTACCATCCTACTTTCTTTCTCTATCACGTGTACATTCGATAGAATTTCACAAATGCAGAATTCGTAGCAAAAAATTCTCAGATTTAAAACATTAATACATTATCTAAAATATAGTACACTAGAACTATCAACTTATTTTGCAATAAATACATTTACCAACCTTTTCGGTTATATAGAACTATGTATGAGTGAGGTAAAGTTTAGGAGGATTTATGATGTTGCGATTAACAACACTTTTCATTAACAACTATAATAAGCATTTTATTACTATTAGTTCAGTAACAGCATTTTCCAGAACCTGATGAAATAAAGTGATGCACATTCTTAGGATTTCTGACCAGTTGCCACGCTGCCCACCAGAAGGGTTACAGCTTTCCTGCTGTTTCTAATACTCAGATGGATTGTTCTAGATTTGGTCGGGTGGGAGCTGGGGCTGGATGAAACTCAAACAATGACCTGCAGTTCCAGCTAAATGTTTATGCTGTACTTCCTTGTAGTCATAAGAGACCTTTCTGACCTGAGGCTGCCTGATACCTAGGACAGGAAATCCACAAAGGTTAAGAATAGTCATGAGCTAAGAATCACATTTCCAAAAGGGGACATTTTTTACTAAGGAAATTGAATGCACATGTGATAGTTACACTTCACTGTGTCAACCTGATCGGCTTGGGAGCTGCTGGGGATTAGTAGCTTCTGAGTGTGTCTTGGTGAGTCATGGAGGTGTGACCTTGGGGTCCTGTTTCTTTCTCTCTGCAGTGTTCCCCTGCTCTGCTTCCTGACTGCCAAAAATGAGAAAGCTTTGTGCCTCCTTGCTCCTTGCTCTTTTACCATGGTATTTCTACCTTGGGACCAGCCAATCATTGACTGAAACCTCTGAAACCATGAGCCAAATTAAACCTGTTCTCCTTTAAGTTGTGGGTGTTGGGTATTGTGTCTCAGTGATGGGAAAGCTGACTAACACAGTATGATATCCCCCTTTACTAACTCCTAAATCTGCTATGTTTGAAGGGCTTTAAAAGAGGTGAACAAAATATATAAAGTATTTTATCTTATCCTTACTAGTAACATTTTTAAAAGCTAACCCAGCGAAGTAAACTCAATTAAAAAGACTATTGTTTTATATTTCTTTTTTTTTTTTTTTTGTGGGTACCGGGGGTCAACCTCAGGATCTCGCACACCAGCAGGCACCCGAGCCGCTGAGTAATATCACCGGCCCGTTTTTCGTATGTGGATACCGGGAATCGAACTTGGGCCCTCGCGCTTGCCAGGCAGGCACTTACGCCACTGAGCCATCTCACCGGCCCTGTTTTATATTTCAAGGTATCAACAGATCAGTGTATCTTATGTTTTCACAGCAACTACTTTTGCATTTACAAGAAAATCACCAAATCAACATTTTCTGCATCAAAATTTCATGTCTGAGCTATTAAATGAGCCTATTTGGGAACGGCCATCAGGAACCTGAAAGGAAACCACCCACTTTTATTTTACCCCAAATCCCATTTTAGATGAGGCTGACTTCTCTGGTTATAAAAGTTTATTGTTTCAAAAATTCCTTCTAGAAATAAAAATGTCTTCCTTTGGTTTTTGCTACCAAAAAAAAAAAAAAAAAAAGACAAATGCCATCAAAGAAACTTTGTACTCAATGTATCTTTATTCTTCACTCCAGCTGTGGTCAGGCCAGTGGTCCTTCCCCAGGAAGTGCTTCCTGAGTATCCCATAATTCCTTTCCCATTTCCCCCACTGCCATCAGTTACGCTAACGTATGTTTCCATTTATACCATCGTGGATATTCTCTAGACAGTCTGTTGAAAAGAAATGAATCCCAGCAGTGAGCTCTGATCCTGAATTCTCAGCAATTTCTTGTGAATTCATGGTAAAGCTATTTATACTGAGGATGAATCTGAATGTGTAAATAGTTGATGGGGGCTACCCTCTCATGCATTTGGCTTAAGTCTCTTTCTGTATTTAGAACAACACAGCAGAAGAATACATTTCTCGTGAGTAGATCTCTGAAAGACAGCAGATAAAATTCTTTTTTTTTTTTTTTTTGTGGGTACCAGGGGGACGACCTCAGGACCTCGCGCGCCAACAGGCACCCGTGCCACTGAGCGATATCACCGGCCCCTTTTTCGTATGTGGGTTCCGGGAGTCGAACTCGGGCCCTCGCGCTTGCAAGGCAGGCGCTTACGCCGCTGAGCCATCTCACCGGCCCAGCAGATAAAATTCTCACACTAGTTTCCTGCTCATTATCATCAGAGAGAAAACCCACTTTTATTGAGCACCTACGAGAGGCTAGAAAGCACTGATCCTTTCACTTGCGCCATCCGGTCCTTTGTAAGCACTACCACTAACTCGGAAGGACAGGGTGTTGCTCCCACTCCCACTTCACCGAGACGCACCACAGTTATAGTCAGAATCGCAGTTACGAAAAGCCAAGTTTTGAACATTCATCTCTCTAACTCAAAATGCTAAGGTGACAGGGATAGCAATCATGGCATGTTGACGAGATGGATGTGTGAGGCTGAGTGAAGTGGACACAGGGACTTTCAGCGATCACCATACACTAGTGATTGCCCACCCACATCGCCACTTGGGCTGGAGGTCTCCATAGTGAGAGGGGAATTAGTCAAGGTGCTCTCAGAACACAAACAGCAGGAACACCAAGGAATGAGAGGTACAGAGAGGGCTATTTTCAAAAATACTCATAACCATCTGATGAGGCCACTGCATTGCATATGAAGAGAAAAAACTGCTCATTAATTTGTTACAAATCCCACATTGAGAGCGCACACACACACACACACACACACACACACACATAAATGGATTCTGACCTCAAACCCAGAGTTCTGCCTTTGGCAACTGTGCTCTATTCATTCCAGCAAACCTAAAGGTAACCACACGGCCCAGTTTACACTAAATATTTGCTGTGAACTGATGCCGCAACTCTGAAGAAGAAAGGATGAAGGCAAGGCACATCTAGGTTGGAAACTAGTGGCTCGACCTTGGGCAAAAATAGCCAGTGGTAGCTGTCTACCTACCAAGCACCTGGTAAGCTCTGCGCAGTACCCCATACATCATCTCATTAACCACACAGCTGTCTTTCAGGTTGGAATCTGTTATCCTCATTTTCTAAATGGTAAAACCCAGGTCAGTATTCAAAAATGATGGAAGCAAGATCAGAATTCAGTTTTTATCTAAAAATCAGTCTTTGATACAAGTCTCAGTCTCTCTCTCTCCCTCTCTCTCTCTCTCTCTCTCTCTCCCTCTCTGCCTCTCCTTCTCTCCTGGTGCTGGGGATTGATCCCAGGGTCTCAGTACTGAGCTATATCCAAGCCCTTTTTTTAATTTTTTATTTTGAGACAGCATCTCACTAAGTTGCCCAGCCTGGGCTTGAACTTGCAACCCTCCTGCCTCAGCCTACCAGAGTGCTATGATTACAGGTGTGTGCCACCATGCCTGGCTTGGTTTCTGTTCTGATACACCAGATCAGAATATGGACTGAAAGGGTTACCACAAGCATTTGCTGAGGCAGCACTGGTAAGATACTCTGCAATGGCACTCCTCAAAGAGCAGCTATTGGTACACACATGGCCACTGCCACAAACATCACCACTAGCAACACGGCCAACATGGTAATCATCTGGTTAGAGAGGAAGACAGGCCAAGCTCAGGACTACTACTGATAAACATTTATCAGCATTCCTGAATACTTCGAATTATTTTCATCTCCTTCAACACTCTTTTCAAAGACCTGGAACTTAGCATTTTTCTTCACTGAACAAACTTGGCTTGAACATGACCTTTGTTGCAGCCTAAGTCAACACACGGCTCGGCTGTTCCCTCTCCACATTCCACACTCGGTGCCCCAGCGCCCCCAGGTTTTCTCCTGCCTCTGGAATTCCACTTCCTCAGAACCGAGGAGCTGGCTTTGTTTTGAGAAAGGCTACTTTAAAAATCTCAGGGGCCCAGGCTGGCAAAAGTCAAGTTTGAAAAATGTTGGTGTCAAACAACTTGGATACGTTCTTCTAAAAATAATACCCTGAGAATGTCGGCAGTTACATTTTCCTTGATGTATATGTCACCAGGGTGTACCAAGCCACTGACTAAATATCTGAGCGAGTCCACAGATAACGTTCTTTAAAGTCCGACACTGGATGCCTCCTTTGATGCTGACTTAAACTCAACTTTGAGCTCTCAGAAGACATGAGCTGGTATTAAAAACCAAGTCTTCAAAACATGCTTTAAAAACAGAATACAGGGGTCAGGAGAATCTTCAAATACCAAAACCTAGTCTCTACTCTGCAGGAAATTTCTTTTGGAAAATAAATTAAAACACAAGTAATGAACTTTCTATTGAGGCTACCCAAGAATACACAGGTGTTAACGTGAGAAGGTACACATTTAGTTCTTAAGTTACTGAGTGAAATCAAATGCACCAATTTTCTTTCAGCTTTGTGACTCTTGGGTTGAATAATCAAGGTGTTTGGACAGACCAAATGCATATATTGAAAAGTGCATCTGATAATAATAAAGCCACTGTGAGCTCTAATCTCCGACTATTCTACTATCATACATACTATTAATATTACGCATATATGTTATGCTATTTAACTATTAGAATCTAATCTTTTCTTGGTTTATCATGGGCTTTATCAAATTACATACTGCTAACGTGTGATGTTTGAGGTTTTTTTTTGGAGTTCTTTGTACTCCTCTCTCTCTACTGGAGACTTTGTATTAAGCTGGAAAATGCCATCCATATCTCTTGAATGAGACTGCAATGTCGCTTGGGAAAATCCAGGACGAGGACGAGAAGATGCTAATTCTGGCCCCACCCTGGCCACCTTCTAACCAAATGACCTTGGGCAATGCACTTACCTGTCAGAACCTCACTCTCCCCTTTTACAAATGGGCCTCTGAATACAGCCTTCCAACAGTCGCCCATCCAAATTCATGTCCCGAGAACAACATCTAGTATCACCCACCCTTCTTGTACCATTATTCAAATGCACACATTTATGCACCTCATTTATGAGGATAAATTAGACTTCTAAATTAGAAAATCATTTTAAATAAACATTTTATTTATTTATTAATTAGCCCATAAATATTGTGAAGCCCCTCCCATGGGTCAAGCGTTGCATGAAAGCAAGGAATAAGCCAAAGACCAGGATCTGTAAATCCCCTCCGCACACGTAACGGAGAAGACAGACACTGAACAAGAAATTAAAAACCAAAGCCTGCTGGGGTTTAGAATTACATCCATGTGTGTTCAACTATGAAGAGAAGCAAGCGAATGATTAACATAGAATTCAGCCTGGGATTACTTCCTCTGGAAGCAGAGTGAAGCAACCAGGGAAAAACATTCTGGTAGTGTTAGACTTTTTAAATTGGATGTTCGTGCTGTTATTTGTTAAGCTATACTTAGAAAGGTTATAGCCCCTTTTGCAAACATGCCAAATTTCACAATTTGAAGTTTTAGTAGTTTATGTAAGAAAAAAATCAAATCATGTACAAACTCAAAAGACTGGCATTACTATACATTTCTTTAGACACTAAAGCAGCCAAAACACAATGGTTCCAGATTATAACATAGTCACTTTGATGTGGCTTCAGATAGAATTTTAAAGAATCACAAACTCAACCTTGTTCTTTTTGTTTTAATACCATGTTTCTTTTCAAAGTGCCCAAGTGTTTTCAATTAAGTCACTAGGCTGCCCCAATGCTGAGTGTTCAAACAAAAAAATCACTGGTCGATCTAATAAGTAAATTTAAAGCCTATATTATCTAACACTGATAAAATAACATTATTTTCTCTTTATCAAATGCTTACCCATATCTAAGGCTTGAGAGCCTGAAAATTTATAAACATCAAAAATTTAGGTTTTCAAAAGTTCAACAGCCAGCACCCTGCTGAATTTTTGAAGACTTCAGAAATTTGGAGAAGGGGCTGTCAAAAATCATGCTCAGAACTGAAGGAGAGAGAGGAGGGTGGCCAGACGGTGCGAGTCCCACTGGAACTTCATGACTTCGGTGCCACTCCTGGAAAAGGGCAGGCTCCAGGCTTCCTTCTGTCGTTTTTCTCCTGCAGTGCTGGTACAGGGCCTGTGCGAGCTTTCCCTGGGAGACAGGCATCTGGTTACCTTCCTGCCTTCCCCCAGACGCAGGCTTGCGTGACATCAATCATCTCAATAGCCAAACGATTTATGTTATCAAGGGCCGATTTATGTTATCAAGGGCCGCCACTTGGGGGCTAGGGGAAAACAAAGATTTTTTTTTTTCTGCTAAAAGGTCTCTCCTTAGCCATAAGGAAAAAATAAAACAGCAACTAGACCTAGTATTATTTCTAATGATGTATTCCATGAGCAAAAAGAGAAATTTCCTTCCTCAGTAGAGGGGTCCGTCGAGCCGAGTATGGTGGCTCATGCCCGTAATCCCAGCACTCAGGAGGCTGAGGTAGGAGGATCGCCGTGAGTTTGAGGCCAAGGTGGGGTGCCCAGTGAGTTCAAGGCCAGCTTGAACTCCATAGCAAGACCCTGTCTCAAAAAAAAACCCCAAAAATAAATAAACGAATAAATAAATAAAGGGGTCGAGGACTGACCCTTGTAAAGAGTTTGTATTACAAGAGTTTAAGCTCTTAGCATGACACACAAAAGAAGTATGACATCATTAAAATTATCATGCTCTAAAATTCCATACATACATTAAGATGGAACTATTCCACAGCCAGCTCTCTGTACCCATAGGTTCCACATTTGCAGTTTCATTCAATTGTGCGCAGCTGAAAAATAGTCTTTAAAAAATTGTGTTTATAGTGAATGTGTACAGATAGCTTTTTTTTATCATTATTCTCCAAACAATAGAGTATAACAGCAATCAGCATAGCATTTACATTCATTAGGTATTATATATAATCTGAAGTATATAGGAAGATGTGTGTAGACTTTGTGCAAATACATATTTTACATAAGAAACTTGGGCGTCTGTGAATTTTGGTATCCACAGTGGTCCCAGAACCATCCTGAGGGTACAGAGACAGGGCTGTACTTGGATATTTTCTAAGGTGAAGTTTTTTTTGTTTTGTTTTGTTTTTTTATATGCGGATACTGGGAGTCGAACTCAGGACCTCACTCTTGCCAGGCAGGCGCTTATGCCGCTGAGCTATCTCACTGGCCCCAAAGGTGAAGTTTTAACAGTAAAATAACTTACATAACACATTCCCTGACCTGTGCTCCTCTGCACAAGCTACTGGAACATTCCTATTTGTCTCATTATTAAATATCTTATGAAAACTAAGACATAAAAAAGTACTTTTTTTTCAACTTGGGTGTTCACTTAACTAAAATACAGTTAATTCTCGTCATTTGTTGTAATTACATTCTACAAAGTCACCACTAAATTGGCGACCAAGCCATCGCTCCTAGAGGAAATTCAGGGTTAGCTGTCTGTGAGCCTTGGGTCCCCTTTCCACCAGTGGGTCCATGCAGGCTTGTTTTGTGTGTGTTCCTGTTGGAACCGTACTGAGTGCACTGAACTCGTGGCTGACAGCAGCAGAACTCATGCCCGAGCGAAGTGTGTCCGACCAATGGATTTTCTCTACAAGGCACCTCGCGACTTGCTTGCACTTAGGGACACTTAGTGGCACCTTGAGCACCAGGCTTGGGGGTCATTTCTAAGCAGTGAAATCATCAACAAAAAAACACAGAAATGCAAAAAGCATGGCACCACACAGACCTTGAGAAGGACACATTTACAGCTGGTGAGTTGAAACAGCAAGACAGAGGGTGGCTTTGTTCAACCCCAGCTGGGGACATGCGCACGGGGGCCAGGGGGCATCGCATTTTCACTACTCTCCAATGGCTGTGAATGATGGGACAAGTACTAAGTTAGAGTACAAAACGTTAGGGAATGGATGAATTCACAAATACAGAATAACAAGGAACAGTTATTACTCAACGCTTGTCTTCCGCTTACCTTCTTGCCGTGTAACAAGAGATGGTGACCTTGCACGTTAGTTTTAATGTTAAATCAAAAAGTATCTGAAGCATTTTATATGATAGTTTAAAATATCAGTCCTTTTTTTTTCGCAACAAGGTCCCATCCTATAAAAGGACAGCCTGTATCGCCTCAGTAAAATATCATCTTGGGGAGTTTTGGGGACACCTTATGCTGGCTACTAGGCGGGTACTTCTCCCACTCCTCTAGCCTCAGTTTCCCCTGGTCCAATATTGAGCTTCACCCCACCCAATCAGAGCAGAAAGAGCCCCCAAATCACAGAATGTTTAAACAGAAAAGCTGCTTCTCTATTCTTCTAGGCACCACAGAATCTCCTCTTTACCCCAGCTAGGAATTAGACAGAGGTGTGACTGGTGGCTTTGGGTCTTCCCCCCTGCCTCTTTGGAGACCAGCCAGAGGCACCTGCCTCTCCAACACTGTGGGATGTTTTTGAGGATGTTGTTCATAACATCGTGTCCCCTTCACACAGGCCCTTTGGACAGGTTGTCTGGTCTTGGTGGCAGCAGCCTATGGCTCTTTTAGAACTGGTTTGTTCTTAGGACACGGTTGGCTGACTGAGTGTCCAGAGCATACCACTCCCACTGCGGCTGCAGGAAGGTCATAGGCACATGGTGCCCTGGTGGCCCTCATGCTGGGAACAGGCCTCATTCCTGGATTCAGCTCTCTTTTTGTCTTGACGTTCTCACCTTCTTCCAATTCACATTTTCAACTGTCTATAATCACAAGGGAGGGAGAGGAATGGGCACAAGTCATGTGACCTTTGCTCACTTCCTAATTTCCTTTGCTGCTTTTGATTCCAACAGAACTCGCGGCTCACCTTCCGCTTACCCTTCTCTGTCCCACCCTCCGACGTGAGTCCACACTGCTCTTCAGGTTTCACATCCCCTCCCCATCCCCCATCACTCCATATGGCAGAGCTATAGGCCATTCGTCACCCATGCCAGCCACACTGAGGACTGGGGCATCCATGGCAGAGACCAGGCCTCATCGTTCAGGGCCTGGTGTGACTTTCTTAAAGTACAGCTAAAGGAATCATAGGTGGGGACCAAACAGGTACAATGATGGCAGCCAAGGGGGGAAGACAGGTGACACGCTTTGGGCGTGGCACTCTGGGCAGATGGCACGCACTCTTCCAGGTGTGCCCTCTTGAGAAGACAGGTGCACAGAAAGGGAACTCAGTTCTCGGTTTTGTTCAGAAAGTGCACAGGCAGATAGATATCCGGGCCCGTGGAACTGCTGGATTCCTAAAGTTAATTAACCATCAGGGTTCCGGCTCAGTGCTCCGGCTCGGAAGGCCTGACAAAGCCTCTGTTCAGTGAGGCGCTGTGTTCCTGGGTGATGTCACTCTGTCGGGCTGCAGTCTAAGTACCTGGTTAAAATTAAACTCTGCTAAACGCCTCCCTTACAGTGTTGTTTTGGTATCTGTGACTATGGACTTTGAGCTTTTTAAATTATTCCAGGAGTTACACACACACACACACACACACACACACACACACACACACACACAGCACACTTTTGAGAATCATCTACCAACAAAAGACTTACAATCATCTTCCCTAGATGAAAACTATACAATTTAATTTTTTGAAAGTTACAAGAATGAAAAGACTAAGCTTATATTTCTGATCTACACATGATAATTAAGAATTTATCTCAAAAGTCTTAAGAGGGATGGGACATGTCTCTGCATTTTCTGTATTACTTGAAATTGCTCTTCCAAGTAGCCATTAATATATTTGTCAATATAAAACAAATTTTTTTCTTTTAGAGAACTGCTCCTTTAAACCCAAAAAGATTCCTCATACATTAATAATGAAATAAACATCTGCTATTCTACTAGTTTGGGCCTGATCCTCCACTTACTCTGAGAAGGAAAACCTGAGGCAGCTTTTTAAAATAAAGCTTTACATTTACAGAAGCACAAAATTTCCCACCTATCACTCTAATTACTTGTTTCCATCAAAGTCTTCTCCTCACATTATTTAGGCACTATATGACTTTCCATATAAAACACTGAATTTAAATGAGGGGGGTGAGGTTTGTTTTCTCATCAAAATTAACTGTTCTCACATAAACTTCCTACAAAATGCTTTTAAGACAAACATGAACTAAGTAGCTATACTTGGTTGTATTAGTCTCACTAAATGGGCTTTAAATCAATAATCCATTCTTCAAATTAAAAAAAAAATCACACAAAAATTACTATAGATTTCTCATAACACAGTAATATGGAGTGGTGGTTAAGCTCAACTGTGTCAACTTGATTGGCTTGGAAGCCGCCCAGGGGATTGGTACACACTTCAGGGTATTTCTGGGTGGGTCATGGAGGTATGACCTTGGGGTCTATATCCAGTCCTCTGCCCCTCCCTCCCTGGCACTGTTCCCCTGCTCGGCTTCCTGGGTGCCATGAACTGAACATCTTTGCTCTGTCATACCCTCCCGCCATGATGTTTCCGCCTTGGAGCCAGCCAGCCATGGGCTGAATCCTCTGAAGCCATAAGCCAAATAAACCATTTCGTCCTTTACATTGTAGATGCTGAGTATTCGGTCCCAGCAACTGTGAAGCTGACTAAAATATATGGTAAATAAGGTATGCCTTTTAAAAAATCTAAAACTTTTCATGAATGAAACTTCAGTAACTCCAACTAACATTTAAAAAACCAATGAATCTAATTAAGAAATCACTTGAGAAAGAGAGATGGGATGGTTTTTGACTCTAGCACTAGTAATAAACCAAATTCCTCTCTTCAGTCTAACTTATGGCTGGAAAACAAGTGAGTTTTTTACTGGAATACAGTAGCAAATAAGCCATAGCAGGAAAGCCTTCTCCCCCGTATGATGTGGGAGGGGAGCCAGACAAAGCCAAGCCCCCAGATCTGTTCAGGAGTGGGCCCATGCCTCCTGAGCGCCTTCCCATACCTAAGATCACATTGCCCTCTACTCCTACCCAGCAGGAAAATGACTGATGAGGCAATGAAATGAGTCAGTGCCACATTTTCATCTCACTCTGGCCATTGTTGATCATTTTCTTCCAAGGAAATAATGAAATAGGACTTTAAACCCCGACTTGGAAAGGAGCAGGCAGCTCTTTTCTAGTCCATTTATTAGGCTCCTACGGCAAGCCCAGTCTATAAGAAATTGAGCCCTTCTTGCACATGAGTGAAAACTGTCATCCCTATACTTCTCCATGATGTGCAAACAGTGGTGAGTGTGGGGCTGCATGGGGCTGCGTGGGGCTTGTCAGTGCACCAACGGCTGAGAGAACCAGGAGCTCAGAGGAGCAGGGATGGAGCCCTGCATCAGAGCACGGCATGGGGGAGCGCTGGGCCTCTCACTCAGGAAAGGGCATTACTTTTGTTATTTTCAGAACACAAATTTCGAAGCAGCTGATATTCTTATTGCCTTGATCATGGTGATGGTAACGTGAGCTTATACTTAAATCCAAACTTAACCAGTTGTATACACTAATTAGGTGCACACTTTGTATATCTGAGGGGGAGGGGGAGGGGAGGAAGAGCAGGAAGAACCGGAGGGAGGGAGGAGGAGGGGGAGAAGGAACAGGAAGGGAGGGAGGAACGGAGGTGATAAGGAAGGGAGGGAGGGAGGGAGGGAGGGGAAAAGGAAGGGATCGGTTGTTTCCTGGGAAAATCAAACTGTCAATGAATAATCAGCTAGAAATTTGGAGTCAAACATATCTCCATCATAAATTGTACCAATTCTCTCTTCCACTTGAAATTTATGCAATCCTCTAGTACTCAAAAGCATGCATTTTAATTGAAAAGGCTTTCTTGAAATTTTAACAAAGTTCAAATTATCCCAGAGGAAATGGACCATTGATATTTGCTTCAAGAGATTGTAGTTCAGGGGAGAAAAAAGATTTCTAAAAATTAGGGGGATGGTGATATAGCTCAGCGGCATAAGCGCCTGCCTGGCAAGTGCGAGGTCCTGAGTTCGACTCCCGGTACCCGCATAAAAAAAAAATTAGGCGCTGGCAGGGGGACAGTGGGTGAGGACTGTGTCTTTTCTAATTATTAAGTAATAGAACTATGAGTTTTGTGTACTTTAAATAAGTTGTTTTACAATCACCCTGAAATCTAATATGGTGGGGAGAGGTAAGCTGTGGAGGGTAAAAATATAAAACCCCTCTCAAAAAAACCAACAGTAAATTCAAGTTTAGGTCCAGGTTTCATTACAAAAATAATTGATAATTAATACTGAGAATCTTTACCAAAGTGGGAAAGAGAAATTCATCATCTGAAGGGGAAATACAAGTTATAGTCTTCTTGTTCAGTGGAACACACGTCCAAGAGGGCCATGGTGACTGATCTGCATCCAGAGGAGCCCCAAACTGGGCATAGCACATGCTCCACAGTGCAGAGCTCAGCACAGCTGAGGTGAGTAATTACAGCACTAAAACTAAAGAAGACACATTTCAAAACCTCGGCCTACGGCCAAGACTGGAACTCAACAGGCGTCCGTTATTATTAATTCCGTCAGAATGGAGACACTTCATTTGATTTGACAATACCACATGAAATAAAAGTGAAAAACAGCACTTACCACCTACAAGCATGCGGACAGTGGGCCACAATCTATCACATGTCCCTCTCTCCACTGAGAACACCCAGAGTGTTTGGGACGGAACAGTCAAAGCTGAGCCACAGACATTTCTTTTTGACTGTCTCTAAGCTAAATGTCTACAGCTAAAGTTCTTACCACAGATAATGCTCTAAAGCCAGGTCTAGCAGCTTCGACTGATTAATGAAATGCAGACACAGTGATACACTTAGTAAAATCTTATTTCCTTCAAGATATATTTGTGTAATTAAGGAAAGAGAGACTGGAATAGGGAAAAGAAAGAAGGGAAAGGGAAAAAAATTGTGTATATATATATATATATAAGATGGTTAAGATAGATACACTACCATTTTTACTTAGTTCATTGAAGAGTAAGGTTTGTGCCAATAATGTTTGGACAATTGAATGCTAATGTCTGGTGTCCTGAATAACTAACTTAAAGATAGTAATACGTAATGTATTAACCATTGTTACCCTCCTATTATGTTTGTTTGAAAATTTGTTCTTCTTTTGATTTGTTTTGTTTTTTCTTCTCTTTAAAATAAAAAAAAAAAAAAAAAAAAAGATATATTTGTGTAATTAAAGACAAAATTAGTCAATCAAAAGCATTTATGCGTTATAAAGTATTCTTGAATCATGGTTTTTTTCTTAACTGCGCCTTTCTCTGGCCTGTACCTTTGAAAGAAACAAAGGAGATAGTATTATACTTGCACATATATATGTTCCTAGGTATTCCACTACCTTTGAGGAAGAATAAAATTGACTTTCTCTTTCAAACTCATCAACAGTGTTGCAGACTATGCTGTAGGTACTGACTGTAGACATACGTGTACATTTACACACACACAAACACACACACACAGACAATGAACTCACCTTTTAGTCAAAGAAGTCTGGATTTTCAAAAAATCATTTTTAAATATGAAAATAATCTTACATAAGTCTCCCACTCAGCTAGTGAATGCTTGGTACTATTCCAGACAAAAGCATTTGGCGAACAGGCCTGCACTGTGGCTCAGTGGTAGACTGCTTGCCTAGCTTTTTCCTGAGGCCCTGGGTTTGATCCCCCGCTTCTCCAACTAAAAGATGGAGATAACAGGGATGGGGCTCAGCTCCTGAGTGTTTGGCACGGTCCTGGGTTCCATCCCTAGCACCAAAATCAAAACAAAATAGTAGTCTTCATGTATGAGAGACCCTATTTTTCTTTATCCCCTCAGGGGAAGAGAGCAGACAAGGAACATTTACATATTAAAAAAATATGTTCCTTTAACAGACCTAGAACAGCAGTCTCTATGTGGTCCACCAGCAGCCCAAGTTTAGTACCAAGTGACTCAAAGCAGAACCTGCCGATGGGAGGCGCATAGTTACATCTCTTCCCTAAGACAGAAAAATAAACAGTCTACACGGCAAAGGACAGAAGAGAGGCCTGTTTGTCCAGCTGCAAAGATGTGTCCAGGAGGCTGTCCCTCTCCACACGTGCTGTGGGAGCTCTTCGGTCACACACAGCTTGCTGGGGGGAAGGGTCTTGCCTGTCAGGCCCACCGAGCACATCTGTTTTCATGTCACTCCTGAGCCTCTTGAGGGCCAGCTCCTGAGCCTGTCTCTCTGGAAGCTCCTGAGCTTAGCTGTCACCGTACTATGGTGACTCACGTTCACCCACATGTCTACACTGCAGCCCTACACCCGCTGTGCGAGTGGATTAGCTGCTCCTTGAAGACAGGGATGGGGCTCCTGTTTCTTTCTACTGACTCTAGAGTCCCCTCCCAGCATCTAGGACTGGTGTGTCCTTGGCTCTCCCAGTGTCAAGGGGAAGACTGGATGCCTGATTTCACAGGAGCAGGGAGTCTCCCGGTTGGGCTAAATTTCTGTTCCATCCCCACAAGCCCTTCCCCCCCGCGTCCTCCTCCTAAAATGTTCATTCCGAGAAAGGAAGAATTTGAAAGCAGCTCTCTCTCTGTCAGCTAATATTTGTGAGTGTGGTCATTTTGTGTTTAAATAATTAACATTATCCTATTGAGCAATGAGATAGCTTCATCAAGCAGTGAGAGCCCCACAACCATCAAGTCACCCGCGTGACAAGCGCCTCGTCCTCCAGCCCGTCCTGTCACAGTCTTTTCACCTCAGCCCTGACGTTCTACCAAAAGACCCAGCCTGTCTACTAACAAGGGCTCCTAATTACTCACCATTTTGTGGTCAGACATAGAAACACCAAGAAGGTACCATTTCCCTTTGTATTTATTTGCACCCCCATTTCCTACCTCTTTATCCTTCTCTCGGGACAGCTGGCAGAAGGTAACAAAACCATGTCTCAACAAACCGGAAGTGTCCCCCATTTTCTCTTGCTCTACCTCAGGCTGCTGTGGAGGCAGAGTCATGCAGAGGCAAAAGCAGCCGGAGCTTCGTGGCTGGTCACGCACTGGCCCTTCCAAGGCCCTGGACCTCGTTCCTTATCCGTCATCTCGTGCTAAACCAGAATCTAAGGCTCCAGTTTTTCTGAAGGGGGAAGAAAGGGCAAACACACCCAGTGCCTGTCCTAGGCAGGAAGCCTGACAGCAGGCACCACGTTCCCTCTGGAGTCTTCTTAGATATGCCAAGTATTTTAAGTATTCCAAGGTTCTGAGATCTGGCGTTATTTTCCCATAGCTGCAGAAAAGCTTCAGCAATGTGCTGAAAACAGTCTATAGACATATTAACCCACAAGGAAGTAAAATTCCCCATCAGTACTAAAAGGCAATATCCCATCCTGACCACTGATCTGTCTTTCCAGGACAGGAAGTTGGGTTTTTCCCTAAAATAACAAAGGCAAAAAACACTTTCTCTCCTAGTTGCTTTTTAATACCAAGTATTGTTTTCGAAATGCACCAGGAGATGTGGGCAATGTCGGAGCCTTTTCTGCTTTGGTTTAGTAAAGCTTTTACCAGGTATAATGTTACTAGATTTATGACTATATATATACATGGTTTTAATTAAATCTTATTTGGAAGAGTATTTCTTTTTCTTAAGTCTTCAAACAGATGTTCTTAAATAGAGATCTTCCTATCTTAGCGAAGTCAGTTTTTCCTGGCTATAAACAAAGATTTTTGAAGGAAAAAAAAATGCCATGGGATTAAGAGTTAGGGTTAAACAAACATTCACTATGCTTTGACCCTCAGTTATACAACAATTCAATTAACAATTTTTTTTTTTATGAACTTAGAAAAGCCAGCCAGCCATGAAAGCCACATATTGTATGGTTCTATCTCTATAAAATCGGCCAGAAGAGGCAATTTTTGTTGTTGTTGTTCATTTGCATGTGTTTTTTTGAGACAGGGTCTTGCTATGTAGTTTAGGCTGGTCTTGAACTCACCATGTAGCCCAGGCTGGCCTCAAACTCAAAGTGGTCCTCCTGCCTCAGCCTCCTGAGCTCTGAGTTAACAAGCATGTGCCACCACACCTAGCACAGAAGAGGCAAATTTAGAGAGACAGACAGTAGATTAGTGGTCGTCTGGTCAGGGAAGCAGGGGATGGGGTGTGACTACTCATGAGAACAGGGTTTCTTTTTGAGGTGATGACAGTGTTTGGCAGAGTAGTGCTCCACTATATATAAACACCACATTCTCTTCATCCATTCATCTGCTGATGGGCGCACAGGCCACTTCCAAGATTCAGCTATTATGAGTTGTGCTGCTACAAACATGGGTGTGCACACAGTACTGCAATAGAATGTCTTTAACGCTTTGGGGAAGACACCAAGGAGAGGTATAGCTGTGTCAAATGGAATTTCTAGTTTTAGTTTTTTGAGGAATCTCAACACTGATTCCCATAGCGGTTGTACTAGTTTACATTCCCACCAATGATGTAGAAGCGTTTCTTTTTCCCACAGCCTTGCCAGCATTTGTTGTTTTTTGATCCTTAATGACAGTCATTCTTTCTGGAGCAAGACGGAATCTCAGTGTTGTTTTGATTTGCATTTCTCTAAGGGCCAAAGATGCTCAGCATTTTTTCGTGTACTTACTGACCTATTTTTTTAAATGGAGCAGCTTCTTTTCCAACTACAGGTACGAGAACAAGGAAGAAAAGTTAAACATTTGACTTTTAAATACACCTTGGCCTATCTTTGTAGATGTATATCTACATTATCTTTTTGAGGGAGAAAGAGAATTAAAAGATGAAGACACCCAGGGAAAATTCAAGAACAGGAACCACTGGATTTGTTGAAAGATGATAATGCGGGGTGCATGTGGTTTTGCTGTTTCCAGCTACACTCAACAGCTCTGACTGACCAAATGCTAATGAATAGAGGCACTGCCAAGGAACTACTTTCCTTTTTTTTAACAGACAAATGACATTGATTAGGATATTAAGGTTTTATATATGGTTCTTTGCTTCCATACTGGGGATTGAACCCAAGGCCTTTGCACTGAGCTACATTCTCAGCTTTCTTTTATTTTATTTTGAGACACGGTCTCTCTAAGTCACTAAGTGGCCTAGGCTGTCTCAAACTTGTGACCCTCCTGCCTCAGCCTCCCACAGAACTGGGATGACAGGGATGCACCACCACGCCTAGCTGTGTACGCCATTATTTTTGACCCAGTCTTCTTTACACAGTTTGTTTACAGTTAGCAAATCTTTCTACCACACAAGCAAACATAAACATTTGGGGATGCCATGTTGGAATTAAAACTGCAAATTAGCAAAACCCAAAGTAACGAGCTTTTACTGCAGAAGGAGACTGTAAATTGTGTGAACTACATCAGTCTTGCGTCCATTCTTTTGGAACTATATCGAGCAATGAAAGACTATAAAAGTTCTCAGTCATGACAATGGCTGCTAATTTGAATTTTGTTTATAGATATACATTTATTTATGAAAATTTAAAATAACGCCCCTTCCCTCAGAGTTTCTCAAGCTTGAGTCTACATGGACGCTCCCTGAAAACAGACCCTGCTCGGTCTCCCTCCCAGGGATTCTGATTCTGTGGGTCTCGGGGCGGCCTGAGAATCTGCACTTCTTTCTAACCAGCTCTCTCGTGACGCGATGTTGTGTGGACCGCAGTTCTAGGACCACGACCTTGACACTATCCATGTCGTCGACCCTCTCCAGAGCCACAGCCAGGCTGTCTGGTAAGAACCAGCACAATGTAGTTGAAAGATCTGGGGCTCCAACAGATTTGGGGAAGAGGCTCAGTTTTATCACCTCTAAGTTAGGGATCTTAGGCGATGTAAGTGGATGGGACAGAAAGCAGCCTGTGAGCAAATGTGCTGCCTGCTGGCTGCCACCGCCACCATCAAACCCACACTCAGATGGCACAGGGCCAGTTACAGGCAGTGACCTGCTCACAGAGAAGCAAATGCCACCTTTTAAAAAGCCCAGCTGGTTATAAAGGCATTAGAGTGAAAGATAGACAATGCAAGAGAACAAAGAACACAGAAGCTCAGAACACTAAAAATAGACATCCGCATTCCTAAAAACCTATGTTGTAAGAAATCACTGCAAAAGATAAAGGGCGAAACCCCTTCAGCAGAAATTTTAATATTTCTGAAAGCCACGTGTGGAAATTACAACAAAATAAATTTTAATGCTGTTAGGAGGTAGGTTTGCAGGTATATTCGTATCAAGATTGCTTCCTCTCTCGATGGTCCAACAGCAAAAACAAATATGCACCCAGGAGATGAAAACCTCACATGAAGATATCACAGTCCACTACAGAGGACACCTGTTACTTCCTTGTGACCACAGCTCGGAGTCGCTCCAAAGATGTGGTGAGTGTCACTTCTAGCATACTTCAGAGCAGCCGCCCTGAAAAAACCCTACCACTATTTTTGGTGCCACTGGAGATCAAACCCAGGGCCTCAAGCATACTAAGCACGTGCTCTACCCCCGAGCTACCTCCCCAGCCTAAAAAAGATCATTTGAAATGATCTTTTTAAGTGCACTGCTGAACTGGCAGGAAAGCAGGTGGCAAGGTGGGGGTGGCAGTGGGGTCCACAGAGGCACCCGGGACTCCCAGCTGCAGAGGAATTGCAGCAGCGCCAGGGGCGAGGCCTCCCGAGAAGGGGAAACAACAGCAAGGTCTCAGGCCCAGGTGGGCCTGGGTGTTGCTGCCGAAGATGCAAAGGAGCCCAGGGAGGTCAGAGAAGGAGGAAGGTTAGAGCACACAGGAGCAAGGGCTTCACACCTAAGGGTTCCCTCAGTGAGACTCGGGGCATGCTGAGTCCCGAGGCGTCAGTCTCCACGACCTCAGGTCAGTGGGCAAGACCAGCTCTCTACACTCCCTGCTCACCATCTGGGGCGGCCTGAAGGCCACAGGGCTGAATTAATTCACGGCTATAAAACACTCCAGACCCCAGGCTCCGAGTCCTCGTCTCCTCCCAGGCTTGGGCTCAGGCTGGCTTCCACCCCACACCCGACTCGCCCGAGCCCTACCCGTCCCAGGGCACCGGCCACTGTGAAGGCGCTAAGGCCAACAGGCGCCTCGAATCTCCTAGCAGTGGACCTCTCTACCCCCTCATCATTCAGAAATGTGCGCATCGAGCTGGACGGGGCACCTTCCGCTAGCTGGTACCCCAACGCCTCGCTGCGGGCGAGCGCGCTGCGCCCCGGCCTCCGCCGCAGGTGGAAGGGAGTGGCCCAGGCTCAGCCGCCACCGCCCCTTCTCGGAAGTCGGCCCCTGCCCGGGTCACGGGAAACACAGAGGGAGCGCGTGTTCCCGAGACTGACGACGAAGAAGAAAGGCTAAGGCGCAAGTCCGCAGAAGCGCCTTGCCCGGGGCGTTCACAAGAACATGCTCGGCTCGCAGCAGGAAGAAGAGTGGCATTGAGGGGGGGAGCAGAGGCAGCCCCGGCGCACCGTGCGGCCAGCACACGCGGAGCCCTCGTGCCACGGTCGTGCAGTCGAGAACCGGGGACGGCGGGGCTGCTGCCGAGAGGGCACGGGGTGGGCGGGGATCCGCGGTCAGGGTCGAGGTGCGGGGAGCCAGGGCTCTGCTCTAGGCGCCAGCACGGAACAGGACGCTGTCCTCCCACACAGAAGGGAGCCCCGGCCTCGAACACCAGCGCCACGGCGGCCTCGGAGGACGGGCTGGGAGGCCAGCGCACGTCCTGACCGCTCCTCCCTGAAGTCGCGTCCCCCGGATGCCCACACAGTCCGGTGTCGGTAATCGCGTGCACCTACTGAAACGCCAACCCTTGTTATTCTGAAGGAACAGTGCCAAGCAATTAGGGCTCGCTTGTTTTGGATACGAGTGCAAAATGAGCGTGTGTATGTACACACCTACGCGCTTCCCGTGCTGGGCTCCTCCAGCCTCCCCTCCTCCTGCCCTCACCCCGCACCCCACCGCCGGCCAATAGAGCTCTCTCCATAGAGCAGCCAGATCCTAAATGTCCCAGAAGGCCTCTTAGAGCCAATGAATGGACACTGGTCAAGTCTTGAACTTTCCTTGAATCGGAACCCAGGCTGGAAGCAGATGACTGACGGAAGGGTGAAGCTTAAACGCAGGCAGCACGCAGACCGTCCTGGAGCTCTGATAAAGCCACTGTGTCACTAAGGTCCTGGGGGGCAGAGCGGGCTCCCTCCACGAAGGGCAGCTCTGGTCTACTGAGAGACCTCTCTATGGAGAGGAGTGAAGGATGAGGGCAGCAAGGTGCCCAGGTAACTGGAGGGAAGTGGGGAGACACCAGCTGTTCCTAAATCAAAAAGAGCTCTCCCCTGAAATCTACCACCCACTCGCCTGGCTCCAAGGTGTAGCTGAAGCTCTTAATGGAACTCGCAGTGACAGGGTGAACCCAACTTCCAGCCCTCTGAACACCTGCAGCCCTCAGTGGACTGCTTTACAGATGTGAAGAGGGGCCTTTATGATACGTGTACAGCGTGGAGAAGTAATTATTCTAGATACAAACTGATAAAGCCAGCTGGGCGTGGTGGTGCACGCCTGTAATCCCAGCACTCAGGAGGCTGAGGCAGGAGGATCGCTGCAAGTTTGAGGCCACCCTGGGCTACTCAGTGAGTCCAGGCCAGCTTGAACTAAATGGTGAGATCCTGTCTCAAAAATAAAATAAAATAAAATAAAATAAAATAAAATAAAATAAAATAAAATAAAATAAACTGATAAGGCCATGTTCCCATGTCCCAGCTAAAACCTGGCCTGGGGTGCGGGTGAGGAGTGGTCTACACAGCTTCAACCCACCAGATTCCCTCTGATGGAAACGCACACCCAACAAGCGAAGGAGGGAGTGGGCATCTGTGACTTACCTTTTTCCTTATGGCCTTAGAGGTTCTCATATAACTCAAAGGCAATATAGATAGTTCCCTGAATGTTTTCCTAACATTTTATTTGTTTTTACGTTTAAAGCTAGAGCTTTCAACCACCTGAAAGTCTTTTCCTGAATCTGGTATAAGACGGAAAAACTGCATTTTTTTTCTTCCAAATGGACAGCTAAGCGTGCTGGCACCATTTATCGAGGAAAGCATTCTTTCCCACCACTTTCTGTACACTTTTACCATATATTAGTCCCCACAGAGGACTGACTCTTGAGTCTATTTCTGTCCCAGTACCTACTCTAAGATGCTAATGTCCAGGAGGGCATGTCCCAGTTCCCAGGTTTTCTCTGGGGAGAACTAATATTTCATGACATTGCCTTCTTTCCCAGGGTCCACATTAAAACTATGAAGCCCTTGCATGAAGTTTTACACTTTTCTTATTATCAGACATGCACCTTTCTTTTCTTTTTTGATTATTTGAGATGGGGTATTGCTATGTAGTTCAGGTTGGCCTTGGACTCACCATGTAGCCCAGGCTGGCCTCACACTCATGGCAATCCTCCTGCCTCAGCCTCCCAGGTGCTAAGATTACAGGGGTGTGCCACCATGCCCAGCTAGACATGCACCTTTTTACTTAAATTTATTCCTAAATATTTTTTTCATTTTTGGTTACGATTTTGAACTTTATTTTGTCTCTAAATGATTATTCCAAATATATGTATATATAAATATATTTACATATATGTGCATATGTAAAAACATATATAAAATATGTTATATGTATATTATATATAAGCTAATGAGTTATATTTACTCCTCTTTCCAAATGATATGTTATTTCCAAAACTATTCAAAAAAAATAACTTGGATTTTTTTAGGTATACAATAACAATCTTCGAAAATATATTTAATTTCTTTTCTTCTCTATATTTATCATTTCTTATTGTGTAAGTTTAAAATCTTTTAAATAATATTGAGTAATGGTGGCAATAAATTATATATTTGGCTAGTTTTAATGAAAATGGCTTTAGTATTTCACCAATTATGTGCTAATGGATTATGGCAATTAGTCTTCATCTTATGTAATTTCTTCATCTTACAGTAATTTCCATGTGTTCTTATCTTACTCAGATATGAAAAGTTGTGGCTAAAAACAATTATAGGTTTTCTTTTTAAACATCTAATGATTTTTTTTCCTTTATTATTTTGAAAGCTTCTCTTGTGTATAATCATCCCTCAGTTCATGGAATAAGCCTTAGTCATGCTGTCTTTTTAAAAATACCCCTGTTAATTTATTAATATTTTATTTATAATTGTGGCTTCTCTACTCATCAGTAAAACTGATCTAGGCTTTCTCAATCCCTATTATCTTTGATAGAGTTTGTGGTTATATTATATATTTCTAATACTATAGATAATATGTGTCCTTTGAAGGTTAGCTGTAAAACTATCTAGGGCCTGGAACTTTTTGACAAATATATACTTATCCTGCAGAAATAAAATGATCAGCTCATAAGGATTTATGTACAAGTCTGTTTGTACTGGCATGAAAAGCTGGAAATACCTCAAATGTCCATCAACAGGAAATGAATTGAATAAATTATGGCTTATCTAGACTACGAGTTACTCTGCAGCAATTTTTTTTTGGGGGGGGGTACCAGGAACTGAACTCAGGACCTCGTGCTTGCCAGGTAGGTGCTGTGCCACTGAGCTAAATCCCCAGCAAATGCAGCAATTTTATTTTATTTATTTTATTTTTTTGTGTGTGTGGGTACCAGGGGTCGAACTCAGGACCTCGCATGCCAGCAGGCGCCTGTGCCGCTGAGCGATATCACCGGCCCTTTTTTCGTATGTGGGTACCGGGAGTCAAACTCAGGACCTCGCACTTGCCAGGCAGGTGCTTATGCCGCTGAGCTATCTCACCAATGCAGCAATTTTAAAAAGTCAGATTAATATCTCTGGACCTGGAAAGTTGTCTATAGTATGTTGTTAATGAAAAAAGAAAAAAATTCATACACACATGTATGTAGTTTTGCATGATTTTAGAAGAAGATTAAGTTAATATGTACCAAGCTCTTAAAGCCCTTAGTCTAGGACAAAGTAGGAGGAAATGGCTATGGGCAAGGAAGTCATTATATTTGAAGGAAGAAATATTTCCTTAAAGGGCGAAAGATACAGAAATATGTGAAAGTCTTATAATCAGTGATCTTTGAATATGACACTAGGGATGATTTCTCTTTCCTACTTGACTGTATTTTCCAATTTTCTATAATGACAGTGTTGCATTGTAGTGTTTAAAATTAAGAATGGAGGGTATCATGGCTTTGTTTTTGTTTTTAAGTGTTCATGGTAGCAGCCAGGGTGAGGGCCTGCCTTTCACTGGACTTTTCTGTCTTAAAGCTCCAGCTGGAGCAGCAGAGGGAAAGTGAAATCTGCTCTGGTTACAAGGCTTTGTCCTCCAGGGATTTGGCTCTTTGGCCAAGGGCCCAATTGGAAGTCCAGAACCTCACTTCCCTGAGTCTCTCCCTCTTCCCAACGTCTGGGAACGTCTGGGAACATCTGCTTTTCTGGCGTCAGACCCATAGCAGCCAACAGCCCGCACACCTACCCCCTGCTTGCACTAAGGAATGTCAAAGTCCAACTTTCTCGGTCTGAGAGTTCCCAAAATTGAGCTCCCCCACTCTATTTAAAGTTTTACAGCAACACATTCTCAGCACTGATTTGATTCGTAAGTATACAATCTTTATGTGAGCTATTAATCGGGTGCATTAGCACCAATTGTGAAAGCTACCCTCAGAACCTGGAAATCTGAAGATTAAAAAAAATCTTTTCTTACAGAGCCAAAACCTTAATAAGTGAACCCTGAAGGTCCTGCAAACCACCCTGTGGTTCAGAGCCAGGGAAGGTAGTGTGGCAGGGGACGCTGAGTGACAGAAAACCAGTTGGCCCCCACCCATTCACTGCTTCAGCAAAATAACAGAGAGGGCAATTTTTAAAAAATTTTTTTTAAATAAATGGTTATTGAAAAGCAACTATACTTCCACTTCATGGGAAAGGGCAATTTTAAAAGACAGTTTATTCTCTATGAGGAAAACGAACAAAAATACCCCAGTCCTTTTATGAATCCAATGACCACACTAGGAGTGGGTCAAAAACAGTAGCTGAAGGGGCAAGGAACTGCTTGGCAAGGAGCTCCTAGGAACTGCTTTGCTGCTCCGTGTCCCCCTCAACTGCCAACAAACTCGCCCAGGACTTTGCAGTTTTCTGCTATCACTCCTTTATCTCTCCCTAGGGCTTAAGGATTTATTCTTTGTCTTCTGCCCAAATAGTAGCTTGACCCAGGCAGTATTTGGGGGTTACCCTTGCTCTCCTAGCTCCTCACAGCGAACTGCTAATCGTTTCCTCACGGCTGGCTGACAAGCGAGTGGTAGTTTCTGGGTGGCTGTCCTGTACCTTCAGATTCTCGCTCTTTGTGGCTCCCTCCATCACAGTAGCAGTGAGTTCCCAAGGCAGGTGGGCAGGAACACCCGGCATGCAGAGTCTGTCTCGGTTTTATAAAATACACTGGGAAAGACAAAAATGGGTGGTTGCCTGGACCACAATATTCATGGCCATGGTGAGCTTCCCCAGTGAGCCCTCAACAAGTCCCCTTCTTAGTTGACATTGGTCAGAATCCTTACAACCCACAGACTAAAGAAAATAACTGTCAGGGAGTCATACCTAAAACATGCTTTTGTCTGGTTGGAAGATGAGGATTTTTTTTTCCTTTACACATTTATACATTACCCTAATTTTTTTCCAATGGATACGGACTGCATTAGGGATAAGTACTAAGGGATTCGGGAAAATTTTAAGAGTTAATTTCTTGGAAAGATCAAATACGTTTCTGCTTCTCACTAAACACCATAATCTAGTCAAAGATGCCAAACCTCTTAAGCTCAAAGTCACAATGTTAACAAGCAATTATTAAAATTAGCTGTTATGACAGTTTTTTCAATAATACCCAAATCCCTTTTTCCGGGATGGAGTGGGAGTAGGGGTTGCCTGGTTCTCTAAAATAAGGGAAAAAGACCAATTATCCCCACAGCGTCTGGGCATGACCAAAGACTACCATGCTACCTGCTAGAAAATGTCATTTTACTATCACAGCTTGGATTTTAAACCATGTTTGCTTTCTGAGTAATTCTTAAAACACTCATACACGATGACGGTATACCAGAGTCCACCTTTTATGCTTACATGACCATAACCTACTACAGGCAACACAGTAGAGATAAATGAGGCTAGAAACGAGTGAGGGGTGATGCGCCCTATGGTTTTGCACCATTGCTGCCCACATCTCCTGTCTAATTTTTATCATACACCATGGTGGATCCCTTATCCTCTTTAAGCAAGGTCTCTGAGATGATGCTACATGTCCTGTTGCTCTTGTAACAGATAACAGGACTTCACACAGTCACTCAGAGGCCTCACGGTGTGAATAAAATATAAGTAGAGAGGAATTTATAATAGTGAAATTCACCTAAATGTTAGTTTTTTAAACAACATTTAAATTTTGTGCAAAAAGTTTCTAGCTGCAGATCTCCAAATGCTACGAACTGCAGCACAAATACCATGCTTGACTTGTTTCATCTTCACTGTCAGATGAGTATCTGCAAAGGAGGGGAAAATGTAGGCTGAAGGATAAAGAATAGAAAATTTATCACTCACAAGGAATTAATTAGAGCAAGGTCCAAATGGTATGTTTTGGCAGCTCTCTGCTTGGAATGTCATGTATTACTCAAAAACAATATTCAATTATTGGATCTACATGCCAAGTGCACCAGGGAGATACTACTTGGATTGCTTGCTCAAAGATAAATTTTATGTAAATATTAAAAAAAAAAAATCTAGGTTTCTAAGGTTCTGAAAATTCTATTAGTCAACTGGTCGATGCAAATGCAATTGCTAGAAAATAAAGAACACTTGACATCTTTCATAACTTCAGCATCATTCTGAAATTCTGCTTTATAAAGTCTTCTCAGTCATTCCCAAACACCAGCAAATAACACAAGCAGAGCTGAACTGACTCTGAGAATGAAGTGACACACTGAAAATCCTGTGAGTGGCTCAACGGTATGTGCAGGGAACACATTAGCAACTAGGGAGGTTGCAAAGAACCCAGCCCCAGCCTTAACAGAATTTAGTATCTCTCTGGGAGGCAAGATCTACAAAATGATAACAATACATAAAGAGGAGATAAAAAGCCAATGATGTAGTGAATGCTAGTGAAATTTACAAATCAACTAGGGCTACTTGAACTACCTTCCAAATCACATTGCTCCATGTGCATTGTATTTTATGTGTGATTTTAAAATAATATAAATGTACCACGTTGACCATTTTAAGTAGTGCTAAGTATTTTCAGTAAATTCACTATATTCACATTGCTGTAAAACACAGCTCCAGAACTTCATCATGGAAAATAGAAACTACACACCCATTACACGCCGACTCCTGGCTTTTGCGAACAGCGCAGCTATGAACATGGGTGTGCAAATGTCTCTTCATGCTTCTGCTTCAGGTTTTTAGGGCATATCCCCAAAGTGGGATACTGGGTCATACAGTAGTGTCCACTTCCACCAACAGTGTGCAAGGGCACCAGGCTCTCCACATCCTTGCCAGCCCTTGTGATGCTGGTTCTGTACCCGGAATTAAACCCAGGGCCTTACCAGTGAGCCACATCCCCAGCCCTTTTTTATTTTGAGACAGAGTCTCACTAAACTGCCCAGGCTGGGGTTGAATTTGCAATCTTCCTGCTTCTGCCCCCAAGCAGGTACCAGGATTACAAGCATGTGCCCCCAAGCCTGGCTTTGTTTCGTGTTTTTAATAGTAGCCATCCTAACAGGTTTGAAGTAACAGTTCATCGTGGCCTCGATTTGCAGTTTTTAAATGAACAGTGATGTTCCCTGACCTAATGTCTGGAAGACTGAGAGAATGCTGGGACAGCAGTGAAGACTTACTTCTTCAGCATGGACTGACACATCACCAGAACAGGTGTTTACCAGGATCCGAGAGAATGTTTGCAATTCGACAGCATGAGCTGGGAGGTTCTGCACAAGAATTTGCCAACTGGCGCTCTCCTGTTCCTGATTCACTGGAAAACGGTGGAAAAGGAAAGCAACTCGACAGCAAGTCACTTATGCAGGTCGCTTTTACAACTGAGATTTTCCATCCCGTGTGGCCATCTGTCCTTCAGTTCAGCTATGCACACACGTGATTTAAGGTTTTGGTCTCTAAATGTTCCATCTCCATTGTGCTGCAATGGGACAAATACCAGAGAGCTGGGCGACTGAGTTATACAGCTAGAAGTCACAGCTCTAAGTGGCCCGAACATTTTCCACATGCTGTTACACAGAACAAAACAAAACAAAACAAAAGAAGTTGTTATATATATGGGTGGTACTGTATCTACCTGCCCACCCCGAATATGACTTTATTTGGAAAAGAAGGCTTGAGCCGGGCGTGGTGGTGCATGCCTGTGATCCCAGCACTTGGGAGGCTGAGGCAGGAGGACCGCCAAGAGTTCAAGGCCAGCCTGGGCTACATAGCAAGACTCTGTCTCAAAAGAAAAAAAAAAAAAGGCTTTAGAAATGATCAAGTAAAGATTAATTCATTAGAACAGGCCCTACTATGTCCACATTCTTATTAAAATGAAAAATACGGGCTGGAGAGAGGGCTCAGCAGCACAGCACCCGTCTGGGAAGCACGAGGTGGTGAGTGTGATTGCCAGAACAAAAGAGAGCGAAAAATACGGAGTCAGAAACAGCAAGCAAATCTTGTGAAGGTGAAGGCAGAGATTTGGATGATGCATCTGGAAGCCAAAACATAAGAAATTAGCTGAGCATGGTGGAGCACACCTGTAATCCCGGAACTCTAGAAGGCTGAGGCAGGAGGATTGCAAGTTCAAGCCCAGCCTAGGCAATGTAGCAAGACCCTTTGTCAAAATAAAAATAAAGAGAAAGGACTGGGTCCATAGCTCAGCAGGAAGGCCCTGGGTTCAATCCCCAGTAACACCAAAAAATAAAAAAAATTAAAAATTAAAAAAAAAGATGTCAATGAGTACCAGCAAAACCCCCAAAATGGAGCAAAAAGCATGGAATGAGAAGGAACCAACTCCGCCCCCGTTGACCCCTTCTACTATCAGTCCATAGAATGTGAGGCCACTCCCCTCTTCAAACCACCTGGTTTGTGACACTTTGTTACAGTAGCCCCAGCAAACTAATGCACCACAATTCAACAAATGCCAAAGTGACCCACTGATGGATTATCCCAGGAAAAAGTGGGCTATAACTCAAGCGTCACCTCAATGCCACTGCAGAAAGTGGGTAAAGGACACAGAGAAAAAGCACTTGTTTTCATCTAGTACCTTGTGCACCACTAAGCAAAGCCCCAAACAAAACCAGCTCTCCAGGCCCCGGGGCCAGCATTTTTAGAGCCAGACAAGGCACAAATGAGTTTGGAAGCTATAAGACTCACCCGTACAGAAAGCCTCTCTCTACACGGCCCTGGGTTGGCAGGACGCCACAAGGCTGCTGGCAGCATCTTGGTTTCTGTTGAACCAGTTTTCTGGAGAAAATTAGAACTTTATTTTCTAAGACTGCCATGTGTTTTTCAAGAGCTTCCAAAGAGAAGTCTGGTAGAGGGTGACCACAGAAAAGTCCACCCTAGGGAAACTGCCCTTAAATTGGAAAAGAAGGGAAAAAAGAAGACGAGTACCATCTTCGTGAGGGGTTCAGCAAGTTTACAGCAGGCAAACTCTCCCTGTTGGAAGTAACAATGGGTAAGAGTTTAATTAACCTCAGGAGCCTGATCAGAGAAATGGCATGAAACTAGGCAGCCTCATGATTTGGTCAACAAGCAAAAGCTACAGTCCAGGCTGTGAAATGGCCTGGACACAAGAAGCTGTTAAATATTGGCTGAAACTAAGTTAATAAAAGGAAAAGAGCAATTCTTGGTCTGTGTTATGAAAGCAAAGATCCCTCTTAACCGGTCTAATAAAACTTGTCACTGCAGTTCTTACGAAAACAACTGAATCAGCCGAAAGGAGGAAAAGATGATGGTTCCTGGTACTATTTGAGTTAGGCCGGGCGTGATGGTGCACACCTGTAGTCCTAGCATTTGGGAGGCTGAGGCAGGAGGATCACTGTGAGTTTGAGGCCAGCCTGGGCTACATAGTGAGTTCAAGGCCAGCCTGAACTGCACAGCAAGATCCTGTCTCAAAACGCCAAAAAAAAAACAAACAGTTGAGTTGTTTCCACCCCTCCGTCCAATGTATGCTGCAACTACTACAGAAACTGCTCTTCTCCTTTCTATTCATCGCTTGACTTCTACCAAGAAGCCACCCACAAATTGACTTAGATGCCGTCCACCACTCAGAGGCTTTATTCGTGGGTGAAAGGTATTCTGTTGGTGCTGCCACTCAAAGCAATGCCTCATAAGGGACAGGATTGAAGATGGAGGGATCGGTGGGTGCCAGGGAGACAGTGGGGGTGGGAAGGATGGCGGAAGAGGGGGCAGAGGCTGAGGAGCTGTGAGCAGGAAGGAGCCCCAGGCTCGTGGCCTGAATGCTCTCTTTGAGGCAGAGCCTTGGTCACCTCCAGAGAGCGAGGGGGTCCTGGCTACTATCAAACTGTCCCCCTGTGGGGTGACCTCTATGGCCTGCTTGCCCGGCTCCCTTGTCCTTGGGCTCCTGGCTGGGGTCAGTGGACAGCAGGCACTGGCAAGGCCAGGTGGTGGGAAGAGAGGGGCCGAGGTGTGGCCACCCACCCCGGCCAGACTGTGAGACGAGCCATTTCTAATGCTGAAGCCACATACTCGACAGGACTTTGGCACGAAGCCCTAGGACACTGATGCGGCCTCGGACCATGAAGAGTCTTGTGATTCCCTAACAACACCCCGGACACTCTCTGATCTTGCTTGTCAATGCTTCAGCATTCAGCTGTGTGTCCGATCAACGGTGCCTGTGCACCTGCGTTCCATGTGCTGACGGCCTCGGGAAGACGGTACGACGGCCAAATACAAGGTATGGTTCATGTCACAAGGGAATTACATCAAAACTAACCAGCAAGCTACATAACGCAGTGGCCCCGTGCCTTTCCGACGCCTGTGACCAAGACTCTTTTGGAGGTGCTGGGCCTGCCTGCTTCCCTGCTCGGTCTCCACCGAGGTGTGGCAAGCGGCACAGTGCGGCTTCCGAGGTCACAAGGAAACTGGAATGCAGAGAGTAAATAGGAGGCAAAGTGAAACTGAGCAAGCAACCTCCACCTGTTTTCCTCTAGTACCACTGACACAATGCCGTGTGCACCATTTACACAACCTCCAGGGATCCGGGAGGTTCACTTCCAGAGCCACAGATTCCTTTGTGGTTAAATACGAGTCAGTGGCCGGGTGTAGCAGCACATGCCTGTAACCCCAGCTACTTTGGAGACTAGGACAAAAGGATCACACTTTTGAGGCCAGCCTGGGCAACTGAGCAAGGCTCTGCCTCAAAATCTGAATAAAAGGTCTTGCTATGTAGCTTACTGCAAAGGAAGGGAGGAAAGCAGGGATGGAAGGAGGGAGGGGGAGAAACAATGCTTTTCATTGGCAATGCTCCTATCATGTCGACTGAAGAAAAACATCCTTTCTTCTAAGATGCTTGCCATGGAAAGGCTGTACCAGCTGATTTCCTAGGGCTCAGTGACAGCACCAAGCCATCCAGGCTGTAACCTGAGCACTATCTACGGTCTCCCAGCCCCTGGGTCTCCCTGCTCCCGTCCCATCAGCTGCACGTCCTATCAGTGCCGCCTCCTGGATTGCTCTTGTCCCTGTCAGCTCCCTGATATTCTGCCTGTCTCCCTGATATTGTGCCTACACTGGGTGCAGTGCACAAGCCCCACCCTTTATCAGTCACCACCGTGTGTGGCTGACATCACAAAGCCTCTGGTCCTGCATGCTCAGCCCTGTTCAATTCATCCTCTCCATGAAAGAGCACTGTTCACCACTGGAACAAAATACCTGAGAAAATCAACTGGAAGGAGGAGACATTGATTCTGGCTCATGATTTCAGAGGTTTCAGTCCATGGTTGGTCGGCTCCATTGCTCTGGACCTGAGACAAGGCAGAAGGGTGTGGCAGAGAAAGCGTCTCATCTCATGACAGCCAGGAAGCAGAGAGTCCCTCAGTTTGGGGCAAGGGACAAGATACAACTGCAAAGGGCATGTACCCAGCAACCTACTTCCTCCAACAGGCCCAGCCTCCTAAAGTTTCCACACACCTCCTCAATGCTATCAAATTATCAATCCATCAATTGATTAATCCACTGATAAAGTTAGAGCTCTCAAGATCCAAGAACTTTCCAAAAGCCCAACTCTGAACCTTGCTGCCTTAGGGACCAAGCCTTCAACACTTGAGGCCTTTGGGGACACTTCATATCCAATCCATAGCAAGTACCTTCCACTGGCTCTTGTCACAGGCGTTGGTACAACTGCCAGGCTGTATTATCCTAATGGCTCCTTTGGGCCAGGACAGTGTAACAGAGCAGATTAAATGCAGGCTTTTAAGGCTAGGGTGGCCCTGGGCTGGAACCTCAGCTCCTTTGCCCCAGCTGTCGGACACACCTTGTGGAGTCACGTGTGTTCCACAGGCTTAACTAGCCCCGATAAACCCACCTCATTGTTCACTAATTAACCATAAATAAAGTGATGTCTTTTATTAGCAACACCTGCAATGCTCCTTTGATGTCTCAACTAAAGGAAGACGTATTTCCTGAAGACATTTGCCATCGAAAGCCCTGTGGCAGCTGACTGCCTAGTCCTAAATAATGTAGATGTAGATGTGGCACCATGTCAGGTACATACGTAGCAAGACATTTCTGGAAAATGTAGTTATTTGTGTTCACTTTCTTATCACCAGCAGCACCTTGCCACAGCATGATATGTGGAATCCATAACATGTTTCCAAGATCATATTCCATAAAATAAAACCAAAGCCACCGAATTTCATTGTGAGGATCTGCTCCAACTTCCTGTTCACATAAATGAAGAAACAGAAACCTCTGAGGCTCTTCTACAAATCATGAAGCACTAAAGCTTTTAGAATTTTTCTTTTACGTGAGTAATCTGCCTACAAAAGAAAAACCCCAAATGGAGTAAATCATCCTTGATCTTTCTTACGACTTAAAACCATTATGTCCAACTCAGATGTTCAAAGCAATGGAAGATAAAAAAACAAGCAAATAATAAAACACGAAATATAAGTGAATGAAGACCCAGTATTCTCCTTCTAGGTATCTTCCCAAAAGAGTTAAAGACATCATATTGCAGTGATACATGCACGCCATGTTTATAGCAGCTCAGTTCATAGTAGCTAAATCTTGGGAGAAGCCTGTAAGTCCCTCAACAGATGAATGGATGGAGAAAATGTGATATTTATACACAAGGGAATGCTACTGTGCCATAAAGAAGATACACTTGCGTCATTTGTAGGAAAATGGATGCACCTTGAGACCATAATGTTAACTGAAAACAGACACACAAGCTTCAGTATCGCATGGTTTCTCTTATATGAGAAATCCAAAATATAAACAAAGAGCAAAATACAAGATAGAAAGCAGGAAATAGGGAGATAAATCTTTTCGCAAAAGGTGGCCAAGAGATGGAGGAAGGAATATAATCATTATGTACTGCAAACATGTACCAATAGAAATGAAAATTCAATTTAATTGTTTTTATTTTATTGTGGGTACCAGGAATTGAACTCAAGACCTCGTGCTTGCCAGGCAAGCACTGTGCCGCTGAGCTATATCCCCAGCCCCTTGAAAATTTAATTTAAAAAAAACAGATACATTTTAAGCCAGTCTAATCTGTACACACAATGTTTTCCTATTTACATTCAAATGTAGGAGCATCTCCTTCAAATGTCTGCACAGAAATGTGCTGCGAAGACCCAGACGGTCGTGAAATCCTAGGTCTACCTCGACAGCATTCATCCGGTCCATGCAAGAGGGAAGCTGAGTTCTCCTAGGAGCTCCCTGACTTGGAAAACGGAGGAGTCTCGGGGCTCAGGAAATAGAGGAGACCAGGAAGCAAAGCCAAAATGCATGTAAACAACTAAAAGAACACAAGTCTTAAAGCTGATCAAACTGAAGCTCAGAGGAGCTACAGATAAATCCACAAAACAGCAGTAAGTGTTCTGGGCAGAAGTAGAGGTGTCACCACGATTGTCCGAGTGGCCCTTCATTCACTGTGACGCTGGGAAAGCCGGCCAGGGTAGATGCCTGGTTTAGGTAATGACTCAGGCTCCAAAGCAAGCTCAAGTCAGATGTGAGGCGGCACAGACCCCGCGAGAGGGGGGAGAGGAGGGCAGAGAGGGGAGGAAAGCCTCCACCGACACAGGAACGCTGCTGTTCATGTGAAAGCGCCTTCACAAGTCCTTTCTTCCATCCGACCTGCCCAAGAGCTCTGCAATGAAAGCAGGGTCTCGACTCTGCTAAAGAACAAAAATGAAACTAATGCTTAGAAGGAAAGGAGAGACAAACACAAACATCCCTGAGGAGGAGGATGTGTGCTTGGAAAGGTGATTTTCCTATGGGCGATTTTTCATTTGTCCCTGAGGTTCATTTTTCTCCACCTGCAGATGAGAGTGGCTGCCCATCGAGCCAGAATGCAGGGGCCAGCAATTCCCCTTTAACCACTCTTTTGGGGGGGGGTAGGAGGAGGTACTGGGGATTGAAATCCAAGGTCTTCAAACTGAGCTACATCCCCAGAGCCCCCTTTTTAAGAGACAGGGTCTCACTAAGTTGCCCTGGCTGGGTTTGAACTTGAGATACTCCTGCCTCAGCCTCCCAGAGTACTGGGATTACACGCCTGTGCCTCCCTGCCCAGCTAACCACATAACTATTCTGTTTCTTATATGCAATTAAGAAAATTTACTCTTTCCAGGAAAAAAACCCCAACTTTTCAAACTCCCTACATTTTCTCAGAATCTGGCCCATTTTAACGTCAGATATGAACATTTACAATTAAAGTTTATTCTTTTTATTTATTAGGCTGTACTGAGTGATTCTTTTTTCAGGAAGAAAATAGCAAACAGCTGTTAAAGAATTACCACACTCATTTCAGAGCTTCAGAACTCACTTTGATCATGAGAGTTGTAACTCGAGTGGGAAGGGGCACACACAAGTATTTCGGGCCAACATTTCATTTTGACTCTTTGCTTCTAAAGAGCTAGAAAGACAGGTTAGCAGTATTTAGCTGGAATGATTTATGAAAAAAAATTTTTTTTCTACTCTATTAAATAGCTTTTCAATTTAACCTCAAGAGGCTAGACCCAGACAAGCACCATTTATCATTCAAAGTTAAATGAAACACAGAAATGACCATGCAAAGTGGACGTCAATAGTATTTCAGAAACTTGGCTTAAAAAGGAGCCAAAAGCAACACTGATAAGAAGAAAGAAATGTTAGCTTATTTTTTTAAAACATGTGAAATTGCCTCCCTCATTCTGGCTCAGAGCGTAGCTGCTGAAGAGGCAGGGTATATTCTGGACACACAGGCCTCCCTTCTGGTTTTAAATGGCCAGCTAAATTTTATTTAACTCTCTCCCTTCTCCTCCCCTTCCTCCTCCTCCTCCGCCACCATCAGCTTCTCTTATGAGAGAAGCACTTGAAGCAGAAGAAGGGCATTGAGTACCCTTGGTCCACACAACTCCTTCTATCATCACTGTCATTGGAGCAGCTGGAGGGACAGCCCCCTGCTTCACTCCCAATTCCAGGGAGTCACAAGAGAACTTTATAGAAAGGGAAGATCCTTTCCCGTGATGGTTAATCCTGCTGGTCAACTTGATTGGCTTGGGAGATTAGCAAAGCACGCTTCTGGGTGTGTCTGGGGGGGTCATGGGAGAGTCACCTTGGGGACTATATTTGGTTCCTGGCTCCTTCCTCTCTGGCTCTTCCCCTATGCTCTGATTCCTGGAACCAATGAAGTAAGCAGCTCTGCTCTGCTACTCCTTTCTACCATGATGTTTCTGCCTTATAGCCAGCTAGCCATTGACTGGACCCCTGAAACCATGAGTGAACATTAAACCCCTCCCCACTTAAACTGTACTTTGTCCCTGCAGTGGGAAACCTGACTAATAACCCCCACTGAGGTCTTTAGTTAAATGTTTATTTCACCTCTTTAAAGGGGCGAGGAGAAAAGTAGATCTATAGGGGCTTACCAAAGACAGCCCATTCCCTAAGTAGCTGAGAGAGAAACCTGGAAGCAAAATTCAAGAAAAATCAAAACCAAAACAAAAAAGAAACAAAGAGGTAACCAAGTGCCTTCACAGAGACACAGAGGCCATGAGTGAACACAAGCCACACTCAAAGCCTTCAGTCTCCGCTCTTCCTGTCATAAACAGGAGGGTGACAGGGAGGAGACACAGGGCTTCTAAAAAGACCAACTTCCGTTCCTTCTCTTTTTCTCAGGTGAGGTTCAGAAGACAACTTTAAAATCCACCACCACTGATGCCCTTCCTCAGGTAGCACAAGCTTTCCATCAATCTCCTGCCCAGGTTTCCATGAGAATTAAAGAAATGAAAGGCCTGTTTCATTTGAAAGGTAATAAAATGAAATCACAGTTTAATCACTGAAGACTTGACTTTATCACGCTCCTAATTAAGTCTCCCAGATAGCACAGGCAATTTTGCCAACAGCAAAAAACCTATGTGGTCTCTGTTGTGACGTGCAAATTAATTGTCTTTTCTTAAAAAATTGAGAGATCTGCTCTGATTTCAATGGACTTGTTGGATTTTCTACTATTAGTGTGTTGCTGGTCAGGCATGGTGGCACATGCCTGCAATCCCAGCACTCGGGAGGCTGAGGCAGGAGGATGGCCACGAGTTTGAGGCCAGCCTAGACTACACAGTGAGTTCAAGGCCAGCCTGAGCTACACATTGAAACCCTGTCTCAAAAAAAGAGAAAAAAAAAATAGCGTGTTGCTGAGAAAATATTTGATTTCTTTCTCCTACTGTCCCCCACTGTCATATGTCATGGAGCTTAGGTGCCTAGCCCCCTGAGCTCTGAGAAAGTGACAGTCACCACGCCACACCACAAAACCTCCAGATACTGTGGGAGCAGCCTGTCACGTGTCAACTATGGCATACTTTTTCTCTAGCACTTCATACGTTTCCAGTAACTACTGTGTCTGATTAGACTTTGTTTTTGTTTTATAAATAAGCGCTTTTCTCAAGGAGTTACTATCCATCTGAGGAATTCCTAAATTCAGTCACAAAAAGTTCGTTCATCAACAAGGATGCCGACACAGGGTCTCAACTTCCAAAAAAGGAAAAGGAAGGAAAAACTTGGACAATCGTCCTGACCAGATACCTCATTCTGCTGATAAGGAAACTGAGTCTGGGCGGCAGAGATGTGAAGAACTTGTCAGTGAGAAGAGGGCTGCGGGCTGCGATGGATGCAAAGCCTAATTAGAGGAAAGAGAAGCAGGGGCTGGGCAGGCCTCGGATCCGTGTGTTAGGCTGAGGGCTGGGTGGGGCTCAGAAACAGATGAAAACCAGAGCAGCACAGGACTGGCAATGCAGGGGCCCTGAGGAAGGAACCAGATGAAAGGGGACCGCTTGATCCCGAGCCGGCAGTCAACACAGAGACTCAAAGGGGTGAGACACGAAAGCCACATGTCTCGCAGGGCGCAGCTTGCTGTAGGGAAGATGCGCCCCATGCCAGCCTAACCTCAACTCCCTGCAACCTGAGGAAGGGGCTGGAAAGCGTTTCCTGTGGATCCCTTTGTACACAGGGACACCACCAACTACGTGTCAGAGGTCTTGTAAGCAACAGTGGCGCGGCTGTGGGTACCAGGCCTCATTCTGATGAAGGCTGTGAGGATGAACAAGAAGAAAACAGGCCTTGCCCCCAAAGAGCTTGTACTCGTCCTGCCGGAGGCCAAAACTAGCAAGCAAACAGCTCAGCAAATCTTCTAGCATGAGATGCAGAGGCTGAAACACCCAGAACCGAGACTGAGGACAGTGGCAGTGGCGGCTAATGCCCTCAGTGTCCCCGGTAGGCCCTTGGCGAAGGCACACGGCTCTCCTAGGAGGAGGGGCATGGTTTGTTTCTTTGAGCCCGGAACTAAGAAACCCATGCTTTACCCACGGACAAAGGATGCCAGCTGTATCAGCCTGGAGAGCCACAAAAGCTTCTGAGGAGAGCAAGGACGGGACAGGAATACAAGAAAAGCTCTATGTGGGCTTCAGCCCTGTCCACCTGCCCACCACCATCTCTGCTGCTGACCCTTCAACAGATGCAGGTGTATTGTCACCTTGTCCCCATGTGCAGCTTCTGGGCCACTGTCGTGAAGCCTGCTCAACAGAGGCAAAAAATCGCTGCGCTTTGTTCCCTCTGCTCTTCTTGGCTAAGGAAAGGAATAAACACTTGGAGGAGCAACCATCTGCTCCTCCTGCAAACGTCAGTGGAACACCCTGCCAGTGGGTCAGGAGGAAGGGACACATAACATCAGCTCAGGGACCTTGGGGGAGTGTCATGCATCCTTTCTGAGGCCAAAGTCACTCTGCTTTATAACCTCAGTTGAGAGAGCTGCTTTCACCAAGCCACAGGGAAGGCTGACTTGCCCAGCGTTTTCCACATAAAGATGATCGAACACCAGCAAGAACTTACTATAAATACTGCATTTGAACTTCCCTCTGCAGAGCGAAGACCTGCAAATACTGTCCAAGTTCAACAGTAAAGGTGGTCACGGAGGAAACTATGGAATGGAAGGGCCCACGGTGCTCTCTGCTCGGGCTTTCCCAAAGGTTAAAATCTTCAGAATAATTTTCTCTAACGGCTATAAATGATGACGGAAACAACCAGGGAGGAGGAGCATGGCTTGGTTCTGCGTGCCGGGAAACTGTTTGGGGAATTTGCATTTAAAATGAGTACTTTGCCTGCATTCCTACTGCAAAACCAAAAGTATTCAGCAAAGGCCCAGGAAACTCAATCCCCAGGGAGAGACAGGGTTCCCTAGAGAACAACCCCAAAAGGAAACTCAGGGACTTCTGGCTGCCCGCCCTGCCCATCTGCTTGGTAAATGCCGAGTGAGCCAGGAGAATTCCCACGTGGGCGGGGGGGACACTTCCAGGCTCAGACACTTGGCCTTGGGGCAGTCTCAGCAGAAAGCTCTGGAGCAAGATTTTTATGCAGTTGAGCTGGGTCTCTCTGATCCTGCAGTCCCTGTCCTCCAATCTGAGCAGGGTGACTGAGTCACCAGCAGCTCTGATGGCTTCCAGCTGCGGGATGGCCCGGCTGGCTGTTCTTAAAGAACACAAGGCAACAATTTACAATCAGCTCCATCGACAGAAATGCTGATATCTGGCTTTCTGCAGCCAGTTAAGGAAAACATCTGTTGCCCAGGGACTGAGAAGGAGCATTCTGGCCAAACTAGAATAATAAAAATGAAATATGCATGGAGGAAGCATGTCAAAACTAACAATGGCATGAAATTCTACTTGTGAAATAAATTCACTCTAACATTCACTCAGCAAACTTTCAACAGCCACTCTGCAAGGTGCCTTGCTAGATGTAGAGGGGACGGAAGTAAGAAGGAAGGTCCCTTATTACCGTAGGGGAAGCCGGCCGCGCCATAGCAGAAGCTCATCGGTGCTGCTACTTGTGTGTATTATGCTCCTAGCATGTGCCAAAAACTGCTCTAGATACTTCTTTTGCATTAAGTTTTTTATTCTCATGTAGTACGAAGTAGGGCTTATTATTATCCTCATTTTATTATAGACTGCTAAGTTATTTAGAAATATTTTACGCAGTCAGATAAGGCTAGCCCCTCGGAAGAAGTCAGTGCAAAAGACAACTGTGGTTGGAGGGGCATTCGTTGAAGGTCAGGTCTCAGGACGGAGGAAATGACTACACCCACATAGTTCCCCCAGGGATGAACAGCAGCGATTGATATTCTAAATAGGCATCAATCACCTGGGGTGGGGGCAGGAAGAGTCACTGACCCACCCCTCCAGAAAAGGTCCTGTTCTTTCTAAGCACTTGCCTTCCATACACGCTTGCTTTCCTATTTGAGCCCCATTTAATCAATATTACCTAAGCGACTATACTTGTAATCTTATTGGTTGACCACAGTTCTGTCCCACCTCACACCCACCTTGTGACTTCCCATTGGATTGATGTTACCCAAGCAACTATACTTGTAATCTTATTGGTTGATTATAGTTTTGTCCCACCTTAGACCTGCCTTACCTCATGGTTTTTCTCTATAAAACTCCCTTAAAAAGCAGAGTCCCCGGCAACCCACTCAGGACCCTTTCTGTCTCTCAGACGGAAGGTTCCTTTCTCCCAATAAATATAGCTTTCTTTCCTTCAAATATATCCTACTGTTAACCTCTGTTGTTCCTAGAATTCATTCTTCCATTTTAGAGAACATGAACTTGGCATATTAGGCCTCTAGCAGGTTAAAAGTTATAATATTACCCTTATATTATTTGGAGGTCCTATATCATCCCCATATCAATTTTATGGAGGAAAAAGCAGACCAGGAAGTTAAGTAAGTGTCTAACTATTGGTAGGAGAAGCTGGGGTTTGAATCCAGCCAGTCCAGCTCCACCCCGATAGGTGCATGAGTAAAAAGATCTGCAAAAGAGAAGAAAAAGTCCGGCCACTGCCTGAGAGAGCAGGCATCTGGGTAAAACAAATTGGGTCTTTATGGGTGCACAGGAGTTTATCAGGGAGAATGAGAAAGGTTCCTTGTAGAAAGTGGGCTTAAAAATCCAAAAATAATTTTTAAAGATGAAAACACAATTTTATACTTCTTAGGCAGAGAGTTCCTATATAACATAGTTCCTTGCTAAACACAGGTAGGAAAAGAGTCTCGCCATTCTTTCATTTTGGAAAATGGAAGAAGTGCAGTTGAACGCAGGAGGACGTTCCCATGCCGAGCACCTGCGGCAGGGTCCAAACCCTGCACAGCAACACCATTAACCAGAAGGCCTTGCTACAGGCGAGGATCAGAGGTCCTCACGAGGACCAGAGGGGAAACACTGAAACTGAGACCTCACCCAACCAGTCTGGCAAGGAGGAAAGGCTGGGGGAGGGGCGGACAGACCAGAGGCCCACGTGTTCCAGAAGGGCACATTCTCAGGGTCCGGCACGTATTTTACAGTTCCAGAAATTAGCAATGGCTTTGTTTGCTGATGAACGAAGGCCTCCTCACACCCTTAAAAGATATGAATCCCACAGCAAGAAAATTAGAGAGGCAAAGAGGTTGTTTGCAGCGCACCATAAACAGGCAGTTTTAAACATAGCTATTCTGAAGTTTAACTTTCCCTGAGACCCTCAATTCACACTCTCTGAACAGTGTTCTTTGAAATAAATATAACTTACTGAATCATATCCCATAAATGATTCAATAATGGGTTACCACTGTTAATGCCAACTATTAAATTTCAGTCACTCTAGCCAAGAGGAATAATGGACAGATTGTCTTCACTTTAAAAACAGGTGTGTTCCCGAAGTCTGCTCGCAAGTAGGCTGCTTGGAATTCAAGTTATTTTCTTCCTGCACAAATAATGTTTGTTCCATGCGGTATTTGGTACCAAGACAGAACACAAAAGATCCAATCCAAGGTGTGCTGAGGGTTCTGTGGACCTAGCCAAGGTCAAGGATGGCGGCCCTGGAAGAAAGCGCACTCAGGGCACCCTCTGGCCAGGGGGACAAGACGTGCTGGGTTCAGGTAACTCGCTGGTGACGGTTCCTCACCTCACCCTCTAGAGAGGCCGTGTAGGGGTGGGCAGAAGCCATGGCTTCTCTGCTCAGCTTCTGGCCTCCACATAGTTCCTTCCATGACCACTGGGGTGGCAGGCATCTTTGTTCTAGGGCCACCAGACTGGTGGCTTCAGTCAGTCCTCTGAGGCTGTGGACATGGTCCCTCTTAATTTCCTGGCATGAAAACACACATAACTGCTCTTTGAAGTTTTCTTGGGATTTTTCTTGCCATTCCTCTAGACATGAGTTAAGTAGGTTTACACACACCGCAGTGTAAGAGCAAAATTGCCTGGGATATTAGCAAACTAAACTGGAGGCCATCCGCAAGACCACTCTTCTCTCCCATGCAAACATAAATACACGGCAGTCTGCAACTTCTGGCTCCTGCCCAAAGTCAAAATGACCATGAAAGGTAAACATTTTGAATCAGTACGAGGCAGTTATGACAGTGCAACTAAAGACACTCACGAAAGAGAACTTGCAGAACTGCTTCAGAAAGTGGCAAGAATGTTGGGGAAGTGTATTCAAAGCGAGGGGGAGGATTTTGAAGGGAAGTAATGGCAATGTGTCTTTTACGTATATATTATATATATACTTATACATGATTTATACCATATACTTGATATATACTGTATAATACAGTTATACACACTATATGATATAACTTAGATATGAATTACTACATATACACGTATATACATGATATACATCCACATCCAGATGACATATATTTGCGTATGGAAAATCATAATAAACCTCAAACCCTGGGGCCACTGACATGACTATGTGAGTGGTTCACGAACAAATCTGAAAATCGGGGAGCTCTGAACCAGAGTGGGCAGGCAATGCATGCTGAGCATGGGGACAGAGGGGTCAGCCAAACACACAGACCCTCTCGGCCACCTACTGTCGCAGGGACACAGAAGTGAGGCGGACCGCCCATGTGGAGGCGGCCCACATGCCTGGACTCACAGACACAGAGAGCCACCACTTACTGGGACTTCAAATGCTTCCTGGGTGTCATCCAGCATCTGGATCTTGATGGACACGAGTTTTCCTGAAGGTGTTGGTGGCGGCTTCTGTCCACGCTCCAAGGTGCTGATCCCTGAATTCTCTGGGGCCCCCAGGCGAGACCCTGGGGTGGGCTTTTGCTCTATTTCTCCCATGATGGGAGTAGCTTATATTAAACCTGCAGAAAGTGGCGAGAAAGAAAAGCACGTTAGGGGAAAAGACTCTTTTAAAACCACTTAGGCAGCTCTTTCATCTTCACCCTCTTCCTGCAGGGAATTTCCTCGAAGGGCACGTGGGGATGAAGCTCTCCACCCATCCCCTCCCCTTCCTTGAAAAGTCACCTTTAGGCACTCACAGCACACAGATATTTTTGCATGCTTTTTCATTTGCATAGTTTCGCATACCATTGCATATTTTATTATTTTTTAGCTCCACAGTCAGCTCTTAATTACTCGTACTAGAGACTCAGCTGTGTGCGACATATTATTATTCAGCGTCTACCATGAGCTAGGCATCACTTTTACACGTTAGCCTCTGGGAAGACGATAAACAGTGCCCAGGCTCTATCATTAGCATCCATTCATCAGCTGGTGTGGACACTGTAACCTCCTAGTAACGCGGGTGTTGTGAAGATGAATGGATAAAACACACACTGTGGCTCTCCGGGGCATCATCTGATTGAGGATGTAAACACCCGCACACAGTCATCGACAACACAAGGTAGGTCTCTCTCTCTCCATTTCTATATTGTTTCTATTATAGTAACTTCCCACTTCATCTCTTCCCTGCCACCCACCCCTCCGGCTGCTCCTCTTTCCCAAAATAGCCATACTATGAACTACAAGAGGTGATCAAATACACAGTGAATGTTTTTTAAAATATTTATTACAGTAGACAACACACTGCCACTCATCCCTCTCAAAACCCTCCCCCTCATTTGAACACACTTGTCCCATTACTCTTGCCACACTGTGAGGCAGTTCTGGAAGTCCTCTTTCGTAAGTATCTTTATGAGGTGTGATCAAAAATACGGTGAATGCTGCTGCTGGTGCCATCCGTCCAATGGAAAGGGAGGCTCGTGAAAACCTTACAGCGTGTCCTCGTCCACTGGAGCTGGCACAGTGCGACTTCTGGCTCTTGCCCAATGTCAAAATGACCATGAAAGATAAACGTTTTGAATCAATATGAGGCAGTCATGAAAGTTAACTGAAGAGAACCATGAAAGAGGACTTCCAGAACTGCTTCAGAAAGCGGCAAGAATGATGGGATAAGTGCGTTCAAAGTGAGGAGTGTTTTGAAGGGGATTAATGGCAATATGTCTTTTACTGTAATAAAATTTTATTTAAACCTTCACCATATTTTTTGAGCACACTTAGTATAATACCAGTAGAGGTACTACTTTTCCCTAGAAACAAAACAATCCTCTTTGTTCTCTCAGGACACCTGCCCTCCCTCACTCCTCCCATCACCTCCATCCCTCACCAGGCCTTCACACACAGGACTCTCCCTGGCTGAAGGCTTTGCCTCTTCCTCTACCTGGAAACTTGTAGCATTGCTTTAAACTTCAGATCAAATGTCACATCCTGGCCATGAGGGCAGACACCAGCTGCGGTCTCCTCTGTGCTTGTGGCTTTATCAAAGCCAGCTCACGGTGCCCATCCCAGGTGCCTGTGTACCTTTTCCATGCCACTGTGAGTGCCCTAGGAGGCTCCTGAGTTGGAATATTCTTTGCATCTCAGCATCTGCATAGGCAGTGACACTGTGACCATGGGCTACAAGTCATAAGAAGACAAAGGAATGGGGTTCCAAGACGAGATGAAGGGGCTAAAGGTGGTAGCAAGGCTTCCATCATGGAGAAGGAGGGACAAGATAGTTTGATCTCAAAGGTTGGGTAACACTTGGAAAGAAAGAGGAGACACACAGGAAAAGGCATTCCAGGGACGTGGGACAGCACTGAGGATGTGATGGGACAGAAAGAAGATGGCAAATGGGAAGGGAGCAAGAATTAGGGGCTGAAGAATGAAAGGCACATTTTTGGAAAGACTGTGGAAATCAGACTGCAGAGAAATCTGGTCTTCACCCTTTGGACAGGAGGGTGCCACTGTGGGCTCAGCAATGGCTCAGCAGAGGGAAAACCATAGGAAAATGAATGGAGGATGAGGGACACTATGGAAAAGAGACAGCAGCGTGGGGGCTGGGGGTCTCCAGGTTCAAAGTGATCACAACAATTTATACTCGAGGGGATGACGGGCGGAGGTGATGGAAATCAAACAGTGATAAACCTATTTCTGTGGAAAAATTCCCCTGTGTGTGAGGAGACCTGGGACTGTTAGGGGTTAGGGAAGGATGCCCAGCTAGCTGCCAGGGAGGCCGAGCGGGAGGTGGGCTGCGGAACATGGGTGAGGACGGCAATGCGGAGAAGGCAGAAAGAACCAGCCGTCCTGAGGGCAGGTGGAGATGGAGAAGGTGGGAAAGGGGACCAGGGAAAGGACTCCATGGGGGCGGGGCACTTAGTGGTAAAGAAGCCATCGCAGGGACACCACAGTGTCACCCAGTGCACGGCACAGAGCTTAGCACTGCATCTTCCACCTCTGAAACAAGCCGCCCTTTGGCTCTCTACTCAGGAGGAGCCAGCCGGTTTGTGAATCTCGTGAGTAGGGTTTTCTCACCCAAATCACTCTCCCCCTCCTGAAGAGCCAGGTCCCCAGAACCCTCAAGAACTTCCTTATGGAAACTCCCTCTCTTCTTCCAGTGAAACCCCTGATGTTCTCTGCACAGGCACAAAGCTGGAACCATGGTGCCACACTGCTATCTTGGGCCACAACTTAAAGGAGGAGAGGTTTACTTTGGCTCACAGTTCAGTCCAGGCTCCAAGTCAGGATAGCACAGCACAGGGGCCTGGCGGAGGAAAAGCTGCTCACCTCATGGCAGACAGGAAGCAGAGAGCAAAAGGTGGAGCTGGGAGGGAGATAAACCCATCCAGGCCACACTCCAGTAACCTGCCTCTTCCAGCCAGACCCCACCTAATACTAAGTCAGCTATAAGCTCCATCATCCAATCGCCTTCCAAATACATGAGGCTACAGGGCCGTTTAGATCCTGACCATGACCACCTCCTACAGCCTGGAGTCAAGGGGACGGGGCTCAGCCCGGACTCTGATTCCCAGCAGGGGCTGATGGCAGGCGGACAGGAAGAGGTCCTCTCTCCCTGTCACCTCCCCCAAGGGGCTTGGGTCCCTCATGTAAACACCTCCTCGTCCGTCCTACTAACCAAACAGCAAAGCCACTCATCCCGTGATCTCAACCTTCTCTTCCCTCTTATCCAGATCCCCAGATGCATATTCCTTCTCATTTTGGCACCCTGGCATGTACAAATCGGAGTTAGTCATTAACAAAGGTTTGTTACCTTGACTTCGTTTTTTCTGTAGTCCTCCACTGCCTTCCTGCCTGTATTATTTCTACTTTTGGGTATGGAAGTCTCACAAAGTGTATCACTCAATTTCTTTCCGTTTCCATATTTGCATGCAGACTGTGGGCATGGAAAGGTCTGTTTAATTCAAACATTAATCCAACCGTGAGTCTTGAGCCGGGTGTCCCGAGAATGCCGAGGGAGCCTCATGGGAAGGCCGCGAGGCATAACCGGGCAACCGCACTTGACGCTTGACATCGAAACTGCTAAGCAATAATGCAGCGCTGTCTTCAAAATAAATGCATCTAGCCAATCTAATGCCTTCCTGAGTGCAAATCTTAGCCTGTGCGCCACGCTGACTTTACTCCATTCGCTTCAAGCTCCAACCTTTGACTCCTTAAGGAGTCAAAACAATATAGATGGCTTAGGTGTGGTGGCCCACACCTGTAATCTCAGCACTCGGGGAGGCCGAGGCTGGGTTTAAATCCAGCCTGGGAAACTTAGCGAGACCCTGTCGCAAAGTAAAAACTGAAAAAGGGGCTGGGGATGTAACTCCGTGGGAAGGCTCTGGGTTCAGTCCCCATGAACATGAACACAAATATAACATTTTTAACTGGCAGGGAAAAAGTTAAAAACTAGAGTTGTCTTGTCATAATATCCTGGCTTTACAACTTCCTCTTGGAATAGACCCAAAAGCAATAAGAAGCATACGCAAAAAAATGCAAACTCCTTCCCTGCGGAGACTAGAAGACATCTGTAGCTCGCAACTGCAGCCTGAGAAAGAGCTGCCAAAGTGCACTGAAGGTCGGACAGGGGAGGAGCGAGCTCGCTCCCCAAACCCATGGATCATTCTCAGCAACCAGCCAGTGGTAACTTCTCGGAACAGCAGGGACAGGTGTGCAGATGAGCAGGCGCAGCATCCCTGGGCACAGGTGGGAGGAAATGAGCAGGCGCAGCAGGCAGGCCAGGCTGGGAGGGAGATGGCTACTGCTGGGGCCAAGGGAAGAAGACAGATGGCTTAGGACACCACCAGCATCCAGCCCAAGGCTCAGCAAGCAAGAGAAAAGCAAGGGCTGAGTGGATCCCCTCTGCAATCCCCGCAGTCACATGAACCATTAGCGTGGGACAGGGCAGCTGCATGAGGCTCCTATCAATGGTAGAAGATGAAGAACTCCTCTAACAAGAAACAGACCTTCACAAGATGCTGCAAGAAGAAAAAAGTAAAAGCAAACAATGGCACTGGGCAGGGTGTTGCACACCTATAATCCTGGCACTAGGAGGCTGAGGCAGGAGGATTGCTCGAGGCCAGCCTGGGGTACATAGTGAGTTCAAAGCCAGCCTGAACTACACAGCGAGATCCTGTCGCAAAAAACAAACAAGCAAACAAAAACAGATGAACACCCATCACACAAATGTCACATGCAACAGATTACTATTTTGCTCAAACATGTCATAAATTCACAAAACTTAATAACTGATTTCCATAAATAAAAACAGCAGGATTTATAAGAGTTCAAGGAAGCTCTGAGAAGACATCGGCAGGAAATACACAATGAGGACTGATCTTAAGGGCATAAAAACAGAAGGATGAACAAAAACACAGGCGAACCATCCTTAATCTGAAAATGTAAAACCCCAAAAATGCTCCCAAATCCAAAATTTTATGAGTACCAGCAAAATGTCATACACAGAAAATTCCACACCTGACCTCCTATGATGGGTGGCAACCAAAACACTGCATAATAAAAATACTATGTAAAATGACCTCAAGGCTATGTGTAGAAGGTGCGCATGAACATAAATGAGCTGCGTGCTTAGACCTGGGTCCCACCCCCAAGAACTCTCACTGTGTGTATGCAGCTATTCCACCATCTAAGAAATCCAAAATCCGAAACACTTATTGTCTGAGGCATTTCAGATAAAGGATATTCAACCCATATCACCAAAATGTAGGCCAAAATAGAAGCAGCTAAAAGGAAATAAAGCCGGGCGTGGTGGCTCACATCTGTGATCCCAGCACCCTGAGAGGCTGAGGCAGGAGGATCTCAAGTTCCAGGCCAATCTGGACAACTTAGCAATTTAGCAAAATCCTGTTTAAAAATGAAAAGTGAAAAAGGGCTGGAGATGTAGCTCAAAGTTCTGGCTTCAATTCTCAGTAACACCAAAAAAGAAGAAAAAAATTAAAAAAAAAAAGCAAGGGACAAAAGTTCAGACTTCTTCATAGTCATATTCAAGGTGTAAATGTCAAAAGTGTCCAAAGAAATAAAAGATTCAAAACTTTTAGCTAAGCTTTCATTTTCATAAATAGCCAAATGTTTTAAATAGGCAAGAATTCAGAGGACTGCTATCCAAGCGCTTCTTAGAGAAACCAGTAAAGGATAAAATTCAGCAAAATAAGAGGTAAGTGGTAAAATGATGAAAAACAATTATAAACGTTATATCAAAAGAGGAAGGCTAAAATAATCATAAAAGTCTACAGCCATACCACCCTGAACATGTCCAATCTTATCTAAAATAATCACAATAGCTGTAAAATGTAAGTCTTGAAAATACCAAAATAATGCAACTTTAAATATTGGCAGGAAAAGGAATAGAAATGGGGAAGGCACTGTAAGTCAGCTGCTACTTCATGTTTTGAAACTGACAACAGACGGCTGGGCGGGGTGGCACATGACTGTAATCCTGTAATCCCAGCACTCAGGAGGCTGAGGCAGGAGGATCGGCCACAAGTTTGAGGCCGGCCTGGGCTACATAGTGAGTTCAAGACCAGCCTGGACCCGGTGAGATGGCTCAGCGGCTTAAGCGCCTGTCCGGCAAGCACGAGGGCCCGAGTTCGACTCCCGGAACCCACATACGAAAAAGGGGCCGGTGATATCGCTCAGTGGCACGGGCGCCTGCTGGCGCGCGAGGTCCTGAGGTCGACCCCCGGTACCCACAAAAAAAAAAAAAAAAAAAAAAAAAAGACCAGCCTGGACTACACAGCAAGATCCTGCCTCAAGAAAAACTACAATAAATGAATAAATAAATAAATAGAAATAAAATTGACAAAAGAAAGAATTTAAATTTCCAAACATATACAGATGGTTAATAAGCACACAAGGGGCCGGGGATATAGCTCAGTGGCACAGTGTCTGCCTGGCAAGCACAAGGTCCTGAGCTCAATTCCCAGTTCCAAAAAAAAAAGAAAAAAGCACATGAAAAGACACTCAATATCATTAGTCATTGGGAAATGCAAGCTATATTCACGATGAGATATATTTCATACCCACGTAATGGCTATAATAAAAAAGAGACAACAAAGCTGGGCATGGTGGTGCACACCTGTAATTCCAGCACTCGGGAGGCTGAGGCAGGAGGATCGCTGTGAGTTCAAGGCCAGCCTGAACTGCATAGCGAAACCCTGTCTCAAAAAGACAAAAACAAAACAAAACAAAACAAATCAAAACAAAACAAAAGAGACAAGTGTCACCAACAATGTGAACCAACTAGAATCTCATCCACTGCTGGTGACTGCTGGGAATATAAAATGGTGCAAACAGTTTGGAGAACATTGTGGAAGTTTCTTAAAAGTTTAATCATAAATTTAGCGTAGGACCCATCAAACACTTCCTCAGCCCAGCAACTTTAATCATTAGTATTTCCCCAACACAAATGAAAACAGATCCACTCAAAGACTTTTAAGTAATTGTTCATGGCCAAAAAATAATAGCCAAGTGAAAATAACCCAAATGTTCAACTGATTAAGGCAGATGTGATACCTCCATAACGAGGAGTATTATTTAGCAGCGAGGAAACCAATGTGTTGAAACGTGCTACAACGCGGATGAACCTCCAGAACTTCTGCAAAGTGAAAGAAGCCAGAGGCAAAAGACTACATAGCACAAGACCCTGTTTTTATATAAAAAGCAAAGGTTCAGGGGATTACGCACGTGCACGCACAGACAGACAACCGTGGGGCACCAGAATTCCTGTTTGCAGGGGACGTCACCCTGGCTGCTGAGCCTCAAAAGGCTCCCGCAGTGGTCCCTATTCCATTCCGAGAAAAGGCTTTGTCCAGAGTGTAAATCCCCAAAGGCTGGCTGCCTGGGGCTGAAGGAGGGAGCCGGGGTTGATAGTCAAGGCCACAGGGCGCTGCATCTTTTGGGGGAAATGGAAGTAATTTGAAACTAGATTGTGGTAAGTCACACAGTGCTAAACTTACTGGGAAGATCTTTAATTGTATACTGAAAGTAGGCCTAAGTTATGGTGTGTAAATTTTAACCCCATAAAGCCACTAAAAATGTGTATGTGTCCATGAACAAAAGTTCCTGAGGACAGGTAACCCCTCAGAGAAGAACGTGGGGTCAAAGGTTAGCAATGCTCCTCAAGGCAACCAGCCTGGTAAGGAATTGTTTTTTCTTGCACATTTTTTTTTTTCAGGCCTTTTAAATTTTGTACCTGCTACGCATATAGTATGTAGTAAGAATTAAGCCGGACATAGTGGTGAATGCCTGTAATCCCAGCACATGACAGAGGCTGAGTCAGGAGGATTTTGAATTTGAGGTCAGCCTGGGATACCTAGCAAGTTCAATATGGGACTGGGCCACAAAGTGAGACCCTGTCTCAAAAAAAACAAAGAAGTAAAAAGAGTTGAAGGAGGAGGAGGAAGAAAAGGAGAAGATGAAGAACTAATTAAACATCTTTTCCTCTCATCGACTAGAAGCACATAATCCCACTGACTACCCCAGCCCCATTCAGCATGAATCTAGTGAGATGAGGTCAGAGTGAAGAAAGGGGCAACTATCACTCAAAACAGCTTGACAAAGAGGAACTTTCTGCAAGATCTTTTTCTCCCCTTCCAGTTTTAAATATAGGCTACTTAAAAATTCCAGGTTAAGAGCGACTCAGAAAGTTGTTATGCGCAGGCAAGGCCCAGGAGGTAGACGGGGCCCAAAGCACTCTGCCAGCGCCCGCGGAGAGCCAGGGGTGTGCAGGTGCCGCGCTGTGGGGACACCCAGGAGGGTAAAGGGCAAAGGGTGTGCAATCAAAGCCCCGGCAGCTCTGTTCTCAGAAGCCGGAAAGCGCCCTGGGACAAAGCCACCTTGTATCCTATCCCCCAGGAGGCAGATGGCCCAGGAGAAGGGAGCCAGTGCCAGACTCCAGAGCACCAGCGACTCTATCCGGCTTTTCACAGGGACTTAGATAAGGGGTTCTGAGAAAGTGCAAAACCAGCTATCTGTGAGGGTAGATTTGCTTATTTCCCAAAAGTGTGTGAGCAGAGAAACAGCTTCAGATGGCTGTTTTCCATCACACAGACACTTCAAACGGCAAGAGAGGCGGCTCGGCCTGTTTGATCATCTGGGGAAAGGAGGCCGGGATCGGAACTGTGGGCACGGAGGGTGCCCCGACATCACCAGCAAAGCGAGGAAAAGAAAATGCATGGCAGAAACTAAACCAAGATTATTTCTTCACTCCCCACCCCCCACGCCATGTTAAAAAATAAAATAAACTCAACAAACTATCTTTAAAAGGTCCCAACAAATCTCTGGAAAATGTGAGGAGAACTCAAAATGCAAGGGGCATTCCTTCATTGTCATCATTTCCATGGAGGTTATTTCAGAAGTCCAGTTTTAAGTACGTCCCTCTTAACTCAAAACCTGAGGAAATTGGCCCCAAATTAAATTTAGGATTGCCAGATGGGCACTGCAAAACCCAAGGGGGCTCTATATTCCCAGGGAGGAGGTCCCCCCAGCTCAGAGTCAAGGGTCGGGCTCAGGAGCTTCATGACCATCACTTCGCGATCACCTCCCTTCCCCACGCTGCACTGCAGAGGATCTGCAAAGGGGCTCACAAGTCGCAACACCACCACTTAGGAGTGTGAGAGACAGGAGTTTTGTTTTGTCTTTGTGTGGTACTGGGGAGTGAGCCCAGGGGCTCACACTGAGCCACATCTCCAGCCCCCATCCCCTCTTTTTTCTTTTAATTTTTTGAGACAAGGTCTTGCTAAGTCACTAGGTTGCCTGGGTGATCCTCCTGCTTCAGCCTCCCAGAGTGCTGGGATCATATACAGGTGTGCGCCACCACATCCAGCTCACAGAAAGGAGTTCTGAATCCCAGCCTAGGCCTTTTGGCTCACAAAGGCTGTGGGAGGCGTCACTCTGGGTTTCAAGACGCCTGGGATGGGGGGTTCAGATGCAGGCTTTGAGGATTCCAGTAAAGTTGGCTTGGATGAAGGTACGAACACTTGATCAGCCCAAACCAAGCACTTCCTTGGTTGGCTAACTTCATCAAGCGCATTGCTGCCATCGACCCCACATGCACATGATGCACGTTAGTGTCTGATTTTGTCAAGAGCTCTTGGCAAGATAAAGCCATATTCCTTTGCCAATCAGTTTTTAATTTATACTCTCACCTGCTCAAAACAGAGACAATACCTTTTTTGCATTCACAGGGAAGCACATTTCCTCCATCAATAGATAAGGAAAGGCCTAACTAAGTGGGATGGAGGTAGAAGGAACTGGGAAGAGAAAGTTCTAAAATTCCAGTAGGAAATCAGGAAATCAAGAAAAAAATCTCCAATAATTCATGTCTTGCTGCTGGCAGTTTCTTGATTAAACTTTAGCTCAGCCCTACCTGACCTCTAAGTTAAAGGTCTGAGGAAATAATATGTAAAGAGGAAGGTCGGCTCCTGGCAAAGATCAAACAACTTCCGGCCCTCTCCAGTCACGCTAACAACATGCCTGCCACATAAACAGGACGTATCTCCCAGGCTGAGCCACTCTCTCAGTGGAACACATCGCGTTCTCCACTCTCCAAAGGCTCTCTGCTTAGCCTCTCCAGGTGTGTGCGGGAAGCACCTAACCCTGGCCTGCCTGGCCCATGGTGCAGGTGTAGCGTTCTCCTGGATTTGCTTGTTCAACATCTACAGAAACAACAAACATAATATTTATTGTTGTCGTTTTCTTCTGAGACAGAGTTTCACTCTGCAGCCCGCTCTTGATCCTCCTACCCCAGCCTCTCAGTGCTGGGATGACAGGCATGTATGTGCCACCACGCCCAGCCAAACGTAACATTTAAAGTGCATTATCGTTCTGAATGGATAAAGAAAATGTGGTTTTTATACACAATGGAGCACTACTATTACAAAGGAGGATAAATTTGAGATATTTGTAGGGAAACGGATGCACCTTGAGACCATAATATTAAGTAAAATAAACCAGACACACAAGCTTAAATAGTGCATGGTTTCTCTTATATGAGAAATCCAAAGTATAAATAAATTAAAGAGCAAAATGAGGGCCGGTGAGATGGCTCAGTGGCGTAAGCGCCTGCCTTGCAAGAGCGAGGGCCCGAGTTCGACTCCCGGATCCCACATACGAAAAAGGGGCCGGTGATATCGCTCAGCGGCATGGGTGCCTGTTGGCACGCAAGGTCCTGAGGTCGACCCCCCGGTACCCACAAAAAAAAAAAAAAAAAAAGAGCAAAATGAAAGACAGATAACAGGAAACAGGGCGAGAGATCTTTCTCAAATGGGAAGGGGACCAAGAGATGGAGGGAGAGGAGGGGAAGGGTCATAAAAAGAATTAAGCTGTATTTTGTGCATGTACTAACTCCTCATAATGAATGTAATCAGAATGCACTGCAAGCAGATGCTAATAAACATTTTAAAATAAAGTATCACGGGCCAGTGAGATGGCTCAGTGGCACAAGCGCCTGCCTGGTAAGCACGAGGGCCCGAGTTCGACTCCCGGAACCCACATACGGAAAAAGGGCCGGTGATATCGCTCAGCGGCATGGGCGCCTGCTGGCACGCGAGGTCCTGAGGTCGACCCCCGGTACCCCAAAAAAATAAAATAAAATAAAGTATCATTCAAGTGTCACAGTAACTGAGATCCTCACCAAAGACAAGCAATTATGAGGACTTAATGATGTTTCAGCAACTACACTTAGCACCTTAAGGGACAGGAAGCAATGCTGCGGAACCAGAAGGGACTGCTTGACTCCTGACCAGAGGTGGTCTGCAAACTGTAAAGCCTCAGAAATGGAAGACACCGCCTCACTGAGGAATGGGGACCTGAAGTGGTCCTTGAAAAGAGGCAACAGTGTTCAACCATCAGCACTGGAGGTGGCGTGGCGCGGGACACACACACATCTGGACACTCAGTGCTATTTACCCAGTGGCCAGCAAGTACCAGAGCTGGGCTGAGGTCGACCTAGATTAACGGAGGCAAGAAAATTGGGAAAGGAGCAGAATCGGGTCTGTCTGAAACAACAGGCCACGGAGGGTGCTCCTCTGACGGGACATATAAATCTTTAAGACACGGTGAAACCATGCAGCTGTTTGTTTGTTTGTTTGTTGCACAGTACCAGGGACTGAACCCTGGGCTTTCACAGCTGGTTTCCCCAGCCTTTTTTTTTTTTTTTTTTTTTTCCTACTTTTTATTTTGAGTCAGTGTCTTGCTAATTGGCTAATTTCCCCAGGCTGGGTTAGAACTCGTGATACTCCTGCCTCAGCCTTCCAGAGTACTGGGATTACAGCCATGGCCCACCACTGTTTTTGTTGCTGTTTTTGGTGATACTAGAGATTGAACCCAGGTAGTGCTGGGCTACATCTCCAGCTCTTTTATTTGGAGATAGGTCTTGCTAAATTGTCCAGGCTGGGCTCAAACTTGCAATCCTCCTGCCTCAGCCTCCTGAGCAACTGGGATTATAAAGTATGCACCATCACACTTGGCTAAAACCATGCAGTTTTGTTGTTGTTGCTGTTGTTTTTGACCATTAAAAGGTTATTTTATTAAATATCTTCAGTTCAAGGTTTCATTGTAACAAAGCTATGGTCTACCAACACTCAGAAGAAATATAATATTTACATTATTTCCACTGGCTGCAAAGGTCGCACCTCCAGATGGAGTCTCCTAACGTCCCGCAGCTGTTCAGTGTGGCAGGGTCCCCTGAGCAGTGACACTGGACACTGAGCCACTGCCATTGCGGCGGTGCCATACTCACGTCTCCTCTGACTGGTGGTGCGAGGCCGACCCTGCCTGTAGATGTCCAGGTGAAGCAGACATAAGCGACGCAAGGTGCATCCTCCCCAGGCAATGGCATGCGGGGTTAGGACGGTGGCACGGATGGGCCTGCTGTTCTTGCACAGGAGACTCTCAAAGCAAAACTTAGAGAAATCCATCTCCTCCTTCAGGTCACCGAGGGCCTCGGGGTCAAACGGAAGTGAGGCTTGGGTCACACTCCCTGTGGAGGCCGCTAGGTCCCCATCACGGATGGCCATCCTCAGCTGCTCTGTGGTCTCAGGGTCTCCTGTCTTCGCACTTCGAGTTTCTCATCCCACCTGCAGTGTCGCACACCATGGTGACTTGTGGTTCCTTGATGCCATCCCCTGACTTCCTGTCCCATAAGTTTTTGCAGCTGAAAAGTTCCTGGAGACGAGCACGGTCGTGACGATGGGTGTCTGAGAGCCTGGTCAGCGGCGTGCACTTTGTGGGTTCGTGGGCAGCATCTGGTTGATCAAGTGCTTGGCTTTGGGAGGCACCGCGCCCCATCCTGGTGATATGAAATCTTAGACTCTGGCCCAGATCTGCTGATACGGCCTGTGCTGATCCTCCTCCCCGAAGGGAGGTCGCCGCCCACGAGGATTCACAGGATGACCCTGCAGGCCCAGATAGCCACAGGTTTTCCACAGAGATCTTTCCTCAAGACCCGGGGGACAAGTAACGTGGGGTGCCAGTGTGAGGAACATGGTGCCAGTTGCGCCCACACGTCTTATCTGTTGGTCCAACAGCGGTGGATGGGACATCTGCTCTTGGTGTAACCAATCAGCTTCTTTGAGTGCTGCTATCTTAGCATCCTTGGAATTCCTTGCTTCCGCTGCCAGTACGCTGTGATGTCATTGTGTACTTGACATGACTGGCGCCATGTTCCGCACAGCCAGCAAAACCAAACCAAGCCTGCCACTGTCCCTGCACGGTGACAGCGAGGCCACAGTCAGCCAGCTTGACAGCAGCACCCTTGCGTTTACTCACCAGCAGCAGGTCCTCAGGCTTCAGGTCCCCGTGGATGATGTCGTGCTGGTGAATGTGGCTAACGCTCTCCAAAATCGGATGCGTACAGCGGCTGGCATCTGCTTCACTCCGGCACTCTCCAGCCACCACGTCCTCGGAGAGCTCCCCGGGAGTAACGACGTCAAACTGAGGCAGTGAAACCCTTCTTCAGAGATACTGTCGAGGAGGTGCACACTACTTGGATTTTACAGAAGCTGGCATATCCAGGCCTCAAGTTCTAGCTTCCGGTACTTTCGTATTGATACCAGACAGCTTCTTGGTATGGATGATTTTTGCTGCATGCTTCTGTGCAGAGGTTTTCTTCACACACTTGCGGACCACAGGGAAAGCACCCTTGCCAAGCTCTTAAAGAGGAGCCAAGCTGGCGGATGGGCATGCGCAGATGCTGTGGAGTGGGCCACAAACCATGTGGTTTGTTTTTCATGTGTTTGGGTTTGGGTTTTTTTGGTTTTGTTGTTGTTTTTTGCTGATCTTAAACTCACTATGTAGCCCAGGCTGGCATCGAACTCACAGTGATCCTCCTGCCTCAGCCTCCCGAGTGCTGGGATTACAGGTGTGCACCACCACACCTGACAACCACTCGGTTTTAAGACAAAGCTTCATAGTGTGTTTGGGCTGCATTTGGACACAGGTCACTTAGGAAACATCTGTAATGCTTCACAGAGGAAAAGTTGGCGGTGACAACGAGGATGGAAGAGCCATAGTCACAAAAGAAGGCCTGGAAACCCATGGAAAACTCCAAACGGGGAGGATCCAGCCCGGAAGCTGAACCCCAGAGCCAAGCGCTGTTCAGGCAACAGGAACGGGGAGTAGGAAAAGCCCACCGGCTCGGGGCGCTGGAGGGGTCGCTGGTACAGAGAGGGCTGCAGCTGAGGGCAGCACAGACTGATCACGAGTAACGGGGACAGCAGACACATTAGCCTGTACGTCATCAGCAGACTTTCTCAGTTCTGTTTGAGGAAAACTGAGCGGATAGTAAAGACAGTACCCATGAACGCTCACTCTCCCGCCAAGGTCTCCCTACTGTTAACATCTTGCGTTAGTGGAGCACATTTGTTACATCCAATAAACCAATATTCATTCACTATTATTAACTAAAGTCCATCAGTCACACTGGGGCTCACGCTATGCTGCCCATTCCATAGGTTGTGACAACTGTGTGTTACGTATCCACCATTTCAGTGTCATGCTGAATAGTTCCACTGCCCTAAAATCTCCTGCTGTCCATCTATTCATCCTTCCCCTTCCTCCCACCCTGTTTCAACAGCCACTCATCTCTTTACTATCGCTATAGTTTTGCCTTCTCCAGAATGCTATATAATTGGGGTCACAAACCATTGGCCTTTTCAGACTGGCTTCTTTCACATTAAGTGTTCCTCCATGTCTTTTTTGTGGCTTGATCGCACATTCCTTCCAATCGCACATTGCTGCTTAATATTCCATTGTATGGACATACCACAGTGTGTTTAACCTCTGCTGAAAGACATCACAGTTGCTTCCAGGTTTTGGCCACTTTGAGATGCTTTTTAGTGACAGAAATGGAAGCAAGTTGATGCCATTTCCTAGCTGGCAGGATCAAGATGAGGTTGGAAATGACAGGTTAAGTCCTGAGACTCTCAATTCCAGCTCAGCCAAACCCACATCTTGCTTCTGGCAGCTAATTTAGCTTATCTTACCTGGCAGGTAATTTAGTTTATCTCGGAGGCCCTAGGAGATCCCTCTTACTTCACAAGAGGATGACAAGACTTACTAATTAACTAAACGTGTCCAGAAAGTTACTTTTTTTTTTAAAAAAAAAGCACTAGGCATGTTCTTTCATAAATTACAAAGCAAAGTTTGTTTCCAAATCAAGTGTACATATTCTCAGTGGCCCCATTATTCAATAAGGAAATTTTTGATGATTCTCTGCTGAGGTTTCCAATGCTCTGGGAATGCTGCTTGAGGAATTGATGCCAAAAGTGAAATGTGTCCTGCATCCTGTGTAACATTCATTCCGCTGACATCTGTTCCACAGTGAGTAACCGTAATATTTCACACAACTTTCAGAAAAAAGAAAACATTCCCTAAAGCTTACCAAATCCAATGAATTATAAATGACTGAGCTTCCCTTCATGATAGGAAAAAGAAAGCACTTTCTACTAAGCCATTAAATTACGAACTGTTAAATTCTCCGGCAGGTTCAATATTATCTGGGAAATCAACTGTACAGTATGATCATGTCCCAAATGATCCGATAAAACACAACAGGAGAGGAAAGGTAGCGTGTCCTTCCCCTGGGATTAACGATTAGTTCTGACAGTGAAATGTCAAGGAAAAAGTACGTCAGGAAAAGTCGAACCCCTTGTGAAATCCTGAGGAAGTTAAATGTCAGCCTGGTTGACGCATAAGGCATTTAATTAAGCAATGCTGTCCGTGTGTAACACATTAATGATTACGGGCGGCACCTTGTTGCCTCGGGCGGCTATGGGAGACGGAGGCGCCAGTAGGTGGCCACCAAATTGTTGTGGCTGCTCCACAGGACAAGACAGAGGCATCTTGTCCTGCAAAATTCACTTCATCTCTCCGGGATTGTGGGCCTCTCATTCATAGAATGTGGGGAACGATGTACGAATCACTGGAACCCGACCGCCCTTTCGCAGCTCTCTCCCCACGGCAAGCGCCGCTCTAACAGCTTCACAGACACTGACCCATGGGCTCCTCGGTGTCCACTCGGTGGGCACTGTCACTGCCCCTCTGTTACAGATGCGGAAACGGAGGCACAGAGATTAGATTGACTTAGCCAGGGATGGTGGCACATTGTACAATCTCCGGAGGCTGAGTCAGGAGGACTGCCCTGAGTTCAAAGCCAATGGGGACCAAATAGTGAGTCCAAGGCCAGCCTGAACTACAGAGTGAGAACTTTTGTCTCAAAAAATGAGAGAGCGGGCTGGTGAGATGGCTCAGCGGCATAAGTGCCTGCCTTGCAAGCGCGAGGGCCCGAGTTCGACTCCCGGATCCCACATATTAAAAAAGGGGCCGGTGATATCGCTCAGCGGCACGGGTGCCTGTTGGCGCGTGAGGTCCTGAGGTCGACCCCCGGTACCCACAAAAAAAAAAAAAAAAAAAAAGAGAGAGAGGGCCAGGAAGACAGCTCAGCGGCACAGCACCTGCCTGGCATGGGCAAGGTCATGAGTTCGATTCCTAATACTCCCCCAAAAAAAATGAGAGAGAGAGAATATCAATTTGCCACGGTCATCCAGCTGTTAAGTGCCAGGCTCAGACTGGTTGACACCGAGTCGTGGTCTTAACCACCTCTGACACCGTCACCCTCTCCACCCTCCCCAGACCTAGCGCTTCAGTTGTTTGGGACACATCACAAAGCCTCCCAAACCCTCTCCTTCTCTAGCACATATGGGCTGAAAAAAGCTACTGTGCTAATCACCCAGGCAAGCTACTAACAGCAAAGAGGAAAATCCATCCAATAATCAAAAACGTTTGCTGAATGACTGTGAGACCTGCATAAAGAGCGTGGGATTTTGTTTACAGTTCTGAATTACAAATTCTAAAATTTCTTAGAACTATCCTCACTTCCATTAGAAAGGAGCCCTCTGCGCACAATGCATCAGGGCCGCACCAAGCACTGAGACAGAAAGCCGCAGGGTGTCCGCTGTCGCCTTCCCTGTGCAATACGGAAGGCACTGACGTAAGACACCGCACACAGGCAGAGTCACTGTCCCTGAGAGGAATTCACAACAGCCAGCTTCAAGAAATAGAGAGACAGCCAGGCGTGGTGGCGCATACCTGTGATCTCAGCACTTGGGAGGCTGAGGCGGGAGGACTGCCATGAGTTCAAGGCCAGCCTGGACTATATAGCGAGAACTTATCTCAAAAAAACTAAAAAAGAAGAAGAAGAAGAAATAGAGACACACGGTAGACAGGAGCGGATACGGTAAAAATGAAGACCGGGGGAGGAATGAAAACAAACTTCCTCCTCAAAGCAAAATTCAGTTCCCAGGGAACGCACAGCAGGGTTGAAACAGACATGACACCAAAGAGAAGGCGGCAGTGACCAGGGCCCTGGAAGGAGCCGTAGGTCACTTTCAGCTACAAGGACGAGCCCCAGGCTGCACTGAGGTCCGGAAGCGCAGCGCTTCTGTCTCTGTACGCGCTCAGAGCCCATCCTTCATTTGGATCATCCACCTTCCCACAGGGCACGTTACCTAGTAGCAAGTGCCATTCCTGAAGCGCTTATTTGCATCCCTTAATTTAACTCAATTCTGCATGGCAACGAGCATCTCTCATCTCTGACAGCGCTATCGCAGAAGCTCTATGTCTATGTTATACAGTGCACACCTGTAATCAGAACTCGGGAGGCTGAGGCAGGAGGCTCGCCACAAGCTCAAGTTCAGCCTGGGCTATACAGTGAGAACCCATCTCAAAAAAAATAAAAAAAAATAAAACTTAATTATTTGCAAGTCAAACACCTGTTTTGTAGTCAGATACCGGTTGAAAGAAAACATTTTTTTAAAATATGAAGTCACCAAGAATATTTTTAACATTGAAACCAGAAATATACGTAAACAGAATCCTACCAGAGCTTTACGAAAAGAAAAAGAGATTTATGAAAGAATATAAGCAAGAATAATGATCCATCTCCTTAAAGAATTTTGAAACTACAAAGAAAATCAAAAAACAAAACCAAGCGTAAGGAAAAAGCAAACAACTAAAGAATTTATAATCTGTTACAGAAACACATGAATGGCTCAACAAAAGAAAAACATAAGAAAATAATTATGGAATTTTCCTCTCCCTCAAGTCTATGTAAATAAATAAGCCTAAGACTTTTTTCCAAGCTTTCAGATAAATACTCTTTAAAAAAAAAAAAAGTTATATTCCAAACTCATTTTACTGAAGCCCAAGCAAAACAAGAACATTTTAAAAGAAAGTTATACTTCCAAAAAACTCTTAATAAAATCCCACCTAAGTAATAAAGAACACGAAGAATATATACTGCAAACAAAAAGGTCTTAAACTGGGAATTCTGAGATGGATTTATGCATAGAAAACCATCTGCGTTATTTATGATAACCAGAAAAGATGTTATTAATTATATGATAAATAATTGATATCCTAAAAAGGCATTCAGAGCCAAACATCTATTCTTTGTTAATGCTCTTGTTTATAGGAGCACTGATGACCACGTGGTAGGAGATACACCAAAACAGGGGCTTGAAGCAAGGCATGGCAGCGCACGCCTGTAATCCCAGCACTCAGAAGGCTGAGGCAGGAGGATCACCGTGAGTTCGAGGCCAGCCTGGGCTACATCGTCGAGTTCAAGGCCAGCCTGCACTACACAGTGAGACCCTGTCTCCAAATAACCAAGGGAGGGGCTTGCTTTAGAGGGAAGAATGACATTATGCATTATTTTTATTTCTCTTCTCTTGAGGGGGCCTGGAAGTCAGCATTACACAGAAGCCCACGTGAGGGCAGTGAGGACAGCTCAACCCCCCCAGGACAAGAGAGGGGAAACCAAGTCAGGGGACCTCTGCTGCCACCTGCCACTGGGCCTGTAGGAGGTCAGCAGAAGCCACAAACACGGGCCACAGCAACCTCCCTTCAATGTCTTAAGTTTGTCACTCCTGAAAAGTGAGCCCAAATGCTGATGTGATGTCGCCAGGGCCCCGCATCTGGAACTGAGCTTTTCCAACCTGGTGCGCAGCACCAAGAGCACAGCGCCCAGCACAGCCCCCTTCAGCCCCGGGCGAGCAGCGCGGCAGCGCCCCACCCCACCCCAGCTGCCTCTGTGGCTGCACACAGCCCCGGGGGGGCCAGGCTCTGTCCCCAGATCCGCTCCCAACACTGGCCTCCAGGGTCACGGTTCTGCAAAGCGAGGGGACTTCAGGGTAAGCAGGCCCAGCTCCGCCACTAAGAAAGGACAGCATGGTCCCCATGACACCAGCTCGGTCACCAAGAGCCGCGTGGCTTCGGTCTCCCCGCTTCCTCTTGCTTCCTCCATGCAGACCTCTGCTTCCCTCCTGCGTCTCCCCCAGACGCCGAGCCAGTGCTGGTGCCTGGCTCTCGCAGCTCTGGAGCCATGAGTCACACAAATCTCCTTTCTCTGTAAGTCACCCAGCCTCGGGTACCCTGCTACAGCTACAGACAGGGAGGCTATGGATACGTCATGTACCTCATGCATGTCATCTGTAACCAAGATGCAGTGGTGGCCAGCCCACAAGGGGCACGAGGGTAGCGCCCCGCAATGCTCATAGACAGGAATTTATCTTCATCCACGTGCGCCACATAACAGGACATTAGCTGGGGCTCTCAAAAAAGCACAGTTCCATGGTGGCGCAAGCCTGAAATCCCAGCACTTGGGAGGCTGAGGCAGGAGGATCACCATGAGTTTCAGGCCAGCCTGAGACGCTGTCTCAAAAAACAAGCACAGTTCCAGAGTTGAAAGTTCCTGTACTCCTACATTTATTACGGCCCTTACTAAAACTTGAATACCATCCCAACACTATTTTATTTCTATTAAATGTCTGAATTGTGATTAATAATTATCTCGACCAATGTTAATAATCGATTTTTAGTTAATTATCAATCTAAAGAACTTGTAGGTAAACAAAGAGCCTGGTACTGTTTAAAAGGAACCATTATGGTAGCTATGACACACATCTTTCAATTAATAGGCAAGCCAGGCATGGTAGCGCACACCTGTAATCCCAGCACTTGGGAAGCTGAGGCAGGAGGATTGCCACATGGTCAAGGCCAGCTTGGGCCGCATAGTGAGTTCAAGGCCAGCCTAGACTATGTAGCAAGACACTGTCTCAAAAAAAAAAAAAAAAAAAAAAAAAGCAAATTTCCTGCAATACACAAATCCATGTAGACCACTTTATGGAGTGCAGCTAAGCAACAGAAAAATTCATCCAGAAAATATACAAGGAGTGAAATTTTAAAATGTATCAATTTTTTGTAGTTCTAGAAATGAGTATGTACTGCTAAGAGGCTCGTCCAAATAGATCGTTATAAATAAAAGGACTTAGGAAAGGAATCGGCGATAACGAGAAGCCGAAGACGGCCTCACTGAGAACGAGTCGGACCGCCATCCTCCCCTTCTGCCCCTGACACTTCCAGGCTGGAGGCCGGAGACGTCAGAGCCGCAGCGCAGGTGCGTGTCAGCGAGGCGTCAGAAGACACGCGCAGGGCACGGCCCTGTGTCACACAGGAGGGGCTGGCGACAGTACAGGGGGTCACTACTCGGAGAACGAGCCCAGGGGTCCTGAGTATTAAAGAACATCTTCCTCAAGTCTGGGTTCTGGAAGAAGGCTCTGTTACCGTAACTCGCCAGGTCCTTGCTATGAACTGCTTGGGTGAGAGCTTTTTTATTTTTTTATTTTTTTTTATTTTAAAGAGAAAAAACAAAACAAAACAAATCAAAAAAGAACAAAATTTCAAAACAACATAATAGGAGGGTAACAATGGTTAATGCATTATGTATTATTATCTTTAAGTTAGTTATTCAGGGTACCAGATATTAGCATTCAATTGTCCAAACATTACTGGCACAAACCTTACTCTTCAATGAACTAAGTAAAATTAGTAGTGCATCTATCTTAACCATCTTATATATAAATACAATTTGTTTATCTTTTCCCTTCTTTCTTTTCCCTGTTCCCCCATCCCAGTCTCTCTTTCCTTTTGACCAGTTTCTTTCTGATGCATCATATCTATTGTACATTTTGGATCTTATTTACTCTTTCAGTTTCTCATACTAGAGAAACAATACGATGCTTACACATGTGCATCCAGTTTATTTCACTTATGAGTATTTTCTCGAGTTGCATCCATTTACCTATAAAAGTCTCCAGTTTATCCTTCTTTATGGCTGAATAGTACTCCATTATATAAAAATACCACATCTTTTTTATCCATTCCTTGGCTGATGGGCATTTGGGTTGTTTCCAAGATCTGGCTATTACAAATTGTGCTGCTATAAACATGGGTGCACATATATCGTTGTGGTACGATGCCTTTAATTCTTTCATGAAGATACCCAGAAGGGGAATAGCTGGGTCAAATGGGACCTCTAATCCTAGTTTTTTGAGGAATCTCCACACTGATTTCCACAGTGGCTGCACCAGTCAACACTCCCACCAACAGTGGAGTAGGGTTCCTTTTTCCCCACAGCCCCTCCAGCATTTGTTATTAGTTGATTTCTTTATAGTAGCCATTCTTTCTGGGGTGAGATGGTATCTCAGTGTTTTTTTAATTTGCATCTCTCGAATGACTAGTGATGTTGCACTTTTTTTGTATATTTATTTGCCATTTGTATTTCTTCATCTGAGAAATGTGTATTCATCTCAGATGCCCATTTTTGGAGTGGGTCTTCAAATTTGGGAGGTCTGATTTTTTTGAGTTCTTTATATGTTCTCAATAGTAATCCTTTGTCTGAGGAACAGCTGGCAAACATTTTTTCCCACGTTGTGGGTTGTCTCTTCACTCTGTTGGTGGTTTCTCTTGCTGTGCAAAAGCTTTTTAATAAGATGAGATCCCAGTTGTTGATTCTTTGTGATAGTTCCTGTGCTGTTGAGGTTTTATTCATAAAGTCTTTGCCTACACCAATGTCTTCAAGGGTTTTACCTATCCTACCTTCCAGCAGATTTAATGTTTCCGTTTTAATATTTAGATCTCTGATCCATTTTTAATTTAGTTTAGTGCATGGTGAAAGATATGGGTCTAGTTTTAATCTTCGGCATGTGCAGAGCCAGTTTTTCCAGCACCATTTATTAAAGAGGCTATCTTTCTTCCAGTGAATGTGTTTGGCACCCTTGTCAAAGATAAGGTGGCTTAGTATGTCTGGGGTTGTTTCAGCATCTTCTAATCTGTTCCATTGATCTTCAGGTCTGTTTTTTTGCCAGTACCACACTGTTTTTATCATAGTAGCTTTATAGTATAATTTCAAGTCGGGGCTTGTGATGCCCCTGGGTGAGAGCTTTAATGGCACACTTTTGTGTGCATATTTTTTGTTGACAAATCACTGTCAGAGAGAAGGCCAGGCAGAAACGGAACAGGAGCTCAGCAAAGCCGCACCGCCTCTCTGCGGGGCTGTGGTCCCGCCACTCCGACGGGTCGCATTAAGTAAAGAAAGCAGCCTGCTTGCACCGGGCACACTGCTGCAGCGAGCGGACATCAACACGGGACCGAGCCTGGGTTCTGGTGACCCAGCAGCCACAGCTACCAAACACAAGAGTGAACTCCGTGGCATCTTTTGCTTGGGAAAAGTTGCTGAGCCCTGAGACACACGTGTGCACACAGACACACACACATACACACACATGCACATACAACTTGTTGCGTGGATAAAGGACTAGAGAAACAATATCTCGTAAAATCTATTTCATATGACAAACTACCAATTTAAGATTAAAGAGACCAGGTTTTTATTACTCGTACAAGTAAATTAATTTCTCTGGTTGGTTTCCTCAACATGCTCATCAGTTTAAAACATCTGCCTATAATTAACACTTTTTTCTTAAAATGGCCAAGTAAATTGTGGGATATTATTTTTTAAAGTAAAACAAGCTGGGCATAGTGGCACATGGTTGTAATCCCAGCTTTCGGGAGGCTGAGGCAGAAGGATCGCCTTGATTTTGAGACCAGCCTGGGGAACATTCAAGACCAGCCTGAACTGCATAGCGAGTTAAAAAAAAAAAGAAAAGAAAAGAAAGGAGAGGAAGGGAGGGGGAGGGGAGAAGAGGGAAAAAAAAGAAAAAAGAAAAACAGTATCAGTCAATGTTACATTGCTGGTGCTGAAGGAAATACGATGACACTTCTAGAAATCAACAGGCACTTGGCGCTGCAGGAGGCTGAGGGAGGAGGATGGCAAGTTTGTGTCCCGCTTGGGCAAGTTAGTGAGACTCTGTCTCAAAATTTAAAAAATAAGGACTATGGATGTAGCTCAGTGGTAAAGGGCGCAGGGTTACAATCTCTAGTACTGCAGAAAAAAAGGAGGCAGGCAGGCAGGAAGGATGGATGCACTGATACCATAAATACCATAGGCTCCCTGTAAATTCACAAGAATTTAGCTGCAGGAAATTATCCCAGGGAATGAAAAGGCTACAAGCACAAAAGCGTTCTTTGCAGTGTTAGTTACATTAAACTCAGAACACTTAGAGAAAGATTAAGCACACCAGGGCATGTCTACTGGCTGAAATAGTATACATTCAAAACTGTAAAAACAAAGACTGCAACATAGAACACTCCACTTGGTAGAAATTAAAAAAAAAAAAAAAATGCAGCCGGGCGTGGTGGTGCATGTCTGTAATCCCAGCACTCAGGAGGCTGAGGCAGGAGGACTGCTGCGGAGTTCAAGACCAGCCTGCACTACATAGTGAGTTCAAGACCAGCCTGCACTATGTAGGGAGACCTCGTCTCAAAAAAACCAAAAATTAATTAATTAATTAATTAAGATAAAATAAAAACATTGCAAAACTGCTTTGTTACAATGACCAAATGTGTAGACAGGGTCTGGATTCAGATGCAAAGAACTTGTTGAGATTTTAGGATTTTAAGTCATTTTTCTCCTTTAACTGAGAGACTGGTTTTACAGTGGTATTCAAGAAGGGAAAAATGTTAAAAATAACTAATGGTCTCCTAGAATGCCCTCCTAATCGCTATGAAATTCATTTCGGTAGTCCGTAGATCATGAAGAGAGTATGTCCCAGCATTTTACTCCTGCGCCGACAAATGCTGGAAGCTGAAAAGCACGTCCCGCGGTTTGCTGGTGGAAGGGGTCTCTGCCCACCCCGGGAAGCCTGTTTGAGCGCTCTGATGGCTACCAACAGAAGGAACAAGACCTAAGCACTCTACGGAGCTCTGTATGCCTTGAGAAGCACACTCTGAAGCCAAGTCAATGTCCCCAGGAATCAGGTCGCCTGCTGGGAGATGCCTAGGGTTGCATTTTGATGCTGAGAATACAGACAGGTGTCGAGGGCTAGGGGTTTCAAGGGTTTCTCACAGTGGACAAGCAGGGAGCATCGTGAGAACACAGCAGCTGAGGTTACCATGGTAGCTAGAGATAGACTGGGAGTTCCCACAATGCCTCAGTCAGGTCCTACCCTGTTCTGGGTCAGGGTGGGAATGGGTGGGTGACAGGTTGGGAGTTCCCACATTGAGAGCACTTGTCACTGGTATTCTGGAGTCCAGGACAAACTATGAAATGTTTTATACATAAAAAGAGCAGAGGCTCCTGGAAGGTCCTATTAGGCTTGGTATCTATGTATGGTCTGGCTGCCAAGGAAATGGGTCTGCAAATTTCTTATGACTCTGTTTCTCGTAAGCTTGGGACACAGGAAAGGGTACCAAAGGAGCCTGTACAGAGGGAAAGACTTTGAGGCAGGAGTTTCCTCAAGCACTGATTTCTGTTTTGTGTTTTGTTTTGTTTTTTGAGACAGGGTCTCGTTATGTAGCCCAGGCTGGCCTTGAACTCATGGCAATCCTCCTGCCTCAGCCTCTCGAGTGCTAGGATTACAGGCATGAGCTACCACACCAGGCTTCAAGCACTGATTTCTAATGAACACATCTTTAGAAAGCACCACCCAAGAAAAAGGAGCTTTTCAGGCTTTTACCATTTCCCAAGATGATGCCGCGGCCCAACACTGGCAGAGAAACCACTTCCAAAGGTTCCCACAGTCATTGTTCCTCTATCAATGCAAAATAACTTTGCAACGAACACTGTAAAATATTTATAAAAGAAAATGACAAAGGAGTGCAGATTGCTTTAATCTCACCACCATTACAATCCTCCCGCAGATCGGCTCAAACGGAGAAATGCAAAGCTGTGTAGAAAGGGCCAGGAGAAACCAAGACGCAGGGACAAGAGGATCGACAGGGAAAACAGCAGAGGACACCAACGGGGCAAATTCCAGTTGCCAAATAGAAATGTTCCTAGTAAGAGACATCATGTATGACGAGAAGACAAAGAACTTAAACAAATACAGTAAAAATAATTAAGCTTTTCAACAAGAATCACCCAAAAGGTTTTTGTTGGGTGGGGCAAGAATCGAACCCAGGGCCTTGCACATACAGGATAAATGCTCTACCACTGAGCTAAATCCCCAGCCTCAGCCTAAAGGTTTTTGTTCATGGAAATCACAAATCTCGTTCTCCTGAAGCTGTGACAATACTTTACCCACAGTTGCAATCTCCCCTGGGAAACTAAAAAAAAAGTGCAAAATATATTTTCTACATGGGGCCTCAAACTACTTTTTAAATTAAAAAATCCAACTATGCCCAATTTGAGAAATCTTTTTTAATATGCGAGGGAATAATAAATATTCTATTGAATAGGCATTTAATTTGAATATAATTGGGTTGGCTAGGGAATTTTTTTTCCTACAGTTCACATAATTTGGTTAACTAATTTCTCATTTACTCAAATCCTTTTGTGCGCTGCTCATTATAATACCAGGCTTCTTAACAGAATTTTTAATCATTCTCTCATCCTCAAAAGCAGCTACTGTCTGCCTGTGACGATGCAATGGGGCACAAACAATGAAGACAGTCAGGTGTAGTGGTGCACGCCTGTGATCGCAGCAAGCACATAGCTGAGGCAGGAGGATCACCATGAGTTCAAGACCAGCCTGGGCTACATAAGCAAGTTCAAGGTCAGCCTGCACTACATAGAGAGACCCTGTCTCAAAAAAAAAAAAAAAAAAAAAAAATTTTTTTTTAATTAAAAAAAAGAATGAATTAAAAATGAAAGGCCTTGGCCAGGCCTGGTGGCACACACCTGTAAACCCAGCACTTGGGAGGCTGAGGCAGGAAGATGGTCACAAGTTTGAGGTCAGCCTGGGCTACACAGCAAGTGTAGTTCAAGGTCAGTCTGAACTACATAGCAAGACCCTGTCTCGAAAAAAAGAAAAACCTGAAAGGCCTTGAATGTATTTTAAATGTTGTTCCTATACTAATGGGTCCCTGCCAAAAAAAACGCCCATCGCCGTCAGCCAGCAGTCAGGCCACCCAGTTGGTCACTGGGAACACTGACAAGTGCAAACCGAAGCGCTGGCTCCTGCCCATGGCCAGGAAGGCAGGGAGGCCAATCGCAACACTGCACAGGCCTCGACGCTGCCCTATGTGCGGTGAGGAAAATCCTTGGCCTCTTGAACCAGAACGTCTGGGCAATATTCGGTCTCTCCCACCACCCCCACAATACCCGGGGTTGAGCTCAGGGCCTTTGCACTGAGCTACCTTCCCCAGTCCTGTTTTTGTTTTTTCTAAGCTTGAGACAGGGTCCCTCTAAGTTACACGAACTAGACTTAAATTTGTGATCCTCCTGCCTCAGCCTCCCAGAGTACTGGGTTTACACATTAAATCTTTAAGGTATCTTAAAGACTTTGTGTACCAAAACTTCATTCATTCATCAAATATTTATGGAGGCTTCTTTTTCACAATAACTTTGCCAAACATTCAGAACAGCACTGTCCACAACACAGTCCCTGCCAAAACATGAGAGCTCCCGCTGCCCCCAGGAAGGCCACGCCCCCTAAGGGGCAGACCACAGAGCAAACCACGCCCCCTCACGGGAGCCTGAGAGCCGAGTGTTCGGTCTAACGGCAGGGACCAGCAAATGCGAACGCTTGTTTTCTTTTTCTCAGGCCACGGTCAAGGAACGACTTGACTGACTCTACTATGTTCAAGGGATGTCTCAGACGTCGATCATCAGAGCGTGGCTTAAATCAATAAAGGTTAAAAGATGAAACACCAAAACCTGGGACCACTCTGCAAATCACACCACGCGGGACATGGGGATAAGACAACCACCTCTACATTGCCCCAGAGCCTTCTCCAGCCACGGGCGCTGTGCAAAGCACCCCCGACGGCTCCAGGCAACCGCGACCAGCGCTCTCCTCTCGGAAGGTCTCACTCGGCTCCCCGCAAGTGCGAAGCAAGTGCGAAGCGGGATGAGCTGTTTAGCCCGGCATTCAAGGCCCCTTAAGGCGACACTAACTAACCTTCCCAGGCTTTTCTGCATTTCTCTGTAGGACACACAGCCTCCTTTTCTTACCTCTGCCTGGATGATGATTCTACAAATCCCTAGCTAATAACATTTTCTTCCTTCAAAGATTATCTCAACTACCACATCCTTCGTGGGACTCTTCTTGTTCCCCTCCATTTGAGAGTCCAGAGCATACAGTAGCGTAGCTCTCTTCTAGCACCTTTCATCTTATGTCTCATCTCATGACATCTGTTTGTTTGTTTGTAGACAGTCTTACTACCCTGCCCAGGCTGGCCTCGAATTCACTATGTAGCCCAGGCTGGCCTCAAACTTGCTATCCTCCTGCCTCAGCCTCCCGAGGGCTGAGATAACAGGGGTATGAGATGACAATATATCCAGCTGCCTTAGCTGTACTCTTTAATTGAGCTGAGCGTGTGCATCATCCCATAGACATTCAAATATTCAATGTGTTGAAAAAATACAATCACAAAAGATAAAGTTCATAGAAAGACATAGAAAGTCTGCCGGGAAGGGAGTGATCAAATCAAGGCACTTATTTTGAAAAATTGTGCTGGGCACGGAGGCACACACCTGTAATCCCAGCACTCGGGAGGCTGAAGCAGGAGGATCACAGCAAGGTCAAGGCCAGCCTGGGCTACATAGTGAGTTCAAGACCAGCCTGAGCTGCATAGCAAGACCCTGTCTCAAAAAAAAAAAAAAAAAAAAAAAAAAGTAAACCATGTAATGGTCCACTGGCATTGTATTTAAATCAAAAGTGATACATACTCAAAAATCACCACTTCCTACTTATTTTACAATACTTTATATTATTATCTCTGATCTTAAGGTTATACTTTTTGTCCCTTACATCCATAAGGTAACACTGCACCTTTTCCTTACTCTGTGCTGGATGATGTCACGCCGGTTGCTAAAACTGGCCATGTTGTAATAGTTAGACCATGGAAACTGGCAAACACTGTGGACCGGCGTTTTTGTTTTTCAAGAGCACTGGTTGTTACATTGACTCCTCCTCATTCGATGGAGCTCATCAGTAATATTATATACCTTCGACAACAGTCAGGAGCTTCATCCTGGGCTTCGGCTCAATGGCACACGCGAGTGTGTGGGAGGCCCTGGGTTTGACGCCCAGCACGGCAAAAAAGCAAGGACTTAAGCTTAACACTTAGCATGAACCGAAAACATCAGAATGAATGGACTTCAGGCCAGAGAAGCACAGCGCGCAGGTCCCTGGAACAGTCTTTTGAAGGCAGGAGTCTCCCGTAAACCCTTAGAGTGTCCCACTCCTAAAGCGTCCTAAAGGTGGCAGCTCTGTGGCTGCTGAGTTCAGCAATCTGGGGAACCGCATTTTGGTATTTCTTCTCCCAAATATCGAATGCAGTCATACTCTAATGGTTTGTGTCTCGATGACCCCCCAAAGCCTCAAGCGGTCATGGGGGGGCTTTTTCAGAGGTGGCTAGATCTGGGGTGTGGTGCTGGGATTGATTTGTGGTGCAGTGCTAGGATTAAACGAGCTAGGATTAAGGGTGTGCGTGCTACCAGCCTTAAGGGCGGGTAGCCTGGATAAAATACAAAATGCAGAAAAAGGCTTGTCACTTGCTTGCTTTTGCTGTCTTCTGCCTGCCATGGACTGTTTCTCCTCTGCGATGCCCCTGCACCGTGCCACCTGCCTTGGAGCCAGCTGAGCCAAATAAACCCTTCCTCCTTTAACTTCGGGTGTCAGGCACTTTGTCTCAGCAACAAGAGAAAAGACAGACTCCTTTAAAAAGCAGAAACAGGACCACACTACACGCTGTCTAATAAATCACTTTAAAATTTTAGTAAGTATGAAAAAAATTTTACTAAGTATGAGCAAATTTCCAACTATCAAATAATCCTCTATACCCTATTATAGCATACAACTTTAAAAAATGTTACTTAGAAAATGTGCTGGGTCTTTGCATTTGCCATTGTCTTCCCTTCTCAGGAGTTTCTGGTCCCTGTACCTCCTCCCCATTTAATCCAGCATCTTGTGCTGAGCTAGATCCCCAGACCCTTTTTTTCTTTTTGAGATGGAGTTTCACCGTCCTCAAACTTACAGTCCTCCTGCCTCAGCCTCCTGAGTAAGAGCGATTACAGGCACACTGCACCAAGTGAACCTTCTCAAGCATTTTTTAAAGTTAAAATCGGGCCAAAATGGTTGGAAAGGTGGTACTGAAGGACAAGCTGTGAGGATGTCACTTTTACTATCTAAGACCCAGCCTGGATTGGTCTATAGGAGGAGGGAAGGACAGGGCTATAGAAGGAGCACGGGAGGAGGGGATGCTGGCCCTGTCCGCCCTGTGCCTTGAGCAGATCAGTAATGAGACTCCCAAGCCTCCTAAAAGCCAAAACCCAAAGGTTACCCTCACGGCAAAAGAAGTAACAGCACTGTTAAAAGGCGGAGGCAGCTGGGTGGAGTTTGCACAACACCCCCGCATCGGCCTTCTGCCCGCTGCCGCACGGCTCTCGGTTTTCCTGGCAGACAGCTCAGCCTCAGGGATCGTAACACACATCGTCCAAGTAACTGAGAGGAACTGCCACAGGGCGGGAGTGAGGACCCACTGCTCAAACGTGAAGAATTTCAAGACAGTGAAGGCAGACAGCACTGACCCCAGCGGGGAGCCGAGGTCGCACACCCAGTAATCTGGCCCTGAAAATCACAGGTAACAGACAAGGGGTCCAGAAATAATAGTTCTCCACGGTCTTAGAAATATTAAAGCAATAGTCTCTCCAGAGGTGGGAATCAGAGACTAAATATGAAGTCCCAAGAAATTGATCATCATTAATCTGAGGTTTAAAATGAATGGAGAGCTGGAGTCGGATGTGGGGGCGCAGCCCTGAAATCCCAGCACTTGGGAGGCTGAGGCACGAGGATCGCCCGGGAATTCGGGGCTAGCCTGGGCTACATAGTGAGTTCAAGGCCAGCCCAAACTACATAGTGAGACCCTGTCTCCCCCCAAAAAAGATGGATAAAGAGGTGAAGAAAGAAATGGGCTATAAAATGGCAGAATAGGAGCCACACAGCTATAACAATAAAACACTGAATAAATACCTGAAGACAAAGAGATTTAGGAAGCAGCCTTGAGAAGATCACTCAAAATTAAGTGAAAATGAACAAAGATACATAAATGAGTATAAGAACAGGTGCTGGATTTAGAAGACAAAGGAGACAGAAAACAGCCACTAGGGTCCCTGAGAAGTGAATACTGTTCAAAACACATGCAAAAACATTAAAAGATCTTAAAAACTTTCAGGTACAAAAGACCACTTGAATCTATAGATATTACAGTACAAGAAGTCCTAGGAAAGTGACACAGAACAGCTAATGCCCACACATGCTATAAAAGTCTAAACTGCAAAAAAAATGAATCGAATGGGCACTTCCGATGGAAAAAGCTAGTCATGTGCAAGAGAGAAAAACATCAACTTGCTCTCGGCTTTCTCCTCCAGAAATATCTGATGCTAAAAAAGAACAGAGAGCAAAGTTTATGAAATCCTGAAGTCAGGAAAGTGTGACCCAAGACCCGGGGACTCAGTCAAATTGCCCTCAAATACAAAGGCAAAAACAGCCAGGCTTAAGAAATTAAGAACCCAGGGAAGACAGAAGACAGCGCCCACTGGGACTTCTTCAAAGCAAATAATGTGACAAGGAAATCCAGCCGACCAACACTGAATCAAAATAAAAATTCAAAAATGGCAAAAACTGAAACACTGGTAACAAATACTGAGTCCAACCGAGAAAAGGACTAGGTAAAAGAGCTATGGAAATGTGGTATTAGAACAGAATATAAATGTTATAATCTTTCGTTATAAAATTCCTAATTAACTGATAAAATGCTGGTGCTAGGAGAAAGAATAGCCACCTAAGGTCAGTGCTAACTTTTTTAGCTTTAGAAGAAGGACATATTTCTCAACTTGAAACATAAAGTTTATGGGAAATTATTCTAATCTCTTAAAATTTATCATCATTTAGTTTCTAAAAGACACCTCTAAGCTCTCTTGTGGAGAAGTCAGACATTCTTTCAGTCTCTCCTTAGTTTCTTTTCCTTTGCTTTACTAAAGTCAATTTTATTTTATACCTTTAAGTAAAATTACATCGGGGTAAAGGTCCCATCCATCTTAGTGACTTGCCTGTGGCAAGTTCCAGATGGAGTTCACAAAACGGTAATAACATGGCTTCTGAGTGATCGGATTTCTGGTGAGATTGCTTTAAAAATTTTTTTTTCTTCTTTATACTTTCTTGAATTGTTTGGCTTTCTTTTTCTAATGAGGATGGAACCCCAAAACAAGAAAATTTAATCATTACTACCTAAGAAAGCGATTCGATTGGTCTTGTTCTCCATTCCTAGCAATCAAGGCAAAAATCTAAACTTAAGGCTATTTGGTTACTATTATTCCTCTTCCCCCACCCCCACTCCACTTTATAGGGCATGAAAGTAAAGTCCAGGGCAGTTAAGTAATTTGTTCAAGGTCACCCAGCTAGGATGTGACCTCAGACAGCCAAGCTCTGAAGCAACTGGCTGACATAATTACCGAAGTTAATCTGATTCACCCAGCATCTCGCCCTCCCCCACTGGGTAGGCAGATCCTTTCTTGCAGTGGCAGCAGCATGATCTTCAACGAAATGGCTTCACATCTTCACATCTTAGTGGGCTCAGAAACTGGTACAAATCTATCAAAGAGCAAGCTGCAATGATGTACTCAAGAATTTTAAAAACACATATTTTTAACACACTAACAGAATTACTAGGAATCTAACCTAAGAAAATAACTGTAAAGACAGGAAAATGTATATGAAGATATTAAATGGAAGATTTATACTAGCAAATAGAGATGTATCGTCTACCAGATTGAGACAAATCATAGCAAAATTATATAATTGATCACTATGCAGGCACTAAAATGCACATTATGGGGAAATACTGTGCATTTCAGTATTCACCAAGTGAAGAGAGCACACTGACATTTCTCTTTCAACAGAATGAACTGCACAAGGCATTCATCACCAGTCCCTCCCCATACGCCACTAAAATGATAATCATTGAATAAAAAAGCAGCATCCATAAAAGGAGAGAAAGAAAAAAAAAAAGTGCAGAAAACAAGAACATCAGCAATATTTTAGAAGAAAGAAAGTGAACTGAAAGTGTTTAGTGAGTGAGATGGCTAAAGACTAACCCTGCACAGGGAGATGACAAGCAGCAGCACAAAAATTCCAAGACAAAACTCTGGGAGGCTCAGCATCTGTGATATCAGACAGTCCTGAAAATAGAGGGGCTTCACATGGGAGGACTGGCTGAGAATCTAGAAGCTCACCCACCCTCTGCAGCCAGCCACCCCCTTTCCCTAGCCCACCAGAGGCAGGACATTTCCCTTCAATGAACATTGCATCCAAAAGGACCCATGCTCAAGGGCCAGAACAACCACTGTACTGAACATAAGAGATTAAATCAAAGTCTGCACCCCAAATTGCTAGCCCCCCTTTCCGACCCATTTCTACAGTTTCTACTGCAAAATCTGGCAGCAAAACTCAAACCCCACAGCAAAACAAATAGATTTTCACTGTAGAAACCAGAAATACCCAACAGAAAAGGCCTGGAGACACCAATATCCAAGGGCCAACAAGAAAAATTATGTGTTTCAACCAAATGACACTGAGGAAAGTCCAACTGTGTACAGGTCCAACCAATATACACCCATCCCAATCGGCTTTTGTTTAAGTGCCTCACAATGAAACGTAAAACAGCCAAAGATAATCAGACATTTTAGGAACACTTTGAACATGAAAGAAGGGATCCAATCAAACAGTTGAGGAAAGAAAACTATGGAATCACTGTCGTAAGAGAACCAATCAATGACTGCTATTCTTCATACTGTAAACTTATTCATCTCCTTTGTTCCAATTGGGGTGCTCTGATGTCACGTGACTTCGCCTTCATTCCACCGCAGCAGGGTTGGAGGGTGGGAGCTGTTAGTGAGTAAATTCTCAGCTCCAATCACAGAAGTACACAGACAACGCCTGAACCAAAAAAGAAATCACGTGTGCCGCTTTACAGCGTACATCTGCTGAATGATTAAGAATTAGAAACAAGTTATATAAACACGGATGTGCATGTGTCACTGTAACACGATGACTTAACTCTTTCAGGAAGATACCTAGAATGGGATTAGGTGGGTCAAACGGAATGTCTAATTTTAGTTTTCTGAGGAATCTCCATACTGATTTCCATAGTGGTTGCACTAGTTTACATCCCCGCCAACAATGTAGACGGGAACCTCCCTACCTCTGCACAGCCTCGCCAGCATTTCTTATTATTTGATTTTTTTTTATAACAGCCATTCTTTCTGGAGTGAGATGGAACTGTGTTGTTTTCATTTGTACTTCTCTGATGGCCAGAGATGCTGAGCATTTTTTCATGTATTTACTGGCCATTTGTAGTTCTTCTGAGAAGTGTCTATTCATTTCACTTGCCCATTTTATGATTGGGTCTTTTATTTGGGGGAGGTGCTGATTTTTTTTCCTGGTTCTTTTCAAATTTGTGAAGATCAACACAAGAAAATGTTAAAATATTTGGAAATGATTATCTTACAGATGAAGAATCCTCTAACTCACATGTAGCCCAGGCTGGCCTCGATCTCACAGCAATCCTCCCACCTCATCTTTCTGAGTGCTATGATTACTGCCGTGCACCACCACACCTGGCTGATTTTTTACTGTAAATGTTAACATTTAAAAAAGTATATACATGTGTTACTTTTGTGTACAAAAATTAAGCTTAGGATGGTGGGGCACAACTGTGGTTCCAGCTACTTGAGAGGCTGAGGCAGGAGAATTGCTAGAGCCCACAAGTTCAGGATCTGCCTCAATACAGCAAGACTCCTCAATAAATAAATAAGACAAGGAAAATATTAAAGCAATCTACAAATTATATGGACAGTGTGATGCAGCAGTCTTTTAAGAAAGACTGGATGGAAAGGGTACTAGAGAGAACGAACACCAAGCAGTTAACAGTGATTAGTTATCTTTGGGGGAGAGGGAAGGACTAGACTGTATTTTATTTTTTCATTTCTTATTTTCATTTTTTACACTGAGGATGCATTATTTTTTTAAGAGCTGATTTTTTATGTTTATTTATTTTTTTATTAGTACATGTTTGTGGTACTTAACATTCATTTTAGGGAGTAAGAATATAGATTAACATATCTTAATTCTTCTTTTTCCTTCCCCCGGTATCACTCCCCCCTCCGTCTCTAAATCCTCTTCCCATTTGTAAAAGATCTATCTTCGTGTTTCCTATTGTCTATCTTGTATTTTGTTTTTAAAAGTACTTATACATTGGGTTTCTCCTATTAAGTTATGTGATATTAAAACTTGTGTTTGATTTATTTCACTTAAAATTATCATCTCATGATATATCCATTTTCCTGTAAATGCCTCAAGTTTATCCTTTTTTATGGCAGAGTAGTACTCCATTATACATAAATTTTACCCTTTCTTTATCCATTCATCTGTTGATGGACACACAGGCTGCTTCTAAGATTTAGCAATTATGAGTTATGCATAACTCATCACTGTAATATGATGTCTTTAACTCATTCAGGAAAATACCTTGAAGGGGAATAGCTGAGTCAAGTGTAATTTCTAAATTTCTGATTTTAGTTTTTGGAAGAATCTCCATGCTGATTTCCATAGTGGTTGTACAGTTTACAACCAACAGTGCTCCCACCTGCACTGTAAACCACCCCCACCTCACCAGCATTTGTTATTGTCTGATTTCTTGATGATAGCCATTCTTTCTGGAGTAAGATGGTTTTGGGGTTTGGGGGGGGTTTGATTTTGGTTTTGTTGGGGTTTTTATTTGTTTGTTTGTTTCTTTTTTTTTTTTTTTTTTTTTTTTTGAGACAGTTCACTATGCACATTTCACAGTTCACAGTTCTCATTATGCAGTTCAGGCTGGCCTTGAACTCACTATGTAGCCCAGGCTGGCCTCACTCACTGCAATCCTCCTGCCTCAGCCTCCTGAGTGCTTCGATTACAGGAGTGTGCCACCAGCTTTTCTGGAATAAGATGGAACTCAGTGTTGCTTTAATTTGCATTTCTCTAATCACCAGCAATGTCGAGCACTTCTTCCTGTACTTATCGGCCATTTGTACTTCTGTGAAGTGTCTATTCATTTGAGTGGCCCATTTCATGACTGAGTCTTTTATTTGGGGGGGGCTTTTTTTTTTTTTTAGTTCACTGTAAATTCTAGGTGTTAGTCCTCTGTCAGAAGTAGCTGGCAAATTTTCTCCCCATTCTCTTCCCTCTGCTGTCTCTTTTCACGGCTGGCTGTTTCCTCTGTTGTACAGAGGCTTTTTTGATATGATCCCGTGTTGATTCTTGAGGCCATTTCTTGTACAACTGGGGTTCCATTCCGAAAGTCCTTCCCCATGCCTACGTCTTCAAGAGTTTTATCTATTTTGTCTCCCAGCAGGTTGTTTCTATTTGAGCATGCATGACTCTTAAATAGACTTTTAAAAAGTGCGTGTGCTTCAGCGCAGCCGCCACCAGCACAGCACCGCGGTGGAACGGGTCCATTAGAAGCTCCCAGGAGCCCACAGAAAACAAACGTCAGGGGATGCAGTCGAGCAGCAAATGAGAGGATGAGTGTTTCCAGGGATCCATCTCAGTTAGGAAACAGGTCCACGCAGAGAAAGGTTTGAGAAAGAATTTTTAGTTTCCTTTTGCTTGTTAAGATGGGACAGGCTTACGTGAGCTTAACGACCGAGACATCTGGAAGAACTGACAGCAGGGACTGCTCACCCAGGCTCCCCGCAGGATTCGTCACAGGGGGCCTGAGGTGGGGACAACCCCATCTCCCGCACTGGATGAGCAGAGTGTGCCCCGCACCCCCTGTGGAACGTTACCCAGCCTTAAAGGGAGGGAAATCCCATCATGCTACAATGGGAACGAATCTTTAAAATATTATGCTAAGTGAAATAAGCCAGACACAAAAGGACAAATACCATTTGATTCCACTTACATAAGGGAACTAAAGTTGTCAAAACCTGGAACCCAACAGTAGATGGTGACTGCCAAGGGCTGTGGGAAGTGAAATGCGGAGCCGGTGTTTAATGAGTATGGAGTTTCCATTTTATGAAATAAGAAAGATCTAGAGATCTGTTATGCAACAATGGAATTACAGTTAACACCACCAAACTACACTTAAAAATGGTCAAGAGGGTACGTTTTATAGTATGTGGTTTTTACCACAATTAAATTTTTTTTCTTTTTCAAAAAAGCAAAAACAGAAAAAAAAGAGCAGAGAAGCGACATCAGGACCAAGTCCGGGGCAGAGAAGCAAATGAGGCTCAGGCGTCACAGAAAGACCCATGAAGGACTCCATTAAAGATCCAGGGCAGAAGGCACATTTGCAGCTGGGCGTACCTATAATTTGCACACCTATAATCCCAACACTCGGGAGGCCAAGGCAGGAGGATTGCCATGAGTTCGAGGCAGCCTGAACTACGTAGCAAGGCCCTGCCTCAAAAAATAAATAAATACGGCACATCTGCACAAGGTTCAACTTGCTCTGGTTTGGCTGATGTTAACATTCTCTAGTTTTTGACGGCCAACTTATTCCTCTCCCATGACAAACCCACAGTGAGCTCCTTAGAGCTGGGTTCCTTACAGGAACTGCGTCTTGGATTATGCACATTTTCATAAGAACACATCTCATAGCTCAACCTTGGCTGTGAACGTCTTGAAGATAGAAACCGTGTCTTACACCTCCTGTTTCTGAGTAGCCAAAAGAACAGACGCTGCAGTAAAAAGTAGCTGGTTCCTGAAAAGTCAGTCAAATCGACCTACCGAGTGTCTGCCACCAAGGGAAGCGAATCCACCTCACTTGAACCTTGATCCACACCCACTCATCCCCATGGCGTGGGTCAGAGTCAAGGCAGGGTAGATGGCAGACATGGAGGGCGCAGATCCGGGAGTCAGGCTGCCTTCAAATCGCGGTTCCACCAATTATCAGCAGTGTGGTTTGGGGCATATTACTTTACCTCTCTGTGCTTCGGTTTCCTCATATATAAGAATATGGACCTCTCAGCACTTTTTTTTAGAAAACAAACTAATGCATGTAAACAATGCCTGCCCTACAGTATGTGCTAGAACAGTATTGCTTATTTATCATTCAAACGGAATATGACAACCTGAGAGAAGGAGACAAGGCAGACAGTTGGAGCACCACATAAAAGTGAGCCTTTGTCCTGGTATTTCATATACAGCCTTTCCAAGAATCGGCTTGGCCAAAGCTAACAATACAGCACTGTGTACAAAGACGTGTTGAGCCCTCATCCGAATCCCTCAGTTTTTAGCAGTTCTGTCAACGGGCTATTTTATTTACTTACTAGCCTTCCAACAACATTTGGAATCTGCACAAAAGAAGAAATATGAAACTTTCGGACACTCATAATCACAAATCCTGAGCTGCTTCTCCAGGGTTCTCGAAATTCACACCAGAGTCTCCTCACCACACCTCACAAGCATTTCTAATTCCTGACTTGCACTTAACGGAGAACACACATGCACTTTGTCAGCAAGCGCTCCAAGTCACCAGCCTTTGAAATCATTCCAAAAATACACCTATGTATGGGTGGGAAGATAAACAGAGTTGTGTTATATCTATATATCTTATTCCATTTTTAAATCACAGCACTGGGCTCATTACTGATCATTTGCAAAATTAAGCTGACAGGCAATCACTGCTAAGCACTACTAAATCTAATTTGGTTTGCCAGGGTATGAGCCAAACTGTGAACATCTTGGTCAACTTCCTCCCAGTCTTTTCTCTCACATCTTGGTCAACTTCCTCCCAGTCTTTTCTCTCACATCTTGGTCAACTTCCTTCTAGTCTTTTCTCTCACATCTTGGTCAACTTCCCTCTAGTCTTTTCTCTCACATCTTGGTCAACTTCCCTCTAGTCTTTTCTCTCACACCTTGGTCAACTTCCTTCCAGTCTTTTCTCTCACACCTTGGCCAACTTCCTTCCTCTTCTCTCATATCTTAGTCAGCTTCTTCCTGGTCTTTTCTCTCACATCTTGGCCAACTTCCTCACAGTCTTTTCTCTCACATCTTCGTCAACTTCCTTCCAGTCTTTTCTCTGTGTGCCATTTAATATATAAAATAAACACACTGGAGTTGGAAGGAAAGGAGCACGCCAAGACTCCAGGGATTCTACACAGCCAGAGTCCTTGATCATGTCTGGATCAGGGTCCCTGTTATCAGTCTCCACTCTTTAAGGTCACAGGATGCAATGGACCCCTCATCCTGTGCTGAAGTTGCTGTGAATAGGGACAAGGACAATCCCCATTAGCACCGCCCAATCTTACATGCAATTTGCTAGGGAAGTGAACACAGCAGTATGGGGACACAGTCCTGTTATTCAGGACTATGGTGGTTTCTGATGCTTCATGGTGTCTAGATGGGAGTGTCTGTCTCCAGTCCTTGGCCCCCAATCCCAAGCCCCTGTGGACAAGAACGCCCCACCTGGGCTGCAGTTAAGAAACACTAACCTGAGCTCCCGTCTATGAAAGGCACACATAGCATTCAGCAAGTCCTAGTAGCAGAGGCCCGAGTTGTACTAGAGCAAAGTAAGGAAAATGGGGAAAACCAAACAATGCTTTGCTGCTTTCCTTAATTGGCAGCGATTTACTGTGGCAGCCTCCCCCACCCCCAGGACTGCAGGACTCCAGCTTGGCCTTCTGAAAGCCTAAAAATACCTCGCAGGCCTGCTGCATTCCAGGGTCACAAAACCCCTTAGGATTCAAAGGCTCCAGGTTGAGAAGCAAAAACCTCAGAGTAAATGAAAATTGAAACCTGAAGAATTTTGACCCAGGTTGACTGATAACCTGAAATATACAAAGTCCCTCCTAAGGAATTTTCATAAGTACCACCTGAAATGTAAGCAAACGAAGGAACAATTTGCTGTTGACTTTTTATGTATGCCAACTGCCCATAAAAATTCCTCCCCTGCTTTGCAGGAACAGAACTCTCAAGAACAAATGACCTAATTAAACCTGAGATTTCCTGGCTAAAAGCTATGCAGCAGACTGCAATGCAAGGAAATGATGCAGAATCGGAGCGGGGCTGGTGCCAAGCTGATTGAGCGAATTAGGTCTGCCTTTTTCTTTTTTTAATGTGCATATCTAACACCAGACCCAAAAATGTGAGAATAGCAGACATGCTTAACTACTTTTATTTTTGAAGCAACCAGAATGCATATTTCCCCACTTACCTACTGCACATTTTTCAAAATGTGATTATGCGGCACTATGAATGCATCTTTTTGGCACAGTTTCTTGGTCTGCCTTTGTTGTTGGGTTGCTGCCAGTGCAATACAATGGTGTGGATCTGTTGTCGCTCATTCCAGCTTTCAGAAATGTGCGAAATTATCCCACTCTTTCCCTGGGTTTAAGACCCCCAACCCTAACTGATCTGCACAGATGTTCAAGGAGAAAGACTGTGTTTTCTTTAAATGCATGCGAAGGGCCTGGCGAAATGCTGCACAAAGAAATGCAAAAGTCAGCACTGTGAAGGAAAAGCTGATGATGAGCTCACTTCCTTCTCTCTCCAGCTTCTCCACTTCCAAAAAAAACAACAAACATGGAAACCGTTGCATCGCCCAAGGCTTAAAAGAAAGTGGAAGTGGGCAAGGAAGGGCCAACAACAGTTAACTGTTCTCTGTCCTTTTACGCTGAACGTTCAGGAGCTGCTCGTTTTGTGGGTCTTTTCAGGGTGCCATGCTAGAGGCAGCTCTGTGATTCTTTCTTTCGGCTAAGACCCTTGGGAAGGCGAGGTCATGGGGAGATTTAGAGCGGGTCAGGACACCAGAGTCCCAGCTAGCCATGGAGCGGCCCCACGGCACTGTCTGAGACCACCCCTGTCAGCCACGCCAATTCCCAAAATACCCATTCCCAGAACCTTGCTGATCTTGCTAGTTTCTCCTTTCCTCCTTCCAACCACTCCAGTGTCCAAGGTCACCAAGCCCCCAGGTAGCACAAATTAAATCCGTAGCCACACCCTGGCCTCTGCTCCAGGACTTCTGGGTCTCATTCCCTTACTCCCCCCCCCAGCATAGGGCGGAGTGCGGGAAGACCAAGCAGGATTTCCACAGCCTGAGTCGACAGGGACATCTTTTCTTTGTTCCATCCAGAAGAAAACCACTACTGTGACACGATGCTGGCAAACACCCACAGGGAGAATGAAAACAGCTGTAGTCAAGAGACCAACCAAAAAAAAAAAAAACCTCTCAGGCTGAATTTGATTTTCTGTATGATAGGGAGGAGAAGGAGATAGAAAAATGAGAACAAGTACATGTGCAGACACACGCAGGGGCACAAGTACGTGCGAATGGCAAATCCAAACACGTCATTCACGCTGACCGCTATTTCAAAGGCTGCCTCGTGGAAGGGAGAGGGGACTTAAGCACATCATGTAAGTTCTCCTAGCCCATACATACCTCAAAATTTTGCATAATCTTTAAATAATTTAGGTCTGCTATTATTACAGCCTCAAAAGTAAATTTTCAAATCCTTGATAAAATAAAATGAACTTCCATAAACCTGACAAATGAAACTCAGTTACCACCTCTCCCACCCAAACTCCTGCTAAAATGACAGTGGCCATTTTTTTTTCTAAGGACAAAGAAGAGCAGACAAGGCAGCCCACTGACTCTTGGTTGATGGAAGGCAGGGAGAAGTAAGTCCTGATCGGTAATCTAAGGGATGCTCAGAGGTCCTCCGACCCACAGGCCAGCCCTCCCCAAGTCCTAGGGTGTCACACTAAAGGGGGGTGGAAGGGGGCGGGGGAGAGGGACAGGGTGCAGGGCAGTACACAAACAGAAGAGACCTCTGCACAAAGGGGGCCTTCTCCAGCTGCCCCAGCCGGGAAGATGCTTATGATCCAAAGCAATTAAGCCAGGAAGGTCAGAATCTCACACGCACCAGGCACAAGAAAGAGGCTGTGATTCAGAGCTGAAAATGAGTGAAGACATGGTGGGAATTAAGGAAGAATCTGCTCGCTACAGCACGGCCCTGCAGGCCCCCTCCTCCAGCTGCTTCCAGAGCTGATCCCAGGGAGGCTGCTGGGATTATTCTCGCAGAATGTCAATGAACACAACGCTGACGTTCGAGGGTTTCCGCCGACAGAAAAATAAAAAACTAGGCGCTGCTTTATCACTTGAAAAAAAAAAAAAAATCAAAACAGACAAGCCCTGGCCATATGCATAAAGATTCAAATCTGATTTTAGTACCTTATTCTTCATACCTGCTCTTAACAGCCACAGATCAGTAATGTTTAAGGAAAGCCTGAAGATGGGAGTTAGAAGCAAAACCAAGAGGCAAAAAGCCTTCTAAAAACACACATTCTAGAAAGCAGAAGGATATTTTTAAAAACCCAGACTATCCCCAGAGAGAATATTTCTTCCAAAATACAGGAAGAGATGCTATGAGAAAAGACCAAATAGCTGCTGGACATTAGCAATACAGATAACTGAAATCTTTATTTATATAGTTAGTTGAAAGGTTAATGTGAAGAACTTTCATAGGAAGTAGGGCAAAATATAAATAGATTAAAAAGTTTTAAGGCAGAAATGTAGAGAATTTCCCAGACAGCCTAATACTTAAATAGTGCTGTTTCTAAAAAATTCAAAAAATGTCTCTGGCTGACAGACAAGGGTCTCCAGACTAAAAGGAAAAAGCAAAGCCCCCGCTTATATGATTTTAAAAGGACCCCCACTGAGGTATATGGTAAAGCAGTGAAACTTTAAAATGAGAAACTAAATGATTCTAAAATATTCCAAAGAGTAAGGAGAATCACACAGGGCGGATGTTGGAGGGCAATGGAGGAACGTCATGGAATTTCAAGGGTAATCACTTTTATTTCTAATTCTGCATACGGTAAAACTGTCATGTAAACCTCAGCATACACTACAGATCTCCTTACATGTTTTGGTTCAAAAGAAATGTGGCTCCCTTTTAGCCTTTCTTGAGAAAGCTACTGGTGTGGAGGACCACCTGGAGGACTCTCCTTGAAAGAAGAGCAATTATCTCCATTTTGGCTGAACCTGGCCCTATTTCCATGTATTGATATGTACAGAGCTGGCTAGGACTTTTCCTTATCTCTTTAATTGGCTTTAGGCAGTGCGAATCGGTCCAGCCAAGGTCCTGATGTGTAGTCTTTGAAGCAAGGCCACAGGCCTGTGTTTCCCCGCCCTTTTGCACCCAATACATGGTTGAGCCTGGCGGGATGAAGAGCCATGCTGCACGCTGTCGGCTGGGATCGAGCCTCGAGAAAGAGGCTATGACTTCCCAGGGCATAGAAGATTGCACATCAGAGCTGAAGCACCAAACCCAAAACATTAGATACTATCTTGAATTGTGTTATGCAGATTACTCCTTCTGCATATCCTTCCCTCTGCATATTGCGAGGGTGATTTCAGGCCACCTACCTAGCCCAGCTCATGGTACTCAAGTACTTCCCACCACTCTCACAGTCACTCATCCCCGAGCCACTCCCCTCCTTGAGAATGAATAAAAGCTGGGTTCGGCCCTGGGTCGAGACCTTTGTTCCAGTAGCCACCATCTTGGCTGGACTTAGGACCCCTTGGCTCCCCACAACTATAAATATGCCTTAGTGTCTTTATTCTTGCTGTGGGTTGCACGGGAAGTGGTAGATTGGAATTAACTCTCTAGAATTCCAATAAATTTTCCATGGGATTACAAATATAAACTTCCCAGACCGTGTCGAGGACTGGGAAGGGCTCACTATATACTGGAACATGTGTTCTGTCAAAACAAAAATCTGATGATCTGGAATCCAGAAAAGAGCAGGTCCAAGGAAGAGGAAGAGCAGAGAAAAGTCCCTGAATGACGACCATGCAGACAGGAGCTGGAAGACAGGGGTGCTGCAGAAAGTGGGGGCCTAAGTGAAAAGACACTGGGGGAGCCGCACAGTTACATGTGGTTTAGGATTCAGTAAACACTAGTTGAAAGAAAACTGACAAGCTTTTTGAATTTATTTGGGAGAAAAATGAGCAATAGGTAAGTAGAAAAATCAAGTCAGTTTCCCCTTACTATAATGAAATACCTGAGGTAATTAATTTATAAAGAGAAAGGGTCTATTTAGCTCAGGGCTCTGGAGTTCTGGACCAAGATCATGTGGCTGCATTGCTTTGGGCCTCTGGTAAGCACAGCACATGCATGGAGAAAACCACTTACACCCTGAGCCAGAAAACAGAGACTGAGACGGGTCTTACAATCCCCTGCAGTAAGAGCAGGTCCCTAGTGACTAGTGACGTAGGGCTCCCCAGAAGGTTCCACCTCCTAAAGGATCAGACTAGGAAAGCTGTGAATAATGTCACCTTGGGGACCAAGCCTTTAACACCCAGGCCCTTTGAAGGACACCTATCCCAAACACAGCATCAAGCAAACTTTTAAAAGTAAGTTCCTTCCAGGAAAAACAAGGCTTTAAAGAAAATATAACATCTGGCAGGAACTGGCTCGGCAGTGAGCAGCAGCACACAGCCGCAAGGATGCACAGGCCAAGCCTGAGTTCACTCAAGACAGGTCTGGAATCACACGGGCAGGTGTGGTGTGGAGAGCTGAGCTGGCAGGAAGTTCGGGACCCGATTTTGGCACTGCCTCTTCAACAGCCTGGGGGGCGCATCATCCTGTTTTGGTCCTCTACTCCACCCGTGAGGTCTCACTGTATTTACCACTGCACACACCAAAGGAGGGGCTCCACCTACAAGGGAGAAAATGTGGATACCTCAAGAGAGTCTCCAGGACACAGAGTTCAGGAACGAGAAGCAAAGGCAGCCCCCAGGGGGAAGGCTGGGGGATCCCGAGCCTGCGAGAAACCCAGCCTATCTGGAAAAGCACAGGCGAGCTCTGGACCACGGCTCCTGGAGGACAGCGCAGAGGATGGGAAGAGCTGATGAAGCTGAATATCAAAGGGGCTCAGACCTCAGTGAGAGCTTCAGAATGAATGAGGTAAGTATTGGAAAACGAAGCAAAGGGAAAGCACACAAATACTGACTCCAGGGAAAACACAATTGGGCAACAAAGGGAAATTAGTCGTGGTACATACAGGAGCCTCACGGCTCAGGGAGGACCGCAGTCAGCAGTCACGGCAGAGTCCAGTGGCGGGACACCGCATCCCAACCTAGTGGCAGGTCTCTTATTCTTGCAAAGGTGTACATCATCACTACTGCTCATTATTAGAAAAAATAAAGATCATGCTCCTCTTGGAACCAACATAAATTTTAAAACATAAACCATAAAGTTTTCGATGAAAATATAAGATTTTTATTTATTTATTTGTGTGTGTGTGTGGGTACCGGGGTTCGAACTCAGGACCTCGCGCTTGCCAGCAGGCGCTTGTGCCACTGAGCCATCTCACCGGCCCGAAAATATGAGATTATTAAATGTTCTCTCAAACTGCAGAAGATCTTTTTAAATGTGATTTAAATCCTAGATACCACAAAGGAAAAGACAATAAAGGACAAAACCAAGTAGCAGACTACTATTCAGAGAAAGGCAGTTGAAATACATACAAAGGGCTAATTTCCTTCATATACAAAGGAACCCCTACAAATTAACACACACACACACACACACGAATACATAATGTAAAAGAAAAATGAACAAAGGACAGGAATGGGTAGGGGAGGGAAACACAAGGAAACACAATTGGCTTGTGGACATTTGAAAATGTGTCTGATCTCAGTAAGCATTAAGAAAAACTGGCAGCCAGGCGTGATGGTGTATGCTTGTAATCCCAGCACTCAGGAGGCTGAGGCAGGAGGGTCACTGTGAGTTCAAGGCCACTGTGAGGCCAGCCTGGGCTACATAGCGAATTCAAGTCCAGTCTGAACTACACAGTGAGACCCTGTCTCAAAAAACCAAAAAACAAAAGAAAGAAAAAAAGAAAAAAGAAAAAGAAAAAGGCATCTGATGGATCAGACTAGGAAAACTGAAGACGACTGGGTCCCAGGGTGGGGCACACTGGCCAGTGCAGGTGACAGGCAGGTAGGTACACAGTTACAAAGATCCCACAGAGGAGCCAGACTGCCTGCATTCAAACGGACCTCAGATGAGTTACTTCATCTCTCCCGCCTCGATTTTCTCATTGACAGAAACTGTAATGATAATCTCCCTCCTTTAAAGGTTGCTCTGTAGATTTTACAAATTAATCAGTAAAACCTATGAAAGATTTCCTAGCACAAAGTTAGCACTACATAAGAGTCTGTAAAGCAAATGAACAAGGAGGTATAAACTCTTACAGCAATATCTGTATTAAAAACCAACTGACTCTTCGACCATGGACCCCACTCCTAGGAATTTATATTTCAGATGTACTCGAAAAGAGAGTATCAAGGATATTTACTGAGTGAGATAGCTCAGCAGCATATGCGCCTGCTTGGCAGGCGTGAAGTCCTGAGTTCGACTCCCGGTACCCACATAAAAGGAAAAAAAGGGCCGGTGATATCGCTCAGCGGCATAAGCGCCTGCTGGCAAGCGTGAGGTCCTGAGGTCGACACCCAGTACCCACGAAAAAAAAAAAAGGATATTTATTGCAGCTTTGTTTATACCAGTGAAATACTCAAAACAACCCAAATCTCTATCAATAAGAAAACTTTACAGGTATTTAACGTGACCCCTCTTTTAATGTGGATTAAAGAGGAGGCAGCAAGTCTGTATACACAACCTAGAACAATGTGCAGAGCGTATGGACGTGAAGAGAACAAGGGCAACACAGAATGAGGCACGCCGCCACGTGTGTTAGACGTCTACACGTGCCATAGTGCAGGAAGGATGTCTTCTAAATGATAGGAGATCATTATGGCGAGGTTCTACGGGGCCTGCTCTCGTGGGTGAGAATTCTTAATGATGCTAATGTATTGGAAAAGCCTGTTCTCTCAAGTGAACTTTCCCCGTGTAATCTGACTTTCACTATTTGCTTAACAAGCTTTTTTCCCACAGCAATGTAAACATGGACTTTTTTCTCAAAACAACAAAACATTTCATTCCCTCTAGTATGAACATAATATACCAAGTTACAGTACAATTTTAATTTCGTTTTATTTTGTTTTGTTGAGACAGAGTCTTGCTATGTATTCCAGGCTGGCTTTCTTGAGCTCACTAGGTGGCCCATTCACTGACCTCAAGCTCTTGGAGATCCTCCTGCCTCAGTCTCCCAAGCGCTGAGATTTTAGAAATGCACCACCATGCCCAGGTTAAATGGTTTCAAAAGTTTAAAAATAGACTCAAACATTAGCATCTTAAAGTAAACTAAACTTCTGGTATTTTCCAGATGAAAAATACCAACCTCTGTCAGTTCTAACTGACACCCTCTTGGCCCTCCCAGATCTTGGCTCCAATTCTGAGATCCTTCCCTCACCCACAAATGCAAATATTAGGGCCCACAGGAGGGAGCAAAAGCAACAATAAGGACGGCAACATAATTCTTAAAACAATTATGAACGGGAGCTTGTTTCATATTAAACAAAAATCTAAGCTCTCTAAAGGACTAATAATGCTTTCATTGGATGCACAGCAGTAGGTAAAAATGCAAAGTGAAGGCCACAGATGTCACTTTGTTTTCAGTTAAATACAAATCAAACAAGTCTTAATCCAAGGGATTCCATGAGGAAGAATCGGAAGTCTTTTGCTTGTGCACGGGCCCACCAAGGGCGCCCCAGACTCCCCAACTCTCTCAGCCAAGAACAAAAGTACCTCTTTCCACCTCCTCCAAAGGAGAGGTCCTGGCAGTGCTGCCCATTGGCTGTTGGGCAAACAGAATCCAGCTGTTCCGTCCACCCCTAGGTAGCTCAGACAAATGCCACGCTCTTGAAAGGCACCACAACCACCAGCGAATCAACAAATTGTACTGGAGGCCAACACCACAGGGCGATCTCCTGAGCCTCTCTGCCCCACTGGTCCCCAACAACCTTCAAGGCTCCCAGGTACACTGTTCTCTGCACCTAGGGCCACCGCCAGCAGTGTGACTCATGAAGGTAGCTGGGCAATCCGGCAATTTACTCCAAATTGCGCTGAAGACAGGTAATCATGGGCTGTTTGCAAAGGTCAAGCTAAGTTTAATTTATAGGCCAATAATGCATGATATCATAGTACCAAAGAAACACTTTTTCCCCTCTCTAAATGGGTATTTGTTTTTAAGATCTTGTAGCTCATGACTTGCAAGAAGGTTGCTAAAGCATTTCTTGCCCTTGCTAGAGGCTCACCAGGCCTGTGCCAGAGAGAGAGAGAGAGAGAGGGAGAGAGAGGGAGAGAGAGAGAGAGAGAGAGAGAGAGTGAGAGAGAGAGAACACCTAGATGCTAAAGGATAGGGGGAAATAAACAGCCCTCCAAGGTTAGGATCAGAATAGATCTAGATTTGCCATCCATCTGTGACTCTGAATCCAGGGATTTTACAGACCAGGGGCCAAAGAGCCCTGAGGTCAGCTCAGGTTTGAGAGGTTCATGGTACTTTTACTAGAAACTCCAGGAGGGTGCCCCACCTTCATTCACTCCACCGAGATTTAATGAGCACCTACAATGGGCCATGCTCTTTGCTAGGCAGTAGTGCATGGAGCGCATAACTCAGGCCAGAGTCCACAGCTGCACAGGACACACACTGCCGGGAGGGCAGCGTTGTCAGTCCTCACCTACCCACACCGCTACGCCCAAGCTCCGGCCAGCAAGGCCCGCAGGAGTCTGAACTGTCACAGGGATTCCTCTGACTCACGCACTCCTTTCACACTCAAGACTTTTCTAGAAACGCTCCTGCGTTTGTTTGCTAATTCATACGGAAAACTGAATGATTTTAATAGCAAGTGAATCCCCAACCCCCTCCCCCAAACACCATTTGGAAAAAAGCCAAGAGATAAATGAAAGGCACAGGAGGGGCAGAGACCTTGCAGGCCCTAAATTCTTCTAAGCTCATTCTGGGAAATCTCCACCCGACAAACATTCAAAGAGCAAGTCATCTGGGAACCCCTCCCCATCGTGTGAACAGAGTGCATTCCTCCGAGGAAAGGTCAACAGGAAATGACCTAACGGGACCGCTGACCTTATCATGTTGACTTAAGGATTACTGAGGCAAGATTATAGGAGGGAAACAAATACGCAGAACATATGTAGGATATATTATACATTTGAAGAAAAGAAACACTGCAAAAAATTTAAAAATTAAGGAAAGTGCAGGATGCTGATGGAAGACATATAGTAACTAGCTTCTGCTCCACTTGCGACGAACCCAAAGTGACTAAAAATCAGATCTATTTTTAAACAGTGAAGGACATGAAAGAAATCTAAATAAGGTAAATATGAAGAAGAAAGCAATCTGTGTGTGGAGTCATGGTAGTTAATAAAGTATACATGTGTATTTGTATTTTTGCCTGATTCCATTCTTCACTTTTTAAAAACATTTTGTTTTGTTTATTTAAACATTATTTATTTTTAAAAATAAGTCTTGGTGAAACAGCCAATGGCATATACTGGGCCACGCTTGGATCTATCTAGGACAGCTGGTCTACCCAGGTTATCTTGCGGCAATGCGGAGGGCAAAGCAGACGGCGACTAACCCAAAGCCTGTAACACGCTCTGGCCAGAGCAGACCTCATTTCACAGCCCCTGCACCACGCAACTTTGATTTTTATTTTTATTAGTACATGTTTGCCGTACATAATGGTTACATTCCTCATGGGGAGGGGGTACACGCACACAACACATCTTCATTCTTTTTTCACCCCCTCTCCCTCCTCCCTCCATCTCTTGGTCCCCTTCCTTTCTGCAAAAGATCTATTTTCTATTCTCTGTCTTTTATATTTTCTATCTCTTCTTTTATATTTTGAGTTTTCATATAAGAGAAGCCATGCAATATTTAAACTTGTGTGTCTCATTTATTTCACTTAGCATTATGGTCTCAAGGTGCATCCATTTTCCTACAGACGACTCAAGTGTATCTTTCTTTATGGCAGGGTAGTGAGTGCTCCATTGTATATAAATAGCACATTTTCTTTATCCACTCTTCTGTTGATGGACATATAGGCCACTGCTTCCAAGATTTAGCTATTAGGTTTTGGTTTTGCTTTTTTGAGGCAGGGTCTCACTATGTAGTGCAGGCTGGCCTTGAACTCATGGTGATTCTCCTGCCTCAGCCTCCCGAGTGCTGGGATTACAGAGGTGCGCCACCACGCCCAGCTGATTTAGCTATTATGAGTTGTGCTGTTATACACATGGGCATGCATGGATCACTATAACATGGGGTCTTTAACTCTTTCGGCAGGATACCTTCCATTCCCGTCAACACTCAGCCCCAGCCCTGACCACTGTCACCAAGCCACAAAACACAGGTCACAGTGGCTCTCATGGGCTTCCATGGGGCGAGGCTTCAGTTTCCCACCACTAAATCACATGACTAGGATCCCGAGAACTACACTATTTGTCAGAGCAGCATCCTGAAAAGTCACATTAAGCCACAAGACCATACTTGTCCCCAAAATGCCGTGAAGGCGGGGGGCGGAGGAGTACCACAGTGCTAAAAATGATGACAAAACGATCTGGTGGCTAATGATTTCCATGCTTACAACTCCACATCTACTCACTACCGGACGCCAGGGTGACACCGGTGAAGCACTCACTCGGGGTGTGAGACCGAAGGGGGCCTCAAAACATGCAGTAATTAAACAGACATTATTTTAATGACTACACTTTGAAAAACCAAAAGTAATTTTTAAAACCCAGATGAACAAGACAATGCAATTTTCAATCAAGAGGAGATCTGAGCGGGATTCACCTCACTACCCTCCTGTGAGGCACCTCAGGAATGGCGGGGTGAGGACAAGCCCAAACCGAGCCCGAGGAAAACCTGCTCCCACCCATGAACCGTGTGGCCTTGAGCATGCTCCCCAGCAGCCTCCGTTTCTCTGGTGAAAAAGGAAGATTATACCACACTCACTGAATATATGAGCAGAGAAAAATATACGCCAAGTGCCAGGCACAATGTCTAGCACACCACTGGCACAAAATTGGCACCAGGACAGCATCCCACCAAGAGTCCTGACTCCAGAGACAAGCCGGAAGGGGCTTCCTGCATGCTACGGGGCCCTCTCGTTCCTGCACAGACGTTCAGGCAATGTTCAGGAAGTGAGTTTTGATGGGTTTGGAGGTTTTCCCTACAATCGTCTTGAAGATGACTCTTCTTGCTCCGCTCCTCAATCTCCAGAACCGACGGACCTTGCTGCACCGAACCATGCCAGGCAAAGCGAGTAGGCGATGAACTGAGGCCATGCCCTTCCTGTACCACCCTTCAGGTAAAGAAGCAGGTCATGCCCCCGACACCACAGGGGCTAGGAGACCCAGCCACTGTGCACCTCCCAGAACTGTCTTCCCTTTAGCCAAGCATGGGATCACACCCGCAGGACAGTTTCTGATTCTCTGCAGTTCTCTCTGACTCTGTTAACAACCTCAGAGAAGTGGGCGGCTGTTCCCCATCCCAGCTCCCTGCCCTGGCTCTCCCACCAACTCAAGCCACACACACACTTGCAGGTGTACTCAGGTGCCTTTGGAATTACTTCTGAAATGGTACCTAGGGTCTGGGCTCATGCTTCTACCTCCCAAACCAAAGCATCCAAAGTCTTGGGACTTTGAACTTCCAAACCGCAAGAAAAGAAATTCCTTGCAATAACCGTCTTCCCCCGCAAAATCACCCCTCACCCAAGGGTCCCACACATCTTTGTTCATTTGTTATGTGCCCTGGACACACTACTAGAAAGAAAATGTTCTCCAAGTAGATGGCTTTGATAGCACAGCAGGGATACATTTGCAATGCCACATTCTGTAGCCAAGAGTATGTCGCACATGATTGTTTACATGTGTGCAGACTTAGTGTAATCTGCAGGAGAGGAAGAACTTTTTAAAGACTTTGCTTTTCATGAGTCTCTGAAAAATAGTTTAATCTTCACATTATAAGTAACATGGTTTTTTAATTATACAAGCAATAAAAGTTCATCATGGGAACTTTAGAAAATAGAGAAAAGTTCAAAGCAGAAAATAAAAACCACTGGTATTGATTGGTCCTATCTGAAAGAAACCATAAATAACATTTTTCTCAATGCACATAAGTATATACCATGCATAAAATTTTAAACAAATGAGCTCATCTTTTAAGTAGCAAATGAAGAGCATAATCACGAAAGAAGTAGCAAGGAACCTCCAGACACAGGAGGAACAAGGACGAGTTTTGGCAGTAACTCAGCCCTCTGCACCCTGCGGAAAGCCATTGGAAATCTATCACAGTAAAAGACTCGCTGCCATTAATCTCCCTCAAGATACCCACCCTTGCTTCCAACACACTGCTCTCATCGTTCTTGCCACTTTCTGATGCATCTCTGGAAGTTCTCTTTCATGCATGTCTTTAGCTGTGCTCTCATGGCTGCCTCCACACCCTGAGTTGATTCAAAACATTTACCTTTCATGGTCATTTTGACTTTGGGAAGCAGCCAAAAGTCACACAGTATCAAATTCAGTGAATAAGGTGGGCCTGACTTTCTATTGGATGGCATTCGGCAACCATATTCATGATATTTTTTTTTATCACAGCTCATAAAGACACTCATGGAAGAGGACTTCCAGAACTGCTTCGGAAAGTGGGAAGAACAACAGGATGTTTTCAAACCAGGCATGGTGGTTCATGCCTGTAATCCCAGCACTCGGGAGGCTGAGGCAGGAGGAAGACTGCCTCGAGTTCAAGGCCAGCCTGGGCTACCCAATGAGTTTAAAGCCAGCCTGAACTACATAGTAAGACCCTGTCTCAAAAAAAAAAAAAAAAAAAACAGTGTGTTCAAAGCAAGGGGGAGTACTATGAGGGGGACTGATGGCAATGTGTCTTTTACTGGAAATTTTTTTAACCGTTTGCTGTATATTGCAACCATGTCCTGTATGTACCGAGCACCTACATATTCCAGGCACTTTTCTGGGCACAGGGAGTGCAGGGATGTAACATGCTTAAGTAGAAGTTGCTATCAATATGTGGAGAAAAACTTCCCGAGCTTCTACCCCAGCTTTGTCAGTTATAAGCTGTGTGACCTTAGACAAATCACTTGATGGCTCTGCGCTTCCGTGCCTGTTCTGTAAAACCGGGATAAAAATGAGGTGGGCTGTGCTGCCCAAATGAGTCTGTAGCTGTGAAGCAGTTAGGACTCAGCCTGGGGTTCAGAAGCGCTGCGACAAACAGAATCATGGGCAAGTCAGCAAAGACATGGTCCGGGTTAGCATCCCAGGGTAGACCTGAGCCAGGTGGGTGTGAGGGCCAGGGCCTGGGGGAAAGCAGAAGGGGTGGGAAGCAGAGAGACAGGAAGGCGTAAGAACCTGGCCTAGACCAGCCTGGGCGGGAGGCAGGCAGCGGGAGGGGGAGGCCCAGGAGGAAGGATATGGGTCCAAGACGCCAGGTGTCTTCCAACCACCCTCACGATCAGTTACAGCAATGCAAAGTCACAGTGTCCGCACTTGACAACCATTCCCAAAATGATGGCTTTCTTGACAAGGCCAATAAAGTCCAAGGCTGCTGACTCAGGCATTCTGACCTCTCTGTAAAAGGGCAGGGGTGTAGTGCGGGGCTCCTCCTCTCTGCTCGCCCACATGGTCTCCGAGTCCCTCGGGCACAGCCCGGCAGGCTGCATGCCTGCTACGTGTGTCTTATCTGCAAGGCTGCTGAAAATAAAGATCTGAGAACAGGGCTAGGTGAGGATTGTGGTCTTTGCTAATTCACGACAACTGGATTCCTTCCATTCCAGGACAGAAAAGAAGTAAAATCATATACAGATTCTAGAAGTGTAAGGAGCCTGAGTCAACCTCTCTTACTAAAAAAAATGTTATTCCTTGATGTGCTTATCTCTGTTTACATGTTCTGCACAGTTAAGAGTCAAAGCGTCCTCAGTTAATGACAAAAATAACAGCTACCATATTAAAAGATATTTTATAAATTGTCAGTCCCTTGTTATAGATTATTTTCAATTCTCAAAAAAAAAAAAAAAAATCCTAATCTTCAAAATGCTGATCACAAGGGCTTTTATAAGCAAGTTATTTAAAATTCATGATTTATATCCCAGTAGGTATCACTGGTAGGTATTATCTTGATTTAGAAGGAAAATAGGGGAGGAGCCAGGTGTGGTAGCACATGCCTGCAATCCCAGCACTTAGGGAGGCTGAGGCAGGGGGATTGCAAATTCAAGTCCAGTCTGGGCAGGTAGTTAGTGAGAACCTGTCTCAAAATAAAAGGGGGGGGCCGGTGAGATGGCTCAGCGGTGTAAGCGCCTGCCTGGCAAGTGCAAGGGCCCGAGTTCGACTCCTGGAACCCACATACGAAAAAAGGGCCGGTGATATCGCTCAGCGGCATGGGTGCCTGCTGGCGCGCGAGGTCCTGAGGTCGACCCCCAGTACCCAGAAAAAATAAAATAAAATAAAATAAAATAAAAGGGGGGTGGAGATACAGCCAAATGGAAAAGCACTCCTAGGTTCCATTCTCCGGTATCAAAAACAGACAGATGGGGGGGGCGGCGCTGGGACTCAGAAATGAGATGATCTTCTAGGCCACACAACTTTTGAGCAGCAGAGCCGGGACTTGAACACAGGTGGCTCGGGTCCCCTGGAAGCCAGCTTCCAAGATGGCGCCCAATGAGCTTCCACTCCTGGCATCCACACCTTTGGGAGGTCACTGAATCATGACTGGGCCCCTATGGCCAAAAACACTGTGGAAGTGACAGTGCCTGACTTCCCAGACTGGCTCAGAGAAGTCATGGCAATTTCTATCTTCTTTCCTTGTGCAGGGGGAAGCCAGGCGCCATGCTGTGAGGACACTCAAGCACCCCTCGCAGGGAGCTTACGGGTTCCCTGGAAGCCAGTCTCACAGCCGGCCCCAGGGGACATCTTTACTGCAAACCTCTGAGCCAGAACTGTGAACATTTAAGCCACTTCCAAAGTCCTGACCCAAAGAAATGCAAAAGACAGTATTTATGCAGTCGTGCAGTGCTAAGAAGCACACACTCCAGTGACTACGCGCTTCCGCACACATCCACACTGCTTCTGTAATGTTATTATTACCACTGCGCTTACGTAGAAAATTAACAAGAGAGCTACTGAAACGAAGCCTATATTCCCTGCCAGCCCTGAGATAAGCGCACCCAGGCCTGCCCTCTCTACCCTGACTCCCTGCTCATTCTGGGCCTGGGCTTCTGGCCACACATTGCCCTTTCTGACCCACCCTTCAGAACACAGCAGCCCGCAGAGCTCCTTGTGCCTCTGCTAGACAGGCCGGGAACCTAATTAATCACCTTTGGTTAAGTCCCTTAATGTTTTTCTCTGTATTTTTTGTTTAAAAATAGAAAAAAAGCCAGGTGTGGCGGCGCACGCCTGTAATCCCAGCACTCGGGAGGCTGAGGTGGGAGGATCTTCAAGGCCTGCACTACACAGTGAGACCTTGTCTCAAAAAACCAAAATAATAATAATAATAATAACCATAAGACACCTCTAGGTACAAATTAAATGACTTTCTTTAAAAAAAATCACTGACAATATGAAAGTGCTGGCAAACTCCTCTTCTGGGTGTTCACCCAGGAGAAGTCAAAACCATGTCCACATCTAAACTGGTGTGAGAAAGTCTCCAGCGGCTCTATGCTGGTAGCCACTTTACTCATGATGGCCCCAAACTGGAAACAACCCAGCTGTCCTTCATCAGGTGAACAAAACCGGGTCACATCCATGCGGTGGAGGACGTCTCTAGGAGAAGAGAAGCAATTCCCTACGCATACAACTCGGAAGAATCCCAAGACAGCTGGACACGGAAGCCGGCCTCAAAAGGTTACCTAGGCCAAGGTTCAGTGCATAGGACATTCCGGAGAAGACAAACCATACTTAGTGACAGAGGAAAGGTCTGGTTAACAGAGGTTAGGGGTCACAACAAAGGGAGTACCTCCAGGGGACGTAAATGTTTGTCACATCCTGACCATGGAGCGGGTCACACAGACATGAGCGGGTATTAAACCCCCAGAACAGTAATGCCCAAGGCAGAAAAAAGAGAAGTCAGTTTTACTCTGTTAATTTTAAAAACAAAAACACATATATTCTCTTCTAGAAGCAATTACTACTTATTTTTCCCTCAAAGAGACATATATCTACTTGTTAAATCACCTTCAGGCCTAGGCCCTCTTGATTTTGAAATCTTAAAAAAAAAAAAAGTGCTGATCTGAAGTTGTTTAGAAGCCATGATTTGTATCTCCACATTCTACCTCCTTTCAGACAACTAACATTTGTTATCTCCCTCCATAGCTGAACACAAAGCTCCTGCTACACTCCCCGCACACACTTTTCCTTGGGAACAAAAGATCTTTTTTAAAGAGCACAGATATAGGGGCTGGGGAAGTAGCTCAGTTGTAGAACATGTGCCTGGCATGCATGAAGACCTCGGTTCGACTCCCAGCGCCCCACCTCCAAAAATCAATCAGTCAATCAGACATAATCGCAGAGGTTCTCAATAAATATGTACTGGACCATCTATCCGGTGGTCTCCGGAAAAACTCGTCCCTACCACACACCTCTGGACACACCTCTGAAGTTCTGCGAGCGCTGAGGTGGCCGACACCTCGAACTTCTGTCCTGGCCCAACACGCAGGTGCTACCTCCTTCCAGTGTGAGGAAAATGTCTGAATTCAAAGAAGAAAAACCACGTATGCAGCCTCCCTAAGAACATGCACTTTTCTGGTCAGCTTTATTCACTAATATAAAAATAGTACCCATCTTGTGGAAGATACTCAACCGATCTCTGTCTAAAATAACAGTTTTGTTCTTTCCAGCTTGTGAAGACTTTCTGAGAAATTAACAGAGCTGGGATTTCCCAGCTACCTATGAGCCCGTGATCTATGACTTTTATTAATCAACCAAAGAAAGCCTCTTTTTAAAATACCCATAAGATACAACAGAAGTCTGGGACGTGACTCCTGACCTCCAGGAACTAAATCGGGTGAAAAAGGCAGAATTCAGAAATAAAGGATTAACTGCAAAACAGCGACAGCTCCACACTCAGCTTCCCAGCCCCCAGGTCTCCAAGCTGCGCCCCCGGAAGCTAGGATCAAATCCTTTCGCTGGAGCTTCAGTACATGGGCGAGGCGTGGCCGTGTCTCTGCCCTGTCAACCTACTGACACTGTCACTCTTGGATTAGGGCTGAGGGGAAGCAACTTCAGCCACTCAGTGCTTCTGACAGACAGAGCAAGGAGGTCGGGTGACAGTGGGGACTCCGGTGGGGACTTGGGCCCATTCCCAACCTTCCCCAAGAGGCAAGGTGCTGCCACGGCGTCGGGCTGGGCAAGCACTAACACTGTCCCCTAAAACCCATCCGGAAAGTGTGTCTGAGTAGGACAGGCACACTGTCACCAGGACGACACAGAACAGGTGACAAATGACTTAGGACAGCCCCCAAGGGATGTCAGGTCAGAACTGCTGCACGTGGAGTGCAGACATTGACACTGATGTGACCACGAACTCCGCGGGCTCCGGCACCTCCGGCCGAGAGGTGAGCAGAGAGGCTTCTCCTGTACCCCTCAGTCCCGGGGATCCCGGCCGACCCGCCCCCACGAAGTTCGTCTCCTCGTGTGCCTTTCACTTCCCTCTGTCTGGAAAGGCGACTGTTGTCCAGGCACAATCTCCACCCCCACATTCCTTCTACTTCTGTCACCACACGAACCCCAAAGCTCGCGTGCAGACACTGCTCCCCAGCACTGAGGGGAGTCCTTCCCTGGCAGGGAGCTCAAACTGCACCGAGGTGATCTCAGCACATCAGGAGTGGGACAGCTTTTCTTCCCAGAGAACGAAAGCGTGCGAAGCCGGTATTAACAGCCAGGATGACTGAAGGGCAGGGATGATTTTAGGGCGCGCTCCCGGGATGCTCCGCTTTCTGTGAGGTACAGGAGAGCCTGCCCCACCCCCAAAATCACCATCACCAGACTGCCCAGCTCAGAATGGCAGCAGACAAGGCACCAAGAAAAATGACGCCAGCTGGGCATGGTGGTGCATGCCTGTGATCCCAGCACTCAGGAGCCTGAGGCAGGAGGAGCGCAGTGAGTTCAAGACCAGCCTGGGCTACATAGTGAGTTCAAGGTCAGCCTGAACTACATAGTGAGACCCTGACTCAAAAAAACAAAAAAGAAAAAAAGAAAGAAAGAAAGAAAAATGACGCCAATGCCCAACACAAAGAGCAGACGCCGAGAGAAGCCACCACCAGGCCCTGAATCTTTGAATCCAGTCTCTATGCCCAAGCTGATCCACATCAGTACCCAGGCTTGGTACTCAGAGCTAAGAATTTCCCTTTTCTATTTCCCAGGGCTCCTGTCCTTTGCAACAAAGAAAGACCCAGAGCTGCTGGCTCCACAGAGCTGCAAATTGGTGGCCACTGCAGGCAGAACACACGGCCAGGCAAGGACAAAGCTGAGCACCTTTTGCAGAATCGTACAATGAAATATTCCACAGCTGCTAAGCACTTTAATGTCAAAGAAAACTCACTGTGGAAAAACTGAGACAACACCAAGGAAAAAGTGGCTTCTGGGTGTACGTGGATCATTCTACCAATTGTTATTCTAAAAGTTTGTGTGTATGCAAGGGGAGAAAACCCTGGAGCTATAACCAATGTGCCAGAAGTTCAACGAATATAAACCAAATTTTAATTTTTATCCTCTTTGAATGGCAGGAGAACAAAGGATTTTTCCTTTCTGTTTTATACTTGACATTTTTAGAATTCCGTTACGATCCATGTACCATATAGTAAGCACCAAATAAACAACATGTAAACAAATAAGACCACGCATCTTTATTCTAGTCTCAAATGCTACATGTGCCATCTAGCACATCTAATAGCCCGTATCTACTGTCCTGAATGCCCCTTGCATTGCTGGTGGACTTTTATTATAAATACGAACTATTTCCCTCATCTGTCCCAATCCTCTGCTCTGAGGACAGGGGCTGAGCTTGCGGAAACCAGCAGGAGCCTCCACACTGAGAGAACTCACTCAGTAAACAACTGCGGACTTGATAAGCTCCTACACAACTGAACTAAAAATAAAACAGCAGCGGAAATGTAAATTAGCCTCCTCAGCAGGCCAGGGTGGTAATAAAGTGAAAGGACTCAGATTTCCTTTTTTTTTTTTTTTTTTTTTTTTTAATATGCGGGTACTGGCAGTCGAACTCAGGACCTCGCGCTTGCCAGGCAGGTGCTTATGCCGCTGAGCCATCTCACCGGCCCCCAGATTTCCTTTTAAAGATGATATCCATTCAATAAAAAGATGGGAATACTGTTGTTCTGTATTCTACAATGTTTTTTTACCTGGATGTCTTAGGTTCAATTCATTTTCATGGATTGACATTAATGTAATCAAACCCTTTCTCTTTTCTTCACAGATTCAGAGGCACATTTGCCACATTTGGAAAGCCTCTGGTTTCCCCCAATTTCTACCGCTTGCAAGTGGCTCACTCCACTCGGCCTCACCTTGGCCCCCACCAGGATCTGGTGCTGGAGAATGCAGCGGGATTATAAAGAAAGATAATGAAACCTGGTTTACAGGCATCCTCACAAATCTCCCAAGCCATATTAAATGTGCACATAAATGCCATGCTAGGTTGACAGAAATGGCAGCACTGCTGGGCGTGGTGGGGCATGTGTAATCACAGCACTCAGGAGGCTGAGGCAGGAGGATTGCTGTGAGCTTGAGGCCAGCCTGCACTACATAGCGAGATTCTGTCTCAAGGAAGGAAGGAAGGAAGAAAGAAAGAAAGAAAAGAAAAAAGAAGTGATACTCACAGGTGTGTTCTATAATCCAAACTGCTAAATGGCAATTCTGTTAAGAGGCTCTGCAAGGCCACCTTAAAAGGAGGTCAAGTTCATGGAGACTCAGGTGCATGTTTTGGATACATCACCAATATCAGAAGTCCTCAAACACAGTCCATCTCTCAGAGTGACGTGGCATGCAAACGAGAACCACTTTCCACGTAAGACAGAGAGAAGCCAGTCTTCTCAAAGATACTATGAAGTGACAGATGAAAAACAAACCCTTCCAACTAATGTATCAGTCATGACGCTTTTGATGGCAATAACAGAAAATTCCAATCAACAAGATTAGAAAATAGATACATTTAGTGTCCCAGATCAATACTGTTTAGCATACTCAGTGTCGGATGCAGGAAGATCTAAAGACTCAGTGATCACTTATGGTCTCTGGTTCCATCTTGCAGTTTTGTCCTCCTCTTACTCAAATCACAATATGGCTGCTGTGGTTCCTGCCATTCCATCTAGTCTTTAGGTCTCTTTACAAGAGCTCAGAAACATTCCCCAGTACATCCTTTGAAAATGTTCCAGATGCTGGAAGCTTCTGGGAAGGATTTTTCTCAATGACAAAGGAGCTTACAGGAGCCTGATCTCCACTGATCTGACAACAAACATGTGAGAGTCTGAAGCTTGGAGTTGCAGCAGCCATCGGCCATAATAGCTAATTAGGCTGCAGCAGTCCAATTAAACACCATGCAACAAGCCAAGTCAAAAAGCAGCTTCCTGAGGATGACAAGGAGGGGGACAGAAAGCACCTGAGTTCTTAATGACATTGTGAGCTGAGACATGAAGTGGGAGCCCCTTCCCTTAATTATTTGAGGCAACCAAATATTTGATGGTTTAATTGCTAATTAGTCAGACATTCTGCCACTTGCAAATAAATGTACTTTTTTTTAATCCAGTACTGGGGATAGAAGGCAGAGGCTCACACATGCTAAGCAAGTGCTCTACTACTAAGCTACACCCCCGGCAGTATAAAAACACTTTTTTTTTCACACAGGGTCTCATGAAGTTGACTAGGCTGGCCTGGAATTTGTGATCCTCCTGCCTCAGCCTTGTGAATAGCTGGGATTACAGGTATGCACCTCCATATCTGGCTGAATGCACTCCCTTGAGGTTTTAGGGAAAAAGGACTGATAACCTGCCCTGCCCAACATCACAAGGGAAGAGGTTTAGAGGCAGTTCTGTCTGGATTCCATGCGTATATTCCCAACTCTTGTCACCATCTTGTTTTCCAAATTCTAAAATGCCACACAGAAAGCTCACTTTACAAATTCTAATTAACCAGTGTTGATTGTTTACCTTCTATGGGCAGGAGAGAGAATTAGCAAAACATATTTCCTGACCTCACAATACTTGCTATCTGATCCAGAAACTAAGCAGAACACACAGATAAGAAGATATAATTACGACCAAAACAAAGAGGCCACAGTAGCCTCTCTTCAGAACGTTACATCTTATTTTATCCAGGGTTTCAATTTTTGTTTTTTTATTGATTTCAAAAAATACCTCTTTCCCATGATCCTTCTTGGGAACCTGGGATTTTTTAGAAATCTATCTCTTTGATCACAATCTTAAACACTGACTTGCCCATGTTTTTTTTTTTTTTTTTTTTTGTGGGTACTGGGGGTCAACCTCAGGACCTCGCGTGCCAGCAGGCGCCCGTGCTGCTGAGCGATATCACCGGCCCTTTTTTCTTACTTGGGTTCCGGGAGTCGAACTCGGCCTTCGAGCTTGCCAGGCAGGCGCTTACACCACTGAGCCATCTCACCGGCCCGCCCATGTTTTCAAAATAAGAGTTTGTTCTCACCTTCAGGACTTTTCAAGTGAGTTTAGTGAGGGAGGAAAAACCACCCAGCGCCCGCAAGTCATGGAGTCTGACTTCTAGAAGCCAGCAATACTAGCCTATGACCTCCTTTTACACAAGAAATAGGGTATTATTCCTAAATTAAATAAACTCCCTGAATTAACAAATTCAATAACTATGCTATGCAAGATGTCTTCCTAATAACTTTGGCTCTCCAAAATACGATTAAAAATGAAGAGGTAAAAAACGAATAGATGAAAATATTCATATGATAAGATCCAACAAAGACCTCCAAATTGTTATCTTTATGTATCAGAGCATATAAATAACTTCTGTAACTGCAAGATAAGATGCCATTGGGATGTGCAGGTATACACAACACAGTTATATAAGGAAAACAGAAAACAAAGACAAAAGAAGTGCCAGGCGTGGTGGTACACGCATGTGATCCCAGCACTCAGCAGGCTGAGGCAGGAGGATCACTGTGAGTTCAAGGCCAGCCTGGGCTACATAATGAGTTCAACACCAGCCTGAATTACAGAGTGGACCCTGTCTCAAAAACAAACCAACAAACAAAAAAGACAAAAGATGTAATAGATGTCACCAAAGATGACATACGATTGGATTGGTCAGTAAGCACATGATAAGGTATCATTAGTGAGCAGGAAAATAGAAAATAAAACCATGATGACCTATCACATCCACCCAAAAGGCGTAAATGAAAAAGACTGATCATTTCAAGTGCTGGTGAGGATCACGGTTACTGCAAGTCTCCTAGATTGTGGGCGGGGAAGTTGTACAAATGCTTAGGAAACAGTGGTTAAATATACACACACTGTGAGCACACAGCAGGAGAAATGAGAAGGCGCCTCCACACAGCCACTGTTCACAAACGTTCACAGCAGCTTTAGCCAGGAAGGGCAAAACCCAAAACAGCCCAAGGGCCGAAAACGAAAGGACAAGCAGACTACAGTCCTCCCAGACACTGAGGCCTTACCGAGGACGAGGAAGGAGGAAGCTCACAGCAGAAGGTAGGAAGGCGGACCAGGAGGTGGAAGAGGAGGGCAGGAGGGAGGAGGGGACAGAGGACAAAAATAAAGGAGAAAAGAAACGAGAACCGCACACATTATAGAGGAACCACAGAGGGCGAGCGACTCGGGAACCTCCTAGAACTGCAAACCATCCCTCATTCGGGAGCAAAGATGTTTAAGGCGACAAAACCTGAGGTTACCGCGAGCACACGCTCACTCATGGAATTCTGAAGGACGCATCGCGGGGAGAAGGAAAATGATCCCAGAAGCAAGCTGCAGTGTACGAGAACGGTAACCGCAGGCAGGCGGCGTAGACGAGAACTACGTAAAACAGCAACACGGCCGCCAGCGTCAGGGGAGGCCAGGAAACAGGAGGAGCACAGAGAACAGATGCCAAAATATTACCAGGAGGAGTCAGGAGTAGGCGTGGGACGTCGGGGGAGTTCTACCCGCTTCTTCAAGCTTTTATTGACTTTCTTCTTTCGGGAAAAAAAAAAAAAAAGTCTGTGTTTAAAGAACCAAATGCTAAATTCGAATAAAATGGACGCAACATCAAATTTTCAAATTTCCAGAACTGCAACCAATCAGCGCTAAAACCAGTCATCCCTTAAAAGCCCTACAGACTAATTTGAAAGGACATTCAAAGCCAGGTGTGTTCATTCACTCAACAAGTATTTGCCAAGGGTTTGAAATGTTCCAAGCACTATACTAATCTGGAATGAACAGAATGAAAACAAAAAGTGAAAGTTATCATAAGGCTGGACTTAAAAGTCTTCTTTTGAAACTGGTAATAAGGTCCCTTTATAAAAAGCGCTTTTGCCAAAAATCTTCAGGCAAAGTTACCCTGTGGTAAGGAGTATCATCATTAACAGAGACCAAAAGGCAATCTAGTTTGGCCTGTGGCTTGGGAGTGGGAGGGGAACTGAACCCAGGGCCTTTGCACTAAGCTACATCCATGGTTCTTGTATAATTTTTCTATTTTGACAAAGAATCCCTTCCAAATGCCCAGGCTGGGCTAGAATCTGCAATCCTGCTGCCTTAACCTCCTAGAGTGCTGGGGTTACAGGCATGCACCACCATGCCCTGCTGACAGTTTTACACATGAAATTAATTCGATGTTAATCATAAAGTCCCATTAACTGCAAATCTTGCAGGTTTTTTTTTTTTTCAATCTTGCAGTTTTTTTGTACTTTCCATGTCCGAGTAAAATGAGAACCCTGCGATGCTGTGTTAAAAGTTTATAACCAGCACTGAGCCTATGCTCGCTTTTAGTCACATTGTATTGATGGTCCTCTGGTTTATTGCCCAAATATCAGTGCCTAGGACACCACATTTTAATAAGGCTCTCACCTACCCACTTTTTTACACAGTGGGACCGGAGAAATCAGTATTTGAAGTCATCTGAATGGAGCCCATTTAGCTCGCAGCTACCTGGCCATAGGGAGATGGCCAGTGAGGTCACAGCCAACCCTATGTCACCATGGCCAGCAAGAGGACCATAATCATGTAGTGTCCCTGCATCGACTCTGAAAAGCACAAAGTTGATGAACCACTTGTCATCCGATAGCCCTCTGGAGAGCTCTCCTTTCAATCAAAAGCGCCAAAGGACAGGAAAGACAGAGCCCCAGGACGGTTACACGCCCCCTCCCACCCATCTGCCCATTAGAGAGAAAGTTCACGTCTCAAAAATGCTAAACTGTTCATTCTCAGCAAGAAGCAGGGACACTTACAAAAGGTTTGTCTAAAATGCCTAGTTGACCATGCTGTCAAAACACTAAGTCTCCACAAATTCACCAATGCCTTTATCCTCTGCGAATATCACAAGACCAATTTTCCTAGGCAGATTCAACATGAAAAAACAAGGTTCTTATCTTTTTGTCTAGTGTTCTCTGCCCTCCTCAAGGATGGACACAGTTAACTTTTGATGTTTACTCACAAGCCTCCTCCTCCACTCATATTCCAAGTCAAGTAAACTCTGACATGCTCATTGACTGTTAGACCAAAACACCATTTTTTAAAAGTAACCCTTTCAAATGGAACCCAGGCTGGCCCGCCTCAGCATCCTGAGTGCTGGGATTACAGGAGTGCGCCACCATACCCGGCCCTGTATTTATTCTTTTTTCGTTTTTTTGTGGGGGGTACCAGGAATTGAACTCAGGACCTCGCACTTGCCAGGCAGGCGCTGTGCCACTGAGCTACATCTCCGGCCCACCTATATTTATTCTTGTCATTAAAAAAAATGTCCTTAAACAAACTGGGTGTAGTGGTGCTGGCCTGTAATCCCAGCACATGGGAGGCTGAGGCTGGAGGATGGCTGGACTACATAGTAAGTTCAAGGCCAGCCTGAAATACAGAGTGAGATCCTGTCTCAAAAAACTAACAAAAAAAAAAAAAAAAAAAAATCCTTGGACAGCTTCTTTAATGAAAAATGAAATAAAAACACTCATGCAGGTTCTTTGCAGTCTCAGGATAGTTCTAAAATAATTGCAATAACCCAGCAAGGCTGGGCGTGGTGGCGCAGGCCTGTAATCCCAGAACTCGAGAGGCTGAGGCAATGAGTTTGAGGCCAGCCTGGGCCACATAAGCGAGTTCAAGGCTGGCCTGTACTACACAATGAGACCCAGTTTTAAAAAAAAACAACAAAAAAAAAACAAAGCAAAACCAATAACCCAGTAAGAAACTTGTCTGGGACAGATCTTAAATTTTTCTTTCGAGCAGCGTGGCCACAGAACAGCATTAGAATTCTAATAGGATCCTGTACGGATTCCAGGCAAGAGACTATCAACGTGAAGAGGAGCATTGTAGACCTAACGTCAGGACCGCCACCAGGACAGAGCTCCTTCCAGATGGAACAGCCCGTCCCAGGTCAGCACGGAACCTATGCCCCGACTACACCTCATCACCAAGTTATTTCCAGTTTCCATCCACAGAACGAAGCAAGCCATCTGGGGGCACTGAGCTACACGGGCATCTGCTCCCGCCCTCCACCAACCACTCCTCCAGTGAACCAGCCACTGCCCTATAACGCCTCTGTTTATTCTACCCAGAAGCAGGTCCATTAGCCAGGCATTCCAAAAACACGAACGTTTCGTTGTGCTTGGAGTGACTCCAATATCGGTGCCTTGCTGCAGAACGATGCTGCGGGAATATAAAGCGAGCCATGTGGATGCTGGACCCACACATGAAGTGCACCGTCAGGAGCTGTCAGATCCTGAAAAGCGACCCGCGGAAGAGCGGAGGGTGAGCCCCCAGCAAGAGCGCAGCCAAGTAGGGGAAGAAAGCCAAACCCACACACACAGACTTCAGAAGGGTCCTGCCTTGGCTGAAAAACCAACACGGTTTTCAGGGTAACTCCCCCTCAAGCTTTCTGCACCAAAAAGGCTTTTCTTTCTCCATTCCTCCTTGTGCAGACGGAAGGAGAAGAGCTAGACGAGGCTGGGGGCTGCTCGAAACGGGCGTGGCAAGTCACCACGTGCAAAGCACGTCAAACACACCCCCGGGCTGGGTCGGGCTTGGCTCTGAAACTGCTCCCTGGCCGGACAGAGAGGAGGGGAGGGGAGGGGAGGGGAGGGGAGGGGCGGGGAGGGGGGAGGTCGGGGTATGCAGGGCAGGAGCCAGGGCCGAGCCGGCTGAGCGAGTCAAAACCGGGAAACTAACGAGGAGGCGGCTTCAACAGCAGTAAAATGGAAGAGCCCGAGGCCGCCGGCGCTCGCAGAGCTGGGAGAGGGACAGGAGGGCAGGCCGAGAGGCTGGGGCTGCGAAACCGCTCCGGAGAAGCGATCGCGCCCACAGCTCGGCGGGCTGCTGAGAGCCCAGTCCTCGTTTCTTTGTGAGCCTCACGTCCCTCCTTTCTGCGGGACCCGCATAACCTCCAGCCGCCATGCGTGGGATCCAGACTCGTTACGCGGAACTCATCTAGATCCCCCTAAATGCGACACACACACTCACACACTCACACACACACACACACGCAGAGGGCCGGCCAGATCATACAGCTAAAGTTTCCGGAACTTAAATCGTAAAACAACGATCAGAAGTTGTTTTGAAACAACGCGCGCATACACACACACACACACACACACACACACACACAATCTGCCCTTTGCCAAAAAAAAAAAAAAAGAAAATCTTAAACTTTGCCCCCTTAAAGGCACGCAACAGAGAGACAAAAATCTAACTTCGGCAGAGGGTGTGTTCCTCTTTGTCACCCACCGGAGGCTCGCGCCACGCGTGGGCGAGCTGAGGGCACACGGCGGCACGGTGGCACCCGGGCCAGCGGCCACCTCCCCGGCCGGCAACCGGCCTCGGGGGCCGAGATTGCAGCCTGGGGTCCGGAAGCCGCGGCGGGCGGGCGCTGTCACCCGGCGGCGGGGTGGGATGAGAGGAAGCGGGGGAAGGGCGCCAGAGGGTCAGGGAGGGACAGGCTCGGCGGCCCGAGGCCGGGGTGCGAGGTGGGGAGGAAGAAGGGTTCAAAGGACGGCGCGGAGCCCCGAGGCCCCTGATCCTCTGCTATTGTTGCGGGGCTGCCGAGCCCGGCCTCCTCCGGGCGGGACCCCGCGGCCCGAACCCCCGCGCCCGCACCCCGTGCGCCGCCCTGCTGGACCCGGACGCGCACAAGTTGCCTCCCGCGGCCGGGACCACGCCGCCCCCTCCCCGCCGCGGTCATTGTTCCCCGCGCGCCTCCTACCTCCGCGGCGCCGGGCTCCGGGCTCAGCGGCTCCCGAGCCCAGGCTGGCGAGGGCGCGGCGGCTCCGGGCTATTAATACCCGCGGGCGGGCGGGCGGCGACGGCGGTGGCGCGGACGCGCGAGCGGGGCTGGCGGTGGCCTGTCGAGGTCCGAGCCATCAAAGGTGGCGCGGGGCGGAGGGGAGGGCGGAGCGGGCCGGGTGGGAGGGGAGCGGGCTCCGGGTCGCCATGGCCGCCTCGACGCCGGGCCGAGCGCCGCTCGCGCGGGGAGGAGCGGGCGGCGGCCGCGCCCCCGCCCCGCAGCCACGCCGAGCCCGCAGCCGCCTCCGAGGCCGCGAGCGGGAAGTGCGGGCGCCGCCGCCGCCCCTCCCCGGGCTCGGGTGTTCCTGCGCGGGGGGAGCTGGGCGGCTCGGGCCGGCTGGAGAGCGGAGAGCCACAGCCCCCCCCAGCGTCCGCGCCCGCGCCCTGCGCCCCGCCGTGCCCCGGGCAGGTGCGCGGAGAGGCGGCCTCGCCTCCTGTGGCGCGCGGCGGAGGTGGCCTCCGCGCTGCGCCACCGAACGAACGCGGGAGGCGCCGCGAGGGCACCGCGGGCCCGGGCGCGGCGCGGAAAAGCGAAGCGAGAAGGGCGGGGGACGGGCACACCGCGAAGCCAGGGACTGGGGCGCGGACGCAGCAGGTCGCCTTTTGAAACCCTGCGGAGGGCTCAGACGTCGCTGTTCGGGGACCCACCAGTCGCTTCCGGCACCACCTTGGGTCCTGGAGCAGTTGCCACCTCTGTTGCCAATCTGGCCCAATGTCCACTACCAGAGCGAAGCCCAGGACAGTGCCCAGCGCTTCCATTCCCCGGACAGAAGCAGTGCCCCTCGGGCAATGGCGTGGATGAGGTTAGGAGTGACCTACAGATACCTGATCGCCTTTGGCGATTTGGGAACTTTATGGAACTGTGATCAAGACTGACCTAAGGGGCAGGGACTGTAGGGGACCAGGCACTGTCCTCACCCACCAGGTTCTGCTTTGTCTTCACCATCCTTTGCCTTTGCTCCTTCTCCTCCTCCTTTTTGCGCGAGGTGGGGAAGATCTTGGGCAGCACAGGTGAGGGCTGAGGCTACTCTGCTCGATTGCGAGGCCACTGCGTCTGCACCTCTGAAGGTCACTTTGCACCCTTCAGGCATTTGCTGACCTCTGCCTGGGAGGGCACATTCCCAGGAAGAGTCCACAACTGAGCTCAGCGACCAGGAAGGGTGGCCAAAAGGAGGGGCGGTTGTGGGTCGGACCCGGGAGTGGGCTCCGGAGGGGACAACAGGCTGCGCGTTGAATCTTGAGACGCCAAACTGTCCATGCCCGCACATTTGGCAAAGGCGGGTTTATGTAGACTTAGCCTAAGGAGAAGAAGGAGTAGGCAGTTTGTGTTGAAAACAAATGGTGCATTTGAGGCTTGGCTCGATCACCAGCCAGCCGTGTGGCTTTAGGCATTCGTGGCTCACATGTTTTAGCCAGTAATTCCCCAAGTGTGTTTCTCACGGCAGCACCTACCCAGTAACTATGAAAATGAGAGTTTCGGAAGGTCCCAGACCGACCTATCCATCAGGTTCTCTACCCACAGCAGCAGCAGAATCACCCCGAGGGCTAATTAAGGTAGATCCCCTGACTGGCCCAGATGACACAGGCCTCTAATCCCTCTGGGAGGCTGAGGAAGTAAGACAGCAAATTCAAGCCCAGTCTGGGGAATTTAGCAAGACCCTGTCTCAAAGGAAAAAAAAAAAAAAAAAAAGCTGGGATATAGTTCAGTGCAGATGCCCTGGGTTCAATCCCTAGTATGAAAAAAAGAAAACGAGTGAAAAATAAATAAGTAATACAACAGACCCCCTAGAGTTTCTGGTGCAGTAGGTCTGGGGTAGGGCCTGCATTTCTCACTTGTTCCCAGGGAGTGCATTGCTCTAATCCTGGGGCAGTACGTGAGAACCACTGTACTAGGGCAGCAGGTCTCAAATTCATAGAATCACCTAAGATTAAAAACAGCAGTAAAAAAGACAAAGTCCAGGTTACACCTCAGCCTAAGGGATAAAGATCCCTGGGGCTGGGGCCCAGGCGTCAGTACTTTTAAAGTTCTGCGGTGACACCCGTGTGTGCCCAGGCTTGAGAACAATCCTCATAGACGGCCGTGTGTGTGAGAGTCCCCTGGGACTCCCCTTACTGACTCGGTAAGGCTGAGGTTGTCCTACATGCACTCGGGGGATGTGTTTCTGCCTGGTCCGGGACGACACGGAGTAGTCAGGGGCTGGTCGCACCTCACAACTAAAGATGACAGGTGGAGAGATCACACGGTAGAAAGGAAAAAAGCGGCATTTTCCCAGTTGCCCTCGTTGGAAAACCAACACTTTCTCATCACTGGGACAAAATACCTGACACCCACAGCTTAAAGGAGGAGAGGTTTGTTTTGGCTCATGGTTTTTTGGAGGATTTAGTCCATGATCGGCCAGCTCCAAGGCAGGAAGGGCCTGGTGGAAGGACCTGGCAGAGGAAAGCTGCTCACATCATGGTGAGGAAGCAGAGAGCAAAGTAGCGAGGGAGACGCGCTCTTCCAGGGCACCTATTGGTAAGCTGCCTCTTGGGACCAGGCTGCACGTTCAGCTATGGATTCCTTGGATGAATCTGCTAATGAGTACAGCGCCCCCATGATCCAACCACCATCCCAAAGCCCCGCCTCCGTACACAGGAGCCTTTTGGGGGCGATTCTAGATCTAAACCGTAACGATGTTGTGTTTCTTTCATCTCCTCTGTAGGTCTGAAACATGACCTACATGGTTTGGTTCAGTTTGCTCTTAACAGACGTACGATGATCTCACAGGCATAACATCTCGTGCTGTTTTATTATCACAACATCGCCAACAATTTTGAAGGTCATTCTCTTAAAAGAAACAATCAGAGATGTTGAATGTTAAGGGGAGGAGCCTGGGGGAAGCTAGGTACTGTGGAAGGGAAGAGGGGCTGGGAAACAATGGGGCGGAACTAGAGAACCCCGGTCTCCCTCTGCGTCTCACTAACACTCTTTGGTTGGGTGGAACCTCGTATGGCAGGAAGTATTCTCACATTTCTTTCCCTAGTCTGGCAAAGCGGTGCATGCCTGTGACCCCGGCTACTCAGGAGGATCAAAAGTACAAGGCCAGCTTGGGCACTTAGCTTGGAAACTCCACAACCTGGAAAATGCATCCCTGGAAAATGTGTGTCCTTGCCTTTGTGCAGAGCTTATGCTTAACTTTTAGAATATAAACATTTATAATGAGCTAGGTCTGCTTGTTATCTTAGGCTACATGGTATGAAGTATTTCTAAATTCAGTGGTCACCTCTTCTTAACCCTCCTTTTGTTAATTTTGACTTTTTAAAAACTGTAACACAAATGTGTATACATAGCAAATACTAAAAACCAAGCCATAAGGAGGGTACTTAGTAACACTCATGAGAGACCCAGCCTTACAGCCTTAGCACCACTGCTTACAGATACTTTTCCCAATAGTTTTTAGACTTCCTGATATTGTCTAGGTTTTTGTTTTGTTTTTGGTTTTTGTGGTACTGGGTATTGAACCCAGGGCCTTCAACATCCCCAGCCCCCTTTTTTTTTTTTTTTTTTTTTTGAGATAGGGCCTAAGTTGCTGAGTAGCCCAGTCTGGGCTCAAATTTACAATCCTCCTGCCTCATCCTCCAAGAAGTTGGGATGATAAGCATGCACCAGCACACCTGGCTACTTTCTGGTCTTATACATAGGTGTAGGCGAGGTGTCGGTGCACAAATCTTTCCTATGGAGAGCTTATGTGTCACAGTGAGGTGAAACTTTTTAGCTCACTGTGACTCAATGACACATCATGCTTTGGTCGGAGGACTCTGGGTTTAGGAGTACAGTGCTCTCTGGACATGAAGAAAGTTCTGCCAGTAACTGAGGGAGCCTGCACCCAGCCCTACTGAAGCAAGAGTGGGTTTGCCCAGAGCCCTGAGCAGTTGTGCCGGGCAGCACTGCTGTGCTCCTGGTATTCCTATCCTGTGTAATCCCCTCAGGAAAAGTGAAGTTAGGTCAAGATCATGATTAGATTACAAAACAGTGACTTCCAGCTTGCTAGCATTCTTTCTCTTGGTGACACGCGCTTGCCCTCTCGCTGGCTTGCCTTGATGAATCCAGCCACCAGGTGGAGAGGCAGCTACTCATGAGAAAATGAGGCCCCCAGTGCAACAGCCCTGAGGCACTGGGCCCTGCCGCCAGTCTCTTGAGTGAGCCAGTAAGGCTCCCTCAACCCTTGAAAGGACCAGAGTCATGAGAGACCAGAGCCAGGGGACCCAGCTAAGCAATTCTAGATTTTTTTTGTGTGGGTACCGGGGATCGACCTCAGGACCTCGCGCACCAGCAGGCGCCCGTGCCGCTGAGCGATATCACCGGCCCTTTTTTCGTATGTGGGATCCGGGAGTCGTACTTGGGCCCTCGCGCTTGCCAGGCAGGCGCTTGCGCCGCTGAGCCATCTCAATTCTAGATTCTTGACCCGTGCAATGAGGCCAAGGTGAGAAATGTTGCAGAGTAGCGCTCCATCATGTATAAACACATTTTCCTTACATGTTCATCTGTTGATGGACATACAGGCCATTTCCAAGATCTAGCTATTATAAATTTTGCTGCTATAAACATGGGTGTGCATGGATCCCTGTAATCTGAGGATTTTAACTCTTGTTGGGAAGATACCTAGAAGGAGGGTAGCTGGGTCAAATGGAACATATATTCTAATTTAATTTACACTACCAGTTTCTCTTAGTTCATTGAAAAGAAAGTTTTGTGCTATTATCTGTTTGTTTCTTCCTTGTAAGAATATTTTTTGTCTGTCTTGTACTCTGAGTAATTACTTTTAAGGTTATGATAACACCGTATTAACTATAGTTATTCTCTTATTTGTTGTGAATTTTGTTTTATTTTTCATAAAATAAAAAAGATGAGAACTGTTGGCCTAAACCACTATGTTTTGAAGCGGCTCGCTTGGCAGCAGTAGATAACTCACATGGCATAATGTGTTAGGAAGAAGGGTGTTAGAAGGAGCAGGATCAACACGATGTCAACTGAAGGAATCTGTGTCTCCCTGTAGAGGAAGTTCAATGAAAAACTACAGTGACTGTTTAAATTTTTTAAAAAATGCATTACAGTAAAGGACACGTTGCCATGAATCCCCCTCAGAATCCTCCCCCTTGCTTCAAACACACATCCCATCATTCTTGCCACTTTCTGAAGCCATTTTAGAAGTCCTCTTAGGGGAGTGTCTTTAGTGCACTGTTACGGTGGCCTTGATACGCTGAATTCATTCAAAATATTTACACTTTGTGGTGATTTTGATTTTGGGAAAGAGCTAGAAGATGCACAGTAGGTACCTTTACATTGGATAGAACTGCTTCAGAACGTGGCCAGAACAATGGGGTAAGTGGATTCAGAATAAGGTGGAGTATGGCATTGGGGATTCATGGCAATGTGTCTTTTACTGTAATGATTTTTTTTTAACTTAGACATTTTCTGTATATTACAACCACACCTAATAATCAGTGGGAAATCTTGGGATTTTGAACTATGTTGAATTTCAGCAACCCCATTCTGGACCCCTGCTGCCTGCCGTGCCAGAGTCAGCCCATTCTCATGGTAGCTGCTCTAAGGGAACCTGCGGAAACTGGGCTGCGCAGAGAGCAGTTGACCTGAGGTCGGAGAACTTCACTTCTGGGTGGGATCTGGGATGAGACTTTGATTCTTTCGCAAAGAGCATTCTAGGCCTGGAAGGGAAGGGGAGGCTATGGCAGTAACAGAACCCAGACAGGGATAAGATTAAGGAAAACAGGGGTTTGGAGGCATGGGTAGGAAAATAGGGCTCAAGGAAATGTCCATGTAGGACACCTTTGGTTCAAAAGATGGTTGCATATTAAGTTTTGGTAGATCTTGTGAAATTACCTTCCGAAGACCCTCCAGTGGTTCATCCCTCCACCGCAGAGGTTTTGAACGTGGCCAGAAATGACTGGACCCTCCTTCCATTGAGAGACAGGGACTGTGTCCCTGCCCTTTGAGTCTGGATGGGCTTGTAATGGTTCTGGTCAGTAAAGCACCATGAAGAGGTGCTGTGTGTTGTTCACAGCCGAATCAGGGAAGGCCGTGAACCCCGAGCTCACTCTCAGCAGACTGCTTCAGGAGGCCTGTTCCTGTGAGAGGTCCCGGATCTCTTGAGACCACCATATACAAGAGGCTCAGCTGGACCTGCTCCAGGTGACCATCGAAGATGAGCTGTCTTTCAGCCACTCCAGCCCGTGTGCCAAGATGTGAGGAAGAAGCCGCTGAGGGGAGTGGGTTCCCCAATGTCAGCCCCCACTGTCAGGGTCCCCAGCCCTTCTCCTCTTCACCCACCCTTCAGGTTGTACCAGCTGGCACTGCACCTCAGAGCAGAGCAGCATCATGTTTGGGCCTCCACGTTCCCACTGGACAATGAGCTGGGCATTCCCTCATCCACAGTGAGCTGGGTATTTCCCGACATTCATCTTTGCACAGCTTGCTCGGAGGGATAGAAGACCAAGAAACCCTCTGACAGGGCGTGAGAATGTGACTTCCACGTGTTTGCCCCACAACAGTGAATATGGACTCATGTAACTGACGCTGCGCTCCATCTCTGGCTGCTGGCGTGCTGTTAATACTTGTCATTCTTGTAGGGGAAACAGGCTGTCATGTATTCCTGTAGTGAATAGTTTTTTTGTTTTGTTTTTTATTTTGTTTGTGGTACTTTTTATGTAGCGAGTTCTCGATTTTTTTTTTAATTTTGTCTTTTTGAGTCAGAGTTTCACCACGCAGTTCAGGCTCACTTTGTAGCCCAGGATGGTCTCGAACTTGCAATGATCCTCCTGCCTCAGCCTCCCGAGTGCTGGGATTACAGGTGTGCACCATGCCCGGCTGCGAGTTCTCAATTTTATATTCTCAAATTTTCCAGTGTTTGTTTTTTTCATATTTTTCTTTGAAAAAGTCTTCCCCATTTCAAGACTTTTAAAAAAACATGATATTACATTTTAACAGTTTTATTTTATATTTTATCATTGATCGATCTGGTATTTATATTGGCATAAGAAACAAGATATGGGTCCAACTTTTCTTTTTCCCAAATGGCTACGTAGACATCATTTGAGCAACCCATCTCTTCCTTGCTTCTCGAAAACGCCACCTGTCATACAGTAGTCATATCCTTTCCACTGCCCTGTCTGTCCCTGATCCAGTGCCAAGATGTTGGTTTATAACTTCATGGTGTATTTTATCTGACAGAGCTTGTACCACATATTGCTATTCAGGAGTTTTCTTGACTAGTCTCGTTTGTTTTTCCAAATGAATTTTAGTGTAAAGCACTTAAAATAACCCTATTACAATTTGTGTGTTTGTGTGTGTGTGTGCGCGCGCGCGCGCTGCTGGGGATCAAACCCAGGGCCTTGTGCATGCAAGGCAAGAGCTCTACCACTGAGCCACATCCCCAGCGCCCCCAGTACAATTTTTGATTAAAATTGCTTTGAAATTTTAACTTTCAATCTCCACTCTTTCTAGAGTTTCTTTTCTATTTATGACAACAGCAGTCGAAACATATTGAGCTGTGGTTACCTTAGTGAATGTTAACCCATTTAATCGAAATCTTTCTATGAGTAGGAATTGCATTATTATCCCTGTGTTACAGCAGGAGAAACAGACACAGAGAGGCTGAGCAATTTACCCAAGGTCACACAGGTCGTAAATGGTGGAGGAGGAGATTCCAACTCAGGTAGTTGATTCCAGAGGCCAACTTTTTAAAGGTCTTGTCTTGTTATACCTCAGTATTCAGAGATCTAGCACAGCTGGAGAAATGTATAAAAAAATACTTATTTTAGGATAGAAAATACAATAGGATAAAAAAAGAGAAAATACAATAGGATAAAAAGCAAGGCCTTGTGCCCTCCCCCTGTTTAACTTTGAAAATGAGAAATGTAGAAGGAAACCAGAAGGTCACAGGCTGCAGTCCTTTTGAATCTGATCTGTTATCTCATCTTTTGATTGTGGGAGAATGAAATAATATATAGGGAAACGTACATCATTGTTGATGGTTACTGCAGTATTTTCATTGTTCAAAAGGAGTTGCCTTAGGCCGTGTGTGGTGGGGCACGCCTGTAATCCCAGCACTCGGGAAGCTGAGGCAGGAGGATCGCTGTGAGTTCGAGGCCAGCCTGGGCTACATAGCAAGACCCTCTCTCGAAAAAAAAAAAAAAAAGGTGGGGGTTGCCTTTCTGGCTTTCTGACAAATTTTGCACGATCTTTCTCATGAGGAATTTTAAAACACTGATCTCATAGAAGTCGAGGACAGAGAGTGGTACGCAGAGGCTGGGGCATGGAGGGCAGAGGGTGTGGGGAAGGTTGGTCACCGGGTGCTAAATCACAGTTACAGAGGAGACCTAAGTCCCGGTGCGGTGTCGCACAGCAGGAAGACCATAGATCATGATAATCAACATTTCAGAAAAAGCTGGAAGAAAGGGTTGGAAAGTTCCCACCACAAAGAAATGATACAAATTTGAGGAGATAGATATATTTACCAGATGGAACTATTCCATGATACACATATATCTATTAAAAAAAAGATATGATCAAAATATATGGTGAATATTTAAAATTTTTAAAAATGTATTACAATAATAGATAGTAGCTCCATTAATCCCTCTCAGAATACTCTCATTTTGAACACACTTATCCGCTCATTTTTACTACTTTTTTGCAAATCCTCTTTTGTGAGTGTCTTTACAGGGTGAGTGTCTTAAAAAAAATAAAAAAAAACAGTGAATACTGTTGCCGAGTGACATCCAACAGGAAGACAGGCTTGCAAAACCAGGATGCTGTGTCCTCATTCACCTTATTCACTGGATCTGGCACAGTGTGACTTCTGGCTCCTCCCAAAGTCAAAAATGCCATGCATTCAACATTTTGAATCAATTCACGACATCTAGGCAGCCATGACAATGCAACTAAAGATACACACCAAAGACAACTTCCAGAGCTGCTTCAGAAAATGGTAAAGACAGTGCGGTAAGTGTGTTCAAACTGAGGGGAAGTATTTGAAGGGGATTAATGCCAATGTGTCTTTTACTGTAATAATTTTTTTAAAATTTATTTTTTGGTCATTTTATATATATATATATATATATATATATATATATATTCAAAACATCACATGGCACCCTGTAAATACATACAATTTTTGTGTCAATTAAATTTACAAAACGTTTTCAATATATTGAGTACCTCACACCCATTAAGATGCCTAAGTTTAAAAAAGAAACAGAAAATAGGTGTTTGGAAAGATAGGAAGAAAGTGGAGCCCCTTCTGCATTATTCGTAGGCTTTTTAAGTGGTTTCTCAAAAAATTAAAAATGCAACTGCTGTATGATCCAGGAATCCCACTTCTGGGTACGCAACCAAAAACTTGAAAGCGGGGTCTTAAAGGTGTATTTCCACACTCCTATTCATTGCTACATTATTCACAGTAGTTGAGAGGTGGAAACAACCCAAATGTCCATTGACATACGCATGGGTGAGCAAAGTGTGCTACACACACACCTGGGATATTATTCAGCCTTTTTAAAGAAGGAAAATCTGACTCATGCTGTAATGTGGATGAACACTGAAGGCTCGCTGAGTGAAATAAACCAGACACAAAAAGATAAAGCCTATGTGATTCCCCTTGTATGAGGTAGCTAAAGTGGTCAAATTCATGGAAACAAAGTAAAATGGTGATTCCTAGCTGGAGGTGGGTACTGGAGAGGTGCTCAAGGGGTGTAGAGTTTCAGTCTTGCAAAAATAAAAAAGTTTCTGGAGCTCTATTGTGTCACAATGTGAATACGCTTAATACTGCTGAACCGTACACTTCAAAATATTAAGAGGGTACGCTTTGTACTGTGTAACTTTTACCACAATTTACAATGAACAAAAACAGTACAGGGAGAGTTGAAATAGGAATCTGAATGGGATAATATATGTATATTGTAGATAGTAGATAGATGAGAGAAAGAGAGACAGACAGAGAGACAGAGAAAAGGGAAATACTGTGTCCATAATCAAGACAGCAGTTCTTCTTGGGCAAGAAATGAAGACAAATGTTCTTTTTTCCCCCAACAGTTGTTGCTGAGGATGCATGTGGAGGGATCAACACATGAGTTGAAAGAAGTTGTCACCTCCAGTCCCTACCCAAGCAGGAGGAAGGTTGCTGGTACTTGGGGCACCTGCATTACCAGCCTTCACCCTCTTTTCTGTTAGTCTCAGCTCCACTTGGCTAAGGGCGGTCCATCCCACATCGCCACCAACTCCAGTTTTGGTTTGGTTTCGTTTCCTTTTGTTTTGATAAACAGTGTCAGCAACTTCTTCAGTCCTCCTGTATGGGATGATTCTGTTTAAATACAACTTTCAAACCTAGAAAAGAAATTGAGTCCTAAATCAAACCATGGTTTTTTCCTAAGTAGCGGGAGGTTGCTTTTCCCAGCAAAAGCAGCCCTGGTTTTCAGCTCAGTAGTAAAAGGGCTTAAAGGTGGACAAATATAGCAATAAGCTAGTAGTATTTGCTTAAATTACTCCTTTTCATCCTTTTCAGATAGACTGAGAATACTCAGGGAGAAGAGATAAAAGCATATCATTTATGAAATAATTTCTCCCCTTTAGCAAATCGAAATCCCTATCATATATTCAAACATAACCTAAATAAGCGTGTAATGCCTAATCATAAATTATGTTTAAATATTTCTGTTTTGACTCAGTAACTGAAATGAAGAGTAACCAAGAGAAATAGGCTTAAGTGACAGTAACTTGGCCTCAGGTTCATTTTTATAGAAGTTATGCAATACTCAGAAAGAATAATGAGATGAACTTTTCCTTTCTTGGAAATTTGTAAAATAGAATGCATATTGGTTTATTTCAGCAATTCTTCAAGATTACCCCATCAAATAGGATAACAAAAAATTAAAAATACATTAGTAATTTAAAAGTTAGAACAGACACTTTATAAAATAAGTCATATGGGGCCGGTGAGATGGCTCAGCGGTGTAAGCGCCTGCCTGGCAAGCGTGAGGGCCCGAGTTCGACTCCCGGAACCCACATACGGAAAAAGGGGCCGGTGATATCGCTCAGTGGCACGGGCGCCTGCTGGCGCGCAAGGTCCTGAGGTCGACCCCCGGTACCCACAAAAAAAAAAAAAAGTCATATGAACAGTGAGTGATTACAGAGCTCATTGTTGAGCAGGAAAACACAAATTAAAGCCATGTGAGATGCATATGCCTCTTAGAAATGCTGAAATTAAAAAGGCTACCACCAACAAATTGCATGCGGATGTGGAGAAACTGAAGCTCATATATTGCTGGTGAGAATGTAAAATGGTGCCATCACTTTGGGGAATAGTTCTGGGATATTTTGTTTTCTAAATTTAAACATGCACAGGAAAACCAAGTAATTCCATGCCTGTGTATCTACCCAAGAAAAATGAAAACATGTCCACAAAAAGACTTGTACAAAAATGTTCATCACAGCTATATTTATAAATCTAAAAATAGGGGAACAAGGAAAATAAGTGTCCATCCTCGGGAGACTGGAGAAACAAACTATAGTGAATTCATACACAAAGGACTTGCTACTCAGCCATAAAAAGGAATGAACTACTCATACATGCAGCGGCATGGGTGAATCTCCTAGACATTTTGCTGTGAAGGGAAATTCATACATAAATAGTACACACTGTTTTTTTCCATTTGTATAAAGTTTTACAATGGGCAAATGAAACACATGGGAAAAAACCAGACTGGAGATTGTGTCTGAAGGGCCAATGTGGGGATTTGTTGAGAGGATATCTGAAAGAACGTTCTGGAACAATGCTAAGCTACCTTATCTTGCTAGAGGTTTGGGTTGTACAGATGAATTTGTCAAAATTTGTAAATATACACTTAAGATTCATGCTTTTCATGTAAATATTACCTTACAAGAAGTGAAACTAAACAAACTTTGAACTGTGTAGTTTATGACTTATACACAGAAGTATTTAGGGAAGATGGCATGTACCTTGAGGTAGTGAAGTAGTGGTGGCACGTACCCTCAAGCACATTAACAAATAATGCTGACCTGTACAGACATGACAAAGGAAATGAAATAAAAATTTAAGAGTAGAGTCTTGGGCTTGCCGGAAAAAGAGGGCGGATCTGTAAGAAGCAGGCAGTGAACCTCTCCAAAAGTCGCCATCCGGACACTGGAATATAGTGACTGGAGGAGGACAAGAAAGAGGGAACTGGCTCCCATGGACCCAGGAAAGATCTGAAGCGCAGTTTGGGGCCCACAGAGAAAGTGAAGAGAGAAACCCCAACAAAGAAGAAGGAGGTGGCCGCCGGCGCCATTTCCCTGTGTCAGGATTCCCAACACAACTGAAGCTGTTCAAATCTGCAGACACGCGGTGACTGCCGGCGCCCCCGGGGGCCTCCGTGGAGGAACGCGAGAAGCAGCGGTGCAGAGAAGCAGCAGCCGTGAAGGACACACTGACTGGCGGTGCTGACGCCCGGCCGTCCCGCGCGAGAGAGCGACCAGCCGGGCGCCATTGGGGGGGGGCAGCAGCTCAGCTCGGAACTCAGGGCAGCGCCACTCCATCCACGCCTCCAGCGGGGACCTCCACGGAGCAACGCGAGACACCGCGGTACAGAGAAGCACCAGCCGAGAGGGACGCACTGACTGGCGCTTTTCTTCCTGGTATTCCAAGACTGAGATTGTCTAAGGATCACAAAGAATACTGTGGCACAGAACCAAAGAACCAAGGACTGGGCCAGACAGGCAGCAACTTCTTATCTCCAACAAATTGAAGAGGTAGGATCTTGCAGCAGGCTCAAAGCCCAAAAATAAGCTACACCTAGAAGATACCTCAGAGAAGTAGCCATCTCCTAAGAGTTTGAAATACTAGCAATAAAGCAACCTACCATAGGCAATTTACAAACAGAATCCCAAGAATTAAACTAAAGAAAGAAAAGAAAATGAGATGACACTTAAACAAGATGCAACCTCACACATCCAGTTCACCAAAGGCAAACCCAGGGAGCACTGAGGTGGGACAAACTGAAAGCCACCCACCTGATATCTCTGAAGTGGTAACAACAAAGCAGTTGAATGAGGCTCTGGAAAAATTTAAATCAGAAATAATTTCTCAGATAACTGCAGAGATAATGTCCACAATGAAGACCATGCTTAAGGACGCTAGAGCAGACACAGACAAAAAAATAGACGAGCTTAAGAAAATGATGGAAACCATGAATGCTCAGCATAGGAAAGAAATGGACTTCATAAAGCAGATTCAAGCAGATATCCAGGAGAACAAAAATTCCATTGAAAGTATTTGTAGCAGATTAAGCCAAGGTGAGGACAGGCTCTCAGATATAGAAGACAGGCTTGCAATTAGTGATCATGAAAAGAAAGAATTCTTAAAAATAGCAAGGGACAATGAAAAATCAATCCAGCAGCTGCTAGATGATGCAAAGAAGAATAACTTAAGATTGACTGGAATCAATGAAAAAGCAGGAGATAGCATAAATGACATCAGAACACTGTTCACAGACATTATCACAGAAAATTTCCCTGGTAGAGAAAAAGAATTTGACGTTCAGATAAGTGAGGCTTATACAACTCCAATTAACCATGATCAAAAAAAATCTTCAGCCAGGCATATCATAGTCAAGATTCCAGAAATTCAATATAAGAGTAGAATCTTAAAAGCTGTTAGAGAAAAGAAACAAATCACCTATAAAGGAAAGCCCATCAGAATCACAGCGGACTTTTCAGCACAAACCCTCAAGTCAAGAAGAGCTTGGAATGATGTATTTCAAGTTCTAAAGGAAAATAATCTTCAACCTAGATTGATGTACCCCACAAAACTATCTTTCAAAACCGATGGAGAAACAAAATACTTCCATGACAAAACATCTGAGAAAATTTATAACCACCAAACCAGCACTCCAAAATGTTTTGAAGGACATCCTAGGAAAGGATAACAAGGACTACAACTCCAGAAACCCCAACAGAAGGAATCCACCAGGCAGAGCAAATAATTAAAGAGAGGGAGGGAAAAATAAAAATTAAAAGAGGGGGAGCCAACAACAAGAAAATAACATGACAAGGATAAGTCAATACATATCAGTTTTAACCATTAATGTTAATGGTCTCAATTCACCAATCAAAAGACACAGACTGGCAAATTGGATCAAGAAGCAAGATCCAACAATATGCTGTATACAAGAAACACATTTAATTCAAAAAGAAATTCATAGCCTGAAACTCAAAGGATGGAAAACAATACTCCATGCAACAGGAACCCAGAAAAAAGCAGGGGTAGCTATTCTTTTTGCAGACAAAGTGAATTTCAAGCCAAGAATGATACAGAGAGATAAAGAAGGTCACTACATCCTTGTAAAGGGAACAATCCAAGAGGAAGAGATAACAATCATAAATATATATGCAACAAATACCAGTGCACCCAACTATATAAAACAAATATTAATGGACATGAAAAATCAAATAACCACTAATACAATTGTACTGGGGGATCTCAATACTCCACTGCCACAAAAAGACAGATCAAGTAGACAAAAAATCAACAATGAAATATTACAACTGAACCAAACTTTGGAACAAATGGACATAGTAGATGTCTACAGAGTTTTCCACCCCACAACATCAGAATACACATACTTCTCAGCTGCACATGAGATGTTCTCCAAAATAGACCACATACTAGCTCATAGAACCTGCTTAAGTAAATGCAAAGGAATTGAAATTATCCCATGTATATTATCAGACCATAGTGCAATGAAATTGGAAATCAATGGCAAAAGAAACCAAAAGAATTTCCTAAACACATGGAAATTAAATAGCACCCTATTGAACAACCAAGGCTCACAGATGAAATTAAAGAAGAAATTAGACAGTTTCTGCAACTGAATGATAACGACAGTATAACATACCGGAACTTATGGGATACAATGAAAGCAGTCCTAAGAGGGAAATTTATAGCATTAAATTCCTATATCAGGAAAACAGAGCAAGCACAAATAAACAACGTAATGGTGAACCTCAAACTTCTAGAAAAAGAAGAGCAGGCTAAGCCAAAAGCTCGTACAAGGGAGGAAATTATAAAGATCCGAGCAGAAATCAACGTATTGGAGACTAAAAAACCAATACAAAGAATCAACAAAACAAAGAGTTGGTTCTTTGAAAGATTAAATAAAATTGACAAACTCTTATCCAACCTTATTAAAAAAAGGAAAGAAAGTACTCAAATCCATGCAATTAAGAATGAAAAGGGTGCTATCATGACGGACCCTGCAGAAATCCAGAAGATCATCTATACCTACTTTGAAAACTTGTATTCTAATAAGATGGAAAATGCAGAAGAAATGGACAGATTCCTAGATACATATGAATTACCAAAGCTCAACCAAGAAGATATAAAAATCCTAAATAAACCAATAACAATCAATGAAATCGAAGATGTCATTAAAAACCTCCCAACAAAGAAAAGCCCAGGCCCTGATGGATTCACTGCTGAATTCTATAAGAAATTTAGAGAAGACCTAACACCCCTACTTCTCAAACTCTTTAATGAAATTGAAAGGGAAGCAATACTCCCAAATTCATTCCTGGAAGCAAGCATTACCCTGATGCCTAAACCAGAGAAGGACCCAACTAAGAAAGAGAACTACAGACCAATCTCCCTAATGAACATAGATGCAAAAATCCTCAATAAGATACTGGCAAACAGAATGCAGCAAATCATCAAGAAGATTATACACCATGACCAAGTTGGATTCATCCCAGGGATGCAGGGATCGTTCAATATATGTAAATCAATAAATGTAATACACCATATTAACAGAACCAAGGACAGAAATCATATGATCATCTCAATAGATGCAGAAAAAGCTTTTGACAAAGTCCAGCACCCATTCATGATAAAAACCCTACAGAAAATTGGAAGAGATGGTCTTTATCTCAATCTGATAAAAGCTATCTATGACAAACCAACAGCCAATATCATACTAAATGGACAAAAACTGAAAGCCTTCCTTCTAAAATCAGGAACAAGACAAGAATGTCCACTGTCCCCACTCTTATTCAACATAGTCCTGGAAACTTTAGCCAGAGCAATTAGACAAGAGAAAGAAATAAAAGGAATTATGATTGGAAAGGAAGAAGTTAAATTATCATTATTTGCAGACGACATGATACTCTACGTAGAAGACCCCAAAAACTCCACTAAAAAACTGCTAGATTTAATAAGCAAATTCAGTAGTGTAGCTGGATACAAAGTCAACACTCAAAAATCAATAGCCTTCCTGTACACCAATAACAAACTCACTGAGAGAGAAATTAGGGAAACAACACCTTTCAAAATCACATCTAAAAAAATGAAATACCTAGGAATCAATCTCACAAAGGAAGTAAAAGACCTCTACACTAAAAACTACAGTACTCTGAAAAAGGAGATTGAAGAGGATATCAGAAAATGGAAAGATATCCCTTGCTCTTGGGTCGGAAGAACCAATATAGTGAAAATGGCCATATTTCCAAAACTGTTATACAGATTTAATGCAATTCCGATCAAAATTCCAGCAACATATCTCACAGAATTAGAGAAAACAATCCTAAAACTCATCTGGAACCAGAAGAGACCTAGAATAGCAAAGGCAATTCTGGGCAACAAAGGCAAGGCAGGGAGCATCACAATCCCTGATTTGAAATTATACTATAAAGCTACTGTGATAAAAACAGCGTGGTATTGGCAAAAAAACAGACCCAAAGATCAATGGAATAGATTAGAAGATGCAGACACATCTCCAGACATACTAAGCCACCTTATCTTTGACAAAGGTGCCAAACACATTCACTGGAAGAAAGATAGCCTCTTTAATAAATGGTGCTGGAAAAATTGGCTCTACACATGCCGAAGATTAAAATTAGACCCATATCTTTCACCATGCACTAAACTAAATTCAAAATGGATCAAAGAACTAAATATTAAAACAGAAACATTAAATCTCCTGGAAAATAGAATAGGTAAAACTCTTGAAGACATTGGTGTAGGCAAAGACTTTATGAATAAAACCCCCATCGCACAGGAAGTAGCACAAAGAATCAACAACTGGGATCTCATCTTATTAAAAAGCTTTTGCACAGCAAGAGAAACCACCAACAGAGTAAAGAGACAACCCACAACGTGGGAAAAAATGTTTGCCAGCTGTTCCTCAGACAAAGGATTACTATCAAGAACATACAAAGAACTCAAAAAAATCAGACCTCCCAAATTTAAAGACCCAATCCAAAAATGGGCATCTGAGATGAATAAACACTTCTCAGATGAAGAAATACAAATGGCAAACAAATATATGAAAAAATGTTCAACATCACTAGTCATTCGAGAGATGCAAATTAAAACAACACTGAGATTCCATCTCACCCTAGAAAGAATGGCTATTATCAAGAAGTCCACTAATAACAAATGCTGGAGGGGCTGTGGGGAAAAAGGAACCCTTCTCCACTGTTGGTGGGAGTGTCGACTGGTGCAGCCACTGTGGAAGTCAGTGTGGAGACTCCTCAGAAAACTAGGATTGGAGGTCCCATTTGACACAGCTATTCCCCTTCTGGGCATCTTCCCAGAAGAATTAAAAACATCGTACCACAGTGATATATGTGCACCCATGTTTATAGCAGCACAATTTGTAATAGCTAGATCGTGGAAACAACCCAAATGCCCATTAACCGAGGAATGGATAAAAAATATGTTGTATTTCTCTATAATGGAGTACTACTCTGCCATAAAGAAAGATAAACTGGAAACTTTTATAGATAAATGGATGCAACTTGAGAAAATACTCACAAGCGAAATAAACCGGATGCACATTTGTAAACATCGTATTGTCTCCCTAGTATGAAAATGCAATTTCACTGTGACTATTCCATTCCTTAGTCTTCTATTTTTACCTAGCTTTTACATGGCTTAATCTTATACTGAGTAACGTTTTTCTCCAAAAGGTATTTGTACATTCTCTAATGCTTGAGTTTGTTAATACATGAGAATGTTTACTTGTTGTCTTTAAAAATAAATAAATAAATAAAGTTTAAAAAAAAAATAGAGTCTTGGTCGTGACCAGAAGGGTATTAACTATAAAATCCTTTCAACTTTCTCACAGAGTTGAAATATTGTGCATTTGTAATTTTTATAGACTTTGAGTAATTGTCCTCACAGGTGGTTGTGGTTTATATTTGCATCGCTGCATCATATAGGAATTCCTGCCGGGCATGGTGGCGCCTGTAATCCCAGCACTTGGGAGGCTGAGGTAGGAGGATCCCTATGAGTTCCAGGCCAGCCTACACTACATAGTGAGACCCTGCCTCAAAAAAAAGATTTCTCCTGTCCCACTGCCTCACCCCAGATGGGGTCACACTTTCAAATTTCTTTCTGCCATCTGATGTTTAAAAAAAATTTTCAGAGTACTTTAGTTTGCTGTTCTCTTCCCTCTTCTTACTTATGAACTTGTGTGTTTCTTCCTGTGCTTGAGATTCTTTCATATCAATGTTCAAACATATCTTCTGTGACCCACCAGCAGCATAGGAGAAAGATCGGATGTCCCCAAGGCCTGTGGCTTCACCTACTCTCAAGAGATCCAGTGAGTCAGCCATTCTTCTACAGAGGAGCAAGCAAGTGGGGGAAGAGGAAGACATGGGTGCAAATCCCCACCCTGGACAAAGGGGACTGGCACTGTTTATACGTCCAAGAGGTCATTACGCTCCCCATCTCATTCATTCTAATACTAATTGAATGCCTACAATGTGCAAGGCATATCCTACAGATGAAAGCCACAAGAACAAAAGAATTAGGAGGTATTGTTCAAAATTACATTATAATTGTAGAAGTCTTTCTACTGATATTTCTACATCTTTCTTTTTTATGGATATTGATGGGCAATTATAACATCATTAGCCGTAATTAAACTACCATTTCATACTTTTCAAATTTCCTTATATTGTTATATCAATCTGAGCTAATTATCTAAAACATTCTTTGAAACTATGCTTCTACATATGGAACCTTAACACTCTGGACATTTTTTCCACCATCTGAAGTAGAAAAATTCCTAACCTGCTCTACTATTCCTCCAAAGCTTTTTCTGAGTTGAGAATTTTATGTTTCTATTCTCACTTAGCTTGGTTTCTGTAATTTAGAAGGCCTAATAAGGATTTTCTAATGGCATCTGGTTGATCCCTCAGGCTCGTCACTGGACAGAGATTATCAGTCTTTCCTGTTTTAAAACATTTCCAAAGAAAGACCTTCCATTTTCTCAGTATTTCTCCCACCCCTGTATTTATGATCTGGTCATTAAAATAACTTTCTACCACCTACCATCTGAAAACGATCTCACTGACCATCTTCATGTAATTTGATGCTGATTACTCCTAAATTTTTCTTCAGTTCTCATGAATTAGTCATCAAAACAGATTCACAGTGTAATTAACTCGTGACTTTGAATCTTTTTTTCTCATGGCAGTTTGAACAGACTTTGCGTATTTCCTATGGTGGAAACACTTTATATTCATTTCCCATTTAAATAAATGTTTCCAAATTTGGGCATGAAAGAAATATCATTTAAAACTAATCTTTATTCTAAACCTCGTGCCGACAGACAGGAGGAAACTGAACCGCAGCCATTGGGGGTTTAGTTACCGCTTCTCCGTACCCCTCAGAGGAAGGCAGAGCCCCTGGGTCTCAGGAGGCCCTGTGGGACCACATCGGTGCTCTGGGCTGGGTATCAGGTCCAGGCGTCTACTTGGTGACTCCTGTGCCCTGCTTGGGTGAAGCTGGGGACCACAGGAGAGGTGGGTGCCTGCTGTCAATGAGACCACGAACCCTCTTTCCTTTTTTTTTTTGTACCGGGAATCGAACTCAGGACCTTGCACTTGCCAGGCAGGTGCTTGTGCCACTGAGCTATATCCCCGGCCCCCCTCTTCCCATTTTTTACTTTTTCAACTTGTAAAATGTTTTTGTGATGCTGGAGATTGAACCCAGAGCCTCACACATTCTGGGCAAGTGCTTACAATTTTGCTCCACTCCCAGGCCCGCTCTTTGCTTTTAGGTCGAACAAAATTCGTTCCCTTTTCTCCTTTCTTTCCAGGGTGGGCGCTACCTCCTGTTCCTCTGTGGTCACAGAACAGTGAACCTAGTCAGGGTCTCAGCTTTGGAAAACCTGAACATCTCAAAAAATGTCCCAGCTGCTTTCCTCATCACTCCAATCAGGAGCAAACTCATCTTTCTTCCAGGAGCCAAAAGATGCCGGACCAAAGGCCACTCCTGCTTTAGGGTCTCTGTCATTGGACCAAAGGGAAAAGCCACCGAACGAGGTCTGAGACTTCCAAATGCACAGGACACAGGGACAACTCCAAGGGGCCTGGGACCTCATCATTCCCAGAGAGCCCAGGTCCTGAAGTGAAAAACAAGGTAGAGGTGGATCAGAGAACGGGGCTAAGGAGAGGATGGAGGAAGCCAGACCAGACGCCTGGTACCCGATTCTGCCCCCGTGTCCTGGTCTGAGTCGCTATCCCTATACAGATTCCATCAATCATCTGAACTTTTGAATAAAAAACAACTTAAAATTTCCCTAGAATCCAGTGAGTTTCCTTCAGAGAGAGGCAGGCAAGAGGTGTTTGGACAGAGAGGCGGCACCTGCCTGCTGACCAGGGCCTGAGCCCATTACATTAGTTCCCCCTGGCTGCTGAAATAAACTACCACAAACTAGCCACATGCAGCAGTCCATACTTGTAATCCCAGCTACCTGGGAGGCTGAGGCAGGAGGATAAGTTTGAGGCAAATCTGGGTAACTCAGCAAGACTCTGCCTCAGAATAAAAAATTGACAATATGGGGATGTAGCTCAGTGTCAGGCCCTGGCTTTATCTCCAGTACACAGAAAAACAAAACCAAACGCAAATTACCACAGACTTAGTGGCTTAAACAATACAAATTTGTGATCTCACAGTTCCCAAGAACTGTTTTAAAACAGAAGTTTTAAAACTAAAGTGTGCCAGTCACCAAGGTGGCCCTGCCCGGAAGCCCCAGGGGAGACAATTTCCTATTTTCCCAGGCAGCCTTCCTTGGCTAACACCCCCCATCTTTAACTCTGACTTCTGCCTCTCTCCTCACATCAAGTCCTCACTCTTTGACGCACCTGCCTTGCTTTTATAATTAGTAATATCACTGTGGTGACATTGGGCCCACCCAGATAATCTCTCTAGCGCAAGACCCTTAGGTCAGTCACATCTTTGAAGCCCCTTGTGACCAGGGAAGGTGACAGTCACAGGTTCCAGGGATTGGGAACAGGGACATCTTTGGAGGAGTTATTACTGTACCTACCACATCCACCTCCTCAACTTCCTGTCCCCCTAGGTACAGAAAAAGATTACTCAACCATTCCCTGAACATTTATGGGGCACCTACTATGTGCCAGGTATTATTTCAAGTACCCAGAATAGAACAGTGAATACAACAGACAAAAATTTTTCACTTAGAGATCTTATATTCTAGCACTGAGGAAAACAGGATATGCAGCCCATATACGCGAAACCTGTAGCAGCTTAGAGGCCAGTGAATCCTACAAGGTAGAAAACACTAAAATGGGGTAGGAAGAGAGTGTGTTTGGAGCCTGCAATTTTGAATGAAAAGGACCCATTCCAGAAAATTCCAGAATAAAGTGAAGGAAAAATATGAGAAATATCCATGTTTAGAAGAAATGGCAGAAGTAGCTGCGTGGATATGCAGGAAAGAGTGGTCTAGACAGGGAAGGGGCATGGATGGGGGGCTGGGGAGCCAGGGCTGGACACACAGAGGCTGAGCACACGGAGGTGAAGGGTAATGAGAGGCCTCGGCTTGACTCAGAGGGAGTGGGAAGTGATTCAAACAAAGCTTTCAACAGAGGAGGGACACGGCCTGACTTGTTTCACCAGGACCTCTCTGGTGGCCATGTTGAGATCTGAGCACAAGGATGAGCGGAAGTCCAGGCAAGGTGTGACAGCGGCCTGGCCCAAGGTGGTCAAACTCCGGATAGCCGAGAGGACAGAGCTGGGCAGTGCTCTGGAGACAGGGAGGGTGCAAAGAGGACGCTAAGCTTTCCAGCAACTGAACAAGTAGAGAGGGGCACCCACTCCGACACCCGCCAAGGGAGTGGGGACAGGAGGAGCCACTTGGTCTCTCTGTGTCTCTGTGGCTGCAAGGGAGACCAGAGGTCATTGTCAGCCACAGTTCTCGTCCATGCAAACTGGGAGACCGACGCGTGAGGTTTGCCACAGATACTCAGAGCACGGCCCAGGCCAGGGACATGGGGCATTTCTTCCCTGGGGCTGCTGGGACGAAGTGTAACAGGCTGGGTGGCTTTGAACAGCAGGGACTTGCTGTCTCTTCTGGAGCCTGAAAGCCAGAAACCAAGGTGTCAGCAGGGCCCTGCTCCCCATGGACACCCGGGGAGAATCAGGTCTGTGTCTTTGTCTCAGCTTCTGGGATTCACTGGTGACCCTCGGTCTCCTGGCCTGTAGACCTCACTCGTCCCTACTTCTGTCTTCATATGTGCTCCTCCCTCCCTCTGTGTCATTCCATGTCTCTCTCCTTTCCTTAGGAGACCTCCAGTCATGTGGATTAGGCCCACTTGAATCGAGTATGACTCATTTTCAACTTCATTATATCTGCAAAGACGACAGCAGCTCCTCGACTGACCATGGGGTTTTTGTCTTGCCATCACAAGCTAAAAACATCATAAATTAAAAATGCATTTCAAGGGCCGGTGAGATGGCTCAGCGGCATAAGCGCCTGCCTGGCAAGCGCGAGGGCCCAAGTTCGACTCCCGGATCCCACATACGAAAAAGGGGCCGGTGATATCGCTCAGCGGCACAGGTGCCTGTTGGCGCGTGAGGTCCTGAGGTCGACCCCCCGGTACCCACAAAAAAAAAAAAAAAAAAATGCATTTCAAGCTGGATATGCGGCACATGCCTGTAGTCCCATCATTCTGGCAGGCTGAGGCAGGAGGATTCCATGTTCAAGGCCAGCCTGGGCTGTTTAGAGACTTAGTGAGACCTTGTCTCAAGGTTTTTTAAAAAAAGGGAAAAAGGACTGGGATGTAACACAATGGAAAGGTCCTATATTCTATCCCCTGTACTATTTTAAAAAGGCATTTCAGAGTTGAGCGTGATGGTGCATGCGTGTAATCCCAACACTTGGAAGGCTGAGGCAGGATTGCTGTGAGTTCCAGGCCAGCCTGGGCTACATAGTGAGTTCAAGTCGAGCCCCTGAACTTCATAGCAAGACCTTGTTCAAAAAACAAAAACCAGAACCGGTGAGATGGCTCAGCGGCATAAGCGCCTGCCTGGCAAGCGCGAGGGCCCGAGTTCGACTCCTGGTACCCACATACGAAAAAAGGGCCGGTGATATCGCTCAGTGGCACTGGCGCCTGCTGGCGTGCGAGGTCCTGAGGTCGACCCCCGGTACCCACAAAAAAATAAATAAATAAATAAATAAAAATAAAATAAAATTTAAAACCGATAAGTGCATTTCATACACTATCCTCCCCAACATCTTTGCTCAGTAACACAGCACACTGTAGGGTGTTGGTCGTTTCCCCCGGTGACTGCAGGGCTGGGGACTGCACTCGCGACCACTGTCCAGCATCTTAAGAGAGGATCACATTGCACAGTGCCAGCCTGGGAAAAAGCCAAGCTTGAAATTGCAAGTACAGTTTCTACTGAATTCCTATCTCTTTTGTGCCATCATAAGGTCAAAAACCCTAAATTGGACCATCGTAAGTCAGAAACTATGTTTCCAAATATGGACGCATTCATAGGTTCCAAGGGTTAGGATTTCAACATATCTTTTTGGAGTACATAATTCAACCCAAAGGATTTCCTCACCTCTCTACTTCACGCTGGACGCTGATCCCATCCCTAAGGCCTCGCTGTATCCAGCTTTTAGCGTCCTGGCTGCAGTAATAAAGTCCGTTATTACACAAGCTCGTCGGAGCTGCTTCTAATTAATATGCTAGACATAGTCCAACCCTATTATTGTTTATTCTTTTCACATCTGAGTCATGATGCAGCTTTTAAATTTTTTCATGAAATGCCGAAGGGGTGGGAGAGGACAAGTACTAAAACGATAAACTTAATAAGACGCAGATTTTGGGTCTGGTTGTCATCTGCTAGCACCAGGTTTCAAGGCCCTGTTCTACTACATCTGAAGATGCAAAAGAAATAGTTGCATTTTAAAATTTAGTGCTTGTAAAACATATTACGGATGAAGAAACTGATCTGGAAGACTACCAACTCGCCCAAACTCAAAAACAGCAATCCTGAGACAGGAAGTAAGTTCTCTTCATCCCAATTGACCACATCCGACGACTAACTTCTGACAATCCCATTCAATAGTAAGCCACAACCCTGATATATTACTTTAAATGTCTTTTGGTGAAATTGTCTGATTTTTCAATGGTACGCAAAGAGCCTCCTGTACCAGCTATTGACCAAAATGTTCCAGTGCCTTGATATCCCTGCCTTACAAATGCACAAACATTGTTATCTTTAGAAAAGCATAAATGACTGTAATTCAATCAAGGTCCCAACAGCAAGCTGTGTGCAAGAAACCAAGATGATCCTTTGTCTTAGTCACTCTTTTTGTCGTAGGCACAATGCCTGACACCCACAAGCTAAAGGAGAAGTTTATTTTGGCTCTTATTTCCAGCCTATAGTCAGTTGGCTCCAAGACAGGAAGTACAAAGTGGGAGGGTCTGTTGGAGGAAAGCTGCTCACATCATGGTGGCCAGGAAGCAGAGAGAAGGGGGGAGCAGGGAGGGAGAGCTGCCCTTCTGGGCCATGCCCCCAGTGACCTGCCTCTTCGAACCAGGCCCCACCTCCCAACGGCACAGTCAATGAATCTACTGAAGAGTATAGAGCCCTCATGAGCCCCCAGGTGATCCAATCACCTTCCAAAAGCCCCACCTCTGAACACGTAGGGCTTTTGGGGGACATTCTAGATCTAAACCGTAAGACCCTTATTTCCCAGTTCTGTGTTTCCACATGTTTTTAACCAGACCATATTTCCACTGTGCATGCAAATTTCATTTTTGTTTCCTCATTTGTTTTAATCTATATTTCTAAAATAAATATTTTAGTTTTTTAAAAAACCATATTATGCAACAAATGGCATGGAAAAGAAAGGAAGAGACAGCTCTAGATTTAAAAAGACTTAAAAGACAGAACAAAAGAACGTGTGGAAGTTGGCTAGATTCTGACTCAAGCAAGACAAATGTAGAAAGACATTTTTGAGACAACCAGGAGATTTTGATTGTGGTCTGGATATTCTGATTCCAAGAATCACTGTTAATTTTGTTAGGTGTAATAAATGTAAGAAAATGCCCACAGTTTTTACAGATATATAATGAAGTAAGTAGGAGTGAAATGTCAAGAAATCTAAAATTTGCTTCAGAATACTAGAACAAAGAGGAAAAAGGAAGCAAACATGACAAAATTTTGATGGTAATTTAACCTAGGTTTTCTTTTATGGGAATTAACTCACCTTTCCACTTTTTTTTTTTGTTTGTTTTTTGTTTTTTGTTTTTTTTTTTGTGGGTACCGGGGGGTCGACCTCAGGACCTCGTGCGCCAACAGGCACCTGTGCCGCTGAGCGATATCACCGGTCCCTTTTTTGTATGTGGGATCCGGGAGTCGAACTCGGGCCCTCACGCTTGCAAGGCAGGCGCTTACGCCGCTGAGCCATCTCACCGGCCCACCTTTCCACTTTTGTTTGAAAATGTTTTTAAAATACATGTTAGTAAAACACCATTGGTAATTATCACGTGATAGCCTGTCTTTATCATGTGACAATAACGTAGACTTAGACACACATATTGCATTAGGCCATTTCTCAGGTGAGTTTGCAGTACTCTTGAGCATGACACGGTATTTTTATTTGATAGTCTTTAAAGCAATTCCCAGACATCATGTCATCACAAATATACATCTGTCAAGACAGTTCGCTCAAATCAGGAACAAAATTAAAAGCCCCTGCTTTATGGAGGTTTTAATCCTGAGGGCGCCATCAATCAATAAAGAAATACATATAAACGTATATGCTGCTCACCCTGCGGATTTTGGGCCATGTCAGCCTGCGTAGTTGTGTGAGCCAACTCCTTATAATCGATTTCTCTCTGTGTACCTGTCCCATTGCTCTGCAGCCCTGATGACCCAGGTGGACCAGGGACGCTTTCTGATGCACTGATACTAGAGCAGAGACCTACAGTGGTGAGGGAACAGGCCACAGGGCCACGTGGGGAGCATGTTTCAGACGAGGGAGCAGAATGAGTCCCCGAGTCTGGAGAGTGCAGTGCTGGGGAGAGGGAAAGGGAAAGGTGGCGACTCTGAGGGGCGTCCAGAGCAGAGGGCGGAGGGTGCGCCACGGTCCCCAGCACCACCCCAGGTGCAGTGATGCCCTGTCATTCACAGGACTCGGTGTATGGGCAGCTCGCACCAGTGATTTATGATAGAGGGAGGAACCATGGCAAAACCAGCCAAAGAAAAGGGTACGCGGGCAAAGTTGGGGCAAGCCGGGTGCCATCTTCCTGAGTCTCCTCCCAGCAGAGCTGCCCAGGACAAGTTGTGTCAGCACATACGAATGATTGTCTCCTGGGAAAATCCCTGTAGACTGAGCCCCTGAGCCTTGGGGAATGAGACAGGCTTGACCATGGCATGGGTGGTCGGAAGAATTCATGAACCTGAGAGCTGATGTGAACGCCTAGGACTTCACCAGGCCAGAGCGGAGGGATGGCTTGTTCTAAGCCAGGGGACAAGAGAGGGGAGCACCCTGGAGCGCCTGTCCGTGGAGCACTGCAGGCAGCAGATCCATCAGGGATCTCCAAGAAACAGGGCCATCCATGGGATGTGTGTGCATACACGTGTGTGTATCGTATTAGGAGATTTATTTCAGGACATTGGCTCACACAGTAATTCGGGGCTGGCAAGTCTGAAATCTTCAGAGCAGGCTAGCAGGCTAGAACTCTTGGGAAGGAGCTGATGCTGCCACTTTGAGGCAGAATTCCTTCTTCTTTGGGGAAATCTTGGGATGGCTTGTAAGGCCTTCAACTGATTAGAGGAGGCCCACCCAGGTTCTCTAGCATAATCTTTCCCTAAAGTCAACTGATTGGAGATATTCATCATACTACAACATGCCTGCACAATAATGGCCTGGCCTAGGTGACACATAAAACTGACCATCACTGGAAGAGGTGCCCAAGAAACACTTAGGCCCCCTAGATCCAGAGCAGCTGGTCTCCATGTGTATCCAGCAGGGCATAAGTGGGCTGTGGAACAGCTGGGTGAGGTCAGCAGGGTCTGAGATAAGTCTATGATTGCTGTCCTCCCAAAGCATGTCCTCAAGTCAAGCTCACCCAAACCCCCCACCTGCGAGGCCTCCCTGCTATGGGTACCCTCACCCTCAGCCCCAGCCAGCTCTACTCAGGCAGGCTATCTGCATATGGCAAGCAGAAATTTGCTTCTTCACAACCTAACATAGTTCTTGGCACATAGTAGCTGCTAATTAAATGTCCATTCTTTCTCCCTAGATTCCATATGGAACAATACGTAGACTATCCTGGTGTGCTTCTCTATCCACTACTCTCTTTAGTGTGTTAATGTTTTCTTCAAAATGTGTGCCACTGTTACTGTTTATACTTAGATGTCTTCCCAAAGCCTGGTGTGCTCATCATGGGCAGGGCTTTGGAAAGGTGATTGAATCATTAAGCCTATAGCTAAATGTGACATTAGGATTTCGGGCCGGTGAGATGGCTCAGCGGCGTAAGCGCCTGCCTGGCAAGCACGAGGGCCGGAGTTCGACTCCCGGAACCCACATACGAAAAAAGGGGCTGGTGATATCGCTCAGCAGCACAGGCGCCTGCTGGTGCATGAGGTCCTGAGGTCGACCCCCGCTACCCACAAAAAAAAATAATAATAAGTAAATAAATAAATAAATAAATGTGACATTAGGACACAGGGTTTGGTCAGAAGAAGGAGATGTGACTTGGAAGGGCTGTCTCCCTCCTGGCTTCTCCCTCCTATCTCTACTCCCTGGCCGCCATGACGTGAGCAGCTCTTCCTCCACCACACCCCTCAGTCATGCTGTTTCTTCTTTGGTGCCAGCCAACCATGGACTGAAAATGAGAGCCAAACTAAACTTCTCCTCCTTTAAATTGTGGGCATTGGGTATTTTGTCCCAGTGATGAGACAAGTGATTAAGACAAGCACCCAAAATTTGATGTAATGTGCTTGGTATTTACTAAAAAAAGGAACAATTTTTTTTTTCTCTGATCAACAATTAGACACCAGGGCCGGTGAGATGGCTCAGCGGCATAAGCGCCTGCCTTGCAAGCGCGAGGGCCCGAGTTCGACTCCCGGATCCCACATACGAAAAAGGGGCCGGTGATATCGCTCAGTGTCACGGGTGCCTGTTGGCGCGCGAGGTCCTGAGGTCGACCCCCCGGTACCCACAAAAAGAAAAAAAAAACAATTAGACACCAATGGATTCAGTTGAAGATGCTACTGCGTTTTCCCCCAGCTCTGCATTTGTTCACTGAGAAATTATTTACTGAGGGCATACTATGCGCCAGGCCCTGTTCCCAAGGCTGAGGATACAGTGGTGAACAGAGCTTACATTCTAGTTCAGATGTCTACACAGATGTCAGCCAAGCAGAGAGGTACGTACAACTTATTTCAGACAGCAAAGATGTTGGTCTAACGTCCTCGAGAGTGACCGGAGGTGGGGATGGGTACCCAGCATGGTGGGAGGGAGGAGCTCTGAGGAGATGACATTTGAGCAAAGATCTGAGTGACAATAAGCTGCTGCATGAACAGTGTAGTATCACACTATTGGTCTGTTAGCCAACTATCAAAGCAAACCCTCCATTTTTTACATGAATTATTAAATCTGATCCTCCTATTTTTTTTTTTTTTTCTTGGCAAGAGATTTACGCCTTGCATTCATGGACTAAACACATTTTCTAGTTTCTGAGTTTGAGCCCTGGACATCTTGGCACCTTGCTGACCTGGAGAGACAGCCCCTCCCAGGACGAGCCAGTTCCTAGGGTCATACAGGACTCACCGTCGAGTGCACCTTTCAAAGGCAAACAAACCAATCGAGAACCCACTGCCCCCATCGCCTTCTCTAGGGGCTCTCACACTTAGGGCCAGTAGCCAGCTGCCCAGTCACCCCAGGGCCAGGGACCAGACAACTCGGAGACAGCTCCTCTGCCCCAGTCCCAAACCTGCCCATCCCGCCTTCCCACGAGAGCCACAGCAAATGCTTCTGCCCATGTGCCTGGCTCCCCTGCCTCCCGGAGCCTGCCGCCTCCCCAGGTGGCCCCAGTGGTGTGCTTCCCGTTTCCAGGGGACTGTGGATAGCATCGAAACTTCTGCCTTCGTGATACTAATTGCCAGATCCGTGCGTCTTACCATACGGGATTAAAGAACATCCCAGGTACATTTTTAAACATGAAGTATCCTCCTGTTAGCCCCAGACCGGCGTTCCGAGCTATAACCATCATTTGGAAGTCAGACTGTCTTCCTTCATGGTACTTTCCTCTCCTTTCTTTGAGTCACCTGCAGGGTTGATAAACGTCTTCTGCATGCCCGTGTTTGTGTTCATTTCATACTAGCTCATCAGGCCTGCAAGCCTCTCCTGGAAACCCCTGAAGTTAATGTATCCCCATTATGCAGCCCAGGTGTGCATCAACTTCTTAGCTTAACTTCTCTTAAGACCTCCTTATCCCAAGGCTCACATTCCTCCATCTTGTGACATGAAAGAGCATATTCTTTGTCTGGTGAAATGAGGAACCGAGCCTCTAGTATTAATGTACCATCAACTGAGAGTCAACTGCAAAAAAAGCAAACGGGTTGAATTTCATACGATGTGTGGCGTGTTGATCCATATAGTTTCCTAGTAGTCATTGCCAAATGGGTTGGTCTACAGGCTGACCTTATTCCCTTTTAAAAGAAATGAAAACATCATTCTCTGAGATTTAGATTCTTCTCGTTTTCTCCATAAAAATCTCAAACATTACTAATAAACGCAGGGGAAATTGGGAGAGCGACACAACAATAAAACTCAGAACAAGGATGTAATTATTGGTGAGTCATAGCATGATATCCCACCATGCAAAGCAAGGTGCATTCTGGGTACTTCTTGGTCTCAAAACCATGAACATTGCCCATAGTTCAGAGAATTAGAAAAGAAAAAATTAAAATGGAGCATTTATTTCATCAAGTTAAAATACAAAAATAGAATCAAAACTATTTTTAAAATAGTTTTTTTTATTTTTCAGTCTCTACTCCCACTTCAAACGCAGTAGAATATTTTAATGTTTCTCATGAATATTTCTTAAATTAGAATATGAAAGTGTTAAACTAATATATATTTTTATTAAAGCAATGAGTGCTACTTTTAAAATAAAATTAGTCTCCAAAAGGATTGGAGGGTTCATTTTTTATAAATTTAAAGTCTAGAAAATAGCTGCTTACTTCAATTAAAAAGTGTTACTCTGTGACTAGTCCACGTTTGGATGTTGTTTTTATTGTCTTTGGGGATCTTTTTTTTTTTTTCTTCAGCACAACAAAGAAACATCAAAAAGTATCACCACGAAAGAATTTCTTTTTGTTCCTCTCATTTAAAAGAAATCTTTCACATCTTTGTTGCTTTTAAAAGTTGACAATCTTTTAAGATTTAACCCTTTACCTCAGGGAAAAATATTAGCAAAATTTTCCTCCTGTGGCTCCTGTGTTTTCTACCTTGCTGTTCTAAAACAAGACAACACCAGCCTTTGTGAGTGGCCTCCGGGTCCTTTGGTGGAGGCCAGAAGAATCACAAGTGCCATTTCAGTGACAATAATTTAGTAGAAGCCCTGCAAGTGCCCTAAAAGACAGCATCGACTAAACTAACTAGGCCAATGGCATGGGCATGAGGAGCACAGAAGGAACAAAAATCAGCCTCTAAAATACAAATGCTGACCTGATTTCAAGGCAGGTTTGTAGTAAAAATGTTGTTTCACACAAGGAAAAATATTATTTATATTCAGACGAGCCACAATGAAAACAGTGAATGTTTTTAAAGCGCACAGAGAAGAATATTAAATATTTAAGAACCACAAGATATTTAGGAATAGATTGAGTCTGTTTCGTGGAATGTATATTTAATTGCTTTGAAAGGTTGGTGCAGTTTTTCTCAGTACAGATTTTTGTTCTAAGTGATTCAAGCCCTTGGTGATAGGACCAAGACAATCAGGGCTGGATGACTGTCATCAGCCAGGACAACCTGGGAAATGGCAGGACCATCTTTAGATACTGTCACCTTGAGGGAAGGCTTTGACCTTGCTCTGCCTCCAGGCATAGTTACTTCACACCAAGGGCCTTGGTTCGTGGTTGCACCGTTGCATGAGCTGCCGACTCCGTAATGCACTGCAGAACTCAAGAGCACAGAGCTGTGACAGCTGCTGTGGAACCTAATGCAGAAAAAGGGGCAGATGTTTCCAATATTTAATGTTAAACCTATTTATAGAATTGATAAAGAACCTTCATCCACCCACTCGCCCACCAGGGAAGTGTGGAGCAGGGTGCTTGTTGGCTTGTTGATTCCTCCATTTTACTTTTAATTGCGGAAAATTTCAGATATGCATAGAAGTGGAGAGAACAATACAATAAACCCTCGTCAGCTGACTTCAACACCTTGGCCTATCTTATCTTTGGTAATCACTGCAGTCCCCTCCCCAGGAACACATAATCAGCAATATTTTGAAGCAAGCCCTAGATGTCATATAATTATATCTGTAAGTATTTTGACATATCTCTGGATACATATCTGCAGTATACCTCTGAGTCTATTTTGAGACATGATCACAACACTATTAATTTAGCTAAAAAATATTCACATTCTGCTCTCCCCACATGGCTCAAAAATGCTTTGAACCGTTAGTTTGTTCAAGGCATTTCATTGATATGTCTCTTTAAACCACTGAAATTTGGGGCCGGTGATATAGCTCAGTGGCATAAGTGCCTGCCTGGCAAGCATGAGGTCCTGAGTTTGACTCCTGGTACCTGCATATTAAAAAAAAAAAATCTCTAAAATTTTAAACTATAGGATTTTCTTCCCATTTTTTTTTTTCCTGAGCAGGTCCTTTGCCTGGGATAACTTCCCACCTTCTTGATTTTGCTGACTACACCCTCCTGATATTAGCATGCTCCTCTGAGTCCAGTGTTTCTGGTAACTGGTGATTAGATTTAAAGGCAATCTGATTCAGTTCAATGGGGAGGGGCAGGGCTCCTTTAAAGTGGAAGCGGTGAACTTCCAGCAGGAGGTCGGTTATCTCTGTTCTCATTTTATGTAGCTTGTGTCCACTGATGACGATCTTTGTATAATTTCTTTTTCATTTCATTTGCAAGCATTTCAATACTAACTGGGTGTTTTTAAATGTGGTAATTCAATCATGGTTATATAGCTTCTAAGAGGAGTCTTTATCTTTTAGAGATACACACACTGAGATTTACAGATATTCTACTATTCTTCATTTACTGCCAGCTGCAGCTGAAAGAAATTTCTAGAGCAACACAGTTCACATTAGAAAACTAGACCAAACAATTCATTCTTTTCTCCATATTTACCAGTTTTGGAAATAATAACTTGGTGCCACAGGACTACAGGACAGGGAAGTTGTTGTATTTTTTAAGGTAGTTGCAATATAGACTCATGAATTTTAACATAGCTGATCTGTGACATGGTCTCATTTATCCCAAAACTTTAGAGTACCTCACATGGACCTACACAGCTATTTAAAAAAAACTTTCTCATTATAATTACTTTTCAAAGAAACAACCATGAAAAATAATAGATGACAGGAAAAAAGATGGGAAGGATTTTTAAACGTTGCATAATGAGAAAGAGCCCTAGGGAAAAGCAAGCGAAGGATTTCAAAATAAGAAACTCTTAACACAGTCTCCTGAGGCCCGTCAACAGTGGGGCTGGAAGCCAGGGAAGAAGGGAAAAGGAAGTGGGACCACGCACTCAGCTAATCCAGCCTCCAAAGGTGGGGGGCTGGCCCTGGTCCTCTCCAGGGAACAGGCCATTCTTTGTTCCCCTTCAGGCAAGTGGCTACGTGAGGTAAGAGAACAAAGCTTTTCCATTTCCCTATGAAGAGCCACAGTGTGGGTGCCCAAAGAGGAAGTGAGTTGTATCCACATCCTGCCAGTCAGCATCTAATCAGCATGGACGGAGGGTGCACCTTCTTCGGTGATCCCGCTCCCATCCCTGGGCAGTTCATCAACTACCACAACTCGCCTGAAGTAATTTATTAACGTCTCCATTTTTACAGCTGGAGATGCAGCAATCAAATTCACAACCACCTAGATGATAACAGAGGGGAAACCAACTTCAGTCATAGAAATCATTTGCACTGCCACACTTGGGACCTGCAGAGGACCCCTAAGGCCACGGCAAGAAGATAAGCAGACCCTTACTGAAAGGATAATTAATTAGGCCTGAGACCTCATAGCAAGTAGAATGCATTAATAATATACAGGCAGACATGCCCTACTTCGTTGAGAAATGGCTTTGTGTGTCCCCAGTGACACAACTTGGGCAGGGCCACAACCAAGCAGCCACAACCAACCAGGGAAAGCCAGACAGGAGCTCTGCTCCTGGCTGTGGGAGAACTGCAGGGGAGAGCCCAATGGGACCGGCTGGTTTGATCCCTGTATTAATTACGTTCTTTGCTTTGTGTCTCACGATGCTTTGACATATCTTGGGGGCCTTACAGATCTGGGAACAGACCGCCCCTCCCAGGGATGGCTCACTGTTGAAAGGTATAGGGCAGGAAAACCTTCCTTCTAGTCTCTTAGGTTCTGTGACAGGGCTTAAGAATTAAACTTATATAAAATAGATTAACAAGAGACAAACATTGAAACTTATTTAACATTTTTACATATACACAGAACCCTTCAGGAGGAAAATGAAGACCCCAATAAAGTGTTGGGCCCAAGAGCTTCTGTAACTTTACACATAAAGAATTGTAAATTTTGAGTCTGTGGCGTGAAAAAAAGAGGCTTGGGGTGGGGCAGTAAATTGTGTGACAGTGACTAAGAAATATGCAGAGGAAAACCAAAGGGAGACAAGGGTTAGCTTAGTAAGTGTGTTTGCTTAGGTTCCCTCAACCATCAATTCCCAACCCTGGTAACAGGAATGCTCTTCTCTTCCTGGTGCCGGGTGGCCATCTTTGTCATGGGCAAAGGGCAGAAAGGGGGCAGGGGAGCTCTTCCGGGACCTCTGCTTCTCAAATGCCTTCAGCTCTGAGGAATTAATGCATTAAAGTGGCATGTTTCGGGGTAGTGCATCAGAAAAAAACAAAGGCTCTGTTTTTCCTCTGCTGTCACAGCACAACTGTTGCAGAAATCAGATACCAAACCGGATGGAAGACTCTTTGCACCAAGGAGTTGGAAGGCAACTTTTTATTAACGCCGACAGGCTGGCTTCTGTGCTTCTGTTGTTTCCCTGTGCTTCTGACTGACCAGCTATAAACAGGGCTTCCCATAGTTCTCTTAGGGTTCAGCTCACAGAACCTGGTTCATCGCAGATGTATTAATAAGGGTACAGCTAAAACGATGCACCGGGTGAGGACTAGGAGAAGGGGTTCCATGCCCCACCCTGGACAGGCCGCCCTCCAGGAACTGAGTAGGGAAACCAGCAAAGCCTATCTACCTACCTACCTATCTCTGTCTATCTATCTATTTATCTATCTATCTATCTATCTATCATCATCATCTATCTATATCTATCTATCATCTATCTATCTAATCATCTATCTGCAGTGCAGGGGATTGAACCCACTGCATGCTAAGTGACACCTCCAGCCTTTTTAATTTTTTTGTTTTAAGACAGGGTTTTGCTCAATTCCCAGGCTGAGCTTGAATTTGTGATCCTCCTGCCTCAGCTTCCCAGAATGCTGGGATTGTAGGTGGGCACCCCCCCACAATGCTGGGGCCTGTCTCTTTGGATTCCTCTTGGCCTCTCTGTGCAGCATTCCTTCCTCCTGCCTTAGGAGAGGCACAAAATCCTTTCCCTGGAACTTCCCTCTTCATACATAGATGGACAATGGACGAGCCAATCCAAGACCATGCCCCACCCCACACCTTATTCACTGACCTTCACACCAAGCCAGAATTTCTCCCGGCCTACCCTAAGTGTAGGCAATGAGAGACCATCCCTTAGCCCAAAGCCCGCCCCATGACTCTACATAGCCAATCCTAGGCTGTTTCCATCCTGCCTGTCTTCCGGGGAAACCCGGCGAGGGCTCTGGTCCAGGCTCTGCCCTCACTCCTGTCCTCCTTCTCCTGCCCAGCGTGATGCTTCCCCTGTAGCCCTGCATGGGACAGTGTAAAGCATTCTAAGCTAATGTAGGCAACAAATTCTTCTTTCGATGGCACTGGGCTATCCCTGTCGCCCACTCAGTCACATCTCTATAAATTAAACACTGGACATAATTTTAGAACACACCATAAGGAAGAGGGACATATTTTAGTCTCTTTCTTGTCTTTGGGACAAAATACCTAACACCCACAACTTAAAGAAAGAGAGGTTTATTTGGGCTCATGTTTTCAGTTCATAGTCGGCTGGCTGCAAGGCATGGAGGAAGGGCCTGGTGGACAAAAGCTGCTCCTGTCATGGCGGCCAGGAAGCAGAGAGAGAAGGGAAGACATAAACCCTTCCAGGTCACAGCTCCAGAAACCTGATTTTTCTGACCAGGCCCTACCTCCTAACAGCACTCTCAATTATATTAAATCACTTTCCAAAAGCCTCGCCTAAGGGCACATGAGGCTCTTGGGGGACATCTAGATATAAATCATAACAGGGCAAAGGGACAAGTATAGGAAAAACAGCCAGGGACCCAAAGGCCACACACACACACAAAAACCAAATGTAGTACCTATACTTTTATATAGACCTTTACCGTCTTCAAAGTGCATTATCTCATTGAAACCTAAAATCATCTCCTTGAGGATGGACAAATTTGTCCATTATTCACAGTAGCCAAGAAGATGAAACAACCCAAGTGTCCATGGATAGGACAAACGGATAAACAAAATATGGTGTACATGTACAAATAATATTTTTCAGCCTTAAAATATAGGAAATCTCATCCCACGTACAACACGGATGAAACCTGTCAAGTGAAATAAGCCAGTTACGAAAAGCAAAACACTGTATGATCCTACTTATATGAGGTATCTGACGTCAACTGATCCATATAAACAGAAAATAGAACGGTGTTTACCAGAAATGACAATGAGGTATGTTTATGCTGAAGCATTATTTAACTGGAGTTTCTGTGGTTTTCTTCGCTAAATCTAGCAGCTTTACTTGTCTGTATTAGGGTGTACAGGCCTTGAAAATGAAGATCTTGCATTATTTATCCCCAAATCCAACCTTCTAGTATGATATTTGCACATAGTAGGCCCTCAATAAAATTTTGTTGAATAAGACTGACAACTAAAAACCTGACAAGATGGACTGGATACCTAATTTCCAAGGACAAGTGCAAATGAAAATGCAGGCCTTTTAAAAGCTGGCCCTGCTGGAGAGTGAAATGCACAAGGATTTATTCTACTACTTTCCCTGCTTTGGTGTCTTTTTTGAAATTTTCTATAATGAAATATTGTTCATGTTTGTTGATGACTAGATTTCCCTTGGTAGCAATAGTATCTAACAATGATCGTAAAAGCCTACTGAACTCATTTCTGGGCAAGCGTCCATGGTGGCTCCACAACCTGTACTGCCTGGGTCTGGCAACCTCAAGAAAAGATATCCAAGCTCTCAGCACCGTCAGAGGTGCGCATGCATCTGCTGGGAGGTAGAAAAATCCCTGAGGGGCCAGTCACAGCAGTTCCTACGGTCACTGCAGCTCAGCACCTGCATTGTTGTTCGAAGTGATGAGCAAGGCCTCCAAGGAAACACTAGAGTGGGCTAAAGTCGAGAAGTGTGTTGTGGGTTGTATTGCACCCCCCAGACAGATCTGTTCTAGTCCTAACTCCCAGTCCCTGTGAATGGGACCTTATATGGAATAGGGCTTTGCAGATGCAAGGAGGTTGAGATGAGGTCATTCTGGAGCATCAGGCCCTAATCCAATATAACTTGTGTTCTTAGAAGAGGACAGGAGACAGATGCAGAAACAGGGAGGACAGCGAGTGAAGATAGAGGCTAAAGAATGCCAAGATTGCCAGCAGGGCCAGTGAGATGGCTCAGCGGCGTAAGCGCCTGCCTGGCAAGCACGAGGTCCTGAGTTTGACTCCTGGAACCCACATATGAAAAAAGGGCCGGTGATATTGCTCAGCGGCACGGGCGCCTGCTGGAGCGCTAGGTCTTGAGTTCAACCCCCGGTACCCACACACACACACATGAAAAAAGATTGCTAGCAAATGCTGGATCCTCTCTCTGAACCTGCCCTGTCCACACCTTGATTTCAGACTTCTGGCCTCCAGGACTGTGGGAGAATAAATATCTATGGATTAAGCCACCCAGTTTGGGCTGCCTTGTTATGGCAGCCCTAGCAAACTAAAACAGTACACAAGGTATTTTAGAAGAGAAAGAGTATGGACAACCAGAAAGAAGGTGGCCGTAGGAGTAACTCCCTGGGACAGATTCTAGCTCTAACACTCATCAGGGCCTTGGGATTTTTCAGTCCATAAATCTGAGGGAAGTTAATGGAGGCTCACATTCCATGGGGTTAAATGTCGAAGAGTTATAACCAAGCAAATAAAGTCCTAAATGAAATATGTTCTGCTCTCCTACCTTGATAAACATTCACACATAGTAATCTGAAAAACATATTCTAATCCAGAATTCTTGGACTTTCCAGAATCTTCTGAAAGCTGGGAGAAATTAGCCCTTGGTTGAAAATACCTCGGCTTGTTAAGGACCAATTAATTCTGTCTGGAAAACTTCAAAAAGACAATGGATAACAAGCAACACAGAGAGCACAAGCCTGGCAGTGCTTTACTATTTTTTCCTGTATAGAAATAAATTCAAATTTCCCTGAAGTAAGTTGCAGGGGGAAAAAAAATCTCTCTCATTTTCAAGTAACAAGGGATATGAGTCCCTTTCTGCAATGCTTTAACTATACCTCTGGATCAGATTCCTCTTTTCTAAGACAATTAGATTATGGCAATGCACTGAAACCAGATTTCTTCAGTAACACTTTTATTTTTTAGCAGTTTTAATAGAATTCAAGTGTTTATTACTACCTGTTCTATAAACCAGCTCATTTACCCAATTTAAGTGAAAATATGAATAAGCCAGTTAGTAGTTAGGGAACCTTTAAAGACATTCAGTGTTTGGAAGGAATTTAGCAAGTATTCCTGTGAGAAAGGTTTCCTGCTCAGCAAGGCACGTACACTGTATTAATGAGAGAGGGCAGGGAAGCAGACCAGGTCTTCTCTTTCACTTCGAACTAACTGAGCAGTTCTTCCTTTAAATGTTACATTAAAATCTAATACTTTTGAAAAGCAGAATAATGAAAGAATAATTTCCCCCAAAGGAATAACTTTTAGACTTTTGTAAGATGCCAGAAAGGATTGTTAATATTATTTTGAGTATGCTGAGTTAGCTCATTCTTAGGAATGTCATGTAATGAATTGAAGGTTTGCCTAGTGAGGCTCTAATGAGTCAGAGCCTGGCCACACTTGGCACAATTGGCCATGCTTTTAGGACTGCCCGCTAATCTGAACGATAACGATCCTTTAAAACATATGTCACTTAGAGTAAATAACATAATCGGCACTATATACATCTTCCCTTTTATTTTGCCTTTTAGACTGTGTCCTCAAAGTAACAGCCTTATAAGCTAGGAAGAAAGAAAAATGAAATCCAGTGGTTATAAACTGCTCACATTTTTTTCAAAAAGCAGCCTCCTCTGTAAAGGTGAGACAGGATCACCCACGTCCTCGCATGAAAATATTGAAGGATAAAAGAAAGTCTAACACACCGGCTTCTTTCCTACTCATTTTAAAGTCATCTACAGAGCAGTCATTTTGTAAGGCACCACTGGGATGTTTCTAAAGGAGGGACAAGGTGACACTCTGCTGTATTTTGAAATAAGCTCAGGGAGAGCCAGGGACTGTCGCCAGAAGCCTGGCTCTGTGTCATGTCTCACCTCAGTAATTTATCCAAATCCACAATCTGGTCCTCTGTTTTGCCGCTTTAAAAGCACAATCTCAAACCCGGAATGGTGGCACACGCCTGTAATCCCAGCACTCGGGAGGCTGAGGCAGGAGGATCGCTGTAAGTTTGAGGCTAGCCTGAGCTATGTAGTGAGTTCAAGGCCAGCCTGGACTACAAAGCAGGATGCAATCTCAAAGAAATAAAATAAAATAAAATAAAAATAAATAAATAGGGGCGGGTGATATCGCTCAGTGGCACAAGCGCCTGCTGGCAAGCGCAAGGTCCTGAGCTCGACTCCTGGTACCCACATTAAACAAACAAATAAATAAATAAATAAATAAAAGCACAATCTTGTCATATCCCACAGTTGGTCAGATTAGCACTAACTAAAATCAGAAGATGGGCCGGCGAGACGGCTCAGTGGCATAAGCGCCTGCCTGGCAAGCACGAGATCCTGAGTTCGACTCCCGGTACCCACATACGAAAAAAGGGCTGGTGATATCACTCAGCGGCAGGGGCGCCTCCTGGCGCGCGAGGTCCTGAGGTCGACCCCTGGTACCCACAAAAAATAAATAAATAAATAAAATCAGAAGAGGTTAACAGTATATAAATCAGAATGGCAAATTACAAACTTTTGGTGATAAATCAACTAATGTATTTACTTCTCTTTTCTCCTGTCTCCGAGAAGCCTCAGGCATCCAGTCTGGACCCTCACTTCCAGGCATCGAGGTTCTTAGAGCCAAGTGAGTGGTCAGGAGCTGCCAGGCCAGCACTGCTAGAGCAAAGGGCAGGGTCGTTTTCGAGGGCGGCTCCATTCCTGCTGTGTGAGGCCGCTGCAGCCTTCACCCGAGGAGAGTGCCACTGTCCTCCAGAACAAATGGCTTGTAGTTTGGAAATTCCTTTTCATTTTTTTTTTTTTTTTTTTTTTTTTTTTTTTTTGTGGGTACCGGGGGGTCGACCTCAGGACCTCACGTGCCAACAGGCACCCGTGCCGCTGAGCGATATCACCGGCCCCTTTTTCGTATGTGGGATCCGGGAGTCGAACTCGGGCCCTCGCGCTTGCAAGGCAGGCGCTTACGCCGCTGAGCCATCTCACCGGCCCTCCTTTTCATTTTTTTATCACGGCCCACCATTGTGACCAGAATTGGTTTGTATTTATTTGCGATCCAATACACTTACGTGAAACCCAGGCTTTAGAGCTGTGCAATATACAGCAGAACATTCAAAATGTCTATGGCAATTTCTGCGCCCTCATCCACCTTATTCACCAGCTCTGGCACCGTACAGCTAGTGGCTGTTCCCCAAGGTCAAGATGACCATGAAAGGTAAATGTTTGGAATCTGTTCAGGACACTGAAGCAGCCAACAGAACTAACTAAAGACACTCACGAAAGAGGACCTCCAGAACTGCTTCAGAGGCCAAGTGGTGGCGCATGCCTGTAATCCCAGCACTCAGGAGGCTGAGGCAAGAGGATCACTGCGAGTTCAAGGCCAGCCTGGAACCCAAGGCCATAGTGAAACCCTGTCTCAAAAAGATAAAACAAACAAACAAAACACCAGTACTGCTTCAGAAAGTGGCAAGAAGGATGGGACAAGTGTTCAAAGCAAGGGGGAGTATTATTATTTTCTTGTGTGTGGGTACCAGGGGGTCGACCTCAGGACCTTGCACGCCAGCAGGCACCCGTGCCGCTGAGCGATATCACCGGCCCCTTTTTCGTTTGTGGGTTCCGGGAGTCGAACTCGGGCCCTTGCGCTTGCCAGGCAGGTGTGTACGCCGCTGAGCCATCTCACCGGCCCTTGGGGGAGTATTTTGAGGGGAACTAATGGCATATTTTTTTTACTATAATAAGTTGTTTTAAATTTTAAACATTAACTGTATTTTTAAATCACATATCTGTTGTGCAAAAGGCCAGCCCTCTGCACAGAAGATGAAAACTGTGTGTTGGGAGAGGAAGCTAAAGTGAAAGACAAGTTTAGAGTAGAAGAGAGAACAAATTCCATATGGAACCTTCAATGATGGGCAGAAAAGCAATGACAACACATCTCAGAAGGGAGAGAAGAACAATGCAGGTTCTAAGAAAGCAGAGCCCTTAAGGCTGGGGGTGAGGGACACCTCCACATACCTCCCCAACTCGTAAGCACCACAGAAGAAAACCGACACATCTTTTTAATTATCTTCTAGATAGATGTTCTCTTTTTGTGGTTAAGCATGCTTAATTTTTAATAGTCTTTTTTTTTTTGTGGGTACCGGGGGTTGAAGTCAGGACCTCGTGCGCCAGCAAGTGCCCGTGCCGCTGAGCTATCTCACCAGCCCTAATAGTCTTTCAAATTCCAATTTACATACTATATTCCAATAGTATAGAAGTGTCTAGAGTGATGGAAAGTACTACAGTGGTTCCTCAAAAAATTAGCAATAGAATTACTATTTTTAGGACGTAGGAATTCCATTTTGAGTATATATCCAAAGAATTAAAGCAGGGTCTTGAAGAGACACTTACACACTTAGGTTCACAGCAGCACTATTCATGATAGCCAGAGGGAAACCCAAGGGTCCACTGATGAATGCATGCATGAACAAAATGTGGTCCGTCCATACAGTGGAATATTATGCAGCCCTAAAGAGGAAGGAAATTCTGACCCATACTACAACATGGATGAACCTTGAAGACATTGTGCTAAGTGAAATTGACCTGTCACAAAAGGACAAATACTGTACAATACTACTGACGTGAAGAGCCTGGAGTAGTCCATCTCTTAAGAGGCAGAGTGTAGATAGAATGCTGGTTGCCAGGGGTTGGTGAGAAAGAGGAGTTGTTTAAGGGGCATGGAGTTTCAGTTTGGGGAGAGGAAGAAAGTTCTGAGTGGTGATGATGGTTGCACAACAATGTAAGTTGAAAATGGATATATATATATACACATATATATATACACACATTCATGCATGCAAAAAAGTGTGGAGTAAAAAGTAATTTTCCCTCCCATTGCATCCCATCCTCTTCTAGGCTGCATGAGTGAGAGTTCAAGAGGAAAGAGACTTTACAGCAAAATCCCTCAAAGGCTGGGAAGGTAGGCATCCAAAGGCGACCCCCAGAGTTACAGCTTTCAGGAGCAGCCACCAGAGCTGTGACCCAGAGCTCAGGGACCAGTGGCCACATCTCAGCTGTCTCCTGCAGCCACAGGATGGGCGCTGTCCTCGCTCACCAGACAAGGAGAGCTGCGGGAAGATGCCCCATGCCCGCTTCTCTTTCCCAAATCACCGTCCCTTTCGGAACCTTGCTGTGCCACATCTGAGAATGCCGTTCTGGGAGGCATTCTCTGAGGCAAGAGAGTGCAGCAGCTGCCCAGCCAAGGAAATGGCAGAACAAGAGGAATCCAGGATGTAGCACCAGTCCAAGGGGGAAGGTACGGAAGCTCCTGCAGGGTCACCCGTGTGAGTCTGCGATGGAAGGCTGAAGAAACCGCAGACCTGGAGACCAATGAACGAAGGTGTCAGCAGCAGAGGGCACACCCACTCAGGAGGACAGCAGCGCTTCCAAAACCAGACACCCTTCTTCTTCTCTCCCTTTTCACTCCATACGGGCCACGAGCCTATTGGTTAGTGTCACCTGTAATGGGGGTGGGATTTCCCCTTCAGTTTGCTGGCCTCTGTATCACTCATCCACACACACCAGAAGGGCGCTTGACTGGTCTGCTAAGGGTTTCTGAAGCCATTCAAGTTGATCTGTCATGATTAGTGGTCACAATGGGATGCAAAGCAGAGCAAACCTTCTTCAAATGCTCCCCACGCCTCCGCTGATACAACTTAAGACCCATCCAGTCTTCTAGCAGCCTCATCACCCTGCTGGCTTGTAATTAGCTCACAATCAACCATCTTCCACTGTCCCAGGTCTCTCCTCCCCTCACTGATTTCTGTGCAGTGGATGCCAATAGCCAAATGCAGGCCTTTTGTGTTTTGATGAAGACTTCCAACATAAAGCACCAGCTTCTGAAATACATATCAAGATTTTTACTCAATTAGACACTTCATTTATATTTGTTTTAAAAAGCACAAGAATTTTACAAGTAATAAATGTCTTTATCCTTTTTTTTAAAGAGAAAAAAATAGAACAAAATTTTAAAACAATGTAATAGGAGGGTAACAATGGTTAATACATTACATATTGTTATCTTTAAATTAGTTACTCAGGGTACAAGATATCAGCATTCAATTGTCCAAACAATATTAGCACAAACCTTTCTTTTCAATGAACTAAGCGAAATTAGTCGTGTATCTATCTTAACTATCATATATATATATATATATATAATTTTTTTCTTTTCCCTTCTTTCTTTTAATGTCTTTATCCTTGATTCTAAGTTTAAGAGAATTTACACAGACCTTTAGTTAAATTGAGCTGGATAGGGAGTGTCTAGTAGAACAATACAAATGCGGCTGGAAAAATCAAGCCCACTTTAATCATAGTTATAGAAATTTAAAAAGAACAAGTCATTTTCTCCATCAAAAATTCTCACAAGACATGCTGGGTGTGGTGGCACCTGCCTGTAATCCCAGCACTCGGGAGGCTGAGGCAGGTAGGATTGTCATGAGTTCAAGGCCAGCCTGGGCTACCTAGTGAGTTCAAGACCAGCCTCAACTACACAGCGAGACCCTGTCTCAATAAAACAAAAAACAAACAAACAAACAAAAACTTACAAGCCAAATTTCATATAACAAATATTTAGATTCTAAATTGCAAGTAAATATTCCTTAGAAGTACTAAAAATAACCTTGTAGATGGTGAGGAAGCTCTTTGCCATTCTTAACAAGGAACTTAGAAGCCTGACTTTAGGATAACAAGATATAAGATAAACAGAGATTTAACTTCAGTTTTATGTAACAGGTTTGTAAATATTTTCCTTTTCCTTGTCTGTTTGAAGAGACTAATGGCTGGCTGAATACTTGTCGGCTCAAAGAATGGTATTGACTGCCCTTATTCTTTGAATTTTTTTTAAAAAATTAGCCTGCAGGGCCGGTGAGACGGCTCAGCGGCTTAAGCGCCTGCCTTGCAAGCGCAAAGGCCCGAGTTCGACTCCCGGAACCCACATACGAAAAAGGGGCCGGTGATATCGCTCAGCGGCACGGGCGCCTGCTGGCGCGCGAGGTCCTGAGGTCGTCCCCCCGGTACCCACAAAAAAAAAAAAAAAACAAAAAATTTGCCTGCAGCAAAAGTCTGTTTGTTCTAACTCTGTCAGGGTCTCTTCCCAAGATGGACTTTTCTGTTCCCACGTGACTGGTGATACTAATTGGGCGCCTGTTCAAGTTCACGCCTGTGCTGCGCTGAATCCGCTACACTGGTTCGAGGGGGCTGTGTCTTCGCAGTGACCTCATAAGCGTCTACGCAGCCTCTGAGGGAAGCGAGTGGGTACCCGAGAAGTGGTGTGAAACACTAGCGCTTTCCCTCTTGTTTTATCCTTTAGGCTTACTCTCATTTGTAGCAGATCTAGAAAAAAATATACCACATCTTTAACTTCTGTCATAATCTTCCTTTTCGAATTCAATTTCTTACCCTTGCATTCATAACTTATTTGTTACTGTTTAAGCTTCTCCTACTTGGTCATTAGCTGAAAGAAGTTTTCTCCTTTGTTGATTTATATCTTTCTGGTGTTTTACCAAAAAAATAATGCTTCCAGGGTCCTTTAGTCCACTGATAGTAAATCTTTGTCACAAACCCTCTTGGCAAGAATCAAAGCTGTAGACAACTCTATGATATTTAATAATACGTACTTAAAAGCCAGACAGCGAGGAATCTGGAGATGAGGTTTTGGTTTCCACTCTTTTTTCATCTGACCTGGGGCAAGTAATTTCAACTCTCTGAACTTCAGTTTCCACAGTCATAAAACTGTGAAAACACACCTTGTGAAGATCACATGGAAGAACAGCTAATATCTGCCAAGTAATTACAAAATGCCAGGCTCTGATTTAAGGGCTTAACAGTATTGACTCATTTCGACTTTACAACGACCCCATGAGGGTCCTTTGGTGCCATCGTTTTGTAGATGAGGAAAATGGGGCACAGAGAGGATTTTTTAAAAAGGAAAGTAGTCCAGGAAGTTTGAGATGCAGTTTGAACCTGACCAGCCTGACTCACAGCTGACCATTACACCATCTTACCTCCTTGACACCTGCAAGCAGCTTTCATTACCTGGAAAGAGATGAACACCTGGATTACTGTTCCACATAGTACAATTCATGTAGTCCCTATAAAGGCAGCTGGATTTGTCTTTAAATGTGTTATGAGGCATTTTGTTGTTCACCGGCTAACCAGATACTTCTCTAAAATGCCATTAGATGAGCCGAAACCACATTAGCAAATAGGGTTAGATAAACCAGACTAGTGATCCCCAAATTTGACTGAGCATCAGAAATCAACTGCAGTGGGTTGCAGATTCCTGGGTTTTATGCCAAAAGAACTGAATTTCTGGGAGGAGGCAATCTGTATTAATGACAGCAACATGACCACCCCACCACCACCATCCGGTGATTCGATGCCCTGTTAGTTTTGGAAATGCGGAAACTGGCTGATGTCTGGAGATGCGATCCTATGAATCCCCAAGGAACAGTTTAATTCCATGAATCCCTGAAGAATTCTTGGCTCAGTGGTCAGTTTGGGACAATTTTCTACTGTCTAATCGCCATACTATTTAGGCCGCCTCTTTATGAGCCTGTTTGACCATTGAATAAGCAAATTAGGTAGCATAGCTGGATACAAAGTCAACACTCAAAAGTCAATAGCTTTCCTGTACACAAATAACAAACTCATTGAGAGAGAAATTAAGGAAAAAACACCTTTCACAGTAGCATCCAAAAAAATGAAATATCTAGGGATCAATCTAATGAAGGAAGTAAAAGACCTCTACATTGAAAACTACAGGGCCAGTGAGATGGCTCAGCGGCGTAGGTGCCTGCCTGGCAAGTGCGAGGTCCTGAGGTCAACCCCCGGTACCCATAAAAAAAAAGAAAAAGAAAACTACAGTACTCTGACAAAGGAGATCAAAGAAGATATCAGAAAATGGAAAGATATCCCTTGCTCGTAGGTAGGAAGAACCAACATAGTGAAAATGGCCATACTTTCAAAATTGTTATACAGATTTAATGCAATCCTGATCAAAATTCCAACAATGTATCTCACACAATTAGAGAAAACAATCCTAAAATTTATTTGGGACCAGAAGAGACCTACAATAGAAAAGGCAATTCTGGTCAAAAAAGGCAAGGCAGGGGGCATCACAATCCCTGACTTGAAATTATACTACAAAGCTGCTGTGATAAAAACAGCATGGTACTGGCAACAAAACAAAACAAACAAACCAACAAAAAACAAACCTGAGTATCAGTGGAACAGATTAGAAGATGCAGAAACAACTCCAAACACACTCAGCCACTGTGGTAGATTAACTAATGGTCAACTTGTAACACCCAGCTAACCTGAATCAGCATGGTGCTGGGTGTAGAAGGCCCGCCTGAGAATTGTTGCCAACAACATAAAAAGGAGAACTGGAGAGGAAGAGTTGGTGCTGTTGGTTCTCCTCGAGGAGCTTGTTGCACTGGCTGTCCTGATAGGAACTTGGCTGTTCTCATTGTTGGAGGAGCTCGGGACCTCACTGTCACTGAGAATGGCTGTGGTACTTTTCAGGGGAGCTCTGGTCCTTACTTTGAGCATCACTTCCTGGCTCCAGTGCAGATCCCTCAGCCTGCTGGCACAGATCCTTCATCCCACTGGCACAATCTTTCTAGCTTCCACCACTGACCCTTGGGCCTTCCCAGCGCAGATCCACAAAACAGACTTGCATGAGACATTGTTGTGGGCTCTGGGCCTCCAGCTGGACTCGTGGGGGCATTGCTATGGGCTCTAGGCCTTCAGCTGGACTCGTGCAGGACATTGCTGTGGGATCCAGGCCCTCAGCTGGATTCTTTGGGTTTTTAGTGAGTGGACAGATTTCCTACACTTTTGTATATGACTCTCTGAGTGACTATTACAAAATAATCCCATAAATTATGTGTCCTGTATTGTATTGTTTCCCTTGCAAACCCTGACTACAACAGTCACCTTATCTTTGACAAAGGAGCCAAACACTTCCAGTGGAAGAAAGATAGCCTCTTTAATAAATGGTGCTGGAAAAACTGGCTTTGCACACACTGAATACTAAACTAGACCCATATCTTTCACCATGCAATAAAGTAAAATCAAAATGATCAAAGATCTAAATATTAAAACAGAAACACTAAATCTGCTGGAAGATAGGATAGGTAGAACCCTTGAAGACATTGGTGTAGGCAAAGGCTTCATGAACAAAAACCCAACCGCACAGGAACTATCACAAAGAATCAACAACTGGGATCTCATCTTATTAAAAAGCTTTTGCACAACACGAGAAACCACCAACAGAGTGAAGAGACAATATACAGTGTAGGAAAAAATTTTTGCCAGCTGTTCCTCAGACAAAGGATTATTATCGAGAACATACAAAGAACTCAAAAAAATCAGACCCCAAATTTAAAGACCCACTCCAAAACTGGGCATCTGACATGAATACACACTTCTCACATGAAGAAGTAGAAATGGCAAATAAATATATGAAAAAATGTACAACATCATTGGCCACTCATGAAATGCAAATTGAAACAATGCTGAGATTCCACCTCACCCCAGAAAGAATGGCTATTACCAAGAAACCAACCAATAACAAATGCTGGCGGGGCTGTGGGGAAAAAAGAACCCTTCTCCACTGTTGGTGGGAGTGTCGACTGGTGCAGCCACTGTGGAAATCCGTGTGGAGACTCCTCAAAAAACTAGGATTAGAGGTCCCATTTGACCCAGCGATTCCCCTTCTGGGTATCTTCATGAAAGAATTAAAGGCATCGTACCACAGAGATATATGCGCACCCATGCTGATAGCACCACACTATGTAATAGCCAAATCTTGGAAACAACCCAGACACCCATCAACTGGTGAATGGATAAAGAAGATGTGGTTTTTTTACACAATGGAATAATACTCTGCCATAAAGAAGGATAAGTTTGAGACATTTCTAGGTAAATGGATGCACCTTGAGACCATACTCCTAAGTAAAATAAATTGGATGCACATGTGTAAATACTGCATTGTTTCTCTGGTGTGAGAAACTGAAAGTGTAAATAAGGACCAAAATGTATAACAGATATTGTGAAATAGGAAGAAATTGTTCAAATAAGAATGGGAACTGTGGGGTGGGGGAGGAAGGAAGGGAAAAGAAAAAAAATGATGAGAAAGAAAGAAAAAGTGGGAACAAAGCTTTTGTAAATAAGGAGAGAAAGAGAGGTTGATGGGCAGGAAGGGGAATGGGAAAAAAAGAATCAAGTTATATCATGTACAGGTACATATTCCATATAATGAATGTGATTATTATGTATACCTAATAAAAAAAAAAAGATCTGACACTACACAGTTTCTTGGATAAAACATGGGAGAGAATCACTGTGACCTTGGAATTAAGCAAAGATACATAGGACACCAAGGGAAGAACCATAATCTAAAACACTGGTAAACTGGAAATTATTTTTAAACATTTAAACTTCTGTTCTTTGAAAAACAATGTTCTGAATACAAAACAAAACAAAAAAAAATGAAGCAATGACTTGGGAGAAAATATTTGCAAAATAACTCTGACAAAGGACTTAAGTCTATAATATATAAAAAAGTCATAACTCAGAAGACAAGCAACCCAATAAAAACAGATGAATGGCAAATAAAATGTGCTATGTCCTTACTATGGAATACTACTCAGCAATGAAAAGGAAAAGACTCTTCATACAAGCAACCTGATAAAATCTTCAGAGAATTGTACTAGATGAACAAAAGACAATACACAAAAGTTACAAAGTGTATTCCATGTATGTAACTTGTTTGAAATGACAGTTATAGAAATGGAGAACAGATTAGTGGTCACCAGGGTTAGGAACAGGGCAGAGGGGAGGAGGAAAGTGGGCAGGACTATCAAAGGGCTCCATGAAGATCCCTGTAGTGAGATGGGAGTGTTTTCAGCCTTACTGTACCAGTGTCCATATCTCGATTTTGATATTGCACTAGAGTTTCACAAAGATGTTATCACTGGGGAAACTGAGTAAAGGCTATGCAGGATCTCTCTGTATTATTTCTTACAACTACATGTGAATCCGTATCTCGAAACCAAAAATTAATTTAAAAAATGGGCTAAAGAGTCTAACAGACTTCACCAAATGAACAGTAAGTGTGTAAAAATGTGTCAGCATCTTTAGCCGTTAGAGAAGCGCAATTTAGAACTACAGCAAGGTACCACGATTCATCTATTGAAATGGCTTTTAAAAATTACAGATAGCTTTTTTTTCCGGCAGCGCACAGCAGCAAGATGGCGGTGCAGATTTCCAAGAAGAGGAATTTTGTCGCTGATGGCATCTTCAAAGCTGAACTGAATGAGTTTCTTACACGGGAGCTGGCCGAAGATGGCTACTCTGGAGTTGAAGTCAGAGTTACACCAACCAGGACAGAAATCATTATTTTAGCCACCAGGACACAGAATGTTCTTGGTGAGAAGGGCCGGAGGATCCGAGAATTGACTGCTGTAGTTTAGAAGAGGTTTGGCTTTCCTGAGGGCAGTGTAGAGCTTTATGCTGAAAAGGTGACAACCAGAGGTCTGTGTGCCATTACCCAGGCAGAATCTCTGCGTTACAAACTCCTAGGAGGGCTTGCTGTGCGGAGCGGTTCATCATGGAGAGTGGAGCCAAGGGCTGTGAGGTCGTGGTGTCTGGGAAACTCTGAGGACAGAGGGCTAAGTCCATGAAGTTTGTAGATGGCTTGATGATCCACAGTGGGGACCCTGTCAACTACTACGTTGACACTGCCGTGCGCCATGTGCTGCTCAGAAAGGGTGTGCTGGGTATCAAAGTAAGGATCATGCTGCCCTGGGATCCAAGTGGTAAGATTGGCCCCAAGAAGCCTCTTCCTGATCATGTGAGCATTGTGGAACCCAAAGATGAGATCCTGCCCACCACTCCCATCTCAGAACAGAAGGGTGGGAAACCAGAGCCACCTGCCATGCCCCAGCCTGTCCCTACAGCATAACAGGGTGTCCTTGGCAGCAGTATCTGAAAATGGAGGCTGCTGCGTAAAGACATTTAATAAATCTTGTACAAAGACTTAAAAAAAATAAAAATAAAAATTACAGATAGTGTAAAGTGTTGATGGGGGACATGGAGCAACTAGAATTCTCATTTTAATCCTCATGTCGCTGGAAATGCTCCATGGTACAGCCACTTTGGAAAATAGCTAGGCAGGTACTGTACTTACAAAGTCAAACTCATACCTCCTTTGTGATCCAAACGTACCTCACTTAGCTATTCTTCCAAGAGAGTGAGAAATACATCCACTTAAAATTCTATACATAAATGCTTTCGGCAGATTCATTCATAATCACCAAAACCCAGAATCAACCCAAATGCCAGTTGGTGGTTGGAGAAACTGAGCACCCACAGGGAGCACCTATCAGTAGTAGAAAACAGCGAAGGACTGCTGCGTGGAAGGGGCCGGGTTGGTTTCAGGTGCTAGGCTCAGTGGAAGAAGCCGACCTCAGTGGGGTTCCTGGAGGTGACATTCAGGGACAGGAAGCAGATCCATGGTTGCCAGGGACTGCGGTGGAGAAGGGAAATGACTGAGGATGAGGAAGAGCTACCGGGAGCTTTGGAGTGATGGTAATTCAGGATTGCATACATCTGTCGATTCTCACAAGGCTGAAAAGGGTGGATTTACTATATGTTCATTTAAAAAAATACATATATGTATATATAAATTAAAAATGAATGTGTCTATGAAATGAAGAATGAATGAACAAAATGTGATACACCCACGTGAAGGAGTATTATTCAGCCACAGAAGGAAAGGAAATATCGACACACGCTACAGTGTGAACCTTGACAGCCTTATTAAGGAAAAGAATCCAGACACAATAGGTCATATATTTTACGACCGTACATACATAAGACGTCAGAAGAGGCAAACTGACAGAGATGGAAAGTAGATTAGTGTTTCCTAGCTGGGAGAGGGGATAATTAGTAGCAACTACCAGTGGCTCCGAGGTTGCTTCTGAGGGTTAGGAAGATATTTTAAAATTCAGTAATGGTGATGCTCACTAACTCTGTGAATTCAGCCACAGAATTATAACCACTCACTTTAAAAGGGACAATGAGCTGGGGATGTAGCTCAGTGGCGCAGCACCTGCCTGGCAAGTGCAAGGTCCTGAGTTCGATTCCCAATACCAAAAAATTTTAAAAATTTTTAAAAAGGGACGAATTCATGTGTGTGAATTGTATCTCAATAAAGTTACTTTAAAAAGTCAGTGTAGGGACCGGTGAGATGGCTCAGTGGCGTAAGCACCTGCCTTGCAAGCGCGAGGGCCCGAGTTCGACTCCCGGATCCCACATACGAAAAAGGGGCCGGTGATATCGCTCAGCGGCACGGGTGCCTGTGGGCGCGCGAGGTCCTGAGGTCGACCCCCCGGTACCCACAAAAAAAAAAAAAAAAAAAAAAAGTCAGTGTAGTAAAAAAGACCTTTTTAAATGATGCTGGTTGCACTGTCAGTTGGTAAAACACTTCTCTAAAGTTATTTAATGATATGTCAGAAGAGCTTAAAAGCTCATTCTTGGGCCGGTGAGATGGCTCAGCAGCTTAAGCGCCTGCCCGGCAAGCGCGAGGGCCCGAGTTCGACTCCCGGAACCCACATACGAAAAAGGGGCCGGTGATATCGCTCAGCGGCACGGGCGCCTGCTGGCGCGCGAGGTCCTGAGGTCGACCCCCCGGTACCCACAAAAAAAAAAAAAAAAAAGAAAACAAACTCAGACCTTGCATTAGCTAGACTATTCTGCTAATGTTTTTCATATCGACAAAAACCCAGGAAGAAGACACCGTTCTTTTTAAACCAAAAGCGCCTGGGGCTAGGTGTGTAGCTCAGTGGTAGAGGGCTTGCTGAGCAGGCATTTATTATTTATTATTATTTATTCACAGCATAAGTGAATAAATGAACAACAGAACACCCCAAAATCATCAAAATGGTGTAGTTTGTCCAAGGATTAGTTATGTTTAGTGACATTACCTGAACTTCCCTTAGGTAATTCTTCTGTATTTATATCAAAAATCCTAAAAAAAAAAAAAAAGATCCTAAAAATCTTTGTTTTGTTGAAAAATTCTTATGTTTTTCCATTTTTCCTTTCCTTTCCTTTCCTTTCCTTTCCTTTCCTTTCCTTTCCTTTCCTTTCCTTTCCTTTCCTTTCCTTTCCTTTCCTTTCCTTTTCTTTTCCTTCCTTCCTTCTTTCCTTCACCCTCTCTCTCTCTCTTTCCCTGCCTCTCGCTCTCTTTCTTTTTTTCTTGGTACTAGGGAGTGACAGGGCCTTTCAACTGAGCCTATATCCCCAGCTCTTTTTTCAATTTTTATTTTCAGGAAGGGTCTTGCTAAATTGCTCAGGCCGGGGCCGGTGAGATGGCTCAGCGGCTTAATTGCCTGCCCGGCAAGCGCGAGGGCCCGAGTTCGACTCCCGGATCCCACATACAAAAAAGGGGCCGGTGATATCGCTCAGCGGCACGCGCGCCTACTGGCGCGCGAGGTCCTGAGGTCGACCCCCCGGTACCCACCAAAAAAAAAAAAAAAAAAAAAAATTGCTCAGGCCGGGCTGATGTTTTCTAGGTATTTTTTTGACTTTTCCATTTTTTAGCTTGGTAACAGCTTGCATTTTTCGTGTGCGTGTATGTGCATGTGTTTTACCTTATAATTTAACACCAAGGCTGATAATTTATGGAAATAAAGAACTGTTTATATAAATTCAAGATAACATAATTCAAGAATACTTACAGAAGAAATACATTTTAACTCCACATGTTTTAAGAATGCTGGTCCTTTGAGAAAGATTTAAACAAACTGTAACTCAGAGAATTTTTTAATTGAAAATGCTTGATTGGTTTCTATGAATCAATCAGAATAGGAGTTCTTTTAACTTGGATTTTATAGTCCAATTTGTTAACGTCCTCCAAAAGTAGGCAGAGGCATAAAAATCTATCTGTTCAGCAAGTTTCCAAATTCACACAACAGAAAAATGTCCTCAGGCAAGATACGGTAACTCTGGAGGCATTTATAGCTGAATCTGCTGCTTCGTTTTGCGCTGTCTTCTGTTGTATCTTCAGAAAGACTGTCAGTTACATGAAGGGCTCAAACTTACAAATTATTTAAACCTTGTTGTCAAAGCATTTCTGGGATGATGGAGTAAGCGCCTCTAAAAACCTCCTCTGTAAAAGCAAGGAGAGAAAAGGCATATTGTTCAGAAATCTAGAAACTAACCAAAGGCTTGCAACAATCCAAGGCGCATTTATCCAAGTAAAGCAGCTGGATCTTGGTAAGGACAATGATCTCCGTGACACTTTAATTTGTCCCGTTCCCATCCTCCCCTCTGTGACGCTGCAGCAGCCTTGAAAACCAAGCATCTCAAAATCACAGCAGTTGTGAAAGTGACAGCCCAGCAGCCACTGGAGGGAGAACAGATTTGGAGCTTCCGCAAAAGCCACCTTTCCAGAGAAATGTCGCTATTTGACCTATCTGGCAGGTCCCCACCTCTCACACGCAGTAGGCAGGGACAGAGCAGAATCATACTTGACCCAGAAGTAAAACAGGTGCTCAAGAGCCAATGTGCTTAATTGGCACATAATGACACTTGCCAGAGGGAGCAAGGCGAGGCCACCATGACCCAGGGTCCGGGTGAGGTGCGGTCACATGCTCCATGTGACTGGAGGCTCCTAGGAGCTGTTCTGTGGTAGATGGGGGTGGGGGGCTCTGAAAACAACAGTCACAGAACAACTCAGGGGAACTGAGTTAGTAAAGAGCCCAGCGGGTGCCCGCTGTGTACAAGGCAGATCTATTATGTACGAACTGTCACCGAACACAGGCAAGGCCGAGTCTAGAAAAGCCGAAATGTCTGAATCAGAGGTTGCCCTTATTTTTATTTATTTATTTATTTTGTCCTTAGACAAGTGGATAGAATGAAAACTACCAAAGCAGGCAACTTTAGTCACTTATGGGTTTTCTAAGAATCCTCGTGATTTCCCCAGTGAACGGATGTGGTGTGTTCATCTTTGCAAAAGGGCAGACCAGTGCCTTGAGTGAAGATGGCATTGTCTACTTAATTGATTTTTTACAGAATTATCTTTAAGACCATAGGTATTGAGATCCTTAGACCAGGCCTCTTATTTACATGAATTTTCTTATCTGAAGATGGAGATAATTATATCTACATTATAGAGGCATTAGTAGGGTTTAATCAGGCAATGTTTGTAACATGCTTAATATGGTGTCTCTTGCTGGGTGTGGTGGCACACACCTGTAATCCCAGCAGTTGGGAGGCTGAAGCAGGAGGATCACTGTGAGTTTGAGGCCAGCCTGGGCTACATAAGTGAGTTCAGGGCCGGCCTGAACTACCTAGTGAGACCCTGTCTCAAAAACAACAATAACAACAACAACAAAAATGTTGTCTGTCATAGAAGAATTGTCCAGTGGTAGTCTTTATTATGGAAATAGCTCACTGGGACGATCATGGTCCAATCAGGAGAAAGGAATCACAATAATTCAAACAAGATTTTAATATAAAGAGTTATTTGGTGTAATTATCTACTAAGGGGTAGAGAGAACCCTAAAGATTATAGGTAAAGTTGTGTGGTTTGGATCAAAAATGTTCCCCAAAAAGTTCATGTGTTCAAAGGGGCTTTGAGGGTACAATCAGATCATGGGGTGCTAATCCCAGCCACCACTGAGTTCATAGCTATTAGGAGGTATGGCCTGGTTGGAGGAAGTGGGTCATTCGGGTAGCAGCCTTTGAAGGGTGCATTTTTCCTCTGGCTCTCCCTTCACTCTCTGCTTCCAGCCACCATGAAGTTAGCAGTTTCCCTCTGCCATACTCCTCCACCTGGGTGTTTCTGCCTTGGAGCCAGCTGACCATGGACTGAACCCTCTAAAATCATGAGCCAAAATAAATTCTCCTTCAAATTATGTATATCAAGTATTTTGTTCCAGTAGCAGCAGTAACAACAACAACTTTTTGTTAAAAGCTGACTAGTGGAGAAGGTGTAGGAAACAGCCACTACCTCTAAGGCCAAGGCAGAATACTCAGGAAAGGAAGAAGAGGAGATCCCTCCCCAGCCAGGGCTAGGACCCAAGCCTAGTTGTGCCCCCTGGATGGTGGAGAGGTTTGCTGAGGTTCCACACCGGTGGAACTCCAGGGATTTCTGCCCACAGGGAGATGCTGATTGTGGAAATTTCTAGGACTCTGCTCACAGGGTGGTGGCTCTGCAACTCACCAGAGTGAGTGCCACTGGTATTCTATGACCACGGGAACAATCAGAAGAGGCCTAGTCAGTTTGGGCCAGAAAATATTTTAGATGCGGTAATTTATATACAGTAGAAATTATTGCATACAGAACTGGAAGCCAAGAAGTCCAAGATTGAGACTCCAGCCGAACCAGTGTCCGGTGAGGGCTCACTGTGTGCTTTGAAGAGGGCGCCTTCTGGTTATGTCCTCACATGACAGAAGGGACAAGAGAGCTCAGTTGAGCCTCTTTTCTCAGAGCACTAATTCCAACTCATGAGGGTACAGCCCTCATGATTAAAACACTTCCCAAGACCCTGCCTCTGAATACTATCACACTGGGTTCAGTCCCAGTCTATGAATTTAGGAGATTTGGGGTACAACCAAGACAGTAAGACCAACAGAGTGAAGAGACAACCCACAATGTGGGAAAAAAATGTTTGCCAGCTGTTACTCAGACAAAGGATTACTATCGAGAACATACAAAGAACTCAAAAATTCAGACCTCCCAAATTTAAAGACCCAACCCAAAAATGGGCATCTGAGATGAATACACATTTCTCAGATGAAGAAATACAAATGGCAAATAAATATACAAAAAAATGTGCAACATCACTAGTCATTCGAGAGATGCAAATTAAAACAACTCTGAGATTCCATCTCACCCCAGAAAGAATGGCTACTATAAAGAAATCAACTAATAACAAATGCTGGAGGGGAACCCTTCTCCACTGTTGGTGGGAGTGCCGACTGGTGCAACCACTGTGGAAATCAGTGTGGAGATTCCTCAAAAACCTAGGATTGGAGGTCCCATTTGACCCAGCTATTCCCCTTCTGGGTATCTTCCCAGAAGAATTAAAAACATCATATCACAGCGATATATGTGCACCCATGTTTATAGCAGCACAATTTGTAATAGCTAAATCTTGGAAACAACCCAAATGCCCATCAGCCAAGGAACGGATAAAAAAGATGTGGTTTTTTTATACAATGGAGTACTATTCAGCCATAAAGAAGGATAAACTGGAGACTTTTATAGGTAAATGGATGCAACTTGAGAAAATACTCATAAGTGAAATTAACCGGACGTACATGTGTAAACATCATATTATCTCCCTAGTGTGAGAAACTGAAAGAGTAAATAAGATCCAAAATGTACAATAGATATGGTAAAACAGAAAGAAACTGGTCAAAAGGAAAGAGAAACTGGGATGGGGGAACAGGGAAAAGAAAGAAGGGAGAAGAAAAATTTATATATACATATATAAGATAGTTAAGATAGAAACACTACTAATTTTGCTTAGTTTGTTGAGAAGAAAGGTTTGTGCTAATATTGTTTGGACAATTGAATACTGATATCTTGTACCCTGAGTAACTAAAGATAACAATATGTAATGTATTAACCATTGTTACCCTCCTATTATGTTGTTTTCAAATTTTGTTCTATTTTTTCTCTTTAAAAAAAAAAAAGACATTAAGAAGCCCCTTCCTTCTTAGTGTCCCTCCATCCTCTAGTGACAAAGCTTAATGTCATGCCAGCTGCCTGAGACAAGGTTCCAGTATCACATACCGGTGATGAAAGGCAGATTTGGAGCTCAGTGGCAATGGGCTGGTCACCGGCACATTCACTGGGAGCACGAATGCCTTCCCATAACTTGGGCATAGTCTTTCAGTGGTGATGAGGAATCCTATGTGTGGGAGAAAGATGACACCCTAGGTCCTGGCTCAGCTGTTGGCATTTGTACCTAAACTTTAGATCAGCATTGCATGGTTTGTCTACTGGTATGATCGAACTTACAAAGGTAAATGTGGAAGAACTATAATGACAAGCGCAATTGTAATTCTTGGACTGCAAAAGAATTAACTACATTGGGTCTCAAATATAAACGTACAGTGAGAGAAGCAGCTCTCGGGGGTAAGATATCTAACTGGACAGTAAAATTCCCACAATTAATCTTTGCTTCCAACAGCTACCTTTCTGGATGTTTGCTTAGGATTTTTTAAGCACTCACTTTTTCCTGCCTCTAGCAAAACATTTAAAGGATTTAGTTAATAAAAACAAAAAAACCTTGGCATTGCTTTTGTCAAGTCCTGCTCCTTAAATGTCATCCCTCTTCCCATGACTGGAAGTTGATAGACTTTGGAACCTCTTTTCATTATTCAAACTCGAAGTAATTTGTCTTACAAATGCCATTCAAAAGAATGGAAGATAGATTCTTGGCTCTGCATTATTTCACACAGACAGAAATGGGTTTTCCTGACCACTGTCTCACTGTGTGTACCAGTGCCATCTCCCGGAAACACACTCAGGCCTGACCTTCAAGCATGTGACAGTCCCATCAAGTGCGGGAGCTTGGCTCACCCTATGGGCCTTGGGAAAGCAGGTCATATCGTGTTGTGGTCACAAACTAATTAATGCAGATACAAATTCTCAGAGGCAGATGGTGTTTGCCATTTAAGGTAATGGCAGGATAGTGATTTGTGCCCTGGGTTTGGACCCTGAAAATTTACACCTGAACTCTTGTCTTTGGGTCTGCAGAGCAGTATGTATGGCTTTAGAAAAAGTATTCAGCCTCCTCTGCACTTAGAGAATTGGAATGATACTTAACCCTCACCCCTACCTGATGTAATAATTAAACACAAAAGAAAATACCATCGATGCAAGGGCGTATTAGGCACTTCGTAAAATTTATAAATACTGTATCTAAATCTATTCTACGAAATACAGTATTTACCAAAAATATTCTTTTTTAAATTAATTGGTACCTTAACTATTTTTGTGTTGATATGTTAATCTGGTTACTTACTTAACACCTAGCCAGCTTATATATCGGGGACCTGGCCAAGATCCCCAACTGCCTGTATGGGGGGTACGGCGAAAGGATGACATAAGAAACAGAGGTAAATTTAGTAATGCACGAAGGGGCTGGGAGCTCAGTGCCTCAGGATGGGCAGAGACAAAGACGCTGCACCCCAGCCACTATTTCATGGGTGTAGACAGTGATGGGGGCCAGCAGAAGAGCCACGGTCCGGAGGAGATGCAGGTGATGACTCGGGGCGGCGGAAAATCCCGGGAGGACTCAAGAGGGTGGAGGTGATCTGGTGCCAAGACGGATCTCGCCCTGGAGTGTTTTTAATCTTAGTGGTTTTAGTTTAGTCTTAGTGGGTGGGAGAGGATGGCCCATCCCTAAGGTGTTAATGGGAAATCTCAAAAAGGTGCTACCGATAATCCCAAGCCTCCATGTATCCCTTAGGGAAGAATGCAAAATTAGCCATAGTGGATTTGTGGTCCCCAACACTTATATAGTGTGAGTTTGAAGATTAATAGTACAGGTACTAAGAAAATGATGTGCGTATCATCAAGAAATCAACCAATAACAAATGCTGGCAGGGCTGTGGGGAAAAAGGAACTCTTCTCCATTATTGGTGGGAGTGTCGACTGGTGTAACCACTGTGGAAATCAGTATGGAGATTCCTCAAAAAACTAGGATTGGAGGTCCCATTCAAACCAGCTATTCCCCTTCTGGGTATCTTCCCAGAAAAATTAAAAACATCGTACCACAGCGATATATGTGCACCCATGTTTATAGCAGCACAATTTGTAATAGCTAGATCATGGAAACAACCCAAATGCCCATCAGCCAAGGAATGGATAAAAAAGATGTGGTCTTTTTATACAATGGAGTACTATTCAGCCATAAAGAAGGATAAACTTGAGACTCTTATAGGTAAATGGATGCAACTCAAGACCATACTCATAAGAGAAATAAATCAGATCCACATGTGGAAACATCGTATAGTCTCAATAGTGTGAGAAGCTGAATGAGTAAATAGGAAACAAAATGTACAGTAGATATTGTGAATTGGGAAGAAATTGTTCAAAAGAACAGAGAAACTGTGATGGGAGAAAGGGGAAAGAAAGGAAGGGAAAAGGAAAAAAATATATATATATACAAGGTAGCTAAGATAGTTATACTGCTAGTTTCTCTTAGTTCATTGAAAAGAAAGGTTTGTGCTAATATTGTTTGGACAATATCTCATGCCTACCTCTTGTACCTTGAGTAACTACTCTGAAGATAACAATAGGCAATGTATTAATCACTGTTACTCTCCTATTATCTTGTTCTGAAATTCTGGGGTTTCTTTCTTCTTTTTAAAATAAAAAATAAAAAGAAAGAAAATGATGTGCAGATGGTGTTAATCAAAATCCTACCTGCAAAATAAACTCATCCACAGCTACAGTCACTTTTTTTTTTAATTTTATGGTTCTGTGGATTAAACCCAAGGCCCTCCTGCTGAGCTACATCCCCAGCTATCTTAACAAACTTTTTTCTTTTTTAAGTGTTGCTAAATTGCGCAGGCTCCCTTTGAACTTGATCTGTCTGCCTCGGCTTCCCAGAATAACAACTACTTTTATTCTGGCCATTTGCATTTACCCTGAGTACACATTTTGCGAGACTATAATGGGTGCCGACTACTTACTTATTCAGTTGAGCTTCTCTCAGGTGCCCAGCACAGGATAACAGGACAGAGAGTATGCATCCAAAAACCACTAAAGTGGTGGCTGGGAGAGGTGGCACTCTCTTGTAATTCCGGCACTCCGGGAGGCTGCGGCAGGAGGATGACAAGTTTGCCCCTAGCCTGGGCAACTTAGTGATCTAGTAAGACCCTGTCTCAAAATAAAAAATTTTAAAAAGGCTGGGGGTGTAACTCAGTGTGAAAACCTCAAGTTTAATCCCCAGTATCTCAAAAAACATGAGTTGATATGATACTATTTCTATAAAAATAAAATAATAAAACCTTACATTCATTTAGACTCTTACATTTCTATGTATGCATATGTGTCTAAAATGTCACGGGATAAATTGCAAAGAAACTTTTCAGGGGGTGGGGCATACTTTAGTATTTTGCATAATATGCTTTTGCAATATTAAAAAAAATTTTTTTGCCAGTAGCATATACTACACACTTAATATTTTAGAAATGAGCTCTAAAACCTGAAGGAAACTTGCAATCTTTTAGTGAAGCCTAAGGGAAACTGGTAGCCTGTCTGGAAATGGAGTCGCGATCCCCGGAAACAGAAGGCTGCACAGTGACAGGACGCAGCCTCATGACTCCAGCGGCTTCCCCACCTGGCTCAGCCACTTGTAGCTGTCACCTCACTCACTCCCTGCTGCAGTCTCTACCCTGGCTGCAGGCGAAGTGACAACAGCTGTTCCCTAAGTCATGGCTTCAAAAATAACATTTGCGAATGACTACTTAATATTTATATTGCCAGGTGTGGCGGCACATGCCTATAATCCCAGCACTGGAGAGGCTGAGGCAGGAGGATCGCTGTGAGTTCAAGGCCAGCCTGGGCTACATAGTCAGACCCTGTCTCAAAAAGAAAAAAGAAAAAAGAAAAAAGAAAAGAAAAAGGAGAAGGAGGAGGAGGAGAGGGAAGGAAAAGGGGAGGAGGAGGGGAATGGGGAGGGGAAAAGAGAGGGGAGAAGAGAAGAGAAAACTTGCAAGAATTGTGGCTGCGCCATCCAGGGCTCTCACACCTGTGGCCAGCTCTTCTCCCGGTTTTCCAGAACCTGCTTCTCCTTGATGCTCAAAGGAGCAGTAAGGACAGCCCGAGGCAACGGGCAGTGTCGCCCACGGACGGAGTCACCCTACAACCCACGGGGCCGCAGCGCCGGCACCAGGGTGACCTGCGCAGATTTTTATTTGTGACCATCTCTAGTCACAAATGTCGAGTGGGTTTTGTTTGTTTGTTTTGTTTTGTTTTCGCCTTCTGTTCCAAAGAAGCAAGATTCTGCCTCTCGATGTTCCAGGGGTTCCGTGAAGTCCGGGGGGGGGGGTGCTGAGCCCCAAGCAGGAGCCCCCGGCGCGCAGAGGAAAAGCGCGGCCCACTGCGCATGGAAGCCGGGCGGGAGCTGCGCCTGCCAGACGCGCGGGCGAGGCGGAGGCGGTTTGGGGTCTGGGTTTGGCGGCCCCGCCAGGAGCGGCGGAAGTGGGGTGCAGTGCGGGTTTGGAGGTGGGTGGAGGGGGGACCCGCTCAGGAGCCGCGGGGCCGGGCCGCGGGCCGAAGCCGGGGTCGGAGGGGGCCGCGGTGGGGACGCAGCGCCCCCCGGCCCGGCCGTCCATTCCCTGGGCTTCCGCGGCTCTGGTTTATAATTCCCGGCAGGCTCCTTTGTAAACGAAGACGGAGGAGTTGGCTGGTAAGAGGCAAAGCTGAAAGTGTGGCTTAACTCTGCCGCATTTCATAAATGCGTAACCGAAGCACAGCTAATCCTGTAGGCCTGTGTCGTACAGGTGTGGTCTGATGCCTGCTACCAGGCCGCTCCTTTCGTGGAATGGACGGCTTTCTAACTTAATTTTATCACTGCTTTTTGAAACGTTGTTTCAATGGCTTATTACTTTGATTGACTTTTGGAAGAGCTAATTACTGGTGTAGGTTTTGCTTTTTTTCTTTAGTTTTCTGGCTTGTTCGAGGCTATTTTGTTGAACGATATTCATCACTTTGCCTCCTTTCTAAATTCTTTAACGAGGCCTATTTTACAGTCTCTTTCTGTCTTCTTATTCATGGATGTATTTCGGGAAACATTTCTTTCAGAATAAAACCTTGCACTTGTGAAGTTTCGATGGGTGGAATTTGTTTCTAAAATCGTGAGTTATTAATTTGTGTGTTTTCTCTGTGACTCTTGCTATTGTGGGAGTGTTTTTAAAACCTGAGGGGTATTTTCCTTGCCAGGCAACTTACGCAGAAGTGGGAAAAGAACCCTGGACCGGTTCTTAAGGGCAAACAGAAGGCCCAGTGGCCAGGGTTCAGGCCCCAAACGCCTGCAGCCATCGCAGCCCTCAGACACACTATGCTGGGCACCTAATGGAGCCTCCTGGTCTCTGTGCCAGGGGTAAAAGCCTGGGAAAAAAATCCAGTTGGCCCAGCTCGCATGGGGTGTCCATCTCTGGATCCAATCTAGTGGTGCAGACGTGGCCCGTGGTGTGACCCTCTGAGGGTCACAGCTCTGAGAGTAGTGAAGGGGGCAGCTATTCCTGTCCACAGGGCAGTGACTGTCACTTCCCAGAGGCCTTGGACAGCGGCACAGCTTCTCTCTGCTTCAGGTCTCTCATCAGGACAACGAGAATGATCCTAGCACCTACTCCCAAGCTCACAGTGAAGATAAATGAGTTAATATTTGTCAACAAGCTGGGCACACACCTCTAATCCCAGCACTTGGGAGGCCGAGGCAGGAGGATCGCTATGAGTTCGAGGCCAGCCTGGGTTACAAAGTGAGTTCAAGGGTAGTCTGAACTGCATAGTAACACCCTGTCTCAAAAAAAAAAAAAAAAGGGGGGGGCCGGTGAGATGGCTCAGCGGCTTAAGCGCCTGCCTGGCAAGCTCAAGGGCCTGAGTTCGACTCCCGGAACCCACATACGAAAAAAGGGCCGGTGATATCGCTCAGCGGCACGGGCGCCTGCTGGCGCGCGGGGTCCTGAGGTTGACCCCCTCCCGTACCCACACACACACAAAAAAAAAAATATATATATGTATATATATGTATATGTATATGTCAACACACAGAGAATCATGCCAGGCACATGGTGAGGACCTTGAAAATGTTTGCTATTCCTAAATTTTTCATTTCAAACTTCATCTAAAATATAATTATTTGTGGGTCTGAGATTCACATACAGTTTAAAAAGGTAGATTCTCTAATTCTTCACCAAATTCCCAGAAGCTATTAATTCTACCTTATTAATGGTGCGGTTCAGCGTGGCAGTTTTTTGCTGTTGTTTTATTTGATCTGCTGTATCTGAAAGCCAGGTCCCAGGGAATCCAAATGGGTACCATTTATTTCTTCGCAGGTACCTGTCTCCTCTTCACTGATATGCTCTGGGGCTCTAGTGCACACCACCTACTGAATGTTTGAGTCTCCATCACTTGTACCTTTATCACGCTCATGTGTCACTGTTGATATTTCCCCAGGCTTTTGTTTAACATCTGTTTTGTCAGAAATGGTAATTAAAACTCCTGCCTTTCTTACCTTTGCACAAGCCTTAATTTTAATCTGCCTTTTGTCCTTTCTGTAAATGTGTCTTTGGACAGAATCCAAAATCCATCCTACCCTTGGATTTGGTTTACAAATTCACTTGGTGACTCCTTTTTAGAGGAAAAATTGGTGTATGTTGTAACTGTCAGGTGGTGCCTCATACAACAGGTCACTGTCGTGTGCTTAACTTGGCTGAGATATTCTTTAGGAAACCCAGACGTCACTGGCCCTTTGTCCCTTTGTCCTCATTGCTGGTTCCATGTTTGGGAACTCAACTCAGCCTGGCCTCATGCGCGCGCACACACACACACACACCTCCTCCCAACAAGGCCACTTGTGATCCAGGTCTTCCCTGGGGACTGGGAAGGACACAAGGGTAGAAGACAGGGCCATCCTCCAGCACTCTGCCATCTTGTCCCTTTTCCCAGGTGTGGCATCTCCAAACTCAGAAGCCTGTGCCCCACTGTCTCTTGCTCCTGCTCTCACCTCCCACCCTCAGCACTTATCAAAGCATTTCTGCAAAAGCAATTCTCCTTTTTTTATAGAAAGCTAAATTATTTAGATTTTGCAGACAGGCCTGGTGTGGTGGTGTGCACCTGTAATCCCAGCCCTCCGGAGGCTGAGGCAGGAGGATTGCTGTGAGTTTGAGGCCAACCTGGGCTACAAAGTGAGTTCAAGCCCAGTCTGAACTGTGTAGTGAAACCCTGTCTCAAAAAGACAAAAAGAATAAAGAAAAAAAAAAAAAAAGAGCGAGAGAAAGAAAAATATTATAGGCAGTTAGACAGGGCTGGGCCCTGGGGAGGTCAGTGCAGAAGACAACTGTAGCTGGAGGGCATTCATTGGAAACCAGGCTCCAAGAAAAAGAGGACCCACTCACCCATATACTTCCCCTAAGGATGAACAGCAGTGACCGACATTCTAAATAGACATCAATCACCTTGGGGTGGAGACCAATCCTCCTTAACCCAGCCCTCTAGGAAAGTCCCTGTTCTTGTCTGTGTGAGCCTGCTACGTGACTTGCTTCCCCATTTGAGCGCCACTTAATCAATGTAACCTAAGCGACTGCACTTGTAGTCTTATTGGTTGGTTATAGTTCTGTCGCGCCTTCGACCCGCCTCACTTCGTGGTTTTGTTCTATAAAACTCTCTTGAGAAGGGGGTCCCCGGCTACCCAGTTGGGCCCCCTTCCGTCTCTCTTACAGAAACTTTCTCTCAATACATTCTTCCTACTCTTAACCTCCGTTGTTCCTAGAATTCACTCTTCGATTTTAGAGAACACGAACTCAGCCTATGGGACATCTAGCAGCTAGGGAGTTAAAGTAGTTCCCTTATATTATTTGGAGGTCCTGCATCACACGTCCCTGTATCACTTTGAGTTTATTCTCCTTCATCTCATCATATTTGGTATTAAATTTCGGATTTACAAACTCGGTATTTACTTATTGCTTTTCAGATGAGATGGAGAAAACATTCTTTGTGTTCGAAGTGTGCAGTCCTGTTCCTCGGAGTGTGGCTCGTGAACCAGCAGGGCAGTGTCACCGGAGGGAGCTGTGACTCTCAGACCCGGTCCAGGTGACAGAGTCGGGACCTGCGCCCGAGCGGGGCCGCTTGGCGATGCTCGCGCTCGCGGGCGCGCAGTCGCGGAACCCGGCGGGCCGCACCGCCTCCGAGCGCGGGCCTCGGCTCGCCCTCCCCGCCGCCCCGGGCAGCGCGGCCTCGAGGGGCGCCCTCCCGGGCAGCCCGCCGGGGAGCCGAGGGCCGGTCCTTGGCCGCGAGGCGGGGGACGGCGGGCTCCCGACGCGGAGCGGGAGAGAAGGCGCCTCCGGGCGGGCTCTGCGCCGCTTCCCCCGTTTCCGCGGGGGCTCGCTGCTTGCCGGGCGAAGGGCGCGCCGGCGCCGACAGAGCCGAGCCCGCGGTCCCAGGCGGGAGGCGCTTCCTCTCCGCACGGCAGCCGCCCTGCGGGCTGTGTCCTCTCCACCCCACCGCCGCCCGGCCTCGGATCTCCTCCAGATCGCTCCTCCTCCGTCTCGGTGAACCCGCGGGAATCTTCCCGGACCTGGGCTCCCTGGCCTCCCAGCTCTCCGGATTAGACCCGAACTTTCCCCAGGAAACGCAGCCTCCTTTCTCCAACCCCGCGGGCCGCCCAGTCACGCCCGCTCTGCTCCGAGCTCCCCCACCCGGCCTCGCTTTCTGTGTCCCCAAACGCTGGTTCTCTTCCCTCTGCTTCGGGCTCCTGTTCCCTCTTCCTTTGCCTGGAAAGCACCTCTCTGCCCTTGAAATTTCAGTTTGGATGCCCCATCCCCGTCTGTTCTTACTCCTGCCTCTCCTCCTACCTCGAGTAGCGCCCGTGGCACCTGTCACAGCCTTGCGTGTTTGTGCATTTTCCCTGTAAGTCTGCCAGCAGCTTGAGGACAGACCGTAAACCTAATCTCCAATTGCTCCTCTAGTCTCTAACTGCTTTAGTCTCTAATGCTCCTAGAATGGCCCCTGGCTCATAGTAGGCACTCAATAAATGGATGTTGAATAAATAGAATATGAACCTTGCCATTCATGGGTTTTGAGACTAGGTCTTGCTGTGTAGCCCAGGCTGGCCTTGAACTCACACAGATCCTCCTGCCTCAGCTGCCCAAGTGCTGGGATTACAGGCGTGCATCACCACACCCAGCCCATTTATAGATTTTGAACAATGGCTCAGAGTTCCTTATGAGGGACAATTGGCTTCATTGTCTTCTTCCTTATCTTTGTTAAATTGCTAAAAAGATTACTCTTGCATCTTTTTAGTGCCCTTTTTGTACATTGTTATATTGTATTTTCCATTAAGACAAAAGATAATAATTTGTACCATCAAACTTTCCCCATTAGTCACCCTGACAAATTTATCTTGCCTTTGAATCTATGCTTGAAATGCAAATTAAATTGTCCATTTTTAATGATCCTTGAAATGGATGATTTTTAATGGTAGCCCTTTCTGTTCTTGGGGATTTATAAATGTTGCTCTTTTTCTTTCAAAGCAGAGGAGCTTGACAGGGTAGCTGACCTGGGATGGTAATGCTGGGTCCTAAATTGCTTGGTAAATATCTTCCCTGATGTTTTAGTTGTAAAATTGTGGTCGTCCTGTCTTCACATCTCAGGATGGTAGCTACTTTACTCTGCTGCCTGCATTAACCTTTAAAAAATATTGTTTAGTTATATAACATAATTAATGGCAGAGACAACCCCATTTGCAATAACAACACATAAGAGAAACTACTTGGGAATAAATTTAGCAATATGTCGACTCTAGGGAGTGAGATTTCATTTGCTGCCTTGCTCTCTTGCACCTAACAGGCCCCAGGGATTCAGCGTGAGGTTCCCTGCTCCTGTCTGGTTCTCCCAAAACCGCGCCATCTTTATTCAGACGAGCTGCTCATACCCTCACACAGGAACAGGGTCCACCTCACACTCGTGCTGCCGCCAAACCTGTCTCCCAGGTCACTGCTTCTCCATGCAGCCCCTTGTGACTCTGTGTGGTGTCTCCCTTTCCTGGGCAGTGAGTGTGACAAACTGCCACCTGTCACCTGTCTGGTGTCAACTGTTATGTGCTCAGCCATCTCATAGACTTAGACTTAGGGGGAGGGGTGCTTCCTTTGCCAACAAGGTGAATAGGGGGTCGGCAGAACAGATAGGTGCAAAGCTTGAACAAGGTGTGATTCAGAAATATGGTGTTTAAATTTTAAAAATTTTATTACAGTAAAAGACACGTCATGGATCCTCCTCAAAATACCCACCTCACATCAAACATATTTACCCCATCATTCTTGCCACTTTCTGAAGCAGTTCTGGAAGTCCTCTTTCGTGAGGGTCTTTAGTTGCACTGTTGTGGCTGCCTCAACTAAAGCGATTCAAAATGTTTACATGTTGTGGTCATTTTGACTTTGAGGAAGAGCCATAAGTTATATGGCACCAGATCTGGTGAATAAGGTAGATGAAGACATACCGTAGTATTTCTACGGGCCTGCCTTTCCACTGGATGGCATTTAGTAGCAGCATTCACTGTATTTTTGATCACACCTCGTAAAGACACCAGAACTGCTTCAGAAACTGGCAAAGACAAAGGGATACATGTGTTTGAAGAAAGGGGAAACATTTTGAGGTGGGTTAATGACAATGTGTCCTACTGTAATAAATTTTTAAAAAAATGTAAATACTCATTGTATGTTTTGATCATCCCTCCTAGATGAAAACTGACACAAAAATGAACTTGAACAAAAAGAAAGACATCCATCCTTCTTGGATAAGATGACTCAACATTTTAAAAATGTCCTTTCTCCCTAAGTTCGTTGACAAATTCAATGAAACTCCAGCCAATATGAGTATTAACAAGCTGTTTTTACAGAGTTGAACAATTTTTAGAGTTCCTATGGAAAAAAGCACGCAGGAATAGCTAGGTAAACACTGAAAAACAAACACGAAAAAGGAGCCTCAGTCTAACCCTCATACCTGTGTAAAAAATATGTCAATCTAGATCGCGGATATAAATGTCAAACATGTCACGACGGCCACAGTCCAGAGTCAAAGGTCACATCCCCTGATGTAAAGAGCAGGGGGCAAGGAAGGACAGAATTGGCTCCAGCAGCAAGAATTTATTAATATAAATAAACACAAGCAAGGAGCACATGCAGTAAGTTTGTCCTTCAAACGCATCACGTTACCAAAGAGCCTACGTGGTAGACGGTGCCGTGTGTTCTTGCGTGTGCGTAATGTGGTGCTTTCTTTCTCTTTTTTTCCTCATCTTTTTCTCATTACTCCATGTTTGCAGTATATAACGTTTACCTTCCTTGTGTGGAGTCGGTACGTGTACATCACACATCTTCATTCCTTTCTGTCCTCCATCCCTTTCTTGATCCCCTTCCCATTTGAGAAACACCTATCTCCCTACTTCCTGTTGTCTTTTATTTTGCTCTTTATTTATAATTTGCATTTCTAATATGAGAGAAATCATGTAATAGTTAACCCTTTGTGTCTGATTTATTTCATTTAACATTATGGTCTCAAGGTGCATCCATTTTCCGACAAATGACTCAAGTTTATCCTTCTTTATGGCAGAGTAGTACTCCATTGTGTGAAAATATCACATTTTCTTTTTGCATTCATCTGTTGGTGGACATATTGGCTGCTTCCAAGATTTAGCTACTGTAAGTTGTGCTGCTATAAACACGGGTGTGCATGGATCACTGTAATCTGAGGTCTTTAACTCTTTCAGGAAGGTACCTAGAAGGGGAAGAGCTGTGGTCCTTTCAATGTGTTTATGAAAAAATCAGAAAGCTTCATTTGCCATCCTCCTGAGTTGTATTTGTGTGAAGGCGCTTTTGGATTGGGGGTTGACTTCTGGATGATGTCAGTCTGGTTTTGAAGGGCTATTCCTTCCCCCTAGGGACCAACCCTCCCTGGTTTTTCTGCACAGGATTGGTGGCGGGGCCTGGGATGGTGTCTTCCCTCCCAGCAAGTCTGCAGCTGGCTGTGACTTGGCCTGTTTTTCTGTCCACCGCGCGTGTGGTTATTTGGTATTCAGCCGCTGCTCAGGTCTTTAGCTGTCGTAGCTACTGAAGTCCTCCACGCGGTCCACTCTTCAAGGGCAGTGACTTTTCTGTCTTCAATCTCCAGGACCCAGGATGCTGCCGGGCACCTAGTCCTTACTGAAAAAGGAATTTGATGTTTAAATAAATAGGTGTTCTGCCAGCAAAGTTATCGTCTGACACTGATTTCATCTGTGTACGTGGCAAAACTTCATTCTCAACCTGTCTTCTTTCTTTTTAGTGACTTTTTTTTTTTTTTTGCCACTTTTTGGTAAATATTTACCCTCAAAAATAAAATAAAACAAAAAACAAGAAACATCTCTCGGGAACTTCTCTTTATGCTGTGAGGTACTGAGTATTAGAAGCAAAAATTTGACGTCTGGGATTAGCTTTTGAAAACTCCAGAAAAAAATAGGGGGATAAATAAAAGAAGATGACAGAATGATGGTAATTATGGAATCAAGGTGGTTGTGATATGGGAGTTCCTTTGACTCCTTATTTTGGAGGTCTTTTGAAAACTTTTAGAGTGAAAAGTTAAATGCAGTTAAATAATAAAAACAAAACGAAACGAAACAAAAAGAATCACCTGCCATGCTTACAGAAGCTCCAAGCCTAACAACCACGTAGAAAATTAGAGAATAAACCAAGTTTTAAAAAATATCTGGGTCAAAAATAAAAGATATCTGGGTCAGCTGACTTTCTTGCCTGGTTTTCTCATTTATCTTTGGTTATCGGCAAAACTGTTGTCTTCAGAATAGGAGTAGGACTAAAACCAAAATGCTCTCCAGCAGATGGTTTCGTTTTTTAATTATTTCCTATATTCACAAATTTAAAAAATAAAGTCTGTTATTTCCAGGCTATTCTAAATGCAGCCCTTTCTCAGAATCTATGTAAAATTTTTTCTTTCTTTTTTTGTCTTTTTGGGACAAGGTTTCACTACGTAGTTCAGGCTGGTCTTGAACTCACTTTGTAGCCCAGGCTGGCCTTGAACACACAGAGATCCTCCTGCCTCAGCCTCCCGAGTGCTGGGGTTACAGGCATGCGCCACCACACCTGGCCTATGTAAAATTTTCTAAGGAAAAAAAAAGATCTTTGCATTTGTAAGAACATATGGATCATGTGACAGGATTAGCCAAAATATTCTGCAGGGTGAAGAACGTAGTGTGTAGAATATAAACTCTTATAGGCCCATAAATCCTTAGATAGAACCGTCTTCCTACTAATGAAAGCCTTAGGGTGTGAGTGGCCAGTTCAGCCTCGAGAACTTCTTTCTAGAACATTCCTCCACCAGTCTGAAGTTGGCCATTCCTAGTGATGAGAACTCAGGTCCCCATAAGGACCACATTCCCCTGGGGATGCATTCTACTTACTGGCCACTTTTTCTCTCTAGAGACATCGTCTGGGTTGTCACTGCTTTTACTCATTGCTCTGAGCCCTGCCCTCAAGAACAGGTAGAGCAGGGCCATTCCCCGTGGTCTACATTGAGGATCCCCTTCCCGATATCTCCGGAACACACGTCCTCTTTTCTCTGCATGGCACAGCCGGCCTATGCTGCTCTTGGTGGCGATGGGGCCTCTTTTCTTCAGAATCAGTAACTTGGGAGCCGCATTGTTCACTTTGAGCACCACTTTCTCCCTAGATGCCTTTTTGTGGGGAGAGGGGGCAGTGTTACTGGGGATTAACAGTGATTATGCTGTCACAAGGCCCTTTGCCCTGAGCTACATCCCCTGAACTACATCCCCAGCCCCTTTATTATTGTTATTATTGTCATGATAATGATAATTATTATTATCATTATCATCATTTTGTGACAGGGTCTAGCCAAGTCACCAAGCTGCCCAGCTTGGGTTTAAACTTATGATCCTCCTGCCTCTGCCTCCCAGAATCCTGGAATTACAGACATGTGCCACCACACGCAGCCCTCAAACTCCTTTTACGGAAGAACTGGCTACAGTAGGAGGGAGGATTAGTGTCAAAATCCTAGATTCTAAGACATAGAGGGATTATTCTATTATGAGACAAAATAATGTTACTCCTTATTACAAGCATCAGGCCCAGCCAGAAGAGGAATGAGGCTTTTGATTGTCTTGCTTTGTTTTTGGAAGGATTGGTGGTGGTGAAGGAGAGGAAGCTGAGAATTTGGGAGCAAAGACTGTGTTATCACCTTGGGCTTTCTTAGATGTGGACCCTGCGTCCACATCTGTCTTCACCCCCCACCCTGAGCCTGGTACTAAGGCCTTTGGTGACAACCTGGCTACAGGATAAACAGGCTCCAGAGCAGGATCAGCCTGGGCTGGACTAGGTGACCACCTTCCTGACCACCTGCTCAGAGCGAGCTGCCGGCCACAGGCCACAGCGAACCCATGAATAGGCTGGGACGCGTGTTTCTCCTTTCTCATCTGTCTCCGGAATGGAGATGTCTTCACTGTTCACTATAACCGTGAAGAAAACACTGATATAAGAAAAATATACCTCCCAACCCGTTAAATGTCAGGTGTGCCGAGTTCACCACACACAGCCTCGAGGAATGAAGTTGAGAACTAGGGAGGAAGTTAGGAGAGTTTTACTGGGAATGAGGAGAGAAGAGTAGCCCCTGGACTTCCAGGAGGGGTCCCGACTGGGGTGGCCACCAAGGCCCTTTGTCAGGGGTAATTAATACAGCGAAGTCATGGTGGGTGCAACGTGGGTCAGACTACAGTCAACCTATATGATTGTAAGTAGAGCTGCTTCGCTAATATTGATCCAAAAGGGAAGCGAGTCACGAAGTAAGGGTATAGGAGAGAAGAAGGCTTTTTTGGGAAGGGAGGCTGTACAGGCCCAGATGTTCTGTTTGCCCATCTATGCGTCTGTTGCCTGTCTGGGCCCACAGCCGCAGGCCTTGTGACAGCATAATCTCAGGCTGCTGTTTATCTCTGGGGAGGTTTGCACACCTGGCCATTGTGTCTCCATCCCGAGGCCTGGCTGTGTTCAGATTCGCCTCCAGCCAAATTTTGATGTCTTTATTTTTCAGTGCTGACTTCCTTCAGGGCCCAGTCTCTCTCTGACTGTATATTCATTTCGATCTAACTCAGCTGCCTATAATAATACTACGTAAAAATACAAATAATAAAAATAATAAAAAAATGTTTAAAGAAGAAGAAAGTTAAAATATATATATATTCCTTAATAGCCTGAAAGCATGGTGGGGTACTACCAACATCACAAGATTGTTAGAAAGGTTAAGCAAGAGAACACAGGAAAATTTCCAGCACAAAGCAACGTGATGGCCCTTGGCATCAAAAGAGACACATGGATCAAAGGAACAGGATTGAAGAGGGAGAAATAACCCCAGGCACTTTCAGCCATCTGATCTTTGACAAAGGAACCAAAAACATACACTGGAGAAAAGATAAACTCTTTAACAAATGGCGCTGGGAAAACTGGTTATTCACATGCCGAAGACTGAATCTAGAGCCGTAGCTCTCACTCTGTACTATAATGAAACAAAAAGGATCCAAGACCTAGATAGTAAAATAGAAGCATTTAATCTGCTGGAAGATAAAACAGGGAAAACTCTTGAAGACACAGGTGTAGGCAAGGACTTTCTGAACAGAACCCCAGTAGCACAAGAAATAAAACCAAGATGGGATTATACCCAGTTAAAGTTTCTGCACAGCATAGGAAACAGCCAACAGAGTGAAAAGACAGTCTACAGAATGGAGAAAAATGTGGCCAGCTACTCCTCAGGCAGAGGGCTAATCTCTAGAATATATAAAGTACTCCCCTGAAGTGAGTCCCCCTAAAATAAAAGACCCAGTCAAGAAATGGCTAAACAAAATGAATAGACGCTTCTCAAAAGAAGCACAAATACACAAATGTTCAGCATTTTTGCTCGTTGGGAAAATACAAATCAAAACAACATGGAGATTTCATCTTACGCCAGAAAGAATGGCTGCCATCAAGGACTCAGAAAACAACAAATGCTGGTGAGGCTGTGGGGAAAAGGAAGCCTTCTCCGTTGTTGGTGGGAATGTGAACTAGTACAACCACTATGGAAATCCGTATGGAGATTCCTCAGAAAACTAAAACTAGAAATTCCATTTGATCCAGCCATTCCCCCTTTAGGTATCTTCCTGAAAGAGTTAAAGACACCATCTTACAGTGATGCATGCACACCCATGTTTACAGCAGCACAACTCATAACAGCTAAATCTTGGGAGCGGCCTGTATGTTCATCAGCAGATGAATGGATAAAGAGAATGTGGTGTTTACACACAATAGAGTACTACTGTACTGTAAAGAATAAACTTACGTCATTTGTAGGAAAATTAATACCCTTGAGACTACAATGCTAAGTGAAATAAATCAGACACAGGTTAAAAATTGCACAGTTTCTCTTATATGAGCAACTCAAAGTATAAATAATTTAAAGAGCAAAATAAGCAACAGATGACAGGGAACAGGGAGACAGACTATGTGGAGACGGGGCAGGACCTGGGTGGGAGGAGTTGGGCGGGGAGAGAAACAGGATGCGAAAAGGATCAACTTGTGATATGTATGCATACCAATTCCCCACCATGAACCTATCTATTATGTATCACAAACATACACTGATTCTAAAAACAGAAGGGGAGAAAAAAAAAAAAGGAATGTGATTCCTCAATGAGATACTGGCAAACAGAATGCAGCAAATCATCAAGAAGATTATACACCATGACCAAGTAGGATTCATCCCAGGGATGCAGGGATGAATACGCAAGGCTCAACATATGCAAATCAACAAATCTAATATACCATATTAACAGAACCAAGGACAAAAAACATATGATCATCTCTCTCTCTCTTTTTTTTTTTTTTTTTTTTTTGGTACTAGGAATCAAACCAGGACCTCGTGCTTGCCAAGCAGGCGCTGTGCTGCTGAGCTATATTCCTGGCCCCATATGATCATTTCAATAGATGCAGAAAAAGCTTTTGACAAAGTCCAGCACCATTCATGATAGAAACCCTACTGGAAATTGGAATAGATGGTCTTTATCTCAATCTGATAAAAGCCATCTATGACAAATCATCAGCCAACATCACACTGAATGGACAAAAACTGAAAGCTTTCACTCTAAATTCAGGACCAAGGCAAGGATGTCCACTGTCACCACTCTTACTCAATATATTTCTGGAAACTTTAGCCAGAGCAATTAAACAAGAGAAAGAAATAAAAGGAATAACGATAGGAAAGGAAGAAGTCAAATTTCATTATTCGCAGATGACACGATACTCTACATAGAAGATCCCAAAAACTCCCCCAAAAGACTTCTAGATTTAATAACCAAATTCAGTAGCATAGCTGGATACAAGGTCGGTACTCAAAAATCAATAGCTTTCCTGTACACGAATAACAAACTCAGTGAGAGAGAAATTAAGGAAACAACACCCTTCAAGATAGCATCCAAAAAAAAAAATAAAATATCTAGGAATCAATCTAACAAAGGAAGTAAAAGACCTCTACACTGACAACTACAGTACTCCAGAAAAAGAGATGGAAGAGGATATCAGAAAATGGAGAGACAGGACTGGGGATGTAGCTCAGTAGTAGAGTGCTTGCATGAGGCCCTGAATTCAAACCCCAGTATCACACACGCGCACACACACACACAAAAAGTGAGAGATAATGTCAGGTGGCACACACCTGTAGTCCCAGCACTCGGGAGGCTGAGGCAGGAGGATCGCTGTGAGTCCAAGGCCAGCCTGGGCTACAAAGTGAGTTCAAGGCCAGCCTGTACCGCATAGTGAAACACTGTCTTAACAAGACAAAAAAAAAAAAAAAAAAAAAAAAAAAAAAAAAAAAATTATTTAAAAAGAAAGAAAGAAAGAAAGAGAAAACAAAAGAAAATGGAAAGTTATCCCTTGCTCTTGGGTAGGAAGAAACAAAATAGTGAAAATGACCATACTTCCAAAATTGTTATACTGATTTAATGCAATTCCAATCAAATTCCAAAAGCATGTCTCACAGAATTAGAGAAAACAATCCTAAAATTCATTTGGAACCAGAAAAAGAATAGCAAAGGTTATTCCAGTCAACAAAGGCAAGGCAGGGGCCACCACAATCCCTAACTTGAAATTATACTACGAAACTACTGTCATAAAAACAGCATGAAAACAGCATGGTACTGGCAAAAAAACAGATCCAACGATGAATGGAACAGATTAGAAGATACAGAAACAACTCTAGACATACTCAGCCACCTTATCTTTGATAAAGGTGCCAAACACTTTCACTGGAAGAAAGATAGCCTCTTTAATAAATGGTGCTGGAAAAACTGGCTTTGCCCATGCCGAAGATTAAAATTAGACCCATAACTTTCACCATACACTAAACTAAATTTGAAATGGATCAAAGATCTAAATATCGAAACAGAAACAATCTGCTGGAGGAGAGAATAGGTAGAACTACTGAAGACATTGGTGTAGGTAAAGACTTTTTGAACAAAACCCCAACCACACAGGAACTATCATAAACAATCAACAACTGGGATCTCATCTTATCATAAAGCTTTTGCACAGCAAGAGAAATCACCAACAGAGTGAAGAGACAATCCACAGAGTGGGAAAAAATTTTTGCCAGCTGTTCCTCAGACAAAGGATTACTATCTAGAACATATGAAGAACTATGGATTTACTGATTCTGTTACTTCATACAACTGGAACCATGTGATAAGTGACCTTCTGTATCTGGTTTTCTATGGTTTCTTTCCCATAGCATTATGTTCTCAAGTTTCATCCACAGTGTAACACAAGTTTGTACTTCATTGCTTTCCCTGGCTGAGTAATATTCCATCATGTGCGAACAGCGTAATTGGTTTATCCATTCATCCATTGATGAACATTTGGGTTTTTTCTAACTTTTGGCCATTGTGAATAATGACACCATGAATATCTATGTCCATGTACTTTTGTGGGTCCTTGTTTTCAGTTCTTTGGGGTACATACCCAGAAGTGGAATTGCTGGGTCGTCTGGTAATTCTAGGGTTAACAATTTGAGCTAAACAAAAGTTAAACCGTTTTGCATTCCCACCCACATATATGAGGGTTCCAATAGGATTTTTTACATGTAAAGCCAAAAAGAAGCTGCTAGAGATGGCCATAAAGTCTTGCAGGTCACCAAGGACACAGGAGTTACCAGTGCAATGAAATTTACCAAGGGTCATGGGCCAATTCCTTACTTCTATGGATCCTGAGTCTTATTGGCCAAATGTAGAAACTATGACACCTAGGAATACTTTGGAGTAATGTATATATATGAAAAAAAGCATAATTGTTGGTGTAGTGTAGATAATCAACAACTGTTAGCTGAATCTCAACACTCCTTACTGTTACGGTTTAGATCTTGATGTTTCCCCAAATCCTTGCGTGGTCTTAGATGGGGCTTTTGGAAGGTGGTTGGATTATGGAGCCTCATGGCTGACTTACTGTTAGGTTCTGGGGTCTGACAGGAAGAGGTGGGTCAGTGTGGGTGTAAACAGGAGGAAATATTCCCCTTCCTGGCTTCTCCCTTGACCCTGCCTCCCAGCCGCCATGCCTTAAGCAGCTTTCCTTTGCCAGGCCCCTCTGCCAGGCCTCCCTGCCTTGGAGCCAGCTGGCTATGGACTGAGACCTCTATAAACCTTTCTTCCTTTAAGATGCAGGTGTCGGGTATCGTGTCCAGTGATGAGAAAAGTGACTAAGACACTTAGTACTGGGGCATTCATTGCAGCTGAAAGGTTGTAGAAACCTGATAGCGCTGATGCTCCCCCTGGAAGGGAGAGTTTCCAAGATAAGGAAAAAGTATCTCTCGGAAATGTAATTCCAACAAGATTAAGGTGCTTGTGTGGGAGAGAGACTGTCATGTGGGGGTGAGGGACACAGAACTTAGAATCACAGTCCTGGGCCCCAAGCTGGCTTTCCTTGACAAGTAGGCAGAATTTCCTCCACCACGAGTGAAAGGAACCAACCCAGATAGCACGCGCACAAAGGGGACTTGCTGGAGCTGGCAGTGTCTCAAACAGTGCCCTGCCTTTGGGTGACTGTTGTCAGGGGACGTCCTTCCTTAGGTAGAACAAGCCAGTGCCAGCCCTTCCATGTAAGGGACACAGGGACTGATCTCGCTTCTGACTTTGGCAAGCTGGCTTTCTTTTCTCCACTGCACACCCAATGTCATGTGAGGCCACTGACACCTCAAGGCTATAAGAGAAGGGGCCTTCACTTCCCAGGCCCCGGGTGGGAAAAACTCAGGGATCTTCGGGTTGGCCTGGCTTCAGGCAGACAGTTTCTGCTTGAGCAAACTTGAGTTAGTATCTTAAACCTTCTCCCAGGGCCCTCTGTGCACTGCGCTGTGAAATTCAGGTTTAACAGGACACCCCCTCCCCTGCCCCTATGTCTGATCACCCTTGATCTTGATTCTCCAGTATCTTCCAGCTGATGTCTGATCCACCTGGCTGTCTTCGGGAGGAGTCCTGTAGGGTTGGTTTAACCAGGCACTACCGACTGCCACCCCATGCTTGCTTTCTTTCTTCTTTCTTTCTTTCTTTCTTTTCTTTCTTTCTTTCTTTCTTTCTTTCTTTCTTTCTTTCTTTCTTTCTTTCTTTCTTTCTTTCTCTTTCTTTTTCTTTCTTTCTCTCTCTCTCTGTCTTTCTTTCTTTCTTTCTTTCTCTTTCTTTTTCTTTCTTTCTTTCTTTCTTTCTTTCTTTCTTTCTTTCTTTCTTTCTTTCTTTCGGTCTTTTTGAGACAGTTTCACTATGCAGTTCAGGCTGGCCTTGAACTCACTTTGTAGCCCAGGTTGGCCTCAAACTCACAGTGATCCTCCTGCCTCAGCCTCCCGAGTGCTGGGATTACCATTGAAAGACTCTTGAGTTGTTTCCACATTTTGTCTATTGCGGATAGTGGTGCCATGAACAGGGCACAGATACAGATATCTCTTCAAGCATCTGTTCAGTTTTTTTGATACATACCCAGAAGTGAAATCACTAGGTCATGTTTAATATTTTGGGGAACCAGCACCCTGCCTTCCATAGCAGCTGCACTATTTTGCATTCCCACCCCGCACTTTTCTGTACTACTGACCTCGATTCCCATCCCTTGTCCAGCCAAGCTTCTTACGGGAGGTGCACAGCACTGGGGCTATGACCAAACTCCAGCCACCACTGCTGTGCCCTCTACGACTCCTGTTCATGGTGCTACTAAGGGCAGTAGCTCATCGTTACCGAGCGCTAGCTCCAGGCCAGGCATTGGTCCAAACGCCTGGTGTGGATTCATTCATTCAGTCCTCACGCCCACTCTGTCAGGGGGTCGCACTGCAGTGTTCCACCAGGGTAGGGTGGGTTTTGAAGGTGACATACCTGGCAGCTACAATCCAGCTTTTCCAGGTGTTAATTGTGCAACTTAGACCTGAAAGTGGAAGTGTGGGATCATCTGGAAGTTTGTTAGAAACGCAGAATCTCAGAACTCTCCTTGGAGCTAGTGCGCTATAGTCCGTCTTTGAACAAGTTTCCCCGGCCTCGGGGGCTCTATCTGTACCACATGGACAGATTTACTTTGTGCGGGGGGAGCGTGCACTGTTCGGCTCAGCATTTTCCCATTCTCTCTAATGTACCTTCTGGTACTGCAAAGCCTGGGAAGGTGTAGGTCAGGGATGGAGAATATTTCAGAGCTCTCAGTGATACAAACACCCCGCTGCAGCACATGCGCCATGGGGTTCTCCACCACTGGTACCGGCCACACTTCCCAGGCTGCCTTGCGGCTGGGGCTGCAGATGGAACTGGGTTCCACCAATCTGACTTCGCCCTAGGTCTGAGCTGAGAGTGGAACCGGGTGGGCGAAAGGCAGCAGCAGGCCCGGGATGTGCGTTGCAGGGGCAGAACCCTAATGCAGAACTGTGGAGAGATTTGACCACAGCTCCCTGCTGTCTGCGTACAGCCCTGCGAGTGTCACTCGGGAGTCCCCACTCTGCAGTTTTTCTCCTTCCTAAACCCTGGCCCAGATGTCAGTTCCTTTGGTGGGATTGTTCAGTGGTGGCGTTCTGGAAGCGGATGAGCAGGAACTAGACTGTAACTTTGGACGCAGCTACACCTACAATTTGGAAATAAGTCCCCCAGTCACTGAGCAGAACCAACACTGCAGGGCCCCTTGACAGGGTGTCTCCCTGATCCGTGGGCTTGCTCCATGTGGCGAGGGTAGTGGACCATCCACTGGGGAAGTGCCCTGAGATGGGCTAACTACAAAGCCCCGGAACTCCCCATCGAAACCTGCCTCCAGTCCCCAGGTTTTTTTGTTTTCAAATTCATGACCTCGCGCTTGCCAGGCAGGCGCTGTGCCACTGAGCTATGTCCCCGGACCAGTCCCCAGTTCTAATCCAGGAACTGTCGCTTTTCAGGATGAGGGAAATTAAAATACTCCTCATGGGGTCCTGGGATTGTCTTTTGGACTGCAAAGAAAACGGCCGTGTATTTTAGCACATTCAAGCTCTGACTATACTCAGAAAGCAATACATGAGTGTTCTTGTTGCGTGTTTTGTGCAGCAGACAATAAATGCATTCGAATTGGACACTAATGACAAAAGATGTAGTTTAACAAATTCACTGTTGCGTCAAAATCATGTGCTTTTATCATCTCTAAAGGCTATGATTTTCTCCATAGGCATATGTCAAATTTCTAACAATGTGAAAAGAATTCACCATATGGTACATCTTCCATTCCTCTTCAGAAATGTGTTAAGTACACAGAGCTAGCTTAAGTTGTATTTTAGTTTAACAGGTTATTTTTCACATTTTCTAATTTTTTTTTTTTTTTTTTTTTTGTGGGTACCGGGGGGTCGACCTCAGGACCTCGCGCGCCAGCAGGCGCCCGTGCCGCTGAGCGATATCACCGGCCCCTTTTCCGTATGTGGGATCCGGGAGTCGAACTCGGGCCCTCGCGCTTGCCGGGCAGGCGCTTACGCCGCTGAGCCATCTCACCGGCCCACATTTTCTAATATTTATCTTCAATGATTTCCTTAAATTGATTAGTTACTATTTTGGTTATAAAACTCTCATGGTTTCTTCAAGTTCATCTTCTTTGCTTAACCATGTTATTCCAGGCTAAAATTTCGATGGCAATATGTAGAACATGGTGTCTAAACATTGCCTTAAAAATAACACTAATCAAGCAGTAATAAATCTTGATGAAGGTCAAATAATTTGGTGGCGTTTATCAGGCACTGAATGAGATGAAAGGGTGTTTTTTTTTTTTTTTAAACCTGCAGTTGGAGGGGAACCAAGAGATGGAGAGGGGAGAGAGTGAGGGAAGAGGAAGTAAAAATAATTAAGACATGTTATTTACACGAACCAACTCTCCATCATGCAAACATGTGCTAATAAAAATTAAAATTTTACAAAATTTCAAAATAATTTTATATAAAGAGTAGCTCAGCCTTACCAATTTTAGGCTATTTAGATGATTTGTCCCAGCAATGGACAACCAGAGCACTGCTAGGGAAACCAGGTCTGCCCCATCTCAGAAGAACTTCCTGTCTTTTTCTTGCCCTCGGGGTTGTAATTACTCATGATAACCTGCATTTCTTGCCTCTTTATCCTCAGAAAGTTGGCTGGGGAGGATGAAGGCAGGGAATGGCGGGTGTGTTACGTATGGCACACCTGATGAGTGATGAGGAATCGTCAGCTTTGAGGTCTTTCCATAGAATTGCTACATTCTTTAGAAATAGCATCAACATGGGTATTTCCCCACAAAAGGTAAAGTTCTACAAGTCATTGTCCTATATAGCTTTTTAAAGCAGACACGCTACTCTACTGCCCTCTCAAGGTTCTCACATTTTTCTCCAGAGACAAAATTTTAAATTAACAAAAATACTACTTAAAAGAGAATTTAAAAACTATGCAAAAGGTGCTCATAATACAAATTATTGATAGGTCGTGTTATTTAAAAACAATATTATCTGCCAATAGTTATTCTGTGGGGTGGCTGTTTACTTCCCAATACAGTAGTATAATTGAGAGATGATGAATTCCTAACACACATAATTTTAAAAATATATTTTGCATAATTTTAATGTAAACAAGTAAAATCTTTTTTTCGGATATCATCTTAGGTTGTAATTGCAATATGGCATATAATTTTATTTATTTATAAATTTATTTATAGCATCAACCTATCTACTAAATTTCTGTCCTAAAAGCTTACTATGTATTGTAAAATGTCCAATTTCAGATAATATGAAACCCTTTCTCCGTTCGCTCATTGGAAAAGGGTGGAAATACCTACTCTGCAGGGTTGCTGTGAGAATTCAGCAAGGGAAGCAATGTAGAGAGCTCGAGGAGTGATGGGCACACAGCAGTGGGTCCTTCTCCCCGCCGCAGTTTCTGCCACATCCCTGGAACTGGAACCTCTGTTCACACAGACACCACATGTCCTACTCTCAAACTGTTTGTTTTGCAGTGCTGGGGATTGAACCCAGGGCTTTGCATATGCTGAGTAATTGCTCTTGTATTGAGCGGCATCTCCAGCCCTCTTACTTTCACCTTCTAAGATCTTTTTCAGATCCCCTGTGAGAAGCCGTAACTTTCTTTCTGTGCCTGGCTGATTTCACCTGACATGATGTCCTCCAGGTTCACACTGGTGCAAATGACAGGAATGTGTCCTTCTTAACAGCTCAGTCATCTTCCTTTGTGTGTACACCCACACTTTACCCGTTCATTTGCTGACAGATACTTAGGTTCATTTCATGTCTTCACTATTTTGAGCAGTGCTGCAGTAACACAGGAGTACAGGTGTCTTTGATGTACTGACTTCATTCTCTTTGGGACTGCTGATCCTATGGAAGTTTTATTTAAGACACTTTTAAAGGAAATTCCAGTTTTCCATAGTTGCTATACCAGTCTATACCCTCATTAACAATAAGGGTTCCCTTTTCCCCATATCCTCAGTAACACTTATCTTTTGCCTTTTTTTTTTTTTTTTTTTGTGGGTACCGGGCGTCAACCTCAGGACCTCGCACGCCAGCAGGCGCCCGTGCTGCTGAGTGATATCACCAGCCCTTTTTTCGTATGTGGATTCCGGGAGTCGAACTCGGGCCCTTGCACTTGCCAGGCAGGCGCTTACACCGCTGAGCCATCTCACCGGCCCTTGCCTTTTTTAATAGCCAAATACCAGGTGAGATGGTATCTTTGCAGTTTTCGTTTGCACTTTCCTGAGGACTAATGATGCTGAGCATTTTTTCATGTACCTGCTTGCTATTTGTGTCTTCTTTTGGTCTTTATCCAGGTCCTTTGCTATTTTTTTATTTTGTTTTGTTTTTGTTTTTTTAAGACAGGGTCTTGCTATGTAGTTCAGGCTGGTCCTGAACTCACTATATAGCTTAGGCTGGCCTTGAACTTGCAGCGATCCTCCTGCCTCAGCCTCCCATATGCTGGGATTACAGGCGTGGGCCACCTCACCCGGCTTCCTTTGCTATTTTTAAATTGCACTCTTTTTTTTTTTTGCTATTGAGCTCTCTGAATTCTTTATATATGTTAGATATTAATCCTTTAGCAGATGTAGTCTGTAGGTTGTCCCTTCTGTTTGCTTTGCTGTACAGAAAGGTTCTTGTTACAGCCTTATTTTGCTTTTGTTGCCTGAACTTTTGAGGCCTTATATATAAAAAAAAAACTTTGGTCTATGTTTTCTTCTCGTGGTTTCATAGTTTTGGATCTTACACTTAATATTTAAACCATTCTGAGTTGATTTTTGCATATGGTGAGGGATAACAGTCTAATTTCACTTTTCCTGCACGTGGATATCCAGTCTTCCCAACACCACTTATGGAAGAGACCGTCCCTTCCCTAATGATCCTTGGGACCTATGTTGAAAATCAGTTGACTATGTGTAGACTTATTTCAAGCTTTCATTTTCTTCCATTTCTCTATGTGCCTATTTTTATGCCAGTACCACATTGTTTAGGTAACTCTAGCTTTGTAGTATGTTTTGAAGTCAGGTAATATGATGCTTCTTGCTTTGTTCTTTTTGTTCAAGGTTACTTTGGCTACTAGTGGCCTTTTGTGGTTTCTTTCTTTTTTTTTTTTTTTGTGACAGGGTTTCACTATGCAGTTCAGTCTGGCCTTGAACTCACTTATGTAGCCCAGGTTCGCCTCCAACTCACAGTGGTCCTCCTGCCTCAGATGCCCGAGTGCTGGGATTACATGCATGTGCCACCATGACTGGCTGGTTCCATGAGTTTTAGGATAGGTTTTTCTTATTTCTATGAAGGATGTCTTTGGTATTTTGATAGGAATTACAATGAATCTGTAGGTCATTTGGGGTAGTGTGGACATTTTAACAGTATTAATTCTTCCTATCCATGAACATGGGCCTCTTTTCTCTCCTTGTCTTTTGTTTTTTTTTGAGACAGGATCTCACTATGTAGTTCAGGCTGGGCTTGAACTCACTACGTAGCCCAGGCTGGCATCAAACTCATGATGATCCTCCTCCTGCCTCAGCCTCCAAGTGCTGGGATTATAGGTGTGCACCACACCTGGCCTAATTTCTTTCATTAATTTTTCTTTTTTTTTTTTTTTATTAATGTTTCATAGTGTTTGTTGCAGAAATCTTTTGCCTCACTGAATTTATCCCTAAGGGTTTTTTTTTTTTTTTGTGTGTGTGGTGGGTAGCTATTGTGAATATGATTTTTTTTCTTGATTTCTTTTTTAAGATTTTTTTTGTTGTTGTTACAAGGTAAGGAGTAATATTCAGTGATGTCTCCTCCCACCCTGTTCATTCATTCATTTATTTACAGTATTAATTTTTTGAGACAGGTTCTTGCTATACAGTTCAGGCTGGCCTTGAATTCACTACGGAGCTCAGGCTGGCTTGGAACTCAAGGCGATCCTCCTGCCTCAGCCTTCCAACAGCTGGGATTACAGGTGTGTGCCACCACACTGGGCCTATTTTCTTGATTTCTATTTCAACTAGTTCCCTTTTCGTATATAGTAATATTACTGAGATTGGTATGCTGTTTTTGTATCCTTCAACTTTACTGAATTCATTTATTAGTTCTAAAAGGTTGTGGTGTCTTTAGGGTTTTTCTATATAAGATCATATCATCAGTAAACAGGGACAGTTTAACTTCTTTGTTCCCAATTTGGACGTCTCATTTTTAGTTGTTTCCTTGTCTAAATGCTTTGGCTAGGACTTCTAATATTATGCTGAACAGAAATGATCGAAGTGGAATATCTGCCATTGACTTTTTTTTTTGTGGGTACCGGGGGGTCGACCTCAGGACCTCGTGCGCCAACAGGCACCCGTGCCGCTGAGCGATATCACCAGCCCCTTTTTCGTATGTGGGTTCCGGGAGTCGAACTCGGGCGCTCACGCTTGCAAGGCAGGCGCTGACGCCGCTGAGCCATCTCACCGGCCCCTCTGCCATTGACTTTTAATAGTGTTTTAAAAGAAAATTTTAAACCATTACCACAAATGAAAACCTTGAATTTGCCATAAGTTGAAGGTAACCACAAAATAAATGTGTAAAAAAGAACAAAAAAGTTAATGTTATTAAACTTTAGAAAATAATTATATTTAATTTATAAAAGTGCATACTTAAAATATGCTTCTTAATGAGAACGGAACTTGTTATCCCGACTCAGCAATAAGCTATTTAGCCTGCTATGACTGGTTTAAGATGAAGTGAGGTTCTACATCAGTACGCTGATGCTGTTTCTAACAGTATGAGAACTAATTTATGTTGCCAGTTGTTGGAAAAGGCAGAATGTATTTAGTCCTGATCTTTAATGGAGTTAAATATTGATAATTAAACCCTAGAGAATGATGTAACTTTTATTCCAAAAAAATCCCCTTCCTGGGTACAAAAGAATTGGCAACTGTGGTGGATTCACTAATGGCCAGCTTGTAACACCCAGCTGAACTGAATCAGCGTGGTGCTGGGTGTGGAAGGCCCACCTGAGGATTGCTGCCAACAGCATAAAAAGAGAACTGGAGGGGAAGATAGCATGCTGTTGCTGGAGAAGCTTGTCCTGCTGGTTTTCCTGATAAGAACTCAGCTGTCCTCATCGGAGGAGCTTGGGTCCTTGCTATCACTGAGGATGGTTACAGTTCTCTTTGGGGGAGCTCTGGTCCTTACCTTGAGTGTCGCTCCCTGGCTCCATTGCCGATTCCTCAGCCTGCTGGCGCAGACTTTCTAGCTTCCACCACTGACCTCGGGGCCTTCCCAGTGCAGATCCTTGGTACGGACTTGCATGAGACATTGTCGTGGGCTTTAGGCCTCCAGCTGGACTCATCCTGGACATGGCTGTGGGATCCAGGCCCTCAGCTGGATTCTTGGGTCTCTAGTGTGGGGACAGATCTCCTGCACTCCTCTGCTTTTGACTCTGGGTGAATATTATAAAATAATCTTATAAATTATGTGTCCTGTATTAAATACATCCCCTTGTAAACCCTGACTACAACAGGAACTTTTCCTTCTGGGGAGGATGTTTAAAAAATCGTTTTCAGACAACTTAGTTCTGTTGGAATGTTATTATAACTTTGGTGCAAGGGCACCTCAAATGGACCGATTTTAAAGACTTCTTTTATACTAAAGACATTTTAGAATCAAAAAAAATTTTTTTTTTTTTTGTGGGTACCAGGGGTCGACCTCAGGACCTTGTGCGCCAGCAGGCGCCAGTGCCGCTGAGCGATATCACTGGCCCCTTTTTTGTATGTGGGATCCAGGAGTCGAACTCGGGCCCTCGCGCTTGCCAGGCAGGCGCTTAAGCTGCTGAGCCATCTCACCGGCCCAAAAAAATTTTTTTATTAATCATTGTTGATTCAAAAGAATAACCTATACAACTTGGTTAAGCAACCCAGGCTGGGTTAACTAAGTGGGTGGGTAGTTTCTCAGAATAGTTGACAACCTGACTCCTACTTGGCAGAATGTATGCATTTCACCAAAAACACTATTTCCTTCTGGAAGGAGGACGTGAATTACAGCAAACAAAAAGGCTCTGCTAGGATCACATTTGTGAATTTTCCTTTCAGCGGGGGTGGCTGAGTACAGGAGTGGGAAGACTTTTCAGAATGTTTAATAAATCTTGAATTTTGAACCAGGTACAGGTGGCCCATTGTGTAAAACAAAAGCCAAGCTAAAGAAGGATCTCTAGAATTCCTGCATAGTCTCACAACAGCCATATATTTTTTGTTATGCGTGAAAACTTAAGAAAACAGTCCCATCTCTACTTACCCTGCGGTCCAATTTGAGGAAATGTGTCATGGGTCTCTTCATAAATGGTGTTTCCCACAAATGTTTCAGATGAGTTCAGAAGCAAGCAGCTCAGATTTTTCACGGGCTCTCCAACTTCACTGTTTCGGGGACATTTGAATGATGGGGGGCCGGTCTTCAGGGCCTGGGTGTAACTGTCAAAAAAAGTCACCACCGGTGCCCAGGCAGGCTCTACCCGGGGAACCGGGGTTACCGTCTTCCATTTCATTCTTACCAGCCTTCTTCACCACTCACATCAGAGGCAACCTTTGGAGCCCCATGAGGAGCTACTGAAGCATAATGTTATCATTCTAGATGGCTCACACAAGGTGCTTCCACTGAGATGCAGTGTTTCCATGGGAACAGGTCCAGGTCAGGAGCAAAGGCTCTGGGAGTGGGGCGATAGTCCCCTACCTGCAGGCCCAGGCAATTTTGGCAACAGCAGAAAGGCAGAGGGAAGTTGGAGCTATTGGACACCTTGGGAGGGAGGGGCTCTCAGTAACTGGAGTTGGGTGTGTGGGATACAATCAGGTCCCACTCGCCATCCCTACAGGTTTGCACCCCTTTGTCATAATGACTGCTTGATGTTTACCACTGCACTGAGCTGAGCAGGTCATGGAAGGGAAGTGGAGACTGATTTCAGGGTGAGCAGCACCCCTAAAGGACAGCACGGGTCACCTCACACTTCCCCAGTGCTGGCTCCCAAGTCTTTTGAGGTTTTGTACCTATTTCATATATTTACTGTTTTCTTCAAATAGCTGTAAGGTGAGCTATGGCTTCTGCCTTAGGTATAATGGCAGTCTTTTCCTAGAAGTAATTCAGGAGCACTAAAACTATTGCTGGGCTATATTCTTAAAATAGATACTGTTTCCTGATTAATAATAAAGTAGTTTCTTTCTTTCTTTTTTTTTTTTTTGAGACAGGGTTCCACTATGCTGTTCAGGCTGGCCTCAAACTTGCAGTGATCCTCCTGCCTCAGCCTCCTGAGTGCTAGGATTACAGGCATGCGTCACCACCCCTGGCCAAACTAGACTTTTAAGTTAGAAAATGCATTAAAGTTGATAACTCTGCTTAAATACTTTAAGTTTCACCATTTTCTGGTCAAAGGGGATTTTATTAAAACCATATAAAAAATGTTAACCGATGCCAGTCACAGCAGGGTTTGAGAAAATCTGAATCATACAATTAACCACTTACCAGTCCAATTCTTTAAGTACAGGGTGACCAAAATTGAATATTTTCATTAAATTTTATAACAGGAAATATAAAAGTGATAATTTTATCAGATTTTCTCACTACAAGAATCGACTGGTTGGGGCTGGTGAGATAGCTCAGTGGCATAAGCGCCTGCCTGGCAAATGCGAGGTCCTGAGTTCAACTCCCGGTACCCACATAAAGGCAAAAAAGGGCTGGTGATACTGCTCAGTGGCATAAGCACCTGCTGGCAAGAGCAAGGTCCTGAGTTCGACTTCCAGTACCCACATTAAAAAAAAAAAAATTGACTGGTTGAAATGACATCTGCCTGAACAATGCTCAGGAGTCAGTATGGAAACAAACGCACTGCCCGAGTGCCACTTGTGGTAAATAAACTGTTAGTGGTTAAGAGGCAGCAGCACACGGGTGGGATGAGCCAAAAGACCACCTGCCTTGTTAGGTTTCTAGGTATGGAGGAATCAAGAAAGTGATTGTATCAAGGGGCAGGAACTAACTTCCTAAACAGTTTCCACAGCATGTGGCGTATTCTTCCTTCATGGTCACCCTCTAATTAGCAGGGGTCTGTCTTGTTGCAGTACTCCCTAGAATGGATCTAAGGTTGGATGAGGGCTTTGGAAAGACCACACCTTCCTGGCTGTTTGGCTTGTTCACCCCACGAGGTACAAGGTTGTCCCAAATGCCACACTTCATAACCCCAAGACTGAGTGACAAGGCTGGACAATGCCTGAACTCTGGGAGCATTTTCTCAAAATGACCAGGAACGCTTGTTTTCCTTTGGTGATCTGTCTAAACCGAGGCCCTTCCCACTGAGCTACATCTCAGTCCTTTTGAAGGTCTTGCTAAGTTGCCCAGGCTGGGCTTGAACTTGGGATCCTCCTGCCTCAGGCTTCCCGAGTGCTGGGGTTACAGGTGGGCACCACCATGCCCGACTTGGATGCATCTTATTTGCAGCACTAAGTAAATGAACGTTACTGCTTCCCTGATCTGTTTAACTGCTCCGTGCACGTTCACCTTTCCAGGATTAGGAAACCCTGTGTCCCCCACCAGCAGAGGTCACGTGCTTTACTCAGCACCATACCATGCAAGCCTGATGGCTTTGGTCCTACAGTTTAGTGTCACTTTCAGTGATGAGTAAGTACTTCCACTTTCCGGGATGACACAACTTACTCAAATTCACTTCCATCTCTTCCAACATGTGCACAGCTAACAGCAAATACACACTGCTAGTGCTTCACATATAGCACAAGTCTTACAACAGCCATGTGTGGCAGCTGTTACCTCTTGTGTGGAGCTCACCAGGGTCCAGAGCCAGTGAGCAACACGGGTGAGAAGTGAGCCTGGGTGACAAGCCTTTCCTGCACTCCCTTCTGTAGTGATCTTGCCCTACACAAGTGCTGAGTTAGAGGACTCTGGGTGTGGTGTGCAGAACCAGCTCTCGTCTATTAGTCCAAGTCAACGTCTCCTCCAGATAGGGACAAACTGCTGTTTTTAAGGGATGAGTACCCGGTATTTACAGGCCGTCGTAGGAAAAGGAGGCATTTCCAAACACCTGAATCACACGGTGCCAGCTAGAACTGAGGCCACATAAGCCAACACTTACGGTACCACCTTCATTGGTTTTGCATAACTCCCCAGTATTTACTCCCCACGCTAGTTCTCTTGTCAATACTAAGGCTGACCAGAGCACCTGTCTCAGTAGTAACAGAATTTAGGTAAGGATGGTTCACTCTGGATGTGCCTGGCTTTTACTCTGAATTCATTTCAATCCTATGTTAAGTACAGTATATACTGTTATCATGCCCAGTGTACAGAGAAGGCAACTAAGGCATGCAGAAGGGAGGTCATCTGAGTACCTGACAGACGTGAGACTTTTGTAGCCTTTTAATCACAAGTCAGCTAACTACAGCTAGCCCAGTTTTCCTGGGACAGACTCCTAAATGTTCAATACTGTCCACAGCTACTTTTGTGGTACAATGGAGAAAAAGCGGTCAGGATGGACTCTAGCCTACAGAGCTTAGCTGTCAGGCTGCAATTCATTGCTTCTTACCCATAACCTCTGGGGAACTAAATTTTAACCCACAGCAAACGACTCTGTTGTTTTTTTTGAGACAGGGTCTTGCTACGTAGTTCAGGCTGGCCTCAAACTCACGGTGATCCTCCTGCCTCAGCCTCCTGAATGCTGGGACTATGGGTGCGTGCCACCATGCCTGGCGAATGGTACTATTCTTGATTACCCATTACAAGCTAGGCAATAGGATAGAAATGCAAGCACAATCAAAAGAAAACATATAAAGATCTTGAATCACAATGGAACACTCATGAAGACATTATACTCTGCTGCCTTAACTGGAATTCTGAAAAGCAATTTTTGTAGTGTTTAATCTAAAAATCACCTTGTATCACTTTTAGATTCCTTTTTTTTGGTACTGGGAATTAAACTCAGGACCTTGTGCTTGCCAGGCAGGCGCTGTGCCACTGAGCTATATCCCTGGACATAGATTCATTTTTTTTTTTTTAATGTGGGTACCGGGAGTCGACCTCAGGACCTCACGCTTGCCAGCAAGCGCTTGTGCCACTGAGCGATATCACTGGCCTTTTTTTCCTTTATGTAGGTACCAGGAGTCGAACTCAGGACCTCACGCTTGCTGAGCAGGCGCTTATGCCACTGAGCTCTCTCACCGGCCCTAGATTCATTTTTAAGAAGCAAATAATTTAACTACGACTCTTCCACGAAGTGTTTGTATTCACTTATTCATTACTATACAAAACAAGCACACAATGAGGCCAAATGTCATCTGACACACAGTGTAAAAAAAGGGGGACCAGTCAAGCTCAGGATGGTTTCAGGGTTAACCTCTGTCCCCCAAGGAAGTTCCAAATGCTACAAATAAAAACCCTAGCCTACTCTCAAGTTGATGTGTACCTACCTTGCAGATCATTAACTTTCTTCTAAAACAGTGACCGCACTTTTAGGGCCAAGCATTTACTTGGAAAATGAAACAAGGTCATTTGGTCATTATTGCTTCATAGCAAAGAGGGCTAAGAGAAACATTCTATGAAAGGAGACAGAAAACTATTTGACACAACAAAACTCCATAGCAGAACAAAGCAGGACTAATTAAGTAAAACATTTAGTTAGCTACTTAGCCTTTCAGATTGCCTATTCGTATCTCCAAAGAGGCTATCATTCCAGATAATTAGATCACAAAATACAGCGCTTACCAGACTGTAAACACACACAACCCTCTTAGGTATTGAGACCACAAGTATGTCTATACCTTTTAGATAATTTTGCTTTAAATTTACAGCTCTAAAAAGAACCCCAAATTCAGTTATGCTAAAGGGTTCTAATACTTGTGTGTGTTAACTCGTTTAAAAAAAACTTTCAGAGAATTTAAAAGCCACACACATTTATTTCCACCCAGAAATAGCTTGGATTCATAAATATATCATTACTTGCTGACATGAGGCCATTAACTGTGGCACAAAAGCCAAGGGGGAAAAAATACCATGAATTTTCATCTTGCATGGACAGAACAAGGTATTAAAAATGTTTCTCTGGGGCTGGTGATACAGCTCAGTGGCATAAGCGCCTGCCTGGTAAGTGTGAGGTCCCATGTTCGACTCTCAGTACCTGCATATAAAAAAAAAATTTCTCTGGGCAATCACAAAGAACTGTTAGTTCACAGAACATAATCGTACAGTAAGTTCTCAAGCCTAGATTTCAAGAGCACACATCAGCAGCCTTTTGCACCAACCTACCTTACTACCTTAATTCAATTCCAAATACCCGCGTGCTTTCCACTTCCATCAGAGAGCGTGTCGTCAGACTGCACTCAGCTGAGGTGCCCTCCTGTGCCCTCCTTTTGCACTCTCACACCCACGCTGTAGGCACACCTCGATGTTCCAGCCAGCATTCAGCTGGAAGGAAGGGGGTTCTCGCTCCCAAAGTGCTAACAGTGCACTGTAACCACTAGGTTCCACATAAAACCTGCGCATTTCCTGACCACTCCGCCACTGAACTTGTAACGTGTGCTGCACTTCTCGCGTTTCTTTTCTGCAAGCGTAGTCATACATGACCGGACCTATACTGCTCCGGGTGAGAAGCAGCAGTACACGAGCTGGCTTCATAGATGCCAAAAGCAAAGGCAGAAAGGGGTTGTCTACACACATTTTTACCCCAATTACCATTTTTCCTCCCACAGGAAACAGGGCATAAAGCAGCCCCAGACAGGGCCACACACCTCACAGAAGTCCCGCAGGCGACCACCAGAAGCAACGGCTCGGGACTCCGTAGCCTCCAGACCGATATGCCGTGCTGCGGACTGAAAACACATCAGAAGGCTATTTGCTAACAAGTGAACCACCTGAATACAATCCATTCTATTTTTTATTCCGTTTCAGATTTGGTTTAATAAAGTAATGCAAATCATTTAAAGAAAAAACCTTTAATTTTAAATTCTGGTCTATGCATAAAATTCATTTTTATATCACGGTTAAATTTAGTACAAACTATAAAAATGTTAACACTGACGTTTTCAACAGAAATCTATTAAGATCCCTTAGAAAAATTATTTAAGGAAACAACAGCAAGTCATTTTTACGGCTATGAGGTTAATACATAAAGAAAAAAACATTCACACACTTTACTGAAATTTTCAGTAAATAATTTTTGCCATAATTGTTACCGCAAAATTAAAAGTTCAAAGGTTGTGTGTGGCTCTAAGCAATTACAATTCGCAATGAAAACAGTAAGCCAAATCTTTTTGCTCTAACCAGAACAATCCTAGTTCAAAAAAACTACTGGTTGAAATTTGTGAACCTTAAGAAGCATACCAATTGTGAACGAAATGGATGTATCATAACTTAGCTTAAATTAATGGGAAGACAGTAAAAACTAGTTGCTTTTAAGGTTGAATTGCACAACGAAAGCAGGTGGAAATAACATTTCAGAGCCACAGCTATTACTTTAAAAAAATATTGGATCATTCTTATATTAAACATTAAATGAATCAAAGCCAGACAGCACTGAGTTTTTACACAAGCTTCTTTTGTATTTCACGTGGTTTATTGAGGCGTGAATGAGAGACCACTGCCAGACATGCCAACAACACTTCACATTCAAGGGCTGGAGGCCGAAAAGCCCCCACTGAGTCACCGCATAAGCCTTTTGGGGAAAAGAACCAAAAGTAACAGCAAATGTGACATCCTCATGCTCGCTGTTTGGCATCAGTTTTGTTTTTCCATTTTTGCATCTACTGGTTTGCTGGGCGGAAGGTTTCTTTCTACCCCACAAATATCTCCACTCCCACTCCGAGAGAATGAACACTAGGTGTATGGTGATTTGTCTGAACACACATCTACACTGAGCGATGTTAAAGCTGTCTACCCTCATTTCCTTATGTCTGATGAGAGAAATTCATTTTCTCCGCCTTCCCTTCACGGGGTGTGATATCCCAACAGAAAAATACTCTTCAGTGCTACTCCCGGGCTTACAGGGAACTCCGCCAGCGGTGTGAAAGGACCCACCGCAACTCCGCTCTGCACGCAGGGCTGCTCCTCCTCTCGCGGCTCTCCAGAAGAATGGCCTACACGCAACGCTACTGCTCTCTGGCTCAAAAACAAAACAAAGAAACCTAGACAAAAGGGTAAACGTTTATTTGGAGTTAGTTTTCTGGTGGGTGGTATTAAGGCCCTTCAAGCGGAGTTCAGGAGCTCCTGTATGGCCGCCTGCTGCTCGGGACTGAGCTGAGCTATGCATTCAGTCCACAATCCTCCAGAAGTCTGCGGGGAGAAAAAGAAAAAGAAAAAGAAAAAGAAAAAAAATCACGCATTTGAATGGGGTGATCACTTGGAAGGATTTTAGCAACTATCACGCAGACTATAATAATGCCAAACACCTCTCTAGGTACTTTAGTTTGAGGAATACTATTGTAAAAGCAAAACATTGGTCTATTTCTTCAAAGTTCTTTTCATTTACAGAAATTTTTCTTCATTTTTCCTGGATAATGCTATAGTAGCAGATGATACCTTGAAGTAACCTACATACACACAAATTCAGGATGTAAAAATCTTTTAAATGTTGGACTTGATGACATGAAACTGTACCTTTTTCCATTCAGACATACATACGAACACATGCTAACCACCAGCTGAAAGGCTTACGATGTCTCAGGTGTAGGGTGAAGATTTTAGATCTAATAATTAAGGAGACCTATGAACAGAGTATATTAAATACAAACCATCTGACGTCTGGAGATGAGAATATAAAAATAAAGTTTCCTTAGCTCATTAGTTTTTAAAATATAGAATGGGGGGCGGCTAGAAAAGTAAAGATTTCATTTCCTTTTTCCTAATTCAACCAAATCAGCTTACCTGTACCTGGCGAACTACATTAGCCAAACGTTTGGCACATGGATCTTCATGTTTAATGGCCTCATGCATTTCTCCTTCTGCAATTATACTGAATATTTTGGGCAGGTTGGTATTGTTTGGGCCAAGAACAATTGGGTGATTACTGACAAGAGAAAAAAAAAACCTTTATAAATGAAATTTCTAAGAAGAAATCACTTCAGTTCTCATATTATCACATGCTCCCCTATAAAGTAATAATGTGTTCACCAAAATCAGCTGCCTTTCAATAGGAAGACCACCCACTAATTTCACATACATCAGCTCTTTAATTTCTTCCTATGTAACTCAGGAAAAATAATCTCTCAGGATTATTTTAAGGGCTAAATAACAGAATGCAGCTGGGCATGGTGGTACACACCTATAATGCCAGCACTCAGGAGGATCGCTGTTGAGTTCAAGGCCAGTCTGGACTACATAACAACCCCCCCACAAACAACAACAGAATGCACTGCTTTATAAATAATTTGTCACACATTAAAAAACAAGGGAGAGGGCTGGTGATATGCTCAGCAGCATAAGCGCCTGCCTGGCAAGTGCAAGGTCCTAAGTTCGACTCCCAGTACCCGCATATAAAAAAAAAACAAAAACAAAAACAAGGGAGAGCCAAGCATGGTGACCATGCTTGTGATCCCAGCACTCAGGAGGCTGAGGCAGGAGGACTGCTACGAGTTTGAGGCCAGCCTGAACCACATAGTGAGACCCTGTCTCAAAAACACACACAAAAAAACCAAAAAACAAAAAACCGCACAAAAAACAAAAACGACAAGGGCGATATTAAGAATTTAATATTAATTCTTAATATTACTTAATATTACTTAATATTAATTCTTAATTTAAATTTCTTAAATTAATCCTTTCATGCTTCATATTCCATTTTTGGAATTCTCCTAACAATAGAACATAATAAAATTTCTCTTCAAATTCTTGTTCCTTGAAGTATTCCAGGTAACATACATGAATTTCATGCAAAAATTTGCAATCTTTGGCATAAATGGGTTAAACAGTCTTTCTTTTTTTTTTGAGACAGGGTCTTGCTGTATAGTTCAGGCTGGCCTTGAGTTCACTCTGTAGCCCAAGCTGGCCTCAAACTCATGACGATCCTCCTGCCTCAGCTTCCTGAATGCTGGGTGTGCCACTATGCCTGGCCAAACAGTTTCTAAATAAAGCCTGGAGTTCAAAAAGATTATATGGGCATGTCAAGATTAAGCTGGGAAATAAACTCCAGGCAGATTTTTTTAAAAATAGGCATAATAGTGAATTGAAGTAGAATTCTAGTCTTCGTCACAGACAGAATTTCAGGGCAATCACTTCTAAGGAGACAATCTCGTGGCCTGCCCGACAGGCGCTCGTTCCGGATGCAGGAGCAGGCGAGGGCGGTACAGGTACAGCCTGCTGTGGTGCTACCACATTCCTCACTGAGTCTGCTATAGACTCCAGGGCTGGAGACCTTGGATTAATTCATGAGCTAAAAACAGTAACTAACAGTGACAAAGCCAGGAGTGAACTAGTATTTCAGGGAATATGGGCTGTGAAAAACAGTCCCGAAGAATACGGCTTTGACTTGAAAGTTTCTGTAGCCTCTACATGCTGCAGTTCTCATGTAGTAGGCGAGGGAATCCTACATGAACGTTGTTTTCTCAAGTGCCTCATGTTGGATTTAACTCCATAAAGAACCGGGTGTGGTGGTGCTTGCCTATAATCCCAGCACTTGGGAGGCTGAGGCAGGAGAATCACTGCGAATTCAAAGCCAGCCTGGGCTACATAGTGAACTCAAGGCCAGCCTGCACTACACACACAGTAAGACCCTGTCTCCAAAAAAAAAGACATAATTCCATAAAGAACAACTCAACATTAGTTATTATAAAGGCAAAATCTGAGCCAAAATATGGTTTCTTAACATGATTAAAGGCAGCACTATTATAAACCTACACGACTGAGGGTACTGCCCAAACACCATGGGATTAAGCCTTGAAAGACCGAACTCACGGGCAAAAGCAAAGCAGCACTCTCCTGCCTCAGTGGCCTGAGTACCGGCAGTCCGCTTTCTTACCTTTCGATCAGGTCGCACAGGTAACTGAAAGTCTGAACAGCTTCTTCTTTGTCTTCATGCAGTGGAAGCCAAGACAACCAGTGCGGCAGGATTTCTTCAACGTTTACACAGTCAGGCTTGAACTTCATAATTTTCCCTACTGCTGAGATGCAGTTCTCTGTAGCATTGACATTTTCTTTGGTCTTAGAATCTCCAGACTGAATAACTCTAACAAGCAGTGGAAGGGCTTCTAAAATAAACATTAAAAAAAAAAAAAAAAAAAGTCAGTCAAACCCATTTTCCTGTAAATGAATACATATATATTTGAATATAAATATTTTGAACTTTGGTCTAGTTCTTGATTATGGTGAAAAAATGTTAAAGTGTAAGGAAAGTTTTGTTTCTAGCTTTATCATCACAAAGTGGTAACAAAGAGGATACTGGCCCAGCATGGCCAGGAGCACAAGTGCTCTCGGAGACCCAGAGAGCATCCAGTTCTAGGGTGATACTGCCTACCACCCAAGGGTACCTCAGCTTTAAAAGCTGCCAATGATCTCCTCTAAGTTTGTTGTTTCTCCTTCAGGACTGGGGGTTCCACCTGACGCCTTTGCAATGAGCTACATCCCCAGTCCTTTCAATTTTTTTCCCCCCCAAGACAAGGCCTTGCTACATTGCTCAGGGCTTGAACTTGAGATCTTTCTATTCCTGCATCCCAAAGGGTTGAGATTATATGTGCCACCATGCCTGGCTCTCCAGTAATATAAAAAAATCCTACACTCAAGCTGTGGTTTAAACTCCAAATGAAATGTACCCTACAAGGTTAGTGGAGGAGGCTGATTCCATTGAGATTTCACTTCCATTTCTTTTTTTCTTTTTTGTGGGTACCGGGGGTCGACCTCAGGACCTCGTGTGCCAGCAGGCGCCCGTGCCACTGAGCGATATCACTGGCCCTTTTCTTGTATGTGGGTTCTGGGAGTCGAACTCGGGCCCTCGCGCTTGCCAGGCAGGCGCTTGCGCCACTGAGCCATCTTACTGGCCCTCACTTCCATTTCTATGAGAATAAACATGAGAAATTCCTAGGTGCTAAGATGAGGTGTTTGAAACTGGGAAAAAAGGTAAAGTGGAAACAGGCATATAATGTTAAGGGGCGTGGTGAAGAGAATGAGGCTGAGATAAAATGGACATCCGGCTGCCATGCGAGGTGCAGCAGGCTGAAGTACCTGTGCAGAAAGGGCGGTAGTTATCTCCTCCATACTGCGCCATGACTCCCAGGCCGTACGCTGCCGCTTGCCTGACTTCTGGGCTGTTGTCACACACATACTGGAGCATTGGCCTTAAAAAATATTCTGCATACTTAAATGAGGCTGGACTACAGTGTTCTATGACATCGTCAAAGATGCACAGCCCCCACTGTCTGTCTGGCCATGGTCTATGCGGACACTACAAAACAAGAGATCCTCTTTGAAGCCTCAAGTTCCGGCATACATAAGGAACGTAAAGACATAAGTGTAATGAAATATTCACTATATACTCACGACAACAGAAAACACAGCAGCAACCACTTCTTCTAACACTATTATAAACTAATGTACAGACTTAATGAAATTCGTCAAGACTTGGTGTTTTGTTTCAGCTACTACCACATACCACGGAGAACAGGTATTAATTTACTCAGTGAAAAAGAACAAACGTTGCCAGGCACAGCAGTGTGCGCCAACAGTCCCAGCTAGCTGAGCGGCTAAGGCTAAGCTTGAGCCCGGGAGTCTGATGCCAACCGGGGCAACAGAGCAAAAATACAAGACAATGGTAATGCCGTATTAGAAAATACAATTACAAGCTGGGAAGATCTTGATTTTACAGCACTGATTCAACAGGCTAGGTTATGTGTGCCTTAATCTTTTTAACCCCTGCCCAACATTCAATGATAGCTGTTAATTTGCATCTTTAAAAATACTGAAAATATAAAGCAATTATATGTGTCCATGTAGGCCCATCAACTGTAACAAATGCACGGCTCTCACGGGGAATGTGGATAGTAGGGGAGGCAGAGGTATATGAAAATACCTGTATTTTCCATTCAATTTGATTTTGAACCTAAATCATCCTAAAATAAATCCATGAAGTATCTTAAAAAAGTAAAATACATAAGCCCAGTATCCATAATCCAATATCAAACTGTAATAATAAAAGGATCGTAAATGAATTTACTATGGTTCACTGAATAAAACGTAATCATTCTGTTACCATGTATTAATTTAATATGGCATAATCTGAAATAATGAAAAATCATCTGTATGTCTTTAGAGAGCATTATAACTGGTCTATGGATTAGTAATCAAGAATCTAATGAGAAAATATACAGGGCAATAGAGCAATGTGATAATAATTAAGATCATAGAGTGGCAACTATATTTCTGAGGCCCATTTTAATCTTTCTTTTGTGTGTCAAGAATCGAACTCAGGATCTTGCGCTTGCCAGGCAGGCACTGTGCCACTGAGCTATATGACCGGCCCCCATTTTAATCTTAAGTGTAAGGTTTTATACGTTGCAATGAAAGAATTCCAGGTCAAATATCCAAAGTAACTATTAGAGGTAAACACTTACAATTAGGTTGACAATTAATGGAAGCAGCTGTTCAAACCATGGTAACACCTTTTCCTTGTAGCTACTGAATATCGAGTGTAAAATATCTGACACTTTGGTCAGTATATAAACATCATTATCATCCTAAAGAAAAAGAACACACACCCAGATGAGTTAGTATCTTCCCTATCATCAATAGCAACATGTATTAAAATCTCAAAAACTAGAGAATACAAAATTTCTTTTTCTGCCTTAGGGGTCAGACCAATCATCTAGAGATTGAAGTAACCTTAAAGACCAGGTGTCACATCTCTTACCTGTCTCTATGGATAAAGAAAAGCATGTGACAAGTAAACGGCACCATTTAAAAATTTCCCTTTGACCGTATATAAAAGACAAATGAAAAACTATCCCTCATTTACTATTTATTTTTGGCATAACAGGCCTCATTTTGGAGGGGTGACGGGGAGGCTGGAGTCACGACTACTGGAAACACGGGCTTCAGCCCACCAAAGGTGGCACTGCAGACGCTAGGCCCTCTACACAGAAGTGTGTCTGCCGTGCCACACAGGTGGCAGCGAGAGACCAACAGAAGAGTCTCTGACTGCCAACAGTGTTGCTGTGGGCAGTCATTTCACATCAGAATTTGAGGCCACTCATGTTTAAAGTGGTGAAACACTAATGGTTGCATTGCAACCAAATATAGTGGTTGTGAGTGATGCATAAATAAAATACCAGGTATTTTGGGTGCACACACAGCACGCAAAAGACAAATCAGTTAATTTCAAATTATTTTGCAAATCAGGCTGGGCGTGGTAGCACATGCCTGTAATCCCAGCACTCGGAAGGCCGAGGCAGGAGAATCACCATGAGTTCAGGAGAACTGCCGTGAGTTTGAGGCCAGCCTGAACTACACCATGAGACCCTGTCTCAAAAAAAAAAAACAAAAAAAAAAGCATATCAATAAATGAAATGTCAGGTTCTTCTGTTAGATTACTGACAATTCTATCAGAGTAACGAGATGAATTAGAAACTGAAGTGTTTATAAACTTTCAGATGAAAATGGTCATGTAAACTAAGTTCTGAAGGGAATAATTTACCTCATCTTGTAGTGATTCTTCAACCTGTTCATCATAGTCTTCATCTTGTCTTTTAACTAAAACACACCCAAATAAATGTTTTTAAATGATCACCAAAAAGGTCAAGGGTTTCACTCAGAAATAAAAGCATGGAAAACTTACCTTGTCGCAATTCTTGATTTTTAAAATGTTCTTCCAGTTTGGTTTTCAATATACCTCCCAGTTCCTCAAAGTGTTCATTATTAAGGCATCCGTCACCCATCACTTCAATGCACTAATGAAGATGAAGGAAGGAAACAACTCATAAGATTTAACGGTTATGAGACCCGAAAGTTAAACTTCATCACAAATCATATAGAAGCCTGAGAAAAATGAATGCCATTCAATATCTGGGAAGATAAAGGGAATAGCTATGCGTTTAGTCTGGAATTGTTAGAATGACAGCACGTGAGAGAGAGGTTAGAAACAGTGCTTTTATTTTATGCACGTACTGGCCGTTATGTGGTAGGCATTTTGCTAGGTTCTGAGGATTCAAAGATGAACAGACACAAACCGGCTCCTCAGGAGAACAATCTTTGTGTATACGACATACAGATGTCACAGCGGGAGGAGCATTACAGGCGGAGGTAAAGGCCCAGCATACATTCTTCGGAAACACAGAAGAGGTTCTAGATTGCAGGAGTGTAAATAAACACTTTTTTGAGACAGGGTTTCTCTATGTAGTTGACTGGCCTCGAATTCACAGTGATCCTCCTGCCTCAGCCTCCCAGGTGCTGGGACTATAGGCGAACACCACCACGCCCAGCTCTAACCCTAACCTTTAAATTGAGCTTGGCACAAGATATGGAGCTGTGCACAGTCGGGATGATACTGAGCATGGGAAAGGGAGGGATTCAGCAACCAGTAGGTTCATGCTCAAGCAGAGGCGAATGAACTAGGAGGAAGGGAGCGAGGCTCTCGGAATACACTGAGTGAGGCTATTTTCAACAGCACAAATGAGAGAGTTGTCAATGGGGAAAAAACGAGGCAGGAATTCGGGCGAGCACATTAGATAGAGCTACACATGAATTCAAGGTGACAGCTAAGTTTCTGTAGTTGGACTATTAGGTAAATATGGTAGGAGCTGGGCAGACTATTCAGAATGTCTTCTGTGTTTCCAGAGAACATGTGCTTCTGTGCCCTTGCCTATACCATTCTGTCCACTTGTTACGTGCTTCCAGGCCACATTTACCCTTTCTCCAATGCCTACTCCTTTTTTTTTTTGTGGGTACCGGGGGTCGACCTCAGGACTTCGCACGCCAGCGGGCGCCCGTGCCCCTGAGCGATATCACCGGCCCTTTTTTCATATGTGGGTTCCGGGAGTCGAACTCAGGCCCTCGCGCTTGCCAGGCAGGCGCTTATGCTGCTGAGCCATCTCCGGCCCCCCCAATGCCTACTCCTAAACGAATAAAAGTTATGACATGCTGAAGTATTAAAGTACAAAATTAAACTTTTCCAATAAAAAAAATCTATGCTCTAGCATATTAAAAAGCCCCTAACTTTCCCCCTACTTTATTCTGCGAGATCAGCAAGTAAACACAACTCTATAAATACTCCTTAGGAGACATAGTCACCTTTGCAAACGAGTGCATTATTTCCGAGAGGACGTCTGAATCTGGTTCTGTGCCAATGGCCTTGATCAGCGCATCACACATGAAATGCCACATCTGCGTGAGGTACTCAGGACCCCGCACTCTCGCACACTCCAGGAGAAGAGGCATGGACTCTGCTGCCGCCACTCGGACACGTTGTGGTGTTAAGGAAATACGAACGCTAAGGGACCTCATCACACCATTCTAGCACCCTTTCTTAACATTAAATAGCACAGCAGGGGTGCTGACAACTTCTGTTTATCTAAGACAAGAGCTTGTATTAAATATACAGCGCATATAAAAATAGAAAAATCTCCCTGTCCACATGACACACCTGTCTTTCCTGTCACCCACAAAACAGCAGGATGGTGGCCAGGCGTGGTGGTGCATGCCTGTCATCCCAGCACTTGGGAAGCTGAGGCAGGAGGATCGCTGTGAGTTTGAGGCCAGCCTGGGCTACAGAGTTGAGTTCAAGGCCAGCCTGAACTACATAGTCAAACCCTGTCTCAAAAAGACAAAACAGGGCCGGTGAGACGGCTCAGCGGCTTAAGCGCCTGCCTTGCAAGCGCGAAGGCCCGAGTTCGACTCCCGGAACCCACATACGAAAAAGGGGCCGGTGATATCGCTCAGTGGCACGGGCGCCTGCTGGCGCGCGAGGTCCTGAGGTCGTCCCCCCGGTACCCACAAAAAAAAAAAAAAAAAAAAAAAAAAAAAAGACAAAACAAAAAAATAAAAGCAGCAGGATCCTGTGATAAAAACAAGGGTCTCCTGCTGCCCAAAGTAACCTATATATAATAAGGACACGAGAGGACCTGTGGCCGCGGAGCATCCTCAGGATGTGTTCTACCCAGAAACTAGGTAATAAATACTTGCTTCTCCAGGTTCCTCAGACCTCCTCCATGCTCTGCCAGTTTACCGTTCTCAGTAAAATTAAATCACTGTTCCCTATCTAACACCTTTTATAAAATAAGGTCTGGATAACTTCCTAAAAGCAATTATGCGTTGCCCTCCGGGACCACAGGAAGCCTCATGGGCAAAGCCATCTTTTGCACAGGACACTATGTGAGACATTATAGCAAAGGGACTTTGGACTTCAAGCTGGGGTTGAGTCTGCGCTCTACCCCTCCCCTAGGCTGTCCTCGTTTTAGCCATCTATGAAACCCTGTAAGTGTATGTAAAGGCATAAAAATGCAGCTATACGTAATTATGACTGTTGCTGAGGATAAAACATTAACATGCAGGTTTACTGAGATGCTTCTCCCAGAGCTGCTGCCCCACTGGCAATGGAAGAATCTCTGTTCTAGAAAGTTACCTATCAGTGGGCCTTGAACCCACTCAGACAAGACTTATTTTCCTATCATCATCAACAGATGTTTGGGGAAAGCAGCAACTATACACCTCTGTAGACAGCTGCCAATAAAATACTCCTTCCAGTCTCGAAGTAGGCTAGTAACTAGACACTGGCTAGGAACGAGAAGGCAGTTCACCTTTTCTTCCTGTCTCTGGCACAAAGACATATGCAGAGAACCAGGTTTACAATCTGTAACTACAGTTACTACAAACCAAATAATGGTGCCGAATACTTCAGTTATCACAAAATCTAGTAGCTGAAGAAGCCATAGTTTTACTAAATTCAGAAATGCTTTGTGCTCAGCTGTTGTAGGATATCATCGTGGAAGTAAAATTTCAGTAAAGGGACCATCAATTTGACGACCTGTTCAGTGTATTCCACAAAACCTTCCTTTAATTCCTTAGCGTAGCAAACCTGAAACAAAAATATTGGGAAAGAAATCAGTATCCATGTTATGGCTTTTCCTTTTTTCTTTTTGTAGTGCTGCGGATCAAACCTGGGGACCTGCACAAGCTAGGCAATTATGACAGCACTGAGCTACACCATGTTAGTTTTTAGGTATTATTTATTAGCAAACAGCAAGACCTAAAAGTCCACAAAATCTTGCATCTTGACTAGATCTACATTTAAAGTCACATGTAGAACCTCAAACTAATCTTTTTTTTTTTTTTTTTTTTTTTTTTTTTTTTTTTTTTTTTTTTTTTTTGGTGGGTACCGGGGGGACGACCTCAGGACCTCGCGCGCCAGGAGGCGCCCGTGCCACTGAGCGATATCACCGGCCCCTTTTTCGTATGTGGGATCCGGGAGTCGAACTCGGGCCCTCGCGCTTGCAAGGCAGGCGCTTACGCCGCTGAGCCATCTCACCGGCCCTCAAACTAATCTTAAAGTAAAAAGAATTTAAAAATGAGAAGGACCATAAAATGATTGTAATGTATATTATCATTCAAGGGCTGGAATAATTCATGTTTTTATTTCTTGTATGTGAGAGAATTTAGAAACGCTGTGTACTCTGAAAAAATTTCTGACAAAATGTATTACTATAGTTTTTTCCAAAGATATTAAAAACCTGAAAAGTTGAGTTAAATGCGACCTACCATTACTATGTAAATTTGCAATGAATAGGTCCATGTTGCCCAGGCTGGACCTGAGTGGCCCTTCGGCCTCAGCCTGGCCAGCAGCTGGCACTAAAGATGCATATCACTGGGCCTGGCTTATTTTGAATTCTTAAAAAAAAAATCTTTTCAACAGTGAATGGGAAAAACTTTTCTCAATCTCTTCCACTACATCAAAAGATGGTGTCATTTTTTTTGAAGATGTTACATTTATATTTCTTCTCTAGAGAAAAAAAACCCACAAAAATCCAGAATTTATAAATCATAGGCAGTAAGTATTGCAGATCAGTTTAAGAAATCCTCATTTAAATGAATTAAAGAGAATGCAGTAACACAGTAATAATATGTAATAGAATTTAAGCCACTTTTATCAAGACTTACTTAAGTGCTAAATATGTAATATACTATAACTTCTTAATTGTAACTTTAAAAAAATATATCATCTTTCACTGTCTATTAACACATGCTCAATAAAGGAAAGAAAACCTCAAAAGAACTTAAAACACATAGTCCCCATAATAAGATTGTTAACATTTTGATTTTCCCAGCACACCCATGATTCTTACGTAACTGAGATCATACTAGTTTAGCTTTGCTTATAACACCACAAGTACATTTTAATTCATTTATCCAAAGATATCCTTAGCTATCTACTACAGACTGAGCACAGAAAAGATTATCTTAGCCGGGTGGCACACGCCTGTAACCCCAGCACTTCGGAGGCTGAGGCAGGAGGATCGCTGTGAGTTTGAGGTCAGCCTGGGCTACGAAGTGAGTTCAAGGACCGCTTGAACTATTAGTGAGACCCTGTCTCCCAAAAACAAAACAAACAAAACAAAACCAACCTTTCCTCACGAAAGCTTATTCTCTAATCCCTTTGTAACAACTGTGTAATATTCTAGGACACACTAATTTATCAATCATCTTCACTCAACTTATTATTTTTTGATATTAAAAACATCAGGGGAAGCCAGGTATGGTGGCACATGCCTGTAATCCCAGCACTCAGGAAGCTGAGGCAGGAAGACTGCAATGAGTTTGAGGCCAGCCTGGGCTACATAGTTAGACCCTATCTCAAAAATCCAAACCAAACCAAGCCAAAAAAACCCTAAAATAAAACAAAACAACCCCCACCAAAACAAAACAGAAAAAGCAGGGATAGCCAGGTGTGGTAGTGCATTCCTCTAATCCCAGTACTCTAAGAGGCTGAGGCAGGAGGATCCCAAGTTCCAGCTTAGTCTAAGCAACTCAGCATGACCCTTTCTCAAAAAATGGGACTGCTGGGGATATAGCTAAGCAGCATGGTGCCTGCCTGGCAAGTGTGAGGTCCTGAGTTTGATTCTCAGTACCCCCCACTGAAAAAATGGGGGTAGGGATGTAGCTCAGTGTGAAGGTTCTGGACTCAATCCCCAGTACTGCTGCAAACAATTTTAGTAAAAATTATGAGTTCATACCAACATCTGGCAAGCGGTTGATTTTTCTTCCAGTCCTGCAGTTTTAATACCAAAACTCTGTTGGTCTCCAAGGTTTACAAATTCCCAGCCATCATCGTCACTCATGTTCTCCATGTCTTGGGCTATTTACACAAGAAAAATGCATGTGAAAAATAGCAGAGAGAAACAGTATAGCTGACATGCCCTCGCAAAGACACTTACTGTCTAAAAGGGCAACTTCAGGCTTGATTGAAGCTGTCTTCATTAAAGGCCCCATAACCACTGGAAGGTATTGTTGAAATTCTTTTCCAAGAATTTTGCACATTCTGGCCCATGCTGAGATCATGTAAGATATCTGGGGAAAAATGTAAAATTAAAAACAGATTTTAAAACAAGTAAGTAGGGCCGGTGAGATGGCTCAGCGGAATAAGCGCCTGCCTGGCAAGCACGAGGTCCTGAGTTCGACTCCCGGAACCCACATATGAAAAAAGGGCTGGTGATATCACTCAGCGGCATGGGCACCTGCTGGCGCACGAGGTCCTGAGTTCGACCCCCAGTACCCCCCAAAAAAAAACAAGTAAGAAAGACATGGTAAAGTCATCTCCCCATTTCATTTCACTGATATCCTCATGGCCCTTTAGTAAGTACATTTCCTAGGATCAGATACTTAAAAAGTTCCAAATCAATAATGAAATCTCTGTGAACTCTACCCTGGGATAAAGACAGCGGGTGAAGCTGTCCTATTTTTTTCCTTCATGAAGCAATTAAAATTAGTTTTCTCTCTTAATACCTGCAATACCTAAATGAAGCCAAATATTTCAACTCCTGGGTACTAATTTTCAAAGGCAGAAACACATCTGGTACATCTCTGTATCCTTATTGCTTCACTAAACATTATTAAAAATAAGGGAAAAAAATCCCATCCTCTCAGCTGTTATAATTTTTTGTGTAAGTGGCTGCATATAATTAAGATACCACTTATCTTACCACTGTGTGTATACAGACTCAATCAACTGCAAATTACCCATAGAGAATCTGGTCCTAATTCATTATGCCTAGAACCCAGGAAGTGATCTCCCCATATCTGCTTGTCTGTCTGCCTCTTTATTGCATGTGCACAGATACGATTTCCATTTCTTATTAAAATTTATGTTAAATTGTAAAAACAAAGTCTATTCATTCAACAAATATTTACTGGCTGTTTTGCACATGCAGGTGTACTAGATGTGCTGATATAAAGGTGAACAGAGCTGGTCCTTACTACCTTCTTATACCTCTTTACAGCTTACAGTCCCCTCCGTCTCCCTAGTGTCAGCAGTCTGTGAAGTTCCCTTCCTGCCTTTTATCTCAATATGTACAAAGATATGTATCGCTTGTATATCACTTTGTAAAGGAAGTAAAAAAAAAGAACAAAAAATGAACATGCCTTCTCTGCAAAATGGTATTTTCCTATTTAAGCTAAGGGAACAATTATATTATAGCTATGTAAAATAAAATTTTAACTCAGCAATTATTGACTGCCACATTGTATGCTGGACAATGTGATGATCATTAAAATTATGCCACACACACACAACGTTGCTACAACACAGCCTCTGTCCTAAGTGCCTAACACCAAGAAAGTGAACAAACCAGGAAAGACTTGTGAAGAGACATATGAGCAGAAATCACTTAGGCGTGTGTGTGTGTGTGTGGTGTCCTTGTAGGTTAATGGGTTGTATGTCTATTCATGGGCAGAGGGAGAGCATGTGGGTTCTGAGACCGTTGGGTTTCTGTATTTCTTACAGTTGGGGAGATATCAATTTGTACTCAAAGCGTAAGACACACTCAAATGGAGATACTCAGTAAGTAGCCGATAAATGAATCCTGAATTCTGGAGAAAGATCTGCAAAGCCTAAGTATACAGAAGAAAACTGCAGCCATGGCTGTAAACGACACTGCCCAGGCAGAGTGAGAAGATGAGCACCTAGGACAGTCCCGAAGAGCAACCACCCTCGAGAAGGTGAGGGGAAGCAGGGGCAGCCCATTCAGAGCCTGTCTCTGAAACCACGAGTGAACAGTACCTCGAGAAAGAGCTCACTCAGTTTTTAAAAGCACACTTAACCTTGTGCGATCCATGACTCATAAATGGGTGCAGACAAACGCGGCAGGACTGCTCACCTGAGGATCGTCGTCTTCCATGTCATTGAAGTCTGTCTGGGTCTTCAATAACAGCTGCATCACATCCGACGCATCCTGCATGAACTGGAAGAGAACACAAAGGGAAGTAACACTGGTATCAATAGTGTACAGCAGATCACAGATGCACTTGTATGCTGTTTAACAATAAAACAAAACAAAAAAACCGTACATTTCCCACATGGCTCATAACCCAACAGCTACTTTTTTTTTTTTTTTGTCTTTTTGAAACAGGGTCTTGGTATGGAGTTTTCAGGCTGGCCTTGAACTAACTTTGTAGCCCAGGCTGGCCTCAAACTCACAGCGATCCTCCTGCCTCAGCCTCCCAAGTGCTGGGATTATAGATGTGTACCACCACGCTGGACTAAAACTGTTATACTAGAAAACCTTCATTCATATTAAACAAACTTTATAATAATCTTTCTAGAAAAATTTATTTTCCACCAAAGGCCAAAGTAAACTGCAGTAGAAAGAAGTCTGTAACAACATCGTTTCGATCTGTTTCAAGCAGAAAAATTAATTCAAATCTAGAAAGAAAATTTGGGGTTGCTCCATATAATTCATGGCATAGAGATTTTATTTTGTGTGATTTTTCATTTAACTCTCCACAGTTCTGGCACTTTCCACTGTATTATCAAATCTGGCAATGTTTCAAAACCAGTATGAAAGTTGTATGTACAGAGCACGGGAAACACCAATGTTTGGTTGGTTAGCATGCCCAGAAAGCAGTTTAAAAGGTAAGTTAATATTGATGCTGGCATTGGAGAGGCAAGACAGAGACAGTCCATGTTGACAGCTCTGAGGGTCAGAACATGAAAGGTCAAGGACGGAGGAACTTACTTCAGCTCAGGCTGGACAGCTCTGAGATGCTGGCCGAGAAGAAACACAGTGGACAATGGGCCTTGCCAGTTACTTACTGAAGAGTTCCACACACAAGACTTCCCTTCCAGGACACCTACTGCCTTTTAGATTTATCAGGAAAGCAACTAGCATGGTTCTAAGCACACGTAAGTAGAATTAAATATACAAATACTGAATCCTACATGCCTCTCACGAGACAACTATGTGGTGGTAAGGAAACGGGAAGGTGCTGACAAGAGCATAACTGAGTTAAGGATCGTTAATATTAATAATGAAAAATGTAGACTATTTATTTATATAGAAAACAGAAGTAGCCAGGCATGGTGGCACACGCCTGTAATCCCAGCACTCAGGAGGCTGAGGTAGGAGGATCATGAGTTCAAGGCCAGCCTGAACTACACAGTGAGACCCTGTTTAAAAAACAAAAAACAGGGCCGGTGAGATGGCTCAGTAGCATAAGTGCCTGCTTGGCAAGGGTGAAGTCCTGAGTTCAACTCCCGGAACCCACATAAAGGAAAAAAAGAGCCGGTGATATCACTCAGCAGCACAAGCACTTGCTGGCAAGCACGAGGTCCTGAGGTCGACTCCCGGTACGCACATAAACAACAACAACAATAACAACAACAAAACAAAAAACAAACTAGCACCTGCCTGGCAATCACAAGGTACTGAGTTTGATTCCCGGTATACCCCGCTCCCCAAAAACACAAAAAAACCCAAACTGGGCCGGGGATATAGCTCAGCTGCAGAAGTGCCTGCCTGGCAAGCACAAGGTCCTGAGTTCGACTCCCAGTACCCCCACCCCTCAAAAAAAAGAAATAATGTAAAAAGGAAAGATGAAGACAAAAAATTCAGCACCCAGAAAACCACTTAACAGAAGGAGAAAACTCCAGTAAAAAACGCCTTATTGCTGACACAGCCAAATTACATACAGGAAATTTAACATAATACAGGTTTACTTACTTTTTCCTTCCCAACTGCCAGACCGATGAGGCTGATACATTCAATAGTTTTTCCTCTCAGAAGTCTGAGCTCCTTTTGTACTGCATTCTCAACAATGTGCTTCAGTGATGGCATAAATAAATCATAGTAGGGGACAAATTTTTCTTCTGCAGTATCTGCAACTGATGCAATGGATGTCACAACTTGTTCCAACACTAATTTGGTGCCTTTCTGAATCAACTAGAAGAAACACAAAACAGGTTACTTCAATGAAAAAACTGCAAGAAATAGTTAAAATTTATCACTGCCTCCGTTTGTGAATGCTTCTCGTAAATGGCAAGCTGAGCCTCTCTCTTCAGAAGCCAGGAGCAGAGACTATAGGTTCTGGAGAAAATTTCTACAAATATAATCCACTTTTGGACTATTTATGTGGATTTTCTATTGTTAACATAGCATCTCTTATTCATTTTTGCTTATCTCAAAGTGCTGTCGGTCCTAGAGTTCAAGTCTTAACGCCTCTTCAATTATTTTATTCATAAAGCTTTAATGCCTTATTCTTTCTTCCTCAGTGATTTCTATCATTCCCTATGCTGTATCATGGAGAACATTCCCTTTCAAGCCCATTTCTTTACAGTGAACCCTTGTATGGCCCCACATACGAGTAACTTGGGTTACCACTGGAATTTTAGGTTTAACTTAAGACCAAAGTCTTGTGTTACGACCCAAATGCTAGCTGCTTGTGCAGTTGTAAACAGCTTCACGATGCCAGAAAAGCGTATATAAGTGTACATGTCGGTCTGAGCCCAGACGCACATATTTGTGGATGTGATTTCAGTCAGTGCTTTATATAATCACTATGATTACTGCTATCAAAACGGCCCCCCAAAAGCTAGAAAAGACACTAAGGAAGGAAGGGAAGATAAAGAAAGCAATCACAATCGAGAAGAAGGAAACTGTGGAGAAACATGACAGTGGTGTTCATGTGACCTATCTCACTAATACGTACAGCATGTTGAAATCCATCATCTTGACAATCTTACAGGGAAAAGATTTATACAAAGAAGCTAGTGTTGCTAAAGGTGTTACTCAAATTAGTCACGATCAACAGTTTTTTTTTTTTTTTTTTTTTTTTTGCAGGGGGGACCAGGAATTGAACTCAGGACTTCACACTTGCCAGGCAGGCACCATGCCACTTGAGCTATATCCCCGGCCCCCATGATCAACAGTGTTATATGAGATAGAAAGGTTATTATTAGTGTGGATAAACAAAAGGCAGATGCTGGGCATGCTGGCACAGGCCAGTAAGCCCAGCACTCGGGAGGCTGAGGCAGGAGGATTGCTGTGAGTTTGAGGCCAGCCTGCGCTAAATAGTGAGACCCTGTCTCTAAACAAACAAACAAACAAACAAACAAACAAACAAACCCCGAAAGGCAGATGGCAGGTTACAGCCTGAGTCTATAATTTGTGAAAAAGCTAAGGCTATAAACACAGACGTCATAAAGAATAATCCATCAACAAGTGATAACAATGAAACACTTTGTGCCAGTAAAAGGGGTGGTTTCACAATTTTAAAGTAAGAACTGGGGTTCATATTATAATAAGGCATGGTGAAGCAGCCAATGCTGATAAAAGGGCTGCTAAAAATTATATGCACCACTTTGAAACGATGACACAAAGAAATGGCTTTTGCTCTCATCAAGTTTTTTTTTTTTTTGGGTACTGGGAATTGAACTCAGGACCTTGAGCTTGCCAGGCAGGCACTGTGCCACTCAGCTATATCCCAGGCCCCTGCTCTCATCAAGTTTTCAACTGTGATGAAACTGGAAACTTTCTTTTCTGGAAGAAAATGCCCAGGAGAACATACATTACCCAGGAAGAGAAGAAAATGCCAGGCCACGAGCTATGAAAGATAGAGTAAACTTATTGCTGTGCCAATGTGAGTGGTGACCTCAAGATAAAGCCTCTCTTGGTTTATCACTCTGAGATCCCTACAGTGTTCAGAAAACATAAAGTCAGGAAGGACAGGCTGGGGGTCATGTGGAGATCTAATGCAAAAGCCTGGGTAACAAGAGCACTTTTTCTTGAGTGGACTGGGGAGATTTCTGTCCTCCTGTTAAGAAATATCTAGAGGACAAAGGTTTCCCACTCAAGGCTCTCATCATGGATGATGCTCCTGCTCACCCTTGAGATTCGGAAGAAGAATTGGCTGAAGAATTCCCATGGCTCTCAGTCTAGTTCCTCCCACCTAATACAACTCCTCTACTGCAGCCTATGGACCAGCGGGTTACAGCTAACTTTTAGAAGCTGTACACCAAGGATCTGTTCCTGAAATGCTTTCAGATGGTCTCAGATACAGATTTAACCCTGAAAGAGTCCCGGAAGGAACATTAATTAATGAAGAAATCCTGGGCCAATGTCTAAGGACACTGAGATCTGCCTAAAAGAAAATGTGGCCTAAAATTATATAGGAGAGAGACTTTGAAGGCTGTGTAGAGGAGCTTGAGCCTTCAACTGACCCTATGGATGATGACCCTGTGGATGATGACATTGTTACTATAGCAGAGTCTATATGCTTGCAGGTAGACAGTGATGATGTTGAGGAACTGGTGGAGGAACACTGAGAGAAGTGTCTACAGAGGAATTTCAGCAACATCTCGCTGAGCAACAGAGAACGGCAGCTGAGGAGCTTTCTGAAGGGGGTGTATCAACAATCAGTATAGCAAGGTTGTTGTTCTTAACTAAAGGAAATCCTGAAAAAATGGACAGAGCTACAAACATTTGCAGAGAACACCCACCCAGACAGAGAAAAAGCCAATTGTTGCATTCACTTGCTTAATGACCATGTCATGTCGTCTATGGCCATACCACCCTGAATGTGCCCAATCTTGTCTGATCTCTGAAGCTAAGCAGGGTTGGGCCTGGTTAGTACTTGGATGGGAGACACTGTCATGTCATACTCCAGAACAGTGCTGAAGAAAAGACAGAGACAGACAACCTTAGACCAGTTCTTAGTTCTGAAAAGGTTGAGACCCAGTGAGCCAGAAGCAGTTCCTAGTGGGCTGCAGACTCTCCCCAAGAGAGAAAGGACACAGAGAGCCAGATTCCTGACGTTCTTATGGAAGGTGGCTCTCCTTGAAACACTAACCCCCTTCCATTCCATTCTCCCCCCATGCAAGCCAAAGATGTCAACTTGAATGGTGAGTATAGTATGAAATTGTTATTTCTGATAAACTAGGCACATATTTTAACTTTTTGGTGAAAACATTAGGAAAATTATTGGTGTTTCTGATAAATTATGCACATTACACAATTTTTTTTTTTTTGTGGGTACTGGGGGGTCGACCTCAGGACCTCGCGCGCCAACAGGCACCCGTGCCGCTGAGCGATATCACTGGCCCCTTTTTCGTATGTGGGTTCCGGGAGTCGAACTCGGGCCCTCGCACTTGCAAGGCAGGTGCTTACGCCGCTGAGCCATCTCACCGGCCACACAATCCTTTTTTATTTTAAAAAGTTTAGTTAAGGGGTGCTTTGGGAGGTTTGGAATGCATTTTGGGTATTTCCGTTATTTCTTAGGGGAAAAACAGTGTTGACTTACAATCAACTTGAGTTACAACCTCATGAATGAATTTAGTTTGTAAGTCAAGGGTTTACTGTAGTTTCTAATCCAACACTCCCTGGAAGTTCTCAATAACGAACCCTGCTCTACCCCAGCCTTCTTCTCCTTCATGATGAAGCAGAGGCGATGACTCATTTTCCTGCCCCAAAGTCCTACAGGGTTCTCTAGGCTGGCTGGTAATGAATGCCTCCTGGGTATCTGAACCAGGCCCAAGTTGTCACTTGGCAAGATTCTAAACAATCCCTCACTGATTCACATGTATATCTACGCCCCTATAACTACTCCAGATTTTCTTGAATTCCGCCTATCGATGGCAAGCACACCCTCAGCAGAGCTCTTCGCCTTGTATTACAAATTCTACCACACTTTTTAAGAAGTTATCTTTTTTTCTTAGTACGTGTTTGTGGTACACAATGAATACATTCTTTGTGGGAAGTTGGAACATGGACAGGCCACACCTTAATTCTTTTTACCCCTGCATCTCTTGGTCCTCTTCTCACATGCAAAAGATCCATCTCCACGTTTCCCACTGTCTATCTTTTATTTTGCTCTTTTTCTTACTCTGTTCTTCTGCATCTCAATATCTACTCTGTGTTTAGTCTCAACCTTGCCGGTGACCACAGAAGGATGTCTCTCCTTCTCTCTAGGCCATGCTCTTTTCAGCAGCTTTGAACACTGTCCTTCTTCTGTCCCACCTTGGGAACTCCTTCCCTCAGTCTTTAAAAAATTTACACACTGGCCCTCTGGGGCATGACGGGAACACAGACTCTCTTCTCACTGCAACCATCCACCCAAGCCCACTTGTGAAGTCACACTGGACCCATCTACGCTTGATTTACCCCACCCCCATGAGGAGCCACCTCTGTCCGTCTGCGGGCAGTTCAGTGCTTCCTCCATCAGATTCTCAGTCTGCTGTCACCCAACACTGCACACCTGGGCTTAGTCTGAATCTGCTCTCTCTCTGGCTTCTGAGACATTCATTCCGCGGCGTCCTCCTTGCTTGGACTAGGCACCAGGGCTACACTGTGGTTTGCGAACTGTTACTGGCCTATAAGAGTTGAGAGCATCAGAAACTTTTATAGCAATTTGACAATAAGTTTATGTGTAGTGAATCCAACAGTAAAAATGAATCTTTTACTGTGTGTGCCTTTATATTCATTTTCATAGCCAAAACCCATTTTTGCTGTATCTGACAACTGGGCTTCAATCCTTGCTTTTAACTATACCTTTTCTCTCACCCTGTTAGCACAGTATTGTACTGACATCAATTTTTTTCAGATTGTACTGTAATTATAAACCACCTACTTGGATAGCCAATACTTATTTTAACAATACATTTTTTTTTTTTTTTAAAGGACATTGGGCTGGGGATGTAGCTCAGTGGCACAGCACCTGCCTGGCAAGCACAAGGTCGTGAGTTCGATTCCCGGCACCCCCCCCAAAAGACATTGGTTTCTGCATACTGTCAATTTCTATCACTTTGGTTAGAAGAACGGTCAACATTTTTACTTCTCTCCTATATATTTAAAAGAAAATGAGCAGAAAGAAACTATTAATGTGCCCTGTGAATTGTCTTTTAGAACTCTCTCTTCCCCCTACTTCCACACTCCTATGATGAACACTGTTCTTTTTCCTTTATGCCCCACAATGCCACACTCGTTTCCCATAATCACATCACCATTTCCTGCAGCACTGAAGAACACAGAATAGTTCTTCCAAACTATACAAAACAAAGTTCAAAAATTCCTTGGCCTTGTTTTCAAGGCAATCCATACACTGATTTTACCTAACTTTGAGGCCGTGTCCTTCCTGATTCCAACACTGGCCCATGCTCCATTAGAGCTTGCTTTATTCTACTGGGATCGCCTTGGAATGTCCTCCTCCACCCTGATGGTCTTGGTACAAGCCCCTCCTTCTCTAAGTCCTACCCATCAAGTCAACCTAAATTCACCTGTAAATAGAGAGCCTAAAGGTCTTAAAACTCACCTCCTGAAGCTTCAGTACCATAATCGAATGCAGATGTTTCACCAAATTATCCAAGTATGGAATAAGCAGCGACTTGGGACAGTCTTCAGTGAAGTTAATGAGAGCGGCGGCAGCATGGGCCTGAACCCGCTGGTTGCCTTGGTCTTCCATGGTCTGCAGCAGAGCTGCAATCACCTGGGAAACGAAGCCAAATCAGCATACCTTTTGAAAGGCTTATGCCTTCATACAAGTCTGACTTGAGCATCTTGTTACTTGCCTTCTCATGAAATTTCTTCTGGAAACCAGGTGCGAAATCTGTAGCCATCTGTCCCACAGCATTGCAGGCTGCATATCTTACTCTTGGATGCTGCAATGTGTTTTCTTATATTAGTAAACGTAACAGGCTCCCATGTGAAATTACAGTAATAACTAGGAATGAATATTTACTGGTACTTACAGGATCCTGAAGGAAAAGCAAAACAAAATTTACTATCTCATTTAGAATTCCTTCCATTTGCTGGTGGCACCCTTCGCCAATGGCAGATAAGGCCATCAATCCTGCATGCCGGTATTTCCAGTCAGCTACAAAAAAGAATTACATTCAAAAGAATAATTAGATGCTACAAAGATCATTCTGGTAGTCAGAAGTATTAATTTGGAATTATTCTATTTGGAAAAGAGTAACAAAACTTTTTAGACATTAATAAGAAAAACGAGGGCCGGGGATGTAGCTCAGTGTTGCAGTGCCTGCCTGGCAAGCACGAGGCCCTGAGTTCAATTCCTGGTATCAAAACAAAACAAAACCAAAACAGAAAAAAAAAAAAGAAAGGAAAATGAGCCTGTACTCCCAGGAGAAACAAGAATCAGGGCCAACCTGAATTATTATAATGAGTTCGAGGCCAACCTGGACTTTACTTTTTTTAATTTTTTTTTATCAGTCACCAATTTTATTTTACTATTGTATTCCTCATATACTTTTTTGGGGGGAGCAATATTTTACAACAAATCCCAGACATAACATTGCATTGTAAATACCCTAGTATGTAGCTCTAACAGATAAAATTTTTAAAATTACCAGAATTCCATTGTTACACTTAAGGAAATTAACAATAATTTCTTTTTTTTTTAATGTTTTTAATTTAATTTATTTTTATTTTAAAGAGAAGAAAAAAAACAAAAAAGAACGAAATTTCAAAACAACATAGTAGGAGGGTAACAATGGTTAATACATTATGTTAGTTACTCAGGGTACAAGACATCAGCATTCCATTGTCCAAACATTACCGGCATAAACCTTTCTCTTCAATGAACTGAGCAAAATTAGTGTATCTATCTTAACTATCTTATACATAAATACAATTTTTTTTTTCTTTTCCCCATTCCCCCATCCCAGACTCTCTTTCCTTTTGACCAGTTTCTTTCTGATTCATCATATCTATTGTACATTTTGGATCTTATTTACTCTTTCAGTTTCTCACACTAGGGACACAATACGATGTTTACAATGTACGTCCGGTTAATTTCACTTATGAGTATTTTCTCGAGTTGCATCCATTTACCTATAAAAGTCTCCAGGTTATCCTTCTTTATGGCTGAATAGTACTCCATTGTATAAAAATACCACATCTTTTTTATCCACTCGTTGGTTGATGGACATTTGTGTTGTTTCCAAGATCTGGCTATTACAAATTGTGCTGCTATAAACGTGGGTGCACATATATCGCTGTGGTACGATGTTTTTAATTCTTCTGGGAAGATGCCCAGCAGGGGAATAGCTGGGTCAAATAGGACTTCCAATCCTAGTTTTTTGAGGAATCTCCACACTGATTTCCACAGTGGTTGCACTAGTCGGCACTCCCACCAACAGTGGAGAAGGGTTCCCCTCCAGCATTTTTTATTAGTTGATTTCTTGATAACAGCCATTCTTTCTGGGGTGAGATGGTATCTCAGTGTTGTTTTAATTCGCATCTCTCGAATGACTAGTGATGTTGCACATTTTTTTGTATATTTATCTGCCATTTGTATTTCTTCATCTGAGAAATGTGTATTCATCTCAGATGCCCATTTTTGGATTGGGTCTTTAAATTTGGGAGGTCTGATTTTTTTGAGTTCTTTGTATGTTCTCGATAGTAATCCTTTGTCTGAGGAACAGCTGGCAAACATTTTTTCCCACGTTATGGGTTGTCTCTTCACTCTGTTGGTGGTTTCTCTTGCTGTGCAAAAACTTTTTAATGAGATGAGATCCCAGTTGCTGATTCTTTGTGATAGTTCCTGTGTGGTTGAGGTTTTAGTCATGAAGTCTTTGCCTACACCAAGGGTTTTACCTATCCTACCTTCCAGCAGATTTAATGTTTCTGTTTTAATATTTAGATCTCTGATCCATTTTTACTTTAGTTTAGTGCATGGTGAAAGATATGGGTCCAGTTTTAATCTTCAGCATGTGCAGAGCCAGTTTTTCCAGCACCATTTATTAAAGAGGCTATCTTTCTTCCAGTGAATGTGTTTGGCACCTTTGTCAAAGATAAGGTGGCTTAGTATGTCTGGAGTTGTTTCAGCATCTTTCAATCTGTTCCATTGATCTTCGGGTCTGTTTTTTTGCCAATACCACACTGTTTTTAATCACAGTAGCTTTATAGTATAATTTCAAGTCAGGGATTGTGATGCCCCCCCAACATGGACTTTATAGTGAGAAAGAAAAATGGTGAGGAAAAAAGTATCTGATTGGACTACTTCATTTTTTTTTTTTAATTTTAAAGAGAAAAAAAAAACAAAACAAATCAAAAAAAGAACAAATTTTCAAAACAACATAATATGAGGGTAACAATGGTTAATGCATTACGTATTATTATCTTTAAGTTAGTTATTCAGGATATCAGACATTAGCATTCAATTGTCCAAACATTATTGGCACAAACCTTACTCTTCAATGAACTAAGTAAAATTGGTAGTGTATCTATCTTAACCATCTTATATATATATATACAATTTTTTTTCCCTTTCCCTTCTTTCTTTTCCCTATTCCAGTCTCTCTTTCCTTTTGACCAGTTTCTTTTTGATTCACCATGTCTATTGTACATTTTGGATCTTATTTACTCTTTCAGTTTCTCATACTAGAGAGACAATACGATGCTTACACATGTGCTTCCGGTTTATTTCACTTATGAGTATTTTCTCGAGTTGCATCCATTTACCTATAAAAGTCTCCAGTTTATCCTTCTTTATGGCTGAATAGTACTCCATTGTATAAAAATACCACATCTTTCTTATCCATTCCTCAGTTGATGGGCATTTGGGTTGTTTCCAAGATCTGGCTATTACAAATTGTGCTGCTATAAACATGGGTGCACATATATCGCTGTGGTACGACGTTTTTAATTCTTCTGGGAAGATGCCCAGAAGGGGAATAGCTGGGTCAAATGGGACCTCCAACCCTAGTTTTTTAAGGAATCTCCACACTGACTTCCACAGTGGCTGTACCAGTCGACACTCCCACCAACAGTGAAGAAGGGTTCCTTTTTCCCCACAGCCCCTCCAGCATTTGTTATTAGTTGATTTCTTTATAGTAGCCATTCTTTCTGGGGTGAGATGGTATCTCAGTGTTGTTTTAATTTGCATCTCTCGAATGACTAGTGATGTTGCACATTTTTTTGTATATTTATCTGCCATTTGTATTTCTTCATCTGAGAAATGTGTATTCATCTCAGATGCCCATTTTTGGAGTGGGTCTTTAAATTTGGGAGGTCTGATTTTTTTGAGTTCTTTGTATGTTCTCGATAATAATCCTTTGTCTGAGGAACAGCTGGCAAACATTTTTTCCCACGTTGTGGGTTGTCTCTTCACTCTGTTGGTGGTTTCTCTTGCTGTGCAAAAGCTTTTTAATAAGATGAGATCCCAGTTATTGATTCTTTGGGATAGTTCCCGTGCGGTTGAGTTTTTATTCATAAAGTCTTTGCCTACACCAATGTCTTCAAGGGTTTTACCTATCCTACCTTCCAGCAGATTTAATGTTTCTGTTCTAATATTTAGATCTCTGATCCATTTTGAATTTAGTTTAGTGCATGGTGAAAGATATGGGTCTAGTTTTAATCTTCGGCATGTGCAGAGCCAGTTTTTCCAGCACCATTTATTAAAGAGGCTATCTTTCTTCCAGTGAATGTGTTTGGCACCTTTGTCAAAGATAAGGTGGCTTAGTATGTCTGGAGTTGTTTCAGCATCTTTCAATCTGTTCCATTGATCTTCGGGTCTGTTTTTTTGCCAATACCACACTGTTTTTAATCACAGTAGCTTTATAGTATAATTTCAAGTCAGGGATTGTGATGCCCCCCCAACGTGGACTTTATAGTGAGAAAGAAAAATGGTCAGGAAGGGCTGGTGAGATGGCTCAGCGGCATAAGCGCCTGCCTTGCAAGCGCGAGGGCCCGAGTTCGACTCCCGGATCCCACATACGAAAAAGGGACCGGTGATATCGCTCAGCGGCACGGGTGCCTGTTGGCACGCGAGGTCCTGAGGTCGACCCCCCGGTACCCACCAAAAAAAAAAAGGTCAGGAAAAAAGTATCTGATTGGACTACTTCATTTTTAAGACTGGTTGTATCACACAGCATTTCTATTCCAAAGGTTAAGGAAACTGTCCCCATACGACTTACTATAAACAATAAATATGTGGATTTTCTGTGCCACACACTGCTGTACTAACTGGATACAGATTTACTGATTTCTATGATCACCTTTCTTTTAAAAAGAAAAAACAGCCAAGGAGAAAAGATATGCCTCCTTTTAAGAATTTTTATTGGCACCTGTAATCCCAGCACTTAGGAGGCTGAGGTAGGAGGATCGCCATGACTTCGAGGCCAGCCTGGGCTATGAAGTGAGTTCAAGGCCAGCCTGAACCGTATAGCAAAACCCTGTCTCAAAAAAAAAAAAAAAAAAAAATTGGATGACTTAATTGTATTCTAGAATTAATAATGACTCTGATTTTTGGTTAATAGATTATTAATTACACAATGTTTACTCTACTGGACTCCATATCCTATACTAGTATAAAATTTCCCTGGCCCTGATTTCTAAGTATTTCTACAGTATTATAGGCTGTACTACTTTAGATTCTTTGTCAAACAAAACGAGATGCACATAAATCTATAATGGTATGGTCTAAGTATAGTGATGGTAACAATGGTTCTCAGAGTGGGACCCAAGAACCATGGGATTCTCTCAAGTTCAAGTTCTTTGGGGGTCAGGGTCAAACTATTCCCATAATACCCTTTCATTCTCATTTTGAAGGTACAAAGGGAGTACAGTATTCCAGAGATTAGAACATGTATGAAATCCCAAGAGGCTGAATATGCAGAAGCATATAACAATTTACCTATTTAAACATATTTATAAAAATGCAGTTATTCTTAATGTTTTGGAAAAGTCATTCTTCATAATGTTGTTTCTGTTAATAATGATTGTATTACTATTTTTAAATGTTTACAGTATTTGTTTTAATTGTTAAGACAGTAAACGCCGATATGACCCACATAAACAAAAGCGCTCCGGGATCCTTCATAATTTTTATGATGGTAAAGGGGTTCCTAAGACCAGAAACTACCAAGTCGAACAGATTAAGTTGTAGAAAAATCTAAATTTTGTCAGATCTACTTTTTACTTTGGGGAGCACAAAACTGATAAAAAGTAACTAATTCTACTACAACGGATTCTGAACAATCCTACTATTCTGTTACATAGTAAGACTTCATTATCCACAGGGGTGGAGAGGTGGTTTAAAGGTGCAGTTGCCTAGGGTGCACAAGAACCGGGTTCAATGCCCAGCACCACAGAAGAAAACTTTTATAACAACACACTATTTATGCTTTTAATTAACTTCAATTACTCCCCAGACTAATAAGTCACAACTTCTCAACTGAGGAATAACAATCCTTAGAAATGAAGAGATGAGTATCTATTAATCTTTACACAGTGAACTTTTTAATCTAAAGAAGAAATGCAGTGTATACTTGATATTGTTATTTGGTTCAGGGGGAAAAAAAAGATAAACTTCATATATTCCCGTCGTGCAGAGTTCCTGGAAGTTTTGCAGAATGTCATGGCAATGGTAGGGGAATGTGAAAATGGTTATCCCTTTAAGGTTTAAAAACTTTACTGCTTATTATTTACGGCATACAAGGAAACTACTACTTGAAATAAAGTAGAAGCACATGTTAAGTTTTCTAGAGTAAAAACACATATTTAGAGAGGCAAAAACTGGAGAATGCTGTATATAAACAGATATCCAAATTATTTCCCCAATATCATTAATTACTATGTGTTTTCAAATTGGAAAATATGCATCATTTATTCTTGTTGGGCATTTTTTCCACATACATTATTTTTCACATACATTAAATAAATCTTAATCTCCAAGCTGGATGTAGGGCAATCATTTTCATATTTTACAAGAGTTTTTGCTAAAATTCATACATTCAGCAACAACTGTTTCTTCAGAGTTCCCTGCCAGCTGAGCATGGTGGCACACATCTTTATCCCAGCTACTCGGAAAGCTGACACAGGCGGATTACAAGTAGGAGGTGAGCCCGGGCAGTTTAGCAAGACCCTGACTCAAAAAGTCATGTGAATCGATGGAGGGACACTGACTGCTTGTTCCCTTGAGCAATCTTTTATTATCTCCGGGTTTCACTTCAGCTTAAAACTGGAAAGCAAGATTTACTACCATGCAGCTCTTGTAGGTCAAGCAATCTGTGAATGATGTCCCTATACTGCTGCAGAAAGACTAAAAAAATTGAGGGTGAGGGGCAGTGATGATAACTCAAGATCCAGATAGATAACTGTATCATTAAAAAGAGGCAATGGCTTTTGACCAAGACTTTTCAGGATAAGAAAGAATCTTAAAGGAAAACAAATTAAGTGACCCAAGTAAGAGCTAGCGTTCTCAGTGATTCATTCTCATCTGAAGCTGGTATTGTGCCACTGCATTTCACTACTTTTAGACCCTTTACAGCCTGTATCACTAGGGGTGCGTATCAGGCATAGAGCTGTGCTTAGGAGGAGGGAGACCCTGGATTCAACTGACACCACCGAAAACAAACAAAAGAAAAGATCCTGCATCAGTGCTTCAGCCCATGCCTGGCTCTCGTATCTGCCTATCATACACATACGTACACAAAGGTGTGCATGTGCACACACACCCACACGTATACTTTCATCTAAAATAAACCAGGATTTCTGTAGAAGAGTGCTTGGATCGGCATTATTTGTAATCAACAAAAACTATCAGCATTTAACTGGGATTCAAGCTGTTATGTGGCGATACGATAAACTGTTGAGTAGAAGCTCAGTATGCTGTATCTACATGGTATATTCACACTAAAAACAAAACACACATGCATAAATTAAGTCAAAGAAAAGTTTCAGAGTGCTGTTAACAGTGGTCACCTGTGAACACAAAATAAAAGACTTGTAAGTCATAACTTCTTGGTTTTTTTTTTTTTTTGGAGACAGGTTCTGGCTATGTAGTTCAGGCTGGTCTTGAACTCACTATGTAGTGCAGGCTGGTCTAAAACTTCCAGTGATCTTCCTGCCTCAGCCTGCCAACTGCTGGGATTACAACATGTGCTACCACGCCCAGCTCACTTCTATGTTTTAATTTTTAACATATATTGGGCACATTTACTTTATAATTAAAAGGGACAAATTAAAATAAAAACATATACACTGGGCACAGTGGTGCACACCTATAATCCCTACAATCTAGAAGACACTCAGATAGGAGGTTCCAAGTTCAGTTCCAGTCCGGGCAACTTAGTGAGACTCTGTGAAAAGGGGATAGAAGGTGGGCGTGACTTTGGGATATAGCTCAGTGGGTTCAATCCCCTGTACTGAAAAAAATAAAACATAACAAAAAAACTTTGGTATTAATATAAGCTATGGGTACAAAGACTGACAAATAAACATTAGTAGAAATACAGAAAAGGCTCCTTGTCTGATTATACTAGATAGAATTTCTTAACAGACAGTATTAGATGAAGAAAGAGTATATGAATCAAACATGCTAATGTAATAAAAATTCATATAAGGATGTCTTATTTAAATTAAAATTTAGCCAGGCGTGGTGGCACACGCCTGTAATTCCAGCACTCGTGAGGCTGAGGCAGGAGACTTGCCATGAGTTCCAGGCCAGCCTGGGCTACACAAGTGAGTTCAAGGCTAGCATGCACTACATAGCAAGACCCTGCTTCCAAAAAAAAAAAAAAAAAATTAAAATCTAAATATTTCTGGCTAGCGAGTAAATCTATAGATTTTTCTTTAGAATTGATAACTTTTTCCTACATACTGAAGCCAATTCTGTGGAGGGAAAGTTGAATAATCTTCTTGGCAGTGAGGAAAAACATTCTTTAACATAAGACATGGTTCCAAAAAGGACTAAGTAAAATTTCATCAGTAGAATATAAGAATTAAGTTAAGCATTCTATAAAAGGCAAAGATTAAAACAGTCTTCAGATTTAAGATTTGGAAAGCCACATTCCACCACTGTAGCATTTGAAGCACAGATAGCTTACGGTTTTGAAGCATCTGCATAATGTGTTCCTTGATCATCGGCAGAACAAGCTTTCCACCAAGTCCACAAGCCATCCGGTCTAAAGCACTCTCACCAGCCACTGCGTTGCTAAACACACAATGAACACATACGACACATTGAGAATGTGTGCACTAAATATGTTATCAAACTAGGACGAGAACAAATTCAAGTAGTCTTTTGCATGTGCTATCAAAGTTGTGGGTTAAAAATGAAAATACAGCTGAAAATAAAGACTAAATGAAAACTTTTATCACGCTGTACCATAGTTTAAACAGTCTTGTATCTGAACCTTACTTTTCAAAACTCAGAGGTAAAAAACAGGCTGCTAATTGCATCTCACTTTCTAGAAATACATCCCTCAAACTCATCAGTGGAGAGAGCCTAGAAAACTGAAAGGGGTGCTCAGAATGAACAGGATTCTCTCCTCTTACCACCGGCTCATTCATCTTCACAGAGGTACAGAGGTACACTGCCAACCACTACGAACAGGCTTCACTGAAAACTTCAAGGAGATGAGTGCACAGAAGCACCTGCAGTGACTCTGGCTCAGAGCTGCACGAGTAGCAGGGAATCTGCCATGTATATGATACTTAACTGGTCTATGAAGACAAAACTACAAGGAATGAAACTATAAATGATCTTTAGGACAGGTTTTTGGACCTAAAATTCTGATCTTGAAAATAGTTATGAAAAAAAATCAATTAAAGTAACTCACTGGTAAGAAAATCTTATCAAGCCCAGAAAAATAAGTTTCTTAAGCCATATTCTGTATAGTTAAGTGTTGTTTACAGGGCAAATTAAAGGACAGGTAGCAGCATGTTGCAGTAATTAAATCAGAGGAAGGAAACCTGATCTAATCCGTGTTCTCTTCAGCCCAGTGAAGTTTACTTTAATATAATTCAGTAGTGTTCAGGCTGTAATCAGTCATGTTTAATAATGAGATTAAGCTGCAAAAATGCAGCATGTATTCTACAAACGTTCCTAAGAAAAACTGGTTGTAAGTCCTTAGCTTAAGCTCACTAACTGGCTATGTAACCTCAGAAAACCACTCAATCTGAACTCTCCATTTCTGTATCTGAATATTACCTTCAAGACAACTCAAAAAAGTCAATTAAAGTAACAGCTCCGAGTGCTACGTTTCATACGCATGTACGGAGCCGTCATCACCTCTGCCAGCACAGATCTTGGATGCCTTCTCCACAGGAATTAGTATTCATGGGGGCCTACTGAGCTGAAATGAGTCAATACAACAGTAATTTCAGCGCCACTGTCACCTAATGGACAAATCTCACCACTGCGCCCTCTGAATCCTAAAGTTAAACTCCATTATACTGGAAAAACAATGATTTGTAGCAAATTTTGCGTAAGTAACTTTTTAAGTGAGGTCTATGCATATCACAATAAAGTATCACAATAAAGCTTGTTCATATATATATTCTAAAAGAAATTCCTAATTCTGAAGGAAATTTAGATGTTAGAGTAAAAAAACAAACTTTATTTGCTGTATTTCACGTGTCATAGGTATCTTTTCTGATTACAAAATAATTTTATGTACTATTCTTCACTAGTAAAGTATGCTTTAAGAACCTCGATTAAACATACGTAAATTTAAAAAATATAAATTATATATGAAAAATAAAATAGTACTTATAAAAAGTCTACCTTCTGGTGATACATGTTACACAGTGGAAAAGAGCTGGCCTTTATGGCCCTAAAGCTCCCCTGCCCCCGGGCCCACTTTCCCAAGCCAGCTCTGCCCACATTCAGCCCACAATTACCTATCAAAATCATCGTCTTCTAGTTCATCTGCATTTGCCCAGTCCTCATCCTCTTCCAGATCAACCATCATCGCTAACATCTGAGGAACTAAAGTGAGGAATTATTTCACAAAGACTGTGACTTCATGTAATCTTGTCAGTATCACCTTTATTATATGCAAAAATTTTAAGTAAGATTTTACTTTGCCTTTAAGAAAATGAAACAAAGTAATAATAGTCGGCTCTCACTGTCCACAGGTTCCACATCTTTAACCAACCTGAGATCAAAAAAGCGTTCAGGGAAAAAAACTCTACACGTAGGCTTTTTCTTTTGGTTACTCCCCGCACAACACAGTTTAAGGATTTACATAGCATTTACATTGTATTCAATATTGTAAATAACAAACACAGGATTTAAAGTATAGGAGAGGATGTGAGGTTATATGCAAATACTGTGCCATTTTATAAAAGGGACCCGGAACCAATCTCCCATTATATCAAAGGGTCAAGTATATATTTGCTGGTGCCTCCAAAATCTGGCTTGTTCTGTTTGCCTATGGTAATTGTTTTAGATCTTTTTCTAAAGGTTACATTAGGAACAGGCAAACGCTATGACCCCCAAATTCCACTGCATTCCCTTCCTCTCCCCTTTACCAGAGATAAGCACTATCACAAAATGTCTATCATTCCCAAACTTTTTACACTTGAACTACATAAATTTCTTTTTTTTGTGTGGGTACTGGGGGTCAAACTCAGGACCTTGCACTTGCTAGCAGGCACTTGTGCCGCTGAGCGATATCACTGGCCCTTTTTTCCTTTGTATGTGGGTACCGGGAGTCGAACTCAGGACCTTGCGCTTGCCAGACAGGCGCTTATGCCGCTGAGCTATCTCACCGGCTCCCTAGATAAATTTCTATACAAAATTACATAGTATTTTGAGATTTCACAAATACATTAAATGGTATCATACTGTATGTACATGCACCTCTGGCAATTTGTTTTTTATTTCTACATATGAACTTCATTAATTATATATTCCACTAGATAAACCAACTACTCAGTGCTGCTGATGAGCAATTTTCCTCTTAGAACTCCATTTGATGAGATTATTATACACGTCTCCTCCCTGGCAAGTGTGAGCCTGGGCTTGAAACCATTCCAACTATCTTGAATACTTCCAAAAATGTTGAAGACTCTCCTCAGCTGCTGCATAAACTTACATTGTTATAGAAGCTGCCTAAAGCCCGTCTCACTTCCCAACAGCGTGGAGTGCCTTGGAGCTGGACTCCAGAGTCCTCAGCACCACAGCGCTCACCCACACTGCACGCCCTCAGCCCTTCCCACGACTTTATCCCGCAGCTACGCTCTACGTCAGAACCCTCCTCTGTGAATTTCCTGTTCTTGGCCTTTGTCTGTTTTCTAGATGACAAAACTTGGTTGACTGTGTGCTCTTATAATTATTTTCTCTGAGTTTGTAGCTTGTCTTTTAATTTCAAATATTTGGTTGGTTAAAAGATTCTTAGTGTTTGCAAACAGCAGGTTTATGACAGTCTTAAAAATTCTTCTGTACCATTACATTTTACATGTAAAATATTATTTCTAATATGTAGTCTTTTAATCAACCCCAAATTATTTAAGTTATATGGGGTTGGAATATGTTTTCCATACTCCAGGACCCATGTCCTTTGCACCAATTATAGGGTCAATTCTATCATGACCAACTCTGTTAGGATTTTGACTGAAATGACATGGGATTTATTGTTGAAAAGAACTAAAGTTTACCTCTTCTATTAGACTTTTGATGTGTTATTCTATTTTCTCTATAAAGGTCTTATATCTTTTGATTTGGAGTCAGTTTTTCTCATATAAGCTTTTTTTTTCCTTTTCTAGTACATTTTCAAAGTAATTATTATTGATATATAGGGACTGTTTTTTTTTTTTTTTTTTTTGTACCGGGAATTGAACTCAGGACCTTGTGCTTGCCAGGTGGGCACTTGTGCTGCTGAGCTACATCCCCAGCAGGAACTGTTATTTTTTTAATGTTCTTATATATAACAACCATGTTAAATCCTTTGATCAGTTCTAACAACTTACTTCTTTTTTTGTAGACAATTACATAACCTACAAATATGCAGTACCTTTGTTTCTAATTCTTATCTTCTCCCTGTGCACCATCTGGAACTGTCAGTACAACAGAAACAGCCACAGTGAGGGTGCTTTCCTCCCTCCTGTCCAATGGGAAAGTGCCTAAAATTCTGACCACTACATTTTAGTGTAAGATTTAAAAAAAAAGGGGCCACCACAAAATAAATCTAGCAACGTAATTACTTTCTAAATCTAGTGTTCAAATACCTATTGGCGTGTGAAGAAATGACTAGGTCAGAAAACAATCAGGTTATTCCTAAGTTCTTATCCCAGAGCAATGAGACTTTAAAGTAGTATTTCCAGGGCCGGTTAAGTAGCTCAGCGGCATAAGCGCCTGCCTGGCAAGTGCGAGGTCCTGAGTTCGACTCCCGGAACCCACATACGAACAAAGGGCTGGTGATATTGCTCAGCGGCACAGGTGCCTGCTGGCGCACGAGGTCCTGAGGTCGATCCCCAGTACCCACCAAAAAAAAAAAAAAAAAAAAAAAAAGTAGTATTTCCATAGCACTAAGGTCAAGTGCAGTAGTTATATAAGGTTCTCCTGCAGAGTATAAAACAAAGAAACGTAATATAGTGAGTCTAACCTGGATCAGTGTCAGATCTGTGTTCTAATCTCATCTTCTTTGGCAATAACATAATTATGTAATCTGTTTTCAGTTTGCTACTAGATATCTATACAACCCTGCTAAATTATTTTTGCCTCTTAATTTTGTTATAACAGAGTCTACCACATTGTCCACTATAGAAATTTTACTTTTAACAATAGGCTGCAAGAGTCTGCAAAGTTTTAAAAGTAGAATACTCGGCCCACATGTACAGGTATGGAGATGCATACCCGTTTTACCTGATTTGAAGAAGACATTCAAAAAATTTGAGAAATCACACAAGCCTCAGCAAATTTATCCACCAATTTTGTCACATTCACATAAACTTCTGAAGACCTCTGACTTACTAGTCTGTGCGACAATATTCGTATGCTTTCTTAACATAGCTGCTGCAGTCTCCGAGAGGGTCACGATCACTTCCAGGGCAAGCTGGCGCTGCATGTTATTGAGGCTGGTGTCTCCACACAACTACAAAGACAAATCGGTATACATATTGAATACTTCACACTACTGTCTGCAAAAATGAACATTTACTGAAGTATTTAATTTACCTTCAGACTTAGCTGCAGAGTTGCTTCCAAGTGAGGACGCAAATACTTTGGAACAGTATCTGCAATTTCCACAAGGGATTTTAGGACTGAGTCATCATTCTGGTAACACGAGTCATTTACAGCCTAGAGACAGAACAGAACAATGTCCAGATTCAAGACTCACTTCATGATACCTCATTAGCCAAAACATTCCTAAGAGGCAGTCAACAGAGGACTACTACTACACTCGAATGGCTATAATCAAAGAAGATGGTAACAAATGGCACTGGGATGTGGAGAAAGGAACTCTTATACGTTGTTGGTGGGAATGTAAATTAGTATAGCCATTATGGAAAAACTGCATGGAGGTTCTTTAAAAAACTAGAAACAAGGGGCCGGTGAGACGGCTCAGTGGCTTAAGCGCCTGCCTTGCAAGCGCGAAGGCCCGAGTTCGACTCCCGGAACCCACATACGAAAAAGGGGCCGGTGATATCGCTCAGCGGCACGGGCGCCTGCTGGCGCGTGAGGTCCTGAGGTCGACCCCCGGTACCCACAAAAAAAAAAAAAAAACAAAAAAAACTAGAAACAAACAAAAACAAACAAAGAACACACACAAAAAAACTAAACAATAAAATTAAAAAAATAAAAACAAAAGACTAGAAACAGAGCTACCATGATCCCACAATCTCCTTACTGTGTATATATCCAAAGGAATTAAAATCAGTATGTTGAAGAAATATTTGTACTTGCATATTTATTACAGCACTATTCAAACAGCCAAGATATGGGATCAATCTAGGTGTCTACTGATGAGTGAATCAATAAAGAAAACATGGCATACATACATAATGGAGTATTATTCAGCCATAAAAGAGCAGAAAATTTTATCATTTCTGACAAGAGAGAGCTGAAAGATATTCAGTTAATTGAAATAGCTGGGGACAGAAATGCAAATAATACCGTATGTTCTTACTTATGTGTGGAAGTTAAAGAAGTTGATCTCATAGAAGTACAGAATGGAATAATGGTTACCAAAGCCTGGAAACGTGGGTGTGGGTGTGGGTGGTGGTGAGTGCACATAGCAGTGTAGTGGGATAGAAGAGTCACTTCCCACGCTCTGTACAGGACAGTAGGAGAACTACGCTTCACAACAAAAAATGATGACATGGATTATTTCAAAATAACCAGCAGAGGGCCGGTGAGATAGCTCAGCGGCGTAAGCGCCTGCCTGGCATGCGAGATCCTGAGTTCAACTCCCGGAACCCACAAAAACAAACAAACAAACAAACAAAAAAACTAGCTGAGAGAATTTCAAATGCTCTCAATACAAAAAAGTAATAAATGTCTGAGGTGCAAGGTAAGTTAATTTCTAATTTGATCACTACACATTGTACACGTGTACCCAAATGTCACCCTGTACCTCATGAATGTGTACAATTACCATGTGTCAAATACTTTAAAAACCTAAGTCAAAATGAAACCAGTGAAAATATAATAACTACCACAACAGAACTTAAGACAGTGAAGGAACTCTTTTTTTATAACCACACAGAATCCTTTTCCTCTGTCCTTTCTATAACCATGTCCTACTCTTTGTCATACACACATTAGTACTAAACCCTACAGGTGCCCACACTACGCATAGTTTGGTCACTGTGGTATCAGCCTGAATTTTAAAATCTACCATTATTTTCTGGTGAACATTTTACTTTAAAATCCAGAGGAAAAAAAAATCTGTGGGATAGATTTAAGCAGTAATTTAAGATTTTTAGATAAACCACAATATATGTACTTGAAAATTTTGTCACTGAATTATATCTTTTCACTGTGACAACATGCAGAAAAAACTTTTACCAATCCCTGTTAAAAACATTTTATCACACAGAAACCTTCAAATTCAGCTCTGCTCAATCCTCCTACTCAGTGGCTCTCTGTGGCAATGCTGTTTCTTCCAGGAGTACTTCCCAGTTACCACATGACTGAGCAAAAGCCAGAGATACTGGACATCCCGCATCTGTGACATCGAAGCTTGTAAGTGATTCACATGATCATTTCATCATGTGTCTCACAAATGCCAAATATTTATAAAAATGGAAAATCGTGATATGAACCTAGAACCTAAGTCACAAATTATTTTTTGCCCAATTTTAATGTACAGTTGGTCCTCTGTACCCAGACTGAACCAACCGAGGGCCAAAAACATTTGGAAAAACATTTGCACGTATACCGAACATGTATGAACTTTTTTCCTTGTTATTATTCCCTATATAATACAGTGTAACAGCTATTTACACAGCATTTATAGCCTATTAAATATTATAAGTAATCTACAGAGGATTTAATGTATATGTGAGGATTCTGTATCAATTATATGTGAATACTATGCCATTTTGTACACAGGATTGTAGCATGCATGACTTCTGTTCTCTGCAGAAGGTCCTGTAATCAACACCCCAGGGACACTAAGGGATGACTATACAGTGATCCCCAACAAAAGTACTACATACATCAAGAATGGATACACACTTTACTTTTATCCAAAGCTTGTCCACTTCAAGAAAATTTATCATCAACATTAACAATATGCTGGTATCTACTTTGCCGATGATACCTCTGTATCGGTCCAGTTTTAGCTATTACATTTGCACGGATCACTTAGAAATTACCTAGTCTACTATGACTATCAAGTGTAATCATGCCTAAGCATTTATATATGGAAAAGCAAGTCATTTTATTAAAAATTACTGTATTTCTCCTTTGTAGTTAGCTGTAGTGATATACTGATGCACTACTTTGTCCATGGGAACTGATATAAATTAGCCACAAACTACTTTGTACTGCAAACAATTACAAGTAAGGACTCCACAGTCTGATTGTCTGAACTGTGATTCTTCCTTACTGACACTGTGGTCCTCAGCAAATTTTAAATCCTCTCTTCTGTAGTTTCTCCTTATATAAAATGGATGTTGAATCTCAGGCTGTCTGGTTAATTTAAATAACCTATGTGGTTATATATTTAATACTAAGAATATAAGTGCTTATATTATTTGCAATATAGGAAAGTTCTGTGTAAATATTTTAAGGGGTAAAAATGTCAACTGCAATAAATGTAGGCTCAATAGGGACTGATTTGCATGTCTTCTTTACTGCTATGACCCTAGTACCAGCATATAATTGGCAAAAAATATGTACTGTATAAATGAATGGCTGTTACTATAGAACTCTGATGAAAATTAAACCAATGAAAAGCAATATGGCATACAATTAAATTTATTCCATACTCTTTTCTTACCTGTAAGAATCCAGGTAACAAGTCTGCAAAATGTTTGAACAGAGCAACATTATGCTCATTTGCAAGTATAAATGCAGCTGTAGCTCTAGCAGATAATGTCCTGATCTAAAATGAAGAGTAAAAGAAGTCAAACTCAAGAAACTTTTGAAAGATGCAAGGTCAAGTTTTCTTACTCAAGATGAAATTTTTCCTTATGAACAAAACTAGCATTTACATTTTTAATATCTAAAAATAAAACCAAGCCCCTAATAATTTCTTTTGCAAGTTTAACTTAAGATGTTTATATTAGTGGAATTGAAATTATTTACCGATGGATGTTCCTGATCTTGCATACACTGAACTAACATCCGTTTGATGACATCTAAATAGTGCTGCTGTTGGTTCCCAAAAATTCCAGGAAAGTTCCTAAAAGATGATCCAAAAACACTCTTTAAAAGCTTCATTATATCTTTCTAAAGCATGAGTTAGAATCTCTAAGGAACGGCTTCCCTAACTTAAAACATACATTAACCCTCAGGTCAGACATCGTCTACGCATGCTCTAGGCAAGTCCCTTTCCCGGCGGGGTGAATGGAAATGAACAGCACAAGTTTCGACTGGGCACAGAGGCTACTCTGCAGCCCACTCTCAGCCTCGTGCCTGTTCTTTCCACTTGGTCCCCGCTGGAAGCTGACCTGTGTGCGGGAGGGCACAAGAGCCACCTGTGCTTTCTGACCATCTGCCGCTCCTAGCCTTGGTGAACCTAGAGTCCAAGTTCTGTTCTACTTTACATTTGGTGAATAATTAAGTGGAATGTGTTTACTTCTGGGTTATCGAAATATACCAGATACATTTGACAACTAAAGTAGAAAATAATGTAATGTGTAAAAACTGTATGTAGAGCCTACAACTTGAAAAGTTATAAATCCAATATATTAATCATATATATACATATATATATGTGTGTTTTTGAGACAGGGTCTTGCTCTGCAGTTCAAGCTGGCCTTGAACTCACTTTGTAGTCCAGGCTGACCTCGAACTCACAGTGATCCTCTTGCCTCAGCCTTCCAAGTGCTGGGATTACAGGTACACTACCACACCCAGCTATTAATCATATTCTAAACACAGTAGAAAGCTGGTTAACACGGAAGAGCAAAAAAGGGGCTGGTGATATAGCTCAGTGGCATAAGTGCCTGCCTGGTAAGCGCAAGGTCCTGAGTTTGACTCCCGGTACCTGCACATTAAAAAAAAAAAAAAAAAAAAAAAGGGCGAGAAAGAATTAACTAATTCTAAACTTATACCATTTGGTTATAAGCGTATAGAAGTTTGTTAAAATATTATAAAGCATGGTCACAGAAGACTCAAAACACAATGGGGACTCACTAGCATTCTCCTCTTATTCAAGACAGTTATTAATAAGTGTTCTATAAAAGCCATGTTATCTCTAAATAAAGGAGAGGACATCAAGAAAATGTTCAGAATCATAAAAGACAAAAAAAAAAGAGCAGGTGTAAAATAAAAAGCTTTCCTTTTTTCAAAACAAATACAAAGCTTATCAAAGGCATTATTTTTTTTAACTCCCAGAAGCTAAATCAGGCTAAGCTGATCAATTACAATGTTCCAGACATTCACAACATTAAAATTAAAACAAAGTTAAGTTGCACGTATATACCAGAATATGTGAAGGGCAGCTTCTCGCAATCCCATGTTTTGAGAGCTGACTGAATCAAAAAGAAACTTCAAACCTTCAGGCCACTGGTTGTTGCCATCCTCATCTAAAAGTACAAAAATCCAAGCATAAAGTATGCAAGTTTGACTTGAGAACATTAAAGGTAGAACCCCTTTATTTCATAAGCCTTATTTAAAATACGGAGTAGTGTAAATGTCACTTGCTCTATATTTTTAGAAGCTCCAATAAAATTAAGTCCTGTAACCATAAAATGACATCTTATAAAAAAGATAATTTGTATATTTGGATTACAGGAACAGTTATTAGCAGCAGTTATTTCTAAGGAGAATTTCAAGAGAAATCAGTATTTTGAATTATACAAATATCTGGCTGGTTAAATCCTTTGTATCCTCTATTGTTATTAAAGAGTCTAAAAAGCTGGGCATAGTAATATATGCCTGTTAATCTCAGCACAGAGAGAGGCTGAGGCAGGAGGATCACAAGTTTGAGTCCCACCTGGGCAACTCAGCAAGACCTTGTTTCAAAAATACTAAGGTCTGGGGATATAGCTCAGTGTGAAGGCCCTGGGTTCCGGCCCCAGTACTGTCGGGGGTGGGGGTGGGGATGGTTAAAACCAGGCGAAGACAATAATTGGTAATAAGGTTCTGAAAACAAAATTATTACTTTCAAACTGGAAAAGACACCAGAGTGAGAACCTCATGACCCACAGCAGGTACTCATCTTTTGTAGCTTTAAACGCACACAGGATGTTATCGATGTTTACTATTTTCTCCCTTCCTCCCTGACTTCTTTTTTTTGAAGTACTGGGGATTGAACCCAGGGCCTTCATATTGAGTTACATCCCCAGCCCTGTTTTATACTTAATTTTGAGACAGGGTCTTGCTAAATTGTCCAGGCTGGGTTTGAACTTGTGATCCTATTTTACCCTCCTTGAGCGCTGGGATTACAGGCCTGTGCTACCACATCCAGCTAATATGTTTACTTTTAAATAAGATTAAAATATAAATTTTTCTTTTTTTTTTTTTTGTGGGTACCAGGGATTGACCTCAGGACCTCGCGCGCCAGCAGGCGCTCGTGCCACTGAGCGATATCACTGGCCCTTTTTTTGTATGTGGATTCCGGGAGTCGAACTCAGGCCCTCGCGCTTGCCAGGCAGGCACTTACGCCACTGAGCCATCTCACCAGCCCTAAAATATAGATTTTTTTTTTTTTGGTGGGTACCGGGGGTTGACCTCAACCTCGCGCGCCAGCAGGCGCCCGTGCCACTGAGCGATATCACCGGCCCTTTTTTTGTATGTGGGTTCCAGGAGTCAAACTCAGGTCCTCGCACTTGCCAGGCAGGTGCATACGCCGCTCAGCCATCTCGCCGGCCCCAAATATAGATTTTTAATGTTTGTAATAAAAATGACCACAAAAGTTACTGTGCTACTTATGAGACTCACTTGTTACATTACCACAAAGATCATAAGACTTAACCTTGGGTTTGAGGCTAGGCTGGGCAACTTAGTGAGACTTCATTTCTTTAAAGGAAAAAAAAAAGGGAAGGAAAGAAAGGAGGAAACAGACTGACAAGTGTTGCGCTTAGGAAGACATGAGAACAAAACTCTTCCCTTTTTTGCAGCGCTGGGCAGTGAACCCAGGGCCTCTCACATGCTGTGCAAGCACTCTTACCACTGAGCTACACCCCCAGCCACAACAAAATAAACAGTTCCTTCAGCATACATAAAGATAATGCTTTAAGGGGGAATAAGATCGCCATTTTGGAAAAAAATCTAATCAGGTATTTTGGATTATTTGAAAATGTTTCTATTATTAAGTGATTTTGAATCAGAAATCTTGTCACCTATAAAAACTTGCACCTGCATACTCAGAACTTGAAAATAGAATTTTGTAATCTAAAACTATTTCAAATTAAGAGTTCCAGTGGATTTTGAATTCATTTATTTAAAATATAAAAAGTTGATATTTTTCTTATTAGTTTCTAAGAATCTGGTAGCAAAAAAGGATGACAATTTGCTAGCTGAACTGAACAAGAACTTTGGCATTATTGGTTGAGATTAAAAGTGCCATGATGGGGCCAGTGAGATAGCTCAATGGCATAAGTGCCTGCCCGGCAAGCGCGAGGTCCTGAGTTCAACTCCCGGTACCCACATAAAGGAAAAAAAGGGCCGGTGATATCGCTGAGAGGCACAAGCGCTTGCTGGCAAGCGCGAGGTCCTGAGGTCGACTCCCGATACCCACATTAAAAAAACAAAAGAAAAACAAAAAAAAAGTGTCATGATGTGCTAAGTACAATCAACAACGGACTCCCATTTAGTCACTTCCTGAAGTATCCTTTCAACTATTAAAAATATTTTCTGGGGCTGGTGAGATGGCTCAGCGGCGTAAGCGCCTGCCTGGCAAGCGCAAGAGCCCGAGTTCGACTCCCGGATCCCACATACGAAAAAAGGGCCGGTGATATCGCTCAGTGGCACGGGCGCCTGCTGGTGCGCGAGGTCCTGAGGTCAACCCCTGGTACCCACAAAAAAAAAAAAAAAAAAAAAAAAAAAAAATTTTTTCTCAACAAACAATGGTTACAATCACACCTATGAATCGGCTTAAAAAACAAATACAGGTTATGTATATCTAAAATGTACCAATAAAATCAAATAAAAAAACCAAAATACAAAAGAATAAATGTAGGAGTTGGGGATGCAGCTGTGGTAAAGTGTATGCTTAGTATGCACAAAACAAAAAACCAAACAAAAAATCAGATTCAACTGCAATTATACCATTAATATTTTTAGTTGACCAAAAGGCTTTTACTGTTGGAAAAACACATTTCAGAAAATGCTTTCCTTTTAACTCATTCTTTAAAAATATTTCAGGGCATTTTATAATCTATAAAATATAATAGTGTATGTGTACAATTTATCAACTTGTATATGTAACAGCAAAAGCACCTGGAGTCCACTGATTTCTACTTCAAGAGACAAGTTCAATCTACAAAGTAAGTCATACCATTTGGTAGCCTGTACTTCTAAAACTGTGGAGTAAAGACGAATATAACAACTTGCAAGTGAATTACAAAATTATTTTTCCATTTGGAAGTTCTGCATACCAACAGGTAAATGTTGTGGCTAAGTTTCATAAACATCCGTAATTTCTGGCTTTAAATGCAGAACTTGTAATCTCACTCATTTTGAACAGAATGAATAGTACTGAGATACCCACAAATCTTCCTCTAAAAGACTCCATTAAAAAAAAAAAAAAAAAAGAAACAAAGAAAGAAAAAGAAAGAAAGGCCCTAGTCCTCCTTCTCAGAACATAAAATCTATTTGCATACATACCTATTAAATTCCTGGCCAGTTCTGCAGCAATATCACAAATTTTTTTCCTCATGCTAGATTGTGTTTCCATCTGAATAATCATTAGTAGTTCACTCTTGATGGCCGTCTGAACATCCGATGGAAGAGCTGGATAAACTTCATCAAACGCAGAGGACAAAAGTCGTCTTAGGAGAACAGCAGCCATTTGTCTAGCCTATAAATAGATAACTTCATGTGTTACTACAGAAGATATTTCCAACAAACTAGACTCATTCTCCCATTGATGCACTTCACTGTTCTATTTTTCTACTTCATTTCTAAAGCACCTAGTTAGTTAAAAAAGAATGTGAAATATATAAAATTCTAGGCACACAAGTCTATCATAATGGAAAGTGCCACACAATAAGCCATTTTCACTTACAGGTGAGAAAAACTCCTGAACACATTAGAATTCTGATAGGAACATCATAGCAAGGATAAACTGTTTTTAATTCCTACTCTTAACATATTCTTTACTAGAAAAATAAATCTTCAAGTGCAAACCCTGTAACGCTCTCTTTCTACCTTCCCATCAGGTTCTCATTCTAGAAGAGAAGCGCCTTCCGACCAAGCCTTAGACTCCTGTCTAGCCTATTTTGTTATAAAACTGTCCATCTGCATTAGCTTCTTAGATCAAATACTATGATACCATTTATCTTTATGCTTCTGTCATGTAAACAACCATTACAAGTTGCCAATACTGCCGAGTGTGGTGGCACATGCCTGTAATCCTAGCACTCAGGAGGCTGAGGCAGGAGGATCACCATGAGTGAGGCCAGCCTGGGCTACCTAAGTGAGTTCAAGGCCAGCCTACACTACACAGTGTAACCCTGTCTTAAAACAACCAAAAAAAAAAAAAAAAAAAAAAAAAATTGCCAATACCTAAATAGTAAGAATCAACCTCAATTTGTACATTCTTAGATTTCCACTTTTAAATGTGTGGAATATACATTTGTGTGTTATGTATAATTTCCCTTGAGATTATCAAAAGAAAAGCAGACAAATGGCATTTCAGTTGTATTAAACCAGTGAACCACTAAAATATCAAATTTAATCTTTCCTGCTCTCATTTTTTCAAGGTTGTTGCTACTCCTCTAATTACTTTGGAACTATGACCAACAAAAAAAGTTATACAAATAAAACGTCATTTTTTTCTCCATTTTGTTTACTTTTTATTGAGTAATACATGGTAGATAGCAAACTTTTAAATAATTAACATAAACATATGTTCTAGATAGAAATAATTCAAAATGGTTAGAATTCTTATAAGTGCTTTAAAAATTGTGTGCAACACACACACATACACTTCCCCAAACAGTGAAGCCACAATCAAGACGTTGAGGCCGATTTACAGCCACCATCTAATTCTTAAATTAAGATTTAAGTAAAGTCTAATACAGGTTTTTATACTGCCTTTTCTTCTGAACGCCAGGAGACATGCGCCACTGTGCCCGGCTTATACTGCTTTCTAAGTGCTACGTGAGAACATGAGACTGCCAGCCCAAACCGACTTCATTTCCACCAAGTACTAAATTACTATGAGAATTTATATATAGGATGACTATTAGTGACAGGAGTCTTATTCTGCAAACACTAAATGTTATGTTTCAAAGGCAGGATAAGTTTGTTATACTTGCCGTATTTCAACACCTTTTCCAAAGTAAAGCAATACTCAATACCATTCAATACTTGTAAGAATATTAATTTATGGAAAGAGAAAAAAGAAAAAAATTGACTTTTAAATGCACAGATATAGTAAGAAACTATAAACCTCTAGCATATAGGTGTTTTACCACAGGGAAAGGAAGATTCTTCCAACGCAAGCAAATTTGTTTCGAAAGAATGTACTGTTCTCAAATATTAAGGTAGTACCTCCTCAGCAGCTGTTGTATTCCTGATGGCTTGTAAGAGGAATGTGATCTTTGACTGGCCTGGGATATTCTCATACGTTTCCTACATGGAAAATAAAATTAAATGTTAGAATATGTTAGAAAACCTCATGAGAAAACCAGTGAAAGAAAGGAAGAATGGCAAATAGTGGATTTCTTCAGATGTCTGTATATTTTCTCAATTTATGCCCCTTGGTTTGTAAACTCAGGGCCAAAAAATGGTCAAATATGATTTGAGCTATTTTGCAAAATAAGTCCTTATTTATTTATTTTGGGTATCAGCAACTGAACTCAGGACCTCATGCTTACCAGGTAGGCGCTGTGCCACTGAGCTAAATCCCCAGCCCCAATAAGTCCTCATTTAATATCTATCACCTCATATTTCAGGAAATTACGCATCTCGTCCCCAACTGTCAAACTTTACGATATAGAATTGGTTGAAGTGACCACTACTTACACCCACCAGTCGAGGACCTCAGATGAAGCAAGCACCTCAGATTAAGCAAGCAAGTTAGGGAAAAGTATTCAAATTCTTTATACTACATTTGCTTTCAAGCAAGGATTATGCTAAAGCCTTATTATATACATAGATTGATTACAGCCAAGAGAAATTTGGTCAAAAAACTTATTTTTATTATTAATTAATTTGTGGTATCAGGGGTTGAATCCATTTGGGCCCTCATGCTGAGCTACATCCCCAGCTCCTTTTTAAGCCTTTAGACAGGTCTCACTAAGTCACTAAGTCGCCCCTGCTGGGCTGAAACTTGTGATCCTCCTGCCTCAGCATCTGTCAGTGACAGTATTATAGGCATATGTAACCATGTTCAGTCCAAAAGACTTTTTTTCCCAGACAAGATCTCGCTATGTAGTTCCAACTGGCTTTGAACTCGCAGCAATCCTCCTGCCTCAGCCTCCCGAGTGCTGGGACTGCAGGCATGTGCTACTACACCCAGCTTCAATACTTTAATATCATTTCTGAATCTATTAACAAAAGGGTTTGTGACTTAGAACCCTTTTTTTTTTCTCTAGTAATAGTGTAAAATCTGAAGAAATTTGTTAATAAAAAGTTGACATCTATTAAAAGACATTGTCAGAATGGATCCAAAAACAAGATCCAACTAGTACTTGTTGGTTGTAAAGTAAGCTGAAATTGTACAAATTGATGTGCACGTGCAAAAATCTAACAATGGCAGTCTTTTACTGTGGAAAAGAAACCAATTTAAGTATATCTGGAATCTTTCCTAAATTTCCTCTTAGTAAATAAACAACAATCCATTCTTGCCTATCCATTTAAGGGTCTAACGCAGGTAACACTAATTTCTTCGCAGTCTAAGTTCAAAGCACTGCCATCCAACTCTATCACCCCCTGGTTTCTCTGGACTAAAGTGATGAGGGAAGAAAAGCCAGGCTACTTAAAAGACACACCTGCCTCATACCTTGTGAGTGTTCCCTGGCATCCCCAAGATACTGACAGAAATAAAAGCTTACACCTTACATGGCTTGCTGAGAGCAAAGGTAGTAAATGATAGAACCCTGGTCTCCCAAAGCCAATTGTGTTCCAGATCTCTCTAGAACCGAAAGCTCTGCGTTTCATCCCAGGGGGGCCACTGTACTCAACTGCACAGCTCTATTTATGCAATTCTATGCAGTTTCTAAACTTCTCAACAATATTTCAGTCTGGGGAAGAACAGATTTTGGGGGAAAGGAGAATTTAAAATCCTCTGATAATCTTAAGTTCCACTCTAATAAAAAAGCAGTCGGGATCATAACAACATTAAAAACTGTGCCGAAAGGTATTTACAGCTGAGAAGATGGTATGAATTTATTAAATTATGTAAAGATACTCATAAACTGATTGCAAAAGTGGGTATATCCCTTGAGATTTTCCACTTTTTACCAAAGTTACCCAAAAACTAGTAAAATTTTTAATTAAAAAAAAGTCTTTCGCCGTGCGTGGTGGTGCACGCCTGTAATCCCAGCACTTCGGAGGCTGAGGCAGGAGAACAGCTGGGAGTTCGAGGCCAGCCTGGGCTACACAGTGAGTTCAAAGCCAGCCCGAACTGCATAGTGAAACCCTGTATCAAAATGACCAAAAAAAAAAAGCCTTTCATACTGGGTGGGGGGGCGCACGCCCGAAATACCAGTACTTGGGAGGCTGAGGCAGGAGGATTGCCATGAGCTTGAGGCCAGACTGGGCTATACAGCAAGACCCTATCTCAAAAAAACAAACAAACAAACAAAAAAACCTTTCATAGTACAGTAACAGTGTAATAAAAATCTCTCTTGATTCTTTGTGCCTGGCAGAACCCCAGATACACTGTGGATGCTGTAAATGGTCTACAGTTACATTTCCAGTTTCTAAAAAAAACTCTCCACTTGGCTATCACTCTCAGTAAACCTACTATCAATTTTGAGGACCTCTATCCTTGCCTCGGTGGGACACTAGTATGACTCTGCTTGTTGTAGCAGAGACTTACACACAGAGTCAAATAGTCAACATTATTCCATGATGAATCTGAAGCCAGTGGTGGCAGAGTTTAGTTTAAGTGGGATCTGACTCCTAAGAGAGGGTCTTTCTACTTCGTACATTCTACTGCGATAACCCAAACCTATTATATCCAACCAGAAGAATGGCCAAGGATAAAGGTTTGGCAAAAAGAACACAGTCTTAAAATCTAAAGTGTAACTTTTTCTTAGCCTAAACAGACAAGGTTCCACAAAGGCAGATATGGTATCTCTTCTTTAGGTCCCAAGTAACTAGTACATTAGAATACAGCAAATACTGTAAAGAATATTTCTAAGACTATTCCTAGTACTAATTCAGGCATGTCCAGTGAGTGTTACCAGGGCTGTGGCAAATAAGTTTCAGTTCTATTTGACTCTATCAGATACAATCACACAATGTTAAGATTTTCCCTCTTCACTTCCCTGTCACAAAGGAGAAATACTACTAGTAAGTACTCATCTCATTCATTCCATAAATGTTTACAGTGACCCTATCGTATGAGAAAATGGAAAAGGGGTCAACTTTTACCTTATAAACACCTCGGTCTCTCAATAATCAGGCATATTTTTCAATACATTACCCTTTTTCAATTCAAATCTCAACAAGGAAGTTCTATATTAGAATCAATGAAGAACCAAGTCTGAATGGAGAATATTAAGAATACAAAATCCATCCATGATTAATAAAATACGTAAAATTGTACCATATAAAAATCTCCAGTCATAAACACCATTGATATTCAACTGTGAACTGTCAATTATTTATTCAATTGTTCATTCATGTTATTTGAGACTTAAGGGCATTCAAATCATTTATTTAAACATAAGAAACAGGGCTGGGGAGACAGGGCTTTCCTAGCTTGCGCAAGGCCATGGGTTTGATTGCTACTCCCAGCCCTCAAATCCTCAAAAAATATCTCATCAAATACAAAACATTTTCTTTGAGGCTAAAGGAGAAAAATCTTTGCAGATTTAAAAAACAGAAATAAAATACAAAGCCTATCAAGTGACATACAATGGAAAAATTTGAAAACTAAGTTTTAAAGCCCTTCAATGATTTCAACTAACAATAAAATAAAGCTTCTTATTGTATTTGATCTTATATCTGAATACAGGTCACCTTGTTCACCAGTTTGGTATTTATGTGTCAACTAAGTATTTTTATTTTGACTGAGTAAATTACAAAGATATTTACTGAGCCCTTGCCAATTCTTTAGTTCAAGAAAAACAGTACTATATTTGCTTTATCAGATGGAGTACTCAATTTTATTCAGGTAACTGTGAAAAGCTTATTTGATAAAGCAAAAAAAAAAAAAAGGAAAAAGGTACTAAGGAAAAGATACTTTGCTTTCCTAAACTCTATTCTCAGACCAACTTAGTACTGTATTATAAGGCACCACAGAACTCCCCCCTAGCATTTACTTTTTGTCAAATTTAGAATGCTATATCACAGTACTTGACATATAAATACATTCTCAGGATACACACAGAAAGTTTAAATGTAGTATCTGAATGTTTTCACTAGGAGTAAAGAGACTCAGAGAATAACCAGTACCTATTTCCAATTGTTCTCTATAAGAAAATGTGCTGAACGCTGCTATCCCCAAAGTGATGTAAGTGATAAAAGATTTACAACAGGCACCAATTGGAATTCAAGCTGAACCAGACACTGGTATTTAGTTCAACAGAACAGAGATTCCCCACCAGGCTTGACAATAGAGACTTAAGCAAGTGGAGGGAAGAGGGAGAATTAAACTAGCTTACTAATTACAATGCTGTTCTGCTGTGTAGCACACAGAAATTTCTATTACCGGTTGGTATTAAGAATTTACTTTGGTGAGAAATTATCTCTACAGTTAGCAGAAAGCATCAAAATATTTTTTAGCATAATCACATCCTGAGTGCTTGACTCCCCCTCTTTTCCATGTAATACACGTACCTTAATTCTAAATACAAATGCTATTTTTAAGTATTCTACAAATAAACCTCACAAAGTATGCAAAGACAGGTATAGATATATTTCTCCGTACAGTACTACTTAAGAGCAGGACACTAGAAACCTCAATTATCCATTCACAGGGGAATGCTTTTATAAGTAATACTTCTTATCTATATAAAGTATGGTCTCTGGCTGCTTAAAAAAAAATTGTGTAGCAATATGAAATAAAGAGTGAAAAATACAAGTTGCAAAATAATGTATATTGTCAGTCTCCAAGTAAAATGGGTATACAATACATGCTTGTAAAAAATTCACCGGCCATTTAAAAGTGGTTACTTTTGGAGAATGGGTTAAAAACTATCTGCACTGTTCCCAATTTTTACCCCGAACATGCATCACATGTATAATAAATGAACAGAAAGTTATTAGCATAAAGTTTTAATACTTTAAAGTGTTTTCCTACAGAACTGAGTTTCTAGAATACCTACTTCATATACTGCAATTCCAGACTATCCACCATCTTTTCAAAGCATGTATTAACACCACTGTGGTTTAAGACAATGATGAACTCTTTAGGACCCGTGAATACAAAAGACGACCTGTCCCTCGATTTCATTACCTATGTCAAATAAATTTGTGCTCTGTAAAAAATCTGAACATCCTTCAGTGAATCTTACAAAGGTCTTCAATTACATGGTTGCAAAGAATTTCAAAAACAATGAAGTTTGAGGGTCCACTACTGAAAGTCTCTTCCTTTCCTGGAGATAACTATCTCATCTAAATCATGCTCTCAACCCTGACAGTGTAATGTCAGTCTTCTGAACCAGGTGTGTTTTCTGAGGGCCCGCAAACGAGCTTACACATATATATGCAATAATGTATCGAATTGTATGAGAGAGAGAGGCAGAGAGAGAGAGAAAGAGAAATTTGGGTTAGATTCAATGAAATTGAAGACTTAAACATATGGTATTGGCCCAGTTAGGCAACAGAAGTTCCAGTACATCCCATTACGGGACCACAAATCTCTAGAGATCAAAGAAAATTTGTCTGAACGCAGAGCAGTAAAAGGTGGAAACTGCTTAGAAAAAAACCCTAAAAATCAACTTTACAAAACTGGGGTAAGGCTGGGCGGTGGGCGGGGAGAGGGGAATCGGCTTCTGATGTTAGAACTACAAGAAGGCGAAATGGAAAAAAGAAAAAAAGCCTAAAGGCAGCGACAGGCGTGACATACGCTTCCCCAGTAGGGATCCGAGGGGAAGGACAGATGAGTGGGGGTGGGAGACACTCGGGGGTCGAGGAGGGGCAGTGCGCCGGGGCCGCGGCCGGGAGGGGGCGAGGGAGCCGGGCGCGGTGGCCGCGACGCGGGCCGGGCGGTGACGGGGCGGCGTGTCCGGGGCCACACGTGTGCGGGGCGGCGGGAGGCCGGGGCCAGCGGGAGCCGAGGCCGCCTCGCACGTGGGCTGCGGGCCGCCGCCCGCCGGGCCGGGCCTGCACGGCGCCGCCGAGGGCCGAGGCCGGGCGCCGGGGGAAGGGAGAGGGGCGGTGCGCCGGGGCCGGGTCGTGGGGCTGGGGCCGGGGGCGGCGATGTCGCTTACCTCCGCCTGTTTCCGGACCACATTGTCGGGGCTGAGCAGGTTCCCCAGGAGCAGGTAGAACTGTTGCTGCTCCGCCGCGGCCGTCGCCATTGCGCTAGGCGTGAGAGAGAGGGAGGGAGGGAGGGAGACGGAGCCGTGAGGCGCGCTGGCGGCGGCGGGCGGGGCGGGGGCGGGCCCAGCGCGGGGACCGGCACCAGCGGCGGCGCGCGGCGGCGGGGCCGGGCGGGGCCGAGGGGGCCGGGGGAGGACGGGGCGGGGCCTGGCGCCCTCTCACCCCGCCGCGGCCACGGGCACCGCCGTTTTCATTGGTCCAGGGCACCGGGGGCGGGGCGGAGACCGCCTCCTCCGGGCCGCGCTGATTGGTCACGCACCCTGCAGTGCCGTCACTGATCGCGCGCGGCGGTCCGCCTGGCCTGGCTAGGGGTTGGGGAGTGGACGGCCATCGGCCTCGCTGCGCAGCCGGGGTTGCTGCCGGGACAAGTCGCGGGGGCCGCGGGAGGAGCCGGCGGGAGGGCCTGGCTGCGGCGGGGCGGGCACGCCGGCTGGGGAGGAGGGGCCTGCTCCTGAGCGCGGGAGATTTCGGCGCCGCGGGCTGGCGGGCCTCCTCCTCTGGCCGCTCCGAGTCCCCGCCCGCGGCCTCGTGCGCTGGGTCCCTCGACCCCTCGCCCCGGTCCCCCAGTAGGGTCCTTTGGGGTCCATTTCGTACCCAGGTTCCACCCCGGCTTCCACGGACCCCTCCGTTTCTCAGACCCTCCGGCCTCCCCCGGGGCCCCGACTCGGTCCGCCCCTTCCTCCCTCCGCGCTCGCCCTGACTCACGCCTGGGCCCGCCCTGAAGAGGGGTCAGCGGCCCGGCCTTGGGCCGTCCACGTAGCACACCCGCTCCCACCCGGGATCCGAGGTGGTGCCCTTGTTTGGGGATCCCGGGCTCTCACGAGCTGGTAGATTTCGAGAGAGACACTCCCTCCCCTAAGGGGCTGATCTTCCAGCGCTTGCGGTCGTCCGCCAGTGCCCCGCGGCTCCGGGCACATGCTGCGGGCGCGGCTGCCTGGGTGCGGCGGTGCCGAAGGCCAAGAGCACAGTGCTCGATCGAGGGCGCTTCTGGCGAGACCCTCTGAGCCCAGTGCAGTGATTGGGCTAAGGGTGACAGCGGAAGAAAATGACTCATGTTTGCCTCCAAGGGACGCTGCATTCCTAGCGAGAGGCGTGAGGGGAGAGCAGCTGTACAGCCCAGCCCTGCAGCCCTCAGTAATGAACTAGGGAGTTGAACGTCCTGTTGGCTCTGCTACTCTTGGAAAGTCTGTTGAAGTATTTGCTCTTAGATAATTCTTGCATCCCTTGGGGTCACTGTGTGCAGACCCCTGGGACCCACATGAGCTTGTGAAGGCCGCTAGCATTTTGATAAGGAATCTGATTAGTTCCTAGAGAAATTCCTTCAGAAAGTTTTAGCTGTGACAGATAGGAGTCTTCATGGGTTATAAACCTATCGTTGTGGAACAGAAGTTTCGTAGAACAGTTTTCATTCTTAGGCCACATTGCTTTTTCAAAATGAGCCCATTGTATATTTTATTTTGGGACAGGTGTTTTTTGTTGTTTGATTTTGCTTTACATGTTTAAAAAAATTTTTTTGTACATACTGGGCACATCAAGATTCTGAGGATGCTTCTTTCTCATCCAAGAGTCTTAAATTTGAGGAATTATCTACTAGATCATTTTTAATAAGTGAGATAACAGTTAAATAAGATAAATTACTCCAGGCTTCCTCAGGGTATAGCCAGATCTGGGAAGGGGAAGATTTTTAAGGTTAATGATTAAAGAGACCCTAAATGGGATAAATCCCAGTAAACTTGGGGTGGGTAGTAGAGCTAATGACAATGGATAGCCCTGGGAAATACTAGGTGGAGACTGTATTTTCATCAGCGGGCTTGTCTCTCGAAAATTTGTAATGCTGGGCTGTTTGAGATATTTACTGCACTTACAAACCTATTTCCCACAGAGTGAGTCCTTCTTGTTTTGTAAGTGTTCTTTTTCTATTAAAAAAAAAAAAATAGCTCAGATATGGTATAAAGACAGCCCGCAGGAATGTGGGTTTATTTATTTGCCAAGGAGATCAGGTGGTAGAAGATCAAGAGCCTTCCTGGGCGTGCTGGCGCATGCATGCTTGTAATTCCAGCACTCAGAAGGCTGAGGCAGGAGGACTGCCTCAAGTTCGAGGTCAGCCTGGGCTACATAGTGAGCTCAGGGCCGGCCTGAACTACATAGCAAGACCCCGTCTTAAAAAAAAAAAATTAAAAACAAAACAAAAGAGAGAAAATCAAGAGCTTTGAACTTGAATCTAATGGGTTTGGATCTTCATTCCGTTACTAGTTGTGTGACCCTAAGTGAGTGAGGTTACTAAGCCTCAATTTCTCATCTATAAAATGGAGTAAGCAGTGTAATATTAATCACATAAGTTCTAGCAGTACGTTATAACTGGAAGTGAGATGAAGGGGTGGAAACTGAGTCTTGCTCACTCAGCTGCCCTGGATTTGAGCAGACTGTGAATGGCCAGCCCTCCACGCCTTCTCTTCATACTTGAAGCTGCTCCCACCTGCTGCTTAGAGCAGTAAACCCCTTGTAGAAAGGGGGAAGGTTGGACAAAAGGAAGACTGGAAGCTTCTCTCAGTTGGTTCAGGCAATCTAGGGTCCAGGAATTTAGGACTCTTTCTTTCTGTGCTGGGGATTGAACCCAGGGCTTGGTCACTGAACTACCTCCTCAGCCCTTTTTAATTTTTGTTTTGAGACCGGGTCTCACTGAGTTCCCCAGGTAGGACTCCGACTTGTGATCCTCCTGTCTTAGCCTCCCAAATGTTAGGATTACAGGCAGGCACCACTGCACCAGCCTAGTTTAGGACTTTTGATGCTTGCAGGTCTGGGGATGACCCTTTGGTACTGCTCTGGGGTCAGGGGCCCTTAACCAGAGAGCAACAGAATCTCACCCTGCTTCTGCTCTTGGTTTCATGGGAGGGTCCTGGAACTGGGAGGAGGCCAGAGAAGTTGGGCTTATAAAACCTCTTCTGGGGTAGAATTTGGTTTTGTCTGTCCTTACTGGCCCATGGAGTGCTGAGAACAAATAAAATAAGGTCTGCCCAAACAATTGGATTTTTTTTTTGGTACTGGGAATCAAACTCAGGACCTTGCACTTGCTAGGCAGGTGCTGTGCCACTGAGCTATATCCCTGGCCCCTGAATTTTTTTTTTAAAGTTGCCCTCGGATTCTAAAAGAACTACTAGCTGGAGGTGGTGGCACATGCCTGTAATCCCAGCACATGGGAGGCTGAGGCAGGAGGATTGCTGTGATTTTGAGGCCAGCCTGGGCTACAAAGTGAGTTCAAGGCCAGCCTGAACTGCCTAGTAAAACCCTGCCTCAAAAAGACAAAAAAAAAAAAAAAATAAATAAATAAATAAATAAATAAATAAATAAATAAACTACTAGCCCTGGTCTTTATAACTATTTGGGCTCTTGATATCACACCTAATTAAATTACCAATTTAGATCACATAAATGAAAGTATTATAATCTGTAACTACTCAAATATAAGGTGATGGTATTATTTACCAGTACAATGACATGGTACAATGAAACATCTGTAAAATGGGAATAAATAGGGGCTGTTGTGAAAGAATAATATATTGTATATAAATTCACACAACATGATGTTTGCATAGTAGTTAATTGTCAGTTGTTAGGATTTAGATGGAGTGAAGGTTAAAAAAGAAATACTGTAGGCCATAAGCAAGTACTTCCTTTTTGTGTGTGTGTGTGGTACTGGGAATTGAACTCAGGGCCTTCACACTGAGCTACATCCCCAGCCCATGTTTTATTTTTTGTTTTGAGATAGGGTCTCACTAAGTTGCCCAGACTAGGCTTGAATTTGCAATCACCCTGCCTCAGCCTCCCAGAGTGCTGGGATTATAGGTGCATGCCACAGTGCTCAGCTTTAAGCAAGTATGCACTCTAAAAGCTACTTGTGGTTCACGGTTGTGTACATCACATTTATGTGAATATAAAATATATTTATATATTTTCTATTAGTCTTCCAATTGTGTAGAATAAAATATGTTAAAAGGATTACAGGTATTCAATAAGACATTTAGCTGTTAAATAAGATTTCTAACTTTCATATTGATTTTATGTTTGTTACCTAGAGAAGAACTAGCAAAAAAAAGATAACTATTGGAAGTAGTTTACTGAAAATAAAAGTGATGAACTGTTCACAATTTTTTTGTTTTGTTTTTTGAGACAGGGTCTTGCTATGTAGTCCAGGCCAGCCTTGAACTCACCGCAATTCTCCTGTCTCAGCCTCCCAAGTATTGGGATCACAGGCATGTGCCACCATCTCCAGCATTTTTTTAAAATTACTGCTTATCAAAACCTCCAAGCTGGTGCTCAGAAACAGCCCACTTTGGTTAGCGCAGCCCAGCCAGGGGCAACCGGGACTTGACAGTTCCCAGAGGGCATTGGGTATAATAAGCCCTCAGCAAACTGCTGAACTGAGCATAGGTGGGGGAAATAGCGACTCAATTACTTTCTCTGTCTCGTGGTTTTGTATTGAAATTCACTGAATATCTGCAAGTGGCTGAATTCCTTCTAGGGGGCAGTAGAGTTTGGAGGGCAGGAGTGGAGGCGCCAGATTTTAAATGAGGACTACATGATTTATGTGCTGTGTGCTTGCGCCCAAGTTAACCTTCCTCAGCCCTGTGTCCCTGTCTAAGAAATGGAGATGACATATGTATTTTCGTCACATATTAAACTACTTGCTATAGGGCCTGGCACAGAACAAATGCTTAGTAAACGTTATCTGCCATTACTAGTGCAAATTGAAATCTCTAAAATCTATAACTGTAATTCTGACTGTGTGTCTACCTGGTAGATTATTGCAATTGTATACTCCCATCATAGCAGTCACATTATAGGGATGTATAATAATTGTGGTTAAGAAAAAAAATTTTTTGTTGTTTGTCTGTTTTTGTTTGTTTGTTTTGTCTTGTTTTTAGACAGGGTCTCGCTATGTAGTTTGGGCTGGCCTTGAACTCACTGTGTAGCCCAGGCTGGGCTTGAACTCACAGCGATCATCCTGCCTCAGCCTCCGGAGTGCTAGGATTACAGGTGAGTGCTGGGATTATAGGTGTGTGCTACCACACCAGGTTTAAGAAAAAAAATTTAAACTAGATTTGATCACCGTAGAACATTTTAAATACAGTTCCAGATTTAAATGCTACAGTTATACTGTCCCCTGGGGTAGCCTGTAGCCATTATGGCTGGGGAAATGTGACTTGTTCCACAGGAGATCTGCTGAAGTGTAAGATGCACACTAAATTCTAAATTTACACTTAATTCTAAATTAACAATTTTATATCGATCATGTGTTGAAATAATATATGGGTTAATAAACTATATTAGCTACATTTATTCAACTCTATTATTAAAAAATTGATAATTTTACCTGTTTCCTTTTCCTTATTGAAATATGGCTACTAGAAACTTTGTTTCTATTGGGCAGTGCTTTGCTAGACGCTAAAGCAGTGGTGGTGGACCTAGAGTACGCGGCAGGCTGTTTGTATCATTGAAAGCTGTAAAGTGTTTGCCTCACTGGACTAAAGTAACCAGCGAGCTCTACACAGGTGTCCTCCTACTCTGTGCACTCAGATGAAAGGGGCGGCTCTTCGCAGTGTGGAACAAATTACCTTCCAGTGTTTCTGCTTGTGCGGACTTGTCCTCAGGGAGTTAGAGACATGGTACAGCGCCTCCTGAGCAGGCCTCCTTGCTTGGGAATCCTCGTCCTGCTGAAACAGAACCGTGAACCTTTAGAAGGTAATTGAGTGCAAATCGAATCTGATCTCATAGAATGAATCCTTATAATTTAAATCAAGAGTGAGAGGAAAAGAAGGAGAACTTTTTGTTTTGTTTTGTTTTGTTTTGTTTTGTTTTTTGAGATAGGGTCTTGCTATGCAGTCCAGGCTGGACTTGAACTCACTACGTAGCCCAGGCTGGCCTCTAACTTTCAGTGATTCTCCTTCCTCAGCCTCCCAAGTGCTGGGATTACAGGCATGTGCCACCATGCCCAGCCCCCAGGATTTCTTTTTTTTTTTTTTCTAATGTGGGTACCAGGAGTTGACCTCAGGACCTAGCGGTTGCCAGCAGACGCTTGTGCTGCTGAGCAATGTCACCGGTCCTTTTTTTCCTTTATGTGGGTTCCGGGAGTCGAACTCGGGACCTCGCGCTTGCCAGGCAGGCGCTTATGCCGCTGAGCTATCTCAGCGGCCCAGGATTTATTTATTTATTTATTTTTTTGTGGGTACTGGGGGGTCGACCTCAGGACCTCGCGCGCCAGCAGGCGCCCGTGCCACTGAGCGATATCACCGGCCCCTTTTTCGTATGTGGGTTCCGGGAGTCGAACTCGGGCCCTCGCGCTTGCCGGGCAGGCGCTTAAGCCGCTGAGCCATCTCACCGGCCCAGGATTTCATTTTTGAATGAAGTCTTTTCCCTTAGAACAGAAATATGTTGTGTAAAAGAATGGGAAAAGACACATCGTGTAAACAGCATCCAAAAGAGCTAAAATGAGTACACTACTATCAGTAGAAGTAGATTTCAAGGCAAAAAGTGTCATCGGAGACGAGGAAGGACATTTTTATGATAAAATGGTCAACAAATCAGAAAGCTATAACAATTGTAGGCCAGGTGTGGTGATGCACACCTGCAGTTCCAGTACTCTGGGAGGCAGAGGCAGGAGGATTGCAAGTTCAAGCTTAGTCTGGGCAACTTAACTAGACCTTGTCTCAAAATAAAAAAATTTAAAAAGGGCTGGGGATATAGCTCAGTGTGAAGGCTCTGGGTTCAAATTGCAGTCATGAGAAAAAAGTTCCAAAGTACATGAAACAAAACCTGACAGAATTAAGGGAGAAGCAGGCAATTCAACAAAAAATAGTCAAACACTTCAGCCCTCATCAGTAGTTGATAGGAAAGTAGGTGGACCCCGTGGAAGGCAGGGAGACCCATATAAACCAACCACGCCACACCAACGTGTGAGAGTTGCGCTGGAGCAGCAGAGCTTGCATTTTCTCGAGCACAGACGCAACATTCTCCAGGATAGACTGGACCTTAGGCCATAAAACAGACCTCTGTGAATTTTCAAAGGCTGAAATCATACAAAATATCTTCTCTAACCACAATGAAAAGAAATTAGAAATCAAGAACAAACTGGCTGCTGTGGCACAGGCCTGTAATCTCAGCACTCTGGGAGGCTGATGCAGGAGGATCATAAATTCAAGTCCAGCCTGGGCAACGTAGCCAGACCCTCTCTCAAAATAAAAAAGGGCTGGGGTATAGCTCACTGCGAAGGCTCCGTGTTCAATCCCTAGTACTGAAAAAAGAAAAAAACAAGTACAAAAAGCAATTTAGGACATTCTCCCGTATGTGGTGATTAAACAGCAAGCTTCTAAACAGCACATATGGCAAGGAGAAATCACAAGAGAAATCAGAAAATACCTTAAAGTGAGTTAGAGCAAAAACATAAGATCCCAAAACTTAGAACTAAGAACACCTATTTGAGAAAAGGTCAAAGATCACAAATCAGTAATCTAACTTTGTTTCTCAGAAATGAGAAAAAGAAGAGCAAACTAGACCCACAACAAGCATATATTAATAGTAAATACTAGTAAGGACATCAACGAAATAAAGAATAGAAAGAGAAAATAGAAGTACGAGTTCAAGGCCAGCCGGCACTACCTAGCAAGACCCTGTCTCAAAAAAAAAAAAAAAAAAAAAAGAATGACAAAAATGCCCATCCTTGAACCAGGCATGGGGCACACACCTTTAATTCCACCTACTTGGAAGACTGACGCATCTTTCCCATTTTTTAGCAATCATCCTGCAGTTTGGACACAGTGGCAGCACCTTTTGCCACATGTACATGGTGGCCTACATCGTGCAGTGTCCACTGCAACATAATCCGCACCTCACTCCTGCAGGACAGACTTTTCATGGTCTCGCTGAATGACGAAGAAAGCAAAGGGACTTTGCGTAGAGTTCAGGTTCCTCGATCCCATTCCACCGCACCCGGGATCCTGCTTTAGGCCCCGTTTAGCAGCACTGATGTTTGTGTGATGAACATTTGTTCATTCATTCGCCTCACAGATGTGGAGTGGGCGCCCTCTCTGTTACAGGTTTTGGGGACCCAGAGGGGAGCTGCCAGATAGGGTCCCACCTTTGTGGAATTTACAACCTCCTGCAAGGACTTAGGTGATGAACAAGTCAACATTGAGAGATGGCAACATATGAGCTAAAAATGAGACAAGCCAGGTGTGGTGGTGCATGCCTGTGATCCCAGCACTTGGGAGGCTGAGGCAGGAGGATCACTGTGAGGCTCACCATTTTCATGGCATTCAAAGTGGGAGAAGTGGATGAGATCCTATGGGAAAGAGAGAAAAGGCCCAAGGACTCAGCTAAGGACAACCCAACACTTAGAGGTCAGGCCAAGTAGGTTTTTAGTTTACGTATGAAGCAAAAATAAGAGGAATCTAATGCCTTGGGAGGCTGAGGCAGGAGGATCAAAGTATATAATGAGATCTTGTCTCAAAAATAAAAAATTCTAATTCCCTGTTGGATTTGTGATTGCAAACATTTGTTTAACACTTAGGAATTCATTAATGGATGTAAAGATAGTTGGATGAACAAGTAGGCATGAATTATAAGAGAAAGCTAATTACACAAAATATTCCCTCGAAGGGGTTGTTTTTCTTTTTTCTATGTCACTAGAAGTGGAATTTACTTGGTGCAAAGGAAGAAACTCAATTTTCTTCAGCTCTCCTACCATCTAATCTACTAGTCTACCTCTCACTTAGAAGCAATGCTTTAACAATATGGAATTAAAATCATTTAAAGAAATTAGATCAAACTGATATTCAGATATCAAAACACCAACCTCCTCTCTGTAAACATTATTTACATAGTTTTGTTTAAGCTTAAGTTTTTGATTATTGCAAGAGACAATAGCCCCTACCCTTTTAAAGAATTTACAAAGAGAGTGGGAAGAGTAGGAATGTGTTTTCAGGTCTATTTGCCATATAAAAGCAGAATAATATTGGGACCAGGTAGAAAAGATGGTGATGGGTTATGCATACTAAATCATAGTTGGGAGATAGAAAGTGTACTTTATTTATTTATTTATTTATTTATTTACTTTTGAGACAGGGTCTCGTTCTGTAGCCCAGGCTGGCCTTGAACTGAGGGTGATCCTCCTGCCTCAGCCTGTGAGTGCATGGATTATAGGTGTGCAGCACCATGCCTGGCAAAAGTGTATTTTTATTTATTTATTTATTTATTATTTTTAATTTTTTTTTCACAAAGGCTTGGACCACCCAAAAGTGTATTTTTAAAATAGGGTCCCCAGGGGAGAACTTTCTGAAGGTGAGGTTTTAGCGTTCAGCAATATATTGATCGCTTCAGGAAAATTAATTTTCTAGCTAAGCAAAATTCTCTAAAAGATTAATATGGAAAATGCTCTGTTATATTTTTATACATCTGATTTTTCATTCATAATAATAGCTAACAAGCTTTTGATCCCTATGTTTCAGTGATAATGTTCTATGCTTTATCTCATTTAATTCTCATGTTTATTTTATTTTGTTCTTTTTTTTTTTGAGACAGGATCCCCTATGTAGTTCAGGCTGGCCTTGAACTTACTATGAAGCCCAGGCTGCCCTTGAATTTGGGATCCTCCTGCCTCAGCCTCCTGATTGCTGGGATTACAGGCGAGTACCACCATGCCCAGCTATTTCTCATATTTAACCAATGAGGCTTCAGCCATTTTGTCAAGGAAAACATTTCAAATCTTTATTAAGCCTTATGTAGCATTTTAAAAACTCTTGAGGCCATGTGTTGTCTTTGCCTCTCTGAGGTGGGGTGTAGAGGACAAGAGGTGGCCCTTGGTGGCCATTTTTCCACTCGTCAGCTGTGACCCTCTGCTTCCTGGGGCCTCCGTTTCCTCATCTGTAAATTGGGAGAGCTGGCCTAGACCTCCAGGTTGTCTTCCCAGCTCTGACATCAGAGGACAATCCCATCAGTGTCCACGCTGTAAGTCTCACGACAGAGATGACGACAGTGTCACAGGGGGTTGCTTGCCCAGAAACTGAATTGCTCTGCATCTTTGGAATTGGAGCTTTTATAGCTCTCCCTGCTCTTTCGAAGTAAATCTTCCCACTCCCTGTTTTCCCTGTGAGCCAGCTGTCATTTATTATAGCTGCCAACATGAAATGACAGCTGTCCCTACTTGTCTCCTTGTCTGCTTTGCTGTGTGTGCTGGAAGCCAGGTGACTGTCGCAGTAGGTTAGGCATGGACAAGGTGCGGAGGAGGGCACACTATTGAGGATGGGGCTATGGAAGGGTCACGCTGCTGGACACGGTGCTCTCTGGATGTACTGGAAAGCTCATATTCACAGCCCCTGAAGGGGAGATGAGAGTACAGTGCAGGGCTGCCACTCCCTATTCCAGAGCTATGCACTGCCAACCTTAGATATCAAACAGTTCTCTTAATCAGCAACATGTACTGCTTGGAGAGGTCTTTGTTCTCAGTTTCCAAGGTCCTGCTCTGTTTCCTGCCTTTACCTAAGCAATCCCCTCCGTTTGTTGTGTAAACACGGGCAATCCAGAGAAGTCTTTGTCTTAGCTCCAAGAGAGTTCTGACCTTCCTGGATCCCACAACCCATATTACTTGTCTCTTTTATTTAAGCCTTCACTGTACACTCATTTTAGGGGATCAGGGGTTCTGGCCAAGCTCCCGATAGCACACTATATTTCCTGCATAGTGGCATGCAGATTTATGACAATGTGGCTACTTAAGTACTTTTCTTTTCCCTCCCTCCCTCCCATCCTTTTTTATTTGTGATCCTGGGGCCTTTGCACCACTCTACATCCCCAGCCCTTTTTAATTTCCAGACAGGGTCTCACTAAGTCACTAAGTTACTAAATCACTAAGTTGGACTCCAATTTGTGATCTTCCTGCTTCAGCCTCCTACAGTGCTGGTATTATAGGCATGCATCACCATGCCCAGCTGCTACTTTCCATTTGAGAGTTCACACTCCAGGGAATCTGACACAATATGCTGACCCTTCAAAGGCATCTCTTTTGCCAGTGTCATTGAGATCTCTCTTCGGGGACAGAACAATATGGAGAAACTGTCTAAACTTTTTAGACTGAAGGTACTGCTATTTTTTTTTTTTTTTTGTGGGTACTGGGGTGTCGACCTCAGGACCTCGCGCGCTAACAGGCACCCGTGCCGCTGAGCGATATCACCAGCCCCTTTTTCGTATGTGGGTTCCAGGAGTCGAACTCGGGCCCTTGCGCTTGCAAGGCAGGCGCTTACACCGCTGAGCCATCTCACCGGCCCAGGCACTGCTATCTGACAAGTCCAGCTTATCTAATAATTTTCTTTGTGAGATGACATTGTGACTTTACCCTTACTACAAGCAGTTGAATAGGTGGCTCGTTTAGTAAGTAGGTTTTGATTGATCTAGTCCCTCACAATGAAAATGGATTATGCTTTTCCCTCATTTACTCAACTAGTAAACTTCATTTACTCTGAAATTAAGAGAGGGTGTGCTCAGCCCCGAAAGGAAACAACTATAATGTATAGAGGCTGAAAGGGGGGACTCCGAGCTCTTTAAACAAACATCTTAGGACATTTAAGAAATTAATGCCACTAAGAGTTCATCTGGTTTCAAGCTCTTCCTTTCTAGAGGAAGGCAAGTTAGGGAATTCCGGGGAATTGGATTTTGATTATTAGGGCAACAAAAGGTGAAATGGTTAAGAAAGAAAATATAATTATAGGAGAAAACAGTAACAGCTTTTTTGTTATACAGGAAATAAGGAAAATAATTAGTGGTGGGCCAGGAGAGGGACCCCAATTCAATCTTTACAGACTTACTGGGGTGCTGTGAAGGAGCTGATCAGCGGAAACAGTGGCGCCCGCACATGGGTCCTGGAAGGTTTCTCCACAGAACCACCTAAAAGAAATCATTTCCAAATGACTGGGATGGCCACAGGGGTTACCAGGGCCGTGATCTACAACCTGTTGGACAGCTGTCCCCAAGCATCATCCGATAACTGAAGGCATATTGGGGACGATGATTTGCTCCTGACCCTTCTTCCTGTCACCCGTGGCTTCTGTGTAGGAGACTCTGACTACTGCTGTGACCCTGGGAGCGAAAACAGCTAAAGGAACCTCCTAGATCCCACAGGGAAATACTTTCCTTCCAAAATCATGCCAATTGGTTTCCTGGTATGGATTAAGTACTGAAATTGCATCATCTCAGGGTGAGGTTTGGGGATTACTTACAGTAGTCAAGGCTTATTCTTGGGACTGGGTTTGGTCCAGTTGTGGGATGTCACTAACCCCACAATTCTGAGTGCATGGCTCAGACAGGTTGCCATGGAGACCCCAGATGCAATTATGACCCGTCGAGGTGAGGGTGTCCTGCCGTTGGCCATCTCAGCTGGGCTACCCCATGGGCTTCCTGGGCCCAAACTGTAGCTTCCTAAGTCACAGAAGGAAGGGAGGCCACTGGTCCTTGAGAACTTTTCTTTTTAAATTGATTGATTGATCGATTGGCTGATTGAATTCATCATGGGGAGTTGGCACATGTACATAACACATCTTGATTCTTTTTCTGTCCCCTATGCCTCCCCTACCTCCCTGCTCCTTCTGTCTCTTGGTCTCCTTTCCATTTGCAAAAGCTCTATTTCCAATTTTTTTCTTCAATTCTTTTTTTTCACGCCCTTTCCTTTCTCTCTGTCTCTTGTTCCCTTCCTATTTGAAAAAGACCTCCCTAATTCCTATTACCAATCTTTCTATTTTGGGTTTCTCACATAAGTGATATTTAAGTTTGAGTGTCTGATTTCTTTCAGTTAATATTATGGTCTCCAAGTGCATCCATTTTTCTACAGATGACTCAAGTTTATCCTTCTTTATGGCAGAGTAATACTCCATTGGCCCTTGAGAATTTAGAACTGACTGTGTGGAGGGCTCCTCATGGAGTATAAATGTATCATCACTTCTGTTCTGAGGCTGTGTGTGCAGTTGCTTTACCTAGGAATTTCTTTCTTTTTTTTTTTTTTTTGTGGGTACCGGGGGGTCAACCTCAGGACCTCGCGCGCCAGCAGGCGCCCGTGCCGCTGAGCAATATCACCGGCCCCTTTTTCGTATGTGGGTTCCGGGAGTTGAACTCAGGCCCTTGCGCTTGCCGGGCAGGCGCTTAAGCCGCTGAGCCATCTCACCGGCCCATGGAATTTCAATCCTATTCACTACTCAGTACTGAACGAGAAAGTGATCTCTCAAATACTCTAAGATAAACTAATATGGAAATTCCGTGTTAAATTAGTTCACTGCATTTTGGTCTGCAATTAAGTTCTACTGTGAGATACTGATATTATTTTTGTTCAATGTTATCCTCCTTATGGCTTAGTTTTGCTATACTTTGTGGGCCTTCTCACTGAGCTGCATCCCCAGCTCTTTTTGCTTATTTTGAGACAGGATCTTGCTAAGTCACTGAGTTACCCAGCATGGGTTCAAACTCGTGATCCTCCTGCCTCAGCCTCCTAGAGGGCTGGGATTACAGGCATGCACCACCACATCTGGCTTATTATTCTGTTTATTAACTTAGAGAATTTACTAAAGCCAAACTGCACATTTTTGAGTTTTTTTTGTTTTCACTTTTTGTTTGTTTGTTTGTTTGTTTTGAGACAGGGTCTCACTATGCAGTGCAGGCTGGTCTTGAACTCGCTGGCTACACATGGCTACATAAGCGAGTTCAAGGCCAGCCTGCACTGTATAGTGAGACCCTGTCTCGAAAAACAAACAGAAAAATTAGGTTGAATCCTTCCAGCTACTCATAGAGCCCTTACAATATCCCTTTCCATAGTCCTATTCAGGGTGGTGGTGTACGTGTGAATGACGGATAGTATAAATGGACTTTCATCAACAAAAAGGAAAGAGGCCCCGTCCTCAATGTTTCAAATCGTCGCTGAGCTCACACTGTGGTCAGCAGCGGGGCCTTCAGCCGCCGGGAGTGGTCACTCGGATTCCCAAGCCGGCTCTTCCTGAGCGCAGGCTTTCACGCCACATCACATGTGGTGAAGCAGCCGCCACGCCCTGCTAACTGAGGGTGTCAGGGGCCACCCCAGAATGCTGTAGTTCCAATAAAAGCTGGGTTTACTTTTTCAGGCAATAATTTATAAGTGCCACAGGAAGTGAAGTGTAGCTGCCCACTGGCCAGCTTGTGCATGGACGTGGGCCGCCACTCTGCAGGATTTGTCCCTTAAACAAAGGACCTTCCTGAGATGCAGCTCCACAGGCCATCTGCTCAAAAGTTCATCTTTGCCGAGCATGGCAGCGCATGCCTATAATCCCAGCACTTTAGAGGCTGAGGCAGGAGGATCACCCCAAGTTCAAGGCCAGCCAGGGCTACAGTAAATTCAAGGCCACATGAGCTACATAGTGAGACCCTTCCTCAAAAAAAAAAAAAAAAAAATCTTTATGGGAAGCAGGGACCTTTTATAGCATTTTGTCCTCAGCCTCTATTGTATAAAAATTAAACTTCAGATATGAAAATCCTTCAAAACTGTAGATTTATTTAACTAGATAGGACCAGGAGAATTCTAATTTACACAATTAGGACTCATATAATTCATATAACAGAGGACTGCATCTGAAGCAACCCAGAAAATAAGAATGTAATCTGCTCTTTACCTTTCAGAAAGACATTTTTCTTTGGGCAAAGGATCCGAATAGATATTTCTCCAAGGAAAATACTCAAATAGCTAATAAGCTTGTGAAAAGGTGTTCAACAGTAGTCACCAGGGAAATGCAAATCAAAACCACACTGAGCTGCCACTTCATACCAACCAATAGGCCAGGGTGTGTAGCTGGGCATGGTGATGCACACCTGTAATTCCAGCACTCAGGAGGCTGAGGCCAGAGGATTGCCACCAGTTCGAGGCCAGCCTGGGCTACATAGTGAGTTCAAGGCCAGCCTGATCTACGTAGTGAGACCTTGTCTCAAAAAACAACAAACAAATAAAAACAGTACACTAAAGGAGTGGAGGTAGTCACAAAAGACAACATATGATCCCATTTGTATGAAATATTCAGAAAAGTAAATCAATAGAGACAGAAAGTAGCCTAGTAGTTGATTAGGGTATTGAGGAGGAGGAGAACTATAGTTAAAGAGTACTTTTTAAAAATCGATGAATGTGTTCTAAAACAGATTATGTTTATGGTTGCAGAACTATGAGTATATAAGCTCGAGGCCCTGGGTTTGATCCTTAGCACTACAAAGAGAGGGCAGGAGCAGGGGAAGGGAGGAATGGTGGGGGAGACAGAGACAGGGAGGGAGGGGGAGAGAGAGAGAGAGAGGGAGAGAAGAGGGGGAGAGGGAGAGAGAGGGAGAGAAGGAGAGAAGGAGAAAGGGAGAGGGAGGGACGGAGAGGGAGAGGGAGGGGGGAAGAGAGAGAGAGAGAGAGAATTTAAGAGTATTTCTCTAGGTTTCCCATCTCAGTTTTTAATCACCTTGGCTGCCAGAAAATTCTTCCTTGTGTTCAGCCTTATTGTTTTTGCTTATCCTAATCAAAACTTGTTTTGTATTTGGTAGAGCTAGAGAGAGGTAAAAAATTTCCTTGTTCTGAAGCATAAGTCTCCTATCACTGAAAGTCTTTTCCTTTTTCTTTTTTTGAGACAGGGTCTCACTATGTAGCCCAGGCTGGCCTCAAACTTGCCGCGATTCTCCTGCCTCAGCCTCCCGAGTCCTGGGATTACAGGCGTGCGCCACCACACCTGGTTTAAAGTCATTCTTCATCAATTTGGAGGCAGCAATTTCAGTGCCTTTAGCCTCACCTCAGAGGCTCCATTGTTAAACTATTGCTCACTTGCATAACTCTTGGGGTTGCTAACCACTCTGGCCTCAGACCGCCCCCTCTATGAAAGGAGAGTGCTGGACCAGATCTCAAAGACCCTCTCCAGCTCTGAATGAACGTCCTCAGAGAAAGCTTGAACAAATAAAAATGAAGATGTTTTCTAAGCCATTGAAGGCATACTTGTAACCAGTTATGAAAAGAAGCCGGAAGAGGGTTGAGGCGGCCATGTTCTGAAAGCAGCATCAGGTGGCGCAGGCAGGGGTTAGGAGCCCAGAGCTCACTGTTAGGACACAGGGTGAGAGTTGGGGCAGTCACGCAACTCTTGTGTTCATTTCCTCTCATAGAAAGTGGGCATCGTGCATCTGGCCTGCTTGTCTCTAAGAAACGTTCCTGTCGCGTGTTTAAATGACTGGCTGTTATCTTAATGCAAAAGTTACAAAACTATTGTCCGTGTAACTCACAATTGCTCTCGTTGAAACAATTCTTCCCATGGAAGAAACCCACTTTACCTACTTTTTTGACCCATTTTACTTTGGAAATGTCATCTCCTTTTAAGCATAGTGAATGTGGCATAGTGAAATTTAAAGCAAACATGAAAACGAGAAGTTAGTGAAATTATGATGAATGTGAACAAAACTAAGAATATTTTAAAAAGCAATGAAATATTTGCCTTTCAAACTTGACTGTGTAGAAGACTGTTAATTGTAAAATTGTGAAGCATTTTTCTGTTTGACCCTTCCCCCGCCTCTGTATTGATTCTGCTGCGAAGCTGTCTCTTTTCTCTGGTTAGATCTTCGAAACTGAAGGTCAAGGGACCATGTCTAATCTCTCCGGTGCGAAACCGTTACACCTGCAACAATGCCGTGTCCCTGGTGATTGTTCAGCAAATGCTGAGGTTATGTGTTGCCTGGCAGTGAGAGAGATTATACTGCTAAATGTAAATAAGATAATGAAAATTTTGCAGGCTGGAGAGAATTTTCTGAGAACCAGAAAGCTAATTTAAAGTATCTTAGGCAATGACAAGTATCGTATGATAGTCATGAGATCAATGCCATAATAATGAGACTTAGAAAACTGACTATTAGACATAAGCTTTTACACACTGAACAGAAAGCAGGTGGACTGGATGCTTTTCCCAGCGATGCTACCTTTGCTTGAAACTGTGCGGAAGCCCTCCTGTTTGGAATTTGCCTGGAGCCATAGCCAGGTTGCCATCTGTTATGGCTTAGATCTAGAAAGTTCTCCCAAAAGGCTCATGTGTTCAGAGGTGGGGCTTTTGAAAGGCGATTGGATTGTGGGGGTGCTATTATCCCATAGCCCACTTGCTGTTGGGAGGTGGGACCTGGGCAGAGAAGACATGGGTCACTGGGGGTGACCTGTAAGGGTATAAATCTTTCCCCAACTCTTCCTTTCTCTCTCTACTTCCTAGCAGACATGAAGTAAGCAGCTTTCCTCTGTGGCAGGCCCTTCCACCATGACATTTCTGCATTTGAACCTGCTTACCAGGGACTGACACCTCTGAAACCGTGAGCCACAGTAAACCTCTCCTCCTTTAAATTGTGGGTGTCGGGTATGGTGTTTAGGTGAGGAGAAAGTGACTGAGATGCCATCCCTCAGGGGGGGTCAACACGATGTGGGTAATGGTGTTTCTTTTTCCTCCCTTGTAAGATGTTGAGTTATTAAATAGGATGTCTTGGGCAGGTAACAGCAACACTGTGCTAATTATTATCTAACTGGAGTTAGATCCAGGCCTGCCTGAGAGGAAGAACAGACATGCATGGAACTGAGATGGGCATCGTTCCAGGTTCTTCCAGCTGTGGAAGGCCTTCCTAGAAAGAGCCCTTGTTGATCCAAGGCCCTTCCTCGAGAGCAGGGGCAGCATGAGGGCATGCGCATCCATCCCGGGCCAGGAGTGTCCCATGGCTCTGCAAAGCCGGAAGCTGCTTCCAGGGTCTCCTCCCGCAGGTCACCTGGCGTGCTGCCGCTGTTGCTGGGACACTCACTGCGGGACAAGGAAAACCACCGGTGTTCCTCAGTGCAGCAACGGCTCTGCTCAGCAAAGGCTGTGACCTGCTCCGGAGCAGGAGACTCCGGGTTTCTCTTCCTCTTTAAGGTGGCCCAGCTTCCTCCCAAGCTTCTGTTTATGGATGAAGTTCAGCCTGGTTTGGTTGCCCAGTTAGGGAATTAGTACCTCAGTGTGAAGTCCCTGGGTTCAATCGCAGTATCCCCTGGGGCCCCCAACACTCGAAGAAGAATTTCCTGGGCTGCCTATTCAGAGATTTGAATCAAATAGGCAGCCCAAGAAATTCTTTTTTTTTTTTTTTTTCCTTCTTTTTCAGTACTAGGATTGAATCCAGGGCCTTCATACTGAGCTACTGAGCTAACCCACAGCCTTTATAAATAAAAGGAAAAAAAAAGTTTTTTAAAGAGAGAATGTCACTAAGTTGCTAAATTACCCAGGCTGGGCTCAAACTTGTGATCATTCTGTCTCAGCCTCCCAGAGTGCTGGGATTACAGGCAAGCACCACCATGACCAGCAGAGCTTTGATTTTTTTTACTTCAAAAAACAAAAATGAAAGCAAAACACAGGTTTTGCATTTTGCTTTTTTTCCCATGGTGCTGGGGATCAGACGTAGGCAAGCACAAAAACCAGGCTTTGGCTTTTAAGACAACTATTACATGTTTGGCTCAATTAGAAAAAATTTGAGGCTGGGTGTCGTGGCACACACCTATAATACCAGCACTTGGGAGACTGAGGCAGGAAGATACTTGCAAGTATGAGACCAGCCTGGGCTACATAGTGAGTTTAAGACCAGCCTGAAATACATAGTGAGACCTTGTCTCAAAAAAGAAAACAAAACAAAACAACAAAAAAACAAAAAACAAAAAAGAAAAAAGATAAAATGTGAATGTAGAAATGTGGAGATCATGTGCTCATAAGGCAGGTTATAAAACATGTGCAAAATAAAGTCATTTTTAGATCCAAAATATTCTACATTTGACATCACAGTAAGTGTGGTGGAAATGGAAACTCATTATGTGTTTTTTTTTTTTTTTTTTTTTTTTTTGTGGGTACCGGGGGGTCGACCTCAGGACCTCGCGCGCCAACAGGCGCCCGTGCCGCTGAGCGATATCACCGGCCCCTTTTCCGTATGTGGGATCCGGGAGTCGAGCTCGGGCCCTCGCGCTTGCAAGGCAGGCGCCCATGCCGCTGAGCCATCTCACCGGCCCCATTATGTGTTTTTTGCATGTTATAGATTTTTTTTTTTTTTTGGTGGGTACCGGGGGTTGAACTCAGGACCTCGTGCTTGCGAGCAGGCACCCGTGCCGCTGAGCGATATCACTGGCCCTTTTTTCATATGTGGGTACCGGGAGTCGAACTCAGGACCTTGCGCTTGCCAGGCAGGCACTTATGCCGCTGAGCTATCTCACTGGACCTAGATTTTTTACAATGTACAGATATTTTTCTTTCTATATTAATAAAAAGTTATTTAAAATAATGACTATACTAATGGTTCTCTTCTTTCTTTTTTCTTCCTTCCTTCCTTCCTTCCTTTCTTCCTTCCTTCCTTCCTTCCTTCCTTCCTTCCTTCCTTCCTTCCTTCCTTCCTTTCTTTCTTTCTTTCTTTCTTTCTTTCTTTCTTTCTTTCTTTCTTTCTTTCTTTCCTTTTCTTTCTTTTGTGGTACTAGGAATTGAAAACTTTAGCATTGAGCTATACCCCCAGGCCTTAATCTGCTGGAAATAAAATAGGTAAAAATCTGGGAGTCATAGGCACAGGCAAGGATTTTCTGAAAAGAACCCTGCACAGGAAATAATACCAAGAATCAACAAATAGGATCATATCAAATTGAAAAGCTTCTGCACAGCAAAGGAAACAACTAACAGAGTACAAAGACAATCTACTATTCCTCAGACAGAGGATGGATATCTAGAATATATAAAGAACTCAAAAAAATTAGATGCCCCAAATAAAAATATTTTTCTAACATTGAGCCAGGGTCTCTCTCAGTTGCCCAGGCTGGGCTAAAACTTGGGATCCTTCTGCCTCAGTGTACCAGAGTGCTTGAATTACAGGTATGAGCTATCATGTCCAACTCAAATGATTTTTTATTGTGATAAAAAAATACAAATACATAACAACATAACAAACTTTAACTTGGGCCTCCCACTTGCTAGGCTCACATCCTCAGTCCCATTTTAAACTTTTTTTTTAGATAGGGTCTCAATATATAGTCTATACTGGCCTTAAACTCTGTGTAGCTCAGGCTGGCCTCAAACTTGTGATCCTCCTGCCTCAGCCTCCCAGAGTGCTGGGATTACAGAGTGGGCCACCACGCCTGGCTTCCATTTTGAGCATTACCGAGAGTACAGGTCAGTGGGATTAGTGAGGTTATCACCACCATCCGTCCCCAGAATCTCTTCATCTTGTAAAACGGAAACTGTACCGATTAGCACTAATTCTCCAGTCTCCCCTCCCTAGTGGCCTAGTGGCCTAGTGGCCCTTGAGGTCTACCCACACTGCTGTTTGTGTCAGTCACGTGTTCCTTTCTGTTGTTGAGCAGCATTTCACTGTAGAGATGTTCTGTAGTTTCTTCGGCCATTCAAATGTTGATGGACATTTTGGTTGTTTCCAACTCTCGGCTGTTAGAGCTATGATGAACATGGTTGTAAAGGGTTTTGTGTGGATCTCGACTTCTCTGAAATAGTTCCTAGGAGTACAATTGCGGGATTTAATGGTAAGTGGATGTTTGATTTTAGAAGAAACTGCCAGCTTGTTTTCCAGAGTGGCTGTATGATTTTACACTTCCAGCAATAATGCATAAAAAAAAAAAATCCAGTCTTTTTGTATCCTCACCAACATTTGGTATTGCTATTAAAAAAAATCTTTAGCTGTTCTGATAAGTGTGTAGTGATAAATTATCACTGTTTTAAACTTTTTATTTTTATTAGTGCCTGTTTGCGGTACTCGATGACTGTCATCGTGGGGAGCTGGTGCACGGGCGCGCAGCTTCATTCTTTTTGCCTCCTCTTCCCCTCCCTGTATCTCTTGGTTTTCTTGCATTTCTCAAAAGAACTATCTCCCTGCTTCCTGTTATCTGTCTGTATCTTGCCCTTTATTTATAATGTGGGTTTCTTTTGTAAGAGAAACCACGTGAGAGTCAAGTTTGTGTGTCTGATTTATTTCACTTAACATTATCGTCTCAAGGTGCATCCATTTTCCTACGAATGACTCAAGTTTATCTTTCTCAATGGCAGAGTGGATGGATCCATGGTGTGCAAACACATTTTCTTTGTCCATTCATCTGCTGATGGACATATAGTCCACTTCTGAGATTTAACTGTTATGGACTGTGCTGCTATGCACACGGGCGTGCGTTTATCACTTTAATATGATTTTGCACTTCCTTAGTGGCTGGTGATACTGAACATCATTGGGGGAATGATAGTGTTCTGTCTTCTGACTTAAGTAGTGGATTCCTAATTTATTTATTTATTTATTTATTTTGGCTTTTTTGAGACAGGGTCTCACTATGTAGCCCAGGCTGGCCTCGAACTCACAGCAATCGTCCTGCCTCAGTCTCCCGAGTTCTGGGATTACAGGCGTGCGCCACCACGCCCGACTGTGTAGTGATTACCTTAGAGTTGGTTTTTTTTTTTTTTTTTTTTTGGTGGGTACCAGGGGTCGACCTCAGCACCTCGTGCACCAGCAGGCACCCATGCCACTAAGCGATATCACCGGCCCTTTTTTCGTGTGTGGGTACCGGGAGTCGAACTCAGGACCTTGCGCTTGCCAGGCAGGCACTTATGCCACTGAGCTATCTCACCGGCCCTAGAGTTGGTTTTTAAACTATGAGTAGATCCTTTATACACAGCTTGGTGATTGATTCATATTTCACAGAATAATAATTAAAAAAAGAAGAGATAGCTCAGTGGCATAAGCGCTTGCCTGGCAAGCACGAGGTCCTGAGTTCGACTCCCGGTACCCACATAAAAAAAAAAAAAGAAAAGAAAAGAAAAAAAAGAAGAGCACTGAGATGAGTGTTTGGAGATATCGCCTTACATCTTTTTTAGAAAAAGCGAAGCAGGCCCGAGGAAGGCCCTGGAGCAGCCTCGCTTGGGGTAGAGCAGGCAGTGGGGGCGGGGCCTGCGTGAAGCCCATGCTGTTTCCGTCTGCCCGCGGCACCTCCACGCAAACAGCCTTCCAGAAAGCAAACAACCTTCCACAGCAGCCCGACTGGAATAAGTGAAGCACTGAAAAAAGGAAAATTAAATATGCATATTCATTCCATGGGCGCTTTATGTACTGCACAGTGGAACACTCGTATCAGAGTAAGTTGAGTAGCAAGAACCCCCACTTCACCACCAGTAATTAGGAAGGGTTTGAAGAAGTGGAAATTTACGAGCCTTTTAAAAGACTTCTTAGGCAGGGTGTGGTGGCACTCACCTGTAATCCCAACACTCCAGAGGCTGAGGCAGGAGGATTGCCTCAAGTTTGAGGCCTGCCTGGGCTACATAGTGAGTTCCAGATCAGCCTGAACTACACAGCAAGACCCTGTCTCGAAAAAAAAGAACCTAAAAAAAACAAACAAACCCCCCAAACAGGCTCCTTAGGATGCTTCCAAGAGGAAGTAGGGATGGGCAAGGCGTTGTTTCATGTCATTAAATGGCTGTCTGTATGGTGCCGTTCTTCAGTTAGAAAGGAGAGAGGCAGGCAATGTAGAGGACATTAGCATAGCACGTTGCGTTCGTTTCCTAGGGTTGTCAGAGCAAAGCGTCACAAACTGGGCGGTGTAAACCGCAGAAAGATACTATCTCACAGTTCTTAAGGCTACAAGTCTGAGATCAAGGAAATCAGATCAAAATATGTTAGGAAGATGCTCACCAGCAGTTTCTGGAGTCTGCTCATGGTTATGTAGACGTGTGTGGAAATGCAGACGCGGGGCTGCTGTGTCCCAGCTCTCCTGGCTTAGTGACAGCATCCTCCAAACCGTCTTTCTGGCTCCTTTCTCGGATCCTCCTCACTCATTGTTTTCGACCTAGACACTCTTTGTTGAAGCTAACAGCACTGTTATAAGCACACTACATAGGTACCCCTTCTACGGTTTCCTTTTTTAAAATTTAAATTTAAGCCTGGTGTGATGGTGCACGCCTGTAATCCCAGCACTCAGGAGGCTGAGGTAGGAGGACTGCTTCGGGTTTGAGGCCAACCTGGACTACATAGTGAGCTCAAGTCCAGCCTGAACTACATAGCGAGACTCAAAAAACCCCAAACAAAACAAAACAAAACAAAACCTTACATTTAAATTTTTATTACTACATGTTTGCAGTATATAATGATTACTTCACTGTGGGGAGTTGGTACCTGTATATAATACATCTTAATTCTTTTTATGTGTTCTCCTCCTCCCTCCTTCTCTTGGGCTTTTACCATTCATCTAATAACCCTATAAAGTAGGAATGAATGTTATTCGCATTTCACAGGCGAGGAAGCAAAGGCGTGGAGCAGCTGAGTGACTTGTCCCTGTTTCTGAGCTACTCTCCAATGAGAAGAGCAGCAAACCCAGGCATTCTGATGCTAGGGCCGATGTTCATAAGCACATAAGAACTGTAAAACAGCAGCCAGCAGTGATGGCACACACCTGTAATCTCAACACTTGGGAGGCTGAGGCAGGAGGATTGCCTCAAGTTTGAGGCCAGCCTGGACTACATAGTGAGTTCAAGGACAGCAAGCCTGAACTACATAGCAAGACCTTGTCACAAAAAACCAAAACAAAACAAAGTAAAATAGCAATTATAGTGAGGTTTTGCACAAACATGAGCAAAGTGCTTTCTACATTCCTTGGCACACAGTAGGTGATGTGTGTTACTTTTCTTTCTTTCCTACATCCCTCTTCTTCCTTCGACTTGTTACTTTGTGACTTGGGCATTATCTGGGAGTCATAACATAAAGTTTGCTATGGTTAAGAATTTATATGAAGCATTGAAGTTGGCCAGTTCTTGGAGTTTTTCCCTTGTTAGATTGAGAAAGAGCCCAAAAGAGAAAACTTACTTGAAAAGGTGACATAGTTTTCAACAGTGCTACATTTCATTTGAGCCAGCTCTGGAGATTCTTAGTAATAAGAGCACAAAGATGTTCACAGACTTCATGATGTTTGACTTAGTTGTGAAGTTTAAAACATGCTGTCAAAACAATTTTGCTCCTAATTGTATCTGAGGGAAACAAGGTATTTTTCAGGTCATATCCAGATTTTGGTAGCAATGCACAGTTTTTTGAAAATTAAACAGGGAATGCTTTTGAGGATGGAGACTGTTAGATTAGGGATTTGGTTTTTCCTGACTTACAAACTAAAAGTGAGTCTTTTGGTGTTTCATGGATGCTGGCAATAAGTGAAGATTTGGTGTCAGAGATAAAGGACTCTGGGACTCATGGCAAAGCAGGCACCCTGAGCATTTGCACATGTGCCACAGACTCTTTGCTTCCAAGACCTATGGGGATGGTGTGGCCCGAGTGAGTGCTGCCCATGCAGCTAGGAAACACTGCACGTGGGACTCCACCACTTTTAGAGCAAGTGATAAGCAAGCCTGCTCCTTGTCCCTGCAAAGACAGTTTCAGTTAGGGTTCACTAGAGGAAGGGATATAATATAATATAATATAATATAATATAATATAATATAAATATTATATTTGCAATAGCCACCTTACAGTCAGGTGTGGAAGACTGCACAATAGCCATCCGTGTGCTGGAGACCTGGAGGATCCAGTCAGAAGTCGAAAGCCTGGAGCTCTCAAAAGCAGAGTCCCACATGAATCCAAAACAGGAAGCGGAAGGGTCTGCCCTGGAAGCCTGGAGACAGATGTCCAAAGGCGATGGCGCAGACTGGAGCTTATCCAAAGAAGCAGAAGCGAGACTTTCTGCTTCTTTGCCTTTTTATTCCATCCAGGCTACAAGCCTATTGGTTGGTGCCACCCACACCCAGGCTGGGTCTTCCCTCTTCAGTAAGTCAGACACGCCCAGAACTGTGCTAAACCAATCAGCTAAATTCAAGTTGACACCACAGTTAACCTCACAGACACCTCACACGTCTCTCACAGTTACCAGCAGGATAAGCAACCCTGAGAAACGGCCTGAGAAAAAAGACAAACAGTGATGAGAAAACTTCATCAATGGCAAAGTGATTGTTAGTGGTGGCTGGCATAGCAATGAAGAAACTGCTCTAGCAATCTGGGCAAATGGCAAGCAGTACCAAGGAGTGGCATAACAATTTGCAAGACTTTTGTTTGTAATAACTTGGAAGACAGCAAATGTTGCTAGTATACTTTTCAGTTGGCTAAAGAAATGTTGAAAGTGTCAGTTTGTTGATCCTAAATGCAGATGATGGGGAATAAGAAAAGAGAGATGAGAGGGAAAAAAAAGCAGTGGTTTAATTTGCAAGAAGAATTTAGAGAAAATATAAAGGATCGAAGCTTTTCTGGCTTGGAAAGTAAAGTTGTCTATCATCCCTGATCTCCATAGCCACTAAGAGAGCCTTGAAATGAAAGGAAACCTGGGGCTAAACCCCAAATGAAGGGGATAGCTGGGACCTCAGTGCCTGTTAGACTCTCAGTAGACAAAAGGACATTGCTCCACTGTGCCTGACTTAGGACCCAAAGTAGAAAGAGACTTGTCTCAGAACAATATAAATGTGTCTTTTGCCATACTGAATAGACCTATAGTAGGCACAGGAAGTCCACAAAAATTTCAGGGAAGTTTTACTGGCAAAAGCACTGCCAGCTGGGCATGGTGGCGCACACCTGTAATCCCAGCACTTGGGAGGCTGAGGTAGGAGGATCGCTGTGAGTTTGAGGCCAGCCTGGACTACATAGTGAGTTGAAGGTCCTGAACTACACAGCGAGACCCTCTCTCAGGAAAAAAAAAAAAAAAAGCAGGGCTCTCTACTGTCTGTTTAGTAGGAAACAGACTGAGAAAGCTACTCAGCTGCAAAATGGAACATTTTCTTTTCTATTTCTCTTCTTCTTTTTGGCAGTACTGGGATTGAACCCAGGGCCTTTGTACATCCCCAGCCATTCTTACTTTTTATTTTGGCACAGGGTCTTGCTGAATCACTAAGTTGCCCAGGTTGAGCTTGAACTTGTGAGCCTCCTGCCTCAGCCTCCCAGGGCCCTGGGATTACAGGCATGGGTCACTATGCCTGGCTGAAACATTTCTTCTAGGAAAAAAAGACTGCCTGAAAGGGCTGAGCTACAAGCCCAGAGTGTAGTGTAGAGCTAAGAGCCACTTAGAAATAGGGCTGTGAAGAAGAACCTAGAAGCTTTCCATTCTTCCAGTGTAGGGAAGACCTGGCCACATGGCCCCAGCTGAATTTCAGAATTGCCATGGAAAAATGACTCCTATATTGCTCCCACCCACCCCTCTTTTGAGACAAGGTCTCACTATATAGTCCAGGCAGACCTCAGACTCACAGCAAGCCTCCTGCCTCAGCCTCCCAAGGGCTGGAATTACAGGTGTGTGCCACCACACCAGTCTCCCACTTCCCCCTTTTCAATAAGAGCGCTTCTGTGCTTGTCCTGCCTCCCAGGATATTTGGGCGTGCGGCGGGTGGAAGCCTTTCATTGCATAGCTGTCTCTGAGGACATGAACTGCAGGAGCCCCGTGCAGATGATGAGCTCTCAGACTTGAGGAGGAAGCCATGATCAGAAGAGACATTTGGGCATCCAGGAGTGGAGGTGAGCGTGTTTTTTTTGTTTTGTTTTGTTTTGTTTTTTTTAATGTGGGTACCAGGAGTCAACCTCAGGACCTCACGCTTGCCGGGCAGGCACTTGTGCTGCTGAGCTACCTCACCGGCCCGAGCATGTTTTTCATGTAAGAGGAAAATAAACAATTGTGGTCAGGTGGAAGAGGATGGTGGATTGGAAAACGTGACCATGATGTTTTGGTGGCTTTCCCACGGAGAGGTGGAGGTTATTCTCCCCTGCCCTCCCTGCCCTGTGACTGGGCTGGCTTGATATTTGCAGCTCTGACTCCCGGAGTACAGCGGCGGTGATTCTACACAGCATCCTGGACCAGGCCTCGGGAGAGATCGTGTCCCTGCTCTCGCTCTCTGGGAACGAGGTGCTTTTGTGAGAGGTGCAATGTGCCGCCCGCTAGATGAGCCTGCTGGAGGCACGTGGCTCCATTCAGAGACAGAACCTGTTACCAGACATCCTTAGGCCATTTTGTGCCATTTGACCCTGGTTTAAGCCGCTGAGTTCTGATGTGGTTTGTCACGGCCCCAAGGTAAGTGATGCAGATGCTCTTCACGCACATCATCACAGGCCTGAAACCTGTTAGGTTTATTTCTAGATGTCCCCCCAGTGCCTCATGTGCTCATAGGTGAGGCTTTGGGGAGTGATGGATCATGGGGCGTGAGCTGGGAGGGTCTATCTCCCTCCCTCCTCCTTTGATCGCACTCTGCTTCCTGCCTGCCATGCCATGGACTGTTTCTCCTCTGCGACGCCCCTCTGCCATGCTGCCCTGCCTTGGAGCCAGCCAAACCTCTACAAACTGTGAGCCAAAATAAACTTTTCCCCCTTTAAACTGTGGGTGTCAGGTGCTGTGTCTCAGCAACGAGAGAGTAACTAAGACAAAACCCTTCTGAAGGAGTCTCCCAACTACAGTACTTTAGAAATCTGGGTAGTATCACGAAAAGCTGGCCATTCAGACCGTACTCTTTAGTAGCTCTGCTCTTAGGCAGACACAATGGCACTATGTACATGTATTCACCAAGATGCATGTAAAATGATGTGCATAGCCACCCCAAACTGGTAGCATCCCAAACTTCCATCAATGCTCAAATAGGTAAATCAATTGTGATATGTTTATGCAGTAGAAAGCTACATGGAGGACTGGTGATATAGCTCAGCGGCATAAGCGCCTGCCTGGCAAGTGCGAGGTCCTAAGTTTGACTCCGGTACCTGCATAAAAAAAAAAAAAAAAAAAAAAAAGCCAGGCCAGGGATATAGCTCAGTGGCACAGTGCCTGCCTGGCAAGCGCAAGGTCCTGAATTTGATTTCCAGTACAAAAAAAACCAACTGCAAAAGAAAATATGATTAGGAGTCAGATAGCAGGTACCTTTCTAGGAAGGGGTGAGTAATGACTGGAAGTGGCCCATAGTGGCTTCTGAGGGTCTGGTAAGGATGTATTTTATATGGGTTGGATTACATGTGTTCCTTTTGTGATAACCCACTGGTCTTTAGACTATGCTTTATGCACTCATGTGTATATATGCTATACTCTGTATTTTTTAAAAAATATTTTTAAAAAAGAGGATCCTGAAAATAATTTATCAAATGATAAATTTAGTTTTCTCCCCGCAAACCTGGGATGCTCCAATTTACATATCACACTATTTCCAGGAGAGCATTCACTTTTACTTTGTCAAATTTTTTCTTGAGACAGCACTGATCTCTCTTTTCTCTCTTGTACCTGAATCCTGTTTTTGTTTTTGTTTTGGTACCAGGAATCGAACTCAGGACCTTGTGCTTGTCGGGCAGGCGCTGTGCCACTAAGCTATGTCCCCGGCCCCCCAAATTCTGTTTTTACTTCAATAATCTCTATCACATATGAGTAGCATCCTTTAATAATTTTTATATGTTATAAATTTCAGGAGAAGAGAATACATTTGCCACAGACGATTTCATGTAAAGTCATCCTGTAGCCAAAGCAGAAGTGGTAGGAGGAAACTGCAGAAAACGAAGATGAAATAAGCTGGGGACTGATTATGAAATATCTTGAAGTATGTAAGATTTTACACTTTATTTTTATGTACTAATAAAAACTCAATCACCTTGGTATTTTACACAGACAATGAGATATCTGTGTTAAGCACAAGAGAGTTGCTCTCTGGTCTCATCTCTAAAAATGCCTCCAAGCGAAAGTAAAGAGGTGGGCGAGGTGGCACATACCTATAATCCCAGCTACTCAGGAGGCTGAGGCAGGAGGGTCCTGTGTTTGATAGGCAATTTAGGGAGATCCTGTTTCAAAATAAAATGAAAAAGGGCTGCAGGTATAGGTCAGGGCTCCCCAGGTTCAATCACCACTACCTGCTCCCCGTCCCAGAAACTGTATTTGGATAGACTGGGGACATCTGCAACGCTGAGCCGCAGTGGGTGAGGCGGGCAGCCAAACCCAGGGCCGGTGAGGCATGGGCTAGATGTAGACAAAACCCTTCTGAAGGAGTCTCCCAACTACAGTACTTTAGAAATCTGGGTAGTATCACGAAAAGCTGGCCATTCAGACCGTACTCTTTAGTAGCTCTGCTCTTAGGCAGACACAATGGCACTATGTACATGTATTCACCAAGATGCATGTAAAATGATGTGCATAGCCAGAGACGGCGCAGACCTCTCAGGAAGTCAGCAGAGCAAAGCTGGCAGTGCTTAACTGGGAACAAAGGGAACACACAGACCTGCCGTGTTTGCTAGGAGCAGTGTGCCAGTGAAGCGGAGTCAGGGAGAACCCTGTGTTATATGCGGGACTGTGGTCACCTGTCTGCCTGGGGGTCGGGGGGACCCCACCCCCAACCCCTGAACCCCAAACTCCAGCGGAGCCCTGTGTCACAGGACTGTAATTGTGAGTCTAATATTCTGGGCATCTCCCACGGTATTTGTGCAGTTATATAGTATAAAAGGAAATCAATCAATCAACAGTGATTAACCACAAAATCAGTCATTTATAACTTGTTACTTGGAACAAATTGTAGCAAGCAGCCATGGTAACCATACTAGAATGACACCGGGAGAAAGAACAGGCAAGGAGGAAGACAAAAGCCGGTGAAAAGTTCTCATCAGGAAAATGTTGCCTCGGGGCAAATGACAACTGTGGTCACACTGAGCCCTGGTAAAACACTGAACAAGAGCGGGGCATGGTGGTGGCCACCTGTAATCCCAGCATTGTGGAGACTCAGGCAGGAGGGTTGCCAGTTCAAACACGGACTGGGCAATTTAACAATTTAGGGAGATCCTGTCTCAAAATAAAAAATAAACCAGGCATGGTAGCAGACTCCTGTGATTCCAGCACTTGGGAGGCTGAGGCAGGATTCACATTTGAGGCCAGCCTGGACAAGCAAGATCCTGTCTCAAAATAAAAGTAAAAAAAAAATATATATATATATACAAGGGTTGGAGATGTAGCTCAGTGCAAAGGCCCTGGGTCCTACTGCAGTACTGCAAAAATGAACAAAACAAAACAACAAACAAGGTCCAGTGATATAGCTCAGTGGCATAAGCACCTGCCTGGCAAGCGCGAGGTCCTGAGTTTGACTCCTGGTACCTGCATAAAAAACAAAAACAAAAACAAAATGAAACACAAAAAAACTGAAAAAGAATTACTGCTTGATTCAATTGTGTCTATAAAACGAGCTCAGAGAATAGAGGAAATTCAGGAAAACACAGTAGGATGACAGAAAGAGAAGAAACATCGTAAACTAGCAGACTAAAGAGAAAAAATATTTGCTATTATAGAAATAAAAGCCTCAATAAAAGTAGCTCAAAGGACTGCACAGATGGCATATGGAGAAAAGTAAATAGTGTAACATAAATGAACACACGAAGGGTTACAGAGAAACAGATCTGTGGATGACAGAGATATTTAAATATGCCTATGAAGTATGATCAAAATAGATGGTGAATGTTTACATTTTAAAAAATTATTAGTTTAATCCCCCTCAAAAGAATCCCCCAGCTTTGAACACATCTATCCCATCCTTTTTGCCGCTTTCTGAAGTTAAGTTCGGAAAGTCTTTGGTGAGTGTCTTTAGTAGTAGTCGTGGCCGCCTCGAAGTTTTGAATGGATTTAAAACATTTACTTTCTTCCATGTTCATTTTGACTTGGGCAGGAGCCAGAAGTCACACAAAGTGCCAGGTCCGGTGACTAAGGTGGAGGAGGACACAGTGTCATGCTTTTTACAAGCCTGCCTTCCCATTGGATGGCACTCGGCAGCAGGTATACCATTTTTTGTCTTTTTTATTTTTTTATTTTTATTAGTACCTATTTGCAGGACATAGTCATTACATTCATTGTGGGGAGTTGGAATGTGTACATAACATGTTTTGATTCATTTTACTTGTTCCCCTCTCTCCCTAAACCTTCCTTCCATCTCTTGCCTCCTTCCCTTCCTATTTGCAAAAGATCTATCTCCCTGTTTCCTATTATCTGTCTTTTCTTAGCTCTTTAAATTATTTGTACTTTAGATTTCTCATATAAGAGGAACCATGTGATATTTAAGCTTGCGTGTCTGATTTCACTTAACATTACAATCTCAAGGTTCATCCATTTTCCTACAAATGACTCAAGTTTATCCTTCTTTATGGCAGAGTGGTGCTCCATTGTATATAAATATGTACGACCTTCTCCTCATTCACTCATCTGTTGATGGACGTGTAGGGTGTTCCAAGATTTAGCTACTGTGAGTTATGCTGCTATAAACATGGGTGTGCATATATTGCTGCAATATGATGTCTTTAACTCTTTCAGGAACATACATAGAAGTGGTATAGCTGGGTCATCAAATGGAATTTCTAGGTTTTTATTTATTTATTTATTTATTTATTTATTTATTTATTTATTTGTTTGTTTGTTTATTTTGAGACAGGGTCCTGCTTTGTAGTTCAGGCTGGCCTTGAACTCACTATGTAGCCCAGGCTGGCCTCGAACTCATGGCAATCCTCCTGCTTCAGCCTCCCAAGTGCTGGGATTATAGGTGTGCACCACCACACCTAGCTACCCAGCTAGTTTCAGTTTTTTGAGGAATCTCCTTTCTGATTTCCACAGTGGTTATATTAGTTTACAATCCCACCAATGATGGCTTTTATATTTGTATTTATATATATTTTTTGAAGATGGTGGAGTGGTGAGCAACAGAGAAAGAGCCTCTCTGAGATTTGATGTCCAAACACTGGAATATAGCAGTGTGAGGAAGAGAAGAAGGAGGGAAGTGGGTCCCTGGGGCCCAGGAAGGATCTGAAGTGAGAATTGAAGCCTATGGGAAGAGTGAAGAGAGAGATTTCAATGAAGAAGAAGGAGGGGGCAGGCAGTGTTTTCTCCCTGAGCCCGGACTCGCTTCACGGGAGGGGCAAAGTGAAACTGTAGATGCACAGGGACTGCTGGACCCTCAGAGGCCTCCACGGAGAAACACACCAGTGGGGCAGAGTAGTGGGTGCAGTGGACGCAGTGGAGTGTGGTGGCTGGCGAGTTGTCCCATTTGGACCCCCTGCAAGAGACTGTGATTGGCTGGGGGCCATCTTGGAGAGAGGCAAAGTGAGCTTGGAACTCAGGGCACCTGCTAGCTCCAGTTAGTGGCTCCCAGCCAAGTTCAAACCTGCAGCTGGCGATGGACTTCAGCAGGTGGAGCAGGTCTGGTTCCAGCCTTGCAGCCTGAGGCCAGACTGAACTTCAGTAGAAATAGGGGTGCAGGCTCACTGGGACCATCCTCTACCCCACCATGGAGCTGCTGCTGGCTTACTGGGCTTGATCAATGCAGATCTGAACTCTGTCTGCCCATGTTGTCTACGAGTGGCAGCAGAGACACACCTTGAAGTGGACATCTTTCTTTTCTTCTTTCTTTATTATTTTTCCTCGTTGTTTTTCTTGTTTTTATGAGTGTGAACATGGTTTCTACTTTTATTGCTGCTGTTCTGTTCTGTTCTGTTCTGTTCTGTTCTGTTCTTGTTTTTATTTCTTCCTTCCCTCTTTCCCTCTTGTCTTCTACACCAGTTTCTCAAAGTTTGAGTGATCCTCCTTTCTTCTCTAGCCCTTGCTTCTAATCTCTTCCTCTTCTATTATTTCTCTATTTTTCCCCCAACCCCTTTCAGATTTTCTCCACTGAGGGTAAAATTGGCATATCGAAGGCTTACTTACTGCATACAATTTTCTGGTTCGTTTTAGATTTTGTTATATAACCACAAATCTAGTTCATATGGTTAAAGGTGGCAAATTAATAGTTACCTCAGTTTGTCATTTTCTAGGATGCTCTTGTTATTGCTGATTGTATCACTTTAACCAAAGTGACATACTTGTTCTAACCAATTGTTCCTGGTATATGAAGACTAAGATTGCCTAAGGGTCATAAAGAATACTACAGGCCAGTGCCAAAGAACCAGGGACTGGGCCAAGTAGGCAGCAACTTCTTATCCCCAATAAATTAAAGAGGTAGGGTCTTGCAACAGACTCAAAACCCAAAAGCCAGCTACACCTGGAAGATACCTCTGAGAAGCAGTCATTTCCTAAATGTTCTAAATGCCAGCAATAAAACAACTCACCATAGGCAATTTACAAGCATCAAGCCAGGAATTAAACTAAAAAACAAAAGAAAAAGAAAATGAAAAGACACTTAAAAAAGATGCAACCCCAGATGTCCAGCTCAACATGGCAAACCCAGGGGACAATAAGGTGGACAATTTGAAAGCCAGCCACCTAGACTCTCTGATGTGGTAACAGTGGAAGTAACAAAGCAAATGAATGGGGCTCTGGAAAAAAAATCAAATCAGAAATAATTTCTCAGATAACTACAGAGATGGTGACCATAATGAAAGACTCTAGAGCAGACACAGATTTAAAAAAAAATAGAGGAGCTCAGGAAAATGATGGAAATCATGAAACCCAACATAGGAAAGAAAGGGAATCCATAAAACAATTCAAACAGATATCCTGGAGATAAAAATTCCATTGAAAGTATATGCAGCAGGATGAGCCAGTGTGAGGACAGAATCTCAGACATAGAAAACAGGATTGCAGCTAGTGATCATGAAAAGAAAGATTTCTTAAAAATAGTGAGGGACCACAAGAAATCAATCCAGCAGCTGCTAGATGATGCAAAGAAGAATAACATAAGATTGATTGGAGTCAATGAGAAAGTAGGAGATAGTGCAAGTGATGTAAAAAACCTGTTCACAGGAGTCATGGCAGAAAATTTCCCTGGCAGGGAAAAAGAATTCAACATACAGATAAGTGAGGCATATAGAACTCTATTAGCTGTGATCAAAACAAAAACAAAAACAAAAAAACACAAAAAACAACTACACCAAGACATATAATACTCAAGATTCCAGAAATTCAACACAAGAACAGAATAGTAAAAGCTGTTAGGGAAAAGAAACAAATCACCTATAAAGGAAAGCCCATCAGAATCACAGCAGACTTCTTAACACAAACCCTCACATCAAGAAACATGGAGTGAGGTATTTCAAGTCCTAAAAGAAAACAACCTCCAACGCAGATTGATGTAACCCTCAAAACTATCTTTCAAAATTGATGGAAACATAAGATACTTTCATGACAAAGAACACCTGAGGAAATTCATGAATACCAAACCAGCTCTCCAAAATGTTCTGAAGGACATTGTAGAAAGAGATAACAAGGACTACAACTCCATGAATCCCAACAGAAGGAATCCACCAGGCAAGGCAGACAAACAGAGGGGGAAAAAAAGGGAGCCAACAACAGGAAAATAACATGACAAGGACAAGTCAATGCACATCAGTTATAACCACCAATGTTAATGGTCTCATTCACCAATCAAAAGAAACAGATTGGCAGAATGGATCAAGAAGCAAGATCCAACAATATGCTGCACATAAGAAACACATTTAATTCAAAAAGAAATTCATAGACTGAAAGTCAAAGGATGGAAAACAATACTCCATGTGACAGGAACCCAGAAAAAAGCAGGGGTAACTATTCTGTTTGCAGACAAAGTGGATTTCAAGCCAACTGATTAAGAGAGATAAAGAAGGTCACTACATCCTTGTAAAGGGAACAATCCAAGAGGAAGAGTTAACAATCATAAATATATATGCACCAAATACCAGTGCACACAACTATATAAAACAAATATGAATGGACATGAAAAATCAAATAAAAGAGAAGAAAGAAAAATCATATAAGCACTAATACAACTGTAATGGGGGATCTCAAGACCCCGCTGTCACAAATAGATCAACTAGACAAAAAATCAACAATGAGATATTAGAACTGAACCAAACTTTTGAACAAATGGACTTAGTAGATGTCTACAGTGTTCCATTCCACAACATCAGCATACACATTCTTCTCAGCTGCACACAGACATTCTCCAAAATAGACCATATGTAGCTCACAGAACATGCTTAAGTAAATGCAAAGGAAATGAAATTATCCCATGCATACTTTTTTTTTTTTTTTTGAAAGAGAGGCTCTATGCAATTCAGACTGGACTCAAACTTGTGATCCTTCTGCCTCAGCCTCTTGAGTGCTGAGATTAGAGGTGTGTGCTACCACACTCAGCTTCATCTTTCTAAATTTTGCATGGTGAAAGAAGATGCTTCATTATTATTTTTATTGGGATATCCTCAATTGGAGAGCTGCCTTTTCTTGTACTTTTTTGGGGGGACGGAGAAAGGGTCTCACTATGTAGTTCAGGCTGGTCTTGAACTCTTGACCATCTTTCTGCCTCAGCCTCTGAGTGCTAGGATTATAGGCATGTGCCCCGATGCCCAGTTGTACTTTTTTAGATCATTTATATCTCCTACTTTATTAATTACTATTCATTCTCTGGTTATTTTTCTTCACTCTATTATATTGTAAAGGCATATAAGTAAATATTGAATGCCAAGGAACCTTCAGCATTAAGCAGTAGCTAGATTATATTTAATTATAATCTCAATTTTGGAAGGGTCCTAAAGGAAAACTGCATGAGCTTGCCATTCCATTTTCTTTTCTAAAGAGAGTCTGAAAATAGCAATGAACAGATCTGTTTCCCTTCCATTTCCACAGGCCCCTTGGGAAATTCTAAGTCATCCAGGGGAAGGAGTGTGGTCACACAGATGTGCTGGCCTGCTCTGCAGGTTTCTCTTGCTTTTGTAGTTTCTGCTATGAGTGAGGATCAAATTGCCTTGATAGCTGCACCCCAACGCCCTCGGAAGGCAAGAAGCAGAGTTGAAGCATAGCAAAGCGACCTTTCACATTTTCTTGCACTCCGCTGGTCGAATGACTGAGGGATGAGCAGGAAGGGGTTCGCTGGCTCGCAGTCTGGTCAAAGTGTAGTTGCACAGGCAGATGTGATTTCAGAGAGTAAGGGTGGAGACAGGAGTGATGGCGCACGTCCGTAATCTCAGCACTTGGGAGGCTGAGGCAGGATCGCTGTGAGTTCCAGGCCAGTCTAGGCTACATAGTGAGACCCTGTCCCCAAACAAAGCAAAGCAAAGCAAAGCAAAACAAAACAAAACAAAACAAAACAAAACAAAACAAAACAGTAGGGCCGGTGAGACGGCTCAGCGACTTAAGCGCCTGCCTTGCAAGCGCGAAGGCCCGAGTTCGACTCCCGGAACCCACATACGAAAAAAGGGGCCGGTGATATCGCTCAGCGGCACGGGTGCCTGTTGGCGCGTGAGGTCCTGAGGTCGTCCCCCCGGTACCCACAAAAAAAAAAAAAAAAACAAAAAAAAAAAAAAAAACAAAACAGTAAAGTAGTGAGGTGCTTACAGCAGATTATGGGAAGCTCTCATTTCTGAGCATCACTTCTCATGTATGATTACTATGTGATTGTGTTGGGTTGCAGGTATTTAGCAAAGTCCTGATAAATCCAGATTGAGTGAATATTAACTATCATTGCCCTTTGACAGTCCTCAGTGTAGAACAGTGTCCTAGAGGTTCCTCGTGATTCTTCTTGCCATACTCATAGGAAACAGTGGCCTGCGAGCTGGCAAAGCTCCCACAGTTAGCAGGCAGCAGAGCCAAGCCTGGAGCTAGGCTCAACACCCACGCTGTGCTCTCAGTACCACAACGCTGTTAGGTTCCTTCTTGCTCCCTGTGAACTGTGTTACACTCCGTTCCTCCCTAACCAGGTCCGCCCTATCGCCTTAGCCCCTGCAGCCACGCATTTTGGTGGCCTCTCCAAAGCCCGTTCCTCTCCTCTGGGTGGCGCGGTGTACTCTGGGAGGTGATCGCAGCACAGGGCGGGTGCCTGGTTCTGAGACCATAGTCGGCCCCTCTTGCCTGGTGGCCCGGTTTGCGGACAGGTGAGCGACCTCACTGTGCCACAGAAGCGTCGCTGGCGACTTCATCCAGGGAGGGAGGAGGAAATGCCACCCCTTCTTGCCGGCTGGGCCGGAGGAGGTGCTCCCCTTCCTGTGGGCTGCCCTTTGGGCCCAGCAAGAGGCAGCTCAGAACAGCGACGGTAAATAACGTGGAGGGCGCTGGGGCTGAGCAGAGAACTGGTCTGGAACCTTTGGTTATGAGACCGACAAAATTCCTGTTCTTCGCTCCATTTTCCCCTCGGATTTCTAGTACCCGCAGAGCAGAGCATCTAAGAAGTGCAGCCAGCGAGGCATCCGGTTCACTCCAGATGCAACTGTGAAACTGGCACAATCACTGCTTTTGTTTTGAAAGTTTACATTTTTTTTTTTTAGTGCAATGTAATTTTCACATATTAAAACACAGATTTTTTTTTTTTTTTTAAACTGGAGATTGTACACTGGGCCTTTGCGTTGAACTACCTCCTCAGCCCATTTTTTTGGTTTATTTTTTATTTTGAGACACAGTCTTGACAAGTTGCTAAATTGCCCACCAGGCTGGGCTCCAATTAGTAGTCCTCCTGCCTCAGCCTCCTGGAGGGCTAGGATTACAGGTATGTGCCACCGTGCCCAGCTCAAACACAGATTTTAAGTGTTTGGGTTGGTTGGATGTGTTTTGACAATTGTCAACTGTGTATCCAAACCAGAAACAAAATACAGAGCGTTTCTAGCACCAGAGAAAGTGCCCTCATGCCCCTTTCTAGAATACCCCTACAGGTATCTGTTCCAACCAGCCCCTTTCTGATTTCCATCAACATGGTTTAATGTGGTTCGTTTCTGCACTGCACATAAATGAAATAATAGAGTAGGAATTCTTTCTGGTCTGAATTCTTTGGCTCAGTATGTTTTTAAGGTCCTTACATGGAGTGTGTACCAGACATTCCCTTTTTATTGCTGAGTGGTATTCCATCATATGGATATACATTTTATGGTTCCATTTTTGTGTTGATGGCAACTAGGGTAGTTTCAAGTTTTAGACTATTAATACTGAGGCGTCTATGGACATTCTTTATATATTCTCACTTTTTTGTGGGTATGTTTTTCTTGGGAAAATTTCTAGGAGTGGAAATATTCAGCATTATATACACATTTAAATTTTAGGCAGGAAACCTTAAGTTCTGGACAAATGGTATAAGAAACAAGTGGCTCAGGTACCTAGCTCAGCAGTGTCACTAAATTTTGACAGAACTGTGGATTTTGTTTTTTTTTTGGTACCGGGAATTGAACTCACGACCTCGTGCTTGCTAGGCAGGTGCTGTGCCGCTGAGCTAGATTCTGCATTTTTGAGAGAGAAGTAATTATCAAAACATTACAGAATATCATTAATATGCACCTAACATGAGCTCTCAGCACCTTACATTATGCATTATCTCCTGTGCTGTTATGTAGTAGCTGTTGAACCTTGTGCAAGTCACTCTGTCCTCAGTTTCCCCATATGTAATATTGGGATTGAAAATAGGACTTCCTTCATAGAGCTTTTGTGAGAATTAAATCAAATAATGCATGTAAAGTCCTTATAAAGTTGTCTGATACATAAGAGTGGAAAAATATTGACTGTTACAATCATCATGATGTAGCCTCATATGACAGCCCCGAGAGATAAGAATTAGTACCCTATTTGCAGAAGAAATAACCAGTTTGTCCTAATTCGAGAATCCAGAGTAGGATTCACATTTAGTCTACTTTGGTGCCCCAGCCTGAGCCATTTCCACTGCACTGTTGCATGAAATAGGTTTGCTTTTTCCTCCACTGAGTGCATCATTTAATCTTCACAGCACTCCCATTGCATGATTTCTGCCCATATGAGCAGAACGAGAAGGAAAAGAAAACCACCAACTTAAAAAAAAAGTCTCAGAGAAACTTGACAAAGCTTTGATTTGCTGTTTTTTACTCTCATGGTGAGCCGCAGATCCCCAGAGATTTTTTTTTTTTAATGTGTGTACTGGAAGTCGAACTCAGGACCTCGCACTTGCCAGGCAGGCGCTTATGCCTCTGAGCTATATCACCGGCCCTCCCTAGAGATTTTTGCGAGCTTTGTAGGGTTCCATGGGATCATTTTGCAAATAATGCTAGAAATGAGGTTTTATGTTTTTGCTTTTAGTTTTCTAAAAATGTACCCACCTATTTCAGCTCTTTGTCTCATCCTTTCTCTGGTGCAGTGGACCCACTGTTGTAATGATGACAGAATTACAGATTTTAATAAAGGGATGACTCATAAAATTGTGGGCAGAGTGACGGCAAACCACGAAGGCATAGTAAGGGACTTGGGATGGAAAGAGTAGGAGGCTGTCACTGTCCCCGCACCGGAAGAGGTGAGGCAGCCCATCTAACACAGAGAAAGCTCGGCTGTTAGGAGAGGTGCTCAACAGGAGTCGTGCCCTTTGGGGACTCAGAACCTTTGTGATGATCCACAGGGTCGAAGGCGGGGAAAGAAGCAGCCTGACCCGCCTCTGTCTCTGTTTTGTGAAGGAGGTGAGGAAGAGGAGGCCCTGGGCCCAGGTCTGTGGGGCATTTATGAAGCGCTGGGCCTTGGGCACAAACTCTGAATGTGATTCTCACAGTTAGACATTTAAACCCACGCTTTAGAGGTATGGAAATAGGCTAACAGTGTTAATAACTTCCGCGAGGTCGCAGAGCTGGTGAGCCGAGATTTGAGCCTGGGCTTCGGTCAGTGCTTCTGAATCTTGGCTGAACATCAGTGTGACCTGGGCGAGGTTTTAGGTGGTTCTGGAGTCTGAGCCTCGTCCTCTGAGATCCAGGGGGATCTGGTCTGGCTCGGGGCCGGGCAGCCTACTCAAAACTCCCCTGATGTGCAGTTGGGGTTGGAAACCGTGGCCCAGTTGAGCTCTGGTAGCTGTGCTGTGTCTACTGTGAGCTGCTGTGGGCATGGGGCTGGTGACACAGAAGTCACTGGGAGGAGGGAAGTGCTGCTAACGCCAGGCAAACCACTGCAATCCTGAGCACCAGGGGGAAGCCAAGGGATGCTGGGAGCTGTTTGGAGAAGAGGGGGAATCTCAGGGGACATAAACCTGTGCAGTGACATCAGTAATTTCTTGGCCTGGTTTCCCATGGGCCAGCTATTGCTTTTAGCACTTACTCGTATTAGTTATCTATGGTAAGTTAATCACTAAGTAAGTTAATATTCTGTTAATATAAGATGAGCCCCATTTTGCAGGGAGTAAGATGCAGGTGTTTGAGTGTCTTGCTCTAGGGCCCACAAAGGTATACATGGGCTTGAATGCAAACAGTCCAACTTGGGGGCCCCGGGGGTACGCACTATAGGAATTGGCAGAGGGGAGGCAGGGGAGAGTGAGTGGAGTCCCTGTAGGTCACAGAGGGCATCTGGGGTGAGGTGGGGCAGGGCAGCCTCCTGACACTGCTCTCTTCCGGGATCAGTCAGCATCATGCAGCTCATCCTGAGGCCAGAAGCAGCCAGGAGAGTGACTGGGTCACACGCAGGCAGCAGAAAGTGGGGCGGGGCAGGGGCCCTAGTTGAGTCCTCACAGGGGCTGGGTCCTGAGCAGGGAAAGGAAAGGCAGAAATACTGCAGAGGCAGAAACGTAGTGGGACTGAGGACTCAACTGAGATGTGTGCTTAACTGTCAGGCCTGCTGCAAGTTATTTCTGTTTATAACAAAGCACTGATGTTTGACAGTGATTTCTTATTTTAATTTTTATTTGTATTATAACATCCAGATGTGGACTGCAAACCACCGCTTTGCTGGAAAAAGCAGGTCCTGGCCTTCTTAAATTTGGCGTCAGTAAAGAATTAAAGAGGCCGTATTTAAGTAAAAGATGATTTATTCGAGGATGGGAAGGGAGGAAGAAAGAGATGACAGGCAGCTGCTCAGTACAGTAGGGAGAATTTGAAAGTGGACTGCTCGTGGGCTCTGGCCGCAAGCTCTTCTTATAAGGTTTCTTTTTTTTTTTTTTTTTTTTTTATTTTTTTTTTTTGAGACAGGGTCTTGGTTGTAGTTCAGGCTGGCCTGGACTCACTATGTAGCCCAGGCTGGCTTTGAACTTGTGGTGACCCTCTTGCCTCAAATTCCCAAGTGCTGGGATTACAGGCGTGCGCCACCATGCCCTGCCTAAGGTTTCTTCTTCCTACGTAGGCTCCCGGAATCTGTTGTCTCCCTGGTTTGTTTTTCATTTTAACCTAGGACTTCTTCTGGCCGTGCAACCTTTCCCTGTCCTTTGGTGGAGGGTAAGATTATTGGTGGGGGCCTTAAGGACAGGTTACTTAGATTTAAGGATTAAGTAAGGGTAAATTTGTGATTCTCATGTTAATTGTGCTAGCTGGGACCTTCCCAGAGCTAGTTTCTTCACCTTTGTCTTCCTAATTGCTGGAGTCTAGCTGCCCCTGTGTTTCTTTCTGAGACTGGGTCTCTAGAACAGGCTGGCATTGAACTCCTGCCTCAATCTCCTGAGTGCTGGGATTGCAGGCGTGCGCCATCATGCCCGGCTTTGCCTTTGTGTTTCTAATTGCTGGATCTAGCTGCCTTTGCCTTTTGAATCTGGCTGCAGAGGTCAAAGTTGTCTTAATTTTTAACAAAGCTCAATGAGACTTTTGCCCTACCTTTTCCCTACCTACAGGGCCCCTGTCCCTGCATTTTCCCCTCTGAGACAACTATGCTGTTGGGGAAATGGATGATGACTGATCTGGCTTTTTTGAGCTGCGTTGGGTCCTAGTTGGAGAGCGGCAGACTAAAGTCTTCAGCAGAGAGATTTGTCTGATGAGCCTCGGTGGAAGTCTGGCAGCTTTACAGTGGATTTTGTCTGTATGATCACTTGGGACTTGGCAACCTCTAGGAGAATGAGGGGAAAAAAAAAAACAAGCTTTACCGAAAGATCAAAGCAGGTATGACCAAAGCATGAGGAGTAGGATGGAAAGGCAGACTGGGGAAGGAGCCGCATCAGATACTGTTTTTAAAGGGTTGGAATAGCAGTTGTGACCAGCTGGCCGTTAGGACTGTCAGCAGGGGTCAGTGATTGGAGCCCCCCTCTATGTCTAGCCCATCTCATTATTGTGCATACATATCTCTGGCTGTGTCCTCTCATTATAGACAGCTGAGTTAGGTGGAAACACTGTAGGCAGTCAGACAGGGCTGGGCCCTTGGGGAAGTCAGTGCAGAAGATGGGGACGCAAGGAGTCTTTGGCTGGAGGTGCATCTGAAAAAGATTAAAGTCACCATGGCCAGATTTGTGTACTTCCCTAAGGGATAAATAGGAGCTTGATATTATTGGTATCATCCCTTTGAGATTTCCCATTATCTCATTAGGGGTGGGCCATCCTCTCCCACTAAGACTAAGACTAAGACTAAGACTAAGACTAAGACTAAGACTAAGACTAAGACTAAGACTAAAGACAAGACTATAGGTTATCAACCAAGGTTAATGATGCCATCCACTTGCCCTTGCTGCCATTGGATCAATATTACCTAAGCGACTAGACTTGTAATCTTATCATAATTTTGACCCATGTTGTTCCGCCTCATGAGTTTGCTCTATAAAACTTCCTTTGAGAAGTGGGCTTATTGGCAACCCATTCATGACCCCTTCTATTTCTCAGGAGCTATTCCTATTCTCCATTCTTTTTCCCCCAATAAATTTCCTACTCATGACCTCTGTTGTTCCTTAGAATTCATTCTTCGAATGAATCTGACACCTAGCATTTCCCCTCTATCATCTTGGAGGCCCAGTGAGATCTTTTCAAGGAGGTACAAGTTTGCTTTTATTTTATGGTACCCCAAAAATATTTTGACTGGATTCTGGATTGCAGTTCAGTTAGACAATCAAAAATTGTTGAGCTGGTGAGATAGCTCAGCGGCGTAAGTGCCTGCCTGGCAAGTGCAAGGTCCTGAGTTTGACTCCTGGTACCCACATTAAAAAAAAAAAAATTGTTATCCTCGAATTTTATGCCTTGTCTTTGTCAGTTGCTTATGGCTTGTCTCTTTTTTGTACTGTCTTGTTGAAATGATGGTAAATTTAAGTTGAGAACATGGGAAGATTATGATGTTTCTTTGGGACATTTTATTCCTGCTTTGTATATGCTGCATTTTGGATTTAGTTGCTGAATTTACTAGCATTCCTAGTTTGACCCGTTTGACAGCTGTGGTTTGTTATCATTTTAGACCGCAGCACTAGGGAAAGGTAGTTTTAGATGCCCCCTAGTGGACATTGATATGAAATGCTATAAAATGGGTCTTTTTATGAAGTCTAGTTTATATTTAGAAAACATATGTACCTATTAATAAATCATGGGACCTCATCTGCAGTTAAAAGGCAATAGGCTGGCAGCCACTCTTAAGCTTGAGAGGCAGGTTTCACTGCGACAAACTGGCCCCAATCCTCCTCTACACTTTAGAGGAAATGTCGAGTCTGTTCTGCCTCAGTTTCCTTTCTGGTCTAGTCTTCTGCTGGTGAGGAGGCAATCTTAGCTCTTGAGAGTCCCCATTCTCGCCTTTCCAGGCTGAGAGTGATGACCCATGAGCAAGTTGTCTCAATAACTTACTATGAGCATGAGAAGAAAAGACTTCCTTTTTCTGATCTCATTTCTGATCTTTTCCTGCCACTTTGTACTTCCCTTTTTTAGAGGCATATAAGAATAGAGAGAGGGGAACCTTTCCCTTCTACCCAACAATTAAGAACCTTTAAGTTGAGCCCATAGGAAATGAGCATTTGTTAACACTGAAGACAGGAATGTCATCAAAGATAAAGACAGCTCAGGCTTTTGTCTGTCCCTTATAGAACTTTAACAAACCGTGGTTACTCTGTCAGCTAAGTAAATGCTCTTAGAGCAGCTGCCACTGTTAAAGCAGAGGACAGATTTCCCCAGCACCTTCTGGTGAACCCCCATTGAAGCCAATGGCCAATGGCCAATGGAATGTTGATCAGACAGGCAGCTGGATTCTTTTCCAGAGACAAATCTCTGGTTGTGTGGAACCAGTGAAAGCTGAGAGGACAACTGAGGGGTCATTGCTAGGGTGACTCTCTGGCAGGTACCCAAATGTTCCTTAGTGGAAGCTGAGTCCTGACAGCCCAACTGGGTAACCAGCAGAAAAAAATCTCCATTTATCTATCAAACCTACCTGCACTCCTCGGTGAGGTGAGAGGTAACTCTTTCAGTGATCTTCTGGTAACCTCTGTCTGAGAGTGACCAGAGACAACACTGTCTCTTAAGCCTCCATTAAGAGTTGAGCTACAGGTTTGGACTTTTCTCTTGGCTAGTAAGTTAGAAATGCCTCCTAACTTTTTTCTCCAACTCTCTGGGAGTTAACTTTAGAAACACCGTGTAGTTAGACCACCCTTCCCTCCAGGAGGCCAGGCGGAGGCAGCTTGCAGCAGCTGTTTGTCCTTCACAGAGGAAAATAGCTATCAGAGAAGCAATTTACACTTGTGCCTTATTTATGTTAACTAGGAGTAAAAAAGGGTTTTAGTCAGCCTTCCTCTTCTTTCATGTGCATGTGGAAAACTGATGAATGTGCATTTATTAATATGTGCAGTGTGATGGGTATAAGTTTAACCTGTGAGCTTCAGAGACATAGAAATTTTAGAGTGGATTTTTTTTTGTGTGTGTGTGGGTACCGGGGGTTGAACTCAGGACCTTGCACGCCAGCAGGCACCCGTGCCACTGAGCAATATCACTGGCCCTTTTATTGTATGTGGGTTCTGGGAGTTGAACTCGGGCCCTTGCGCTTGCCAGGCAGGCGCTTACGCCACTGAGCTATCTTACCGGCCCTAGAGTGGATTTTGAGTAGAACTCAGCCTTGTCTTGCTGCTAGGGAAGATTGCCTAGGGGATGAGGTGGATAACACAAATGCCTTAGAGTCTTCTTCACCCTAAGGCCCAGGGCAGGATTTCTCAGAGCCATTTACTTAACTCTATTTTAATCTCCACAAGTGGTCTCTTTTGTAGGCTGAAAAATGTTCCAATTTGCCATTTGATCTATTTTCCTTAGTGTCTTTCAAAGAATCAGAAAGCAGTGGTTTAGATCTCTTGATTATTGGTTTTGACAGCAATTCTTCCTTCTCAAAATATGACTTTTTAAGAAGTTAATTTTATTTGTACATTTTAGGTACACATAATGATCACATTCATCATAGGGAATTTGTACCTGTACATGATATAACTTGATTCTTTTTTTATTCCCATTCTGCTACCCTCTCTTCAACCACTCTTCTTCTCTTTATTTACAAAAGCTTCATTTCCATTTTTCCTTCTTTCCTCATTTTTTCTTTTCCCTTCCTTCCTTTCCTCCTTACACCCTCCCTTATTCCCCTTCCCATTTGAATATTTTCTTCCTATTTCACATTATACATTTTGATCTTTATTCACACTTTCAGTTTCTCACACCAGAGAAACAATGTCATATTTACAGATGTGTGTCTGGTTTATTTCACTTAAGAGTATGGCCTCAAGGTGCATCCATTTACCTAGAAATGTCTCAAGCTTATCCTTTTTTGTGGCACAGTAGTACTCCATTGAATAAAAAAACCCACATCTTCTTTATCCATTCACCAGTTGATGGGCATCAAGGCTGTTTCCAAGATTTGTCTATTACAAACTGTGCTTCTATAAACATGGTTGTGCATATATCACTGTGGTACAATGCTTTTAAGTTTTTGGGAAGATATCAAGAAGGGGAATAACTGGGTCAAATAGAACCTCCAGTCCTAGTTTTTTGAGGAATCTCCACACTGATTTCCACAGTGATTGCACCAGTCTACATTCCCACCAACAGTGGAGAAGGGTTCCATTTTCCCCCCAGCCCCTCCAGCATTTGTTATTGGTTGATTTCTTGATTGATGCAATTCTTTCTGGAGTGAGATTAAATCTTAGTATTGTTTTAATTTGTATCCCTCAAATGACCAGTGATGTTGAACATTTTTTCATATATTTATTTGCTGTTTATACTTCTTCATCTGAGAAATGTGTATTCATCTCAGATGCCTGTTTTTGGATTGGGTCTTTAAATTTGGGGGGTCTGATTTTTTTGGGTTCTTTATATATTCTAGATAGTAATCCTATCTCTGAGGAACAGCTGGCAAACATTTTTTCCCATACTGTGTGTTGTCTCTTCATTCTGTTGGTGCTGTGCAAAAGCTTTTTTTTTTTTTTTTTTTGTGGGTACCGGGGGGTCGACCTCAGGACCTCACGCGCCAGGAGGCACCCGTGCCGCTGAGCGATATCACCGGCCCCTTTTTCGTATGTGGGTTCTGGGAGTCGAACTCAGGCCCTCACACTTGCCGGGCAGGTGCTTAAGCCGCTGAGCCATCTCACCCGCCCTGTGCAAAAGCTTTTTAACAAGATGGGGATCCCAGTTGTTGATTCTTTGTGATAGTTCGTGTGCAATCAGGGTTTTGTTCATAAAAATCTTTGCCTACACTGATATCTTCAATAATTTTACCTAGTCTATCTTCCAGCAGATTTAATGTTTCTGTTTTAGTATTTAGATCTTTGGTCCATTTTGATTTTAGTTTAGTGCATGGTGAAAGATATGGGTCTAATTTTTAATCTTTGGCATCTGCAGAGCCAGTTTTTCCAGCACCATTTATTAAAGAGGCTATCTTTCTTCCAGTGGAGGTGTTTGGCACTTTTGTCAAAGATAAGGTGGCTAAGTACATCTGGAGTTGTTTCTGCATCTTCTAGTCTGTCCCATTGATCCTTGGGTCTGTTTTTTTCCCAGTACCATGCTGTTTGTATCACAGCAGCTTTGTAGTATAATTTACAGTCAGGGATTGTGATGTTCCCTGCCTTGCCTTTGTTGCTCAGAATTGTCTTTGCTATTCTAGGTCTCTCTTGGTTCCAAATGAATTTCAGGATTGTTTTCTCTAATTCTGTGAGATATGCTGTTGGAATCTTGATTGGAATTGCATTAAATCTGTATAACAATTTAGGATGGATGGCCATTTTCACTATATTCGTTCTTCCTACCCAAGAGCAAGGGCTGTTTTTCTATTTTCCAATGTCCTCTTCAATCTCTTTTTTCAGAGTAATGTACTTGTCAGTGTAGAGGTCTTTTACTTCCTTTGTTGGATTGATTCCTTGGTATTTCATTTTTTTGGATGCTATTGTGAAAGACGTTGCTTCCCTAATTTTTCTCTCACTGAGTTTGTTATTTATGTACAGCAAGGCTATTGATTTTTGAGTGTTGACTTTGTATCCAGCTATGCTACTGAATTTGGTTATTAAATCTAGAAGTCTTTTGGTGGCGTTTTTGAGGTCTTCTATTAGAGTATCATGTCATCTTCAAATAAGGATAATTTAACTTCTTCCTTTCCTATCCTTATTCTTTTATTTCTTTTTTTTTTGTTTAATTACTCTGGCTAATATTTCCAGAACTATATTGAATAAAAGTGGTGACAGTGGACATCCTTGCCTTGTTCCTGGTTTTATTGTGAAAGTTTTCAGTTTTTCTCCATTCAGTGTGATGTTGGCTGTTGGTTTGTCATAGATGGCTTTTATCAGATTGAGATAAAGACAATCTATTCCAATTTTCTGTAGGGTTTTTATCATGAATGGTGTTAGACTTTGTCAAATGCTTTTTCTGTGTCTATTGAGGTCATCATATATTTTGTTCTTGGCTGTTAGTATAGTGTATTACATTAATTGAGTTGTGTACATTAAACCATCCCTGCATACCTGGGGTAAATCCTACTTGGTCATGGTGTATAATCTTCTTGATGATTTGTTGCATTCTGTTTGCCAGTATCTTATTGAGGATTTTTGCATCTATGTTTATTAGGCAGATTGGCTTGTAGCTCTCTTTTGTGGTCAGATCCTTCTCTGGTTTTGGTATCAGGTTAATGCTTGCTTCCAGTAATGAATTTGGCAGTATTGCTTTCCTTTCAGTTTCGTTAAAGAGTTTAAGAAGCAGCAGCATTAGGTCTTCTCTAAATTTCTTGTAGAATTCACCAGTGAAGCCGTAAAGGCCTGAGCTTTTCTTGGTTGGTAGGTTTTTAATTACATCTTCAATTTCATTGACTAATATTGTTATTTTAGGATTTTTATATCTTCCTGATTCACCTTTGGCAATTCATATGTATCTAGAGCTCTGTCCATTTCTTTTGAATTTTCCATCTTATTAGACACAAGTTCTTGAAGTAGGTATAGATAATCTTCTGGATTTCTGGAGGATTTGTTGTGATTTCATGCTTTTCATTCCTAATTGTGTGGATTTGAGTCTTTTCTTTCCCTTTTTTTTTTTGATAAGGCTGCTAAGGGTCTGTTGATTTTATTTAGTTTGCTTCAGTTCTGTTATTTCATTGTTGATTTTTTTGTCTAGTTCATCTATTTGTGACAGTGTGGTCTTGAGATATCCCAGTACAATTGTACTAGTGCTTATTTGGTTTTCTATGTTCGTTAATATTTGTTTCATATAGTTGGGTGCATTGGTATTTGTTGCATATATATTTATGATTGTTATCTCTTCCTCTTGGATTGTTCCCTTTACAAGGATGTAGTGACCTTCTTTGTCTCTCTTAATCAGTCTTGGCTTGAAATCCTCTTTGTCTGCAAACAGAATATCTACTCCTGCTTTTTTTCTGGGTTCCTGTCACATGGAATATTGTTTTTCATCCTTTGACTTTCAGTCTATGAAATTAAACATGTTTCTTATATGCAGCATATTGTTGGATCTTGCTTCTTGATCCATTCTGCAAATCTGTGTCTTTTGATTGTTGATTTGAGACCATTAACATTGGTGGTTATAACTGATACGTATTGACTTGTGCTTGTCATGTTATTTTCCTGTTGTTGGCTCCCTTTTTTCCCCCTCTGTTTAATTGTTTGCCTTCCTGGTGGAGTCCTTCTGTTGGGGTTCATGGAGTTGTAGTCCTTGTTATCTCTTTCTATTTTTTTTAATAATTTATTTTTTTTAAAGACAACAAGTAAACATTCTTATGTATTAACAAACTCAAGAATTAGAGAATGTACAAATACCCTTTGGAGAAAAACATTACTCAGTATAGGATTAAGTCATGTAAAAGCTAGGTAAAAATAGAAGACTAAGGAATGGAATAGTCACAGTGAAATTGCATTTTCATACTAGGGAGACAATACGATGTTTACAAATGTGCATCTGGTTTATTTCGCTTGTGAGTATTTTCTCGAGTTGCATCCATTTACCTATAAAAGTTTCCAGTTTATCTTTCTTTATGCCTGAGTAGTACTCCATTGTATAGAAATACATCTTTTTTATCCATTCCTCGGTTAATGGGCATTTGGGTTGTTTCCACGATCTGGCTATTACAAATTGTGTTGCTATAAACATGGATGCACATATATCGCTGTGGTACGATGTTTTGAATTCTTCTGGGAAGATACCCAGAAGGGGAATAGCTGGGTCAAATGGGACCTCCAATCCTAGTTTTTTGAGGAATCTTCACACTGATTTCCACAGTGGCTGCACCAGTCGACACTCCCACCAACAGTGGAGAAGGGTTCCTTTTTCCCCACAGCCCCTCCAGCATTTGTTATTAGTTGACTTCTTGATAATAGCCATTCTTTCTCAGGTGAGATGGAATCTCAGTGTTGTTTTCATTTGCATCTCTCGAATGACTAGTGATGTTGAACATTTTTTCATATATTTATTTGCCATTTATATTTTGTCATCTGAGAAGTGTTCTAGGATCTTAGACTGCAACAGAGATCTATCACCCATTTCTGGGGACAGACATAGTCCAGGTGCACACCTGTAACCCCAGCACTCAGGGGGCTGAGGCAGGAGGATCACTGTGAGTTTGAGGCTACATAAGTGAGTTCAAGGCCAGCAGCCTGCAGTACATAGCAAGACCCTGTCTAAAAAAAAAAGATTGATGCTGACTAATTTTTACAGCACAGGGCAGACTGACTGATATTTATAACACAGAAGAGTTCACTGATTGAACAAAACATTCCTAGGGAACCTGCCTGATTTTATGTCCTGCCAGCAGAAAAATCTCAGCTGTAAATATGCAAAAGGACTTTTCTTTGGTTTCTACTAAGCACTGCAGAGTGGCTATTTCTTTCACGGATGGGAAGGTAGAAAAAAATCATAGTAAAGTGCCAGTTTCCTACCACCTAGAATTAACATAGAATATTTTTGTTGTATTTGTCCTTTTGTTTTTGTAACACAGTGGAACATTACAGTCAGCCTTGTGACCCCCAACTTCATGTCCCATTTCATTTAGGTTCCCAGCACCACTTTCACAAGTTTTGTGAGTATTCCTTCAGTTAATTTTAAAATTTCTTTTCATATGTATTTATAACTAATATATAATGTTTTGTGAGCAGGTTGTTGCTTTCAGTATCTATAAATGATGTTATACTGAGATAGGAGACTAGGGCGAGGCAAAGCAGGCTGGGGAAGTAGGTGTGACCTGTTAATTACAAGATCCCAGAACATAGGCACAGAACTGTTCCCAAAGCCCTGCATGTGGACTTCTCCTGAGAACTTGGGCAGGTTTTCAGTGGGATGGCCTTGGCCTGACATCAGCCTGAGGCATGGGCTTCCAGCACCACCTTTCAGGACCCGGATGTAGCAGGGCTTGTGGTTTCCTCCAGATTCTGACAGCATAAAGGAGTGGCATCACAAGATGAACCTGCTGTGGTAACTTTCCAGGACAGACCATGCTGTGTGACGCAGCATGTACTTTCATCTTTGCTCTTACCCTCTTTTTCTCTTTGTTCGGCCCAAGCTCACTCTCAGAGCCAGTTTCTCCCCTACTCTTCACTCTTACTTTCTCGAATAAACTTTGTCACTGCTCTTTTGCTCATTTTGTTCAATTCTTTGTTTGAGACGAGAAGAACCTAGACTAACTCCAGAGGGAGAGGCAAGCAACCCAGTGCTTGGTAATATTTAGTTGGGAGCTACTTTTAGAAGAAGGCTACCAGGTAACAATATGATACATAATGATCTACCTGTTGCTTTTCCACCCAACATTGTTTTTCAGGCATATCCATGTTCATACAAATAGGTCTAGTCCTTTTTTTTTTTTTTCAGTACTGGGGTTTGAACCCAAGGCCTCCTATATCCCCGGCCCCACTCCCAGTTTTTGGGTAATTTTTTACTTTAAGATAGGGTATTGCTGGGCGTGGTGGTGCACACTTGTAATGCCAGCATTTGGGAGGCTGAGGTAGGAGGGTTGCTGCGAGTTTGAGGCCAGCCTGGGCTACATAGTGAGTTCAAGTCCAGCCTGAACTACATAGTGAGACCCTGTCTAAAAAAAAAAACAAACAAAAACACACAACAAAAAAAACAAAGCAAACAAACAACAACAAAAAAACCAAGGTTTTGCTAAGTTGCTGAGTTACCCAGGCTGGATATGAACTTGTGATCCTCCTGCCTCAGCCTCCCAGAGTTCTGGGATTACAGGTGTGCACCAGCATGTCTGGCTTAGTTTCTAACAGCTATACAATATATTTTATTTGTTAAATTTCATTATTACTTCAAGCTTTTATTATAAACAGTCCCACAGTGAATGCCTTTATGTTTCCTTATGCAGAGGTGTGGTGGTTTCTCTGTTATACACCGGAAATAGAACTGCTAGATTATAATGCATGTTTTCAAATTTTGGAGAGGCTACCCAAATCTCTCTACCAAGTCACCCTTGCTCCAGAGGCATCTTAGGCATCTAGGAGCCCATCCCACCTTACACAAAAGTCAGGTTCCCAGAGTCGTCTAAACCTACACTCTCCACAGCCTTCTTCACGCTCAGGATAGAACACGAGCCTGGGCGCGGCCAGACAGGGCCCTCAAAGGGCCTCTCCACCGCGGCCTCCGTGCGCCTTCGGCTCCTGCCCTGTGCACTTGCTTCCTGCTTCTTGCCATCATAGTTTGTTCCTGGGTCAGAGCTTTGCCCTTGCTTTTTCCTCAGATGTGAATCACCCTCAGTGAGATTTTTCTGACGACTGCTACATCTTTCAGGTCTCTGCTAAAACCTCCCCAGTGCAGCCATCTTCTCGGACCACCCTTCCTAAAACATCCATGCCCTGGAACATCCTGACGTGCGCTGTCTTTCTTACTTCATTTTTGTTTTATTTAGAGCACATCTCACAGCCTGACCTATTTGGTGTTTCTTTATTTTTGTTTATTGGCCTCTTCAGTTGGAGGTGAGCTCTACAAGGGCAGGGACTTTACCTCTTGTTCATTGCTGTATTGCCATAAGCAGAATAGTGTCGGGTTAGAAGGGGCTTGGTGCTCTGGGAGGCTGAGGCAGGAGGATTGCAAGTGCAAGCCCAGACTGGGCAAATTTAAAGATTTAGCAAGACCGTGTCTCAAACAAACAAACAAAACAGCTGGGGGGATTGGGGATGGGAATATAGTTCAGTGTAAAGGCCTTGGGTCCATTTCTAGTACTAGGAAAAAAAAATCCTTACTGAATGTTGAGAAAATAAACACAATTCTGAAGAACAAGAGATAGAGGAATCATTTGTGGGTTTTAGAGAAACATAAAAAATTCTTTGGATCCCCCATCCTCAGCCCCAAACCTTTGTTTGGAAATATGAATTATTGTAACCCAAGTAGGCACTATTTAGAAAAGACTGGAGAAGATATGGGAATATTGGAATATGAACTCTGCTGGAACATTGTCTTTCCTTCCTTCCTTCTCTTTTTTCTTTCTCATTTTCTCTTTCTCTTTCTCTCTCTGTCTGTCTCTCTGTCTGTCTGTCTCTCTCTGTCTGTCTCTCTGTCTCTCCATCTCTCTCTGTCTCTCTCTCCATTCTTCCCTTTCAGTGTCATGTTTAAGCCTTGACACTGCCTGTCCAGCGTGGTAGATTGGACTTTGTGCTCTCACACTGTCCAGAATCCATGTACCATGCTGTCTGTTTTTCTTCCAGTTACCCACCAAAGGCTTTGACCAGTGACGAGAAGGCCACGAAGTCGTCTTTGTTATCAGTTGCTGTGCCCAAATTGCCCTGCGGCACAGGTGCTCATGAAGCTTTCATTTACACCTCCTGGGGCCCCCTCTTCGGGGTCTCTCCCAGGTGGTAAGCAAGGTGTTGGCCAGGGCTTCAAGGTCCGCCTGTGCTGTCACAGGTCCATGCCTCATGGGCTGTTGGCAGGAGGCAGGGGTCTCAGCTGGCAGTTGGCCAGAGGCCACCCCTGGTCCCTCGACACACGGCAACTAATTTCATCCAAACCAGCAAACCCAGAAGGCAAGAAAGCCAGGCTGTGAGCAAGGCAGCAGCCTTCGGCTGTACAGCCCCCTTGAAAGCTGCACCCCGTCTCACCCAGATCCTGTCCATTCGAGGCCAGGCCAGGGAGTAGATGCCAGGAAGTGGGCACTACAGAGAGCCAGGTCAGGGCTGCTGTTGGTGACAGAGGAATTAGTTCTATTTGAAATTTAGTTTCCAAGCTTGAAATATTATTTCTTACCATTTGTATGAAACCAAATGGCAGTTTAAGAGGATGCCATATATTGTGTGGTGGAGAAATGATCCAAGCACTTGTTAAAAATAGCAAGGAAGACTTGATTCAAGACCAGAGCAACAGGGGAGAGAGAATGGACTCAACTCTAAATGGAGAGGGACACAGGATTTACCTCCATCGGGCCTAGTGCAGGGCATCGCTGAGGCATTGGTTAGGTACCGAGGGGCCAAGAGGAGGAACCAGTTAGCTTCCAGGGTGAGGGAGAGGAGCTTGGTTGGATATCAGGGTAGGGGATTCTTTTTTTTTTTTTGAGTCAGGGTCTTGCTGTGTAGTTCAGGCTGCCCTCAAACTCACAGGGATCCTCCGGCCTCAGCCTCCCAAGTGCTGGGATTACAGGCAGGTGCCATGATGCCCAGCTGGGGGGATTCTTGATAAACTGGCCAAGAAGGAGTCGTTGCTAAAACTGGGCTCAGCAGGCCAAGGCTGAGGTCCAGGGAAGCAGCAGGCTCAGCGGAGGATGCCCGAAGTTTGCTTCAGGAGAGAGTTGGTCTCCGCGGTCTTCTGCCAGCCCCTGCGCATCTCTGGAACCCCTGGGACCTGCTAGCAATCAACCGATGTCCACACGTGAGGGTGAGGCTGTCATCCCAGAGGACTGCTGTCCTACCATCGGCAGAGTCAGCAGAGCGGCGGCATGTACAGAAGGAAGGACGCACGCGCACACGGGGAGAAGAGGGGAAGGGAGCCTCCTGGGAACCGAGTTGGTCTGCACTGACCTGGGACTTCCGTCCCCCAGAACTGTGAGAAATAAATGTGTGTGCAAGCCACCCAGTTGGGGTGTTTTGTTATGGCGGTCAGCTGACAGACACTCAACTTTCCCTGCTCTTCCGCTCCCCTCTCTCCCCTCCCTTCTCCTCTCTTCTTTCTTTCTTTTGTTTTTGAGAGTCTTCCTGTGTATCCCAGACTGGACTTAGAATTGCTGTGTAGCCCAGGCTGGCCTCAAACTTGAGGTCCTCCTGCCTCAGCCTCTCAAGTACTCGGATTACAGGTGCATGCCACAATACCCAGGTAGTGTTAGCTGTTCCTCCTGGCGTTTATCCCATTCTGTATTTTTTGAGTAACATGTGGTGTCTTCCAGCTCATTAACTTCCAACACTATCTAATAATCTCCTCTAATGGCAGGTAAATATGTAGCCTGGGTACACTGCTTCCTCTCTCCCATTCCCCCCTTGGAATATATTCTTGGCTAAGCCAATACATGGAACTGACATTACTTTTTGAATTATTGAGAAAACTCAGAACGAGAGTACTTGGCAAGTTGCTCACCGTGGGGAAAAACAGGTCAGCTCTGTACTGGGAATAGAATGTGGATAGAGCAAATGTGGTGTTCATTGTTTTTTCCGAATGCAGCCATCAGATCCTGAGCTCCTGTATCCTACAGAATATAAACAAGGAAGCCAGAGAGGCCAGGAGGAGTGTTCCTAGATTTTTGCCTCCTGAGGAATGGAGCAATTATCCTCCCCCTTAACAGAAACCCAAGTTGAGGAACACCTTTCCTCCTACACTGTTCAAACCATTTGACTTTTGTGAGCCCGCAGCCACGTGAGGGGCCCAGCTATGTGGCAGGACCTGGGATTTCCCTGTGCTCTTGGGCCGGCTCATGCAGCCGTTGTGTGTGGCAAATAGATACTGAGAAATGAGCAGCTTTGGAAGTTCACAGTGACGTTCAAGGCAGGTCACATTGCCCAGTCACTTACCCTTTGAATCATTTGGACGCCACCATTAACCTGCCATGTTCAGTGTCCCGCTAGACAATAGACTTTTAAAATGATGCACACACAGCCCTAAATTTGCTGAGCTCTTCCCATTCTCTCCGAGCTCATTGCAAAGCGTTCAGACTGTACCACGATTAGCTGCTGACACCATCCTAAAATAATGTACAGCCAGGCCAGTAATTACACACTGGGAGGAACTATGTATAGAAAGGCTGATTAACTTGCGGGCTGGTGCAGCCTTCTGAGCTGAGAACATTTGCAGCAGAATGGGAGCGCTCACGGTGGTATGGATGGAAACCCAAATGCAAACCCTCAGCTAAATATTTAACAACGCCTTGTCCTAAAAGCATCCAACAAGTCTTCAGACTTCGCGGGTCAAGGGACCCAAAGGGGCACGCCTTTCCGAGGATGACCTGTAGGTGGCGTTGTAAGAGTGGTCAAGCAACAGCCTCCACTGAACCGAGCTGAATTGAGCTGAACTGAACTGAACTGACTTGTAAAAGTGACCACGGCCACTCAGGGTTGTTATAATTATCATCATGATCATTCGTGCTCGTGATTATCGTTGTCCCTTTATGAACTGACGTTGTGATTTGGTTGTGGATCTCACTTTCCGCCGTTCCGTAACTGTGTCACACGCAAGCGTTGGGCGCTGGGATTGCCACTGTAGCTCCTGGTCCTTTGCTCCTGTGATGTTGTGGTCGGGATAGTCCCTGCTGACCACTGTCCTGTTTTGAGGGGCGGAACACCTCTGTTCCGTTCAAGTTCCTGAGACACAGCTCAGGGACGGCTTCTGTCAAACACCCCATCTTCACCTAAAGAAGCTTTGCTCTGTTTCCCTGCCAGCGTCCCACCCAACGAGGTCTGTGCTTTTCCCTCCCGAAGTTGCTGTCGAAGTCCTAAGCAACCATCCCCCCCCAACGCCCGCGCTTAGAGCCGGCGCTGCCCCAGCCTGCAGGATGAAGGCAGCTCCTGGCCACGTGTGTCCCCTCTCCAATGGCAGCCGCCTGATCCCCTTGGGGCCGCGAGTGTGTCCCATCGTCACTCCCCTGACGTCACCTGTGAGCTCCTGGAATTCAGGGACTTTGTCTAGTTTATTTCTTATCTCCAAGGTTGGACACATGGTAAGTTGTCAACAGGTATTTATTGAATGATTGAGTGAGAGAAGTTCAAGCAGAAAACCTCACAATGCATTTTGTCAAAGGCAGAGTTGTGGAAAAGGAGAAATTTTCAGTCCTCTTTTCACAAAAATATTGCATCTTAACTTTGGGAATCTCTGTACCTACAGCGAGAGGCTGCAAGGGAGCCTCTCTGAAGGAAACTCGGGTTCCTTTCCCCGTGCATCCTCTCCAGCGTTTGTTACTGGTTGATTCCTGATGATGGCCATTCTTTCTGGGGTGAGATGGAATCTTAATTTGTTTTTAATTTGCATTTCTTGAATGGCCAGCGATGTTGAACACTTTCTCATGTATTTATTGGCCATTAGTACTTCTTCTGAGAAGTGTCTGTTCATTTCAGATGCCCATTTTTTGATTGGGTCTTTCATTTCAGGAGGTCTAATTTTTTTTTGAGTTCTTTATATATTCTAGATGTTACAATGTGGTGGATCCAACAGATTCCAAGCTCTCGTGTACAGCAAGCAAAGAACTTCCCTTGATGGTGAGGGAAAAGCAGCTACATTTATTGAAGGTCACAAACAGGATATGGTGGTGGGATTACAGAAAAATTACATGGATTATGTGCAGATTAATTAGGCTTTCGGGATAAGAAGCGAGCAAGCAAGCAAGAAAAACCAAATGGCAGCATGTGCTTCTATCTGGGGTGATAGAGTGCTCCTAGGGTGCCACCTGGGCTCATGTGGGTGGAGGGAGTGGATTCTTTGGCCACTAGTATTCTATCCATACTATAGATATAGTCCTCTGCCCAAAGAATAGCTGACAATATTTTTTTTCCTATTCTAAACGTCGTCTCTTCACTCTGTTGGTTGTTTCCTTTGCTGTGCAAAACCTTTTTAATTTGATATGATCCCATTTGTTGATTCTTGGTAATATTCTTTATTTTGGTAAAATGGACGTGAAGTAAAATTTTCCATTTTAACCATTTTACAGTATGCAGTTCGGTGGCATCAAGTACATTTCCACTGTTGCACAATCATTGCCATTATCCATCCCTGGAACATTTTCATCATCTCAAGCTGAAGCTCTGTAACCAATGGAAAGAAAAGTTATTTTTTCTTCTGGTGCTGGAAACTGAACTCAGGGCCTCGTGTGTGCTAAACACATGCTCTACCACTGAGCTACATCTACACAATCATTTTTTAAACATTTTTTTGGCGGCAAGAGTTAAATATTACTAGGCTGTATTTTCAAAGAAAATTCAAGTGGATAATACAGAGCTCCCATCTTTTCCCACTGCTATTATGAGTGTCTTACATTTATATGATGTATTTGTTATAATTACTGAGCCAATGTTGATCTGTATATTAACTAATTTATTAGCCAGGGTTTATAAACTAAAGTTTATGCTATATTCCAACTTCCTTAGTTTGTTTTATTTTTTTGTACTGGGGATCAAACCTGGGGCCTTTGCACTGAGCTACATCTTCAGCCCTTTTTGTTTTTATTTTGAGACAGTCTTACTAAGTTGCAAAATTGCCCAGGCTGGCCTCAAACTTGGTGATCTTCCTGCCTCAGCCGCTCAGAGTGCTGGGATTATAAGCATGTATCAACATGTTCAGCTCTTTAGTTTTTTTTTTTTTTTTGTGGGTACCAGGGGTCGACCTCAGGACCTCATGTGCCAGCAGGTGCCTGTGCCTCTGAGTGATATCACCGACCCTTTTTTTGTATGTGGGTACCGGGAGTTGAACTCAGGACCTCGCGCTTGCCAGGCAGGCGTTCATGCCAAGCTCTTTAGTTTTTATCTAATGATCTTTTTCTGTTTCAGAATCACATGCAGAATATCACATTAAATTTATTTTTCATGCTTGCTTAGGTGCCTTCTGGTGGTGCCGTTTCTTGGACTTCTGTTGCTTTTGATGGCCTTGACAGTGTGGAGGAATATTGGACAGGTGGTTTGTACTGTGATCTTCATTTGGGACTTCTCTGATTTTGTTCTCATGATTAGATTGGGGTTATGGATTATTGGGAAGATGACAGAGGGAAAGTACCATTTTTATCACATCATATCTGGATGATGGCCATTCTTTCTGGGGTAAAATGGAATCTCAGTGTTGTTTTAATATCAAAATGATTTATCAGTGTTTGTTGACTTTGGCCACCTGCCTATGCAACGGCAAACAGAAACACTGAAATGACACCCAGGATTTGGAGGCAGATTTATTTAGTGTCGGAGGATGGGCACTGACTAGGAATCAATTGTCCCTCAAAATGTCAGGCCCCAAAGGCTCAGGGAGGGAGGTTTTTATGGGGTTGGTTGCAAAGGGGGAGTACAGAGGCAGAGTACTGGTCTGTCTTTAATTGGTTCTTACGATATGCATCATAGTGACCAGCTATGCATCACAGTGACCAGCCGTTTCTAGGAGACAAAAGTAACAGGAACTTGTAACAGGAACTGTTACCTGGGTAACTAACAGACTGGCTGGGGGCATTTTCTGCTACAGCTACAGAATGGCTACAGAACGGTTCTCCACTCTGAAGCTCTCCCTCCCCACTTTCCTCATTGTGCTTTGGGAAGAAAGGAAGTGCACGGCTCATATTTAAGGAGTAGAGAATCATGGAGTTCATTTTGATTTTACTGCTGGAGACGTTTTCTGAGGCATCTGACTAGCTCACATGATTTGCCCTTCTCCAGGAAGTGCCCCTCCCAAGCCTGTAAGGATGCCCCCTTCATCCCTTTATACACCACTTTTGCAAGCAACAAGATTCGCTCTATGAAATCCTGTCCTCTAGGTCACAGTGATTGGAGAAAGTTGGGTCCACAGAATCCCTTCTTCAGATGTTTGGGATTTCAGGGCAAGTCAGGCTCAATGAGGGCTCAAATTTAATATATAGCTACTGAACTGATAGACACTGTGAAATATCTTTCGATTGACTAATAATTATACCAAAGGCTTAACTCAAACGCTCTTAACATTGATTGTTGTCTACCTGGCATCTGTTCTTTCCCTCCTTTACCACAAAAACTCAATCCAGTGTCTACTAGGCTACTTCTCTTATGCAGCCCATGTGCCCCAAGGAATAGAACCCCACCCGTTCAAGGAGTCCTCCCCTTTTTCTTGTCCGTCATAAATTCAGAAATAAGCATGCAGCCCATGTAAGAGCAACAAGCTGCGTGGAAAGTTTGCTAAAGTCTGCTGGGATGGTACTTCCTGGCTTTTCTGCTATAGCTTTGAAATGACTTCTGGAGATTGTCACGTGTTAGACTGGAGCCACAGGACACCTCCCCATCCCCGCCAGACAACAGCTGGGAGCAGAGAGGGTAACCTAAAGGTAGGGGAGAGTCATGCCAGAGCCTACCCCATCCTGAGACCACTGTCACTCACAAGGCAGGGCGTACTCCGCCTGTGAGCTGTTACCATCCTGCAATGACACCAACTCAGAAGCTGAGAGTAACTGTTTGGGAACTTTTGCAGGGATTTGACATTGCTGTGACAACTAAGTGTGTGACCTGTGGACTTTTCCAGACAAATAGGCTACAGACCAAGTTGGGTGTCGCCCAACAACACAGTGAGTTAAGGTCACGCAGACCACATCCAAGTCCTGCACAGCAGCACGGTGCAGCAGAAGTGCTGGGTCCAAAGCAACGAGCAACAAACCAACAACAGCCACCGCTGTTCTTCAGCGCACATGTTGCGAAGCACTGTTCTGGACTTGATGATTATGTGAGTCTGTTAATTTCCCCATTGTTTAAGACACTGTGGGTTCTTTCTTCTCCAGTTCAGAGCCAAAAGCATCTTAGCTCACAGTGAGTGGATCCAGTAAAAAGACAAAAGACCACATAAGCATGTTTTACAGGATACACACGTTGTTAAGTGTGTGTGTGTGTGTATGATGTGTGTGCACACGTGTGTATTTTCACCTAGCTCTGGTGCTGGGCAAACATTTGTCAGTGTTAGTGATTGCAAAATTTTGAAGAAGAGAAGTTAACTTGGTGCCTTTTGCCGGCTGCTGGCATTCCCCACCCCTGGTTCTTTGATTTGAATTGATGCCATCATGAAACACATGGGAGAGATTCTAGAAGAACCAAAGTTCCATTTAAACCTCTAGGGAGAGCTCATAAGAGGAAGGAAAGTTGACTGCATGCCATTTATGTTTTATCTTTGTATGTCAAAACTTTTCTAATATTGGAAGAACATCAAAGTGATTTTTATAACCTTTTTTTGGTTCATTGCCTTTCAGAATTATAAGTTATAAAACATTAGTTTTAAGATACAAAAATAGGGCTTTGCAATTCTTTCTTCCCCTAGTTGCATGAACTAAGAGAAGGGTGATAATGAGATGATTATTGTGTGCATATAAATAAAAGAGATGCGTTTGTTAATCGATGTAAAACTTACTTTTGTGACTATTCTCTTTGGCTGGAACATGTGTAGAAAGTCAGATTATTTTTTACATGGGGAAGGACTTTTTTTGTTTACCATCCCAAAGATAGCCTGCAAGCCTGGGAAAAATTGCTGTATCGAATGAAAAGGTTTATTCTTGCAACTACAATGAAATGGGCACATTATTTTAGCCTTCATGGAAAGAAGCCACATGACAATTGATTTATAGTATGCACCGCCTGAGCTGTTAAGAGCCTTGGAAGGACTCCCGGTGTTGAAGGATGAGGCAGATGGGGTGTTCTAGAGAACTAGAGAGTTTATTTTGGCTTCAAAGCTGGTTACTATTATAAGAGATAGAAAACTAGGCAATTGCAAGCAGCAGCAGAAGGGACGGCCTCAGCAGATGAGCCTGATGTATTATTTTAAGAATTTTCCTCTAAAGCCAAGTCATAGCACCTCATTGTTTTGTATGAAGAATAAAGCACATTTTCTTTATAGGACTTGGTTTCCTTGAAAACGATGAAAATCAATTGCATAAACATGGATCTTATTTTAATATAAATGTGTGGGACCCTTGATTCAACAGCACAATAAAATATTGCATCTTTGTCCCATGGCTTGTTATTACAGCTGTGTCCCTATATGAGTGGCATTCTGTAAATGGTTCCCATATTCTGTAAATGGTTCCATAACATTGGGTTATGTGTTTGAAATAGTAACATTCACCAAATGTCCTGTGGGCTCCCGTAGTTCTCACCAGCCCTTGTGGTTTGTCTAGATCAGGCCAAGGGCCCATGACAAAAAAAGACTCACTTCTGGTCTTAGTTAAAGAACAGCATAGGAGTTGTAATCTTCTTTCCTTTGGATGATGACCACTTTGATATGGAGCTGCAAGACAGAAGCTGCCTCTGTCCTTGAGTGACTCTGCAGGAGAGTCCCTGGAGAGCTCAGAGCCTGCAGTAGATGCTGTGACTGGGGAAGGAACTTGCTGTGACCCGCCATGGAGATTTGGGTGTCAGTTACTGTAGCATGGGCCAGTGTCACACCGAGTCTCATTGGGGGTCTTGTCTATACCAGAGTCTCAGTCCATTTGTGCCGCTGTGACAAAGTAGCTGAGACTGAAAAACTTATAAAGAACACAAATGTATTTTCTCATAGTTCTGGAGGCTGAGAAGCCCAACATCAAGGTACCACAGGGTTGGTCTCTGGGGAGGGCTCCTTTCTCTGCTACCATGGTGGCACTTTATTGCTGTGTCTTCATGTGGCAGGAAACAGAAGAGCCAAAAGGCCCAAACCCTATGTGAAGTCTCTTTCATAAAGGCCTTAATCCCGCTCATGAGTTAATCACCTCCTCCTGTTCCCCCTCTTAATACTATAATGTTTGAGCCAGATGTGGTGATGTACACACATAATGCCAGCACTCAGGAGGCTGAGGCAGGAGGATGGCTGCAAGTTCAGAGCCAGTGTGGGCTACATAGTGAGTTCAAGTCCACCCTGGACTACATAGCAAGACCTTGTCTTACCCCCACCGCCCAAAAATATATGATGTTGGAGATTGAGTTTCAACATGAATTTTGGGAGAATCAAGCATTCAACCAAGGCAGAATTGGAAATTAGTAACCAACTCAATGCTTGTAGTGTTGAAATAATCCCAGAAGCAGAGAGAGTTTATTTAGAAGTTTTATATCTTCTTGATTCAGCTTTGGTAATTCATATGTATCTAGGAATCTGTCCATTTCTTCTGTGGTTTCCATCTTACTGAATATAGGTTCTCAAAGTGGGTATTGATGATCTTTTGCATTTCCGTAGGATCTGTTGTGATTTCACCCTCCTCATTCCTAATTGCATGGATTTGAGTCTTTTCTTTCCTTTTTTTGATAATGTTGGCTAAGGGTTTGTCAATTTTATTTAATCTTTCAAAGAACTAACTCTCTGATTCACTGATTCTTTGCATTATTTTCTTAGTCTTCGTTGCATTAATTTCTGCTCTGATCTTTATAATTTCCTCCCTTGTATGAGCTTTGGGCTTTGGGCTTGACTTGCTCTTCTTTTTCTGGAAGGTTGAGGTCTAACATTAGGTTGTTTATTTGAGTGCACTCTATTTTCCTGATATGGATATTCACCACTATAAATTTCCCTCGTAAGACTGCTTTCATTGCCTCCCATAAGTTCCAGTATGTTGTATTGGCATTATCTTTCAATCGTAGAAACTGTCTAATTTCTTCTTTATTTTCATCTGTGACCCATTGGTTGTTCAGGAGGATGTTATTTAATTTCCATGTATTTATGAAGTTCTTGTGGTTTCTTTTGCCATTGATTTCCAAATTCATTGCACTATGGTCTGATAATATGCATGGGATAATTTCAGTTCTTTTGCACTTACTTAAGCATGTTCTATGAGCTAGTATGTGGTCCATTTTGGACAACTTCCTGTGTGTAGCCAAGAAGAATGTGTATTATGATGTTGTAGGGTGGGATACTGTGTAGACATCTACTAAGTATATTTGTTCAAAAGTTTGGGTTAGTTCTGATATTTCTTTGTTGATTTTTTTGTCTAGATGATCTGTCTATTTGTGACAGTGGGTACTGAGGTCTCCCATTACAATCGTATTAGTGCTTATTATAAACCAATATCAATCAATGAAATTGAATATGCAATTAAAAATCTACCAACAAAGAAAAGCCCAGATCCTGACAGATTTGCTACTGAATTCTATAAGAAATTTAGAGAAGAACTAATGCCACTACTTCTCAAACTCTTTAATGAAATTGAAAGGGAAGCAATACTCCCAAATTCATTACTGGAAGCAAACATTAACCTGATACCAAAACCAGAGAAGGATCTGACCACAAAAGAGAGCTACAAGCCAATCTCCCTAATAAACATAGATGCAAAAATCCTCAATAAGATACTGGCAAACAGAATGCAACAAATCATCAAGAAGATTATACACCATGACCAAGTAGGATTTATCCCAGGTATGCAGAGATGGTTTAACATATGCAACTCAGTTAATGTAATACACCATATTAACAGCCAAGAACAAAAAACATATGATGATCTCAATAGATGCAGAAAAGCATTTGGCAAAGTCTAACTCCCATTCATGATAAAAACGCTACAGAAAGTTGGAATAGATGGTCTTTATCTCAATCTCATAAAAGCCATCTATGACAAACCGACAGCCAACAGCACACTGAACGGACAAAACTGAAAGCTTTCACTCTAAAATCAGGAACAAGGCAAAGATGTCCACTGTCACCACTCTTATTCAATATAGTTCTAGAAACATTAGCCAGAGCAATTAAACAAAAGAAAGAAATGAAAGAATTAGGATAGGAAAGGAAGAAGTTAAATTATCCTTATTCGAAGATGACATGATACTCTAAAAGAAGACCTCAAAAACTCCACCAAAAGACTTCTAGATTTAATAAGCAAATTCAGTAGGGTAGCTGGGTACAAAGTCAACACTCCAAAATCAATAGCCTTCCTGCACATGAATAACAAACTCATTGAGAGAGAAATTAGAGAAGCAACACCTTTCACAAAAGCATCCAAAAAGAAAAAAAAAAAAAAAAAGAGCTAGGAATCATCTAATGAAGGAAGTAAAAGACCTTTATATTGGAAACTACAGTACTCTGAAAAAGGAAATCAAAGAAGATATCAGAAAATGGAAAGATATCCTTTGCTCTTGGGTAGGAAGCACCAATATGTGAAAATGGTCATACTTCCAAAGTTGTTATACAGATTTAATGCAATCCTGATCAAAATACCAACAACATATCTCACAGAAATTAGAGAAAACAATCCTGAAATTCATTTGGAACCAGAAGAGAACTAGTATAGCAAAAGAAATTCTGCAACAAAGGCAAGGAAAGGGACATCACAATCCCTCACTTGAAATTATACTACAAAGCTACTGTGATAAAAGCAGCATGGTATTGGCAAAAAAAAAAAAAAACCAAAAAACAAAAAACAAAAAAAACAGACCTGAGGATCAATGGAACTGATTAGAAGATGCAAAAACAATTCCAGACGTACTTAGCCACCTTATCTTTGACAAAGTTGCCAAACACCTCCACTGGAAGAAAGCTGGCCTCTTTAATAAATGGCGCTGGAAAAACTGGCTCTCCACATGCCAAAGATTAAAATTAGACCCATATCTTTCACCATGCACTAAACTAAAATCAAAATGGATCAAAGATCTAAATATTAAAACAGAAACATTAAATCTGGAAGGTAGAATAAGGTAGAACTATTGAAGACACCAGTGTAGGCAAAGACTTTATGAACAAAACCCTGATTGCACAGGAACTATCACAAAGAATCAACAACTGGGATTCATCTTATTATTATTATTATTATTATTATTATTGGTACCAGGAATCAAACTCAGGACCTTGTGCTTACCAGGCTGGCACTTGTGCTGCTGAGGTATATCTCCGGAGGATCTCATATTATTAATAAGCTTTTTTTTTTTTTTTTGGTGGGTACCGGGGGGTCGACCTCAGGACCTCGCGCACCAGCAGGCGCCCGTGCCGCTGAGCGATATCACCGGCCCCTTTTTCGTATGTGGGTTCCGGGAGTTGAACTCGGGCCCTCGCACTTGCCGGACAGGCGCTTAAGCCGCTGAGCCATCTCACCGGCCCTTAATAAGCTTTTGCACAGTAAGAGAAACCACCAACAGAGTGAAGAGACAACTCACAGTGTTTGCCAGCTGTTCCTCAAAGAAATCAGGCCCTCCATATTTGAAGACCCAATCAAAAAATGGGCATCTGAGATGAATACACACTTCTCAGATGAAGAAATACAAACAGCAAATAAATATATGAAAAAATGTTCAACATCATCAGTCATTTGAGAGATGCAAATTAAAACAATGCTGAGATTCCATCTCACTCTAGAAAGAATGGCTATTATCAAGAAATCAACCAATAACAATTGCTGGCAGGGATGTGGGTAAAAGGAGCCCTCCTCCACTGTTGGTGGGACTGCAGACAGGTGCAATCACTGTGGAAATCAGTGTAGAAATTCCTCAAAAACTAAAACTAGAGGTTCCATTTGACCCAGCTATCTCCCTTCTTGGTATCTTTCCAAAAGAATTAAAAGCATTATACCACAGCAATATATGCACACCCATGTTTATAGTGGCACAGTTTGTAATAGTTAGATCTTGGAAATAGCCCAAATGCCCATCAGCTGGTGAATGGATAAAGAAGATGTGGGTTTCTTTTTTTATACAATGAAGTACTACTCTGCCACAAAGAAGAATAAGCTTGAGACATTTCTAGGTAAATGGATGCACCTTGAGATTATACTCTTAAGTGAAATAAATCAGACACACATGTAAATACCACATTGTTTCTCTGGTGTGAGAAACTGAAAGTGTAAATAAGGACCAAAATGTATAATAGATATTGGGAAATGGGAAGAAAATGTTCAAATGGGAAGAGGAACTAGGGAGGGGGGCAGGGGAAAGGAAGGAAAGGACAAGAAAAAAAGAATAGAAGGAAAAAAATGGAAATGAACCTTTTTTTTGTTTTGTTTTTTTTGTGGGTTCTGGGAGTCAAACTCAGGCCCTTGTGCTTGCCAGGCAGGCGAGTAGGCCGCTGAGCCATCTCACCGGCCCCCACAAAGCTTTTGTAAATAAGGATGAAGAGGGGTTGAAGGGAGGGGAAGGGAATGGGGAAAAAAAGAAGAATCAAGATATATCATGTACAGTACAAATTCCCTGTGATGAATGTGATCATTATATATACCTAAAATTTACCAATAAAATAAAATTTAAAAAAAGCAGCAGAGGGGGCCGGTGAGATGGCTCAGTGGCATAAGCGCCTGCCTGGCAAGCCCGAGGTCCTAAGTTCGACTCCCGGGACCCACATATGAAAAAGGGCCGGTGATATCGCTCAGCGGCATGGGCGCCTGCTGGTGCGTGAGGTCCTGAGTTTGACCCTGAGTACCCACACACACACAAAAAAAAACCCAAGCAGCAGAGAGCACGGTATGTGCCGTGGATGGGGTGCCTGGTGGAGTCTTCCCACTGCTCCCTTGTTTTCACTGCTGTCCTGTGAGCGCAGCCCTGCGTGGAACTGCACTGACAACAACAGCAATCTCAGCTACGTCACTTCCGTCTAGGGTGAGGAGCTCAGGAAACTTGCAATCTATTAGGAGAGCGAGGCTAGGCAACCCACTAACTAAAATATAAAGCAGAGGGACAGAGGATTTCTCATGAGCTTGGGGAGATCATAAATTGTGAACTATAAACTAAGTGGAGAGGATAGTTCACCTCCATTAACTGAGTTAAAAAGCAACACATAGCCCTAAGTATTTATGGATGAATTTGTGTTTATGACTTAGCAAATCTGGAGAGTGAAGAGATATTTATGAGACCTATTTTTGTGGGTGGGTGGGATGGACCCCAGGGTGTGTGCATTGAGCAACACCCTCAGCCACTCCCACCTTCCCCCTTTTCAAAATTTTTGTAATTTTGAGACAGGTTCTTGGTATGTTGCTAAGTTGCCTAGGCTGAGCTCGAACTTGTGATCCTACTGCCTTGGTCTCTCAGAGTGCTGGGATTACAGGCACGGACCACTATGGCTGGCTATTTTTGAGACTGATTTTTTTTGATGAATAATTTTTATTTGTATGAACAAAAGAGGTAACATTTTACCTTTACCCCAAGTTGCTGGCAAATTATTTAGCTCTTGCATTTCTAGCTTGGCAAGGAGAACCACTGATTTTGGATGTGGGATGTTTCTCCCAACCATGGTCAACTTAATCCTGTCACTGAAATTGGTCCTGACAGCTTCTGTCAGCCTCGCCGGAACTCCTGTGCCCTCAGAGTTAACGAGTTAAATGCACTGATGCATGAGCCTTTCTGAAACAGGGCACCCCAGGCTGGGCGGGCCCTGGACAGTGGACTCGGGAACTCCCACTTGACAGCCCAAGGAAGTCAGGCAGAGCCACCAGCCCAAGGGGACCCATGGGGGCCTACACCACCAGGTGGCTTCTTGTTCTCACCAAGGAGGTGACAGTGTTTAGACCTGCTCTAACACAGCAGTCTCGCTGGGGACATCCTTCTGTTGGCAGTTACCTGCTTTTCCTGCTCAGCGTCTGGTTGTACTTGGGGGCACTTTCAAATGCTTGTAGAGGAAGAGCTTTTGCTACTGCAGCTGGGTGTAGCCGGGCTGTTTGATGACAGAAGTGGTTATTACATTGCATGTTGCAGACCTGCCTGGAAACAATCATAATTTGATTTTGGCGAGATGTGGTGGCACAAGCCTGAGTCCCAGTCATCAAGAGGCTGAGACGGGGGATCACTGCTCTTCGAGGCCAGCTGGGCTACATAGCAACTTCAAGGCCAGTCTGGACTACCTAGGTGAGACACTGTCTCAAGACAAAAACAATTGATTTTGATTTTTTTCATTTCTTCCTTTTATGTGGTACTGAAGATTGAACTCAGGGCTTTGCTCATGCTAGGAAAGCACTGTGGCTTGGAGATACATCCACAGGCATTTAAAAGAAAAAAAAAAATTTTTTTTTTGAGGTGGGGTCTCACAAAGTTACCATGCTAGAGCCAGGCATAGTGGTGCATGCCTATAATCCCAGCACTCTGGGAGGCTGAGGCAGGAGGATCAGAAGTCCAGACCCTATCGAGCAATTTAGCCAGACTCTGTCCCAAAATTTAAAAAAGAGGAAAAAAAAGGCTGAAGATATAGCTCAGTGTGCAGGCCTTGGATTCAATCCCTCATACTGCAAACAAACAAAAAACAAACACACAAACACCAAGTTACCCAGTTTGGCCTTGAATTTACCATTTCCTGCCTCAGCCTCCTGAGTAGCTGGGATTACAGGCATGTGCCACCATGCTTGGCCGGTAATTTGATTGTGGTACGGACATTTTAAAGCATTTCGATAGTATTTAAAATTTGGGTCAAAATAATGCATGCACATGCATAAAATCAGCAGGGCCCTGGCAGGCCTGCGACCATCTGGCTCCCTGAGGCGTACAGGGCACAGGGCGTGCCAGGTGAGGCTCACAGGAATAAATCCGCACCTTCTGGGCCAGTCTCCACCTGCACTTCCAGAACAACACACACGCAGATGTGACCACAATGGTAGATGTTTTCCCCCATAGCAGAGATTTAGTTTTTTTTTTTTTTTAATTAAAAGAACTGGATCAAATAATTTTTCACTTCTCTTCTTGGTAAACAAAAATAAATTTTCAACTGCTGTAATGATGGTACTAGAACTTTTTGTCCCCTCTTGATTAAAATCCTGGTATTAGCAAATCTATGGTATTTATCTTCATGATTCTATAGTTAATTATATTAAAACACATGTGGTCTTTTGTCTTCAGTTTTAGTTGTGTTGCTCTTTCTTTCCTATCATTTGAGCAATCTATTAACAAAGAGATCGAAGAGAATAAGTATTGGAGTACATGATTGTCGTTGTATATATTTCTAGGAAAATCTAGATCTTAAATAATTTTCATAAGGAACTACTTACTATCCTGGGGTCATTATGGCCATCTATTATACATCCTTTTCACCAAGTTCTCTAGTTTTTAAACTTTCCAAATCTCCCTTATTCATTTTGGTAATATTACATCATATTTGTATAACTGCGATAACCGATTATTATTGATTGGGTGTTTATACCGTACCATGCTCAGGGGTAACCATTTTGCATTTGTTAACTCATTTAAGCCCCACAAGCATGCTACGAGATAGACTGCATTATCGTCCCATCTTATGGATAGCTAAGCCCACGTATCTGGTAAGTGGTAAATTAAAACCCGAGTTTGTCTTCCTCCTCATGGACTTAACTGTTACGGTGCTATTCTAGGAGCGCGTAGGACTACGGCTTTGGAGTCATGTTAGCCACGATCTCGTTGGATCTATTCTTGAGCAACGTTCTCTAGGTTCTACCACTTTCCGTCCTGGGAAAGGTAAGCCAGACACTGCACACCGGAATCAAAGACAGATTTGGTTTAGAGGAGTTGGGGGAGTCTGGTGAAATGCCAAACGCTGAGCTGTGGGTTTTCAAAATTGTTTATTTTCAAGCCCACAGACGTTGGGATAATATCACCTATGTGCCTCATGTCGCTGCCTCTGACAGTGAAATAGGTCAGCTGCCCAGGTGTGGCCGAGGAGGAGCTCAAGGATGGAGGCAATGTGTGAACCTGTGGGTTCCAGAGCCCTGCGGGCTGGGTGAGAAGCTTATGGGGTGGCAAATCACCAATATTGTCCCCTGAACGCACACCCTTAGTCCTGCTTTCTTGCTTTCTGGGGTGGAACCCAGGGCCTCTCACATGCTAAACATACTCTGTAACACGCCCCCAACCACCAGAAACTTTTAAGAAGCTAACTTTAAGCTGGGCATTGCGGTGGTGCATACTTATAATCCCAGCGTTTAGGAGGCCGAGGCAGGAGGATTGACTGTTCAAGGCCAGCCTGGGATATACAGCAAACCCAAGGCTGTTCAGGACTCAGACTCAGCCTTGCCTCAATTAAAAAAAAATTTGTTTCAGAATGCAGGCAGGTCGCATATCCCTATCTGAAATGCCTAGGATTTTGGATATGTTCAGATTTTGGAATACTTACATATGTACATAACATAACATCTTGGGAGAATAGGACCAGGGTTTAAACACAACATCTATTTATGTTTTATAGTCACCTTACACACACAAATTGAAAATAATTTTGTACAATATTTCTCATAGTTTTGTGCATGAAACAAAATTTCATAGTGTGGTTTTCCTACCTGTGGTGTTGCATTGGCACACAAAACGTGTCAGATTTCAGGCTGGGTCATAGTTCAGCAGAAGAGCACGTGCTTACTGTGTGCAAGGGCCCAGGTCCAATCTCTGGCACATCTGTGCACATGCACATGCACACAGTTTCAAATTTTAGAGAATTTTCGATTAGGAATGCTCACCCTGTACATATATATATTTTAAAGATAGAGGTTAAATTAGGAGACGGGCTTGCCAGGAAGGAATCTGGTTAAACACAAAGGATGCCAAAGAGGCTTGCTTAGGCTGGAACTATGTGAAGCAGGTGAAGCACCTTAAATATTCCCATGAGCGCCCGCAGTTTTAAAGTGCCCGCGGCTTTCTTCATAAATTCCTGTGGCTGGGTTGAGGCGTGCGAATTTCTCAACCTTTTTATAAGTGGACAGCTGCTACTCACGGGGATGTGGAGAGAAAAAGACTGTCCAGTGTTACAAAATAAAATTAAAAAAGGGGGATATAATAAAAACATTTAACCTCATTATTCTTCACATAATATTTCAAATTATCCAACTGTTTTGTTTCAGAAATCTGTTCCCACTATGTAATCTTACTCCAAAGTAAGAACCTCAAGAGAAAAGGGATAAGAGAGAAAGTCAGGCAGTTCTTTTTTTTTTTTTTTTTTTTTTTTTCTTTTCCTGGATACTGAGGATTGATCCTAGGGCCTTTGCACTGACCTATATCCCCAGTCCAATTTATTTTTTATTTTCAGATGGGGCTCAATAAGTAGACCAGGCTGGGCCCCAACTTGTTATCCTCCTGCCTCAGCCTCCCAGAATGTTGGGATTACAGTCAAGTGCCACCATACCTGGCATCAGGCAGAACTTATCTTTAAAACTTGCTTGATTTTAATTTTTCATGTTAAGTGAAACAAATCAGTCACACAAGCTTAAATATTGCATGTTTTCTCTTACAGGACAAACCCAAAATATAAATAAAGAGCAAAATAAGAGATAGGTAATAGGAAGTGAGGACAGAGATCTTTTGAAAAAGGGAAGGGGACCAAGAGATGGAGGAGAAGGGAAGAGGAAGGGGATGAAAAAGAATCAAGATGTGTAATGTGCTGTGCCAACTCTCCCATGAGGAATGTAATCATTATGTACCAATCATGTACTAATAAAAAGTAAAACAAATGAACAAACAAAGAAAAATAAAAAAGTTAATTTAATGTGGGCTGGGGATTTAGCTCAGTGGCAGAGAGCTTGCCTACAATGTATATGGCTCAATCTTCACTTAAAAAACAAAACACAACAGAAAACATAATTATAGCAGCTTAATACTTTTCTGATTTTCAAACTGAGGAGTAACTCATGCACTACACCAAACTGCATGAGTAGTATGAAGTGCTTAAATCAATAAATTATATGCAGCTGTGTCACCACCAGTCAGTTTCCATTTACAGCCGGGTCCCCAGCCTGGTCTCTGGCCTGTCAGAAACGGGGCTGCACACAGGAGGTGAGTGTTGGGCTCTGGGCACAGCTTCATCTCTATTCAAAGCCCCTCCCCATGGCTCCCATCACTGTCTGAGCTCCACTTCCTGTCAGGTCCACTGAGAAAGCTTAGACCCCTTCAAAGCCAGTTCTCCCTACAACACCTCCCCCTTCTCTGGCCTCTCCCTATCTCAATTGTTGCTTGCTTTAAAGTTCAGGAAGAGGGGGCCTCTCTTGTGATCTCCTTCATGTACTCAACATTATGCCTGTGAGATGTACCCAAGTATAGCAGTAATTTATTTATTTCTATTCTGCTGTGTGGTATTCCATTGCATAACTACAATACTTTATCCATTCTTCACTAGTAGGACACTAGGGTTGTTTCTGCCTTGTGGAATATTTTGTATAATGCTGTCTGAATGTCCTTTTACTTACCTTTTAGTAATGATAACCATTCATTCCTGGTGGAGTTACACCCAGGACTGGAAATGCCAGGTCAGAGATTGTAACCCAGTTTAGCTTAGCAGATGTTGCCAAATGGTTTCTGAATGGTGAAAGCATTTATCCTTCCACAGGAGTTACAAGAGGCTCAGGTGCTCCTTATCCTCATCAATACTTGGTTCTATCTGTGCCTTAACTTTAGGTGTGTTGTTGTGATTGTAGTGGTGTCCACCATGGTATGTATTCATTTACATTTCCCTAATAACAAAGGATATTGGTAATGAATTTAAAAAAAAAAAACCCTATAATCTCATTCTGTTTTATTTATTTATTTATTTATTTATTTATTTATTTATTTATTTATTGGCTTTTTTGAGACAGGGTTTCACTATGCAGTTCAGGCTGGCCTTGAACTCACTTTATAGCCCAGGCTGGCCTCGAACTGACAGCGATCCTCCTGCCTCAGCCTCCCAAGTACTGGAATTACACGTGTGTGCCACCACACCCGGCCTTCATTCTGTTTTTATTTTTCCATGTGTCTTTTCAGTGCAGACTGTATTTACATAATTGAAATTAGAACATAGCTAGAATTTTCTTTTTGTATTTTTAGGCTACTCATTTAAGTTTGTAATGGCCTTCATATTTATCCTTTACAATGGTTTCTTAATATCCCACTAAATTTGGCCCAGCATGCATGATATTCTCAGCCACTGCCCTCTTGTGAATCGTTGGGTCACTTCTGTCTTCCTGCTGGTCCCTTCTTGTCCACGGAGAGGAACTGCAGGCACCCAGCCCTAGGCAACGTTGTTGTAATTAACGGAAGCTATCATTCGGGGAGCGTGATGTGCCAGCGAGGTGTGCTAGGTGCTTTGAATATCGTTTTTGTTTCCTTCCCGGTGCCACCTGCAGATGTTGAGTGCTACCTGTACTTTACAGGTGAGGAATCTGATACCAGGCTTTGTAATGTGCCCACGACCAGATACTCAGTAGGTGGCAGAGCAGGTCTGCTGCCCAGATCTGTGACTCCGGGGCTCTGACCAGCCACACGATGGGTCCACCCAGGCGGCTGTGTCTGTGCCCCTCCTCCCGGTTCTCCGTGCAGCTCTCCTTGCCCTTCCTCCCTGCCAGCCCCCCCCGGGCATCGCTGTCCCAATACCCCGACCACGATGCTATTTCCAGGACAGAGCAGCATGAGGACGGTGGAATCTCAATACGTGGTGCCAGGGCCCAGGCCTGTCCTAAGGGGAGACTGAACCCTCAGGGTAAAGGGCTTACTTCTGTCCTATTGGCCTCCTGGTACATCCCGGAACTCGGAGATTCTCCCAGGCCTTGGGGAAACCAAAGACCGGGCGCAGCACAGGCAGGGCACACACTCCCACTCTTGCCTTTCCACACTGAGCGCGGACAGGCGATGTTTTCTGCCACTGGCTTGTGAGATCGCCTCCTCTGTGATGCTTGCTGGCTTCCCACTGTTGCGATTGTGCAGCCTGCAGACCAGCCAGGAGGGAAGCCGGGGGGGGGGGCTCAGTCCTCTCTGTAAACCACTAGGATGTCCTTGCCCCGCGGGGTGAAAGCCAGCAAGGGAGACTGCATTTGAGTGTCCTTTTAATGTATAAAGTGCAATGCAAATGGGGTTATGATGACGATGACCATTCATACTCACATCTGCCATGACACTCTGTTTCCTTGGAAAGATGTCCCTGGCTTCCCAGTGTGTTGTAACACTTTGATTTCCTTGCTCTGATGAAGTAGCACATAGGCAGGAAACTCTGGAATCAGATTGCCTTGATGTGGTTGGCATCTGAGCCCCACTCCGTGGTCACTGTCAGATGCCCAGCAAGTTCTTAATTACAGTGGTCCCTTGGTATCCAAGGAGGACCAGTTCCAGGACCCTCGCAGGTACCAAAATCTGCAGATGCTCGAGCTCTTGCAGAAAATGGTGCAGTATTTGCACATAACCTACACACCTCCTTCTGCATACTTTAAATTGTCACTAGATTACTTACTATACCTGAGGCAAGGTGCATGCTGTGTAAAAGATCATTACACTGTATTGTTTAAGCAGCAGTGGGCAAGAGCAGGTTTGCGTATGTTTACTACAGTTGGAATTGTTTTTCAGATATTTTTAATCTGCAGTTGGTCAAATCTGAGATGTGGTACCTGGGGATATGAAGGTCTGTACTCCGAGCTTTTTAGTTCTTCTAATCTATAAAATGGGAGCTATGGTCTGCATATTTATGTCTGGCCAAAGTTCATTTGCTGAAATCCAATCCACAGTTTTCTTTTATTCCAATGTTATAAGGTCAATTAGTTTTGGTTGGAAGTGATCCTAAAGCTCATATGTGCCAGCGGTTAATAACCATGTTTGTTTTCCTCATTTTCCAACAATGGTGGGATCCATGTGGAGCTGCCACCTGGTGCCCTGGCCACCTCAAGATCCTGCCCGGTGCTGATAGGCAGTCTCTGCCTTTATATTCCTTTAACCTATTTCCTGTTTAGAAAAAAAAATGTAACTTGCTGCCAGCCTTCATTTAATTCTACATAAACATATTCTTTGAGGCTGACGCTAATCTGGTTTTCAATGCGAAAATAAAATATAAAAACTGTTCTTGGAGTTGTTTCTCAGGAGAATTTGTCTCTAATCCTAATGTAACAGAAATGTAGCTGACGATCTGTATTTAATGTGTGTGTGTGTGTGGTAAATTTCAAAGTGTGGAACATCACGTTCTACACAAAATACTGCATTTTTCCCTCTGCTTCTTCTTGTCATCCTTGTTGCTGTGCAAGTAGCAAACTTTGCAGTGAGAGTTGGATTAGTGAGTAATAAAAGCAAGATATTTTATGGCAAACTGTGGGGGTGAGGTTAGGACTGAAATCCATAAGTTATCTCAGTGTAATTGCAACCATGAGTATTTTGGGGGCAAATGGGAAAATGATTAAGAGATGGGGTGGGAGGCGGGTGTGTCCACATTCAGGTAACAGTGTCTAATTTCTAAGCTGGGTATCTGCAGTGATGTTGTGAGTGTGGCTCTGGGCCCAAACACTCATGCTATCCGTGAAGATCCTTAGTTCTGTGAAAGTTGTAAATGAGCCCAGACGTGTAAAGACCCAATCGAAAGATGGGCATCTGAGGTGAACTGACGCTTCACAAATGAAGAAGTACAAATAGCCAGTAAATACATGAAAAAATGTTCAACATCTCTGCACATTCGAGAAATGCAAATTAAAACAACACTGAGATTCCATCTGACCCCAGAAAGAATGGCTGTCATCAAGAAGTTAACCAATAACAAATGCTGGCAAGGCAGGGGTGGGTGGGTGGACACGTCATTGTTGGTGGGAGTGTAAACTGGTACGACAACTATGGAAATCAGTATGGAGATTCCTCAGAAACTAAAAGTAGAAATTCCATTTGACTCAGCTATTCCCCTTCTGGGTGTCTTCCCAAAAGAGTTAAAGACATCACATTGCAGGGATACATGCACACCCATGTTTATAGCAGCACAATTCTTAACAGCTAAATCTTGGAAACAGCCTGTATGTCCATCAACAGATGAATGGATAAAGAAAATGTGGTATTTATGCACAATGGAATACTACTCTGCCATAAAGAAGGATAAAATTGAGTCATTTGTAGGAAAATGGATGCACTTTGAGACCAGAATGTTAAGTGAAAGAAATCAGACACACGCTTAAATACTGCTTGGTTTCTCTTATATGAGAAACCCAAAGTTTAAATAAATTCAAGAGCAAATAAAAGATAGCAGGAAATAGGAAGGTAGATCTTTTGCAAAAGGAAAAGGGTACCAAGAGATGGAGGGAGAGAAGGGGACGGTGGAGGGGAAGGGGACGTAAAAAGAATTAAAATGTGTAATGTACATGTACCAACTCCTCATAAGGAATGTAATCATGATGTACTGCAAACTTGCACTAATAAAAATAAAAATTAAAAAAAGCCAGCCTTTGGCGTGTTCTTTGCACACGTGGGGATTCTTGTGCAGCCTGGCCCTGCCTACTTTCCCAGGCTTTTCCTCTTCTCCATTGCCAGGGGTATGGGCATCGACATGCTTGTCATTCCCCAGCTACTCCATGTTGCGTCTGCCTGGCCTTTGGACACGACGTCCCCTTTCCCAGGACTGCCCTCCCCTGTGTGGCTCACAGCCACCTGTCCTTCAGGCCCGAGCTCGGTCTTGTCAGTTCCACCTGCCCCTCCTGGCCCTGCCGATTGGGCCCCTCCCCAATCTGTGCCCCCCCATCCCCCGTTAGCCCGGGCTCACCGGGCTCTTCCGGTGCTCGCAGGTCCTCTTCTTACCCTCCCGCCCCGCCCCGTGAGTTCTTCAACATAAATACCAGCTGTTCACGGCACTGTTTGTGGGACTTGGAACTGATGATGTAACATAAGCATCTGCAAATATTTGTTGCATGAGTAAAGAATGAGTGAGCTCTTTCTGACAAGGGAGGGAAAATATTTTAGAGACGTATTAGACAATGATGGTCCGCGCTGATGTAATCTGTTAGAAATGAAAACAGGGCCTTTGACAAGTGACTTTTTCAGATTTGATAGCTTTTTTTTTGAGGCAGGGTTTTGCTATGTAGTACAGGCTGGCCTTGAACTCACTTTGTAGCCTAGGCTGGCCTCAAACTCACGTCGATCCTCCTGCCTCAGCCTCCCGAGTGCTGGGATTACAGACATGTGCCATCGCACTCGGCCTTGGATTTGTAGAAGACAATTTCCGTGGACTAGGGGAGTTGGGGACCAAGGGGTGAGTCCAGGATGAGTCAAAGGGGCATTGTGTGCCCTCGACCCCAGTGCGCACGCGCAGTTCACAGTAGGGGCCCACGCTCCTGTGCGATCCAAGGCCCTGCAGCTGTGGCAGGAGGTGGAGCTCAGGCGGTGATGCCCGCGATGGGGAGTGGCTGTAAATACAGACCTTTTTTTTTTTTTTTTTTTTTTTTTTTACCTATTCCTCATTGGGGGATGTTTGCGAGACAGACTCAGATAGCTATAGAAAGAAATTAAGCAACTAGGGCTAGCCATGTAGCTCAGTGGTGGAATGCTTGCCTGACATGTGTGAGGCCTTAGGCTCAATCCCCAGTACCAGGGAGACAAAAGTACTTATTCTTGCTGGGCGTGTGGGGCAGATCTTTAATCCCAGCCACTTGGGAGTCTGAGTCAGGAGGGTCACAAGTTCGAGGCCAGCCTGGACAATTTGGTGAGACCATCTCAAAAGAAAAGAAAGAAAAAAGAGCTGGGGATGTAGCTCAGTGGCTGAGCCCCTATGGGCTCAACCCTCAGTACCACACACACACACACACACACACACACACACACACACACAGAGAAAAGAAAAGGAAACTATATCTTTTTGGCTATCTGAGAACACTGAGCAAAATTTGTAAACTTATTATACTTTATTTTTAAGAAACAAAAGCAAGTAATCCCAGTACTTGGGAGGCTGAGGCAGGAGGATCACTGCAAGTTGGAGGCCAGCCTGGGCTACAAAGTGAGTTCAAGTCCAGCCTGAACTACATAGCAAAACCCTGTCTCAAAAAAAAAAAAAAAAAAAAAAAAAAAAGAATACACTGCAGTTTTTGCTGGAACTTGGCTAACGCTAGTGTATATACCCCATCTTAAAAGGTATTTAAGGTACAAGAGTGTAATTGATTCAGTTCTTCACTCTTCCCTAGAGCCATGCCATTTGCCACTGACCTTGTAGTTCCTTCTACACAGAAGGCAGGGTGCACTTTCCCCACCCCTGGCTTTTTCTTGACCTTGTGACTTGCTTTGGGCAAAATGATGTCAGCAGAAGCTTGGCACGGGGTTGCATATGGAGTCCTGTTCAGTTCTTTCATCACCATGACACGAACAGGCATTGATCTACTTGCTGGTACCAAGAGAGGAAGAGAGCCACGTGGAGCAAGCTGCCCAGTCAGCCTGGTGGGTAATGATGATCAGCGTTTCTCCTGGCTAAGCAGAGCCTGGCAGCCCTTCCTGGGTGATCTGACCCTCCCTGGCTTCTGGCTGGTGCTCTGAGACCCTGGATTTCCGGGTTAGTTACCACCTGGCCCTTGTCACGGGTGCACTCCCAGCCTGTGGTGTGGGTTATTTGTCTCCTCACTGTGGCAGGCCCCAAGCTTCTCTCAATCAAACTGCCTTCTGACTCTCCATGGGGACTCTGGCAACTTCTGGGTTCCACCCATGCTCTTGGGAGCCCCAGGTAGGCTGGGAAAGCAAACTTCCAAGGTGCTCTTCTGTGGAACCATTAAGTGAGGCCCAGTTCTTAAGAGATACAGAACCAGTAGGAGAGGCTCTGTCTCTGTCTACCTGTCGTCTATCTAAAAGGATTTCTGTCCTGAGGAGTTGGCATGGTGATTACGGAGGCCGAGCAGTCCCACAATCTGCCATTTGCAAGCTGGGAGAAAGTTCACAATGATATTCAGTCCAAGTCCAGGACCGGGAATGCTGCTGGTGGGGACTCTCTCTGAGGGCAGGAGAAGATGAAATGAGATGTTCCAGCTCCAGCAGTGAGGCAGAAGCAGGGTCAACTTCCTGCTTTCTCCATCTTTGTTTCACTCTGGCCCCAGCCAATTGGATGAGGCCCAGCCACACGGGGTGGGCAGTCTGCGGTACTGAGTCCTGGATTCAAATGCTAAGTTCCTTCGGAAACATCCTTCCAGACACACCCAGAAGTGTCTCATCTGAGCACTCAGGTGAATGCAGTGCAGTTTGTAGGGTAGCCTCTTTTTCAGTGTTCAAGATGAAGAAAAGAGCAATTCCTCCCCATCCTGTCTCGTGTTACCTCTATTGCTGTCCCCAAGGCCACCATCGCTCATTCTCCCTCTTCCCAGAGGATGGCATATCACAGCCATAAAGGTGATACTTTGACTATTGCTTCTTCCTCCTCTATTTTTTTTTTCTTTTTGGCAGTACTGGGTATTGAACCCAGGGCTTTCATACTAAGCTGCATTCCCCCCTTTAAATTTTTAAAAATTGTGAGACAGGGTCTTGCTAAATTGTTAAACTGCCTAGGCTGGGCTTGAACTTGCAGTCTTCTTGCCTCAGCCTCCCAGATTGCTGGAATTACAGGACTATACCACCACAATGCTCTTTTGTAAATTGAATTGTATGGATGTTGACATTCAGTCATTGTTAACTGAAGAATAGCAGCAGTCCTGTAGGGTTTAATTTACAGATTGAACCCATAAAGAGAGAGGTTTCTCGGTCCCTATCGACTCCCCATTCAGGAGAGTTCAGGGAAATCGACCTCCACAGAGGTGGAGGCTGTCAGAAGTACCAACGCAAGCTGGAGTTGACACCCTAATCAGGCACCGTGAACTCCGAGGGCCCGTGGGACACCGGCTGCTCTGATTCCGTGTCTGGGCTCCCTGACTGTAAGCACCCGGGAGGGGATGAAGTGCTCCAGGCTCTGTTCCTCCCTGGGAATCCAGCTCCCACCCCAGCAGGAAGGGCACACTCAGCTCTCCTGGCTCCGAGGATGGGCAGACGGCGTTGTGACATGCACACATGTGAGAGTGTATGTGCACACAGGTGTGTGCGGGGTGGACAGGGGTATTGGGCCGGCCTGAGGGGCAGGGCTGGGGAAGCAGGAGCCAAGTACCTCAACCCTCAGTGACCGGTCCGCTCAGGCTTTTGAAGACATGCAGGCCGTGGAGCAGACCCAGTTTCCAAGATAGCTCAGGACAGCCGGGAAGGGAAGCTGGGTCAGGGCACATCTGTCCCCACAGAGGAGCTGAAATAGTTCTTCTTTTCCCTGTGCGTGGATGACACAGAGAGAGAGGCAGAGGGGACGTGATGATTATATTTTTATTTTTAGTACCTTCTCAAATAGTTTTTAGGTTTGAGAATTACAGTTCCTGAAGGAAACAGTGCAGGGGCTAGTCGCCATCAGACAGAGCCACGGGGTTGTTTATGTGGTCCTGAAATTTGTGTGACCTGCAGCTCCCCAGTTGACAACTGGCAGTAAAATGCAATTTGGACCAGCTGGGGAAAGGCCTGCTAGACTTTGTGGATAATGCCGAACAACAGAAGTGGCACTGTGTTTACTTTTCAGATGCACACGACGTTTTCAGGTGTAGATACGTAGGGATGTTTATAGAGTGATTGAGAGTGGAGGGCCTGCTGTCGCTCCCCACCTGTCCTCACCACTGTGCTGTGAAGACCGGGCCCCTGGCCTGCACGCCAGGCCTTCCATGGACTTCCGGCTTCTATGGAAAACAGTGGGGGAGGATGGGACGGTGGTGGCTTAGTCACTTTTCTGTCTCTATAACAGGATGCCACACAGTGGGTCTTTATAAAGAAAGGAATATGTTGCTTCCCTGAAGGCTGGGAAGTTCAAGATTGAGGGCCCGCATCTGGCAAAGGCCTCGGGTTGTGTTGACTCAGGGCAGAAGGCGACCCAGCAAGAGAGCTCGAGAGAGGAAGAGGAGACCGAACTCACTTTAGTAATGAAACCACTCGAGATCATGAACCCAATGCTGCAACGACGACATGAATCTGTTTGTAAGAACAGAGGCCTCGTGACCTAAAAGGTCCCACATCTCAACACCATTGTGCTGGGGATCGAGGTCCCAACACGTGAGCTTTGGGGACACATTGAGACCGAAACAGGGTGTGATGGAGGACGGGGAAGGTGGGAGGGAGGGAGGAGAATCATCAGTATCAGATCCTTGTCCCTCTTTGAAGGCCTGGGCAGAGTGACAGCTCCTCTGGCTGGCCCATCTCAGGTCACAGCTGCCATGGGTCCTGGAGCGCTCGCTTCCTTCCTGGAGATGGCTCACCATCTCCTTATTGAACCCTCTTTGGAGCTACCATCTCTTCCTGCTGGAATCCTGGCCAAGGTCCCCAGCGCCCTCAAACCCACCAATGACACGGACGTTTTTCAGTTCTTACCTCCAGCGTCCATGTCTATAAATCCCTCCTCCCTGGCTTCCCCTTCTGCCGCGTCTTTGGGTGTCTCCACCCTTTCTGAATCATCCTTGTGCATCTCAGCCTCTTCCTTCTCCACACCTCAGCTTTAACTTCCGGAAGGGAGCCAACCATCGTCCAGTACTTTGGTGAATGGGCATCCTGGACTTTATCCTGCTATTCACTGAATATTGAATATTTATTGAGTGTGACCATGTGTGAGGACCATTCTGGGGTCGGGGCTGTATTTTGTCTGACCCTTTATGTTACAGTGCTGCTGTCTCCATTTTACAGGTGGGGATTCTGAGTCTCAGAGAAGCTAAGTACTGTGCCCGAGGCAGAGCAGGGGCTGGGATCTGCTTTTCTGCCTCCTAAGTCTAAGCTTTTTCTTCTTCTGGCCAACGAGAACCAAGCACTGAGCACTTCTTTTTTTGCATCGCTGAACTTGAGTTGAACTTAACAGAAGCTTCATGTTTTCTAAAAACAGCAAGCCAGACGTCAGGGGTTTGAATCGTAGAAGAATGTTTTCTGCTCTCTCATTCAGCAGGGACATTTGCCTGGCTCTGACTTTGAGCCTCTGTAATTCATCGCGATTCTAAAAATTATCCCTGGTTCCCTAAAGGGCTTCGTTTTAGATCTGCGGTATCTTGACAATACAAGATTAATTTATAATTAGAGCAGCAGGACTCATTCCAGAGATTTACTTGCATATCATGAATTAGAGGTAGGAGTCATTGTTCGTATTTTCTTCCCTACAAAACAAAGCTGTAGATAAACCTTTTCTGGGGTATGGGGCCAGGGCTGCCTAAGTGTGTGGCTTCTGAAGCTAAAACATCATTATTATGTAAACTTGGCAACCTGTTAAAGGAGCAGAGAAGAGATGCTTAGAGGCTGGAGCCGCTACCTGGATCAAAACTGGGCTTTGGAAGCCAATAGATCTGGGTTTATAACTAGTGGGATGGCCTTGCTCCCTGAGGGGACGGTCCTGCCTCTGCTTGTCCCCATGCAGACTCCTGAAGGCAGACTTGAGTCTGAGCGGAGTGGCTCAGAGGCATGGCCTAGAAAAGGGCCCTGTAGAGTGTGGGTGAACTTCTTTTGCTGAGTTTTGGTGTGAGGACACTGGAGCAAGCCCATTCCCAATGGATGAGCGTACAGATTCCTGCGCCAGAGGCCAACTTTGCAAGTCTAAGGAGAAAGTGTGGTTATTTAGGGAAATAGCAGAGCAAGGAGCTCATTGGACCCTGTCACACACGCCAAGGTCAAATCCCTTCTCAGCAAGGGCAGGAGCAATGGCAGGCAAACAGTGTAAGGGAGTGTCTGGAACAGGCATCACAATTCTGGCCTAGAAGCTACCCAAGAGGATTTCTGTCTGTGAAGGCCCAGCCACTGTGGAGACATCTGGGTCCCTGGGGCCACCAATACTGTTATTCAGCACATTTCCCGCAGATTCTGCCCCTTGCCTGCTGCTCATAAGATGTTCAGAAAGGATCTCTCCTGAAAGCACACGCCCATCTAGGTGGAGGATGAGAGCTATTGCTGAGTATTCCTGCTGTGGTTGGGGGAATTAGTGGCCAGGATCCCTGTACCCTAGAACTCAAAGCAGCTTATGTGTGGTTGGTGTGAGAGTCTTAGGGTTTCTACGACTTAGGTGGAAACTGCAGACAAGCAGGCTTTGTAGCGAGGTGAACGCTAGGTACTTGTTAATTGTAACAGTCACCCCACAAGGGGCCTGGGATATAGCTCAGCGGCACAGCGCCTGCCTGGCAGGCATGAGGTCCTGAGTTCGATTCCCGGTACCAAAAAAAAAAAAACAAGAAAAAGTCACCCTACAAAAAAACCATATGAGCCAGGGTGTTTGTCAGCTCTAAGCATGGTGGGCATCCCTCACCACAGGTGCCCGCTGCCTGGCCACACTTGGCTGATCTCCTTTAACTCTCTCAGAATGCATTCTCACCCAATTGGCTGATGGCTGCCACCTCTCCCCATAGGGCTAGTCACCTCCTTACTTCACTGAGGTCCTGTCTGTCCTTGAGAAAGCTGTTTATGCAGTCACAGTTGACTGGGTTATGTAGCCATAAGTTCTGTGCATTTTTCTTTCATGAATTGTTAGGCATGGGTAACCTTGGTATCCCAGGAGGCAGAGGGGTCATTCTGACCTTTATTCTTCTTTTGCCTGTTGTAACAATAGCATAGTTTCCTTTTTTTTTTTTTTTTTTGTACTTTTTCAGATTAAACCAGTTCTTGTCAGTACAATTTTGTTGCCAGCAAGGTCAGTGCTATTCACCTACTACTGTGCATGGTTCTAATAAGATCATGCCAACCAGGGACCTTGTTTTATCCTAGAACACGATGTGACTTTGTGGATCATTGATGACTATAATGTAGCTCTGCAGTAAACTGTTTATGTTTAAATGGACTTGACCACTAAGCTAATCTCCGTGGAAAACTATGGGCACTGTGTGAGTAGGTCTCCTGAATCTAATCCAGAGAGTTTGAGAAGATTCCTTACACAGCATCACCTCTAATTTATTCCCACAGCATGGACCTCCAAGGATAGCATCATTCTCAGCCCTACCCATGATCTAGCCTATAAATTTACACAGAGCAATGTTAAAACAATAGGCCAAACAGTGTTTCATATTCACAGCAGGAATACCAGTTAGGAGAGTCAGGGCTTTGTGCTTATTACCATAGCTGGAGTGGGGTTATTTGGCCTTGTTTATAAATGTCAGGGAAGGAAAAATATGACCGTCTAGATTTCTGTTATAAGATACACCTACATTCTCTGTTAGCTAGCTTTCTGTTACTGTAACAAAATACTTGAGACAATCAACTTATAAAGAGGAAAGATTTGTTTTGGCTTATAGTTTTGGAAGTTTCAGTTCATGGTTGGTTGGCACCATTGCTTTTGAGCTTATAGTAAGGCAGTACATCATGGTGAATGTGGCTGATGGAGCAAAACCTCTCATCTCATGGCCAGGATGTGAAGGAGAGGAAAAGACAGAGGTCCCACAGTTCCCTTCAAGGGGACACCCTCCATGATCCAAGACCTCCCACTAGATCCCAGGTCTTAGTTTCCAACACCTTCCAATACGATAGCATCAAACTGAGGACCAATCCCTTAACATGTGAACTTTTGTGGAACATTTAAGATCTAAACTATAACAAATGGACAGTGAATACATGAAAAAAATGTTCAACATCCCTGGCCATTAGAGAAATGCAAATTAAAACAACATTCTTACTCCAGAAAGAATGGCCATCATCAAAGCATCAAATACTGTAGTCACTGAGGTTGACAAAGCTGTTTTGAAGGGTGGGAGAGGCCTTCTTCATTGCTGGTGGGAAGGTAAACTAGCACAACCAGTATGGAAATCAGTGTGGAGATTCCTCAGAAAACTAAAACTAGAAATTCCATTCAACCCAGCTATTCCTCTTCTAGGTATCTTCCCAAAAGAGTTAAAATGCATTATATTACAGTGATACATGTATTCCCATGTTCATAGCAGCACAATTCATAATAGCTAAATCTTGGAAGTGGCCTGTATGTCCATCAACGGATGAATGGATAAAGAAAATGTGGTATTTACACACAGTGGAGTACTGTGCCATAAACAAGGATAAATTTGAGTCATTTGTAGGAAAATGGATGTACCTTTAGATTATAATGTTAAGTGAAATAAATCAGACACATAAGCTTAAATATCACATGGTTTCTCTTATATGAGAAACCCGAATATAAATAAAAGGCAAAATAAAAGATAATAGGAAGGAAAAAATTTCCTAGAAGAATTCTTGGTTTATTGACCAAAACATTATGATTTATTCATTTTGTGATGTTTATAATATTTGACAGCTTTTAAAAACTGCATAAGCTTTAGACTTCACAAACCACCATTCTCTCCCCTTTTATGATAATATCACTTTGTAATTTTGTCAAGTAAATAAACCTTTGGATGTTAAAAAAGAAACAAAGACAAAAACAATGTGTAAAATCATTAGAGACATATATAATAGGAAAAAAGATCCAAACCATAGCATTCTCTCAGTTGATGTAAAAATAATAAAAAATGAAATTAACACAGAGCTCTTCTTGATGATTTATTACTCTTCATTGCTAACACCTAAAATCTTATAATTCTGATGAATGAATATAAATGAGCCCTTTATACTATAATTGTATCTGTATTTTAAATCTTTTTGTTTTATTTGCACCTTACAGTTAAGCACTTTCCCAACTTTTCCAATTTAGCAATTGTTAAATAGTACATTGTTAATAGGAAGTTTGTCAGGCACATAGTTTTATTAGTAGGATTAGAATTTAAGAATAGATTTTTTAAAATTGTTGGTATATACAAGTAGTTTTCTTTAAAAAGCAAATTTCCTGGCCTCTCTCACCTAAATCCTCTTTTAAAAAATAAATTTTTATTTTAGAATAGTTTTAGATTTACAGAAAAACAGTGAAGACAATATAGCATTCCCATGGATTCTAACCCATTTCCTCTGTTACTAACATCGTACCTGAGAATGGTATTTTTGTTACTGTTAATGAGGCAATATGGATACACTGAGATGAACTAAAATCCGTACTTTACTAATGTTCTTTTTCTGTTCTAGGATCCTATCTAGAATATCACATTGCATTTAATCACCATATGTGTGACAGTTTCTCAGACTTTCCTTGTTTTTGACAACTTTGGCAGTTTTGAGGAGTACCGGTCTGGTATTTTGTAGAACTGGGATTCCATATCTGCCTCATGACTAGACTGAAATTATGACTTTTGACCAGGAAGATTGTCTTCGTTACTTTTTTCTCATTGCTGAGTTAAAATACCTGATGCCCAAAGTTAAAGGAGGAAAGGTTTATTTAGCTCACAGTTTGTGGAGGTTTCAGTCCATAATCGGCCGGCTCCAAGGCAGGGTGGCACATGGCAGAGGAGCAACAGTTCATGGCTGCAGAAGACAGCAAAAGCAACAAGAGAGGAGGGAGACAAGCCTCTTTCTGTCCCTTATATTGTATCCAGTCTACGGGATTAGGGTGGTGCCAATCCAGTCAGTGGACTGATCCAGCAGTCACCCACCCTTAATCCCAGCGCCCTTAATCCCAGCATTGAACCATAAATCAGTCACACACTCTAGATTCAGCTACCTCTGAAAAAGGCCCAGCTAAAGCTGCACGAGGCTTTGGGGGATATCTAGACACAAACTGTAACGAAGACCATACAGGGCAAGTGCTATTCGCATCACATCACCTCACCTCACCTCACATCACATCACATCACATCATCACATCACATCATCACATCATCACATCACATCACATCATCATGTCGCGTCACATTACATCATCACGTTGCATCACATCACCACATCACATCATCACATCACATCACATCACATCACATCACATCACATCACCACATCACATCACATCATCACATCACATCATCACATCACATCACATCATCATGTCACGTCACATTACATCATCACATTGCATCACATCACCACATCACATCACATTGCATCACATCACCACATCACATCATCACATCATCACATCACATCACATCACATCATCACATCACATCACATCATCATGTCACGTCACATTACATCATCACATCACATCACATCACATCACATCACATCACATCACCACATCACATCATATTGCATCAAGGATACACACTGTCCCCATGACGTATGGCTGCTGAGGAAGACCTCAATCACCTGGCTGAGTTAGTTGGTTAGATTTCTCTACTGTAAAAGATACCCCTGCCACTCCATAGTATCCTCTTCGGAAGGAGCTCTTTACACGTAGTGCACACTTTGTGTGAGAAGTTATCCTACATTTCCTTGAGGGAAGAGAATCTACTATAATCATTCTGTGCAGGAGATTTCTCCCCTCCCTCGCTCCCTTCCTCCCCTCCTCCTTCTCCTTTTCTTTCTCTTCCTCTTCCTCCTCCTCCTCCTTCTCCATCTCCTTCTCTTTCCCCTTCTCCTCCTCCTCCTCCTCCTTCTCTCTCTCTCTCTCTCTCTCTCTCCTGTACTGGGGATTGTCCTCAGTTACACTGAGCCAAATCCCCAGCCTATTTCATTTTGAGACAGGGTCCTGCTAAATTGCTAAGTTGCCCAGGCTGGGCTTGAACTTGTGATCCTCCTGCCTCAGCCTCCCAGAGTGCTGGGATTATAGGTGTTTGCCACCATACCCAGCTTATTTATTTATTTTTAACTGCTTACGTATGCCCGTAAGGACCCAGGGATATTTATTTTGTGTTCTAGCTAACAGCTTTATCCTACTTCATGTCGTTGCTTGAATACTTCCAGCTTCAGGCATTGGCAGTTCTTGCAGTCGGTGGCTGTGTGCCTTTGACACAGCTTTGTCATTGTGGAGTAACGAATCGTCTATTATCTTCAAACGCTTCCTTACATCACGGCACTTCAAAATGCTCCAGTGATGTCTTGCACATTTCCTGTTCCAGGCTTGGAATCAACCATTTCTTCAAGGACCCTTGGTTGCTTTTACTGGAAAATGGTGTTAAAATCCAAGACCCGGGTGCGGAGTGTGCTTGTTGCTGCCGGGCGGCAAGGGGTGTGCACACTAACCCAGGTGTTTAGATGCACAGCTGTATTTTTATAAGTTATCATCCAAATCTACACTGGGCGAGTCGTGAGTCCACACTGATGTTTCCAACTCCGTCACCACGGGGATCACGCTAGCCATCTCCTCGCGAGGTCCTGAGTTTGACTCCCGGTACCCACATAAAAGAAAAAAGGGGTCAGTGATATCGCTCAGTGGCACAAGAGCCTGCTGGCACGCAAGGTCCTGAGTTTGACTCCCAGTACTCACATAAAAAAAAAAAAATTCAGTTTAGGGCCGGTGAGATAGCTCAGCGGCATAAGCACCTGCCCGGCAAGCACAAGGTCCTGAGTTTGACTCCTGGTACCTGCATTAAAAAAAAAAAAATTCAGTTCAAATTTAAATTGAATGTTTTTAGGAAGTCTTACAAAATGTAAATGACTTTCAAAATGCTTGTGAATTGTGTGGGAGGCAAATATAAATGATGGAGAGCGTTGTAAATATCTGCACTTAGATTCTTTATTCTTCATAAAGGTTCCTACAGTAAACTGGACTAGAAAGCACAGGTAATGATTAGAGGGTTGGTTTATTTATTTTTTTCAAAGAAAATGATTTTTATTAGTACATTTTAGGTATACATAACGATCACATCCATCATAGGGAATTTGTACCTGTACGTGATGTAACTTGATTCTTTTTTCCCATTCCCCCCTCCCTTCAACCCCTCTTCCCCTCCTTATTTACAAAAGCATTGTTTCTATTTTTTCCCTCTTTTCTCACTTTTTTTACTTTTCCCTTCCTTCCTTTCCCCCTCCCCACTCCTTGTTCCCCTTCCTATCTGAACATTTGCTTCCTATTTCACAATATCTGTTACACATTTTGGTCCTTATTTACACTTTCGGTTTCTCATACCAAAGAAAACAATGTGGTATTTACACATGTGTGTGCAATTTATTTCACTTAAGAGTATGGTCTCAAGGTGGGTCCAAGGTGGTCCATGTCTCAAGTTTATCCTTCTTTATGGCAGAGTAGTACTCCATTGTATAAAAAAAACCACATCTTTATCCATTCACCAGTTGATGGGCATTTGGGCTGTTTCCAAGATTTAGTTATTACCAACAGCTGCTATAAACATGGGTGTGCATATTTTGTGATGGTATGATGTCTTTAATTGTTTCAGGAAGAAAGCAAGAAGGGGAATACCTGGGTCAAATGGAACCTCTAGTCCTAGTGTTTTGAGGAATCTCCACCCTGATTTCCACAGTGGTTGCACCAGTCTACACAGAGGATTCTTTTAAAAGCAAGAGAAATAACCCGGAAATCAAGTCACTGAAAGAAAATGACTTGTACCTATATATACTCCATGATTTGCAGTGCTGGAAGCTTTACCATAAATGTCAAAATGCTGGATGTTGGGTAAAAAGAAGATGGCATTCTTCACGTGGAGAAACTGTCTATAAGTTGCCTGCTTGAAGATCCTGTTTTAATTCTTTTAAAATAATTATTTCCAAGAGATGGAGGAAGGGTAGGGGGGGGAAGTAAAAAGAATGAAGACGTGTTGTGTACACGTACCAACTCTCCATCACGAAGGTATCATTGTGTACTGCAAGCATGTGCTAATAAAAATTTTAAAAATTAGTAAATAAAATTTCCCTATGTATACAATAAAAATAATTATTTCCATCTTTAGAAAAATTAGCCTAGCAGCTACCAGTCCTCAGCATGTTTATAAAATAGGACTTTTATGGGAAATTTAAAGTTCTAAGAGAAATGATGGAGGTGAGCACAGATATATAATGTCCAATTTAAAGTGTCAGCAAAATACAGAGCCACTGATGAAATTTGTTTGACACCTCCTGATAATGCCGGATATCTATCGGCACTATTTCTTACTATTCGTATTTATGATTCTGTAACAGATAACAGACGTCTGTTCTCACCTCTCCCACCTGAAGCTTCTCTTGCCGGAGCAGTGAGATCGAGCGGCCCATGAGCAGGAGCACGGCCTGGCCGAGAGGGATCAGCCACTCTGGGCTGCTCTCGTGTGGCTTTGGGCTTCCACTGACCAAGATCCCATGTGAAGGAAAGGACCTCAGCCAGCGACCATCTGCTATAAAGCTAGAGCTCACAGTAATGATCTAACGTGAGAAGTTATGCTGTTTTTGTTTTTTATTGTTCTACATTTTGAAAAATTTCTAAAGGGGGAATTTTGATGTGTAGAAGTCCAAAAATCAGTTATTTAAATAAAAATAACCCTTATGGATTTTGAAGTACTTTACTGTTTGCAAAGCAATTTTACAACTGCCTTCTCCAGTGACTGTGACGACCACTTCTCATTTGTCTACTTTCGGAGGACTTTGACTCGTCTAGTAGTTTCCCTTCCCTCAAGTCTTGCTCCACAGTTCTCCAAGTCCAGAGTCCGTCACCCTCACCGCAGTCCACTGTCACCGCATCTGGGGACCCACACTGCCACTGAATCTCTATTGATTATGGGTCAGAGACGCTTTTGACATTATGAGTCTTTTCTTAGGGAAAACTCTGCCTTTTGGGCAGCGCCTGATACTTCACATGTAATTGATAGCAAGAGGTTCAAGGACCCCTAGGAACCACTGATCACCTTTGTCCTAGCTGGAACCTTTCTGCCTCTGGAATCTCATCACCAACTTGTCGCTCTTGGGCCACTTCTTACCCTTCCTCCTCTTTCCTTCCATTGCCAACATTAAGCATTTTCTTTGATTTCATCAAAACCTCCAGCATTTTGCCCTTGGCATTTTCCATCAATATATCAGAAATCACCTCTATTAATTTCCTTCCCCAAGTAGGCTAAGATACCACCATCTAACATTTTATCTTTTTTTTTTTTTTTTGGTCCTTCTTTTCTTTTCTCTCTTTCTTTTTGTTTTTTTTGAGTGTGGGTACTGGGAGTCGACCTCAGGACCTCGCGCTTGCCAGCAAGCGCTTGTGCCGCTGAGCCATCTCACCAGCCCCTTCTTTTCTTTTTATTTGACCAATAGGAAAACTAATCCTGGATCTAACCCACTATTCTTCTCCCCTCTTGACCCTTTACTTCCTAGTCCTTCTGGGAAAACTCATATAACTAATAATATTTTGCCACTACGTTTCTCATTTCCAGCCTCGTTTACACCTGAAAAATCACCCCAGTTCCTGTGCATGCCCCCCCGGCCAGGTTTTCTCTACTTTCCTACGGCAACTGTTTCTGAAAGTCCTCATCTGCTCAGGCCCTGTACACCCGCCTAATACTCGGGCATGACCTTGTCCTCTACAGACACCAAATGCTGTTCAGACCCTCTCTATTGCCTTCTGAGACCTTCTGAATTCTTTCAGGCATCCGGGCAAGGCAGCAGAAACATCCCAGAGCGGTGATGGACAAAATGTGGTTCCCTGGGCCCACAGCACCTGCGGCACCTGAGAACTTGTTGGAAATACAGTTCTCATGCTCCACCCCAGGTCTACTGGATGAGAACCTTTGGGAGTGGGCCTGGCCCTCTGGGGCTAGCAAGCCTTCCAGGTGACCCGAATGCACGCTGAATTAGCCTGAAAATAACACGGGCTTCTGCTTACTTCTTCAGCTTTCTCTTACCAACATTGCCAACTCTTCCATTGTATTGTGCTTTCCAACTATGCAGCATGGTGGTACTAACCATTCCTTAATCTGACCAAGCTTTCTCTTGGCTCAGGGATTTGCAAAAGCTGCTACCTCAGCTTGGAAATCTCTGCTGCTATTTACTCCCCAGTACCCTTTTTCTCCCAGCATTATAAGCTTTAGGAACTTACTGCATCCTAGAGCTAGAAACCAGATGTGAAGAAAGCCTGGGGACACATGCTCTGACATATCAGCAGGGGCCTTCCAGATCAGGGGCCCATGGTGGGTGTGTCTCCAGCCATGCTGACTTCCCCGTCTTGAGTAAAAGCTGACTGGAAGGGTCTGTGGAAGGGTTGGTAGTCACTGGAACAAACTGCGTGTTTTCATTGCTTTGCAATTAAGCAAAGCTCACTTAAAATGCAGTCTGTGTTTCAAATTCTTTGCACTTCAACAAATACAAAGTTTTTGGAAACAAGTTTTTGCAACAACACTGTGTGTTTGGTTTTCTGTGGCTTGGGTTATGAGCTTGGTTGGAAGTTAGAAAATTTCAGGTTGGGTCAGGGCAAAGGAAGAGCAAAGAAGTCTTCTCCTAGGTTGCTTAGCTGCCCCGTGACTACAGTTTGCGATTTTACAAAACAGCATTTAACAAATGCAGTGGATATTCCTGGGATGGATGGCACCCTGGTGTCATTTAAGACAATTCTGGGAGGAAATGGTCTGCATAAAGAAATTAATATGAGATAAATTGCTCACCCCTTTTGGGTAATTTGCCTCTCTTATGAAGCCAAGCTAGAGCTAAGAAAATTGCTTCCAAGTGAGGCCTCTGCTTTAATTCATGCCTTCGCTTCTGTAGTGCTACAGTTTGGTGTGGTTTGAGCATCCTCCCAGGGTCCACTGTGACTGAAGACTATCACGAGTGGGACGTGGCCGAATCTTTGGGAGGTGGGGCCTAGTGGCAGGTCTTTAGGTCATTGGGGGTGTGCTCTGGGAGGTCATTCTTGTGAGGCTCCTTGGTTTTAGCCACTTGTGTGTTCCTGCCATTGCTCTCTGCACCAAGAGGCGACACAGCTGAGGAAGAGGGGCCCTTGCCATAACACCTGCCCTGTGCTGGAGGACTTCAGCCTCCCAGGCTGTGAGCTAAATAAACTTGTTCTTTATAAGCATACTTTGTCAGGAATTTCACATAGCAATACAAAGCTGACTGACACGTGGAGGATGTCTTTCACTTACTTGACTGTATTGTGGAACCAGGCTCATCAATTTTCAAGGTCATCCATCCGATATTTGGTTAACTTCCTTGTGGCTTCTACCCAACTCTAAGCAAAGCCATGTTTTTGTTGTGTTTTAAACATTTTCCAGTTCCCTGTAAATACGAAACATACCTCTGTTAAACCTAATGGAATTCTCTTTGTATTTTCCATGCTTTTTTTTCAAGTGTGATGGCGAAATAATTTAAGACCAGTACTCAAAGTGAATAAGCATTCTTTATAGCTGTGACGACCCACTGATTTTAGCAGAGTTTCAAATTTTACAGTTGTCACAGTTCAGACTCTTACTACAATTGCACAGTCTTTCAACCATGATATTATCTTGTTATTATCAGAATTACTTCAAACTTTTCAGGATAGCATTGCCTCCAAACTATAAAAAAGAAACAACTGGATTTTATATTTTGAAGTTTTGCAAAGACTCTGTGGCATTTTCTAATTTTTCTTAGAATATCAGTTTTGTTATTATGGCATTCCCCTGGTTTACCTTAACAATTTCATCATTTCCTCCTGATTAAGACTGATCATGAGTAAGAAAGTTTAGTAGGTTCTGATAGTACTGTTAAAATAGCAATTGTGTGTTTATATGTTCTACATTGTATTTTTTTGTCTGCTTAATCTATTTCTGAAGGTTTGTTAAAATCTCCTACCATGATGGCTGAGTTTTCTATTCTTTCTAATAACAGTTTTACTTTTGCTTTATATATATTAAGGAATGTTTTTAAGGACATGAAGGCTCATGATTCTTATAGCTTCAGGTTTACTAATAGGTGTTGATCAGTTTATCCCTAATTCAGTTGAATATAAAGTACTTTTCAGTTTATATCAGTATATTCATTACATATCATAGTTTGGACGTCCCTAATCCAAAAATCCCAAATCTGTAATACTCCAAAATCCTAAACTTTTTAAGAACAGACACAATGCCAGAAGCAGAAACCTTGAAATCTTGTTTCACACACAAAATTATTTAAAAATTGTTTAAAATTATCTTCAGGCTAAGTGTATAGGTGTATATAAAACATAAGTGAATTTCATGTTTACACTGCAGTGTCATCTCTAAGATATTGTAAATGCAAATATTCCAAAATTCCCCCTTCTAAAAAAATTAGAAATCTGAAATGCATCTGGTCCCGAGGATTTTGGTTAAGGGATATTCACCTTCTATATTTACATTAATATAGTTATATTAGTTTTTATTGTTATTGCGACAAATTACCACAAATTTAGTAGCTAAAAATGACACAATGTATACAGTTCTTTATGTTAGAAGTCTGATACAGATCTCATAGGCTAGATCTGAGCTGCTGACGGGCTGTTTTTTGTTTTGGAAGCTCTGGGATGGATCTATTTCCTAGGCTGTTTGGCTTCTAAAGGTCACCTACATTCCTTGGCCCGTGGCCTCTTTCCTTTGTCTTCAAAACCAGCCATGTTATAGCTCCGTGTGCCTCTTTTCTGAAGCCACATCGTCCTCTGGCAGACGCTTCTCCACCCTCCCCTGCGATTGCACTGGGTCCCCTTAGGTAATCCAGGATAAGCTTCCTATTTTAGGGTTAGGCGATTAGCAGCCTTAATTCTATTTGTAAGCTTAGTGCACCTTTGCCAGGCAACCTAACATATTCTCAGGTCCTGGAGACCAGTATCTGGATTTCAAGAGGAAAGGGATGTGTGTGTCCATCTTCTGCCTGTTTCTTTTCATTAGTACTTGAGTACAATGCGTGCAGTACACAATGTTTTCATTCCTAGTGTGGAGTTCGTTCATGTACACAACACGTCACAATTCCTTTTTGTGTCCCCTCTCCCTCCTCTTCCTCCATCTCTTGATCGCCTTCCGCCTTGAGAAGGATCTATCTCCTTACTTCCTAGTCTCTATCTTTTATTTTGCTCTTTATTTATATTTTTGTTTTCTCATATAAGAGCAACCATGCAATATTTAAGCTTGTGTGTCTGATTTCTTTCACTTAACATTATGGTCTCAAGGTGCGTCCATTTTCCTACAAATGATTCAAGCTTATTTTCCTTATAATGTCTTTACTTTGAACCATTCTGAGTCTTTTTCTCTTGAAAAAAAAAATATATATATATACAGTCAGTCCTCTGTATCTTTGGGTTCCACATCCTCAGATTCAACTAATTGCTGAACAAATATATTTTAAAAATTCATGTCTCACATCTACATACTTTTTCTTGTCACTATGCTCTAAACAGTGCAGTGTCGCACTATTTACCTGGTCTTTACATTGTATTGAGATGTTATAAGTAGCGTGGTGATGGTTTAAAGAAGATGGGCGCATGTGTGTAGGTTATATGTAGCGGCTATGCTGTTTCACATGAGGATCTTGAGTGTCCCTTGGATTTTGTAACTGGCGGGGTTGGAAGGGGGCCGGGATCAATCCCTGGTGGGTACTGAGATATGACCGTGTAGATTCTCGCCCCTCTTCCTTCCTTCCTTTTCATGGAGGGCCTGCTTTTAAATTTTCTCCCTTTGTCTCTGCCCATGTTGAAGCTATCTATTTTATTTAAATTTTCTCGTGATTACTCTTACATTTTTTTTTTAATGTGGGTATCAGGAGTCGAACTCAGGACCTCGCGTTTGCCAGGCAGGCGCTTATGCTGCTGAGCTATCTCACCGGCCCTACTCTTACATTTTTAACATACTTTTTTTTTTTTTATTTTAAAGAGAAGAAAAAACAAAACAAATCAAAAGAAGAACAAATTTTCAAAACAACATAATAGGAGGGTAACAATGGTTAATACATTACGTATTACTATCTTTAAGTTAGTTATTCAGGACACCAGACATTAGCATTCAATTGTCCAAACACTATTGGCACAAACCTTACTCTTCAATGAACTAAGTAAAAATGGTAGTGTATCTATCTTAACCATCATATATATATATATATATATATATATATATATATATATATACAATTTTTTTTCCCTTTCCCTTCTTTCTTTTCCCTATTCCAGTCTCTCTTTCCTTTTGACCAGTTTCTTTTTGATTCACCATATCTATTGTACATTTTGGATCTTATTTACTCTTTCAGTTTCTCATACTAGAGAGATAATACGATGCTTACACATGTGCTTCTGGTTTATTTCACTTATGAGTATTTTCTCGAGTTGCATCCATTTACCTATAAAAGTCTCCAGTTTATCCTTCTTTATGGCTGAATAGTACTCCATTGTATAAAAATACCACATCTTTCTTATCCATTCCTCAGTTGATGGGCATTTGGGTTGTTTCCAAGATCTGGCTATTACAAATTGTGCTGCTATAAACATGGGTGCACATATATCGCTGTGGTACGATGTTTTTAATTCTTCTGGGAAGATGCCCAGAAGGGGAATAGCTGGGTCAAATGGGACCTCCAACCCTAGTTTTCTGAGGAGTCTCCACACTGACTTCCACAGTGGCTGTACCAGTCGACACTCCCACCAACAGTGAAGAAGGGTTCCTTTTTCCCCACAGCCCCTCCAGCATTTGTTATTAGTTGATTTCTTAATAGTAGCCATTCTTTCTGGGGTGAGATGGTATCTCAGTGTTGTTTTAATTTGCATCTCTCGAATGACTAGTGATGTTGCACATTTTTTTGTATATTTGTTTGCCATTAGTATTTCTTCATCTGAGAAATGTGTATTCATCTCAGATGCCCATTTTTGGAGTGGGTCTTTAAATTTGGGAGGTCTGATTTTTTTGAGTTCTTTATATGTTCTCGATAGTAATCCTTTGTCTGAGGAACAGCTGGCAAACATTTTTTCCCACGTTGTGGGTTGTCTCTTCGCTCTGTTGGTGGTTTCTCTTGCTGTGCAAAAGCTTTTTAATAAGATGAGATCCCAGTTATTGATTCTTTGGGATAGTTCCCGTGCGGTTGAGTTTTTATTCATAAAGTCTTTGCCTACACCAATGTCTCCAAGGGTTTTACCTATCCTACCTTCCAGCAGATTTAATGTTTCTGTTTTAATATTTAGATCTCTGATCCATTTTGAATTTAGTTTAGTGCATGGTGAAAGATATGGATCTAGTTTTAATCTTCGGCATGTGTAGAGCCAGTTTTTCCAGCACCATTTATTAAAGAGGCTATCTTTCTTCCAGCGAATGTGTTTGGCACCTTTGTCAAAGATAAGGTGGCTTAGTATGTCTGGGGTTGTTTCAGCATCTTCTAATCTGTTCCATTGATCTTCAGGTCTGTTTTTTTGCCAGTACCACACTGTTTTTATCACAGTAGCTTTATAGTATAATTTCAAGTCGGGGATTGTGATGCCCCCTGCCTTGCCTTTGTTGCCCAGAATTGCCTTTGCTATTCTAGGTCTCTTCTGATTCCAAATGAATTTTAGGATTGTTTTCTCTAATTCTGTGAGATATGCTGTTGGAATTTTGATTGGAATTGCATTAAATCTGTATAACAATTTTGGAAGAATGGCCATTTTCACTATATTGGTTCTTCCTATCCAGGAGCAAGGGATATCTTTCCATTTTCTGATATCCTCTTCAATCTCCTTTTTCAGAGTACTGTAGTTTTCAGTATAGAGGTCTTTTACATCCTTCGTGAGGTTGATTCCTAGGTATTTCATTTTTTTGGATGTTATTGTGAAAGGTATTGTTTCCCTAATTTCTCTTTCAGTAAGTTTGTTATTTGTGTACAGGAAGGCTATTGACTTTTGAGTATTGACTTTGTATCCAGCTACACTACTGAATTTGCTTATTAAATCTAGCAGTTTTTTAGTGGAGTTTTTGGGGTCTTCTGTGTAGAGTATCATGTCATCTGCAAATAATGATAATTTAACTTCTTCCTTTCCAATCATTATTCCTTTTATTTCTTTCTCTTGTCTAATCGCTCTGGCTAAAGTTTCCAGAACTATGTTGAATAAGAGTGGGGACAGTGGACATCCTTGTCTTGTTCCTGATTTTAGAGGGAAGGCTTTCAGTTTTTGGCCATTTAGTATAATATTGGCTGTTGGTTTGTCATAGATAGCTTTTACCAGATTGAGATAAAGACCCTCTATTCCAATTTTCTGTAGGGTTTTTATCATGAAAAGGTGCTGGACTTTGTCAAAAGCTTTTTCTGCATCTATTGAGATGATCATGTGATTTTTGTCTTTGGTTCTGTTAATATGCTGTATTACATTTATTGATTTACGTATGTTGAACCATCCCTGCATCCCTGGGATGAATCCAACTTGGTCATGGTGTATAATCTTCTTGATGATTTGTTGGATTCTGTTTGCCAGTATCTTATTAAGGATTTTTGCATCTATGTTCATTAGGGAGATTGGCCTGTAGTTCTCTTTCTTAGTTGGGTCCTTCTCTGGTTTTGGTATCAGGGTAATGCTTGCTTCCAGGAATGAATTTGGGAGTATTGCTTCCCTTTCAATTTCATTGAAAAGTTTGAGAAGTAGGGGCGTTAGGTCTTCTCTAAATTTCTTGTAGAATTTGGCAGTGAATCCATCAGGGCCTGGGCTTTTCTTTGTTGGGAGGTTTTTAATTACATCTTCAATTTCATTGGCTGATATTGGTTTATTTAGGATTTTTAAATCTTCTTGATTCAGCTTTGGTAATTCATACGAATCTAGGAATCTGTCCATTTCTTCTGCATTTTCCATCTTAGTAGAATATAAATTTTCAAAATAGGTATAGATGATCTTCTGGATTTCTGCAGGGTCCGTCGTGATATCACCCTTTTCATTTTCAATTGCATGGATTTGAGTCTTTTCTTTCTTTTTTTAATAAGGTTGGATAAGGGTTTGTCAATCTTATTTATTCTTTCAAAGAACCAACTTTTTGCTTCATTGATTCTTTGTATTGTTTTTTTATTCTCCAATACGTTAATTTCTGCTCTGATCTTTATAATTTCCTCCCTTGTACGGGCTTTTGGCTTAACCTGCTCTTCTTTTTCTAGAAGCTAGAGGTTCACCCTTAAGTTGTTTATTTGCGCTTGCTCTATTTTCCTGATATAAGTGTTTAATGCTATAAATTTCCCTCTTAGGACTGCTTTCATTGTATCCCATAAGTTCCGGTATGTTGTACTGTCATTATCATTCAGTTGTAGAAAGTGACTAATTTCTTCTTTAATTTCATCTGTGACCCATTGGTTGTTCAGGAGGATGCTGTTTAATTTCCATGTGTTTAGGGAGTTTTTGTGGGATCTTTTGCCATTGATTTCCAATTTCATTGCACTATGGTCTGATAATATGCATGGGATAATTTCAATTCCTTTGCATTTACTTAAGCAGGTTTTATGAGCTAGTATGTGGTCTATTTTGGAGAACGTCCCATGTGCAGCTGAGAAAAATGTGTATTCTGATGTTGTGGGATGGAACACTCTGTAGACATCTACTAAGTCCATTTGTTCAAAAGTTTGGTTCAGTTCTACTATTTCATTATTGATTTTCTGTCCAGTTGATCTATCTTTTTGTGACAGTGGAGTATTGAGATCTCCCAATATAATTGTATTAGTGCTTATTTGATTTTTCATGTCCTTTAGTACTTGTTTTATATAGCTGGGTGCATTGGTATTTGACGCATATATATTTATGATCGTTATCTCTTCCTCTTGGATTGTTCCCTTTACAAGGATGTAATGACCGTCTTTATCTCTCTGAATCCTTCTTGGCTTGAAGTTCACTTTGTCTGCAAAAAGAATAGCTACCCCTGCTTTTTTCTGGGTTCCTGTGGCATGGAGTATTGTTTTCCATCCTTTGACTTTCAGTCTATGAATTTTTTTCTGAATTAAATGTGTTTCTTGTATACAGCATATTGTTGGATCTTGCTTCTTGATCCATTTCGCCAGTCTGTGCCTTTTGATTGGTGAATTGAGACCGTTAACATTGATGGTTAAAACTGATATGTATTGACTTGTCATGATATTTTCCTGTTGTTGGTTCCCACTCTTTGTTTTTCCGCTTTCCGGCTATTTAATTATTTGCCCTGCCTGGTGGATTCCTTCTGTTGGGGTTCCTATCTCTTTCTAGAATGTCCTTCAGAACGTTTTGGAGTGCTGGTTTGGTGGTCATAAATTTTCTCAGATGTTCTTTGTCATGAAAGTATTTTATTTCTCCATCAATTTTGAAAGATAGTTTTGCAGGGTACATCAATCTGGGCTGAAAATTATTTTCCTTTAGAGCTTGCAATACATCATTCCAAGCTCTTCTTGACTTGAGGGTTTGTGCTGAAAAGTCAGCTGTGATTCTGATGGGTTTTCCTTCATAGGTGATTTGTCTCTTCTCCCTAACAGCTTTTAAGATTCTGCCCTTCTGTTGAATTTCTGGGATCTTGACTATAATATGTCTGGCTGAAGGTTTTTTTTATCATGTCTAGTTGGTGTTCTAAAAGCTTCACTTATAGGGGTGTCAAATTCCTTTTCTCTTCCAGGAAAGTTCTCCCTGATTATGTCTTTGAACAAGGTTTTAATGTTGTTGATGCTATCTCCTGCTTTTTCATTTATTCCAATTATTCTTAAGTTGTTTATCTTTGAGTCATCTAGCAGCTGCTGAATTGATTTTTCATGGTCCCTTGCTATTTTTAAGAATTTTTCCATTTCATGATCACTAATTGCAAGCCTGTCTTCTATATCTGAGATCCTGTCCTCGCATTGGCTTATTCTGCTACAAATACTTTCAATGGAATTTTTTATCTCTTGGATATCTGCTTGAATCTGCCTTATGGATTCCATTTCTTTCCTATGCTGAGCATTCATGGTTTCTATAGTTTTCTTAAGTTCATCTATTTTTTTGTCTGTATCAGCTATAGTGTCCTTAAGAATGGTCTTCATTGTAGACATTATCTCTGCAGTTATCTGTGAGATTATTTCTGTTTTAATTTTTTCCAGAACCTCATTCAGTTGCTTTGTTGTTACCACTTCAGATAGGCCAGGTGGGTGGCTTTCGGATTGTCCCACCTCGTTGCTCCCTAGGTTTGCCTTTGGTGAATTGGATGTGTGTGGTTGCATCTTGTTTAAGTGTCGTCTCATTTTTTCTTTCTTTAATTCCTGGGGTGATGTTTGCAAATTACCTATAGTAGGTTACTTTATTGCTAGTGTTTAAGATCTTTAGAAGATGACTACTTCTCTGCAGTATCTTCCAAGTGGAGCTTGCTTTTAGGTTTTGAGCTTTCTGCCAGATCCTACCTCTTCAATTCGTTGGGTATGCGAAGTTGCTACCTGTTTGGCCCAGTCCTTGATTCTTTGGTACTGTGCCTCTGTATTTTCTGTGTCCCTTAGTCAATCTCAATCATGAAATATCAGGAAGGAAAGATGTTTAGAACAATTATTTCACATTTGGCTATAATGTTAACTAAAGCATCAAACACAGCCTAGAAAATGACAGACTGAGCTAACCAGTTATTTACCACTTTTAGCTGTATAGAGTTGAGGTTATATAACAAAATCTAAAACACACCAGAAAAATTATATGCAGTACACAAGTCCTATGTATGTCAATTTTTCCCTGAGGAGTTTAAATTTAAAATGAGTTAAGGAGGAAATAGAGTATTGGGAGAAGAGGAAGGAATTAGATGTAAGGTTAGAGGACCAAGAGGGATCCCACTAAAATTGGGACACTAGTGCAGAGGACAGGTGGTAAAAAGAGAAGGAAGGGATAAAAGGAAGAACAGATCACAACCACAATCACAAAGAAGTTAGAGGCGCTGTTTACACTCATATAAAAAACCAGAGAGAATAATGAAGGAAAGAGCAAATACACATACAGAAACAAAAACGAAGATAAAAACAATAAAACAGACAGATCAAAAATAAAACCCCACCAAAAAACAAAACAAAACAAAAACAAAAAAACCCTTCGCCAGAACAAAAAACAAATCAGTGAGAAAAAAAAAATAAATAAAAATAAAAATAAAAATAAAAAAAATAAAAAGAATCAGTTCCAGGTGTTGACTCTGTTGTAGGCAGGTACCTTGTGGTGACAGAGTCCTGTTCTGTGCAGGTCCGTCCCAGTAAGCCAGGAGCGCCCTCTGGCGGGCGGTGAGCAGAGGCGCGTACTTTCAGGCAGAGACCAGTCTAGCTCGCCTCCGCTCTCAGCGCCCTTTCACGATCCCTGGGCCTGAGAGGCTCAGCGTGCTGTCCGGAGCGCGGGTTCCCTGCACTGGTTCCCGCCGCTCTGGTTTTTCGCCACGCCCCCCACAATGGTGCCGGGCCAGTCGCTCTCTGGCGCGGGACAGGTGTGGCTGAGAGTCCAGTCTCGTTCGCCTGCTGACCTCAGCACACTTTCGTGGGCCTGAGAGGCCCCGTGCTGTCCTGTCCGGAGCACAAGTTCCCAGAGCAGTTTCCGAGCCGCTCTGAGTTTCGCCACACCCCCCACAATGGCGCCCGGCCGGTCGCTCTCTGGCGCGGGGCAGCTGTGGCTGAGAGACACTCACCGCCGGTCAGCGCCGTTCTCCGTCGCTCCCCTGCCCCGCCGCTGTCTCAGGATCCTCCGTGGGGGCTCCCTGGGCGCCAGCTGCCACCGTGTGTCCGTAGAATTGAGCCTCCGCGGCGCTGCAACTCCCGGGATAGTAGAAGGTGCGCGCGTGCGGTCTGCTCCTTCTTTCCTTCTTCTTTGTTGGAAGTCACCCGTCACTGGTGCCGGGGGTCCCAGATTGCGCTTCAGAACTTTTCTGGGTTTCGGGGAGGCATCTCCCCCCCTCCTGCGCTTTCCGGGTCGCTATATTCCCGTGTTCCAATGGTAACTTTTAGAGAGAGTTTCGCTGCCTGCTTCTTACTCATCCGCCATCTTGAGGTCCTCCTCTTAACATACATTTTTAATGTTAAAAAAACTGGAGTTCATCCCTTTCTTTGTCTTCCTCCTACACATTCAATAACTTTTTTTTTTTTCAACTTATCACTTCCCTTACATTTAAGATGAAGTTGTTCTCCAACATAAAAGTCAGCCTCTGGTCTCGTTTCCTAGGGCCGCCTTAACAAAGTACCATGAATGGAGCGGCCTGAACAACAGAACTGTGTCTCTTAGGTGTGGCTGCTAAAAGTGCAAGACAGGTTGACCCCTTCTGTCAGAGGGAGAGAATCTTTGCTCTGCCTCTCGCCAGCTCTTGCCAGTCTCCGGGCCACCTTGGTCTCCTGGGCTGTAGAAGCAAAATCCGGAGCCTCCCTTCAGCTGCACATTCTACTCTCCCCGCCTGCAGGCTCTGCACCCAGGTTTTCCCTCTTAATGAAGATGCCAGTCATTTTGGGCTAGGTCACCTTGTGATCTCATTTCACCTTGACTATTACATCTGAAATGACAGATTTCCAACTAAAGTCACATGCAGAGGTCCCTGGGTCAGGACTTCAATGTATGAAATTTTGGGGCGTGTTTACGCCCTCTGAGTGAGTTATGTTTACAGTTGCCTGTACGCTTACTCTGTGCTTTGTTTTCCTTTGTTTCTTGTAGTTTACCCTTTGTTTCTGGGTTCCATTTCCTTCTTTATGGACACCTAGTCTTCATTTCTGAAAATGTCTTTATATGTCTTCATTTTTTATGACATTTTATTTATTTGGTTTTTTTTGGCGCTGGGAATCGAACTCACGACCTCGTGCTTGCCAGGCAGGTGCTGTGCCGCTGAGATATATCCCCAGCCCTTTTATGACGTTTTATTTGGATCTAGAATTCCAAATTGATAGTTATTTTCTTTTGCATACTGCAGGTGTGTTTCTGCCTCTTCTGGTCTCTTTTGATACTGTGTAGAGTCCGAGGTCAGTCTCGGGGGGACGGGGTTTACAGATAATCCTTTCTGCCTTCCCTCCCTTTCGTCCTTCATTTTGTTGGTGGCCTTAGTAATCTCCCCATGCTTGCTGCATTTTGTTACATTATGTGTAGGTGTGGATTTATTTTTGTAGGTTTTTTTCTTTTTCTGCTCAGGATTTATTGTTGTCCCAAGTTTGTAGAATCATATCTTTTGTCATTTCTAGATAAACATCTGCCTTTATATCTTAGAATGTTGCTTTTGACCTTCTTCTTTTTTTCTTTTCTCTCAAACACCTTTTTCCTTACAAATGTAATTTTTACTAAAGCATAAAATACACAGGAGAAGTTGGATATTCATAAACACAAGGCCCTAGTTAACCACCCCTGAGACCCATAACAGAATTATTCCAGCACTCCAAAATCCAGCTCAAGTTCCTTCTGGTCACTATGCCCCTCTCCCACCAGGGGAAAGCACTGTCTTCTATCACCACAGATTTGTTTTGCAGTAGTGAGGATTGAACCCAAGGCCACCATAGATTAGCTTTGCTTTTTTCTGGGTCCTATAAAAATGGAACCATGTACTCCTCTGTTTATCTTCCATTCAGTATTAGTGAAATCTACCCCTGCTGCATGTAGCTGTAACTTATTCATTCTCACTACAACATACCATTCCATTGTATGAATCTCACCTAGAATTTTTATTAAAAGCAATGGGACTATCTCTCCCATCCTTCATATTTCTTAACTTTTCTTTCATATTTCCCATCTTTTTAATCTCTGTGCATTGTGCTATCCAAATTCCTCAGATCTTTCTTAATGTTACTGTTTCTTCTCAGCTATATCAAATTTGTGGCTTAAACCATTGATTGGGTTTTTAATAACTTTAGAAGCTCTGGTTGGCCCCTTAAAATATTAAAACAGCAAATTAAAACAGCACCATTTCCATTGCACTCCATGGCTATCATCAAGAAATCAATTAAAAACCAAGGCTGGAGAGGGTGTAGAGAAAAAGGAACCCTGCTCCACTGCTGGCAGGGTGTAAATTGGTACAACCAGTATAGAAATCAGCGTGGAGATTCCTCAGAAAACTAAAACTAGAGGTTCCATTTGACCTAGCTATTCCCCTTGGTAACTTCCTGAAAGAGTTAAAAGCATCATACCACAGCGGTATATACACACCCTTATTTACAGTGGCACAATTTGTAATAACTAAATGTTGAAAACACCCCAGATGCCCATCAACAGAAGAATGGATAAAGAAAATGTGGGGTTTTTATACAATGGAGTACTACTCTGCCATAAAGGATACACTTGAGATGTTTTTAGGTAAATGGAGGCGCCTTGAGACCGTACTTTTAAGTGAAATCAGACACACATGCTTAAATATTGAATTGTTTCTCTTGTGCGAGAATCTGAAAGGGTAAATAAGGACCAAAATGAATGATAAATATTGGGTTTTGGCCTTAGCCAAAATTTGAGAATTGCTCTCAGTTTTGCTGGGGAATCTCTTCCTAGCAAGGGAGTAGGACACTGTGGGACAATTAGAAACTCATCGTTAAACATTTGGTCCTCAAAGTGGCATGTCAGAGCAGGAGTAAAGAATCTCTGACCAGGAGTCCCCTCCACCCCAGCTATGGCTATAGATCCAGAGGGGGTTTCTACAGAAGTCAAAACAGAATGAAGCAATGGCTCACCATGACATCTAAGATTACCCAGGGTTCCTCAGAGGAGATGGTGGTGTTTGTGGACAGGGCCATTGCAGGTTTCCCCGAGCCTCTTCAGTACATGAGGGTTTTGGCTGGTCCAGCCCCGCTCTGGCAACAGCAGCAGTCAGCTTTCCCCTGCCGTGAGTCCAGCAGATTAGCTGCTCACATACAGAGCAGGCGCAGGCAGGGGCTCGGTGCAATCTCAGGTCCAGTCCTCTTGCACTTGAAACAGGAGCCTCAGTTGTCCTTCGGTTTTCTCTTAGATGATTTGGGTGAGTTTAAAGCACTGCCAGGTGTGACAGCTATAGTCTTAGCCTTTTTCTTTTGTCCTCCTCTGGGTCCTGATTGTTGAACAGAGAGAAGGCCGTGTCCAGCAGTTGGGCCATCGGTGTCTGTGGATCCACCTAGAGTTTTTATAGCTTATGCCAAATATCTAGGCCTGACTGACAGATGAAATGATGTCCCACGAATGCTTCTCCCTCCCCGGAAAGTGGACCTATATTAGTATATTTACGAAAGACTCAACACGCCTCTTTATCTCTCTGACAAGAGCCGGTTAGCATATTAGACATCGTGCTTAGTCCACGACTAGTATTACAGTCCCAGTTCGGTTTTGTTGAAGGGAGAAGAAGATTCCAGGGTGGTTTCCTTCCTCCTTCAAAGCATATTGCTCATCTGCGTAGTTCCTAGCCTCTTGGAGGATTCTTTGTCTTTCGTCTGGGGTATAAGTGGCCAAGATGATTTGGACATCTCGCCATAAATCAAAAGCAAGGGTCAAAGTTTGAAACCCATCTGTAAACTTACTGGGGTCCTCTGACAGTTGGCCTAGTCGTTCTTTGCATTGCTGGACATCGGCAACTGAAAAAGGGACCTGCACTTGAGTAATCCCTCCCTCCCCTGGGACTTCTCTTAGGGCAGGACAAGTCATGAGTTAGCGTAGTAAGAAGCACCACATTTGGGTTCAGCCTGTGGGGTTTACTGCTGTCTGTGTGCACCCAGCAGCGCTCAAGGCTGCCCGAAGAGCTCCATGCAGGTGTTGAGGAATGCTGGGCTCCCCTGGGGCACTGTGAGTCACTGGAGGGGACAGACCTGATTTATTGGCCTGAGGGCTATAAGCAGGAGGTCAAGCAGGCCTCTCAGTCCCATCAAACAGGTCAGAGAGACCCACATCCCCCTGAGAGACAAGTGGGGGGTCTCAGAAAGGGGTCATCCAGAACATCTTTTTCCTCCCTGGGGGCCACGCTAAACACCGTAGTTCCTGAGCATTCCCTTTGATAGACTCACGACAGCCTGAACCGAAGGCATTGCATTCCACCGTGTGTGTATTAAGCAGAAATCTCATAACTGGTGAATAGTCTCATAATTTAAAGTACCACCCTGTACCCATCTCTCGCTACCTCCCAGTTCGTACTGAACCGAGACCCTGTTGCCGAAGCAGATAAGCTGTTCCTGTTTTAGATGTTCAGGATCAAACCTTCCCCACTCATCAAGAACACGGCCTAGTGACAAAGTCGGTGAAATCTGTGTGGTGTCCAAGTCCAAGGGGTCTCCTATTTGCTCGGCTTGGGGCCTACAGAGAAAAGGAGACAACTTGGTCTTGATTCCTTCAGACAGTGTCCCAGGCAGGAGGAGGAGGCCTGAGGGTTCCGCAAAGCGTCCGTGTGAGACCCTAACGCGGACAGACAGATGTCTCTGTCTGAGTGAGGCCGGCATCATTAGCGCAGAAGGAAGCGCCCCGCGCGTTTGTCTCCGTACGTGCACCCATTAACTCATTAGGGAGAAGGGGCGAAGCCACTAGTTGGCCTTAAGTAGTCCTCTCACTCCCGTGAAACAAGAGTGGAACTTCCCCAAGCAAAATTCCCTTAGACACTTAGTTGAGCCCCTCGATGGTCCAACTTGCATTTCAAGTCCCATGATGACTCTACTTCTATTTATTTATTTATTTGGTGACAGGGTCTCATTATGTAGCCCAGGCTGTCCTTGAACTCGCAGTGATCTCCTGAGTGCTGGGATCACAGGCATGCGCCACCACACCTGGCTTGATGACTGTACTGAGCCAGAATGGAGCCAATTGGGAAAATTGTCTTTTGCATTTACTCTGTTAGTAAAAAGACTGGGAACAGGGATGGCTCTGGTTTCATATACTCAGTCTCTTTAATTAAATTTAAATTGTGTCTCTTTGTCCTGCTGAGGTCATCAGGCACTTAAAAAAGGAAGAAATTCAGCCAAGAGGTCATAGTCTCAGGTAGGATTTAAGACAGGGAGGAAGTGGGTCAGCTAAAGCTGGTTTGAACAGGACTTCCTGGCCTTTGCTTTGCCCAGGACAAAGCCTCATGCATTTATTTTTATTTTTATCTTTGTTTGTTTGTTTGAGTCAGGGTCTTTCTACGTAGCCCAGGCTGGCCTTGAACTCACGGCAATCCTCCTGCCTCAGCCTCTCGAGTGTTGGGCTTACAGACATGTGCCACCATGCCTGGCAGGCATTTCCTTTTAAAATGGACATATTTTTCTCTTCTGTATGCCAGTTAAAATAATTTAAAAAGAAAAGAGTTTCATCTCTCTTGTTCTTCAAAATCAGAGGCTTAGCTCAGAAGGCTAGTTAGTGAAAAAAAAGATTCCCAGCTTAGGGGACAGAGTGAGGGAAAGAAGGAGAGAAAAAAAGCCTCACAGGGAGAAACAAAAATTGTGCCCAACATGGGCCTTACCTCGGTCTCCAGTACCTGAGCCAAAATGTTATTGGAGTTGCCTAGCTTTTGATTCTCCTGGCTGGCTACAACAAAATGTAATATGGTAGCTCCTTCTAAAAGTGGCTGGCCAAAAAAATGTTACCCGGTTCTGGGTTACTCGCCTCTCCTTCTGGAGTTAGAGTCCAGGTTCTATTTTTTTTTTTGTTTATGTGGGTACCGGGAGTCAAACTCAGGACCTCGTGCTTGCCAGGCAGGCACTTACGCCGCTGAGCCATCTCACTGGCCCCCAAGTTTCCAGGTTCTTATTTCGAAAAAAGAATTGAACTAAATGAGCAAAAAGCAGTGAAAAAAACAAGCAAAAGCTTTCAAAAGTTTATACAAAAAAGTAAAAGTGAAGAGTGAGGAAGAAACTGGCTGTGCAGAGCAGCCTTGGGCTGAGTAAAAGTGGAAAAAACAAGATAAAAGTACACCCTGGAGGACGCAGGGTGGACTATTGTGAGGAAAACACCACAGCAAGCACTTCTCGGTGTCTGTGTCATTTTATGCTGTCCAAATCGCAAGGAAACCCACGAAAACTTCTACATCTGGGTCCTGAGAGGCAGTGCTGTGATCCCACGCCTCAGGCTGATGTCAGGCCAAGGCCCATCCCATTGAAAACCTGCTCAAATTCTCTCGAGAAGTCCACATGCAGGGCTTTGGGAACTGTTCTGTGCGTGTGTTCTGGAATCTTGTGATTAACAGGTCACACCTACTTCCCCAGCCAGTTTTGCAATGCCCTAATCTGCCTTACAACAAGAAAAAAGGAAAAGATGAAAAGATCTTTAAAAAAGAAAAAAAATCACTCTGATTGTATAGGTGTGGAAAGGCCAGAAAGGAATATACACTATACCTTCGTGTTTGAGATTTTCAGAGGAATTCCAAAAAGTTTCTTTGAGAAGTTGTAAATACTTACTGTGTAGTTTGGAAGATAAAACCCAAGATCAGAATTAAGCCTGAGTAAAGATTGTAAATACCTTTAGTGAGTAGACTGGAAGACTCTAAATTGTGATATTTAGAATGTATCATTCAACTCATGGTCCCCAATACTTGGAAGGAGGGGCTCATTTTATCTTTGCTGCACTCAAGGACTCCTGAACTGTGACTAATACAGTACTTTTTTCCTTAACCCACCTTGAATAAGTAAAGTCAAATGAAGTACAGTCATACTTTGGTTGTTGAACTCAATTCATTCTAAATTCATGTTCAAATATCAAAAAGTTTGAGAACTGAACATATTTTTCCTATAAGAAATAATGGAATATCAAATAATTGGTTCTGAGGTCCCCAAATTACACTTACAAATTCATTTTTCCAGGACTTCAACAAATTTCACAGTGATTTCTTTCTTTAACTCTTCTGTAGTTCTCACAGTTTTCCTCTTAGCTTTATTGCTGGTATCACTAACTTTCTTTGGAGCCAGGGTCACAATATTTTACATAAATTAAGCACAAAAAAGCGCACAATGATGAATGTTTGAACGCAGTAACAGAAGCAGTGTATGTTGTGTGGGCAAGAGCGATACTTAGACTGAAACGTCACCCTTCGTGTTCCTGGCGAGATGCGATGCATAACTCTCAGCCTATACAGGTTTTTTTCAAGTCCAATTTTTGGTTTGAGTATCGAACAAAGTTACTAACACCCAGCAGATTTTTTTTGAACTTGTTCAGTAGTGGAAAGTTTGAGTTTGGGTTTGTTCAACAACTGAGGTATCATTGTATTCATTATTTACATCTTCAAAGGAAAAATATTCCATATCTGAAGTAGTGTGAACATTTTTCATTGCTAGCCCATAGTGTCCTGTCTTTTTATAATTAAAATTCTATTTGGTCAGTATAATCCCAGGCCTATCCTCTAGATTTAGGCAAGTATGCAGTACTTAGAGCTTCCTCTGCCCCACCCTTAACCCTGACTTCAGAAAAAAAATCACAAGTAATTCCTTGGAATCACCATCAACATTGCAAAAGGGAAATTCACCATGTCTAACTTTGGTTTAAAACATATCAATAGATTGTTGAAGGCAAACTTGCCAGCAGAGCCCTCTAGCAAAAAGAAACATAAAATTAAGTGTTGTATTTTAAGAAAAAGAATTCAGGCAGACTTCTAAGGGACAAGTTATCTTATGTCCTGCATGGTGGTGATGGGACATAATTATACTAAAAAATTATTTGGTATTTATCTAAAATTCAAATCAAATTGGACATCCGATATTTTCATTTGCTAAATCTGTCAAACCTACATTTGTTCTGAAACAGGACCATATCTTTCTGATTACAAAGAACCATAAAATACACTATTACTGGTGGTAACTGAAATGATTATATCAAATGCCTTCTACCAATTCAAATTTATTCTGTACGTTTTAAATTATAAGAAGTGATTGTGGAGGACGCCACGTTGCCCTCCCAGACCCAAGCGTGGCTGTGCTCACTTCTGCGCAGTGCAGGCTGTGTAGAGCCGACTCCCTGACCCGGCTTTCGGTGTGAAGAGTGAGCCTGGCAGAGGCCGTGTCCGTGTCTTCACAGAAGCAAGCGGATGGCGTGTTGGGCTAGCATCGCTCCTCGCCAACTGCCATGGTTGAGCCCAGATAAGAGACTGTGGGGCTGAGATACGACGTCTCTGCTGAGGCCTGTGTGACTCCAGAGAAAATTCCTTCCCAGAAGTGACAACAAAACAGGTTACTTGTTAACCATGGCTTGAATCTGGCTGTTCCATTCCTTTTGCAAGAATGCGTTGTTCCATCTTTTACAAGCCTTGCCTGCCTAGCCACTTATCTAGCCGTAATCCTTTCACCATTTTCCTCAGTGTAAATGTGATCAATAAATGCTGAGGTTCTGGCTGCCTCATGACCTTTTGTTCCTTGTGAACAACTGGCCATCCCAGATCCCCATTGCATTGCTATTTGTCTCTTGCTCTTTTTGCTGTGCACCATAACACCTTGCAGGAAATTGGGGACTCACTGAAGGGGTCACTGATAAGTGATAACACAATTATGTTGATATTGTACATAGAATTATATTTTTTATGAAATTAATAGAAGATAATTTTAAAAATAAAAAACTCTAGCACTGTACATATCCTGTACATGTCTCACCAATGACCATTCATGATTGCTGAAGTTGCTGTGAGCTAAGTTAATGCCCATTATGACATGGACCTTACTTAACTGAAGCCCAGAGCAATCACTGCTGCAGATGAGGCACTGCCTAGCCCTGGAAATTTTTTCTGGCAGAGCTTTGTATATGGCTATGAGATGGATACAAACGTTTTGGCAAGGACTTCTGAAAGAGATACCAATCTATTTCACATGTTACAGCCAAATGTCATATGATTTCCTTAAAAGTAAAGTGAGGAATGTATTGGAAGTTAGTACACTTCTGACATTACAGGACTTTCTAGAGTCCTGTATTTTTCAAAATCATTGGGTAGCAATCTTCCTTATAATTTTCCTAATAGTTACTTTTGAGGTAATACTCATAAAATTGTGTACAACCTTCCAGAAGACTGTGCACCAGGAAAAGGGATGCTCCTGTTCCCGGAAGGTAAGTATATATGGTAGACTTGCCCCTTACACATACCACTTTGTAAGTTTTTCAAAATTACACAAGAATAATAGTAAAGTTTAAAACTTTTAATATTTGGATTATTTCGCTAACATTTTTTCTTCCTTGAAATAGAATGAAGACGGTCACCGGAAAAGGATAAAATTTGGTAAATATCACAGTTTCATATTTTAATATGATGAAACTTGATTAGCCTGAATTTCTTCCATTAATACTGTGACATTTTAATTCCCATTTAGCTGTGAAGAATTGTAGAGATGTCATTCATTTATCTTCAGGACACAGGTAAGTGATATGTTTTGAAATTAAATGAAATAGATTGGTTACATTCTATTCAAAATTGCACTTACTTTTGAAATTCAGAAGATTCCCCCATATGAACGATGGACTATAGCTGCTTTTCTTTTTTTTTTTTTTTTTTTTTGTGGGTACCGGGGTTCGACCTCAGGACCTCGCGCGCCAGCAGGCGCCCGTGCCGCTGAGCGATATCACCGGCCCCTTTTTCGTATGTGGGTTCCGGGAGTCGAACTCGGGCCCTCGCGCTTGCCGGGCAGGCGCTTAAGCCGCTGAGCCATCTCACCGGCCCATATAGCTGCTTTTCATAGTTCAATCTAACATTTAAAAAAATGGGTGCAATGTTCCAAGCTGTGTTAAGGGTGCTTCATATATTATTGAAATTATCCTTCAAGACAGGTAATATAAGCCTTATTCCTACAATTGAAGAAAAATAAAGCTTAGAGAGGTTAAATAACTGATTTGGTTTCTTACTGTAAGTTTTTTCTATGCTACACACACTTCTGATAATTCACCTGAAGAAAATACTCATTTAGCATCTACTCTGGGCCAGGATAACACAGAACTATGTGCTGTGACAGTGACATGAAAGGATTTCACACAGTTCGAATCTATCAGCATGCTGACAGTATCCTGGTGCTAGGGATTAAATATTGATATTACCATTCTTGTTGCCATGGATATTTTAGTTGTTTTCATTGAAAACCATTCAATAATTATTAGTTTTCATTGCAAACCTTTCTATAATTATTAATAATTCTTGTGGAGGGACATATGCAATAAAGGTTGGTTTTATCACAGTATAGAAATATAAAGCATAGAAATATAAGAACATTTGGGAAGTACCTAAGCCAGCCTAGGGGTGTTAGGAATGGTTCATGAAAGTTAATACTGGAGCCAATTTTAAAAGGAGGAATGAAAATTAACCTGAAAAAGAGGATTAGGAATTGAGGGAAGGCGTCCCAGGACATGAACAAAGACAAGGAAACAAGAAGCAGCAGGCTATATGAAAGAAATGATAATTATTTCAGAATTGCTGGAAGCAATTCAAGAAGCAGTGGCAGGGCCAGGGATACAGCTCAGGGGCCCAAGTGCCTGCCTGGCAAGCATAAGGTCCTGAGTTCAATTCCCAGTACCAAAAAAAAAAAAAAAAAGCAGTGGGAGATGAATGTGAGGAGTCAGATCATGGAGGACTTTTTACACCAGGTCAAGAAGTTTGGGTTTAATTCTGTAGACAGTAACCACGAAAGTGCTTAAGCGTAGAGGTCCTTTGTCATCCAGCTAGAGCACAAGTTGCTTCATGGAGAATAAATCTGAAGATTACTTGATGCTAGTCTAATTTCTTTCACTTGTCATATCACAGGCAGTTATTAACTGTATCTGGTTGCTTTATTGTCATAGTGAGTCCTAACAACTCCAGTTCTAAGGTGGGTGTCTTGGGAAGCTATAACAGTATCTGGAGGGGCAGGGAGGTAGAATCCTTGTCAGGACTGGCGGGGAGCAGGAACGCTAGCACACACCGGAGCCCCTGCGCAGCTCAATCAGAGGAAGTCCAGTTGGACTGAGAGTCAGTGCTTGGGACATTACAGGGGTGAGGAGTGCACGTGACCCCAAGTTCACATAGGATTCAAAACCAGGGGGCTGACAGCCAAGAGGAAGTCCTGAGAAAAAATGGGGAGTAAAGGTTTCTTAGCTTCTGAATCAAGGAAACCAAGTTTCCCACTCCTAAGTTTTCCTTTCCACAGTTTCAGTTATGCAAGGTCAACAATGGTCTGGAAATATTAAACAGAAAGTTCCAGAAATAAACAATTCACAGGTTGTACATTGCACGCCATTCTGAGCAGCACAATGAAATCTCAAGCCAACCTGCTATGTCCTGCCCTGAATGTGAGTTATCTTTAGGTCCAGTGTGTCCACATGGCACATATTCTTTTCCTGTTAGTCACTTAGTCGCGTCTTGATTATCAGATCAACTGTCACAGTATCACAGGACTTGCATTCAAATAACACTTATTTTACTTAATAACGGCCCCAAAGCACAGGGGTAGTGATGACAGCAATTCAGCTATGCCAGAGAGAAGCCGTAAAGTGCTGCCTTTAAGTGAAAAGGCGGAAATAAAATAAAAATTTTTTTGAGACAGAAAGAGGCCACATTCACATAACTTTATTATAGTGTAATTGTTTTATTTTATTGTTACTGTTTTCTCACTGTGCCTAATTTATAAATTAAACTTTAGAGGACTGGGGTACTGTTCAGTGTTAGAGCACTTGGCTAATGTGTGAGGCCTTGGGTTTGATCTTCAGTACCATAAAACATTAATTAATTAAAGTTTATCATGGGCATCATATGTGTAGGAAAAACATAATATTCCTAGGTTTGGTACTGTCTGTGGTTCATATTTCTCTGGGGTTCTTGGGACATATCCCTGGAGACAAGGGAGCCCACTGCAATGGAAAAGAAGACATTAGTGTTACGTGTGTGTGTGGGGAAGGATTAGAGAAGAGCTATGGCTCCTCTAGCACTAGCATATGGTCATGAAAAAACACACATTTTGGGTTTAAAAGGATCTATGTTTATATCATAGTTCTGCTTCTTACTACAGCATGGTGTTGGGCTGATGATTTAAAATCACTGTACCTCTATTTCCTTATTTTCAAAATAGGATTAGAAGAATTGCCTCTTAGGGATAGCATCAAGATGAATTAAAATGATACGTGAAACAGAGCAAAAATATTTCACCCTGGCACTAGAATCTGTTCTTAGGACAAAGCTCTATCTGGAATAGCATCTTAACAAATTATTTTGAAATAGAAGGGCTTGAATATTCATAGAAGCACAGGCAAAATATAAATCAGTGAAGTCCACAGCACTAGAGACCCAGCGAGTGGGTGCGTATTTTCTTGCCGCGGAATGAGTAGAGAGGTGGGGCTGGGCAGAAAGCCGGAGGGGCTGGTGAGATGGTGTGAGGCTCAGCACTGAATGGCACAAAGGATGAGACTGGCGTTCCGGATCTGGCACTCGCGGAGCCGAGCCGGCCGGGCATGGTCTCAGGGAGCAAAGCCAACTCTTGCTCTTACAGTGGATTTAGGGAATGGCTGTAGGGTCGACTGCACCCACAGAGGCTTGTTCATGGGTCAATCTGCCACCAGTTACCTGGCTTTTGAAACTTGAACCTGTCACTCATCGCTTAGTTTCAGAAGCAAATTTCCTGAAGCAAGTGTTCATTGATAGACGAAAGAAGCAGATTTGGTGTGTGTCTACTGGACTACCACGACTGCTTTACAACAACTTCTGGTACTTCTTACTATGGCTATAAAACTGTCAGTCTTTCCTAAGTGTTAAAATGTTCCCTTTAAACTCTCAAAGGCCAGAAACCAAAGGACATTTCATGAATGGGTGGACATACCTAATGTTTAATAAGGAGCTGCTTGCTTTGCTACAATCAATTCTTTTTTTTTTTTTTTTTTTTGTTGGTACCCGGGGGTCGACCTCAGGACCTCGCGTGCCAACAGGCACCCGTGCCGCTGAGCGATATCACCGGCCCCTTTTTCGTATGTGGGATCCGGGAGTCGAACTCGGGCCCTCGCGCTTGCAAAGCAGGCGCTTACGCCGCTGAGCCATCTCACCGGCCCCTACAATCAATTCTTTTCTACATCTGCCCCCAAACCTCTATTAAAGTCAGCCACATTTGTGAGTGGTTTGTGTTTGAAGGACTTTTCTTTCTCCTCCTTGAAATCGAGGAAAAGGTTGGTTTCTATGTCTTCGTCAGCTGGTTGTAGGTGAAGGTCAGCAAGCAGAAGCCTAGAGGTGGAGATGACCGGTCAGCAGTATTTGCCTAGAGCCTACACTGTTAGGCAGTGTCCTGGGCTCTTCTGAGGTACGTGAGTGAAGGAAACAGATTCTTGCCTTTATTCTTTATTTGGGGGGTTCCAATAATAAATAACAACATTAATAAATGATATAATATGTCAGAAGATGACATGTGGAATCAGGGAGAGGTGCGGTGGCCAGGCATAGTCTCTGTGAGCAAAGAAAACTGCTAACTTACATGGAATTTGGGGAAAATGGTTTGTTTCAGGACTTCTTCATCCTAGGTGTAGATCATGCCCTTCGCTAACTAAGTGGAACATGCAGTTCCCGTGTTAGACCGAGCCTTCTCATCTAAAGTCAAATGGATCATGGTCATTAATCCAACCCCAAATTTTGACTTGTTTGAAGGACCGAACTTGCTACCAAGGATTACACACTAAAATTAATGCACAGATAACAAACGTGTAAAGACAGCCTATATTCGTCTGCTGGGGCTGTCATAACAAAATACCACAGATGAGACCCCATAAAGAACAGAAATTTATTTCCTCACAGTTCTGGAGGCTGATGAGCCCAACATCAGGGAGTCAGTATCAGGGCTGGTTTCTCCCGAGGCCTCTCTCCTTAACTCGTAGGTGAGCTAATTTCTTGTGTCCTCCCACAATCTTTTCTCAGCACGTGATGTCTCTTTATCCAGATTTCTTCTTCTTAATGAAAGTTGAGAACTCTTGCATTAAGAACTCACCAGAACTCGTGAGTCAGAGATCTCAAAAGAAAAGGGTTTCTCGTACCGTTACAGATGCCAGCCAGGAAGTAAAGGCCGACTCCTGTGACCAGTTCCCCTTGCCCTCAGCAACAAGGCTGATGAGCAGCTGCAAAACTGTCCTTTGGGCAGAGCTAAGAGCACGTTTTAATAATGAAAAGTGGGGGACGGAAGGCACAAGGTGTTCACAGTGAACCTATGCCTGTTGCAGGTGTGAGGATCAGGACTGCGCAAAGCAGGAAAGCTCTGGGACACGGGGGGCCAGGAGAAGTTAGTGTTGCTTCTGGACTGGGTGGGGTCATAAGCAGGATGCGGTGACACCTAGGGAGTCATAATGGGGGTGGGGTTAAGGTTTTCAGGTACATTTAAGCGTATGAAAAGCCTTGTTATTCTTTTGGGCCTGTAGCTTGTTAACAGGTTAACTAAACCCCCTCCTCACTCCTCTCTTCCATCCTCTGAACCTTTGTAATTAAATTTAGGACATTCAGAATTTAGGACATATGGTATTAGGGCCCCACCCTAAGGGATTACTTTGATTCCAGTACCTTTTAGAGGCCTAACCTCCAAATACAGTCATGTAGATTAGAGCCCAGCTGTAGACCGCATTAGACCCTAATTCACTATTTAAAAGCCCTAGCTCCAAATATGGTCACATCCCAAGGTCCTAGGGGTTAGGAATTCAACATAGGAATTTGCAGAGAAGACAATTCAGCCCATAACACAGCCTACATACTGGAGGTTAATAAATAACAACTGAGGAAACCTGAAAACTACTTAACGTCTTCAAACTATTTGCCCAGTATTCTTGTGCTATCTGTGAACATATATAATCATCACTGTAGCCTAAATGCCCCACATTCTAATTAGCCAAATCCAAATTAATGATATTTTGCTATATAAGTAATCATTTAGCAGAAATAAGTTTTATGGTGAAGTAGATCATTATGATTTCATGAACTGTCTTCCCTACTTGGTTGGCAGGGTTATTTAAAAGCAAGCTCAGCTTCCGGTAAACTATGAGGTCATCTGTGTTCCCCCCAAAAAGCACTAGTAAGTTACCTGACCTAGTTTATGAGTCGCAGTTATTGATTTTAGGGTTGTCCTTCCATCAGACAGTGATTTTCAAGACTTATCATGCATCCGAGTCACCTAGAGAATATACTAACACTCCAGTTTCTGGGCCCATCACCAGACCTTCTGATTCCATATGGCTCAGTCAAGGTCCAGGAATTTGCATTTCTAAGAAGTTAAACAAGAGTTCTCCAGAGAATATATTGTTTTAAGAAATTGACCCATGCAGTTTTAGTGGTTAGCAAATTCAAAATGTGCAGTCTGAAGTCCAAAGGTTGCCTTGGCAGAATTTCCCTGGTCTTTGGTTCTATATAAGCTGACTGGATGAGGGCTTCCCACATTAGGGAGAGCAGTCGGATTTACTCAGAGTTTGCCATTTCAAAGGTTAACCTCATCTTCAAAACACTCTCGGGCCGGTGAGATGGCTCAGCGGCGTAAGCACCTGCCTTGCAAGCGCGAGGGCCCGAGTTCGACTCCCGGATCCCACATATGAAAAAGGGGCCGGTGATATCGCTCAGCGGCACGGGTGCCTGCTGGCGCGCGAGGTCCTGAGGTCGACCCCCCGGTACCCACAAAAAAAAAAAAAAAAACACTCTCACATAGAAATACCCACAATAGTGTCTGAATACGTATCTGGGCAGCATGGCCCAGCAAGCAAGCTCACACACCAAATACGCATCACCCTAAGTAATGTTGATGCTATTAGTCTGAGCACTTATTACAATAAGACCAATCATTTGAGGCAGATGGATGTTGGCAAGTCCACTGCCCTGATCTTGCTCCAATCCAAACTTGTACTCAGAAGCACTTCTCCAAAATGCAGCCTTTTTTTGTGCACCCCAAACAGCTGATTTGAAGGTAACCTAGACTATCTGGAGAGGCCACAGTCTGCATTATTGGACATTCTTCTGTTGTACCTACTACATTTTCATAAGAATGTTTTCTTCTTCTTCTTTTTTTTTTTTTTTGTGGGTACTGGGGGTCGAACTCAGGACCTCGCGCTTGCCAGGCAGGTGCTTATGCCGCTGAGCTATCTCACTGGCCTGAATGTTTTCTTCTTATAAAACTTTTATATAGAGAACAGAAACAACTGATGTTGTTTCTTTCTTTCTTTCTTTTTTTTTAATATGTGGGTACAGGGAGTCAAACGCAGGACCTCGCACTTGCCAGGCAGGCGCTTATGCTGCTGAGCTATATCACTGGCCCTGATGTTGTTTCTTAAAGAATATAATATAATCTTGCCACTTTGACTCACTGCTTTCGAAAATAGAGAGGTCAGGGTAAATTCTCTCATTCTCTGAAAAATAAGTGATTGATTTTACTTCACTGGTTGATTGGTTTGTTAGTGGAAAGTGACTAGGTAATGAATGGTTTCCGTGGATAATCACTTTCTCTTTATCTCCATATTGATCTGTTTTCATATACAATGCTGAGTCTCCTTAAAACTCGAGTCCTTGGGCCGGTGAGATGGTTCAGCGGTGTAAGTGCCTGCCTGGCAAGCGCGAGGGCCCGAGTTCGACTCCCAGAACCCACATACGAAAAAAGGGCTGGTGATATCGCTCAGCGGCACGGGCGCCTGCTGGCGCACGAGGTCCTGAGGTCGACCCCCGGTACCCACACACACACACACACAAAAAAAACCTCAAGTCCTTATAAGAAATAATATCCTAAATGAGTTCATTAGTACACTATTTTCTTTTATTTCAGAATTAACATCTTTTCAGAAAGAATTACTTCAACACTTACATCTGAACAAAATGAAGATAGCTTTGAAGATAGAAATTTATCACTTGATGAAATATTACAGGCAAGTACCAGTGAAAGTGAACATCGAGTAAGTTTTGTTAGTAACTCATCTTCAGATAGGACCAGCTCATCTTTGTCATCACTTCACTCAGAATCAAGAAAATGTTTTCTAAACCACGGACAGCCCCCAGAAAATGAATATGAAACAATACAGTTTCCCTCTAAGGAATTCTTTTCCTTAATGAAAACCAACAAAAAGAAAAACTCAAGATTTTCTTCTGGTTTTAATTTTCTTAAAATTTCTGAGTTCACTGTGGCAAATAGAGAGCTTGATGTGACACCATGCCCTCCTTCCCATCTATTACTCACGAAAGACCAAGTTAGACTTCTGGAAGAAAATGTGAGAAATCAGATTACTTTAAAACTTAAAGCTACATTAAAAAATGAAGCTACTAATCTATGCTCAAGATCTCAAGAGACCCTTGTTCAGAATCAACATTCTGTTGAAATGGTTATTTTTGCCCAAGCACAAAATACTTTTCCAGGACAAAATACTATCCAGAATGAAGGGTTTTATGAAGCGCAAGCTACTAGTCAAGCCCAACAATTTATTCAAAACCGAAACCCAGTCGACAGGCAGCCTGATAGCAAGGCCAGCTATTCTGCTCAGCCTCAAGAATCGACAAGCAAACCATTTTCCATTGGCACAGAAGACTCGGTCCAGGCCCAGGATATGGATAGGAGCCAAAAGCTCATCAAAGCCCCATACATTGTTGAGATGAAAAATGTAATCAAGGGCCTAAAATCTGATGAAAACTTTCATGGAGCCCAATATTCTGCCCAGTTTGAAGATTCAGGCAAGATTAAAAATTCAACTAACAGACAAAACAGTGTATGTAAGAATGCTGAGTCGGTACTTTTAGCTGTAAGTCCAAGTTTAGTTGCCAAAGATGTGCCACAGCTAATTACTTCATCAGACTTAAACCAGCATTCCGCATGTATCTCTATGCCTCTTTCACCTACCGTTAAAGGGCTAAAAAGCAGAAGAAAAACACCAGATGGCAAAAGCAAACTCACGTTTAAAGTTCCACCATGTTCTCAGGTATTTCAAATCACAGCCCATCATACTTCAAAAAATAGGAATGAATTAGGCTGCAGAAACAACACTGAAAAGCAAGAATTCCAACAAAGGAAAGATAAAGCAGATACAGCTTTGCATCTTATTTCTCTCTCCAAGCTTATGACTCCTTACATGAAAAAGCATTTTAGAAAAAAACTAGTGAAAGTCACACCGTCCTTAATAAAATGTGGATATTTTCTGCAGAAGCAGAATAAGTCACCAGGTACAGAGAAAATCAATTTTTCAGGTTCTCACAATTTTTCAGGTTTCTTGCGTGAGCAAGAAATCTCACACATTATTAAAAGTGTAAAAGAGTATGGCAAAGAAAATAAAAGACTAAATAACATCACACCAAACATGTTACATCAGCCTTTCATGGTCAATGCTGATGAACTAAAAGCACCTTACTCATTATTAGAAAGAAACTGCAAGAGGAAAGAGTCTCCTACAGACCCAAGTAAGCTGGGATTTGGTCTGCGTGTTCCAAAGCATGAGATGCCTTCAGAAGTTACATCAGAACCTAGGCAGAAAATTGTGTCATCTCCCCAGATGAAACCAAACAAAAGAATGGAAATACAGAAGGACCCACCGAGTGCGGAAGATTTCTACCCACAATTCTCAAATGAAGAGGATTTACCTCCCAGTGCACCGCACAGGCAAAGGTGCTTTCCAATTACCAAGGCAAGGAAGGCACCGATTTCAAAAATATTTAATATTCTGCAGTGCAATCGTCGTAAAAATCTACCACCAAAGACCCTGAAATCACAGACTATCGATTTTTTAATATGCTCTGGGATCCTATCTAATAGGTTTCATAACAGTGTACTGGATGATGCAGTAACAGAGAAAAGGAAAGGATCAGCACAAGAATTACCAGCAACAATTCTGGAATCTTTCGTTTTCTCTGAACTTGTTTCACTTGCATCTGAAATAGAGAGAGACACGTTAAAATGTATGGGCAAGACACATAAAATGAGCCCCAAACATGTAACTTTGAAGGCGAAGAAGGCAAAGACATTTAATATTGCAGGATGTGCCATAACGAGCCATCGAAGGCAATTAAGATGCTACTCCCAAACCAAGATGAAACAAGGTGGGCCTATGGTAGATATATTCCTAAATGCCATTTTATCACCCTTGATGGTGTGCCTTAACACAAAAGTGTGTGACAGAATAATAGTGACAGATAGGATGCAGAAAGAAAGATTTAATCATGAGCCACAACAGCAAAAGCAATGGGCACATGAAGAGGGAGCCTGGTGTGCGCGTTCCACTGAGGAGGGCGTCATCGCAGATGGCGCGAAGGATGTGAAATACGCAGGTGGAGGAGTGGACCCACTGATTTCAGTCGACAGAATTGAATTGCAGTGGGACATAAAAGAAAAAATGATACCCATGAAACATGGAAAGAGTGAAGCAGGTTTGGTTATGACAAAAGTTTGTGAGCCCAAACCTTCTTCCCCTCACTTCAAATTGGATAAAGAGACAATCGATGGGTTTTTCTCAAATAATGTAAAAGGGGCAAAACAACATATATCATATGAAGAAAAAGATAGAGCAAAATCATTGGCAATGAAAGGGATAACGGACCGTAACATTACTTTGAAGGTAGAAAATTCCTCACTGTCACATGTACTCGGTGGAAAGGAATTGCCTTTGCTGTTGCACAGTATAAAACAAGACAGCAAGGCGCGAGAAGGTAAAGGTAAATCAGAGCGGAAACTGACAAACTCTTACACTTCTTCATCATCTCTATCACATCTTAATCTGCACTCAAGAACAAAAGTAGGAAAAGATAAGCCAAGAATGCTAAGAAGCTACCTTCTGCTACCAAAGCCCCAGGCATCATCAAATGTTAAAAGAGTATCTTTCACAAAGTCAGCTAATCGAGAGAGTTTGTGCATTGCACTGGAATCAATATGTTTGCCGCAAAAGAAGGAGAAAGCTGGAGAAAATATAGTAGACGCAAAAGACGTGATGGACCTCACATGTATCTTCCTGCAGGGGAAGAATTCACCATTTAGACAAATACTGCATGGAAAGAAACCAGAGTGGGACAATAAAAAACAAGAGAACATGAAGAAGAAAGACAAAAGTAATCTTGCTGCAGTTCAGAACAAACCCTGGGATTCTGTCCTTCCTTCACCTCACATGGAATGGGGTTCCAGAACAAAGAAGGTATACATGCAGGGAGTAACACGGTTCTGTCTTCCATCACTGACATTCCAGGAATTGTCAGAGGCAACACGTGAGGAGCCAATTGATATTTTAAGCAGTATAAAAAGAGCAAAATATATGCCACAGAATGACAGAATGCAAACAGATTCTGAGGAAATAATGCCTTCCCAAAGAATATCTTTGAGGACAAATCGATCTTCAATGTCACAGGAATTACAGATGAATGTTGAGGAAAAAGAGAAAAAGGCACAGGAAGATAAACAAGTTGAGATTCGGGACAAATCTTCCCTTGCTTTTCCACCTTGCTCTGAAGTAGATGCAAGAAAAAAGGGAGACAAAGCTGTGCAAATAAAGGCAAGGACCTCTTTTCTGCAACCAAAGCTCCAGGAGTCACCGGAGATAGGAAAAATAGCATATAAGAAGTTTATTTCTGATGCTGTCTCATACAGTGTAAAACATATCATAGATCATACGCAGAAAGAAAAGGTGAGGGAAAAAATGGAAAATACCATAACTTTGAAGAAAAATAAAGCAATTTTACAGAATGTCCAGTTAGACATCAAACAAGAAGAAAAACTACAAAAAATTAAAGATGAATCAACTGTGTCCCATACCAGCACTTGTGTACCTTGTCCTCCTCATTTAAAATTGGATACAAGGACAGATAAAGCACACTGCATAATGGAAGTGACAAGACATTCTCTTCTGGAAGTATTGAAGCAGAAATCATCAGATACAGTGAAAAAAGCGAGTAGAGACTCCACTGAGGGAAATATCACAACGGCTATGCAAAAAGTAAAAGAATATATTCCACAGAGAGAAAAGAATAAAGTAAAAACATTAGCTGATGAAGATATACTACATCCAAAGGACAAAGATTTGGAAGAAAATAAGACATTTTCATGGGGCCTACTATTGACTCCTAAAGAGGACAGGGAAATGGATCTACCAAGAAAGGATAAAGAGGAAACAGCTAGGGGAAGCAAAGAGCAAGAGAAATGGGATGAAGAACGTGAAGATCGAGGGAGAGTGAATCAAGACAGTAGGAAGCAAGGGCATGTGGAAGACGGTAAAGCATTTATTTTTGAGAAGAGCATAATGCAACCCCAATGCACACCTGGGAAGGCAAAGAAATTACCCCTTTCCTACAGTCTCAGAACAAAGAAACTGCAAAAGAATCAGAGGCAGGGAAGTGGTATGAAAACACTTGTGTGTCTGAGAAAAACCTGTCATGTTTTTACTTCAGTTACATCTGAACTAGAGACAATAGAAGAAGATGAAGAAGGAGGAGAAGGAGAAAAAGGAGCAGGAGGGGGAGGCGAAGAGGGAGGAGAAGAAAAAGGAGGAGAGAGAGGAAGAGAAGAAGATGGTGAAGGAGGAGAAAAGGGAGGAGAGAGAGGAGAGGGAAGAGAAGAAGGAGAAAAAGAAGGAGAAGAAGAGGGAGGAGAAGAGGAAAGAGAAGGAGAAGAAGAGCATGGGAAAAAAGGAGAAGAGGATGGAGGAGGAGGAGAAGAGGAAGGAGAAGAAGAGGAAGAAGGGGAAAAGGAAGGAGAAGAAGGAGAAGATGAAATAGAAGAGGAGGATGGAGAAGAAGAGGAAGGAGAACAAGAGGAGGAAGAAAGAGAAGAAGATGAGGATGGAGAAGAGGAAGAAAGAGAAGAGGAGGATGAAGAGAAAGGAGGAGAAGAAGAAGAAAGAGAAGAAGAGGATAGAGAAGAAGGGGAAGAGGAAGGAGAAGAAGAAAGAGAAGAGGATGGAGAAGAGGAGGAAGGAGGAGAAAAAGAAAGAGAGGATGGAGAAGAAGGAGAAGAGGATGAAGGAGAAGAAACAGAAGAGGAGGAAGAAAAAGAAAGAAGAGGTGGAGGGCAAGAAGGAGAAGGAGCAGAAGATGCGGACAGGGGAGGAAGAGGAAGAGGAGAGCCAGGAATGAGAAGCTCTGCGCCACACTCTGTCCTGCAGGAGTCGCTGCCTTCCGCAGGTCCGCGGTCCAGAGCCGGCCACGCGCGGCACAGAAGAGCGCGCTCCCCGCAGAGCGGAGACGGAGCACGAAGCTCAGGCCCGGCGGGCTCGGGGCCCCCGAACGGCGCGCTGGTCACGGCGAGGCCATCGGGAGCGCCTCACACGCTCGTGCCTGAGGAGCGCGGTCCTCTGCGCAGGGGAAGAGACTCACAGTGGGGCGCCGAAGGAAGAGCAGGCGCGAAGCGGGAAGGAGCAGGCGCCTCGGGCGCGGTCCCGACAGAAGCTCACCGCTCCGCGCCCGCCGCGCGTCACCGCGGGTCGCCCCCTGCAGAGGCGAAGCTGCCCGCGCGCTCAGACGCGGGGCGGCGCGGACGCGACGGCGCAGGCGCAGGCGCCGGCTCGCAGCGCGCGGGCGCAGACGCAAATCGGCGCGGGCCGTGTGAAGAGGCCGACGCCGGGGCAGCAGGAGAAGGCGTGAAGAATGGAGCTCTCCCCCGAAGCGCGGGACCGAGAGCAGGGGCTCCTCAAACGGCACAGCCCCGCGGGGCGAAGACGCTACCTGGGAATATGAAAGAGCGCGGGACAGGCGGGCAGGAAGGCAGGAGTGAACCAGAAATAGTTCCTAGGAAAACCGCCCTCCTAGCTTCTCTCCCATCTTCCCTGAACTGGGACGCGGCAGCGAGTGACAAGGAAGTTATGGGAGGAAGAATACAAGTCTGTCTGAAGTCATTAAATATTCAGAGCGCCTCCGATTCAGTTAAAAAAGCATGTACCAAGTTCAGCAACAGAAAAGAGCCAATGAAATCTATAACACAGGAAGAAGAAAAAGATGGACTCACAATAGATAGGAAGGACAAAATGCTCCCAAAACATGTGGATCCAAAGGTAAGGAAATCACCACTTTTGTATGCGCTCAATGTCCAGGCGTTGCCGCGGAAAACCAAAGAGCTTAGGAGAAAGATGCAAGAAGATAAAAATGAACTAGTGACGGGTTTGGCAAACAGAATTACAAAATTGTGCCTCTCACAATTGCAGTCCAAGGAATCATCTGATGCAGGGACAACAGCACCTTCAAAAATAATTGATGCAGAAGTTTCAAATGATATGAAAGAATTAAAAAAACACATGTCACAAAAAGAAAGGAAAAGTATAGAAAAAGTTGTGGGACTGAAGGTTGGGGATCCCAAGGATACATGTTTGATGACAAAGAAATCACCTACTTTACATACACACAATTTAAGTGACTTTCAGTGGAAAACTAAAGAGCAAGAGGAAAAAGTTCCAGGAGATAAAAGTGAGCCAGCTATAGTGCCGACTAAGACTTCCACTGTGAGATCTATCCTATTCCTTAATGTGAATACCAAAATCAAGGAAGCAAGTGAACCAGTGTTTCCAAAAACCTTTTTTTCCAAACTCAACTTCCAGGAATCATCCGATTTTGAAGGAGGCATATATATAAAACCAAATATTTTAGCCAATGTACAAAACGGAAAACAGCATATGCCACAGAACCAGGAAAAGTGTGACGCACAAAAAGAAAAGAGTGTAGTGTCCCCCAAATGTCAAGAAATGAAGGTGCAGGAACAGCAAGATGAACCGGGTGCGGCTCTGACCAAATCTACTTCATTGTCACCACACCCTCACCTCAAACTGGAGAAAGGTGATAAAATGCCAGGACATTCAAGATCTGCTTTGCAGACAATGTCAAATGCTAAGGAAACAATACCTACAGAGCCAATTGGTGGTTATAGCATGAAAGATGTTAAAACCAAAAGTGATCTGCCTCAGAAAGAAGAGATAGACAGAGAGAAAACAGACAGGAGAGGAACGGATATAACTTTGAAGTCAAAAAAATTACTTCCATCTTCTAAGCTCTACAGAACAGAAGTGCATATGTGTATTAGCAGACGCAAAGGAAAAGAACATAAAGATCGAGGTAAACTGCGAGGTATAACAGTTCTAAGAAAAGTTAATGTTTCTGAACCTTTTCCACTTGACCTTAAACTGTATGAAAGTAAACAAATAGATGAAGAGAGGCTTGGAAGTAAAACAACTTCTCTCCTTCCAGTACCACTTTCAGCATTATCAGATGCAGAGAAAATAACAGACAGAGAGGCGGTGAATGGCCATGTAAGAAAAGGAAACCAGTCTGTGTCACAGCAAGAAAGAAAGGGTGAAGCAGCGACGGTAGCTGTAAGGATCAGGGAACATTGCCAAAGGCCAAGGATTTCACCAATTTTGCGTATCCTTAATGCAAAGGAATGGATACTGAATTTGAAGATGCTGGGGAAAAGAATGCACAAAGATAAAGGTGAGGGATGTGTGGCTCTGACCCGGTCTTTTGTTTCTGTATCATCCATGCCTCTTGTTAATCTGGATTCAAGGAACAAAATGGACAAAGCCAGGGCAGCAATTGCAGAATCCTCTTCTCCACAGCAAAGAGGCCAGTCATCTCATGACCAGGAATCATCACGTGTCCAGAAAACAGCAAATCGAGGGTCAGTGGAAGGTGATGATAAAAACCTTGTTAAACGAGCAGAACAGTATGTACCCCACGAAGAGGAGGAGCAACTGTGGACCCCAAACTTCACGGTCACTGCCCAGGAAAGCAGCAGACACCCACAAACTGAATCAGAAAGAGATGTAAATTCACAACTTGAGAACGTTTCTTCCACCAAAGCTGGTATCAGAAGTGGGGAAAGGCAGGAATTGCACTTTACAGAGCAAAAGTCTCAGCCAGAAAAATATGAAAAAGAACCTTTTGCTACATTTCATTCCTACCCAACAAGGGATGCAACAGAAATTGGAAATCTGAAGAAAGAAACCAAAATAATAGATAACTTAAAGCAAATGATAAGTCCTGAGGTTTCGGTTTCACTTTCACCGCCAAGGGAAACATTCCAGGAAATGCAGGCTGCACATGGTGCCTCTGGAAGTTCCAAAGGATTGTCTGTGTCAGAGAAGGACAATCATGGATCCCTGCCAAAAGATTTAGAAAAAGGAGAAAGTCTTCAAGAATTGGTTCAGAAGACCTTGCTTCTACTCCAAGATTTTCTACATCAATCAGGACACCTAGAAGAAACAGACAAAATGAACACAAACATCACTACAAATGTGGAACAGAAAAAATTAGAAAAGGACAATAACAGTACCGTAGATCATGAAGAAAGGATATTGCCACACAAATCTTTAACTCATTTTAATCCTGAAGAAAAAAATCAGCTCACTAATCATTTAGAGTCAAAAGCACTTGAAATAAAAATGAATACGATACCAGAGATGGCAAAAAAATCCACGCAAAACTTTAGCTTTTATCTAAAACAGGCTGCTTTTGAAGAATACCAACAGAGACTCTATCCAAGACTGGAAAAAAGGAGAAAGTTCCCATTATGGTCTCCAAGTCTCCAAATATTCTCAGTGAAAGAAAAAGACAAACTTCTTATGCACTTTTCTATGAAAACATTGGAGATAAAAATGAATACTTTTTCCAGAATTGTAAGAGAATCTTATGCAATGGTCAATGTCCACAAGAAAACGGAACTTTTACCTAATTGTATTCATTCTGCTGTCAAAGTACCAAAGCGAAAAAACAGAATCCTGTTACTTTTTGATGCAAAATCTCTCCATAAAATAGATCTTAATTTACAACACAAATACCTCCATTATCTCCTGGGCTTTTCTGCTGAAAGTACATTCCCTAAGCCAAATGCTTTTCCCAAACATATCCATGATTTAAATACAACTTGCTTATGTAAAAAAGCAGATGACAGGGGAGGAAATTGTTCTCTTTCCTGTGATGCAAAACTGTTAGAGGGACATATTACTTTCAAAAAACAATATCCCCATGAAAACTCATTACTCTTTAGCAAAGGACTGGAGCCAACCCCTGAGTGTGCCTTTGACTCTGGTCTACGCAGTAGGGTACAGGAAGACACCAGTGTCCTTTCAGGGTTAAAATCCCATGTGACTCTAGAAAAAGATGAACGATATCATGTATCATTTCAAGAAACAAATATACATAAACCTTTTTATATAAACACCCAGGTAAATGCTACTAGTTTAGGTGATTCACAATCAAAGCAGATTTCTGATTACTTCACTGATATTCAGGTAGGTACTGAGAATTCAGCTATGTTGGAGGAGTGCATGGCTCCTGAAGTAGATGACAGTGATGAAAGTATATTTTTAGAAGCCAACACTAACTTAAGTCGTGAATCACAAAAAATTCTATATGAAGTACAGAATGGCATTCCTTCAACCAATCTCTTCACCATTAAAGACACCTTACCTTATCTGAAGTCATTTAACAAGAAAGATTCAGGTTCCCCTCATGTTAGAGCCTGTAGAAAACAAACCTTGAATATGATACCACCTTCCTTCGAGTCTCACAGGAGGAAGAACTACAGATCATCCTCCAAGATGCAGTCACCTGACTGGGATAGTTCCTCGGATACTCCGGACGTTCAGTCTACGTCATCATTAAGTGAAGAGAGATCGTCATGGACTATAAGCAGCGAAACCAATTACTCCTTATCAAATATTAAAGTATGCATTGCAAAAAAACAAAACAAGTCTTGCACGTACCCTGAAAGTAAAGAAAGAAAGAAGCCCAAATCTAATTTACCTACAAAGGAAAACAATCACTGGGACTATAATTCCCATTCCAGTCACACACACAATAAAGACAAAAGCCCAAGAAAGAATAAAGTGTGTGATTATGAGCCAAAACGGTCAGATTATTCCTATTCCCCACATAAACACAAGTCAACATCAAAACCACATCATGAGGAAATCCACTACCATCCCGAAAAAAAACAAAGCAAGCCCTTCATTTATGCTTGTGTAACAACAGATTCGATGGACATGACACCTAAAATGATACGTTGGAATATTCCTGCAAACATCTTAAAAACGAACTTTAGAGTTCCCCAGGTGGCAAAGATGTCTAGCACGTGGAACATATGGAGGTTGTGAGAAACTTGGGGTCATTTCAAGGGTTGTTGAGCACAGATAATTAAAGCTGATATGCCTATAAATGTTTCTATGTATCAGAATACTGGTCGTTATTGTAATAGAATGTCAACTGGTTTCCTCATGAACTGTTTTCTCACCTTATATACTCTATATCTAAAGTAGATTTGTGCAATTGTTCTGGGAGGCCAGAAGGAGGAGCAAATGATTTGGAGTTCAGTCCTGTGTGCGCTCCTCCTGTAATGAACACTGCCTTCTCCTAATCTTAAGAGGAGTAGTGCATGGATTCAGAAGCCCTCTTTCCCCCTACACCAATGTCTGAAGTGTGAGTAGGAGGAATTGTAGCTTATACACAAGACGGATAATTTCTACAGTTAGGAGGACAGAAATACAGAGACCAAAGGGGGAGAATTTAGATACCAGTGAGGGTTCCAGTGACAAATGCCACACAATACAGGGGCAAATGTTAAGTTATGTCTTTTGAGTTTGACAACCAGATTGAATGTCTTAATACTTTTTATTATAGATAAATTTGAATACACACACACACACACACACACACAACACACACGACAGAATAATGTGATAGACTTCCTCACACCCATTTAGCAGATTATAAACTATCAACCTATAGCCAAACCTGCCTTCTCCACTTTCCATCCACTTCTCCACTGGTATTTTGAAACAACTCCTGGATATATCATTTGACTTACAAATATTTTATTATGTATCTCCATAAGAGCTAAGTCCATCTCTTTTTTTTTCATTGATATGGGAGCCACTTACTCCTCTCTAACCCATCTAACCCAAAATATCCCCTCTGAGGTCTCTCCCATGGGGGTCAAAGGCACTTCCTTCAGACCATAAAAACCTCTCTCCCCTCTTTTGTCTCCTAGATAGATATCCCTTTACCCACTCTTCTCAGGTGACACCCAGTGCCTTGATAGTTCAGATGGCTACTCCCCAAACTTTTAAAAAGGAGTTATTCTCCTTTCTTGGACTGAGAGGGTCCCTGAGACTATGGGTCCCCAATTTCAGACTTCTTGCTAAACCCCTATATCAGGCCTCCAAAGGGCTTATTACAGAGACCCAGGCCCCACCGTACTGGTCCAAAATCTAAGAACCATTGTCAAGAAAATTCATTAAACTTATCTTGGATCATATAAAGTAATAGTAAAGCAAAATATTTCCCCCCTCTAAAGTGTTAGTACCAAGGTGTTAGACAAATGGATCCCTCAAAAAATAAATACCACCAGGTTGATTGAGTGCTTCTCAAAATACAGCAGGAGGTAAAAAATCAAGCATTGCCACAGACTGACAGTGGGCACAAGACCAGGTCAAACTGTGTACTTTCTCCTAGCTTTTACTTCAGGATGGAAAACAGAAGATACGGAGATTAGATTTCCTCCCCCGACACATCAAGAGGTCTCTTACGCCCCTCCCCCCACTGTGATGTCACTGACCGCCCTCCTGTGTCACAAGCAGCGTTAAGAAAGCTGCCAGTGGCCTAGATCTGCATAGCCCAGGAGCTGAGGCTGGCTGAGCCTCCTGGTCGACCTGCCTGCCTATGCTGGGAACCCCATAATTCTCTCTTTGGGCGAGTGGGGCCTGAGGCTGCCCTGATTGTGAGGCAGTGGAAATGGCCCACCCAAGACTGAGGAGGAGAGCTGGGGAAGAGAATGTCTCCCTGGCCTGCCTCTGGCTTCCTCACCAAAGAAAGGATTGTTTAGGGCAGGATAAGTTAGGGATCATAAAATCACTCAACTTGACTATCACTGAGCAAGAATAAAAGATACAAAAACATATTCTCACAAGCACATCCATTTATGTTTAAAGATTAAGAAATTCCTCCCCCAGCATGCCCAGACTGCCCACCAGAATGGTGAAAATAAACCACCACAGGCCAATGTGAAACCCCGATTCGGGAGCCTGTTGTGGAAGAGCTCTCGAGCAGTGAAAGGGTGGCGCTTTTCCCAGTGGGACGATCCTCCCTGCTGGTGGGGAATGTCAAGAAGAGGCATGCACAGGGGCTCTTGGCTGAGAAACTTCCACAGCAGGACCACAGCATCACCACTGACTCGGAGATGGAGGCACCCTGCCTGCACAGATCCAAGGAGGAGGGCATGCCCCTCAAACTCAAGTGTGAGCTCTGTGGCTTGGTGGACTCTGCCTATAAGTTCAAGTGGTCCAAGTGCTTCCGTTCCATGGCTTGTGCAGAGGTGTAATGAGAGCCGCATCAAATGAGTGGAACTTTTCCACTCAGACCGGAGCAATCTGAAGAAGGCAAGGAACACAACCGACCAGGCCAACAGGACCAATCTACTGACGTTTCCCAAGGATGCCAGGAAGTAGCCAATGGGCACTGCACCCTTTTCAGTTACTGCTGCACTGCAGATGCCAAACAGCCAGGAAGACTCCAGCCATTGCTCAGGTGTCTCAAATTATGAAGAAGCCCTGTCGCCCATCTCAACCAGCTCCATCTCCACCTCCCGCCGGTGACAAGCCCAGTGGGACCTGATGCTCCCTGTCACGTAAATGTGGCATCTGGTGGGCATGGTCACTTCCCACCAAGTGACCCCACCAGTGGAACATAGATGTCTAGGAATTTGCCGCTCTCTGCCAGGCTGCCAGGAGACCAATGGGCAGGCCCTGGTGCTGATCAAGGAGGACTGGCCTGAGATCCCTGTGCACATCAGCATTAGCTAAAGGACTCCCTAGGGCTAGCCCAGGGCTCCCAACTTAGCACAGCCAGCCAGACATTCCTGAGGGGCTAGAGATGGGGCCAGGGGGAAGGAAGCGTCCCTCTGTAGGTGTGCGGCTGTTGAGGAGGTCTGGGTACCTTCTCAGTGGGTCTCAGGGGCCTTTCATTTCCATGGGGGTCAGAGAGGCAGGGGGCACAGAAGATGGGCTTTATGGTTGTAAAGATTAATAGCACAGGCTGCCTCCAAACTTCTAATACTCTAGCCCACTCTCTTCCTTTCTCTTTGTCCCCCATTTTCCCAGGGGTTTATGGTCAGGGCTCCCCAACCTGTGTTGGGTTACTTCCAATGGCAGCCAGCAGGCCTGGGTAGAGGCCTTGCAAGCATCTGCCTTTCTCCACCTCATTGTCCAGGGCCGGTAACCACCCACAGCCAGCTTCTTCCCCTTTAGCCTGGTTTGGCAGCAACGGGCGTGTTCTCCCCCTTCACCGTCTGCAGGTGGAGAGAGAAGCTGGGCCCAGGTTGGCCACGCCTGCTGGACTCCTTAATGCTGTGTGTGTGACTACATGACTGTGTGGGGGCCTGACTGACCTGCCCTGGGGCATTGCCAGGTGTTTATAGCAAACAGCCCCTTAGTGCTTTGTGCTGGACTCCACTGGGCCTGAAGATGTGGAATGAAAAGAAGGGCAGCCTTGGTGGAGATTAGATGTCCTCTCCAGACACGTCAGGAGATCTTTGGGACATTCCCGACTGCCCTGCTTTCTCACAAGTGGCAGTAAGGAAGCTGTGGAGCCTGGGGCCTGCCTGCCTATCCAGGTCGGCTCACACCTTAACTAGGGCAACACCTTCCTTCCCGCGAGTCTCACAGAAGTGGGGAATATAGATCATCCTCTAAGGTGCAATCTGTGCTGGTGTCATGGTTTGTCAAATATTCTGGACATTTGGTCTTCAGTCATAGACCTCATTGTTGTAGTCAGGGTTTACAAGGGAATAGATTTAATACAGGACACATGATTTATAGGATATTTTCTAATAGTCACCCAAAAAGTCAAGTGCAGAAGAGTGCAGATCTGTCCATGCACTAGAGACCCAAAGAATCCAGCTGAGGGCCTGGATCCCATGGCAGTGTCCTCCACGAGTCCAGCTGGAGGCCCAGAGCCCACGACAAGGTCTCATGCAAGTCTGTATCAAGGATCTGCGCTGGGAAGGCCCAAAGGTCAGTGGTGGCAGCTAGAAAGTCTGCACCAGTGGGGTGAAAGATCTGTGCCAGCAGGCTGAGGGAGCTGCACTGGAGCCAGGAAGCGACAGTCAAGGTAAGGACCAGAGGCCCCCCTCAAAGAGAACCGCAGCCATCCTCTGTGACAGCAAGGACCTGAGCTCCTCCAACAATGAGAACAGCTGAGTTCATATCAGGAAAACCAGCGTGACAAGCTTCTCCAGGAGAATCAACAGCACCATCTTCCCCTCCAGTTCTCCTTTTATGCTGTTGGCAACAATCCTCAGGTGAGCCTTCCACACCCAGCACCACGCTGATTCAGTTCAGCGGGGTGTTACATGTTGACCATTAGTTAATCCATCACACTCATTCAGTTTTCGTCTTTTATATCATTGTGGGAAGAGAAATTTTCATGGGCTACAAGCAGTGAAACAAGTTACTTTTTATCTTCCTTAACTGAGTCAAATATTAACATATATGTTGCAAAAAACCAAGGCCAGTCTGGCACATACCCTGAAAGAAAAGAAAGAAGCCCAAATCTCATTTACCTAGAAAGAACGATCATTGAGACACTATGATTCCCATTCCCACCACAAGCACAGGAAAGAGAAAAGCAGAAGAGAGAATAAATTGTGTGATTGTGAGTCAGAAATGAGAGGAAAAGCCTGCAGGACACAGTCCCATGAATCCTGACCCTTCCCCACATTCTCTTAGCCTCATAACAACACCAACACCCCTAATTACCTGGCCTGGCCTAATCCTGTTTATAGAAAAGACCATTCCAGACCAAGAGGCCCTTGGCTCCAGAACAGGGAAACTTGTGCAAACACGCAATGGGCCAGGGACCATGGACTAAGTAAGATCCGTGACCTGATCCCAGAAAAGTTAGATTCCAGATTCCTCCTCCTCTGCTACCCCATTAAACCGTTTACTCTGTAAGAGAGCTGCTCTTCCGGCACTTCGGAGCCAGCGCCCCCACTCAGGTCTTTAATAAAGCCCATCCTTGCTGCAAGCCTTCTCCTCTCTCCTCTTTATTTCTTACAAGAAAGATCAGCTTATTCCCATTCCCAAAACAAACGCAAGTCAGCGTCAAAGTCTCATCATGAGGATATCAAATCCATCCTCACAGAAAACAAAACCAGCACCCACTTTTTTTCTTTCTTCCAAAAAAGTATGATTTTTATTGTCTTGGAGGCAATACAGTTTTAAAAATGCATTGTAGTGTTGAGTCCAGTTGGTGGCAACTTACTTCCTGACAGCAGCACGACAAGGGGCTGTTTGGGGTGACAGGCTAGGTAGGGGGTCCTTGGGTCACAGCAGACCCTTCCTTGCTTAGACCTTTAGAAGTCACTGAAAGAGCCCCAGTCACCAAAGGTCACGACAGGAAAAATCAGCCACAACTGCACCCAAAAGAGGAGGAGATCATGGCCATCAGTGGTGGCATCAGACAAGCCACGAGCCGCTTCCTCTCCCCAGGCTGTGAGGACTCAGGACAGGGCGCTGGAGTAGGGGAGCGAGCAGGGTTGTGGGGTCCTGGGGCCCTGGAGGAGCACAGCCTGGGAACCTCCCTGGACCACATCCTTCGATGTAAATGATGGAAATGTGTAAAATGTCTGTGTCTCCCTCATCCCCACAATGTCATGGCCAGACCCACCCTGAGAAACACCCGAGGGAACCCTGCCAGTTCATTATGCCCAGGGTTAAGACTGTGGAACCAAAGTCTGAGAGGGAGATGGCAGTGAATTTTACTAAATAAGTATAAAAGAACTTTACAAAAATAAAATTCCACAAACACACACATACACAGGCTTGTGCATGTGCACACACATGTTGACGTTCAACGTGAAAAGTTCCTTTTTCTCTCGAAGGCTGATTTCATGAGCCCGACAAGCACAGTCCCGTCTGCTGAGCAGAGAGTTGTCTTCAAACAGCAGAGTTGGTGGCCGACAGGTCCCCACTCACCCTTAAAGTCCTGGGGGAGGCACGGGGTGGAGTTGTTTCCTGAGGCCTCTCCTGCATTCCTGGAGTCTGGCAGTTGCCCGTGCACCCCAAGGTGGTCGAGATCACAGCACCTACTATCTGTACCAACTTCAGAGCCACTGCTGTGTGTCTGAGCTCGCCCACTCCGACCTCGCTGTCCCTGCACTCCTTGTTATCCCTGCATATGCTAAAAGTCCTCTGAAATTCTTTTTTTTTTTTTTTTTTTTTTTTTTTTTGTGGGTACCGGGGGGACGACCTCAGGACCTCGCGCACCAACAGGCACCCGTGCCGCTGAGCGATATCACCGGCCCCTTTTTCGTATGTGGGTTCCGGGAGTCGAACTCGGGCCTTCGCGCTTGCAAGGCAGGCGCTTAAGCCGCTGAGCCGTCTCACCGGCCCAGTCCTCTGAAATTCTACAAGGCAGTGAAGGGACAGAGCCAAAGCCACATCCTGCTGTGCATGGCATTTGAACTGCTGCCCACACCAGTATCCCCCAGTGAGGCCACCAGAAAATGCCACAGAGCCAAGTTCCATGCCCTCTGTAGGAAAGGGCTGAGCTGAGCTGAGGCCATGGCATTGCCACTCACCCAGAGGGGCTGCCAGCCACGGGTAGGCCCGGCGCCCCCTGCCACCACACTCCTTTCCTGGGCAGGGAGCAGGGGGTGGGCACCACCTGGGGTCAGAGAGCTGTGTCCTCTAAGAGTCCAACTTGCTTGGCGAGAGCAAGAAACCATTCGCAAGGAGCCCTAGGAGGGGGCGGGTCAGGCCTCAAGCACAGGAAACGGATCAAACTGGGTCACAAGAGAACGAGGCCTGAGAGGTGACCAAGTGCTCCCCTGTGGGTGGCAGGGACACAGATAGGGTGAAAGCTCCGCTGTCCCTCAGCCTAGAGCCCGGGACGCTGTCAACACTGACTCCTGAGGCTGCACCTGTTCCCTTGTGCTGTGAAAACTGCCAGGCCGCGGTGACCTCTCCTGAGGGGCACAGCCCGATTCAGCTGCCACCACCTCTCAGAAAGGCCCTGGGTCGCCCTCTCCCACTCACCGCGACAGAGGGAGCAGTGGGGCGCTGATGGCCTCGAACACCTCACGGAAAGCCTTGGAGATCTCAGCGCCAGGGCCTGCGGCTCTTACCTTCCCAGGCCAGTGTTTGTTCTCTACTGATCAGGAGAGCTACTGATCAGAAGCTACTGATCAGGAGAGCCCTGGCCCGCGGCTCCTGCATCATCTGCGCGTCACGAGGCACAGGTGGGAAAAGGCCGTGGCTTAGGCCCTCCGCGAGGGCTCACAGGGACACATGATTTTCCTCTCTTCCTTGGACCCTCGTGGGCCTCTGAGCACAGTGGCCTTGACCTTCTGAATGGTGGCTTCGTGTTTGTCCTTGGGGTAAGAGATGAACTCTACTTCCACTTCCCAGTGGGACTCCAAGGTCCCACATCCTCGTGTTCGCCCCTCAGCCTGTAAACACATTTTCAGGGGTGGGTGCAGGGTGCCACCAAGCTGTGCCCCTGTGGAGCAGAAATGCAGACAAGGGCCCAGGTGGCTGGTCAGAGGCCATGGCTGACACAATGGCTTTGCCGGTGGCCGGGAGAGACCCCACCCCACAGAAGCGATCAGACCGAGTGGGTTCTCCCTGCTCCTTCCGTGTCCCCTGCAGCACGCACAGTGGGCCACCTGCCTTAGGTCACTGACTGATCCGAGTCCAGCCCTTCTTTTATAAAGCTTGTAACCAGCAGATTCACTGGATATCACACCCCAAACCATTCAGTGGATTACTCTCCCCAAATCTTAAAAAAACTTCCAAGTTTCCAAGCTGACAAAGTTTTCAGGTCCATGAAATATATAGAATTTTTCCTAAAAGTTGTTGGGGTCATCCTAAGGGTCCTGCAGTAATTTTGTTAAAGTTGCTATTGCCATATCTAGGTTCCTGCGAAACAGAATTGGCGAACGCATCAGGATTTGTCGCAGCCTGGGCCAAGGCAGAAACCTCATTCAGAGGAGACCAGCGAAGCAGCGAGCTGCAGCCCAGCAACACCTCGCTGTCCCTGACAAGTGTTCTCCAGAGACCTCTGGACATGTCTGGGGAGGATAAACGAAATCATACGTACATTTTGCGCATGGAATGTTTCATTTAATAGTTTATTTGTGACATTTGTCTGTGGAGAGCTTGATGATTTAACCTCATGGCATTGTTCTCATGGTCCATTGTAGACTGCACCATAATTTATCCATTGAATACCACTAGACAATAGGTCTTTTCCAGTTTTGGGGTGTTTCTCGTGATGCTGCTGTAAGCATTTGCATATAGGGATTTTGGGGGGATGAGCAGGTCTGCATGTCTGATGTGAGCAGGACAGAAGCCACCTTATGCTTCTGTCTGATTCTAAATTACTTTCTGAGTCTAAATTTGCTTGTGATAACCAAAAGAGCCTTGTGCTTGTGTGGTAACCATCTAGTGTGGTAACCATCTGGCTAGTGTGTCAAAAAATTCTTGAACCCTTTCAAGAAACTTATAAAAATATATTTTCTAAAAAACATGTTTTTGCCATAAAGAAAAATGTATTTTAATTACCACAGGATGAGCACACGTTATTTGTACAGCATTATAAGATGAGCACATGGAGTTTGTAGCAAACTCAGGCATAAGAGATGAAGCCTCAGCTGCTGTTTGGCTCTGTCTTCTGGCTTGTGCTTGGGGACACTGCCCTGGGTACTGCTCTTCGCAGAGCTGCCCCTGGAGCTCTGCAGCTGTCTGTGACCGTCACTCTCCCTGTCCTGGACGCCCTGTCTGGCTCCCCGGCTGTAGCTGTCTCCGGATGTCTGTGAGTTCCAGTGCTCGGTCTCCAGATTGCGGAGGTCCAGTGCTGCCCGTTGGGCCCCCGTGTTCTCACGGTGTGTTCCCTGGGTAGAAGAAAGTCCTGCACTGTGGGCACTGCCTCAGCTTCCAGCTTCTGCTGCGGGTGAGCTCCCCTCTGTCTTGCTGTGAATGTGATCAGTGCCGAGTAAACCCTTGCATGGGAGATGGCCTATTCTTGGGATCTTTGCTTGGTGGACACGTCGACTCCCTTTGGCTCCTCTGAGCCCAGCGTGGTCTAACTCAGGGGATCTTTTGGCCTTGAGTGGCCTCCATGTCTGCTCGTGACAAGGTCTTTCGTGTATACACTCAGGAACAAGGGTTCTGGTTCACTGAGTATTTTCATCTTCAGCTGCATTATGTACTAAGTGATTTTTCAAAGCAGTGGAATAAATGTACACACCTTCTGCATAAAATTTCTCCTGCTTTATGTCTTTTTTTGGGGGGGGTGGAAATTGAACTGAGGACCTTGTGCATGTCAGGCAGGCACTGTGCCACTGAGCTATATCCCCGGCCCCTCCTTTATGTCATTATCAACATTTTAAAGATGAATTTTTGTTCAAAGTGAGCCATTCTGGTGAGTGGTCTCTCATTGCGATTTTATTTTTTAAAATTTTCTTTCCAATCAGATTTTATTGATACATTTTAGGTATACATAATGATCACATTCATCACAGAGAATTTTTTCCTGTACATGATATAACTTGATTCTTTTTTATTTCCCATTCCCTTACCCTCCCTTCAACCCCTCCTCTCCTTCCCATTTACAAAAGCTTTGTTTCCATTTTTTCCTTCTTTTCTCATTTTTTTCCTTTTCTATTCTTTCCTTTTCTCATTGTGATTTTAAACTTGTATTTCTTGGTTACTCACCCATTATCCAGTAAACTTAGTAAAGTCACTTACTAATTCACATAATTTGCATGTAGATTCTTTTGTTTTCTGTCTGTACGCAGTCATATAATCTGATAATAACAATAGTTTCATTTCTTTCTTTGCTTTTTATTTATTTTTCTGGCTAGAACCTCCTACTACAATGATGACTATGAGTGACGATTTCTGTTGTTCTATGGTCATTTCAGAAGGAAAGCTCTCAGTGTTTCATAGTGGAGGATAATGCTTTGGGCTTTCTACAGGTACTTTTGTTGAGATCAAGGCGGTATCATTCTCTTTCTAGTTTCCAATAGTTTCTTAAACTCTTGTGTAAGTGTTAAAGTTTACTTTTTTAATGTATTTGTTACCTTTTTGAGAGGATCATATGATGTTTGTTATTTTTTCCCCTTCTGTTAAAGGGGGAATTTCATTGAGTGATTTTGTAGTGTTAAACCACCGTTGCATTCCTGGAGTAAAACCCATGTAGGGATGATGTCCTTTTATGCCATCTTAATGCATAATTTAGTATGCTATTATTTTGCCTCCCGTAATTCATTACTGAATTTTAAAGTTTGAAAATAGTATTTTTAGTTGGGCATGGTGGTGCATGCCTGTAATCCCAGCACCCAGGAGGAGAAGGAGGAGGGGGAGGCAGGAGGATCGCTACAAGTTCGAGGCTAGCCTGAGCTACCTATTGAGTGAGTTTAAGGCCAGCCTAAACTATACAGTGAAACCCTAAAACTAAACAAAAAAGGAAAGAAAAGAAAATAGTACTTTTGGTTTTGTACTTTAGTTCCCGAAGTTCTTCTTAAATGCTCTTATTATGCGTCCATGTTTGAGTTATGGGCAGTCCCCTTTTGAAGCAGCGCTCCTTCCCCAGGGATTGCACATTTCCCCTGTTCTGCTAGTCCTTTCTCTGGCTGCTGAGTCACTGATACTTCCTTTTGCTTATTTGTGGCTCTCTTCATCCTTAGGTGCTCAGAGCTCCAGCTGCCGACCTAAGCAACAGTCCTGAAAGTTGCAGGAGCAGGGTAGCTTCTCTCTAGAATGGGAATTTGCCCCCTGCCTGCTGAGATCTGGAAGCTTATTTCCCCTCAGCTGTGAATCTTGTCCCGGCCTCAGCATTAAGGAGGATGCTGCCTAACTCTTGTCCCTTTCTTCGAGTCTGCAGCAGCCACAGACAAGAGCAAGTGATCCGAAAACAAAACAAACAAAACAAAACAGCCATGCATCTATCTCCTCCCAATCCATGCAACTCCACCACCAAGCTTTTTCCATGAGCCTCTGTTATAATTTTTGTCCCACACTCCCCCCTGCTCACCCTCAGGCTGGCTTTTAGTGCATGGGGGGAAGAGCTAGTAAGACACCTCTTCTTTTTTTTTTTTTTTTTTTTTTGTGGGTACCGGGGGTCGACCTCAGGACCTCATGCGCCAGCAGGAGCCCATGCCACTGAGCGATATCACCGGTCCTTTTTTCGTATGTGGGTTCCAGGAGTCGAACTCAGGCCCTCGCACTTGCCAGGCAGGTACGTATGCGGCTGAGCCATCTCACCGGCCCCCAGACGCCTCTTCTTAAGGATGCTTAAGAGCAAGTCAGTTACAGTGCCCCCCCCCAAATCCAATCCCTCCCCAGAGCCTCATCTTTGAGGTTTCGGGGAGACATGTAGATATAAACCATAACAATACCATCCCCACATATTCCATAGTTACCCCCACATTTGTTTAATCTTTCTGTTTTCTTCGTTAAAGCCTTTTAATCTCCTCTTCTGACCAGGCCCACCTCCTAACAGCACCTTCCGGTATGGACTCATCTCTGGGTTAATCCACTGTTGCGTACAGCACCTCCATCATCCAAACACTTTCCCAAAGCTCTGCCTTTGAAGCTTTTGGTGGGATCCTAGATTTAAACCATAACAGTCAGGTTCTTAATGGCACAGAATCTTGCCAGTCTTGTTTGCAACATTCTGAGTTACAGGAAGTTGTCTCTAGTGGCATTCTGTCTTCCCTTCTGTCTTTTTTTAGCCCGCTTTCTAGAGCTGCTCTCTTCTCTCTTCTCAGTTCAATGCTTCCAGAACAAGGGTCTCAACCTCGAGTATCTATGCAGGGTGGATGATGAGGCAGTAACTTAAATTAATAAAATTACATGGAATGGCAGCTTTAGAGAAGTCAAGACCTGGGGGATGTGGCTCCTTAGATCCTGCTTATTGTCAAGTGGGAAATGCAGCCTGGGCTAGAAATTTGGATTTTTGAAAGAAAACATCAAAAATATGGCAATTTATTCAATTATCAAAATGTGCTGTGCTAACCCAAAACACAACTGTGGGTCACATATGGCCCACAGGCCACTGGTTTGCAATCTACTTTGAGCTGCCTTCTGGAGCCTTCCAGTTGCGTGGATTCCCTCATTCCATGGCAGCTCCCACTCCCCCTTAGGCCCACCTAGCAAATAAGATGCCTTGGTTTCCAAATTATGTTTATTCTCAATTCTCTACCAAATATCCCATTCCTTGTTCAAACATATTCTCAGTGTGATCATTAGTCCTGATATGTCCACTTCAGAGGCTGTGAAGCAGGGGTCATGAGCTGGAATTGCTGCACCTCGGAGTCAGATGGCACACCCCAGGGGCTGGTCCTCGTGTTAGGGTCCACGTAACCACAGAATCCACGGCAGCTTCCGTTTTGCTCTGTTGAGAATTCTGGCAAGACTGACCTATGTTTTTTTAAAATATTGCAGCTCTGTGAATCAAACCAAAAATTAAGTGAAAACACCACCAAACAGAAGCAATAAGTCATTAACTTAAAGAAAGGACCTTCAAGGTCTGTTACCTGGATCGCTCTGCTCAGTAAACGGAAGGGTCCAGGACTTTTCTGGGGAAGTTGATAAAGCTTTCTCCTAGCACGAACGCGTTTCTTCTGCGCCTGCTCCATAGTGAAGGGCTGAAAGCGATGCTATATCGCCCCCTAGTGGTATTTGAGTCTCTGAAGCAAACACAAATGGGCTCAGGGATCAAAGTCAATGCGCTTCAATCCTGCAACCAATCACGTGTGGCAGATACTGAAACAGAATCATTCCAAGACTTCCCCTGCCTTCTGCTTTATTTCTAAAAATTCTCATCTTAAAGTTTTACTAGCATATATTTAAGTGATGAAAGGAAAACCAGTAACAATGTATACAGATTATGTAACACACATGGAAGTAAATTGACAAAAACACTGGACAGGTTTGCCAAGATAAGAGTTCCGTGGCTGTAATGTGCACACAGTCGACATGAATCTACACAGGCCGGAGAAATGATTCCAGAGAAGCACACCTAAGCGGGCACATCTAAAAGGATATCACTATTAAGAAGCACTCCTTTTAATTTTACCTTATTTTTCCCAGCATTATTAAAGTATACTTTACAAATTAAAATTGTATATATTTACAGGGTACAACTTGATATTCTGATATATGTATACATCGTGAAATGATTAAATCTAAATCAAGCTAATTAACATATGCATCACCTCGCAGACTTTTCTTGTGGTGAGAAAATTTAAGATACAATCTCTTAGGAATTTTGACATTGCAATGGTGTTGACCCTCTGAATACATAGGTTCCACATCCGTGGATCCAACAAACAGAGGATCAGAAAGGCAGTTAGTCCTAAAATGGTTGTGTCTGTACTGAATACGTACAGACCTTTTTTCCTGTCAGTATCCCCTAAATAAGACAGTATAACTATTATTCACATGGCATTTACACTGTATTAGGTATTATAAGCAATGTAAGGTGATTTAAAGTATGCAAGAGGATGTATGTAGACTACATACAATTATTGTGCCATTTTGGGTAAAGAACTCAAACATTCATGAAGTTTTGGTATTCTTCTAGTGTCATGGAACAAATCCCTCCCTGGATAGGAGAGGGTTGACTGTCTATTATTATTTACTATATCATCACGCTGTACGATAAGTCTCCAGGACTTATTTCTCCATCTTCATCCTTTGACCAATATCTTCCAACTTCTTCCAGCCCCTGGTAGCCACCACTCTACTCCTCACTTTATGAATTTGACTTTTAATTCCATGCATGAGTGAGATCATTTGGCATTTGTCTTTGGTGCCTGGCTTATTTCCCTCAACACCATGTCCACTGGGTTGGACAACCCATATTGTTGTAAGTGAAAGGATCTCCTTCTTCTTCTTCTAAAGGCTCAGCAGCATTCCATCGTGTGTATGTATGTGCGATGTCTGTGAGTGTGCTGGGTGTGTATTGAACCTGACAGCTCTGAAGACGTCCAGATGCTTACAGGGCCATAAACGAGTGAACTCTGTTTGAAGTCTGGAAAACCTTAGGCTGGGGCATTTTGGACAGAGGGTCACTGTGTTACCGTGGATGATAGGGTCCGGGACAGGCTCCTAGGTTCTTGCGTGAGATGAGAAAAGAATTGGGTGTGACACACTAAGGTAAGGAAAAAGCAGCAGAGTTTATTAAGGTGATAGTGCGTTCAGAGAGCAGCTCTCATCTGTGAAAGGAAAATGGCCTGAGCACCGGGGGCATAAGGTGTAGGGGTTTAAAATGTTGCACTTGTTCTGGGGGCCTCCCATGGGGTCTTCCAGAGCATGATTGACAACATGATTGACAAGGTGCTGAGTCACGTCAGCTGCATCTACTGCTCATGTCCTTTCCTAAAATTCACTCTGTTATAACTGGTGCAAGAGATGCAGGCCACGTGCCTGAACCTTCATGAGCGCCCAGTGGATAAAGTTTACTGCAGGTCGTGGCAGTAGGCCTGGTGCGTGTGCCTCCCGGTTTGGAGTTCTGGAATTTTCTCTGCTTTGCTTTGCTTTTCTCTGCCTCCATGTAGTAAACCTTAGGACCAGGGTAAGGGGGTTGGCCTTGGGGCATTGCTCAGGTTCAGTTGAGTGGAGGGGGGTGGCCTGTTCCCCCAGTTATACAATCTGTATTAACTGTGCAAGGCCCTCCTGTCCATCGAGTGTTATTAATTAGTGAGGAAACGTGCTGGGTAACAGTCAACTTTCCCAAGTCAGTTCTTTACATAATAGCAGAATGGGAGTGAGAACCTCCTCCTCACACAGAAAGCCATGTGCACTTCCTGCTGAAGCCAGGGGTGGGCATGCCACCCTCTCCAGCTAGTCACTGTCCCTGTCCCCTGGCCACTGAGACAAATTGATGAATGAACATCTGCGTGTCTTGCCCAGCTCCCAGAAAGGGACATTCTCTTTTCACTGGGGTTGCCGACGGGCCCAGGTAAGCCTGAAGCTTCTGGAACCAGGTCATGGACCATGCTGTGAGTGCGGGAGGCCTGGAGAAGGTCAGCCCTGAGAGGCAGAGGGGGGCCCTGATGTTTTCAGTCACAGAGTCTGTTGTGTCTGCAACTAGCCAGACCCCGGGACTTCACAGCTCTTGCAAGAGCCTCCATTCCCCCCTTTTTTTTTTTTTTGTGGGTACTGGGGGTCAACCTCAGGACCTCGCACGCCAGCAGCTGCCCATGCAGCTGAGCGATATCACCGGCCCTTTTTTCGTATGTAGGTTCCGGGAGTCAAACTCGGGCCCTCACGCTTGCCAGGCAGGCCTCTACGCCACTGAGCCATCTCACCGTCCCAAGCCTCCATTCTGTTTTGATGAAGCCAGTTTCACTGGGTGTCTCCCTTGCACCCAAGGGAGACCTGCTTGAAACAGAAAGTCTCTCCGTTTGATAACTCAGGGTCACTAGCATACTAACATGACCTCTGCGGCTAATTTAGTTCCCACGCGGTCCAGGTAGCATTGCTATGACAAAGCTATGCTCCATGAACATCAATAATAAAAGCAGGATTCGGAGACAGCAAGAGCGCCTAACCCCTGACCCTTCTTCACGCTGGTGGAGCAACGCTGCGGATTTCCCACTGATGATGAATCGGCACTGCGATCTCTACATGCAAGAATTAAGTGTCCTGGAAGGAATATAGGTAGTGCATTTAAAATAATATTTTTCATTTGAAAACATAAAGTATTTTGGTGCTTCTGCCAACACATGGCATCAGTTGCATCAAGATAATCAATGCAATAAAAGGGCTAGGAATACTGAAAACATGTCTCCCCAACAATAAAAGCCAAGTGGATTTTTTTTTTTTTTTTTACAGGAACACCAAAGTGAATCTTAAAAAAAGAAAAAACCATGTGGATTATGGGCCAAATATACGATGTTAAATCTCAGTGAGCTTTAAAGGGGGAGGGGCAAGGCGGAGGCACCATCTTTTGAAAGATAGTAGCTGTAGCACTGGAAAACAGGGTAGTAATTTATTTCTTGGCAAATTAATTTCAACAATAAAAAGCTTTCACCAACATCTTTCAGCATGAACAGTGCCCAAATAAGTACTAATCTTCTTTCAGAATTTATTTTAAAACAATTTATAACAGAACCAATTTCAGTTATGCATGTTGATACAATATGGTGTAGGAAGCGTATTAAACTTACGACACAGAGGAGGTGTGAAATGTGTTCTGTGAATGAATTTGAAACTTGTCTGCTTGATCCAAAGACAGATTGGGATATCTATCAGTAACATGAGGGAGAAATTTCTCTTTGGCCTTATAATCAAGTATTTCATCTCTATTTCATCTCTTCTGGCTATGGAGACTCAATTCTGACAGACTTTTAAAGATCAATATTTCACTTAGAGTTAGAATGGAGGTCCTAGAAAGACTATATTCTCAAATTTTTGACGAACATTAGGATTATGATAGTGTTAGAAGGTAACACCTGGCTTTCAGGAAGACAAAATTTACATAGAAAACAAGCTCAAAGACCAAAGCATCATTTAGTTATCATGCATAAATCTCTCAGATCTCTCCTCAAAAGCCTTTTTAAAAATTTTCCAGCCAGGCGTGGTGGCTCATGCCTGTAATCCCAGCACTTGGGAGGCTGAGGCAGAAGAATCACCATGAGTTCAAGGCCAGCCTGGACTACAAAAGTGAATTCAAGGCCAGCCTGCACTATATAGAGAGACCCTGTCTCAAAAAAAAAATTTTTTTTTCCAAATACTGATACATAACTCATTACTTTTTAAAATATTATACAATTATTGTAGAGTGGAACACAGTTAAACTACTATCCCCTCACAGAAGTTAATGACAGGCACATACAGAGTTATGAGCTTAGAAGTCACGCTTGAAGTAATGTTAATGATAGCATTAGATTGAAAACTTAAAAACAATTAAACATCCTGCTTTACTTTGAGTATCTTTTTTTTTTTTTTTTTTTTTGAGACAGGGTCTTGCTATGTATTCAGGCTGGCTTTGAGCTCACTATGTAGCCCAGGCTGGCCTTGAACTCACAGCAATCCTCCTGCCTCAGACTCCTGAGTGTTGAGATTACAGGTGTGCGCCACCAAGTCTGGCTTGTTTTTCAGTATCTTTTATTTTTTTGGTACTGGGAATCGAACTCACGACCTCACACTTGCCAGGCAGGTGCTGTGCCACTGAGCTATATCCCTGGTCCTGTTTTTGAGTGTCTTAAAGGAAAAATTTTTCATAGCTTCATCTCATTAATCTGACTTGGTACAGAAAGACAAACCACAAGGGTCATTTTCTGTCTCTAAATTTCATTTTTAAATTTAATTTTGTCTTTTTGAGACAGGGTTTCACTATGCAGTTCAGGCTGGCTTTGAACTCACTTTGTACCCCAGGCTAGCCTCGAACTCCCAGCGAGCCTCCTGTCTCAGCTTCTGGAGTGCTGGGATTACAGATGTGTGCCACCATGCCCGGCCATTGTCTCTAAATTCTTATAGGACTGATGCTGAACTTTATACAGTGTCTGAGTTTTCATGTATCAACCACATTTCGGGCCTTGTTTTTATTACTCTTTGTTAGATAGTACCAGGTATAATTTCGCTCTTTATTTAGTAAATATTTATTAAGCATCCACTGCACAGGATGCAGTCTGGGATCTTATGGGGTTACAATTTAAGGAAAGACAAGAGTCAGCTTTCAATGACAGCCTGCTTTCAGGAGTGCTACACTGGCCAGGGAGACTGCATTACCAAAGAGCTCAAGCTCCAGAGCTCTTCATGGCGCCAGGTCCCCCTCTGTAACATGGGTGTAATGACTCCTTCTACAATGTGGTGCAGATAAACCTGTAGGATACGGCCATCCACCATTTCTGAATTTATCTTTGAGGTTAATTATGTAGAAACACTAAATCTGTCCATCCATCCATCAATACTTTCTGCCAACTTCAAATTCTTGATGCAAGACTTTGATGAGCTCAGTTTGAGTCAAGGCCAAAGCTCCACTGTTATTCCTGCACCTCATGGCTGCCAGAAGCCCCTCTACCATGTGGGGGATTGAAGCGGGTCATTGTGGAGGGGACAGAACAGGCACGCAGGTATGTCTCCGCATAAGTGTGAAGTGATCCAGAGAAAATTCCTCCAAATTGATGGCAAAAAAATTTTTTAACAGAAAAATATCCCTAAGTCTTTCTACTTACAGTGGCCTCCTTTAAGCCAAAAACATTTAGAAAATGTTAAGATGTCATCTGGATTTAGTAACATTAATCCTTAAGCTTAGAACCCGTGGCTATCAAAGTCTCGCCAAGACTCTTGAATTGGTAGATTTCCAGTCTCTTTCTGTCCTGTGTTTTGGAGTCCAGGCAGATGGAAGAGTGGGAGTAGGTTTAAGGGATTGGAAGAGAGAGGTAAGTTTTGTATTTATCGGATCCTTTTGCAAATTTGTATAGCAAAAGGAGTTTGATAGCCAAAGGAGTTTATTTTAAAAATTTCCTGATGAATAGACAATTTATAGAACAATGTTTGGTAAAGATCTCCTTTATTCTTAACTTTGTTATATTTGCATTATACATTTGGTCTCTGAGAAAGTAAGAAGCCCATGTGACAATAAACATGTTTGAAAAAGTGAAAAAAAAGATGTGTATTCAGTGAACCACTTGTTTGTTCAGTATGGTGGTAAATAATGGTTTCGCTGCTTTTTGGAATTAGCTGATTTCTAAACTAATTAGTTATATCCGTAATAAAGCAGTAATCTTACATTCTCTTCACCTTGCCTAATGCTTATGGCTTTAAAGTGCAAAGATTACTGCTCTCACTGTACCGTTCAGTGTTTTAAAGCTGGGCAGTGTGACGGGAAGTGGATGAGACTCTCGGACCGTCAGTCTTCGGCTAGGCCCGCCTTCCCAAAAGTTTAAAATAGGCGAAAGTCTCTTTTTGTCCTGTTTGTCCACTGGTGCTGTTGATTCATGTAATGCTCTAAACCTTCTTCCTTTCCCCCTTTCTCATCAACACCTGTCCAGTGCTTTTGTGCTTCATTTACACAAAAGGGAATGTGAGTGCAGCGAAATGTTTAAATAGTGACAAGAATCATAGCCCTAATATAAAGAAATCGAAAATATGTAGAAGTAAGGTTTGTCATAAAAGTAGCACACAGGCCAGCAGGAGAAAAGTGGAAGTATACTGTCGAAGAACCTTTTGCTTTAAGCTAAATGATACATTACTGGAAGGTAAACAGTGGTAAGTTAAAGATGCATAGTGTAAACTCTACACTAGGCAATTTTACTAAGAAAGCAAAATTAAGCATATGTTAATAAGGAGTTTACAAAGATGAAGTCATAAAAACCCAACTAATCCAAAAGAAGACAGAAAAAGAAAAGTGCAGGGAAAAACTCAGAAAATGACAAATAGAAAACAAGTATCAAGCTCCTGTAGTAGATTTAAATCCAGCCGTATCGATAATCACATTAAATAGAAATGGTCTTACCATCTCTCTAATTACAAAGCAAAGATTGTCACTGTAATTAAACAATCTAATTATAGGTTGCCCACTACACAGATAGGTTAAAAGGAAAAAGGACACCAGCTGAGCCGGTGTGATGGCTCAGTGGCATAAGCACCTGCCTGGCAAGCGTGAGGTCCTGAGTTTGACTCCCGGTACCCGCATAAAAAAAAAAAAAAAAAAAGAAAAAAAAAGGACACCAACTAACAATAATAAGATACAACAACTAACAGTAATAAGAAAATGCTGAGTTGGCTATGTTACTATCAGACAAATATTTCAGTCGGTAATATTCGAAGGGGTGAAGAAAGTCATTTAATCGTGATAAAGACACCGTTCATATCAGGTGCAGTGGCGCACGCCTGTAATCGTAGTACTGTGGGAAGCTGAGGTGGGAGGATCACAGGTTCAAGTCTTGCTTCAGCAACTTGGCAGTTTAGCAAGATCCTCATCAAAATAAAAATAAAAAAGGGCTGGAGATGTAGCTGAGTGGAAAGGCCTTGGGTTCAATCCCCAGTATTGGAAAAAAAAAAAAAGTCAGTTCATAATCTTAAGTGTGTATGTACATAATAAGAGGGACTCAGAATACATAAGCAGACACTGACATAACCGAAGGAGACGTGCACAGCTCCGCAGTTATAGTTGGAGACTGGGATGTTCCTCTCTCGATAGGTCAGTTGACAGAAAATTAGTAAAAATACAGCTTGAAAATGACCACCAACTAATTTGATCTAATTAACATTTATCCACAAGCATTCCAACACTTTACTCAACAGCAAGACAGAAGATTTTCTTTTCGGATGTGCACGACACATTTAACAAGATAGACCACTTTATTCTAAAGTGTATGGTTTTGTTTCCAAGTCGTGAAGAGTTTCAAGATATTCTGTTAGCGACTTCTAGTTTAACTCTAGAATAGTCTGTGAATACACGTAGCATAATTTCAATTCTTTTAAATTTGTTAAAAATTTATTTTCCTCTTGTCCAGTTTGGTTGACAACCAGAATTGTGGAGAGAATTGCGTTTGTGAGCCGAGGCACCACTTGGAATTTTGAGAAGCCATGGAATGACTGACCCACACCACCTGGCATTGTGTGAGCTCCCTCTTCCCGTGTTTGCACAGTGGCAAACCTGCCTAATGATGCGTTTCTCAAAGTGCACCCCTGTAGTTAAGCAGACCATGACTTGATGTGGAAAAAAAATCAGCAACTCCTATTTCATGGCACATACAAAAACCAATTTTAAATGGATCATGGAAAAGCTTATTAGAAGAAAAACTTTAGATAAATTAAATTTAGCAGGATTTATTTGAACAAAAGATGGTTCATGAGTTGGGCAACCCTCAGAAACTGGTGTTCAGAGAGCTCCACTGAATGTGAGCAGTAAGCTTTTGTAGGACAGTGACAGAAGCAAAGTAGAGCAGTCATCTGATTGGCTAATGCTAGGCAAGTGTGATAAAGCATTTTCCTTATTTGAGGGTGGCTGCTTGTGATTGGCTGAAATATGACTGTTTGCAATTGGTTAAAACTTGGCTGCCTGTTATACTCCTAAGTTAGGTTTTGATTTGTCTACATACTGAGTGAGGTTGTAGTTCCTTATATAGGAACTCAAAGTGGGGACAACCTCAGGATATTGGGGTCTTTTTTAATTTAACAAGCTAACACTATTAACATTCTGAAAGAAAATAGATTATTGTAGTGGCCTTGGCATAGTTTTCTTAAATAGGACACAAAAAGCATGAATTTTAAATGAAAATGTCAATAAATTTGAAAGCAAAATGAGAATCTTTTGCTTTTCAAAAGATACTATTAATAAAATGAAGAGATAAGTGGCAGACTGGAAGAACATATTTGCTACACATATTTCTGGCAAAGAACTTGCATCTAGGATATATAAAGAATTCTCACAATTCAACAATAAGGGGATTTTAAAAATTCAGTAAAAATGGACACAGGATTTGAACAGACGCTTCACCAAAAAAAGATTTGCAGATGGTAAATAAACATATGAAAAGATGCTGATCTTCATAGTCATTAATGAGACACAATTTAAAATCATAATGAGATACAATTATATATCTATTGAAATCAATATAATTCAAATACTGAAAATATCAAGTGTTGGTGAGGAATTGGAGCCACAGGAACTCTTATCCTTTTCTGGTTGGATACAAAATGCTGCAATCTGGGCTGGTGATATAGCTCAGTGGCATAAGTGCCTGCCTGGCAAGCGCGAGGTCCTGAGTTCGACTCCCGGTACCCACATAAAGGAAAAAAAAATGCTGCAATCACTTTGGAAAAAAGATAGCTTCTTAAAATGTTATTCATATGCCAGGCATGAAAACCAGTAATTACATTCCTGGGAATTACTTAAGAGAAATATGTGTCTATACAAAAACTTGTATTTGTAATAAGTACCTTACAACTTGTAATCCTGTATTTGTAGTAATCAAGTACTGAAAACAGCCCATGTGTCCATCAAAAGGTGAATGGAAATACATACCCTGACATAGCCTTACAATGGGATACTACTTCTCTATAAGGAGTAGCGAAACACTGACACACGTAACAGCAGGCAAGAATTTCAAAGTCATTGTGCTGATGAAAGAAGCCAGACCTCCCCCCATCCAAAAAGACTACATAGTATATAATATCTTTTTTGTAAATTCTGGAAATGCAAAATAATCCATATGGATAAAAACAGAGCAGTGATTCTCTGGGGATGGGAAGGAGAATGAGAGATGGATTATGAAGGAGCACGGTGGGTGATGAAATAAAAGCACGTTATCTTGATTGCAGCAATGGTTTCATGTGTGTGCATATGCCAGAACTCGTGGAATCAGACACCTTATTAAAAATAGGCAGTTTGGGCCGGTGAGATGGCTCAGCGGCATAAGCACCTGCCTGGCAAGCGCGAGGTCCTGAGTTCGACTCCCGGTACCCACATACGAAAAAAGGGCCGGTGATATCGCTCAGCAGCACGGGCGCCTGCTGGCGCGCGAGGTCCTGAGGTCGACCCCTGGTACCCACAAAAAAAAAAAGAAAAATAGGCAGTTTATTTGATGTAAATTGTACTTTAATAAAGCTATTATAAAATTAGCAAGCAGAAAGCAGAAGGTGGAGGAAGATGTCCTGGGGCTTCTCCCAATGCTTCTAAAATTTCAGCAAGTAGACTGTGACTTATACCACTGATAGCCAAGTTTGGCCTATTTTGGGGACAGAAAAAAAAAACTAATTGTTATATAGGGTTCTCATCTGGGACTCCTCCGATCGTGCAATGTAGCTGCTTCAAACCCACCAACTATTTACAGGTTGTGCTGTGCCCAGAGCCAAAGGAGGAACTGGCCATAACCAGGGAGCTGCGTGCCTTGCTCCAAATACCAGGGAACCAGCAGCGAGGCAGCTTAATGAGCTTTCCCTTTTTAAAGTTATTTCTCGGGGCTGGGGATATAGCTTAGCAGCATGGCACCTACCTTGCAAGTTTGAAGTTCTGAGTTCAATTCCCACTTCCAAAAAAAAAAAAAACAACTATTTATCTCCCTGAAATATATACCCTGCATTGATGCTTCAGAACACTGAAGATGCACACAGATGGTAAATCAAATTTAGGGAGGAGGGATGTTCTATAGAACTCCTAAATGCCAACTTCAAAACACTAGGTGGCTCCCCTAATGTATTTTATTTTTTATTTTTTTATTTTTTTGTACTGCGAATTGAACTCAGGACCTCACACTTGCCAGGCAGGTGCTGTGCCGCTGAGCTATATCCCTGCCCTCCCACGTGTTTTAGATGGGAGTTAAAAATAAGGCTTCTCATCAGAATCATTGAGAAAGATGACAACCATTCTGCAAGTGATCGGTGCATCCATATGGGCTCACCCTGATGAAGAAAAGGAAACTGGAATGCAGACCAAATAAAATGGTCTGTGGGATCAGAACTTGGGGCTATTCTTCTTTCTCATTATTGCTAATAAACACCAGGAATCTGTTTTTCAAAAGTAGTCATGGGGTGCCGGTGATATAGCTCAGCAGCATAAGCGCCTGCCTGGCAAGCACGAGGTCCTGAGTTCGACTCCCGGTACCTGCATATTAAAAAAAAAAAAAAAGGTAGTCAAGGGTTATTTCAGAAAAGAAACAGTACATTTTTTAAAAAATTGAAAACATAGCTTTTACAGTTGGTGTGATAATACTGTTTGCAGCAGCAAGAGCTAAACTTGCCAGTCTCGTCCTCCGCTGAAGTCTTGAGGGCGCTGAGAACCAAGGTAGTGGTTTTGAAGCCTCTGAGGGAGCCAGTGACATCCTTAGGCTGAAAAAGGTCAGAGAACCTAGCAAAGAAGGAAAAGCACAGGCTTGGTCATGCTCAGATACTGCTAGGTGTGTGAAATCACCCTGTATTTTCTCATCTGTAAAACGGGCATTGAAGAATAGGCATACTTTACTCTCTTTGTATGCATATAGTAGAAAAATCTATATATCTGCATGTTACCATATATTTTGTAAAACATTCTTGTACTTACAAATTACTTGCAAATATTTAGTCAAAAAGAATGTACTTTTCCCTGAAATTTTACGTGGAAGCACAATAAATAAGAAAATATAAAAGTGGATTTACTCTGGTTGAACAAGTGGTGGATATTCAACTCTTTCAGTGTCTCTACTGTACCCATACTTTCTTCTCTCCAATATGGTCCCTTCCCCGCAGAACACAGGGTTTTTTGTTTTGTTTGTTTGTTTTTTGAGACAGGGTCTCAGTGTAGGTCAAGTTGCCCTGGACTCACTATGTAGTCCAGGCTGGCCTCGAACTCACGGCGATTCTCCTGCTTCAGCATCCTGAGTGCTGGGTGCAGAGCACGGTTTGAAAGCCTTGCCAATAGCTTATATTGTTTGATCAAATACTTGATTTATTTATTTATTTATTTATTTATTTATTTATTTATTTATTTATTGTGGGTACTGGGGGTTGACCTCAGGACCACGCACGCCAGCAGGCGCCTGTGCCGCTGAGTGATATCACTGGCGCTTTTTTTGTATGTGGGTTCCGGGAGTCGAACTCAGGACCTCGCGCTTGCCAGGCAGGTGCTTACGCCGCTGAGCCATCTCACCGGCCCATACATGACTTATTTAGACATTTGCATGATGTACAATCTTAGATGATGAAGGGTTATATTTACTCTAAGATCATAGATTTTTTTAAAATTAGGAACTTTAAGGGACAATATACTTTGATTGCAAGAAAGGTGTTGCAATGATGGGCAGTTGGAATATTTTTTTTCCAGCTGGCCTATTGGTTCATTGAGGAACTGAATTCTCTGTCTCTAAAATGATATACTAATTAATAGCAGCTGCTCTTCTGTTTTGAAGAATATCAGGAAAGTGATTCGAGTTCACTGGATGAATCATTATGCAAAGCCAGAGAGTAATAATGAATCTAATTTGAAAATGGATGCGGGTAAAGACATTTCCTTTCATCTTAAACAAGCCAACAATCGTTGATGTCAATTTTTAGAATATATCTTGGCTGAGTGACTAATAATGGAGTTATCCCACTTTTTGGGTTGGAAGAAAAAAAGAAAGAAATTGAATCTCACAGGAGATATTTGTGAAGCAATGGAACCCTGTCTCCCAGCCCTGAGGGATGGTCTTCCTGGAAAATGCTCCTGGTTGGAGCTTCCTTCTTTAAGCTCCAAAGGGAAGTACGGACCCCATAAAGCTATCGTCTTTAAAGCCCCTCCGAAGCCTGCATGTTGCTGGGTTTGGCTCCTAACACGGATTCCCATGAAGGAGAGGATTTGATCTGGGATTTCAGCCTGTGGTGCGAGGCTCTAGCTGGGCACAGGGTGGACAGGGTGGGGTGGGCTGTAAAACCCGCTTGTTTTCCAGGATCTGATTCTGCAGCAGATGGATGATTCAGTCATGTGGGTCCCCACCTCCTCCCTTCTGTTGCCTGGGTTTAGTCATCCACTCGAGACAGAGAAGAGCAGCACTGAAAAGCCTGCTGGTCGCCCAGGAGCGCTAGCATGAAGTGTGGTATGAGAAGGAGGTCGTGGGGCCTCAGGGTTGTGCCCAGTTCCTAGATTAGGTGGTGACTTCGAGCATCCCATCTTTTCCTACTTTTCCTTGGAAGAAGAGAGCTAATCTCTATACTCATCTAGTACAGTGAATATCAGACTTATGGATTTTTTGTGTGTGTGATGGAAAAAAAAGTTGGGCAACAATGGAGGACTGCTAGCTTTTTCTTTAGCCATATATGGCCTTTTATTTTTTATCATTAACGTTTCACTTAAAAATTGACTTCAATTCTTGCCCCCCCCCGAAAAGGAGGCTATAATCACGAAAAAGACAATGTTAAGTTTAGAAAATTTGGCTTTGTAAAAATTACTGAAATCACTATTTCATCTTTATTTTCTCATTTTTCTGTGGAATTTTGAGTATTGTCATGGACCACTATTTGGGAACCCCAGCTCTGGAGAATCCTGGAACTCCTGGATTCTAATCCTGGAATCTAATTTATGGGTGGTCAGTTATCCCATGGGAGAAACAGCTTCGAGGTCTTTGCATGGCTTCCTGTGAGGTACCCAGGACCTTGTCAGTGGGACCCCAGAGTTTCTTGTTCTTGGTGGCATTCCTGGGGGTCCGGGAGACCTCAGAGGTAAGAGAGAGACATAAGGTACAGAATCCCCAAAATCATTGACTTAATTCCAGCATGAAGGAATATTTTGAGTGTGTGAGTGAGTGTGTGTGTGTGTGTGTGTGTGTGTGTGTGTGTTTGTGTTTGGGTAGTGAGGATTGAGCCCAGGATTTTACCATGAGTTATACCCCATCCCTCTTTTATTTAGAGACAGAATCTTGTAAAGTCACTAAGTTGTCCCAGGCTAGCCTCAAATTTGTAATCCCCCTGCCTTAGCCTCTCAGATTGCTGGAATTACAGGCATGTGCCACTACATCTGGCTCTTGAATGTGGGCTTTGTGGAGGGTCACTTGTATTGTAAGAGCAAAGTTACCAAGTAGCAAACTTACAGAAATTTCATAACAGAAATTAGAAATCAGTTAGTAGCTTCTGCCTAAGCTTGTGCTGCCTGTCATATAATTAGACTCAGTTAGCCTTGACTGTCTGTGTCCAGCTGCAGTTTCTAGATAACGTGCTAGGTCAGCCTGACTGAGTCCAGTTGTGATGTCTGTATTTTCCTCCCCAAAAGGATATGTTTATAGTTCCTAGCTTGCTTCAAGGACTTTGGGCCCAGAGTAGACCCGCCTGCTCAAGGACACACTGAACTTTACCTGCTCAGCTCAGACCCCCTCCTTTCCTTCCCAGAATATTATAAATGATTCCTTATAAGTAAGATTACTTAGAATAAGCCTATCTGGCAACCTATGATGTCATTCATGTAACCAATCACATAATAACCTGCAATCAGCTTGTACTTCCTGCTTGCTAAAATGTATTTAAACTGAACTCTAAACTGACACGGGGCTAGTGATTTGGACTTGGTTCCCACTAGCCCTCTGGCGTCCAAATAAAGTTGCCTTCCAGTCTCCTCGGTGTGGAGCATTTTCCTTTCGGCCCTGGTTTGTTTCGTCTGCAACAGTGTGACACCTTTTTCAGTCCCCAGGGTAATTTCTGTTAGACTCCTTAGACATGGAAAAGGGTATGGGAGGGCTAAAACCTAACTGAACATCTAAAAGACCGCAGTGGGAAACTGGGAGGTCAGGACTGCCCCTTCCAGTCTCTCTGTGGTCACTGCATTCCTGGTGTGGAGACGGAGTATCCTCCCAGGCCAAGAACATTATCGGGCCACGATCACATCGGAAGAGACCATCATGGCGAAGAGAGACTCCAGTCAGAATCCAGGTGAGATCAGCCCAGGCTGGGGAACCAGAGAGGCAGAGGCAGATAGAATCACAAGGCAAAGGTACCAAAGTAGTAATTTTATTGACCAATAAAACAATGATGACTGGACTTTGCCCAGAGAGGAGAGAGCTTTTATGAGCTCCATTTCCAAGATTCCACTAGTGGGACTTCAGGGTCAGAGCACCGCAAGCTCCCCCCAGTCCCAACCAGCAATTTCCCTTGCTTTTTACCTTTGGCACCAGTCTACTGCAGTTGTCGTAATTGAGGAATGAATATTTATACATCACTAATTATATGACATAGCTTTCATTAGGATTTACTCCCTGTGTTGCACATTCCAGGCTTTTGATAATCGTGTAATGTCACATACCCACTGTTATGGCTTGGGCCTCATGTGGTCACAGATGGGGCTTTTCAAAGGGGACTGGATCCAGGGTGTGTGATGCTGGGACTAAGGTGCTGCATCCAGCACAGCTCTCGAAAACTCCTGGGGGGAGGACTGTGAAGAAATGAAGGCAGGAGTAAAGATGCAGAAAGCTGAGGACAGATGGAGCCCTCTCTCTTGGCAGAGAAAAGAAGCCGCCCAATGACTGCAGCGTATTTGTTTATACATTCGGCATGTTGATGTCAGGTGAAACCCCTCTGCCTAACAACTTGTTCACCTAGCTCTCCTAGGGCGCTTTGTGTTCTCAGGGCTGGACCGACCCATTCACCTGGCTCGCCTCAGGTGCTCCATGTTCTCGGGCCTGGCCTTGCTCTAGCCCCACATGTGTGATCAATCTTCAGCTTCAGCCACTCCCCAACTAAGGGCGTGTGATTACTAAATTAGTCCACTTATTGATTTGGATAGTTCTGGGTGTGGATAACGGGAAGGCCCACCCTGGGTGTGGGTGGCACCACCCAAAGGGCAGGTAGCATGGAAAGGATAAAAGGGAGAGGCAGTCTGCTGCTGCTGCTCTGCTACTTCACTGCTTTGCTGCCTTCTGCCTGTCATGGACTGTTTCTCCTCTGTGATGCCCCTCTGCCATGTCACCCTTTCTTGGAGCCAGCAGACTACGGACTGAAACTGCTACAAACTGTGAGCCAAATAAACCTTTCCTCCTTTAACTTTGGATGTCAGGTATTTTGTCTCAGCAATGAGAGAAAAGTAACTAAGACAACCACCATGACAGTGTCATATAGCATAGTTTCACTTCCCCAAAGTCCCCTGAGCTCCACATATTTATCCCTACCTTACCCCCCCACCAAACCCCTAGCAATTGCTGATCTTTTTACTATCTTTTCCAGAAAGTTGCATAGTTGGGACCATAGTTTGTAGCCTTTTCATACTGGCTTCTTTTTGCTTAGCATGTGCATTTAAGCTCCTTCCTTGTTTTTTCTTGGCTCGATAGCTCAGTTTTTTCTTCTAAAATTATTTTTAATTGTGCTAAAATATACATAGCACAAACTTTACCATCTTAATGAATGTTAAGTGTGGCATTAAGTACATTCGCATTGTTATACAACCATCACCACCCATCTTCAGAACTCTTTTTATAATGCGAAACCAAGATTCTGTATCTTAGGAAATAATAATTTCTCTTTCCTTCTCCCTAAAGTCCCTGGCAGCAATCATTCCACTTTCTGTCTCTCTGGATTTGCCTATTCTTGATTCTTCCCGTGGGTGGAAGCATACAGTGTTTGTCTCTTTGTGACTGGTTTGTTTCACTTGGCATAATGTCGTAAAGGTTCCTTCATATAGTAGTATGTGCACCAGAGTCTCCTTCCTTTTTAAGACTAATATCCCATTGTGTGCGTATGCCACATTTTGTTTATCCATCTGTTGACACAAACTTGGGTTGATGCCACCTTTCAGCTGTTGTGAATAGTGGTACTATCAACATGGGTATGAAATATCTCTTTGAGACCTTGTTTTCAGTTCTTTTGGTTACATACCCAGAAGTCGTGTTACTAGATGATATAATAACTCTGTTTCCTGTTTTGATGAGCTTCTCTACTACTTTGCATAGCAGCTGTACCATTTTACACTCCAATGGTGCACAAAGTTTCTAATTTATCCACTTCTTTGCCAGCTTTGTTGTATTTTTTATAATAGCCATCCCGATGGGTGTGAGGTGGTATCTCATTGCAGTTGGTAGCTCATTTTTCTTTGTCTCTAGATAATAGTACATTGTGTAGATGTGCCACAGTTTGCTTATCCATTCACCTACTGAAGGACATCTTGCTTGCTTCCAAGTTTTGGTAGTTATGAATACTACTGCGATAAACAAACATGCAGGCTTTAGTGTGGACCCAAGCTTTCAACACTTTTGAGTAAAAAGCAAGAAGTAAGATTGCTGGATTGTATTGTAAGAATATGTTAGCTTTGTAAGAAACTGCCAAACTGTCTTCCAAAGTGGCTGCGTTGTTTTCTGTTTCCAACAAAGACTTTTTATGTCTGCTACACACACAATTGTTACACATATTCCCCAATTGTGTGTGCTTTGGTTTGTGTGTCCTGGTGATGAAAAGCTTCAGTGATTCTCTGACAATAAGTAGAATCCTATGTTTATGTTCATATTTATATGACCTTCATCAATGAGTCCGCTGGAGAGTGGAATTGGAATGGACTGAGGTGAACGCTGCTTGGCTTTGTGTTCTGGCTGCCAGAATTCATTTTCTACAGTATATTAAGAAAATTAAAATTTCTAACACCCTCTCTCCCAAACAAAAGTACACATTACTTAAGTGCTAATATTCTTTTCTACTACATTTTCTATGCTGTTAATATTGGGGTACAAGTGGACATGGTGGCACATGCCTGTAATCCCAGCATTCTGAGAGGCTGAAGTGGGAGGATCATAAGTTTGAGCCCAGCCTGGTCGACACAGGGTCTTAGCACTAAGCCTCAGAATAAGAAATAGGGCCAGTGAGATAGCTCAGCAGCATATGCGCCTGCCTGGCAAGCGCGAGGTCCTGAGTTCGACTTCTGGTACCCACATAAAGGAAAAAAAGGGACAGTGATATTGTTCAGTGGTACAAGTGCCTGCTGGCAAGTGTGGGGTCCTGAGTTCAACTCCTGGTACCCACATTAAAAAAAATAATAAGAAGAAATTAAAAAAGAGGGCTGGGGATGTAGCTCAATGCAAAGGCCCTGGGTTCAATACCCAGTACTACCCAAAAAATTGGGGTACAACTCATTATTTGGATCATTTTTACCACAAAATATTTTCTTTTTTTCTATTTTCTTTCCTTTTCAGATAAGGAAAGATAATAAAGGAACTTTTCCTGAAAGTTTGGATCTGGAACTCCAAATTTAAAATACCAGACTCTTCAATGATATTCAGAATTGATTTCATAGGATGAAGTTCTAAATGGAAATGATCTTTACTACATATAATTCCAACAGAAATATATAAAATATATTATTAAATGTTATAAATTAAATATTTTGTATTGTGTATTATGTTTATTATATGTTGTGTTATGTAAATACTTATCAAAAGCATATAGGAGAGTGTTGTGTTCTCAGCCCAAAGTGGGCAGTCACCATAATGTTTATCGATAGTGCAATGGAGAAATCCAAGGTAGTATCTTCAAACAATGTGGCAATGAGAATGCTTGAACTATAATTATATGATGCAAATGAATGCAAATGAAGTCATCCTGAAGGAGAGCAGACAGGTACAAAGGTGTACGTGCTGTGTGACTCTATGGTGTGAAACAATTGAAACTAATCTATGGTGTTACGAGTCCGGGTACTGGTTTATCTCAAGGTGTGTGTAACTGGGAGGGCAGTGACTAGCAAGCCCTTAGGGTTCTGGCAATGTTTGGTGTCTTAATCTGAGCCTTGGATACATTGTTGTCAAAAGGCTTCATGTTTGTTTTGATGGGTGCATTTTTTTAGGATGTGTGCTATAATTCAATAAAAGTTCAAAAAATGATCCCTTCTCATGTTATAACAAACACATGATACCCACAGACTGATTTAGTAAAAGAAAGAAATGAGGGAATTCAAGATAAAATGCATCCAATGATTTAGATTTTATTTTTGCCATTAACCAGGAGATTGACCCTTTCATTTAATATGCGCTGATTCAGTAAACCAATAAAGGAAATTGACTTTGGTGGTGGAGAAGAATGAACAATCAGAACAATTTCTGATAGGTTGATAATGGTTCTAAAAGCTTTGCACTTTTTGAGCCAAGTGGTCAGCACTTACAAAAGGTATTCAAATGAGGCAGTCATGAAAACTTCACACTCAGGGAGTTTTCCAAAGCAAAGCCTGAGCATTTGCATGGCCTTGGCATTGACCATATAGCCAGATGTTTTGTAGAGAATACCACAGTAGCAGCATGGGGAAGGTCATCATTTTTCATTTTTTAATTCAGAAAAATGTAAATTGACATGTAATAATTATGCATATTTTGTGGTACTGTGTGATGTCTTGATGGTGTTCATTTCTGGAGTGCAAGTTTTTTTGTTTTATGAGATGTGACCAAAATCTACAGTAAACATTTAAATAAAAAAAAAATTATTACAGTAAAGACACATTGCTACTAATATCCCTCAAAATACCATTCATCACGTCAAACACACTTTTCCCATCATTCTTGCCACTTTCTGAAGCAGTTCTGGAAGTCCTCTTTCGTGAATGTCTTTGCATGACTGCCTTGATGTCCTGAATCCATTTGAAATGTTTATGGCAATTTCTGTTACATAAAACCATTACGGTGTGTCCTCATCCGCCTTACTCACCGGATCTAGTACCATGCACTCTCTGGCCTTCCCCAAAGTCAAAATGACCATGAAAGGTCAATGTCTGGAGTCAGTTCAGGACACAACAGCAGCCACAACAGCACAGTTAAAGATAGAAGGAGGACATCCAGAACTGCTTCAGAAAGTGGTGAGAATGATGGGATTAGTGTGTTTGAAGCGAGGGGGCGTATTCTGACGTGCACTAATGGCAATGTGTCTTTTATTGTAATAAATTTAAAAATTAAACATTTACCTTAGGTTTTAATCACACTTTAGTTGAATGATTTCATTTGTCCATCAGCTCCTGTGTCTGATGGGTTTTGGAGTAGGTTTTTTGATTTCTCGAAGCACTAGGCAAGGGCTGCGTGTGGTGCCTCCAAGAGAGAACAAAGCATGAAACGAATTCTACCTTCTGCTGCATGATAAGGCTGTACTCATTTGGAGCTGGATTTCTCAGGTAAGTGACTGTACACGTCCAGCTGGCTTTCTACATGTTTTAACTATTTCAGTGAACTATTTTTCTTTCCTCTTAAACTTGCCACTGCTAGTCTTTTTCATTCGTCTGTTTGCTCCTCTCCTCCCCGAAGGGACTTGCTGTCTCCTGCGCTGGCAGTGGGCTCTCCTAGATTCATACAGAGCAGGAGGACAAACCAGGGTGAGTCAAAGTCAGGCCTGAACAGGGTATTGAGCCAAATGTGGCTTAGTAGCAGACGGGTAGTGGTCAGGGTGAGGCAGGACTGAGAAACCAGATAGGCTAGTCAGGAGCCAGTGTAGGGGTGTGGGTAAATTTTCATTAGGCCCAAAGCAAAGGGTAGATAGATATCAGGCGGGTAGTGAGAAGTCAGAAACAACTGGCATATATACACCAAATACAGCCATGCAAGGGGACAGTTCATGTAGCTTTTTTCCATTAGATTTACAAGGTATGATTGAAAAATATGGTGAATATTTAAATTATTAAAAAATTTATTACAGTAAAAGACACATTCCCATTAATGTCCCTCAGAATATTCCCCCTTGCTTCAAACATGTTAATGCCATCATTCGTGCCACTTTCTGAAGTAGTTATGGAAGTCCTCTTCCCTGAGTGTCTTTAGTTGTGCTGTTGTGGCTGCCTCAATAGCCTGAACTGATTCAAAACATTTACTTTTCATGATCTTTTTGCCTTAGGGGAAGAGCCAAAAGTGGCATGGCGCCAGATCTGATGAATAAGATGGATGAGGACACAGCATCACGTTTTTACAAGCCTTCTGTTGGATGGCACTTGGCAAGAGCATTCACCAGATTTTTTGATAACACCTTGTAAAGACACTCACAAAGGAGGACCTCCAGAACTACTTCAGAGAGTGCCAAGAATGATGGATGGGATAAGTGTGTTTTAAACAATGAGGAGTATTTTAAGGGGGATTATGGCAATGTGTCTTCTACTGTGATAATTTAAAAAATTTAAACACACCCATATATTTTGATCACCCCTTGTACACATTTTTGAAAGTGTTCTGTCTTAGTCAGCTTTTGCTGCATAACAAATAAGCACAGAATTTCAATGACATACAACAAAATCCTTTATTTTCGCTCATAGGTTTCAGCCTGTGGGTCAGATTGGGGTTTGCTCCATGCGTACCATTCTAGAGCTCAGGCTGGAGGATCTGAGTGGCTCATGAGCGTGAGAGAGCCCAGTCAGTCCGTGCACAGACATTCCAAGCCTCTGCCTGTGTCAGTGTCTGCTAACATCACAGTGGCCAAATCAATTCACAAGGCCAAAGACCGGGGATGTGGAGGTATACTCTATCCTTGCCTCACATGACAAGAATGTGGAGTATAAGAAATACATACGTGAGTAAGATGGTTCTTACCTTTAAGAGGGTCACAGCCTGCAGGAAGTACGAATGTTCTTTTAGGCACAGAATAATTTCACTCCCCCTGTAGATTGGTTTTCCAATCTTTTCTGTTTTTCCCTTCTTTGTGTCACAGTTTTCCCGCCATCACTGCTGAGGATCTTCTGGAAGTGCAAAGAAGTCATACTATGCAATAATGGCCTTTCACCATGCAACGGTTGTTAATCAAGTGCTTATCATATGCTGGCCATGTTCCAGGCGCTTGGATTATGTCAATAAAGCAAACAAATGTTCCTACCATCATGGGGCTTACATTCTAGCAGGGAAAGACAGACAATAAAAAGCAGACACCAATATAAGAAGTAAAACGTACTGTAGTTTTAAAGGTGGCAGGAAAAAAAAAGTTATGTCAGAGTGAGAGGGTGTGGGGACTTTGCGGGTTGCCATTTTCAATGAGGAGACAATTAAGGCTCATTGGGAAAGTCAGTCATGAGCAGTCTTAGTGAAGGTGAAGGAGTCGACTATGAGGACAGCTAAGGCATAGAGACTCAGATGGAGAGAACAGTTAGTGCAAAGATCCTGAGATAACAGCGCCCCAAGTGTTGAAGGAACGGTGAGGAGGTCCATGTAGTTCGGGTGGAGAGAAAGAAGGCGCAGGAAATGAGGTCAGAGAGATGATGGCCTCACATTGCACAAGGCCTGGAGGGCCATTGTAAGGACCTCGGCTCCTACTCCGACACAGATGGTAGCCACTGCAGGGCTCTGAGAGAGAAGTGACATGACCTGACATGTTTTTATAAGGTTTACTTTAGTTGCTCAGTTGTAAATAGACTACACGGAAGTCAGAGTATACCAGCTTGGAGGATTTTGCCTTTTCATAAGATGGCACAGTTCTGTAGAAATATAGTGTGAGCCACAGAATTGATCTACATGAGTAATTTAACATTTTTTAAGGAGCCACATCAGAAAAAATAAAAAGAAACAAGTAAAATTTATCTTAATAATACATTTTGGTTAACCTGATATTTCCAAAATTTATCACTTCCACATGTAATTATAATGAAATAATTATTGAGCTACTCCAGGTTTCTTTTTTCATTACTTTGAAGTGCAGTGTGTATTAAAATTACTTAGAGTGCATTCCAGCTTGAACTAGCAACATCTCAAGTGCTCAACAGCTAAACGTAGCTAGTGGCTATGGTACACACTGGCAGGTATAGATCTAAGAAATCACCACTCATGTTGAAATCATGTGTCTAGCCTTCTTTCTACCCACTTCCAGATGTTAAAAAGCAATTGATTATGAGGTCGATGCAAAGAGTAAAGTCTAAACACTTTTTTCCATAAAAGGAAGGATTTGAAACTGAGATTATAAAAATTCAGAAATTCAATGCATTGCAAAAGTTCTCTCAATTTAACAGTAAAATACTGTAAACATCTTTTAATACATAAAACCAACAGTGGTCTTCAATGTGTATTAATAAGAACTATGACCCACTAAAAGAAAAAAAGTTGTTATTAAATAAAAAAAATTCCACAGTATTTAGACAGACAACACACTTTTATCAAGGAAACTATATCCAGAAATAATCCTCAGCAAATAGGCTATTGTGGCTAATATGTAATCACTAAATGTTCTATCTTTTTAAAATTTGACATTTGAATAGAGGAACATTTATTATTCTCTAGGACAAACATTTGAGGTTTGAGAATAATTTTTTTAATCCAGGAAAAGTACGTAATGATGCTTCTGAGTGTGCTTTATGCAGTCTGCAGAACCGTTTGAATTCAAAGATAGAAGTAGACCAGCGTTTGACGGTAATATGTAATTTGTGTCATTCTATCTTTGGATTGTGATCTTTTTTGTCAGATAGTACAAGGAATAAAAAATGCATAGGACTTGCAGTCAGAAACCAGTTAGATTTTGGCTTTGCCCTCACCTGCTGTGAAACCATGTAAAGTATGTTCAATCTCTCTCAGCCTCATGTTTTTGTCAGTTCAATGGAGATAAAAGCAGTTTCTTCAGATAATTCTTACGAACACTGACCTTGGTAGTGTATGTGAAGCACCTCATACACTGCCTAACATGGTGGCATCAGTAAGTTACCATTCCATAAGCGAGATTTACATTCCTGAGTGAAAATGGTAAATACAGTTTGGAGTAGGTTCACCCTAAGTCAGGCCCGTGTGTTTGCAACAGCCCAGTTGCCCAGAGGACTTTGTCCTACGTTACCTTAGGCCCCAGAAAATGGTACACCAAAATGGCTTTGCAGCAAGGTGCACTGAAAACACAGAAGAGTTGCACCTTTCACATTCTTTTTAGGGGATAGGGGCTATCACGGACTGATCAGGCCCGCAACCTCCCAAATGAATGGACAGCGAAGGCTAAAATAAAAGAGCAAGTGATATGATTTTAGGGCTCCAGGAGGATCAAAACCCTCTAACAGAATTCGAGATTCTCTGGGGGTTGAGACAAATAACTTCTCTGGGTGGCCTGTATTTATTTGGTTTTCAAACAAAGGAAGGGGATACTGAGGAAAGCATGGAAACTGAGCAAGACCCTGGGAGTCAGCTCGAGGAGTTCTCTAAGTAATAAATTATGTTAATTTAGGAGAACTATCTTATCTCCATGTTGACATTCACGGCAGGAGTGAGATGCCTGCAGCTGCAGTTTCTATTTACTTAATTGAGGTTGGAGCCATGCATCCTCAGCTGTGGCCTTATCTTGTCCTTTGAGGCATCACGGCATCACAGGCTACTCCAGGCCTCAACCAGGATCAGTGATTCAGAGGTTCACTTACTATGAATCTGCTGCCCATCTCTAGATAAGGGGCCTAGGCCTTGGACAGACTCACAAGTAAATATAGAAAGCCAATTGGTTAATTTTAAATCCCGCTCAGAGCCACTTTGTAGTGGTCTCCATCAGGGGCTGGAACAGAAATCACAGGCTGGAGGCAGAAATCTATTAAGTAACTTGAGACAGAGCCATGCTTTGACTTTCATTGTTGCTAGAGAGAAGTCAGCTGTCTGTCTCGCAATGGTTTCTTTGCAAAGAATCTGCCCTTTTTTTTTTTTTTTTTTTTTTTTTTTTTTCTCTTTTCTCTCTCTCTAGATGTTTGCTTGGTTTCCAAGCCATCTACTTATTTATAGCCTTGGTTTCCTCTTCATTTATTTAATTTGGGTTTTAGACTTCTGAAATCTGTGGTTCCTGTCCTAAGTCAATTCTGGACATTTCTCAGCCTTTATCTCTTTAAATCTCTCCTCTACCCCACTCTCCCCATAAGTCCACCCCAGGGAAGCTTCAAGTTTGCCTGTAGTGGCAGCTTCTTTTAGGGAAAAACTGTGCTAATGTAGCTCTCTGGGTTTGCAACTTTACCATCAATTCTTTTCTACCTGCTCTTTGATGCAGTTAAGAAGATGTTTTAAAATACTTTACCTAGTATGTTAAGCTGTTTTATCTACGATAATCTGAACCACCTCTCTATTGTCAGAATTTTTCAAATATTAAATATTTTAAATATTGAAATCTTACTGCATCTGGAATTAATGGGGGCTGCTAAATATATCATCTATTTTCTCTTCATTATATTTTCAAGGGTACATAATCTATAATTTCCTCATGTATTCAATAAGGGTGTTATATGCTATGTTTTTATGTAACGAAATCCCAATTATAATTTTACGATTTCTAAGCTCTTAAATGTTTGATGGATTTAATTAAATTAAACCACACCACTCTGCTTTAATTACTATAGCTTCATACTATATTTATATATCTTCTAGGTCCTCCTTTAACTTTGGTTGTCAGGTATTTTGTCTCAGCAATGAGAGAAAAGTAACTAAAATGAGCTAAATAAAAAGTTAAACAATAAAGGAAAAGATATGTTAAAAGGCAGTGACTGCTTATCGAAGTAGTTTTAAATACTATGTGCTCAAAGCAAAGATACCTGTGAACTGGAGTGTTGTGGTTTGGGTTTTTGGGTAATGAAAACTTGATGTAGACTTTGAACGACAAGTTGATGGAGAGTTCTAGAATGTAGGAGACCTGTGCAAGATTGTTCACATAAATGGGTGAGTAGGACCCACAATAGTGGGAGTGGAGGCTTGAAAAGTGGGAAGCAATGTTTGAAAAGTGAGTTTGTGCCAAAAATCTTTTTTCCCCCCTGTGGTATTCAGGATTGAACAACTCAGGATGCTTTACCATCTAGCTATATTCCCAGCCCTTCACTTTTTTTTTTTTTTTTAATTTTGAGACAGAATCTCACTAAGTTGCCCAGGCTGGGCTCAAACTTGTGATCTTCCTGTTTCAGCCTCCTGGGGTACTGGGATTACAGAGATGCTACTTAAAATGTTTATTACCTAGTATACTAATTTTCTATGTCTGCTGTAAGAAATTACCAACAACTTATTACATTATTATATTTCAGTTCTGGAGGTCAGAAGTCAGAATGTGTCTCATCGGATTAGAATCCAGGTGGCGGGAGGCTGCATCACTTTCTGGAAGTGTTAGGGGAGAACCCGCTTCTGCATCCTCCCGCTCAGGGCTTTTGAAAGACGGTGGAGTCACGGGGGCCTACAGCTACAGCAGCAGCTAGGAGGCGGGGCCTGCTCAGAAGAGGCGGGGTCAGCCGCGGTGGGCGTGACCTGGCGCCGCGCAGCTCCCTTCCGCTTCCGCCCTGCGCGCTCTGCTTCGTGCTTCCCATGGTGTGAACGGCTTCCTCAGCCCAGGCCCTCGCGCTCTGAGGTTCTACGGTTGAGCCTGCCGGACATGGGTGGAGTCTTCTGAAATGTGAGCCAAAACAGCCCTCTCTTCCTTTAGGTTGCGGGTGTTGGGTGTTTTGTCGCAGGGACAGGAGAAGTCACTGAAGAGACCTGGTAGGCGGCATGGCGGGGAAGCGTAGCGTTCTCTGCACCCACGCTGCCGTGGGAGAACGGGCCTTGGGCCTGGAGCGCGTCCTTTCAGGAGATGAGGAGTCCCCGCTGCCCGGGCAGGGCCTGTCACCTCGTGCGGGAATCTCTCCCCGTCCCCTGTGCTCCTTACCTGTGGGCATCGTGTGGTACCTTCTGCTGCAGCACGGATGGTTATGTGCAGGCCGGTGGCCCCCGTAGCCCCCCAGGAGGGACCTCGGGCCTGGAACGGCACCCCTTCCTGAAGCTGCTGGCGCGGACTCTTCTCTGTGTGCTTAAGGCCTTGCTCCACCGAGCGCTTGACTGCATCGAGCTTTCCTCTGTGATTCTGATACCGAGATGCGGAGGGCAGGAGCGCTTGGGCTTCTACTCCTGGTGACAGGCCACAGATGCTACTTGCTCGACTGATAATCCTGCTAGGAAGATTCTTTTTGCGATGGCGTGTCAGTTGTGGTGAATGGGCCGCAGATTAGAAAGAGGTAGGAACACATCTAGATAGGATATGTGGCTCTGGGGCTGAGGAGGAATGGAAAGTTTTCCAGAGACTTTGGAAATAAGAATGAATAGATAGTTGGTGTTCATTTAATCTTTCTCCTTTTTTTTTAATGTGGGTTCGGGAGTTGAACTCAGGACCTTGCGCTTGCCAGGCAGGCGCTTATGCCACTGAGCGATATCACGGCCCTCTTTCCCTTTTTTATTAGCATATATTTGTGATACATAATAAATACATTCATCGTGGGGAATTGGTACTATACATACTGCGTCTTGATTCTTTTTTCTTCCCGCCTCCTCCTCTCCCTCCATCTCTCCTCATTTCCCTTAATTTTATAAGGAGGTAAAGGGTAGAAAGAGGATTTTCAACCTGAGGCACTTTGAAAGATATTCAGGGTTCAGAATACAGCATCCATGCTAGTGATTTAAATAGGTAAAATTTAATACAAAGGACCATTAACTAGTAAACACGTGGCTACTAATGGGGATAAGATAGGACTCTATTTCATTGACTGCAACAGCGGCTGCAGAGAGCTGAGGGAATGGGAAAAAGAAAAAGATTTTGAAACTCACAAGAGCTCTGTAGGGGAGGAAGTGAGGGCTACAGAATGTGTCCTGCCAGAGGTGGGACCAGGCTAGGGGACAGGCCAGAGCTGCTACCTTGCATCGCAGGCTCTGAGTGGCAGAACTTAAGGAAGCGGCAGCCTTACTGCTGGCCCGGAATCTTCCTGGAGGCCCCAGGCTGCAGCTGGTCCCTGAGGACCCTTGAGGGGCACTACAGGGCCACTTAGAGGAGGCCGAGGAACCCCAGTAGGAGGGAGGAAGGAGAATCCCTTCTTCCTGGGTGTGCTTTAACAAGGCCCCTCCAGTGCCCCCTGTGCTCACAGACACCAGGCTCCCTGACAAGAGGAGAGAATGTGCAGCAGCCAGTTCCAGTGTCATAAAGCTGAGTGAGGAAAGATGGACCAGACTCTGAGGAGCAGTCAGTTAACTAGTGCCGCTTCCATTGTTCAAAGCCTTGCTAGGGAAAGAGGTTACAGACAGCATTGCTTTCTACATGGTGTGATCAATATGGTGAATGTTTAAATTTTAAAAAAATTGTTACAGTAGGCCGGGGATATAGCTCAGTAGCACAAGTGCCTGACCGGCAAGTGCAAGGTCCTGAGTTCGATTCCCGGTACCAAAAAAAAAAATTTATTACAGTAAATGACACATTGCCATGAATCCCCCTCAAAATACTCCCCCTTATTTCAAACACTCTTATCCCATTGTTCTTGCCACTTTCTGAAGCAGCTCTGGAAATCCTCTTTCATGAAGGTCTTTAGTTGTACCATTTTGACTGCCTTAATGTCCGAATTGATTTAAAACATTTACCTTTTGTGATTATTCTGACTTTAGAGAAAATCTAGAAGTAGCACAGTGCCAGATCTGGTGAATAAGATGGATGAGGACACACTGCAGTGTTTTTATTTTACAGATTGCTGTGAACAGTTGATCAGTGAAGGGTGATCATAAAATACAGTTAATGTTTAAGTTAAAAAATTTATTATAGTAAAAGACAGCACCACGAATCCCCTTCAAAATCTTCCCCCTTGCTTCTAACACACTTATCCCATTGTCCTTGTCAATGTGTCTTTTACTGTAAAAAGTCTTTAAAAATTGAAACGTATCTTTCGATCACTCCTTGTATGTCTTGCTTTTCACTGGAAAGAGGGACAATATTGCATCATGACAATTGCCTTCATTTACCATACCTCTGGGGACATTAACTAGGATATAAAAGCTTGCTGACTCTGGTAAAGGAGATTGGATGCTGAAGAAGGCAAGGTGAACAGAAGCAAAGCCTGCACGAGTCATTGAAAGCTGGAAAGAGCTCAGTGTGGAAAACATCTCTTCTTACTTTCTCTGTAACTGGTGTTGCTTGTGTACAAGTGAGGAGGAGAGAAGGAATGTGAGTTGACTTAGTACTTAAGTGACTAAAGAAGAAAAAGGCTGGAATACTGGGGGCTCTTGTGAAAAAATGCTCTGACCCTTGACCATCTTTCCACTTGCTGAAGATCTCTGTCTCTCCAAGTCACGTCTTCAACATGTAAATATTCCAACTTTTGTTAATGCAGATTACACATGAAGACACGGCCCCAGCTCTGCTGTTCATTGATGCTGTGCTGCTGAAGTAAGTCAAAACTGTGCCCTTCTTTGAAACACAAGTTTGACATTTGTAAACTGAGAAGTTTGATCTAGAGATTTCTGAGATTCCTTGTCTCTTTAAAAGTGTTTTTAAAAAAATTTCATTTTCGTCTGCTTGGGAACGGGTTTTATTATGCATATGTCTGTCTCAAGGGGTGAAAGTTTGGAACTGCATTTGTCGATGTGGAGTCAGAGAGCAGCCTGGGGGAGGCTCCCCAGGTAAGGTCTGTTGCCAAGGACTTGCCCTTCTTGGAAGTCGAGTTTGGCTCTTCCTGCTGGGCCTTTCTCCTTGCTGTGTAAGCTTATCCATAGGAAATGCTGATCTGCGTTCTGGCGACCTGCTAGCTTGTAAAGAAGGTGTGTGTGTAGTACCATCTTCTCCCGAAACTTACTGCCACTGGGCATCTGCCCTGCATCTTAACAGTGAAATTGTTTTCACCAAGGCTGCCAAGTAGCCATTTGGCTGCCAAGTCAACTGGATATATTCTGTTTTGAAATCAGATTGCCTTCTCTCACTGGGTACTTTTCATCACTCAGTTCTTTTATTATCCACATTCATGGCTTAGTTTCTTTTACCATGTCTTACTTTCTTTTGGTCTTCATGGAATTGGCTTCCTGTTTTTGTAGTACTTATATATATATTGAAATCATTTCTATCTGGGTCTGTCTTTTGCATTAGATTGTGAGTGATTTCAAAATAGGGATGGTATGTTTTACATCTTTATATTCCCAGCAACTGTCTTAAAGTCTTTCTTTTCTGGATTTCTTTTTTTGGATTGCCTTGTTGAATTACACTTTGTTATAGGCTAGATAGACATAGTGTCAGTTACAATGAGGTTACCTTCAGCTGTTAGTAAACACTATGTCTTAAAAAAGTAAGGAATTTATTTTCCCTTTACAATAAAAATCCAGAATCAGTTTTGTAGTCCTCAGCAAGGAACCAGAGCACCTCCTCTTCCTTCTCTTACTTAGCATTTAGCTCTTGTCTGTGCAGCTGAGAGATGCCTCTGTAGGTACCTTTGGGCATTGTGTCTTTGTACCAAGAAGGAAGAAGAGATAGAGGGTGGGGATGACAGGGGGCAGAACCCTTCCTGGGAGGCTTTACCTTTCTATCTGGGAAGCTCTTCTCGGGGATCTCTGCTGCACCTCATCGGCTGGGTGGGTTCATTTGGCCATCTCTAGCTGCAAGAAGGGTGTGAGACGAATATTTTAGCCAGACACATAGCTACACTGGGAGGCAGCAGGGGTCAGCTAGTGGGAATAAGGATGGGGGATTGGATGTTGGTAACTTCCTCTTTTCACTCTTTCTTATTAATGGCCCCAAGTAATGTTCCACATTACTGCATGAGAACCAAGTCACAGGTCGCTTCCATTTATCTTATTTACTTCCATTTTAGACCCTTCCCCCCTCAGACTTTAGTACCTGTCCCAGCCTTATGAGGGACACATTTAGAATGGATGTCTGAAGTGAGCCACTTGCAGAGGCGATGTCCCTACAGGACTAATCTCATCATTACGTTGATTCTTACACATCTGAACTCTGGAGTTAGCGCTTCTGGCCCTGTCCTCAGGGTATTGGGAGTGTTTCATTTGAGACTTACTTTTCCTCTTCCTAGAGCAGCTTTTCCTTTCCCACATTCTTGGCATCAAGTCTAGCCCTTTAACGTGTATAAGGTATGATCAAAACATACGGTGAATGTTTAAATAAAAAATTTAATTATAGTAAAAAACACATTATCATTCATCCTCCTCACTTTGAACATACTTATCCCATCATTCTTGCCACTTTCGAAAGCAGTTCTGGAAGTCCTTTTTCATGAGTGTCTTTTCATGGCTGCCTCTGTCTTGAATTGATGAAAACTATCTATGGCAATTTGTGTCAAATAAAAACATTACCATGTGTCCTCATTGACTCTATTCACTGTATCTGGCACTGTGTGACCTCTGGCTCTTCCCCAAAGTCAAAATGAAAGTGAGAGGTACATGAAGGGAAGGAGGGTGTCTAGAACTGCTCAGAAAATGGCAAAAATGATGGTACAGGTATGTTAGAAGCAAGGAGGAGTATTTTAAGGGGGATTAATAGCAATGTCTGTTACTGCCATATAATTTTTTTTTTTTTTTTTTTTTTTTTTTTTTTTTTTGTGGGTACCGGGGGTCGACCTCAGGACCTCGCGCGCCAGCAGGCGCCCCTGCCGCTGAGCGATATCACCGGCCCCTTTTTCGTATGTGGGATCCGGGAGTCGAACTCGGGCCCTCGCGCTTGCTGGGCAGGCGCTTAAGCCGCTGAGCCATCTCACCGGCCCACTGCCATATAATTTTTAAAATTTAAACATTCACCATATGTTTCGATTACACTCAGCAGATAGCTCCTCCTCTTTTTTTGAGAAAATGAAGGATGTTAGGAATCTAGTCTTGAAGACTGACATCTTATATATACCTATAAAATATATAAAAGTACATATATAAGTTTTATAAAGTTCATGTTATGTATAAAATATATAATTTATAGTGTGATATATCCCCCAAAAGTCTCCTCGTGTCGAAGGCTTGGTTGTTGATGGGCTTTTGGAAGGTGATTTGATCATGGAGGCTCTAATTTCATCAGTGGAGTAATCCATTGATGAGGTCAACATTTGATGGCATTATTGGGAGATGGCGGAAACAGGAGATGGGGTCTGTCTGAGGTGAGTCGATCGTGGGGCTGTGGCTTGAGGGACTGTAGTGTGATCCTGCCTGTTCCTATCTGGCTCCTTTCCCTATCTGCTTCTTGGCTGCCATGAGATGAGCAGCTTTCTTCTGCCACACCCTTCTGTCACGATGTTTCTGCCTCATCACAGGCCGAAAAACAATGGAGCCAGCTGACCACAGGTCGAAACTTTTGAAAACCTGAGCCAAAATAAACCTTTCCTCCTTTGAGTTGCGTATCTCAGGTATTTCGTTATAGGGATAGAAGTGGAATAACACATGATATAACTCTGTGATTATGTTATCCAATCCGTCTGCATTGTTAACAGATTCTTTTGAAGTATTATTTTCTATACCTTAAACGTAACTGTGTTAATTACTCCCTAGATAAAGGCTGTTTGTTTCCTTAGAAGAAGAGAGAGGTAGGTAGGCAGATGCAGGAGGGGGAAGTCCAGCCATTCAAGCAAGAAGAAATAGACATCAAAATGTAGAAAGAAAAGACAGCGATTAACTGCCTTAGTCTGACAGCAGTAATAACATGGTGCTCAGTAATGGCCTGGTGAAAAATTCCATCTTGTCTACTGAATAAGCAACAAATCCACCAGATGGGGCTCTAATATTCTTTTGGTTTAACAACTAACTGAAAACCCAAGTATTTACTGTTATCATTAGAGAAAAAAATGTATCTGCCATTTTAATCTCCAGGAGAATTTGCCTGAGATAAGATTATGCTTCTAACAAGCATCATCACTGTTTGCTATCTTTTAATTCCCGTGAGGCAATTTATAAAGAAAGTGGTCAATTAGCTAAAAAAATGAGGCATCTAAAATAGCTGAATTAAATCAGTTCAAGAAGTTCGGAGTAAAATCCTTTTGTGAGCCTTCCTTTAAAGAAATGAAGACATATTTATACATAAATGGAAGCATTTTGCTGCCACGCTGTTCTGTCTGTGGCCTTACTGACATAGTTTAAAATGTGAATTGTTTAACATTATATTTAATCATTGTGAAATTTACCATGGCTGCAATATCAGTCCGTCTAGTTACTTTGATAGATTATGCTTTGAGTATTGAAGATCAGGATTTTTCAGGGCTGGGTTGTGGGTTCCCAAAGGAACATATTTTGCTAAGCTTTTGATTTGGAAACCGAAGCCTCTTCTTGGACTCCTTTCTGCATGACTCATAACCTTTGTTCAACCTGGAAAGAAGGCCAGCTTGGGAAGATAGAACTGAATTTTGATTTAGAGGGTAGGTTGTGGCTCTAAGTCATAGACTCAAGATGTAGCTTGGTTTGATAATGTTGTCCAGTGGAAGAGTGCAGAGCCGGGCTTAGGAACCATGGTCAGTCATGAAATATCACTACTACTGGCAACACAGGGAATTGCTAATTGTCGCCAATGTTTCTGCACATTAACTCATTCTGTCCCCCATTTAGCCTCTAGACCTGAGCTGAGGCTCCCTGTGGCTGAGAGAAATTCTGTATTTTCTAATTGACTAATTTTTAATACAGCATGACTTTTTGAGATATGCATTGTTTTGGTCACTTTTCTTGTTGCTGGGACAAAATACCCAACACCCACAATTAAAAGGAGAGGTTTATTCTGGCTCATAGTTTGTAGAGGTTTCAGTCCATAGTTGGCCAGCTCCAAGGCAGAAGAGCATGGTGCAAGGGTCTGGGTGGAGGAAAGCTGCTCACTTCATGGTGTCCAGGAAGCAGAGGTCAAGTGAAGATCCATGCCACGTCCCCAGTGACCCATCTTTTCCAACTAACAGCAAGTCAGCTTCTAACAGTGTTGTAGTCAGGGTTTGCAAGGGAATAGATCTAATACAGGACACATAATTTATAGGATTATTTTATAATATTCACCCAAAGAGTGCAGGAGATCTGTCCACTCATTAGAGACCCAAAGAATCCAGCTGAGGGCTTGGATGCCATGGCAGTGTCCTCCATGAGTCCAGCTGAAGACCTAGAGCCATGGTAATGTCCTCCACAAGTCCAACTGGAGGCCTAGAGCCCATGACAGTGTCTCATGCAGTTCTGTATCAAGGATCTGCACTGGGAAGGCCTCCAGGTCAGTGGTGAAGGTTAGAAAGTCTGCACTAGCGGGATGAAGGATCTGTGCCAGCAGGTTGAGGGATCTGCACTAGAGCCAGAAAGCGACATTCAAGGTAAGGACCAGAGCTCTCCTGAAGAGAACTGAAACCATCCTCAGCAACAGTGAGGACCCGAGCTCCTCCAACGATGAGAGCAGCTGAGTTCATATCAGGAAAACCAGAGTGACAGGCTTCTCCAGGAGAATCAACAGCACACCATCTTCCCTCCAGTTCTCCTTTTATGCTGTTGGCAACAATCCTCAGGTGGGCCCTCCACACCTAGCACAACGCTGATTCATTGCAGCTGGGTGTTACAAGGTGACCATTAGTTAATCCATTATGAACAGCAAGTCAACTTCTTATAGCAAGTCAGCTTCTAACAGCAAGCCAGCTCTAAACCCCCATAATTTAATCACCTTTCAAAAGCCCCACCTCTGAGCATGTGAGACTTTGGGGGCACATCTAGATATAAACCATAACATAATATTCATAATAGAAAGGCTAATAGATCTCTCGAACTTACTCCTCCTAACTAAAATTTTGTGTTCTTTGACCAATATCATCCCAATCCTGTACCCCCAATCACCCTGGTAGCTACTAATTACCACTCTGTCCCTGCTTCTGTGAGTTCATCATTTTTCGGTCCCATATATAAATATCTTTCTGTGTCTGAATTATTTCACTTAGTATAATGTTCTCTATGTTCATCCATGTTGTTGCAAGTGACAGGATTGTGTCCATTCTGTGGCAGAATAGTACGCCGTTGTGTGTAGATATTCCATTTTAAAAATCCGTTCATCCGTCGATGGATACTTAGGTTGGTTCTCTATCTCGGCTATTGTGACTAATGCTGGAATAAACATGGAAGTGCAGGTAGTTCACTGGCATACTGCTTTCATTTCCTGTGGATATATATCTAGTAGTGCGGTTGCTAGATCATATGGCAATGTTATTTTTAATATTTTGAGGAATCTCCACTCTTTTCCACAGTGGCTATGGTAATTTACATTCCCACCAACAGTGTGCAGTGGTTCCCTTTTCTCCACATCCAGCTGTGGACAGTTCTCCAGGGGAGGTGGCAGCTGCGTGTTCAGCAGACGACACTCGCAGCAGCTGGTGGTCAGGTGCACAGCCCTTCTTTGTCCTAGGGTTGCTCAGCCCCACAGGGGCAACATGCGGGTGATGCCTCCTGGGGTTGAGCAGCACTATGGCTCTGTTAGACCAACCTTTCTAGATAGGGAATGCATTTTAGTGTGAAAATTAGCACACTTTTCTTTCCAATATGTGTAGTCTAGGAAAACCATAAGGACATAAACAGATAATCTAAGTTGACCCCAGTAGAGCTAGTCATTCTGTATTTACATTTGTAACTAAAAGTATTAGAGTACATGTGCTTGTTAAAAAAGTTAGAAGGATTTTTCACATCTGATACCATGGTCAGCAATCAGAAGGCTTTCTGAGGAGACTAAAAGGGGTAAGAATCTATAATCCCACCCACCATGGAGTGGGGCTGGCTCAACTTTTGCTGAAAGACCAGCCAGGAAGACAAGAAGCAGTTTCCAGAGTCACAGTAATAATATGAAGCAGCTCTTGTCTTCTTCTTACTGGCGGGCAGCCTGTCTTAATAACTTTCCTCTCTGCTGAGACACAATACTTGATATTTGGAACTTAAAAAGGAAAGGTTTATTTTGGCTCATGTTCCCGAAGGTTCAGTACTTGTATGGTTGGCAGCATGGTGGAAGGGTCTGGGTGGAGGAAAACGGCTCACATCATGGTAGTCAGGAAGCAGAGAAGGGAGGGAAGGAACTGGGGAGGGAGATAGCACTCTTTCAGGTCACGCCTCCATGGACCTACGGACCACTTCCAACCAGACCCCGCCTCCCAACAGCAAGTCAGCTATAGCACCTCTGTAATCCAAATCACTGTCCAGAAGTCCTTCTAGGAGTATATAAGGCTCTTGGGGGACATCTAGCAATAAACCATAACAGAGGCTCTGTGTGAAATGCCTTCCCTGGGTTCTCTCACATGTTCACCATTGCAGCAGGGGGGTTCATCAAACCCAGCTTGCAAGTGGGGTGATGTGGCTTGTCCAAGGCCACATGTCAGTGGGCAGCTTCTGTTTTGGGAAATGCAACCTTCTTCACGGGAAATAGGGAGCTAGGAACAGACAGCACTCAGCCCTCTGGCTAAGGCAGATGACCCCAGGGAATCTGTGGCATAGAGAACACAGGAAGGAATTACACCTACTAAGCACTTGGTATGCACCAGACTCTGGAAGCACATGGAGCTGTAGCACATGAGATAAGTCAGAAGGACAGAGACTCTGGAGTCGAGCTGCTGGAATTCACTCCCGAGTCCGTCACTTATGACAGACAGGTCTGAGCAAGTCACTAACTGTTCTCTGAACTCTAAACCTCAGTTTCTAGCCTCTAAAATGGAGGTACCTGCCCCTGCTTGATAGCATGTTTCAAAGGATTAATCCAGATAAGCTGCAGGAAAAGCTTATTTGACAGGGCAGAAGGACTCGCTCCTGAAGTGATGGCAGCAGGTGAGAGCTGAAGAAGCAATTCCAGGGCAGCTCTTTCTGCTTCCAAAGCCTTGAATCTTCAGGTTGTAATTCCTGGTAGAGAAGAGCCAAGGGTGACACTGGGTTGGGGCTGGACCTCATCCCCGCAATAGCACTTCCCTCTGATGCCACCTCTACTCTTCTTTCTGGGTGGACCCTGCTCCAGACACACAGGTGGCTCGAACACACTAGGCTTGCTGCAGTCCGAGATCACTGTCATTAGCTGTGCGCAGCTGTCCCCTCTGATTAGGAGCCCATCCTCCCCAGCCACTGCTTGGCTTATTCCTTCACTCCTTTCAAGTCCTGGCTGAAATTTCACCTCCTTGCTGAGGCATCCCTTCACCACCTGATTAAATCTACACTCTGACCACTAGGGGAATTCCCAGTATACTCTCTTCTTTCCAAAAGCTCCAGGAGGGCCGGGATTCTTGTCTATTTAGTTTTCCTCCATTGATAGATGTGCAGTACCTGGGATGTTACCTGACACGTAGTAGTTGCTTAATATCTGATGAATGAACAGTGAGTAAGTGGGGGCAGGGCCGAGGGAAGGTTAGAGCAAAGCCAATCCTATTAAAACTAGAAGGAATTTTGATCACTGAGTTTGAGCTTAAAGATGTTAGGACAGCACAAAGTTTAGTAACTTAACCTGGAGCACAAGATCAGATTCTACCAGGGAAGTTGGAATTTCTGCTGAGTATGCTGGCACATGCCCGTAATCTTAGTTACTCAGAGGCTGAGGCAGGAGGGTCACAAATTTGAGGCTAGCTGAGGACATTTTGCAAGATCCTGACTCAAAATAAGATTTAAAAAAAGGAAGTTTGCATTTCTGCTGCATTGCACAGTGTGAACCCTAACTTCTTATTCCTGCCGTGAGAACAGGGTTTTCTCCTGGTCTGACACATGGGCCTGTGTCCTTTCATCTATGCAGATAACGCTATTTACAGTACCTGTGTGCTCTGGGCACTGTGCTGGGGCCTGAGTCCCAGGAATACAAAGATGAATAGAACACTGTTCCAGCTCGCAGTGGAAAATAGATAAATACAGATCATTATTTAAAAAATTTATAAAACTGAGATCAGCGTTGGCTCAGGCACAGTGACCGGGTGTGTCCTGTGACCCTTGGCTGACCACAGCAGGCTGGGCCAAAAGGCAAAAAGTTGGATTTCTTCACACCGGTATCCTTCAGTATTTGCTCAACTGTGATGTAGCGAAGGCTCAGCGCAAATACATCTTCATAAAGTTGAATACAGAATGAGATGAATAAAGTAGTTCACTTCCATTGATGGAAGAGCAGGCAAAATGTTTCAAGTCCCTTCAGCAAATTTTTAGCCTCCCTTCCATATCTTTTCACAATTTTCTAAGGAAGATAACTGTTGTAAAAAAAAAAGTATAAAACCATTTCAGCTGTGGATAATGAATGACTTGTTTCCAGTGAGTGGCACAATGCGTTGCATTGCTGGTTTAGATTTTCAGTCAGTTACAGTTGCATAAATGTTAAAATATGGAGTTAGGTTGAGGCTGGGGAGAAGCATGTTTCTTTCTCATTTAATCTGAAGGGGGAGCAGCCACCCTCCAGTTCACCGCTTAATACGTGACAGAAGCCTGAGCTGCCTGGTATCGTTTTCTACTTTTTTCCATAACTGTTTTGGCCTGCTACATGGGCAGCTTCCTGCTAATCCACCTTAGTGGAAACCTCATGTCATCTTTGAGCCTCAGTTTTTTTTTTTTTTAATTGTAAAAAAGGCTTAATAATTAGCTTAAAGGATTATTAGGAAGACAAAGTACAGTTTGTGCTAGTCTTTAAGTCTTATTTTTAAAATTCTAGTAAAAGGTGCATAGCATAAAACGTCTCTTTCTAACCATTGTTAAGTATACAGGTTGGCAGTATCAAGTGGATTTCCATTGCTGTGCAACCAATACTCAGAACTTTTTCATCTTGAAAAACTGAAAGTCTGCTCCTAAAACACCAACTCTCATTTCCTTCTTCCCTGGCGGCTGACAACCAGAATTCTCCTTTCTGTCTCTATGACTTTTGCTACTCTGATTCTTTCTCTTAGTGGAATCAGACTGTATCTGTCCTTTTGTGACTGGCTTACTTCACCTAGCATAATGTCCTCAAGGTCCGAACGCGGTGCAGTACGGAATAGGCTCTCCTTCCCTTGCTGATGTCGTCCACACTTTATCTCTTCATGTGTTGGTGGACATCTGGGTGGCTTCCGCCTCTTGGATGCTGTGAGTAGTGCTGCTGTGAACACGGGCGTACAGACATCTGTTTGAGACCCTGCTTTTGGTTCCTTTGGATATATATCCTGGAGTGGGATGGTTCTATTTTTAACATTTGGAGGAATTGGCATATTGTTTTCCATAGGAGTCAGACTGTTTTACAGTTCCACCAACATTGTAGAAGTATTTGTTTCTCCACATTCTTGCCAAAACTTGTTATTTTCTATTTTTTTTTTTTGACAGTAGTTTTTAAGTTTGTGCCAGTTTTGGAAATCATGCTTGTAAGAGTTATTATTGAGATTCTAAAATTGCTCCAAATATTCATATAGATTTATTTGTATAGAAAATATAGAATATAAATTTATATAAACATATTTATATAAATATAAATCTGTAGACATGTGAACTGAGACATATCTAGTAAAGATAACCTTAGTAACCATATTTTCAAATTATCAGCTAATATATATTGTGTTCTTGATATATATGGTAAAACATTTTACTGTATTCATAAATTTAAAAATTACAAAAATATTCCACATCATGCCAGGCATAGTGGTGCACGCCTGTAATACCAGCACTTGGGAGGCTGAGGCAGAAGGATTGCTGTGAATTCCAGCCAGCCTCAGCTACATAGTGAGTTCAAGGCCAGCCTGTCTCAAAAAAAAAAAAAAAAAAAAAAATCCAAATCGTGTTAAAAATTAAACCAATCCAGAGTCATGAAAACTAAAAAGCACATGTCTTAGTATGCTTTGTACTTATTCCCACCTCCTGCATTCGTCTAAGTCTCTATAATCTGATAGTAACCACTGAAGAAACTTTGCTCTATCCCTTTAGTGATCTTCTATGCACATATCTCTATTTATGTTATCTTTTTTCAGTTAGATTTTATGCCATGTATTTTTCATGAAGAAATTGAACGGACTATTTTATCCAACGGAAATGATTTTTTTCATAAGAACTGGCTGTCTGTGTTATGTCCTGCTAGAAATGGTTATTGCAGATGTGATTATCGATGTGCATGCTTGACCTTACACAATGGCAGCGACCTGTGCAGGGGTCTGTCCTGCCTGTAAGCAGTCCTGGATGAATTATCTTGCCCTTGATCCCAGGGTCGATCCCAGGCATCTTTCTGTGATGTGGAGTGGCTGGGGCAAGTTCTTTTTTCTGGCCAAGGATTCAGCTTATTTTTTTCTTTTTTTTTTTAATGAGTGTAATGGTGTAAAGCTTGGGTTGCTTTTTGAGACAGGGTCTTGCTATGCAGTTCAGGCTGGCCTTGAACTAACTCACTATGTAGCCCAGGCTGGCTTTGAACTTGCAGTGATCTCCCTGCCTCAGCCCCTCGAGTGCTGGGATTTCAGATGTGCACCACCACCCCTGGCTCAAGCTTGAGTTTTAGTATCTAAAAGATGCTTGGATTCAAGCCTCAGTTCTTTGTAACTTCTCTGGTTATCACCTACCTGAATGCTCATTCATTCATTCATTGTTCCTGCTGTGTGCTAGGCACTGTGTTATTCTGAAGATAGTGACTAAAGTAGGAGGAAAATCTCTGTTCTCATCCAACTCTCATTCTATGGGACAATGACAAGCAATAAACAGAGAATAAATTAGTTTTTAAACCATAAACCACACTAGAATGTTAATTTTTATGTTTGTCATATGGCTGGGTGGCGGCTGCTGTCTTCCTGGTAGAGCATAAAAACGTATCTGCCGCATATTCCTGATTTGCCTCTTGGATTGATAGTGCTTCACTATGCTGTAACTAAACCAGCATCTGCTTTGGTTGATTGTAGCAGAATTAATATTACCATTTGGTTTTCTGATATGAGTAGAAATTGATTATGAGATATTATATGCTTAATATGTAATTGGTGAATTCTATGATATGTAACTGGGCTTCTGAAAAAAATCTATAGCAAGATAAAGTCAAATACACTTTTGTAGGAAGAGTTGATTGAGAATCCCAGATTAGTCATTGAAATTGAATTCATTTAAATCAAATCTACTACCCAAAACCATGAAATTCTTTGAAAAATATAAAATGTACCATATAAATGCAAACTATTGCTAGTTAGGAATTGTAATGAGTCTGACTCTGGGGGGAAGGGGGTGCCGGGGATTGGACCCAGGGCCTTTACACTGAGCTATATCCCCAGCTCTAGTTTAAGACAGGGTCTTACTGAGTCATTCAGTTGCTCGGGCTGGGCTTGAATTTGTGATCCTCCCAGAGTGCTGAAATTACAGGTATGCACCACCATGCCCAGCTGGCTGTATTTTTTTAGTGCTTCTGTTTTAAGCCTCCACCCTGTCACTTTCCCTTGAGCCCTGCATCTGGGAAGCTGATAGGAAAGTCCATTCTGCCCACCTTTGGCACCGGCAAAGCCTCAAGCCAGCAGAAGTTAACCCTCACCCTAGTACCACCTCGTAACCACAGTCAAAATCTAGTCTCCTTTCCCTGCCTTCTCAAGCCATTCTTGGCTCAGCTTGGGAGCTGCCTGCTCTCCCCAGAAAGTGGCTAAATGGGAAGCCCTGGGAATATTTTGGGAATAGACCACTACACTGCTCTGGTTTAAGATTTGACCAATTCAGATCCAAGTAACGTGATAAAACTTTTTCCTTCTCCGTGTGTATGGCGTCATCAGTCTTGACATGCAAACCCAATGCCAAGTGGGGGTCATCCTGTCCCTACAGGGTGACTGCAACAAGAATAGCCTCCCAGAGGTCTTCTGGTGGACCCCCTTGCTGTTGTTTACAACCTGTACGTGCCCATAAGTGTTTGGTAGATTGGTTTATTTTACAGAAACCCTGGTGGCACAGTAGTTAGTCATCAGCAACATCTAAATTGTTATCACTTACCTTCCCAGCCTCATCCAGTTTGCAAACCAGTCCTGAACTTCCAGGGATCAAGAATTAAATGTCTTGGTACCCAATGGGTTAGACTAAGCCATGCGGTTGTATCTGTTTATATATCTTCTTGCCCTATTGAGATGAGGGTGCTCAAATCAAGACGTTGCTCAGAGCTGTAGTTGTCTTAAGGTTCACTGGAGATACAGAATTCTGGGGTGGCTCACTTGTTTGCTTGCTGGCAAGAGGCCTTGCCTCTCCACCCAGCCTTGGGAGTTACGTGTTGTCATTTCTGTAATGTGCTGTTGGTGACACAGATCAGTCATACTCACTATGGGAGGGGATGCCACAAGGATGTGAATTCCAGGAAGCGGAGATCACTGGGGACCTTTTGGGAGTGGGTCACCATGTTGTTCTAGTTTAAGACTTGGCCAATGCCGATGCAAGACTCAGTGTCACGCAGCTCTTCCGTTCTTGCCAGGTCTCACTGTAGGCTGCTGGAGAGAGTCCTGATCAGCTGCCCTTGGCTTGCCTGTCAGTGGGTGAGGGCATACAGACTGCACTGTTTCCTAGGAACAGCGTGGAGATGAGGCCGACTGTGAAGGACATCTTCGGCATTTACCCAAATCCAACAGAAAAATCAAGACTAGAGAAAATGAGAAAAGAGGATGGAGGAAAAAAAAAATAAAGAAGAAAACTAGGCTTGCCTGCTTGTTTGATTTTTTTTCTTGGCCTCCTGGAATCACCTTCCCCGTAGAGAAATGTCAGGATTGCAGTTATAGACTATGGCCAGCAGGGGGCAGGCTTCCATGAGCCCGAGCCTGCCTGTTAAGAATAAAGAAGAAATACAGAATCATAAAACTTCGGAGTTGAAAGAGATCCTGAAAAAGTCCTCCACTACGACCTTCTTACTTCACAGATAATAAGATTGAAGCCTAGAAGAGTGAAAGGGGCTTATCCAACTTCCTTCAGCCTGCAAGTTGTGTAGCTGGAATTTGAACTGCTAACTCCTTGAGCATTTTTGCTTTTATTATACTCCATCTCTTCTCTTTTGATTAGCATGGTTTGATAAATAGTCAGGGCTCTTGACTTATTGACATAAACCCATCACAGTTTAGACAAATGAAAAAGATTAGGCTACCTTCATTATTGCTCAAATTTGAGCAAAAGTATAATAAAAATTTTGATATTTTAATTTCTGACTCTTAATATTTTACCTAAATATGTACGAACAAAACCAGGGATAACGTTCTTATGTTTATAGCTTTTATAAAATCATCCATCAAGGTCAGATTCATAAAGTTAATACAAATAAAAATTTAAAAAATGATTAGTTGACACTACTTAGAGGGTGGTGGGGTTTTGCTAAAATTAAGCTTCTTTTCACCACCCGAAGTCTGTTTGAAGCTTGATGTGCCTGTACTCACCAGGGGCTGTGTAATCAATTTTCCAACCATTTTATTCTTCATAAACCGTGACAAACTTTCATTTGAATAGTGAGTCATTTTAGCGCCATTTTGTTTTCATGTGGAGGCAGCGCTTTACTTAAGGATTAATCTCGCTTTTTTGCTTATTAACTGACTAGTTCATCTTATCTCCGGCATAACTACAAACATAAATGCAAACACCGGTAATGAAATGGGGAGAGAGAACTGGTCATAAGGTGATTACCCAGAGGATATATTTACATTAAAATAAGCATTGAAACAAAAACACAGTTTAAAAAGTCAGAGAACGAGCAGCTCCCTCGGTGTCTTCAGGCTGCAGTTAGAGGGGACATTACACACTGAGTTTGGTTTCAGTCCTCTGAGTACGTTGTAGAGCTAATGTTGTGTGTTGTCTGAATAAACATTATCTTGACTTCAAATGGAACAAGAGGGGCCATTGCCATTTGTTCCACCGTTGATGACAATGTCTTGATGAAGACCTCATTAATAAATGCACAGGGCGCACACGCATATGTTTGCTGTTTCTCGAGTCGCTCGGCTGAGAGGTGCAGAAAGTGACGGGAGGGCAGCAGGCTGGGTCGCCCAGACAGCTCGGTTGCAGGCGCTGGCTTTGACCTTGTGATGACTCAGCCCAGCTGGGAAACTGAGTACAAAGTAAGACTCCACTAAAACCAGATGCTCTGGGCGACCTGTGCTTTGGCACAAGGAGCCGCAGTTAACAGTTGATGCCTTTTGAATTAATCTGAGTATAAGGGTGTCTTGTCTGAACAGTCTTGCAGTATTTATTGGTTGGGGCGTACTGTGGGTATAAAAGCATCCGCTGGCCAGAGCTATTTTCTGAGGCTGAAGAGCGGCGCCCCTCCTCCAGGGCCACGCGTCCTGGGTGGAGGCTGGGACTGAAGCCCTGGTCCCTTGCCCAGAGGTAATCACTGCACGGTGTACATGTGCATCAAAACATCAGATCCACCCCTAAAATATACACAGTTTCTATCTGTCAGTGATATTGCAGTAAGGCTGTTAAAAAAATAAGTTTGTGACAGAGCCTTTCAATATGTCCCCTTCTGTTCGAAAGCATTATTGCCTGCACTTTGACCAAGGAGTGGGCAGAGGCAGGACCGTGCTGCTCCCATCTCTCTCTAACTTCAGGTGAGAGAAAGAGGCTGATGAGAGGCTGAAACTGAATTAATTAATTAATGGAGGTGGAAAACTCCAAGGTGTGAATGTTTGAGAACTCTAGAGGAACATTATAGTAAAAGGCGAAAGATTTATACGATCTGAAAGAAACCAGAGTATCTAGAGGAATGTTTTAGTTTCACACCTTGTGTCCACCTATTGAAAAATTTCTCCTTCTTTTAGGATTATCCCCAAAGCTTCTCTGAATCTCTCCAGATAGGGTTTCAGCCACGCCAAAGCCCTTGACCCTTTGGGCAGCCTTGTTAAGGTCACTGCTTTGTGATCTGTTACAGTGACCGGTGTATGTGTCCAGCCCTTGTCCACCCCAGTTTTTGTGTCCACCCCCTTATTTGTGTTTTCACTTTCTGAGGTTTCAGTTACCCTTGGTCACCCACAGTTCCCCAAGAATTAAATGGAAACTTCCAGAAATAAGCAATGCATAAGATTTAAGTTACTGTACATTGTGAGACTTGTGCCACTTTACTGTTTTTGTTCTTATTCTCTTATTGTACCTAATTCATTTACTTTTATTAGTACATACTTGCGATACATAATAAATACATTCATTGTGGGCGGTTGGTACATATACATATCACATCTTAATCCTTTTACTGTGCCTAACTTACACATTAAAGTTTATCATAAGGGTGTGTGTATGGGAAAACGTGTAGTATATACAGGGTTCAGTACTGTCCCTGGTTACAGGCATCTACTGGAGGTCTTGGAGTGCATCCCCTTTGGATAAGGGAGGCCTATTCTTTTTTTCCTGCAAAGTAAGCAGGCCACTCTCAGAGTGCTTTTTGGATGGTGTGAACTTGACAAGAACTCAATAGATTACAGAAGACTCTGAATGGCAATCAAATATTTGCAACACAGAATTCGGGCAGGGCTTGTTTAGATTTCATAGGAAAGTGCAAAGAGAAAATGTCATCCCAGTTGGTGCTGGGCTGCTACAACAGCAGAGAGGGAATGGGCTTCAGCCTTGGGGACATCGTCACTATGCAGGCAGACCATGGGCCCCAGAGTGCTGAGTTCTGCTAAGGAGGTGGAAAGCAGTTCTTTGCTTTTGTATGGGGAACATGTGCCTTGGTAAAGAAGCAGGAACCTTTGGTGGTGGGCCCTAAAACTGCTGACACTCCGCCCCCCCCAAACCTGCCCCGGCATATCCTGAGGGATCCTCTCTACCTGACCAGGTAGACTTTGGCTTCACTTTATTTTATTCTACTTTTCTGTGCTACTGAGGATTGAACCCAGGGCCTTAGCACTGAGCTACATCCTCAGACTTTAAAGTTTTTGTTCTTTTAATATTGATGGGCCGGGGATATAGCTGTGGCACAAGCACCTGTCTGCCAAGTGCAAGGTCCTGAGTTCGATTCCCGCTACCAAAAAAAAATTGAGACAGGGTTCCACTAGGTTGCTCAAACTGGGCTCAAATTTGCAATTGTCCTGCCTCAGCCCCCCAAAATGCTGAAATTACAGGTGCAGCTTGGCTTGACTTTTTTTTTTTTACTTTTTTTTTTGTCTTGGGTCCTCTCTCATGTTGTTTCCCATGGAGCTCACAGCAGAAAACTGAGAGGGCAGGCCCATGTCAGGAGAACGAAGAATGAGTGATCACTCAGGGGCTAACAAGACATGTAATAATTGCTCTGGTTGGGTTGTGAAACTTTCAATGATTTTTACCCTCTGATTCCTCTACTCCTCCTGCCTCCCCATTTCTGACCTTGCTTGCTTGTGAATGGAGTTAATCAAAGCTTTTGATTGCAAGAAAAGGCTATGATTAAGATTTAATGACCAATCATGGCTGGAGAACTTTTGCCAGCAGACACTGGGCAGGACGAGGTTAGTGTGGAATGTGCAGCATTTGATCACCGTTTTCAGCCAGGATTGTTCATCTCTCAGATGTGTGATAAAGGATACAAGGATGCCCATTTCCTCCTAAGAATTATGGGAAGTAGAAATTGGGTAAGTGATTTTCTTGGGTAAGGATGGGAGTAGAGGGATGCCTTCATTATTTTTCTCATTGCTGGGACAAAATATCCAACACCTACAATTTAAAGGAGGAAAAGTTTATTCTGGCTCACAGTTTATAGAGGTTTCACTCCATAATTGGCTGGCTTCAAGATAGGGCAGCATGGCAGAGGGGCATCGCAGAGGAGAAACAGTCCATGGCAGGGGTGACAGGAAGCAGAAAACGGCAGCATTGAGTCACCCTTTCCCTTTTATCCTATTCAGGCTACAAGCCTATTGGTTGGTGCCACCCACACCTAGAGTGGGCCTTCCCATTATCCACATCCAGAACTATGCTAAAGCAACCAGTGGACTAATTTAGTTATCACATACCTTTAATCCATATTTAAACACCCTGGATTCAACTACCTCCAAAAAGCCCCACCTATGAGTACATGAAGCTTTGGCAGGGGACATCTAGATACAAGTCATAACAAGGGAGAAGAAGGAAGTTTGAAGTGTAAGCTCACCAGTGCTAGCACAGGCTGGGACCTTTGCGGTCACAGAGTTCAATCTCCTATTGGATTGGTTGACTCAGTCAACCAATATTTATTGTCTGACATGTGTTAGGCATGGAAGGCAATAGTGACCAAGTCAGACAAAAGCCCAGCTCTCATGGGGCTTGCTTTTACTAGGAGAGGTGTGCAGATAACAACACACGCACAACCACACTGTGTGATATGGACAGGAGTAGCATGGACATGGATGCAAGAAAATAGGAAAGGAAGCCAGGGACCCTGGGTTATTTTGAATAGGGTGGTTTTCCTGAACACGGGGTTATGCGACAGTTTTGGAATATGTCCTGTGGCAGGGAACTCGCTTCCTCATTGGGGAGCTTCTTTCATTTTGGGGTGAATACTTTCCTAGAAGTCCTTTTTCTTATACTGAATCAAACTTGATGGTTTGTTACAGGCGCACATTGGTTCTAAGACAGCAAAACAGTGCTACAAGGAGGCAGCACAGAAGTGGGGTTAGGATCACAGGCTCCGGAACTAGACCACCAGGTTTGATTCCTGTTTTGCCACTGACAGACTTGGGCAAGTTGCAGCTCTTTCGTGATTCAGTTTTCCCATATTAAAATGGGTACGGTAATGGTGCTTATTATTGTGAATGATGAAGACACTGCCTATCAGGTGGGATTGGGGAGCACTGACTGAGTTGTCTAGGTCAGTGTTCAGCATGTAACATGCACAGTAGAGCGTTTGTTATTATTACTATTCAGAGAGTGCTGGGAAAACTAATGACATAATATGTGACAGTGCCCACTATAGTACTTTCATTGAATATGTTGCGATAGCACTCGATTTAATATGGTAAGTAAAATATAAAAGACCTGAATTGAACATACAAAGCAATTACTGTTTCTGAGATGAAACATTTGGTATATAGTGCCTTCCTTTTTTCTTATTTTCTGTTCCCCAGAGTATCTAGAGGAACATTTTAGCATCACACCTTGTGTCCACCTATTGAAAATTTTCTCCTTTTAGGATTATCCCCAAAGCTTATCCTACTTTTTTATCTTTATGGAAGCTGAATTACTCCCTCATCTCTTCTATTAAAGGCTTGAGTCCTACTTATATTTTCAGGTTCCTTAGGAAACCGACAGAGTCCCTAAATCTCTCACTTGCACAACCCTTTCCGTAGAAGAACCTTTTGCATGGTTGTATTTATGAAAATTTGTGAAGTCAGATATTTTCATGTGTTCTTACAGAAGGCCCTCCAGCTTGTTTAAACACTAGCTCCTACAGAATCTGGATCTGTCCCTATTTGTAGATAATTATTTTATTATTTGTTTAAATTTATAAAATAATTAGGAAACTACAGGAGATGCATAATTCCATTTTTCCAGAACGACATCATGAAGAAAACAAGAAAAAACAGATGAAAAGTAAAATTAAAACAATACACTCACATGGTGAGAAATGTAAGCACTCACTGCAAATAGAGAGTAAAAATTTCTAACTCTGCTCTGAGTTGTAAGATCCTATCTTTAATTATTTTTGCACCTGAACAGAAAAAAAATGCACACGTCAGCACAATATGTGAGTATGCATTAAAACCCTTGAGATTTTTATTTCCTACTGTTACGTACTTTACCTTTTTGTAATCTGTATTTTGGAGAAACCTCCAAATTTGTAAACATGAAACAAACACGTTCTTTTTTTTTGGTATCAGGAATCGAACTCAGGACCTTGTGCTTGCCGGGAAGGCACATTCTTTTTATCATCTGCCTAGTTCATCATATTTGTGTTTCATATTTCTAATTTATTTAGTCCATAATTGACTGACATGTCATTTCCATTTTTCCCATTACAAATAATGATGAGATAAATAGCCTTTTATAAAAATTTTATTAATTTGCAAATTCATAATGCAAAGAAGCTCAAAACTATGACCCATAATAAAAAAAAATCAATTAATTTAAACATTCCAGAACTGGTATTGATATTAAATTTAGTAGATAAGGAAAATAAAATAGTCATAACTGTATCCCAGATGTTCAAATAACTAAAGATTGAGCATATTAAATAGAGGCATATAATATGTAATAAGGCCCAAATCAAACATCTAGAATCTCTGAGGTGAAATGTACTTTGTATAGGAACAGCATCAGATAATACTTTGCAGAAATAGTGATTTCAAAGATAAAGCAATAGAATCTAACCTACATAAAACGTAGATAAAAAGCTAATACGTAAAGTAGCCAAGAGGTGACATCACTACTGCTTCTACAGGTATTAAAAGCATAATGAGAAACTATGAACAACTTTATGGCAATAAATTTGACAACTTAGATGAAATGGGAAAATTTCTTTAAAAACACAATTATAGAAACTCACTCAAGATGAAATATATATCCTATACCTATTACATAAATTGAATTTGTAGTGAAAAATGTTAAAACTCTCATACCAGATGCATCCACTGGTGTATTCTCCCAATTATAAAAGGAACAATAATTCTCTAAATATTTTTTCAGAAAACTTAAGAGGATATAATGCGTCATTACTGATTCTTTGAGACAGCATTACCTTCATATCACAACTCAAGTGAAAACATTGTAAGAAAACAAGTGATCAATATTCTTCATGAATATAGATGCCAAAAAAATCCTGACAAAATTTTAGCAATGAGAATTCATCAGTACACACAAAACGGTTTATCCAAGTGGGATTTATCCCAGGAATGCCAGGTTGGTTTAACATTTATAAATCTACTGATGTAATTTATCCTATTAACAATATAATAGAAGACTGTTAAGCAAATGCCTTCTGTTACCTATTATCAGAAGTAGTCTGAGCATTTCTGCCCACTGTGTCTCGGTATTGGTGTCACCAAGGAACACACAGTGTAGCCAAGTGTTGGATGGAACAATGCTTTACTCACACAGAGTAGAAACGAACACGATCAGTCTCAGTAGTGGCATCCATCCCATGGCCAGTGAGTTTCTCCTGACAGCTGATGCAGGGCAGTTGGCCAGTACCAACCCTTCTTGTGCTGAGCAGAAAGACCCCATCCATGCACTGCTTAGTGAGGACAGATATAGTGTGGGCCTGGCTGAGTGCCGGTGATGCACACACTTGAGCAGAACGTCGGAGCGCACGTGAACACATGCACACAGGCTGTAAGGACTCTTCATATTTGGTTAAGGATGTGTTCTAGGCTGAGAAGGGTTGAAAGACTCCACACCAGGAAACTGCATTTTCCAGCAGAGACAACCATTTGATCATCTCAGTAGGTGCAGAAAAAACATTAACAGTTAAAATCCAAAATCCAGGGCCGGTGAGATGGCTCAGCGGCATAAGCGCCTGCCTTGCAAGCGTGAGGGCCCGAGTTCGACTCCCGGATCCCACATATGAAAAAGGGGCCGGTGATATCGCTCAGCGGCACGGGTGCCTGTTGGCGCGCGAGGTCCTGAGGTCGTCCCCCCGGTACCCACAAAAAAAAAAAAAAAAAAATCCAAAATCCATTCCTGATTTGAACTCCCAGCAAAACTAGGAATAAAAAGAAACTTCTTAGATGTGATAAAAGGCATTTGTGAAAGATCTATAGTTAACATTCTTGACGGTGAGAGTCATGTTTCTCCTTAAGGTGAGAAATGGCAAATGCTTACTTTCGTTGCTTCTATTCAGCATTATATGGAATGTCTAGATAGAGCAACAAGGCAAGGAAAAATAAGGCACCTGGATTGTGGAGGAAGAAGCAATATTGTCTTTATTTGCCAATTACATAACTACTTCTGTAGAAAATCTGATGTAATCTACATAAAAGCTCTGAGAATTCAGAAGTAAGTTTGAGATTATTGCATGGTACAAGATCAATACTTGAAAATTAGTTGATTTCCAGAATCTAAGAGTGAACAATCCAATTGAAACACAAAACAAATTAACGTCAAAATGTTAAATACTTGGGAACAAATCTGACAGGATATGCTTGTACATTGAAAACTATAACATGTTCCTAAGAGAAATTGCAGAAGACGTAAAGAAGATTCAATGTTGTTTAGGTATTGATTATCCCCACATTGATCTATAGATTCAACACAATCCCAAACAAATCACAGCACTAATTTTTGGAGATGCACAGCAGATTCTATAATTCTTATGGAAGTACAGGGACCTAAGATTGGTAAAGCATCTTTATAAAGAACAAAAACAGAGAGATAATACTAGTATATGGTTTTTTATTACTATAATGAAATGCCATAGGCAGGCTAACATTATAAAGAAAAGAGGTTTATTTGGGTTTAAAGTTTTGAAGGTTCAGAGTCTCAGGTAGGGTGGGCCCCATTGGTTTGCCATCTGGAGATTGTCTCCTTCGTGGCAGAGTCCCAAGGCGACAAAGTGCATAACATGGCAAGAGACAGGGTGTGGGTATGTGTCTGTGTGTCTAGTCTCTGTTTCTCTTCAGATAAAGCCATCAGGATTCAGTCATTAGAGGTGGCTGCACCCTAGCATCCTTACCTAAACCTGATCACTCCCCAGAGGGCTCACCTCTGAACATCACGGTCAGATCGAATTTCTGCCCTCCTAATACCATTATCATGTAGCTTTGGGGATTAGTTTGGGGCACAAACTGTAATCAGCCATGGGGCTCATTTCATCTAAATATTTCTTGGCTTGCAGGGTTTTCTGTCTTTCATTGTGTGATGTCCATTGATGGCAATTGTTTCATTTCCTTTTTCTTGTTTTTATTTAGCGGTTATACCACTAACTGATTCAGTAATTATAAAATCACAATAATGATGACAGCTTAGTGTACAGGTAGACATATCAAAGGAGTAGAATAGAAAGTCCAGAAATGCTGTAGATCCATACGTATATGGACAGTTATTGCCAACAAAAGTGCAGTGGTGATTCAGAGGAGAAAAGGTAGCTGTTTCAAGACATGATGGTGGAGTTTTTGGATAGCTATATGTAAAAATTAAATTTCCATCTATATTAGGATTCTCTAGAGAAAGAGAATCAATAGAAAATACATGTATAATTATGCATGGGGATTTATTAGGTAGGTTTACAGGATTAGAGGCAGGCGAGTCCACAGTGGCTGCCTATGTGCTGGAGAGCCAGAGGTCCAGATGTTCAGCCCAAGCAGATGGAAGCCATAGAAGAAGAGGGATCAAGGATGTGGCACCAGTCCAAGGCCTAAGGCTTAGAAGCTCACTGGAGAGTCACTGGCGCAAGTGTATGTTGGAAGGCTGAATAATCTGGAGACCCATGTCCAAAGGGAGCAGTAGCAAAAGGGGCAACCGCTTAGGAAGACTGGAGCTCTTCAGAATGAGCACCCTTCCTTCTTTCCCTTTTTATTCCATGCAGGCTATAAGCCTATTGGTTGGTGCCACCCATAACTGGGGTGGGTCTTTCCCCCTCAGTTTGCTGGCCGACATGCCAGTCATCTATACACACACCCAAAACCGTGCTTTACTGATCTGCTAGTTGACATATGATTAACAGACACATGATCCACACTCCTCCTGCAGATCTAGCTGCCTTGGTCTCTTGGGACAATCAACACCATCCCATCAGGTCAGGGAGCTGTGCTTCACCTGGGTCACCCTCCCTGACTGGAGCTTGGACACTTTCCCAAGGCAGGAAGATGGCCAGCCGTGGGGCTCATTTCATCTAAATATTTCTTGGCTCTCAGGGTTTTCTGTCCTTCATTGTCTGATATCCACTGTCTTGGCAATTATTGCTTCATTTCTTTTTCTTGTTTTTATTTAGGAAGGTAACTGTTCTCTATTGCTCCTCTATGGGCAGAAGTAGAAGTTTTAGTCTTGCTGTCTAAAAGGAATGACTTCTGTCTGCTCTCTGGAACGGTATATATACTATTGAAACTTGAACCTTAGAGGTCGAAGAGAATTCACCTGGAAAACGTCAGGACTGCCACTTTTTTCCAGAAAGAGGCTGTTGGATATCAATTTTGGTAATTCAGTTTTCTCCATAAGGTATCTAATTCACCTGTGTTTTCAAATTTACTTAGAGAGCTATTGACACAGGTAAGACTTTTAACTCTTTAATGCCTTCTGTATCTGTGGTAATTTACCTATTTTAATTTCTGTTTTTTTCTTTCCTTCCTTTAAAAACTTTTGCCCAAATCGGTGCTTTATTTTTCCATTTTTTTTTTTTTTTTTTTTTTTTTTTTGTGGGTACCGGGGGGTCGACCTCAGGACCTCGCGCGCCAGCAGGCGCCCGTGCCGCTGAGCAATATCACCGGCCCCTTTTTTGTATGTGGGTTCCGGGAGTCGAACTCGGGCCCTCACGCTTGCAAGGCAGGCGCTTAAACCGCTGAGCCATCTCACCGGCCCTGCTGAGCCATTCTATTTTTCTTAAAACAGTAGCTCTTGCATGTATTTATCAATTGTTCTAAATCTTTTCTGTAATTTTTTAATTCATGCTTTTATTTTTATTATTTTCTTCCTTCAACTTTGCCTTTGCTTGCTTCATTATTTTTTCTAACTTCCTGAATCAAAACCTTAATTAATTCATTTATATGCTTTTTTGTTTAGTAGGGATGTATTTCAGATAGCAAAATATACATAGTATAAGCAAGTGCTGAAACAAATAATTTTCCCAGAAATTATGATTTGACCAAAGTGGCATTCAGATTTGGCATGATTAAATGTATGTGTAAGATTTATTCTTCTAGGGTTTCTAGGATAAAGAATCTGTAATTAAATAAAACTAACATATAATGTGCGTAACTTCAGTTGATAATATATCTAAAGTGATATTTGTTGTTATAAAAATTGAGAAAAATCTATGCAGTTTTTTTGTGTTTAAGTGATCTTTAGTTACTTTGGAGCAGAATTACTGAAAACATTTTTGCCTAGTACTGGGGATTGAACAAGGGCCTTTGCACTGAGCTGTATTTCTAGCTCTTTTTTATTTTTTTAGACAAGGTCTTGCTAAGTTGCCCAGGCTGGGCTTGAACTTGCCATCCTCCTGCCTCATCCTCTCAGAGCGCTGGGATTATAGATATGTGCCAACATGCTCAGGGCTTCTGGTGGTTTGCTGGTATAAAGGAGCATCATCCTAATCTTGTCTTCGTACGGTGTCCACTCTGTTTAATGGTCACTCTTGATTGTGAGCTGCACTGAATTGGGAAAAGCCCAGGAAATTAGGCACTTCTGGGCATGTCTCTGAGGATGTTTCCAGAAATGATTTTGGGATGGTAAATTCATGAGGGAGACCACCCCTGAATGCAGTTGGCACCATCTAATAGGGTGGAAGCTGGGATGAAACAAAAGAGAAAGAAGCCTGTACCCAGTAGCACAGGCTCTCTGGCTTTCTTCTTGTTCTTTCTGCTCCTTGGCTGCCATGGGTTGAGCAGCTTTCTGCCACTGTGCCCTGCCACCATGATGTTTCTGCTTTATCACAGGCCCAAAGCAATGGAACTGGGTGACTGTGGACTGAAACCTCTGAAACCATGAGCCAAACTAAACCTCTCCTCTTTTGACTTCCTCGGAAAGGTGGCAGTTACAGAAAGATGAATAACAAACACACCCTATGTACATCTGCAAAGATTTTCCTTTTTTTGAGGATAACAGTTATATTGGATTAGGGGCTCCTCTTACTCTGGTGTGACCTCATCTGAACTAATTACATCTGCAATGACCCTATTTGTAAGTAAGGTCACATTCTGAGGTAACAAGGATTGGGATTTCAACATGAGAATTTTTTGGTGGAGAGGGACACATTTCAATGCCAAATACCTGAGGCTCAGAGTTAAGAGACAGCTACTGGGGTACATCAGAGTGGCTTTCCTTCAAGGCCTCTTTTCAGGATGGGCTCTGGAAATAAAGTTATCACCAGTGAGAACATTGATAGGTGAACAGGATGTGGAGAGCCCAGGTTAAGGAAGGGAGAAGGAAGACATTAGTCCTTAGTCTGCAGGTATAAACACTGCTGCACGCTCTGATCTGATGTTCCCAAGGGCAAACTTGTGCCCCAAATCATGTTGTGTCCTTCCCAGGGATAATTGCTGGAGAATGTATCCTATGCTGGTGCAGGTTCAGAGTTCTCATAGCTAAGGGTGACATGGGAAGTGGGTTTGCAACATTAGTGACCTATGACCAAGGTAGTTCAGATGAAGCTGTTCAGGGAAACTTGAGGACCATTTCCCCCAGATATTTCTGGATCCCTGTAACTCTTGGGATTCTATGAGCATTTGGTGCACAAATCCCTGCCATTTATAGAATCACCCCAGCCCCATCCCTTATGGAATCTTGGGGGAAATTCTTTCCTTCCACCTCCCAAAGCCAGGTCCTGGTTCTTCTGTGCTCCACAGCTGCAGCTCTTTTACTGAGAGTTGCTGGGCAGCTTTGATTGTGGGTCTTGGAAGGAGCACTATTCATAATAGACGCCAAGGAGCCCAGACTCAGGACATGCCCACTCGCTGACTTGGAAGGAGGACAGTGTCCTCCCGTCGTTCCAGACTCCTATAGAAGGAAGAAAAAAAATCCACAAATTAATATCTCAATACATTATTCTGACACATTTGTTTACCCATTAAACCTTGGAACTGTTTATCTTCCTTTTAAATTACTCCTGAGTTCCTTAGAGCAGAGTGTTTGTCTTCTAAGATTTATCATCATGAAATTACTTGTCGCTGCTCCTCCAGAAATGTCAGGCTTCTGAGTCCATAAGTGGAGCACAACAGTAGACCAACTTTCCTTCACGGGGTTGTGGAACTCCATCATTGGGAGTAAGTGGAAATGCTCATTAGTAAACACAGAGAATAGACAGGCACTTAAAACATTAAAAGACTTTCAGCAGTGAGAACTTTCAATAGAGTGCTTTTAAGGAAAATACAAAGGGATGTTGAGTTTCTACACCCCCCCTTTTCCTGTAAAATAGCAGACAACATAGCCAATGATACCAACATACATATCATTCAGAATCCAGAGTAAATCCCAAATCCTCCTCCCTCGGATTCTAGATGTGTGTTTATAATGAGCGGGGCACCATGAACAATTGTGTGGACCCCTGGGCCAGTGGGACTTGTCTGCCCAGTGGAATGGACACCGTTTTCTAGTTCTCCAGTGCTGGCTGGGTAAGGAGAGATGTAGAACAGGGCAGCCCAGTGAGTGTCTGAGTGTGTGAATTTACATTTGTGTGTTCAGTGGGGCCATGTGCTTTTTACGTTGGTGTCAGTGTTCATTTCTTCTTCTTGGAGGGTGAAATTGGAGAGAGCTGGACAGTGTCTCACTGAGCACAGTGCCAAAGGTACTCAATTGGTTAGACCACTTTTCATACCACTATGGTGGCCCCAAGTGGGATGGGTGTGCCATGTAAATACAGCAGCTCTTCCCGGTAGGGCAGTGACAATCTGTTGATTGATGGCAGAGCCATAGGTGGCCATGCCTCATCCTCATCTCTAGTGCACACGGCCAGCCTTCTTGTTGACTTTTTCCATTCTTCCTCTGCATTCCTTCTCTTACCAGCCCTCCATTCATCTCCTTCTCTAGTCTTCAGCAGTGTGATACAAACTGTCTGAGAAAAGCTGAGATTGGAGATGAAGCAGGAAAAATACATGGAATTTCTTGATTTAATATGATGAGTCATTTAAAGGTATCACTGGTGGGCTTTCAGAGCTGCAGGTCAGAGTATAGTACTTATTTTCAGTTTGTGCTGTTCCCTAACTTTGGGAACTCTTTTCTTTTCTTTTTTTTTTTTTTTTTAAATTTTAAAGAGAAGAAAAAACAAAACAAATCAAAAAAAGAACAAATTTTCAAAACAACATAATATGAGGGTAACAATGGTTAATGCATTACATATTATTATCTTTAAGTTAGTTATTCAGGATACCAGACATTAGCATTCAATTGTTCAAACATTATTGGCACAAACCTTACTCTTCAATGAACTAAGAAAAATTGGTAGTGTATCTATCTTAACCTTCTTATATATATATACAATTTTTTTCCCTTTCCCTTCTTTCTTTTCCCTATTCCAGTCTGTCTTTCCTTTTGACCAGTTTCTTTTTGATTCACCGTGTCTATTGTACATTTTGGATCTTATTTACTCTTTCAGTTTCTCATACTAGAGAGACAATATGATGCTTACACATGTGCATCCGGTTTATTTCACTTATGAGTATTTTCTCGAGTTGCATCCATTACCTATAAAAGTCTCCAGTTTATCCTTCTTTATGGCTGAATAGTACTCCATTGTATAAAAATACCACATCTTTCTTATCCATTCCTCAGTTGATGGGCATTTGGGTTGTTTCCAAGATCTGGCTATTACAAATTGTGCTGCTATAAACATGGGTGCACATATATTGCTGTGGTACGATGTTTTTAATTCTTCTGTGAAGATGCCCAGAAGGGGAATAGCTGGGTCAAATGGGACCTCCAACCCTAGTTTTTTGAGGAATCTCCACACTGACTTCCACAGTGGCTGTACCAGTCGACACTCCCACCAACAGTGAAGAAGGGGGAACTCTTTTCTTTTTGCTACCAAGTTCCCTCTGTGTGTCCATCAGGGTTCACTTATAAATGGCACTGCCTCAGAAGAGCTTTCCTGGAAAAATCACCCATTCAGAAGGACTCACATTCTTTCCTAATATTTTCTTTTATTCTTCAGAGCACTTATCTCTATTAGGAAGTAAATGTTTATTTGTGCTTATCATTTGCTACCACCATGTAAGCTCCACCATATAAGAGGCTGTTTCTGTTCCCTTTATGAAAAGAGCCCCAGCTCCTAGCCCAGCCCTGGATACAAAGTTGAGACTTGGTAACTTCTAAAATACACACAGTAATTGCTATAGTGGGGTAAGGAGATGTTGAACATGTTAGGAAATGGGGAAACTACTTAGAACAACATATATTTTCAGAATTTGATTGTCTTGTAATTCCTTACTGTTATTTTAGGACTTAATAATTTAAATATTAGGTTAGTGGTCTCATTTTCTTCTTTTCATACCGGGTGTCCTTTCTTTTGCAAAGGTGTCACTTCTATGATGTGAGGTTATCGTACCATTTCTGTAGCTACTAAATTAGCAGTCATATTCACCTGTGACATTAGAACTAACCGCTCTGCATAGTGCCTGTAGTAGATGCCTTAGTGTTTGTTGACTGAACCACCGGGCAAGTGAAAAGCAAAACAACTGGCTTTTGCCCGGGACCAGAGCCTCATATCCAATAACCACTGCTGCTCCTGCTAAATATCTTGTCCCCTGGACCTTGGGCCTTGCCCTTGAGACAATGGGTGTAGATTAACTGTGTTTATTTCTCTGGCTCTTCCAGCCAGTTCCGTCCATGTTAGTTCACATTCTCTCTGCTGAATCCCCCCCATTGACACTCAGGTGACCTCCAGTGTGTTACATCCCTAGAAGATTTTCAGTCTCTCACATACTCAGCAACGCTGAAAATGGAGAGTGTAGTACACGTCATGGCTTTGGCTAACATGAAGAGATCATTATTTTCAGGTGCTGTGCTAAACACTTGAATTGTCTCAATCCTCACACAGTATTTTGAGGTGGATGCTATTACCTGCAATTTAAAGATCAAAACATGGAGTTTAGAAAGCCTAAGTCAGTGATGGCAAACCTTTTAGAGCTTTCAGTGATACAAACAGCCCGCTGTGGCACCTGTGCCATAGGTTCACCCCCACAGCCTAAGTAATTGTCCAGGATCACACAACTTTCTAGAAACAAAGGTTTTTCTAAAAATCAAATAAAATTATATATTAAGATCTAACAGAGTGCAACAAGTGTTTAATATGTGTTACCTATTATTTACATGCCCTCTCCCACTGAGATACTGACTGTAATGTCCCTTGGGACCTGGTGTCTAGCTACCACATATATGTTCACTCAGAAAACACTACTGATCTTTTTAGTGTGTGGCAGGCACTGCTCCGGGTGTTTCGAATATAATAAAGAACAAAATAAACCCTGCCCTCATGGAGTTACATTATAGAAGAGTTACATTATAGAAGAAGAGTTAAATAACAAAGAGGTGTATACTATCTATCCCACAAAAAAGAGCTGTTAAAAAAAGCAGGGCAAGAGGCTGACCAGTGATAGGAGATCTAAGAGGGCCATAGAAAGTTCTTGGGGGAGGGAGAATGTGAGCAGAGACTGCGCTGTGTTGAGGGAGGAGTCATGCAAATATGTGAGGTGGGGGAGGAGTCATGCAGATATGTGCAGTGGGGAGGTGTGGGGGAGGGGTCATGCAAATATATGTGGTAGGGAGGGGTCATATAGCTATGTGTTGTGGGGGAAGAGTTTTGCAGATAAATTTCAGGGGAGTCATACATATAGGTCAGGGAGGGAGAGTCCAGGCAAAGGAAAAGCAACTACGAAGGCCCCGAAATGGAAATGCTCTTGGCAAGCTCAAGGAATAGGGCAGAGGCCACAGTGGCTGGTGCTTAGAGAGGCGGGTGAGCCCAGATCAGGCAGAGCCTAGTCGGTGTCCTGAAGAACCCTGGTCTGTATGCTAAACATAATGGGAGACTGTGGAGCAAGAGACAGACATGGCCTGACCTCTGACAGGAGCCACCTGGCTGCACTGCAGGATATGGAGGGAAGGCAGCAAAGTACAGGGGCAGGGGTACCAGTGATAACAGTGCTGTTTCAGTAGTTTAGGTTGAGAGATGATGGCGGATTCAATTATAGATGTGTTGTGGACCTGTGCAAAGGGATTGGATATAGGAGATATTTAGAAAATAGGATTTGCTTGTTAGTTCTGTTTTATACTTTGCCGTATATTTTATACAGCTATAATATAGACCTTGATCACCCATAATCATGCAAAAACAGAACATGTAGAAATTAAAAACCTATAAAAATTGTATTTCCTGGATATTATATGTATGGGTGTGGCTAGCAAGCCAGATGGATGGATACATACTAATGATACTTACTGGTAATAATTATTCTGGGAGTACCATGTGTCATTAGACACTGAGTTAAGCTTTGAATATGATTTATTACCTTGTTTAATGATCAGAAACCTGTGTGTTAGTATGTGAATATCATCGTTTTGCAGAAAAGGACTAGAATTATAGTAACCTGCCTAAGGTCCCACTGTGAGCAGAGAAAGGGCTAGAATGCCAATCACATAGGCGTGATTTCTGGAGTGAGTCTCAGGATTTTTTTTTTTTTTTTTTTGGTGGGTACTGGGGGTCGAACTCAGTACCTCGTGCTTGCCAGGCAGGTGCTTATGCCACTGAGCTATCTCACCGGCCTGAGTCTCAGGATTAAATTGCTGTGAGTTTAGCCTTTTTACATAAGCCAAGAGTAGTTTCAAAACAGATTGATGTTTCCACTAGTGCCTTAATTCCTAGGAAACTCAAGCAATGCTGCCCTCATGATGTGATTATTGTTGTTGAATTTTAATATGTGTTTATGAAAAAATACTTGTGGGAATTAGGCCAGTATTTAATTTTTAAAATCAGACATGCAGGTGTACTCCATCTCCCTTTCTGCCTTGTTGTGCCAGGGTGCCAGTGCCTGCCAGAACAGGATGGGTAAGAAAAGCTCCTGGAGATGCAAGAACACAGATAAGGACCTCACAAATGATTAAGCATAGGTCAGAGCAAACTAAGTTGGAGATTGCCCAGAGCTTTTGAAAGTGCTCTAAGCATTTGTAATCTTAAGTGTCATGGGCGTGAAAGAACTTGAGAATACTACCTGCATCGAGGCCAGCGAAGCAACTATTCCCCAGAGTGTTTGGGTCTGAGATCTCTGTATTTGCTGAGCCAATATTTGCAGTAAGAATTGGACAATAATTATGGAACAATTTCTAGGTAATGTGGGGGTTGGGGGGTGTGGTCTTCTGGGCAGCATTCTGCCTGAGACTGCTTCCCCTGCTACCTAAACCTCCGCTAGGGGAGGATCAAGCAGAGTAGGAAGTGTCAGGGGGCAGTACATGGTAGAAGGAGCAGTACAGTGTTTGGAGCTATGCAAAAGAAACTGAAACAAAAATAACCATGGAAATAGCATTAGGTACCAGTGCAGCCTGAGATTCTCTGCGTTTATCAAATGGCTCTGACTCAGGGAAACCACTTGGGGTGAGACCGGAAAGGATTCAGAAAAGGCAGAACCAAATGGAAAAAAAGAAAGGGACCCAATTCAGAATTGGCAAAAATCTGACAAAAGTATAACTGAGGAGGGAGTGACAATTAAATCATGCTTGTTATATCTGCATGTCGTGTGTATAGTCTTGTATATATAAACAAACACAAAAGTGCATGTTTAAGTTTACTCTGAAGTGAATCTGTATATAGTCCCTTCAAAATATTTTGAGTCTTCCCATGACCCTGTTCACTTTATCCATCCATCCATCCATCCAGTTCCTCAATGTTCCAGCCACTCTGCTGGGCACTGAGTGCATAAAGATCCCACAGTACAGTGCCTTGTGGAAAGGAGCTCACAGTAAGTCTTTTGGACAGTCAGTTATAGAGCAGTAATGAGGGTAAGCAGAGGGCTTTATGATAATGGGTTCTATTATGGATTGAATTGTGTTCTTCCAAAAAGTCAGCTGTTGAAATATTAATCCCCAGTACCTCAGAATGTGGACTTCTTTGGCAGTAGGGTCTTTTAGGGGGTAATCTGTTATAGTTTAGGTCTAAAATTCCCCCCAAAAGTCTTGTATTTGGAAGCGGGGTCTGATCAGAGAGGGCAGGTCACTAAGGCATGACCTGGAATGGTATATTCTTGTCCCTGTGGCTTCTTCCTTCTCTTTCTCTGCTTTCTGGCCACCATTAGGTGAACATCTTTCCTCTATGGCATCTTTCCTGACCTGTAATTTGTGCCTTGGAGCCAGCTGACTATGGACTGAATCCACTGAAACTGTGAGCCAAAATCAACCTCTCCTTATTTAAGCAGATATTGGTATTTTGTCCCAGTTATGGGAAAATGACTAATATATAACCCAGTATAACTGATGTCCTTATGAAAAGGGGAACTTTGAAAATAGACAAACACATAGTGATAGTTAATTGTAGTGTCTTGAATAAGAAATGCCTAGCAGATTTGTCTACCACAGTTCTGGGTGTGTCTGGATGATTGAGTTACAGAAGAGGGAAGACCCATCCTGGGTGTGGGTGGTACCAACAAATAGGCTTGCAGCCTGGACGGAATAAAAAGAGAAAGAAGAAAAAAGTCTTGCTTCTGCTGCTTCAGAGGAGCTCCAGTCTTTGCCTTTGCCTTTGGGCATCTGTCTTCCAGCTTCCAGCACAGACTCTTCAGTCTTCCAGTGCAGACCCTTTGCTTCCTGATATGGGCTTGCACGGGACTCTGCAGTGAGCTCCAGGCCTTTGACTTTTAGTGGATCCTCTGGCCCTTTAGCACACAGATGACTCTTTTGCATTCCTCCACACTTGACTCTGCAGGTGGCCTTTGTAACCAATCTAGTGAACCCTAGTGATACACACACAGAAAAGACTGTGACAAGATGAAGACAGAGGTTGGAGGGATAGCTCTAGAAGCCATGGCCCTCCAAGGATCGCCAGCAATCCAGCAGAAGCTAGATGAGAGACAGAGAACAAATTCTTCCTCATGACCCTTACAAGGAGCGAACCCTGCCAAAACCTTGGTCTCAGACTTCCAGTCTCCAGAACTAGGAGACGGCACATTTCTGTTGTTTAAGCCGGAAAAACAGGGTCTCACAGTGCTGGTGAGGAGGATTAAGGCAGGTTTCCTGGAGGAGGTCAGTGTCAACCTAAATAATAGAGAGAGAGCGAGAGAGCGAGAGCGAGACAGAGAGGGAGGGAGGGAGGGAGAGGGGGGAAGGAGAAAGGGAGAGTGAGAGGGCAAGGATAAATGTGTTTATCTGGGAGCAGCACTGCAATGGGAGTATGTGTGCCATCATAAACTACATGAGTATTCAAAAAGGCTGAAGCAAGGGGAAGTTTTAAAAGGTAAAATGAAAGAACACGTAAGTTGTCTTGGTTCAATAATCCTTGGCCACAAGAATTAATAACAAGGGTATTCAAGGATCAATAATAAGGCTGGCACTAGTCCAAGGACAAACGGACAGTTACTGGACAGATGCCCTTGCAGAAGTATTTTCTGTGCAAGGTTGTGGTAGCCTTTGTGTAAGGTCTTTGGATAGTTGTTATTGTCCGGCATAAGCATGAGATCCCCTCCTCATAATCCTTCTGGAGTAAGTTATTTATTTGTTGTTAGGGTTCACAAAAGTGACTCTTTTATGTTGGCACCAGTGACTTAGTTTCACAAAATCGGTGCCTCGATGAGGACACGTTTTCTTTCATCATGAAGGAAGCACCATGTTTCTTGACTTTCAGGTTCTGTTGGGGGCTTGAAGTTAGAGCTCTGCTCTATCTGAGATTTCTCTCCTTCTAGGGAAAGCAATTCCTTCCCTGCACCATTACACCGAAGCTCCTGGAAGATGCTCAGTACAGAGGACATTTAAACATCATCCTGGCTCATAATCACACCCTGATTCTTGGACTTTCTTGCATCTTTGAATAGCCTCACAAAGGGAATAGTGCTAACAAAAAGGCTCCCTCAGCCATTTCGTTTCATAAAGTCTGTCTTAAAAAGGTAAGACGGGGGCCGGTGAGATGGCTCAGCGGCTTAAGCGCCTGCCTGGCAAGCGCGAGGGCCCGAGTTCGACTCCCGGAACCCACATACGAAAAAGGGGCCGGTGATATCGCTCAGCGGCACGGGTGCCTGCTGGCGCGCGAGTTCCTGAGGTCGACCCCCTGGTACCCACAAAAAAAAAAAAAAAAGGTAAGACGAACTTTCAGTAAAGGCCACCTGATGTTCCCTATTCTTCCTCCTCACAAGACTCAGTGCTCTTTTGTATAAATTTTCTACCTCTGGTTGATATTTCAAAGGACTCTTGTGAAAAAGAGATGCCATTCTGGGAACAGATGGCCAGAAACACAGGCAGATTATTCTGGCTAATTAGGAAGATTTGGGTCTTAGTGTCAGCTCACCTTTCATATAATCTTGAAAAATTCTTGTGCTTCTGGACCAGAGGTCAGGCTGTTCACCCCAGGAGGATCTTTAAACTGAAGAATATCTGTAACTTTTTTTTTTAATGCTCATTTAAAATTAACTGAAGTAAAATATTATATCTAGTTAGTAGTAAAGTAATGGTCTTTGCCTTCACATAATTGATTTAAAAATCATATTTGAATCATACATGAAATATCCTAGTTGTGAGTACCATCCATTTCTTCTGAGAATGGAAGCATTGGTTTATAATCCGGGTGGTCTTCTTGATTTTCTTGTTTAGAAAGTTACATTATTATGCACAGAAGTATCTATATAATAGTTGTCTTAGTAACTATTCTCGTTGCTGAGACAAAATACCAGATGCCCATAGTTAAAGGCGGAGAGGTTTATTTAGCTCACAGTTTGTAGTGTTTCAGTCCATATTTGGCCGGCTCAAAGGCAGGGTGGTGTGGCAGAGGGGCATCGCAGAGGAGAAGCAGTCAGAAGGCAGAAGGCAGCAAGGGAAGCAATAAGACTCAAGCAGCAACAGCAGCTTCTTTCTGCCCTTTTATACTCTATCTAGGCTACTGGGTTTAGGGTGGCGCCAAACCAGTTAGTGATTTAGTAATCACCCACCCCCTAATCCCAGCATCACGCGTTCTAGATCCAGCCACCTCTGAGAAGCCCCACCTTTGACTTCAGGAGGCTTTGGGAGGACATCTAGACTGAAGCCATGACAATGTCTACGTTCAGAAGAGTTTCACAGTCCACGTAATAGTCGCAGTTGAGAAAATTTAGTGACAAAAATTGTACAGCATATTTATACCTCATATACTTGCAGCACACCTCACTGCTATTTACACTTATCAGATACTTTTTGGGGTGGAGCCCAGGTGCTCAGCATCAGAGGAGAGTTGGTGCTATGGTTTGACTATGTCCCCTCCAAGAATCCACATTAAAATTTAGTCCCCCTGTGGTGGTACTAAGAGGCAGAGCCTTCTGGGAAGTGAATAAGTCACAAGGGATCTACCCTCACGCACAGGATTAGTGAGTTTATAGGAGACTGGGGGAACTGGCTGCCACCCCTGCTTGCTCCTCTGCCCTCTGCTGTGCGAGCGTGCCACCATGGAAGGTGCCGGTGGTGCAGCCCAAACCTGCCAGCACTTCATCTTGGACTCCCCAGCCTCCAGAACTGGGGAAAGTGAGTTTCTATTCTTTGTAAATTGCCCAGTCTCAGGTACACTAAAACCCTGGATTGCGAGTAACTTGTTCTGTGAGATGAGCAATTTCTAATAAATTGTAACTTGATAAGCAATGTGGGGCAATATGGGTAGTATGTGACACCAAATGTCACATGATCCAACTGAGCCAGTGGTTCTCTCTCTCTCTCACTGTGGGATTCTGGGTGATTGTCTCCCAACAGCAAGAGATTATGGAGGTCAGGTGTGGTAGTGCACACCTATAATCCCAGCACTTGGGAGGCTGAGGCAGGCGGATTGCTGTGAGTTTGAGGCCAGCCTGAACTACATAATGAGACCCTGTCTGAGAAACAAAAACAAAAACAAAAACCAAAGGTTATGGAGGAGATTTCATTTGCAGAGGAGAAGGAGGCTGAGGAATCTCTCACTTCAAATAAGATTAGAGAGATATGTGTAAAATATGGGAAACCGTGTAAAATTTTGTAGAAAACTTCAACCCAAATAAGGCTTTAGCAGTGCAAGTGATGAATCTGTTTAACAACAATGCAATGTCACATTTCTGTAAAATCCTCAAAAAGGAGGCAAAAGCAAATGTCATTGGATAGATTCCTTGTTAAAGTCCCACGAAAAGAAAAAGATTCCATTAGTGATAGTGAAAGTGGTCCTACAGTCTCTCCTCTCTCACACCAGTCATGCAGGTCTTTAAAGGTAAGTGCAGGTTAACTTGTTTATTTTTCTTTATATTTTGTATTTCATTATTTTGTATTATATTACAGTATTGTTATCATTTTTATATGAATATTTTTGGGCTGTGGAGTGAATCATCTGAGTTTCCATTATTTACAAGTGCTTTGCTTTACAAGCATGTTTCTGGGATGAGTTATGCTTGCAAACCAAGATTTTACTATTTTGTTATAGCAACATGAATGGACTAAGACTCAGTCTCTATTCCTGGAGAAGCACAAGTCCAGTGGGGGAGGGAGATGTGTCGATGTGGCAGATGCTGATAGGAATGGGAGTAGCGCTGAGGACTCAGAAATGCTTCTTGGAGGTCATCTTTAACCTGGAAGGATGGGCAAGAACTCTCCAAGCAAAGAAGGAAGGGAGGCACGTTCCAGTTGAAGGAAATCCTGGATAAAGGAAGACAAGAGTGTGAGGTGAGCAGCACACGGTGGCGTGGACAGAGGCTTAGAGCGAGCAGAGCACGATGCATGGGGACAGTGTCCGGCAGTGAGACTGGAGCAGTAGGTGGAGTTGGATGGGGGGAAAGTGTGCCATGAGTTGTTTGTTTCAGGAGCATGGATCAGATCTGTTACGGCCGCAGTGTGTGTGTGTGTGTATGTGTGTGTGTGTGTGTGTGTGTGTGTGTATCGACGCCATAGTGGAAGGACTGGGGAGGAAGACAGGAGAAGAGATGGAGGAAATGGTACAGGGTCTAGGCAAGTGTGCTGGAGGTATGATGGCAGGAGGGAGGGCGAAGAATGGGTCAGGAGATACAGGGCCAGCAACTTATGGACAGGGGTTTCCAGCAGGGTATGGGGAGGAGTCAAGGATGAGACATAGCCCGGGGGTGGTATCTACTGTGGATTGAATCGGGACTCCCCCTGTTCATGTGTTGAAGCTCTAACGCCCAGTTATGGCTTGTGTCTAGATGTCGTGCTCACAGGTGGGGCTTTTGGGAGGTGGCAGGATCATGGGTGTGTGATGCTGGGATTAGGGGTGTGTGATAACTAAATTGGTTTAGCATAACTCTGGGTGTGGGTAATGGAAGCCCCTCCCTGGGGCTTATAGTCTGGATGGAGTATAAATGGGCAGAAGGAAGGGAGGTTCACTTCTTGCTGCTTTTTGCCTGCCCTGCCATGGAGGGTTTCTCCTCTGCAGTACAACCCTGCCTTGAGCCAGCTAACTTCAGACGGATACTTCCACAGACTGTGAGTCGAAATAAACCTTACACCCTTTAACTTGTGGGTGTCAAGTGTTTTGTCCCAGCAGTGGGACAATAACTAAGATACCCTCAATGAGACTATGTTTGAAAAAATAGGGCCTTTACGAGGCAAGTAAGGTAAAACCAGGCATACATACGACCCTGACCTGACAGGATTAGTGCACTTAAAATAGACACCAGAAAGCCACTTGAACACAGTGAGGAGGTGGCTGTCTGCAATCCAGAAGGCTCCCCTCACCAGAAACCAGGTTGGTCAACACCCAGATCACAGGTTTCCAGCCTCCACAACTGTGAGAAGTGTCTTGTGCTTAAGGCCCCCAGTGCATAGTATTTTGTAATGGCAGACAGAGGTCATACAGAGTTTGGTACTGGGGAGGGAGGTGCTCTTGTACCAAATACCTAAAAATGTGACCGTGGCTTTGGAACTGGGTAGTGGGTGGAAGATGGAGGAGTTTTGAGCTGCAGTTTAGAAAAGCATAGATTTGTAGGACTAGAATATTAGCAGAAATATGTACAATAAAGGCCATTCTGGTGAGGCATTGGATGGAAATAAAGACCAGCAATTGGAAATGGAAATGATCCTTGTTGTGAAGTGGCCAAGAACTGAGGTAAATTGCGTTCTAGTGTTTGATGGAAGGTGGGACTTGTGAATGATGAAAGTAGACATTTAGCTGAGTAGAGTTCTAAGCAAAGTGTTGATGGAGGGGCTTGGTTCCTCACCTGGTAGGAGGGGAGAGATGAATTGATGAAGGAATTAGTAAGCAGAAAGAAACCAAAACTTAGGATTCAGAAATTTCTCACCCATTCATACTGCAAAGCGTGAGGAGGTGTTCCGGAGGAAACATTAAAGGTGGGGCCAGACAATCACTCCGTAAAGAGGGAACCGTGATGCTAACCAGTCATCGCTGTGGAAGCAGGAACAGCGATGGTGTCACACCAGCAGAGGTGCTGCAAGTTTGAACCAAGGGGGACAGAGAATGTGGGACAGAATGAAAAAAGCCTGTAATGAAGAAAACCCGTCAGACTTCCTGGACTCCCCAGGACGTGACCATAGAGCTGCTTGGCTGTGCACTGATGTGATTCTTCAATTAAAGGGAGGAATCCCTGAGATGATTCAAGTATTGTTAGTATCCTCTCTCCTCACAGGCCCAGGGGGAGGGTGGCTTCCTCCTTAGTTTTAGAGGGCAGAGCTCTGGCGGTGAGCCAGACAGGCCAGGGCCGCCCCACAGAGCTGTGGGGTGGTTGCTCCTGCATTAGTGGGCCTGGGAATGGGACACTGAGCCAGAGATTGCTCTTGAGTGTTAAAATTTCATGAAATTTGCCTGGCTAGGTTTCATTTGCCTGGACCCCTTCACCTCTTTCTTCTTAGCTATTTCTTCCTAAATCTCTCTTAGCCTGTCCTACCATTGTATTTTGGAAGCACATAACTTGTTTGGTTTCACAGATTAACAGCTGGAGAGAAATTCTGCCTCAGGATAAATTGTACCTAAGGTCTCAGCATATCTGATTTAGACAAGACTTTGGACTTTAGACTGCAGAGTTGATGCTGGAATAAATTAAGACTTTTCAAGCTGCTGAGAGGGAAAGAATGTATTTTGCATGAATTCTAGGGGACTGTAGCCAGAATATTATGGATGGACTTGTGTCCCTCAAATTCATATGAAGCCCTAGCCTCCACTGTGTCTATTTGGATGTGGGCCTTTAGAAGATAATTAAGATCTAATGGGGCTATAAGGGTGGGAGTCTGATCTGATTTGATCAAAGTTCTTATAAGAAAGGACTCCAGAGAGCTTGCTCTGTCTCTCTCTGCCATGTGAGGTCACAGTGAGATCGTCTTAAAGCCAGGAAGGGAGCTCTCACCAGAAGCCAAAGTGACAGCACCTTGATCTTGGACTTCACAGCCTGCAGAGCAGTGAGAAAACACACTTCTGCTAAGTCACCAGTGTGTGGTATTTTATTAAGCCAGCTGGGGCTCACTAAGACAGAGCCATGAACTCATATAAAGAAGATAAGGGTGTTTTGTTGCTGTTTTATTCTATTTATTTGTTTTCAGCTTGTGTCTGGCTATGTCATGTGAGAAGCTGATGGGCAGTCATGAAGAGAGGTCCAGCAGGAAGAGGAGCAGTGGGGAGCAGCAGGGCAGGACAGTGTTTGGGGGTTCCATGCAGATATGAAGCTGAAGGGGCGGGTGCAGGGACTGTCCCCGGAAGAATCTGGAATAAATTAGAGAAGAAGGCTCAGGAGAGAAGCTGGGAGTCCAGACACTTACAGGCAAGGAGGGGCAGAGAGTCAGGAGAGAAAGCTTCTAACTCTAGTGTTGGCGGAGTTGGAGTCAAGGCTGTAGGCGGAGGTGTGTGAATGAGTGTGTGTTTTTGTGTCTGACTACATATGCATGAATATGTATGAGTGTATGTAAATATGTATACAGGTGTGTTTGGGTGTGAGTGTATGAGTGTGTGTGTGTGTGTGTGTGTGTGTGTATAGGTCATGAATATACAATACGATTCCAGAGGTCTGTATTCTGTGAAAAGATCAGAAGTAATAATGGCAGATTTTGTTATGTTGTTTTATGTTATCTTTGATTTTTACCACAATTAAAAACAACAAAGACAAAACAAACCTACCCACAAAGTCAATGATTGTAGCTGCCCTTCTTCCACGTTTAGACTGCAGTAAGATTTCGAGGAGACGTTTGTGTTTTCTCCTCCTCACCCTCTGCCTCACGCTCACACACACCCTCCCTGGCACGCATGTGTGAGTCCTTCAGTCTTGGAGGTTGGTAGTGCAGTGGGATGTGATGTGTGTCGTGGCTTCAAATTGGTCCCTAGTTGAAGCTAAAAGAAAATATGTCCTAGAATGTTTTCTGAAACTTCAAAATAATGTATTAATTTAGGAAAAAAGTGATTCATATGTGACCTTGTATAATATTTGACTTTTTAAATGCCACACATAGCATTTATCTGGTTTTTAGCCTTGCTGGGAAATGTTGTATCCAGCAAGGATAAAAAGACTTCCAGCTGGGATAACTATCCTGTAATTAGTGATGCGTTTTAAAAAAGAAAAACCAGAAATTATTGTAGACAGTTGATGTAAAAATCTCCACATTTCTAGAGCATGTGTTACAAACATGACAGGTTGAGTCTTATAGATGAAATGTTAAGTGCACGCGTGCGTGCGCGCGTGCGCGCACACACACACACACACACACACACACACACACACACACATCCTGCTGGGGCATTTGAAGAAGTCAGTTTCCTTTCTGCTGCTTTCAGTTGAATTCTCTGGAAGTCAGACCTGAGTCTTATGAATTTCTGTCCACAGTCCATGATGATGTTTATCGTAGTGTTGTGATACAACCGGAAGCATAGTAAGAATTCTCTACTGAGAGACCAAGCGACACGTCTGTTGTCTGTCCTGCCTTTCTTCACCAGCAACTCAGCCTTTCCTTCCTCAGGGCTTCCAGAACATTCAGCCGCACCCTTCTTTCTGCACATTCTACGTTGTGCTGTACTTATGAGTTTGAGTGCTATTTTCTCTGTTAGACTGCGGGCAGACGCACCAGTGGTTGGAGTGCTGGACAGTGGTTCTCTGCGGGATTACTTGGGGAGATTTAAAAAATGCCCGTCAGTGGGTCTCTGGATGGATTCTGATCTTCTGAGAACCAGATGCCCAAACAGGACTGGGTAGCAAGAGACTGACTTCGAGAAGAGCCAGGCGGCAGGGAGAGCGGCACACCCGATCGCAGCCGGGTCTGTGCCTGGGGAAGGAAGGAGAGGCGGGAGAAGGAGGCTTGGGTAGGATGACTGCAGACTGAGTGCTGTTCCGAGGTCTCGTGGGCCGGGCTGAGGAGAAGTCCCCCCCAACCCTCAGCAGAAGTTTCTACCAGGAGATTCCTGTCTCAGCAGGAAGGAGCCAGCACGAGTACTCCCCGGTGCTCGTGCTCAGCCATTGCCTCTGCGTGCGTGCATGTGTGTGTGTGTGTGTGTGTGTGCGCGCGCGCGCGCGCGCGTGCCTGCGCCATCCAGTGACCAACTGTCCCTGTGTGTCTGGGACTGAAGATGTTACCAGGATCTGAGACTTTCATTGCTGAAATCAAACACCTGGGCAACGCGGGGTGAATTGGTTACTCTAGTGTGGGCTCTGCACAAATGCCACGTGGGACCCAAAGGCAGCTGGGGCCACCAGACCATTTCCCCGGGAGGTTCTTTGGGAGGAGACCTGAATGACGCCCTTCCTAGCCGCCACCGTCCTGTGGGTCCTTCTGACACTGAGCAGTTTTCCAGCTCCCCCGAGCCTGCCATGTGTCCAGTTCAGTTCAGTTCCCAGCTCTGTCTCCCTGGAGGTAGCATCTGATGCGCAAGTTCAAGGGCTCCGTCCCAGGAGACGGCTCCCACCTCCCATGCCAGCTGGGGCTTTCTCGGTGGGTGAGAAGAAGTGAGGGAGAGGCAGGTACTGTGCTGAGGGGTTTGGTAGGGAGGTGCCGTGTGCTTGGGCCCTACAGCCAGGGAAGAGTCAAGTGCCGTGATCAGGGCCTGAACTCAGACTGCCCATGTCTTCAGCATAAATGGGCCATTCTTTTTTTTTTTTTTTTTTTTTTTTGTACTGGGAACTGAACCTAGGGTCTTTGCACTTAACTACTTTCCCAGCCCACCTACCCCCTTTTAAATTTTTAATTTTGAGACAGGGTCTCCCTAAATTGCCCCATACTCAAACTTGCCACCTTCCTGCTTCAGCCTCCCTCCGTCAGTGCTGGGGTTATAGGTTTTTGCCACTGTGCCTGGTTCTGATTTTTTTTTTTCCCCTGGCAGTACTGGGGATTGAACCCAGAGCCTTTGCACTGAGCTACATCCCTAGTCTTTTTTCTAGCTTTTATTTTGAGACAGAGACTTGCTATGTTGCTAAGTTGTCCAGGCTGGGCTCGAACTTGTGCTCTTCCTGCCTCAACCTCCTGGGGTCTGGGATCACAGGCGTGCATCACCACACCTGGCTAGCACAAATAGTTCTAAATGGGGAAGAGGCAGGTGCTGGAGCCTGAGTCTTGATTTCACACTCTAAGTCATTGGTGCCCAGGAGGCTTATTTGGTCAGACACACCCAGGTTTCTGATTGCATAATCATAGGATGGAAGCTGCTCAGGACTCACGATGCGTCCACACTTCTCTGCTGCTGCTGCAGTTTGCATCTGAACTTTGGGCTCCGGGAGGTTCCCAAGGCATGGGAAGCCAAACAGGAAAGAAAATATAGGAAAACTTCACAAGGAGGAGATCCAGTTCTAAACAGACAGTACATAAATGTCCTCAGTTTCCCCTTCATCCTTGTGTTAGTTGAGTAGGGCTTCTGCAGCACAGTACTGCATGCTGGGTGGCTCAAGCAGCAGCAACTTGGTGACTCGCAGTTCTAAGGGCCAGAAGTCCAAGATCAAGGGCTCCCAGTGATGGTTCTTCCTGAGGCCATGAGGGAAGGCTCTGTCCCAGGGCCTTGGTGGCTTGTATGTGCCCATCATCTTCCTGTGTCTTCACATCATTCTGCCACTTCTCATGGCCACCTGTCTGTTCCAATGTCCTTCCCTCCTCCTCCCCTCCTCCTCCCCTCCTTCCTCCTTCTCTCATTCTCTCTCTAATGACCACTTATTGAGAATTACTTTTCCTTTTTTGTTCAAATATTATGCCAGCCATAATACTTTAAAAGGTGTCAAGTCCTTGTACCACAAGTACATTTATTTTTCCCCTTTTTATTAGTGTATGTTTGCAATATACAACAAATACATTCGTTGTGGGGAATTGGTACATATGTATATTGCATCTCGATCCTTTTAACTTCCCCTTCCTCTCCCTTCTCCCCCGTCTTGCTCTATCTCTAGATCTCTTTCTCATCTACATATAGCCCATTTCTCTGTTTCCTATCATTTCTTTGTTTCCTATCATTGATCTACTATTTCACTCTTTAAATTATTTATACTTTGGGTTTCTCACATAAGAGAAACTATGCAATATTTAAGCTTGTGTGCCTGATTTATTTTACTTAGCATTATGATCTCAAGGATCCATCTGTTTTCCTACAGATGACTCAAATTTATTGTTGTTTGTGGCTGAGTGGTACTCCTTTGTGTATTTATACCACATTTTATTTATCCACTCATCTGCTGATGGACATAATGGCTGCTTCCAAGATTTAGCTGAGTTATGAGTTGTGCTGCTATAAATGTAGGTTTCCATGTATCACTGTTATATGATTTCTTTAATTATTTTGGGAAGATACCGAGAAGAGGTATCACTGGGTCAAATGGAATTTTTATTTTTAATTTTTTGAGGACTCTTCATACTCATTTCCATAGTGGTTCTATCAGTCTGCATTCCCACCAACAATGTAGAAAGGTTCCTTTCTCCCCATAACCTTGCCAACATTTTTTTTTTTAAGACAACAAGTAAACATTCTTATGTATTAACAAACTCAAGCATTAGAGAATGTACAAATACCTTTTGGAGAGAAATATTACTCAGTATAAGATTAAGCCATGCAAAAGCTAGGTAAAAATAGAAGACTAAGGAATGGAATAGTCACAGTGAAATATTTGTTGTTTTTTGAGTCCTTGATGAAAACCATTATTTCTGGAGTAAGATGAAATGTCAGTGTTGTTTTGATTTGCATTTCTCCAATGACTAAAGATGCTGAACATTTTTTTGTGTTCTTATTGACTATATACTTAGTTTTTCTTCTGAGAAATGTCTATTCATTTCAAATGCTCATTTTTGATTGGGTCTTTTATTTTGGGCGTCTACTTTTTTTGAGTTTTTTATATATTCCAGATGTTAGTCCTCTGTCTGAGGCATAGCTGGCAAATTTATTTTCTCATTCTGTAGATTGTCTCTTCACACTGTTGGTTGTTTCCTTTGCTGTACAGAAACTTTAATTTGATATGATCCCATTTGTTGGTTGTTGGTGTTATTTCTTTTTTTTTTTTTTTTTTTTGTGGGTACCGGGGGGTCAACCTCAGGACCTCGCGCACCAGCAGGCGCCCGTGCCGCTGAGCGATATCACCGGCCCCTTTTTCGTATGTGGGATCCGGGAGTCGAACTCGGGCCCTCACGCTTGCCGGGCAGGCGCTTAAGCAGCTGAGCCATCTCACCGGCCCTGTTGGTGTTATTTCTTGTGCAATGTCCTTTTCCATAAGGACAATAGTCTTTTTGGACTAGGGTCACCCTCCTGACTTTATCTTAACTAATTACACCTGTAAGGTTCCTGTTTCCAAATATGGTCACTTCCCTGCTGGAGGTTAGGACTTCAACTTAGGAGTTTGAGGTGGAGAGACAAATTTAACTCCACCTCTTTTTTTTTTTTTTTTTTGTGGGTACCGGGGGGTCGACCTCAGGACCTCGCGCGCCAACAGGCACCCGTGCCGCTGAGCGATATCACCGGCCCCTTTTTCGTATGTGGGATCCGGGAGTCGAACTCGGGCCCTCGCGCTTGCCAGGCAGGCGCTTACGCCGCTGAGCCATCTCACCGGCCCTCCACCTCTTAAAAATTAGTTCTGTGTCCACCTTTCTTTACGGTCCACATCAGAAAAAAGTGATGGCCTGGTAATGGCAAAACAACCCAAATTATAGACCCGACATACTGGGGCTACTGGACATGGGCTTTTTTTTTACATGTTTCATGGAATTGATGCTACCGGGGCTTATTTGTGGGGTTGTGAGGGTATCATAGCGCTGTTGTGCTCTAACAAGTCCCGCCGGCTCAGTAAGTAAACACCACAAAGCTAAGCTGTGTTCCATGCTGTTGTGCACTGTTAAATTCTGTGGTTGATGGTGAAGAACTTCAGTCTGGGCTCTTTCATAGGGAAATTGGTCTGAAAATGAATGTAAAAAGTATTAAATTCTCTCTGCCCAGGCCTCGTTAGTGGGACTTTCACCAGGGGTGACTGTGGTTAGGATGACAGCTGATGTTTCTTCTCTTTGTGTAAATGGGTTTTTGCTTTGAACTTGAAGAGCAGCTTAAAAGCGGGTTTTTCGGTGCCAGCAGATAAATCAGACCCACACGTTGCCTTCAGGGGTGTCTCCTGCTCTGTGTGACACTCAGGTGCTTCTCCAAGCTGACACTCAACAGCCCTGCTTTATGGCCACGGCTGACCCTCCTCACAGGTCCTTGGGCTGGAAAAGTTTAAAAAGATCCTTTCCATAATGATCAAATGTGGCAACTAGGGTTCTTGTTAAGATGCGACATGACCGAAGTTGTCAATTTTGTGCCTTCTCTCCAGAAAGAGCGGCTGACAGCAGAAATTTCATTTTGCTCAGTTATTCCCAAGAGAGAACAAATATTTGTGATCCAATCAAAGGGAATCCCAGAATAGCAAAGAGCCTGATAACAACATCTGGGAACCATATGAGGAATGTGACACACTGACCCCCAAATGGAGATCATTCTGTTTAGAGATATCCTTAGCAAAAGAGGCCCTTGCCCTCACAGTCATTACTGATGCCCACAAATCACTTGGCCACATTCAAAACACTTTCAAATACGAGTCCCCATTTCCTTTCTCAGCACTGCTGTGAGGTGTGCAGGGGAGAAAAGATCTTTATGGCCAATGAGGACATGGCCTCGTGAGAAACATCGGGCTGTCTACAGCAGAGAGGCAGGAGTGGGTGGAGACAGGCTTCCTGTATTCTGATCTGTGGTCCACTTGTCTTTCGATTTTATAAAATTCTGAAATGTATCATTCAGTAGAAGCATGTATGAAACACACACATGTTTAGAGAATGATGATAAAGTGAACACCAGGTACCCTCCGCTTGGGTTAAACAGAACATTCTCAGTCCCAGTTCAGTGGAAGCCTCTGTTTCATCTTCTAGCACATAGCTCTCCTTACCCTAGAGGTAACGAAAACCCTGACACTTATGCTGATCATTCTCTTGCTTTTTCTCTTGCTGTTTCTTATAACAGGCAAGTATGTGGTCCTAGCAGTATGTTATTTATTTTGAACAACCAAGTAACAAGCACAGCCCTAGCTGCAAAGGAAAGAGCAGCATTGTCTCTGATTAAGGCTCCCGAGAGAGACTGAGCTAATATAGGGGTAACAACTGGGCTTCCGCTCTCCTAAGAGCTGACAAGAGCTTTCTGGGGTGGTCTGGGGAAGGTGCTGAGCCCTGGGAACATGGGGACAGGCAGGCACCTGGCAGAGCTGTTCTGTGCAGCAGGTATTAGGTCTCCGGCAGAAAAAGCTTCACAGGCTTTGGAGGCCTGGTGTTCTCTGCTTCTCGGCTAGGGGGTGCCAGAGCAGGGCGCCTCTGAGGGGTGGATGCGTGTCCCCACTGGCCCAGCTCAGCAGTGACTACAGAGAGCAGAAACTTCATTGTCGGTACCCAGTGAGAATACACAGTGTGGATTATGTGGCATCTTATCACTTATAGCAAGATGGGTGGTGTGGTGAATTGACAACTGGTGGGCAACACGTAACACCCAGCTGAACTGAATCAGCATGGTTCTGGGTGTGGAGGGCCCACCTGAGGATTGTTGCCAACAACATACAAAGGAGAACTGGAGAGGAAGAGGTGGTGCTGTTGGTTCTCCTGGAGAAGCTTGTCACGCTTGCTTTCCTGATATGAACTCGGCTGTTCTCATCGTCAGAGGAGCTTGGGACCTCGTTGTCGCTGAGGATAGCTGTGGTTCTTTTTGGGAGAGCTCTGGTCCTTACCTTGAGTGTTGCTTCCTGGCTCCAGTGCAGATCCCTCAGCTGCTGGCACAGATCCTTCATCTCACTGGCACAGACTTTCTAGCATCCACCGCTGACCTTTGGGCCTTCCCAGCGCAGATCCGTGAAACAGACTTGCATGAGACATTGTTGTGGGCTCTGGGCCTCCAGTTGGACTCGTGGGGGGCACAGCCATGGGCTCTAGGCCTTCAGCTGGACTCGTGCAGGACATTGCTGTGGGATCCAGGCCCTCAGCTGGATTCTTTGGGTCTTTAGTGTGTGGACAGATTTCCCGCACTCTTTTTGTATTTGACTCTTGGGTGACTACTATAAAATAATACTGTAAATTATGTGTCTTATATTAAATTGTTTCCCTTGCAAACCCTGATTACAACAGGTGGAAATGGAGAATGTTATGTTAAGCAAAACAAGTCACAGAAAGGTCCCACGTGGAAGCTAAAAAAGTCAATCTGAATGTAGAATAGTGACTAGCAGAGGCAGAGGAGGATAGTAGGGGGGTAAAGAGAGGTTGGATAATGGGTACCCAAACACGGATAGAAGGAATAGGTCCCAGTGCAGCACAGTGGGGTGACGACAGTGCAAACAACCTATTATCTATTTTAAGAATGACTAAAAGAGGAGCTAGAAGGCCGCAAACCAAATAGTGACATGAAAAACTTTTAACTACCCTGATTTGATCATCACATATTATAGACACATTGAATGATCACATGGTACCCCATATATATGTACAATTAAAATCATAATTAATGAAACATTTAAAAATAAAATAAAACTTGTGTGCTCTTTTCTAAAGAGTTTGGATGCTGGAGCCAGTTTCCCTGAGGCTGAAATTCAGTCTCTCCATCACTGTAGGGCTATTGCGCCTCTCTGTGCTTCATTTTCCTTATCTGTAAAAAGAGGATAATAATAATACTTTCTTAGTAGGGCTACTTAAAAAATAACTGAATTAATGTAGGTACGTCATCTTAGATGTAGGACCTGCTGCATACATGGGTGCATGAGTGTGCGCGTGCACGCTTGCTTAGGTGGGCACGTGTGTTTAATCAGTTGGTCTATGCTGGGCTCCAGGTGAAGGGCAGAGGCATCCTGGTGATGACCGCTCCCACTGAGTCTGGCTCTGGGGTCACACTGCTGCAATCTAGTTGCCCAGTGAGAGGTGCTTTCGTTGTCTTCAGGCTTCTCTGTTCATCTCCCTCCTTGTGATTCCCCTAACCTTTTCACGTTTTCCTTCTTCTGGCCTTTCTTCCTCATTTTATTGGACTCCAGGCTCCAGGAACTTCCTATAAAGAGTGATGGGATGTAAAGATTTTGAGACATTGCATTTACAAAAATGCATTTTATTGCTATCTAGTTGGTAATGTGCCTCATAGAAGCTTCTAAATTAGAAATCTTTTTTTTTTCTTATTATAAAGTTTTATTTATTTATTTATTTATTTTTTGTGGGTACTGGGGTCGACCTCAGGACCTCGCACACCAGCAGGTGCCTGTGCTGCTGAGCGATATCACTGGCCCTTTTTTTGTATGTGGGTTCTGGAAGTCGAACTCGGGCCCTCGCGCTTGCCAGGCAGGCGCTTACACCGCTGAGCCATCTCACCGGCCCCTTATTTATTTTATTTTATTTATTTATTTTTGTGTGGGTACCGGGGGGTCGACCTCAGGACCTTGTGCGCCAGCAGGCGCCCGTGCTGCTGAGCGATATCACCGGCCCCTTTTTTGTATGTGGGTTCCGGGAGTCGAACTCGGGCCCTTGTGCTTGCCGGGCAGGCGCTTAAGCCGCTGAGCCATCTCACCGGCCCCCCTTATTTATTTTAAAAAATTTATTTATTTATTTTTTTAAAGACAACAAGTAAAAATTCTAACGTATTAACAAAGTCAAGAATTAAAGAATGTACAAATACCTTTTGGAGAAAAACGTTACTCAGTATAAGATTAAGCCATGTAAAAGCTAGGTAAAAATAGAAGACTAAGGAATGGAATAGTCACAGTGAAATTGCATTTTCATACTAGGGAGATAACACGATATTTACAAATGTGCATCCGGTTTATTTTGCTTGTGAGTATTTACTCGAGTTGCATCCATTTACCTATAAAAGTTTCTAATTTATCTTTCTTTATGGCTGAGTAGTATGCCATTGTATGAAAATATCACATCTTTTTTATCCATTCCTTGGTTAATGGGCATTTGGGTTGTTTCCACGATCTAGCTATTACAAATGGTGTTGCTATAAACATGAGTGCACATATATCGCTGTGGTACGATGTTTTTAATTCTTCTGGGAAGATACCCAGAAGGGGAACAGCTGGGTCAAATGGGACCTCCAACCCTAGTTTTTTGAGGAATCTCCACACTGATTTCCACAGTGGCTGCACCAGTCGACACTCCCACCAACAGTGGAGAAGGGTTCTTTTTTCCCCACGGCCCTTCCAGCATTTGTTATTAGTTGATTTCTTGATAATAGCCATTCTTTCTGGGGTGAGATGGTAATGTGCCTCATAGAAGCTTCTAAATTAGAAATCTTAGTAGTTATTTTCCTTTAGAATTTTGAAGGCATCATTACTCCATTGCCTTCTTGCTTCCTGTGTTGCTGTAGAGAATTCTGAAGCCATTTGATTTCCGATCTTTTGCATGTGATCTTTTGTTCCCTCTCTGTAGATTTTGGAATCTCCTGTTAACCTAATGTTTTGAAAATTCTCAGTGATACACTTTTTGGTAGATATATTTTTATCTGTTGCTCTTGGTACTTGGTGATGTGTCCCCGCAATCTGAAAATTCATACCTTCGGTTCTGGTATTTTTCTGGCACTATTTCATTGCTAGTTTCCTCTCTGTCCATTTTCTCTGTTGTCTCCCGTGAAATTTCTTCTTATTTAAGGCTAAACTTCTCGACAGGTCTGTTAATTTACCTTTTCTTTTATATTTTCTACACCATTGTAGGAGACTTCCTCAATCTTATCCCGCAACACTTCAGTTGAGTTTTTAATCATGATTTTAATTTCCAGGAGCTATTTCATTTGTTTCCTGCACCTTCTTCTTTTTCTGTTTTAAAAATAGCATCCTGCCATTTTTTTTCCTGGATACAAAATTTCTCTGATGTCTCTAAGGGGATTAAAGCTATTTTAAATTCCTTTCTCTCTCTCTGTAGTGTCAGGAGGTCCCACAGCTCACAGTTTTAGAGCCTGGATTCAAACCCAGGCAGTCTGACCTCAGAGTCTGACCTTGTGACCACTGTACTAAACTGCCTTCACGGAAATGAATGTTGGATTCCAGCCAGGATAAGAAGCTGACTCAACATAAATGTCAAATTTTTTCTTTCCTGAAACCGCACAAAATAAATGAAGGAATTTAAAAAAAAAAGATAAGTTCATGAAAGAACAACATAGGTAATAACAGCAACAAAACATAGAGAAGTGGACTTATGTGAGAAATTAATGAGATAATTCATATAAAAGGCTTAATGCAGTGTGTGACACGCAATAAATGCATAAAAATGTTTGCTTTTATGAATATCAACTGAAACTTTTAAAAATTGTTTTACGTATGTTGTATATAATTTAAGAGCTTCCTTATACTTATCTAGGTTCTTGTTTTCAAATTCAAGTGTTAAAGAAGAAAAAGTAATTTATATTATTTTACTAATATTATAATTTCCGGACTGAATTATTTTATACTCTCCAGAAAAAATCTGATGTATGATAGAGGAAAGGAATACATTATAACGGATCTGGATATTATGTAGTTTGATGGTGGATGATACATTAGAACTTCATATATCTTATTTCAACTGGAACATTACCATAGAAAATTCTAAATTCATATGAAAACAGCACGAAAATCATTATATGAAAGTGTAATACCTGGGGCCGGTGAGATGGCTCAGCGGCTTAAGCGCCTGCCCAGCAAGCGAGAGGGCCCGAGTTCGCCTCCCGGAACCCACATACGAAAAAAGGGCCGGTGATATCGCTCAGTGGCACGGGCGCCTGCTGGCGCGCGAGGTCCTGAGGTCGACCCCCCCGGTACCCACAAAAAAAAAAAAAAAGTGTAATATCTGTGTTATAACAAAATTGAATAATGTCAACAAATGTTTATTAAACATTGATAAACCCACAACGACAAAGTACATACTGATTTTGGGGACAATTTGAAGGTAAAGTCTTAACCTATGACTTCAAGAAACATTAGGGTGATAACTAGTATTTACTAGTTAGGTATTTAATAATTAGCTACCAATTAAAGCAGGATTAACTAATGATTTTAATAGGAGTACAAGAAAAGTGCAATTTAGGAATTTGGAAAAGGGAACAATTAAAGCCAATGAAGGGAACTGGAAGGACTTCACAGATGAGGAGCATTTGAACTTGATTTTGAGATTGGGCCGGGGTGGTTGCTCTGGTTGAAGCACTACAAAAGCAAAGCCCTAAAACGGAGAAATTAATGGCCTACTGTAAGGCTTATCTGGCTTTCATTGTATTGTCCATTTTTACCTCTTACTGCATCTGTGACAGGACTGAGCCATTTAAATGTCAAGTGTTCTTAAATGAGTACATTGGTTGATGTTATTTCACAAGTCCACAGTAATTTTATTAGGGACAGGTCATGCCATATCATTTAAAAAATTTTTCCCTCAAACTAATCTCACAGTGTTGTCGGTACATGGCAAGTTCTCAGTAAATGTTGATTGTTAAAGGAACTTTTTTGCTGCTTAGATAACATATTTTAATGTTGGAAAATTTGAAGTACAATAGGAAAGCAGTAACCAGGAAGATATTAGAACTCTAGGTTTACCAAATTGTTTCAAAAATATTTTTGAACTTGGTTGTGAATATACACATATCTTTTTATTTTTTATTTTTATTTCTATTAATTAATTTATTCATTTATTTTGAGGCAGGATCTTACAATGAGGTGCAGGCTGGCCTTGAACTCGCTTATGTAGCCCAGGCTGGCCTCAGCTCTTGGTGATCCTCCTGCCTCAGCCTCCCAAGTGCTGGGATTACAGGCATGCACCACCATGCCCAGTTTATACTTAACTTTTTAGTGGATGAGTCTAGACATTGGTCACAAAACAAAGCTCTAGAGTCTTTCAGAAGGAATTTATTTATATTTGACATTGATTGCAAAAAAACCAAAACCAAAACCAAAACAGTACAAAACAAAACAAAACAAAACCCAAGCTATCCAAAAAGTACTTTCCTCCTGCTGAAAGTCCTCACTAAAACATTTACAACTTGGAGGTTCCGAGAAAGAACACTGGTAGTGCTAGGTCGTATTTGAGATGTACCATTTCCTGTTCCGGAAGTACATTTATCTCAGTAGCCTGTATCACGTGACTCCAGGAGTCTGGAGTGTGGACTGTGGAATCATCCAAGCCGTCCGCGTGACTGCTGAGAGAGATTGCTGCCCTCAGAATCGGGCTTGTTTTAACAGAGCAGACTTTCTATTTGTTAGTCATCTGCCTTAGTTTTAAAAGCTCAGATTGAACAATTAGTCCGTTTTTCCACATATCCAGAATGGACGCTGTTTGTCACGACTTCCTTTTGCTTGACCGTCATCCTCTGTGATACCGGCAGCCTCTTCGTGCCATGAGTGTATTCCACTAAATCAATCAGAATGGAATCCTCATTTCTGCAAGATTTTAGCAAGGATGAAATCCTGAAAGATGCACTTCTACACCTGGAGAAATATCGAGGGCAACTGTATTCATCTGGAAGCCCCTTGAGAAGAACAGGTTCCAGGGCAATAATAGGAAACTTCATAAAGTATAAATCCTGGCAGACCAATTTAATTTTTCAGGGACATTGTGGCCTGATCGATGGAGAGGAAGCCAAGGATGTAATTATGCCCCAACTTTGCAGAGATTCTAGGTCTGCACTTACAAGAACACTCATCAAGGAATGGAAAATAAGCTGCCTCAGGGGCACACAAGTTTGGGCAGGGCTAAAATGAAGGCAAAGCACCTTTTCTGGGGTCCTGGGATGTTGCTTTCACTTCCAAGGCAGTGTGAGGGAGGTGAAGGAAAGGGGACATGCAGCACAGGATTCTGGGATGTCTAGGCTGTCTTTATCCCAAAGGAGTAGAAGGGAATCAGGACAGAACAGCAATACCTATCATTCGTGCGTTTCTCTTGACATTTACAAAGCGTATTGCATGACAAATGGCAGCTGGAAGGGGCTTGTGATAATTGTTAAATCTCTGTGTGTGTAAGTGCGTGTGTGTGGAGTGAGAGAGCGGGGAGGGCAGGAGCACTAGTCCTTTGAATGAATTGCACTTCAATCCTGACATCTCTATTGAGCAAGTTTTCTGTGTCTAGCAATGCTCTATGTGCTAAGAAGTCTGCTATCCTTTGGATGGATGTTATAGGAACTGCATTTGGTTAGTGGGAGGCTTTTTGCCTCAGGGAGTTGCACCAGATTCACTTGAGATGAACTTAAAACTTACCTGTTGCCATTCATGAAGTGCCCACCCTAGGGAGCCCAAATTTGGCCCGTTAGCCTCAGTTGGACTTAGGACTTTCTTCTCTGTTGGAGGGTTACCCTTAAGGACAGGGACAATGCTGCTTTCTTTCTGTGTTTGTATTTCCAGTGCTTAGCAGCATGGTGCCTTACAAATAGTATGGGGTCTGTAAAGGTTTTGGGCGGGAGAATGTAAGGCAGAGGAGGGTGATGTGCTGAGGTCAGGAACTTCATGTGTGCCAGCCAGTTCCAAAGCTGAATGTGGTAGAGGGAGAAGAAATTGGGGAAGACAATAACACAGGCCAATTCCAGCGGGGATGAGGATAGTGAGATCGAGAATACAGACCCTCAGATCATCCTGGGATCAGTACTGGGAGGGATCAACCCGGAGGACATGTGATGGAGTTGGGATAAAAAGCCCCTGGGCAGTGATCCAGGGTCCCTGATGAAAGCAGCTCTGCCCTTTTGCTGGTCAGTAAGAGTGCTGCCTGGAACCTGGGGTTAACACAGGCGACCTAAATGACATGCAGGGGAGAGTGTCCGTATTCCTGAGTTTATTTGGGACCAGCAGAGCATTGCAATGGGAATATCTGTACCATAGTAAGTTATGAGTGGATTCAAAGAGGTTGAGGCTCGAGTTTTGAAAGGCAAAATGAAAAAGATTAGATAAGTTATTTTGATACAGTAATCCTTGGCCACAAGGATTAACAACAGGGTTGGTGCCAATCCAAGGTTGAATGGCTCTTGGGCAGATGTTCTCGCAGAAGGACTTCGTGTAAGGTTGCAGTGACCTTTGTGCAGGGCTGTGGTTCTGACATAGCATCTTGCGAATGGCTTTATCATCAGGTGTGCATCCAGGGATTCCCTCCTTCAGAACTTTCCAGCTTTATTAGTTATCATTATTACTATTATTATTTTGGTTAGGATTTGACAAGTGACTCCATTTTGATTCTGACAACTTTCATACTACCAAGTGGCCCAAATTCATCTCTAAAATTATCCTCTGCCTCTTTCCCTGCTCTCCTTATCTCTTATATTTTCATAAAGGTTAAATTGGGTGAGCTGAATGGGCTGCTGTGCCTTCTTTTGTGTTAGTCTTCATTTCCCCAAGAGCCATAATGTTTCTTTTTAAGGGTTCTTTGTAGCTATGAACAGTGTCTTACACAGATGCTTTGGAAACTTTAGGTTGGGAGGCTTTCTGTATCCCTGATGGAAACACTCTGAAGACGGCTGTGGCGGTTAAGCTTAAATGTGACTTGACTGGCTTGGGAGCTGCCTAGAGGATTAGTGAAGCGCACTCTGGGTGTGTCCGGTGGGTCACAGAAGGATAATCCTGGGTACTATGCCTCGTCCCTTGCCCCTTTCTCTCTGGCACTGTTTCCTGCTGTACTTTCCGGCTGTCATGAACTAGGTAGCTTTGTTCCACCATGTCCTTCCACCTTGATGTTTCTGCCTTGGAACCAGGGGATCAGGGATTGAGTCCCCTGAAACTATGAGCCAAATTAAACTTTTCCTCTTTTAAACTGTGGGTGTTGGGTATTGTGTCTCAGAGACAGGAAAGGTAATTAAGACAACCATCCTACTTCCTGCTTCCTTTCAGGGCAAACAGTGTCTGTCAGGCAGCTGTGCTTTAAGTACATTAATGATCCACTGCCAGGGAAGTTGCCCTGTGTTTGGAGCTGGGAGAGAACAGAAAATATGAGTCTGACAGTATTGGTAATCTTGATTCAGGGAGTAGATTTTGGGTAAGGGATGCTTTGGAGAAGATGAAGTCAAGTTGACATGGGCAGAGGAACGCAAGAGGCTGTGTGACTCAGTGGGTTGGCAGACGGTACCGTAGTGTGGTCTGTTCCAGAGATGTATTCTTGTGCTTATTGTTAGCTTTGCTTTTGGTACACATTTGAGCGAGTGCATGCTTCTAATGAATCAGCACAGAGGCAAAGCATCCGTTTCTCAGAAAGGGATAGGGAAAGAGAAGGATATGCCTTTACTCACTGGGCTTGGTACCAGACAAAGAACGGTCTCCCCCTGAGCCAGTCTCAGGTAACCCCCTCCTGTCTTTGGAAGAGGAGAACAGATTTGCCTGATTTGCAAAATCTCCACTTCCGTTTCCATTACTACCAAAAGATAGGTATCTTACCTGTTTGTATAGAGAAAAATGAGTGTTTCAGAACAGGAAGCATGGTCCTGTGAACAGAGGTGGCCGTTTGGAAATCTGAAGTGTTTGATGATTTGCAGTAAGTTGTTTCCAGGAAAATATTTATTTGGTACGTATTGATGTCACAACCAAATAGATGCCTGTTGCTAAGTACTTTTTGATTTCTCTCCACGAAGATGAAGAGAATGCTCATAATGGCAAAGAAAGAGCTTTGCACTAATGTTGCCTGGCAACCAATAAGTCATTTCCCCCCAATTTGTTGCTTTTAAAAATTCTACATTATGTTAAATTAATCAGTGTCTGAGGCACAAGTTTCCTATTTATGTTTGATGGGTGCTGTACACAAACAAGAAGACAAAAACACTTCCTTTTGGATTTAAAATCCTAACTGGGCTACAGAGTCTAGGAGAAATGGTCATCAGCTTGAGGAAAATGTGTACCTTGGGAGAAAAGAGACCATCTGGGGCCATCCCAAGCATTGCCCTCCCAGCTGGTGACTGGCTTCTGCGGTCTCTACTGATAGCTGAACACTGGGGGTTAACCACGCTTTTCTTCTTGACTGTCCCTGCTGATTTGATCCCCAATCCATGAGGGCCACCTCTTTATGAACAAGCCCATATTAGTCTCTGTTTTATTTTTGACAGACTGATGCCATTACTTAAGATCTGGTTTGGTGGTGCCTATCCTGGCTCTTCTGTGAATGATGAAATGTGGTTGTGGATGGGTAAGTTAGGTGCCTTGGGTTTAATCCTAGCTCTGTCACTAAATTGCTGACTGAACATGCTTACTTTATTAATTAGGGTAGGCTAGACTATGCTGCAGGCATAAATAAATCCCAAAATATTTGTGGCTATACCTCATGAATGTTAAACTTGCGTATATAAAACCTGATGAGCATTGGACCACGCATTGGAGCAGCTTTCTTGCAGTGAATGCTGCAGAAGTCCAAGCAGCTTTCGTATGGCAGTTCCACCACCTCAGCATGGGGGCCTCCTGTGAGAAAGAGGGCAAGGAGCACAGAAGCTGTTCACTGTTATAGCCAAGATGGAACATGTCACTTCTGCTCATAGTGTGAGGACCAGGATGTGTCACATGGCTGCCATCTAATTGCAGGAAGGAGCAGGGGACCTAGAAAATGAAGGAGACATCTAACATATTTAATGAGCAACACTTCACCTCTCTCTGCCACTCTTGGCATCTTTGAGTCTCAGTCTAGTCATCTGCAAAATGACAGGGTCGGACCAGGTAACTCCTAAAGCTGTTGTGTAGTGTAAAGATCTACGAGGCTATGACTCATCCCACCCAGAGTAAGTACTCAAACTTCTCATTCTAAGAGTAAGTCTCTTTTTAAAAGGAATAGATTACCATTATCCTCACCCCACCCACTTTACTAGAGAGTTCTCACTTCTTTTTACTATAAAAGTATTCCTTATTTTTAGAAAAAATCACACAAAATAGGAACAAAAGCATTTCTACACATTAAACCCCTTTCAAAACAAATTCTTTGACTGGAAGGATGCGAATCATAGATTATCCTGCTACTTCTTAAGCAGATGTACTTACAACTCATTCTTTACTGGGAAAACATTCACTTGATCTTCTATATGAAGTGATTATAAAGCTATAACTTAATTGGAACTTAATTTTGTAGATAAGCAATTTAGCTTTAATTTTTTTTTTTTTTTTTTTTTTTTGTGGGTACCGGGGGGTCGACCTCAGGACCTCGTGCGCTGACAGGCACCCATGCCGCTGAGCGATATCACCAGCCCCTTTTTCGTATGTGGGTTCCGGGAGTTGAACTCGGGCCCTCACGCTTGCAAGGCAGGCGCTTACGCCGCTGAGCCATCTCACTGGCCCCCTAGCTTTTTTTTTTTTTTTTTTTTGTGGGTACCGGGGGGTCGACCTCAGGACCTCGCGCGCCAGCAGGCGCCCGTGCCGCTGAGCGATATCACCGGCCCCTTTTTCGTATGTGGGTTACAGGAGTCGAACTCGGGCCCTCGCGCTTGCCGGGCAGGCGCTTAAGCCGCTGAGCCATCTCACCGGCCGGCCCCCTAGCTTTAATTTTAAAAACTATGATTATCATTTTTATTATTATTTTTACAGTACTAGGGATTTGAACCCAGAGCCTTATACATGCTGGGCAAGCACTACCACTGAGCTATATCCCCAGCCCAAGTAAGAATTTCTTTTTTTTTTTTTTTGAAACAGGGTCTCCCTATGTAGTGCAGGCTGGCCTTGAACTCACTTATGTAGCCCTGGCTGGCCTCGAACTCCTGGCAATCCTCCTGCTGAGGCCTCCCAAGTGCTGGGATTACAGGCTTGTGCCATCATGCCTGGCTTTTTTTGTTTGTTTGTTTCTGTTTTCTTTTTCCAAGTAAGCACTTTTAAATGAAGTATTAACACCAGGAATGTAAAATTCCAATTTTCTGCTTTTTTTGAAAAACATGCCCCCCAAAAATCTAAAAATACTTTTAATTTCATTCTTGTTCTTTCCAAAGTGGGATTTATGGTGGCCTGATACAGGACTGAGATATTTATCTTTTTTGGATAACCAGTCACCTTGTATCAATAGTTGATAAGCCCATATTCTACATGGCATTCATTTCTATGCAACATTTACGACAGTCTTTTTTGTTCCAAGGACAGATGGAAAAATCTGCTAAATTTCTCTTTTGGAGGATCACTATGCAATGAGTACATCCAAACCAAATTACTTCCAGACATATTCTTTCATTTTAGAGTTTTAGCAAAGTTAGCTTTCATTAGTGTGTTGCCTACATTACAGATTTTTTTCATAAAGCTTCTTTACTCTGGGATGGGCTACTTCTCATTGTTGATTTCTCTGTTTTGTGTTTTAAAATTTGGTTGAAAGGGATTTGACTCCCCAGATGTCTAGAGGTAGGGTCTGTGCTCTGCCTTCTTGAATCTGGGTGGGCTTATATTCCTTGGTCAACAGAATATGGGAAAATGAAGTAGAGTGATTTCTAAGGTTTGAGCATAAGAGGCCATGCTTCTTTTGTCTAGCCTACTGGAAGACTTGGTGTTAGATCCTAGGCTTCCATGTAAGAAGAGTGACTGCTGAGGCTACCATGCTATGAGGAGGCCATACCTCAGATGAACAGAGGCCACACACAGGGGCTCTGGCCAATGACCCCAGTTCTGCCTAGTCTTTGAGTCATTTCAGCCCAGGTACCAGACGTATGCCTGGAGAAGCTCCAACAGATTCTGTTCTCTGGCCATCTGATCCTACCCAGAAAGGTTTTCAGACATTGTAGAATAGATATGAACATTCCAAACTTGCCCTGTCTGAATTCCTGACCCACCAAATCTGTAAATCCAATAAAATGGTGGTTGCCAGAACAGTTACCATCTCTGCTCCTTAGAATTTACAGTGTGCATTATCATGCTTCCTGTCCATTTATCAATGGAAAATTTAAACACATTCAGTGGCAAAATCCATACATTTAAGTGGGCATTTTCTTCAACAGGTCCACATTCAAAAACAATATAATTTTGTCTGATTATTTGCTTCTCTGCTGCATGAAACTCTAATATTCGAGGGCTGGATTGAATTTTTCATGTCTGTATCCCCAGACTTTGGCACTCAGGAGACATTTAACACATGTTAATTGAATGAAAAAGACAGCTATTGACACCAACATTGACAGATGCCATAAGTTGCCAAGTGATTTTGATATTAACCAGAATGGATAAGAATTTAAATAGTGATGAAGTTAAAGAATCTGTCCCAGTTACCAGGGCTTGACAAGCTGTGGCCCATTGGCCAGATCCACCCCACTGCCTAATTTCATGAATAAAGTTTTACTGGAACATAGCCATGCCCATTCATTTATTTAGCGCCTAGAACTGATTTTGTGCTTCTATGGCAGAGTTAAGTAGCTGTGACAGAGACCTGATGTCCTGCAGAGCCTAAAATATTGACTACCAGACAAAAAACTTTGCCAACCCTCAAGTTAGGCAAGCTGAATGTTAACCTAGGTAGCTTATGAAGCACTGGGAGTCAGTACAGATGATAATAGAGGTTTTTTGAATTTGAGTGAGTATCAGGGCTCCTTGAGTACACAGTACTGGCCTCAACCCCGGAGTGTTTAATTCAGGAAGAATCTGAGAATTTGCATTTGAACAAGGGCTCAGGAGATGGTGGTGCTTCTGGCTGGGGATAATAGTTGAGGAGCACTGGAGGGAGAGATATGAATCAAGAGAGCAACTTGAAGCCACCGTCCCCCCAGCTTTGTTCTGACCTTCTAGCTGAGTGATCTTGGTAAGGATTCAGTTTCCTCTCCAAAGTGAGGAGACTGGCCTAAAGTGGGCCGTCCCAACTGTGTCTTAAGACATGACTCCCAAAGTCCTGGGGGAGCTGGCGGGGCCTTGAGTAGCTTTGTGCCATAAGCAACCTCCTCCACTGATCCCAGTGCTTTATAAATACTGTCATTTCCTATGTGTGCTATGATCCCAAAAAGACTGGGGAGTGTTGAACCACAGGATTTTAAAGAGTTTTTTTGTTTGTTTGTTTTTGTTTTTGTTTTGTTTTGCTCTAAGATATTATGGGCCTAGATGTTTTGATTGATAAACATCTCCATCTCACATGTGTATTGACCATTGTCCACTGGATATGGCAGCTTACCTTCATTGTGAATATGTGAAGCTTCCTTCCTTTCTGACCAGATCTTATAGATACTTTCCTACCTAGTTGCTGACTTTTTCTCAGTCCGAGATGAATTTCCTGATAGTCTGGGCCAAAGCACATGGGTTTGATGCCTATTCCAGCACTTTCTTGGCACTTCCTGCATGGAGTTTATTCCTTCTGCCCCTTATAGCATCATCTGTATTCTCCAAGAGAGATGTGGCTAGAGAGTGAAGCTACATCACTTTCCCTACCTCCTACTGTTTTCTGCTCCAACAGAGAGAAAATGAGACAAATTAACAGAAATCTTTTCTTTTTCATCTAAGGAGTTCTTCCCGATATGTTGTAACTTAAAAGTGTTGATTAAATAAACAGATGGCATTGTGTGGTGTAATAGGGCAATAAATAATCAAACACAATTATTCACTATTTCCTGTGTTACAGGCTCACTCTCTTTATATATGCATGGATATATGTGTATATGTGTATATATAGATATATGTACTCACATGTATTCATATTTTGTTAGTCAAGCTCATGTTTATTCCTATACAATTCAGTATATATTTAATATCTACTAGGCTCAAATTGGCGCAAGATGTTATATAATGAAAACCTAGACATAGCTATTATTTCCTGTGAGCTTAGAATTTTGCTTGATAATTAGTCTTGGAAAGACCGAGGGAGCAGGTGGGTGAAAACTCTTTACTGAGAGACCATCTTTTGTTGCAGGATTGGTGTATAGTCTTTCTGTTTAGTGCCTTTGAATAATATCAAAATGAAAATAATTTGTTACATGCTGAGCATGAGTCATTGTCTAGTGGAGTGGGCACTATGAATTCCAGAGGCAGCACAGCTAGAACAAATTTATGAAAGTAGAAATTCAAGGTTGGAAGGAAGCCTGCCTCCAGAATAAGCTGAATGATCAAAAGTACATGGTGTACCTTTCTGCACTGAAAAGTTCTCTGCTTTTGTTGTCTATATGGGCTTAAAGGCTATTTCTAACTTTGGGCATTACAGCTTCACTTTTTAGAGATTTGCATATTTGTTGTCTGGAACCAAATGATTTGCTATCAAATCTTAACCAAATATAATTGGCGTCAATTAATTAGTCTCATAAATACTCACTGAATGCCTGTTAAAAGATGAATGCTGGCGTAGTTGCACAGATTGGTGGAAGAGAAAAATCCCATAAGCATAATGACAAGATCCATCCTGAGAAAAGGTAGAAAGAGCAGCTAATTACCTAGGCCTAGGCAGCCAAAGAAACCTTCATGGAAAAAACACATTTGAGACTTGGCATCTGAAAGATTTTTAATATTTTATATTCTATTAGAATGGCTCCCAATACAATTAGTGAAATTTTGGATTCAAGTAAAGCCTGGTAAGTAGGAAGGGGACTAGAAGTTGCTATTTACAAATATGACTATATTTTAAGAAAGATAAACTTTTTACTGTGAAAAGAATGTGTTGTTTCTTTTCTCTTTTGGTGGTACTGGGGATTGAACCCAGGACCCTTGCACTGAGCTACATCCCCAGCCCTTTTTGATTTTTGAGTACCTTTTTGAGTGAAGATATGCCAAGATGGGTCTGAAGCAGTGTCTGGGAATAAAAGTGGAGAGATTGAATTATTCTGCGTGGTATAGGGAGAAGAATTGAGAGCTGCAGAGAGCAATGGGAAAGAGTGATGAAAGAGACAGAGGCAGTGAGGACCCAGTGTGAGATGGAGACCAGGGCTGTAAGTGACCTAATGTGGCCCTTGGAAAGAATCCCTAGCAGTCCATAGTCTAATGATGTAGGGTATGGTTGTCCAGTGTTCCATTTGAAGTTGCCTGCAATGTTAAGATGTAACTCTAGGTCTTTCTAAGGCTTCATTAAACCAAACACATGCATACAAATGCTTCGTGGATGTGGTAACCATGGAAAACTAGCTAAGAGCTGCTTCAACAGTTCTTTGTGGAAGACAGAACATGAGAAAGAGGGCCAAAAGCTTCAAAATGAAAGTTATTCACTGGGGAAGGGTCCCCAGACCAGAGATGGATGCAAGAATATGCATTCTCCTGGGATTTACTAAAGCCTTGGTGAGAGATTTAAACTTTAATTAGGAATGAGCATACGCAGCAGTATTATCCGTATATTGTGGGGGACATTTGCCACTGCTGATGTGTGACTACACATACAGACTGTGGACACAGTTCCATCTTTTCTTGTTTTAAATTTCTTTAAAAATTTATTTTAATAGTTCATGTTTAGAGTACATAATGATTGCATTCATCGTGGGGCAGTTCCATGTTTTCTATGCTGGTGTCTTGTGTACAAATAATTACTTAGTGGTATTGTATCAGATTAAAATAAAAACCTTGACATGAATGGTAGATTTCCTGAAGCTAAAATACCAAGGTATTCTGGACTACATGAATTTTGGAGTACTATTTTTGTTTTATTTTTCTCATACAGATTTTGGAATGGTTGAGGCATAAATAAATGAGCAAACTAATAAGAACATTTACAAATTAGCTCCTTTTGAGACATTTACTTTGGCAGTGTTGGTTAATTGTATGGGTTATGGTGTGAATTCCTCTGATCCTTGGCCAAAACACTGATTTTTGTCACACGTGACTTATTGCGACTTTTAGGTTCTTTAATATTTTCCACACTGGAAATTGCTGTGTTTGGCAATGGGCTGTTTAAATATAAATTAAAAATTTGTTTCTATCAGCTCAATCAAAAATTGGAGGAAGTGCTACAATTTGTCTTCTGGAAAACAACACAAAATAGTTTTCTCTAGAGGTGTACTATGAATTTTGCTATAGAGTACTTGTTGAGGGGCCATCTAGGTCCAAAGACTTGTTCCAGAGGATAAGGGAGAAATAAAGAGTCAGATTCTGTTCATAAAGTCTTAAGTCAGAAACATGCCTAGTAAGTAACAGTCAGCAACACAAGGCAGGGAATGTCAGGAGTCAAATGAACAGCGGAAGCATTAAGTACTCGTGCATGTCAGGCGAAATCAGGAGATCGTTAGCTGGGGGCTCAGAGAGCGCTCTTAGAAATTTTGAGTTATGAGCTGCATTTTGAAAATACTTCAACTATTTTAGCAGCTTTATTGATTTAGAATTAGCCATACATATTTAAAGCATAAATATTTTTGTATATTTTGTATATTTTGGCCTATGTACTCATTCATGAAATAATCACAAGGTTAAGATAATGAATGTATTCATCATCTCTGTCTCCTCACACCCTTTTGTGATTCCCCCCGCAATCTACTGCAGTTTGTTTCTTCACACACCTGCTGATGGGCATTGGGTTGTTTTGAGGTTTTGATTGTTGCAAGTAAAGATGCTACGAACATTCATGTATAATTTTTTATGTTTTAAATCTTTTAATCTTCCAGACACACATGTACAATTTTTTGGTGGACATGTGATTTTATTTTTTCTGTGTAGCTACCTAGCAGGGCAGTAGCTGGGCCTTATAGTCAATGTCTGTTTACAAAACTCTGTTTTCCAGAGTTTTCCATTTCTAGGAAGACTATACCATGTTAGATCCCCACCAGCAGTGTATGAGAATTTCACTTGCTCTGTGTTGATGCCACTACTTGGTATGGACAGTTTTTCTTTTTTTTTTTTTTTTTTTTGTGGGTACCGGGGGTCAAACTCAGGACCTCGCGTGCCCCAGCAGGCGCCCGTGCTGCTGAGCGATATCACCGGCCCTTTTTTCATATGTGGGTACTGGGAGTCGAACTCAGGACCTCGTGCTTGCCAGGCAGGCGCTTATACTGCTGAGCTATCTCACCAGCCCAGTTTTTTCATTTTATCCATCCTAATTATTTTCATTTTACCATCCTAATGGTACTAATATCTCATTATGGTTTTAATTTGCTTTCTTTAGAGACTAAGCATATTGGGCATTTTTTGTTTTGCTTAATTACCATCCAAATGTCTTCTTTCATGAAATGTCTATTCAAATCTTTTGTCTACTTTTTATTGCGTTGTTTGTCTCATTGTCAAGTTTTGAGTTTTTTTATGCATTCTAGATGCTATTACCTTATTATTTATGCAGTTTTCCCCTACTTCCTCCCATTCGGTGGCTTATCTTTTCATCCTTTAAACGTATCTTTTGAAGAGCAAAAGAGTTTAATTTTGATGAAGTCCAATTTATAAATTTTTTTGAATCATGCTTACGTACCATGCTTTTGGTATGGTATCTAAACAATCTTTGGCTAGCTCAAGTTCACAGCCTTCCTTCTACATTTTCTTTCACAAGTTTTATAGTTTCAGGGTTTGCTTTAACACTTATGACTCATTTTGGGTTCTGAATTAAATTCTAATGAGGAAGGAGGAGGACAATAAAACATGTAAAAGGCAGCAGGGCTGGTTGGTCCAGGGTGTGGTCTGGGCACAGTGAAGTGACCGTCGCGGGTGGAATTCAGAGACTGATCTGCGCTCTAGCCCGCAGCTTCCTCTCAGTTCCATGAACATGTGAAGCTCCTCTCTGCTTCAGTGCCTGGTGCATACTAATTCTCTGGGCCTGGAGTGAATGGCCTTCCGTTTAGCCATGCCAACCCCAATGTGCCCTTTGGCTTGAAAATCAAGAGTCCCTTACTCAGGTCTTATTGTCCAGATCAAGCTGCTATTTTGCATAATTCCGTTCTGTGTGAAAGTTGCCCTAGGAGTGGAGCAAAGTTATTATGTCCTCTTTAACTAGCTCAAGCATCTTGTTATATGCTTGTGTAACCCACCCGCACCTTTTATCTACAGTGCTCGTTACCATTTGTATAGTTATATAAGTATATGATTAAAATCTCTTTTCTCTGAGACGCTATAGATTTATTTTCAGTATTGAGGATTGAACCCAGGGCCTTCATACTGAGCTATATCCCTTGCCTTTTTATTTGTTACTTTGAGACAGGGTCTTGGTAAGTTGCCCAGGTTGGCCTCAAACTTGTGATCTTCCTGCCTCAGCCTCGCAGAGTGCTGGAATTACAAGTGTGCACCACCATCCCCCCTGACTGTAGATTCTTGAGGTCAGAATCCATGTCTTCTTTCTTTAGAAGAGTCTTCATGACCAGCACAATACCATGTGGGGAGGAGGCGCTTGGTGCAAGTCTGCGAGTCCAAAGTCTACAGAATCTGGAGTTCTTCAAGGGCAGGAGGAGAAGGGCATCGCGTTCTGGAAGAGAGGGAGAGAATGCAGTTCCTTTTCTTCTGTCTTTTTGTTTTCCAAAACAAGCAGCAGGGGTGTGTGACCCCACCTGTGGATGGTGCTGCCCAAATGGAGGGTGGGTCCGCCCCACTTAGTCTGCTGACCAGCGTACCACTCTTCCCTGGAAATGGCCATGCAGCCAAACCCAGAATCTAGTCCTCACCTCATCTGGGCATCTCTCGATCCAGTCAAGTTGCCACCCAAAGTTATCCATCACATTTTAGGTCATGAAGTTCAGAGCACTGCCATCAGCATAAACAGTGAACTTTTATAACCTGAACACAGAGGCAAAGTAGAGAAATCACTTGATTAGCCATAGCTAGGCATTTGTCTGATTTGGGCATGATCTGATCAGTTGACTGCCTGTGATTGGCTGAAACCTACCTATGTGTTACCATAAAAAAATATACTACTTGGTTCAGCATAAGTAGATTATGGTTTCATTACTAAGTTGGTTGAAGTTTGTTATGTAGGAACTCAAAATACAGAGATAGTTTCTACTGAATGCCTATCTCTTACACCACTATAAAGTAAAAAAGTCTTAAGTCAAACTGTCATTAGTCAGGGACCATCTGTATAGCCTTAAAATGAGAAAGTATGTGTGAAACTGCCTGACACATAGTGTCCAATGTTATGATTATTACTTTTGAGCAGAAAAAACTTCAGTGTACGTGGGAATGAAAATGTTTGATTGCATAAAATTTATGTGAGAAGATGGGTCAATAAGATTTATTTCATATATTAAGAGAGTATCCGTCTATCTTTATTTCATCTAAAGTGTTCTCAGTAGATCCTTTCATCTGCATACCATGGCTCCTGCAAAGTCTATGGGTATAGTCTTTTGATTTTTCTCCAGTCCCTGTAATTAATTCTATAGACAGAAAAGTAATCTCAAAAAGAAGTATGGCTATCGACATGATAGGGAAGGTTTTGAGAGTCTTGGATTCTGGCTGTGCTCTGTGACTGTGTGTTCTTTGGCGTGTAAATACCAAAAATGGTTGTATCTTCTCTTCCCATAGCTGTCCTTTCTCAGTTAGTACTTTCCCCCAAAATTCAGCCTTGTTTTCAATCTTGTACAAAGTTAAAGTTGTGGCCCTGTCCCTCTTTTCTTCTACACGTGCATTTTCTTGCTCCTTTGTTTATCCATTAATTTGCAGACTTTCTGAATCACTTCATAGTACATTTGAGTTGAGTTTTGCTTTGAGTTCCAATATGAAAGCTTTTTTTTTTTTTAACGTGAGTTTTCCCATTTATATTTTTTAATATGGCAGATTCATTTAGTCTCCATCTAGTGTTTTAGCCCTGTCCTGCACACTTTGATGTGTTTTTTTTTGGGGGGGGGGTACCGGGGGTCGACCTCAGGACCTCGTGTGCCAGCAGGCGCCCGTGCCGCTCAGTGATATCACCAGCCCTTTTCTCGTATGTGGGTTCTGGGAGTCGAACTCAGGACCTTGCACTTGCCAGGCAGGCGCTTACGCTGCTGAGCCATCTCACCGGCCCTGGTTTTATTTTTGTTTAATTAAATTTTCTCTCTTCTCTTATGCCTCCTCTTTGATTTAGGGATTATTTAAATGTGTATTGTTTAATTTCCAAATACTTGGGAATTGTCCAGCTCTTCCTTGAGTCTCACAAGCTCTTCAAAGTCAGTCTTCGTCTCTATTACTGTGTTTTTTAAATGCATGAACTCACACTGCCTCTTGCCTTCCTTCCATTTCCCCTTTCAATTTTTATAAAAGGTGTACTTTTTACATTGTCAGGATTTATACATTCAGTTTTTGTTCTGCCTCTGGTTTTTCTAGTTACAGTTCTGCCACCAGTTCTCACGTGTTTGGCTGCTTACTCAGTTATCTTGTGGTTTATTTCTCAAATACACTCCCAAGAAGACTTCTTACGGTAATGGTATTTCCTGAGCTCATTACATATCACAGCTTTGTGACTGTTGTCTTCATGTTTTACAGTATCTCTGTAAAATTCTTGATTCACATTCTTTTTTTTTTTTCCTTTGATGATTTCAGAGTTCTTCTAGCATCTCTAAGAATTGAATGCCACTGTGGAATAGCCCAAAATTAGTCAGAATATTTTCCTTTTCTGAATGATTTGATTATTTACCTGGTCTTCTGAATATTATTTATTTTTGAAATTCAGTACATCTAGAATGGAGTTGAACACACTAGGTCAATTTTTGCTGGGATATGTGTATCTTTTATTTTTGTAAATAATTTGCTTTTATCTACTTTTTCATTTCATCCTTTTAAACTCTTTCAGATGCCTATAATTTTCTTCATAATATTTTAAAAACTTTCAGTTTTTGTTTTTCCCCATTTCTGCTTTCAGTATGCTATACAGTCTCTACCCAGCTGTCCGCTTCCTTCATTAGGGATGATGTTGCTTTTTCTTCCACTTCTTTTCTGAGGTTTGCTATAATTGCTTCATTTTCTCCTGCATTTCACCACCTCTTCCCTAGGTTTTCATATGTAGTTGCTTCAAAGGAGCAGTTGCTCCAATAAAAACTTTAAATTGACTGCACAGCATTTGCTCACTGTTTTTACTGCTACAGGACAGTGAGTATTCATCGTCCGCCACTTCTTGTCTTTTTCTTTTACTCTCTCCTCGCTCTTGCCATGTTGTATATTTTGAATAGTTTCGGTGATGGTTAATTTTGATTATTTATATTTGATGGCAGTGACTTTTCTCAGGCCAGCAATTTTCAGAAGATTTATAATGAAGAGGGCTGAGGGCTAGGAATTTTCCTGATGACCCAGGGTTCTTGGTGTCAGACCATTCAGTCCTACTTCTTCCCAGCCTGCGGAGATAGCTCCACGGGGTTTTCACAGAGTGCAGTGTCTGTTTTTCCCCGTCGCTACAGAGACTAGCTGTAAATATGCTTGTTTTGTGTGACATCTCATGTGGCCTCACATTCTCTACTTCCTAATTTCTGGGAAGCTCATGATGCAAGTGTGTGCACTCTGCTCCTACCGCTGCAGATAAACAGTTTTAATTTTGCTCACCAGGATGTTTCTCACCATCAAGAAATATACTTTGCTGGTTCTTCCAAGACCCAAAGCCACAGCATTTTTTCCTCCACTTCCGACCACTCATATCCTTGTTTCATCGCTGCTTTTGGCAGCCTTTCCATCTATTTGGTGGTGTGGGGGTTTCTCTTGCCTGGTTTCACCACAAATGGAGTTTGCATTTTTAAAAATTTCTCATCTTCCTTCTGACTTTCAGATATTTCCTAAGAAAATAAGAAAGACAGTCTGACTTCAAACCACTGTCTTTAACTGGAGTCTCAGCTTATGAATTATAGAGACAAGTGGGTTTTTTCTGACACTGTGTTGCATTGTGTTAATGCTAGTTTTAATAACAAAGACATTTTCAAGGGCAGCATAATGACCAATATTTCAGTATTACTTAGTAATAAGAGAGTAACAAAATAATCATTGTGGATGAATTTTCAAAACAAGTCTGCCAGATAATAGCACAGTTGTGTAAGTCATGCCCCCAAGAGGGTTTTCTGACATCTTTAATCATAATACAGATGTTTACTCAACTTGTGTCTTTTACTTTTGTATTTTTTTTGTGGTGCTGAGATTGAACGTAGGACCTCATGCATACTAGGCAAGTTCTCTACCATGGAGCTGCATTCCCAGTCTCATGCAACTCTCAAAACATATTATATACAGGGAAGATAATGTAAATACTGTGTGGAAGAACTTCCACACAACTGAAGTAAAACTGAAGCCAGTTTAATGTGAACGGGTCCTGGCCTGACTTGTTTAATCAACCTACACAGCCCACAAAAGTGTTAAACCATGAATGTTCATTTATATCAGGAATGCTAGTTGATTAAGTGAGAAGTCTGTGATAGCTTTTTATGAAAGGACAGGCATTAGATTTTCATCAAGATTTACCCCCTTGATTAAGCTATTGTTAGTATGGAGAAAATAAGATTGGCCCTGAGTCATTTTGAAGGACTGTAACTCTCTGTAGACATTAGTAATTTCTTTAGTTGATGCTGCTTCATTGAGGTATTTGTTTTTTTGCACTGGAAAAAGAGAAAACCAGTGAAGGAATTTTTGTCTTAAAATGTTCTGATTCTTACCTGGAACTTTATTTATTTATTTATTTTTGTTTTGTTTCGTTTTGAGACAAGATCTTGCTATGTAGTCCAGGCTGGCCTTGAACTCACTATGTAGCCCAAGCTGGCTTCAAACTCATGGCAATCCTCCTGCCTCAGCTTCCCAAGTGCTGGGATTACAGGGGTGCACCACCACCCCTGGCTACCTGGAACTTCAGAGTGCAGATTTTTAGGAGTTTCTGTTTCTCACTCTTCAAAGGAGATAAATAGTTTTGCTGAGAATAAAGGGCATCATGTTATATCTGATTGAAACAATTCTCTGCAATAGACATCTATAATAGCTTCACTGAGGCTACTCCTGCTTACTGTGAGTATAAATGTAAAACAAGTAAAGAAAGCAATGACCACCATCTCCACACCGTAGTGTGGTGGTTTTAAACTGCACTCATAAATGTTTTGATTCTGTTCCTCAAGGAGGAAAGCTCAGCACCCTTCCTCTTGATGTCAGCTGGACATGGTGATTTCCTTCCAGTGATGGAATATGGTTGATATGATGGTGCATAGATTTAAAGAACAGGTAAAATAAATCATCGTGGCTCTTCCCTTGATCTTGTTTTTGGACCACTCACTTTGAGGAGGGGTCACTTGCAATATTGTGAAGATGCTCCAGAGTCCCATAGAGGGTTGGTGGGGCAAGACACTAAGGTCTCCTGACAACAGCAAGGAACCGAGGTCTTCCTTCAGGGTGAGTGTCAGCCATGTTGGCAGCAGATGCTCTGGGCCCGTGGTGTCTTGAGGTGCAGCCGCTGTCCTGACTGCAACCCTGAGAGAGCTTGAGTGGAAACCATGCGGTTGATTTATTGTGTCAACTTGAGAAGTTTAGAAGCTTAACTAAATTGGCTCAGCAATTCTGCACCCTAAGGTGTATGAGATTCACCCTAGGGTGGCTCATCGCCTGGATGGTATAAAAGGGAAATGAGGAAGGAGGGACGGGCTTCCATTCTTTGGAAGAGCTCCAGTCTTCGCCATCAGCTTGGATGTGGTCTCCTGGCTTCTAGCACAGACTCTTCAGCTTCCACCTTGGATCCTTCAGCCTTCCCACGTAGACTCATCAGCCTTCTGTCGCAGACCCATTAGCCTCCTGATACGGACTTGCACGGACACTGCGGTGACCTCCAGACCTTGGACTGAATCCTTTGGTCTCCAGTGTGCAGATGCCCTCTGCACGCTTCCTTATCCAACTCTGTGACTGACCACTGTAAGCTGATCTTGTAATTTCTTATACATTTGTATATCTTGTGTTATATCCGTTTCTCTAGTAAAACCCTGACTGATATACATCATGTAAGGAAACACCCCTGAATTCCTGACCCACAAAAACTGTCACCTAATAAATTCCTGTGTTAAGTGGGCAAGTTTTCAGGTAATTTGTTATGTAGCAGCAGAGTGCTAAAACTGTGTGGCTAATTTCACTCTCTGTAAGGACATTGACACAGACCTTGCACCAAAGTTCAATAAATTGCAAAGCAACCAGCTTAGTACTGTCACTAGCTTGCTTATTCTGTATTTAAAATCTATATCTACAACTCAGAAACAGTGTAACCAATAAGAATCAAAATTATGAAAGTTCCAACATTGTCTGGATTCAGCGGAAGGAAAAGACTAAATATTTTTTTCAGTTGAAATGGGTCTCCTATCCAAATAAAGAATATTGAAACCCTAGATAGCTTTTGGCAAGAATTTCCAGAAAAAGAGACATTGAAATGGAAACCTCTCTGTTCTTCACTTTCTAAAAATGCCACTAGTAAGTAGAAAAAAAGAACAACAACAAATAGTCCTATTAACTTATCTCATGTACTACTCCATATATGCCATAAAAGGAAGCTAATTATTAGCCAACAGCTAGAACATGATTAAAAAAAAAAAGACCAAGGGCAGCCTCAGGACTTGAGACAATGGGAAAAGAAAATGAGAAATAGATAGAAACATATGGGCACAGTTGGTTAGTGATTGCTTTACAAAGTGTCAGGGGTGAAGGTAGGTAAGTCTACCTGGGGCTTGCTGACTTTATTTACCAAGTGAGATCTAAACCTGTTTTCTGCCAGAAGGATGTAGGTTGCAGGTGATGAATGTTTAGTCATCAAATAATTCCTTCCACTCATCTCCACCTTGAGACCAACTGATTACTTTTGGAGTACCTTATTAGGGGCTAGAAAACGTCTCTTCCCAAATATCTCCCCTACTTGAATTATGCCATTTTGAATTGTACCTCAACAGTTATGAGAAGGGAGCCGTGTTCCAAAAAGAGCCATACGCAAGACAATAAAGGAAAATTGGTTTATTCTAATGGAAGCTCAAAATACATTATTTAAGAATAGTTTATTTTTTCAGTGAATGTATCTTATCATATCACCTCATCTAACTATTGTAAGGATAAATTAGTATATATAGTTTATGAAACACTCTTTCTAGTGGGAGTAAATGATAAAAGCTTTATGTTTTTTTCCTGCGACTGTCTTCCCCCAGCACTGTGTTGACTCTCCCTCTCCTATATTTTAGCCAGACTTTGAGCTGTTCCCATTGTTTTCCTGGTTACTTTAAGGTTTTATTTTTAGAGAGTAAAACTTCAGTTTTATTTTACCTATGAAAATGTTGAGCCTCATCTTTCTAAATGTCCAAACACAGGCTTTATTCATTCAGTGTAAAAGCTCTTGCTTCGCTACTTCAGCTAGTTTTGATACGTGCCTGGAAACCTGTTATGGGGAAATAGAAGTGAGGGCATATTTGGTTCATTTGTTTCTTGCTATGGTTTGAGTGGAATTAGTATCCATTTAAAAGAGTCCTGAGAGAGACCCCTCATCTCTTCTACAATATGAGGATGCTGGGGGAAGGTGCCATCTATGCATCAGATACTGAATCTGCTGGCACCTTGATCTTGGACTTCCTAGTCTCTAAATCTATGATAAATACATTTATGCTGCATATAAACCACCCAGTTTATAGGACTGTGTTATAGTAAAGTGTTGCTAACTTTGGCTATAGAACTAAGATACTCCCTTCTTCTCTCTACTTTCTCCCTTTTTTCTCTCTGCTCTTTCTGGCCCTCTAGGATTAAGCACAGAGCAGAGCGGATTGGTGGAAAGGGCAGAATCTTATGTGATCAGAGCTGCTATGATGCTGAACCTAGATGGGGGCTACCATGGAGCAGGGCAAGCCCCCGAAGGTGGGAAGTGAGGGTGAGTTTCCCACAGCGTTCCTCTAGCGTGGACTCCATGTGAGGTAGTTGAGTTTGACCCACTGGAAGGGTCCCACCTCAAGAGATCTGCCCCATGGGGCTTGGTAATCCTACTGAGGGAGAATCCTGCAGAATGTTCTGTTATAAGTGGGAGCTGAGGAGGATTTCATGGGGCTGATCAGAGGCTCAGTGCCACGTAGTTGACAGGAAGTCCCCAGAGTCACCCAAATGCTCCACAAGCTCAAGTTAGCATGTGAGCACCTGGACACCAACATGGATGACATTGTTCTGCGTCAGGTAAGGTCTTGGCTGCTCCTTCCTTATTCTCTCTTCCGGCCACCCGTAGAGGCAGTTGGTGAATGAAGAAGGAGACAGCTATGGAGAAATAGCACGGAAGCTCCTGCCTTCGCCTCTTGCCTGTTGCAAGTCTCTTCAGAATGAGTTGGGCTTGAGATTCAGTAGGAGGGGAAACTTCCAGTTGGTTGAAAGATGGAAGCTTGGTTATGCCGGGTTGGACATTTCAGTCCATCCAAGTGAGAGTGTGTGTTAATATCTGACAGTGACCTGAGAAACATTTGCATGACATTCTTGTGAGATGAGCTCGCATACCTAAAAGGCATGGGCAAGGGGAAAATTGTTATTTTAGGTGCTTTTTTTCTTAGTCTAGCTTATTCTTTTTTTTTTTTTTTTGTGGGTACCGGGGGGTCGACCTCAGGACCTCGCGCGCCTGCAGGCGCCCGTGCCACTGAGCGATATCACCGGCCCCTTTTTTTTTCGTATGTGGGTTCCGGGAGTCGAACTCAGGCCCTCGCGCTGGCCGGGCAGGCGCTTAAGCCGCTGAGCCATCTCACTGGCCCCTAGCTTATTCTTAAAAAAAAAAAAAACATAAAAAGCAAACATTTAGCATCTAACACATAATAAGTGCTCAAGAAATGTTTGGTATAATTATTGTCATCTTTAGTATTCTTATCAAAATACCCAATTCTTTCATGCTCAGGCTCTGTGGTGAAAAACTTCAAGATAAAATTCATACTGCCTGTAATGACATAGCTTTTAAGAGTTCCTTTATTGGGGTACAGATAAGTACCTGGAAATTCCCATTTTCTGTTTAATAAAAGATTCTCAATTAAGATTTAATGTGGTCTCAGTACTAATTTCCTCCTGGCTAGGCTGAAATAATGAGGGAAAATGAGGAGGTTCAGGTATGTCACTAAGTCACACTCTAGAGGTGTGGAGGAGGGGATCAGAGAAATGGCCCTTTGAATAAGATGCTGTATTTTCAAGCTTCAGGAGATGATTGTGATGTAGGTATAAAAAAGGTAGGGGTTGAATGGACTTTCTCACCCTCTAAGAATCCTAGCAGCATGGTATCACTAGACCAGGGTTTATTGCTGGCTTTATAAGACATGCTTGTTCTAATCTGGATATGGCTCTTGTTAATAATTTTTTTCTACCAAAATGAAGATAGATAGCAGATGAAATGGTTATTAGCTATCCTTTGTGGACAGTACTTAACACCAATGATTGATTGCATTTTGTTGTTGTTGATGATGCACTTTTTTACGACAGTTGTAGATTTACAGAATTGTTGGGATGGTGGTACAGAGGCCTCATATCCCCTGCATTCAGTTTGCCTTATTACTGACATCCTAACTTCGGTACGATTAACGAGCCAGTATTGAAATATCATTACTAACTGAAGTCCACACTTCATTCATGTTTTTTGTCTTCTTCCCCCAGCTCCGTTTTCTGTTTCAGAATTACATCTAGGGTACTACATTACATTTAGAAGTTCTATCCCCTTAGCTCCTATTGGCTGTAACAGTTTCTTATGCTTTCCTTGCCTTCAGTGACCGTGGCAACTTTGAGGATTAAAATGCTGTCAGGTATTTTTTTTTTTTTTTTTTTTTTTTTGTGGGTACCGGGGGGACGACCTCAGGACCTTGCGCGCCAACAGGCACCCGTGCCGCTGAGCGATATCACCGGCCCCTTTTTCGTATGTGGGATCCGGGAGTCGAACTCGGGCCTTCGCGCTTGCAAGGCAGGCGCTTAAGCCGCTGAGCCGTCTCACCGGCCCTGTCAGGTATTTTTTTGACTGTACCTCCACTGGGATTCATCTTACGTTCTTCTCATGAGTAGACTGGGGTTATGAGTGTCTGGGAAGACGACAGCAGAAGCAAAGTGACATTCGTAGCACATCCTACCAAGGATGTGTGTTATTAGCATCATTTATGGGTGTTGATATTGACCTTTATTCCCTTGGCTAAGGGAATGTTTACAAGGTTTCTCACAGTGAAGTCACTCTTTTTTCTTCCCCTTCTACACTGTACTCTTTGGAGGGAAGTCACTTGGTTTAGCGTGTGCTTTGTGGGTGGTATTTACGCTCCACTTTCTGAAGACCTGAGTATCTATATAAGTTCTTCAGAATTCTTCTGCATGGGAGATATGGGTCTTATCCTACCTCATATTTATTCAATCACTTATTTTTTTTATCAGTTTGGACTTGATATTTATTTTATATATTGGGTTATAGTCGAGTAGTACATTATTTTATTACCCAAATTGTCCCAGCCTCTGGAAGCTCTTTGACATATTGGCATCATTTGAGGGTTTTTTTTGTTGTTTAATTTTTTGTTTCTTTTAGTTTTAAAATTTTTTAGCACTTTGTCCCCTCTGGCACTATGTGACACCCTCCAGGCTCATTTAGAATACTTCCTGCCCCAGATCTAGGGTCAGCCATTTCCCAGAGGAGCCATGTGTTCCTTTTATTGGAGATGGTATGAGAAACAAAGAACGTGTTCCAGGGAGTGCTTATTGCTGCTTAAGTGCATCTTTGCTTGTTGGTCCTCTTAGCTCACAGAGCAAAGAATTATGTTTGTGTATTCTCATCACTGCATGTACACATCTGTCTTTGTTTTGTGTTGTTATAACAAAATACCAGATGTTGGGTAATATATAAAGAAAATAGGTTTATTTGACTTATAATTCTCGTGCCTAGAAAGTCTAAATAGCATCTTGCTGGTATCTGGTGAGGGGCCCGGGCTGCATCACAACATGGCAAACCAGAGGAGGAAGTGGTTGCATGCAGAAGGGGCCAAGTGTGAGGAATGGCCTCACTTTATAACAGCTGCTTTTGTGAGCACTAATCCAGTCCTGTGAGAACTACATTTATCCCTCCTCAGAGTGGTTCACCATGACTTAATCACCGTCCACTAAGCCCCTCTCTTAAAGACACACCACCTCTTAATACATTGGTAACTGAGATTTCAGCACATAAACCTTTAGGTGATACACAATCCTTATCCAAACCATAGCAACATCTATAAATATTTGTGTGTGACCACCTGTGTCTATGTAGGATAACCATGAGTTGGTACTGATTTTAGTCCACTGCCATGTGGACTAGCTCTGCTCTTTGCTGGTTTGTAATCTCCTATTCCAATGAAAAGCCTGGCTCCCATCAGCCTTCATGCATTTACTTTATTCTTCAAGTACTGTGTACTTGTAGAGTGGCTTCAGAACTGTTCACCTGTACTCTTATGAAAATCCATTTTGTCAACTAGATTACAGTACCTATGAACAATTTATTTTGCCTTTTGTATTACAGACTTTATTTCCAAAGTTATTTAGGTCAGCACCTTATTCTCTTACCCTACCAGATATATTGTTTCATTTATTTGTAATACAGCTGGACTTTTTCTCATACCCTTTCCATCCTATTTCAGTGTAAAGGCACAATCAAAGCTGGCTATTGCTAACATTTTGAAAAATATCTGTGTAATATTCATGGTTCAATGGCCCATAATTTACTTAGACAACTTCCCATTATTAAACATTTAGCCAGTTTTCTCTTGTTGGGCAATTACCTATTATTGGACTGTTACAAATACCATGACCAAGCACATTCTTATGTATTAATAGTGTGTACACTATTATATCATTACGAGGAATTCCTATAGATGATTAAATCACTAAATTAGAGTGTGAACATTTTAAGGACCCATATATTTCAAATTACCCTCTAAAAATGCAGACTGTACCAGAACTAAATGAGAACCCTGGAAAGACTTGAAAGTTATTATTTAAAAGTGATTTTTCCATATGGCTTATTAAAATGTCATTATGCAAGGTTGAGTTTTTTTCACCATTTGTATTTCTTCATTCTTGTTTATCTTTCATGACAAGTACCTATTTTTCTTTTAGTGTAGGTTTTGCTTTTCAGATAAACTTGAAATCTGATGCTTCATTTGTAGCAAGTCACTGGTCCTTCCCGTTGTTAGTAGCTTTGAGCATTTCTGTTTTATGGACCTTCTGGAGAGGTCTTGCTTTCTGTGGATAGTGCCAAAGGGACTATTTTCTGAGAGCCCAGCCCAAGACTTTTCTTTATCAGCTCATAAACACAGGATTTAATTCCTCTATAACTGTAATTATCAAGCAATTACAGCAGATGTCTTTCTATTTCTCTTCAGTGTGCTGTTAATATTGGAAGAGTCTTCTTACTGCAATCATTCTGCTAGAATACAGCCTTAGAACTCTTCAGTCAGCGTGAGGGGTTTAAATATGTAACCTAGAATGTGCTGTGTGCACAAGGAGCTTCCCTTCTGCCAACCTATACAAAGAAGTTTGCATCCTTGCAAAGGTTGGTCACCTCAAGGAACGCCACTAAATCTAAAATTCTGTGGGGAAGCTCTCAAAGCAGTCTATGTTGGGCTGAGTCAATACTATTTTTTTCACAGTTGTATGGTGTAGTCCCCTGATGGAGACCACTACAAAGCGGCTCTGAGTAGGATTTAAAATTAACCAATTGGCTTTCTATATTTACTTGTGAGTCTGTCCAAGGCCTAGGCTCCTTGTCTGGAGATGGGCGGCGGATACATAGTAAGTGAACCTCTATGGATCACTGGTCCTGGCTGAGGACTGTAGTGGCCTGTGATGCCCTCATGCCTCAAAGGACAAGATAAGGCCACAGCTGAGGACACCTGGCTCCAACCCCAATTAACTAGATAGAGACTGTAGCTGCAGGACTCTCCTGTGGTGAAGGTCAACTTAGAGATAAGATAGTTCTCCCAATTGGCATAATTTACTACTTGGGGAAGTCTTTGAACTGACTCCCAAGGTCCTGCTCAGTTTCTGTGCTTTCCATTCTATCCCCTTCCTTTGTCAGAAAACCAAATAAATACCGGCCTCCCAGAGAAGTTCTTTGTCTCAACCCCCAGAGAATCTCAAATTCTGCTAGAAGATTTTGATCCTCCTAGAGCCCTAAAATCATGCCACTGGTCTCTTTTATTTAAGCCTTCGCAGTCCACTCATTTGGGAAGTTGCAGGCCTGATCAGTCCACGATAGTCCCCAATTCTTGGCGTTCTTCTGGTCTTATCTTAGTGAGTTTGGTTTTCAACCTGGAGCATCAAACATTGTAGTGGTCAATGTGAAATAATGCGAGATAATGTAGAGACAGCCAGGGACTAGCCAGTGTGTGCTGCTGGCCAGTATAGTCTTGGACAAGTTACTTAACATTTCTGAATTTCAACTGAGCTGGTTGGTGAGGTGGATAAGTTAATTGGACAAGGTATTTCTTCAAGTTCTAAAGACTCTGGCTCCACATGTCATCCGAATTGGTCTTAAAATCATGTATCACAGACTTGGAAGGTACAGAAAGACCTAACCTGAAGGCCTTGCTTCAACTGTATTGTTAACCTTCAGCCCCTAAGAAAGTCATTTCCACACTCACCATCCCCTTTTCATGTGTGGAGTTGGAGGACATGGCCAGCACCCAATTGTAGGTTTTCCTCTTCACCCCTTCACACTCTTTCTTGCTAAATTTAGTCATCCTTTCTTCTTTCCTGAAAGGGAGCTATAAAAATCACTCATCCTCCAACCTAAATTATGCTTTGAACCAAAAAGTGTTCAGAACTTGGAAATGCAATGTTTTTCAAGGATTCAAAAGCAAAGTAGAGTCACCCAAAGGCTACTTCATCATATTTGAATGTGTTTCATTTAGTGCTAATTTAAAACAAAAACCTGTGGAGTGGAGCGGGGAGGGTTGGGGACTATGAAGCCAGAAGGTAGAAGTCTGGGGAAGCAGATAACATTGCCCTCCTTATTCCTCTCCCTGTGCCCCACCCACCCACCCTATGCCAGGCTTTGGCTTTCTTAGGACTTGATTTAATAAGTGCAAGAGGTTTACTGGGCTAAATTCATCCTCTCTTACTAAGGAAAATGTGCCACCCCTCATGATGATGCTCCTGTCCCTTTACAGCAGGTTCAGTGTAATTGGTCTTCTCCACAAATTCAATCAGATGCACCAGGGGGAGCAGGCTGCAGGAGTAGAGGAGGTGATGGCCAGCAGTGTCAGAGCCAGAGAGATTTATCAGCATCCTCAGCCGCACACTTCTTTTTTTTTTTTTTTTTGTGGGTACCGGGGGGGTCGACCTCAGGACCTCGCGCGCCAGTAGGCGCCTGTGCCGCTGAGCGATATCACCGGCCCCTTTTTCGTATGTGGGTTCCGGGAGTCGAACTCGGGCCCTCGCGCTTGCCGGGCAGGCGCTTAAGCCGCTGAGCCATCTCATCGGCCCAGCCGCACACTTCTTCACCTGGCTCCCTGGTTGCAGTGTTTTTATTTTCTGTTTGCTCCCACCTTTGCAGAGACTAGGAGAGCACTCTAACTGCGTGGTGGTTTTAGGCATTACTGAGAACTTCTGGCAGGAGTGTGAGAACTGGTGTGGCATGGGCTTGGCTGGGGGGCTTGTGTGCTCCAGGGGCTGGTGCTGAAGGACTCTGTGCAAGCAAGTGCTTTTTTTCAAGAATCCAGAGTGGATAGGATTATACCAGGCAGGGCTTAAGATCCAGCTAACTAGCAGGACACTGGCCAGCGGTCCTCCCAGGAAGTGAGGAACAAAGATAGTGACATCTTTAATTTCATCTCCTGTGATATTTTCAAGATGGGAACCAGGAAGGCAAGAAAGGAGTAAACCTCCATAGCCCAGGATGAGTGAGAAACATTGCCAGCTTGATACGAATGGAGCGATTCTGTGTTCTTGCTTTTTGAGATCCTCCTTGCTCAGAATGATGTGGTTAGCAGCTGGAGATCTCAAACTCATGACCTTGTGCACTATTCAAATTTTCATTAGGTAGACATGATGGAAAAAGTCAGAACAGAAGCCAGAATCTTCAGAAGCTCCTATTTGTCCCTCAGGGTGATCTACAATGATTGGGGTGGGGGTGAAAATGGATCCTTACTGGAAATACGGAGATCTTTTTTGGGGGAGTTGGGTACTGGGGATTGAATCCAGGGTCTTCGCACTGAGCTGCATCCCCAGCCCGCTTCCCCCCTCCCTTTTTGAGACAGGGTCTTGCTAAGTTGCTCAGGATGGGCTCAAATGTAGAATCCTCCTGTCTCAGCCATCCAGAGCGCATACACCACCATGCCCAGTTCCACATGGGCCTCTTCATGACTGACTTAGGACCAGATGAGATCCTTAAGGGGTGACAAAACATGGTGTGATGGGAACTCATGTGGGCAGAAGTCTTGCCAACCTCTGTCACCAACAAACCATACCCTCTCTCTGGGCATCTGATTCCTCACTGGTAAAAATCCAACTCTGAAACCCTGATCTTGGGGAGATTATTTTAGGGGGTCCAATAAGATTGCTCTCAACTTGTGTGAGGAAGCACAGGAAGTCAAAGAGACAAACTGGGTTTGTGCTTATTTTACACTCAAGCCTGCAAAGAAGCACATTTCATATTTGGACCTGCAGCTAAATAAGATAAATTATCTCTTAGGGTAGAGGTAAACAGAGAGTTTTGCAAACCAGAAATTTGTATTCCAGAGTGAAGATAAACCCATAAAGAGCTATGCTTCTGATGAACAAAGTATCTGTTCTGGTTTTGGAGAATAAAGCCTCCCAAGGGCCTGAGGAAGTGGTCAGCACCGTGAGATGGACAGGAGGTTGGTGCAAATCCAGACCCAGACTGCTCAGCCCTGCATTTCCAGGGTAAGGTGGTGAAGTAGGTAGAAAATCAGATGAGTGCGTTTAAGCACTATTCACTGGAATGCAGATTTATTTATAAATGACTATATTTATTTATGTAGTGACAAAGATGTAGAGAGAGTTAGAGGGGAGACAGGCAGGGATGTAGGGCATGAAGTGGCTAATGTGGCATGGCTGACGTGGCAAATGGTTATAGAAATGACCACCTGCATACTGGAAATTGCCCTTTGTGAAACCTTTTCAGGTGTAGAACAGTTATTTAGGGACCCACTTGCATACATTTACTAGAAGCCCCTAGACCCCATGACCCTTAGCCCACCCGAGCAGCAGCTCACCCTAGCAGTGGCTCACCCTAGCAACAGCTCATCCCAGCAACCAAGGCTAAGACCCTGAATGGCCTAGAGTACACCAATCAGTGAAGACCCCATAACCTTAACTCACCACAGACCAGCTTACCCCTATAAGTTTGGGTAGAGCAAAGACACCAGGTTGAGAAGCTCATTGGAGCTCTCCCTGACATATAGCTTGCTGTTTGGTAGTTTTGTCTCCACTTTTTGTCATCTTATAAATAAACCTCTGCTTCTCACTACTTTCATTTCTGACCTCCTCATTCTGTGCTGGATGACCTGAGTTCCTCATTCTCTGCTTGGGGGATCTTTGGCTTTAAGTCAGCCTCGCCTCCCATTCCTGCATTCCTCACTGGAGTGAGGGCATGGACCCAGAAAGGTGGAGAGTCTTTTCACGGGAAGACCCCTAGCTTCCCAGACACCCGCCTAACATTACAAAGAGTATAAAGGGAAAGTTAATGGCACCTGGCTGTAAGTATGGTCATACCCTGTTATGCAGAGCAGACTATTGCAGGAGCTCTGATAGACTCTGGTAAATCTTGACGTTTAGATGTAAGCTTGTAGTAGAAGCTATGACAATAGGGGAGGCCATAAAGGATAGTACTGTTTCCTTACATGAGTGCTATAAATAGGCTTAACCAGTGCTTGTAACAAGCATGTATGCATTCTGCTAGGCACAATAGAAAACACAAAAGAAAAGGAACAACAGAATAATTTACCACTTGCTTCTCTGTCTTTTAGTTTTCTCATCTGAAAATGAGGACAATAATACTACTGACTTTGCATAAAGCATTTAGCAGAGTACCTGGCATTATGCCCTAAATATTACTATTTTTTATTATGTATAAAAAGTGGTAGTATGTGTCTTTGGAACTTATATGAGATTTTTATGATTTATGAAACATGACTTTTATTGTGTCATTGGATTCCCATAACAACCTGGCAAAAAGGCATCATCATTTCCATTTTATGGATAGCATTGGAGACTTACTCAAGATTATATGCCTAAAAGGAGGACAGGGACTAGCTTAGTCTGTTTTCTGTTGCTATAACAAAATACCTGAGACCCAGTGATTTATGAAGATTAGGAGGTTATTCAACATAGTTCTGAAGGATGGTAATCCAAGATCAGGCAGCTGCATCTGGCAACCACCTTATGCTGTGTCATAATATTGACAGAAAAGCAAAAGGCAAAGGGTATGTGGGGAAGAGACCAAACAAGAGGGGTGACCTTGCTCTATAACAACCCACTCTTTTGGTAACCAATCCAGTCCCATGAGAGCAAGAACTCACACACTCCTGTGAGAATTAACCCAGTTCCGTGAGAGTAGCATTAATCCCTTCATGATGGTGGAGCCCTTATGACCCCAACACCTCTTAAAAGTCCCACCACTTCTTAATACTGTTAAACTGGGGATCAGGTTTCAACATGAGTTTGGAGGGAACAAATAATATTCAAACCATAGCAGGGCGCAAGTTTGAATCAATCGACTGCTCTTTTCACGTTGCCAAGCTGCCTTTGATAAAGACATAGGGAAACAGAGCCCAAGCTAAACAAATGAAAATGGTGAGTTAAATATGTAATACGATAGTGCTGGCCATGCCCTGGGCATTTATGACTCGTTTAGGACAGAATCACGACTCAGAAGTTACCATGGAAATACAGTAGCAGAGGTAGAAAAGAAGGGCTGCTGCTACCTGAGTGATCACTCATGGAGGCTGCTGTGGGCCGTGCTTGTCCATTACTGGTCTGTGTGTAGCACGTGCGCAGCCGTGGCACACAGTTGTGCTGTCTGTAGTCAAAGATTCCTCAATCTGGGCCCTGTCCATCTACCTTCAACATCTAGTATTTTTGTGATCTCTCAGCCCAGATGTCTTTGCATTAGAGTCTGATCACAGCTGTATGAAATTCTAACAGATGAGGGTGAAAATGACTGATTGGGTTTCATATATATTCCATCTTTCTTAGACTGAATTCCCTATTGTAATTTCAGTTTTGGGTGAAACTGAGGAAGGAAAAAAGCCTGAATATTTGTACAAGGAAAGAAGCCTGAATACTGAGGGACAATAGATATTTATACTGAATAATTAGGAGGAGTAAGAGATTTTTTAGGATGGGGGAGATTTATAGTCATTTAAAGATGTTGTACATTTTGTTCATCTGGTTTGCTTTTCTTAAATGTGGTAAATTGGTAAGGGATCTGAAATCAATAAGAGTCGTAAGTAAATAAGCTCCAAAAGGTCAGGGATTACATCTTTCTTGTCTACTGTTGTATGTATAATGCTGGCACAATGCCTGGTACATAGCAGGCGCTCATTGTGTATTGGTCCAATGAATGAACTATTTGCTTAATCAATGAAGACCTACATTGTGAATCTACATGAAATTCATCCAGCCTAGATGAGTATTTTGATTGGCTGGCCATGGAGGAGTCATGAAATATTTGACTTATCCTAGCCTCAATATTAAACAGATACTTGTATTCTGATTTTTACAAACAAAATCTCTTGAACAAGGATAAGGATAATAAATTGCATGAAACTTCATCTGCTATGGAAAAAAAAAACATATTTCTTGATAGTTGCTACTGTCACCCATTTTGTAGCACATGTGCTTCCTCTCTTTTTAATGTACTGGAATGATCAAGAATTGACTTTAGGGCCGGTGAGATGGCTCAGTGGCATAAGCGCCTGCCTTGCAAGCGCGAGGGCCCGAGTTCGACTCCCGGATCCCACATACGAAAAAGGGGCCGGTGATATCGCTCAGCGGCACGGGTGCCTGTTGGCGCGCGAGGTCCTGAGGTCGACCCCCCAGTACCCACCAAAAAAAAAAAAAAAAAAAAAAAAAGAATTGACTTTAAATGATACTGATGCATGTGTTCCTTCTGTACCTCCAGCACATGGTCCTAAGGAAGACTTTGAAGCTCATTGGGATCATCTGGGAGCCTGAAATTTTCAGACATTGGAAGCAGGTTTCAGAACACTATGCAGTTACATTTTCAGTACTTGTCATTTCTTTGTATAGATCATTTTTCTATCTGGTACTTTCTTCTTCTGCCTCCAGGACTTCCTTTGACATTTCTTGTTGTGTGGATCTTCTGGTGAGAAAGTCATTCAAACTTCCTGTATTTGAAAGACTATGTTTGATCTTCATGTTTGAAAGATATGTTGCTAGGTGTAGAAGTCTAGGCCGGCAGGTTTTTTGTGTGGGGGAGTGGTGAGGTACATTAAAGATGTTGTTCCATTTTCTTTTTGTATTCATTGTTTCTGATGAGAGGTCTTCTGTCATCAGTACCTTTGTTCCTTTGTATTTAACCTGTTTTGTTTTGTTTTGTTTTGTTTTGTTTTACTATGGCTGCTTTTATGTTTTCCTATTTGTCACTTGCAGTTTCTTTCTAAGAACTTAATTATGATGAGCTTTGGTGTAGTTGTCATTTAGTTTATTTGGGACTCTTGGATCGAACTTCTTGGATTGGTAGATTTATATTTTTTTAATCAAATTTGGAAATTTGTGAAATATTCTTCTAATTTTTTCCCGTCTTTCACTTTTTTGGAGACACTAATTAAATATATGTCAGGGTACCTGAAATTGTTTCACAGCTCATTGATATTTTGCTTATTTTTAAGAGTTTGGCATTTTCTGTTTCATTTTTGACAGTTTCTACTGTTACTTTTTTTTTTTTTTTTTTTTTTTTTTTTTTTTTTTTGTGGGTACCGGGGGGACGACCTCAGGACCTCGCGCACCAACAGGCACCCGTGCCGCTGAGCGATATCACCGGCCCCTTTTTCGTATGTGGGTTCCGGGAGTCGAACTCGGGCTTTCGCGCTTGCAAGGCAGGCGCTTAAGCCGCTGAGCCGTCTCACCGGCCCTCTACTGTTACTTTTTCAAGTTTAAAATTTTTTTTTCTGCAAATCCTGGTTGGCTTTTAATCCCTTCAGAATAATTTTCATCTAAGACATTGTAGTTTTCCCCTGTAGAAGTTCAATCATTTTTATGTCATGTATGTCTCTAATTAACTCTTTGAACATATGGAATACAGTTATAATAATCACTTAATGCCCTTGTCTGCTAAATATGATATCTGTGTCAATTCTGTTTCAGTTGGACTAGATTGATTTTTCTCCTTGTGAAGGTTATATTTTTCTATTTCTTTGCATGCCTGTTAACTTTAGTGGATTCCATACATTGTGAGTGTTATCTCTTTTTATTCCATAAATGTTCTTGAACTTTATTCTCGGCAGGTTATTTGAAAACAGTTTGAACTGTTGATGTATGAGGCATTTAGACCACAGCAGGATTTCTCAACCTCTGCACTATTGCCAATTTGTAGCAGATAATCCTTCTTTGCAGGATTTCTAGCTGCCTTCCTGGCCTCTACCCAGTAGATGCCACTAGGAACCCCCTTAGGTGGTGACAATAAAAATGTCTCCAGACATTGCTAAGTATCATCTGGGAGTAAAATGTTGAGAACCAACAATTTAAGATTTATTTTGCACCACGACTGAGGCAGGATCCTTTGCGTGCTCCATCCAGTACCCTGTGAAGTGTCACAGTCTGACTGGTAAAAGCAAGCAGGATTGTTAGTTCTCATGTGCTGGGTGTGTGCTCCCTTAAATCCGGTAGGGTGCGTCTTTCCTCAGCATTAGGGGGTTTCTTCACATGCATGTTGTGATTAAGACTCTGCTGAATACTTCGGTGAGGGGAGGGCTGTGAAGATTTCTAGAGTTGTCTCGACAGCTTTTGCCTCTCTGTTGGTCTGCTCTGCCAGTTTACCTGCTTGGTCTCTCTAGCTTCCTAACTTAATCTTTTAGATTTAAAGAGTCTGCTGGGCTCTTCTCTGGTTCTCTCTCCCTATTATGCAAAGTGGAAACTCTAAAGGCAATAACTTGGGAAATCTTGGGGTTTACCTTGTTTGTTTTCTTTCTCTTCAATCCCTGGTCTTCTTTGTTACCTGATACTATTATATTGATTTATTTTATTTATTTATTTATTTATTTATTTATTTATTTATTTATTTCTGAGACAGGGTTTCACTATGTAGTCCAGGCTGGTCTTGAACTCTCTGTGTAGTCCAGGTTGGCCTCAAACTTGTGGTGATCCTCCTGCCTCTGGCTCCCAAGTGCTGGGATTATAGGCATGCACCGCTCAGTTTTTTGGCTGTTTGAGATAGTGTAAATGCAACTATTACTTCATCTTGGCAGGAAGTGGAAGTCCCTTACTGATTTAAAAAATAATTGAATTAAGTGATAGAAAACTAAGAACATTAAAAAAATAGAGATGGATACAAAATCACCCAAAGGTAATTATTATTGACATTTTAATACACAGTATTTCCTTTTCATTCATTGAAAGTGTCACTTTCATTGAGTCCTTACCAGTACTGGGGGTTACAAGTTAAAAATATTTTTAAGTTTGATTGGTAAAATTAGTACCTATGTTTTATTTTAAAGTTCCATTTCTTTGTGCATTATTTGAGATTAATTTTTATGTTTAACCACATAGTTATTGAATTGTATGAGCTTTTAATATATTCAAGATATTAATCTTTCATCTATCGTATTAGGTACACTCCTACCACAATTTGATACTTAACTTTTAATTTTGATTTTTTGACAAATAAGTTAAATTTTTATGCAGTTAAGTTTCTTAATCTTTTCCTTTATGATTTTATTTCTATTACAAAGTTCTTCCTATCCAGATGTAGTATAAATATTTACTTATGTTCTCTTCCAAGTTTTTAAAAAATAGTTCAGTTGCAGTTCTCTTCCTAATCCGGTGAGAATTTATATCAGTGAATGAAGTGCTGCAGTAAGTATTTAGATGTATTTCCCCCCAAATGACTTCTCTATTCCCCAGTACCTTTTATGGACTAGCTCATCCTTTGCCCATGGATTTTTTTTTTTTTTTTTTTTTTGTGGGTACCGGGGGGTCGACCTCAGGACCTCGCGCGCCAGCAGGCGCCCGTGCCGCTGAGCGATATCACCGGCCCCTTTTTCGTATGTGGGTTCCGGGAGTCGAACTCGGGCCCTCGCGCTTGCCAGGCAGGCGCTTACGCCACTGAGCCATCTCACCGGCCCTTGCCCATGGATTTTAAAAAACATTTAAAAATCATATTTAATGTAATATAAGACCCTACTTGGCAGGAGCATCTATGTCTAGAGTGTCCATTCTGTTTCCCAGATCTGACCTGAGCATCCATTCTCATGCCTGAGGTTCTCTTTGACTCACACATTACAGCATATTGAACATGTTCTGCAGAACGTCTGCCTTTCCCCTCTTCCTCAGCCAAGGAGCTTCTGGTGAGAATGAGGTGTAGGCGACTACAGAGGCCATGATGAGAGCTATTGGCAGCAGCCACTGACTCTCAGACAGTTGGAAGCTGGTCATTTTTTTTGTGGGATTAATAAACAACCTTCCTCTCATGACAGAGCTTTCATATGGTGTATACATTCACACACACACAAGCATGGTGCTATCTTGTCAGCTTATCACCCTCTCTGCCTGTCACTCTTTACCAGTTGAAGAGCCAAAGTGGGGAGAAGGTGAGAAGAGAGATTGCTGGTGCATATGCAACTGTCAAAATCTAAATATAGGTCATACGAGCGACTAAGAATCATCTCCACAAATCTCTCTCCCTGGCACATTTTCTCATATCTTCATCTTCAATCTGCTTAGTCTGTTTTTACTGTTTCATTTTTCTAATGATCTCCAAGCAGGAATAGGTAGGGCTTTTCAGAGGGATGGATGGTTATAGGATTTTTCACAGATACTCCAAATTCCTTCATGCCCATGGCAGACTTGGACCCAGGCATGTTCCAGTGACATGTTTTGATTGATGAAATATGAACAGAGTATTAAAAATCTAGTGTGCTATTTGGGATAGACCTGGTAACATTCCATGTGGTTGGCCACTCAAAGCTTGGATCCCAGTATGAATAGAATCCCAGATAATAATGAAGAACGTGTCATGTAAATGAAAATAAATCTTTGTTGTTTGAAGCCACAGAGATTTGGAGGATGTTTGTTCCACAGCATACCTCCTCTAATCTGATGGACAGCATATTCTGTTTTCAGGACAAAAGAATGGTACACATGGCTTGTGAAACACATGGATGTGTACGTACTTGGAACTTGGTGGAAGCTTGGTGGAAGGATGCCTTCCTCCTTCCTCATCTAATCACTGGAGCTGTGGAGACTTCCTTGCCCACCAGGATGATAACAGAAACCAATATTTTAAACCAGAATTGTTCTTGTACCTTAGATGCAAAACCCATGGGGCCTTTCTTAGAATGGCTGGCTGGGAAGAAGAGCGCAGCCTCGTCTTCTGTGGTACGACTGTCAGTTCAGTCTCCGTGACGGACACCTGGGGTTAGTGTACAGACGTAAATATTAGCTCGTGTTCTGGCTTCAAATGATCTTGTGATTTTGCTCACTTCCCCAGCAAGCGTTCTGTGAAAGCAGAAAAAGAAATAAAGGGATTCCAAGCAGATGCTAAAGAAATGGTAAGCACCAGCATTTCTAAGTCTTATCTTGGGTCTAAAGCAAGGATCAGCATATTAAATTTTGTATTCAATTGTCTTTATAATATTAGGGACTGTTTCATCTTCTTCTTGTCTACAGTGTTACAATCAATAAACTTATTAGGTTAATTCTTCAACTCAGCTGATTTAATTTACAATAAGTTTCATTTTTTATTTAATTATTTCAAGAGTTTTTCATAATCTGGGTTTCAAAAGATTTCGCTATGCCTCGTTGATCCTAGAGATTATATTCTCATGCCTGCAGATCATTTTTTTTCTTTTATTTTGTTTTCATTCACCCCTGTCATATTTGTGGTTAAACCTCATTGATGGTCACTAATTGAGTCGAAGGCCAATGCAAATTAGTTACCAGGCTGAATTGGAGCCAGTTTTTAAAGGGTAATTTTTTTTTTTTTTTTGTGGGTACCGGGGGGTCGACCTCAGGACCTCGTGTGCCAGCAGGCGCCCGTGCCGCTGAGCGATATCACTGGCCCCTTTTTCGTATGTGGGTTCCAGGAGTCGAACTTGGGCCCTCGCACTTGCCAGGCAGGCGCTTACACCGCTGAGCCATCTCACCGGCCCTAAAGGGTAATATTTTAAAGGCAATCAACAACTCTAGCTAAATTTTCTCAAAGTTCTGACAGAAGACTTCCAAGGGGAAGTTCTGTGGAACTGCTGTATTGATTAGATAAAACTTATTTATAATTAGCAACCCTATTTGCATGCAAACTGTGAATTCACTGAAGTCCTTAAAGTGATTTGCTCTCTTCCAGGTTTTGAATGGGCTCCTGCAGTCATGTTTGGCCTAATCATCTGCTTGGCAAAACTCTGCATTAGGGCACACTGAACCCCAGCTAAGCTACTCTGAAGTATAACAAAGACTGAAGTAGTGTACTCAGAAGAAATAGAATGTTACTGAATTTATCTGAGGGTTTTTAAAACTAGTAATTGAGTTTTAAAAAGTTTCCTATTGCCCCGATCCTTCCTAGAGAACCAGGAAAGAGCAGAAATCTCAAATTGATTAAGTTTTGTTATCTGTGGAATGAATTGTTTGAAATAGAAATTAAATTGTAGAAAATTTAGAAAAGAATATTTCATGCTGACTTTTGCACATGGACTGAAATCCAGTGGTACAATCATGACCTTATATCATAATTCTGTGTCACCTATGAGTGATGTCCTATTAGAACTGACGACCTATGGGCATCACACATTACAGTTGGACACTTCACTTGCCTGTGGCTATTGATTCGAGAACGTGGTTGATCTTCCTTTTTCATTTGACAAGATTATATTCCTCCTTCAAGTCTCAGATTAAACACCATTTCTTTTGATTCTTACTATTCTTGCTGTTTGTATCAGTCATGGTTACAGCAGGAAACAGATGCACACACAAATTGGGTAATTTGTGGAGAGTTTATAAATGTCCTATTACAAAGGTAAGGGCAGGGTGTATGGAAACTACAAGGCATAGATGGTGGGACCTTGTAACATCAGGGCTTGAAAAGACAATGGAATAGTATGGTTACTAGGACCTGGTGCCAGTAGCTATGAGTAGGGGAACCATAAAATTGAAAGTGAGACCTTCATGACCAACACACAGTGACTCAGTGGGGAGGAGGCTGGGAAACCAAATATCCCAACCTCGCCCTGCCTTGTAACCTTTACACCTTCACTACCTTAATAACTCTTACAGGCTGTGTGGTTAAACTTGATTGTGTCAACTTGACTGGCTTGGGAGCCACCCATGGGTTTAGTAAAGTACACCTTGGGTTTGTCTGAGTGGGTTATAAAACTGTGACCTTGGGGTCTGTATCTGATCCCTCACCACTTTCCAACCACCATGAACTAAGCAGCTTTGCTATGCTATGCCCTTCTACCATGATGTTTCTGCCTGGGAGCCATACAACCATGCACTGAATCCCCTGAAACCATGAGCCAAATTAAACCTCTTCTCCTTTTAGTTGTGGGTGTTGGGTATTGTGTCCCAGCAATGGGAAAGCTAACTAATTTATCAGCTAACCACAATGGGAAGGCAGACTTGGCAGGGGAGCCTGCTGATGCAGTTCAAAAGGCCCACAGTGGTTATCTATTGCTTTATAACAAATTACTCTGAAACTTAGTAGCTTAAAATAGCAAACATTATCTCATAATTTCTGTGAAGGAACTCAGCTTCATTTTGTCTCAGGGTCTCTTATGAGGTTGCAGTTAAGAAGTCATCTGAGGCTGTAGTCAACTCAAAGTTGGAGAATTTGCTTCCAAGATCATTCACTTCCATGGCTTTCAGCTGGAGACTTCAGTCCTGCATCACACAGGTCCCTCCATAAGGTTCCTCAAATGTCTTCATGACTTGGCATATTGCTTCTCCAGAGCAGGTGATAGAGAGAGGGAGGGGGAGAGAGAGAGAGAGAGCAATCAAGAAGCTATGATGTGTTTTATAAAACCTACCTTGGAAAGTCACATACTATCGCTTCTTATTCACATCAACCTTATACAATGTGGGGAGTTACACAGGGTCATGGAAACCAGGGGACAGAGATCACAGGGTGCCATGTGGGGCCTGGCTGCTATAGCAAGGCTACCTGCAGGGTGCAGAAGTATGGAAAGCTGATGTGGAGAGGCAATTGGAGGCATCCAGCACACCTGCAAGTAGCAATTCTCCTCTGTCTTCAGATCGCATAAGTAGCCGTGGCTTGACTGTAGCACTAATTTATTGCTCAGTGTTTCTTGTTTTTATGTTTGTCTCTTTACCAGAATATAATCTTTTCGAAGAGAAGGGCTATGTCTTATTTTTCCTTATGTCTTTGGGGTCTGCACTGTGCCAGGCCCACGGTGTATGTCCCAGATGCTTGGAGTTTGTAATAAACGAAATCGACCGGCAGTCTCTTGATGGTCTGTAGTCAGTGAGGTGTGCTTTTGATATCCTCTAACTCTCACTGAGCCTCTCCTTCATCTTTCCTGCAGTTTCCCAGTGCTGTAAAAATACTTTGATATGAATTAGGAAATTGACCTAATACTATATACTGATGCATGTATAAGATGTTAGTGACTGTTAAATCCTGGAGTATTTGCATATATCTTTTTTAAATAAAAGAAAAATGAATTGGAGCATTCATTACTTGTTAAGCCCCATGTTACCCCTTTGTTATGATTTATATCTAGATGTTCCTGCAAAGCCTTACATGACCATAGGTGGGGCTTTGGGAGGTGACTGACTCATGAGGGTGTGATGCTCATCAGTGGACTGGTCCACTGATGAGTCTATAGCTAAATGTGATGTCAAGAGGTGAAGCCTGGTCAAAAGAGGTGGGTCACTGGGGGTGTGGCCTGGAAGGGCCTATCTCCGTCCCTTCTCCTTGATCGCTCTCTGCTTCCCCACTGCCATGCCATGAGCTCTTTCTCTTCTGCCATGCCCCTCTGCCATGCTGCCCTGCCTTGAAACTATTTGATTATGGACTGAAACCACTATAAATTGTGAGCCAAAATAAACCTTTCCTCCTTTAAGTTGTGGGTGTTGGGTATCGTATCTCAGTGACAAGGGAAATAACTAAGACGTCCTTTGAGTTCTTTGTAGCTATTTGCCTCAATTTCTGTCTACCTGAGTGTTGCTTTGGTACTCTATTTGCACCGCAAAGACTTCTTGATGTGAAGTGCTCATATAAAGGAAAAGGACTATGGTCATCTCTTTGTGGACAGAAGTTTCTTGGGCACATAGGCTCTTATAGTTTAGATCAAAATGACCCTCAAATCTCTTGTGTACTCAGAGGTGATTGGATTATGGGGTATCACTGCTGACTTGCTGTTAGGAGGTGGGGCCTGGTTAGAGCTTGGTCACTGGGGTGTGACCTGGAGGGGATCATCTCCCTCCCAGACTCCTCCCTTCAGTCTGTCTGGTTCCTGGTCACCATGATGTAAGCAGTTTTCCTCTGCTAGACCCTTCCACCATGCCCTTTCTTTCTCGGAGCCAGCTGACAATAAGCTGAGTCCTCTAAAAACCTCTCCAAAATAAATCTCTCCTTTAAGTTGTAGGTGTCAGGTATTGTGTCTCAGTGATGAGGAGGTGACTAAGACTTTGGCCACCCCTTAAAAACCTTGGGCTATAAATATTTCACTAAAGCAAGTCAAGAGGATTTAATGTCTCTGAGAATAGGTCTCTAATGATGGGGTTTGAGGCTGCATAATGCTAAGGCTGCAGGGGGAGACCTTTGTGGATAAAGAAGCTTTCTTAGAGTCTGGGAGGTGACCACTTCTATATATGGTGAGAACTACCGGCGATGTTTCTATCACCTTTGTATTTACAGGGCATACTAGTCTGTCTCTTTGACATCCCTACTATAGCTATATAAACATGTTTTTCAGAATCTCCTTCCCTGATTGGTGCTAGGTTAGACTTTGCCTGCAAGAGGCAAGCAGTGAGACTTGCGAGGTAGTCATAGGCACATGTAAGATTCAGAGCAGGTTTCCAGAAAGCTCTGGAGCAGGCATGTCCAACCTTTTGGCTTGCCTGGGCCACACTGAGTGAAAAGGAATTGTCTTGGGTCACATATAAAATATATAAGATAGCTAATGCATATAAGTAACAAAGTTTCCTCATTTAAAAATATATGTTATTAGCACAATGAAAAAGACAGCAAGTGGCCTTCAACTTGCATGTTGGAGACACCTGCAGAGAAATGGTTCTCAAGATTTAGCTGTATCAGAGACATCTGATGGCTTATTAAAGCAGATTGCTGGGGCCTATCCACAGAGGGTCTGATTTTGTAGGTATAGGGTAGAATCTCCCAGTTTACATTTCTAACGTTTTCCTAGCTGAGGTTGATGGTGCTGGTCTTCACACCACATGCAGAGAACTATAGAGAAATAGCCTGTCCAGTGCTTCCCTTCTTCTGAGTTAAGACTCATCATATTTAGAATACTTAAACGGCACCTTTTCCTGAGTAAATGCAACAAACAGGCTAAGCCTGAGCAGGCAGAAGAGCTGTCCAAAGTGCCGAAGTTTAGAGAGGGAATCAAGCAGGTCAGCACTTGTGTCTAGGAACAATATGACTTCAAGCTGCAGGTCAAAGGCAAGGCCCATGCAGGCATGCTGGTTTTCAGCTGCCAGTGGGCAAAAGACATACAGACTGCTTGCATCTGGGCACTTCTGCACCTTTGCTCAGTGCTAGTACAGGACATGCCCAGGCAGACCAAAGCTTCCAATTGCTGGTCCTGGAAGGCAGCACAGGGTGTAGCCCTGAGTAACAGCTGATAGTGAGTCTGCATGATGCTGGGGACATGTATGAATATTGCATCACAATATTCAAGTGGCTGTTGGATTGTACAAAGGACAGCTGCAAGCAGCCATGTATAAAGAAGGGGAACAGGGTTGCTTTGAGCAAAGGCTTTGGATTTGTGATGATGTTAAGAGGCTATGTCACCAGCTAATAGACCATCTCAGGAGCTGCTGATGAGACACACCAAGGGACTTGAGTGCCATGTGGAAGGGCAGCTGGCCTCACATAGGTCTCTTGGACCACACCTAGTAGAAATGATTGTTGGAGTAACCAACACTTGTATGTTGCTTTACAGTCTACCTGGACCTTCATATGTATCATCTCACTGGATTGTCCATGATCTTTTTGAATTTGTTGTGTGGGGGACTTTCTTGAAAAATAAATACTCTACAGGTAAAGAAACAGACCCAGAGGCTAAGTGACATGCCCAAGATCACAGAGGCAGTGGGAGAGTCAGGGCCATAATCTGGGCCTCTAATTCTGAATTCCAAATTCCACATTTGGTTGTCTGCAGCTCCCAAAAAACTCTGGTTCTGGGACAAAGCAGAGGTATCTGTGATTAGGAGTTAGGGGTGCTCCCCTTCCAATTCCAGTCTTGGAAATGCATGGCTCCTGCTGAACTATGCAGGTTACCTTTTTATTTTTATTAATTAAAAATAGTTATAGATTCGTAGAAATTTGCAAATAGTACAAACAGATACCATGTATCCTTTACCTGGTTTCCCCCAGTTGGTTCCATTTTCCCTATCTACAGTACATTATCAAAACCAAGATGGATGTACTGGGGCCACATACCTGACACTCACAAGTTAAAGGAGGAGAGGTTTATTTTGACTCACAGTGTCACTGGGTTCAGTCCATGGTTAGTTGGCTTAAGGAAGGTATGGCACTGTCAAAGGGCCTGGTGGAAGAAAGCTGCTTATTTCATGATAGCCAGGAAGCAGAAAGAGAAGGGAAGAACAGGGGACAAGAATACACTATCCAGTTTACACCACCTCCAACCAGGCCCCACCTCCTAAGAACACATTCAGCTATGGAACTCATCAATGGATAAATCTACTGATGGGTATAGTGTCCCCATGATCCAATCACCTTCCAAACACATGAGACTTTTGGGGCACATTTTGGACCTAAACCATAATAATGGATAATATTCAAAGGAGTAGTTTCATAAAAGAGCCCCAAACCTTCACATGCAAGCATTTAGAGAAACTGATCATTGCTTTTACTTCTTTATAAGTTTGATGTGTTCCCTTATCATTCTGGAACAACAGGTACCATGAGATGTCCATGCTGGGGAGGAGCATTCTAGAGGCCTTTTGGCATGTCCATTCCTTAGCTTCATATCATGGTCCCCACATGTCACAACTGCCTCATATCTCCTGTATTTGAAAGGCAACTGGGCCTTCTAGAGACAAACTCCAGTAAGGTTAGTAGATGGAGCAAGCATGGTAGACCTTTCTGGAAATGTCTGTGGAGCCAAGAGAACAGAGTTTAGAGCCAGGCAGATCTGAGTTTGAATCTTTATAAGTCACCATGTGCCAAACGTTGACATTTCTTCTAGTATTATCTTAAAATTTTTAAGTAAAATTATAAATCACTTCTTGTGATTTAACTTTTTACACACATCTGTTTTATTATGCCAACTAGATTATAAACTCCCGAATCACAGTGCTGTGCATTCTTTTGCATTTGCCACTATGGTGTGATGATTAGGTATAGAAACACTGACAAGGTTGTTGAAATACAGGTAGGCTGGCTTCCAAACACTGAAATTCAGTGTCTACGCAAGGTGTAATCTGCCAATTTGTACTTATTAAAGAAATTTAAACTCTCTGGTAAGCAAAAGCAGATGTATCCTCTCAGAAGTGGAATGTGAATGTTAATTTGGAGTTTGGTAATCAGTGTGACATTGTCCATTTTGAAATTATTTCTTTGTGCTTTAAGTTTGGATACAAAGAACACACAACATGCATGCATTTAAAGATCTCAGATGTTCCACATTTGGCTGCTTTCAGATCCCTCTAAGAATTATCTTATATCACTAAAGACAAACCTAGTTTTGAGTTAACAGTGACAAAGACAATTATTACAGGCTATTTGTTTCCATTCAAAATTCATATATTGAAATCAGAGGTGAAAACTCAGAGACGTAATTAAGCGATGAGGGTGGGGCCCTTGTGAATGGGGTTAGTGCACTTATAAGCAGAGGCCAGAGAGTTCTCTTGCTTTCTACCCTCCCTACCATGTGAGCATATGAGAAGGCAGCAGTCTGCAACATGGAAGAGGGTCCTCACCAGAATGTGATCATGCTGGCACCCTGAACTTGGACTTGACCCTCCAGAACTGTGAGAAATAAATGTCTGTTGTCTATAAGCCACCTGATTTATGATACTTTGTGGTTGCAGCCTGAATTGATGAAGAACTATACCAGCCATGAAAAAAATATGCTAGAAAGTTTTTGTTTTTTAAGATGGAAAAATATGATTTAGTTCCAGTTTTCCAAATAGTGGTAGGGATTCTGGATACAGTTGCTATAGGTATTTTTGAACAGATGTGAGCAGTACAAGGGTATGCCTTGTGTTTATGCAGGTTTCCTTCTTTGTCACTTGATATTTTAAGAATATCACATTGGATGTGGTGGGGCATGCCTATAATCCCAGCACTCTGGGAGGCTGAGGCAGGAGGATTACAACTTTCAGCCCAGCCTGGGGCAATTTAGTGACTTAGTGAAACTCTGTCTCAAAAATAAAAAAGTGTTTTAGAAAAGGATTGAATATGTAGCTCAGTGTGAAGACCCTGGGTTCAATCTCCAGTACCCCCCAAAAAAAAAGTCTTTGTGTTTCAATGTTGTACATGGAGAAAACAGTGCTACATAGGCAGTAAATAGGCAGTGGACTAATAGGCTATGAAAATATATTGAAGTCAGATATTTTCATTAAAACCAAGCTACTGGTTTTTGGGTTTGGCAATGACTTTGAGCCTGTCACACAGGGCTTTGGGGCGTAGGCAGGTAGCACACAGAAGGCACCTGTGAGCCTGCAGACAGAAACTGTAGGCACACTCTTCAGTCACAACTAGTGTCAATATAGCACACATTTGCTTTCCTTTTTCTGCAGTGCTGGGGATGAAAGGCACATTTTTTTTTTAAAGAGAAGATAATTATCAACAAAATAAATCAAAAAAGAACAAATTTTCAAAACAACACAATAGGAGGGTACCAATGGTTAATGCATTGCGTATTATTATCTTTAAGTTAGTTATTCAGGATACCAGATACTAGCATTCAATTGTCCAAACATTATTGGCACAAACCTTACTCTTCAATGAACTAAGTAAAATTGGTAGTGTATCTATCTTAACCATCATATATATATATATATATATATATATATATATATATATATATATATAATTTTTTTTTCGTTTCCCTTCTTACTTTTCCCTATTCCCCCATCCCAGTCTCTCTTTCCTTTTGACCAGTTTCTTTGTGACTCACCATGTCTATTGTACATTTTGGATCTTATTTACTCTTTCAGTTTCTCATACTAAAGAGACAATACGATGCTTACACATGTGCGTCCGGTTTATTTCACTTATGAGTATTTTCTCGAGTTGCATCCATTTACCTATAAAAGTCTCCAGTTTATCCTTCTTTATGGCTGAATAGTACTCCATTGTATAAAAATGCCACATCTTTCTTATCCATTCCTCAGTTGATGGGCATTTGGGTTGTTTCCAAGATCTGGCTATTACAAATTGTGCTGCTATAAACATGGGTGCACATATATCGCTGTGGTACGATGTTTTTAACTCTTCTGGGAAGATGCCCAGAAGGGGAACAGCTGGGTCAAATGGGACCTCCAACCCTAGTTTTTTGAGGAATCTCCTCACTGATTTCCATAGTGGCTGTACCAGTCAACACTCCCGCCAACAGTGGAGAAGGGTTCCTTTTTCCCCACAGCCCCTCCAGCATTTGTTATTAGTTGATTTCTTGATAATAGCCATTCTTTCTGGGGTGAGATGGTATCTCAGTGTTGTTTTAATTTGCATCTCTCGAATGACTAGTGATGTTGCACATTTTTTTTGTATATTTGCCATTTGTATTTCTTCATCTGAGAAATGTGTATTCATCTCAGATGCCCATTTTTGGAGTGGGTCTTTAAATTTGGGAGGTCTGATTTTTTTGAGTTCTTTATATGTTCTCGATAGTAATCCTTTGTCTGAGGAACAGCTGGCAAGCATTTTTTCCCACGTTGTGGGTCATCTCTTCACTCTGTTGGTGGTTTCTCTTGCTGTGCAAAAGCTTTTTAATAAGATGAGATCCCAGTTGTTGATTCTTTGTGATAGTTCCCGTGCGGTTGAGATTTTATTCATAAAGTCTTTGCCTACACCAGTGTCTTCAAGGGTTTTACCTATCCTACCTTCCAGCAGATTTAATGTTTCTGTTTTAATATTTAGATCTCTGATCCATTTTGAATTTAGTTTAGTGCATGGTGAAAGATATGGGTCTAGTTTTAATCTTCGGCATGTGCAGAGCCAGTTTTTCCAGCACCATTTATTAAAGAGGCTATCTTTCTTCCAGTGAATGTGTTTGGCACCTTTGTCAAAGGTAAGGTGGCTTAGTATGTCTGGGGTTGTTTCAGCATCTTCTAATCTGTTCCATTGATCTTCAGGTCTGTTTTTTTGCCAGTACCACACTGTTTTTATCACAGTAGCTTTATAGTATAATTTCAAGTCGGGGATTGTGATGCCCCCTGGAAAGTCACATATTTTGTTGACAGCATTTACCATAGCTAGCTTCTGTAGCTATGATTGCTATTATCCCTGCCCTTTTTCCTTGTTCAAAGAGAATCTTCAGAACAGGGCTGGAGTTAATAGAGGTAAGTGCACACAGCCTGGGGTTGTACGCTATTGTATTTGTGCTGGGTCCTTTGTGGGGTTGGTAATTACTTGATTGGCTCAACCAACAATGTGATTTCTAACATAAAAAAATATCAGTTATAGAAAGAAAGATGTAATCATGACATTGATGTCTCAGAATCCCAATCTTTCAGTGCTAAAGATCACTAAGCAATTTTACCAGGGATCACCTTACTGCTTGCAAAAATGATGCTGAGTATGAATTATGATTCCCCGTGTGTGACTCAAAAGGTTTTTACTCACACATGTACAAGGATCCCTGTAAGATCCTAACAAAATACAGTCAGGCAGAGCTTTCCCAGGGACGTACAGGTAGCCTCAGCGAATTGTTCGTTTTGTTCATCTGAGAGTGGGAAGGAGATGTCAGAACCCATGTGGTCCTTGACAGTATGACTTGTATCTGGACAAGAAAAGATTTTTTTCTCTTTGCCTTGTGACATCATTATGGCTTTCGAGTAGAGAAATGCTCTGACCTTAGCCTTTTAAATGGGCATGGTCCTGCTTCCAAGTTCAGCTATGCGATGGCTAGAGCTCTCAGGTGTACCCTGAAAACATGGTCACAGCCCAGGACATTAGCGACCTGGCCTCATGGGATGAGTTGTAGGATGGCGGCTGGGAGGTGGACTGATGTGAAGGCAACCACTCCATCATGCTCAGCACTGCTGAATTGTACCACATAAGGAGCAAAGCTCAGCCTTATTTTCCTGCCTTCCTGCAAATAATTTTTCTATCAACAAAGCACAGGCATGCAGTGGTAGAAGCATCCAGATAATACTATAAAAATGTTCTTTGGATTTTCTCTGGGCTTGGATCCATATGTATCTGTGAGGCCCTTGAACTCTTAGGCACAGAGAGCCTGCTGTTCTTTTCATGTGCTCTCACCACATGTTATATCTAAACATAGTTCAAAAAGCCTGGCAGAGGTGTCTTGCCTAGAGTTACTAGGAGTCATATTCTTGTTGAGGTGGCCACCAACAGCATCTTTCTGATGTCCTTCAGCATTCACTGCACAGTGATGCTTGGGAAGGGTGTAAAGAGGCAACATATGTTGGGATGTGTGTGTAGCACCTTTGGGGACCTTTCTTCTAGTTGGATCATGTGTGTAGAGCCTTCACCAAGCTAATTCACCTTCCACCATTTGTGAGGTAGGCATTTGCGACAGCTTCTGGCAGAACTGAGTCTGGTGTACTTTTGTTGGAAGCAAAAGGATCCCAGAACCAAGTCCCACCTTCAGGTTCTAGATGTGTGAGCAATCGCTATTCCCAAGAAAGCCCCTGTTTCCTCATGTGCTTCTACAGGAAACCACCAGTAAATACTACCGGACATCAAGGGCAGCCACTCAGTGGGCTTCACAGCTTCTGTGGGGTCTTAGAGCTTGGTTGTATTTGACTGTCTTTTGTTTTTCAGTTTGTGTACTCATTGGAAATCCAGAGGTAAGTCCACTGTAGAATAGGGATCTAGAAAACTCCACCTGATCCTGTATCTGTGTTGGGGGCTGCTGGGCTCTGAGGGTTGCTTGTCTCAGGGTTCCCCCTAGGACCACCTACACATTACAGTCCCAGTTAGCGGGGAACATTAGGTGCCCCTCCTGCTGACGGGTTCCTGCTGAGACTCACCTGGGCCAATGAGTCTATCTGGGTTTGATGCCAATTCTGCACCACTTGGCTTATAATGTGGGCTTAGTCCAGCAAATGAAAAACTAACACAGACCAAGGTTATGAAGAGAAGAGAAGGCACTGGTCCCCTGACATTCTCCTTATTCCAGGGAGGAGTGCTAGGTCAGTGATTGGACCCTACTACCCGAGGGGGCTCCTTTTCTGCACAGGCTGTGACGTGTGCCCAGATTGCCAGTCCTGGCAGGAGTCTGGGAGTGTCAGCCGCCCGGCACCTAGAGACCCTGGGGCTGATGGGATAATGGGGATCCTCCTTCTGGAGGAGCAAGTTACTGGTCCCAGGGGACGCTAAGCTTGACACAGCCCCGCCTGGCCTGCTGATTCCAGCTGGTTCGCTTTCCAGGCCAGCCAAAGACAGGCTCAGCGCTCAGCTTTTGAACTGAGGCCCCTCCAACCTGCACACACCTCCCCTCGCCTGTGCGCATGCACTGCCGAGGTGTCCTCAGCATCTTTGGCATGGGTCAACTCCTGTCCCTTACCCTGGCCGGTAGCCAAGCCACCTCTTCTGGTGCTGTCCCTGCTCTGCAGAAGGAAACTCTTCCCTGAGCCCAGTTCCTTTTTTCAAGAACCTATTTTCTCAGCTGTTAAGGACAGGTAAATTCTTGCTGTGGAGTGACATGGAGGGCGGGCCTTCTGCTAATTCAGAGTGATATGAACCTGGGAATGGATTGAAAGTATGAGCAGGGCTCGTCCTTTACCACCTCATTCTCAGCTACTAGTAAACTACCCAGATAAATTTTAAAAGCCTAAAAATAAAAATCCTAAATTTTGTTAAGGGCTTTAACAGAGCAAGAGGGTTGTGGTGGAGAGGGAGAAAATAGAAAATTCTGACAACTCTCTTGCTCTGTTCAAATAATTTCAAAGGGCCTCCCTGTCTTGCCAGTGACACCTTCCTCACATCCTTCCTGCCTTGTCCTCCTCCCCATCCTGCCATTTGCCTTAGCTCAGCATGGCTTCTCCTGCCTGAACTATCAGAATGGGTTTTTAACCCATGGCTTTGTCCCTAGGCCTTGCTCCAACTTCATCAGGCTGCTGGGCTCATCTTTTAAAAATACTACTAATCATTTGCTCCCTTGGTTGAAACTTTCAAAACCAACTCATTCCCACACGGTATATATCCAGGCTCTTAAGAATGGGATAAGGCATTGTCCGTGGCCCGGCCTAATTCGCTGTCCCCATCTCCTGCAGCTTGCTTAGATGACCTTCATGCTCTGACCTGCTGACTTGGTCAGTTGCTGCATTTTACCATAATGTGGCATGACTGCTTCAGAATATTGTTTCCTGAGAACATTCTGCTTTTCCCTTTCCTGGAAAACTCCTCATTCTTTGAGATTTAATAGGGATTTCTTTTTCTACGATATCTAAACTGTACCAAAGCAGAGTTGCTCACTCCCTTCTTTGGAAAGTGTGTTAGTCAGCTCTCTTGTCCCCGAGACACGATAGCCATTATCCACAACTTAAAAGAGCAGAGGTTTCATTTGGCTCACGGTTTCAGTCCGTGATCAGCTCGCTCCAAGGCAGAGCTGTCATGGTGGAAGGGTGTGCGGAGCAACGTGGTAACCTGGAAGCAGACTGGGGAAGAGTGCCGGAGGGTAAGGGGCGAGGAACCGGAAACAGACCCCGAGGCCCACCGTTATGGCCCACCCACACACGCCTAGAAGTGTGCTCCACCAATCCCAGTGTGGATCCCAAAGCCAATCAGGTTGAAACTTCACCCTAACTGTCTCAGAGAGCAAATGAAGTTGGAGCTTTCTTCTGAGACAGTCGTCGTCACGTAGGATTGCAATGACTTGTTTGTGTTTCTCTCACCGACTAGATTGAGTGGTCCAGCCTTGATCACTTTGGTAAACTAATTGTTTCACAGGGAGTCTGGCACCTTTTGGTCTAGAATCACTGCTGAATGAATATGAATCCATTGATTCATTAAAAATGTTAAGTCTGTTCAGCGTTGTGGTGTAGTTGTGTCATCAGTTTACCGGCTAACATTAAGTGTCAGTCATCACAGTAAACCTGAAACCATTATTTTTTTTCACTTTATAGATGAGCAATTTGAAGTATAGGTAAGTTAACTTGCAAAATAGTAGCTAATTTATGCTTATCACATGGTTCTTGAACTCAGGTCTGATTCCAAGCCTGAGCTTTTAATCCTCTTCCTCCCCACCCTCACAATAGCTGAAGTTTAAAACAACATTGGGAGTAAAAGATTCTTTAGGGATGGAAGCTATTACAATGTGAGCATTTAATTGTTCTCTGAGGGCTTAATTTGCAATGCTAGCAAAATTAACTTCTTTCAGAAAAAGAAATATTTGTTTGGGAAAGCCAATTATTAACAAAATCAGATGGAGAGGAGAGGAAGATTACCTGAAAGGCTTATCAAACACATGCATGTGGGCATCTTTGGGAACCAGTAACTTGCTGCCCTGTAGATGGGGCTCCAGCCTTCCAGGCCGAGTTGGTTTGCCCTGCCTAAATTGACTGGGGCCCAAGTCGTGTATCCAAGTGTCGGTTTTCCCTTTCTCTCAAGACAGTGGTCAGAACAACTGTAAGAGTCACAGTGGCCTTGCGTTGGCCATCATTATCCCATTGGTCTCCTTAACAGCTCTGCAAGTGGGGACAGGCAGGGATTTTGTCTCCATTTCATGGATCAGAAAGTGGAGGCTTGGAAAAGTTACATAATGCCGTACTCCCTCCCCCACTATTTCGGTGTCTGCTTTCCCGCATGTCCGTATGAAAGCATTATCTGTTGAGATGGATTCCCAGAATTTTAGCAAGAATTTGAGAGCCAAGTCTGAGAGGAGCTAGTCCCTCTGCCTTAGAAGGGAAATGTGCCGATTTATTTTTGGTTTCATGTTTTCCGGCTTGTCGTCTCCTCTTTCCTGGCTTTGTTTGCAGTCAGCCTGGCTTTTAGCATGCTGGGCTGTGGATGTACCTTAAGGCTGGCCCAGGATGAGGACATCTTGGTGTTGACATTTCCTGTCTCAATTTCCTTCCCCACTGCCTTCTGATTAATGGTCAGCCCTCCTCCCTCTGTGTTTCTGCCTTCAAGCCAGACATACACAATCCGACAGGAACTGTGTTCCTGCAGTTTTGTAACTAAAAATAACAATAAGAAAAATCTTCAGTTGATCTCCCGCCTCCCTGGCCTGCTTTGCTTAGCCCTGTGGGTTGATCTCACACTTTGGGTAGTGGCAAGCTGCTGGCCTTTTGAAGAACCTCTGTAAACAGCCAAGAAGGCAGAGTCAGGGGGATCTCGAGCAGGGGGATCAGGGTCAGGACAGGTGACCTTAGACCTGCTTTACCTTTTAAATAACTTTCTGTTCATTAAGAATTATTGTATGGGAGAGAGATCGCTTGCAAAAGGGGAGGGGACTGAGAAATGGAGGAAAGGGAGGGGAGGGGGATGAAAAAAGAATTAAGATGTGTGGCTGGGCATGGATGCACTTGCCTGTAATCCCAGCACTTGGGAGACTGAGGCAGGAGGATTGCTGCAAGTTCAAGGCCAGCCTGGCCTACATAGCAAGACTGTGCCTCAAAAATCCACCCCCCCAACAAAAAAGATGTGTTATGTGCATGTACCAACTCTGTACGATGAATGTAATCATTATGCACTGTAAACATGTACTAATAGAAAATACTAAACAAACAGACAAAAGAATTATTGTGTGCTAAGCACTTCATATACATGATGCCATTTAATCCTTGTAAATCAGTCATGTAGGTCATGTCTTCATTTTATCATTTTATAAAAAAAAATTTCACAGCACATTAATAAGAAAATAACAATACATTGTGTCTTCATTTTAAAGATGAAAAAATGATACAGAGAGGTTAAGTTAGTCACCAAACATACACAGCTATTAGGGACACATTTAAAGCCAAGATTATCTTGGTTCATTTTATTTTTTGTGAGCAACTGATTTAAGTTTTAATTTTATTATTATTTTAATTAGAATTATAAACACTCATTTAACAAACCATTGTTGAAGCGCTGGTGTGGAAGGATATCAGTCCTGCAGGAAAATATAATTAAGGTATAATTCCTGGCTTCAGGGAGCTTTCAATTAAGTGGAGCAAACTGACTGTCTTACATCTTATACTGAAGAAATATGAAGGGCTATTACAAATGAAACCATATTTGACCTATTCCATAGCAACCTGACAGACTTCTTCTTCTATTTTTGACCTATCAGCAGACACTAGATATGTTCAGGCTGAGTGTTTTATCTCAGCCATTAAAAGCCATATAATCCAGGCTCAAATCAATCACTACCTTATATCTGTTGTGTTTCTACCTAGTAGCACACAAGGTTTAGCCACCATCTCTAACCAACTAGTACCTTTATTCCACCATTGTAACTAAGAACAAACAAGGTCAGGCCATTGCTTGGTGTGTCAGTAGGTGGCAGCCTGGCTTTGCACACTCTGTGTGCATGGGATCAAATGGGATTCAGAAATCCACATGCCATGTAAATTCCCACCACTGGTGTTTTCAGATCTTTCTGAATCTTAAAGCAATACATTCTCCAAACCTGAAAACATAGAGGTTGTGACAGAGCCATTTTGAGAAACTCTTAGTTTGTCTTAGTTGAGCTTTTGGAAACATCAAATGGGACTCAGATCTTTAGCTTGTGCCCTGCAGTTCACCACAACTTGACCACAGGCGTTGTGTCTACTGGACAGATCCAACCCATTTGGATCAGGTCTCTGGAGCAGGCCTCTAGCTGGCAGTGTGGCAGCCTTCTCCTACTTCCTCCTCTGAGAATTCAAAAGGCTATCCTGCTCCAGCAGTTCTCAGTCTCCCTAAGACATCATCCCTTGTGATTAAATGAGAGTAAGACTCTATTTATTTATTTATTTATTTTTTTGTGGGTACCGGGGGTCGACCTTAGGACCTTGCGCACCAGCAGGCGCCCGTACCGCTGAGCGATATCACCGGCCCTTTTTTCGTATGTGGGTTCCGGGAGTCGAACTCGGGCCCTCATGCTTGCCAGGCAGGCGCTTATGCCACTGAGCCATCTCACCAGCCCCAAGAGTAAGACTCTAATATAGCCTCATCACTTGAGACACCAATAATATGGTGCTACTGGAACAAAAAAAGTCTCCTAAAAGTCTCATATGTTAAGAGGTTGGGCTTAGTTGTGGTTTTGGAAGATTATTGGATTACTGGATTGATCCATTGATGAGTTTATAGCTGTTAGGAGGTGGGGCCTGGTCAGAGGAGGCAAGTCACTGGGGGTGTGACCTGGAAGGGTATACTCTTGCCCCTGCTCCTCCTCTTTCTGCTTTCTGGCCACGATGCAGTGAACAGCTTTCTTCTGCCATACTGTTCTGCCATGCTGTTTCTGCCTTGGAGTCAGCCAGTAACTAAACCCACTGAAACTGTAAGCCAAAATAAACCTCTCCTTTAAGTTGTGGGTGTTGGGTATCTTGTCCCAGTGAGGAGAAAGCTGACTAATATATAGCCACATGAAAATGATGGCTTAAAAATTGTATCTGTAGTTGCGTATAAAATTTTTTTGCCAAGAAAATAGCCTCCCAAAATGAAATTATGGGAAACTTGTTGAATTAAAGGGAACCACAAATCATATATAAAATAATAGACTGTATTAATTGTACCATTGTCTAGATCAAGTGTTATTACTATACATTCCATTCACATAATTGTGTTCTGCAGAATATCTTTGGATATTCTGAGTTAGTGGTAATCTTGAGTCATTCTACTTACTAGAAAGAATAGGGAAGCCATTCTTTAAAAATTTATATCACCACTGAGCTTTTATTTTCTTCCTTTTGGTGCTGGAGATTTAACCAAGGGCTTTGAGCATGCTAGGCAAGTGTTCTACTGCAGATCTGCCTCCCCATATCTAGACATTTATATCCTAATAAAGATTTTGACTTGTAGTATCCCAGTGTTTTCAAATTAATAGATTACCTAAGCAAGTTTTAGTCTATTTGGAAATTAACTTCCTAATTAATTTGGTTAGTTTAACTGAGTGAGTTTCATTCTATTTTGAGCTTTATATAGAAGCAAGGGATTGATAGAACTATCTAATGACTTTCCTCATCACAAAATATTGGGTCAGTTTCCTTTTTTTGCCTTTCAGGAAGCCACTAGTTGGTGAGTGCCAAATAAGATTCCTTAGGAGGCACCAGAAGTTTGTTACATAAGCCACTGGAAGCCACTTTTCATTTCTTTACTGTTGGAGATAAGGTCTACATCCTGGAATTAAACTTGGACTAGAAAGAGTCCCATTTGCTGGTGTCAAGGGAAGAGTCCCAGGAGGGCATTTGCCATGAAATCCCTCCTCTGGGATGCCAGGCATCTGACATTTGGCTTTTGGATCTGGTCTTAAGAGACTCTGGGTCTCTCTAAAGTCCCTTGTATTTGCAATGATAAGCAGATGTTTCTGTGGGCCATACATTAAAGCCTCAGTGTAGTTGTTGCTTATTTTCTAATCAAGGAAGCCATTTAGGAACTCACAAGAATGTGCCAAGTAGACACATACAGAGGGGAGGAGTGCAGGAGGGTACTGGGAGTTGTTACGGCAAAATCACAAGATAGATTCACTCACAGGAAGACAAGATTTGAGAAACAAATGAATTTTTTAATTGATGTTGGCCGGGGACAGCAGAAGCTGACCCCGAGCTTTTGTGTCCTTCTCCTTAAATACACTTTTGGAGGCCTTACAAAGTCCTTGGTTGCCATGGAAACTATTTTTTACTATATCACCTCTCCGGAAAGTTTTTAAGGTTCTTTAAACATCTGGCCAATTAACATTGGGGATGGGGTAGCAGGTACCACCTGTGTTAAAACCATTTGTCTCTCTTTTTGTGGTTATATGACCTTAAGATAGTGATAAGGAAAACCCATTTGTTTGGGATAGTACCATCCGTTTCTCCTCTTTGAAGTTTATTGCTACAGAAAGGGCAGTGGGACTAAAGTTCAACTAAAGGTTTCTACCTATTGGTTAAATTCAGAGGTTTAAGGAACAAAATGAAAATACTCTTGCCCTAATAGAGTGACCAAAGGGCACTGAGAGAGGAGATGATGATAACCAAGTCCCTTCTGGGGCCCCCGAGGCTCTCTAAGACCTGAACCTCCCCAACTCTTCTGCTTCATCTCATTGGCTTTTGGGGCCTTTTCTTCCTAAATACATCATTATCCTCTTTGCTGCTCTAGCCATCTACAGGAACGTGGCTGTCTTACTTTATCACTGATGTCTCAGCTCCACTTCCACTGCCCTAAGAATTCTTCCTTAATCACCAACCTTAAATCATCCTCCTCCCACCTAGTCACTCTCTAGACCATTATCTAGGACTATTTCTAGCACTTCTACTCTCTTAATTATTTTGTTTACTAATTTGACTACTTGGGTATTTTCTGTCTTTCTTCCCTAGATTTTGTTTTACTATGAAGCTTCTGTTTTTTATTAGGCGTATAGGTTTTACCTGCCTAATGCTTTTTCCTAGCCTCTTGGAAATTATCTACCACTGAATAGCACTCAATAAATATTAATTTATTGAATGAATATATAAAAAAGAATCAGTTATAAACTTACTACATCAAGACATAGGTTTGTCCTTTGGAATCAGTATCATGAAACCACCAAGAACTTTGAAGGACATGAGTTTTTACCCTACTTGCAAGCTAACAGGTAGCCTGCTACAAAATCAGATGTACTGGTAGAATATCTAAGACTTCCAGGACTGAGGTAAAAGACAGTTTCCTATTCATTGTAATAGCAGTAGATGAAGTATCACCTTTTGCTATAGTTTCCCAAGCTAAAATTTCCACAGGGGAATATAAAGAGGGCAAAATATCTCTGTACACACAGAAGGTGCATTCCCTGAGCTTGGGGAACCCAACTATTTTATAATGAGCAATAAGCCTTTCTGACCATACTGCTGGAGGGAGACATTATCTTTATTACACTGGACAGTAACCAATTCTGCCCTGTGTTCTAGAGGGAAACAACTATGTTTAGTTACTTCCCTCATTCCTGGGACAAAATACTCAACACACACAACTTATAGGATGAGAGATTTAATTTGGCTCACAGTTTATAGAGGTTTCAGTCCATAGCTGGCTGACTCCAAGGCAGGCCAGCATGGCAGAGAAGCATGGTAGAGGAGAAGCAGCTCATGGCCAGGAAGTAGAGAGATGGTGAAGGGAAGAGGGGGAGAGGAAGAGAGACCTTCCAGGTGACATCCCCAGTGACCTACTTCCTCCAATCAGGCTCCATCTCCCAACATCACATTTAGCTATAAACTCATTAGTGGACAAACTCAGTGATGTTTATCCACTCTTGAGTGTCACTTCCCCATGATAGATCCTCCATGATCCAGTCACCACCCCCTCCCCCAATCTCCCCACCTATGATCACCCGAGACTTTAGGGAGACATCTAGATACAAGCCATAGCAAACTATTTCTGTATTTAAGCAGACTTTTTCGCAAGGATGTTTGACTGAAACTTTTAAAGATTTTTTAAAAAGCATCTTTTAGGGCTGGGGATATAGCTCAGTGGCACAAGTGCCTGCCTGGTAAGTATGAGGTCCTGAGTTCGATTCCTGGTACCAAAAAAAAAAAAAAAAAAGCATCTTTTAAATGATAGTCCAGGAAAAATGCAGTCAGTGTCTCTGTAAGAAAGATATGCAAAAATGGGGGGCAATCCATGGAGAATTCTTCCCAAAGTCTCTCTTACTGGTCTATCTTTCAATAATTATCCACTTGTCTCATCTCTCCTCCCATCACAAGAAAAGCACAAATAATGTTTAATGGAAGACTTACTTTAATTTATCTCACATACATTCTTTTCTTTAGAGAAGTAGCATACTAATAAATTGGCCCTTTTTTTTTTTTTTTTTTTTTGTGGGTACTGGGGCCTGACCTCAGGACCTCGCGCACCAGCAGGCGCCCATGCCGCTGAGTGATATCACCGGCCCTTTTTTCGTATGTGGGTTCCGGGAGTCGAACTCGGGCCCTCGCGCTTGCCAGGCAGGCGCTTACGCCGCTGAGCCATCTCACCGGCCCTAAATTGGCCCATTCTTAGTGGAGTGGCTATGTGAGTAGCCCTGTTTTTAGAACTGCAGGGCTTTTCTTATCAAACTTGGGTACTCATCAGTTAGCAGGTTCCTCGTATAATGCCTAAGGGCAGACAAAGCCATGGGATAAGAATTGAACACTTCCTGGATAACAGATTTTACTAAAAAATGGGGGAAGGTCTGTTAACTTTTTATTTAAACAAACATGGATATATTATGCAATGAATATAACATGCTCAAGGGTTTTAAAGATCAAGAAAAGATTTCTTTGGGCAGCACTGCCATTTCTTCTCTGTCCCAGAGTACAGATGAACTTTCATCTACCACTTTGGTGGAAAAATTTAAAAAGCCCTTTTATAGAAGAGTATTTTGAAAACTATGGGTCATGATCTGGTAATGTGTTGTGAAATCAATCAGGTGGGTCTTGGTTAACAATTAAAAATAATATTAAACCATAGAATGGACAATATCAGAGGGTATCATAAAGATAAGTATTTTATGAAACATTTATATCAGGTTGTGTATGTGAATGATCTAGGTTGCAGTATTAAATGTATTTCTCACTGCTGTCATAAAAGTTTAAAAATCTGTGGAAGATACTATAAAGCTAAGAATTATTATTTATAAACATCCTGAGCTCTATTGGGGAAATCAGATATGTGAACAAAATTAATGCCAAATAGTGATAGAGACTGTGGGGCCAGAGATATAGCTCAGTGGTACAGTGCCTGCCTGGCAAGCATGAGGTCCTGAGTTTGATTCCTGGTATCCCCCCCCTCAAAAAAAAGAGAGACTTAGTAAGCAGGCTTTCAAATTTCCAGATGGCAAAGCCAGAAAGAAATGACAAGTAGGGTGGATGATAGAATAAAAATTTCATATAATCTCAGTTTAAGTTAGAGAACTGTGAATGGATATATGTCATCAATGTTAAATCCTGATTTTATATTTGAAAAAAATTCCACCAAATTAATTACTCTTTCTAGACCAAGGTAGGTTATGACTGCTCTGTATTTACTGTGTAATTCTTCACATCTGCAGAACTTTCTTCAGTTTGGGGGTTCACTTGGAGAAAGATGTTTATACTCCTGGTAGAGAGCATTTGGAAGATGACCTGCAATGTGGAACTTTTACTTGGACAAGGGAACACTATGAGACTAAAGGCAATACCATTTATTGATCATATATTCTATTTCAGGCAACTTACACATCTGTCTGTATATTTTTGGAAAGTATCAGCTAAAAAGAGGGAGTGGAGATCCACGTGGCTTCAGAAAGCTGCCATCACTGTGGCGTTATCCTAGCTGCCACGTAGTGAGTGACAGCTGGGCACCAGGCACTGTAGTAGATTCATTCCAACATTTTCTTTCAACAGTTCAAGAACAACAACCATCTATCAAGGTCTGACTGTCAGACATGATGTAAAGCTTTCCTCCTGGTCTATTTTATTGAATCCTCCCAACAATCTTTTGAGGAAAGTACTGTTTTATTCCCACTTGTGAATGAGGGGAATGGGCCTTAGGGAGACAGTACTTTGCCTGGCATTGCACAGTTGTTAAATGGTATACTTTGGTTCTGTGTGAGGAGGAACTCTTTAAGTATTAAAACTGCCTCAAAATGGGATGTGCTTTTGTTTGGTGAAATGAGGTCACTGGTCTTGGAACTAATGAAGTAGGAGGTGTTTCTAATTGATCAGGATTATTGGAAGTTGAAGTCCAGATGTAGGAAGATGACTTCAGGCAGTTATGTTAAGGGAGACAGGAGACTTACACTGAAGCTTGAAGGAAGAAAAAGAAGGTGACAAAGAAGGCAGGGAGGGACGTTTGAAGGAAACTTCACAGTGACAGGCAGGTGCACTGTCCCCTAAGGAGATCAAGGAGGTCGTCTGCCTAGTTGACTCTTCCACCCACCCTTCTTTTGTCTGTTTCACCTTCGCATTGCATCACTGACCCCAGCAGCCCACCTGTACCCCTCCTCCACCTCTGGATAACTCAGCTCAAGGCTGAGTCCTGGGTGTGCTAATAATGACGATTCTGCACCTTGTCTGTCTATTGGGCAGGGTTTTTGTTTGTGTGTGTTTTTTTCCCCGACTGAATCCTCCTACATGGAGCTTCTTTCATCTGCTTATCTTCACTGATCATACTTCTGATTTTCCCAGGCCTCCCTTGTGAGAGATTTTTGGGAAAGTCACTGTGGGAATCACTGCTCTAGTGTGGTCCAGCTTGAGCTTTGAGAACTTGGTGGTGATCCTTTGACTTATCTTGGACTGTGTATCTGTCACTTGATGTCTACTGTTGTGTACAAGTTACTACAAACTTAAGAGATGTAAAGTAACACCTGTTTATCAGCTCAGAGTACTGTAGATCAGAAGATTGAGAGGGCTTTGCTGGGTTCTCTGCTTGGCATGATTTTTTTTTAAGATTGGGTCTTGCGGGCCGGTGAGACGGCTCAGCGGCTTAAGCGCCTGCCTTGCAAGCGCGAAGGCCCGAGTTCGACTCCCGGAACCCACATACAAAAAAGGGGCCGGTGATATCGCTCAGCGGCACGGGTGCCTGTTGGCGCGTGAGGTCCTGAGGTCGTCCCCCCGGTACCCACAAAAAAAAAAAAAAAAAAAAAAAAAAAAAAAAAAAAAAAGATTGGGTCTTGCTATGTTGGCCAAGTTAGCCTTGAACTCCTTGGCTCAAGCAATCCTCTTGTCTCAGTCTCCTGAGTAGCTGGGACTGTAGGTACACACCCTGGTGACCAGCTCAGGTTCTGTTTGGGATCTCACAAGACAAAACTAAAACCATGGTGTTGGCTAGGCTGGGCTCTTCTCTGAAGGTTTTGGGGAAGAATTTGCTTCCAGGCTCATTTGGGTTAAGGTAGGTGCTATATCATCTGAAGATTTGTCCCCCCCCATATATATGTTGGAATTCTAACCCCAAGATGAGGTATTAGGAGGTAGGGCCTTTGGGGGAGGTAATTAGGTCATGAGGATGGTGCCCTCAGAATGGGATTAGTGCCCTCATAAAAGAGGCCTGAGGGAGTGTGTTTGTCCCTCTGCCAGCTGAGAATACAGTGAAGTTTCCACCCATGAGAAAACTGCACTTGATGTTGAACCTGCTGGCACTTTGATCTTGGACTTCCTAGCCTCCAAAACAGTGAGAAATGAATTTATATTGTTTATAAGCCACTTAAATCAGGATATTTTGTTATAGCAATCTGACTGGACAAGCAGACTTGTTTCTTATGATTGTAGGATGGAGGTCCCTGTTTCTTTGTTGGCTGTCAGATGGGGATACCCTTAGGTCTTAGAAGCCATTAGTACTCTCTGCCATGTGACTTCTTTCTTATCATTCCTTTCCATGTGACTGGAAGTTTTCTGACCTGAGAACACTCTACTTTTAAAGGACTCCTATGATTGGATTAGTCCTGCTGAGTAATTTAAAGTTAATTGCAAAATTCCTTTTTCCATATAACCTTAATTGCATAATTACAGTGTTGATATCACATCACAGATCCCACCATGCTCAAAAAGGAAAGGATAAACAAAGATAGAAGTCACTGGGTCATCCTGTGAGTCTACCTACCACATCTGGCAAACACACTTTGCTGTCTCATCTTACCGTGCGGATATTAGAATAGGTGAGTGCTGCTACCAACCCTTTTCCCTTCAGCATTTGTTGCCCCACTGGTTCTTTTACTAGTTTATTTTCCTACTAAATTTCTTACCGTTTGGATTGTACAGTGCCAGATGCATGGGAAATACCTCATCTCATAAGTAATGCACTGCTGTATGCTGGCTGCACAGATAACAACACCAACACCACCTGTAGATACGACAGAGCTGGGTTCACTGCTCGCTGTCATAGGGAGAACACCACCTGGATAGAGCTTTGGTGGTGTCTCAGAGTGGGAAGGCCGGGTGAGAGTTTATTGGAGAGTCACAGTTTGGTTGACGGCCCATCTTCCAATGTGCATGTAGGGGGAAGATGGGGTAGAGTAGGACCAGATATGGGTTGTGATGTGAGTCCTGGATTACTGACAGCGAAGAGGTGAGGATTTTTTTTTTTTTTTTTTAGGCTGAATTTTTGCCTTAACTGGGTATTTTTTTTTTTTTAATTTTATTTTAAAGAGAAGAAAAAACAAAACAAATCAAAAGAAGAACAAATTTTCAAAACAACATAATAGGAGGGTAACAATGGTTAATACATTGCGTATTACTATCTTTAAGTTAGTTATTCAGGACACCAGACATTAGCATTCAATTATGCAAACATTATTGGCACAAACCTTACTCTTCAATGAACTAAGTGAAAATCGTAGTGTATCTATCTTAACCATCTTATATATATATATACAATTTTTTTTCCCTTTCCCTTCTTTCTTTTCCCTATTCCAGTCTCTCTTTCCTTTTGACCAGTTTCTTTTTGATTCACCATGTCTATTGTACATTTTGGATCTTATTTACTCTTTCAGTTTCTCATACTAGAGAGACAATACGATGCTTACACATGTGCTTCTGGTTTATTTCACTTATGAGTATTTTCTCGAGTTGCATCCATTTACCTATAAAAGTCTCCAGTTTATCCTTCTTAATGGCTGAATAGTACTCCATTGTATAAAAATACCACATCTTTCTTATCCATTCCTCAGTTGATGGGCATTTGGGTTGTTTCCAAGATCTGGCTATTACAAATTGTGCTGCTATAAACATGGGTGCACATATATCGCTGTGGTATGATGTTTTTAATTCTTCTGGGAAGATGCCCAGAAGGGGAATAGCTGGGTCAAATGGGACCTCCAACCCTAGCTTTTTGAGGAATCTCCACACTGACTTCCACAGTGGCTGTACCAGTCGACACTCCCACCAACAGTGGAGAAGGGTTCCTTTTTCCCCACAGCCCCTCCAGCATTTGTTATTAGTTGATTTCTTTATAGTAGCCATTCTTTCTGGGGTGAGATGGTATCTCAGTGTTGTTTTAATTTGCATCTCTCGAATGACTAGTGATGTTGCACATTTTTTTGTATATTTATTTGCCATTAGTATTTCTTCATCTGAGAAATGTGTATTCATCTCAGATGCCCATTTTTGGAGTGGGTCTTTAAATTTGGGAGGTCTAATTTTTTTGAGTTCTTTATATGTTCTCGATAGTAATCCTTTGTCTGAGGAACAGCTGGCAAACATTTTTTCCCACATTGTGGGTTGTCTCTTCACTCTGTTGGTGGTTTCTCTTGCTGTGCAAAAGCTTTTTAATAAGATGAGATCCCAGTTATTGATTCTTTGGGATAGTTCCCGTGCGGTTGAGTTTTTATTCATAAAGTCTTTGCCTACACCAATGTCTCCAAGAGTTTTACCTATCCTACCTTCCAGCAGATTTAATGTTTCTGTTTTAATATTTAGATCTCTGATCCATTTTGAATTTAGTTTAGTGCATGGTGAAAGATATGGGTCTAGTTTTAATCTTCGGCATGTGTAGAGCCAGTTTTTCCAGCACCATTTATTAAAGAGGCTATCTTTTTTCCAGCGAATGTGTTTGGCACCTTTGTCAAAGATAAGGTGGCTTAGTATGTCTGGGGTTGTTTCAGCATCTTCTAATCTGTTCCATTGATCTTCAGGTCTGTTTTTTTGCCAGTACCACACTGTTTTTATCACAGTAGCTTTATAGTATAATTTCAAGTCGGGGATTGTGATGTGAGGTGAGGATTTTTGATTTCCGAATAAATCAGTGCAAATAATCAGTGGTCTTTCATGGAAGAGTTGATAGGTCTTTCAGGAAATTCCTGTAGTGAACAATCAAGACATTTGCCTGGGCAAGCGTGCTCTAGAATGATGTCATGCTAACCTGAAGTTAAGCTGTGCGTTTGTGTGTATGTGGGTAGGTAGTCACAGGCTTCAACCCCCGAGCTGTGTGTGGGGCTAGAGTATTCTAACTTTCTTTTGAAATTTATAAATAGTAATTTATGTAATTCTATAACATAATTTTGAGACATGAAAAAGAAAATAAAAATTTCCCAGAGTTTATATTTAAAATATTTTTGTCTACTTTTCTATTTTTCAGTATTCTATTCTAGCTGGGCATGACGGCACATGCCTGTAATCCCAGTGCTCAGGAGGCTGAGGCAAGAAGATTGCCATGAGTTTGAGGCCAGCTTGGGCTACATAGTGAGTTGAAGTCCTGCCTGAACTACATGGCGAGACACTGTCTCAAACAAACAAACAAACAAAAAAAACTTAAAAAATATTCTATTCTATTCGTATTCTTATTCCATTAAATGATCCTCAAAGATACAACTTTAATGAGTATATTGTATTCTTTTGTATAGATGTGACATGGTATTCTCCATCACTCTCTATTACTGGAGATTTAAGTAATTTTTTTCTTTTAATTGCAAAGTACATCTTTGTACTTTCTATGCTAGATCCCTAGATGTGGAATTTTTGTGTTACAGAATATGAAAAAAATGTAAGCCTTTCTACGCATATTATCAAGCATAGCTCTAAGAGGGTTATACCATTGTGTTTCCTCCAAGACGGTCTGAGCCGTTTGACCTCATTGCAACCTTTCCTGCTACTAACTAACATTTTGGGGTCCATTTGTTAGTAGGTTGAGCCATATGAACTTGCCAATATCTGGATATTTTTTATTCATAAAGCCTATCATTTTCATGTAGTTGACCCTAAAATATTAACAACAAATGTTAAAATACCAGCAGTACACTGGCCCCTTACTTTCTTGGGGTGGCTGAAGAGGCAGATGTCCTCAGGAAGGGGTGGCCAGAGGCTGCGCTTCTCTTTCTTGGCCTAGCTCTGCAGGGAGATTGGTTCTAAGTGGTTTCCAGGTGTTGCAGATCTGGCAACATTTGAGTTATGCCCCCCAGGTAACGTTTTGTTTTGGAATCTGGAAAACAATTCATTGTAGAAGAATTTTCTCCAGGTAGGAAAGATTAACCTTTTGGTGTCATTGCGCTTTTCTACAAAAAAGACAAGCACTGGAGTAACTTGGGGATTTGCCATCGTTAATAAGAGAAGAAATCAGTGGCAAACTGTTGCTTCAGGATTTCTTAATGATGTCTTCATTCACTGTGACCTGGTCACCGGCTGACTTCGAAGACCTCGGTGGCCTCTTTCCCCCCATATGCAACCTGATTTTTGCCTCAAGGTGGTGTCCATGAGTGAGCTGGGAAGCCACTAAAGGCGTGGACGCTTGGTGTCTGTGCCATTTCTCTGCTGTAATGTTCTCTTTTGGTTCTCGCCAGCTCTCAGTGCCCTTCGGCATTTCTGGCTGTTTACCAGGCAGGCTTGCATTTTAAACACAAAACACAGTTTTGCAATCTCATAATCGTTTTCTAAAGCCAGGGTGGTGTTTAGTCATGGCTTCCAACAGTTCCAGGTTTGTCTGGACATCTGTATTGTGGCCTCTAGTGCAGGCTACCTAGGGCTGGTCTTGAGCTTTCTCTTTGAACTTGAGCACAGTGAGGGGATTGCAGCTTAGTGATTTTATGTAAAAACTCCGGTAAGTATGAGATGCCTTCGATAAATGGTGGAGGGGGAGAAATATCTGAGCCTTTCTCGGGAGCACATGCTGAGCCAGGAGCAGTCCTCTGGGTTGACTCTGCCCTCTAGGCCTGGCTTGCTGCATCAAGGACACATCTGAGTCACGGCCACTTCTCGGGGAACTGCTCCTGGTCACTGAAAGCTTCTGCTGACCCCATCTGTCTCAGACTATTTTAAGACCCTGTGCTTCTGTCAGGAATTTCGTCCGCTTAAAACAAATGCTCCTCTCCCCCTCTTCTTCCTTTTCGGTCATGTGATGTCAAGCAGCAAAGCTTTGCCGTGGCAAATTTGAGATGTTTATTCATGTTTTTGTTATGTGATTCATAAACAATCTTATATCTAGATTTTTGGGGTTTTTACTTCTTCCCTTTTCAGGCTCGAATGGGCTGGGCAATATTGGGAAGTAGGTTTATATGGTTGCTCCTTAAATTTTGACATACTTACAAAGCTCCTGGGGCCTTTGTTAAAAGTGCAAATTCTGATTCAGTAGGTCTAGGTCGGGGCCTGAGATTCTGCATTTTTGAAAAGGTTCTGGATGATTCGAAAGCTACTAGTCCAGGGACCATAGCTTATGAATTTTTACTTTGTCTGAACTCTAGAATCATCTGGGGGAATTAATTACCAATGCCCAGGCTCCGTCTCAGATCCAAGAACTCAGAATTTATTGAAGTAGGTCCTAGAGACAGGTATATGTAATAGTCTCCAGGTAACTTTATTTTGCATCCAAAATTGATAACCACTGGATTTGGGGGAAAGTATTAAATTCTGAGGCAGCCAAAATTTTGTTTCCATTATACTACATCCTTAGCATGGGATACTCAGAAAGATGTACTTAGTTGCTCTGGGTGTAAGGCAATAATAATTACACTTGTCCCCACTCATCCAATTTAGTTTTAGCCATTTTACAAAACAATCCATGATGGCTGTCTATTCCATATAACATACATTTTTAACTCCTTGCCTGGCATTAGGAATCCTCTGTATTTTGGCCATCCATGATTACTACACCATGGATACACTATGAACTTTCTAATCATCTGCTTTGCTTAAGCTGTTCCTTGTGGTCTGCAGTCTCCTTCAACTTTCCTTTTTCCTCTCATGCTACTTCACATGTCATTTGGGTGCAGCCACAGCACTTGCTATAGTTTGAATATGAAATATCCCCAAAGGCTCACGTGTTCAAGGCTTGGTTCCCAGCCTGTGGGCTGTTGGGAAGTGATGGGACCTTTATGATATTGTGCTCAGCAGAAGTGACCACTGGCGCTGTGGCCTTGAAGGGGATATGGGGACTCCTGACTCCTTCCTGTCTCTCTTTCCTTCCCAGCTGCCTTGAAGTGAGCAGTTTTCTCAGCTACGTGTTTCCATCTTGATATTCTGCCTTTCTTTAGGCTCAAAAGCAATGAAACCCACTGACCATTACTGAAACTCCTGAACTATGAGCCAAAATAAAACCTTCCTCCTTGTAACTTTTTTTTTTTTCAAGTATTTTGTCACAGGTATGGAAAGGGACTAACACACCTCTCACTTCCAATTTCAGTTCTTCTATGAAACCTTCCCTTGCTTCCTTTCCAGTCAGTTCAAATCTGTTTTATGGTACTCCCACTTTCTTGTGTAGTTCATCAATCTTCCTCATGTTGGTTATTTTTCTATATACCCTTTTTCAGTTCCAGACTGTGAACTCCCTGAGAGCAAAGACCATGTCTTACTGTCTTTCTGTCCCTCCATCTGTAAAGCATAGTGTGTTTTCACTTATGGGAGCTCATTGAACACTCACTGAAGTTGGAAGCATGGCTTCTGAAGGCTACATTAAGAATGGTACTGCAAGAGGTAGATAACAGCCCATGGTTTGGATGGAGAGGCCAATTCAGTGATGGCAGACTTGGGTCCAGTCTGGAGTAACTTCAGAGTATTTTGGACAATCCAAGTCAACTCTGGTGCAAAGGCATGTTGTGTCTATCTGACACTGAGAAAACAAGGGGCTGGCTCTGCCTCCACCTTGGAAGGTTCACCTGGCATCTCAACCAGGGTTTCCTGAGAATGGCTCTGTGTGGAATGCTCATTCTTGGGCCTTGTTCTAGGGCGAGGGGAGAAGAGGTCAGGTATCTCAATCACAACTAGCTGATAGGTGGACTGTTTTATCCGTATGATATCATTGACTTCTCACACTGACCTTGGCAGGTAGGTACTATCACTGTTGTTTTAAAGATAAAGAGAAAGTGAAGCTCAGCTAGGTTAGTTATTTGCCCAAGATTGCACACACTTGGTACACAATAGAGGATTTTGCCATTATTTCTTGCTCTCTGGTATAAGTCAGAATAGAACAAAGGTTAATTATGCAGACTGTTATCTGGTAATGGCTGGAGTTCTTAATCCACCTCTCACTAACTTGGTAACCTTGCCAAGATACCTAAACTCCCTGAGTCTTGGTTTCTTTATGATTGTAGTGAGTAGTAAATGCCAGAAGGCACTTAGCTTAGACTCTTACACAAAATAGAACATTTCACAAGTTGTAGATGGATGAAGCTTTCTAATTATCCTATAGCAGGTATGATTCTAGAATAAATTCACAAACACATTTTGTATATAATTCAAATTAATGTTAATGTAGATTCCCATTCTCTTGTGAGGAGTGGAAATACTCGATGTGAGTCTCTCCATCCCTTTCCGGTGAGTATATGTATAGCTTAGGTAATGCCAGTGTAAGATGGCATTGGGAAACACCTGGTCCTCTATGGCATCTGTCCATGGAGAATTCATTACTCACTGGAACTTCTGTTGCTGATCCATGCACAGATACTTTTCCACTCAAGAATCCTCCTTCCTTCCTTGGGGTTTTGTGTAGGCCAAGAGATAGATTTCTCCTATGCTGGTTCTCACTAGTAGTATGCTGGGTTTTGCTGCCTTTCTGGAAGCCTAACCAGGAACGAGGCCTGAGACCTTTCATGTATTTCATGCACTCACTGTATTCCCTTTCTGTCATTGATTCACTAAATAAAAACATTCTCTGTGCATCTTTCTGTCTCTTTTTTCTTCCAAGGTCTGGGGAAATCTTTTTCTAGTCTGGGAAGGAGAAAATATTCTCTTTTATTGCCCTCTTCCTGAAGTCATTGTTGTCCACACTTTTCTATTTCTCCAAGGGCATCTGTCTTTGAAACATGGAAGATAAAGAAATCTTTTTTATCCTCTGCTTTCCACAAAGTCATACCATTCCTCTGAAGCAGTGAGCCCCAAAATGCCTTAATTGGTGTGTGGGTGGGAGGAAAGGGGGAAACCCAGAGGAGAAAATAGGCGCCCATATTTGAGAGGCACCCTCCCATCGCAGCTCCACTTGGCTTCATTCTGCCCAGGAATTCTACAAGGACCCTGTGCTTGTCTTTCATTTTTCTTGCGTTCGTAATCGTTTGGCATTGATAAGTCTGTGGATATTCTGATTCTCTATCTCACTAAAGCCTGGTATGCAATTTTTTGTCAGTTTGGGCTTTCTGATTAAATTATAAACTCACTAGAATTTCCTACAGAGCCTGACTGTGTTCACAGGTAAAGAATATTCCAAAGAATGTTGACTAACTCACTCATAGAGTTGCCAACATGTCCCCTGCTCTCTTATCTTAATTCTTTCTTCATTTGTCCTCATTAATAGAAAGGTCTATTATAAATGTTTCTAAGTCCTTGCTATCACTTGAGGCTAGTTCTATATAATTATCTAAAATTACTTGAATGGCATCTGACAAAAATCCACATAAGACATTTAGGCTTACTAAGATATAAAATTTGAGTGAACACACACACTCACACACTTGCACACACAGTAAGATAACTTGTTTTGAAATACGTCAACTACAAAGTCTTTTTCCTGACTCTCAGGAGCCCAGGAGGGCAGAACGTGAAGCACTGTGCATTGTGGGATCCCGGAAATCAGCCAGATCTGAGCAAAGAGTTGTTTCTCATGTTGGATGGGGTTGGGCAAAGCTGAGCTTCTGATTTGTAGTCCATCATGGAAGGAGCTTGGAACAAGAAAGGAGCTGAGCAAACTCAAAATCAACAACTCTTTGTATACCTGTCAGAGAAGTGAGGTCACGGGTCAAGCTACTGCCCCCAAAATTGAAGATAAAGAGGCAGATAGAATCACAACTTTCCAGATCAGAAGCCCAGGAGCAGAAATCTCTGCAAGAGTGAGAACAGGGGAGGAAAACCTAAATTCTGACTGATGGACTTCAGAGGGCTCAGTGTGGCTATAAGTCTGAGAGTTAAAAACCCCAGCGATGCTAGTCTCAGGGTGGGGATTCTACACTTTCAGGAGTTTCACCTCCTAGAGCTTGCAAGGTTCTCATAGTGAAGATCAGAGAAAAAAAATCTTGTACTTGCAGCAGGGAAAAAGAAAAAGTAGCCATTTTGAATCACACCCCAAAATTCTGTTCTTAACAAGGCCTGCTTCCAAGGGAAGTTATTTTGCCAGACCCTAACCCTGTGTGTCTTATTAAGGGCTAACTGACACGTGAAAGGGAACTACCCAATGCAGGTGCTTTCTGGTTTTTCTGTCTCACCTTGTGGGAGGAAGTGAGAAATTTTTTTTTTTTAATTGAGCACTTATGAAGGTCACAACCCAAGGACACAAACTCACCAAAAGCCTGAGACCTAATCTCAGGACCATAGAGTACTTCCCCCAACTGCCACATCTTTCCAGATGTCACAAGAGCTGCTGTATAATTCTAGAGGATTTCAATGGTACGAACTGCACCTGAGACTTTACTAAAGAAGCGTTTGGGCAAACTGATCCAGATGCAAAGGCTAACACCAGAAAGGGCAGGCAGGTGGCTGAGACCCAAAAGATGGGGAGAGCAAGAAGATGAATCTAGGGTTGGTGGGCCCAGCAGTAATGTGCCAAGTTCTGGACTGAACAAAAACTAAATGTCATCATACAGATGTCCAGTCCAAGAACCACATACAGCATGCAACATGGGACCTATGATGGGGACCCGAGGGAGAGTTACATTGTGTGAGAGAACCTGTCATTAGATGTAGCCATGGAATCCCAGAAGGCTTCCCCAGGAGGAGAAGTTACTGGATTCTGGGGTGTTGGAGTCTCCTTGTAGAGGTGATGTCTAGGTCCTTTCTGTCCTGGACAAAGAATTGAACAAAATAAGCATAAATGGTAGCAAAGTTTCACATTTATTAAAGGTAGGGGGAAAAAACAGACAGGTAGGGGAAGAATGGGCTCTGCAGAGCAAGTTTTGGCCAAGTAAAAGGGAGGAAAAAATAAAAATAAAAATACACCCTACAGTGTAGGGTGGGCTGCCATGAAGGGGCCTGATAGTGAGCACTTAATGGCAACTGTCCCTTTTTCATTTTCCCACACTGGTGTCACATCTAGGTCATCCTATCAAAAATTTGCTCGAGTTCTCACAAGAAGTCGATACGCAGGGTTTTGGGAGCTGTGCTGCACATGTGTCCAGGGTCTCTTCACGCCTCCTTTCCCAGTTAATTTTAGCCCCGCTGTCTTCCTGCCTCAGAGATGCTTGAGTAAGATCTAAAAGTTGATGAGTCTTAACTAATGGTAAGCATCCAGGGGCCCAGCCGTCTTGGATCTGTAAAGCAACAGTAGAAGAGCTTGGATGGACTTCATTGGCAGCTGGGAGGAATTGCTGGTTACTCTTATGAAGGAGGCACTGTGTGTGTTGCAGGCGTTTTCTGTAAGCTTGTAGGCAGTTGTATAAAAGTTGAAGTGTCATATCTGAATGCTGTCTAGTGTAAAGACAGTATGAAAACAAAGCAGGATTATAGTGGGAATATGGGCAGGCATGCCAGTTACATCCATCATTTACATGGTATGCAAGAAGCTGAATCTGGGCTTCTGACACTTATGCAAAGGTTTACAAAAAATACAATGGGGTTCAGCCCTAATGAAAAAGAGCCATGGCCTGGAAGTTGGCAAACCTCTGTCCAGGTCCTGTCTCTGAGCATGGGCTTCTCGAGTCCACTTGCCTGTTTATAAGTCAAATTTTTTATACCCAAGTTGAGAACACTATTTCCTGATCTTGTCAGCTCTTGGATGTGGTGAAAATGCCAGGTTAACATACCAGAAGCAGATGTGTGGGAGGAGAGAATAAACCTGGAAAAGATTGTCAATTCACTCATTCGCGGTTCCTGTTTCATTGAATATGTGCCCTGCGAGTATTTCTATGTGTTGGGCACTAGAAGCACAGTACCTAGTAGGATTTGCAGTCCCGGGACTCACCTTACCTGGCTTTTCCTACCTGGCCAGTGCCATCTGATTGTCATCAACAGCTTCGTGGAGGAGAAAGGAATTTAACAACTGTGGAGAGAGCCGTGAAATAAGAATGAAGGGAATGAAGGAGGGGGCAGGGTAGCAATTAGACGAGTGAGGATAGAGTTAGGAGATGGTGACTAGGAAGGCTTCGCAGAAGAGCTGAGTTTTGAAAGGCATTTTATAGCCAAAGACAAGCAAAGCAATGACAATACAATGAAACACTGGCCTGGTGCAACCCAATGCTGGTCTTTGCATTCAGTACTGGTCCTTTGCAGCTTAAAGCTCTGGGACTTTAATGCAAGATTCATTTCTAATAGTGACTGGTTTCATCAGCATTCAATGTGTAATTCAAGGGGAAGGTTTCTTTATCCTTTTTTTTTTTTTTTTTTTCTTAACGTGGAGGACATGTTTTTGCACCTTCTGTATTATAACTTTGCCAAAGGAGCTTAAAGCAAATGTGGTTGGTTATGGAGTCACCAGTCTACCCACTGGTGGGTAGACTTGCACTGAAGTCACTTCTATAGGACTTTAAGTTTTTGTTTTATGTCTTCATATATTTCTAAGGCTTTTTTCTTGAAGTGGAGAAAGCTTGTTATTTATTTATTTATTTATTTATTTATTTATTTATTTATTTATTTGTGGGTACTGGGGGTTGAACTCAGGACCTCGCGCACCAGCAGGTGCCCTGCCACTGAGCGATATCACCGGCCCTTTTTTCATGTGAGGGTACCGGGAGTCGAACTCAGGACCTCGCGCTTGCCAGGCAGGTGCTTATGCTGCTGAGCCATCTCACCGGCCTGAAAGCTTGTTATTGAATGAATTAAAAAAGTACTCAGAAAAACAAGAAGAAACAACAATTTTTCTGGATTAAATAAGTATCATTCTTCCATTTCTCATTCAGATAGCTATTTTGTGTTAAAGAAATTGACATTGTAACAGAAGTTTGCAAATCATTTTATGAAACAAGAGCACTGGCAACTTGTTCATTGAAATGAGCGTTGCCTTCACAGTATGAAACTGGGCAGATAATCCGCTTTGTGACAACAAATGCTCCAAACTTTTGGAAACTTGTCCTCTGAAATGCATTCAGAGCCTGCTGTGAACTGAATTGTATCTCCCTCAAAATTCCTATGTTGAGGCATTCACCATTGGTATGTGTATTTTGAAATGGGGCCTTCACAGAAGTAATTAAAGTTAAATGAGGATAAGGGGTGATCCGTGATCCATTAGGATTAGCATCCTACCGAAAAGAGACTCTGGAAAGTTCTTGCTCCTTCCCTCTGTCCTCCATGTGAGGACCCAGTGAGAAGGTGGCCATCTGCAAGCAAGGAAGGGAGTCCTCCCTTTCCTAGCCATGACCTCAGACATTCTCCAGAACTTTCTGTCATTTAAACCACCCAGTCTGTGGTATCTTGTTATGGTATCAGGTCAAGCTGACTACCACAGAGCTCTTACGCTCTTTTAAATATCTGTAGGACAACAAATGTGTGTTAAGGCTCTCTTCATAGTTGGAATCAGCCAAATGTTTGAGGCCAAGGCTACTGAGCAAAGTGGACGAGTGAACAGAATTAGGACATTTTCCAAACCAAAACTGAAAAGAAGAAAGGAATGTAGTTCTAAAGTCAAAGCATTGCTTTGGGCTGGTTTTGGGGGTGACTGCAAAAACTAAAAAAGGCAGTGTCGTTATGATCATTATACAATCTTCCACAGACTCACTTGGAAGGATAATAAGCATATGTAAAATTAATTTTTCCTTGATTGTAAAAGAAAAAAGACCTGGAAAATCCAAAAGTTTTAGAAAATCATAAATAAATTAAAACAATAGAAATTTGTTATTGCATTATTCCAGAGAATAAGCATTTTGTAGATTTCATTCTAGAACCTCTGGCCCTCAGTATCTGTCTACATGTGCACATACATAAATTCATATATTTGGGATTTCACTGAATATAGTGTTGTGTATCTTACCTTTTTTCCATTTAATGTTATGAGCATTTCACAAGCAATTCAATAGATTTGAGAAAAACCATGATTATATATTTGTGTACTATTTCATCTTATGACTATGCCAATCTTCTCTTAAAATTATCTATTTAGGACATTAAAAACTTCCACATGGTTGAATCTTACAAATAACAACATTTTAAATGATATGGTGTTCCATAGACTTCTCCAAATGGAATTGATAATTAAGTGAGTTCAAGAAGTTCACTTCAGCTCCAAAAAGCTAAGTGTGCCAGTTTCTTCCAGTGGGCAAGTTTTTTAAAGAAATGAGAATATAGGAGGGACTAGATCAACTTTTAAAGTAATCACCAGATAGACCATATTTTAGCTAGAATTACATCATCATAGTGGGCCCTTAGTCCTATAATTGGCCTAAATTTTCCCCATGTGCCATAAATTTAATCAGAATGGTCTAATGTCTCAAATCAATGTTTCCAACATTTTATAGTAAACCACTTAATGCCAAATCCATAGCTCTATAAAACCTAATTATGAAACTTTGTCCTGTTTTTAATCAATTAATCATAAAGCTTTCTTACATCTACACTCAGCAAAAGAAGACAAATGATACTCACCCTAGAATTCTCTAATGCAGCTGCATCTTATTTACTACTGAAGGCAGAACCACAGAACGTAGGCTGTGGTTCACATGCTGTGGTGGTGATAAATGGAAAACGATTCAACCAAAATGCTTTTTTTGTATACACGTCCTTACTCTCTACTGATAAAACTCTTTACAAAAGTTTTATTTATGTCATTTTCCCATTCCATACAGTTTTGTGCATCTCCCTTTGGCAGAGTAGAAGGGTAGAACAGAAGAAAGGGGTGGGTGATGGTCTTCTCACTTCCCACTCTTCTCGGATCAGCTTCTGAGTGCCTGGGAGACATAACAGTGGGTGTGGGGACCCGAGCCTGACAACACACCTTTTGCCTGGTTTGTTCTTTGAGCTTCTAGAAGACGGCCCTCCACCCCAGCAGTAGAAAGCCCTTGCTGAACATCATGCCAGTTTAGCAAGTGCTAAGCTCACAAGTGATGTCACTGTGTGTCCTGCACTTCTTTCTTCCACGTTTCCTGTACAATCTTCTTGGGAAGGTCAGATGTGTTTTTTAGTGGCTGCATCTAGACCCCATCGAGGGACTGACCCCACAGTCTCTGAAGGACCGGAACCAGAAAGGCAGGTGTGGACCCCCTTAACTGCTTTCACTTCTGTGTTTCCTTTCTCATCCTTAGCTCAGGGCTTCTCCCTTCTGCCTAGGACTGTATCAAAACTGCCTTACTTGGCTTCCTGCCCTCGTTTTGACCATAGCTATCTCATCTGTCATTAGAAAACTTGAAATGTTCAGTTCATTCCAGCCTGAAAGGTCAAAACCCTGTGTCTTAGCATAACATTCGAGGCTCTTTGAGGTCTGGCCCACCTGACTTTATGTTCCGGCAGTGTTAAAGTAACGACAGCTAAGTTTCTACAAGTTTCAGTACGTTATTTAGCTGCTCTGTGCTGTGCCTCATGGGGCTGTACAAACGGCCTTGTGGAATTGTTCAGGCCTTGTATCATTAACTGAGATGATATGCAGTAAAGGCGTAGAATACTGACTGGCACATAATAAAAGGCTCAACAGATACTCTATTATTTCCTCTTCCTCGACTTCTTTACTTAACCTTTCCCTTTGACTTGGGAGGCTCCTCTCTGCCCTTTGAGATGCAGGTCAAGTGTCTCCTCTTCTGCTCAGAGTTGATTTGCTTCCTGGCAGTGGAGAGCATAGAATCTACCACTCCCATCATCAGCCACACCCCATGCAGTTACTGGCTTTCGTGTGTGGCTTTGCCACCAGTCTGTGAGCTTGGCGAGGCAGCCATGACTGCAGCTCTCATGCAGCCCTGGGATGGACCTAACACAGTAGGTCCTCACTTGACCTTGATGAAATGGTTTAGGTTTAAGGTTCTGTGGCTGTCCAATACCATCCCAGCATGACACCCGTGATGGAGGGTGGGTGCTGAGGTCCCATATTCCTCCATTCGGGTCAGCTGAATTTCAAGTGCACAGCCATGCCAAGTGGTCTCTGAGCTCCCGGCCACACACAGACATTGCAAATGCCTGCAGCTGACATTGCCACCCCAGAAAGCACCTCTCAGCAAATTTCCTATGTGCTGGGTTCAGCGTAAGAGCCACACTGCAGAGAGCAAGGAAGGCAGATTCAGAGCCCGCACCTTTCACCTGACAGCTGCTTGATTTACTGTCTCCAGTGCGCTTCTGTGGATTCTGCACCCACAAGAACGTTTTCACTGCACTTTGAACTGAAGCTCTGAGACAAATCTGGCTGTTGGGGTGGGAAGGAACATTTGCTTCATTTTCAGGTGTTGCACTTTCTTCTGATTGTTACCAAACAAAGTTGTCCCTGCAGCAGTAATGGCCCTTCATAAATCTCCTAAATAGCTCTTGTTTAAAATCTGACATAATTCCAAAATGTTCATAAAAATGATTAGAATATAGCACAAGAATGCATTGCCATGGAGAAACTTATTGAAAATCAGTTCAAAGCTGATTTTGAAAAATTGCAAGAAAGGAAAATATGTAAAGTAAGAAAAATGTGCTATGAAGAAAAAATTGTGTGAGAGACTATCACTCCGCAAGAGAGCTGGAATCAGATCCCTCTGCTCTGTTGAAAGGATGATACTGGCACTTCAGAGTCCTTAAAAATGTTATTGAGCTATGAGGCTTAAGGAGAAGGTGCCAAGCACATGGTAAAGATGATTACAGGGTCAAAAATTGTAAATATCCACGATAAGGAACCACTAAGAAAATACTCTACCTCTACAGTGTTATAAAGTGCTTAGAATGATATTAAACATTTTAATGACCTGAGAAATACTAATGAAATAATATTAAACCAAAACTGACAATTATAAAACTGTATCTACAGAATGATCTCAAGCTTATAAAATGCATAGTAAGAAATAGAATCTGTTTGTGTATCAACATAGTTGCTGTCTCTCAGTGGGTAGTGGGATTACAATGTCCTCTTCTTGCTCCTATCTTCTATCAATTTATCAAATTAAATTAAAACATTTGCTTATTTTTTTTATTTTGGTGAAATAATCTCTAATTCACATTTAGAACAGAAGATTTGCCAGTGAACCATTGGCTTTTCTGGACTAGTTCTTTCCTGGGAAGTGGTAGAGACATGGAGAGAACAGACAGATGGTCAGAAATAATGTATCAGGTAGTCCAGCCCTGCTGGAGGAAGGTGTTTGTAGCAGCCCAGATAACTGAGTATTGAGGTTCGTGAGCAGATGTGGGGAAGCTTCAGTTTCCTGTTTTTCATATGGGTGCCCATTCTAGATCTGTCCCAAATTTCCACACCTCCTAGGAATGCCTTAAGGTTTTTGTGTCAGCTGATTTCAAAATAAGGTGGAAGGTGGGCCTGCTGTTGCTGGAGAGGAAAGAGTTTAAGGTCACAGTTGCAGGGCTACGGGGCAGGATGAAAGCCAGCAGACAGCAGAGAGCCAACTGAGTGATGGACTTGGGAGCTGATAAAAATACAAGATGGCACCATTTGGCCATTTGGTCTGGGCTGGAAGAAGATTGAAAGATAGTGCTTTTTGAAAATTACTCCAGGGCCGGTGAGATAGCTCAGCAGCGTAAGTGCCTGCCTGGCATGTGAGGTCCTGAGTTCGACCCCCGGTATCCACAAAAAAAAAAAAAAAAAAAAAAGAAAAAAGAAAATTACTTTAAAATTTCTCATGTGGGAGTTGAATTTTTTTATTTTTTAAGAAAATGAAATGAACTTTCTTACTAGTATGAGATGGAGGGAGATAATTAGATTTGAGAAGATTTATGGTGACATTGATCAGACCATCTTGGAAGGGAAAATTTAGATAAATGTGTATACTCTCTCTGCCCACCTCTCCTGGCTGCCAAAGCCCAGGTCAGGATCCTCGTGTTGCTAGAGAGGGCATCAGAGGGAAAAGCAATTTCATCCCACGTGTCAGGAACCTTGATGCCTCTCAGCCAGACTCTTGTCTTTGACTGAGGAGTACAAAGAAAAAAAAAGACTTTCTCATCCTACCAAGTAGTTGAACGAGTGTGATGCCAAGAGCCTGGTCTGATGGGATAATTCAGAGATTCCTTTCATCCTTGAAAATTGTAGGGAGCTATGGGAAATTAATTGACTCAAAAACAATTTTTGATATGTTACAGACCCTGTGGTAGCCAACGTATAGAACAGTGAGCAGTGGTTATATAGTATATTGCCACAGCTAAGGAGCCCAGGGAATTGGTCATGACGAGCTTTGAGTCGGAAGGCTTCAAGTTGGAACTCAGAGATAGGGAGTGCAAGAAACGGAGTGCGAGCCCTGGTGTCAGACAGGTCAGCGTCTGTCTCTGGGGCCTCATTTCTAAAGCAATGTTATTTTGCAAATGTTATTTAATCTTTTAGGGTCTCAGGTTCCTCATTTATAAAAGGGATTACTACAATGAGTAAAAAGAAGAAAAAAAAAAACTTTTCAAGATAATGCCAGATTGTTTTGTAAGCATATGCACTCCTGTTGCTTCATATCCTCACTAACACTTGGTAGAATTGTACTTCCTGGTTGCCTGCCAGGTGCAAAGGAGGAGGAAAATATCAACCAAAGCCTCACATTCCTTTGTAATTTTTCATGTATATTTAAGAGTAGTGCTGGAACGCCTTAGGCCGTTCTGTATTGGAGATTCTGGTCAGAGCTCAGAAGACCAGAAGGCTGATAGAAATCCTGCTGGTAAAGACCAGGCTCGGGAGGTTTCTGCTGGGAAGATGGTTGGTTGTTGGAGTCCAGATGATGTGTGTTATGGCTTGCCAGAAAGTTTGTCTGCATTTTGCTCATGTCCAAAGACATTGCCTGAGACTGAGATTAAGGGCAGTGGACTAATTAATCTGGCAGAAGAAATATCAAGGCAGTCCAATGTTGAGGTGGTGGCATGGCTACTGTTAGGGGCTGTTAGCTAGATTGATGTTGCGAATCAAGAGCAAAGAGCCCAGCAGCATGATTTAAAACATTGTGAGTTTGGCCAGAAAGGAAGCTCCAGTAAAGCTGTGGACTGCAAAGAGAGAGCAGAGATCTCCATTGCAGAGAAGGAACAGAACACAAAAGATGGCCTGAGGGCATCACAAGAAGCAGCAGGACTCCACCCTTTGCAGCCTCAAAACTACAAAAGTGAAAGACTGCTTTGAGGAGAAAGCCGCATGACACCATGTTGCAGAATGGCGGTGGCAGCACCATGTTCCAGAATATTTCCTAGCATGAAAGAATTAAGCCTGGCATTCAAGGAGACAAGCATTGATCCAATAACTCAGAGAAAACTGAAACAAAATTGAATAGACCCTGGGAAATCCAGCTAGCAAAGATACCATACCAGGACTTTAGAATAACCATGTGGAGTATACTCATTTACTGAAAGAAAAGATTGTGCAACAGAACCAAAAATTATCTTTAGACACTTCAATGAAAATTATAGAATTGAAAATCAATAATTAAAAGAGCAATGGATTAATACACTTAAAATGGTAAATGTTATATGTATTATACCATACACAAAAAAGAGTAATAGTTTTGACAGAAAACACATCGTTTAAGAGTAATAGGTGTAAGAAAACTAAACATTATTGATAACACTAGAAGGAAAATTGAAGAGTTGAAATACTGAAGTGAACCTAAATATAGAAAAGAGTATAAAAGATACATTGGATGTGGTGACGAGTCTAACAAGTCCAACTGGAACCTCAGAAAGGGAAGAGAGCGCCTGTCAGGAGAGGCGCTCTCCTGTCAAGGTCACTGTCAAGGTCACTGTCAGCGAAGTGACCTTGCAGGACACCACATCCGGAGGGACAGAAAAGTCTCTGATAACACTGCAACACGCTGACTGATCCGCGTGGTCACCGGAGGTGGTGGGCGACCGTGGCGCTCTGTCCCAGCCAAGTGTCAGCTTGCTCACCACAGATCACCACAATGCATTCACCACAGAAAAGCCCTGTGGGGCAGGTCCAGGCCAGCAGAAGGCCGGATCATGCCCTCTGCTGGGGTAGCCATGCTGACAAAGGCAAGAACACCCACGCTTCCTCCTCTTCTCCTCCTGCCTTACCCAGGACCCACGCCCTGTTATGTTTTTGCCTCTGCACAGTTGCTCTGGCTGGAGTTAGCTCTGTGTGCTCAGATGTTCCTGCTTATCTAGCGATAGAGTGGATGCCAGGGAGCAGACAGTATCTGCTGGTACTGTTGCTACGCTGTCTCCAAAGTCTGCATAGCCCTGGATGACTTTCCATTTTGCAGACCTTGGTGTTTTTTTACTGTCTCCCATTCTGCTGAGACCCTGGTCTCTGGCTGTCACATTTCAGCTCCTGACGCTCACCACTTCCCTTCTCTTCCTTCTGGCAGTGACCAGATAGAACACAACTCCAGGGTTGAATTCTCCTGCTGTTCTATATGGCGGAAGCCCTGGAGGTCGTTACATGGGATGCCATGTAAGTGGTGCACACTGGGTTTAGATGACCTTACACTATTACTGCCTTCACTCCTGGAAGTGGGAAGTTGGATGAAGCCTGAAGTGCTAGCCAGTTAAATCTTTTCCTGTGTTGCATTTTAGGGCAGCAATTCATAGTATCTTTCCTCTGGCGAGAATGGTAGGTATCTTACCTGTTTTATTCCTCATAGATCCCACTGGGGATGGACATGTGACACAGGATTGGCCAATCAGAATCCTTCTTTAGGATTTTCTATGCATAGCAGGCAGAAAGATGCTCTTCTTTGCTATGACATTGTTAACCTATGGCTCAAAGCTTAGAAGTGCATAAAGAATAGGAAGGAGAGAGAAAAAGGGAGAGGGGAAGAGAGAGAGATAGACACAGACAGACCTTGGCATCAACTCTACTCTGGGACTGCCCAATCATACAAGACTTTACTTGTCCAGTTTTGTTCAATATAGTTGTAGTTGAGTTTCCAGCTCTTGCAGAATACCCCTGACAGCAATAATATCCTGGTACCTTAGGCAGTTTTCACACAAGGGTAGCAACAACATACACACTGCTTCATAAGCCCATAAAATATGGGGCTACAGGGCCAAAGGGAAGATCTCTGGTTAGTGATTTGAAATCACGTTAAAGCCAGACAGGTGAAGCAGTAGCAGCCAGTCCTGCCTGGGACTCCAGCACTCAAGTCAAATTGGACTACAACCTCCATGCTAATTGTTTTTGAGCCTAGGACCAGCATCCTCACTGCCCCAGAACCTGCCAAGCATTTTCTCCTCAGTAAACAGCCGTGTTTGAGAGGAAAAGGCAGAACAAAACATCTCTGGTTTTTGTTGTCAGATAAAATGAGTGGAGAGCTGACTATTCCAGCACTGCTGAGTGTACCCGGGTGACGCACTGGTTGCCATGGTGCCCAAGTGCACTCTGCCATTGCTGAAATCTCTGCACCTGTACCTGCAAAATGCCACCATCAGGAACTTATTGTTGGGATTAAAGTAGTTAGTCATGCATTAACAGCACAGGGGAACATTCTGCTGGCCTGGAACGCAGTGTCTTCATAGGTCAAATAGGAACGCTTTATGGACGCACTGTAGCAGGTAGCTCAGTGTCGTTTAAAAGCATTCACTGAGAAGCAGTGGTGTGCCGGATCTCTGAGGGAGCGCACGGGGTGAGTCTTGCTCTGCATACAGGGAGGTCAGACAGTGGTAGCTGAAGGGTTGGTGTGGGCACAGAGGAAGCCATAAAGAGCATAGCTTTCCTTGTGCTGTACAGCCACCAGTGGAGAGATAAAAGTACAGAAATTTCAGGATTTTTATTGTGGCATGAAAGGCCATGGTAGTAGAGGTGGGGACTGAGCAGCACTCACCGGGGTTCTTCTTTCCTCTTCCCTGTATGTTCGTCTTGGTCCAGGTCCTTTTTTTGCTTTTCCCTGTACTCTTGGAATTGGTTCTAAACTCTTCTCCCTGGAGTCAAATGTCCTCTTTTCCCGAATATTCTTCATCTAGAAGGGCTTGACTGTGATGCTCCCTTGCTCAGGGGACTTCAGTGGCTCCCTTCTGCCTTTGCAATAATCAACCCAAGTTTCCTTTCTAGGTTTGTCTCCTACCCTTCAACTTCAAACATTTAAATTTTACCAGATAGAACTAGGCACTTTCCTACAAAATCCTTTCCATATTTCTGAAATTTGGGATCTCATAATGCACAAATCACTGAAAACTTCATGAATCCTTCTATGTTCTCATGAGCAAGCACAATAAATATCTCTTTTAAGCAATTCTCCTTTTGTGTGGCACTTTTCAATAATCTGAATTATAATTATTTGAGGGCAAGACTATGCTTACTCACTTTGTATCATGCATACATTTTAACATAGTTCTTTAATTTTAGTGTTTGTGATGAATGAATGAATGCACATCCAGGAATAAATTGTTACAGGATAATATTTAAAATAGGGAATAATAATGATTCTCATACAAAAATAAAATGATTACCTGTTAAAGATTTTATGTAGCTCATTAGTTAATGAGGAAGATGCTACAACTGGTTCAAAAGAGAATTCCAAGAATCATATGTCTATAGACAGAAAATACTCCTGAATGTATTAATAAATAACATGCAGAACTGATGTGTGGATGGGATAGGAGGAGAGGAAATCAGTTGCACTTCTATGGAAAACAGAATTCACTTGCATTTGTTGGACAAGGAATACCTGTGAAACATTTTACAACATACAGAGTTATCAAAGAGCTCAAAATCACTGAAAGGTGCAGAGATACTGTGGGATCAGATAACCTAGATAAGCCGCAGGATTAGACCACACCTAGTTTCCCACTGAAAATGCCCAGCAATGTTTTCAGCCCTTTTCAAAGTTTTCCCAGGGCCAGTGATATAGCTCAGCGGCATAAGTGCCTGCCTGGCAAGTGTGAGGTCCTGAGTTCGACTCCTGGTACCCACATATGAAAAAAAAAGTTTTCCCATTTTTTTTTCTTCCTATTGTGCACAAGAGGAGAGCCTCCAACTGCAGCTTGCAAATTGAAACTAGCGATTGTGTCCTTGTGACCAAAAAATACTTTATCTCCCCTCTCTGAATTTCTTATTTATGAATACTTTTCATGTCTTTACCTTATATTGTTATTTTTTAGGGAATGCAGTAATAATATTAACTAACACTGTGGGCCAAACGTTATTCTAAGTGCTTTCCTTATTCAATCTTAAAAGCCCTATGAAGAAGGTACTAATATCCTCTCCTTTTTAAGATGAGGATGCTGAGGAAGCATGGTGAAAAACTTCTCCAAGTCCACAGAGCCAGTAAGCTTTGGATTTGAGATTTAAACACAGTGTATTTGACTGTATGTCCATATTTTTAAACACTTTGCTGACAAGAACGTCCACATATTTGAAGGGGGGATGGTAGCTTATACCAAGTTTAGGGGTCAAGCTTTGATCATTTCTTAAGCAAATCTTGTATCCTGTCTATTTCTAACATGTAATCTTTATCTCAAGGATACTGATGTAGGATAGACGAAATAGAGAAGGCAGAAAGGAGACAAGGAAATTATAATTTTATAATTATAATTATAATTCAGAGAACTGCAGCTTCAAGGTCTAACTCAAGAGTATCCAAGGTTACCTGTGCCTTGTACTTCCTGTTTTTCTTCCAGGACCTTCACTCCTAAATTCCTGAGTCTTAAAGATCCATGAGTCCATAAATTCAGCCTGCATTTTTCTTCCAGTACTATAAATTCAAAAATTCTAAAGACTTTCACTCTCAAAGAGACAGTATTATGAATTGGCTACTATATCTCTAAACTTCAAACACATATAAACAGTTTGTATTTTAGCCTAGTTGATAAAGTTGATTTTTACTTTAGCTCACTAATGTGAGCTGACCTCAAGGAAACAGACACTAGGTAAATGATAAATAACTTCAAAGGGAAACATTCTAGATCATCCATCTTGGGGATACCCCAAGACCACGTAAATACCCTCAAGCCTAGACCATAAAGCATCTTTCCTTTAAGCATCTACACTCTTTCTCTCTGAGTGTCTACTTCTTCGATTCTGCCTAATAAATCAGCCTGTGCCTCTCATGGACACATTCTGAAATTCTTTCCCTTGAGTGAAGAACCCACCTAGGGCAAGTTAAGGTCTTCACCTCCTCTTTGGGGGGACTACCTCAGACCCCACCCAGTGACAATACCAGAGAAGTGGTTTTAATTTTTTGTTGTTGTTGTTTTGTTTTTTGAGACACAGTCTTGCTATGTAGTTCAGGTGGGTCCTGAACTCACAATGGAGTTCAGGCTGGCCTTGAACTTGCAGCAATCCTCCTGCCTCAGCCTCTCGAGTGCTGGGATTACAGGCATGTGCCACTACACCTGCCAGTTTTGCTTTAAGAAGCATTCCTCCTTTGAAGGATGGCTTTCCCTAAGCAAATTTTATTAATGTAGAAACCTCAAACTGCAGAATCTCCACACACTACTGTATGATTCCTACAGGCTTCTTCCATGTCCCTCCCCACCTCTGCGGTATAGGATTGCACAGAGGAGTTAGCCCAAAGCGAGGGTGTGGGAAAGTTACCCTCATAAAGTCAAATGAATTTATTCGTGAACTTATTCATCTGTTTGTTCATCAAACATATTTTGAACATTTCCTCTGTAACACACACGCCCAAGAAGAGTTATAAATATGCACTTAGTTGCATGAAAAGTATAGGACTTTAGGAGTAGTCCTAACCATCAATATCTTTTTCAGTTTACTACAGCAGTTTGTGGAGACTGCAATTTGATGAGGACACTGGAAAGAAAGGACCTCGACATGGCTCTAGGTGACATTTGGAGAGTGTCTGAGAGCATCATGACTCAGCAAGACAAAGTTCTGGCCAGGGGAGGAAACCGGATAGGAGTCCCCTACTGGACCGAGCTTGCTACTTGCTGGAGCTTGTCCAGGTGTGTGTGGGGCCTGGGCTTTTCTGTCTTCTGCTCTTGTTTCCGTGGCTTTCACGGAAATCTAAAAAGCTTGGAGGAGACTCGGGGAACAGAGCCACAGAAGTCATCAAAGCTTAGGAATGATATGGCATACAAGCAAAACCAAAAAAACAAAGATGATTCCTGAGTGAAGAGAAGTTTTGTGGCTACTGTAAAATGTATGAAAAGTAATTATGAGGAAAGATGGTGCAAGCTTTTTATCGGTGCACACTGAGTACATGAGGGGATGAGTTTAGATGCAGAAAGTGTTCAGTAGCAAGTGCTATGCAGTACTGAAATTGATTAGTGAAGGACGTCAGGACATCTCTTCTGATGCTCTTCAGAAAAGCAGGTGACTTTCCTGGAGCCACGCATGTGTGCGTGGTTTCTTACATTTCTAGAGGAAGACATTTTGTGAATCTCACCATGAACATAGCCTTGATATTTCCATTTGTTTCCAGACAGTGTGGGCCTAACACTAATGTGAGCAGGCTTTAGCTAACATATCTTTGATTTTCCGGCAGCTGCCTGCCTTCTCCACATTCCTTCTGAACTGTACTCTTGCTCTATACTTTGTGTGGAGCCGGAGATGAAAGCCCTGTCTCACAGAATCAGCTAGGTTTTCACTGGAATCCTCTCTTCACTATTGTGTCCTCTCTTTAACAAGTTATTCCTCTCTTCTGGGTCTCAGTTTCTTATTTGTATAATGGAAAGATTATCTTTTACTTCAAAGGAAGGAAATTTTTTGAAAATGAAACCGAATAGGGTACATTAAACCATTTATAGATCTAGCACTTTGTATTAAGTAAATGTTACCAAATACTAAGATTTGCTTTGCATAATAATAATTGAAAAATATTATTTAAAAGGTAGTAATGCTCCACGTACATGTAAGTGGTCACACTATAATTTATGTAGTATATTATCTCACTTCAAATATAAGTTCCTAAACACAGCTTTGGTTCTGAAACTCTTTTTCCCATAAAGCTGCATAGGGTATAAAATGTGCACGTAGACACACACACACACATACACAAACGACACAGTCCCGTTACACTTGTGCATGAAGATCTTTTGGTGGTGGGTGATTGGATTACTAATTTGTTTTGCTAATTAAGGATGAGCTCACAGACTTCCTTTCTAGCCATCACTGGACTCACTGCTACACTGTAAGGCCAGGAAAAATCACTAAGGAATTGGGGAAGGGGGAAAAATGTTTAGAAAATATATCAAAAAAAGGTGACATTAAAAAAGACAGTGCAAAGCCATCCCATCCTCTTGATCATAATTTTCCCTTTCCATTTATCAGAAAGTGGGATACTTAGGGGAACAAATAGCAAAATGCAGAGGATTCAATCACGGGCCTCCGAGCTCCAGGTGAAGAGCGGAGACAGCGTGTGGCGCATGGTCAGCAGCTTCCTACAGCGTGGGGAGAAGATGGAAGGGCAGGGGCAGGGGGGATGGAGCGTGGGCTAAGAGTTCGCTCGGCTTCCTGGGCCACTAGCTGTGGGATATGTGGGGAAGAGCAGAGGACGGCTGGAGGCACTGGCTTTGGAGAAAATGTCAAATTCCTGGCTTGAATAACACTTTCATAACTTTGCATTTATAATCCTGCTTCCCTGTCCAGGGCCAAACTCTCAGGTGGTTTGATTTTTAGGAGATGGTTGGTAGAATGAACAGCACAGTCCGAGGCCTGGTCCTTTTGTGCAGGATTTATTTGGAACTGGTTTACCGAGGAGGGTTGCCACCTCACTCGGCTCTGTTCGTGAAACCACCCTTCTTGTTTAATTTTTTTTGTCTTTTTGACATTTTTATCAATAACTTTAGCCCAAAAATATGATTCCATTGGGTAACGTGTCCTGTGATGACATCTGTAACTCTCCATCCACTTAAGGAATCCAGACACTCCCTGACTTTCTGTCCATGGTTACTGGAACATTCTGATGATGGGATTTAAGATACAGTCTTGTTGATTCCAAAATGTCAGACCTCAAAGCTGCTTTTCTCCCTTTCCTGTAGCAGGGGTTGTCCTGTGTTTGGCACTAGCAAGATGGTTTTCAGTTCTAGTTACAACTAGGGCCTTTGAACTTGCTCACCCTGAGCAGTTCTGGGGAGGGACATGAGCAGTAGCATTTCTTTCTCACTTTCTGATGGGTGGCCAAGGCCAGAACTGCTGGGAAGTAGCCTGGGCAGGCAGGTGGGGGGTACATTGTGCTGGTTCACACCACTTCAAGCCTTGATCTCCTCCACGGTGTGTGGCAAGAAGGAGGAGAGGGAAGGGGCCACTTGTCCTCTGTTCAGCTGGAAGCAGTGTGGCTGGCGTCTTTGTGGATCACTGCCGTTTCCCAGCTCTGGCAGGTGTCTGTGAGCTGGCCTCCTGAGACCCGGGTGTGGGGCTCGGAAAGACGGCGGAGGCCTGGGAGTCTTCCTGAGTGTGTGCTCCCGCCCAGGCACACTCGCATGCTCCTGCTCTGCTGAAGGCTTTGCAGAAGTCACCCCGTACCTGTGCCCTCCATTTCCCCAATCTTCCTTGAATTAACCGATCCCTGCTGAGGGGTCAGACCGGCACGTGTGCTGGATGAATAGACACCTGTTCTAGTCCAGGTTCCTCTGGAGAACCAGAAGCAGAAGCAATTGCAGTGGGAAGGTGTGTGTGTGTGTGTATTGGTGTGTGTGTATATGTATGTATGTATATGCAATATCTATGTATGTGTCTCTCTATGCAGTATCTATGTATCTATCAGCAATCATCTGTGTATTGATTTATCTATCATCTACCTATCATTCTATCTGTGTATCTGTCATCTGCCTGTTATCTACGTATCTATTTATGTATGTATCCATCTGTCACCTATCTATCATCTACCTGTCATCCATCTAATTACCTATCATCCATCTATCTGTCTGTCTGTCTGTCTATCTATCTATTTATCTTTCCGTGTGTATACAGAGAGCTACTAATTGGCTCACGGGATGGTGAGAACTGGCAAGCCTGAACCCTGTCTGAGTCCAAGTGCAGTCTGGAGGTAGAATTCTCTCCTCTTTGGAGGACCTCTGTCTTTTTCTTAAGTCCTTCAACTAACTGGATGTGACCTCCCCAACTTATGGAAGGTTCTCTGCTCTATTCAAAGTCTACTGATTTAAATACGAATGGGCAACCAACATGAATGGACACTTTTCAGAAGGAGTACCAGTGGCCAATAAATACATGAGAAAATGTTCAACCTCACTGGCCATTAGAAAAATACAGATTAAAACAACACAGAGTCCACTTTACCCCAGGAAGAATGGCCATCATCAAGAAATCAAATAACAACAAATGCTGGTGAAGCTGCAGGGAAAAGGAAGCCTTCTACATCATTGGTGGGAATGTAAACTAGTGCAACCACTGTGAAAATCGTTTTGGAGACTTCTCAAAAAACTAAAAATAGAAATCTGATTTGACCCAGTTATTCCCCTTCTAGGTGTCTTCTCAAAAGAGTTAAAGTCATCATATTATAGTGATACATGCATATCCATGTTTCTAGCAGCAAAATTTTTAATAGCTAAATCTTAGAAACAGCCTGTATGCCCGTCAGCAAGTGAATGGATAAAGAAAATGTGGTACTTACACACAATGGAGTACTGCTGTACCATAAAGAAAAATAAACTTGAGGCATTTGTAGGTAGATAGATGCACCTTGAGACCATAATATTAAGTGAAATAAATCAGACACGCAAGCTTAAATATTGCATGGTTTTTCTTATATGAGAAACCCAAAGTATAAATAAAGAGCAAAATAAAAGATAGGTAATAGGAAGTAGGGAAATCCTTCTCAAATAGGAAGGGGAATAAGAGATGGAGGAAGGTGGGAGGAATGGGTGGAAAAGGGGATGTAAAAAAAAAGAATTGAAGAAAAAAATGGAAATAGAGCTTTTTTAAATGGGAAGGGACCAAGAGTTGGAAAAAGCAGTGAGGGAAGGGAGGGATAGGGGACCAAAAAACAAAAAAAAAACAAAAAAAACAAAAAAAGAATTAAGATGGATTATGTATGTCTATTTACCAACTCCCCACAATAAATGGAATCATTATGTACTCCAAACATATACTAATAAAAAAAGCTAAGAAAAAAAATCACATCCAGAAAATACTTCCACAGCCACATCTAAATTTGACCAAATGGTCCTAAAATAGCCTAGCTAACTTGACCCTTTACAGTACCCAACAAGATTCCTTCGCGTGCTGTTCTGTCTGGTAGCTGCCTTGACTACAGTGGCAGTAGGAGCAGAGGGCTGGTCGGAACTGGAGCGTCACCTCTGGCAGGGGCTGGCTGCCCCATCGTCCTCCACCTGCAGGTTGCTTAGTCTATTTCGTTCTCAGCTTTGAGCTTCAGTACAACTTTAGGCTAACAGGAAAAGCCTCACTCAGTATCCTGCTACATATTGAATATTGTAGATAACAAAACTCTGAAGCAAGGCCTATTTCTTCCATTCAACTGGACCTACCTTAAATACTTTGAGACCTGAGATCTGAGCAAGTGTAAGGATTTGAGGGGTCTGATGCTCGTACAACATGGAGAACCCTCTATAAGGAAAAAAAAAAAAATCCCACACTACAAACTGCAAACACAAAGATAGGACAGAGACTCAAAAGGGAAGTGGTGAAACTTAAGCTTCCTGATTGCTACGGAAAGAACTCTGCCTTCCTTACCCGACCGCCCCCCCATTCTTATGTTGAAGTCCTAACACCCAATGTGACTGCATTTGGAGATAAGGAATTTAAGAAGTCATTGAAGTTAAATGAGGTCATGAGGGTGGGGCTGTGATCCCACAGGGCTGAAGGAAACAATCACTTTCCCTTCTCTCCCTTTCTTTCTCTCTGTCTCTCTCTCTCTCTCTCCCTTTCCTTCTCCCCCAGCACACTTGGAACAAACACCAAGTGAGCAGACAGCAAGAAGGCAGCCACGTGCTGGCCGGGAAGAGCCCTCCCAGATGCAGATATGCCAATGCCTTGATCTCGGACTTTCCAGCATGCAGAACTATAGAAAATTAAATTTAAGTTCTTTTTTGTTTCACATCTTTTTAAAAAATAGTTTTATTATTATACAAACAAAGGTTTCACTTGGCATATTTGTACATGCACCTAACGTATTTTGGTCATTTTTACCTATATTACCCCTTTTGTCTTGTACTCCACACTAGTTTCACATTTTGTATTTTGGTTTTCAATATGTACAATATATTTTGATCAAATCCGTCCCTTCTGTTATCCACGCCTGCATCCTCCTCCCCCTTCCTTCCTTCTTCTTGTCTAATAATAGTCTATTATTTCCCTTCTATTTTCTCATTGTCTTTTCAAGAGTCCATATATTAAGAACATGCGATATCTGTGGCTTGTTTCACTCTATACATTTTCCTGCAAATGACAAAACTTTGTATAGTTGAATAATAATAAATAAATATATATATATATATCAGAATATACAGTTTGAATGTTTAAAAACTTTTATTACAGTAAAATACATTGCCACTAATCCCCCTCAAAATACTCACCCTCACTTCAAACACACCTATTCCCATTGTTCTTGCCATTTTCTGAAGCAGTTCTGGAAGTCCTCTTTTGTGAGTGCCTTTAGGAAGTGTGTTTAAAAAAAAAAAACAGTGAATGCTGCTGCTGAGTGTCATGCAGTGAAAAGGCAGGCTCATAAAAACATTACAGTGTGTCCTCATCTCCCTTATAAATTGGATGTGGCGTGGTGACTTCTAGCTCTTCCCTATAGTCAAACTTACCATGAAAGGTAAAGGTATTGAACTAATTCAGGGCATGGAGGTAGCCACAACAGTGTAACAAAAGATACCCATGGAAGAGGGTGTCCAGTACTGCTTCCGAAAGTGGTAAAAATGTTGGGATAAGTGTGTTCAAAGACAGTGCCAGTATCTGGAGGGGAATTAATGGCAATGTATCTTTTACTGTAATACATTTTTAAAAAATAAACATTCACTGTAGTTTTCAATTACATCTCATGTAGCACATTTTATTTATCCATTCATCTGTTAAATTGATGTTCTGTGCTATTTTGCTGTAATAGCCTGACCTGACTAACCAGTTATTCCAATGGTAAAACTACCTTAGCTGAGATGAGATGGGAATATTGTGTAAGCGTGTGCATACGTGTGCAAGCACATGCGAACATACATGCACACACCTGTGTAAGGGTACAAACACACAAGTGTGTACATATGTGAACGCACACATATACATACATATACACGCATATATGTACATGACTTTCTTTTCCAGGATAAATGAGGCTTTTTCTGCCTTATTTGAAAAACATGTCTTTACTTCCTAATCCCTCTACTGCTATTTCATTTAACTTCTGAACTCTGGCTGGCAGATGTTAATAAATCCTTATTAAAGACAAATGTTTTGGATCAATTCGTACATCATCCCATATGGTAACGGAAAGTTTTAATTGCTTGGAGTGAGCTACTAAATCAGTTTGCCTCTTTTCTTTCAGATGGTAAAAGGGTATTTGTGAGGCTTTGAATGCAAGGGAAAATGTGAAGCCCACATTTAATATCCGTTGGGTATAATTTATATTTTAAATATCATAATTGTAGCCTTTCCAAATCATTATTTTTTAATGTGGTTAAATACAATTCATTAGGAGGGTCTGAAAATAGCAATGACATTTGCGTCACTGCAGTGGCGAGGTAATCAGCGGGTTCTGAGCCCACTGAGATCTTTGTGGCTCATTTCAGTGGGGCCCAGGGTGGACAGGGATTTTGCCACGTGCAGGGGAAGAGAGGGAGAGAGCTTGCGTGTGGCCCTGCCTGCGGGGACAGAGGACAGCTTGCACCCCTCCTGTGCTGCGCACAGCACCACCCTCGGCTCTCAGCGTCAGACTCAGAAGGTGACATCATCTTGGCTTTTATTTACCCTTGTTTACAAGATTTTTGTAGTCTGTGGAGAAGAAAAGCAAGTGTGAAAGGTGCAGGAGTTACAATCCTGACACATTTCAATGTTCCACATCGGCTTTAGTGGATAAAAACGGGGAAGATGCATGTGGAGAGCTGACGGCAAGGCAAGGCTCAGGCCAGGACCAAGCCTCAGCCGCACCTAGTTTTCTTGTGTCTGCCTCTCACTTCCCCTCTGTTCCAACCCTGACCCAGCCTCCCCCCTTTTTATATTGTGCCCATGCCCAGCACTGTCCTGCTGCTGTGTCTCTGGTCTCCCACACTGTTTTCTTTTTTATTTCTCCCTGCTGCTGATCTGTCTGTATTTGTTCCCTCAGGGAACCCGTCGTGTTCTAGGTGCACGGAACCGTCTCATAGCTGGGGAATCACAGGATCGCAGAACACATCATGGGCCGTCTTCCCAGACAACTACTTGGTTGTCATCCAGTTTGCATCTTCTTAGTGTCCCAAGCAAGCTCCTCTTTGGCCTCCTTGTGAGCCCAAGCTTCCTTGCTTTCCCAAGCCCATGCTCATGTTCACATTTTGGGGAAACCTCATCTCCCCACCCTGTCTTTTATTCCATTTTCTTTATCGCAGATGAAAGTGTAGAACTTTTTAGAATTCCAAGTTTGGCTATTTCTAGGTCTGCTTTTTGGGAAAAGCCTCTATTTTAGTCACTGTTCTGTTGCTGAGACAAAGTACCTAATATGTGCAATTTAAAGAAGAAGAGGTTTGTTTGGGTTCGGTTTCAGAGGTGTCAGTCCATGGTATGTTGGCTTCCAGGCAGAGGAAAGCTGCTCAGCTCATGGCAACCAGGAAGCAGCGAGGAAGGAGAATTTATGAAAGGTCTTGAAACTACTCATACTTACTTGATGCAAGAAATGGACACAATGTCCTAATAGTCATAAACTGAAGTGGGACACAGTTAACAGAAGAACATTTTCTCTTCTAAAAAGGCTTCTGTATTTCCTAATCAATAGATGAACTAGTAAGTGAAAAAGGTAGTTTGTGCACGTTGAGCTAAGGAATGAATCATTCAGTCGATTCCCAGGAATGTCTTGCATGTATGTTCTGGGTGTGCTGATGAAAGAACTTAGTCCTCACCAACGTTCAACAAAATGCACATGGGCTGAGTCCCAGGGACTGTGTGGATGTTCCACTGATTTCTTCCACTTCTTCTTGCACTCCAGAGCAACACTGCTAAATGCCTGTGAAAATCTCCCCTTGGATGCTGTCCATAGACCCTTCAATTCAGCACATCCAAGAATTACTACTGTTCTGTCTTCGTTACATGATCCCATTGCACTCACATATTCAAACTGGAAACTCAGCTACCTCATGCTGTGTCCTCTCTGCTGTCAGTCTCTTCCCGTAGTGTCATGCCCATCACATTCAGTGGGTTCTCCCTGTAATTAAAAGTGTGAGTTGTTTCTTCCCTACCTGGCTGCTGTTCCATTAATCTGACCCTTGTGTTTTCCTACCTAAGCTCTTACAGTGGCCTTATAACTTGTGTATCTTTAAAAGTTTCTCTGTGTTTTCTGTGCAGTCCTCACTGGGGTGACCCACTGTCTTGGCTTGACCTGGACTGAGGGGTTTCTTGCAATACAGATATTACAGTTTTAAAATAGAACAGTCCCAGGCAAACCAGGACAGTTGGTCACCCCGCCTGTTATCTTTCAAGTCAAAGTCTGAGGCAGGTGGGTCAGACTTACTGATTTGGGTCATGTATTATAGCCAAGGAGGCTGAGAAAGTATCTGGCATTCTTCAGCTTTTCTGGTAGAAGTGGGTTAGATTTATAAGGTATAGGAGTTTCCAACTATAGCAGAAGGTTCAGGGTCTTGGTGACAAAATTTAACAATAAATATTGCTATGGTTTTGGGGAGTGTGCCTCCCAAAAGTTCATGTACTGGGAGCCTCCTAATGTAGTGGTAAGGAAAGGCGAGAGACCTTTAAGAGGTGGGGCCTAGCGAGAGATCCCTGGGTCACGACCACAATCATGGAGGGGTCAGTGCTGGTCTCACAGAGTGGATTAGGTCTCGCAGGAGTAGATTCGTTTCCTTCAGAGTGGATTATTACAAAAGAGTGAGCCTGCCTTTGCCCAGTCTCTTAGCACATGGCCTCTCTAGCCCACACTGTCACCACACGATGCCACCCGCCATGTTGTGATGCAGAAGGCCCTCGCTGGGGTCTGATCAGATGGGGCTGCCCAATTGTGTTAGTCTTCTGACACTATAACAGATACCCGAGATAATCAATTTATAAAGAGAAAAGGGTTATTTTGGCTCATGGTTTTGTAGATTTCAGTCCATGATTGATTGGTTTTCTTGCTTTGGGCTTGTGAGACAGTATATCATGGTGGAAGTGCATGGTGGGGTGTAACCATTCACCTCAAGTGAAAGAGAGAAAGAGGAAGAAGTTGGCATTCCTCTATCTCCTTCAGGGTACACCCCCAATGACTTAAAGTTCCCCCACTAGACCACATCTCCCAAAGGTTCCACCATGGGTGAGGGCCAAACCCCTAACACATCCCGACCATAGCACTGATCGTGGACTTTCAGTCTCTGCAGCAGTGAGCTGAATACATTTCTTTATGAAGTATCCAGCCTCAGGTGTGTTGTTATAGCAACACAAAATACACTAAGACAAACATTTTCACATACCATTTCTCTGTACCAGCCTCATTAATTGCAATGCATATAGTGTTCTGTCCTAAAATACAGCTCACATTTTACCGAGTCTCCTCCATGTTTGAAAATCCACTCCTGCTTCCTACAAAAGATAAAGCCCAAACTTCTTAGTTTGGCTTAGGACATGTGGGTTCTGACCCAGGCTTCACCTCTGGCTCTTCCCCTCCCCATCCTGTAGTCCATGAATTGTGCTGGGTGTTTTCACTCTTCCATGGGTTTGGAATAAGCTACTCCTTTTGCCACAACTGCCCTTTGTCCCCTGTGCATGTCAGTCCTCTGTGATCCCTTATGTGTCATGCCAGGCCACAGCTACCCACACCCAATTAATTCTTTCTTCTATGCTAACAACATTCACCATGCTGTATTACCACATTAATTTATGTGTTTGTTTGTTTTTTTTTTCCTTTATGTCATGAGTGCTTCAAGTGTGGACAAGGAGACACTCCAATCACCTTTTCTATGAGAGATGGAAAAAAGAAAACATAACAAAATGCACACTTGAATAAACTAGAGTTACCTAAACCTCAGTGAATTCTATGTGATTAAAATATTAGTTCTTTAAGTATTCTTTTCCCTACTCCTACTGTGCTAATAGAACCTCACAAATTTAATGAGCACGTGGATGCATGCTGTGTATTTTTCCCCTTTCATGCTGGTTGGAATGTGAATGCAATGGTAGGAATTAGAACAGCTATTTTTGATGTTGAGGTAGAAGCTGATGCTAAAGATGGAAGATTAATGAGGGAAGGAACACCAGTCCCTAAAACCTGCAGCCAAGAAATCATCCTCTTATTGTTTAGGCTTAAATTGTTATGTGAAAGAGGAATAAACTTCTGGTTTTTAAAACACTATTAATGTGACTTTTATTGCCAGAGCCAACCCTGTAACTTAGTTAATATGAACAAGGAAGGAGGATAGAGGTGAAATAACTCTTACATCTGGCTTAGATGGAACTCTGTTGGGAGGATGGGTGTGGGAGAACATAGCGGATTCACAAAAGCACAACTCTTTTTATTTCGGAGTGGAAGAGTGGTACACTTTTTATTACAGACACTTTTTTTTATTACAAACAATATTTTCCAGTATAATTTCCTCAAATCTCTCTAAGGTATTATCACAAGGCGTAAATTAGAAAAGGAATGCGCAGAGAGTATGGACTAGAAAACCATTTGTTTTCCTTTCTTTGGTAACTCTTTAAAGCTGGCTTTTGAATGATCTGGATGACCATTAGGAAGCCAGAAAGATCTACGACCAAGGGCCCGTGTCAGGCCTTGGTAGAAATGCCACAAAGTAAGACATGCTGATGTCAACAAGGTAACAGATAAGGCATATACACAAGTGGGTGGGTAGGTAGAAGGGCTGGGAGATAGATCAATAGATAAATGATAGACAAATGAGTATTGCTCAGATTGTTAGAAAAATGGTAGAGTATTGCTTATTGAAATCCCCTTTTAAAAATCAATCAAAAATTGAAAGATTTTTCAGACTAAGGAGAGACAATGATATGGTTAAAAAAAAGAAAAAATGAAAGCTTTGGGATAATGATTGGAAATTATCACCCAGTTACATGCTAGCTGTCTGCCCGGAGAGAAATTACATAAGTTGTCTGAGCTTTACTCTCCACTAAGATGGGCCAGTAACACCCATTTCCTATGATTGTCATGTGAATTGGGAGTTCTTGTTGAAATGGCAGTTATTATTTGCTTTTGTATTTATGTCTTGTTCATGTGGAAGTTTGTGCATGGCGGAGAGAGGCATCTACTTTTACCTTTTCCACCAGGGCACCCCTACTGTCTGTACATCATTCATTCAGATAAAAAGTGCTCGATCCTGTGTTAACATCTCTGTCATAAATCAAGGCCCCGTAAAGCAGTGATCTGCTTCAGGGCTTGCTTTTCCCTTCCTCTGTTTTGTCAGTCTTTCCATGCAGTCGCTCACTGTCTGGTGTATGATAGGTTTATAGGATGTTTTCATACCCAACATAGTTGTTTTGCCACCTTGTTCTCCCCCGTGATTGTCTTGGCTGTTTATTTTCTAAGTTTCAGAATCAAGATCTATAAGAAACTGTCAAGATTTTGATCAGAAATGCATTAGTTGTATAGATGACTTTGGGGAATATCGAAAGCTTTAAGGCATTAAAAGATGGGTAAGATTTGATGGGCAGAGAGGAGTGAAGGGCTAGGAGGGGCTTACAGCAGAGGGAATGGCACCAGGCAAGAAAAACAAGGGCGTGATTGCCCCACGGAATGGCCCACTTTGCCTGGTGAGTGATGGATCCAGAGAGGCGATGTGAAAGATGCCGGGAAGTCCCTGAACGGTCCAGTGTGAGGCGAAACTCACAGAGAGAAGCGCATATCAGCTCCACAGCCCTGGGACAGTCACCTACGGAAATCAGCTTACCATCCAGCTTAGGGAAATTAAAATGCAATGGAGATTCATGGAAAAACGTTAGAGACAGAAGAAATTTAGCCAGATGTTCATCAGGCAGTAAGCTGTGAAAAACCTGCTCTCAATGGAAACCTCTTGAAAATGTGACATTATTTTACCTGTGGCTACTAAATCCATCGGCCGTACACTCAGTGGGAACATGAACTAAGAAATGTACATTCTCTGATGATTTTCCCACATGTGCAATTAGTTTGACCAAAACATGCTCAGCCAGAGGCACTCATTAACTTCCGAAAGTGGAGCCTATTTTCCCTGCCTGAACCTGCTGGGCTTCACCGGTTGACTCTGGGTGCGTTGTGCATTCAGGTTTCCTGCTGCTTTACCGCTGTGATTTCCGAAGCCTGGAAAGCCACATAGCTTTGCTGTTGTTACGCATAATCTCTGCTGGCCAAGCCCCCACGCAAAGCTATTTTAAAGGTCAGCAGGGTGTTAGAAGGTGCAAACCTGTGTTTGCAGAATCTCAGCCCTTGGGAGATAAGTAGTCGTTGGGTTCGGTTCTCCATCTAGCCCAGGTCTCTCAGGTAGTGGGTAAGTAAGCAGCCTAGAGAGGGGACAGAGGACATTTGAAACAAAGAAGGGCCTAGAATTCAGACCTCCTGGTTTCTAGTTTGCTGGCTCACCCCTGACATTTGCCTTCTCCGGTCATCTTAGTCGTCACTCTTCCTTGCTCTCTGAAAATCAACTGCTTTGCTTTTTGTTTTCTGTTTACTACCAAAGCTCCAGATTTGAACTCTGACTGGTTTTATATGTTCCTTGGCTTGGGATTATAATTGTATAACCTACATAGCTCAGTACTCACAGCTTGAGAATAAAAAATATGTCATAAAACAACAGTATTCTTCTGGCGTCAATGCTGATGGCTGCACCAAAGCCTTAGGCCTGTTCAGGTTCCATTGTCCTCGGAGTCCACCAGGAATGGTCTGCAGTGGGCATCTCACACGAACCCCTTTGCTTCCTGTGATGCCCGCCATTTTCCTGTATTGTGGTGATGCTGCAGTTAGTGATGAGGCCCCCAGGGTCCCCAGATGACACTGACTGGTTGCTGATGCCTGCCCAGGACAGCCTGGCTGCTGCCATAGGTGCCAACCCTCAAGTTGATGTGTTGCTTCTGTCTGGACCAAAGATGATGGTATTGTTGGCTGTCAACTTGGTCACCAGTGCAGGCCCATCGTCTGCTTTCCTGCTAACCCTGGGATTCCAGCATGAACTTCTGAAGTGTCTGGAGGAAAATCTCACAGATTATGCCATACACTGAACTGTTCATCCCTCCAACCAGTCTGCAACTTTTGTTCTCTGAGGATGAATTTCCACTAACTTCTCCAGATCGATTCTTGAAGGATTCACTCAACCAGACTTCCAAAGATGGCAGCACCCAAGCGTGGACACAGCTTGGGTTCAAGTTGGGATTCTTGCTACATCCAACACTGAAGGGAGTCTGTAAAATAGTAGACTGTAAGATACAGTCTGACAACAGCAGAGTGCTGAAGAGCATGAGCTGTGGTGTTAGAATATCTGTGTTCAAATCACGTATCACATCCTTGACTTTTGGTAATTGAGTTTCAATGTATCCATGGAGGACAGTTCTGAACTGTCTGGAAAGCACTTAGCACAATTCCTGGGATATAGTTGGAGTGTAGTAACAGTAGAATGAGTAAGTCAGATTTCCAGGAAGAAAGGACAAACTTTTTTGAGCGTATTTATATCTTAGAAACTCGTAGAACACAGAAATTTGCTTAGCAGGTTCCTTTTATTCACCAAATTACTCACTTTTTTAAATAAATATATGTGTTCTGGGTATATTGTATTCTAAGCATGTATATGCCATGTGTGGAACTTACAGTCTAATGAAGGATAAAGACAATTTAGTGATAAGTTTCATGATAGGAGAGAGAAGGTATTACCAGATATCAGTAATTCTAAGGTAGCATTATTTGGAAGATGCACCCTTAATGTATGCATCTCTAGGAAAAATTGCTGACAATTTAAGGGTTTAATTGAGTGTAAGACATCAATTTTAATTGACTAATAGACAGTTTTCATTGGTTGTGAGACAACATTTTCAGAGATGTTAAAATGAGGAAAAAAATATGTATTTTAGAAAATAAATAAATAAGGCCAATAAAGAATTTGAATCATTCTCAGAAAGTTATTGAGTGCTATAAAAAGAGACAATAAAGTTATATTTAAAGATTAGGAAGTAATCCATATTCAGTCACATAGTGGATACTTTTCATTGTTTAGCTGCTCAGAGTCCAAAGTTCTGTCCTATTTGGGGAGAGGCCTCCATAGTGAGAGTCTGCCCACCTCCCCCCTAGAAACCCAAAGGTAGCCACCTGCACCCTTGCCACCCGAGAGCTAGTGTGTGATCACGTGACCCAGTCTTAGTCAATTCCTTGCTCTTCTCTGGTCTTTGGCCCTTGAACTAATGACACAAAGATGAAGAAGACATTTAGGGTTTATTCATAATGAAGGCAACCAGCAATGGGTTAGTGCTGTCCATTGCAGATGTCCTGCAAAGGCAGTGTTGCTCTAGGGTGGGACAGGGGTACCACTGATGACATTCTATTTGAATCACACCTGTGTCATAAGCTAGTTGGAATCCCTGCTTTCTGGCCTGTGCTGCTTCTGGCTGATTTCCTAAGCCTCATTCTTCATCCTTCCCACAGATTATTCAAATGATTCGGTATGCTTTCATGTTAGCTTTGGATCCCCCTGTAGCAGACCCAGAGACCTCAGTAGGGCAGAGGGGAAATGAGACAAAGAAGGGAAGGAAGGCAGCTGGTAAAGGATGTGTCATGAAACGAGTGAGCACTGTGGGTTGGAATGCAGTCCTGTTGAAGGGACTTGTACCTCACAGTAATCCCACCCCAGGGCCAAGGGAGCTGTAGTATTTATGTGCTGACTGTTGCTGGTTACTCTTAGTCTGGTCTGTGCCAGGGTTGTTCATTCTTTGTCACTAGCAGCTGTAAAACACTAATGGGTAAAGTGGGCAGCCAGAGATGCAGAAATTGCCCATACACTGTAGTAGTAGGAGCAGAAATAGATGGGCAGCTGGCTGTTGCCATACCTTCTAAGAAGATCCATTCAGTTGGCTCGGTCAGAATGGTTTCTATGGTTTACACTGATTAACATAATAATTTAAGTCCCATTCACTGTGGCACTGTAAACAACTCTGTCATCTTTCCTATGTTTCATCTTACCTGTCAAGGCAAATTTTCTGGCTACAGTTCAGAGAATCAGCATGAGAGCTGATGTTTTTCTGCACCGGAAAAACATTATCAAGACACCATTTCCTTTGAACCTTACCTTCTATGTCATTAATGCCTTTAAGGGGGTTTAATATGAAAATTACAAGGGGGATCTTCCAAATTGAAAACCCTCTTCAAGTCATTCTACTGAATAGTCTGAATTTTGTTAGCCATGACAGGTAAAACAAATGCAATAGCTAGAAATAGCAGGATGCCATTTCATTTTTCACCACTCAGAGCATCTGTCTGGCAAGTCCTAGCATTTGGAGCAATGGACAGCTTGATTTAAGCTGCGGTGTTTGATTGACAACAGCGAGCGTTTTCTGACTCAGATAAACTTCAGGGGGGATCAAGTGGCTGGTTCGCTGCTTACAGTGGTCTTGGGGATGGCAAGTATTCTACAAACTTTTAATCTGAGTTCAGTTTTGTTTCATTTCATGATAACCTACATATGCTGAAGGGAATCCAGGAAATCACCAAAGAATTGTATATTTTATTTGCAAATGGATGTTCACAAGCAGGGAAGTAAATGAAGGTATTTCTGCTCTTCTGAATTCAAATTTAGACCCAGAATGAGACTTACTGTATATATTACGGTGTGTGTTGGATGTTTTACATGCCCCAGTTTATTTTTACAAGCTTTATAAAATAAGTCTTGTTAGCCCCGTTTTGCAGAAGAGGCATCTGAGACTCATAAACTTAAGTAAATTTGTGAAGATCACACAGCTATGGGCAGGTAGCAGCTGGATTTAAAGACTTGCCTTTTACTGAATGCTTTTGCCCTAAGGTAGGATCAGGCAAAGATATCCACGTTTAACATTGCTTTTTAGTACAGCATTGGAAGTTCTAGCCAGTACAGTGAGGTAAGAAAAGGAAGTATAAGGCTTAAAGACCATAAAGGAATAAATGAAATAGTCCTCATTTTCAGATGATATGATGGGCTATACTGGAAATCCCAAGGAATCTATAAACAAATCTCTTAGTGCTAATGAGTGAATTCAGTAAGGTTGCAGAATACAAAATATACATATGAAATAGTTATATTCTTATATATGAACAATGAACACATAGGAACCCAAAATTAAAATACAATTTACAGCTGCTCAAAAATAAATACTTAGTTATAAATCTAATGAAACATATATAAGATCTATGTTTTGAAAAAAAAAACTATGCTTACATCTAAATAAATGGAGAGTTAGATGTCTATGGACTGAAAAACAACATAGTAAAGATACCAATTTCCCTCAAATTTACATACAGGTTTAGTGAAATTCCTATCAAAATTACAGCAACTTTTTTGGCAAATATAGACAAAACTATTCTATAATTGATAGGAAAAGGCAAAAAACCTAGAGTAGTCAACACAACATTGAAAAAGAAAAAAAAGGTATGAACCAATGTACTTGGTTTTAAGACTTTCATAGAGCTACAGTAAGTCAAGATTATGTGACAATGGTGAAGGAATGGATGCATAAAACAATGAAACAACAGAAAACCTAGAAATGCAGCCAACTAATTTTTAACAGAGGTACAAAAGCAATTATAAGGAAGGAGACTAGTGTTTCCAATAAAAGATGCTGGAACAATTGGCATCCATAAGCAAAAATACAAAGCTCAACATTGACTTAACCTCTTGCTTTATTATTATTATTATTATCATCATTATTATTATTATTTTTTTTTGAGACAGGGTCTCACTGTGTAGTTCAGGCTGCCTTGAACTCACTGCATAGCCCAGGCTGGCCTTGAACTCACAGTGATCCTCCTGCCTCAGCCTCCTGAGTGCTGGGATTACAGGTGTGCACCATCTTGCTTTAATTTTTAAAAAGCCCAAATTTTTATCTTAAATTTTTACATCTATCCTCATGAGAAATACTGGTTTGTAGATTTATTTTCTTGTAATATCTTTGTCTGGTTTTGGTGGTATGACAAGGCTGTATTTATGGAATGCACTGAGAAATATTACTTCCACCTCAGTGTTCGGGAAAACTTTCGCAAAATTAGTGTGATTTCCTTAAATATTTGGCAGAATTCACCAGTAAAACCATCTGGCTCTCGAGTTGTTTTAAATTATTGTCTTTAAAAGGTATAGAACTACTTAGGTCTTCTGTTTCTTCTTAAATGAGCTTTGGTAGTTTGTATCTTTTAAAGTATATGTCTATTTCATTTTACATTATTATTTATTTACATTATATTAGCATAAGGCTATTCAAAATATTCCTTATTTTCCCTTTAATATTTTTAGAATCTATAAAAAAGTCATTTATTTTATTCCTGATATTGGTAATTTGAATGTTTTCATTTCTTCTGATCAGTGTACCTAGAAGTTTAGGAATTTTATTAATCTTCTCAAGGAATTATACTTTGATTTCAGTAATTTTTATTGTGTTAGTTTCTGTATTGATACTTATTATTTCTTTTATTTATTTTATTTTGCATACATTGGATTTAATTTTCTCTTCCTTTTCTATTTTCTAGACCAAAGCTTGGATCACTGATTTCAAACATGTCCTATTTTTAAAAGCAGTCATTAAATACTATAAACCTCCTTGACCAGCCACCCAGAATATTTAATATGTTGTATTCTTATTTTTGTTTAGTTTAAAATATTTCCTAATTCCTTTTTGATTTTTTCTTTGACTAGTTTTTTATTTAGAAGTGTGTTTTTAGTCTCCAAATATTTGGCAGATTTCCAGGGGTCTCTCTGTTATTGGTTTCTAATTCAATTCTATTGTCAGAGAACATAATTTAGCTTTTTTGTACTTAATGTTTGAATACATGGGGAAAATACAGTTGTACTAGTTGTTACAGTGTTTTTTCCATTCTTGGAAGTAGTTAAGTGATTTGGAAAACTGTTTGGTCCTTCTGGGCTCTGCTCGTAAAGCTGTTTCTGGCTTGACCGGACTCGTATGGATTACTGTGTGTGTCTCTCTGCTGACCTGTGAACTCTAGTTCAGAGACACAAGACTGAGGACCCCCTTTCTCAGCCATTTGAGCATGTAGCAAGAAGCAGCCCATCCCCAAACCAGGAATGCTGTCTTCAGGAATCAGCTGGTGTCTTATCTTGGACTTCCCAGCCCCCAAAACCTAAGAAGTGAATTTCTGTCATCTTAAGCTTACCAGTCAATGGTATTTTTGTTATAGCAGCCCCGCCTGACTAAGAAGCCTTTCAGAAAAAGCTTGCTGATTTCTGGTACATAGACATTATTCAAAGAATCACACAAATAAAGGTGAAATTACAAATACAGAACTTCCTCTAAAACAGAAATGCAAGATATTTTAACAATAGCTAATTCTTATTCTGTACTTGGTATATACCATGGACTGCTCTAATACTTTGCTGAAACCTCAAAACAATGCTATGAGGTGGTTAAGGTCAGGATCACCATTTACCAGTGGGAAATGAATACACAGAGGGATTAAGTTTCTTTCCATGAGTATACAGCTAGCAAGTGGGGATTCTAAGTCAGACAGGCTGGCCTCAGAGTCTAGGCTCTAACTGTTACGCTCTGGTGTCTCTTATGTGACAGGCATATGTAATGGGTCCTGTTTGAGGGGGGTATGTGAAAACGATCTCATCAGGGAGGCTAACAGGAATGTTCCTCAGGAAGTGGTGACTGTACTGGCTTGGACAGGAAGTAGAGTAGCTAAGTAGGCCAAGGGAGGGGTGGGTGAAGGGGATTTCCACAGAAAGACCAGCACGTTCAAAGCCCAGTGGCAAGTATTAGAGACTGAGAAGAAGGACAGTGTTTCTGGATTTCAAATGAGGAGGGGCTAGATGGGAATGTAGAGAAAGTGTATCTGTTAGCTGCGCTGCAAAACAAATAGCTAAATAAAAGGTACTCCCTTAGAACAGTAAGAACTCATCCTTGCACCCAAGTTTATAGGACAAGAACGTGATTATTCCAGGCCAGGCTATGCTTAGTGGGGCTCCCTCGTCATCAGAGTCAGCTGTGGGTTGCCAGGTGGCTCATCTTGGTTGTGTTCTCTTCTGTGCCTGGAGCCTCAGCTGGGAAACCTGCCTGGTCTTAGCTGTGTTCCACTTGACCTGTCTCCCTCCAGCAGGCCAGCTTGGCCTCGTTCACATGGTGGTGGCGGAATTCCAAGTGAATGAATAGAAATGCTCGAAGCTCTTGAGACACAGGTACAGACCTAATTTCAGAATGCCATCCTTCCTTTCCATTCTGTTAACCAAAGCAAGTCACAAGGCCAGCCTGTACCCCAGCATGGAGAAATAGATTCCACTTCCTATGGATTGAGCTGCAAAATCACAAAGTCACACTGCAAAGTTGGGATCCAGGAGAGGTGAAGAATGAGGGTCATTTTTGCAAATCACTATGGGTAGATTGAGGTCGCAGTAGGCAGGGCTTCATAGACATTTTAAGGCACTTGATTTTTATTCTGTGAGTACTAGGAAGTCTCGGAAAAGTTTAAGGTCATTCTGGCTTTGGAGATTTGATTGTAAGGGAGAGGATGTGAAGTTATTGTAACCGTGGAGGTGAGAAATGGAGAGGGCTCGGGCCACCCTGGTGGGCATGGAGTTAGAGATTTGAGTGATTTTCAGGGATGGTTAGAAAGTAAAGTTGACGAGATTAGGTGAGGAACTATGCATGGATTAGATATTGAATTTCTAGACCATAAACTACTTGAGGATGAGGACAGTAACTCTTATATCTCTGTAACCCAGTGCTGGATATATTTGGGTATATGCTATTTGGAAAATGAGTGAATAATTCTATTTTATGGTACATGGGGTTTTTCCTCCTTAATTACCTATAATTCCTTTCAGTTTGGTTTGCAGGTTCATTTTTTAAAATTTTTATTTTGGTGCTTTCTAGAACCGGCAAGCACAATGTCCAGGGCTATATAAATGTGGCTTATTTGTCAACGGTGCCACCCCCATCGCAGGAACAGCTAGTTTTGAGCTCTGACGCTTGTGTAAAATGAATAAACCGAACGGAACACTGATGCCTCCCAACAGGCCTTCTCCAAAGGTGAGCTCTGGAAGCTGGACCGGATTCACCAGCTCCCCAGGCTCTGCCCTCCTAGGAAAGCACAGTGTGAGTAGGCGGCTGAAGCTGAGCTCCACGGAGCCCGCGCTCTGGTTAATCCGTTGCTGTTTTCTTCCTGTCTGGGAATGTGCCCAGTAATCACTGTGTAAAGCACAGGCTCAGTTCTATGAAAACAAATAAGAAAATCAAGGACTTAACCCATCTTTATGGGGTGCTGGAGCGTGAGCGACTCAGCATAAAGGCCTGGGCTTTTCTTCATCATGTAGAAAAGGGCAAGGCTAGTGCCATTTGGGAGGTGGAGGTGGGGCCACTGATTTAAAAGCAGGTTTTCTTTGCTTCAGCTCCGTCAATCAGGGCAGCCGATAGGTTCTGTGTCCTTCAAGTTTAATCTTCACTCTCATATTTGCTACTCTTCTCAGGGGAGCCCAGGACTTAGTTAATCGATTGGCCCTCTCAAGGAGAGGAAATGGTCTGTCCCTACTGCTGGGGGAAGTCTTCCTGCCTGCCTTGCCCTTTGGAGAGACATTCATTCTGCCAGAGTCTAGGGCTAAGTTAGTGTGTCCAGCCCACTCATTCCATTTCATAAAGCTCATGGAAGCTGCAGAAATTGGAAAGGCAAGACTGTATTTTTAAAATATGCCTTTGAGCTTCAGTTGTTTGTGTGCAAAATGTAGAATAATGCAAACTTTTTGTTTCCCTGTAACTAGCGAAGCAGATAATTTTGGCAGTTTTAGATAACAGAGGCTGCAAATGGACCCACGGTGCAATTTATTTGATGTTTACAAGTTGCCCACTGGGTTTTTAATGTGAAAGACAGTTTTGCCTTAAATAATTGGCTCAAATGAAAAAAAGAAAGAAACCAAGAGCCGTCCTCGGTAAGCAACAATCTGGAGTCACTTAGGAGACAGTTGCCCTGGTTATTTTTTATGATAGATGGCTATAAATAATGACCTCTCACACCCTGATGGCAGGGCAGACCTACTGTTTCTTTTTCCCGGAGAGTATGAGGTTTAATGTGAACGGAATCCTCTTCGTGCTTTTTTTATATTTGTAAACTATTTAAGGAGAAATGCCTGGCCCATTGTGTGAGCACTTCCCCACCAGCCTCCCACTGGCACTGGTGAGAGTCGAGTAACTTGGGCCCTGCATTTCCATTTATCCAATAGCAAATCCTCTCATCAAGGATCTATTCACAATTGTTTTCTAAGAAAAACAACCAAAGACACACGATCCTGTATTTCCTGTATGTGCAGATACGGACCCATTCAGCAAGCTGCTTTGTTTGACACCAAATAGTAGGTAGCTTTGTCACTTTTAGTCACTTTCCTGTTACTGAGACGCAATACCCAACTCCTACAACTTAAAGGAAGAGATGTTCATTTTGGCTCACAGTTTCCGAGGTCTCAGTCCATGCATGCTTGGCTGGCTCCAAGGGAAAAGCAGCATGGTGAAAGAGTCTGGCAAAGAAAACTGCTCAAATCCTGGTGGTCAGGAACCAGAGACAGAAAGAAGGAGACAGCAAGGGAGATATTCACTTCAAGATCACAGTCCCAGTGAACCGCCTCTGCTACTTCTTTTGATCAAGCCCACCTCCTAACAGCACAACGGCATAGTACCCCCATGATCCAGTCACCTTCCGAAAGCCCTCTTCTGAACATATGACACTTTTAGGGGACGTACTAGATCTAATCCATCACAGTGTGTAAGAGAATGAATGCACAAATGGACAAGGGCTGGCACATATATAAAAACAGGACTTCGACACACATGTATGAAAACCTGCTTAGGAAACTCACCCCTTCTCTACAACAACCAGTCCAAGAGGCCAGCCTGCTCTCAATCAAGCCTACCCGAATACAGCTGCTATCTCTACCAACAAACCATGAAGCTCAAAAATATCTTCTGTCACAACCATCCCCAAATGGCCAGTTAGATTAATACCAACAAATTCCCTAACTTTTGTCCCTGTTTCCAATTTAGGACCATCTACAGCAGGCGTGTCCAACCCTCAGCCCTTGGGCTGCATGCATCCTGAGGCAGATAGTAATGTGGCCCACAAAATTGTAAACTTTCAACATTATTATGTGGTTTTTAGCAATATTTTTTCATCACACCATTTATTGGTGCTTGCACAAACATGTGGGTGACAATGGAAGCCTACACAAAGGAGGACACAGTACAACGCTAACTCTGCTTTCTGCATCCACCACACACAACTGACTTGAAACCCACTTGTATCAGACATTACATGCACTTGTGGCAAGGAAAACTGCAGAGATTACTAACAGTAGTATTTCAACCTAGGTACCTACGTGTAGCATTCATTGTTGTTAAGCACGCTTGAATTTTCTTAAACTTGGACTTGTGTTATTTATAAAATAATTTCATAAGTTAAAATAGCTTTTTAGCAGCTGTGGTTTAAGTAAAAAAATGAATCAAATCATCTTCTGCTCACAATGTTATTATTTATATATAATAATGCTAGTAATAAAAAATAAATGGTTTCATATTAATTTTCAGAATGCATAGAGTTGCAATCAGACATTCAATTCAAAGATAAATTTGATCATGTCTCTTTACTAGGCTTTTATAAGACCAATCTTCCTAGAGAAAAATATCTCTTGCTTCAAAAATCACACCTTTTCCCGTCATCACTTCTGGCAGTATGTTCATTTGTGAGCAGTTATTTTCAAGGATTAAGCACATAAAGAATTAAATTAGACCAAAAATTTTTGACAAGCACTTTGAGAACTCACTAAGAATTGCAACCACTTCCATCAAACCAGGCATTGATACATTCGTTTCATAAAACCAAGATCAAATAATTCACTAGCTTTGTGTTTATGTTGCCTTCTTTTGGCAACATTATAAAAATTTTTAGGGTGTTTTGTTATTTATGTACATTAATTATATTATATATTTTATATGTTGCCCAAGACAATTCCTCTTCTATCAATGAGGTCCAGACAAGCTAAAATGTTGGACACCCAGTATCCAGAGAAAGCCAAATATATGTCCCTAACCAATCACATAGGCTGTTCCACCTCCAGTTAGCAGCTTCTAGCTTCCCCAAGCTGACAGCGTCCGATCCTTTCCCTTTTCTCCGCTTTAAAGCCCTGCCCCGCCCTACCTCTCTTTGAATCTCTGCCAATGGAAGTGATGGTGGTTTACTGCTTAAGAGAGCTCTGAATCTGTGGCTTTTACTGTTCTCTTTTGGGTGGCCTTGATTCATTTCCACGTGTGGTTTAGTTCCTGGGTTTTACGTTACTCAGGTGTACCAGCAATATTCTGGAGCTCTTTCTGACAATCTTCCTCTTGTCTCAAAATGAAATAAAAGAGATGGAAGGGAGATGACACACAAGCCCTGCCATGGAAGGGTCAGCTTCAGGGCGGAGTGGTTTGTAAACCATTCTTTTCTGCTCCTAAACAAATCCAGAAGAGCCATTGCAAGCCCATCCTGGAAGTCCCTTTGCGACTGGATCTTCAGACCTGATGGTTTCATCAGGCTCACTTGTGTCCTCCATAGTACACGGGAAGGGCAGGTGGACTGTCTCTCTTCAGGACATTTGTTCCAACATCATTCCTTTCATTTAGTCATGCAGTATACGTGGTGATATAAGGATGTCAATTCATTTATCTTTTTAATTTTCAAAGGCATTTTCGAGCACAAGCTTTTGAATCTGGGGAGACTGATGCTCCCTTCCACGTTTCTGGGAGGTAGTTTCTGAGTTCAGACACACAGGTCAGACTCATATTTTAACAGCCCACACCATGCGGTTTTACTTTTTCCCCTGGTCATTCACTTATGTACATTTTCCAATACTAATTTAATCCACTGTTCCTTGGATTATTTTACAAATTATTGGTGCAATTCAGAAGTATTTTTGGGATGTGTTTATTAATGCTTATAAGACCAAATAATCAAATATGCATTCACTCATTTATTTGACCAATATTTATTAAGCCTCTATAAAATCAGACTTACCATGAAGGTACAGTGGCCTAAGCTTCCACGTTTCCCTGCCAGTCTTTTTTCAAGTCTCTGGAAAAGGCCCTGGGATTGATTCTCATTCTTATATGATTTTTAAAGTTTGCAAAAGTAATATATTTTTTAACCAACCACTGTTGGTTAAGCCAACCGTTACTTTTCTTATTTCTTTAGGATTATTTTATTTTAAATTGAAAAATAATAGCTGTATATCTTTAAGGGGTGCAATGTGATGTTTTGATACATGTACACATTGTGGAATCATCAAGTCAGAGTAATAGCATATATATCAACTCAAGTATTTATCATTTCTTTGTGATGAGAACATAAAAAATTCTCTCGTAGCAGTTTTGAAATATGTACTAATCTAGAACATATTCTTTCTACTTAATGCAATTTTCTACCCACTAACTAATGTTTCTTCTTCCCTGTCCACCTAAACCCCACCTTTTGCTAATCACCATTCTCATCTGCTCATGCCTCCCACCCTGGGAATTCCACCCAGGGCCTCGCACATGCTAGGCAAATGTAGCACCATTAAGCTACATCCATAGCCCTTCTTACATTTTATTTTGAGACAGGGTCTCACTATGTTGCCCAGGCTGGTTTTGAATTTGCAATCCTTTTTTTTTTTTTTTTTTTTTGTGGGTACCAGGGGTCGACCTCAGGACCTCGCGCGCCAGCAGGCGCCCATGCTGCTGAGCAATATCACCGGCCCTTTTCTCGTATGTGGGTTCCAGGAGTTGAACTCGGGCCCTTGAGCTTGCCAGGCAGGCGCTTACACCACTGAGCCATCTCACCGGCCCCTGCAATCCTTTTGCCTCAGCCTCCCAAATACTTGGAATTACAGGCATACACACAGTACCTAACTCTGCTTTTCTTTCCTGGCTTCCTATTACACCACTTCCTCTCCTGTTGAGTGAAGTTGGAAGAGTGGCAGGGAATTTGAGATGTGGGTAAAAGATAAGCTGGGGATTCACTGTGTTCGAGTTAAGCAGGATATATTTATGTATGCAGCTAAGTTACTGTGATTATGATGAATCAAGTAACCAAGCTTGAGATTTGACTCTGTTGCTAACAATGCATGACATGCTCTAGCTCATCAAAGGCTAGTGCTCCATCAAGTGACCATGGGTCTTTAATTTAGAGAAGTCTTGGGGGTACTTAGTTATTTTTCTTATTGCTGAGACAAAATACCTGACACCCAAATTTAAAGGAGGAAAGGTTTATTTGGCTCACAGTTTGTAGAGTTCTCAGTTCATAGTTGGCTGGCTCCAAGGCAGGGGGGCATGGCAGATAGGCATTGCAGAGGAGAACCAGTTCTTGGTGGGCAGAAGACAGCAAAGCAAGTGAGCAACCTTAGCAGCTTTTTTCTGCCCTTTTTATATTCTATGTAGGCTACTGGGATTCGAGTGATGCCAAACCTATCAGTGGACTGATTTAGTAATCACACACCCTTAATCCTAGCACCCTTAATCCTAGCATTGCACCATGAATCAATCACACACTCTAGATCCAGCCACTCCTGAAAAAACCCCACCTATGACTGCACCAGGCTTTGGGGGGACATCTAGATACAAGGCATAACAGGTGCCCTTAGACGCTTGCTCCTGAGGTTAATCCCACCTCTCCTTCTAGCCCCACCATGCTTCTCTTGGTTTATGACCACTACTGTCCTTCTTACACACCTCAGCCTGAAATGACACTACTCAAGCCTGTCCACACACAGGGTCTTCTATTTATTGCTCATTTGACATGTCATACTTGACATAGACCAAAGAAAACATAAAAGCCCTAGTAAGTCACTCCAAAAAAGATGTGAATGACAAACTGATTAATGAGGGTCTCTTTAATTTAAAGAGTATATAAAGTTAATCATTGCATTAGAAAACTTGAAATGCCTACAATCTTATAGCTCACATGTAAGAAATAGATGTTTTCACAAATTTTGTGATAGCTGTAAATATTTACGACATGACCAATAAAAAATGAATTGCAAAATTGAAAGAAACTTGCCTAAACTAAATTTAGTCAACAGTATTAAGGAAAAGATCTTATTTTTCTATTTTCTCTTTAGTAAATATTACAAAGTATACCCCAACAAAAATAGTCTTGTCAGGGAATTAATTAATAGAAATAATTTTGTGGATGTTGTAATGTATGTGGCATTTGCCAGGTCTTTAATTTGTTACGGTATCTTTTCTTATTCTAAATTAATATTTTGTTACATACTTAAATTTTGTATACCTATTATTAATTAAACTTTTTATTTTGAAGTAATTATAGATTCACATGTGGGTGTAAAAAAATAATGCAGAGAAATTCTGTGTGCCTTATAAGCTCATTTTCCCCAATGGTAACGTAATGCAAAACTTGTACTGTACAGTATCGCAACTAGGGTATTGACACTGATATGGTCCATATCTAATTTCTGTATTTGTACTGTTGTCATTGTTTCTAAAAATCTCCTCTTTTTCCCACTGTAATAAGCTTTAGTCCCCGCATCTACCATGTGCCAGACACATGTGCTGGAAATGGGACAAGGAATAAAAGAGACAAAGACCCTGGCCTCAGGAACCTGACACTGTAGTAAGAGAGAGAGAGAGAAATAAAGTAAACTATACTGGATAACTTTTATGGGGAAAAATAGAGAAAGATACGGCGGGGGGGGGAACAACCGGAGACAGGCCGCAGTTGCTGTTTGAAGAGGGATCACTGGAGATGGAGGGCACTGCATGAGTGTTTTAGCTTTTAGTATCTAGATCTCATGCTGGATCTCAGACTTTATCCCAAGGCTCTGAATCAGGCTTGAATTATCCAAACGTTGGTGTCTCTAAGGAGACACTTTGGTTTAATGCAAGATACAGTATTAGCATCACTAGAAAAATGCTTCTGTCTTCCACAGCAGATGTAACTAAAACAGGATCTTTGCCCAAGGCTACAATATTCAAGAGTTCTAATGAGATGGTTTGGTATTAATATGTAATTTAATCTGGAGAACTGCCTACTCTTTCCAAAAGGCACTATCTTGGGAGCTGATTGTTATGTCATTTGGAAATAATGAGGTGCCACGTGCAGTACCAATCATATTAAGTGAAAGACCGAGTCAGAGAAGTTTGTGCTGGCTTTATATAAAAGAAGGCAGTAACGAGCTCCTCCTGAAAGAACAAATCATTTTCATCCTGCACCTCACTGAGATAAGAGGCTACTGTGCATGTTGAGCTGATGAAGCAAGTAGCATCGGAGAGCTCTGCGGCCCAGGTCTGTGTCCTGCCTCCGGCAGTTAGTGCGTGACTTGGTAAAAATACTGGACTTTGTGAGGTGGTCAAAGCAGGTGTGATACTTAAACTCTTATGTGGTGATGTTTTTCATAGAGTTGCTCAATATTTGTTTCCTTTTCCTCACTTTCATTCTATTAGCTGTAAAGTACATAAGTACATAAGTACATATTCATAAGTACATGGCAAGACCATGGCATTGTTTTAGAATTTAACACAATAATGTATGTTTCAACAAACTTATAAACTGGAAGATGGCATATAACTGTTGGTTTTCATTATTAAATATGATAAACTTCATTCTTTTTAATGGTTTATTTGGCATTTTTTTTGAAGCTATCAAACCTCAGGCCTTGTGCATGTAGTAGGCCCTCTATTACTGATCTATATCCGCAGCCCTATTTGGCTGATTTGAATTGAGACTGTGACAGATACCTGGATTTTTCCAGAATGCTTGATAGGTCACAAAAAATTGTCTTTGTGATGGTTTTAATCACTGGACTAGTGTATGAACTAGCACTGACTAGAAGTCTGAAGGTGATCTAGGAGAAATATAACTCCCAACCTGTTAGATGTCACTTGTGCTGAGTTTGTGTCCCCCGAATGTCGAAGAATAAATTCCAAGGGACAGTGGAGGTCAAGAGTAGGAAAGATTTATTGAGAAATAGCTCCTGAGAGACAGGAGGGGTCCCAAAAGTGGGTTGCCACTGAGGCCCTTTGTCTGGAGTAATTTATACAGCAAAGGCACAATGTGGGTACAACCTGGGTCAAACTGCCATCAACCTATAGGATTATAAGTATAGCTGCTTAGCTAATGTTGATCCAGTAGGGAAACTAATCACGTAGCAAAAGTACATGGAAAGAACAAAGGCATTTTGGGGAAGGGATGGGTCCTGATGCCCTGGTGACTGTGTGAGCGACTGATGCCTATCTGTACTTCCTGGACCAGGTGGTGCTAATTACAGTATAATGTCAAGCTATTGTTTATCCTTTTAGGGAGGCATGTAGGCCTGGCCACTGCACCTGCAGCTTGAGGCCTGGCCTTCTTTGGATGCACCTCCAGCCACAGTTCTGGTGTTTTTATTTTTGTGCTGACTTCTTTGAAAGCCCAGTCCCTTTTTGACTGTATATTAATTTTTATCTAAGTTAGCTGGCCATAATAAAGGGTGAGTGACTAATTTTTTTAAATGGCATTTATTAACAAAAAGTGAGTAAACAGGTGTGGTGATGTGTAGAAAAACATATAGACTATCAGAAGCTATAGTGAATTGACTGAGAGAATTATTGCTACATTAAATAGCAGTATTTAAAAAATTTTTATTGCTACATGTTTGTAGTACACAATGATAACATTCATTGTGGAGAGTTGATACCTGTATATGAGATTTCTTAATTCTTTCTTTTAGCTCGCTCACCTCCCTGCATCTCTTGGCCCCCTTCATATATATATATATGAAGGGGGCCAAGACACTTCACAACGCCCAGCCTTTTTCAATTTTATTTTCCTCCCCTCCTTCCACCCTCCCTCCATCTCTTGGTTCCCTTCTCATGTGCCAAAGATCCATCTTGCTTAAATAACAGTATTTTTTTCCTCCCTAAATATTGTGAAATGTGAATTCCCCAATTATATATTAATAGTAGCTTTTCTCTCTCAACTTTTGCTGGACGCTGAAATAGAATTAGGTCTCAGTAAGAGAGCTTAGCAGCTCTCCACTATAATATTTCTCTGACAGTCTTTAGGAGATGGTCAATAAAATGACAGCAGTTCATTACAGATTAGAGCCCCAACTTATAAACAAATGGCCAGGGGTGAGGGGTGAGGGCTGGAAAGGAAGGAATGAAGAGGGAAAAAGAAAAGGAGTAAGACGTGATCGTGAAGCCCAGAGATTAGGCAGACTTCAGGCTGGCCTGCAGGAGGAGAAGCAGGTAGAAGACGGGAAGAGGCAGATCACACAAGGCCTTGTACACCGGGCAAAGCATTTGAATTTTGTGTTCAAAGCAGTGGGAGGCTTAGAGAGCCTTAATCAAGGAGTGACATGACGTGATGCAGAATGTAAATGACCCCTCTGATTGTGAGTACAGAATGCCTGGAGAGGGTTCAGGGAGAAAGCAGGGAGATGACAAGGAAGGAGGTGGTTGTAGTGGGCCCTCATCATTTGCTGAGGATTAGGTGTGGGAGGCAAGAAAAGCAAAAGAATCAAGAATGAGGTGCTTTATCTGTGGCAGTTCATCGTAACCCAGGTTTACAGTGACCTCCCTAGGACATATTTGTTCCAGACACCCATTGATATTATCTGACTATGACTGCTTTTTATGTTAAGTTTTTTGGTTTTTGCTACTTGAGAACTCTCAATATTACAAAACACCAGAGGAAGAAAAAGATGAGTGACTAATACAATAAATAAGCAATGCTGAATTAGACCCCAAGAAATTCATATCATAAAATTACCAGAAAAAGACCCTCTATTGGGTATGTTTGAGATTAAAAAAAAAAAAACTATTAAAAAGATATTTAAGGCATGAGAAAAGAACAAGAAAATGTAAAAAACCAAAAGTTCAGGCATATTTGGAAAGAAACCAAAGAAAACTTAGAAAAGGAAAATATTTTCATGAAATAAGAAACTTCAATCTTCAGTTAAACACAGCTGAACAAGTAAACTAGGGAAAAAAAAGATGAAGAAATTACCCAGAAAGCATCCAGCACACAAGGAAGTAGAAGATGTAGGTGAGAGGTTAAGAGATGAAAACACCTAATGAATGTCTAGCAGTATTTTTGGAGAAGAAGCAGACAAAACATGGGAGAAGATATCATCTAGGAGTGTGACAGTTTCCTAGAGTTGAAAGATATGAGTTCTCAGATATAGGCAGCACAAATCCTAGTAAGTATGACCAATTAAAGTAAATGATACTCGGGAATTTAGATGTACTGCAGGAAAAGAAACCTTAAAATTCATCAAGGAAATTCCCAGTACACCACCTGGGACTGCGTCTTTATTATCAGACCTTTGGGGACATTCATCCAAACAATAGCACCTCTCCAATTTAACACTATAATGGAGACCTGAATCATCACTACTAAAAGAGTATATGATTTTGTACTGGAAAAAGCCAAGAAAACAATAAGAAGATTAAAGTTCGTGGGTATAAGGCATGAATCACTGTCTTCGCCACCGTTGCAGTCTTTGTCTTCATTTAGCTACTTTGTGTCAGAACCTGCACTAAGATGCAATATGATCATCTTATTAATCCTCACGACGACCTTAAGAAAGGTACTGGTGTCGTCCTCACTTTACAGGTGAGGAAACATGGACAGAGCCAGTGCCCACAGATCTGGGAGCTGAGTTCAGAGGTCTGAGTCCCAGGTCCCAGCCTTTGCCACGTGGAGCGAGGGGAAAACGTATTATTCACGATTGCCAGAGAGCGTAAAGGCCCTGGAATAAGCCAAATCAGATAGGTCTGAAACCTAAGTGGAGGAAAATACTAGATATTACTGAAAGACATAAAAGAAAATCTAAATGTAGAGGAAGTCACATCAGCCTTGTGAGGGGAAGAGAGGGGTCCTCATTACTGTGAAAGTCATTTCTCTTTAATTAATCTATACATTTACTGTAATACCAATCCATACTTCAGAAATGTTTATTAAAAAGAAAAATTCTAAGGTGTTTCTAGAGTTCATTTGGAAGAGAAATTCAGAAGCCAAAATAAATTTTTTAAAAAATTACAGGTTTGTCTACATGATAGAGATTCCTATTTCAGATTTGCAAATATTTAGAAGATTTTCAGCATGCAGTTCTGGCAAGAGTGGTGGGGGATGGACATACCATTTGGTGCTGATGGAGGTTTGAATTATTAGAATCTTTTTGGAAAGTAATCTAGTGGTATCTATTAAAATTGAATGCATACATATCCTTTAACCCAGTGGGTCCACTTTGGGGGAATTCTGTATAGTTTATGGAAATCAAACCACTAGTAAGTAAGCATATGTATTTAAGGATATTACTCCAGCATTGTTTGTGATAGAAAAGAAATTATCAGAGAAAAAATGTGATTGAATGAATTATGGTTCATTCCCAGAACTAACAACTATGCAGCTTTTTAAAAGGCTGCATTATTTCTGTATGTACCAAAGTGGAGGGAAATCCAGAATACTTTTATTAAGGAAACTAAAGTTGCTTGATAATGGTTACACTAATTTGTTAAAGCAAATCCCACAATTTATACACCTTTATTCTATATACCCTGTGTATCTTTAAATAAATTTACTTACACATATGGATAAACATAAGGAACGTTGGAGGATTCATATAGAACTGTTAATATTGGTTATGTCAGGATGGTGGACTATCTTTACATAGCTCCATAATTCTTTTTTTTTTTTTTTTTTGTGGGTACCGGGGGGTCGACCTCAGGACCTTGCGCGCCAGCAAGCACCTGTGCCGCTGAGCGATATCACTGGCCCCTTTTTCGTATGTGGGTTCTGGGAGTCGAACTCGGGCCCTCGCGCTTGCCAGGCAGGCACGTACGCTGCTGAGCCATCTCACCGGCCCCATAATTCTTGACTTGTTATAAGTGTGCATTACTCTTGTACATAAATAATTTAATAAAATAAATGAGAGAACAATAACTTTCTACTTTCTCAAACATTTTTCTTCTTTAAAAATTTACTAATTTCTTTTTTTTTTTTTTTTGTGGGTACCAGGGGTCGACTTCAGGACCTCGCGTGCCAACAGGCACCCGTGCCGCTGAGCGATATCACTGGCCCCTTTTTCGTATGTGGGATCCGGGAGTCGAACTCGGGCCCTCGCGCTTGCAAGGCAGGCGCTTACACCACTGAGCCATCTCACCGGCCCAAATTTACTAATTTCTCTTAGTTCATTAAAAAGAAATGTTTGTGCTAATATTGTTTGGACAAGTGAAGGGCCGATATCTTGTATACTGAGTAACTAATTTAAAGATAACAATACACAATATATTAACAATTGTTACCCTCATATTGTCTTGTTTTGAAGTTTTGTTCTATTTTTTCTCTTTAAAATAAAAGAGAATTTAAAATGCAGGAAAATAATATATATATAGTTGATACCATTTTTATCCTTCTGTGATTTTGTACTCATCATGACCAATTTTGCTGCTCATGATAATATCCAAGATAGAAATCCCTAAAGTTGGTGGGGGACCAACTGTATACCTGACCATAATAGATATACCAAATGGTGTATATATGGTCTGGTGTACCACATATATACAAGACCACAAAATGTACCATTATAGTATGCACAAAGGGTGATCAAAAATATAGTGAGTGTTTAAATTAAAATATTTATTACAGGGCTGGTGATATAGCTCAGCGGCATAAGCGCCTGCCTGGCAAGCGCGAGATCCTGAGTTCGACTCCTGGTACTTGCATATAAAAAAAATTTATTACAGTAAAAGACACATTGCCATTAATCCCCCTCAAAATACTCCTTCTTGCTTCAAATACACCTATCCAATCATTCTTGCCACTTTCTAAAGCAGTTCTGGAAATCCTGATTCCTGTCTTTATGAGGTGTGGTTAAAAAAAAAAAAATACAGTGACTGCTGCTGCTGAGTACCATCCAATGAAATAGCAGGCTCATAAAACATTATGGTATATTTTCATCCATCTTATTTACCAAATCTGGCATCTTATGACTTCTGGCTCAAAAGCCAAAATGGCCACGAAAGGTAAATGTTTTGAATTGATCAGGTTGTTGAGGCAGGCATGAGGGCACAATTAAAGACACATGAAAGAAAACTTCCGGAACTGCTTCAGAAAGTGACAAGAACCAGAGGTAATAAGAGTTTTCAAAGTGAGGGGGAGTACTTGGAGGGGGATTACTGGCAATGTGGCTTACTGTAATAATTTTTAAAAATTTAATCATTCATTGTATTTTTTTGGTCACATTTCATGTTATGTGTAAAAACATCCCATTTTCTCTAATTAATAGCTTAGTAATTTCTGGACATTAAGCCTCAAATAAGTCCTGGAATTAAGGCTGTTCTCTTTATGTAGTGATTTGTCAAATTCCAAATAAATCCCTAATATAGCCCTTTGTTCATGTCAGAGTTTCTAATCCATTTTAGTTAAGGAAACATATATCTTGTACTACAAATACAGATATTATCAGCCCATCAGTAGACCATTTGGCTGAGAGATAAGAGGAGGAAATCCTTTGTCTCTCGGCACTATTTGAAAGAGGCTGTTGTGCAAGGTGAGTGGGCTAGTTGAAAGAAATTCTCAGTAAGAACTGCTGCGGAGCATGCTGGCTAGCCTCTTTCTGACACTTTCTTCTCTCTCAGAAATCCTTTGCCTTACTCAAAACCCTTGGAATTAATAATGGGTACTGCTCAGGTCAGGTTTAGTTCTTGCTAAGATTTTTTTCTCCACACTAAATATGAACAAATGCATTCTGAGCCTTGTGAATTTTGATTGTCCTTTCAGTTATGTTTGTGGCATTGTTAAGAAATTCTGAAGAGGGCAGGTGAGATGGCTCAGCGGCGTAAGCGCCTGCCTGGCAAGCGCAAGGGCCCGAGTTCGACTCGCGGAACCCACATATAAAAAAGGGCCGGTGATATCGCTCAGCGGCACGGGTGCCTGCTGGCACGCGAGGTCTTCAGGTTGCCCCCCGGTACCCACACACAAAAAAAAGAAATTCTGAAGAAAAATGCGATCTCACAGTAATCTCACTTTTAACGATTTTTTTTCAAAAATTGTGGTAAAGTACAAGTAACATAAAATTCACCATCTCGGCCATTTTTAAATGTATAGTTATACATTCATATTGTGTTGTATTCATATTGGAGGTGTTAATGCATTCATATTGTGCAATCAATCTCTAGAACTGTTTCATCTTTCAGAACTGGAATTCTGTATTCATTAAACAGCTCCTCAATCTTTCTCCCTGCAGCCCCTTGAAACAACCATTCCACTTCCTGTTTCTGTGCCTTTGACTACTCTGGATTCTTCACGTAAGTGACACCAGACAGTATTTATCACTTTGTGATTGGTTTATCTAATTTAGCATGTCTTCAGCATTCATTCATGTTATTATATGTGTCAGAATTTCCTTCCTTTTTAAGGCTAGATAATATACCACTGTGTGTACATTAGGCAATATATATATATTCAAAATACGTATTCAAAATATATATTCAATATATATTTAAAATATATATATATTCAATACATATGTATATATTCAAAAGGCTTAGATTACAAAATAAAAAGCCACTGTTTTGACTCTTAAGGAATCTGTATTTATTCACTTATTTGTTGATCTTGCCTACTATGTGGTTGGGTGCTAAAAACATCTGTGACAAAAACACAGTCACTGCCCTGGAGGTTCTCAAGTGGGGGCTACAGCTGAAATCCAAGGTCAGACAGGTCATTTGGGCAGTTGTTAAAATAACAAAGAAAGACATATCACTTTAAATTGACCATGTTTCATACCATATTATTTCCAAAAATTTCTTAGGTTTCTCTTTTGAAGAATTCTTCCTCTTGCTCATCGAGGATCAAGGTGAGCTAAGAACATGCTGTTTGATAATTTTGGGCTTGTGTTTGTTTTATTGATTTAAGCCTATAAATTCTACCTCTTACAGAAAGCAGACCCTCTTTCATGGGGTCTAGGCAATACAGTTGTATGTCACTCAATGATGAATATGTTCTGAGAAAGGCCCTAGAAATGTATGACTGTGCAAACATCATAAGTGTATTTCCACAATGAAGAATCCTGTGATGTCATTAGACAATATACTCTTATGAGACTGCTGTCCCGTATTGCCCTGTTGTTGACCAAATGTCATTGTGCAGCACTTGATGGTATTTATGGTTTACATTTTTTGTCACTGGAAGCAGGAGAGAGGCTACTGAGCCCTGCTATTGCTATAGTCTAAGGCCGACAGACATTTTAATACTCAGCGGAGAGAGCCAATCCAGCCAGGCACAGGACTTGCATCTCCAGGTCAGATCATAGATCATGCAGTGAGCACTGGGGTCAAACTCTTCCCCCGAGTGTCAGTGCAGAATGCTGGATCTCATTTCACCTTCCTGGAGTTCTTGGCTTCATTCTTTTCTGTGCTTCCTAGGCTGTGCCCCTCACGCTTTACTTTTGAATTGATAAGTGTGCAAATTTGACCCTCAGATGGGTAACAGGACAGGAAAGTGAGACCAGCTCCGATCACACTGTGCACTTTATTTTCTATCAATAGCCCTGTTACCGCGCAGACTCTTGGGTTTCCTGAGGAATGGAGCCATTTTATAAACAAAACGCTGTCATTTTAAGCCATTAGAATGCATTATATGAGGCATAATGGCCAAAAGAGAGCTGGCGGGGGAGTTGGATGAAGCACAGAGTGAAATCTTGGTGCCCTGGGTCTCTTGGGATTTGACTGTCATCATGAACGCAACCTTCCCATTATCCACTGTATTAAAAAAAATAAATCTCTGGAGCAAAAGCAAATGTGTGCTTTCTTTCTCTAAATTGAAAAGGAAATACTGTATGTGTAAGATCTCTGAGATTTAGTAATTCTGACTCCTGTTTGTTATTTCAGTGGAATCTGGTTGTTTTCAGAATTAAATATTCTTCTTGCAGATTTTCTTTAAAATGCCCCCTGCCTTTTTATTTTTTTATTTTGTAAGAAAACTTGACACTGTAGCTCTTAAGGTAGTGGAGAACAGTTTTAGCTGCTAAAGAACATCATCCCTCATGTTTTGGGCCCTGGTTGGTACATTCAATGTGCTCATGCATCTTATGTGATAAAACGCTGTCATTTTTGTTTTGTCAATAGGAAAGCAGATGATTCTGCGAGATGTCAACTGTAATATCGAATTCTGTGTATTAGTCTGGGTCCTCTGTGAGGCAGATGATCAAACAGAACTAAACATGTAAAAGGTTTCATTTGGGGACATTCCTGTGTGAAGGAAAATGGGAGAAGTATCAGAAGGCTGGAAGCATTTCTGCTCAGTCAGTCTGATTGCAGAGAAGAGGAGGCTGGGAAGGCCAAGTAGAAGCATCAGGCACTGCCGTGCAGCTTAAAGAAGGTTTATCAAGGCCCATTGGGGAGTCTTGGAGCCAAAGCCAGTGGTCAGAAGAGTCCAGTGTCTCCCAGGACCCTGGAACCTGACTGCCTTAGCACTCTCTGCGCATTCTCAGGTGGAAACCGCAGCAGGCGGGGCCTTGGCCCTTGGTTAATTGTACTCCCTATCATGGCGGGCTGTGAGCCATTAGCACGGTTGCCTATTCTACATCTTTAGCTCCAAGTTTTGTAGAATTCTGTTATCTGGCATTAACATTCTTAACGGTGAGTGCTGTGTCTTTTTTTTTCATATGTGGGTACCGGGAGTCGACCTCAGGACCTTGCGCTTGCCAGCAGGCGCTCATGCCACTGAGCCATCTCACTGGCCCTGTGTCTTGTTTTAAGTACGTCTCCACCGAAGATTATTTTTTCTTTTGTGGTACTGGGGATTGAACCCAAAGCCTCGCACGTACTGGCAAGAAATCTACCAGTGAGCTACATCCTCAACCCTATTTATTTATTTATTTAACTGTGAGACAGCGTCTCACTAAATTGTCCAGGCTGGCCTCAAACTTGTGATCCTCCTGCCTCAGTCTCTCAAGTTGCTAGGTTGACAGATGTGAACCATCACCCCTGGGCTTCACTGAGTTTCGCATTTCATCGTTCATAAGTCGAAAGCTTCCTAAAAGCAGCCGATTAACACCACCGGCCCTCTAGGATCCTTGTACTCTATGGATGACTCTGACGTGGCATAAGGAGAGAAAAGCAAGAACACAATTAGGCTTTTATTTCCATCAGATCTAAGATTCTAATGTGCTCTTAGGAGCATTGTGGTCATATTCCGCTGTCATTTATTGATGTGGTGCCCTTAGACAAGTCTCTGACCTTCTTTATGTGTCAGGGAGAATCATTCCTTCCTGGCAGAATTGTAGTTGGAATACCTTGTACCATAAGCAGGCTCTCACTGGAAATCTAGACATAGCTAAGTGTCATGGGAAGTTGATGCTGTGCTCCACGCGTGGGGGGTGGAACTGTCGGGATGCAGCGGAAGGATCAGAGGAAACCCTGGGTGTTTTAAGCAGGGAAGGATTAGGATGTGGAAAGTGGTGCTGAAGGAATCCAGGGAAACATTGGGCTCCTCGGGCTGGGCTCCTTGCAAAGCTGTTCCAGGCAGGAAGGAGGCTGAGGAAGCTGTTACTGCACTTGGCTGTTCCAGGACACCCACCATGGTGGCAGCAAACCAGGAGCCAGCAACGTTGGAGCAGGAAGCTGCCACCACCAGTGCAGACTGCCTCTTCTCACCTAGGGAGCTGGGTTGGGCAGTGAGGCAGCACAGTGGAAAACACAGCTTGCCAGCAGGAAGCAGAGAGCAGCAGGGTCAGAGCGCCTCCTTGCTTCTGCCTTCCAGCGGGACCTGATTTACATGTGAACCCCTAGCTGAGGTCATTTTTAGCCAGCAGACTCTGTGGTTCAAGAAGGCCCTGCAGTGTGGGAAAGCATGGCATAAGGAAAAGGACACAGACACCAAAGTCTCCAGCCTGCCTCCCTCCATGGTATGCTGTGTATCACCTTGTTGAATCGTTACCATATCATAGCAAGATAGGTAGAATTGTTATCCCCAATTTACTGATTTTGAGATGAGTATCTGGCGGAGGCAGGCTTTGTACTGAGACTTGTCTGTTTTTAGATCTTTGGCTCTTCATTATTAAACCATTTACTTTTTTTTGTGTTCACTCTTGCAGAAAGTCCAAATCCAAGTTCCCTTCTCTCTAGGGATCGAGGTCCCCTCATTCTAGGTAGTTCAGGTGAATATTTTTGTCTGTATTTGGGAAATGAGTACTGGAACCTCTTCAAGCTCTCTTACTTTGAGTCCAGGTGTAAAGGGTGTTGTCAATTGTGTTGTGACCCATTCCCCAGCTGCCACTGTGAAATAAGGAACAGAGCAGACCCTGGTGAGCATATTCAGGTCAAGGGCTTGAACGTTAGATACTCAGTCAGACCAGCATCCCTTCCCTTCCTCCATTGACCTGGAGCTAGGCCTGACCTCTTAGTTAAATACCCACAGCACATCAAAGAAGCATTGCCGGGGCCGGTGAGATGGCTCAGCGGTGCAAGCGCCTGCCTGGCAAGCGTGAGGGCCTAAGTTCGACTCCCGGAACCCACATACAAAAAAAGGGCCGGCACGGGCGCCTGCTGGTGCACGAGATCCTGAGGTCGACCCCCGGCACCCACACACAAAAAAGGCATTGCTGGAGGCTTTGGAGACTGTAAAGACTTACTGCTCACAGAGCAAAGCTTCAAGTAGACCAGCAATACCTTTTCCTCCAGGTGCCTTCATGCAACCCTTCATAGGGGGTCTGTTTGAGCTACCCCTGACCTCACCCTCCGCCTGCCCCCATGGTATGCAGCGGTCACTGGGCCCATCACAATCCTGCAGGACCTAACAAAGTTATTAATTTCTCCAAGAAGCTGGTATAAGAAGGAAGATGCAGTCTTCTGTGAACAGGTATGGATTTTAGCTGAGATACTGAGATGGGATGGCAAAGCAAACATGAAGGAAGGCAAAGGCTCCCTTTTCTTTTCCCTGTGTGTCCTCAGTGGGACAGTCCGTGAGACTCGGCAGCAGAGGGAAGGCTCTAGGTTGAATGGATTCAACTCCTTGAGCACCTAACCTGATTCGTAATTCAGGTAAAATCTCCTGTCTTGCTTTCAAAGCTTACATTCGTCTCGTCTCCGTCCCTGATGGTACCAGCTATAATGCTGATAAATTGTGCACCTTGTGCATGACAGTGGGGAAATTCAGCATCTATAACTATGTTTTAGATGGCAGCCAGAGAAGACATGAAAACTGTGTGTGGGCTGTGCATTAATTCCAACTTGGGGCCTGTCATTTCTCTTGCTGTTGCTCCAGTCTTGCAGCAAGTGGAAGGAAAATAGCATGTGCAGACTTGGATAATATTGGTAATTACACTCATCACACGAGAAAGCAGGGAGCAGCCTTTGTTCAGCAAATAAACAAAACCCAACATCCAGTGAATCACATTTTACAAAGTCGCAGCATGTGTGTATGCAGGGAGATGGGGTGTGCTGTACTGGAGGGTCTTGAGGCTTTTATGTTTCTCTTAGTAGCTAGAAATAGGTTGTTGGACTCTTTTTGTCTAAAATAACTTGGCGTCTTTTCAGAAGAGCAAGCCACAGATGTGGTTAAGAGAATGCTCAAGTAGGGCTTTCAGAAAAGGGAGAATCAATCTGTTACATTTCTCTGTCATAGCCTCACCAGGGAAAAGGCTGGGGGGCTTTCTTCAGGCCCACCTGGTTATAATCTAAGAGGGGTGCTCCAGTAACTTCCTAATTTGGGCCTGATTCCAACAAGTGGGAGTAAATTTTCTTTAATGGAGATATTACATGCCTGGATCATTGAGAGAGCTGGAGACCACCGGCTATGTTTAGTATTCTAGACACTTTTTAATTTGGGCAAATGTTTCTTTTCCTTGTGTTCTTTTCCTCCTTCAATGCCATAGCTGCTCTTTCCAGACAGTCTAGGGGTTGATACCCCGTTTGCAGAGTGGGCCAGTCAGCTGAGCTCGGAGCAGCGCCCATTTTCAAAATAAACAAGAGCATAGACCTTGCTGAAGGGCATGACCTTAGGCCCTTGTCGTGTGTTCCCATCATAGTGTGATTCCTGAGGGAGTAACATTTGCCATTCAATACAGCCTCACAGAGAGGATATTTTGCTGGGATCAAATTATAAAGTGAACCTCCTGCCACAGTCCCAGAATATTACTGTGTTGTCAAGAATTCATTCACGAGCGTGGGCTTTATGTCCAATGGGATTTCAACCTTTTATAAAGAATGTCTTTCATATTGTAGGGAAGATATCTTACAATATAAATAGTATAACACAATATTTGGCATATAATAAGTCCTCTATAAGAATGAATAAAGGAAGGATGTCATCCAAAAGAAACAACACAGTGGGATGGAAAGAGATTTAACAGAAATAATCTGTCTCTCAAGCTCATACCCTTTTGGTATGGTTTTTATGGTGAGATGTGTTTGTGGGAAAATGCTGAGTATATTTAACACAAATTGATGGTGTTTGTTCTTTTGGTTTTATGGTAAGGAGAAAAGAGAAAGGATGCACAAAAGGAGATTCAAGAGCAGATAATAGGACATGTATTTATATGCATTCTTTTCCATTCAGTTTTCTAAAAAAACAAAAACCTATGGATAGCTATTACTAATCTTGATTTATGTATAATCAAGGATGGTTCAATGCATAAAATTGAATTTATTCCAGGAAGCCACTTAAGGATACTAGATTATCTAAGGTTATTAGATGCTTACAGAAATTTTGGAGGGGCTCAAGGAATAAGTTCTAGGTGTACCCATTTGAGAATAACTCAAAATAGTTCAAAACTGACCATCAAGGAAACTGGGACCTCTGAGATTGCCTCTGGAATTTCTGGGTCAAGAGCACACCCCATAGCTGCAATTCAAGGAGGAGGAAGTTGGAGCAGGAAGTTCCCTCTCGTCTCTGTTCTCTGGCCCACAGAGCTGGTGGCTGGCCCACCACTGTGTCTTCTTACAACCTGAGAACCTGAGAGCAGATGCCCTGGACCTCACTTCCCATGACCTTGACCTGTTTTGCTAGTAGGAAAGCAGCCAAAGGGGCAGGAAGATCACCTCTGCCTCAGTCCGACCTTTCAGATCCACAGAAAGAGGCTCAGTGATGGAACCTGACGTCCAGAGCTCTCTGCTAGAGCATCTTATAGTGAGTTTTAGACTTTCCAGCCCCCCCATTGTACACAGGTGCAAGGGGAGGGGGATATGGCTGGGGTGGGGGTGTCAGATCACACAGATTGTTGGCCGGAAGTGAAACTTCAAGAAGCTCCTAAAAGCTAAATTTCTGCTGACAGTTGAAGAGCGCTATGATTAAATGCAAGGGAAACAGATGAACCAGAGCTCCAGTCTCTACTCCAGAACTTAACTAGCCATTTGGTCTTAGGCAAGGCATTTAGCTTCTCTGGAAGCCTCTAGTCTTAGCTCATCAAATGAGAATAATACTGTGCCCTCCTTCATGGGGTTACACAGAAAAGGAAAGCTCATGTTTGTAAGGTACTTGGCACAAAAGCCCAGGAAATTGTAGATGTGATTGATACGATTAAACACTAAGCATTTAGACCCAAAACACTAACCCAGGTTCATGTACTTTGCTGTATCTCCCTGGGTAATGGAGATGAGAGAGATGAGTAAGTGTTTTGAGGGCCTCCATAAATGCTTATGAGGAATGCTTTAAGAACATTTTTAATGTTACAAGACTTCAAATACATCTTATTATTAAAATTGACCACACTATAAGTCATCAAAATGGATCCTACTAGCCCAACATCAAAATTGGCCTTCTTACATTAAAGAACACTTTTTGTTTTACATGTTTCAGCAGACTGAATTGTTCTTCCTAAAAATATGTCCTCTAGTACCTGTACGCATGCCCTTATTTGGAAATTGAATCTTTACAGATGCAATTAAGTTAAAATGAGTCAGATTCTAGTAGCATTGAGCCTAAATCCAGTGACTATCTTTATAAGAGAATGGAGAAAGAATCTGGACAAATGCATACAGAGGAATGACAGCTGTACAAAGACGGAAGCAGAAATGGGTGTGATGCAGCCGGAAGCCAAGCCAACCCCCAGAACTAAGAAGAGAGAGGTGAGAATTCTCTTCTAGAGACTCTGGAGAGAGCATGGCCCCATGGACACTCTAATTCCAGACATCTACCTTCAGAAATATGAAAAGAGGGCCGGTGAGATGGCTCAGCGGCGTAAGCGCCTGCCTGGCAAGCGTGAGGGCCCGAGTTTGACTCCCGGTACCCACATATGAAAAAAGGGCCGATGATATTGCTCAACGGCATGGGCGCCTCCTGGCGCGCAAGGTCCTGAGGTCGACCCCTGGTACCCACCAAAAAAAAAAAAAAAAAAAGAAAGAAATATGAAAAGATAAAGTTCTGCTCTCTGAAGCTACCCAGTTTGTGGTAATTTATCATGGCAGACCGTGGGAACAAATGCATACCCATGCTTCATTACATGACAGGTATATTCCTAATAAATTGCATAAGTCTGTAACTCATTTATTTAGGAAACTTTCAGCACTACTTGACTTTGTTTCTGGATTCATACTGGTTTTGTAGTATCTCAGAAAAGTTTGACATGCTCCTTCCCTAATTTTCCCAAACATCTCTGTCCAGAGCTCATTAGCTTGTAAATAGGTGGGGAATGTATTTTTAAATACTTCTGTGGCATAGCCTTTTATAAATGGAGTATTTGTTTGTGTTACGATTTTAAGATAAGTAGTAGAGAGGAAAGAGCAGGGAAGGGGGTGGGGCAGGCAGCATGGAGAATTATTACCTCAGCCACCTCTAGTTGAGTACCAGCTGCATCCCAGTGCAAGTCTAGTCATTTCAGATAACACATCTCATTTTTTTCTTATAAGGTAGGACTCACAACCCTATTTTACAAATTAAAATATTAGAGTTCAAAGAGACTAGAAAATTGTCTAATCCAGCCACACAACTGGATTAGGTGGTGGAAACAATACCTTTCCCCAAGCTACTGGATTCCAAGGTCTGTGTTTCTTCTTTTGACTCCATCCTCAGTTGCTTGAAGTCTGACTTTTAATTAGAGAAGTAAGTTCAGAATGTTTGGAAAATATGGCTATGAGTTACTACCAATCTTGAGGCTGGAAAGACTATTGGCATAGAATGGTTCTTAAAAGGGAAAATAATAAAGAACATCAGGGAAAATATTAGAAAAATAATTTCCATCCTTATCCCAGTACTCCTAATGTATATGCACTAAAAACACTCAGTGTAATCTTGAAAACTATGTTGAAATGTGTGAGCGAGATATGTGTTAGTTTATATATAATGTGATAATTTATAACTCAGTGACATTTTACTTGCTGAGAAAATTTTTTCTTCGATGTGACATCGTTCCTAGAAAGAATCCAAAGTTGTATATGATAACACTGTATGTCCATCCCTTTCTACACTAACAATGGATTGGGGTTGTGCTTTCACACTTATTAGATAATCAAGTAACATAGCATCTTCTACCTATGTTGAAAGTACAACATTGTAATCAGTGTTTCTTACATAAAGAGACCCAGGAAAGACAATTGAATGTTGTCTTCATAGTACATTTTTTATGTTGACACAGAACACTTCAGCCATAGTTTTGACTTTGGTCTATAGGTAGAGGAAAAATACAATTTACAGACAAATTGGGGTTACTCTATTACATGAGTTAACTGTGTTAATGCCAATAAACCAGACCCATGCATTCTGGCTACTGATTTCCAGTACTGTCAACATTTTCCAGCAGTTGTAACCTCAGAGCATCTAAATGTGCACATTCTCTTACGGAGAAGATAGCCGAGCAGGTTTATAATGTGAACATTTAGATGCTGTAGAGTTTTGAATGCTGGAAATTATAACTTTTTCAGGAGCCAACATATCATTCTCAGAAAGCACTATTGTTTGACTAGTGCAGTGATTCCCTGGCTGTTGGTCATTGCCAATTACATTAGTCAGGTTTCCTGTCACTGGGACACAATATACAACACCCACAACTTAAAGGGGGAGAGGTTTAATTTGGCTCATGGTTTTAGGGGATTCAGTCCATGGTTGGCTAGTTCCAAGGCAGAAACATCCTGGAAGAAGGGTATGGCAGAGCAAATCTGCTTAGTTGTGGCCATCAGGAAGCAGAACACGGCAATGGTGCCAGAGAGGAAGGGATGAGGGACCAGATAGAAATACCAAAGTTACGTCTCCATTTTCCACCCATACACACCCAGAAGTGTGCTTTACTAATCCCCAGGGCAGCTCCCAAACCAATTAAGTTGACCTTCCACCTCAACCATCACTATCAAAAATATCGTACTCTGTCTGCTCCATTTAAATTCTTTGCAAATGTTGCACAGAGAATAAGTAATTGAAAATATACTACTTGGAATCACCTTGAGGAGGGCTAGATCGTTCATCACACCCTTGCTTCTGCTGGCTGCACAAGTGTGCTGTCATTGTCCTCGAATCCAGGTGCAGCCCCTCTCTCTGCCTTTGCAGAGTGGTACAGTGCTGTTTGTCACAACAGAGACCCAAATAGCCTATGCCATTGTTAGGCAGTTCTGCCCTTAGAGTGAGGAACATATCTTCATCTCATAGGTAATTTAATTCAAATAATGACTTCTGTTGCCAATACTGCTATTATGATTTAGGGTTGTGTTTATTCAGGTTGTTTAAGGCCAAGAGATTTATGTATGTTGTCCACTTAAGAGGATATGTTTCTTTTTATTTGTCTTTTTAGGTGTCTTAATAAATGCTCACTTAGCAATCCACAGTGCACAACACTCAACGCCAGTTTCCTCATCCTGAAGGTACATTATTGTTGGCAGAGGCACCATGCTGTCTGTAAGTGATTTCAACCTTGAACTCTTCCCATAAACACCATGAAGCCAACATAAATGAATTTCAGGTGAAATAATTAAGGTTTTATGAAAAGTCCAAATGTCAATAATCAAAGCTTACTAATAAGATATCATCAGAGTGTCTCAGATATGTAGCAGTAAGGATTAGAATTCTCTTTTCTGTTCTTGTTTTCTGTAGCCCCTGGCACAGGGTAGCATGTATTAGTCACTTTCCTGTCACTGGGACCACATACACGACACCCACAATGTAAAGGAGGAGACATTTACTTTGGCTCATAGTTCCAGAGGATGCTGTCCATGGTTGGTTCACTCCAAGGCAGAAACAAGATGGTGGAAGAAAGCTGCTCAGAGCCAGTGACAAGAACAGTCTTTCAGTGCACACCCCCAGTGACACAGGGCCCACCTCCTAACAGCACATTCAACTATGAACTCATCAGTGGATTTATCTGCAAATGAGCATAGCACCTCCACCTTCCAGAATCCCGACCTCTGAATACATGAGACTTTTGGGAGACATCTTAGGTCTAAACCATAACCATGGCATATTGTTAAAATTCTTATGAGTGTGAATTGAGAGGCTAGATCAGTGGAAAAGAACACACTAATGGGTTGATTACCTAATGCATTTCAAATTTAGGACAAAATGTTAGTTATTCAGTTTGGGCATTTATTGGTAAGCAACACTGATGCTCAACAGAAAGATAAAAAGCTGCTAAGAATGAGTGAGTCAAAGGCAACTGAAACCGAGGTGTGAAAGTCGGAATCTCATTTGATTGTGTGCAGAGAAATTCCCCTCTCCTCTGCCAGGTAGGCGGAGAACAATGAGACTTAAGCCCCTTGGGAAAACCTGGGATCCAGATACACACCCTGGCAGTAGCTGGAGAGAAGGTGGGGAACTAGATCACCATGGGTACTGCATAAAGAGGACCAAAATGTAAAACTAGACAGACATATGTATTTACTTGGAAGTGCACTCCTGAGACAAAGAGAAATAAGTTTCACCCTGGCAAAGACTCCAAAAAATGATTCAAAATTGTTACTAGAATGGCTCCTAGAAGAACAGAAAAAGTGCTGGGCTCTGCTGAGTGAAGTTGAATACCAGGGCTGCCAGCGCAGCCATTGCCAAGGCAGAGGTCCAAAGAGCAAAAGATTAAAAGGCTCCAGGAAATAAGCAACCATGGATGGATATTGTTATGGTTTGTATCTAGATGTCCCCCCAAAGCCTCATGCAGTCATAGGTGGGGCTTTTTGGAGGTGGCTGGATCTAGAGCATTTGATGCTGGGATTAAGATTGTGATGCTGGGGTTGATTCACAGTGCAATGCTAGGATTAAAAGTGTGAATGCTAGGGCAGGTAGGCTGGATAAAATATAAGGGATAAGAAGAACTGCTGTCATCATTGCTTCTTGCTTGTCACTTGCTGCTTGCCGCTTTTGTGACCTTCTGCCTGCCCCGAACTGTTTCTCTTCCGTGATGCCCCTCTGCCATGCCACTGTGCCTTGGAACCAGTCAACTATAAACTGAAACCTCTACAAACTGTGAGCTACAATAAACCTTTCCTTCTTTAACTTTGGGCATCAGATATTTTGTCTCACCAACGAGAAAAGTAACTAAGACAGATTTTCTACATATGATCAGATGGACATATGTATGAAGCCACGTGAGATGTGCCAGTCAGAAAGCTAGAAGCATCATTAAACATTCCATGTAGCTCTCTGTAGACCAGAGCTGACAATAAGAGATGTAGTAGATGTTATAGTAGAATATGGTTTGATAATTGCAATGAGGATGATAGTATCCTTCCCAAAATAGAGGCCAGGCGTTGGCTTCCTAACGAATATGGTGCTTTCTATACTCCATCTCAGTATCTATTTTCAAAACATCCACCCAGCCTGTAACTGTAAGATTCAAAGTGCTGTGCAAGTTAAAGAGTGACAAATTCATCCACACATAATCAAAGTGTAATTTCAGAAAAATCAAAGAGGAAAAGAAAACCTTAAAGGCTACCTGAGAAAAAGGAGTTTAAAAAAGAGCAGCAATTAGACTGGCAGTGATCTTGTTATCAGTAACAATTAATGACAGGGACAATGGAATAACATCTTCAAAGGCCCGATAGAACGTGAGTATCAAATGGGAATTCTGCATCCAGAGAACCTATCATTCAAAACTAAGGACAAAATAAAGACATTCTGAGACATGCAGCAATGGAGAGATTTTACCACTCTTCACTCTGATGAAAGGACCACTAAAAAAGATGTGTTTCAGCAAGAAAACTGACTCAGGAGAAAGTAGATGTGCGTTATAATAACTTTTTAGAAATTACTAAATATAGCAATAAATCTAAAGAACTATAGACTACTCTTCCTTTCCAGTAATGTTAGTATACACATTGCCTATGTCTCTTTTGCAGTGTGCTACTTAGCTTAGAATTTCAATCCATAATTTTCTTTCTGTGATGCCCCTCTGCCATGCCACCCTGCCTTGGAGCCAGTCAACTAAACTGAAACCTCTACAAACTGTGAGCTACAATAATCCTTTCCTTCTTTAACTTTGAGTGTCCGATATTTTGTCTCAGCAACGAGAAAAGTAAGACAGATTTTCTACATATGATCAGATGGACAGATGTACAAAGCCACATGAGAGGTGCCCATCAGAAATCTAGAAGGTCCTACTGTGTTATACACTAGGTCCTTCTTACAACTCCCAATATTGGCAAATAGTCAGTGTTTAAATATGCTATTATAGCGCTTGGCAAGAGTTAATGAAGATGTCCAGAGAATAACACAAAGTTTTTTAACACTGTAAAGCTGGGTTGATTGATTCTCACATGTCCACCTCCTAAAATCTGCATTCAGATTGGTGTCTTGACTGAAGAGCCATCAGGTCTTGGGCATTCCGAGATGCTTACAGGATTGGAATTATAACTGTGAAGTCCAGGAGCTCAGAGGTTGTATTCTACGTGTTATGCTAAGAAAAGCTGATGGGATTGATGTTTATTGAGCACTGATTTCATGTTATATATGTTAACATATGGTCAGCCCATATAATACATGGGTTATTTAGAAGTATGTTATGATACCAAGTGTTGGCGAGGATGTGGAGAAAAGGGAACCCTTATACACTGTTGGTGGGAATGTAAATTAGTACAGCCATTATGGAAAATAGTATGGAGGTTCCTCAAAAAGACTAAAAATAGAGCTGCCATCTGATCTAGCAGTCCCACTACTGAGTATCCAAAGGAAAAGAAGTCAGTACACCGAAGAGATGTCTGCATTCTTATGTTTATTACAACACCATTCATGATAGCCAGGATATGACATCAATCTATGTGTCCATCAGTGAGGGAATGGATAAAGAAAATGTGAGCTATATATCGGAATATTATGCAACTATAAAAAGAATGAAATCTTGTCATTTGCAGCAACATAGATGAACCTGGAAGACATTGTATTAAGTGAAATAAATCAGCCACAGAAAGACAAATACTACATTTTTTCACTGAGATGTAGAAGCTAACAGTTGATCTCATAGAAATAGCGCATAGTGATTTCCAGAGTCTGACAAGGGTAGGGGAGAAGGAGGCTGGAGAGAGAGGTTGGTTAACAGGGACCAGTATAGGATGCAGTTGGATAAAAGAAACAACTTCTAATGTTTTATAGCCCAGTAGGATAACTATGGTTGATAACAGTTAAATGAATTTTTCAAAAGAGCTAGCAGAGAGGATTTTCAGTGTTCCAAATAAGAAAAGTGATAAATGTTTGAAGAGTAAATATTTAAAGAGATAGATATGTCAGTTACCCTGACCTACCTTGACCATTGCGTGCATGTATTGAAATTTCACATTTACTCCCTTAAAAATTATTTAGTATCTAAATTTAGTTACTTATTTTTAACATTTATATTAGTATAAATTTATAATAGCAATAAAAATTACTAAAATGAGGAATACTTTTTAGGGATGTTAGAATTCTTCAAGTGTATTTGGAGGCATGTTCATATTTCTTTCCTAAAACACCAGACTATGGACAGGAGCTGTGCAGTGTAAATTCTCACATCTCCAAGGCCTAGCCCAGGGCTCAGTATGTATTCTGTGTGCCCAATTTCATTATGCTTGTGGAATGAATTGACTAAATGAAGATGTGCTTCAGAAGTGCTCTCACACACCTTGGCAGTGATAGAGGACAAGGTCCCACAAAAGGCAGCTCACTGCTCCGTCCTCCCACACACAGAGGAATACAGACATACGCAAATGTGTTTTGGAGTAGCCACTCTGGAAACACGTAGACCCCTGATTGACTGCAGACCTCAAGCAAGTTCCTTTCCTGAGCTGCAGCTCCTCTCGTGAGACGCTGCTTAGAACCCCATCCCCCCATTTCCTTGTTAGAGTTGGAAAAGGGTTTTGCTCATCTGATGTTAGAATTATCACTGGAAATTCTATTTACTCTTAAAGCTGGCAATCTAACAGTGCTCATCTGCTTTGAAATCCTGAAAAGAGAAGTATTTAATAACAGGGGGAAAAATAAGTTGGTACTTACTATCAAACATGCAGAGATTTCAAAATATATTACTTTGAAGACTTAGCGTGGAGAAGAATAAACTCTAAACGCTGAACTCCACATGCGTTTGTTTGCTCTGCATATATTGAAGTTTTGCACCTTAGCTCTGCATATGTATCTTTCTATTGTCCCAAATTTAGGGCTTTTCACTTTCATTTTTACCAGATGGCAGTGCTGAAATCATTTTCAAAGTGAATATTTTAGTCCAAAAAATTAAAATGGCATGTATGGAAAATTAGGCCCATTTCATTTCGTTCACTATTTTGTTAAATTTATTTTTAGGATATATCATCAATCTGGACATGTTCACAGATATTTTTATCAGTTCAGCCTGTTCTGTATTACTTACCAGTCTGGTTGCTAGGGTGTGACAATGATTTTTAAAAGTTCTTTTCCAAACAACAACAACAACAACAAAATAACCTTTCAATAACAATGCACTTAGGTTAAAAAAAAAAATCCCATATACTCTCTCAGGCTCTTTTCAGTGGTACAAACCAACTGTACTTTAGCTTTCAACTATCTTGAATCTTCAGTGTTGTTAGAACAGGGTTTGTGTCCTTGGGGACAGAGGAATTTTAATTGAAACCCAAACCTCACAGCACTAATAAAACATTTGTGTTTTACGGCAGTTGGAAGGTTATTTAAGGGAAGATCAGGCCAAGATCTTGGTTCATTCAAAGAAAGTTAATAAGCCCTGGCCCAAATTTAGAGATTGGAAACTAGAAGGAAGCATACTAATAAAAATAATAATTTAAAAAAATATACATAGTACATGCCAGACACTGTTCTGGGGGATTTACTTGTATTAACTCTTAATCCTCATAATCTTGGGCATAAGCGCTATTATCATGCTTGCTTTACACGAATGAAGGATAGAAAAGTTAAATAACTTGTCTGTGGTCACACCAGTTACAAATAACGGGGGCAGATTTTGGACCCCGGTAGTCTGGTGCCAGGTTTGGTGTTGAAGCGAAGCCATTTACTGTGCGAACTCACAGGCTGGGGGGGTTTTAGATTTCCCACTCTCAGCCCACTTTTGCATCCTCTGGCTAAAGCTTTAGCAGATCATAAGGACCTGCCTCGACCTTGCTCTTCCAATGCATCCCATGGTTTAGTGTCCGATCGCTCCCCTGGTCTAGGGATGTACGCTACCCCCGCCAGCCGGATTGTAACACCCTGGGGGCAGGGACCCGGGGTCTCATCAGTCTTCTGGATGCAGGTGGAGTGAGCGTGGGTGCGGCTGTAGCAGGTGCTCATGAGTTCCAGCTCCCAGGGGTCAACCAGGTCTGTCTTAAGCACACAGAAGGCCTCCCTTAATCATCCACCCTCAGGCCTCAACTTCCCCATTAAGTTAACGTAAAGCATGAGGAATGGCTCAGAAGCAGAATCTCTGATGTCCTCCTGCATCCCTTTGTCATTGCTGAAGGTGGCATGTGCCCAGGGTAGACATGAAGTGGCACATGCCGTGCCATCGTCCATCTTCTAGTGTTGCTGAAGCCACCTCTCCGACCCACCGAGATCAAAACCCCTTGTGACCTCGCCGCTCTTTCTGTTCCACCCCCATTCAGACAGACAGCGCCCGTCCTGCCTCTTGGCCTGCCACCTTCCTTCGGTGGGACACGTACGCACAGAGTCATTTAGCCTTTCAGAACCCTGTCGCAGGGAAGGAAAGCTGTTAGAACAGGCTGGGTGATGGGGTAGGGACATAGCTCTAAATGCGTCTCTGAACTGCATGGATGCGGTAACTTGCATATGGTCATGAGTGTTTTTAAATGTGTGGCGTCAGGGTTGCAGTATAACTTTAGTGGGCCACAGGTACTTTTGTCATATGGTCTACTTCCCCTATGAGGAATATTAGAAGCTGTATTTTATGACTGTTGTTTGAAAGACAATATATTCCAGGCCTAAACACTGTTTTATTTTTTGTGATTTTTTTTTTCTGATTTTGCTACTGAATTTTTTTATTTTCTCACATAAAGAAAATGAAAGAAGCCCTGTTCACTTGAAGGCTGCATTCATTTTCAGCTAAGTGGCCTTGGGACAAGACATTGGGCAGCTCCTGGGCTGGCTTTCACTCTCCTTACTGCTTTCTTGCTGCCCTTGGCGCTCAGCTGTTGGACCACGGGAAGGTGGGAAGGATGCTTATGACCAAGATGAAAGCTTTTTGCATATGACCTTAGCACACCAGAGCAATGGGCCTCTGAAATCTGACAGACATATAATAAATGGGAAGTGTTTAGGGCAAACGGCATAAAGACTCCGGCTTCCCTTGGAGGGAACAAACAGGTTCACAGAGGTGGGTTACATGTTGCTAAGTGTTAAGGGAAGCCCTCCATTTTATGCAGAACATATCGTGATATTTCCTCCTGGGTTCATTAACGATATTGAATTAAAGTTTTTATAAGGCTGTATACAGTGGGCCCTCAAGCTACGACTGGCCTGACATATGAACAACTTGGGTCATGACTGGAATTTTAGCTTTAACTTATGGCCAAAGTCTTGAGTTGTGACCTGAATGCTGGCCGCTTGTGCTTCCAGATTTAACCCTTAAAGAGTTCTGGAAGGAACATTATAACATCCTTTCCTACGTGGGGTTGAGAAATCCTGGGCCGATGTCTCTCTAAGGACACTGAGATCTCCTGTACACAGGAGAGAGGCTTTGAAGGCTGTGTAGAGGAGCCTGAGCCTTCAATTGATAACCTGAGTCACACCAGCCCTCAGGAACAAATTGAGTTCATAAGTCAAGGGTCTACTGTATTACATTTTATCACAAAGGAAAACTGAATTCATAATAAAATATTTCGATACACACAAACTAGTTTCTGTTTGGTTTTGCCGTGAACCTAAAACTGCTCTAAAATTAAAATCCCTTTTTTTTTTAAAAAAAGACACAGACCCTCTTAACAAAGTTAATGTTTGTGATTATAACCCTTGATCGCAAATAACACTTAGCACAGTGAGTTTAAGCTTTTCTCCAAATAGGTCAAGCATTTGTTCCCTACGGTTACCAAAAAAAAAGGGGGGGGACACAAATATTATATAGCTTTGTGAATTTCCTGGGACTGACTGCTTGTACTATAACCTCAAGCTGCGGTGGTGGCGCACATCTGTAATTCCAGCTCTGTGGGAGGCTGAGGCATGAGGATCCCAAATTCAAGGCTAGCCCACCTTAGTGAGATTCTGTCTTGAAAGAAATAGAAAAGAAGGAAGGGAGGAAAGGAAGAAAGGAAGGAAGGAAGGAAGGAAGGACGGAAAGGAAAAAGGAAAGAAAAAAGCTGGTGTGGTGAATTAACTAATGGTCAACATGTAGCACCCAGCTGAACTGAATCAGTGTGGTTCTGGACGTGGAAGTCCCACCTGAGGATTGTTGCCAACAGCATAAAAGGAGAACTGGAGGGGAAGATGGTGCTGTTGATTGTCCTGGAGAAGCTTGTCACACTGGTTTTCCTGATATGAAGTCAGCTGTTCTCATCGTTGGAGGAGCTCAGGTCCTCCCAGTCGCTGAGGATGGCTGTGGTTCTCTTCAGGAGAGCTCTGGTCCTTACCTTGAGCATCGCTTCCTGGCTCCAGCGCAGATCCCTCAGCCTGCTGGCACAGATCCTTCATCCCGCTGGTGCAGACTTTCTAGCTGCCACCACTGACCTTTGGGCCTTCCCAGCGTAGATCCTTGATACAGACTTGCATGAGACCTTGTCATGGGCTCTAGGCCTCCAGTTGGACTCATGGAGGACACTGCCATTGGCTCTAGGTCTTCAGCTGGACTCGTGCAGGACATTGCCATGGGATCCAGGCCCTCAGCCGGATTCTTTGGGTCTCTAGTGTGGAGACAGATCTCCCGCATTCTTCTGCATTTGACTTTCTAGGTAAATATAAGATAATCCTATAAATTATGTGTCCTGTATTAAATCTGTTCCCTTGTAAACCCTGACTACAACAGCCGGGGATGTAACTCAGTGATAAAGTGGCCTTGGATTCAATTCCCAATAACACAAAAAGTGTAATTTCCTAATAATAAGTCTTTGAATGGGATATGGAACTTTTACTTTAAACCCAGAACTGCATATGCTGTTGCTACTGCTCACAGTGGCTCATGTAAATATTTATGTCCTTTAGGGTTCCTTGTTGCCGTGGCCCATGCAGCTCTCGAACTTCCTGGGGTGAGGACCGTGAAGGGCGGTGAGAAGGTGAAGAAATAAAGAGAAAGCTGGGATCTGGTGGAGCCCTCTCTCCTAATGGGAGAAAAGGAACTGCTCAACCACTGCAGCACGTTTATTTATACATTTGGCAGGTTGATGTCACGTGACACCCCTCTGCCTAGCAACCCATTGCTTGGATTGCCTCAGGCCTCTGGTGTTCTCTGGACTGGAGCGGCTTGTTTATGTAGCTCACCTCCGTGCCCTTTGTTCTCAGGACCAGCCTTCCTCCAGCCCTGCACGTGTGACTGGCCTCCAGCTTCAGCCACTCCCCACACCTGTGACAAGCAGTAGAAACCAAGATGGGTTAGTTTTACCAAAACAGGAATTTGCTAGGCCGAACACAGGGAGGAAATGGTCAAGCACACAGGCTTGGGAAGACAAAGACCAAGGCAATTTTGGGGCCTTGGGGGCCAGAAGTAGTGAGCAGTTTGCCCAGGGGGCCTCCAGTTGTTTTGAGACCCTGGCTCAGTCCTAGATATGCTGTCTCGGGTTGGGGTCTGGTGGTGCTGGATAGAGGTGGGATGGGAAGAATTACATGCAAGACGTGTGTCCCATGGACTGCACCGACGTTAGGACCACATCCTTCTAATTCCCCAGACACCTGCTCTTGTCTCATCCCTTTCTCAGTCAACAGCTCTCTCTTCTGAGCACAGCAGCACATGGTGACATCCACAGCTCGTCTATAAACCTCTGAGCTCCTGGTTTCAACAGAGCTGAGTCAGCACACCAGAACTGACCTCCTTTCACGTGCTTCTGCTTTTCCAGTTTTATTTCGTTTGCTTCACTCCTGCAATGGAGACAGGCGGGAGGAACTGCTAAGTGGGCCAGACAGAAAGGGGGAGGGGCATAAGCACAGGTGCAGTCAACAAACAGAAAGGAAGCCTGGGTCTCCTTCAGGGGTTGCGGGGGAAGCAGGGAGCGTCAGCCCATCCATTGCTCACCTCTCTTTTACCCTCCTCTCCACTCCAGCTGCCTTCCCATCTCTGACAATAATCCCAAATAACTCAGCCTTAGGCAGTGTTACCAACCAGAACCGCCTAGCTAGCTAGACAAAGAGCAAAGTGTAATTATGCATTTTAAATTAGAGGTCTTAGGCATGGTATCCCATGCCTGTAATCTCATCACTCTGGGAGGCTGAGGCAGGAGGATTGCAACTTTGAACCCAGTCTGGGCCCTTCAGCAAGACCCTGTCTCAAAAAAAAAAGTACAAAGGACTGGGGATGTTTCTCAGTATGATGGCCCTTGGGGTCAATCTCCAGAGCTGCAAAACATAAATTAACTATTAGAGATCCAGACTTATTTTAGCAGTTAGTAGTTGTAGGGTGGTGACCAAATGGTAAAGTTAAAATTAGCTCATGCTAAAGTTCATTTCTTACCCAATAACAAGCACCAAAGTTTGAGTAACATGAGGATTGGCTTAGTCAATTTTAAAAATGTTCCTGGACTCATGACTCAAGAGAAAAATGCTATTGTTACTAAAATACACAATACACACAGTTTACACAATGCTAACAATTTTTGGTTAATAAGTTAATTTAAATATGGTTTAATTTATAAGTTACTCAAAAGAATTGTCTGATTATGATAGTTATTTAAGCAAAAGTGGCACAGTTTAATACAGGGTTTTACTTTTCTTTCCTTCAAAATATAAATATTTATTTTGGGGAGTTTATTTGTCCATGTTTGCAGTACATTAAGTTTATGTTCCTTGTGTGGGGTACATACACACAACACATTTTTATTCTTTTATTCATCCCCTTTCATTTTCCTCCATCCTCCCTCCCTCCATCTTTTTTTAAGTTTTGTATTTTTTATTCTTTAAGCTTCCAAACATTTTTATTAGTCCATGTGTTCAGTACATGTTTCCATTCCTTGTGTGGAGTTGGTACATGTACACAACACATCGCAATTCCTTTGTTTCATCCCTTATCCTTTCCTTTCCACCTCCTCCATCTCTTGATCCCCTTCCCCTCTGAGATCTATCTCCCAACTTCCTATTATCTATCTTTTATTTTGCTCTCTATATAATTTGGATTTCTCATGTAAGAGAAACAATGTGATATTTAAGCTCATGTGTCTGATTTATTTTACTTAGCATTATGGACTCAAGGTGAGTCCTTTTTCCTGTAAGTGTACTCAGGTTTATCTTTCTTTATAGCACAGTAGTACTCTGTTGTGTGTAAATACCACATTTTTAATCCATTCTGATAGAGAGACAGGCTGCTTCCAAGATTTAGCTTTTATGAGTTGTGCTGCTATAAGCATGGGTGTGCTTGTACTTTGTATTAGTACAGGAGACAATATTTATCACACACCTACTGCAAGGACTGGTTTATGAGGGGTGCTCAGTAAATGCTTGCTTTGTTCCTTTTGTGAAACAGAGAAAATTTTAGTCAGTCACTATTTGTATTCTTATATACTTTGCTTTTCTTATCCACTTTATATTTCTAAAACCGTCCGTGTTGCTCTGTTTCCTCGACCCTGTCATTGCTTTCTGTCAACTCCTGATGCCTTGCTACTCAAACTGTGGTCCTTGGACCAGCAACGGTGTCACTTCTCGGGTCCCCGCCCCACCTCCTGAATCAGAAGCAGTGCTCAAAGCCACTTGTGTACACCACGAGGTTGGAGAAGCGCTAAACTGCTGGATCAGATTTGGGCTCCTTTTCATGGAATAAGATCTTGTTCCTGACTCTTTTACTTCAGCTCTTGCCACTTCTCTTCTTGAGATTTGAACTGAATATTTCCAGACACACCAAGCTGTTTCCTATCTCTAAGCTTCTCCTGTGCTATTTATTCCCTTTGCTTGGAATCCATTCCTCCTGTCTTGTCTTGCTAATGCCTAGTCTTTAAGACCTGCATGTATACATGCACTTGTTCATTTATCCCTTTATTCCCTCCTTCTCGTTATGTATTTATTGGATACCTAATACATGCTAAGCACTGTTCTTAGATACCTTCTCTAGGAAAACCCCCACCACATAACTCTATCATTGGTTTATTAGGCTGTATTGATATTGCTGTCAACAGTGGCTCTGTGGGCAGGGAGCCTGCCACAATTCTCTTTATCTGCCCTGCACTATCATACTTCTGGTCTAAGATAAAGATGCTAAGGGGGCCGGTGAGATAGCTCAGTGGCGTAAGCGCCTGCCTGGCAAGCGCAAGGTCCTGAGTTCGACTGCCGGTACTCACATTAAAAAAAAAATTCTAAGGTAGTGTCTTGCTGGATTGAACTGTTTCACTTAGTGGAACCAGTGACAGGACCTGGACCCCAGCAGGTGATCTCTGAAGTCGTTCTTGAGCCAAAGTGTCCACAGACCACACCCAGACACTCAGCCACCATATGGCCCATGGGCTGCCCTCTCTAATTCACTCAAGGGTCACGCATTGGCCAGTGGCAGTAGTGACGTAATTCCGTGGTCATGTACACAGCGAACAGATTTGGGAGCCACGAGTGTCACAGCAGGAAGGGACCCAACAGAGAACTGAGACGATGGTCATTACCGGAGGCACAGCAGGGCTTGTGGGTGTGGTCTCTTCGCCGAACTTCCCCAAGATGCGACTGTTAGCCCTAAGCTGAGCTGCTGAGCATTGCTGTGCCCGGCCACTTGGGTCATATGCTCAGGTTCCTTTGCTTGCTGCTGACCATATCAGAGGAGGTCATTTATTTTGGTTGGTAAAAAGGAATAAAGAGTTCATTCAAAGCTAGCTCTGAGGAGACGAGGGGCCCCAGGTGCAATCACCATCGCACTGTGTACAGGTGGGTCAGGGTCTTTTACAGTAGGGAGCAGAAGGGAGGGGAAACAGATAATGCACATCTCTACACTAGCTTATTGCTCCCAGCTCATTCTCCCCTTTCCTGTGGACAGGAAACTGGGCTGCAGCCTCCTGGGGCAGGCATCTGCATGTTCTGTTACTGATTTGGGGCTGAGGAGAGAAGGGGTGTTGGTTATTGCTTAGCAGGAAAAAATTTGGAGCAGTTGGTTAGCTCTAAAAGAAAAAAGTCTAACTTTTAAAGTTCCATTTTGCCCTGCTGGTTACACTGCATGAATTACTGACCAGAGCTGAGTTCCCCACTGGTTCTCCTGTCCCTTGGAGAGGCACAGTATGGGCAGTTCCGATGGTGGTGACCAGGGAGCGGACATTTGATGGTGCAGAGGGGTGATCACAGCAAGGATTTTGCTGTGATGAGCAAGAACAATGTCAGGACATTACATAAATGATTAGGAGTAATGTAAATGATTAGGAATAAATGAAATAAATTGGATAAGTAAGTCAATGAGAGGTGGGAGAACATTGAAAACCTAGACCATGGGGCCAGTTTGCCTAAGTCCAGATCCAGCCCTGTCCATTGGGAGTTACGTGATCTTGAATAAATTGGATTCTCCATGCTGCAGTTTCCATTTACAAAGAGGGAATAACAACAGTACCTAACCTTATGAAGGTTAAACATCTTATTATTCATCACGTTTTGGAATACGGCCTGACCAGTCAAAAGCACTATATTGTTTAACATATAGGAAATGTACAGTTGCTTGGAAATAAAATTCAATGCCTCATTCTCTTTCAATTATGCCAGTAGCCTTCAAGCTAGTATTTCTGGTACTTCTCAGTGTTTTCCTGGGTGTATAATAGGAGGGTGTACATCTTTAAGCTGTTGAGCAAAGGCTTAAAAAAATGAGCAAGGGGGACACAGCTGCTTTGCTTTTGAAAGGATTTTCCAAGCTCACATAGTTAAATTTAATGGCTGGGTGTTTTAAACCCTGGAGAACAATGTAATTTCTGTCATTACTGCTACAAAGGATGACTCTTTGGTGAGCATTTCATTTGGGCTGCCTAAAAGCCTAACTTGAACAAAGGAAGCAAAAACAAACATAAATATAGTAATGGAAAAACTCTAATTAGGCTTTGGGGGAAGATTGTCCAGCCCTGTCATGTCTTCACAGGACTGAATAAAAATAAGTTTGATGCCTACAAAGTTATTTTTCTCAGCAAATATTTTAATTTTTAAAGTAATATTTTGTGGAGGATTGCTTATGATTCTAGGAAGTGGGACAGTGGTTAGAAAAGAGGGAGGAATGGAAACCATTATTTAAATACTTGTTGTGTGCTTCATTTTCAGTGTCCCTTTTATTATTCTCCAAACTCTGTAAAGGAGATATTTCCCTGTTTCACAGGAGAACCCTGAGGCTTAAGAACATGACCACATTTGTAGTGATATAAGAGAAATCTAACTGCCAACCCATTAGATGTCAAATATACTGAGTTTGTGGTCCCATATCATCGAGGAACCAAACCAAAGCAAAGGAAGAACTTAGGAGAGTTTTATGAGAAATAAGGAGAGAATAGCTCCTGGATTCCCAGGGGGGTTCTTGAATGGGGTGGACACAGTCCCTGCAGCTGGTGCCTTAGCTCTCGCCCCTTCTTTCAGTTAACAGGGTTGCTTCTCTTCCTGTCTCAGGCGCCCACACACAACAGGGTGTTGCTATTTGGCTTCTGTTTCCAACACTCCACTAAAAGTGCTCTTGCTTGGGTCACTGATGTTCTTCCTGCTGATTTTCTTAGAGTACTTAAAATTCTTATCTTACTTGATCCTTAGCAACTTTGAGCACAAATAGCTGCTTCTTGAACGTACTTTTCCTTGCATTTTGTGATATTGGACCCTCCTCGTTTGTCCCTGATGCTTTAGCCACCGCAGCTCAGCCTCCTTTGAAAACTCCTGTCCCTCTCTTAAGCTTTTATTCCCCACACCCAGTGTCACACCCCTACCCTTGGTTTCTGCCATCACCTGAATGCTTATAACCCCCAAGTTCTTTGTCAGTCCCAGCTCTCTTCTGAATACCCCATTTCTAACTGTTTAGTGGATATTCTCAATGTGGCTAAGATAAGACTCATTATTTTCCCCTAAACTGTTCCTCCTCTACTCCCAGTGACAACATGAAATGGCACAGACACTTTCAGTCCTTTCTCATCACTCTCCAAATGAAACTGAGGCTTGTGTAGTTTTCTAGAGGCTTCAGGTCCTGTGGGAAGACATCAGGCTCATACCCCAGCCACTTTATGACACTGCGCTGTGGCCATTTTGACTAATGACGGCGCTCCCATCACCTCATTTTCTCACCCACTTCAAGGCCCTACACAGGCTGATCCTCCAGAGCACTCTACCTGACCCCACCCCTGTCCCGGCGCTGACTCCTACTCATCCCTATGTTTTGCCTTCACCATTGCTTCTTCCAGGATCTGATTAGAAGCCTCTCTCTTAGGCACACTAATTCCCCTCCCCCATAAACTATTCACTATATTAGACGAAATAACCAAGTTAGGATACTTTACCAGCAGTTACGCACCAAGTGTTTCCTGGTGTTCTTTTTTTATCTCCCTTTGCCCCATCTTCCCCCGCTGGGGTAGTTGGGTCTCCCCTTGCTTTTGTGGTACTTACCACATTCTACTTCAAGTGTCCTCTTATATTTGTCTGTAAACAAGACTATGAGTGTCTTAGTCCATTTCTGTTGTGGTTACAGAATATGATAGACTGGGTAATTTAGGAAGAAAAGAAGTTTATTTGGTTCATGGCCCTGGAGCCTGAAGTCCAAGGGCATGGTGCTGGCATTTGCTTGGCATCTGGTGAGAACCTTCTTGTTGCACCATAATGTCCTAGGTGGCATCACCGAGTGAGAGGACAGAGGAATACACAAGATAGAGTCTGCTTATGACAAAGTCACTTCTGTGAGAATTAACCCACCCTGTGAGTAAGACACTAACCTGAGGACATTTCCCTGGACAGGCCGGTGATGGGCCCCATAACATCGAGGAACCAAACCAAACCAAAGGAAGAACTTAAGAGAGTTTTACGAGAAATAAGGAGAGAAGAATAGCTCCTGGATTCCCAGGAGGGTTCTCGAATGGGGTGGACACAGTGTGCAAACACACATTCACCCCTAGCAAAGCAGGGGCTGGTGAGGGGCCAGAAGTGAGGGGCTCTCACTTAGCGGAGGTTGGAGTGGAAGCCCTCGTATCAGCTGGTAGTGCTGGTATTCTGGAGTTGTCAAGTCCCAGCTCAGAGCTTTATGTAATGTGTGTGTGTGTGTGTGTGTGTGTGTGTGTGTGTGTGTGTGTGTGTTAGTCAGCTTTCTGTCCCTATAATGAATGCCTTAGGTAATCAGCTCATAAAAAGAAAAGGTTTATTTTCACTCATGGCTTCAGATGTTTCAGTTTATGATCAGTTGGCCCCCATCGCATTTAGGCCTGTGACGAGCAGCACATCATGGCTGGAGCACGTGGTGGAGTTAAACTGCTCACCTCGTGACAGGGAAGTGGAAGAAAGGAGGAGGAGTTGAGGTCCACAATCCTCTTTGAGGTCACGCCTAAAGACCTCCCACTGGGCCCCACCTGTTGAAGGTTCTACAACATCCCTGTAGCCCAACTGTGGGGACCAAGCCTTTAACACATGGGACTTGGAGAACAAGGCCTTTAAGATCCAAACTATAGTGAAGTGCACTTGCTTCATCAACTTGTTGTAGGATTAAATGAAATAATGACTGAAAACAGTGTTAATATCATCACCGTCACTGCCATCATCATTTCTTTACTCCTACTGTAGTTTCAATGCAGAAGATGAAGATGATATTAAGGAGAGGGAGTGTTATGTTTCTATCTAGATGTCCCCCTAAAGCCTCATAGAATCACAGGCAGGTCCTTTGGAAGGTGATTGGATTACAGGGGTTTATAGCTGGCTTGCTCTTAGGAAGTGGGGCCTGGTCAGAAGAGGGAATTCCGTGGGCATGACCTGGAAGGTTATATCTCCCTTCTTGGCTCCTCCTTTGACTCTCTGCTTCCTGTCCACCTTGCTGTGAGCAGCATTTTTCCACCATGCCCCTCTACCATGCCATCCTGCCTTGAGCTAGCCGACTATGGAGTGAGCCGTGAGGCACAGTAAAACTCTCCTTCCTTAAGTTGTGGGTGTCAGGTACTTGTCCCAGCAACAAGAAAGTGGCTAATATAGGGAAGGATAGCAAAAACACCAGTTCAGAGTCTACTGGGATACTCCAGATAAAAGACGGCAAGAGCCTAAGGAAATAGCAGGAGAAATGTTGAGGAAGAGGCTGATATGAGAAAAAAAAATAAACTTTGCTTAATGAGTGTAAACAAAGCAGAGAAGAGGATGGTTTTTCACATTCCTGGTTTAGATGTCTAGGGAAAATAGTATATAAAAATGAAGAGAAAATAAATGTTTTTAAAATTTTTGTTTGCTGTGATCTTAACAATAACAATAGCTAACATTTTATGTGGATCTCACCATATGCCATGCACTGGTCTCAGTGCTTCACATATAATAACACATTTCCTGCACCTAGTAACCAACGGGAATAGGAAATATTATACTATTCCAGTTCCCCAGGTGAAGAAATCAAAACTCTGAAAGTTTAAGTAATTTGCCTAACATTTCACAGCCAGGAGAGCGCACAGTAGTGTTTTGAGCACAGGGAGTCTATGGCCAGAAACCCTGCCCTTTCCATCTATACCGCTCTGGCTCCCACGTGCACCCCAGGAGATCTCCATTCTATCCATGGGGTGCAGCAGGTAATGTGGCCCCAGATTTATCCATGGCCATATGCTGTCAATGGGTGGACTGGAATAAAATCATGGAAGTAGGTGGAGACATAGTCTAAGAAAATTAAGGAACTAAGAAGGAGCAACACCAAAGAATGGGCAGGGGATATGGAGCCGTGAGCTTATTATTACTGTTACTATTACTGTTATTTGCATGGAAAGGGATTGAACCGAGGGCCTTTTGCATGCTAGGCAAGTGCTTTACCACTGAGCCACATCTCCAGCCTGAGATCATAGTTGTTGTTACGACAAACAAGTTGCAGAAGTCTTATTTCCATTAAATGATTGTATTGGTTATTACTCAACTTCTCTAAATTGATTTCATTAGTTCCATAGCAGAGACAAACTCAAACTACAAATGATTAATATATCACAAATTCCTGGTTGTCTTTTATGCTTTACTCTTGGAGTTTGTGGATCGTGGTTTATAAACAGATACAGTACCCACTTCCTCTAACAACCCATAAAATAATGTAGTCCTAGAGCTTTAATGGTTAGGAAGTGGATCTAGGATCTAATTCCTTTCTTTTCTTTCTCTCTTTTTTTTTTTTCTTTGTTGTTAAAGGAATGAATGAACCTAGTCTAGCAGATTGTTTCCAAACAGGGTGCCACAAAGAACACTTGAAAAAGGTTTGAGCTCTGGACTGGTGAATTGCCTGAAAGCCTATTTTAGCATATGATCACTTTGCTCTCAACCAGCCTACAGGAGAGGACCAGAAATCAGCCTCCTGCCACCTGTGGGGCAGGTCCCAAGCTGTTCCATTACCTGCTGCTGATGAAGACTCTCAACTGAATATCTGCCCCATTCCTGCAAAGCCTCCTTCCCCACATGTGCCTTCCACCTCCAGGCCTCCATGCCCATGGGGTAATGGGCTTTCCTCTGATCTGTGTCCCTTCTCCAGACCAGAACATTGTTCCCCTTTGCTAAATTAGTCCCCATATCTCCATCCACTTTGCATTTTCAAAATATTAAAACTCTCATCTCTTGATCTCACTGGTCTTATTTTTTGTTTTGTTGGTTATGAATTAGTAATTTTTTCCCATCATTGTGGTAAGGAATGAAGATAATGACCTTCAGTGTGTCTTTATCTTTTTTTTTTTTTCCTCCATCCCTTACAAGCAAATTTTGCTTCCAGGTTTTGGGTGCTCATTGGTGAGGTTAGAAATGATCACAAGTTCCATGGAGTCTTTGATGTCCATTGCCATATAGAGCTGCCTATACAGCTGGCTGGCTAGGATGTAACTTTCTAAAGAACACTGAACCCGCCTGATTCAGGCTGGTCTGACAGTTCTGGAGGGAAGAAAAGTATTGGACTGACAAACCTGGGGAATCCTGACAACATAGGAGGGTTTCACATCACATCCCAGAGGACCCAGCCTAATTTTTTAACTAGGAGGGGGGTGAGGACAGACATCATTAAGGTAGAATTAATAAAAAACAGAGATTTAATAAAAATGCAATGAGACATTCTAGGGAGATAAAAATAAGAGACCATAAAAAGAATTCTGGAAAAATTTTAAAACCCACACAATTTTAAATTTGAAAGTTCAGAGATGACCTCAACAAGAGAGAAGTTCCTGATTAAAATAAAACTGCTTATCTGAAAGGCCAAGTGGAGGGAACAGCCAAAAATGTAGCCACAAATACAGAGAAGAAAGGTAGATCTGAAAAGACATGGGAGACACAGATGAAGAAAAGACACAGAAGACACAGATGACATGAAATTCGAAAAAACAAAAGTAGAACATATAGAAGACAAGTCCTGATCAAATAATAACAAAGTTTTCTTGTTGTCAGATTGAAAGAGCTCAACTAACACCAGGCAGTTTTGATGACAAAGACATAGAAATCAGACTTATCCAAGTTAATCTTCTAAAAACCAAGAATAAAGAGGAAGTTTCGTAAACCTCCTCATAAAAAGAAACAACTGATACATAAAGAGGAGAATGAGACAAACAGCAGAACTCTTACAACACTGGAAGCTACAAAACAGAAAAGTTCACTTATAAAAGTTTGAGAGAAAAGGAGTCATAATGTCATTTAAATGTGAGGGATAAAAATCATTATAAAACAAACCACAACTCATCGTTTTTAGGGACACATTTTTATTTATATTACTGGAGAAATTATCCCAACCACATAAAATCTAAGGATAATCTAGATCTTAGGATAGGAGGAGAGGAAGAACACAAACAGCAGTGAGCAGTGTTCTTGTAAAACGTATAATTAAGTCTGAAGATGATAATAATGTGCCTGTGGACTGTAGCAGGAGTTAAGCTCTGACTCCCCAACAGAAGAGTCAAACCGAATGTCCGTGTATGAAATAATAGACATACCCCCAGGCAGTAAGCACTGGCTAATATTTACTGAACGCTTAGGATAAGATTTCAATTTTAAATAAGTCTCAACACAATTGGTGTGAGGCAGTAGAAACCACTTACCAGGGTTGGAGCTGGTGATGTAGAGAACAGATTAATAAGAATTTTCATAGAGCATTAATATTTGAATTTATTACTACATAGCTGTGACTCTGTGACTTAAAAAACAGGAAGACAACTACTAGTTGAGAAAGAGAGCTAAAGAGATACACAAGAAGAAATTTTCTAATTTTCAGAGGCAAGGTAGAAACTTTTTAAAAAACCAAGCATTTCCAATACAGCAAATTAGGAAAGAGTATCTAAGAAGAAACAACAAAATAGATTATGAACATAAATCAACTGGAAAAATAAAGCAAAATATATTAAATCTCAATAAAATAAAAGGATGTTTTATCAAAAGACTAGCAGCTTCAGAATAATGTACTTATAAACCCTAGCTATATCTTGTTTAAAAACAGATCCAAATAAAATAAAATAAAGAAAGGTGGAAAATAATAGAATGTACAAAGATATAGAAAAATGAAAAGAAAGCAGCTATATTGATGTATCATCATATAAAGAAAAATAGGAAAATAATAAAAGGTACAATCTACAAGAGAGCTAATATTAATAAAATACTGTATCTCTAAATAGCAGTGAAATATATAAGGCAAAACAAACAAAAACTAAAAATACAAAAAAAACTTTATAAAATCCAAGTAGAAACTGTAATACCCATTTTTCAAAAAAAAAAAAATCACTGAGGCTGGGCATGGTGGCACATGCCTGTAATCCTAGCACTTGAGAGGCTGAGGCAGGAGGATCACTGTGAGTTCAAGGCCAGCCTGGATGGGCTATATATTGAGTTCAAAGCCAGTCTGAGTAAGACCCTGTCTCAAAAAATAAAAACAAAAACAAAAACCAGACATAGTAAGACCCTGTCTCAAAAAACAAAAACAAAAACAAACAAAAAAAAAGAATAAGAGTATAGATGTTTCAAATAATACAATCAATGGACTCGTTCTAAAAGTAGGTATGTAGGTAATTCTCTGCACCATAGACAAAATTACACATTGTTTACTACAATCATCAGATAGCTGTGGAAATAAATCATTTACTTTCCTACCCAAAAATACAACTTAAGAAATTCCAAAAGAACCTTTTTATTGGCTGTATTTTCTGACTATAAAGCAATAAACTAGAAATCATTCACAGGTAAAAATATTAATTACTTGTAGGTTAATTATCAGACTGCTAAATTGGTCAAACTTGAGTAGCACTCCAGGCACTTGGAAAATGCAAATACAGATCCTCTCTCTAGAGAAATGAACCATTAATTGAGGCTTTATGGAATATTCATACACAGAATCACAACAAAAATGAGTTCACAACAAAAATTCTCAAAGCACAGATCATCGTCTGATCATGCTGACCTGCGGACCACTCTTGCTCGCAGGCCTCTATCTGATTCTGTTATCAAAACAGGTGAATCATTGCAACTGGTCTGGCTCCGCTCTCTACTCTGGTAAGATGTTTGTGTGCAAGTCCTGTGCGGTATTAGGCTGAAGCATCAAAGAGTATAGTTCTCTACTATAGAAGGGGCAGGGTTTTCCCCATGACTGGGTTGACTGGCTGACTTCAATTCAATAATCACAAAAAATATTCTACAGACAAATATGACAGTAGCAGATGTTTTGTCCCTGCTATGATGTGCTGGTATTTGGAGACCTGTGGGTCAGATTGGGGTTAGATTAGGTCATGAGGGTAGGGGACCTGTTATGGTTTGTGTCTGGATGTCCCCCCAAAGGCTCATACGGTCATGGGGGGCAGGCTTTTCAGAGGTGGCTGAATCTAGAGTTCATGACTGGTTCATTGTCTAGTGCTGGGATTGGGGGTGTGAGTACTATATACTGCATACAATGCAATGTGCATGCGTACAATATAAGGGAGAGAAAGAAGCTCGCTTCCCCCACATTCTCTCTTGTTGCTTTTGCTGTCTTCCACAGCCATGAACTGTTGCCCATCTGCCACGTGCCACCCTGCCTTGGAGCCAGCCAATTATGGACTGAAACCTCCACAAACTGTGAGCTAAATAAACCTTTCCTTCCTTAACTTTGGGTGTTGGGTATTTTGTCCCTGCAACAAGAAAAATAACTAAGACAGGTCCCTGTGATGGGATTAGTGGCCCACTTCTTCCATTGGTGAGTCCAGGAACTACCTATGAGAAATAGGAAGAATATTTTGTCTTGAATTTCCCACTGGAATAGTTCAAAGAAAACAATTTAAACAATAAAATAATTGATTTGCTCTGCTTCTGCATTTATCCTATGAAGTTTTCCTTCAGGCCCCTGAACCACTTCCAGTTTGTAGCAGCCTGATTGATGAATCACAATGTGCCCAAGTAAACTCTTAAAAAATTTAGGGCCGGTGAGATGGCTCAGCGGCTTAAGCGCCTGCCCGGCAAGCGTGAGGGCCCGAGTTTGACTCCCGGAACCCACATACGAAAAAGGGGCCGGTGATATCGCTCAGCGGCACGGGCGCCTGCTGGCGCTCAAGGTCCTGAGGTCGACCCCCCGGTACCCACAAAAAAAAAAAAAATTTAACATGCCGAAGGTTATATTTTAACAGTCCTAAGCTAATTCCTGAAAGAGTCAGAAAGATTGGTTCCCAGAGGAGAGTCTTAATTTGGGGGAAGTTTCAGTTTTAAAAAGATTCAAGATTATTTATTCAATCAGATTGCATTTGATTAATCATACTACAGTATGCAAAGCTTTCTGTGAACTGTCACACTTAATTCTCACACCACATTGGATATAATAATCCCAACGTCACAAGAGAAAATTGAGGCTCAAAGAAGTTGAGTGATTTCCCCAAGCTCACTTAGCTGGTCCATGAAAAAAATCTAATCATCAATCCAAAGCCTTTGATGGTAAAACCCATGTTCTTTCTAGAACAACAGGAAGAAAAAGGCTCCCTCCTACATACAATTGTTTTCGCTATCAGATCTCATTATTTCCCGTGTCTTGAAACAGTGTCAGGCAACCGATAGTGACCAAGAACCACGATCCTCTTTGAATCATAAGCACCATGTCGGCTCAGTTACTGGTACTTAATAAGTAAGTGTTGGTAAGAAACAAACAGCACCAGACCAGTCAGTTGCATGCGTGATACGCTGTCGGGAAGACTGCAGACCAGGGTCACCAATCCCATGACATATACAGTATAAAAATCCAGGCAGAGAAACCTGTTCAGTGGTCAAACAATTCAACATGACTTCCAAGGAATCAGTAAAACCGAAGGAGCTCAAGTGTATTAGTCCAACCCGCAACAGAAAAATGGGATGGCCTTATTGTGAAACGCAAGCACAAGCTCAGCTAGCTGCAAGGGACCAAGATTTCAGGTGAATAGTGTATACTAAAAAAATTAAAGCTTTAATTGAAGTCATGGTTGTTACTTAAAATACCATGAAACCATTTGAAGCTCATCAAAAGTTATTTGATTTCACCAGAAAATGCATTGAAACCTAATGAAAGAGTTGGACCATGAGTGAGTGCTGTGATCAAACGAGAGAGATTTAACTTGGAAAGAAACCCAGGGAACCTAAGCGAAAATTTTAGGAACGTAAAGAAAGGTGGGTATGGCACCATTAAAATCCATCAGGCTCGTTTTCACGGACTCAGGCTGAGGAGACAGAGGAGAGAACCGTTCCCAGGCCAAGTGATCACAGTTAAATACTGAACGGAGGAGGCGGGGCAACTTGTTTTTACTGGAAAAGACTTCACCATCGTTAATGCTAAAAAATTGTTTTAAAAATGAAAATGTAATTTCCCAGACAGAGATACTAGAATTTGCTCAAGGAGTACACGGCCTGAGAGTGCTGGAGAAGGAAGAGAAAGCTGTGCAGCGCATGCGCCGTGTGAAACTTGTGTCTATCTTCCCGTGTGAGAAGAGCGAGCACGTAAGGCATGGTAACGTGCCAATCAGTGCTACGTCTTGAGACTGCTTGCCTATCTATTAAGACAGTTATGCTAGTTTTCTTTCATTTAGCGGTTACCTGACTATAGCTGTTTCCCATCTGTTCAACCTTGATCACTGATATATTTCACAGCATCTCTGTAAAAAGCTCTAACTACATTTTACAAACACAAAGTGAATCTTTTACTTTGTAACGTTTGTTATAAGTAGCGAATTTAAGAATTAGACTTATTTTCACCAGGCTATTTTGTGCTTTTGTTTCATTTCTCCAAACCTGTGCTATATTTCTTCTCTCTATTCATCTTCTTTTGGACTTCTTATTGTTTCCATCGTTCTTTTCCTCTTCTGTTTTGGAAGTTACTATATACACCGTATTCTAAAGTAAATCAGTATGTCTATGCTTATTCCCAGAACACAAGAAACTCAGGACATCATTTGCATCCTGATTATATGCTGTTGCCAAGTAGTTTAGATCTATCATGTTTTTATAAGTCTGTAAAATATTTGTTTTTATTAGTACATGTTCGCAATACACAATATTTGCATTCCTTGTGTGGAGTTGGTTCATGTACCTAACACATCTTAATTCCTTTTCTTATCCCCTTTCCCTCCCTTCCCCCCTCCATTTCTTGATCCCCTTCCCATTTGAGAAAAATCCATCTCCCTACTTCCATTTTGTATATTCTGTTTTTTGTTTATAATTTGGGTTTTTCATATAAGAGAAGCCATGCAGGGGCCGGTGAGATGGCTCAGTGGTGTAAGCGCCTGCCTGGCAAGCGCGAGGGCCGGCGTTCCACTCCCGGAACCCACATACGAAAAAAGGGGCCGGTGATATCGCTCAGCAGCACGGGCACCTGCTGGTGCGCGAGGTCCTGAGGTCAACCACCGGTACCCACAAAAGAGAGAGAAGCCATGCAATATTTAAGCTTGTGTGTCTGATTTATTTCACCTAATATTATGGCCTCAAGGTGCATCCATTTTTCTACAAATGACTCAAGTTTATCTTTCTTTATGGTAAAGTAGTACTCCATTCTGTATGAATACATTTTCTTTATGCATTCATCTGTTGATGGACATATAGGCCGCTTCCAAGATTTAGCTAGTATGAATTGTGCTGCTATAAACATGGATATGCATATATACCTGTAATATGACATCTTTAACTCTTTTGGGAAGATACCTCGAAGGGGTATGGCTGGGTCAAATGGAATTTTTAGTTTTAGTTTTTTGAGGAATCTTCATACTGATTTTCATAGTAATTATACTAGTTATATTCCTACCAACAATATAGAAGTTTTCCTTTTCCCCGTAGCCTTGCCAGGATTTGTTATTATTTGATTTTTTTTTTTTTTTTTTTTTTTGGTGGCCATTCTTTCTGGGGTAAGATGGAATCTCATGCTTCATTCATTAACATCAGATTTGACCTACCACATTTGCCATTCTTTATCTCATTGTTTCCCTCAGACTTGCCATCTTGGATCATTTTGTTTTGCCTGCAAAATATCCTTTAGAACTTTCCTTATTGAATATCCAAATGTGACATTTTGTGTTTTGGATCATTTGAAAGTGTCATTTTTCCTCTCTTATTCCTGAGAGATACTGTAGCTGGATTTTGACATCTACATCAGCGTTTTTTTTCCTTCTCAGCCCTTATCTCTTATTTTCAGGCTTTCATTGTGGCTGTTAAGAAGTCATCAGTCAAATTAACCATCACTTCTTGAGAAGCCATATGTCTGCTCTTTTGGGGGGCCTTTATTATCTTTCATGGTTCTTCAGGTTTCATTTGCTGTGTCCAGTGAGGGAGTTCTTCCTGTTTTCCTGCTCTATATTTATAGTGCAGTTAAATGGATGGTTTGAAAAACCTCTCGGCTATTCAAATTTTGTTTCTGACTAATTCTTTCTTTTTCTTCTAATGTTTACACCGGACCTATGTTTGCCTTTCCCATTATTTTCCATGATTCTTAAACTCCCGTGTTTCTTCTTTATCTATTCATGTCTTACTGTAAGTACTTTATTTAGCATTATCTTTAAATTCATTATTCTTTCTCAGGCCGTATCTTACCTTCTATTTCTAGGATGAAATTAGTTCTTCCAGAAAAGAATTGTATTTGGTTTTGCTATGCAATTTGTATCACTGCCAGTCTAGGATCTTTTTTGGACCTGACAGATTTTTTTGACAACATAGGTCATGTAAATTTGGGTTATAAACCATATGATAGTCTGTGTGTGGTCACTCTGTCTTTTCTTGCTTCTGGTGATTTCCAGCATCCTCAGCTTTCCTTCAGCTGCAGCACTCTGATGTCTGCCTCTATTGTCACTGTCACCTTCCCTAGGTCTCTCTCTCTCTCTCCCCCAATCGCTAGGCTTGGGGCCCACCTTATCCCAGAACTGACTCATCTTAACTAGATTCCATTTGTAAAGACAAATGGAATTTGTCTATTTCAAAACAAGGTCACTACTGGGACCAGGAATCAGGACTTCTGAGGACATGCCTTTTGGAGGGACACAATTCAACCTGCTACAAATGTGGAATGATCGTGCTCGCTTTGGCAGTACATATACAAAGATGGAATGATTAACAGACTCAGAATAAGATTTTTTTTCCCTTTTTATAAGGAAGGCAAATAGGTGCTAAATCTTAGTTGATATAGATGTGAAGTAAAAAATACATACATGCAGCACATTGTACATAGGACATACCAAAATAAACCCAAAACAAACCCAAATAAAATATAACTGTATTAATAATAGAGGGCTCTGAAAGAGATGCTGTTTTCCCTTTCACTGCACCCTGAATACTAAAATTTTGAGTGTAATGAGCCATCCTGATATATATATATATACATATATATATATATAACATTTAGTAAATTTTCAACTCTGCTTTATGAAAATATCAAAGTATTTGAGCATAGTTGGAATGAAAATTACTTTACATTTAGCACATATGAATGTATACACATAATATAGACATATACTGCTATGTACATATACATATATACACGTGTATATATGGGTATACATTCACACACATATGTAAACATATACATCTTTGTTGTATATAATTGGGTTCTTGTATAAACTTACAGTTCTTACAAAGAATCTGCAGAGACCTCTGAATTAGTGTACTTTGGATAAAAGTCTTTATTCTGTGTAGCCTGAATCTCTTCCTCTTGCATGGCTCGAGTTCCACCATTTCTCTTCGATGAATTCCATGACATCTTGTTTCATGCCACTCTGCAGTGGGATGAGACTTTCAAAGTGTTATGACTAGAAGTTCAACATTATAATTAGAGACCAACGTTTCAGATTCCACAAATGTGTGAAATCATGCAATATTTGTCTTTCTGTGCCTGGCTTCTTTCACTTAATATAACAATATAAATAACATCCTCCAGCTTCATCCATGTTGTTGCAAATGACAGATTTCCTTATTTTTTTTTTTAAGGCTGAATACTGTTCCCTTTTGTATATATACCGCATTTTCTTTGCCCGTTCTTGCATTAATGGGCATTTGGGTTGATTCCATATCTTGAGTATTGTAAATATTCCTTCCATGAGCACAGGAGTGCAGATATCTGTTCAGTATGCTGGTTTCATTTCCTTTTAGATGTACACCAAGTCATGGAATTGATGGATCATACAGAAGTTCTATTCTTAATTTTTTGAGTAACCTCCTCACTATTTTCTATAGTTGTTGCTCTAAGTTACATTCCCACCAACAAACAGTGAGCAAGTATTACCTTTTCTCCACATCCTCACCGACAGTTGTTATCTTTTGTCTTTTTAATGATAGCAGTTCTTTTTTTTTTTTTTTTTTTGTGGGTACCAGGGGTCAACCTCAGGATCTTGCGCGCCAGCAGGCACCCGTGCCGCTGAGCGATGTCACCGGCCCTTTTCTCGTATGTGGGTACCGGGAGTCGAACTCGGGCCCTCGCGCTTGCCAGGCAGGCACTTACGCTGCTGAGCCATCTCACTGGCCTTGATGATAGCTGTTCTAACTGAAGTAGTGTGATATCTCATTGTGGTTTTGACATGCATTTCTCTGATTAGTCATAGATAGTAGAAAGATATGGCTAAGGTGATTAGAGGGAAGAAAGGAATGGGAACATGTTGGTCAAAGGATACACCACAACAGTTAGTTAGGAGAAATAAACTTCAAGAGGTCTATTGTATAGCAATGTGACCATGAGTGGTGATATATTGTATTCTGGAAAACTCTAAGGAGAGTGGATGTTAAATGCTCTCACCATAAAAATGATAATGTAGGGCCGGTGAGATGGCTCAGCGGCGTAAGTGCCTGCCTTGCAAGCGCGAGGGCCCGAGTTCGACTCCCGGAACCCACATACGAAAAAGGGGCCAGTGATATCGCTCAGTGGCACGGGTGCCTGTTGGCGCGCGAGGTCCTGAGGTCGTCCCCCTGGTACCCACAAAAAAAAAAAAAAAAAAAAAAAAAAAAAAAAAAAAAAAAAAAAAATGATAATGTCACGCAGTAATGCTTTCATTAACTACATAGAGTTAACCATTCTGCAATGTATATTTATTTCAGAACTTCTTATTATACATGATAAAAACATATGATGCTACCTATCAATTTTAAAAGTCAGAAACAAAACAAGAAAAGCTGTATTGTGACTATTTCTAGATAATCTTCAGTATAGCCTATGCAAAACATAGTTCCCATTCAACACAGCCATAAGGAGTTGTCATTCCCTCTACATTCTGCAAGTGCTGCTACTCCTGTGTGTGTTAGTCAAAGGGACACCTTTAGTTATTCCCTCGACCCTGCAGATTTCTCTTTAATGTGGGCGTGAAGTCTTGCTTGCATTCCTTCTGCCATCTGCACTATCTTAGATCAGCATCTCGCACTGCATTTATGGGAAGGGATGTGAATTATCTTTTGGTGATAAGAGCCTCTTCCTGCTTAGAATCTGGGCTAAAACATATGTATAGCTCACTCTGACCAATCCATGCTCAGTTTCTTCAAGGCTTCCAGGGTGTCATTGAATGCTCTCAAATAGGAAGAAGCATCTTCCATTACAGAGGTTGTTTGCTATGTGTTTGTTCACAGATATTCTTGCTACCAGATTCATCATTCTGAAGTTCCTCTACTCAAGGATTATGGTTTTACTTCCCCATACAAGAAACCCACCAGAACTGTGTTCTTATAAGAATCTCTTGATTAGTAAAGCAGCATTCAGTAAGTCCTTAAATATTAGTCAATTAGCAATACAATGTGTGGAACAGATGTAAAGAGAAGAAGCACTCTTGGGAACTTCTTTCTCAGTGCAAACAGAATTACATGCACAGCTCAGAGTACACTTATTTATAGTAGGTGGTCCGTCGTTCCTTCCCACATTCCATTCTGGGTTAATAGCATTCTGGAGGAGGTGACAAAATGTCTGATTTGACACCTCCTTGAACAAAAACGACTTCCTGGAAGACAGTTAACCTCAAAAGCTAAGCTGATCACAGTGTGGTCCATATGCCGAGGAAGTTATAGTTTCAACATTTCCTTTTAGTAAGAGTTTGCCTTGAATCTATCTATCTTTGTCTTGACCAGAGCATTCACTACTTAGGTGTGGGATGAGTGCCGATGGTCGGATGTACATTTACAATCAAGCACAGGTTTCAAAATGGCGTTGCAATAGTTAGTTTTCTCTCATGGTGTATACCAATAACTACTGAAATGTGAATATTGTATGTCATTGAGAATTAGCTGTGAATTGCTGATCATTTAACATCCTAATTAGTAATCAGACCAAAAGTGAACAGAGTCAGAAATAAACTGTAGGGTCTTATCTGCTTCGTTGTCCCGTTAACTAAATAACCACCTTGGTTTGATGTAAGAGAATATCTCACAGGAACATGGTGCATAATCAGGATAATGCAAATCAATCAGCATATTCAAGCTCCTTTCAGGCGAAAGAGGAGAAAATGATTTGGGTCAATTATAGAAAAGTGTTTGAAACTCATTCAATCACAAACAATAGCAATCACAAACAGATAGCAAACCAATTTTAGCACTTTGTTTATTAAGTCAACCAATGTTGATAGCCTTCTGTGTGCACTGTGTTATGTGACATAATATATTTATCCAATGAATATCTATCTAATACCCCATGCAAGCCAGGAACTGAGGGTACCCTGGTGAATGGAGTAGAACCAATTTTTCAACTCACGGTGGTTATGTACATGTCTCGTGATAGGAACAAAACAAGAAGTGATTAAAGAGGGGTAACAGCTATAGCAAGGGAAGGGCATGGGGTTAGGGAATATCCAGGCTTCCGGGAGGAGGGAACATGAAGCTGAGACCTGGAGGAAGAGAATGAGTCATCCAGATAAGGTGGAGGGGACAGTGCGAATTTCAGAGGCAGACTAGCAAGAAGAGAAGAAAAAGGTAGAGAGGAGAGAGCAGGCAGCTTGGGTTTGATGAACAGATGAACAGGTGTTTCATGAGCAGACAGTTTAGAGCTAGGGTGAGATTGTTTTAGGATCCTTTGATATTTGAGGTCTAACTTCGTGTTCCCATGGATGGTGACCAGAGGTTCCTGTGTAATACGAATGACACAGGAAGTGGTGCTCTGAAGGCCACTCTTAGGCAGCAAAGCAAAGCTTTTGACCTCACCCCCTCGGGTTTGAAATTAAGGACTCTTGTGTTAATCACTTTTCTTGTCACTGGGACAAAATGCCTGACATCCATAACTTAAAGGAAAGGCTTTTTTTTTGGTTTGCAGTTTCCAAAGTTCCAGTCCATGTTCAGCAGACCTAAACACAGAATGGCAAGGTGGCCAGGAAGCAGAGAGAGAAGGAGGAGCTAGGGAGGGCGATAAACACTTCCAGGTCATGCCCACAGTGACCTGTCTAACCAGGGTCCAACACCTAACAGCATCGGTTGTCTCACCCCTGTAATCCAGTCACCTTCCAAATACATGAAGCTTTTGGGAAAAAAAATCTAGATCTAAAGCACAACAGCCCTCCTGGACGGCAGGAGGCTTGTGGCCTGCAGGGGAGCCTTATCGGCAGGGTCGCTCACTGAGGACTCCAGACTCTGAGCTCTTGGATCTTATGCAGCTGGTCAGCCAGCTGCCTCTTGCTCCCTGTGTATTCCCATCTGCTTGGAGGCCTTAAGCAAAGCCTGGTGGAAACGATAGGGTAACACTCGCCTGGGACAAGGGCATAAGACTCTTGGTCTCTACGGAACCAGGATGGGAAAGGAAAATGCACCTTCTCTGAGGCCTGTGCAGTGGTAGCTGGGACAATCAGGGAGGTGGGGAAAGTCTCTGGGGGAACGAGCTGGAGAAATGCCAGGCTTAGGCTGCAAGTCCAGCTCTCGCTCTGCATTTGGAGATTCTGTGACTGGAGTCAGCGCTGGCAAGATGGGGCTTGGTGTCATCAGTGGAGAGTCTGAGGTCCTCACCACTAGGACTTTGGGAGTATGGCTTCAGTGGAGAAGTGGGATTGATAACCACACACTTTGTACTCAGAGAGCTGAATAAAGTGAGAAGATGATTTTCGTGGTGAGAACATAAAGTATAGTAGCCGGAAGCCTGGATTTTGGAATCACACAAATCTACCTTCATGCGCTGGCTCCATCACTACTTAGTCTGTGTTAAATAGGGGAAGGTGGAACATCTACTTAGTGATTTGGTTATGAGCATGTGTCCAAACTTTATGGGACTCTTGCAACAAAGGGAAAAATCTTACAGGCAAGATCCACCTTTGGTAAAGACATTTTACAAAAGTCACTGTGCAGATTATCATTGCTGACTGAGTCTCAAAAAGAAGTCATTAGAAAAGGTCGCTAAACTCCTGCCTGGTTCTTCAACCGTGGCGTAGGTGATCATTTCCCAGAACGAGTCTTAATCCCATTGGAGCTAATCAAAAAACTGCTTAGGCAGGTTATCAGGAAAATCTTAATTTCTTTTTTAAAGGAGGCTATAAATTTCATCACAAAGACAGGGTTCAGGACGACTTTCTTATATTATAATCTCCTAGAGTCGTGAAGACAAAACGAGATGTTATGTGAAAGATGTTTTAATCCAAGGTCTGTTCCATAGAAAGGGCTTGATCAATGAATGTTTGCTGTTGTCATTGTTTTAGAAAAGCTTTTACTTCCATCCACTCCTAACATTAGAAGGCCTATCAGTCAAGATATAGAAGGCCCTTCATTAAGCAGACTCTCTTTAATATAATGTCTGACAGTTTTGGGCATTCAAAAGTAAATATAAAGCCTACTTTGAGGGCATAGAAAGTTTACCATTAAAAACAAAGAGGAGCCTGGCATGGGGGCACTTGCCTGTAATCCCAGCTACTCAGGAGGCTGAGGCAGGAGGATCCCACATTTGAGGACAGCCTGGTCAATTTAGCAAGACCCTGTGTCAAAATTTAAAAGAAAGGTTTGGGGGTTTAGCTCAGTGGTAGTGTGGTGGAGGGCAGGTTTGCCTAGCATCCATGAAGCCCTGAGTTCAATCCCCAGCATTACAAAAAAAAGGAAAGAAATTTTAGGGTTGAAGACTGGAAGTTAGAAAGTGGAAAGGAAGGTGTGGGAGAAGCAAAAGGAGAAGCAGGAAGCTTGAGCTCATGGGTGTATGTGGCCCTAAGAAATTTCCTACTGGGCAATGGCGGCTTAATTCTGAGTACAATGGCATCAAAAGTTACGTGTACAATTTTTTTGCATGTCCTGGATTTTTCTTGGACAACAATTTCCTTTGTTACTATAAAACTTAAATAAAAGGCTGCCTCATGTGTCCCAAATTATAAGTACACAAGGATATAGAGTACAGTCCTGAGAAAACTGGCTGCCAGGCTTTGGAGAGGTCACACCATGGTATGATAGACACTTTCTAATGGAAATCAATGGAAAACTTGCTTAAAGAAATGTCTCTTGGAAAGTGTGTGTTGTGGGTTCCCCACACATAGCTGATCTTGGATGAACCAGATTTTTTTTTTTTTTTTTTTTGTGAGTACCAGGGGTCGACCTCAGGACCTCGCGCGCCAGCGGGCACCCGTGCCGCTGAGCGATATCACCAGCCCTTTTTTCGTATATGGGTTCCAGGAGTCGAACTCAGGCCCCCACGCTTGCCAGGCAGGTGCTTATGCCTCTGAGCCATCTCACCGGCCCCCTGAACCAGATGTTGTAAGACTCAGTATGGGAGAGGCATATTCGTTTGCTTGTTTGAATAAAAGGATTCACTTAAAAATAAAATGAAGCAATGAAGAAATGATTAATATTGTAAAATGTCCCTGACTTTTCAACATTCCCAAATCTATTTCCTGGGTATCCTTTCAAGTGTTTTCTCCACCTATGTAGACCATTCCTATTATACATAATTCATGTATATTTGATATACAAATAAATATTAAATATTATTTACATATTTTTATGATATATTTTTGGATATTTTTCTGTGGCCACAAATGCAGCGTGGAATCAGCATTTGATCTTGAAATTTTTTTTCCTTCTTTTTATTGGTCAACAACTTTTTGTATTTGTTTTTCTTGATGGATCTCAAAAATAAGAGTAAAGTGGTAAAATTAAAGTAAGTGAAATTAGAGTGGTAAACAATCAAACTGAAAACAAAGGAAACAAAACATCAACTGAGTATTCCTAAGAGAAGCCATTAGTCTCTCTGGAGAGGACCAGAAGTCAGGACTTCAAGGCTGAGTTGTCACTTACTGGGTAGCAAAGAAGCAGCTAGGGAAGAGAACTTTCTAGAAAGGAGAGACAATGGGAAGAAGGGTTGAAAAGCACATGAATGTAGCTCATAATATGCAATTTAAAATTATGGAGTTCTACAATCTGCATCGTACTGAATGGGATCCATAGAGTTAGTTCACCCTGGAGTAATCCATAACATTTCCTAACATTTCCTAGGTAACTTAATAGCATCCTCATACAACAAAAGTTTGCTTAAGATTTTGCTTAACATAGTTAAGTTTTCTCCGCTTGTTCCCAAACTCTTATCCTCAGCCTGTATAATAAAAGGAACACGAGTAGAAAATGGACCTGGAAAATGTTACTGCAGATGTTTTATTCTTTGCCAGTGTCTCTGGAACAAATCTTCTATTAAGGGAGGTGCAGAGGAGGCTATAGGTTGAAGTAAGTTACAATGCCCTTCTTTTATTCCACAACAATGCAGGGCTGTCAGTGACCCAGCCACTTTTCTTGGGGAATTTTGCCCTAGGCTGAAAGCCACTGAAGTTCTCTAGTAGGCAAACTCCTTTTTGAACTCTTCTGTTCTTCAAAACATGCCCTTGCCTATCCCACTGATAAGTAAAATGACTTCTGAATCATGGTTAATTTGTCTGTCTTTTCATGTTATTTAGTTTTTTTTCTACAATTAGACATTTAAGGATACTTATTATAAAGTAAATTTCAATTTCATGAAATCATTCATGGTTAACTATTTTTAACCTAAAAATGGCAATTTCATATTGCTCAACCCAACATATTTAACTGTGTTTCATGTTTTTAAAACTAGGTCTGGGCCGGTGAGATGGCTCAGCGGCGTAAGCGCCTGCCTTGCAAGCGCGAGGGCCCGAGTTTGACTCCCGGAACCCACATACGAAAAAGGGGCCGGTGATATCGCTCAGCGGCACGGGTGCCTGTTGGCGCGCGAGGTCCTGAGGTTGACCCCCCGGTACCCACAAAAAAAAAAAAAAAAACTAGGTCTATTAACACATTGTTTCTTATTAATTTTCTCACCTTTAACTTTATAGTTAATCAAAATGAATTTTTATGAACTTCAAAACATCTTCCAAGTCCATTCTAAGACTTTCTTCCAATTTGACTGTTATCATTTTAGCCCTGGTCCCCTTATTTTTGATATAGACTGTTTGATGTGTCTTTCTACCTGGCTTTCAGTTTCCTAAGAAATGTGTCAGTTTTTCTTGTGGTTTTACCTTCCCAAGGGTTCACTATTCTTGATGACCCACAACTGAAGACCAGGTATCGGAAGTTCCCATGAGACAATCCCAGCCTCCTTTTCTCCCTTCTGTTCCCAGGCCATTTCTTCCATTTTGAAGTAATTCTAAGCTCATTTTTGTTTACTAACTTCCATTTTGTTGCTGAGCTTGCTCTACCTGGCCTTATAGTGGCTTCTGTGATGATCTTTTCTCTCTATCAGACTCCAAGCTCTTTCAGGGCGGAGTCTTCCTCAGACTTGGGAAAGCCAGTGGCATCTAGCTTGGTGGTCACCACATGTAGCCAGGCAGGTTTTGGACCACACAATTCTTGAGTGACCATTCTTAGGTACTAAGTCCTGTGTGCCCCCTGCCCCAAGTCACGGAATGAGGTGGCCATGTTTGGTACAGTGGCATACACCCAGCAATACTCACAGAACTCAGTGGAAATTGACTTTAGATCCAGGATGAAAAGTGCTTCTGAAGCTCTTAAGTTTCCCACCTTCTAATTCAGAGTTCCACTCTGATCTCTAATGGGAACATGCATCATGGGGAGCAGATACTGCCTACAGTAACTTCCATCGTGTTCAGGAAGCACCTGTGTCCATGGCAAAGGTGGCTGATAGTCCCAGATTTGAGAATGGTAATAGGCCCTTGGCTATTCACAAGGAAGGGCCTCTCCCGTGCTGTACCCTATGCCTGTGATTTGTTCTGCAGATAGTTGTGTGTGTGTGTGTGTGTGTGCACTGAGGATTGAACCCAGGGCCTTTGCACTGAGCTATATCCCCAACTCTTTTATTTTTTATTTTGAGATAGGAATTTGCTAAATTGCCCAGTCTGGATATGAATTTGTGATCTTCCGCATGCAGCCTCCTGAACCACTGGGATGCCACTGCACCTGACCTATTTTTCAGATATTCTGCACCATTTAGTGACTCACAGGACTGTGCACAATGAGAATGAGATACTAAGAATTTCAGCAGAAATGGATTTACTGGCTTATTCTGATGATGGATAAGACAAATAGTAGCTACTTGGTTCTGTTCCCTCCAAATAAAGAATAAATGCTGCAAAATGATCCCCTGGACTGTTCTACCTGGAACTTGTGTGTGTGTGTACAACTTTTGTAGTTTATTGTTATTGAATGTCTGTTTCCCCTTTTTTGTGATGCTTCATGGATAACTGGGAAACAAAACCTGGCCAACAGCTATTGGCTTTCATTGCACAGCCAGCCCCACAGGGTGCTCTAGGACATATTGTCCAGAAAATGACTGAGTTTTAGTGTGGGAGAGATTAAAAAATAATGGTGCCTGGTTGGTTTTTGGAGCTGCTGCTTATGTGGGAAGAGGAGTCTTGAACAAGGCAATAGCCTAGATTTACTGTGCAAACAAGAAAAGGAGCTGCCATTGATCAAACGAGGCAACACAAAAGACCGTGTTTTGCACTATGAGGCATCAAACCAGGAGAACTGTGCATAATGAGCTGCCCAAGGATTTGCTAAAGAGGGAAGCACTGGGGGAATAAGTCGAATAAGAATGGATTTAGGAATGCACATTTAACTGTAAAGTTTCCTGTGGGAAAAATAAGCAAATATTTAAGACATTAGAAAGAAAATGCCATGGGGAATTTCAACCCTTCTTCAATGTAGTATGTCTTGGCGTAAGTACAAGAAGAGAGCTGGATTATGACTGCCTCAGACAGGGGCCAATGTAGCCCAAATGATCAACTCAGGCAGAAAAATCACATCCAAACTGTTTAAATGGGGGGTTGATGGGATGACTTTGTTGCTATATATCTTTTAAAAGCTGAAAAACAATTTTAGTTAATGTATCTGGATTTGGAGTGAGAATAAAGAGAAATGAGGAAGAAGGGAAGCTATGGATATAAAGATCTATTTTCTGCCTACAGTGTGGGAAAGGGCACCATGTCCATAAGAGAAGAGTAGGAGCCACGATGCATCCTCAGGGCGCTCTGAGGGCTGAGCTGTGGGGCCAGCTGAGCTGGAAGAACCCCGAGTGTGGAGTCCACAGGAAAGTCTGAACTTAATCTTGTTGACTTCAGGACTGTGTCCCATTGCTCCCATTCCACTCTGAGACTCATTGGCTCCCAGGCAAAGCGGGAGAGGTGAGAAGAGCGGCACCCATTCTGGGAAGCAGCTGTGGGAACCAAGTCTTCACTGAGCCCCTGCAGAGGTGTAGGAGCCAGGTCTTCTCAGTCCGGCTGAAACCTGAGCCCAGGGGCATCGATGGAAGTTTCTGTAGCTCGTCCCCAGCTTCACCACCACACTCATGCAGCATATCACCTGAGGTTCCGGCTGGGAGAGCCGCCCTAGAGCCTCCTTCCCCCTCTCTGAGAGGTGGGAGTTTGGTTTTGTCTCATCAGAAGCCGGAAGCTCTTCTCATTATTTCGGGTGGGAGAGGGAATGTTTTGATTTTTACACGATGTCTTCTGTCTCTGCACAATGGTTCTTAGAAGTGGTTTTGTGAATGATTCGATCTAATTGGCCAAAGCCAATTAAGTTTTCAAGAAGATTTTCCTCATAGTTTTTAGTTGGTTCAGGGCATGCTTCAAATTCAAGCCCCCTCAGCCAGGCCTCTGCTTTCTGCAGGGCTAAGCACTGCTGGGTGGGCCGGGGGAAACACAAAGAAGTATTTTCATATGCGACCACCCAAGTACTCTGGTCAGATTTCCAAAACACTGGGTCCTTCTTCTGTTTGGAAAATGCCTCATGGAGTGAAGGATGATTTTCTGGCTTACAGAAGCTATGGACTCTGATAAGATGTCTTCGGCAGTTTGGCCAGGCTATCTCTAAATGGCCAGCTTTAGCCAACTTTCATGTATATCCTTGTTTTCTTGGTGGATCCCAGTATTGTATGCACTTGGCCAAGTGCATTATGTTAAAAGGGTGCATACAACAAGTTCAAGGCGGGGACGAATTGCCATTTTAACAATAACAATGCTGACAATCTCCAACCTCAGCAAAGTTGAGTTTTTAATAAATTTTTTTTTCACTTTTCTGACTATTGTGAGGATCAACTCACAATAATTTTCTATGCAATGGTAGTGTCTTCTTATCTCATAATGCTGAATGCAAAGGTAAAGAAGGGCTTGTGTACCTACCACTGGGAAAGCCAACAAATTCAATTTCAGATCATCGGTAGATACTGTCTTAGTTACTTTTCTCTCGTTGCTGAGACAAAATACCCGACACCCAAAATTAAGGAAGGGAAGGTTTATTTAGCTCACAGTTTGTGGAGGTTTCAGTCCATAATTGGCTGGCTCCAAGGCAGGGTAGCACATGGCAGAGAGGTGGAAGTTCTTGGCAGCAGAAGACAGCAAAGAGCAACAAGAGCAATTGAAGGGAGCAAGCCTCTTTTCCTCCCTTGTATTGTATGCAGGCTACTCACCCTCAGGTGGGTGTAGCACTTCCACCATCGCTGCACCCTCCTTTTGCACAGGCTCAGGATATTTACAAAGTGAGGACCCTGGTCCCCTGCTGAGTCACTTAGTTAAATTTCTAAACTTCTAAAATTGACACAATGAACAGCATCCTAGAGTGGTAAGGGCATGTCCTCTACACTCTAGGATGTAGAACTGCTGAGTTATTTAATTAAGCTTCTAGACTTCTCAAGTTAGCACAGTATATCAGCCATTACAGATACTTAAAACCCATTGGAGACAATTAACTTGACATTTCCCACAATCTGAATCTAGCACTCTCCTGCACCCTTCCTTGCTTTATTTTTCTCCACAGAACTTACTCTCATCTAATGTACTATGTTTTTCTTCTTTTAAACAAGTTTTGTCTCTTTCTCTCTCTTACACACACACACACACACACACACACACACACACTATATTTTGTCTGGTTTGTTCACTGCTATATTTTCCTCACTTACAAAACGCTTGATATAGGTTAGATATGAGTATTTGCTGAATGAAAGAATGAATGAATGCCCAACTGATAATATTTTCTCTGAAGTGAATATTTGGTCTTCTCTCCAACCTCAACCCCTGGAAACAGATCACTTGTCTTGTACCCTCTTTACAGAAAAACCCCAGGAAGATCTGCCAACAGCACAATCAATTCTGAAAGGTTAGAACCAAGAGAAACCTCCTGGGCCACTTCAGGCTCAGCAAGATGTGTTCCACTGGCTCGTTCTGGTAGCTCACAGGGCAACCGGAAATTACTTGGCTGTGTTTTCTGACTGGTCCATGCATTTCCTCCCACAGAATAAATGCTGTAAAATGATTGCCTGGAGTATTCTACATGGAACTTTTGTCTATGTTAGTGACATCTAGTTAATTATCATTGGGTCCCTGTTTCTGTTTGTTGTAATGTTTTATGTCCAACTGGAAAACATGGCCAGAGAGCAGAGACTGGATAATGAACTTCATTTTACATGCACATGGCCAATTGTCCTCTTCTTCCTCAAGTACTTCAAATGAAAAATTTCAAGTGAAGTAAAAGAGAAAGATAGCTGAGCCCCAAACAAAGCCAGTCATGGAAAAATGTTATGAAATTCTGTGGTAAGTATGTTTCAGGAATCTTTAAAAGGAAGTTCCTTATGGAGATGCTGGTGCTGGGCCTTCCTTCTCTAAGTGTGCTTAGGCTCTGCATATGAGAACACTGGCTTCTTTATTAAGCAACCATTTCTTGGCATCCATCCTGCTGCAGTCCCCTGCTAGGCACTAGAGCTGAGCTATGATCAAGCTGGGATAGCTGCTGCCTTTTCCAGGTTGAGCCTGGTGGGAGGTATTAACTCATAGTCACCTGAAGCCCACTCACATTGTTACTGCATGTCACATTCCACTGTGAAGATTTGTCAAGTGCCACCACACGATGTCTGTCACAACTGCTCAACTCTGTGGATAAAGCAGAAAAGCTACCCTAGGCAATGTGTTAATGAATGAATGACCACAGGTATGTGCCAATAAAACTTTTGTTTGCAAAAATAGACATGAGCTGTGGTTTGCCCACTCTTGTTTTGACTGGTTTGTTTTATAACATTCAAATGGTAGAGATGTGAGTCAGACGAATCTTTGTTTTGGTCTCAAATCTCCATATGGTTTGTATATTTTGTATAAGTTTGTTTGTTTGTTTGTTTGGTTGGTTGGTTTTTTGAGATAAGGTCATGCTTTATAGTTCAGGCTGGCCTTGAACTCACTGTATAGCCCGGGCTGGCCTTGAACTCACAGCAATCTTACTGCCTCAGCCTCCAGAGTGTTGGGATCACAGGTGTGATACAAAGGCTTATGAAAGTCACACACTGTTTATTTATCTTTATCAGGATGAAGGGTACAGCTACACTGCAACTTTGTCTCTGTGATCGTAACTCTTATGCCTGTTGTTGCTGCGTAGCAATAGAGACGGCTTTGACCCAGCACCAGATATTTCCTACTGACCTGTGAGTGCAAGAACCAGAGAATGGAGTGACCCACTGATTCCCAGCCATGCGCTATTCTACTCCCCTCGGCTTGCAGTTGTTGTGGTATAAAGATAATAGGGCCATCTTGCATGATGTCTGTACTGATGTCCTCTTCTTTTGTTTTGCTCTTTTCCTTACCTTCTATAGCTGCTGTGGGCTCCACCTAACCCTCATTCTATTCATAGACTCTGATGCCGGATTCTTTCCTTTTCTCTCTCCAGGTCCCCTTTTCCCTATGCCCTCTGCTCTCTGCTGGGAAGGCTGATGTGTATAGATAAATCAAGGAATCCTAATGCCTCTTGCTTCCTTTTGGCTCCAGCCACAGAGAATTCCTGGCAAGAAAAATGTAGGAGGGAAAATTGAGGATGGATGCGCACTGTCCTGATTTTCTTCCCAGGAACTCCCCTTCCACCTGGCTTCATCCCCTCACTGAAGGTGGTGCTCCTCACCAAGCAACCTGAGGCTGGCCGAACCTTCCATCTGCTGCAGGTACTGGCTTTCCTGATATAGGGCTGGGGACAGTCCTACTGCCACCAGCTTAGGTTCCTGTACTATCCCTGTGCTTCTTGTACCCATACCTTTGAAATTTAGCCACTTCACACATAAACACCTCCTGGATTATCCTCATTCACTTTTGTGCCATCTGTTCCTGTGGGGACCCTGACCCATGCCATGAATCGAGCTCTTGACTGCACTTTTACTCTGCCCTCAGAGAGCACAAAGGCTGTGGATAGTTATCTAAGAGCTTTTTTCAAAAATTCTTTGTGAAATGGGCATCTGAAATAAAATAGACACTTCTCAGATGAAGGAGTAGAAATGGCAAATAAATATATGAAAAAATGTTCAATATTACTGGTTATTCAAGAGATGCAAATTAAAACAGTGCTGAGACTCCAGAAAGAATGGCTATTATCAAGAAGTCAACTAATAACAAATGCTGCAGGGGCTGTGGGGAAAAAGGAACCTTCTCCACTGTTGGTGGGAGTGTAGACTGGTGCAGCCGCTGTGGAAATCAATGTGGAGATTCCTTAAAAAAACTAGAACTAGAGGTTCCATTTGACCCAGCTATTCCCCTTCTTGGTTTCTTCCTGAAAGAATTAAAAGCATCATACCACAGCGACATATGCCCATCCGTGTTTATAGTGGCACAGTTTGTAATAGCTAAATCTTGGAGACAGCCCAATTGATGAATGGCTAAAGAAGATGTGGATTTTTTTATACAACAGAGCACTACTCTGCCATAAAGAAGGATAAGCTCGAGACATTTCTAGCTAAATGGATGAACATTCAGCCATACTCTTAAGTGAAATAATTGGACACAAGTGTATAAATACCACATTGTTTCTCTGGTGTGAGAAACCAAAAGTGTGAATAAAGACCAACCTATATAATAGATATTGGGAAATAGGAAGAAAATGTTCACATGGGAAGGGGAACTAAGGATGGGGGGAGGAAGAATGAAAAAAGAAAAAATGATAAGAAAGGAAGGAAAAAATGCAAACATTTTATAAATAGGGAGGGGAAGAGGGATTGAAGGGAGGGTAGGGGAATAGGGAAAAAAAAGAATCAAGTTATATCATGTTCAGGTACAAAATCCCTATAATGAATGTGATCATTACATATACCTAAAATGTACCAATAAACAATTAATTAAAAAAATAAAAATTCTTCGTAATACAGCGTCTCTAGTTGTCAAGCTATCCAAACACTGAATCTCCCTGAATGGAGGGTTCTCCTGGTGAGAGAAGTCAAGTGTAAGCCATAAAACTAGACTCCAGGTAGATCTGTAGGGCCTGAACCATGGCAGCAAGTTGGAGGGCTGTGGATGTGACTGAACCACAGGCCCAGGAACTCTGACCCATGGAGCAGGATTCACAGTTGCTTGATTACAGCTGACTGCCCTGTGCTCAGGGAGATGCAAGAAGGCCAGGTTTACAACGGAATTGTCTCAAGTGGCTTGGTTTTACATTAAATGTGGTTGGGAAGACATCTGTCTCGCAGCCTGAGCTATAACTTTCTGTAGCACATTTGGAAAGGTGAGGATGGGCCTTTGTTCACTGCTACCTCGTCTAGCACGATGTGGGACAGTGTGAGGATGGGCGCCTTCTACCCTTACCGACTGAGAGTTCGACTAAACCCTCTGCGGAAATTATTTAGCAAATCAGTGCTGCTAAATCTTAGAGCCAAGCACAACCCTCAAGCAAGTTTGCAGACTGCAAAGAATACAGACCGTAGGCTAGCTTCTGGATACAACTTGCACAGTACTGTTCAGCCAGAAGATCTCAGTGTCAGACACAGGTAGTTTGTGTGGTGGCTAAGGACCAGCTATGAAGCCAGATGTGTGTTCCATCCCTGCTCTGTGTGACATGACCTTGAGAAAAGCGACTTAACCATTGTGGATCTCAATTTCTTCATTGCTAAAATAGACCTAATAATAGAGGCTGCTTTGGGAATTAAATTACTTAGTATTTGCAAAACATTTGGAACAGGGCTTTGAACATAGGTAATAAGTGTTAGTTTTTACTGCTATTATTGAATTCTACTGTTGAATTCTGCTTGGTTGTGCTTGGAAGACACTCAGACCTTGGAGACTGCCTTTTTTCCTCCTCCTGCTCCTCATCTTCCACCTCCTCTTCTCATCTTCCTCCTCTTCTTCTTCCTCCTCTTTCAAATGAAAAGTCCCATTATGTGGCACAATTACCTGGTATACTCTGCAGAGATTTTAATATTAGACCATAATTTCCGCAGAGGGTTTAGTTGAACTCTCAGTCGGTAAGGGTAGAAGGCTCCCATCCTCACACTGTCCCACATCGTGCTAGACGAGGTAGCAGTGAACAAAGGCCCATCCTCACCTTTCCAAAAGTGCTACAGAAAGTTATAGCCCAGGCTGCGGGACAGATGTCTTCCCAACCACATTTAATTTAAAACCAAGCCACTTGAGACAATTCCGTTGTAAGCCTGGCCTTCTTGCATCTCCCTGAGCACAGGGCAGTCAGCTGTAATCAAGCTGTGACTTACTCAGATGTTTCCCACCAAGATCCTTGTGTCCTTTCTGTAGATTCCCTTGACATCAAAGTAAACAGAATATCACAGGTCCTTAGCACTTCTGCTCGGAAGAGTCTTCTGGCAACATAAATGGATATTTCAATTTAAAGTACTTGAAATAAAGAGAAAAGGGCTTCTTCCTAATTTCTCTACAGTGAACATGAACTATTTTTGTAGCAGAAAAACTAAAGTATTTTTATCTTAAAAATGTTTACAGTTGCAATACAGAATACAAGAATTAAAGTCTTGTCAAGTTTATTGCAAATAAGACACACCACAAGTTAACACTGATTAAGTTCAAAAGCATGACTAAAACAAATAGAAAAATTCTGAACCATTTATATTCATTTTATTTTTAGCTTTCGTTGGGAATTGGGAGCCCCAGGGTAGAGGAGTGGATTGCCGAAGGCCTTAATAGCAGGTGCATGTGAAGCAACACAGGAAGAATATCTTCAAGGAAGATACTATATGGCCAGCAAAAAATACTATGTCCATAAACTGAGCAGTAAGACCTGTAGAAAATGCAGTTAAAATTGTACAACAGCATTCATTTCTTCTCACTTGCTTGTAAAAACTAGAAGCCCACACTTGTAATCTAAATACCCTTGATTCATCCCCTTCTACCTTTGCTTTCTAAAAGAAAAGAAAATTCCCTCAGGGCTGGTGAGATAGCTCAGTGGCATAAGCGCCTGCCCAGCAAGCACGAGGTCCTGAGTTCAACTCCTGGTACCCACATAAAGGAAAATAAAAGGGCCGGTGAGATAGCTCGGTGGCACAAGCACTTGCTGGCAAGCGCGAGGTCCTGAGGTCAACTCCTGGTACCCACATAAAAAAAAAAAGAAAAAAGAAAAAAGAAAGTTCCTTCTTTTATCACCCCAATCGATGAAGTGTCACATGGTGGTTAAGTTTAATTTTCAACTTTGCTGGATTAAGAGACTCTTGGAAATGTGGCTCGATCATGGAGGTGCTGGATCTGAATGTGCTGTTAGGAACCAGTGCACACTTGGAGGAGGTGGGCTGCTGGGGTATACCCTTGCAGGGTATATGTCTTACTGGCCTTCATCCCCTGTGCTCTGATTCCCAGCTGCCATGAAGTGAGCAGCTTTGCTCCTCCATGCCCTTCTGCCATGATGTTTCTGCCTTGAAGCCAGCTGACCATGGACTGAAACTTCAGAAACCATGAGCCAAGTTAGACCTCTACTATCGTGGACTGATCAGGCCTGCAACCTCCCAAAAGAGTGGACAGTGAAGGCTTAAATAAAAGAGACAAGTGGCATGATTTTAGGGCTCCAGGAGGATCAAAATCCTCTAGCAGAATTCAAAATTCTCCGGGGGCTGAGGCAATGAACTTCTCTGGGCAACCCATATTTATTTGGTTTTCAAACAAAGAAGAGGGTACTGAGTAAGTTGGGAACTGAGCAGGACCTTGGAAGTCAGTTCAAAGACTTCCTTAGTAGTAAATTATGCTATTTAGGGGAACTATCTTATCTCCAGGTAGACATTCATTGCAGGAGTGAGATGCCTGCAGCTGCAGTCTCTATCTAGTTAATTGGGGTTGGCATCCTTAGCTGTGGCCTTATCTTGTCCTTTGAGGCATCACAGCATCACAGGTCACTACAGGCCTCAGCCGGGACCAGTGATCCTTAGAGGTTCACTTACTATGAATCTGCTGCCCATCTCCAGACAAGGGGCCTAGGCCTTGGACAGACTTACAAGTAAACATAGAAAGCCAATTGGTTAATTTTAAATCCTGCTCAGAGCCACTTTATAGTGGTCTTTATCATTCTACTTCTTTAAATTGTGGGTATTGGGTATTTTGTCTTAGCAATGGGAAACCTGACCAATACAGGCCATGTTTGATTTACTGAATTCTCCTGTACTACCATTTTCTCTTTTGTCCAAGATTCGAAACATCCTTTACCAATTATGAATGGATTAGTTGCAGAAACAAAAACCAGAAAAACTTTGAGTCATTTAACCAAATAAGGGTTTGATTTTCTTGTAAGAAACCTAGAAAAATAAAACAACACAAACAAATAAACAAAAACAGGCCAAAACTGCTGCAGCTACTTGACAAAGTCATCAAGGACCATTCTTCCTGTTCTTCCTCCTTTTGGGTATCGTCTCTGTTTTGCTCTGTAACATCTTTCATCTCCATGCATGTTGTCTCAGGGTTGCAATATGGCTGCTGTATCACCAGACTTAACATCTGTATTACAGGCAAAAAGTGACTGATGAGAATTTCTCTTAAGTCTGTTTTGTTTCACCTGGGGAGCATAATCCCCACCTATAAGACTTTTAACTTACAACTGGTTGGCCATAATTCTCCACCAAGGTTAGCCCAGCTGTGAGAGACAGAAGAAACGGAAGCTGTTAATGCAAGTTGGGTGAGTTGTGTAATGGTGTTTGTCATAGAACTCCACAGAAGTTTCTTATGGGAAGATTCTAATCAGCACAATTTACCCCCTTGGCTCTACAAATAAAATTGATTTCAGGAATATTCCTGTTCTTTCAATGGTTTCCCATTGTTCTTTCCCATTGCTCTAAACCTGTGGCGTCTTGATATCCAGCCACTCTGGCTTCTTTCAATGTGTAAGACCCTTAATTCATTTGGGACCCTGTACACATGCTGTTTGCTCCCTCTGGACTTCTCCGCTCCTTATGTATCCATGTATTCCTACTTATCCTGAAAGTCTCACTTCAGCCCTCTTTTTGGGAAGACTCCTTCACTGTCTAGAACAGATGAGGTCTCCCTGATTTTATAACACCCTTTGCTTCTCTTTCATTGTGCTTCTAACAGTTTCTAGATGTGTAATCATGTGACTCTTGGTGCCTGTCTGTCTCCTCTCTATGCTGGAAGCTGAGAGTGAGCAGCTTACCTGATTGGGTTTGAGGACAGTGGTGGCCACACTGGAAGAGCTCAGACATATTGACTGAATTAGAGAATATTAAAACCAGAAGAGAGTGAACAGTAAGCACGAATGCCTATTTTATAATCTATCCCTGCTTATCTTAGAACACTGGAGCTGATTGTAGCTGCTTCAGTGGCATTGTCTGTGTGTGAATGCACAGGGGGAGGAGGGCAGTGAATGTGTACATGTATGTATATTTAATGCACACAGGATACAGGAAGTTTTTGGCAACCAGAAAGGGGTTTTCTTAATGGTGAACAGATGATGCAAGAAATTCTAGATATTGTGATATAAGTTGGAGATGTTTCCACAATTGAGCAATTAATTTAGTTTCAAGTGGAATTTATGAAGTGAAGAAATAAACAGCATAGTATGGTAGGAAGAGCCCTAGAATCAGGCTTACATCCAGATGTGGCTAACAGTGCATTTTGTTCACTGATTATGTACCAGAATTGTGCTTTGCGCTGGCAGTAAAAAACATAGCAAGACCTGCTTCCTGTCTTTAAGAGACTTTCTGATGAAGAGGTGGCAATTACATTGGAGAGAAGTGAGAGTACTGGGAAGTTGCAGAGGAAAACATGAAACCTTTCTCCATAAAGATTTCACAGAGGAAATCATCTTCAAGTTAAATCTTGAAAGATGTGAAAGAGCTACAAGATGAACAAGAGGGTATGAACTCAACTCGTATGCCACAGTGATGCAAAGATACACACGTATAAAAGAATATTCCTTGTTTCCTGAAACTATGTATGTTCAGGGTGACTCTAATGCCAAGTGCACGGGGAAAACAGGAGGAGGAAAGGCTGGAAAAATAATAGGAGCCAAACTGCAAAGAAATGTCTTTCCAGTGCTGGACACGTGTCCTGGGGCAGCACGTGTCCGTGGAGAAACGCGAAGCAACACTATCTTATTAGCATTTTGCAAAAAGCCTCAGGCACAGTGTGAAAGGTACCGTGGAGCAAGGACTAGGGACTAGAGTGGAGGAGGAAAGGGATGACTTAGTGAACTACTGGGTGGTCTCAGAGCGAGAAGGTACGGAGCAGCGGTGGCCAACCTATGGCATGTGTGCCGCAGCGGGCTGTTTGTTATCACTGAAAGCTCTAAAGGTTTCACCATCACTGGTATAGACGTCCTCTGGCAAAATGGGGTCATAGGGCAGCACACAGATTTGAGAAGTTTAAGGTAAGTCAGATCTCTTAGGCGCCATCATCTAGCTGATCTCCCTGCCTCCACGGTGGCCCTCCTCAAGGCAGAGTTACATACATTTTTATCATGTCGTTCGGATCAGACCCCATCTTGCCGAGAGTCCTCAGAGTTTCTTCTGCGGGAAATCCGCGTTCGTCAGAGTTCAGGTGAACTGGACAGGAAGCAGTCCAGTTTCTCAGGTAACTTGGGGTTGACAACATCACAGAGAGTACTCTTGAGGTTGAGCTTGCAGGTATGACATCCAAACCAAGAGCAAAACTGGCTGAGCAAAAGTAATGCTCTTTCACTATTGCCAGGAAGCTGAGGAATCAGGGAGTCATGGCTACTACACAGCCGGGAAGCTGCCTCCATGATGGGGAGCCCAGGTGTTCAATAAAGTGAGCAGCCTGCATACGACCTCTCAGTAGCCACACAGCTGGAGATGACACCATGGGACCTTGTCTACTGCTACTACAAGAAACAGAAAGGCTTTCAGAAACTGAAACAGCAGATTCTGCCTCAAATCCTCACTCAACTATCGTATGAATGTGGTTATTTGGTCAAGTTGAGAGATTGCAACTTTCAGTTTCTACTTTTTTTGCATGTGGTACTACACACCGCAAGATGTTAGAAATGAGTTAAGTCATTCAGTGACTTCTGCTTTGGTATGTTAACCAGGGTCTCATTTGCCTGTGGAGCTTCTTAAAACTACATGTGACCAGGCATGATGTTGCCTGCCTCTAATTGCAGCATTCTGGAAGGCTGAGGCAGGAGGACCACAAGTTTGAGCCCAGCCTGGGCAATCTAGTGACTTAACAAGACCCTGTCTCAAAATAAAAAAATAGGAAAAGGGCTGAGGATACAGCTTGGTTCAATCCCAATACTGAACAAAACAAAACACCCAACCACAAAACTATAAGTACATAGGCTCCATCCCCGAGGTCAAAGCCAGATAGCCCCAGAGAGTCTGGTAGGTTGACTGTCCTTCAAAATAATGTTTTTAAATGTTTATTTAGTACAAAAGTAGAGATACAGTGTAATTTTCAGAGAATAAAATTTGTTTTTTAAATATTTTTTGGCTGACTAGATACCATTTTTACTATCAAAACATGTTGTAATATTTTGTTTCCCTGAACTATTTCTTTGGACATTTTCAAATCAGAGAATCTTTTAGGGAAAATGATGAGTTTGAAATTTTGATGATATTTTTATAGATCAATGGGAAATGTAAATGATTTTTAAAGTGATGTATAATAGCATCCTTAAGAAAAACAATTTAAATTGTTAACATTATCTAACTTGAAACCAGATTTTATGTTGAAGAAAACTGGGGAGAAATAACTCTTCCTGAAATCATTGGTGGACTTTAAATTAGTGCAGATTTACAGGGACACAATCCTGAAAGCAAAATGCCAGCTAATATTCTTTTGCACTAGAGAAATTTGCCAATGTCGGTGAGACTGCTGAGGAGCTGGCCAGTATTCTTGGGGAGTAAAAATTGCAATTCTGGCAACAGCAGAGGTCCTAACAAACCATGTAATTTTTGGATGTGGCCTAGAAGAAAGAATTAACCAGAAGTAACTAACCTCCCATAAGGGAAGGTACCCAGTTTTAAGTCAGCTAGCTGATCCAAAGAAGCTCAGTTCCTGAAACTGAATAATGGAATTATGATTACTAGTGCATTAGTTGTTTAGCTGAAGGAAACAAAAGAATTATCTGGAGAAAGTGTCATCAAATCATACTCACAATAATGTCTGAAATGCAATATCTCAGGTACAAAGATAACTCATCCCACACAAGGACTAGAAAATTTGAATAAAGACAAGCAGAAGCAACCAGCAACAGAAACAGAGCCACAAGAGCTCCTGGATTTGGAATTATCAGACACAGACATTAAAAATAATTGGGTTTATAGTATTCAAAGAGATTAAAGAAAAGATTGGAAATGTCAGCTGAGAGTTTAAAACTATTAAAAAAATACAAAGTAGATTATAAAAAAAACAAGTCTAAAATTGAAGCATACAATAACTGAAATTAATGCCTCATGCATGAGGTTAATAACAGGCTAGACATATCTGCAAAGAAAACCTGTGAACTGAAAAATAGATAAAAATATTCAGAAAGCAATAACAATAGACAAGATTAGAAAAATGCAAAATTGTTAAAATATACAGATATTATGATAATGTCCTTTTTCTTTTTTTTTTTGTGGGTACCAGGGGTTGAACTTAGGACCTTGCATGCCAGCAGGCGCCCAGGCTGCTGAGCGATATCACTGGCCCTTTTTTCGTATGTGGGTAACGGGAGTCAAATTCAGGACCTCGTGCTTGCCAGGCAGGTGCTTATGCTGCTGAGCCATCTCACTGGCCCTGTCCATATTTTTTTGAGACAGGGTCTTACTATGTAGTTCAGGCTGGTCTTGAACTCACTGTGTAGCCAAGGTTGACCTTGAACTCTCAGTGATTCTCCTGCCTCAGCCTCGAAAGTGCTGGTATTACAGGCATGTGCTACCACACCTGATGACAATGTCCATAATTTATTAAGCCAAAATAAGATAGAGGAGAGAGTGAGACAGAAGCAATGTTTAAAGAGATAAACCCTGAAGTTAATGAAAGACATAGGTCCACAGATTCAAAAAGAAACTGGATTTATCCAAGTCGGATAAATAAAAAGAAACACAAACCAAACTCATCAAAGTGAAAATCCACAAAATCTAAGACAGAAAATTATGAAATCTATCAGAAAAAAAGGTTACTTTCAAAAAAACAATAATTATACTTTGGCCAATTTCTCAAAAACAATAAAGATATCTTAATCTGATAAAAGCCATCTATGACAAACCAACAGCTAACATCATACTAAATGGTCAAAAACTGAAAGCTTTCACTCTAAAATCAGGAACAAGACAAGGATGTCCACTATCACCTCTCCTATTTAATATAGTTCTGGAAACATTAGCCAGAGCAATTAGACAAGAGAAAGAAATAAAAGGGATAAGGATAGGAAAGGAAGAAGTTAAATTATCATTATTTGCAGATGACCTGATACTCTACATAGAAGACCCCAAAAGCTCCACCAAAAGACTTTTAGGTTTGATAACCAAATTCAGTAGTGTAGCTGGATACAAAATCGACACTCAAAAATCAGTGGCATTCCCTACACAAGCAACAAACTCACAGAGAGAGAAATTAGGGAAACCACACCCTTTACAATAGCATCCCAAAATATGAAATACTTAGGAATCAGTCTAACAAAAGAAGTAAAAGATCTGTACATTGAAAACTACAGTACTCTGAAAAAGGAGATCAAAAAGACACCAGAAAATGGAAAGATATCCCTTGCTCCTGGATAGGAAGACTGAACATAGTGAAAATGGCCTTACTCCCAGAACTGTTATACAGATTTAATGCAATCCCAATCAAAATACCATTAGCATACCTCCCAGAACTAGATAAAACATTCCTAAAATTCATTTGGAACCAGAAGAGACCTAGAATAGCAAAAGCAATTCTGGGCAACAAAGGTAAGTCGGGGGTATCACAATCCGTGACCTGAAGTTATACTACAAAGCTACTGTGATAAAATCTGCATGGTATTGGCAAAAAAACAGACCTGAGGATCAGTGGAACAGAATAGAAGATGCAGACGCAACTACAGACACACTAAACCACCTTATCTTTGACAAAGGAGCCAAACATGTTCACTGGAAGAAAGATAGTCCCTTTAATAAATGGTGCTGGAAAAACTGGCTTTCCACATGCTGAAGACTAAAACTAGACCCATGTCACCATGCACTAAAGTCAAAATGGATCAAAGATCTAAATATTAAAACATAAACACTAAATCTACTGGAAGAGAAAATAGGTAGAAATCTTGAAGACATAGGTGTAGGCAGAGACTTCATGAATAAAATCCAGGCCACATGGGAAATACAACAAAAATCAAAAAATGGGGGAAAATACTTTTGCCGGTTGTTCCTCAGACAAAGGATTACTATCAAGAACATATAAAGAGGGCCAGTGAGATAGCTCAGTGGCATAAGCGCCTGCCTGGCAAGCACGAGGTCCTGAGTTTGACTTCCGGTACCCACATACAAAAAAAGGGCCAGTGATATCACTCAGCGGCATGGGCGCCTGCTGACGCATGAGGTCCTGAGTTCAATGTCTGGTATCCACAAAAAAAAAAAAAAAAAAAAAAGAACATATAAAGAACTCGAAAAAAATCAGATCTCCCAAATTTAAAGACCCAATCCAAAAATGGGCATCTGAGATGAATACATGCTTCTCAGATGAAGAAATACAAATGGCAAATAAATATATGAAAAAATGTTCAACATCACTGGTCATTTGAGAGATGCAAATTAAAGCAACGGTAAGATTCTATCACACTCCAGAAAGAATTGCTATTATCAGGAAATCAACCAATAACAATTTCTGGAGGGGCTGTGGGGAAAAAAGAACCTTCTCCACTGTTGATGGGAGTGTAGACTGGTGCAATCACTATGGAAATCAGTGTGGAGATTCCTCAAAAATCTAGGATTGGAAATCCCATTTAACCCAGCTATTCCCCTTCTGGGTATCTTCCCTGAAGAATTAAAAACATCATACCACAGTGATATATGTGCACCCATGTTTATAGCAGCACAATTTGTAATAGCTAAATCTTGTAAACAACCCAAATCCCTATCAATGGAGGAATGGATAAAAAAGATGTGGTCTTTTTATACAATGGAATACTACTCAGCCATAAAGAAGGATAAACTGGAGACTTTTACAGGTAAATGGATGCAATTTGAGACGATACTCTTAAGTGAAATAAACCAAATGCACATGTGCAAACATCGTATTGTCTCCTTAGTGTGAGAAGCTGAAAGAGTAAATAAGATCCAAAATGTACAATAGATATTGTAAAATGGGAAGAAACTTCAAAAGGAAAAAGAAACTGAGATGGGGAAATGGAGAAAAAGGAAGGGAAAAGCAAAAAAACTATATATATATATATGTGTGTATATATATATATATATATATATATATATATATATATAATATTGTTAAGATAGTTATACTACTACTTTCTCTTAGTTCATTGAAAAGAAAAGTTTGTACTAATATTGTTTGGACAATTGAATGCCAGTATTTTGTAATCTGAGTGACTAATTTAAAGATAACAATACTCAATGTATTAACCATTGTTACCCTCCTATTATCATGTCTTGAAATTTTGTTCTATTTTTTTCCTCTTTAAAATAAAATTTTAAAAAAATCAGCAAATGGAACCTCATCTTATTGAAAAGCTTTTGCACAACAAAAGAAATCACCAACAAAGTGAAAAGACAACCCACAGAGTGGGAAAAAATTAGAGCCAGTTGTCCCTCAGACAAAGGACTTCTATCTAGGATATATAAAGAATTGAAAAAAATTAGACCCCCCAAGTTCAAAGACCCAATCCAAAAATGGGCATCTGAGATGAATACACACTTCTCGGATGAAGAAATACAAAAGGCAAATAAATACATGAAAAAATGTTCAACATCATTGGTCATTTGAGAGATGCAAATTAAAACAACACTGAGATTCCATCTCACCCCAGAAAGAATGGCTATCATCAAAAAATCAACCGATAACAAATGCTGGCAGGGCTGTGGAGAAAAAGAAACACTTCTCCACTATTGGTGGGAGTGTAGACTGGTGCAACCACTGTGGAAATCAGTGTGGAGATTCCTCAAAAAACTAGGGTTGGAGGTCCCATTCAACCCAGCTATTCCCCTTCTGGGCATCTTCCCAGAAGAATTAAAAACATCATACCATGGTGATATATGTACACCCATGTTTACAGCAGCACAATTTGTAATAGCTAAATCTTGTAAACAACCCAAATCCCCATCAACTGAGGAATGGATAAAAAATATATGGTTTTTTTATATAATGGAATACTACTCATCCATAAAGAAAGATAAACTTGAAACTTTTATAGGTAAATGGATGCAACTCGAGACCATACTCATAAGTGAAATAAATCAGACCGACATGTGTAAATATAGTATTGTCCCACTAGTGTGAGAATCTGAAAAAGTAAACAAGATCCAAAATGTACAATAGATATTGTGAATAGGGAAGAAACGCTTCAAAAGAAAAGAAAAACTGTGAAGGGAGAAAGGGGAAAGGAAGGAAGGGAAAAGGAAAAAAATATATATATGTGCAAGACAGTTAAGGTAGTTATACAGCTGGGTTCTCTTGGTCCATTAAGGGGAAAGTTTTGTGCTATTAATTTTCTGGACAGTGTTTCATGCCTATATCTTATACGCTGAACAACTACTCTGAATATAACAATACGCAATGTGTTGATTATTGTTACTCTCCTACTAGCCTGTTTTGAAACTGTTTTATTGTTATTTCTTACTTTTTTCCGTTTTAAAAGAAAACAATAAGGAAAACTACAAGCCACGAAATGCTATATTTTATGTGATGGAAGAAAATAATTCTACTTTAGAATTCTATTCCCAGTGAAAATACAGAATAAAAATGAAATTTAAAAAATCACACCAAGAAAAATAGTTTCACCTGTGGATGTAAATTATTCTTCATGGAGAAGGAAAATGATCCCAAGAAGTAGTCAACTATTAGGAGTTAAGGAGCAATAAAAATGTTAAGCATTAGGGTCCATATATAAAATTAAAATTAAAAATGTCTTGGGATTCAGCATCTATATGGAGTCAAACTATCAGACAACAACAGTATATAAGTCGAGAGGGAATTAAAATGATAAAAGAGTATTGAATCATTGGATTGTTAAAGAAAGCATAACAGTTTTACATAAAAATAGCACTTAAAAACCATGACTGCCTGTTATATTTGCTAAAATAACCATTGAAGTAATAGTAAAGGAGGGGAGAACTTCCATACCAGAAGGAAATGATTGAATAATTAAGAATAATCAAAAGTAATCAAAATGGAGGCAAGATTTTATCTCCTTTCTTGTTTTTAGGGAGAAAAAAATGCTAAAAATGACAAGTATCAAGCAAATGGCAATACTATAGACATAAATCTAAATATATTCGTAGTTACAGTGCAAAGAAAAGACCTAAAAATTTTTATTCTTGCCACTTTCTGAAGCCAGATCTGGAAATCCTCTTTCAAGAGTATCTTCAGTTGTGCTGTTGGGCTGCCTTAATGTCCTGAATCAGTTCAAAAAGGTTTACTTTTCATAATCATTTTGACTTTGGGGAAGAGCCAGACGGTTGCATGGTGCCAGATCTGGTGAATAAGGTGGATGAAGACACCCGGTAATATTTTCACAAGCCTGCCTGTCCATTGGATTGCACTCAGCAGCAGCATTCACTATATTTTTCTTTTTTATCACACCTCATAAAGATACAAAAGAGGACTTCCAGAACTGTGGCAAGAATGATGGGATAAATGCGTTCAAAGCGAGGGGGAACATCTTGAGTGGGATTAATGCCAATGTCTCTTACTGTAATAGTTTTTCACGGAAACATTCATGTTTATTTTGATCATACTCTTATTATGTCCTGTGGACAGAGGCTCCTCCCTTAGCAGAGCAGGATAATAATAAGCTCTAAATTAAACACTGCTCTGGTTCCATCTACAAATATTAAAAACAAGACCTAAGAAGATCACTCTGCTTTGCAGTAACTTCATGGCATCCTAGAACAAAACTCAAGCATGTTTTTAGGAACAGAAAATTAGCTAGTACCCAATAAGGTAGCAATCACAGTTCCTGGGGCCCTGTCAAAAAAATCTGTGCACACAAAGCAAGAAGATGCAACCCATAATGAAGAGATAAATCAGTCAAGCAAAACCAACCCAAAACTGACAAGAGATGTTACAATTAGCAGAAAGGACATTCAGACTATTATTGTAACTGTGATCCACATGTTCAAACAGTAAAAGCATTAAGGATATAAAAAATACCTATTCCAGTTTCCACTGGTAAAACTACTGTGTGTGAGATAAAAAGAAAAGAAAAGAAAAGAAATTACAAGCATATTCACCATTTCAGAAGCAACTGGTGAAATTGAAGATATGACAATTAAAAAATCTATTCAAAATAAAAATCGGGCCAGTGAGATGGCTCAGCGGCGTAAGCGCCTGCCTGTCAAGCGTGAGGGCCTGAGTTCGACTCCCCGTACCCACATACAAAAAAAGGGCCGGTGATATCGCTCAGCAGTACGGGTGCCTGCTGGCGCACAAGGTCCTGAGTTCGACCCTCGGTACCCACAAAAAAATAAAAAAAATAAAAAAATAAAAATCAGAGGAAAAAATAGAATTAAAAAATACATATGAGCAGACTGGACATGTAGCTCAGTGGTGAAGCCCTTGTCTAGCATTTGTGAGGCCTTGGGTTCAATCTCCAGCCAAAATCAGCACCAAAAAAAGTATATATATATATTAGTCTATCTATCATCTATCTATCTGTCATTTATCTATCTATCTATCCATCTATCATCTATAGATAGGTAGAAATATCTAAAATATATACATATATTTTTATTTGGTATACTATGGAACAACCTCAAAGAACTGGACGTATCTGTAATTGGATTCCTGAAAGACAGGAGAAAGATGTAATATGAAGAAATAGCCACAGAAACTCTTTCAAATTTGGTGTAAAATACAAATCCACACGTATGAGTTCAACCAGCTCCAGGGAAAAAAATCATGAAGGTGACTACAACAACGCAGATAATAACCAAGTTGTTTAAAACAAAAGAAAGAAAAAATCTTTATAGAAGGCAGAAGGAAAAAAGATGGTAAGTTTTGCTGTGGTTTGAATATGATTTGTCCCTTCCAAAAGCCATATTTCTTTTGGGTCCTTGCTAGGAGATATTAAGAGTGGGACCAGCTGGGAACTTTAAGAAATGGTTGGGCCAGTGAGATAGCTCAGCGGCATAAGCGCCTGCCTGGCAAGCGTGAGGTCCTGAGTTTGTCCCCCAGTACCCACAAAAAAAAAAAAAAAAAAAAAAGTGGTTGGGGGCCAGGGGCATAGCTCAGCGACACAGTGCCTGTCTGGCAAACATGAGGTCCTGAGTTCAATTCCCGGTACCTCACCCCGAGAAAAGAAGTGGTTAAGGCTCTGCCTTCATGAGCAGATTAATGGATTCATGCAATTAATTGATTAATAATGGGTTAGCTCTAGAATGGGTCTGCTATAAAAGCCAATCGGCTGGGTCTCTTAAGGGCACCTAGCTCTCACCATGTGATACCCTGCACTGCCAGTGAGAAGGCCATCACCTGATGTGGCCCTTTGACTATGGGCCAGAATAAACCAGAACTATGAGCTCAAATAAAACCTGTTTTTGGTAACTTACTCCATCTGTGGCATTATGTTATTAGCAATAGAAAGCTGACTACAGAAAAGGAAATGTAAGAACTGCAACAGCTATCTCATAAAAAATAAGGACATGAGGAGGTAGAGGAATCTAAGGGGGGAAAACCCTATTAACCTAGAATTCTGTATGCAGTAAAGATATCATTATCTGTAAGTATTTATTTGTTACAATACTGAGGATTTAATCCAGGGCCTTGTGTGTGATAGACAAGTGCTCCACCACCGAACCACACCCGCGGCCCTTTTAATTTATATCTATTTATTTATTTATTGGCTTGCTCACTTACTTATTTACTGACTTATCTAGACTGGGTCTTGCTAAGTTGCCCAGGCTAGGCTTTGCGATCTTACTGCCTCAGCCTCCTGAGTAGCTGAGATCACAGTGATACACCATCCTGCCTAGTGAAATATTTATTTTTCAACATAAAAAAGCTGAAAGAATTTATATTCAGTAGTCCTGAATTATAAGAAATTTAAAAGAAATCCTTCAAGTGGAAGAAACATAATACCAGAAAAAAATACAGATCTCTACAAGGAATCTGGAACTATATAGATAAATATTACAGTGGCTGATAATCCCCACTATAAACAAATAACCACAGTGTATTATGGGTTTGTAAGGATGTAAAAATAACAGAAAATGAGTGACAACATTAGCACAAAGGCGAGGAGTGCAGACGTGGAAATGTACTATGTCGAAACTTATGCTGTGGCTGAATGAGGTGAGGACCAGTGTCAGGCAAGGGAAGCACTTCCCTTGGGCACGCAACTCAAGGATATTCCAAAAAGCTCAGTAATCAGGGTAGGTACTAATTTAATAGAGTATTTTAAAATAAAGAAGTTAGTGCAAAAATCTATGAAGAGCAGAATATCCAAATTTTATTTAAAAAGCATTGTGCAAAGTTTTGCTTGAAGCAAAAGGAAAAATCAGTATAGTAATCCCCTCTTATCTCTGAGGGATACATTCCAAGGCCCCAGTGGATGCGAGAGACTAAAGACAGCACCAAACTCTATTTATATATTACTGTTTTTTTCCTGTCCATACCTACCTATATATGATGAAGTTTAATTTATACATTAGTCACAGTAAGAGGTTAACAACAATAAATAATAAAACAGAACAATTATAACAATGCACTTTAATAAAATTGCCACTATCACTACTCTTACATTGGGATCTTTATTAAATAAATCAAGAGTAACTTGAACATAAGCAGTGTGATAGCATCACAGTTGATCTGTTAACAAGTGGTTACTAAATGACTCAATAGGTGGGTAGCATATACAGGATGGATACACTGGACAAAGGGATAATTCATGTACTAAGCTGGATGAAGCAAGACAGCTCAAGATTTCATCATGCTACTTACATGATGAAACTTATGAATTATTTCTGGAATTTAACATTTGATATATTTGGACCATGGTTGATGGTGGGTAACAGAAACCATGGAAAGCAAAATTGGGTATAAGTGAAGATTACTGTAACAATGATCCTGTCTTTATTTAAATATTTGGTATTTTGTTCATTATGGAATTTTTTCATTACTTTTGATTTTTTAAATATTGCATTAGGGCCAGTGATATAGCTCAGCGGCATAAGTGCCTGCCTGGCAAGCGCGAGGTCCTGAGTTTGACTTCCGGTACCCGCATATTAAAAAAAAATGCATTAAAATAGTATTTATCTTGATTCCTGAAATTTTTGGAGTATCCTTAAATTTTTTACCTAAGGCCTATCTGGTTCTGGGGTATCCCAGATATTCACAATTTTCTTAATGCTCCATAAGTCATCCTCATGGTTGAGATCTGATAGTAGAGAAATTCTTTGTCTTTACCATAGTACACAAAGTTCTTTATGAATGCAACTCAACTAGCTTACTTGTTTTCTCTGTCTTTTCCTCCTTCCCTCCTGCTCTCCTTTCTTCCTTCCTTTTCCAAAAACATACACAGAGGTGTCATTTTGAACCCAGACTTGTGACACCAGGCCACGTTTTCTGGAAGAAGTGAAAATTAAGCTGAGATCAAAGGATATTTGTGGGGAGAGGGAAGACAGGCAGATGGTCTAAGATAAAGGGGTCTTCAAAGAAGTAGAGGAAGTTTGGGACAGAGACGGTCAGATGGGAGGTAGATGGGAGGGAGGTGACATGGGCTGGAGATGACGTAGAGACCACATTCTGCAGTAACATATGAGCCAGAAGTTCCAACCTGCTGGCTGGATATGTGGCATTTGACCTGCATAATGTTGTAACTTCTCTTTAGAATTAGTTGGTAATATTTTAAAATTAGAAGATTTTTCTATAAATATCTGTATTTCTAGATAGTCATCAAAATAAATCTAGAAAACTTGATCTAGTTGCACATGTACCTTTTCAAGACAACTGGGGATGAATAGCAGCCGGTTCTTCTTGATAGAGTATTTGTGCCCAGTTTTGTCACTGTCCCCACCATGTTGTCTCTGTCATACTGTCTTGTGTTGCATTGGATCCCTATAGACATTTGACTCTGCAGAGCGTGTTATAAGCTGTACGTATGAACGGTTTTAGTGACAGCGACACACACTATCTTAGTCACTTTCCTCATTACTGGGACAAAAATACCTGACACTTGCAATTTAAAGGTGAGGAGGTTTATTTTGGCTCATGTTTCAGAAGTTTCAATCTTTGCGTGGTTGGGGGCATGGTGGAAGGTTCTGGGCAGAGGAAAGTTGCTCGTGTCATGGCAGCCAGAAGCAGAGAGAAAAGGGAAGAGCCAAGGAGAGAGATAAAACCTTCCGGGTGACACCTGCAGTGACCACTTCCCCCAATCCGGCCCCAGCTTCTAAGATCAAGTCAGCTGTAGTGGCCCCATGGTGCGACTCTCTTCCAAATGCCCCACCTAGGAGTGCATGAGGCTCCTGAGAGACATGTAGATATAAACCACAACACATACCAACTTTTGAAAAATGGAACTGGAAAGTCAGTGAGTGGATTAGCTGAGCATGAAGGCTCAAAAGTAGTATGAGGATTCTCTGTGTGTGTGTGACGGTTCTGTTTCCTTCACTGTACACACAGCCTCTCCCCGCATGGTAGGAAAATAGCTACGACAGGCTCAGATTTACGTTCTTCCAGGTTGATAATCCCAGGGAGAAAAAAAATCTTTCCTGCCCTTCACGTTTGTGTGTCAGTCTCAAGGGTGGACTCTGGCTGTGCTCTGCTCACCCGCCTGCGCCTGAGTCAGATGCTGTGCCCGGGAGGAACGAACCTCTCCGCTTGCTGTCCGGGACTCGCAAAGGCATCTGGCCAGAGCGCGTGAGTGGGGCTGAAGTCCAGTCTCCATCTGCCCTCGGGGCTATGTGTCGTGGCACGGAGCCACAAGTTCTTGGAGGAAGGGCAGTCCTTCCTTCGCACAGGTGGTGTCTGCTGCTTGCCTACCACTGTCTGCACAGGGCTGTTGTCACGAAAATCCTGTCAGCTAGTGGTGGCCCCGCATGTGCTGCTGCAGGTTCAGCCAACCCCTCTTGAGCTGGGAACGTGCAGTTTTCCCAGTGGAATTTGGACTGACAACGATATATGCCCACCATCATTGTTAAGAATTTAGCTTTTAACAATTCATAATAGCTAAATCTTGGGAGCAGCCTATATGTCCATAAATAGATGAATGGATACAGAGAATGTGGTATTTACACATAACGGAGTACTATTCTGCCATAAAGAAGGATAAACTTGAGTCATTTGTAGGAAAATGGATGCACCTTGAGACCATAATGTTAAGTGAAACAAATCAGACACTCAAGCTTAAGTATTGTATGGTTTGTCTTATATGAGAAACCCAAATTATAAATAAAGAGCAAAATAAAAGATAGATAACAGGAAGTAGGGAGGTAGATCTTTCTCAAGTGGGAGGAAGATCAAGAGATGGAGGGAGGGGAAAGGGGAGGCGAGGAAGGGATAGAGGGTGAAAAAAGGAATGAAGATGTATTATGTACCCAAACCAGCTCCATACAAGGAATATAAACATTTTGTACTGCAAACATGTGCTAATTAAAAAAAAAAGAAATTCAGAATTTATTTTAGAATTTTGCATCATAGCTTTCCCAAATAAAATAGAACTAAAAAAAAAAAGAATTTAGCTTTTAGTCTATGTATCATAGAGTTGTCATAATTTTGTGTTTTTGAATGAGAGACCTGTTTTTCTGTCCTGCCTATATGCATTGTTTTAAAGGTTAAAGCCAAGCATTTCATTCTCTTTTCTTTCAATAAAAGTATTAACTATTGTTATGTTTTTGGTTAATAAAAAGACAAACGACAAAGAGAAGAGGGGATTAAGGAAATGAGGGGAAGAGGGAGGAGAGTTAGGAAGTCAGTGTGGGCGATGTGGCTGCAGATTTGAGGAGTGCAAGACTGAGGCGAGACCCTCAGCAGGAGGTGGGCAGAACCAAGGTGAGGAGAGGCCTGGCCTCGGGTTCCTCCCACCCGCCTGGGGAATTCAATGATCTTTCACATCTTAACTGCAGAAACACTTCTTTCAAGTATTTTTGACTCCACTCTAACCTGAACTGAGTCCTTTATTCTCTGTTCTACCACAGTACCCTTGTAGAGCACTTCTTTCACTGTCCTGTGCTTATTAGCAGGCACACTTTATTTCTCTGCTTAGACACGGAGGCTCTGGAGAGCAGAAACTGTATTCTATTTAGTATTTATGTACAAAGAACCCAGCATAGAATCTTTGAGTAATCAATGCCAAAGCAGCGATGGAGGGACGGAGATGATATAATCTGAGGTACAATAAATAATTTAGGGTATTTCCTGAATTCTTAAGTAACTAGGAATTACTGTATTTGAAATAGAGTTGTAAGAAAATAAACAAATTTGGGGGACCGCTTTGAGCTCGGTGTGAGACATGAAGCATTTATGGTTCTGTGGAACATCTGGACAGTCGTAACCTTCCAAGACTCAGTATCCTTGGGAATAAAACCGAGGGTTTGGATAAGGTGATCTTCAGGTTTCCTTGAAGTTCTATGATGAGAGAATTTATCAAGATTTGACAGTGGGTTTAAAACATGAGAATGCGCTAAGTTCACAAGAAGGCGACTGAATGTTCAGTTTTTAAAACATTTGGTTTTCTAATACCTTCCTCCTCTCTTCAAAGTGATACCCAACATGTAAACAAATGTGAATTCAAAGTGATTTATCTTTGGCAGATAATTCTTGAGATCTTTGTCCAGCATGTTATGAAACCGAGGCTGGAAGTTATGTTTTTGATCTGTGCAGCTGGATTCCAGGAGAGGTTAGGAGTGGCCTCAGAGAAATCCGGGGACAAGGACAGGCTGCAGGGTGGGTTGGCTAATGGCACCTATCTACTGACAAGGATGAAGACAGTCTCTCAAATCTCTTTGAGACTCTTTGGTCTCCATCTTTTTCCACTGAGCCAATATTTTCATTGTCCAGGCCTACTCGTTTGCAAACCCGACAACTTTTTCTGCTACATCCAAATGCTTCTTTTTTCCTCCTCTTGGTGATTAACTCACACAACCTTGGATCGGAATACACGCACGCTTGCCAGCAGTCAATGTCTTAGCTCCTCTTCTATCAAGATTGTCCCTGTGCCCAGGGCTAAAAACGTCAGCAAGATCAATTCCCAACAGTACTATCCTTTTCATATTGATTCCCCTTCTTAAGATTAATCTCTTTGCAGACTTCTGAATATTTTAGTTGTATTATATATTTCTTTTTCCTCTTGAGTTTTCCCTCAAGCTGCATTTATATCCTTTTAAATAGCTTCAAGACAATGGGTGTGGGTGTAAAATATGTTCTGCTATTTTCTGTTTATTTGCTCAGGCCCTGGAGAGTTCTGATTTCCAAAATGTTGATACGTGTGTGTGTGTGCATGTGTGTATTTATAACACAAATAATCACAAGGAAAGGTGCCATGGGTACTTGACTTTTACTCACTTTGTAAGGCAACTGTTTACAGCAGAATAGTTTTAAATATTGAAGTCTTCCATGCACAGCCATACAATCACTGGGTTCAGCAAAATCTGACCTAATTTGTCTTTGATCCGATACAGGAGATTCTCAGCATATTGTAAATTATCTTTCTTCAATGGCTTTAATTATAACATTTGTTATCACAAACACTTATTTAAAAAGCATAGAAATCCATACAATACAAAAGCTTTTTCAAAACCAAGTTTTGCAAATGATGTTTAAATTGAGGACCCTATAAAGCTTGAGCTAATATTTTAATCTATAGAGATCCAGATGCAATCTGTGATTCACAATCTATGAATGTGTTTCAGATGAAGTGCATTTTATTAAGTTATAGTTACTTGGGAAGCTGCCTTTGGCATTTATGGTAATGTTAGTGAATCAGAATATTTAATTTACCAGACAATTCAATTTGTAACTATAGCAAGAAAGAGATGAAGCAAGGTGGGGTGGGCGGGAGTCAGTTGAACATCTTAGATGGACTACAGACCACAGAGGCCAAACTAGCGAGTCCAGCTCCAAACTTACTTTCTCCGCTGTTGGTCCACTTTTAAGCATTTGATTTTGCTAACTGTTCTAAATTCATTTTTTTCTATGTTGCTGTAGATTGAATTGTTCTCATCTTTCAAATATAACACATTTTCAAATTATACATATTCAAATTTTTTCTGTTTAAAATTTTACCTTAAATTTAGTTGTCTGGAGCAAAGCCTGGGTTTTCCAGTGCTAGTCACAGTTATGTGAGAAATAACCTCAAAACAACTCTTAGAATTGTCTCCATTTTTAGTTAGGTGACTGAGGCTAGTAGAGGTAAAATAATTTGAGTTATATCATGTAGTTAGGGAGTAAACGGGGATTCTCACTAAGATCTGACATGTCCCAAAGGCCATCTCATTTCCTCAATAATACAGAAAAATATTATATATCAGCGTCCTGTAATTGCCATTAAATAAAAGAATCCCCATGAATAAGAATCCAAATAACTGTGACCCTCAATTATTTTTAATTGAATTAAAAAAAAACCATAAAACTTACAAGAACAGCTACACTGTTAATAGTAATTAAAACAAACATATATATAAAATATATAAATAATAATCATATATATGATTCCAAGGATTATTCTAGCATTCCTCTAAAGGTGCATTGGGTCTAACAGTCTATTCTTTAATATTGTAAATACTGTAGAATGGTTAATATTTTCAGAGAGAAACCTAAGCCTTTTAACTAATCCAAATCAATGCCAAAAGTATTAGTTAAGCTAATTAAACCACATCAAGGCAGGGAGTAGACTGATATATTTTATTTAAAGAATGTTTAGATCTTATATATATATATTTTTTTTTTGGTACCTGGGGGTCGACCTCAGGACCTCGCGCGCCAGCAGGCGCCCATGCTGCTGAGCGATATCACCGGCCCCTTTTTCGTATGTGGGTCCCGGGAGTCGAACTCGGGCCCTCACACTTGCCGGGCAGGCGCTTAAGCCGCTGAGCCATCTCACCGGCCCTAGATCTTATCTTTTGATTTCTTGGTTTATACTAATCTAACTGTCCTGACACATGTTACTTTAAATAACATATTTTCTACTATAAAAGAAGTAATCATTTATTATAGAGTATTTGGAAGATAAGAAAAGCATAAAAAATTCAATAATCCAGAAGTAACATTGGGGCAAGTAAGATAGTCAACCTGATTGGCTTCAGAGCTGCCTACAGGATTAGTAAAGCACACTTCTGGGTGTGTCTGGGTGGATCATGGAGCCGTGACCTGGGGTATTATGTCCTGTCCCTGGCCCCTTCCTCTCTGGATCTGTTCCCCTGCTCTGCTTCCCAGCCTACATGAACTAAGCAGCTTTGCTTTGTCTCTGCCTAGGAACCAGCTAACCATGGACCGAAACCTTTGAAACCATGAGCCAAATAAACTTCTCCTCCTTTACGTTGTATATGTTGAGTACTTTGTCCCAGCAATAGGAAAGCTGGGCAGCGCAAACATGCATCACATTTCTTTCTGTCATATATAGAGGTAGTGATCTGGATGGCTTTAGTTTGCAAAATTGGGATTATACAATACACATATTCTTGATTCTGCTCTAAGCATTTTCTATGTCATTCATAATTATTTATTTGCATCGAAATCTATAGCCTAAAATATTCTCATGTGGATATATCATGTTTTACTTAGTAGTTTCTGTCTTGAATATTGGATTTTTTACATATATTAGATAGTAATTAACAATTTCTAATTTTTTCTCATGTTAGATTTCTAGAATAGAATTACTTGATTAAAAGATAGGAAGGTGTTTGAAGCTCTTGAAATGTATTGTTAAATTACTCTCCAATAATTCTCAACATTTTACAACCCCAGTCCACCTCAATATACCATACTCAGAAATGGTATTATTACAGAATGCATAAATTAATACTATGACTTCATTGCAAAATATTTGCTTTATCAGGGTTAAAAAAAATGACCCTCTTGTGGAACTCAGTTTTCTAAAGATTCTGTTGTCTAATAAAACAACAGAAAAAGTAAGACATACATAGTGCTAAGTGATGTATTATCTCTTTTAGTTCTAACCATATTCCTAGGATAAAAGGTATAACAGTCACTTTTTAGATGAAAAAATTATCCTAAAAGTATTTAACTGCTTGTTCAAGATAACTTAGCCAGGAATTGGTACAGAATCAATCAGATTGGACTTTAAAATATGTATAGCATTTTATTTACGTTCTTATTTTTATGTGAATTCTTTTAGTTTTTATCAACTACTCTAAGATCAGGCACTTAAGACCCTCTCACATTTCTCTGTGTTATTAAAATTTCTGCTCTCTCTTTTCAATTTATTTTCCAGGTGAACTATATAATCTTTTTTTATTTCCTAAATATTGGCATTTTGATTAATGTTGCATTGAAGGAAAGTAGTACCTATTAATTCTTCTAGCAGCATGATATCAAAATGTCCCTTATTGAATTTTGTGGCTTCCTTCAACATAGCTTGTTTACCTTTTTTTGTTAAGATGTTTTTTGTTTTTTTTTCTTTTTTGAAATAATGTGTGGGATGGTTTTGTAGAATTACCTTTTAACTCACAATGATTATATAGCACTGGTTTATGTATATTTATTTGTGCTCCTTTTTGGTTATGATAATTTTCTAATTTATTTTCCTAGGTTTTCCAAATAGTTGTACATTGGTAATCTTTTTCTTTTAATTTCTATAATTTCTTGTCTTTATCTTGCATCTCTTTCATGTTTTATTGAATTGGGTAAAAACTCTAGCAGTGTTAAATATTGATGGCATGGTAATCATAAAGGATATTCCTTTTTGTCTTTCATGATAGTGGGGTTATCTCTAGTATTTTGCCTTTAAATTAATGTATATGTGCGTGCATGCATGTGTGTGTGTGTGTGTGTTACTATGGAAACAAACAGATATAATGCAATCAGTAAAAAGTCCACCTTGACTTTGGCACTCTGTCAAATTTTAGTTTTTGGAATTGTCATGGGCAATTTAATAGGGAATTAGAAACAAGTATATGGTTCTTCCAAGTAGCAGCTATTGTAACTCTGAAATTGAACACATAAATTTTAGAAAGATTTGCAACAAATGGTACAATATATTATTGCCTAATTAACTTTAAAATTCAATTCATTTCCCTAAGCATCTCAGTCTTCTGAGGTAAGATTATAATTGGCTTTTCCTAATTAGATTTATCCCACACTCCATTATTTTTCATTACACATGCTATTTCCACCTCCCATTGGAATTTGTAGCATTCCAGACCATGACTCAAGAAAGTCAAACTTAGGAGTTAATAAGGAGCAAACTCCTGAGCTGAGAGGGGCACACGACCTGCTCCACTCTCTTGGTCTGGACCCTATTGGTTTCTGCTGTGGCTCTTTTGTTCTCACACCCTGAATACTTGCTGTCTAGGCTTAAGTACCCTCATGCTTAAGTCTAGCCATTGGACTAAAAAGAACAGGGATTTCCTGAGGATAAGAATATACAGGCTTTTAGTGGTGGATGTATGTCATGTATTTATCAAAACCCCTGAAATGTACAATGGCAGAATTAAACTCTAATGTAAAATGTGGACTTTGTATGATTGTGATAGTCAGCTTTCCATCACTGTGTATCTTAGTCACTGGGACAGAACACCTGACTGAAGGAATAGAATTTTATTGGTTCACATTTTCAGTCTGTGGTCAGCTGGCTCCACGACAGAAACAGCACAGTGAAAGGGTCTGGTGGAGGAAAGCTGCTCACTTCATGGTGGCCAGGAAGCAGAGAGCAAAAGGAGAAGCCAGGAAGGAAGTTATACCCTTCCAGGTCACACCCCTAGTGACCCACCTCTTCCCACCAGACTCCACCTCCCAACAGCAAGTCAGCTATATTTCCCACATGATTCAATTACCTTCCCAAACCCCTGCCTTTTAGCACATGAGGCCTTAGGGGGTCATTCTTGATCTAAACCATAACATTGTGACAAAATACCCGAGAATAACAATTTAAAGGAGGAAAGATTTGTTTTGGCTGACAGTTTCAGAGGTTTCAGTCCATGGTCCAGCTGGATTGCTTTTAAATCTGTGGCCAAGGAGAAACATCATGGCAGAAGGGCATGACAGAAGGAAGGTGCTCACCTCCTGGCATGCAGGAAGCAGAGTGAGAGAGAGCCTGAGTTGGTGGATTTTCTTTCTTCCACTTCCATTCTATCAGGGGCCCCAGCTTTGTGGGTGATGCCACCCACATCTAGGGCAGGTTGTTTCCATCCATTTGCCATCCTACATGCCAATTATCTCTGGAAACACCGTCACAGACACATTCAGACGTGTGCTTTACTAATTTCTCAGGTGCTTCTCAATCCAATCAAGTTGACAAGATTAGTTATCACAGTGACAATGACAGGCCAGTGTAGGCTGCTTGTAACAAATGTCTTGTTCTGGTGCAGGATGGTGATAGTGGGGCAGGGTGTGGGTGTGGGTGTGGAGGCAGGTGGCGTATGGAAACTCTCTGTATTTCTGTTCTGCGTTCTGTGAACCTAAAGCTGCTCTGAAATTCAAATCTATTTAAATATATATATATATATAGCTAGATAGTCCTCCCAAATATCACCTGATTTCATGCTCATAGAACCCCTGGTCATATCTCTGCTTCTGTTGAACGTCTAGAACCCTCCCAGGGGCCATCCCTGCGTCATTGTTTAGTACTGTAAATCCTACAGGATTTATTTCTCAAGACTGCTCTCTGCTCTCTACTCTGTATTCCTGCCTTCTTTTTTTTGTTTTATTTTTGTACTTTCATCCAATACCATATTCCTCGCAATGAGAGATCTGAGGGGCACCTAAACTCTGAACACCTCACTTAAATCCTTGCCTTGTTCTTCGCATTTCACAAAGTTCCCTTGCCATATTTGGTGTTAACATTGTGCCTGAAAGCTGAAGTAAATGAAGACTCTCATCTTACTGAAGTACTCTAAACAGAATATTTCAAAATCTGCCCCTTTACACAAAAGCCAGAAAACCATTCTATGAACATGTAGCATTGACAAGAATAGTGTTAATGAATAAATACATGACAGAGATCACAAGACTAACTTACCTACAAGATAGTCCTAGTTTGCAGCGGATGGTGTATCATTTCCTATGTTATTACAGGGTGTCCTTTTGGGACCTCGGGGATACATTTACTACACATCACCACAGCTGGCTATTTTTGTCTCAAGGACATCATTGATAGTATAGTTTTGTTTTCATCTTGGCTTTGGCTGCCAGGGAACTCAGGACCAAGTAGGAAGAGCTCAGATTTCAAAACTCAAGAATATTTAGCATGCCTTGTGAATAATAGCTTTACCCCTGGAGTCCCTCCCCTTTTATTTTTTAGTCCTTGGTCCTTATTTCCTGTCAATTTGTGCAGTATGCATCTTTGCAATATTGAAAAGTGAGGACACTTTATAGGACATTTCAATTCTCAGCACGAGTGTCATTGGCTTTGCAAATTTTTCTTGATTAGCGTCATCACATGCTATCTTTCCTCTGCCATTTGGTACATACCTGGGTCATATAAAGTCATGGACTGTAACACCAATGCAAATGTTCATTTAACCAAAACATAACGTGGAATTAAGTTTTTCAAAAAAGCACATTATGCAATGAATTTCCCTGACGGGTAAAAATGACATTGGTGTGAATTGTATTATTATTTATAATACTATTATTATCTGTACTATTTTTTTGTTTGCTATATTATTTCTGGGAAAAAAATCTAACATTTGGTTTGGAGGAAAACTTTCCTCTTCATAACAGCACATGAGGGGCTGGGGATATAGCTCGGCGGCACAGCACCTGCCTGGCACATGCAAGGTCCTGAGTTTGATTCCCAGTACCCCCCCCAAAAAAAAACCAGCACATAATCGGTTAGAATTGTATATTTATCTTGTTTTTATTGTTTTTGTTTTAATGTGATTGTAGAATTATGGAAGGTAGCTAATAAATCCTTGATAATGTTCAGACTGCCTTTGGTTTTACTGTCCTCCTGTGTTTGTTGTTAACATTGGATTAATTGCAGCACATAATTTACCAGATGGCAACAGTAGGTGTTTTATTCAGACTTATAACAGTGTCTCATATGTAACAGCTACTTCATATTTGTTGAGCAAATGGTTGCAAGAATAAAAGGATGAATAGATGAAAAATAAAACAAAGCAGACCCAAGCTTGAAAACAAGCTCTGGTAAGGCTGATGAAGGGAAAAGAATGCCACTGTGGGCAGGTCAGCATCCATGTTAGAAAACACTATTAAGAGAACTGAAAATTTTCCCTAGTCTTGGATTTACCAGGACACTGTTTTAGGCTTTTATCGTTCACATGAGCAGATGTTATTTAAAGCTGAGTCCCGGGTGAGGTTCTCTGTTGAGCTGCCCTGAAGGATTCAGGCACCTGAGTTTCACCCTCTGCACCAACTGTTCTCCTTAGGAAGGAGGCTGAAAAAGAATCAGTTGCAAGGGCAGGGAAACAGAGTTCAGCAGCCAAGCTCCATCCCGTGTGTGCAGGGCTAACTACATCTTTTGAGGTTACCAGTGCATAAAGTCGGGGTCTTTTATTCAAAATTATGAAGAATTGCAAGACTATAGCAATTGTGACACAGCCTTGGTGCCATCTAAATTCAGGGCCACTTATGATGGCACTGATCGTCCCTGTCGCTAGCTCTGCAACTGTGTCCATAGATTCTCATTGTTTCTGAACAATTAAAATGTAAGAGGTCTGATGTGAACAGATTTTTATTAGAATACAGTGCCATTTAAAAGAAAATTCTGTGAGGATGGAAATAGTCTATATCTGTGTTGTTTGACATATAACCACTAACTAGCTATGGCTATGAGCAATTAAAATGTGCCTGGTGTGACTTGAAATTTGGCTAGTGCTACTGAATAGCTATATTTTTATTTAATTTTAATTAATGTAAATTTAAATAACTATACATGCCATGGCCAACGTCTGTCATATTGGACAGAGCCATTTAATGAGTCAAACTACAGACAATAAAGAAAATAATTCCATATAGAATGAATCTAATAGTGGAAAGCAAACAATATATTTTATATTAATTGCTCTGCACAACTGACAACAGTTAAGTTTGCATGTTATCCCAATGAAAAGTTGCAGCCTAGCTTGGCACAGAAATATAAAAGTTGGAGGAGATATCTGTCTCTGAAATTTCCTAAGCATAGAGTGTTTCCATGGCAATGGAGAATTCAGCCAAATGTAATTAAAAGTGAGTGACTAGAGTATCTATATTGTTCAGTTCTAGTACATTTTACCTTTAATTATATTTTTCTAAGCCACTGATGGGTCAATATGCCAGACAGTATTTGTTCAAGACTGAGACTGACAAGTCATTGTAAGAAGAAAAGAGAATGCTATCATTTCAAAGGAACATTAGGAACTCTGCTGATAGAATAAAACAGGGAAGGTATGCTCTTTTGCTACTCTTTGGAATTCCTTTGAGTAACAAGAAGATGAACTACTGTATATTTTCCAATTATGGTGGCATTTCCCCAAGGAGTTCTCCTTTCACCACTTACCTTTGAAGGAATCTCTTGGTCCCTTCCAAGAAGTCTTTGCCCTAGTTCTCCAGCTGAGATCCAGTTTCCTGGCCATTCCTGCCTGCTCTTCCCCTCTCCAGCTCTCAAGCCTAAGGCCCCGGCCATGGGCAGCTTTGAGAGGTCCAGCCCAGGGATTCTGACAGGCACACAGTATGGGAAACAGTCAAATTTGTAAAAAATCGTCCTGGTGCAAATCTAATCCTGAGCAATTGCCTTTGCTGTATATGACATTTGTGAAAAAGATGATCACTTAAAAAAAAATTATACAGTAAGTACCACTGGTAGGTCTGAATAGGTTTTATTTTTTCCTGAAGTTTTTGGTGTCGAATATATTTAGAATTTTTAAATTTTTATTTTTTAATACATTTGCCCACATAATCATTATTTTCCTGCAATTTTTTTTTTTTCATTTTGTTTTAGTTACTGAAACCAGTTGGTCAGTTCTCCTCCCAGGTAGTCTTTGTTGCAGGAAAACCAATAAAATCATCCTGAAGTAGAAATAATGTTACTGTCTTAAATAGCAATTGTTTGTTTTTAAGTCGTGGAGAAAATGTAGGCACTCAGGGCTGTGCAAGTGTTCTAGCGGCAAAGAAGGCAGCAGGGGAGGAATGAAGAGGGGAGGGGTAGGAAGAGTAAAGGGAAACAGAATTGGCTTAAGGGGACATCTGGTGTCTATCCTAAATCTTCATTTATGCTTTTGGGGCAAGCTCGGCAGATACTTATTTGTCTTTGCTTTCACCCCAGGACATCAGTACCCCAGGCTTGTGGAGGTCCGCAATAAGGCAACAAAAAATCAGAAGTCCTGCTCTTTGGGCAGCGAGTTCTGTGAGCACTACTTATGTTACAAGAAGAGTCCAAACTTCCTCGTAACTCTCAGTGGGAAGGAGAGAAGCACAGTCTCCATTGGAAGGAGATTTCCAAACTTCTAGAGCTGGGGAGAGAACTAGCTTTTGCTACTAGGAGCCAGCAGACTTTGATGCATTGCCTTAGAGGCAGGGCCCAATTTTTCTTTTGAGAGTATATGTAATAGAAGTTTGCCAGCGGAACTACGGTGAACATGTGAAAGACAGGGAAGCAGGACAAACATTGGGAGGCACTGTTTCCATTGTTTTATTTATGTTTGAATTATCTTTTTAGTCTCCTTATATCCAGAACAGTCCCTTTCACCTACCCCACTTTTTTTAATCTTCCAATACATGGGCATTTTTTAAGCATCCCAACCTATTCCTGTGGGATGTCTCGTGATGTAGACCTGTCTGATTCCATCCCCTTTCCTATATTCTATTCAAGTTAGGAAACCCATGTAAGTGACAAGAGGTGGTCCCCTTTGCGTCACAGAGGAGCCCACAGTGGATTTTGACCCACTGTGGGTCATGGTAGGTTTGATTATGTCGTTCAGGATGTGTCAGAAAGATGTGGCAACTGAAAAGCTACCCTTTGCCCTTAGCAGTTAAACATATTTTGTGGCAAGAGGCAATGAGACCGTGAAACTCTTGTTTCCCTACAACCCTCCCATCCAGTGGTCTTAGCATTGCTGATCCCTGCCCACGTCTATTTTATGTGGGGGAATTGCAAAATGGTGACTTCTTGATTCTATCAGTATTTCTATATCTATTAGTCTGTACCTTCCATGAATGGCTCATCGTCCTTGTTATTTTAAATTATCATGATAGATTCTTGGGTTCAGTTTTTTCTAAATCCATTTTCTGTTAGACATTATACTCTTTGTCTTGTAAAATACTAGTACTGTGAAATGCTCTGAGGGGAAAAAAAAAACAATTCTGTAGACAAATAATTTGGGGGGTGTAATGTATCTACCACTGAAGTTACACAACCTACATTAGGCTATGGGAAGACTCCAACAACCTGTTCGACTTTATTTAAACAAGCATTTCTTAAACTTATTTGACCATAGAATCATTTTTCCTATTTAACACTGACTGTGTATTTGATGAAATATATTTGTGGGAACACTAGCCAAAAGCCAACTCTGTTGATTAAATGTTTAAATATTTCATCAATAATATGAAACAAAGACTGATTAATAATGGCAAGTATATTATTATTCAACCAATTCTGTATGATTAAAATAGTTATTCTACCATTGTTCTACTCACAAGGTGAACTCAGCAGACCACTGGGGTCAAGAACAACCCAAAATAGGAAAGGATTTCTTAAAGACAGCCCAAGAACAAGTAGCTATCAAAGAAAAGATTGACATGTTGACCATTAAAATTAAGGATTTCTGTTTATTAGAAGACATCAAGAAGAGTGTGAGAAGACAAGGTTCAGTCTGGGATGTACATTTAGAAGCATGCATCCAGAAAATTTAAAGAACTCCTTGTGTACGCACAAAGATTGAGTAAATCTTTTTGAGCTGTCAGATTCCTCTAAACAATGGGCAAAAGACATGAATAGATACTTCACACAAAAAGTATCCCCAATGACTGCCAAGCTTATGGAAGTCACTGGCCAGAGGGAAATGCAAAGTCAAGTCCACAGGGATATCACTTCGACTACACACCCGCCGGGACGACTAACGTGAATGGGAAAGGCTGACTAGCAGGCACGTGCTAGTGAATTGCTAGGTGGGCACTGTGAATTGCCACCCAATCTCCCTGTGGGCCCAGCTGGTGACAGTGCTGAGCTTCACTCTCTGATCCTTCAGAGGCTGGATCTCGACCCAGGTCACTCTGACTGACAAATGGAGGGTACAGGGGACTAGCCAACTTGGCCCAGCACGGGTAATTCTGAGGGGATGTTCTAGCTCCCTGCCCACTGTCAGGTTGTCTTTGGCCCTGCATCTCCCAACTTCTTCCTCCGTCAGATCTCCCTTCCCACTACTCTTTGGGACAGGTGTCAACACTAAAGACATTCTGTAATAGCATCTTACACCCTGTAATGGTTGATACATTGTGTCAACTTGAGAAGTCTAGAAGCTTAACTAAGTACCTCAGCAGTTCTACATCCTGGGGTATAGAGGACATGCCCTTACTGCTCTAGGATGTTGTTCATTGTGTCAACTTGGGAAGTTCAGAAGTTTAATGAAGCGACTCAGCAGGGGGCCAGGGTCCTCACTTTGAAAATATCCTCATCCTGTGCAAGAGGAGGGCAGGGAGATGGTGTGAACGCTACACCCTCCCTGGGAACGGGGGTAGCCTGCTTATGATAGAAGGGAGAAAAAGAGGCTCGCTCTTCCCCCTTTGTTTGCTCTTGTTGCTTTTACTGTCTTCTGCCACCTTGAAGTGTTGCCCCTGTGCCACGCCACCCTGCCTTGGAGCCAGCTGATTATGGACTGAAACCTTCACAAACTGTTAGCTAAATAAACCTTGCCTTCCTTAATTTTGGGTGTCGGGTATTTTGTCTCAGCAATAAAATAAAAGTAACTAAGATACACCCTAAGCTATGTATGACAGCCTGCTTGCCCCATGATCCATCCTGTGACATGGGACAGCTAGAGTTCTTGCACATTGTGTAAAAAGAGAAAACTACTGATGTCTACCAAAGCTCAACAGGCAGACCTTGTGATCCAGTAATTCCTCTCCTAGATGTCTACCAAAAAATGAGCACTGTGTCTGTCCCCCGAAAGTCACATCCGAGAATGTTCTCAGCTTTCTGAATAGGCCCACACTGAGAATGACCCAAATGTCCACGAACTGTAGAATGCGCCCTCCTGTTCCCTTCTGTCTTTCTCTTTCCCACCTCCCTCTTGAGACTAGAGGGGCAGTTCTCAGACTCACAACAGATCCAGGCCACCTCACCTGTACAGAGTTCCCACAGCAGGATTTGGAGGCCAAATACCTAATAGCAGCGCTTTCCACATTTTGCTCCAGAGTGGATTTTCTGAAGAAGGTGTCCTGAGGTCAGGTTAGTTTTGGCACACCACTAGAATTTCTCTGGCTGTCTTCCAAGATGTGAGATATATTATCGAGGTTTCCCAAACTTAATCTAGAATCAATTCCTGCAAAACGTCTCATGTCGTAAGACCTATGTCATACCATCTTGGGATAACAACCAAAGGAATAAACAATGTCCATTTGCGGGGTCATCTTTTGACAGATCTTCGTTTGGAAGCTGGATTCACAGATTCTAAGCTGTGACTCTAGGTTTCTTAACACACAGACATGACTAACAGAGGTCTAAAGGCATCGAGCCCACAGTCACTTTCGTCCTCACTTTAGTCCATGTTTTACCCAGTCTTAGATTTTTGTGACACTTCACAGAAATCCTATTGTTTTTCTACTAATAGCATTTAATGTCCTGGTGTTATTTCTCCACTGAATAATTATTTAAATTGCTGTAATTACTTGTAAATCACTCATCTCTCATTTTGTAGGAGGGTCTCAGAAACAGCTTCTGAGCCTGATGTTTTGAACCAAATCTCGCTAAAACCTAGTAATGTCTAACTTGTAACTGTAGGCACAGACTCGGCATTTTTCAGTGTAATGTCTGATAAACAGATCCCTTTGCCCCTCTCAGCTTTGCTGCTGTCCCCAGATTGGCTTGGTTAAAACTATTCGAATATTTCCTTAAGAAGTAGGCCCTACCTACAGCAGTGGGACCAGGAATCCCGCCTCACTGCTCCCAGGAGACTGGCTCTGGCTGTGATGAGGGCCTTGGAAAGAAGCCAGGCAAGGTGGCACATGCCTGTCATCACAGCACTCTGGGACGTTGAAGCAGGAAGGTCCCAGGTTGAAGTCCAGCTTGGGTGATCTAGTAAGACCTTGTCTTGAAATACAAAAAATAAAGAGAGTGGGGGAGGTGCCTGGTACTTTGGCTCAGCCTGGGTTACTGGTGTCTGGTGCATATGAACAGGAAAGGAACAAATTACACGTCTATCTTGCCAGTACAATTTGTATCTGCCTTGAGAGAAAAAGGAACGGCAGGGAGAGACTAGGATGTTTTGAGGTCAGGGATTGTGTGACCATCTCTGTATCGCCGCCAAGGGCTGGAGGCAGGGTGAAGGAGCCTAGAATGAGCAGAGTCCACTGAGGTCAGAGGTAACAGTCGAGAAGAGGTGAGTTAGAAGCTCAGCGCTGCACCTCAACTCTGCCACTTTTTTAGTTCTGATTTTTGTTAGTTTGGATTTCAGGACTCAGAGCCAGTTTCTCATAACTTTTTTTTTTTAACCCTTCTACCCATGTGTGTCTGTACCTCTGTATTTATGCATGCACAGAAAGATGTGAGGGTGATTTGCATTAAATGGTAACATGGTTGTTTGGGGGATCTGGAAGTTGGGGTGTCTTTTCCCTGTCTTTTTTTGTGCTTTCCACAAACACCTGATTTTTTTTAAGGTAAAAAAGTAAATTATACCCGAAATATGGTCAATATTATAGACATATAACATATATATATAATGATGTCAATATTTACGGGTCTTTGAAATGGGTTCATCTTAAAAAATTCCCCAACCAAACCAAGCCTCATTCCTTGTTTCCTTTCCCTGATTCACGCATGCTAGACTGGTCTCTTTGTTTCGTCCAGTCTTTCAGGTAGACTGTCCTCCACCTTTTCTCCAGCCAATAAATTCTGGAGGAATCCATAGAAGGCAACATGAAGATTATTTGTTCTAATATAGAAAGAAATCATACCTTACTATACCTAAAATAGCAGCAAATCTCTTAAAACCCAATACTTCATTTGTTTGTTGGGCGCAAGAACAAAAACCATTTAGGTAATACTGGAAAACGTAAAACCAGCTTAAATCATCCGTGTAACAAGTGGAAAGCCACTCTTCTATTATTTACATGGGAACACAGCTCTCTCAAACTAAGAAGCGAGAGGTCAACAGGTTTTCCAGGGAGTCTGGCGATATCTTCTGCTTCATGGGGCCCAGAGGCCAGTGGGGCTCCAAATTGGGCAACATCATATTCTTTTGATATTTTCATTCACGGGCTTCTAACAAAGAATAAATGTGTAACGAGAGAATTTCAAAATTCTGTTTTTCAGCCTCAAAGAAATTTTCAATTGAAATTAGAAAGATAGGTTTAAAATCCTATTCTTTGATAGGTACAGATATTTTATAAGGTACAGTATACTTCAAATGAGATTAAGCAGCAAATCAGCAGATATTAAATACTAAAATACAGGCACATTTTCCTTTAAGAATTTGAGATTCAGCCTACAGTGCCTCTGTTATATTCATTCAAATTATTTTATATTCTAAAACAATGAAGCTTCTCAACTGGTGGAAGGTTGCCAGTGAGTTTCAACAGAGTTTGAAGGCAACTTAACCAAAAGGCACAGCTGAAACTGCCTTAAAGAATGAATGGGTGCCTTATCAGAGCAGCTGAGCTGTATACAATTAACAGCCTCTGTCGACATTCACAGGGCCCATACAGAACAAGCAGGCCCTAGAGCCCCACATAGCAGCAACCTTCAGCTTCTGGCCCCTTCAGATCCTCATGACCTGAAAACAAAAAGACAGCCTGCAGCCATCACTGGAAAGACACTGCAACATTTCAGTGATGTTGGCAGGATCATATAGCAACTGCTAATTAATGCTAATTAGAACAATTCTGTTAACCTTAGCATCAAGCTTCAAATTAATCAGCTATCATAAAAGTATAAAATATCATTTATAAAGGTAAGTTTATATTTATAATGGCTGGTTAAAAGTCATTCTCATTTTATTTAACTTTCTGAAACGGGGTTTCACTATGTACTCCAGACTGCCCTTGAACTTACTACGTACCCGGGCTGGACTTGAACTCCAGACCCTTTTGCCTCAGCCTCCCGAGTGATTACAGGTTTTCATCACCACGTGCTCACTTACTTTTACTTTTAAAGGTGTGGAAATGATCTATTAATCTTTTTTATTTGATGAATTATCAATTTATTTGGCTTAAATATTTCTGTATGAAGAGTACTAAATTCATTATATGACAATTTTGTATTGATAAATTTTACTCACAAGAGTATATAAAACAAACAAAATCCAGAGTTTCATTAAATAAATTTATTTGTTAAAATAATTTAACTCCAAATACAACTGTTGAATTTGCATTGAGTTATAACTACAATTCATGTTTTAATTGAAATGTCAAGGTTTAACAACTGACATTATTATAAAACAATAAACTGTTGTTCAGTTTTAAATGGTCAGTTGCATTAGAGCTCAACAACTAACTGTGAACTGTAATCTCTGGGAAACCCCAAACCAATGATGGTTAAGTCTGTTTTCAAAACCTACTGCAGTCATTCTTGAAACCCTGACCAAGATTTAATAGATGCACGATGACAGTTAAAGAAAAAGAAAAAGAAAAAGACCCCCATAGTCTTCAACACTTGATTGGCTAAAGAGACAATTAAAGCTTAACCAGTGCTAACACAGGACTACTGATAGGAACAAAGAACTAAAAAACCCAACAGAAAAAAAAACTTCAATTTACACAGACACTGACAACATTCAGACAGGGAGAATCCACCCTTGAAAACAAATACCAGACATCTTTAGGCAACATTTCTTTACATAGAAAAGCAAATCTCAGTAGTTTTACCACAGAAAAGTGATGGCAACTGTAACAAGTGAGTCAAATGTTCAGTCCTGATTCTATAAACCGAAGGACAAAAATCATCAAAGCACCTTTCAATAGTTAAAGATTTTACATAATACTTCTGATCAGATGCTGGCTTGTTTTGTGTAAGTTGAATAAAATGAAGGCATCAGTTACCATCACTATCACAGCTTAAAGGAGCCAAAAAGTTGCAACATTAAGAGAAAAAAAAAAAAAAAAAACCAGCCAAACAACAACAACAACAAAATGCAAAAAAATGCTGCCTTTGTATAAAAGTAAAAAACAAAACAAAAGAAAAACCTGACCACAATAGCTAAAGAAATAGTGGGTCTTTGGATCAAACCATAATATCTTTAAGGCATGTTAGAAAAACTTCCACTTATCTAGTTGCTAGTCTGATCAGAGCATAACGTAAGTAGTGACCCAGTCACCAACTTTCCTCTGCAGCCACTATGATTCCATGTGCCAACAAGTGTACTCTTCCTGCTCTTCAGCTTTTTATTCCCATCTTGGCAAACACATTCATTCAGGCAATTGGGATTCGCGCCGTGCCGACAGTGGAGGCAGGAGGGTCTCCTGCTTCGGGGGTCTCGATGCCGTGTGGGAACACTGGTCAGGCGGCCACATCAGTTCTTAGCAACATCTTCCCAGTAAAAGCCCACCTTATTGTCTGACAAACATTTCCAGACAAAATCCCAAATTTCAGATAATCTTTTCCAACTCACTTTGCCAGACCTTTCACATTATTTCACCTATTTTTTGCATCTGCATAGCAATCCATGATATAAAACTGTGCAATCTCTATAGCTGTTTCTAATATGCAATCTTATTGTCATAAATTGCTATTATGGAATTCTAAAACACAGAATCATTATTAGAAGTTAAAGGCTTCAAAACTCAACCAACTTACTAACAAATATTTCTACTTCAGTAGATAAATCATGTCTTGAATCTTTGATTATTCTGTTTGGGTCAACTCAACTTTTACACAGTGAAATTTGCCTGAAGAAAATTGGTTAAAACTTTTCTGTCCTATCAACAAGGTGCTTTGTAATTGAAGATTATAAAAAAATTTATACAGAAGAATGTAAATATTCACAATTCAAAGATCCTCTCATAAACATGGTCTGTTTCTTCAGTTTTCTCATCTATGAAAAATACAATCAACCCTTCTTCTACCCTTGAAGCCTGACGCCAGTTACTAAACACTTGGGGGGTTACCAATGATTTCTATGATATAGAAAAGATGCTTAAATAATTTCAAAGAAAAAATGTTTTTGATACACTATATTCTGCAGTATAGATTCTCAGTATAGGCAATTATCTCTGACTTGTGCCAAATTCTTAGGAACGATAAACACACATGCACACACAGACACACTCTTCTCTCAGTTACACACGTTAAGACCAGAGGTTACTTGCACAAGACTGTGGAACCAAGAAAATTTGGGCACTAAATATATCACAGGCTCAGTGATATTGCAGTTCTCAAGGCCAAATTTCTCTCCAGAGGGTGGGCTCAAGATCATCTCTTCAGCATTTCTAACTCTGAAGTGAGGTGAAAACCTTTCTACATTTGACTGTAAAACTTCTGAATAGGTTTTTCCTGTGCCATTACTCATGCAAATGATGAATACTTCACGGCTATCAAAACCAAAAATGTCAGAGCTTGAGCACCTTTTCAAAACAAAATATTCACTCCAGCTTTATTTGCCACTTCAGTAATCAGGGCAGAATTGTTATAAGAAAACCTTTATATAATTCTACAGGAAAATTAAAGATAAAAGGCTTTTTGTCCCTCATGTTCCACTCTATAATTTATGTTCTACTTTTAAGCCCAAATTATTTCACATGGTTATTCAATTGTTTAAATGCCTGCAGTAAAGCTCTGCTACAGCAAACTGGATTTCCAAAGCAGGTTAGCCAAGGGTCACATCACACCATAGCCCTTAAAGGCGAGAAGGAATTTGCTGCTTTAACGAACGTAAAAATGCCAGATATTTGTACTGTCCTGTGAGGTTTCTGCAAATGGGAACATGTGGCTGCAACATGGCTTCATTTTCCTTACAAGATGGTACTAGTTAATCTACTAGAATGCTTCTTGTTAGTAAGGCTAGGCAATCTCTCCATCTCAGTTGCTTCCCTCTTGTTCAGGAAATAAAGGCCTTCCCTGCTTGGGTGACAGAGGGTGGGTTTGGGATTTTAATTCTGGTCAAACCCTTGAGAGAGCCTCCATTTTCTGTGGCAAAGCAGGTGATTTAACAAATTCTAAAGCTAAATTGTATTTTCACACAACTTCATTCTGACTTTTGCTCTATCAGGATTGATGTGTGAGTTAGTTCCATGTCACAGATTAGGATAACATCTACAATTAAGCATCAATTTTGAAAAACAGAAATGTGTCAGCTGTGCAAAGACTCCCTGCAATGCTGTTGGCAGGCCAGCTGTTACGTTACTTGATGGAATACACTGGTTAGGAGCTCTATCCCAATTCCTGAAATTCAGTACTCTCATAGGAAAATATTCTCCTTTAGTTATTTTTTTGTAAAGAAGACAAAATATTTAATTGTAAGTGGTCATAGGAATTCTTCCGGTTTCTCCCTCATGATTCACTTGAATTTATACAATAGCTGCTTCTGTCAACTCAGTGACAATGCCATCATCGCTTTCAAATGAGATCACCCTGTAGATCGATGGGCTATGCCTTCAAGTTGCAGATGCACAAAGGAGGCTGAGGACACTGGTGAACACTGGGGTTACTGAACCCAAATGTACTCAGAGACATCAACTGACGATCACTGCTCATTCATGAATAAGGGCTGCAGTGTGCTGTAGTTTCACATCACACGTGATCCCAACTCTGCAATGTGGTAGGCAAGGTCTCTATCACCTACAATACCGGGTGAGTCCTGTCCAGGACGGCCAAATTTGGATGCTATTGTATGTTACAGGCAGAACAGCATGGATCATCTTTATCAGGCTGGGCAGCATAGTTCATTTGCCTCACGATTTCTGCAAAGAGTTCATCCACCATTGTTTTACTCTTAGCAGAAGTCTCCATAAAGGGGCAGCCCCACTCTTCCGCAAGGGCTCGGCCTTCATTGGACGATACTTCTCTCTCACTCTCCAGGTCCACTTTGTTCCCAACCAAGATGACTGGCACTTTCTCATACCTACAAAAGACAAAACACACATATATTGTAGCACTTAGCTCAAAGTTAAATAGGTAAAATATATTTTCTCTGTTTCACTATATTCTACTATAAATAGTCTCTTTAGTTCCATGAAAAACTATTTGTACCAGTTGGCTTGACACCTACCTAAGGTTGTTTTGACACTACTCTCAGAATGGATCACAAACAGTTTTTTCAAAATGATGTTCTAAATTACATGCTCTTTAACATGTTCCCACTGGCTTGAACCACTGGTGGTATATCCATGGACTGTCCCATCGGGTGGCTCGTACCACTAAATGGCACTGTCCCATGTTGCCCCATGAGATAGTCATGCAGGTACCACCAGTGGTTCAGAGCCTCCAGCAGCCAGACATGAATTACAGCACTGTCGTGAACATGTTAAAATAAATTTACCTTTCCAGATATACTAGGAAAATTATTCTCAGAATCTCAGACTAACTCCTCTTAGATTAAAATTTTCTGTTCTAAGAAATGCTTACTCAAAATTTCAGTTGATTATGTAATAACTTGCTCTGAGTAAACAAACAACCTATAATTGTCAACATTTTACTATATTTTATAAACATCAGAACCAACTATGTTCAAATATTTCCTAGATAAGAAAAACACCTCATAGAAATTAGGATGGAAACCATCAAGTACAACTATATCCTATTCCTTTATAAAATTATTACAGATTAGCCAGTTGAAAGAAAACATGGTTCTTTTCAGTCTGAAATTGATTAAACATTTCAATCACTGGGTTTATTTAATGTTATCTCTCTTTTCTTTCTTAAATAGACTAGGGGTCTTGGTAACCATGTTTGAAAAATGCTAAATCAATAAAGCTATGAGTATGATAAGAAAAGAACAAAGAAAAAGATATAAATCATTTTACTTCTTAAGAGTGATTCCCTCTTCACAGAATGGCTGTTCCATATAGCGCAGGACATAACAGACGTCGTGGTGTGGAAATACCTGGTGCTTGCCTGCATATTTATTTACTATGCTTGATCATAGAAATAGTTATCTAATTACTTTTATGTAAAGGTCATCTCAAAAGATTTGTCCTTTTTGTAATTTTAGTATAAATCATGTGTGTGTGTGTGTGTGTGTTCCTATAAGTAGACTACATCTCTGATTTATAGAGGAAGTAAACAGCAGAACTGCACCCAAGAGATAACAAATGCAACAGGACACAGCCAGGCAGAAGAGGAAACACCATATAGTCAAGGCTTGACTGAGGAAAGATTCACAGACATTTTCTCATTCAGGAAGCTGAGTGATAGGTAGTGATCATTTGCTACAATACCGCACAATTTCATCATCCTGCCAAGACGGTTCTCTCTACCCACCCTAACCTGTAAAGCCAATCATATTCCCACGAGTTTCGCTTGTGGTGGTGGTAGGGCACTAGATCCAACTAAGAATGGCCTCAACAAGAGGGCGCACTCTTGGCAGTATGCCATTTAGCAATTTGAAACACAACTTAAAATGAGTGGGAGTAACAACACCAAGGGTAAATCTCGAGTTTGGCTATTATCATATTGTAGGAACTAGATATGGACAACTCCATTTATATCGAAGGATGTCGTAGGAATTTCCAGCATACCAACTGTAACTTATGATCCCTGGTCTTAGATCATGCTGACAGCTCCGAATATCTGACACAAGGATTTTTCACACTTTTCGGCCTCTTAAAACAAATATGTGTAGCCAGGACTGGCCTGTGGGAGAACCAACCCAGTGAAAATGAAGCTGCACCAGAGGGCTGCACTCTCAGCTCTCTTGATTTGTGGACAGAGAAGCCCGGCAGGGAGCAGCCACTGCCAGCCATGGCAGGATGAGGTCAGTTTCTACTCTGCTTCTCTTGTAAAGATGCAACCTAATTTCCTTTTCATTAGGAGAAGATATACATCGGTATGTGTAGGGAGTGGCTGAGCCGTGGCTGAGCTGGAGACTGACCACACATTTGGGGCTACAGCAAGGCCAGCCCCGAGAACACGGAGCGCCAGAGGCGAGCCATGCGAACAAGTTGCTGGGACTAGAGCAAAGCCAGTCCAGCAGGTGTCTGGCGTCGGTGTTCCTCTCTCTCAACTACAGCACAGACAGCTCTGAGAATGTTTCGCTTTCACTGTTCTCAGCAAAACACTGAGACCTTGCACTTTCGGCCCTGTGGCATGCTTCCCCTCTTTCTACAGTGTATAAATAAAGACGTGGACTGCGCTGGGTTGTCGCTGCCTCTCCATCAGAAAGGTCAGGTCCCACCTGGTCCCAGCTTTCCTTTTAATATGTGTTCAGTTTTTTCTTAATCTCCCATCACCTCCTCTCAGGACCCTGCTGGCTGCGTGGGTCGCGGCAAGTATGCTTTAAAATGCTTTGCTTATCACTGAGGTAACTTGTATATACAAGTAAAATTTATCGCCTGGATTTAGGTTAAAAACTGTTTGTTAGTAATACTTAATACAAAGGAAAGTGATAAAATATTATCACTTATTCTATTATTAGTTGTGAGCTATTTTAAGAAATATTTTTTGAGTTTAAATATAGTATAATATGGTTTATACTTGAGGAATAAGTGGCTTTTTCTAAACTTGCAAATATGAAATTGTTAATGGTTCTATGATACACTGTTTAAATCAAGAGTTTGAATAAATTTCACCCAACAGTCCGATTCTCAAAAGGGCAACCAGAACATTGCAAACATAGGCCTATGTGTAACAGCATTTATTAACTGGTAATAACATTTAATAATGTAGATGAAAATTCATTCAGTATCAGAGAACCTGTCCATCTTTGAGTTGTCAGAAATCTTTTCTAAAAATCAAGATGCTAAAGATGCTACAGAAATACAGATTAATATCTCAGAAGATTTAAAAGAACTAGATAAGATCTTTTAGTAAATAATGTACATTTCAAACTACCAGATGCTGATATATTTCATCTGTTAACATTAAAGTTTGGGACAGTAGAAAATATTTCAAAGTAGGATTCAGAGGCTCTGCTTTCATCCCATCGATGAGAGACTGCGAATCATTTCCTCTACGTCTCTGTGTTTCACTTTTTTGTAAGTACAAAAGGAATGAGAATATCTGTTCCCACTTAACACACAAGGCTGAAGCAAAGGTCAAATTAGATAATTTAGCAAAAACAAGTACTAGATAAATGCAAGGTGATGTTTCTTTCCCTTCCTCGAGCCCACTGGTGGAAAACAACAGCTTGGAAATGAAGTGTCAGGAACCAGAGACATTAATCAGGAAAGGGAAGGTGCTCCTGAGCAAGCACAAAGCAAGGCAGAGGACTGAAGTGTCGGGGCAGAAACGAGCAAAGGAGACAAGGCAAAAGCAGCGCGGAAGCAACTTGACACTGGCAATCCCTTCTCTATCCCGTGCTGAGCATCATGGTAATGAGGAACGAGAAAAGCAGGAAAGCTTTCTCAAAACATTGAGGAATTAAGAAAGAAAATACTGGTACCTGTAGGAGAGAGAATCTCCAAAGGTTCTGGGTTGGTATGTCAGGATAGGGTCCTACAAGTACAGTTAAGATTTGGAGGAACCTTGCTCCTCCTCAAGAAAGATGGGTGAGAAGGGCAAGAGGCAGAGCACAGCCATCTCACAAGCGTCTCTAGCTAGGTCAGTGACTTTAGACTAACTTCATCTCTGACATGCCTCAAATGAACAGTGCCTCCATTTCTTGGTGTCTAAAATGAGCTGGACTAGATAGTTCCCAAGGTGCTCTTAAACTCCGAAGTTTAAAATCACAACAGACATGGTGGGTCACACCCACAATCAATGCCCATCTTTTACCAGGATAATGGCTCAGCCCTTGGCACGCCTCTAAGAACAACGTCCATCAGGCTGATTTTATAAAGGGACATGGCAGTGCGTGTCATCAGCAAAGCCAAAAGGTGTGAGGAAACCTCGTGAGACCTTGTGGGACCAAAGCAGCAAGCAGCAGAATTTCCTTTTCATTAGGAGAAGATATACGTTGGTATGTGTAGGGAGTGGCTGAGCCGTGGCTGAGCTGGAGACTGACCACACATTTGGGGCTACAGCAAGGCCAGCCCAGCGGCTTCTGTCACCCGATGGGGCTCAAAGATGCACTCAGGACCTAAGCAGCTCTATTTTGCAGCAGTATTGTTCAAACACTGGCACTTGGGATATTTCTAACTCTGTGAATACTGAACGCTACTCTGAAAACTTCAGCTGAATCATACTTAAATATCCATTCAACCCCTTCATCTGCTTGGATCCTACTATATGCTAGATACTACTGTCCCCACTGACCAAACGAAAGGAACAGAACAGAGATCTCTGCCCTCACAATTACTTAGGTTTAGCAAAGGACACACATACCAACAATAAACATAATAAAGAAATTACAGGTTTACAGTCTGGGGATGTAGCTCAGTGGTAGAACACTTGTGCTGAGCATGCACAAGGCCCTGGGTTCCATGCCCAGCACTGCCAAAACAAAAACAAAAACAAAAAACCCCGAAAAAGTAGGTTTGCCTTACTATAAGGCAAAAAGAAAAGAAAATGCAGATCAGGAAGCAGTGTGGGGCTACAGGTACCACACTGAGTAAGATGAGCACAGGCCCGACTGGGAAAGTGTTCGCCAAGCAGGTACGAGGAAGCACACACCAAACGGGACGCAGACGGCAGTGTTGGATGAGAGCCAGTGGGAGGATGCCTGGTGGTTCAGGGACAATGACCAGACCTGTGGGGTCCATCTGTGGAACTCACCACATCTCCTGTAGCATTCCTTTGGTGTAGCATATATGTTCATTTGAGGCTAAATACAACTGAGGCACTGGGGTATCAAAAGTGGCCTCAGGAGATAAAGAGACATTTCTGGCAGGGCCCACTCTACTATTTGGGAAGACCAGGCACCTCTTTAGTAGTTGATAGCAGCTACTTTCATTTCATGTTCTATTCTCACGAACAGTTTTATGTGTTGTCTTCCTTTTTACTCCTTTCTAAACACTTCATTTGGGAAGGAAGATGAAAATGCCAAATTCCCAAAGGGCTCAGTTTAAGTATGACTGTTGACCTCATCATGTGTCATCTTACGCATCAGCAAGTGTCTCACCAACCTCAGTGTATTGTCCTTGGTATTTCTCCTAAGAGCATGGCCACAGTCAGAGAATGGCTGATGCAGCTCACATTGATTTGTTGATAGTCTGTGGACAAACACTTGTTTTATTGACATGAATTTCCATACTGTTTATTGTATTCATGAGCGTGATTACAGATGTATGAATAAATAAACCTAGCTCTTTTAAGCAGCTGTGCTTCATGGGTTGAATGAAACATCACTTAGCTGTAGAATGCTGACGGGCTTCTCAGTGAACAGCTTTGTAAATATCTTCAGCTCAAAAGCATTTGATGCGTTCATTGATGGACTTTGTTTTCTCCTTTCTCATAACCGTCCCGATGTGTGTGTAACTATGTGTATATATATAGTTTATTCTGGTGTGTAAACTTGGCTGGCCATCAAAATAACTTGAGGATTAAAGGAAATACTGATTCTTTGTCCCTATTCCAGAGCTACTGAATCAGAATCTGAAGTCTGAGTCTGAACTTTGGAGAGTTTAGGAATCACTGGCCTCACCTACAACCTTGTGACCTTAAAGAATATTTATGTTTATTATTTATAGTTTTAAATTGTGGCAAGTTCAGAATCAATTCCTCCTTCTCCTCCCTTGTTCACCAATGATGAACTACAGTCAAATATCACTACTATCAATTCATTTCCCTTTTGAGGTGTTGTATTGTAGCTTATCAGAAGGAGGCCTTACTTTATGAGAATTTTATCATGCTGTTATAGTCTTAGTCCTAAGCAGGTTGAAATACAATTATTTTTAAATTCAGAAACAAGAATGAGAAAGGCTTTTCTAAGTCCCATGCTCAACTTTCCACCCAGTGTTAAAATCTCATCTACTAAGAAAATATCAAGAAAATATCCGACGTCAAAACATCAGATGCTTCAGTCACTTCCACGGCCACCTTGCCAAATGGCTTTGCAGATTATAGCTGAACATCTTTCATGATGTGAACTCACGGCGAACGGCAACCTGCTCTGTCCTTTCCATCAGTTCTGTCAAATTTTAGTGTTAAAAAGCCAGTTAAAGGGCGCACCCTGTACGCAGAGTTGTGATCTGTGACACCCTGGCCCTTCTCACAGGTGCAAGTTCTTTTGTCCAAATGAAAACAGGTTTCCTTATTCCCTCTCCTTGCTCAAATAAAACAAGACATCACGACAAAAAAAAAAAAAAAAAAAAAAAAAAGAAAAAAAAAAAAAAACAAAAAAAAAAAAACTAGCAAAAGTTAAAAAAGAGAAAAATGGAAAACATCTTTAATTTCACCTCTGTGAGAATGACTCCTATAACTATTTTGGTGTATATCCTTCCAGACTATCTTCCTAAACATATCTATATGAACAAAGAAAAAGTTTATTAAAGGAGATTATACCAATTATATTTAGTAGTCTCAACTTTTACTTAGTATTATGGAACATTCCATTTCAATAACTGACATATATTATCCTAATGGTGGAACAGTATTCCATTTTATAGAATCCACACTGTAACTGAGTACTATAATTTAATTACTTTTTTCCTGTTAGTGCGGTATAAAGCCTCTTCCACCACTTTTTTGCTAACATAAAACAGCAATCCCATTAAGTATGATCTGTGTCTCAAAAGACAGGTAAAACTGTGTCTGTGCATGTACAGTTTCAGTGAGTGTTCAGTTGCAGTGAACATCCAGAAATTTATACTACAACCAGTAGTATTTAAGTTTTAACAATGCTTGTTGTCCACCTTCAAATTTATATTTTTAATTTTCCAGAAAATGTCCCAGGGCCTGGGGATATAGCTCAATGGTAAACTCCTTGCCTAGCACGCATGAGGCCCTGGGCTCAATACCCAGAACCAGAAGACAGCAACACCAGAACACCAGCACCTCAAGGGGGTGTCACGGGAGCGCTGATGAAGAGGGCTGTTTCGGCCAGAACCTGAGGGTTCCCTCTACACTTTGCGAGCATAAACGTCAACACTTCTTATAGGGATGGAAAGCATGAGCTACATAAGGCTAAACAAGGCTGCCATCTTCTTTTAAACTGACAAGTTCTGAAGTGACTAAATACTTCATTTTAATAGGGCTGTTTTTGTAATTTAGCTTGAATATAGAAATCACAGTCCTTTGCTTTGACTTTCTCTTGGTTCCATAATGCATACTCAAGATCAACAGAGAGAAATTTATAAATGTAATGTAAAAATTGTGTAAAGAGAGGAGTGATACCAAGATAATCAAAGTTATCAGGCATACTATGCCAGTGTAAATAGAAATAATCTGCTTTCACAGAAATCATGAGTTAATATTTTATCAGAACAGATTCCTAATAGTCTGAGTCCGATTGACCAGTTGATGATGGAAATGCAACTCACAGGCCTTTGAAATGCTGCGTGAAAAGCCTCCTGAGGACTGCTAGTGTGATCAAGATGGCTACAGCCGACTGAAGTCTTTTATTCCCTGCTGGTTATGAATAAAAAGTCAGAACAAAATACAGAAAGCCAGTATCAAAGAAATATGTTTTTTTGACTGAAGGAACTAAGATCCAAAGTGAATAGGGGAATTTCCCAGTTTCTTCCTTTTTTTTCTTTTTTTTTCCTATTCATTGCCTGGGAGATGATCCCAAATGAGAACTGTGCGGCTGTGCGGGAAGCTAAAATTCTGTATTTCTGGCCAGAGGACCAGGAAAATGGGCCCCTGTGGTCTGAGGAATGTGGGTGGAATCTAAGAGAGGACAGAACTAGAGAAAAGGGTTTCTTAATTCTATGTGTGGATCAAAATAACCTCATATGATCTTCATATGAGTGGGAGAGACCCAAAGGAGTATAAGAAAGGTTTTGTGATCTGAAGCACAAGTTAAACCACTGCTCCAGTTTCAGACTAGCCCTGAGTAGTGTGTAAAGACAACATAGTGAAGATTCCAAACTCTGAACTGATAAGGGAACCACCTCCCGAAGGAGAGCTAGAGTTTGCACTTTGAGCTTAAGCGGGCTGATTATCTACTGAAAGAAAGGAAAAAAAAAAAAGCAAAACTCTCCAGAAAATTGGAAAAGGACTGAGTCTAAGCAATAAATGTCCAATACAACTTAAAATTACATATAAAGAACAAAGAAAACATGACTAATTCTCAAGGGTAAAGGCTATCAATAGATGTGATATAACACAGATGCTGAAATTATCAGATCTTAAAGAAGCCATTATAGTTTGAGCATCTCTAGTCTGAAACTTTTGAACAACATTAGAGTATTCTGGATTTCAGATTTTCAGGTTAGGAATGCTTCACCAGTGAAGTGTATGCAAATATCTCCAAATCCAAAGAACTCTGAAGTCCCAAATACTTCTGGTTTCCAGCATTTTAGATTAGGGATACTCAACTGGAGTATTTATGTTCCATAACATAAAGGTAAATACTCTTGAAATGAACAGCAAAGTAAGATGTCCTCAGAAAAAAGGAACAAATGGAAATTTTAAAAACAAAGCTTATAATATTTGAAATAAAACATTCATTAGATGCAAAGAACAGTGATGACAGAAGAGCCAGTGAACATAAAGATAGATCAATATAAATTATGTGATCTGAAAACACAAAGATTGAAAAAATACATTCCTGAGTAGAACCTCAGGAATACAAAAACAATATAAGAACACTCAACACGCATGCCATTGGAGTTGAGAAGAGAAAATGGACTGGTTCAGAAAAGATGAAAGAAATAATAGTTGACTTCTCAAACATGGTGAAAATGATAACTTTACAAATTACAGAAGTTTAGCAAAAGCAAACCATGTCAAGACCTAGCATAATCAAACAACTTAAAAAATCAAAGATAAAGATAAAAGCTTGAAAGCAGTCAAAGACAATGAATGCACTGCATACAGGAAAACAAACAAAACGACCAAAGATTTCACATCAGAAACCACAGATGTCAGAAGAGAGTAGAACAAGAGCTTTAAAATACTAAAAGAATAAATTAAAAACCCTGTCAACGTAGAATTATCCTTCAGAACTGAAGGTAAATGAAGAACTTTCTCAGATAAAAAAAAGCTAGGAGAATTTATCACTGGCAAACGTGTTGCAAAAGAAACATTCTTTAGGCTGAAGTGGTATCAGAGGGAAACTAGAATTTCAGGAAGGAGAGAGCAACAGAAATGCTAAGTATGTGGGTAAGTATAATATTATTGTTCTCCTCTTCAGTTCTTTAAAATATTTATAAATGTTCAAAGCAAAAACTGTAACAGTCCATTTTGGGAGTTTTGATGCAGACAGATACAACACATGAAAACTGCGGCAAAGAGACCCACATGTTTGTAAGCTCTTTACACCTTAGGTGCTAAAATACAAATTCTAAGAAAACTGTGAACCTAAAACAACCACAAAGACAATAAATTAAAATGAAATACTAACGTATTTGAACAATCAAAAAGGGGAGGACAGCCAAAAGTGAAGAGTAGAAAAAAAGCAAAAGGGGTAAGACAGAAAAAAATAAAAGGTAGACCTAACTGAAACTTATTAACATTACATTAAGTAGGGAATTAAACATATGGGTTAAAAAGAGATTTTCAAACCAGGTTAAAAAGAAAACCCAGGGCCAGTGAGATAGCTCAGCGGCATAAGTGCCTGCCTGGCAAGCGCGAGGTCCTGAGTTCAACTCCCAGTACTCACATAAAGGAAAAAGAGGGCTGGTGATATCGCTCAGCGGCACAAGCGCTTGCTGGCAAGCGTGAGGTCCTGAGTTCGACTGTCGGTACCCATATTAAAAAAAAAAGAAAAGAAAAGAAAACCCAAATACATAAGTATCTACAAGAAACCCACTTTAAATATATAAATCAGGATATTAGATAGCTTATAAAAATGTAAACACTAACCAAAAGAAAGCTGGAGAGGCCTACCCACGGTAATCTCTGACAAGGTAAGACTCCTTCCAAGGAATATTAGCAAAGGATAAAAGGATTATATGACAATAAAGGGCCAATTCAACAAGAAGACACAACAATCCCAACTATACATGTACTTAACAATAAATCTACTAAACACACTATGGACAGAAATGAAAAAAATAACTAGATAAATCCAAATCTCCAATCATATTTGAAGACATCAAACACATTTCTCAGTAAACCACAGAATGAGTAGAATAAAAATCAGGTTATAAGACACCTAAAGTGAAAGACACTTCACCCCACAATAACACATTCTTTTCAAGTACATCTGGAACACTAAGAAGGACCATGTTTTTGGCTATAATAAAAAACTGTAACAAATATAAGATAACTGAAATGATATAAAATATTCTTAGGTTATACTGGAATTGAACTAGAAACCAGTACTAGAAACATATCTGAAAAATCTCCAAATACATGGAAACTAAACAATATACCTATATTTCTAAATAACCCACAGGTCAAAGAGGACACTGCAAGGAAAATTATAAAACATTTAATTGAATCAAAATGAAAATACAGCATATCAAAATTTGTAGGATGCAGCTAAAGTACTGCATGGAGGGAAATTTATAGCATTAAACATTTATATTTGAAAAGATCTCAATTAATGTTCTATGCTTCCACCTTAAGAAACTAGAAAAAGAACTAAAGAAATCCAAACTAAGCCGAAGGAAGAAATCATAAAGAGCATAAATCAAAGAAATCAAAAACAGAAAACAATATAAAAGTCAATAAAATAAAAATACTAGTTCTGAGAAGACCAATAAAATTGATAAACTTGTCAAAGTAACCAAGAAAAAAAATTACACAAATTAACAATATTAAAATGAAAGAGTGAAATTACTAAAGACTGTACACACATTAAAATGAATGTGTCCCTGAAATAAAAAATTAGATGAAATGCACCAGCCCCTTAGACAATTGTTTATACCATCCATACTTCACTGCTCTGAGGCTGATAATGGCCATCAACTGCTGACCATACCACATCTAAACCCCTCTGTTCAGCTTCTCCAGCCAAACTCTTGCTCCTCATGGCTAATGCAACTTTACCTCCCACAACTTTCCCTAAAGGATCCTCCTTGTCAACTTCTGTTGCCTTATTCATGGTAATTTTCTAGCTACCGTAGTCCCCCCAGCATTCAAGGTCTAACTACCAGTCAGGACATAGGCTACATTTTACCTCTTTAAAATCTTCCTTTACTCTTATATAGTTCGTTCATTCTTCTGAACTCTTATTTACATTTTATATTACTAAGAATTTGGTCTTTAGAGGTTTTCATTAACTTCTTGAGTATTTAACAAGGACGTCTGTGAGGGACTGGGGATACATGACAGCCAAGGTCCTTAGAGTCTGCATTCAAGTTAGAGGAAACACGGTAAACACACAATATAATAATTTTCTAGAAAACAATATTAACCATGATAAACATATAGTAGTGTGGGATGGCCAATGTTAGATGAGGTAAGCAAAAAAGGCTTTCAAAAGCTATAAGGGGCTGGGGATATAGCTCAGCAGCACAGCACCTGCCTGGCAAGCACGAGGTCCTGAGTTTGATTCCCAGTACCAAAAAAACAAAACAAACAAACAAACAAAAAAGCGATAAAATCTAAGCAGAGGCTTGAAGTTTGAGAGGTGAGTCAGCTATGAAGAAGAAACTAGGGACAGCACATTTTACACAGAGGAAAAACTCAATGTACAGAGTCAATAAGAAAGTGGTAGCCACAGTCAAGAAACAAAAAGGAAATCAGCATGGTTATAGCATGAAGAGCAAGAAGGAAAAAAATGGAAACAAAGCTTTTGTAAATAAGGAGGGGAAGAAGGGGTCGAAGGAAGGGGAGGGGATTGGGGAAAAAAGAATCAAGATATATCATGTACAGGTACAAATTCCCTGTGATAAGTGTGAACATTATGTATATCTAAAATGTGCCAATAAAATTAATTTTAAAAAAAGATAAAATACACTCACATGTCCCTTAATGATGGGGATATGTTCACAGAGATGTTGTTAGGTGATTTCATCATTTTGTAAACATCACAGTGTGTACTTTGACAAACCTAAATACATTAGTACAGCCTACTATACACCTATACTATGTAGCATATACCTTCGTTTATATGGCACATGCTTGACCAAAACACTGTTTTGAGGTGCATGACTGTACATTCTGAAGGCAGCACAAAAATGTGATAATGGATTTACTGAAGGAGACACAGTAGGTAGTGCTTTTGACAAAAAAAAAAAAAAAATCAAAAATGATTTCTAGGTAATTTCCAATTTTCCAAATACAGCTTTATCTCATGACTCAAAATGTTAGACCCCAAGTGAAACTACTATATGCCTATTACACCTGTTCTTTCTAATGGACTTGTATTGTGATGTTTAAAAATATCTGCTATCTAATACTATTTCTTATAAAAGTTTTAGTATATCATGGTGTTCTTAATAAACACTAAAAATAATATTAGTTTAAAGTTTATAAAATAGGGGCCGGTGAGATAGCTCAGCAGCATAAGCGCCTGCCTGGCAAGTGTGAGGTCCTGAGTTCGACTCCCGGAACCCAGATACGAAAAAAGGGCCAGTGATATCGCTCAGCAGCACAGGCGCCTGCTGGCGCGTGAGGTCCTGAGGTCGACCTCCAGTACCCACAAAAAAAAAAAAAAAAAAAAAAAAAAAAAAAAAAATATATATATATATATATATATATATATATATATACATATATAAAATTATTATTTTCTTATAAAGGTGGCTACTTCCTTTATTATAATCTATAAAAGTCAGGTTAATTCATTTCATGTTTACCTTAATATTATTTCTGAATTTCCACCTATACTTTACTGATTATCTGGATATCTTTAAAGATGTTGTTTCCATATAAAAACTTTTTCCTATGCAAGATAAAACTCATTTGACACTCAAATGTTGTCTTGTTGAAGATCATTCCACATATTCTTAAATTTCTACTAATAGAAAATGTGATTTTATCCTTCAACTTAAGCATTTGGACATTTATTTCTAAAAGTGAGTAAGTGTTAATTACTCAACAATAAAAATTTACCTTTTAAAAGTTTTTTCAGAATTATTATTATAATCATGTCCTTAAAGTCTTAAAAGTATTATATTGATCAACAAAGAGCCTCAAACCTTTTTTAATAGAAGAGACAGTATAAATAAAACCTTCAACACTGTCCCTATCTTCTAAGGCCCTCCTAAGAAACAAAAAAGTAACTATTACATTTTCCTATGGGTTTTTCCAATATTATGGTCTCCTCAGGTCATGCATTCCAACTTCAAATAAAGTTTACAAAATGTAATCTACCATACCCAACAGACTAGTGAGGGAGACTCACACAATCTTATCAACTGACACAGAAAAGCATTAAAGCATTAAAACTCAATACCTGTTCAAAATACACTCTCAGAAAAATAGGAACCAGTGGGGAACTTCCTCGCTTTGACAGACACATCTACAAAACTTTATACTGCTATCTATTTAGTGTTGAAAGACTGAATATTTTCACCCTAAGACCAGGAACAAGGCAAGGATACCCACAGTCATCACTCTTTAATTCTCCATGGTACAGGACCCTCTAGCCAATGTGATAAGCAGAAATTTAAGAAAAGGAAATAAAAGGCATACAAATCGGAAAGGAAGATATAACACTCTGTAATTGCAGGTGGCATAATTATCTGCTAAGCCAATCCCAAAGAATCTGCAAAAGAGGAAAACAAAAATTTTCCTAGACATAATAAGCTCGTTCAGATTTGTAAATAAACAAAAATCAGTCATGTTTTTGGAATATTAGTAATGTAAACATGCATTGTGAAATTAAAAATACCATATCATTAACAACTGATCCACAATTATATAGGTATAAACCTAACAAGTCATGTACAGATCTTGTCTATCAAGAAGTATACAATGCTGATTTTAAAAAATCAAAGTTCTAAATAAATGAAGAGATACACTATGTCTGTGGATTGGGTGACTCAGCACAGTAAAGAAGTCAATTCTCCCTTAAACTGATATACAAGTTAACACAATTCTAACAAAAAATAATTTTTTCAGACAAAGGCAAGATTTTTCTAATATTTATATGAAAGTCAATTTTGAAAAGGACGAATAAAGTGAAGGAAATTAGTACACAGAACTTCAACACTTATTATATAGCTCAATAATCTGTGGATTGGTTGAACGATAGACATAGATCAATGAAATAGAATAGAGGAATCCAGAAACAGACCCGTGCAAATATGCCTGACTGATATTTGACCACATTGAAAAAATAATTCAACAGAGAAAGAATAGCTTTTTCAACAAGAGGCTGGAACAATTAGCCATGTTTAAACTAAACCTCACAGGTACAAAAATAAGCAACATAGTTCATGACTTAAACGAAAATGCAAAATTATATAGGAGAAATTCTTCACGATCTAGGGCAAGACAGAATTCTCACAGTTGACAATAAAAACATGATTCCTCGTGTTTAAAAAAAAAGAAAGAAAGAAAAAATATTGATTGTTAATCAAAATCAAAACTTTGGCTGTGTGAAAGACTGTGAAGAGGATGAAAAGGTAAGCCACAGATTAGGAGAAACTATTTTTAAACTACATCTCTAGAATATATAAAGAACTCCCAAAATTCAATAGTGAAAGAAAACAGTGCAATTAGAAAATGGGCAAAAACCATGAACAGACATTTCACTTGAGGAAATAGATGGCAGACATGTACATGAAAAGATGTTCAACATCATTAGCTATTAAGGAATTGTAAGTTAAAATTACAGTGAGATGCTACTACCCATCATCAGAATGTCTACAATAAAATAGTGACAGCATCAAAAAACTGGTAAGGATGCAAATAATCTGGATCACTCATACATTGTTGATGGAATGTAAAACAGAACAGCCGCTTTAGAAAAGAGTCTGGCAGGTTTAAAATGCAATCTGTAATTATCATACAAATGAGAAATTGCACAATAGCCTGAAGTCAGAAACAACAAAGATAACCTTCAATAAGCGAATAAACAAATTGTGGTGAACCCATTGCTGGAATGCTACTCAGCGATAAAAAGGAATAACCTATTGCTATATATAACACCATGGATGAATCTCCAGGGAATTTAGATGAGTGAAAGAAGCCAGTCTCAAAAGGTTACACCCTTTCAAACATGCTATATTCCTGAAATGGCAAAATTACAGAAAATGTGACAGGGGCTAAGGATGGATAGAGGAGAAAAGCTGCAGATGGGATTAGGAAAGGCTACAAAAACGGCAACATGAGAGATGCTGCAACGATGATTGTTCTGTATCACTGTCAATATTCCGTGATGTACTATAATTTTGCAAGATGTGATCACTGGGGGAAATGAGGTAAATGGTACATGGAATCCATTAATTCTTACAATGGCACATGAATCTACAATTATAAAACCTTAATAAAAAGGTAAGATAAGGTCATTATTCATATAATTTATGCTTTATAATAGAGGTAATAAAAAGATTAAGTTCAAAAAGGGGGAAATTTTAAGGCCAATTTTATTCCAGCCAGTGAACAAATGCATACACACAAAAAAGTAGCAACATAAAATTATAAACATATCTAGAAACTTTTATTTCTGCATGTGTGTGTGTGTTGTGTGTCTATGGGTATGTGTGTGTGTGGCACTGGGGATTGACTCAGGGCCTTATGCATGCTAGGCAAGCATATCTACTGCTGAGCTATGGTCCCAGCTTATAAATCTTTAAAAAGCAAAGCTGTAGATACCAGTTGAATTTATATGCAGAACTCAAATGCATTAAAATTAGAAAACATCCAATTAAAACAAACCATTTACAGTATCACCAAGTAACAAAAAATAGCAGAAAAAATATAAAGATGTAAACAACATATACAATGAAAATGACCAAACAAGATTAGGTAAACTTAAAAAGACCTAAAAACAGAAGGATATATTTGCTGCTTACAAGATCTAACATTAATACCTGCATCAATTCTCCACAAATTGAATTACTGGTTCTAGGCAATTCTAATCACAATGCCAACAGGTTTTTGTTTGTTTTCAAGAAAACTGAGAGACTGATTCTTGGAAATACAAAGGATTCTACAGAAAAGCAAAATACCTCCAATAACAAAAGCAAATCTGAACAACAACAACGAAGCTGGATGATCAAACACCGGATATCAAGACTTATTAGAAAGCTACAATAACTTAAGACAATGTGGTTTAGGCACAAGAAGATAAAAAAAATGCAAAAATAGAAAAGAATAGAGAGCATGGAAACAGACTTACACACAGACTTGCTTGTTTATGACAAAGGTGTATGTATAATTCATTGGTGAAAGGGTCTTTTGCATAAATGGTGCTGGGTCAACTTTGTAGTTTTATTAAAAAAATTTCCTTGATCCTTATCTTATACCACCCACAAATTATCTAGAGATCAATCACAAAACTGAATTAGGTTAAAGATTTTCTAAAAAGAAAATATGGATGATGGATTTTCATAACTTTTAGAGAAAGATGTGTTAAACTGGACACACACACCACAGATTATTAAGCCAAACTTGATTAAAATCAAGAATTTACTAAAAAGCTACAAATTTATGCTTGTTAAAAGAAACTACTAAGAAAATGAAAAGGTAAGCCAATGACTGTGGAAAAGTGTTTGCAATACAGATATGTGATAAAAGACTTGTATCTAGAATGTAGAAGGAATTTCTACAAATCATAAAAATAACATGCCATCCAAATCATAAAAGTAACATGCAATCCAATTTTTAAAACAAACACAGTATCTCAATGCATCTTTCTCAAAGGACACCCAGATGGCCCTTTAAGCACATGAAAAGTTGCTCAATATGATTACGCATCAGGGAAACAAAATCTAAAATAACAATGAGATACCCAGAATCTTATTAGATAAGCTAAAATTAAAAGCTTACAATATCAAATTCAGGATGTGGAGCAACTGGAATTCTTAGTGGAGGGAAAGTTAAAACTACTTCAGAAAATCATTTGGCAGTATTTACCAACGTTGGACATACACATTTATGAACTACCAGTAGTGTTTTTACTCCTGGGTAGAGAAAGTATACATACATCCACCAAAAGATATGTACTTGTTCATAGTAGCCTCCTTCATAGTAGCCCCCATCTAGAAACTGCCCAAATGCCCACCAGCAGAATACATAATGAAATCATAGTATGTTCACACAAGAGGCACACTGCATCTCACTTAAGAGAATTAACTACCACTACACACCACAACATAGATGAACTCTCACAGAGGAGGCTGAATGACAGAAGCTGCAAGCTCAATGTTGGGTTTTTTGTATGAAAGGGACTAGAGTGGAACTCGAAGGAACCTGTTCTGTTGCTTGTCCGTCCTACCTCTGCATCTGGGATTTGTTGACAGTGTATGAATCTAGCATTTGTGCACTCAACTGCATAAAAATTATACCTCAGTAAAAAAGAAAATGAAACAGAAAAACCAGTAAGTTACTTAAAGAAACAATTTCTTTATTAAAACAGGAATAGTAGAATAACCTTCAAGATACACTGAGGGTACACACGTGTGTTTCAGGGTGTTTAAGCTGTGTAAGATGCATGATTAGGTTGATCGATTTATTAATCAGGTGAATCTTGCCAATCAATTTTAAATTTCTGTCCAAGTCCTATGCTGCTTAATTTATATCCAAAATTGGCTAAAGACTGAAAGTATATGGAATACTGACATTAAAACACAGCATGCTACTGGAAATAAAAATGATAATCATTCTGAATATTTTCTTCAGTATTAGATCTATAAATCACATCCACAATTCTTTTCAGGAGTATCAAGATGCCTTAGTACCTTAAAAATCCATGTTAAAAAGAGAAAATATGATGATGACTACATTTAATATGTATGGTCTTTTATGATTAGAAACAGATTATCCATGCCAGGAACATGTTATTTTGTAAGGAAATGTGTTCACAACTCAAAGCCTAAAACCTCATCATTTAGAAGCCAAAGGCAAAAACTGTCTAAACAAACCAGTTGATTCTTTTTTAAAAGGCACAATATCCAAGATATCCAAAATAAGGTAGAGGATAGCAGTTACTGATCTCTATTTGATACTTACATGCATAGGTAAATTTTCATGTACTTTTAGTCAATGAATCAAAAATATTTCATTTAAAAATTTGTCAACAAAGCATGCTTTTTACATAATTTAAAACAGCAGGGAAAACTCAAGCTTGGGCACATACAGGAAGAAAATACAGCTTTCATCAAGCAAAAGGACAAAGGAGTTCAGACATAAAACATGCATTTTATCTTTAGTGACAGCTGAAATCCAAAACATGTGCATTAAAAAATAGGTCTAACTATTGTACTTGAAAAGATTAAATTGAGTCCATTGCTCAGGAATATGCAAGCTACTTGAACTGTTAAATTTATATTTGGATTAAATTATAGTACTTATCTTCTCAGCACTCTTCATTTTAGAATCCTTGGCAAAAATATTCATGAATGAAAATTCACAAGTATCTTCTACCAAATTACAGTTCAATTACAACTACTTTTTAAAAGTTACCTGTGAATACAGAAAATTTAAAGGTGCTTCAAAACTATGAGTAGCTAAGGCTTAAAGGAACTTTTAAACTATGAATAGAAAAGTATTTATCTGAGAGAATTTTTACTGCTATAAGAAGATATTAAAATATGCCTGATTTCTAAATTAGGTACCAACAGCACCAAATAAAGCTTTTTTTTTTTTTAACAGAAAGCCAAAACATATATTCTTACAATCCAGCTTTCTACAAAACTAAGGTTATGACACCAACACAATTAGCGTTTCCTTTCCCCAGCAATATACAAGCGGAGGAAGAGGAGCATATCAATTAGACATGATGTGTTATAACTAACTGGGTCAACTGGCATGGGATTGATTGGTGGTATCTACTAGAAAAGTCTACAGGAGACATATGGAAAAAGCCAAAGAAAACAAATGCATACTGCAGAAAGGAGCTAGAGTTCATTATTTTTGGCAGAGTGTATGGCCACCAACAGTAGCCAAAAAGAGAATGACAAATTACAGATATTTTGACATGGTTCAGGTCAACAGTAAATAAAGTAAAAGAAGTTATAGCCAGGCACGACAGTACATGCCTGTAATCCCAGCACTCTGGTGTACCACGAGTTCAAGTCCAGCTGGGACAATTTAGAATTTAGGGACATAGGGAGACTGTCTCAAAACCGAAAATAAAAAGAGTGGGGATGTAGCTCAGTGCCCCAGAAAAACAAAAACAAAAACAAAAACAAACAGAAAGAAACATAAGTAGAAATAAAAAGTTGTAAGAAATCACTGTAGGACAAGGGACATTAGGTGGTAAAAGTCTCCAGTGGTCTTTCATTGTTATCAGGTATGAGGAATGAGGGGCTGGGGCCACTGGTATGGTGGAGTAGTGATTACAGGAAACAGGAAAAGCAGGAATTATTGGACGTGAGAAAATCTGTCCCTTTCCTTTCATATCCACTACAAATCTCCTTTCATTTCCAAAATAACTCACAACTGAGCTATTTCAACAGTCTCTTGACTGGTCTCATTTTCAATTTCTCACCCCTTTACCACTATAACTTCCATTTCCACAATAATTATTTTAAAACACTGTATTTATATACTCCTCCCCACCCCTATAACTCTCCATAAAAATATGCAGCAGTTGTACAGTGCCTAGATAAAGGCCTACTCCCAGGTTAACAATCAAGGTCAAACGTAATTTGGCCACTGTCTAAAATAAAGATGAAGTGTAGTACAAGCCAGAGAGAACTGGATGTAGATTTAGGAGACCCAGAAATAAATCCTACCTTTGTTCCCCTGGACATGTCATTTGGCCTTTCTGAGCCTTGGTTCCTTCTACATGGAACAGAAACATTAAAGTACAATGTTGAAGAAGATGATGGTAATAACAGCTAGCATCTTTAGGGAGCTAGGTATGTGTCAGACTCTATGCTAAACAGCTTACATGAATTATCCATTACAATATTATGGATACTGTAAAATACTGCAGAAATGCTAATTATTCTTTTCTAAGTTCTCTCAAACCATCTGCTAGCAAGTCAATTCTAGAATCTTAACTGTAGTTCCATAGCTGTAAAAATGTACCACAACTGTTAGTATTTTATCTCCTGTCTCTGACTTCCAGGCCCCCGGCCAAGTACGGCCAAATCTAACCGTTTAGTGTGAAAACAATTCATTCTTGTGGAAAGGGGTTGAGAAAAATAAGATAGGTACTATTTCCTCTAATATCACAGGCTACAATTTACCCTCTTCTCCAAACATAAGTATCTTTCTTTCTTCTATTAATCTTCCTGTTACAAATACTGCTAAGTCACTAGACATGGAGCATGGCTCCAAAGTCCTACTAAGACAAGGTAAGGTAACAAAACAGAAAAAAACCAACCAACCAACAAACAAAAACCCCACAAAACTCTTACAACTCTGCATAGTGTTAGGAGTTCTGAGTTAGTCTTGTTTCTGCCATAAACTATGTTACCTTTGAACCTTTATCTGGGATCTGAGGAAGACAAGGACTATGAATATATCACATTGCGGGAATCAGTTCTGGATTCTTAGCAATCGAAGTAATACGAGTTAATGAAGAGACAGTCTTTAAATTCGACAGTGTTTTCATAGAGTCCATAGTGTTTCAAACCTATTCATGGCCAGCAGGGTGAAAAAGCATTTTGGGATGCACACTATCTAGAATGCTTTATAAATTTAGTGTGTCTTGCATTAGATGCTGAAATGCTTAAACTGATTTCAGATATGAAGTCTCAGAGACATTTGGCGGGGGGATGGTCAAAATACAGAATGTAATGACCTGAAGGTATGTTTAACAAATGATTTACTGGGTGTTTTCTACGTTCCAGGTCAAAACTGAAGCAGAACATGATTAAATACAAGGAAGAAGCCTTCTTTGTAAAATATAAATTAGATGGTATATGCCAATTACTTTTAAAAAACAATATAATCAATGGGAAAAGAGGGGTGAGCCAATACAAACTTATAAAGTTATAAAGGGTACGTGTGTATGTAATTTCTGATAAAAGTAAACCTTAATATGTTCTTCGTAAAATTAAATGTGATCTTCAAGGATAATTATGTGTAGACAGGAGCAGTAGCAGAAAGACACTGGACAAACTTCAAGGCAGATGAAAAAGGCTCCATCAATTTACCATCTTTTAAGAGTTAAGTTCATACATTCACTCATATATCACTTAATCATTTTCACTAAATATTTTTTAAAGATCTTCACAAAAAAAAAATCCAAAGGGTCAACAGTATTCTTTTACCAAAACTTCTAAAATGTCAACATGCTTACCTAAAAAAGAAAATGTCTTATTGCTCTAGTAACTATCACTGCATATAAAACTACCTCCAAACCTAATGGCTCTAAATACCGTTTTATTATTGTATACATCATGATGTTGAGGTCAAGAATTCGAGCAGGACTCAGTTGGGTGAATTTTCTGTTCCACACTGTATTAACTGGGCCACTCGGGTGTCCAGCTAGGGTGGGTGGGACTCGGCTGGAGGTCAAAGATGGTTTTGCCTCAGGTCTGGCACACTGGGAGGGACAGCCGGGAGGGAGCTCCCTCTCCCATTCACGTAGTCTCAGGGCTTCTTCACGAGTGCTCTTGCGAGGGAGCTGGACTTCTTACACGTCAGCTCAGGGCTCCAAGAGATCAAGGTGGAAGCTGCTAATCCTTTTAGAAACTAGGCCCAGAATGGGCTAACAGCACTTCTTCAGTAGTCACAGGCCAGCCCATTCTCAAAGGGAAAGGAAATAGACTCTACTTCTCAATGCAAGTTGTGTCAAAGAATCTGCAGCTATCTTTAATCCAGCACACTCAGTCAGAAAGATGTCTTCTTTTAAAACTGAGCAAAATTTCCAGTTCATGAGGATTTGCAAAATTAACCAATGCTGTATGGATGCTGGCCAGGTAAAAGAAGATACTATTTAGACTAGACAACACTAAATTATGTGGAAAAATGAGATTTAAATTGTCAGGATTATAAAAAACACAGAGTTTGAGGTAAGAGTTTTGAGTGACCATATAACTTATTGAGACACCTTTGAGAGGGAAAGGTTCCTGTAGTGAAGGTGCAGGACAAGAGGTCTAACCCTGAACTGTCCCAGGTGCGTGCTCACCTCTGGAGGAAAGGGAGTGGGTCAGAGCAGTGCACTTACTCAAGGGAAAGGACGCACAGGGTTGTTAGAACCATTCGGGATGGCCTTCGAAGAAGAGCTTCAAGATTGGGGTGTGCCAGTGACAGCAATGGAAGATACTGCCCTCCCTGCCTCCATAAATGTATGGTATTTCTTTCTATAAAATCAGATGGCATGTTTGGGTGGCCTTAGGAACAAACATTTTCTGTCATCAAGAATAGCCTTTTAGGGCTGGTGAGATGGCTCAGTGGCATAAGCGCCTGCCTGGCAAGCGCGAGGTCCTGAGTTCGACTCCCGGTATCCACATAAGAAAAAAGGGCCGGTGATATCGCTCAGCGGCATGGGCGCCTGCTGGCACACGAGGTCCTGAGGTCGACCCCTGGTACCCACAAAAAAAAAAAAAAAGGATAGCGTTTTAAAATAGCACTGGAAGGTATGCTGCCAGAACTAAGGTACTAGTTTGTTAGGCAAGGATGGTAAACACTCAGCTCCCTGGCTGCCTCTCTGAGGGTGAAGGCTGCTATGGGTCACAGCGTTCTCCTTGCTGAGCTCGCGCATGTCATCCTGATTGCAGCTTTCCTCAATAAAGGTAACAACACTTCGAGATTAGATGTTGGCCACTGGGAGCAAGAGCAGACATGGGATTTATGTCAATAATATGGCTGCTTAAGTCACTAAAAAGAGTTTTTTTAATGTGAGTAGTATTATGTAAAAACTGAATTACCTACTGAGAAATTCTTTTCTCATCCCCTGCTCTTAAACAATAAACTAAAAAATTTAAGTCAAGTTAGCCAATGTGTGTATGTGTAATGTAACAGCAGACTTTCCAGTCAGCCTTCGCGCATGTATTATTTAACTATTTGTCCTAAGAAAGAGCATCCAGTCTTTCACTGTACCAGCCAATATTACTGATGGCCAAAGTTTGGGTTGTTGGTTCCCAAAGTGGGAAAAGAAAATATATATGTGTCAATTGGGGAAGGGAGGAGCTACATTTTAGATAGAGAGGATAAAAATACTAAATACACTGCTGTGGTCTTAATGTTTATCTCCCCAATTCACATGTTGAAACTTAATCCCCAATGTGACAGAATGGAGAGTGGGGACTTCGGGAGGTGATCAGGTCATGAAGGTTCTGCCCTCATGAAAGGTATTGCACAGTGCGCTTACAAGAGGCTTCATTTTGCCCATTCCACAGTAAGAGGATGCAGCAAGAGGCACCATATATGAAGAACAGACTCTCACCGGACGCTGAATCTGGTGGCACCTTGACTATGTAATTCCCAGCCTCCAGAACTGTGAACAATAAACTTCTATTATTTAGAAATTACCCACTAGGGTATTTAGGTGTAGCAGCCTGTATGGGTTAAAACATACCAAAGTAAATACATAATTGTTGTCATTAGTCCTACAGTCCAACTCCTGACCTTCTATAATGAGTTACAAGAAATGAAAGACTCCTTAGATAAAGTGGCCTAGTAAAAAAGCAATGTTTTGGGTGAAAAAGTATTTAGAAACTTAGAAATCAAATTATTTTAAAAACTATTATTTTTGTCTAAGTCAACACTGTCAAACGTATTCAGTGATAGTACATTCTGGCATATCAGAAAGATAAAGATAGTACCTAATACTTATTTTTCATAATGCCCACAGCAATGCTATGCAAATGAGATGGCTTAAACCATATTATCTGATGTTCACAGTGGTGATTTTTATACAAAGACACATAAGCTTTTTCTGGAACTGATTAATTAAAAAGCTCTGTCAACACTTTACAATATGTAACTAGCCATGAAAATTGTTAAACTTTTCAACATGCATTATTTTTGATATTAATAAAAATGTTTACTATCACTACCAATATTTAAAAAATAAGTACTATCTAACAAATACTAAACTTATATGCTTATTACTTTCTATATATCATTTTTATATTTGAAGTACATGTACTGTAAGTTACTGCAATTCCTTGTAAGCCACAAAAACATATTGCTACCACTAACGGCGAGCATGTTTAGGTCTCCAGGGACAGGCAAAGGCACAAAGCTCTCAAGGTCTGTTATAAGATCTATAGCACATTCTGCAAGGGTTTAAAATGAGAAAACAATAGACAAAATGGAAATGTGCTATCAGATTAGGTATGTAACTTGTCAAGATATAAAAAGGCAACTGACCTAATCTCTAAGAAATTACATGGCAGTGTACTGTCTTACAAAGATAGATAAATGCTTGGATTTTGTTCCCATTTTTGTTGAAACTTTATTATTGATGTTTTAGGATTACTACATAAAGAAGCACTACATTTATTACCTCATTAGTTATTATATCTACGTTACAGATGAGGAAATTAAAATACTGAAAATATTAACTTGCTCTTAATTACATAACTAGTAAGTGCTGGAGCTCAGCTTGAACTGCATTAACAAGTACTTAGCTGTCTTCACAGATGATTACCATGCACATCAAAATTCTGTTAAAGAATTATTATATGTACATATGTAAAATATTTGTTAAGTTCATTGGAAACCAAGAGACAAGATATATTTGGAATTTAGGATAAAATTCTCTAACCAATTTGTAGAGAAAAACACTAAGATTTCATTTACAGAGAGCTGTAAAGGCATCCGCTAAAGAAAATACTAAATATGTATTGAATTATTAATATGATGTAGGATTTCCACATTTGAATTATTAATTTTAAAGTGATGGAAAGCATGAGAAATAACACTCCTAAATGTTTTAAGTAAAGGTTCACAATGATTCTCCTGGGTAACTACCAAGTGATTTGAAGATACTATAATTACGGTCTTCTTCATTTATTTTATTGTCTTCATCTATTTTACTGAATCAATACCATTCTGGGCCAATGCAGCAGGTCTTCCCAAACCTCCTCAACAACTAGTTGTAGTAATGGATGATCCTGCAATCATGTGTTTAAGTCTGAGTATTACTACAGATTGAGATTTCCCTTTCTGAAATGCTTGGCACTAGAATTATTTCAGTTTTTGGAATATTTGAATATACATACGGTATATTGGGAATGGATTACAAGTCTAAACATGACTTTCACTTATTTTTCTTTTGTGTACACCTTATATATATATAGCCTGAAAGTAATTTCATACAGTATTTTTAGTGCACCTATATTTTTGCTGTCACGTGGAATTTTCCAATTGTAGCACTGTGTTGGTGTGCTAAAAGTTTTGGATGTGGGAGTATTTTGAATTTCAAATTTTTGGACTAGAGATGTTCAACCTGTATAATATCCCTTGATCTAGTCTAGGTTTCCAGAAGACAAGGGCTATCCTGCTTTACTAGAAGAATGAACAAGACTATAGGAGAACTACAACCTCACAGTCTAATATACCTAGCAGACAGTCCTAAACGCTTCCTCAAAAGTTACTTTCAGTACTTCTTGTTCAGTGACACGCTATCTTTCTCTGTAATTGAAGTAGCATTTACTCATGAATATTAGGAAGTTATTTCATTTTTATACTGTTACATAGCATTGTAGGAAAAGCAGGCGAGAGATAATCCACTTTAAAATATTAAGCAGACAGTCCTTATTTAGTGTTCTTAGAGTGAAATGATTCAGGATAGTGCTTCCAAATAATGTGTGATGAGGTCACCTGGTGGGTCATGAAGACCACTTAAAAAGTGAGTAAATTAGAAAAGAATAAATACAAAATGTAATATAAGTGACGAAGCAAGTTTACTGTTTTATGAAACACTAGTTTCAGTTATTTGTATTTATGCCTGTGTGTACAGTGTGTCACAATATAAAATGCATTTCTTACTGATGGCCCTGGCTAAGAAAAATGTAAAAGCTACTGTTGAACAGCCCAGTAGAAGATAGACTTTTCTCTAATATTTTGCTTTGTGACAGACAACAACTGTTATGGTTTATGTCTAGATGCCCCCAAGAGCCTCATGCACTTACAGGTGGAGTCTGAGAAAGGTGACTGGATGTCAGGGGTTAATACCTGAATTCCTGTTAGGAGGTGGGGTCTGGCTGGAAAAGGTGGATCACTGGGGGTGTAGCCTGTAAGGGGTTATTTTCCTTCCCAGTTCCTCCCTTCACTCTCTGAGGCAAGCAACTTTTCTCAGCTCAGGCCTTTGCACTATACCATTCTGCCTTGGAATTGGATGACTGCTGACTGAAACCTCTACAAACTGTGAGCCAAAATAAATTCTTCCTCCTTTAAGTTGTGGATGTCGGGTATTGTGTCTCAATGATGGGGAAAGTGATTAAGACAGATTTTGGTATCAGAGAAGTGGGGTTGTTGTGGTGACTGATTATGTGACTCGGAAGCCTTTACAAGTGGTTTGTGGGAGGAGCTTGGAAAGGTTTCGAGATGCAGGTTGAAGCCAAGAATGCTGTAAATTGAACTTGATGGGAGATTCTTGTTGGAGCTCAGAAGACCGGAATGCTGATTTTAAAAAAGCACATGAAAAAGACTGGGTTTGGGAGGTTTCAGTTAGGAACAAAGACTCCATTGGCAGTTGGAGTCGAGGCCATATGTGTTATGCTATGGCAGAAAATTTGTCTACATTTTATGTCCTGAGACTTTGAAGGAGACTAAGGACAGTGGACTAATTCATCTTGCGGAGGAAATTTCAAGGCAGCCCAACATTCAGGTTGTGGCATGGATACTGTCAGGGGTTTTATTTTTATTTTTTTGAGACAGGGTCTTGCTACATAGTTCAGGCTGGCCTTGAACTCGCTATGTAGCCCAGGTGGCCCTCAAACTCATGGTGATCCTCTTGCCTCAGCCTCCCAAGTGCTGGGATTGCAGCCATGTGCCACCAGGCCCAGCTTGTCAAGGATTTTTAGGCAGCTCTACATTGAGAATCAAGAGCAAATGGCACAGCTGCATGATTTAAAAAGTTTTGAATTTCATCACAAAGGAGGCTCCCATAAACCTAGGATCTGTAAAGTCAAAACAGAAGAAAACTGGGTTGCTGAAAATATTAGCATTAAAAAGGCAACTACTTTACAGCAGGACAACAAAATATGCCTTGGTGGCATGTGAGGAACCAGTGAGGCCCAAGCTCCTCAGGCTCAAGATTGCAAAAGTAAAAGACTTTGCTCTGAGAGATGAGCCCTGGAGCATCACGTTCTAGAATGGTAGAGGCATAGGGAAGTTGTTCCTCAGGATTGGGTTCATAGTGTTCAGCAATCCAGGCACTTGACCCCTATGTCCAAGAGAGAAGGAAGCCTGGCTACATGCAAAATGCAAGAGTTGTGGGATCAGGAAGGCTTCCACCCCGATTTCAGAAGAAAGCCTGGAAGGCCTGGCAGTGTGGCTCTGAGAGGGCAGTGTCTGAAGCTGTACGTGTGAAGACAAAAGTGCAGGAGACCCCCAAAGGTTGGAGAAGTCAGGAATGTGGATCTGAGGAAAGCTAGCCCAAGAGAAAAGCCATGAAGGTTACAACCACAGGCAGTGCCATAGGGGAGCCACCCAAGCCCTTTGGAGTTCACAATTTTTTCCACAGATTGCCTTGGGTGCTAGACATGGAACTATAGGATTTAATGTTTGCCCTGCTGGATTTTGGTCTTGCTTTGGCCCCATTCCTTTCTATCTGGCTATTTGTACCTTCTGGAATGGGAATGCTTATCTTGTGCCATTGTATATTGGAAGTGTCTAACTTCTCCTTTTTTCAGGGGCTTGAAGTTTACCTTAAATCTCACAGGAGAATTTGAACTTGAACTTTTCAGCAATGCTGAAACTGTTAGGACTTTGGCAACTCTTAGAGATGGACTGAATGCATTTTGCATAAAGGGAAGGGCATGTGTGTTTTAGGGACCAAAGCCAGAATGTTATGGTTTATAGTAGTGCCTTGGTTCATGAACTTAATTCCTTCCATGATTCTGGTCACAAACCGAATTGGACAAGAACTGAATCAAATTTCCCCATAAGGTCAACATTGAATCTAATCATTGAATTCGATTAAGTTCTTGTCCAATTCGGTTTGTGATGAGAACTGCGGAAAGAATTAAGTTCATGAACAAAGGTACCACTGTATATGTACAATGTCCCCAAAAGCCCCATGAGCTCCCAGGTAGAGCTTTTGGGAGTGGCTAGATCACGGGTGTGTGATACTAGATTATGGATGTGATAACTAGATTAGTCCACTGATTGGTTTAGCACTGCTCTGGGTGTGGGATGATGGGAAAGCCCACACTGGGTGTGGGTGGCACTGTGCAATAGGCTTGTAGCCTGCATGGGATAAAAGGGAAAGGAAGGCTTGCTGCTTGCTGCCTCCTTCCTACCTGTCATGAACTGTTTCTCCTGTCAGGCCACCCCACCTTAGAGCCATCTGACTATGGACTGAAACCTCCACAAACTACGAGCTAAAATAAACCTTTCCTCCTTTAATTTTGTATGTCAGGTATTTTGCCTTAGCAATGGGAAAAGTAACTAAGACATTCCCAAACTATGACTCAGTACATTACACCAGTGACAACTGATTCAGATACCCAATAACCTTGTCCTGAAGGACATGCTTAAAACACCATGTTTTGCAACAATGACCTTCAATTTAAACTGAAATACTGCTTTTTTAAGGAAAAAATAAAGGTGATATAGAATATTGGGCCCAATATTTCCAAAAAGGTTTTAATTTTTCTGGTGCTCAAAGTTCAATCTATTTAGTATTCAGTAAATACCATGACAAAAATGTTTGTAACTTGAACTATTCCATTTTCAGATATTTTGATTTCTTTACACTTTACAAATGTACAGTACTCGGTTACTATGGTTTGTGTCTAGATGTCCCCCCAAAGCCTCATGTAGTCACAGTTTTTTTGGAGGTGGCTTAATCTAGAGTGTGTGATTGATTCGTAGTGCAACGCTGGGGTTAAGGGTGCTGGGATTAAGGGTAGGTGATAGCTGGATCAATTCACTCATTGGATTGGCACCACCCTAATCCCAGTAGACTGGATATAATATAAGGGACAGAAAGAAGCTTGTCTCGCGCTCTCTTTCTTGTTACTTTTGGTGTTTTCTACCATCATGAACTGTTGCCCCTCTGCCATGTGCCACCCTGCCTTCGAGCCAGCCGATTATGGCCTGAAACCTCTACAAACTGTGAATTAAATAAAACGTTTCTCCTTTAACCTTGGGTGCCAGGTATTTTGTCTCAGCAATGAGAAAAGTAACTAAGATACCAGTTCACAACGCTTCTGTTTGTGAATAATTTGGTTCGCAAACAGAAGTGTTCAGCAAAGTTTTGCTTTCATTTGCGAACTTCACATCGGATGATGAACTCAACCATGGCCATTTTACCCACATGAATATGAATGGGGCCATTTTCCCCAGAATCATAGAACAAATTAAATTCATGAACTGAGGTACCACTGTATTGATGTTTTACTTACATACATTAATGAAATGTAGATGTCTAAGCTCATAGCATTACCATTATTGATATCATTCCAATAAAAAGCTCAGTTTGATCTGATAAAGCATAAAGGTATATTTAGTGTCTAAGGCTGAGAATACTTTTTTTTAATGAAGTGAACCACAACTGTCAATTTAACAAATACAAAGGCAAAAATATATATGGCATATTTCTGTATGCCATTAAAATTTCATCACATTTTTCTTAGACAGAAATCCTATGCCTATGTGTTTACTTTTGTTAACTATTTAGCCTCTGTAAGTTTTATCTTCTTTGAAAGTCTACTCAAATTCTAATATTTTGCCACAAGATTTACAGCATTCACAACTCTTTTAATACCACAGGCCTGAAAAATATAGGTACATAAGAAAAGAGAAAAATAAGAGAAAGAAACAATAGGATAAAGTCAAAACAGAAGTAAAGAAAACCCAGAGTGAAGTTACTCATTTTTCCATTGGGGCCTAGGGAAGACAACAAGAAAAGTGATATAAAATTAAAAGTATCCTTGAAAAAATTCCCTTAAGTAGTGTACACTTTTTTTTTGGGTAAAGATCTTTCACTACATATATGTATAAATATATATATATATATACTTTAGTGTCCCATATACAATTTCCCCTACAACGATTAAATTATTCAAGTGTATTACTACTGGGAAAGGTCAGCAAATAAACACTCTATGTTGGTTCTTCCTGTTGGGAGTGTCACCCAGAGACATTTTAATCCGTTCCTCTTCCTCCTCCTTAATGTTTACTAGTTAATTTATGATTTTTCCTAAAATATAGCTAGAAAGTCAACACCATGCCCTTGCTAATGGCCTGAATGTCATGACAGTCATGTCGCTTTGCAAACTGTGCATTTGATGCTCTTGCCAGATTCTCAATATGCAAGGGGAAGTGGTATCTTTTGTCCACATGCAGTAGAATGTACATGGTTGGTAGCTAGCTATTTAAATTGTTTTGCCCCCTTCCACTTAAGAAAAAATAATCATTATAATGTTCCTCTGATTACAGATTTTATTGATGCAATTATCATCAAAACTTAAAGAGAAAACGCTTACAAGTCACAAGCTGTTGATTTTTAAGGTTCATTATTAAACTCTGCCCAGTCCATCCTCTCCTCAGCTAGAGAGAAAAGTGCTTACGCAGACTATTAGAGATGAAGAGCGATCATCCCCTATCTGTAAGTGAACTTTAAAAATTCCAATCTTGGGTTGGCAAAGAGGAAACTATATTGTAATATTCTGATTTTACAATACAACAAAAACTAAGATTTCTCTTTCAGGAAAAAGTTTTGGACCCTGGAACGTGGCTCAATATGTGAAGTTTTAGTTACGTAATTAAGCAAGTCCTACAGATCTCCTCTTTCATGGTGTCTCTCGTTAACAATACTGTTTTATATATTTAATAATTTGCTAAGTAGATAGATCCCATGTTAGGTATTCTTACCAGAAAAAAAAAAAAAAAGAATGAATGAATGAATGAAGAAACAGGGCAGATGGAAACTTTTAGAAGTGACAGACAAGTTAATGGCATAGTCTGGGGTGGTGGTTTCATGGATTTATGTTTGTTTATAAACAAATCAAGTTTTATGCATTAAGTGTTTGCAGCATTGTGTATGTCAATCATAGCTCAATAAAAAGTTTTTTAAAAAAAGACACAAAGGTTATGAAAAACACTGAGCTCTTGGAATCATTTTTAAAACACATTTTTGACCACCAGAATAGCTCTTACTATTTACATGATTTCCCTTTCTTAAACTTATTAGTTACACGGTTTTACATTATCAATGTTTTTTAACACCAATATTCTGTTTTTGTAACCATATTCTCAGTTTTTAAATCTTAGTTTTATATATAATTAAATGGGTACAGCTCTTACCAGTAGTCCTCTTCTCCATACTCTAATTCTTTATGTGTGATTGATATGATTTAGTCATCAATTTTCATGATATGTACTTACTAATTTTTAAAAAGTGATTTATGGCTCTTAGGGTCTGTACCTTGGAGGTCTAGCTTTGGATTAAATTTTGGTTACTGGGCAAGCAGGTATCTCTAGTTGCTGGGAAAGTAGAGCTCCATAAGTTGCACTCACTTGGGACAGACATCATTTAATATGTTCTCTGGTTTCAGTTCTACATTACCAATTGGTCACAGGCCAAATATCAATTGGCAATGTGCTTCTGTTTTAAAGTAGGTTTTTATTGCTATTTACTGTGAGAAGGAAAGGGCAAACAATCAGCTGATCACTTAAATGCTATGAAAATATTAATAATAATTTTTAAAGAGTAGAAACTTTTGGGTAGTACAATCAATATCTTTCCCCCAATCTTAAAACACTTCATGCCTTCTAGCGTGGTGCAATGTATAGTCTCCACTGTTGACCTTACAGCTCTCGAGTTCTATCCTTGGCTATGTTCATTCATTTCTAATTTCTATTCCTAGCCATATCTATTCATTTCTATTTATTTCTACTCTTTATACTCTATCTACTCTCTCAATCTGAACTATGCAGATGATCCTAAGTCTTTATATTCATACATAACCTGAGCTTTGAGGCTTTATTCAAATATTCTAATTACTCATTAGGCACAGCTATTGTATGATTACCATCTCCCAAACTAAAATAATCTCTCCCAGCAATTCCTCCATAATCCTATTCACTTATGTTAAAAATGTCAAGGTTACTTTTGACCTTTCCCTCTTCCACTGTTTAATTCATTTTTTACAACAAAACTCCAATCTTTCCTATCTATTCCTATAGACACCATGCTAATTGAGAATCTTTATACTTCATAGAGATACTGGATTATCACAGTACTTATAACTGTTAAGTTAGCTTTAAATTTTTTCACCTTACCTGCCCTCACACTACTATGTAAGTTCCTAGGGTAATCAATGTGGTCTATTTAACATCCAAAAAACACATTCTAAGCATTTCCCATGCCATTTTCTCCATCTGGAAGACATCATGCTCTGATTCTTTGAGGTTTATCTTAAACTTTACCTCTTCCCTTGTTAGCCCTACTAGACGTGCTTTCACAGAAAGTTAGCGCTGAAGGAAGATTCTGTCCTCCATCTGCAAAATCAACTTTGAAAAACCTTCCCCTCCATCCATAACACTAAAATGTTTGGGGAACCTGAGACTAAAGGACAATACAAATACTTTTCTATCTGAACACTCCTTTTTTGGACATATTTTGATCATCTCCTATGAGCCAGAAGCTATGCCAGCCACACGGACTTAAAATTTTGTGAGAAACTGTCCACACATATATCAAAAAAGTAAATGTTGATGAGTGCTACAAGGAAAAAAGACAAAGTGCACTGGTATTGAAAGTCTGTATAGCTGAGAGAAGAGGTGAGGCATGAAATTGTTCTAATGTGGGAAGACAGAAGTTAATTCAGGTAGAGGCTTCCTCAAGTGGGAAAAAATCTTTTAAGCAGGGTGAAAGAGTGAGTGGGAATTAACTCTGCCAAAAGGTGGAAGATTTCTACAGGCAGGAGAGCCCAGAGAAAGGATGGTTCAGGGAATTAAAATAAGGCTAGGGTGCTGAGAGTATAATAAGGATTGCAAGAGGTGCGGCTGCAAAGCCGGGAGGGACAAGGGCACACTGGGCTGTAAAGGTCACGCTGAAGCTTCCTGGGCTTTATCCTAAGAACAAGTGGGCCTTGAGCAGCATGTCTCAAGATACTTCAAGTCAGGACTACGGCTAACTCTGGGATGAGTAGAACAGAGAGAAGCAATTACGAAAACAAAAGAATTCTAGTTTTAGAATTTCAATTTACAATTGAAACATATCCAGTACCTCTATCACTCTGTGTGTGTGTGTGTGTGTGTGTGTGTGTGTGTGTGAGATCTCACCCAAAGTCAAATTAATGAAACCATATGAATTTATACTGATAACCATTTTCAGCTGGTCCACTTGGCTTTGACAAGTGGTCGTGTGTGTATGTGTGTGTACCTATAAACACTTATGGGAGGATAGGCCAATTTTATGTTTTTAAAAAGCAAAAGAGGAAACATCCCAAATTATAACAATCCAATGAAAAGCTCCACTTCATTGTTTGGCTACGGCTTAGCACTGTACTTAAAGTTTCTTGCCTTTAAAAAAGATTCCTTATAAAGGAAAATATTTTAAGAAAATACCAACAGGGCCGGTGAGATGGCTCAGTGGCATAAGCGCCTGCCCGGCAGGCGCGAGGGCCCGAGTTCGACTCCCAGAACCCACATACAAAAAAAGGGCCGGTGATATCGCTCAGCAGCATGGGCGCCTGCTGGCGCGCGAGGTCCTGAGGTCGACCCCCCGGTACCCACAAAAAAAAAAAAAAGAAAAAAAAAGTAAATACCAACAAAGTATCTTCGAAGGATTGTCTTAATTCCAACTGAGTTTTAGTCTCACTTTGTCTATTCTAGGTTTGGATATCAACATACAATTACTAATAGAAGTTATTTCCTCTAACCTTTCAATTTTATCAAGGGTAAAACTTTAGGGCGTGAGGGTGACAAGTTATAAAAAAAATGAATAACAGCTAGAATTTTTTGAACAGTTTCAGTGTACCAGGTGTTTTGTTGGGCACCTTCATACACATTATCTAATTTAAATCCAATGATTCCAGAAGATGCATGCTATTCTCTATTTTACAGATAAGGAAACTGAGGCTCATGGAAATAAGCATTTCCAAAAACTATATATAACTTACACCTGTGCTGTCCAATTTGGTGGTCCGTAGCCATCTGTGACAAACACTTAAAAAGTGGCTAGTTTGATCAAGATGTACTCTAAGTATCACATACCAGATTTCACAGACAATACCCTGTTAATAACTTTAAATAATGGTAACATGTCAAAATGACCATGTTTTGGCTATAGTGGGTTAACTGTATTATTAAGATTAACTTCATCTGTTTATATTTTTTAAATCAATTACTAGAAATTTTTTAATTACCTATTTGGTCTACATTATATTTTTATTGAACAGTGTTGATCTGGATGAAAGACTGGATACTGAATGGGCCAGCAGATATCGAGCTGAAAGGCTGGGATACACGGATGTACACAGATCTTGATTTAAATCTCCTCTCCATCAATGCTGGTCTTGGGTAAGATACCACCAAATTTTTCTGAACTTTTGTATCATCTATATTATGTTAATATCAACTCTCAACAACTGTTGTATAAAATACGTAAAGCAGCCAACTGGCATACAATGGGCAAAGGGCAGGAAACAATTCCTGAATACCTCCTACAACAACTGGTTCCTTTAAAAACTGGTCCCCCAAAGCGTAGAAAATTCACTCATTTGAAAATCATGTTTTATTTTTCAGTGGGCGGGGTTAAGAACTCTTACACCTACCATAATACTATATGACTTATACACATATGGCATTACAATAGATGTAATCTATAGCCAATTCTCTTTTTCTTTAGATTTAAATTCTTCATAATACTACAGACTGGGAAGCCAGATGAGATTCTGGTGAGGCATAGAAGGGCGCTAGTGTTTCTTGTGTACACAATCGTTGAATTCCAGTGAAAGAGTTTTGAACTCTAATTCAGCTAATCAATGTTGAGAAGTGAGACTGAGTAAAATGGTACCTGTGTAAGTAGAATTTTACCTTGTTTTCATTTCCTGGATCATAGTGCAAACAAAGCGTACACAGGCTAGTACACAGGCTAACACTGTAGACTAAGAAAAGTATTATTACTAAGAAAAGCAATTTACACTATTTCATAAGAAACTACAAAACTGTCAGCGTGTTGGTTTATGCCTGTAATCCCAGCACATGGGAGGCTGAGGCAGGAGGACTGCTTTGAGTTTAAGGCCAGTGTGGACTACAAAGCAAGACCCTGTTGCGGGAAAAAAAAAGGAACTACAAAATTATGTGCCCCCCCCCCCAAAAAACATTATGTGGCCCATGCTATCCAGCATTTTGTCATTTCTTTCCCTGAGGCTTGTGTCAAGAAGTTAGCCCCGTAGCAGTGTATGCATGTGTCTTTATATGTACACGTTCAAATGTGAACGTGGGACAACTGGAACATTTACTTGGATTATCTGGCCTAAAAGTGCCATGTGGCAATGCATGAGATTGTTTGTTTTCTTTTTAATTGAGAGGTACTGGAGAAGGGGGTAATAATTAAGAATTTGAGTCACCTAAATGTAGCCTCTCAAATGCCACATACATATATACTAAATTCAATGTCAAAACTGTTCATCTCTTATCTATAAAACACCTTTAAGAAAACGAGGTTGGGGAAGTAAAAAGCTATCGGTCACAGACTGGAGAACAGAGTAGTGAACATGAAAGTACTCAGTATATTTTAATTTGCAATTTAACAAGAAGTAGCATAAACTTTTAGTGTAGCTATTTAAAGGCATACTCAATTAGATGGGATGGGGCAATGGGGAGGGGGCTTTCCTTCCATTCTTGTAGGTTGCATTAAAAACCCAGTACCTGTAACAATATTTTCAGCACCTCCTGAGTAGAACTGACTTGATCCCAACTCTCTGAAACTAGTAGACTCACACTGACTTATCATGTGCTTGTATCTACAATACACATACAGCTATCTTTAGCACATCTTTCAATTTAGGGCTCTAGGCAGAATAAAACAGGAAAAAAGAAAATGACACAATGTTAGCAGTATTAACTAATAAGGACCGGACAAAACAGTCCTGGGTAATTAAAGAACAATTAGAAAAAAAAAAACTTACCCAAACTCTGGCATGTTACCTTTCTAAAGCTTAAAATTATAGGGAAAAATAAACTCCATCAATTTAACAGAAAACAATCAAACAGACCATTTAAACTATCAGCCATATTTCCAAAATACGTATATAAGAAGGGTTTATCAGGAAAGAACTTATTTGCACTAAGTTTAAATTCATTTATACTTGAGTCAAACCTTTGAAGAAACTTGTTTTATTTCCAGGAATGCCCTTTTTGGGAGGGAGAGAGAGGAAAGTGGCTAGATTAAAGAAACAAGTTAAGCCTGGTGCTTTCAATATGAATGGCATATCTGTGTCCCTATATGCTAATTCTCTCTCAGCTCCACTGAGCTGTTCTGTCTTCAAATAATTTAATAATCTGTCTCTAAAGTTTTGAACTGAAGAGTTCAGTTTTTGCAAAACGCCGTGGCAGCCCTGCAGTCTCTCTTCTGAGACCAGAACGGTCTCAGTCCCGCCGAGTTGACTCTACGAACAGGATACGTGCGTGCAGTGTTTGCTGTCAAACGCTGCAAAGGTGTATTTGTGCGTGTTCCGTCCAGGCAAGACTCGCCTATCCTTGCACAGCTGCCTTCTCTCCACACACCCCTCTGCTCCCCGCCTCCCCTCTGCAAGTTTTAAACTTTTGTTTCCTTCGGGGATCTGTACCAGCGCTACTAATGATATCCAAGAGACAAAGGGCCGTGCTGTGTGGGTTCACGGGATGCCAAATTTTTCAGTTGTGAAACAAAGCGCTCCGATTCGAGAGGAGGTGGAGGATGGAGAGCCCGGAGCCGGGCCTCTCCCTAGACAGCGCCCCGCCCGCGCCCCGCCGCCCGGCCCGCTCACCGCTTCACGCGGATGATCTGGTCCCGCATGGGCTTGATGTCCTGGAAGCTCTGCTGGTTGACCAGGCTGTAGACGAGGATGAAGCCCTGGCCGTTCTTGATGTACAGGTCCCGCATGGACGCGAACTGCTCGGTGCCTGCCGTGTCCAGGATCTCCAGCACCGACGGCGACGAGTCCACCTCGATCTCCTTGCGGTAGAAGTCTTCGATGGTGGGGTCGTATTTCTCGATGAAGGTGCCGGTCACGAACTGCACGGTCAGGGCGGATTTGCCCACCCCGCCCGAGCCCAGCACCACCACTTTGTACTCACGCATCGTCCCTCCGCGGGCGCCGCCGCCGCCCGCGACATAGACCTGCGCCCGCCGCGCCGCGCCCGGACCCGCCCGCGCCGCCCTGCTCACGGCCCCCGGGGCGCCGGCGGCGGGGCGGCGGCTGAGGGCGCAGCGGCCCTAGGCATGGGCAGAGCCGGGCGGCAATGCGGCCCCGCGGGTGCCGGCAGAGACTGAGGGCGAGCAAGAGCGCGGAGGCGCTGGAGCCGCCCGAGCCCGGGCCCGCAGTGCTGCCCGTCCGCGCCGCCCCGCCCCGCCCCTCGTGCTCCACGCCCAGCTCCCCGCCCGCCGCCGCCGCCGCTTCCCAGGCGCAGGAGCGCGCGCACAAGCCCAACCGCAGCGCTGCCGGGGACGGGGCTGGCTGGTGGGGCGGGGCCACGGCCAAGCCCCGCCTCGAGGCCAGTCGCCTAGGCGACCAGTCGCGCGCGCTCCCGAGAGGCCCTGCGCGGCGTGGAAGCTTCTGCCCGCGCTTGGATAAACAAGCACAGACGGAGTCCGCCAGGCAACACCCCAGCCCGCGCACTCCGTCGAACCCAATGCTTGCGAACTGCGCGTGCGCGCTGCTCGCCTGAGGCAGGAGCAGGGTCAACCTGAGACTCCCACGCTGAGAATTTAACGGAATCGAAGTGGAAAAAGGGCGAGAAGAATCTCCAGGCTTGAATCTGAAGCAGGGAGTGAGAGAGAGGTGCAGTGTCCAAGGGGAGGACCATAGCGTGAACACCAGTGTGCAACACGACCCAGTCTGTCAGCGTTCCGGAGAATTTGGTTTTGTTTTGTCTAAACATAACGATGTCAACTATTGTGTAAGGGATGGACGCCTCCAACCCTCTGCTTGAGGCTGCATAAATACAAAAATGAAGGCACTGAGGGAGGGGTGACAGCAAGTCTGAGGGGCTAGTCCACGGCGCCTAGATTACACGCAGGCCTGTCCACGCCCGATGACGCCGCCGAGGTCCCGCCCACTTCCCTCTAGCCCCGCCCTTCAGTGTCCGATCGAAATGGAGTTCTTCCCACGCCCTGTCAGACTGGTGCGCTTGGAAAACCTGGAGAGCGGACACAGCAGCCGCAGCTGAAAGGCCCGGGGATACCTCAGCAACAGCCTGCTGGGGGCGTCGTGTAGGAACGTGGAATTCATTCTAGCCAATCAGTTCACGACTCTGGACCCCATGGTACCACTCATGACCAATAGAGAGACATTTTATACCACGTGACGGCTTCTCCTTCAACCAATCGGGAGAAAGTTTAGTTTTGGCTAACCCTTCTCCCAGAGCCTCGCCGGGGTGGGCGTTTGCTCCTGCGCACGCTCTGCGAGCCAATCACAGGTGAGCAATGAGCCGAGCCAACCACAACTCGCTATTCCCTTGCTTCGGAGAGCGGGTGGTATAGAGACAGGGCGGGGGCTGGTGGGCCTTGGGAGGGGCCGAGATTGAAGGGCCAGTCTCTGTGCCAGGTTCTGGCAAAGGCACAGGTTGCGTTGGCAGGCGACAGTGATGAATTCTGCTTTTAACGTGGTCTCTGTGGTATTCTGCCTCAATGATGGGCCTGGAAGTGGGGCTGCGGGATGTAGGCTGGATCGTGGGCTGAATGGAGAAAACACGGACTTTTGTCTTTAGGCTGAGAAAATTTCCGGTCTTTAAGGCGACATCGGGCCGCAGTTGCATTGGTCCTCCACTCGTGCCTCTAGAACATTTCTTTCTTTTACTTCTCAGTTTTTAAATTCAGCATTTTGTCTCTAGTATTAGTTCTGAAGGACACACTTTTTACTAGCCCTAGCCTCAAATTTCCGCGATTTTTTTTATCCCAAACACCCTGGATGATGATGGTGATTATTTTGGAATTAGTTGGTTTTGCCTTTAAAGTGTTTCCTTCTGGAACTGGCCTTCCTCCCTCTCTATCACATCTCTTGAAAATAAAGCATTTCTGTAATTCTAATGTTAGGTCAGTGTGTACCTCTCTACTGTTCCTTTTTCCCACAAGGTCATTGTAGAGATGATTTTGGTCTGTAACGGACTGGTGTTCTTTTTACCATTTTTTGTGTCAGCTATGAAACTATTGCAAAGATGTACTCAGATTCAGCAGTGCCCTATTGCCCTTTTGCTCCATTATATTAGAATAGATAACCTATGTTCGCATGCATTGCCATAGATAACAAGACGTTTTTGATTAAACAGTTGAGGGCAAGTGTCCTGTCCATTTTAAAATGTAAATTACATTTGTCTCTCACTGAATAAAAATAGAATTGTCTCGGCATCAGTGGAGGATTGGTGCTGAGACACCTTCATATCAAAATCTTCAGATGTTCAAATCCCTCATATAAAATGGCATATTTGCATATAACCTACACACATCCTCCTGTATAAATTATCTCAAGATGGCTTATAATGCCTAATACAGTGTAAATGCTATGCAAATAATTATACTGTATTGTTTATGGAATAATGACAAGAAAACTGCCTGTACATGTTTTCCCCCTGGATACAGTATTTTAAATCTACATTTGGCTGGCTCCATGGATATGGCGGGCTGACAGTATAAATCGGTCATTATTTCTTGAGTATATATTATCAAAATATGAGAAGTTAAGTCTGAGCTACCAGAATCCGCAGCAAAGGCAAACTGTAAGAAAAACAGAATCAGGAATGTTTTAAGAGAATTGAAACTGAAGAAAATCTGATATATTAATCTAAGCTAGTAATGTAAAGAGGTGAATTAAAGTTGAGAGGGCTTACATGGATGCTTCATGTCTGATTACTTTGGTGGGGTTGTTTCAAGATGATGTTGTAGGTAACCTAGCTTTTTAGAAGTCTCATTTTGTGTGAAACTAGTATGTTTCCTTGTGATTACTTTGTGCTCCCTTGTGATTACTTTAGCTTAGTTACCTTCTCTTGAAGAGAGACACACTGTCTCTCATAAGATTCAAATTGTGTATCTTGGTGATAAGAAACTCTTGGACTTGGTGGAGATTAAGTAGAGCCAAGAAACCTCAACCTTCAACTTTTTTACAGGTCGTATAGCCCATTCAGTTTTTTGCATTACAGTGAAGCTAAAAATTCATTCACTTTGCAAGGAATAAAAGTCTGGTGTTTGCATTTTGTTCTAATTTTTGGTGTTTGAAATTTGCTTTGGGATTGTGATTCCAGAAGTAACCTTAAGCAACTATTTTTATTACTCCCTTCAAAGCTGGGAAACTCTGGATTGGAGGGCATTTGATAGAAGTTGTCATAAAAATATTGAATGGGCTTATTAGTCACTCCATCTAACATAATAGAGAGTAGAAGAGCATTTTCTTCATTTCTCAGGATTTTTTTTTTTTATATGCAGGCACCTGGAGTTGAACTCAGGACCTCATGCTTGCCAGGCAGGCGCTTATGCCGCTGAGCTATATCATCGGCCCTAGGATTTTTTTTTTTTTTTTTTTTTTGTGGGTACCGGGGGGTCGACCTCAGGACCTCGCGCGCCAGCAGGCGCCCGTGCCACTGAGCGATATCACCGGCCCCCTTTTCGTATGTGGGTTCCGGGAGTCGAACTCGGGCCCTCACGCTTGCCGGGCAGGCGCTTAAGCCGCTGAGCCATCTCACCGGCCCCCTAGGATATTTTTTAACAGTAGGAAAAACTTCCAAACAAAACAAAACAAAATGAAAGAACAACAACAAAACAGTAGGAAAAACTTATTGAGAGAAAGAAAGCTTCTAAGAGGGACAGAAGGGGGCCCGGAAAGTGGTTGCCCTCTCAGAATACTTTTTTGACCTTTAATCAATACTAACTTTTTTTGTAAGAAGCATAGAGACTGCAGCCCATGGGGTAGTTACAGCTTTTTGCATTTCTCATATTGACAAGCCTCTGTTTTTACTTTTAATGCCACAAAGAGGCAAAAGAAACAACAGGTAGGTGCATGTTTTCTCACCTCTTCTGGCTCAGCGGATGCTATAAAGTTGGTTTGTTGCTGTATTGTGATAATGGTTGAAAGATTAACTGCGGTAAGAAGGATGTCAGGATCTATAGCAAATTTTTGAAGATTTGATTGTGAAATGGAGGTCTATTTCCTGAACCTTTAATCATGCTATTTACATGCCAGCATAAGCTCTATTGCAAGAGTGATTTTAGAAATAAAACCTTATGTCTTCATTCGTTTGTGCGGAAAAAACAAAATAAATATGAGATAAGACAAAATTGACTTTTTCCCCAAGAGCCGTACATCTCTGTGGTAGTGAAAATCCATAACTGTATACTGACACTGCAGGGTCCCTTTAGTTACAGAAGCACGTTCCTGAGAGAAGAAAGGAAGAAAGAGAAAGAAGAAAACTTCATTTGCCTTCTCCCTACTGGATCTGAAAGAGTTATCTCACCTATATCCACATGCCCTCAATTGTCACAGTTGTGTTACCATGGAAACTCAGCTCCTTTTCGTTCTTTCTGTGAAAGATGTTGGAATAGGTGGAATGAAGTGGGAGATACACTGCGTTCTGGGACTTCCTGATGCCAGCAAGAAGAAAACATGCAGAGGATTTAGTATAAACAAATTAGAAGATGTTCGTAATATGATCAGCACTTCGTGACTATGAAACCCTGATTCCTAGTGGTCCCTTTGAAAGCCTGCATGTCTCTGATTAATCATAAAAGGGAAGGACAAGTCAAACACATTTAGCACCTAGGAAATGCTGCTGGCAATTGTGAATAGAGAAGATGAAATTTGCTTGGTCTCCAAGTCACCTAATACAGCTGAGAAACAGAAGTATATGATGAATGGGAAAGAACTTGTTCTTTTGAAAACATGACATGTCTTGGTGCTTTTGAAAAGAAAAAGAATTAGAATGGGAACATTAAGTGAGTGTACAAGAGTCCACAAAAGAAATCTGTTGATTGAGAAAGTAAATGTTTTGAAAGACAGCTGTAAGCAGAAAACATTTCTGAAAGAAAAATTTTAATAATGAAAACGTAGGGAGAACAAAGAAAAAGCCTGAAGAATCCTAAGAGCTTGAGGGTTCTGAGGGCAGCAGTGCATTAGTGTCATTCACTTAACACAACAGAAAAGTGGGTGCAATGCTGCTTGCAAACCCTACAGTTTTCCTTTATTTTTTGCCAGAGAAGCTGGGATGCATCAAGATTGGCCATTAATGGCAATGCTTTCCCTTCTTATTTGTCCAGAAACAGACATGTGACTCAGTTCTGGCCAGGGCTGGTGATTTCTGGGATTCTGACAAGAGTGAGGAGATATCCCCATTTTTATATACTTCCCCTCACTTCCTGCTTTGCACGTTGAAGTGTGGCCACTGTCTTTGGGCCACAATGCTCTCTGGTTGAGGGAAAAAGCCACTCGCTTCTGATGGCTAAGGAGAAAATGGGGAGAACCTAGTCCTGGCTAATAGCTGTGCTTATCTTGCTATTAAAGCAAAGAAAATAAAGTAGAAGAGAATAATTTAAATCAGGGCGTAAGTCACGGCAGAAGTTGTGTGCCCATCATAAGCATGAGAAGTCCGTGAGACTCCACTGTACTCTGTGTCATATGGTTATTTATTTTAATAATAAGGTTCATCTCTTCACATTGCATAACATGCACAGTTACAGCATTCACAGCCAATCAAACCAGCCCTGGAAATGCCCACCTTAAACAGTTGGTGTGCTTTGATGTAAATTCGAGTTAGGTTTTCTGTACCTTGTAGAAAACCCAACTGTTAGAAAAGTGTAAGGAATTTTAGATAAAATGGTGTTTTAAAAAGTCAAGCATTTATGAGTACTTTCATTCTAATATTATAAATGGTGTATGAAAGATATTCTATTTATCAAGTATTTACTATGTATATTTTTCTGAGTTCTGGGGCTATAACAGTGAACTATTACCCAGAAGAGCTTGTATTCTAGCAGGAGGGATGGACATTAAACAACCAATTGCATTATGTAGTAATAGCTATAATTAGTGCTTAATAATGGAAAATTAGAGGTTAGAATATGTAATATAAATAAATAATAAAATATTACAAAATTTATTTAACTAAAGAATTAAAAGTACAAGGCCAGTGAGATAGCGCAGGGGCATAAGCGCCTGCCTGGCAAGCGTGAGGTCCTGAGGTCGACTCCCGATACCTACATAAAAACAAAAAGAAAAGTACAGATATACTTTCCATCTGTATGATAATGATACACATAGTAATATATAGTTTACCCATGAATTCTTAGGGGTCAGGAGAAACAGAGACAATTGTACTGGGTTAGTCAAGGGAACTTATGTGAAGAAAACTAATAGGGAACCATGTTTTGAAGGACATGGCCAAAATATAGGCCACATAGAGCAGGAGGGAGGACATAAGGCACCCAAAGGGCAAAGAAACCAAGAATGAAGTAAGAATGAAATAAGGGAAATATAGAATTACTTGATTCTTTAATTCTCTGTAGCAATAGCATTCTAGGGATGCCACTCAGGAAAAAAGTCAGAAGCCAGAAGTCTCAAAGCAAGATTATAAAAGGTATGAAACCAATATAGGGAAAACTAATACAGAAGAAAAAGTAGTACTACCAGGGTGCATTTGAAATTAAGGCATTATTCAAAATAATGAATAGTTTATAATGGCATTATAAACAAACTGTCATAAGAAGTAATCATAGACTGGAGGTCACAGAGAAAGAGGGATTCAAACTTTCACAAATAAAAGTAGAAAATGAGGAGTTGGAAAAAATGAAAACAGGATATAATTTTTGCTTGCAGTTATTTTTATGGTAGCTGTTGTTGACATACATTATGTGAAAATGAATGGAATTTGATTGAAAAGAAACATTTCAATAGACTAGTAAATATATAAGGATAGACTTTTTAGTAATAATGTAATTTAAAGTATTTTCCTTAGAATACCTTTTTGTACCTTTCTGTAGAAAAATCTTTTCAGCAAAAAAGCTATAAGGAATAAATTCCAGGTAAGTGAAGCATTTTGAAAAAAAAAAAGATGTGTCAAATGTAATAATAGAAAAACAATAAATACTTGTTTATAAAAATCAGAGCATTATTAGGCATTAAGTGGTTTCTGGTCAAATATTGTTTTAGTGATTTTCCTAATGCTATTTTCTGTACAAATATAAGAATTTCTTTAAAACTGAAGCTACCTCAGGCATATGAACACCTCTTGATACTGCTAGAGATAGAATTTACCTCTTGCTTTCTGTGACCCCAAGAGTAACCTGGAACGGACTTCCATTATAACACCAGTAGGACATTATTGCTCTGCCTCCTCTTGTAACTAGGAAAGAGACAGTGCTTTGGTCGTGTTTGTTTTAATAGCACTCAGCACAATGCCTAAAACGTTGTGGAAATTTACAAAATGTTTGTAAACAAATGAACAATTGAACAGACACTAACTTTGCTTCTAAAACTCCTGTTTTTTGCACATAGATAAGATGAAAAGAAAGGGAAAGCCATGGAAATTTTCTCACAGTCAAGGTGAGATGATAAACGTCCTCTAAAGTTAGCCTTATTCCCAAAGAAGCTTCCATCTCAAAAAGAGTTGGTCTGCAGTAGGTAAGGCAGTTTACAGCCTGGGACTTGAGAGAGTGCCAGGAAGGAAGTGAGAAAAACCAATTCTTCTATTAATTCACTGCTGCCTGAAATTACACACTTAGCCTTTTGACTTAAACACCCTACTCCCCATTAAAATGTAAGTAGGAAATATACAGTTAAATTATGCTAGTGTTCTGTCAACTTTGGGGCATGCAACTATGCTTACCTTGCTATTAAAGAAAACAAAGTAGAAGAGAATAATTTAAATCAGGACATAAGTTTTGGCAAAAGTTGTGTGCATCATAAGCATGAGAAGTCCATGAGAATCCACTGTACTGTGTCATATGGTTATTTATTTATTTTAATAATAAGGTTTATCTCTTCACATTGCATAACATGTACAATTACAGCCTCCACAATTAGGAGCTTCTTGAACTTGATTAGAATAGTCTCTTATTTGTATGAGATTACAAAGCTTACTTTAGAGCCATGTCCCTTATCTGATTCTCTTAATTTCTCTTCTGCTTTTCACACCATCATGTTCACTAATAATTTGGAGGCATCTTGGGGAAGACAGAACAGAGTCACAGCGCAAGGTCCATCCAGTTTTCTTCACTGTCATCCAGTCATCTTGTCAAGGAAGATTATTCATCCTACCCTCCCTGTCATCTTCTCAAAAGTCACCTTTCTGATTTTACAAAATAGTATATCATTTTTTGTTATTATCCTAGTTAATGGTTCTCACACAGCCTCACAAATACAGTCATACGCCATTTAATGAATAGTTAACCACATTTAAAAGACTGAGTTAGTTGGAAAAAATCAGTCTTCTTTACTCAGTAAAGTACTATATCTGTGCAATAATAGTGATGGTAAAATTGATTACACCCTGCATTGGAATGAAAGAAGCTGATTGATGCATTCAAGGATAGTAATTTGTTTTCCTTGGTGGACCAGGTAGTTGAACAAAGTTAATTATTCCGTAATTCATGCCACCTTGTTTACATTCTGTTGGGGACTAGTCTCTGGTGTTTATTAGGTTTTTAATTTGGCTATTTTTCATGCAAACTAATGTTTCCAATGAAAATATTCTTTAACATATGTAAATTATCTAAGAAATATTGATCTGTCGACAAAATTAGATTGCATGAACAATTAGTACCAAAACTGAAAGTAAGTTCTGTCATGTACACTGATAAAGTGAAAAGAGCTATAAAAGGGCAATTGGTGGTCTGTAAAGTTAGGGTTATGATTAAGATTTTTATGCTGAAGTTATAGAGTTTCAGTATGCTGAGTGCTACTCTATATATTAGGGCTGTAGGTTATCTTAAACCAGGGCATCTTTGAGCTGGATGTGTGACTAATGGGGACAGGTGGGGCTGAGGCTCAGTAAGACATCTAATCATCATGACTGTGAGTGGAAAGTGTCTTTATATCATACTCCTCAGACCCTGGCTCCTCACAAAGCAGAAATAGAGAACATTAAATCAGTCAAGACCATAGATCTCCATCTAGATAACTGCTATCTGTTTTTACTCTATTTGGCTCCAGAAAGGATAAAGTACCTTTCATAAATACATGTTTAGTTTTTTACAAATACATATTTATACCTCAATTAAAATGATCTATGTTGATAATTTTGAATCGTAATAGGCAAATGAGATCTTGTAAGAAACCTTAAATCATGTCCAAAAAATACTTTTACAGAAACTGTGTTTCTCATTTGAGAACATTTCTGTGAACAGCTTTCACCATGGCCTCCACATTTTGTTGTGAGGTGTGTGTTTGTATTGGGGTAATGCCCAAATGTTACTGGCTAGCAGGGGCCCTTGCTTTAGTAATAATGGTAATTAAAGTTGAGGCAGTGGCATGGATTTATAGGCAAAAGTTTTGAGAAAGGAGAAAATGGGAAGGGACTTCATCTTGAGAAGAGCTGAGGGGAGCACGACACTGATGGAGAAGATCAGACTGACCCATTAACAAAGGAAAGAGGGCAGTATTTTTGTCTTCCCCATTTTTTATCATTGATATATTTTGGTTTATTATGTATTTGTCAATAGAAGTGTTTTCTTCCATTGTAGCTCCTACTTACTAAGATGGTCACTGTAATTACGTTCATAGAGGCTACTTTTCATTCATTCATTGTTCAGGACTAGGGGTTGAAGCCTGGGTCTTTACACTGAACTACCTCTCTAGCCTCCTTGTTAATTTTTTTTTTTTTTTAATTTTGAGAGAAGGACTTGCTAAGTTGCCCAGGCTGGGCTTGAACTTATGATCCTCTTGCCTCAGCCTCCCAGAGTGCTAAAATTACAGGTGTGAAGCACCATGCCTGGCTAGAGTCCAGTGTTAATGAGGTTGTTGAGGTTGGCTAGGGTCTGATTGATCATTATCGCAGTTCTGTTTTGCAGCTCTGGAGAAGTCCTTACAGCTGGAGGAGAAATCTGGTTCCATGAGATGATTATGCTTGCTTGGGGTGAGGACAGCCTCAATTCTGTGGCAGCTTTGGTGGGATCCAGGGTGACTATAAGTTTAGGGAAATTACTGAGGCTTTTATCAGCCCATTCTAGGAGGCTGTAAAAGTTGGCAGTTAAATATCCCTGCAGATTTCCTATGTTGGTGTTCTTAGTCTTGAAGGGAGATGAGATAGGTTAGGTAAATTTAGGGCTTATAAACCTTGTGTTACCAGTTTTTAGATAGACACTCCTTGAATGATTAACCTGCCTACATGCAGAACTACTGAGCAGGGATATGAACCAAAGTTTTAATAGAGGAGATAGATAAGAAATGAAGGCAGAGATGTCAAGCTTTGTCCTGTTTTTAGTTCCCCAATGAGCATCAGTAGGTCTAAGAGTTAATGTTTTTCAAAAAAAGTGGCTTTTAAGTTCCTGACCACCTCAGAAGAAAGCACAAATCATACTTTAAATATGTAGTTTGTTCCCTGTCCCTCTGTGGTGATCCTGAAAGTTTTATATTCTTACCTAGTTTATTTTTGGAGAAATGCTCTGCAAAGGTATCCTGGCTTTAATGATGCTTCTGGTTTTTGAGGTCAACAAGATTGGGAGAGTGAGGGGTAGGGAAAAATGTATATTATACTTTTAACAAGTAACAGGTCCTGAGTTAGGGCCCGGGAGAGTGCCTGCCTTTGTCCTCATGGTCTCTGTCTCACAAATCCCCTCCCCTCAATTCTCACCAATGAAGAACTTGAGGGAAGGAGGGTTGTACATGAGTACATGGAACAAAATCATCTGGATGATTCTGATTTGCTCCTGGGTTGAAAATCAATTTAGAAATATTAACTCAATTTTATGATATAAAAATCATACTTAAAGTAAGTGATGATCCTGAAAATTTCTACTGAGGATAATCAATAATGAAATTACCTACTCCAGATCCAGAATGTAATTTAAATTCCACTTTTCCCTGTGTTCCTTACACTAGAATTAATCTTTTGCTAGACCCCCCAAATTATTTATTCTCCTCTCTACAATATGTTGTATTATGTTTACTGTCTGTCTATCATTTGGATGTCTGGGGAGGGAAAAGTAAAAGTATAGTGTTTAATCTCTGTAATGTTTTGGCCAGTAAATGGTATACATTCAATAAATATTGATTGACTTGAATCCAGATTGATGTACCCCACAAAACTATCTTTCAAAATCAACAGAGAAATAAGATACTTCCATGACAAAGAACAACTGAAGGAATTCATGACCACCAAACTACCAGCTCTACAGAATGCTCTGAAGGATATATTAGAAAGAGATAACAAAGTCCACAAACACACAAACACCAATAGAAAGAAGCCACCAAGCAGGGCAAGCAGTTAAACAGAGGAGAAAGACAGGGAACCAACAACAGGAAAATGACATGAAGAAGATATCAGTTATAACCATCAGTGTAAATGGTCTCAACTCACCAATCAAAAGAAACAGACTGGCAGAATAGATCAAGAAACAAGATCCAACAATATGCTATATTTAAGAAGCACATTTAACCCAAAAAGAAATTCATAGACTAAAAGTCAAAGGATGGAAAATAATTCTCCATGCCACAGGAACCCAGAAAAAAGCGGGGGTAGCTGTTCTATTTGCAGACAGTGTAAGATTTAAGCCAAAACTGATCAAAAGAGACACGGAAGTTTGCTACATACTTGTTAAGGGAAAACTCCAAGAAGAAGAGAGATAATAATCATAAATATATATGCACCAAACACGGGTGCACCCAACTACATAAAACAAATATTTTTTTTGTGTGTGGGTACTTGGGGGTTGACCTCAGGACCTGGCACGCCAGCAGGCGCCCGTGCTGCTGAGCGATATCACCGGCCCCTTTTTCATATGTGGGCTCCGGGAGTCGAACTCGGGCCCTTGCGCTTGCCGGGCAGGCGCTTAAGCTGCTGAGCCATCTCACCGGCCCATAAAACAAATATTAACAGACATGAAAAACCAAATAAACACACAATTGTGGTGGACCCTAATACCCGACTCTCACAGATAGATCAATTAGACAAAAAATCAACAAAGAAATATCAGAATCAAACCAAGGCTGTAAACAAATGGACTTGGTAGATGTCTACAGAGTGTTCCACCCCAAAACATCACAATATACATTCTTCTCAGCTGCACATGGGATGTTCTCCAAAATAGACCACATATTAGCCCACAAAACATGTTTAAGTAAATGTAGAGGAACTGAAATCATTCCATGCATACTATCTGACCATAGTGCAATGAAACCGGAAATCAATGACAAAAGAAATCACAAAAACTACATAAACAAGTGGAAATTAACACACTTCTGAACAACCAATGGGTTAAGGTGGAAATTAAAGACAAAATTTAATAGCATATACAATTAAATGATAATGCTGATACAGCATACTGAAAATAAAGGGATGCAATGAAAGCAGTCCTAAGAGGGAAATTTATAGCAATAAATGTTTACATCAGGAAAACAGAATGAGCTCAAATAAACAACCTAATGTTGAACCTCAATCTTCTAGAAAAAGAAGAACAAATCAAACCCAAAGCTCATCTGAGGGAGGAAATTATAAAGATAAGAGCAGAGATCAATGCAAGTGAGACTAAGAGAACAATACAAAGAATCAATGAATTGAAAAGTTGGTTCTTTGAAAGAATTAATAAAATTGATAAAACATTAGCCAACCTCATCAAAAAGAGAAAAGAAAAAACACAAATTCAAGCAACTAGGAATGAAAAGGGGGAAATCACATCTAGAGAAATTCAGATCATCAATACCTACTACGAGAACCTATATTGTGATAAGATGGAAAACACAGAAGAAATGGACAGATTGCTAGACACAATTGAATTGCCAAAATAAATCAAGAAGATATGAAAATTCTAATAACCCAATATCAGCCTATGAAATTGAAAATGTAATTAAAAATTTACCAACAAAGAAAAGCTCAGGCCCTGATGGATTCACTGTTGAATTCTATAAGAAATTTAGAGAAGAACTAATGCTGAAACTCTTTAAGGAAACAGGGAAGCAATACTCGCAAAATCATTTCTGGAGGCAAGTATTATCCTGATTCCAAAACCAGAGAAGAACCCAACCAAGAAAGAAAACTACAGGTCAAAATCCCTAGTGAACATAGATGCAAAAATCCTCAATAAGATACTGGCAAACAGAATGCAGCAAATCATCAAGAAATTATACACCATGACCAAGTAGAATTCATCCCAGAGATGCAGGGATGTTTTAACATATGCAAATCAACAAATGTAATACGCCATATTAACAGAGCTAAAGACAAAAATCACATGATCATCTCAATAGATGCAGAAAAAGTAGTCGACAAAGTCTAACACCCATTCATGATAAAAACCCAACAAAAAGCTGGAATAGAGGGTCTTTATTTTAACCTGATAAAATCCATCTATGGCAAACCAACAGCTAACATTATAGTAAATGGACAATAACTGAAAGCTTTCATTCTAAAATCAGGAACAAGATGAGGATGTCCACTATCACCTCTCCTAATCAATATAGTTCTGGAAACATTAGCTAGAGCAATTAGACAAGAGAAAGAAATTAAAGGAATAAAGATAGGAAAGGAAGAAGTTAAATTATCATTATTTGCAGATGACATGATACTCTACATAGAAGACCCCAAAAGCTCCACCAAAAGACTTGTAGATTTAATAACCAAATTCAGTAGTGTAGCTGGATACAAAATCAATACTCAAAAATCAATAGCATTCCTGTACACAAGCAACAAACTCACAGAGAGAGAAATTAGAGAAATCACTGCCTTTGCAGTAGCCCCAAAAATGAAATACTTAGGAATCAATCTAACAAAAGAAGTAAAAGATCTGTACATTGAAAACTACAGTACTCTGAAAAAGGAGATCAAAAAGACACCAGAAAATGGAAAGATATCCCTTGCTCCTGGATAGGAAGACCGAACATAGTGAAAATGGCCTTACTCCCAGAACTGTTATACAGATTTAATGCAATCCCAATCAAAATACCATTAGCATACCTCCCAGAACTAGAGAAAACATTCCCAAAATTCATTTGGAACCAGAAGAGACCTAGAATAGCAAAAGCAATTCTGGGCAAAAAAGGCAAGTCAGGGGATATCACAATCTGTGACCTGAAATTATACTACAAAGCTACTGTGATAAAATCTGCATGGTATTGGCAAAAAACAGACCTGAGGATCAGGGGAAGAGAAAGGAAGATGCAACTACAAATACACTAAACCACCTTATCTTTGACAGAGGAGCCAAACATGTTCACTGGAAGAAAGATAGTCTCTTCCATAAATGGTGCTGGAAAAACTGGCTTTCCACATGCTAAAGACTAAAACTAGACCCATGTGTCTCACCATGCACTAAAGTAAAGTCAAAATGGATCAAAGATCTAAATATTAAAACAGAAACACTAATTCTACTTTAAGAGAAAATAGGTAGAAATCTTGAAGACATGGGTGTAGGCAGAGACTTCATGAACGAAACTCAGACCGCATGGGAAATACTACAAAGAATCAACAACTGGGATCTCACCTTATTAAAAAGTTTCTGCACAAAGTGAATCACCACCAAAGTGAAAAGACAACCCACAGAGTTGGAAAAAATTACAGCCAGTTGTCCCTCAGACAAAGGACTTAAATCTAGAACATATAAAGAATTGAAAAAAATCAGACCCTGAAAATTCAAAGACCCAATCCAAAAATGGGCATCTGAGATGAATACGCAGTTCTCAGATGAAGAAATATAAACAGCAAATAAATATATGAAAAATATTCAACGTTATTGGTCATTTGAGAGATGCAAATTAAAACAACACTGAGATTCCATCTCACCCCTGAAAGAATGGCTATCATCAAGAAATCAACCAATAACAAGTGCTGGCTCGGCTGTGGGTAAAAAGGAACCCTGCTCCACTGTTGGTGGGAGCGTAGATTGGTGCAACCACTGTGGAAATCAGTGTGGAGATTCCTCAAAAAACTAGGATTAGAGGTCCCATGTGAGCCAGCTATTCCCTTTCTGCATATCTTCCCAGAAGAATTAAAAACATCATACCACAGTGATATATGTGCACCCATGTTTATAACAGCATAATTTGTAATAGCTAAATCTTGGAAACAACCCAAATGCCCATCAACCAAGGACTAGAAAAAAAAGATGTGGTTTTTTTTATATAATGGAATACTACTGAGACATAAAGATAAACTTGACACTTCTTTAGGTAAATGGATGCAACTCAAAACCATACTCATAAGTGAAATAAATCAGACCCACATGTGTAAACATCATATTGTCTCCCTAGTGTGAGAAGATGAATGAGTAAATAAGATCCAAAATGTATATAGATATTGCAACTAGGGAAAAAACTGTTCAAAAGAAAAGATAAACTGTGATGGGAGAAAAGGGAAAGGAAGGAAGGGAAAAAGAAAAAAAAATATAGAGAGACAAGATAGTTAAGATAGTTATACAGCCAGTTTCTCTTAGTTCATTGAAAAGAAGGATTTGTGCTAATACTTTTTTGGACGATATTTCATGCCTATATCTTGTACTCTGAACAACTACTCTGAATATAACAATTCGCAATGTATTAATTAGTTATGCAATGTATTATTTCTCCTACTAGCCTGTTTTGAAACTCTATTTTATATTTTTACTTTTTTCTGTTTAAAATAAAATTAAAAAATATTGAAATAGATTATGAAATATTCAGTGGTATTAATATTATAATAAATTTATAAATTATTGGATTATTGTATTGTCCTCCCATTATTTCTAGCTTCATAACACTTAAAACCAGAGGTGTTTTTCAACTTTATTTCTTTCTTTTTTTTTTTTTTTTTTGTGGGTACCGGGGGGTCGACCTCAGGACCTCGCGTGCCAACAGGCGCCCGTGCCGCTGAGCGATATCACCGGCCCCTTTTTCGTATGTGGGATCCGGGAGTCGAACTCGGGCCCTCGCGCTTGCAAGGCAGGCGCTTATGCCGCTGAGCCATCTCACCGGCCCTCAACTTTAAATTTAAACTATATACCAGATAAAATTATAACAATGTGAAATTTCACATGCTGTAAATTCTTCAAAGAGTACTAACATAGGCTTAAATGAACACAAACCACAACTGGGTCACATCCTGTAGAGAATCATTTGTTTCTCTGAACAAATCCTTATACTAACAACAAACAAATTCTGAATCTAACAAAATAGTGGGTTTTGTCACTTTTTATCTCGGTGCATGTGAAATTAGTCTTAACAAGAATCACATCGACTTCTGTTTCAAAAAAACCCAGCCAGTTGTAACTGGGTAAAAAATAAGTTAATAAAAACAAATCATGAAAATAAATGAGTTTTAAAAGATGAGTCACAAATTCTAAAAAATAGTAGGAAAATTTGTAGAACTTAAATATGTCCTTTAAATATATTAAAATTTCAGGATATTTTCTTATTGCTTAGAAATAAATGATATCTGGATGACAAGCCTTGGAAAAGCTGCAAAGGAAATATTTACGTTTTTAATCCCCTTGTTATGACCCCCTCTTTTATCACAGCTTGAGGGCTGATGTAGGCAGGACACGAAAGCTTAGAGTTGGTGGGTGGCACAGAAACTTCACAGGGCCTCACACAAGCCCAGCCAGAAGACAGGAGACAAGGTGGAACACAACGGTTGCCAGCATCCTGGTTGTGAGTCCACAGCCTTGGCTCTGTCTTGGCCGGGGGCCTGCGGCTTTTGAATCACGTGGTCTTATCTACTTGTGTACCCAAGTTTTTAGAGGCACACTTGAGTATGCTAAAATGCATCCTACCAACTCAGAGCACAGTGCTTCTTTGTGCCCATATGCCTAACTTATTTCTAAATATATTTGGGGAAAGTAGAAAATAAGGACTCTTGATACTACAGACATACAGTAAAAATGCATATGACCAATTATATCCCTCTGTAGGTTCCTTTTGAGGGATTTTGTCAGGTTCCAGATTTTGTAACACGTGTGTTGGTCTGGGCATTGGTACATCATGCCTAGATCACGAGCTAGTCAGGTGTGTTTCCTCCAAGGAATTTAGAATTGTGAACTGGGATGTAAACTAAGAAAAGATAACTACACTGAGAAAGACTTTTTTGGGGTTTGTGTACAAATAAATAATCAGTGAAAGTCAACCTACAGAGAAATGTCAAAGAATGAAGTAGATGCTTATACAGAGAGACAGAGAAAAGCACCGGAGACTCATCTCAGAGGTGTCTCATTTGGTTCCTGTGCACTTTCCTCCTTGCGGGATGATCCAGTTGTATTTCCTGCTATTGACACATAAGATCCTTCCTTCTCCCCAGCCTTACACTGCGTTTTCCTTATGTTAATATCAGTGGGTTTCTATTACTTGCAGCTAGATTCCTAACAAAGAGTTATTCCGTTAGAATATATTCATTTACACTGCCAATAGATTTTCACTGGAAATAAATGGCATTCTACTGTCAGTTTGTCTGCATTAATGGCCCAAGCATTTTCAGGACCTAATTGCATTATAGCTGATGACAGTGGCTTCTGGTACTGCTGCCTGACAGTGTTAGCTGGTCCTGCCAGACTCCCTGGAGGAGATAGTTTGTCCTTTGTGTAACAATGGAAATATTTTCTGTCATACAGGTTTACTAACAAAATGCAGTGCAGGAGCTCCAGGCAATAGCCAGGTCATGCAAAGTGAGTCCTGGGCTGCAGCTTATCTCACAGACCCAGGCATGGAGTCTGGTGCCAGCCCTCCACAGAGTGGACAATCCAGGAGGATTTGAGTGTTTCCTGAAGCTATTCAATAAATACATAAGGAGGTGTTTTGCTTCAACTTACCCTTTATTTTTGTTCTCATGCAACAGTAGTTTTCAGTTGTCTTCTGGAGTAACTGAAAAGTATTATGAAATCATGTAATTCCTCTTTAGGACAGTACCTGGGATGCCCAGAAAACAGTTTCTTTTATGAATTCAGAGAATTCATTGTTGTCTTATTTGCAGTAAGGGGAATTTGAGGGTTTCTGAATGATAGCCTAGGTCACATTTGCAAACTTGCTGTCATCTCTAAAATAGTGTTATGTATAAACTTTGATTAGATTTGAAAATGAAACCCTTAGACTATATCATTCGTTGTCTAAATATGGACACTTGCAATGATGGGATGGGGCTAAATCAACGTGGGTAAGGAAAAGCAAGGGCAATTGCAAATGAAAGGCTAGAAAAGGAGCACAGGAAAAAGCAGACCTGGATAAAGAAAAGGAGACTTTGCAGGCTGAGCTGGAGCTACCAGCTGGTCCCCAGAAGGCTCAACCTCCTGAGCAGCCCCAGAAGGTTGAGCTGCCTGTTGCTGCTCATGGGAGGATTCAACCTCTAGAGGAGATCCTGGAAGCCAAGATGGGGCCTCCTGCTGGGCTGGAGAAGATTCGACCTCCCTCTCGGGCTCTGAAGGTATGGTAAGCTGCACGTGCGCTGGACTAACTGTAACACTGGGTAAGTTATGACTGGGAGCTAGATCCTGACCTGCAAATCGCACAGTCACCTCCTGAAGTGGTGGAATTTCAGCTAGGCTCTCCTCAGGGGCCTCTGGAGCATCTTCCTGGACTGGAGGTTTGACTTCCTTAAGGGGATTTTCAATCTGAGCTGGAGCTTCTGGCTGGCTTCCAGAAGGTCCCACCTCCTCAGGAGCCTCGGAAGGTTGAGCTGGCTGTCTCTGCTCATGGAGAGAAGGTTCAGTCTCCCCAGAAGAGCCTGGAGGCTGATATGAGTCTCCTGCTGGGTAGGAGAAGGTTCCACCTCTTCAGGTTTCTCGAGGCGAGGCTGGGGCCCGCTGCTTGCTTGGAGTAAGTTGAGCCTCCTTCCCTGCCTGTGTGGTTATCATAAACTCCATAGCCACTGTGACAAATGGCAAGTGTGAGTGATGAGCTTCGCTTGTAGGTGGAGTTGGAGCTTTTACCTCCTGGGGCGTCAACAGCTGATCTCCATACTCCTCAGCAGCAAGTGCAGGCTGAGCCCAGGCCTCCTGCTGGGTGGAAGAAGGTTCCGCTTTCCTCAGAGCGCTGTGAGAGTTGACCTGCAGCTTCTTGCTGAGGTGAAGAGGGTTGGACGTGGGGAGTCTGTGGGTGCTGAGTTTGGGCCTCCAGCTGAAATTGAGATGGTCCAGTTTTTCCAGGGGTCTCCGGAGCCTCATGTGGGTTCTCCTGGGATTCCAGATCAAGGCTGTCACAATCAGCTTTATCTGCACTCGGGTCTATGTAATCATCCTGCCAGATTCGTTTCTGAAGCTTAGCTTTTACAAGTTGATGTGGCGTTCCAGCCACCACCTTAGCAAGTCGCCAGTGCTGAGCTAGACCCTCCTTCAGGTATGAAAGAAACTTTGCTACTTTTGAACTCTGACTGTCTAGAGGTGGAACAAGCATTTCAAGCGCCTGGTCGTCTGCAGCCTGATGTGGCCTGGCAGTCCGGATCTACTTTTGAGGCAAGGAGACACAGCTGGAGCTTGATTCTGACCCCCATCTAGCATTGGGAGCAGCTCTGGGAGCCTCTCTTGCCAAGATCCTCGCAGACCCTGGACTCCTGGCAGACCCTGATACAGAGCAGTGAACATATCTGGCTCTGGGGGCAGCTGTCCCTTGAACTTCCAAGGTGGAGACAACATCTTGGTGGGCACTGAGGAATCCAGCTGATCAGAGCCCCTAGGGTCTGCTGGAGGAGGAAGAGCCTGAATAGAGCCAAGTAGGTCAGAATTGAGGGAAGAGAGCTAATTTGGCCGCAGGGGCTTGGAGTTCAGCTGGACTGGGTATGGGGCCCAGTCACCCTGTGGAGCAGCCAGGGTGGCAGCCACTACTATGGCCACAGGAGCAGCCATGGAGCCCAGAAGCACAGTAAAAACGTGATGGGGCAAGGTTTGGTCACAGAGATCTAGGCCAGCAGGGTGCTGATGCTAGGTCTGCTAGAATCTTTCTGGTAGTCACATGTGTGGCAAGTGCCTTGGTAACTGTGCACACCCACATTCTGCCACACCCCACTTTTTATTCATGACATCATAGTTAAGGAAACATTTATTAGGGCTTGCCCAGTGGTGACCAGGCCTGACTCCTTTTCCCTGAAGAGGTGACAGTGACTTTTCACAGTACCACTGCCCCCATGACAACATAGGATGTGCACCTTAGACTTGGGTGGTCTTGGGCTTTCATCAGCCATGGCGTGGGGTGGGGCAGAGCTTCCTACGGAATTCAGGGCTGGGCCTTGGGATGCTCAGAAGTGCTGGTTCAGCCCTAGCAACTGGAGCTCATCCTCCTCCATGCTGAAACCCCGGAGATAGTCTTCTTCCCCTTGGCTGTGCTGCCTCCAAGCAAAGCAACTGACCTGCAAAATCAGGACCAATTAGGGTGGAGTCAGGGGAACACACATGAAGGCTATTTGTTCCACAGTGTTGCCATTTGCTCTGAACTCAGGGGTTCCGTGTTTCATAATTCATTCCTCTGTGTTAGGTTGGGGCTACATAGACTCCATGATGACTCCACAATTTGTGCAGGAGGGGTTTTGGGTGGTGGGCAGTTTAACCTGAGTGACAGGGTTTGAATCAGTGCACAGCTCTTTACACTAGTGTGGGAGGTCACTGGGGGCTCAAGCCAGTCATTCGTCTAGACATGACACTGCTTTTCAGAGACCTGCCCAGTGTGTTCAAGTGGAGAAGACACTTAGGACATTAACATCTGCAGGTTAAATACTTCTCTAGAAACACTACTCCAGACCTACTTCCTTCACAGTTCCTCTTATATGAATTTTACTACTTGTTTCTTGTCTGGCACAGCCCTAGCATGTACAATCCAAGAAGAGCCTTCATCCTCTCATCCCAAGTGCCTTGCACATGGCTGGGCATGCAGTAATGATTTGAAAAGGGAACTGATTGCGAAGTCACCTCATTTAAGGGTGGATCTGTTGTATAATCAGATTTCTGAAATCAGTGTTGACTTCCTCTTCTCACATTTCACAGGAAGACAGACTTCTTAATGTCTGAAGTTGCCTTGATTGGTTTTATTTCAGTTGAACTAAAATTATTCTTTTACGAGGAAAAAAACTTGCAGTATTTTTATAGAGGGCAACTACTTTCTCTACCTTTTCAAAACAAAGCACGTTAGCACGGTGGGATGAGTTAATAAAAAAAAAAAAAACCCCAAATAAGTTCCTACTGGCATGAAATACATTTTTTGCTCCTCCTTTCTAAACATCCTAAATGTAAATGCTGACTATTTTATTTTAGAAATTACTCTGGCAACTTAATCCCTCATTAGAGGTTTTTATTTAACTAATTTATAGAAAGGTTCTTCAGCAAGATACTGTACTCCAGATGCAGGGAGAAGCTAGGTAACACACCATATTGAAAGAATTATGTCCAAAGCTACAGCGCAACTGCACTTACGGGCGTGGTTACTCTGATCCCTGAGATCCTGTTTGAGGGGAGTTCTGGTAAACCCATGTTTAAGGACTTTCCCAGGCCTTTGAAAGAAGCCCAGCCCCTCCCCTGGGTATACAACTGTAGGAGTATCTCAGCAGCCTCGGTTCTGCTCCCCAAACTTCAGATGAGGGGTCAGGGCCCAGAAATTCCCTGAATTCAGCAGCAGTACCAGAGTTTCATATATATTTTCCTGAGATACATCTGAAATCTTCCAAATCCTGCTGGGTGGGTTTTTAGATTGTTTTGTAGTTTTATTTTTGCAGTATGAAGCTTGAACCTAGGGGATCTCACATATAGGAAGTGCTCTACCCCTGAGTTGCATCTCTACCCTTTTTATTCGCTATTGCTCTTTGTTTTGAATCTTGGCTACATTGGCTACTCAAGTTTTCATCCCCACATACCTGAATTAAATCCTGAAGTTCTGCTTCACTTCTGGAATCTTTGGTCTCTGCTCTGGGTCTGAAATTCACAGCTATTCTACCACTCTCTGAAATAAAGTTAACAAGTATCCAAAAATAAATAAACAAACTTCTGAGAGCAAAAAGAAGTTCTACTAATAATAAAGCTAAGGATGATAAGTATTGGAACTGACCCAGGTAAACTGTGTGAGGGTGTATTCTACTTTTGGTTTTGCATTTATGGTTCCTGAGTAACATACACATTGAGAAGCCTAAGGGTTTTTGGCATGGTTTTTGACCTCTTTGATGAAGGCGGGACATGTGGGAATTATTGTGGGTGTTGAAGCTCCAACCTGCCTTCATTCCCAGGCCCCAGAATTATCTTGAGGCCCTAAAGCTCTGTGGAAAGCTTCAACCTCAATATCTACTTTCTACTCTAGGCTTGAATTTCTTCTTTATCCTGTATCAAGTGATTTCATGTTCTATCTTCTGACTTTGGCTTTTCTGTAATTATATTTGATATATCAATGTAACATTTTATAAGTGATTGGAATGGGATCAAAGGCCCTTCTTCATTGGTTTAGATTTCAGTATAAATGAAGATTTGGCTTCTTCTAATTTTCAGATATCCCGGAATGCCACGTCCAATTTTTGTCATGAGTAGAATCAACACAGAGGAAACTAGAGCCAGTAACTAAAATCTCAGGTCCATCATAATACAGTACATTCTTTGGGCGGGCAGGACAAAACAGTCTCCTGCTCTAAAACAGTTAATATGAATTAAAGCCAAAGCTGTAATGGCAACGTAATTGCCCATCGTAAACTTACAGGAGGAAATGGGATTGGATTGTTTGTTTTACCATGTGTGTTGGTCAGCTTTCTGTGATAAAACACCTGAAGTAAACAACAGGTAGAAAGAGTGATTTTGGCTCATTGTTTCAGAAATTTCCGGTCATGATCATCTGGCTCCATTGTTTTTGGGCTGTGCAAGGTGGAGCATCATGGCAGGGAGTACAGGGACTGGGAGCTAGATATCATAGCAGACTGAGAGCTCACATCACAGCAGCCAGGAAGCAAAGAGAGAGAAAGAGGAAGGACCAGGGTCTCAATATCCCTTTCAAGGGCATATCCCCAATGACCTAACTTCCCTCCACTAGGCTCCACCTCCTATGGGTCTCACTACCTCCCAATAGCTGTACAGGCTGGCAACCAAGCCTCTAGTGTATGGGCCTTTGGGGGCCACCTAAGATCTTAATCCTAACACTTGTAATAGTAACAAAAGCTTAGGTATTATTTATGGAGCACTTATTTTTGCATAGGAGTATGGGGGTCACCACAAAATGTTCTGTTGACACTGACTCAACCCTCCAGGAACATGGAGCACTGTTCTCAATTACTCAGTTTCCAAGTATTTAAGCACTTTTTTAAAAACTTGATAGACTTAATTATAGGACTTGGTACCTTACCCATGTCTTCAGACAAAATCTGAAGTGGTGGAAAAGCATTCACAAACATGTGCTTGCAGGGCTTTCCCATTCTTAATTTCCCTGCAGGTTTGGTTGGCTGGTTCTTTGAGGCTCTGTGACAGCACTGGGGCAGTCCAGTGGGACTCTGCTCTGACACAGACTGGTGAGGCCTTGAGCAACGGGGGTGTGCACAGACTCACAATATTATTTTTTCTTTCTGGCATTTAAAAAGTGTCAGATTACATTGTGAATATATCCATACCGTCGGGTTATTAAAGTAACTAAGCACCAGTCTGGCGATAATACAGGTGTTAAAATAGCCTCACTCACCTTCTTAAAAGAAAACTGGCTGTGTATTGTTTCAGGATACTGGAACTTGTATCCTAAGAGTCAAGGTTTGTCTGTTCTGCTGCCTTTAGTTGTACTGAAGATGGGACAAGGATGAGCCAAAGTAAAATTTTCACATAGGCCCACCCTCTGCTCTCACCATAACTCTCAGCAGTACCTTGTCAAAAGGCAAGTTAGGAAGTAACTCACATGTCCATCAACAGATGAATGAATAAACAGAATGTGGCACTATATATCAATATGATGGAATATTGTTCAGCCATAAGAAGAAAGGAAATTCTAACATCTGTTGCAACAGGGAGGACCCTTGAAAACATTATGCAAAGTGAGATAGCCAATCACAAATGCACACACACTGCATAATTCCACTTACTTAAAATATCTAGGATAGGCAAATTACTAGGGGCTGGGAGAGAAAGAAATGGGAAAAAAATTTTTTTTTTTTGAGACAGGTCTCACTATGTAGCCCAGGCTGGCCTCGACCTCACAGTGATCACCCTGCCTCAGCCTCCTGAGTGCTGGGATTACAGGCGTGTGCCACCATGCCAGGCAGGAATTAATGTTCAGTGGGTGTAGAAATTCACTTCAGGGTAATGAAAAAATTCTGGTAGTGGGTATTAGTGATGGTTGCACAGCTTTGCGAAAGTACTTGCCGCCACTACACTGTACACTTAAAATGGCTAACACTGCATATTTTATGTTATATATTATATTTTACCATAATAATTTAAAAAGACAAGGAAAGTGCCATTTCTGGAAAAATGGGATAGACATACTTTTCCCTTTTATTTTCACTAAACACAGCTTAAAATTCTGGACATGATATATAAAACAAGACTCTGAAAGGTGGAGAGAAGTCAAATCTTTTAAGGAACTTTAGCCAGAGGAGTGACACAGTTGTGAGTTGCTGGAATTTCTTTTGCCTCATACATCCCAGACTGGGAGCTGAAGAGATTGGCAGTCTGAAAACACTAACAGTTACAGGATAAATAAAGCACCAAGTAAATGATTTGACTCTGAAGTGCCGGTTTCAGATTTGACAGGTTAGGGAGGGGTAGCACTGCAATAGGGTGACTCAGTCTCTAGGCCTAGGAACAACCCTAGATTGTTGTGGCTCCATACTACTGGAAGGATCTCAAAGACACCTATCACCTCCCCTTGACTCCTCAAATATAAAGCCTGTGCTTCAATCTAAACACTCTAGTATCCTCTTCACTTATTTCTAATCTTCACAAAAAATGTTCAAAGACCAACTTAATCCTGTATATAGAAAAGAACTCTTTGATTTCGTAGTTCAATTCCATGCCTGTAGAACCTTCACAATCTTAGGTAACTATTTCCAAAGTAAATACAATTACTCAAGAGAATTTATACCCAAAATTGGCACTATTCCACCACTTTTACACAAGGACCCAGGGATTTCTAAGATTCAATCCATCATCCCTAGTAAATATTAGGTAACTTATAATCCTGTGAAAAGAACAAAATTTAATACAGAATAGAGCCCCAGTGGCAGGTGTTTCTGCGTCTCAGTAAATATCAGGGTAAAGAGAAAGAAGGGCTGGAGGCTGAGTTTCACTTGTGTCCCTCACTGTATTACCACTTCCTTGTCACTGAGACAACATATCTGACATCCACAATTTAAAGGATGAGGGATTTATATTGGTTCACACTTTTAGTGGGTTCAGTCCATGGTTAATTGTCTCCAGTGCTGAAATAACATGGTAGAAAGGCATGGTGGAGGAAAGCTGCTCAACCCATGGCATCCAGGAAGCAGAAAGCCAGGAGGAAGTTAGGTGCTGAGGACAAGAATGCACCCTTCCAAGTCCCAGTTCAGTCACCTATTGCCACCTTCTAATAACACAAGAACTACTGAACATATCAGTGGACAAATCCACTGATCAGCATAGTGCTACCATGACCCAGTCACCTTCTAAACTCATGAGACTTTTGAGGGATATTTTAGATTTAAATCATAACATCCACTATCTTTTCTGTGCTGGAAAAAAAAAAATCACCAGAACTTTCTTCTCTGTGCCTTTGTTTTATTGTTTGTAAAATGGAAATAATACTACTAATAAAGCATTTCTAAAGATAAAAGAAATCAAGTTAATGTCATATAATTTCCACCACAATTCATAAGTCTTGGAAAGCAGGCACTGTCTTTATCTATAGAAAATTCCAGAAAACTAGTCTAATGCCTTATAGACACACTCAGGGAGGCCTTAGCTGACTGAAGCACTGTATCCAGTGTGGAGCACTCAGTACCAGTACTCAAGTTTTCCCTGAGCTACTGAGGACCTGCAAGTTCTCATCTTTGCATCTCTGTGGTCAGATATCTTTGCCACCTGCTCACCTGTCCTGTACTCGTTGGCTTAGAAATCTAGCCACTCTCTAATCCCAGGCTGCAGTGTCCCAGCAGCAGGTCTGCTGGGTACAGTTTTTCATCAAAGGCTCTGGAAAGCAATCGCATCATCTTATGTATCTTCTTCAGAGGATCTCAGGACTGTCTTGGCTTCCTCAAATGTAGTTAAATCATGAAGCTAGTCTACAAAGAGATGAGTTTTTAATCCCTATCTTGCAAATTACAAAGCTTGGGGGGATTCAGTGGTCATACCACTTAAAAGATACAAATTTAAATACATAAGAAGTATCAGTAAAATTCAACACTTACAGCTGGGCACTGTGGTGCACGCCTGTAATCCCAGCACTCAAGAGGCTGAGGCAGGAGGATCACTGCTAGTTTGAGGCCAGCCTGGGCTACATAGTGAGTTCAAGGCCAGCCTCAACTACATAGCAAGACCCTGTCTCAAAACAAAACAAAACAAAACAAAACAAACAACAAACAATAACAATAACAACAACAACACAAAGCAAAATTCAACTCTTGCTCCATATTTTGTCTACTGGGTTTTACTCGTCAGGCATCAAAGAAGACTTGGCACTTGCATCCTTTTTGCCTGTTTTTTCCCTCCCTTAATTATCTGAGGGGCTTTAATTCTCTAAATCACAAGGTGGTAGGTTAACTTCAGAGGTGTGAAAGAAAAATGTAGACAGAGCTCTGATTTTGCGGTCTCTAGATATTTAATTAAGAAAATCTCCAGCTAAAAAACATAATAGAATTTCCTTAATCTATACCTCAGTCTCAACTAAGCAGTAATTAGTTAAAATGAATTTATAGGACACTCTAAGTCAAGAATCAATGAAATTTGTCATTTATTTCACCTGCTATGAGAGGATGACCACAAACTTTATTCTTGGGTGTCTGCTCTTACTTTTTTTTTTTTGATTGGCTTGGTAGTTGCCTAGGGATCAATGAAACACATTTCAGGTATGTTTGTGTGAGTCATGGAGGCATGATCCGGGGTACTATATCTGGTTCCTGGCTCCTTTGTCTCTGTCACTGCTACCTTGCTTTCTGCTTCCAGCTGCCAAGAGGTGAGGGGCATTCCTTCCCCTTGCCCTTCCACCTTGATGTCTCTGCCTTACAGCCAGCTTACCATGTACTGAAACCTCTGAAACTGTATGCCAAAAATAAACTTCTCCTCCTTTAGGTTTGGGGTGTCAGGTATTTTGTCTCAGTGACAGAAAATAGGGAGATGGGGGCATAGTAACTTCTTTAACATATTTTTATTTATTTTTTATTTTTTATTTTTTTTAATTTTTAATTTTTTTAAAGACAACAAGTAAACATTCTCATGTATTAACAAACTCAAGCATTAGAGAATGTACAAATACCTTTTGGAGAAAAATATTACTCAGTATAAGATTAAGCCATGTAAAAGCTAGGTAAAAATAGAAGACTAAGGAATGGAATAGTCACAGTGAAATTGCATTTTCATACTAGGAAGACAATACGATGTTTACAAATGTGCATCCGGTTTATTTCGCTTGTGAGTATTTTCTCGAGTTGCATCCATTTACCTATAAAAGTTTCCAGTTTATCCTTCTTTATGGCTGAGTAGTACTCCATTGTATAGAAATACCACATCTTTTTTATCCATTCCTCCATTAATGGGCATTTGGGTTGTTTCCACAATCTAGCTATTACAAATTGTGTTGCTATAAACATGGGTGCACATATATTGCTGTGGTTGCTCTTACTTATTTACATGAATTGTTTATCTTACATCTGAAAATTTAATACATGTCATAGAGCTGCAATTACACAATCCATCTTAGGCTTTGTAGTTTATTGTCCAAATGAGTAATCAATCTCAGCTATTCATTTTATTTATTAAGCCCACCTCAAGAAGAAGAGGTTTGACCCTATCTTACATGATGCTAAAGCATAGATATGGTTCATCCAGGGCGTTGGAGGCAGTGTAGCTAAAGGAAAACCAATTTAAGTGAAAGGTGAATTAATAAATACTGTGCCAATCCTGCGTGTCAGGCTCACAGGAGATTAATGTATCGCCCCGCCAAAGCAGAAAACGGAGCATGCCAGCCAGCAGGTAGGAACATTGAATTAATACTGGTTTCCAAAGTCATTCTGAGTCGGTGAAACAAACTTTGGAGATTTTACAAAATAAAACCCCAGATGTGCAAAACTCACCCAGGTTTTATTGATTTTTTTTCCCCATAGTATTAGTTTCTGTCCTAAGATCCTCCAGAAAAATGTATCAGAAAGTCCTACTAGCTCGGTTAGTAAGTCCAGTGACAGAATGCTCAGAACTGATGATGAAATCCTTTCCGAGGTACTTTTTGAGACTGCCTTTCATTTGAAAGTGCAGAGTAAAAGATTTAGGCCCTGTGACCATGCCTCTAGGCTGGGGAGGGGGAAGCACAAAAACTGAATCCAAAAATTTCCAGGACACATTTAGCTATTCACATCTTTTTTTTTTTTTGTCATCACCTGATTTTAAGATATAGTTACCATCCAAATTCTTAAAAATCTTTACTTTCAGGCTTTTCAAAACAGTTAAATAATTAGCTTTTGTGAACTAGAATGCTATGTAAAAATCCAGAACCATAGCCACTAAACGATACTGCAGATAAAGGACAGTGTGTTATAGTCGCAATTGACTTTGAAAGCTGTTTTTACAGCAGTGTTCTTAAACATCGTTTCTCAGGCAGCAAGGTCTGTGAATGCTGTTTTCTGTGCTAGAACATTTCTTTCCTCACCCCTTGTAACACAGGCTCAACCTCCAAATCTCAGTCTAAGAGCCCTTTTAGGGAAGTTTTCTAACTCTCCCATGGGGAAGATTTCAGAGGAACTCAGATCCCTTTGTTACACAGTCTCATATCCTTTCCACAAGACTTCCTTGGATAGTAGTAAAATTTACATTTGTCCATGAAATTATCTTATTGGTACCAGTATCTCCCACGAAAGTAACCTCCGTGAGGTCAGAGGCCACACCTGCCTTTCTCATTATTTTCCCTCTTGTTCTTAGCACAGGGCTTTGAGCATAGCAAGACCTTGATTAATATTTGCCAAACCTATGACTAAAAGATTGCAAGAGCAATTTTGCTTTTGAAAATAGTGAGAAAAGCTATGGCAAACAACATTTTTGTGCCTTTCAGAACAATGATGGAATCAGTATTCTTGAAACCCAGTAAGAAGGACAGTTTTTCTATGGTATTTTAAACACAAGGCTCCCTATGTAAATGAATAGCAACCTTCACATAGAGTTCTGCCTGCACTGGAAATTACTATGGAAGATGTTTGAATATATGATCCACCATTGTTCACCAAATGCATAACTGGCTTTAAAATCAACACCGGAGCTCCTATTGTTTAAATGGAAGAAGGAAAGAAGAGAAAACCGAGATGGGCCTTGACTACTCATAATTGTGTCACTTCTGCTTTTTCTATTATTGTAACATCTGCTGGGCTCCCTGACATGTTTATTGCTCTAATGCAACAAGAGATCAGCAACTGACCAGCTTGTGGAGATTAGAAAATGGAATTTCCTTTTGTTTTATGACCTCAATACACCCCTTCCCCCTACCTTTGTGGTCTTTAGTTCCTCTTTTCTTTGTCAGGGAAGGTGTTATCTATGGGTTTCCTCTTTAAAATTGCAAAGGAAATCCAAGATTTAGTTCCTTTTCAGCCTGCTGCTTGGCTTAGTGACAAAATCCAGCTATTGTTTTAAAGATAAATATAAAATGGAATAGTAAAAATTGAAATCTGAATGAGAAGCTCTCTGTAGTCCATTTTCATCTCCAATTATCTGCATATCTTTCATACAGAAGGCACTATGGTTTGTGTTACCTAATAAAAAACATTCACAGTCTGGTGGGAGAAGCGACACTGTAGCTCACAGCATAAAACAGACAGTGACAAGTATTAAAATAGAAGTACAGGGGGCCGGTGAGATGGCTCAGCGGCTTAAGCGCCTGCCTGGCAAGTGCGAGGGCCCGCGTTCGACTCCCGGAACCCACATACGAAAAAAAAAAGGGGCCGGTGATATCGCTCAGCGGCACGGGCGCCTGCTGGTGCGCGAGGTCCTGAGGTCGACCCCCCGGTACCCACAAAAAAAAAAAAAAAAAAATAGAAGTACAAATACAATGTTATAGGACAAGAGAAGGAGAGATTAATTCCAATTTAGGGATTTGGAAAGACATTGGGAAGGTTTTAGGCCTTGAAAGATGGCTCTTTAATAATGAGAAAGATTTCAGTGAGGGTCTTCCAGGTTTCCAAGAGAAACCTAGACAAGAAGGTGTGCGAGGAGAGAATGCTTCCAGATTATTCAATAGTACCTTGTAGCTGGAGTTACTAGTGCTTGGAAATATCATGAGAAATAGATTATAAAGGTATTCGGTCTATAGAACAGACCTCGAATGCCCTGCCGGACAGTTGGACTTCACTGTGTAGATAAGATCTGTTATAGCCAGGGTTTACAAGGGAAAAGGTTTAATACAAGACACACAATTTATAGGATTATTTTATAATATTCACCCCCAAATGCAAGAGTGCAGGAGAGCTGTCCACACACCAGAGACCCAAAGAATCTGGCTGAGGGCCTGGATCCCATGGTGATGTCCTGCACAAGACCACCCGAAGACCTAGAGCCCATGACAATGTCCTCCATGAGTCCAGCTGGAGGCCTAGAGCCCGTGACAATGTCTCATGCAAGTCTGTATCAAGAATCTGCACTGAGAAGGCCCAAAGGTCAGTGGTGGGAGCTAGAAAGCTTCCATCAGTGGGAGGAAGGATCTGTGCCAGCAGGCTGGGGGATCTGCACTGGAGCCAGGAAGTAACACTCTAGGTAATGATCAGAGCTCCCCCAAAGAGAACCATAGCTATCCTTTGCAACACTGAGGACTCGAGCTCCTCCGAGGATGAGAACAGCTGAGTTCATATCAGGAAAATCAGCGTGACAGGAAAATCAACAGCACACCATCTTTCCCTCCAGTTCTCTTTTTATGCTGTTGGCAATAATCCTCAGGTTGGCCTTCCACACCCAGCACCTCGCTGATTCAGTTCTGCTGGGTGTTACAAGCTGACCAGTAGTTAATCCACCACAAGATCTGTTCAGGAAAGGTTACCTTTATCAGAATTTTAGTAAGTTTTGTTTAGTGTGCTTTAGTACGAAAGCTGGAATTCTATTCTGATGTGGTAGTGAGAGATTAACAGGAAGTCTGGCCCAGTCTCCAGTGTCATTCTTATGTCTTGTCTTGCTACTTTCTAGGAGTTTTTGGCTTGAATCTACTTGAAGCAAGGACATAGACTTTGTTGACTCGAAGGGATGCAGGCAGATGATTCTTGGTGTTTTTTTTTTGTTTTTTTTTTTTTAACGTGGGTACCAGGAGTCAACCTCAGAACTTTGTGCTTGCCAGCAGGCGCTTGTACCACTGAGCGATATCACTGGCCCTTTTTTGCCTTTATGTGGGTACCGGGAGTCGAACTCAGGATACCGGGAGTCGAACTCAGGACCTCACGCTTGTCAGGCAGGCGCTTATGCCGCTGAGCTATCTCACTGGCCCTGATTCTCAGTTTTTATCAAAACATATTATCTACTGATGAGTCTAGTTGCTGTGTGGCCTGACTGATAATGACCCTGGGTCCTTAATCCCCAAGGACAGTGATAGAGAAGGAACAATGTTTTTCTTGCCTTACATGCTAACATGAACTCTTTCCTACGACTCAAAGTGTGACTCAGTATCAGCAGTGATTTTTTGTTTTGTTTTGTTTTGTTTTTGAGACAGGGTCTTGCTGTGTAGTCCAGGCTGGCCTTGAACTCACTAGGTAGCACAGGCTGGCCTTGAACTTGTGGCAATCCTCCTGCCTCAGCCTCCTGAGTGCTGGGATTACAGGTGTGCTCCACCATGCCCTGCTTCATCCAGTGATTTTAATGTTCATTTCAACTTTGTAAATTTTGTTAATGACATTTTCTCCTCTATTCTGGCAACAGAGTACTTGAGGAGTCTTTATTTTTATTTTTTCTTCTGTGTGCCATATATATTTTTGTCATAAGTTGAGAAAGGATGGATCTTGGACAGCTATCCAAAAGTCATCTTCAATGAGGATGAGCACATGATACTTTAAAATTCTTTTTCTTAATTTCATAGTATCATGGTAAGGGACATAATAAGAAAATCTCATAATGTATTTCTGGTCTGAGATTATTTGTAAGTTAAGGAAGACTGAAGGGAGGTTGGAAGATTATCTGGGCCACTATTACAGCTGTTTAGGGGAGAAGGATGGAGGGCCAGGACCTTAGCCATCCTAGTAGAGTGGAGAAGAGAGGGTGAACAGAAGAGGGGCAAATGCCTAGAATGTGCCTCTGAGGTATATTGTTGATTGGATGTGGCCACTGAGAGAAAGGGTGAATTTGCAAAGCCACCCAGGTTTCTAGCTTCAGTAACTGGGCAGATAAGTGAAAGTACCATTGAAACAGATGGGGACTATAACAGTGAATAAAGATTTTTATCAGTGTGTTTGTCTTGGATATGTTGAGGTTGCAGTGCCTAGTGTAGTTAGGTGCCTGTATAAGAGTAGGAGGTCAGTGCATGGGATTAGAGCTCAGGAAATATATGTGGCCTGGGTTTATTCTTCATTAGCCTATCTGTGCCAAGGAATTGAATGCATCTCTCAAGAGTGAGCATAAAAAATATGAAGATAAGAAGGCCAAGCTCTGAGGCTTTGAACCCATGATCATTTGTGTGTGAATAAAGGAAAAGAGTAGCATCAAAAAATGAGAAGGAAAGGCCATGAACATGAGACAGACGGAGAAGCTGGAGATGGGTGAAGCCAAGGAAGAAAGAAAGGAAAGATTTTATTTAGGAATGGTTACATTCCTGCTCTCCATTTAGACACATGACAATGGTGTCTAGAACATAAATTTTTCCAAATACCTAGAAAAACTCTGTGGGATATTCTCTGGTTGCCAGAATTGAGGAGGGAACTCAGCTAAAATAGGGAGCAGAAGTTGTCAAGTGTTATATTTCTCCCAAAGAAGGTGAATTTCCCAAGGGTAAGCACATAGAATGTGAGTGTAAGAGGCAAGACTGCTGTAAGCCATCCATTCAGCCCCTATGATAGGAAACATGTATTAGTAATTAGGATTCTGAAGCCCACTTGTGGCCTGAATCAATTCCTCTGTTTAATGGCAGGACAGAGGATCCAGGAAAAGGGTTATCTTTTCAGTGGCTCAGAAAAACATCACTTGTTTACCTTATAAAGGGGCTGCAATCCCTCCAAGTGCCCAGATGCAGGGCTGGAAAAGAATCTCCTGAAGAGAAAGTGCAGATACGCCCCAGCAGTCATTGGTGCCAAGGACTCCCGCGGAGGAAAACCCCCAATCACCAGGGATACTCACTTGCCCGGGAAGTACACGTTAAAACAGAATAAGCAGTTTCTCAGACACTTTAAAATAAAGGGCTAACCTCTTCAAGGGGTAAAAGAAGGAGCAGGCACCTTACTTCAAGGACTGGATTTTATTTAAGGAACAGAGCATGCAGATTTGAAAAAAAAAAGCTTGCAGACATTTTAAACAATGAAAAAATAAAGTAATTAAAATAGAAATGGTTGAAGTATAAAGTGGATGCAGAGGAAGAGGAAATTAGTGAAATGTAAAGTACCTCCGATAAAACCATAGGGGATGCATCATAGAGAGATAGGAGATGAGAAATTTGGACAAACGAAGTGACATGTAGGATAAATAAACAGCTTCTATAGATAGCTAAATAAAAATTTCAAAAGGAGGAAAGAAAGGGTCTGGTGGACAAACAATATTAAAAAGAATTTTTAAAAAAAACTTTAAAGTTAAAAAAGAATCCTAAATTTGAAAGTCATACAGAACCCAGGCAAGATAAATAAAATAAATCTGTATCTAGGAACCTTATGTTAAAATTGCAGAACATCAAAATGACGCGGAAAAAATATAAAACTTTGAGAGATAATATTGTGTGTAAAAGAATGTTCAATTGATAATTGACTTTTCATGCACAATTTCTGTTATCATAGATATCAGAAGACTCTGCAATATCTTCAAAATTCTGGGGAAAATTAAATTGTATATCCATTTAAATGTCATTCAATAGAAGGCAAAATTTTTCTTACATTTCTAAGAAAGATTACTATTCATTAACTCTTCTAGTAAGAACTGCTAAGGGATTCACTCCAACTAAAAAGAAACTGAAAGTGCCTTCCAGAAGGAAGGAGGAGAAAGTCCACACATTTACATATAGAAAATTGATTTATGTCACAGTAGGTGTGCAGATCAGTGGCTAAAAGATACATTGTTCAATAAATGGTGCTGCAGCATTTCACTCTCAAGGGAAAACCAAAATGAAATTGGATCTCTATTTCATTTTCTGTATAAAAAATCAGTCTCAATGGAATAATTTGAAAGGCAAAATTACTGTAGACAAAAATATAGCAATATATCTTAATGACCTTAGGGTAAGGAGGAATTTATTAAACCATAAAGAAAAGGCTTAATAAATTTGATGCTGTTAAAAGGAAACAAAGAAGGCGGGCAGGAAAGAAGGAAGGGACGATGAAAAGGAAGGAAGGAAGGCAGGAAGGGAAAACTCCAAAAGGGAGAAAAAAAGCGATTGGTATATAGAACAAAGCTTTGAAGAAAAAGTTTGAATGGCCAGAAATGTGTAGGAAAGAGGCTTAACTTTACTAGAAATAAAAGAAAAGTGAATTTAATCACAATGGAATAGCAGACTGGCAAGCAAAGTAAATGGACAAATATCAAAGGTTGGAGAGAATGTGACATAAAAAACTGGAGGAAACTCAGGTCCATTCACAAACATGAATACATATTTATAATAGTCACTAAACCAGGACATAACATACTCATAAAATGGAACACTATGTGGCAGTGAAAATGAATGAACATAAACCATATGTGTGTGCATGGATGATTCTCACACACAGTGCTGAGTAAAGCAAGTTGCAGAATGATTCATATTCTATGACACCATTTATATAAAGTTCAGACGTTCAAATAATATCCCATATGGCTTGAGGATATATAGCTCATAAAATTTTTATAAGAGATACATGGGAATGGTGCAGCACCAATTCAGGAGGAAGAATTGTGTGATCAGGAAGCATTTATGGGTATTTCACCTGTGCTGTAAATGTGTTGATAATTAACTGAGAGGTAGGAACACACACATTTCTGTTTTATTCTATAGACCTTTTTATATCTTAAATAATGCAAATGTGTTTCTAGAATGAAAAGGAAAATCAGAAATGATGAAATGGAAATGGCAAATAAGCATTAATCTTTCCACTGCTTTTTTACTGGAAAGGGAAGAAGAAAAGAGACAGCATTCTATTTTTGACTGCAAATGGTTTGGAAGAATTGAAAAATTTGCACAATTTTATAAGCAAACCAATATTTGAAACTAGTGTTCTGAACTCAATATATTGAACTGTGTACAGTACTTTTTACTATTTCGATTTTGCCAGGTACAGAGTCTGAATCATGACACATACAAATTAGAATTCTATTTAATTAAATCTAGAGGAAAAAAAAGCTCTAAATGATTTTTTTCATATTTCTTATCTCTAATATCATGTTTTGCAAAGAACCCACCTCATACATATAGAAAAAGTCAAAGTTGAAAGTATCGATTTAAAATACATAAATATTATGTACACAAACATGTACAAATAAACAAAAATAATTTAATGAGCCTTCAACCAAAGACACTGAAATTTGGTGATACGGAGGTCTCTTAAAACCTGCAGTCCTGATGTAAATTGTGGTTGAACTTCTTTGTTAATTATTTTCAATTCTAGATGGTAAGTGGTACATCTTCACATATTTCATTACATTTATTCAGCATAGAACTTTCAAAAATGAAAGTGCTCACCAAAATCTATGCCTATTTATTGATATGGCGTGGATGTTTTTAAATGTGTTTTAACAGTTTTATGCTTTAATTGTTTCCCCTTTAAAATTAAATCAGTCATGGGCCGGTGAGATGGCTCAGCGGCTTAAGCGCCTGCCCGGCAAGCGCGAGGGCCCGAGTTCGACTCCCGGAACCCACATACGGAAAAGGGGCCGGTGATATCGCTCAGTGACACGGGCGCCTGCGGGCGCGCGAGGTCCTGAGGTCGTCCCCCCGGTACCCACAAAAAAAAAAAAAAAAAAAAAAAAATTAAGTCAGTCATTTCCTGAGTAGGGTACAGTGTGTTCCGTACTAAAGAAAATCCCTGCTTGGAACAAAGGTGTTGTTGAATTGTTCTTCCAGAGACTTTTATTTCAAAGACAGAATTTTATTTCACAGTGAATGTGAATCTGTATTTCACCAGTAATTAGCTTTTAAAATAGGAGCGACTTCATTTTCTCCTTTTATGCTTGGAAACTGGACATGAAATTTGCGTTGTTTCCGACTTGTGTGAAACTGTTAGGAACACATCACATTCTAGCTAGCAGTAAAGCTCTATCCAGCTTGGCCTTCACCTGGGACTGCTGCCTTCGGAGTACTCCTGAGGAGAAATGAACAGTAAAACCAGATGACTCATGAACCCTAAGTGCTCTGCGTGGGGCTGTTTCAGGATGGGTCACTCTCATCCCCTTCTATTGTCTCCTTATCTCCAGTAACATTGTCATTGAATTAATCATCATAAAGGCCCTTGATGAAGGTTCACACTTACTGGCCCCATTTATAGATGGTCAAATCGAGGCCCAGCAAGGTTAAGGGTCTTGCCCAAGGCCTAGAAACAAGATCAGAACTCAGGCACTCTGACTCCAAAGCCACTCACTGAACATTTTGCCACTCCTCTTTCCATATTTGATGACATTCAACTGGGACACGGGTGAGAGTTGTCACTACAGGCAGATTCTATCACATTTTGTTATCACTCCCAGCTACTGTTTTCACCAAGTTGGAGTGTAGATCTCTACCCTAGCTTTGTATCCATGTACGTATTCAGTTTTACCAGGTAATGCTCAGTAGTTTTCTAAAGTGATGGTACCAATTTATACTTCCCAGGACATTTTGTAAGAACACCTCTTCTTCAACATTTAAAATTTTTGGTCATCTGAAATGGTGATTTTAAATGTTATTTCTCTGATTATTAATGAAGAGAATTTTTTATACATTTGAAACTATATTTTCTATGAAATATCTGTTCATGTCTTTCATTCATTTTTATATTGGGTTGTTTGTCTTTTTTCATATTGATTTATAGGAGTTCTTCACATAGTCAAATACTAATCTTTATCTCTTATAGGCGTATCAACTATCTTCTCTTAACATATCTTCTCATCCATTTTTAGAGCCTCTTTAAAAATACTTAATATCTTGCTCTACTACCAGTATGTTATGAATTGTTTCTCAAAAATTTGTAGTTTTGTCCTTCACATGTAAACCTATAATCTAATTGGAATTAATGACTTTCTTGTATGGTAAGAGGTAGGGCTCCAACTTAATGTTTTATCCATTGGATAATCAAATATCCCAGTACCATTTAATGCAGTTTTTCCACTTCCACTGATCTTCAGTGTCCATCCATCACTTTGCCATAAACCAAGTTTTCTTATTAGGGTGAACTGTTTCTGGCCTTTTCATTGTGTTTCATTCGTCAACCTTGTCTAATACCATATCAGTTCCACACTGTCACTACCATCTTATTAATTAGTCATGGGTAGGAGTTAAGAAAGAGCTTTACTTCATTCTCCTTTAGGGGTGTTTTAGCTGTTCTTAGTCCTTTGCTTTCTCATATACATATGAGAATCAGTTTGTCAGGTACCATAAACAATCCCGTTGGCATTTTTTTTATTGGATTGCATTAAAGTTATAGACATATATGGGAAGAAGTGACATCTTAATGATGTTATTTGATTTTCCATTTGTGCTTATTAAGTTCTTTATTATGAAAAACTTTGCTTTTTATTAAAGCTGTTTCCCTTTTCCTCCACACATGCAGCTTTCTTCTCAGCCTTCTTTCCAAGTAGATGTGGTCACGTGATTGACGTCTGACGAGTGGGTTCCGACTCATAAACACGTCTTCAACTGCCCTCTCTTTCCCTGTATGCTGCTGGTTGTTCATGCCTGGAAGACTTTGGAAGTCACTTGATGGATAAGTGATATCTCTAATAGTTGAGTTCCAGGTAACTTTGTGGAATAGGGACCCTCCTACTTGCTGCCCATGAATTCAGCCTTACTTGTTGAGAAACAAAGCTTTGTATTTTAAGCGACTGAGATGTATCAATTATAACAAATGAGATTGTCTTAATTAATGCACATTAATTTTAATAGTGGTGATCTTATAAGCTTTTTTATTAAGCTACTATCTATTGATTCTTTGCTGTTTTCTCCATAAACCATTGTATCATTTGGAAATAATGAGCTTCGTTTATTTTCCTTCCTATTTTTATACATCTTGTTTCTTTTTCTTGTACTGCATTACTAGTGAAGGGGTCTTGTACATGTTGAACAAACGCAACTATGGTTCACAGGTTGCCTTGCCCCTCATATTAAAGGGAATTCTTTGTTAACATTTTACCATTAATTGCTGCATTGCTGTAGATGTTTTGTACAGGAGTATGACAGAAAAATACAGTAAGTGTTTAAATTTTTAAAAATTAATTTTAGTAAAAGATACATTGCCATTAATCCCCCTCAAAATACGCCTCCTTGATTCAAACACATTTATCTTACTGTTCTTGGCATTTTTGGAAGTAGTTCTGGAAGTCCTCTTTCACGTGTGTCTTTAGTTGTGCTCTTGTGGCTGCCTCACTGTCTTGAATCAATTAAAAAATGCTTATCATTCATGGTCATTTTGACTTGGGGAAAAGCCAGAAGTCTCACGGTACCAAATTCAGTGAATTAGGTGGATGAGTACACACCATTACATTTTTACAAACCTACCTTTCCTTTGGATGGCACTTAGCAGTATTCACCATATTTCTGATCCCATTCAAGTAAGACATTCAAGTAAAGAGGACTTCCAGAGCTGCTTTAAAAGCTGGCAAGAATGATGGGATAAAGTGTGCTCAGAGTAGGGGGAATATTTTGAAAGTGATTGATAGCAGTGTGTCTTCTACTGTAACAATTTTTTAAAATTTAAATATTCACCATATATTTTGACCATACAGCATATATCCTTTATTAGGATGTGAAAGTTCTTTTATTACTTTGTCATGAAAATTTATCATAAATGAATGTGATCTTATTTAATGATATATTTGTATCTTTGGGAAGATAATATTTTTTCTCTATTATACTGATTATGTGTTGATGTCTTTTTTCATGAGTGACATGGCCCTATAATTTTACTGTCCTTGCTTTGGTTATAAATCAAATAAATAGCAACAAACTATCTTTGTTTACAGTTTTTTTTTTAGTGTTGCTCATCATAGACTTCTTTGCATTAATTTGGATCTTCAAAAATATTACATTAAGCTGGGCATGGTGGCGCATGCCTGTAATCCCAGCACTGGAAGGCTGAGGTAGGAGGATCGCTGCTAGTTCAAGGCCAACGTGGGCTACAAAGTGAGTTCAAGGCCAGCCTGAACTGCATAGTGAAACCCTGTCTCAAAAAGACAAAAAAAAAATAAAAATTAAAAAAAAAAGAAAGAAAAATTACATTAGAACTATTGTTGAGTTTGGGGCTTTCTGGTTCTCCCTGAAACCGGCTGATGAGCACTGACTGAGCCCTGCGGACAGTGTAACCTCTGTGGCTCAGGCTACACGTGGATTCTATCCTTTTCTGCCTGGAACAGGCTGAGTCTTCACTTTGGCCTCCTGTGCCACGTGGAGACTCCAGTTTCCCAGAGTTGGGCAGATGCTACCAGGCAGATTTAGTGCTCACTCATGTTAAAGAACTGCCCCCTTTTCAGCCTCTGAGCATTTCTTCCTTTGTTGGTAGCTCACAGTGCATTTAAAGAGAATTTTAATATTTTATTCAGTTCTCTTTGTTATTCTCCTCCAGAGACTTATTCAGTCAATGTATTTATTCCAGTGTGACCCAAGAAATGGTAGTCTGCAGTGTTCATTACTGTAAGACACAAGTGCTGAGTTGTCTGCTGAGCTAAGGCAGTGTCTAATTACGGGCCCTGGGTTTACTTAATTCTACGGCAAGGCAACTGGACTCTCCCAGTTACCCTTTCTAGGAACAGCCCTGAGAGGCTGTCCTGTCTGGGAAATGACACGTATGCAGAAACTCATTGCAAATGACAGTAGTTTAAAGTTGGACTTGTTTTTCAAAGACAGCTAATGCATTTATATTCCAAGAACAGTTCTAAGAGTTTTTTGTGTAGAAACTCATTTAATTGTCACAGCCACCCTACATGATAGATACCATTATCGTCAGCTCTGTTCGCACAGAAAAAAGATGGGACAGGATATGACTCACTTGCTTTGTCTCACAGGGAGAAAGTAGAGGGCCAGGATCTGAGTTCAGTTAGCTTGGCTACCGAGTCCATGCTTGAACCATTATCCTATACTGCCTTTGGAGGTTGCAGAATAGAGAGAGTTGGTCAGAGTTTTCCAAACCAATGATCGACAAAGGGTTCCCATATCAACTCAATTTTTTGTTTCCCACAGTGGCCCTTGTGGGTAGAACGTACGAAAATCAAGTCCTGTGTTCTCAGCTAGCCACCACTTCATGCCCTCAGTATGTTAATTGATCTCTGTAAAGATTTTTGCCGGAGCAAAACCACCTAATATGTAGTTTGCATTATTAGGGATAATATGAACATTGATTATGTGTATGTGTTTCTGTTGCCTTAATTGAAGACAATAGTATTGTACACTAGTATACATCAACTATATTAATTTCAAATGCTTAAACTTGCAAACAATAGGTAACAACATAAAAGAGTAGCCTCGGATAGCTTTGAAGTGTCTTTGAGGGGTTGAGTAGACTACATTCTGCAGTCTTATAACTCTTTGGGTTCTATAGCCACATTTGGACCCTGGAATGTGTTTAACAAATGCAATGTTAGTGTTAAGTCTTATATGAATATTCTTGGTTTCCCTAAGAAAGAATTTAGTGATATTTTCTGTCTTATTTTCCAATAATTATTGATATAGGGCTCAAGAATATAAAAGTAAGAATAAAAGTTTGACTCTTTTTTAAAAAAAAGTTATATTTTATCATAAAGCATATGAAAATTGCCATTTTTTAATCCATAAAAATTCAACTTTGACTTTTTTCTTTTTCAAGTAAGTGTAACTTTTATTGGTGTGTATTGATTGTACAGGGTAATGGGTTTCACTCTGGAATTTTCATATACACATATAAATGCCTGGATCTTACCTACCCTGGATCTTTTCCTCTTTATCCCCTTTCTTTTCTCAAATAGTCTTCCTTCTATTTAATGCCATGTTTTTCCTCCCTGAGAGAGGAAACATGCAATACTTGTCTTTTTTGAGTCTGACTTATTTCACTTTACATGTGGTCTTCAATTCCATCCATTTTCCTGAAAATGACATATCATTTTTCTTTATGGCTGAATAATACTCCACTGTGTATATACACCACATTTTCTTTATCCATTCATCAATTGGTGGGCATTTAGCCTGATTTCATAAGTTGGCTGTTGTGAGTTGTGCCCAAGAAACATGGCTATGCAAATATCTGTAGTATTCTGACCCTAATACCTTTAGGTATGTACCAAGGAGTAGTGTAGCTAGATCAAATGGCAGCTCTATTTTTAGTTTTTTGCGGAATCACCATACCGATTTCCATAGTGTACTAATCTATATGCCCAGCAACAGTGAAGATGAGTCCCTTTTTCCCTGCACCTTCACCAGCATTTATTCTTTTTTTATATTATTGATGATAGCCATTCTGATTGGGGTGAGATGCAAAAGATGTGGAACAGTTTTTCATGTACTATTAGTACTTCTTCTTTTGAAAAATGGCTGTTCAGTTCATTTGCCTATTTAGTTATTGGATTATTTGTTCTTTTGTTAAGTGTTTTGAATTCTTTATATATTCTGGATATTACTTCTGTGTCAGGAGCGACTGACAATTTTTTTCTCCCATTTTGTGGGCTGCCTCTTCATTCTATTATTGTTTCCTTTGCCCTGCAGAAGCTTTTTTATTTAATGTGATCACATTTGTCAATTCTTGCTAATATTTCTTGAGCTCTTGGAGCCCTATTCAGGAAGACTTTTTTCTTCTTATTGTTTTCTTTTCCCTTCTAGGATGAATTTAGTGCTACCACAGGTAAGACACTTTTACAAGCAAATAATTTCTTTGCCAAAAAAAGAATCAAATTGTGAATTTAAATATATTCCTTGCCTCAGGTTGGAAGGAAGTCATGTGTTTGAGTAATAGGATTGGTAAATGATCACTGCTTGGACTCCCTGGGAAGCAGGAGGGTAGCATGCATACAGTTTGTTTGAGATTGTACCTGGGACCAGACCATGTGGTGGGAAAGGAAGAAACATGATTGGGCAAAGGGAGAAGCTGGGCAGGGATGTGGTCTCAACCAAAGCCTCTGCCTGTCCCATGGGAAGCTGTGGGTGACTTTTCAGGGTTATCCTAAGTTGAGACAGTGCTGTGGAACTTCATACTCTTCCTTTGACCGACTGGATAAAGCTCACACTGAGAGAGATTGGATGACTTTGAACCACACACCTCTCTTTAGTCAATGTAATTCCGAAAGAAGGCCAAGAGCTGAGAGCTGACTGAATACTAATCCGGGTGCTGGGGAATAAAAGAGGCTCTGACAGCCCACCACAGCACCCACTATGCCACTTTTTCCCCCGTTATTGCTCTTTAGTGAAAGCCGATGCCCCCTCCTGCCTTGCCTGTTGTGTGCCTTTCATTTCTTTGAGCACAGAGCCACCGTCCATTTTGAACATCTACCCCTGCATTTTTATTCCTGATGCTTCTGATGGTTCTTGTTTTGCCAAATTCAGTGTTTGCTGCTCCTGCTATACTTCTCTAGGGGGCTCTGTGACATCTTGAGCTCCCACCAATCCTCCACAGCACCCACTGTCTATTTGGTAATTTGGAGCACTTCATGAAATGCTCCAATATATAGCTTCTATTTTGTTTTCATTTGAATTTTTTCTTTTTCTAATGAGATTATAACTAGACAATGTCAGATTTGTACTCTTAAGGACATATACTTTGTGTTTTACATTCTAGGATTTTGTGATACACAAATTAAAGGCTCAAAAATATCTGTTCAATGAGTGGGTTTCTGGTTAGCTCCTTAATCAAGGAAGTGATTGAGTGTAAGCAGAGATGGGAAACTATTTGAATCTGTGTTTTAGATTTTTTTCTATGTCTGTCTTATCTGACACCACTATTGATTCATCCAGTAAATACTTGTTGAGTCTATTATGTTCCCGACATTGTTTTAAACAAAGAGGATGTAGTGGCAAATAAGACAAGGAAGCTTCAATCATGGAGCTTAAATTCTAATGAGAAAGATACATCATGCAGCTGAAACAGAGGTGAACAAAATAATTACACAGTGGGTTAGGTGCCGTGAGGGCAATAAGCATAGTAGTGAGATAGAATAAGCCACTCGAGATCTGGATGGAGGGGATATTGTCTTCTGAAGAAAATCATTCTGCCGTGACCATAGAGACAAGTATTTCAAGCAGAAGGAATAGGAATTCAGGAGGCAGGAAGGATTCCATGTGTTTGAGAAACAGAGGATGTCAGAGGGTTTGGGTAGTAGTTAGCTCAGGGGAGTGTGTATAGGATGAGGTTGGAGATGGTGTTGGCCAGGAAAAAGGGTTTGAATTCTATCATAAAGACAGTGGGAAACCACTGAATGGTGAGGGTTGTTATTGTTTGTTTACAATAGGGGCTAACAGCAGACTTACCATTAAATTAAGGAAGCTCAAGCTTCACAACCTCCCACCTGCATGAATCTTTTTGAGGATTTGAGAGGAAGGAACCCTAGTCGTATATGTGTCCATGCTCATAGCTTTATAAACTTTACAGTGGCTTAGGACCACTCTCTTTTTCCATGCTGATTTCTGTTCCATCTCACTCCCTTTTGTGGGGTGGCATTGGAGTTGTCATGGTCATTTTTGGGATCCAGCTCCAGGCAAGTTGGTTAGGGACACTTTTAGCTTGGGCTTAGTAAAATTCAGTCATATGATTCATAGCCATTTCTGTGTGTGATTAATGTTGTTGCTAGGCATCTCCATGTAAGGCTGGCTCACCATGTATCACATTATGAAGATGTAGAGAGAGAGGACTGCATTGCAGTGTAAATGTATCCTACACCACCGGGCTCTGAAAGTAAGCAAGTAGTAGAAAAGAAGAGAGGATATGAGGTATATGTGGTAGAAGATAATTCATGGGAAATTCTTCTAGGTATCGGATGCATGCAATTCTAAGTAGAGGATTTGGTCTTTAGTAATACTTACCTATCAGGATAATAAAGCATAAAGAATTATAAATGCCCAATAGTTATTTTTACCATTTCAGATAGGAATTGTGCAAAATCAAATCTATAATCCCTGTGTTTGTATGATAAAAAGTACATGTATGTGCATGTTTGTGTGTGAAGTTACATGTTAACTTACCAATAAAAACCATAGATATTAAAAAGTGAATTTCAACCAACTGCCCTTGAAGATTGAATTAACTTCCTGTTCTCTGTATAGCAAATGACACTATAAAAGTGTTATCATATGAAGACGTAAGCAAAAGGGATGCAGTCAAAAATTTAAACAAAACACATTACCGAGATGTGTCAAAAGAGTAATTTGTGAACATGGTATGTTGTTTTTCTATATATTTATATTTTCTATATAATTAAATACTTTCATATTCAATTTTGTGTTAGTTTTGGGGGTTTACATATTTTATATGTAAATACATGTCTTTCTTTCTCTGCACTGAGGAGCTTATTAGGGGCTCCGAGGAGTGGAAAGTCCACTGTGACCAGGGCACTTTGCTGCTGTGTGGCTTGGAAACTTTTGTAGGGTGAGCTTTCGTTTGAGGGAAAGTTTCTCTAGCAAAAGAAAAGGTAAAGAGTGTCTTCATTTATAAATTTAGTTTGCACACAAGAGCTTATACAAAAAAATTTTTTTTGTATATATAAGCCAAAGACTTGGAAAGATCCACTGTAAAATTATGAGACAAAGCAAAACAATGGCAAGATCCAACTTCTCAGCCTCTCTGGACACAATCAGATTTCTGGGGAACATAGTCCACGTGTGACCTTTATCCAGAAATTCATTCTTTACGGCTATTTTCCCAACACTTTGAAATTACATCTTTTTGGGGGCTGCTTCTATGGGAATGGCTGCATCCTTAATAGGAAAAATTCAATGGCTTTCATTATATTTTATTTTAGGAAAACCATATGGAAGCTTGACAAAAACAAAACAAAACTGGGTAAGACTGGAGACAGATGTCACAATGTAACCTTTCTTCTATTGCCTCTGGTCCTAGTAAAGAATAAGGCTCTGTCTTCAATTTAAAATAGTACTTTGTAGTTCACTGCTTTATAGTGTTTCATAAATCATACACTTATGATAGGGAAGAAAACTTGTTTGTTTTAAGTAACCTCATCAAGGATTTTTATTATAGCATGACCCTACATATAGATGTATACTTTACTCTGAATTTTTAATGAAACTTTGGCTTGAAGGATGCCACAAATAAAGCTCATTGCAACATGGTTGTAGAGTTAGGACAAGCCAGAGCTTGAAGCTCTGAGCTTCAAAGGGTTGTTTAATTTTAATGAGTCTTGATTTCTCATCTACATTATCAGGATAATAGAGTCTTTGTAACACTAAAGATTATGTAAAATGCGTGTGAACCAAAGAAGTTTCTTTCTGTTTATATCTTGTTTCATGAAAACAGCTCTGTGGAGTTTCACTAGTTTTGAGAGGGTGTCCAAAATGGTCTTATTAAAATTTAGGCCAACTAGCCCATAAGAAATTTACATGAGGGGGGGGTGCTAAAGCCATATGTCAAATGAGTGGGCAGGATTTTTCAAAGTAGTTGAAAAAGGGGCTAAGGATGTAGTTCAGTGGTATAACGCTTGCCTAGAGTATAAGAGGTCCTGTGTTTCATCCCCAGCACACACACAAAAGAAAGAAAGAGAGAAAAAGAAAGAAAGGAAGAAGAAAGAAAGAAAAGCAAAAGAAAAAGAGAAAACTAGCTGAAACAAAAGAAGAAAGTGAAATCAGACACATTTGGTCGTAAAATTGGGATGCACCAGACAAAGCCTTTGGATTGAGCCAAGGATCTTGTCACCCCAGGAGGCAGACGTTGAAAGGCAGTGTTGATCTAGAATCAAGCTACTTCTTACAACAGAATGTGTTTGTTGTACCTTGAGTAGAAATCTCTGTAGCAATTGGATTTAACTATCAATTATTAATAACTCTCTTCAACACAAGACGGGCTTCTTAGACAGTATATAGAATGTGTAGCATGGAGCTTGGCACCTGAGTAGGTGTCTGGTAAACACTCTCAGTCCCAGCCATCTCCATCCCTGCCATCCCACTCCCCCACCAGGAGCAGAGGGAGTCATTACTGTCTCATTCTGCATGAATCACACTCATTTGCTGGGATTCAGTCATTCCTGTGGCAATGGGCCAGTCCAACAGTGATTACTTAGTGTCTTAGAGAAACTAGGATATTTTAAAGAGAAGAAAAAATCATTTAGGGGTCAGTATCTTCCTCTTATAAATAAAGAATGCTGAATTGTGTTTTGATTTTCCCGGCTGCCCCTAAATTCTGCAGTGTTGCAACTGAACTTTGATTACTAATACTTTTCTTTTGGCAGATAACTGTAGGATATTGATATTTTATAACTAAACATTTATATGCTCAAAAGATAAAGTAGATTTTTTATCCTTTTAAATTGCATTTTGGATTTTGATGTGGTGCCACAAAAAATTAGTCTACCGATGGAAATTACACTTCATAAAACCAGGTGTAAAAAACTTTAAGTATAGTTTGTCTTAGATTTTTCACCTAAAATAACAACTTGCTGTCTGGACTTGTGACCTTGAACTTTCTATTAACAGAAGCTTTTGTTTTGTTTTTGAGGTTTTTATTCTGTAAGGAGTGACTGATGAGATAGCAGGTTTTTTTTTTTTTAATGAATTCTAGTAAAAAAAAGTTGGTCATCAATATATGTAACCAGTTTTTAAAATACATTCGAAAAAGTGTTAAGGTATATTTCCCCCTTGGAAATCTTGATGAGACAGCTTAAAGATACACATAGTTAGAGTAGTACCACTGCCATAGATAAAGATAAACTTGAGTCATTTGTAGGAAAATGGTTGGACCTTGAGATCATAATGTTAAGTGAAATAGATACACAAGCTTAAATATTGCATAGTTTCTCTTATATGAGAAACTCAAAGTATAAATAATTTAAGGAGCAAAATAAGAGATAATAGGAAAGAGAGAGCTAGATCTTTTCAAATGGCAAAGGGACCAAGAGATGGAGGGAGATGGGTGGGAGGGAAAAGGAGGAGGTAATAAAAGGAATTAAGATGTGTTATGCACATGTACCAACTCCACACAAGGAATGTAAACATTATGTATTGCAAATGTACTAATAAGAAAAGACACAAGCATCTTTATTTGTGTGTATGTTATCTGATGTTTGTGTTTTCTACTCTTGTAAGGAATATTATAACCACTCAGAAGGCCTGAAGTGTCAAATTAGCCATGAAGAAAACTTACTTTATTATGTTCCTGCTTTAGTTCATAGAGTGGGTGATTTATGCCAACCCCAGCACAACAAGGAATATTCCTGTCTGCTATGGTTTGAATATGCTGTGTCCCTTCCAAAACTCATATTGAAATTTAATTTGCCAGTATAACAGTACTGAGAGAAGTGGACCTTTAAAGGCTCTTACAGTGTGAGGCTGCCCCTCGTGTTTTATCTCTTTTACATATGCACATTTGCCCTTCTACTACTTTGCCATGAGTTGAAACATCATGAAGCTTTCACCAGAAGCCAAGTAAGTCAATACAAGTTCCATGGTCTTGAACTTCCAACCTCTGGAACTGTGAGCCAAAATAAACCTTTCTTCATTGTAAATCACCAAGCCTCAAGTATTTTCTCACAGCAACAAAAAATGGACTAAGACACCATTCAAAAGGCCAGGAGCACCTTCTTTGAGAAATACTCTGAGTCTTAAAGGAAAATCTGTAACTCTTTTTTCTGTACCACTTAGGATGAGGATGGTTATCGATGGACCATCATCTCCTTCTCTCTTTTGAACCTGTTTTGTCCTTAGCCTGCCTGGCCAGCATCTATGCAGTGAACAGAACTCACCTTTCTGCCTTGTTTTTGAGTCTCAGGTCCAGGACACTTTGCCCACTCAAGAGCTTATCAGAAAACTGCCTTACAGGGTAATGGGTACTTTCTTGTCTGCTAATGAGACTGGTATTTCCTCTCTCATTCAGTTACTGATGCCCAGTCTCTTCATTATCAGGCAGAATCACGAAGAAGGCTGAGTGATAGGAATTATTTTTATTCCTAATTTTAAAGAATAATAAAAACACATCTAAAATTACCATTTTAAATTATTTTCTTGCTGTGAAAAAGCTAAAGCCCAAAGCAAGAACTACTCATTGCCCATTTGAGGACCAGAGCTGGTCTTCTTGGAAGCTAGCAAACAACATCTATGTGAGTGCAAAACCCTTTTTGTTTGGTTAATTTTCAATCTGTCAAACACCAAAAGGAGAAAGACCACACAATCCTTTTAAATGCTTCTTTTATTTCATTGGTTGTACATTGGGTGAGTGAACTGAATATTACAACCAAAACATAGAATTGATACAAATTAGACTCCTGTTTACACTGTAAGATAATGAATGAGGGAATTCTTTAAGTGTTACAGAAAGATTTAGTAGAAATGTTACCAGTGGTATATGGCTGAAAGAATATTTCTGTGAAGTGCTGTTGTATCCTGAAAACCAAGAGTGAAATGTAGTTCCCATACAAGTGGAGAGTTAGTCTTTTAACTACAGTATTTGTTGAATTGATATCTTCATGTCTTGGATATTGGTGATTTTGTTTTTGTAATTAAACAAAGCATTTAAGATTTATTCATCACAGTCAGACTTCTGAATATAAACAAACTTTTGGCAAATAATATTTATACAGAAAAATAGTTTTAGATCCTCTCAAATCCCAGAATTATTCTATAAAATTACATTATAAATAAATAAAAAGCAAAATCTGTTGTACATATATTTGTACATCTATGCATTTGCCTTGCCTCCTCCTTATTGTAAATGGCATATTTATGATTCTCTGCATATTATAATCACAATTCTGGAAAATGGATATCATAGTAAAAAATACAGTCTTCTATATTTGCTTGGGGATACAGGTGATGTTTTTGATGCTCCATTATTAAAGGGCTGAAAATAGTTGTGTGCTAATAATTTTTAAAATCAAAATCATGAAAGAAAAAAAGAGACAATGTTATAACAATTAATCTACAAAAATATATCAGTGATTCCCATAATTTACCTTTTGGTAATGTATACTATGTTTTCAATGAGTTTAAATGAATCAACAAAGAAAAAAAAAAAGAAAAAAGAAAACAAGTTTGAATGTTTTAGGCAAGTTGTAGCATAACTACATTGTTATAGTTGAGAAAATTACAAATATCAATAATACATAAAGATGAAACTACCAAAGTAATACAAGTTAGATACAAACCTTTCCACAAATTAAAACAAATGCAACGATACAAGCACTATGTAAGATTACACTTAGAATGTGAGTCTCTTTTGATAGGGTTATCAGATCTACAATATAAGATAAATAGTAATTAGACTTTGACCAACATGAATTAAAATGCAGGTTTCTTTCTTCTCAAACAAAAAAATGATATGGTTGGTGCATCTAGTTTTCATAACAGGCGATGATGCCAAAATTTAAAATATTTTATATTCAATCTCAAAAGTCAAAATACTTCAATCACTAAAATGTTCACAAAGAAAATGGATGTTTTAAACATTTACACATAATATCCATTTATAACAGTTGTTTTGTTTCTTAAACAATAATTTAAAAACTATGTAGGTACTGTATAGGCTATGTGCAACATATAAAATGTGAAATATGAAATATTTGGTACGATAGTGCTTAAAATAAACTTTAAAACAAACTTTCTGAACAAAATTTAATTGTATCGCTATTACCTTGAAGATCAACCAAGTATTTAAAAAAGTAAACAACATTAAAATATGTTTCATCCATATATAGTATATATATGTATGTGTATATATAATATGTATGTACTTGTATTAAAGTTTTTTATACTTTTGAGACATAAAATATGTTTTAAGGTGAAAGAATTAAAAGAACTATTTTTCCATGCTGTAGTTAGTTACAACCCTTTAATCCAACTTTTGAAATGCAAAACCATAATGGATTTTTTTAAAAAGTGAAACTATCTACTTTTTTGTTTATATAGTAATTTAGATTAAAGTCACAATCGAATTTGCAGTGACTGAACTCAAACTTACTTAAATTAGAATATTATACAGATCTCCTCACCTACAGCTTCCTTGTTTGACTAGGTTTTTAGTTTAGAAGAGTTATTCTGTAACAGGCAACCGGATGGTGAGTTTGAAAGACTAATCCCTTAGATTAGACTGTTGGCGTGGGCCTCTCATTCTTGTCAAGCTGGATGAAGTCTGGCAAAATCTAGGCACTTCTACAAAGTCTCTCTTATAAAACAACTTTAAAAATATACTTGTAAAATAATACCTTCAAGACTTTGTTGGGTTGGGTATGAATCTCATACCGTGCAAAGTTTCTTTTTCAATCTATTTAATGTTATTCTAGAATCACATGATTCAATGCGGCATCTCCAGGCAAACCAAATACCACACTTTGATGTGTCCCCCGTACTTGTGCTTGGACTTTCGCTCAGATTTTAGACCTGCAGGGCAGGTATCTATCTGTTTTACTTCACTTCTCATCTTTGCTGCAGCGTTCATCGTGTTGAGAAGTGAAACATACCCTTAGATCCAGTAAGTAAATGAAATGACAGTGATTGGAGTTAGAATAGAACCTGCCCTTGGAATAGGTTTAACTAATGCTAATTATTTATTGCTAAATTTGAAGTATTCTGAGTCGAAATGAGTACATTTTCTGGACTTTTCTGCATCGGCTATAGTTATGGAGATAAGACAATATTCCTAGGACAGAAACTATGTTTAGAAACCCTTTAAAAGTAAACTTTATCCTTTATGTCTTTAAACATCACAGCTGGTCTCAGGTAGTTAACTATCTTAGGTTGGAATATACTAAGCATACCATATTTAATACTCATATATGATATAGCAGCACTAGCTTCTTAGAGTTGTGGTCTGTCCAGAAGAACTAAATCTTTATTTAGCATGCAGTTTGTGGCAATTCTATTGAGGAGGAAACAGGATAGTATGTACAGTAACAATGTTTAGTTATTCTCAATGCAGATTCTTGGCATTCCATTCCGTTTCTGCTGATTACTTCAGAATTATCTGTTAAAGAAAAAGACAAGCGTGGTTTAGGTCTCTTTCTGAGAGAGAAAATAATGAGTTTAAGTTTTACTCTTAGAAAATAGACATTTGAAAATAGGAACTTTCTTCAATTTCTTATACTTTTGATGCAGTTAACATTTTGCACAATCCCCACCCTTCCTGCTGAAGATTTGTTTTACTTAACCACTTCTGCTATGTGGCCACTGTAAATAATGATGACTCAAATACACAGAGCTTTCTGTAAAACTGTGACAGCGTATCTGTGGGCATGCACTCTGTTTAGACCCCAGTCTCTTTTTAGCATTTTGCTTTGTATCTCTTTGTTATATAGTCACATTATTGTGCAATTAATATTTGCTATGGAGGGCCGGTGAGATAGCTCAGCGGCATAAGCGCCTGCCTGGCAAGTGCGAGGTCCTGAGTTCGACTCCTGGAACCCACATAAAGGAAAAAAGGGGCCGGTAATATCGCTCAGTGGCACAAGTGCTTGCTGGCAAGCACGAGGTCCTGAGGTCAACTCCCGGTACCCACATTAAAAAAAAATATATATATATATAGATATATACATATATATCTATATATATATATATTTGCTATGGAGATCAGAAATTCTAACCAGAGGATGCATTTGTACTTAAACAGTTGTTTGTAAGCCTAAATATAAGTATCTTAAAATTTATAGCAAATTAGATAATATTTATTAACTTATATAATTCAAAGATATATTTCTATCAAAAGTAATTCTGTTCCCAAGATATAACAACAACCAGTTTTGAATGCCAGGTAACACATGTTTAAATGTCACATATTAAAGAGAAAAAAGGGATAAGAATATAATAAAGGAATTAAAATAGTCTTAATAAATACAAAAGAAAAGGTAAAGCACAGATAAGGCTAAACTATCAAATGCAAACTGTGGTTCCTGCAGTGTGATTTCAAGTTCACTTGCAACTCCATGCCTTTGCGAAGGAGAGGGAGTTTGGCCTACGTGGTCTGGTCTATTCGATATCAAGCTTAAAAGCTAAGTTTTGAACATATTCTAACAAAAATATTTATTCTTATGCAATGCTTTGTCTAAACTTTGTGTAATTAATAAACAAAATGTTTATTTGTTAGCATCTGAGCGTCTATGTTGAAGAATAACTAATAAAATTTCTTTATGATAAGGATAATCTAATATCACACACACTGGGATTCAATTCCCAGTAAAAGCTTCATTCCTTCAAATATAATTTATTATCACATTATGGCAGAATTTACACATGTGAATATTTTCCCCTTTGCACGAATGCCCTGTAGTTTATAAACAACAGTTTCAGTACACTCAAATGGTTTATCTCACAAAATAAATATGTGCATTCTTTATTTTACTGAAACATACAGATGTATACAGAATTGATAGAGGAAGAACTTAATTAAATATTTGTACTAAATGGAAGCTCCAAACTTCAGATATTAAGATCATTCTTTATTTTCTAAACATTACTTGGAATTTAAAATTAATTGGGATAAATAGTATTTCTTATTTCATATAATAATAAATATGATGGGCCGGGGATATAGCTCAGCGGCATGGCACCTGCCTGGCAAGTGCGAGGTCCTAAGTCCGATTCATGGTCCCCCCCCAACAATAATATATATGAACAAAAATAGGATAATAATGATATTCTCTAAATGGCCAGCTTATAACTTCATTTATAGATTTAGATATTTGATATTTAAATAGGAATTCTTCCATTTCATTCTTGAGCTTCAATGCTGTCTGTATATTTTCCAGACAAGAATGTTTCTTAGGGCATCAAATCATGTCCTGGTTTTGCATTTTATTTTAGCAAGGGTCTCTTTAACATATTTATGGAAAAAATTGACATACAATAATGAATATTTTGAAATATATTTATATTCTTTTTTTTTTTGTGGGTTCCGGGGGTCGAACTCAGGACCTCGTGCACCAGCGGGTGCCCGTGCCACTGAGTGATATCACCGGCCCTTTTTTTCGTATGTGGGTACCAGGAGTCGAACTCAGGACCTCGCGCTTGCCAGGCAGGCGCTTATGCCGCTGAGCCATCTCACCGACCCCCATATATTTATATTCTTGATTATCGATTGAAATCAAAATGCCATATAGAATGAAATTCCCAACCACCTAGAAAGAAAAGTATTCTACAGAAAGCTTAGCAATGCACAAGTCAGAATAGGTGAATTTGCATCACAGAAATTAGTTACAACAATGCTTTGAACTTGTATTTGACAAATACACATATATGACCATTGAGGTTTAATTGGACTATAAATCAGTCTCAGAGTTAACTAAAAGCATTAATTAGGCTCACCCAGACCAATTTCTCCTCTCCCGCAGCCTACCCACGAGCCAATATATGGATAAAGACACAAATGAAAATGAGCTCCGATGCCACTGGACTTGCAGCTGTGACTGGCATCCAGGCCAGAAAACTGATTACGCTGGGCTGTGTCTTTGGCTGTCTTGTGGAGTACATATGTGGTAGAAGGAAATGAATTACCCTGCTGACAGCTGAGATTATTCAAGAAGTTCAAGGGATTTGCCTCAGGAGTCAGGAAAGCATTGGGCGTTTTTCCTTAGGAATTCCACCTTCTAGCGCAACAATTTTCTTGAAAATATCATTTGATATTTTTTTTTCTGAGAACTATATCTTGCTGGTACAGTGTGAACTAAATGGATTCTGGGATTTAAAATACACCCTGGAAATAGACTCAGAATGGATTTCCAGATGAAGTACAGTTGCCAACTGATGCCCCTTGTTTAACTACTCCTCTTTTGATTGTTGCTTCTGAGGTCAGGAGTCATATTTGGCTTTTTTCTACTCAGATTATATTTTTGATTGGCACTAAAGAAATCTAATTTAAAATAAATGAATATGTGTATTTTGTATGTTTTCTTGATGCATTGTTGGTTTTATTTGAATTTAATATATATTCCCTTGATTTTTAGTAGATTCAAAGAATTTCTATCCATGCCTTACAAGCTAAATACGTATTATAGCCTTATTTTGCAGACATGGAGAAGATGACACCAACAGCTTTAACTGGTTTGCGTAAGCCAGATGTTCGCTCTGCGCTGAGCACAGCATCCCCTCCCTGGCAGGAGGAGATGATCTGAGATGGGCCCAGGAGGAGCAGCGGCTCCTGAGAGCTTGTCTGCCCCTCTTTTGGAGCCAGTTGGTGAGAGTGGTCAGAAGCCCTGTGAGTCTGACAGTCAGGGAAAGAAGAGGTCCCGGGGCGGGGCCTGGAGAAAACGCAGCCTGCAGCACTAGATGAGAGACGATGGGGGCCGTCTGGAGGCGCCACATGGGTAGAATTGCTGAGGGACCTGTAAGACTGCCGGCACTCTCAGGGCATCTTTCCCTCGGTGCCAACCACATCCTACCCAGGCCTCCCAACAGATGTCACAATGTGTCTGCTTACAGCAATAGAACACCCTACCCAACCCCAGCACCGCTGCTTCAGTGTCAGCTTCTAGAAACCTTGGCAAGCTACGATGACAGGAAAGGAACCAAAAGTATTGAACAAGATCCATTTCTATTTATCTCTCTGATGGATGATTCTCTTAAATGAGTAGTATTTTAAACAGTGAAGAATTGCGGCAGGAGAAAAAGGTTAGATTTTTAAATAAGCGTCTTGCCAATCTTGTATGGTAAATCAAAATTCTTAACTGAAAGCATTATTTTCAATTCCCTTTTCCACTAAAAGGAGAACACACAAAAGTGAGAATAGCTGATGCCCACAAAATCCATAATTCTATTTTTAAAAGAAAGACACATTTGATCTCAAATCATGAGCACTTTTAAAAATCTTTAGTGGCCCCTTTAGTTGCAGCAAGGGTATTTATAATGCCAAAGTATCAGTTGGTTGCTATAGAGTCTACTTGTGGTTGAAGAAATCATAATTAGTGAATTAAACTGTCCCCCAAGTGGTTGGCTTTCAGAATCTGATGAATCTGCTCAATATGCATCTCTAAGTTTCCACCATATGAACTTAGTCCCATGGTTAATCTCATATTTACTTATTAAACATAAAACATGAGTGGCTCCAAAAAACCTCAAATAGATTATTTCCTACCAAGCAGCCATTTAATAATTCTTGTATCTTCAGTGAAGGATCCGACTCATAGTCAATGGAAGCTTATGAAAAAGTGGACTAGGTTCGGTACTGTCTAAAGTCCGCTGGGGCCTGGTAGGAAATGAACGTAAATGAGTGGGGCAGGGAGGGAGACTGGCAGCAGACCCTCGGCTTCAGTCAACTAGAGCTGCACGCACCTGGGATCCATATTGCTTGACCTTCCTTTCCAAGAAGCTGGAAATTCATGTTAGGAAAAACAACTCAAATATATCTTTGGACTGAATTCAGCCATGAGCTCCTGATTCGTGAATTCATCAGCTTCATTTTCTTGGAGGAGATACCCACAGTTCTGGATAACTGCTTCCTGAGCTGGGCATCAGCACAAGTTGTAGCAACATTAGTGGAGGCAGCAGTGTAAGAGTGACCGGGATGAGGAGAGAAGGTCTATCGGAGAATTAATCCTGCAACTTTCTGGCATGTGGCTTTCCCTCCAAGAAACAGGCACAGGGCACTTGACCAACACACACGCACAGTGTAGAAAGAAAATATTATCCCTCCCTTGTCTGAGTAATGAGCTATGAAATATGCGTGTTGTCTTGTCTTTTCCCTAATGATGATGGATTTAGGCTGAGCTATCTATCACTTGAAACAGAGCTGATCAGGGTGTGACACGCACTGATTTAAAGCAGAACAGCCTGTGCAGAAAATGAAACACTGAGCTTGAACTCATTGGCATCATGAATTCAACAGCTGAACTAACAGGTATTCATAAAGGAGAGTGCAAAGAAGACTAAGCTATCTGGGATTTAGTTATCAAGTATAAAACTTTCTGGACCTTCTACCTTGTGGCTGATCTCTATGAACAGTACATATGCTTTTAAAATTGTGAGCTTCCAGGTGACTTTTAGAAATGTTTATACTTCTTATATGAAAGCACTCATTGCAAAAATTCAGGGATGTCAGATGAGCTATCTTTTAAAATGACAGCTCAATATTAAATTCACTGAGAACATTTCTGCTTTGCTTCATCAGTAGGGAAAACATTTTCGTGAAAAGGCCAACTGTTCCAAAGTATCGAAACCATGAAATGATTAGAAAAGAAGAATAAGGGATGTTTTAGTTAAGTCCCCCTGTGACTAGCCATCAAATACTGTCTTTGTAGTACTGAATTTGAAGAGGTAGATAAAATATACCTTATAAAATATTTGTGTGGCCTTGCTTTAATATGAAGGCATCTCAGTGGATCCATCACTAGCATGAAAGTACAAGTAGGTATTTCCAAGCAGGGTTTGTGCATTAATGGAGCCCACAGCAAGACAGAGCTTTTGAAGGGCAGGCTAGGAATGTGTCACTCATTTTTATACTCCTGATGTCCAGGGTGGGGCTGGGCACACAGGAGGCATTTATAGTTGTTGGCACATGGATAGAAGATGAATAAATAGGAAATCGCTGAGGACACGATGCTACAATGCCGGCATCAACAGAAGACTGACTGCCAGACCATTCATAGCAAGCAGCAGAGGCAGAAAAGAGCCCCTTGGACAAGATGCCTGTACATCTCTATGTATTTTCAGAGCACTTAAAATTTCAGAAATAGCCAATAAAAATAAATATCCCTCTCTATATTCCCATTTTTTCCACTCCATGTTATATAGAGGTTCAAGAAAAAATACTCCAGGGTGGGTCCAGAATCATTCACAGAGGAGGGAAACATGGCAGACAAATAAAAATTCTACCAGAGGCAAATGGCCAGACTTGGTAGCTTTATTAGAAATCTTCCATGGTTACAGGGCCCTGTGTCCTGTAGTTAGGTAATTAAAGAAAGAATACTTCACTATCGCCTTAAAGAAAATTTATTATTCATTTAAAAATAGAAAATCAAGTGGAATTTCCTAAAAGTATGGCCAAGCTAAGGAGGCTCACCTGTTACTATCCCAATCACTGACACAGAGAGAGGGGGAGGGAGAGGGAGAGGGAAATTCATTTGTGGTGCCAGAAATCAAAGTATCGGGGCCTTCTGCATGCTAGGTAAACAGTCTACCACTAAGCTGCACCCGCAGCTCCTTTATTTTTCTTTATCGTTCTGTCGCGCACACTCCTTTTTACTCCTTTACTACTTGGCATTGCTTCCTCCTTCCATTTCTCTACCGTTTAATTTTCTCCCCATCTTTTCTGTACTACTCCACACCTCTTCTCCATGGCAGCCAGTACTATCTGAGATTCCTGACCTTGTCTGAGAGTAAAAACCGGGGAGATTTTGATTGAAGCAAACTGCACAAAGGCTGAGGCACATTTGTATATTTTTGGTTTGGTTGAATTTGATATTTAATCATAATATTGATTACTGACGTCCAAAGCAAATATCTTTTGTCTTCTGATGAACATATGGTATCAGATAAAAGGTAATTAATTAAAACAATTGTAATTATACATGTTAATAAATGTCCACTTTTGAGAACTTTCTTGGGCCTATCTCATGACTATTTATAGAATGTAATTGTATCAAAAGTTCAGAGATAATTAGTGGTATATGTAAAGACACTGAAAACTCGTCTTATTCATTGTTTTAGGGGAATACTGTTCTGAAGGAGGGTGGTGGCATACCATATTTGACTTATTTTCAAATGAGTTTTTATTAGCACAGAAAAAGCATATACTGAAGTTCTGGGAGAAAGTTCTCAAATATGACAGCTAGTTTCCCTCTTGAGCAAACTGAGATTGGTTGTAACATAATAGTAAGTAGCACCTTAAAGTGTAGTTTTATCAAAATTTTTGTTTTTCCTCTGTTGTTAATATAAAATTCACATCCAAAACTCTAATTTCTCTATTTTCAGTGACATCATTCTGCTGTTGGCTCATTTTGGTCTAATATTTTCTACTTTGTTATATTTGAACAGACAATTTTTGATGTACTTTCTAATATATGAAAAATATCATTTAAAATACTAATAATTAATGTTTATATGAAAAGCACTAGCAAAAGCTTCATTGCAGTTCCTGACCAGGGCCCACAATGACAACTCAGAATGCATGGGTAGAATCCATGAGTGGAAATTCTGATTTGAGTCCTTTTTTACTCCTCACACAAATCCATGCCAGATGTGGAAGAATCTCATGAGTACTGAGACCTAGGCTCTCACGAGCACCGAGACCCGGGCTCTCATAAGTTTTGCAGTAAGGCTTTGATCACAGCTCCTGCTCTACCCCAGCCCCAGCCTCTCTGAATTCCAACTGTCCTGGGGAAATCTTGGGGGTCATTTCTGATGCTTTCACACTGAGAGAGGAATCTAGTCCTCAGGTGATCTAAAACTCTCAATGTCATTCTACAGTAACTGTTTTTGCTCAGGAAGTATATTTCTGAAAGTATCTGCAGCTTCCCAGACCAAGAATAATTCATTACAAAACCCCAAACAAACCAAAAAAACAACATAAAAACCTTTCATGTTTTGCCAAAAGCAATATAAATGAAATGACTACATAGCTTTAAAAGTTTTTTGTCCATAACCCTAAAGTGATTAGATGGGAAAATAGAGGCTTTAGACATAATTGGAAAGGCATCTCTGACATATTTTCATCAGACAAAAGCTGTCCCTCAGATGACCCATCACCCTGGGCATGCTCTGTGTTCAGGGAAGTCAGTTTGCCCATGGGGCCAGATAGCCTCCTCCTCTCCGTGCATCTTCTGCCTGCCCTTCCAAAGTGGGAGTGCAAGGCTGGTGTATCCATGGAGGGGAAAGAAAGCAGGAACAACGGGGAATTCTTTATGCTTCTTTCAGAGTTAGGGCCTCCTCCTCTACCCCAGATCCAGATCTTTCTGTTCTCAGCTTGCTGGTGAGATCCTGAGATCACTTCTGTTGCTTTCACATTGATGGGAGGATTGTCCACAGGTCATATACAGTCTATATGTCATCCAACTGTGACACTCCTTTTTTTTTTTTTCTTTTCTTTTCTTTTCTTTTTTCTCCCATGGGATATAAATGAGGAAGGAGGTAAAGGGATATGAGAAGCAGGCTTTTAAAAATTCCTGGTTCTGTCCCTGGTGCTACAGAAGTATTTAAAATAAAAATATATCTAAGAGTGTTATGTATTTATTCTGGAAGAGAGGAGCTATGCGACCACGCTTGCTCAGCAGCTGCCAGAGAAGGGGGAAACATCCCATAAAATTGAGAATGGAAACCACGAAAAAAAGAAGTAGGCAGACCAGCCCATAGCATATGGAAAACAAGAAAGAGGGTGTGTGCATGGTTTTGGTGGCTACCCAGGAATAGGCCACAGATTTTATCTTCCTATTTTTCACTTGACAGTCTTTCGTTTCCACATCATACTTCGCAAAGCTTTCCTGACTAAATTCTAGTTAGGGAATTCACCATAGATTAAGGCTCCTCTACTTCTGTCAGGTAGAGGAGGGGAAGACATTTCCAATCACACTCTGGAAGTTTGGGTGAGGCACGTCCTTCTGATGTCTTTCTTGAATCTCAAAGAAATTGAAACATCCACAGCAAAGATGGAGTCTGGCCTACACTTAGCGTGGTGTTGTCCTTGACTCCATGAGCACTGCGCTCCATGTAGTGCATCCATAGAGCCCTCTGGAAACGGAACTGAACTAAGGATTCCCAGTTTGGTGCATTGTTCAATACATTGAAAGAACATTGTGGAGAATTCACCTTTAAAACATCATGTTCTAAGTCATGTTTTCAAGGCCTGTGTACAGTGCATCTCTACACCAGCCTGGAGACCTGACCACCAACACCATTGCTGTCTTTATAGGAAAACTGAATTCCAAACCATGTGACCAGGGAACTTCGAACAAGCACTTTTAAAAGTGCTCGTGTGTGCGTTTGTACATCTGAGGTAACTTATTGCAGGGGACTTACGGACATGAAGGTAGAATACAAGAAAAAATTTTCTATACCTTTAAAACTCAGTTTATGGGGCCTGTGAGATGGCTCAGCGGCTTAAGCGCCTGCCCGGCAAGCGCGAGGGCCCGAGTTCGACTCCCGGATCCCACATACGAAAAAGGGGCCGGTGATATCGCTCAGAGGCACGGGCGCCTGTTGGCGCGCGAGGTCCTGAGGTCGACCCCCCGGTACCCACAAAAAAAAAAAAAAAAAAAAAACTCAGTTTATGTAACATAATATCAAGACTTATTTTGCTGTATAAATGGGAAATATTTTTCCTCTATTTTTGTTTTATTATTGTTGACACCAAAACTTCTTAAGTCTTTTAAAGGCTATTAACTAGCAGTTCAAGAATTACAAATAGTTGGGCCGGTGAGATGGCTCAGTGGCTTAAGCGCCTGCCCGGCAAGCGCGAGGGCCTGAGTTCGACTCCCGGAGCCCACATACGAAAAAGGGGCTGGTGATATCGCTCAGCGGCACGGGCGCCTGTTGGCGCGCGAAGTCCTGAGGTCAACCCCCCGGTACCCACAAAAAAAAAAAAAAAAAAAGAATTACAAATAGTTGGGCATGGTGGTGATGCATGCCTGTAATCCCAGCACTCGGGAGGCCAAGGCTGGAGGATCGCTGCAAGTTCGAGGCCAGCCTGGGCTACAAAGTGAGTTCAAGTCCAGCCTGAACTACATAGTAAAACCGTGTCTCAAAAAGACAGGAAAAAAAAAAGAATTAAAAGTAAATAAGGAACATTAATAGACATGCAAATTCACAAAGTATCCAAGAAAAATTAAATTAAGGCAAAAATAAGTTTTTTTTTTAATTGGTTTATTCAGCAATTGTAAAGAAATTTTAAAAACACTCATTTATACAATATGGAGCTTTTCAATATGAGATTTTGCTCACAGTAATAAACTGAAGATTCAGATCAAGAAAAAAATCACAGAAACAAGATCTTATTAAATTTAACATAAAGTGGCCAGTTCTGCTCAATGTCGTTTTGTATCTGCTACCATTATGTTAGATTTAGAATCCTGGGCACGTTTTGGCCACAGTATCTTTTTCAACAGTGGAGCAGAATGCAAAATTCAGCCTGTAGAAAACTGGCTTTTAGGACACTCAAGGCAGAAAAGCAACCCAATGCTAAAATTCAGTAAAAGGATCAGTCAAATTAATGGTATGTACCGAACGTGGAAATACATCTTTGTGTGTTGTTGCCACCTTGCACACTTCTCAAATTGGTAGGATGACACTGCCACTTAACCAATTTTCCAGCACAATTAGTTTTTTCTCCCTTTTTGAGTTCTTTGTGTGAGTGTGTTGTGTCAGAGAGACAGAGGCAGAGGCATGAGAAGTTAACAGAGCCATTTAATTGTGTGTAAAATTGTGGTGCAAAGAAAAAATTTTTTTTAAAAAAAACCTTCAGTGGGATTTTATAAGTTTTGCCTGTGCTGCCACCGTGACCTTCCTGAGCTTTAGTTTCTCTGCTTCTGTCACGCTAGCACCTCTGCAGTGTGGTGGTTTCTCAAACCAGGCTACCACCCATCCTTCTCGATAATTCCCCAGGAAGTGCCCCCAAATCTTGGTGTAATAAGTATCAAAATGGAAACCAAGGGAGGAAAAGGAAGATAAAAGGGTAGCTGCCAGATTCTTTCATTTCCTTATTACAACAAAGCTCAGTGGTTTCTTTCAGCACCACCGCTAACTTTCTGAGATGATCCTCATCACATAAATATTAATTAGACTCTTAACTACTTGCATGTTTGCCACCCTCCTGTAATGCCCATGAGAACAGGGACTTGTTTTCATTGCTGTGTTCCCAAATGTAGGTAGCATAGTGGGCTCTTAATATACATTTGTTGAGAAGTGGTATGAAGATACGTTGCCACTGGTAAATACTAAGCTTTTGTTAAGGCGTGGCATATCAGAATAAATAGATCCTGCTTCTAACAGACTTAGTTCACAGAGGAGGTGTTCACATTTGTACTTAGTTATCTGATTTAGGAAAAGAGAACTGTTAAGGGGAAACAGAGCAACAATAAAGAATTTTTATCATAAAAAGAATAATTCTATAAGATTTAATAAAATAATCTATGTACAATTAGACACTTTTCTTGTCAATCCTTAATCCCCTCTTTTTTGGCAAAATATCCAGTCAGATCATCATTTTAAAAAATTTTGGTAAAGTGAATACATAAAATACACCACTTTAGCAATTTTCAAGTGTACAGTTCCATTACACTGTTAGTATATTCACCTCATTCTGCAACTATCGCCACCAGCCATCTGCAGAACTTTTCATCCGAACTGAACCTCTGTACCCTTTAAATTCTATCTCCCTTTTCCATTCTTGCCAATTCTTGATCCCTTCTTCCTTCTTACCCTCCCTTCTGTCCTTCCCACTTTTGGCTTCAGAGTGGGATGTCTGGTTTTCTGTGTATGCACCTGAGTCATCATTAATATCCATGGCTTCCTTTCTAATTTAGCCTATGGTTTTACTTAAAGCCAATTAAGTTTCTATTCTCTCCCGCCAGCTGGCAAAGCATTCGTTCTTAACCAGTGATGTTTGTTTAATTCACTTGAGACTGATATGAAGGCAAGGTTCCATGGGAATAGCAGAGAAAAATGGTATCTCTTTTTTAAAAATTACTGTTGATTAAAAAATACGAAGCCCTGGATGAGAGGACTCCTTCTGGTAGACCCTTTTCAGCCAGAATTACTTGCCAGTTTATCACCCTTGGAAGGGTGAAGTCGTGTCCTCTTACCCCTGTGTTTCTAGCTCTTGTTCCCTGAACTAAATTTGAATTCCTTTATTGATCTCACCAACCAACAATATTTTCAGGTCATTTTTGATATTGAACTTGGACTTTCAACAAGCACCTCTACTAGAACTTTCTTCTTATCTGTTTAAAACTTTTAAAACCAATGGTAAACTTAGTAGTTAGGAGTTTTTAAAGAGAGCCAGATAAAGAGGTTCACTGCAATCCTACGTTGATTATAAGCTTCAATCTATTTCAAATATGATGAAGTTGCTAGAGAACAGGATTTGCAGGCAGGAGAGCCTGAGGTCTAAACCTGTCCAGCCACCTCCTACTTCCCTGAATTTTAAGCAAATTATTTCTCTCATCTGGAAAATGTGTAAGACACTCACAGAGTTATGTTGACTATTAAATAATGAATATACAGTGTCTCATATGTAATACTGGATTTTGATAAATAATGGCGCCTTTCTGTTAGGCTATTATTTTAGAATCCATAATCCTAAATCAGATTTAGTTTCAGTTTCTGATAAATATGGATTCAAATAATATTACTGTGCATTTAAATATAAGACTGCATGACACTCCCTATGTTGGAAATAAACTTGGTTTTGATGAGATTAAGGTTTTTAAAAATATAAAATGCACTTCTCTTTCTTTGCATGTATATCTTGTCCCTGATGACTAATCTAGACTCAGTTTCTCTGATGCTTTCATTAAAGTTTTGACTGTCAATTCATATTAATAATTTTTGAAACTAAAACCTTGCAATACAGTATCACAGGTAGCCTTCAGTGCCTGTGGTCAGTGTTTGCTGCAGAAGATTAACATCTTGCAAGTGGCAGAATCCCCCCTTCCTTAAGTGAGACCTGGATAAACCCCAGCTTCCGGGCTTAGTAGGCATCTACCATGGGTAAATCATTCAACATCTTTCATTTGGAATATTCTTCTTTTTTAATGGGAACTCAAAATTATTCCTACTCATAGGGAATTGTGAGGATTAGATAATGTGTTCAATAAGTGCTGGTAATAGTAAGCACTTATTAATGCTAATATATGTACGTATTATATATATATATATGGAAATATTTAAACTATTTTAATTTCCTAGTCTAAGCCACAAATGTGATATTTTGACAAGACAGTATTTATTAATAATTAGATAGCTGTCCTTAGAGTAAATGACTATGGGCATTTCTCTGCACCCACCCTTGTTTAATGAACATCTGGGCTTCAATTTTCAAGCCTTCACCTATTTTCTTAAGTCCCACATACAGAGCAGGAAGAAGGAGGAGGAGACCTGCCAGCTTATTCTTAACAAAAAAACAAAAAGCCCCAAACTCATCCAACCCTTAAAATACTTTTGTCCAAGGCCAAGTGATACAATGGACTTTTTAAATACCCTTCTTAGATTTCCCTTTTAACTTCTCTCCTTGTTCAAGATCAGCCTTAAAGTTGCTGATGTCAAAGAAGAGCCAAGAAAAGAATATGAACAATAGGAGTCAATTCGCCCAGTTCCTTCTCTCCCAAATCGTCATAACTAAAGTGGTTCTCTGGCCCACTCACACATATCAGTATAACAACGGCAAAAATTGAACAAATGGGGGCTGGTGAGATGGCTCAGCGGCGTAAGCGCCTGCCTTGCAAGCGCGAGGGCCCGAGTTCGACTGCCGGAACCCACATACGAAAAAGGGGCCGGTGATATCGCTCAGCGGCACGGGCGCCTGCTGGCGTGCGAGGTCCTGAGGTTGACCCCCCGGTACCCACAAAAAAAAAAAAAATTGAACAAATGATCAATGAACAGTTATGAAATTAATACTGGAAAACGACCTGGAGGGAAAAGAAAGGCATCACGTTTAACTTCTCTGGACATCTTCTTGTTTCCTCAAAAATCTTCCTAAATTTTAAGGAGGAAGCAAAGTTATTGATTGTTTAAAAAAAAAAGAAGAGTGAGTTTGTTCATGGTGAACTGTGGTCTGATGGGGACAGAGGCCCGAGCCTCGTCCCTTACGCAGCCTTGAGTCTCTCTCAGCCACTCCTCCTCCTCCTCACTAAAAATACAGGAATAGGAGCTTGGGCGAAAGTGCTAAGTCTGGTTTAGCCAATTGGGGAAGCTTTTCAGCTTCTTTAAATTGCAGTTTCCTTACCTGTGAGAGGGGATAATAATGATCCTTTATAGGGCCGTTTTAGGTGTCAGTGAGATAATTCCCGTTAAAGGCTGAGCACCATATCTGCCACATGGTAAGTGCGGCAGGAGAGGCAGTGGTCTGAGTTACATCTGTGTGGTCGATGTGCTCTGTAGTCCTTGGGGCCCTTCTGTGATCATTTAAGGCACTTCCTCAGGAAGACAGTGGTGGAAGTGAAAAGAGACTGCTGTAGGTGAGACACAGCCAGGCCTGGTTCCCTCGGTGTTTATGTGAGTTGGGAAGCCACTTCGCTGATCTGTGCTCCTATTCCAATTTATAATGTAATCTGCACCATAACTGTTTTTATGTTACTGAGGAGGTCTGGCATGATTGTAGTAAGTTTGTTCTTACGACTTTCTGCCTTTGTTTCTAAGATTTAGTTGATGCTGCTTGGGTCAGATCTACAATGCCTGATGCACCTGTCAGTGGGGGAAAAGGAGTGACATTTTACAACGATCAGTTTAATGATGCTGCTTCCAGAAGTGCCTGTAAATACTAAAAAATAAAAAAAAACAGGTCTGTATTTGATTATAAGAAGTTTATCAACATAAGCTCTGGGATCTTTAAATACTACAGAACAAGGGGATTGATAAGAATAATATAATTTGATCACTGAAAGTAAAACAAACAGACCAAAACCTCCAGCACATTATCCTTGATGCTCAGGCACGATGGATTCTAATTGCTGGAATAGCTATAGGTTTTCATAAACTGATGTCAGAAAATACCAGTCAAAAAATTTGTTCTAGTACAAATCAAAGTGAAGACAGGTAGACAAGAACCATTCTTTTTTACGAAAGTCAACAGGAAAGATGTCTAAGGAGGTTATGTGGCAGAGAGGAGGAAGGTGCTGAAATCTACAGGCACTGTAGAGGTCGATACAGACCCTGGGTGAGCAAAGGAGAGTAAAGGACCAAGAAACCTCTCTGAATTTTGTGGCTCATGATTACTCATCCCCGCTCCCTGATTTTCTCTTCTTTCCATCCTGATTTCATCACTTCATTGATGAAGTAGCTCTCTCAGCAGTGACCTTGCACTCAGCCTCTTCCCGCTTGTATCTGCACTCACTCTCAGCAGACTGGTGTTTTCAAGCCTCTCCTCTCATGATACTTGTCTTGTTCTCATCCTGCCATGCGAGGACCTCCTTACCTAGTCAACTACATTTTGTAGGACTGCCCACTACACCCTCTATTGCTCACACCCAGGTGTCTGGCTCCCTCACTGGTGGTATGGCCAAGGAAAGTTGTTCAACCCACACAAGCCGCAACGTCCCCCTTTTCAGATCCGACGTCATAGCTGCTGTGTCTGCCTGAGCAAAAGTCTGAGCTGGTTCTGAAATTTCTTTCTAAGCCACATACACTGTTGGGAAGAATGTAAGATATGAGGAAAAGCAGTGATTTGCTATAATCCCCCAAAGCCCACATGTGAAAGGCTGGGTCTTCAGCTTGGTGGTCTTGGGAGCTGGTAGAACCTTTAAGAAGTTGGACTTAGAGGAAGGAAGCTAGGTCACTGGGAGAGTACCCTTGAGGAGGATTATTGCCTGGCCTCTTCCTGTCTCTCTTCTGTTCCCTGATTACCATGAAGTGAGCAAGGTCCTCCACCATGTGCTCCCACCATAATACACTGTCTTTCCATAGGTTTCAAAGCAATGGGCCAACTGACTATAGACTGAAACCTCCAAAACTGTGAGCTGAAACTAACCTTTTCTCTTTTTAAGTTGATTATCTCAAGCATTTTATCACAGCAACAGAAAGCAAACCAACCTAGGCTTCAAGGGCAGACAGACTTGAGGTCAAATGCAGACTGTAATTAGAGCTGTGGCTAAGTTTGAACTTTGAGTTTTTTTTTTTACACGTAAAAGGGAACATAGAGCCTATCTAATATGGTTAAGTATGACTACATATTTAAAGTCGAATGATAGTAAAAAAAAGTTGAATGATGGTGCATTTATAATGCGAGGTCCCCTTTTTACTTTATTCCATTCTCATCCCTGCACTTTAAATTCTAAACTAGTCCTTACCTATGTTATGGTTTATATCCAGATAAAAGTGTGTTCCCCCACAGCCTCATGTTCTCATAGGTTCTCATTACTTTTCATTTGGAAAGTAATTGGATTTTGGGGACTCATAGCCGACTTCTATTAAGAGGTGGGTTCTGGTTGTAGGATGTGTGTCACTGGGGGTGTGGCTGGAAGGGCGTATCTCCCTCCCCAGCTCCTCCCTCTATACTCTCTACTTCCAGGGCACCAGACGCAAGCAGCTTCCCCTCCACCTTGCCCCTGTGCTGTGCTGTCCTGCTTTGGAGCCCACTGACTGTGGACCGAAACCTTTACAAACTGTGAGCCAAAATAACCTCTCCTGCTTTAATTTGCAGGTATCAGGTATTTTGTCAAAGTGATGGAGAAAGTGGCTAGGACACTTGTCCTTTATCTAATTCCTACAGGTCCCTCACAGCTATGTCCCCGGTCACTTTAGGGATGAGACTGACCAGGCTGTGGAGTCTACTTCCCAAGAAGCGACGTTTGTGTATTAGACTACTCTGTCTTATGGCCTCTTCTGATCAGTTCTCCTCTCTTGACGAGGCAACGAATCCCTGAATATCTTTAGCACCTCTCCCAATTGGTGGCCTCTGGAATGATCAGCAGACTCAGGCATGTCTGGCCATGGGAGTCACTGGCTCCCGTCATGTGGCCTGGAGGGGAGTCTAGGACGGGCAAAGGCCAAAACTAAAGCCAGTGTGTCTTTGACACATAGAAGCACCATATCTGGTGAGTGGAGCCACGGTTGGGTTGTCTCTCCTGCCGTGCACCTGCGTAGAAAGGCCAGCTACCTCCCCAAACACTCAGGTAGCAGTGCATAAACGTGGGCAGCAGTGGCAAAGCATGGGTAGGTAAATGCCTAGAGAACATTTTACTCTGTTCATAGAAACTCTTAGAAAGAGTAAGACCCTATTCATCATTCACCCTTAGGAAATGAGTCTGAATTCCTGCTTTGCAGCTAGTCTCTTCATCTTTACAAATCCAGAGCTGGAAATAACACACACATAGGGTGAACTACATATTTGTTTCACTTGAAGAAGAAAACCTAAAATTAGAGAAATGGAGCATGGTTTTACTACCAACAACAAAAGCCAAAATACTACAGGGACTATGACTTTTCAATCCAAAAAGGTCCCCCCAAATCCCATCAAAATGCAAAAGAGGATGGGATTGGAGATATAATAAATAGGACAATCCACCATGCAGGAAAACTCCACATAAGGACTCTTGACATTTTTCTCTTCAGCTGCACAAAATTGGAACAGATATTATGTCTTTAGGTGCTATATACAAAAGAATTCTGCCCAAGCTTCTCACCAAGAGGTGTAAATTATTCATGAAAATGAAAATGCACTAGATCACAATGCTTATATAACTTAGCCTTTCCTTAGAGAATCTGAAAATACATTTATTAATTAAACCTCATGGTAGTCCTGCAAAGGAGCTGCTTCTGAGGCAGGAAAATAAAAGGACTATTCTCTCATTTTCGGGCTTCTTGAAGAGAAAAATTCCTCTGCCTCTATATTGCTCTTATAGAACCAAGTTCTTCTAAGACTGGCGGAGCACCCCTCCAAAAAAAAAAACCATTTTTTTCAACCATATTAGCAAGTCTGGATTCTAACATCATAGCCATGCTACACAATGGAATTTAGACTCACATTGATAAGTAGCTTTAACTAATTGCTGAGTGCAATTTTTGTATTTTTTTTCTTTTTCTGTAAGTAGCCTTCAATCTCATTGTTACCTCCCGCCCTGCCTTCTCCACAAAATATTTGATAGGGCAAAATTCTGCCTCATTTGAAGCAAGCAGACCCAATCCTGAAACCTAACCCCCTCTCTAGAGTCAGAATTTAAGCAAAAAATTCAAGGTGGCCCAACCACTTTTTCAGTACAGTGCTGAGAAAGATGGTTCAGCCTGGTGCTGTTTGCAAGGACTGGATTCTGAGCATTGTTGTTTCTGCTTTTTTGAAGAAAATACTTGGGACTCAGCTGCTTTCTGTAATCTGCTCCCAGAAAGGAGCAAACTTTGGGAAAGAAGTGTTTTGGGAAAGGAGTGTTTCGCAGTTTGAGCATCACAAGGAGAGGCCAGACACTTTGTGATGTATTTCAGGAGAGAAATCTGACAGGAGCCTACTCCTCCCACACTGAGGCCTTACAGAACCAAGAGATTGTTTTTCTTGTGAAACGAACACAGGCCCCAAAATGGGTCAAGTGGTGAATAGCAGGGGATGTTGAGTGCCTCCTACATTTGTCTGAATATAGTCCCAACAGATGGCATTGAATAATGGATATTTTATAAAATTCTGAGATGCGAGAGAGATGAAGTAAACTATGACCTTATCTTTCTGCATTTCTTGGTTAGCATAGGTTAATTTACATGTCCAAGAACCTATATACGAATAGCTTTGAGCTTGTGTTCACATTCATAGGTGAGGAATAAATAAAGTAGGATGCTTTTGAGATTTTCTTCTCTCTTTAGTAAGGAGTAGCAGGCCAGATGAAGCATGACAGCCATTCTGGTTACATGTAATTATTTTATTTTTCTGATAAGATATTGTTGAAATTGATTATATTTATAGCAAACATATCAGGCAGTGTGGAAAATGGAATTTTCTGACTCATCAAATAGTACAATAAATAGATATGTGCATACAATATATTATCAGCTAATTTTCAATAAATCTTCCTAAAGCCAGCCCTCCGTTGAATGGACTTGATCTCTAGAGGAAAGTTCAGAAGCTGTGACAAGGCCTTGAGGTTAACTGTAAATATGAATCAGCACTTTCTGGAGATGCGGTTAATGTGCTGGGTGACACAGTGCCAGAAATATCATCTGACTTCACCAGCTTTAAGGCGCTGCTAAGGGTGCTCCGTGAAGATTCCTAATATCCAATCTGTAAGGATTTTTCTTCCTGGCGCGGACTCACAAACCAGAATGAACTGGGTGGACAATGACGCTCCTGTCCAGAGAGTTGTAATGTGTATCCTCTCGGTCTGAAGGACCCTTTCTCTCAAGCACAGCCCTGGGGGGCTTGGAGCTCCGGTGGGTGTAAGTGTCACTGAGCCAGGCAGTGGGAAGCCGTATGTTGGGGTGGGCACACCAGAGGTCAGGGAGGCCACCTAGCTGCTGTCCTGAGAGGGACTGAGTTCAGGTCCCAAGAAGCAACTTCCTCTCATGTCAGCCCACATCTCTCTTTCTGCCACCTGACATTTATTTGGACAGCCTTTGCTGCAGTATGAAATTGTGCCTATGTTTCTCCTAGGTTAAAATAACACTCCCAATGTAGCGGGCAAAGGCAAGACAAAGCAGGCCACTTGCCAGCTGCCACTGTCCTGGTTTAGGCTCTTGTTAAAACCATTTAATGGCCTCTGCAGACTCTCCTGCCTCAAATCCATCTGCTCTGTCTTCCTAAGTGCTGTTTCCATCACTATTCTGCTTAAAAACCCTACAGTGGCCAAACAGGGCCTGAACCCTTTAATCTGGCTCTAAGGTGCTGCACGGGGGGAGTCAGACCTACCTTAGAGCCACTCCTGCAGATGGGTGCTCCGGCGGTCGGCATGTTGCTTTTTCTCCAGCTAAACTTTACACGCCCCCGCCTTTGCACACTAGCACTTGTCCTTCTTTCTACCTAATGAGGATGCCTTAGGGATGTGCAGACAGTCCTTGAAGAATTCAGAGGATAGAAAAGTGTGACTTTAGCTGGAGGCAGGGGGCTGGGGGCCGACTCAGAATACAAATTTTATTTTAATTGAGCTTTTAAGGATGGTATTAAGTGAACTGAATAATCTCTGTGTATAAATGAAGAAACAAAAAATATATTTATTTGGAAAATTATTTTCTCCACCTTTGAGATATAATGTAATTTTGAAATAAAAATATTAAGGCAATAGTAGCACAGAATAGTATAGTCATGGAAGTTACAGAAATTTTAATCCGCATTCTCATTTTATTCAGTTCAGTTTCTCATATGAAAAAACTAGGTAAGCCATATATTAAGCTGTTTATCTCTGCCTCTTTCAATGTATCCTCTAAATTTCTTTTAATACAGGTATCTATAAATGTATACATTCCATTTCTTGGTTAGTGGTAGACGTTGACTGATTCATAGGTTACCATCGTTTTATGATTTTTCTTCTTATCAAGCTATTTGTGAGACTAACAGAAGCTAGGAACCAACTCTATGACAAAAGAAACTCATAAACCAGCTTCGCTAGGACTAATGACTAACCCTTTCTTAGGTTATCGTCTATAGAAATTATTTTTACTGATTATAATATCAAATAGAATTAATGAGATCAGCTACATGGTTTCTAAGTATGATGTGGCTATTATAGAACTAGCTGGCAGCTATGTTCAAATTCAGTTCCTCTCCCTACTACCTGACCCTCTTAGTCTGAGCTGCGTGAGCAGGACTACTTCCTCCCCCCTAGAGCAATGCACTTTGGTGCTTTTGTGTCTCACTGGACAGACAGTTTTACTTCAGGAAAAATTACTTTTGTGTATTCATAGTTCTAGAAAGAGGTAGTACACTCTGGCGGTTAAGATCAAGGCTCTAGACCAGACTGCCTGGGTTTAAACTCTAGCACGATTGTTTATTAGCAATATGACCTTGGTTAATGTAGTTAATCTTTCTTTCAGTCTTCCATTTGTAAAATGAGGATGGGGGCAATTGTACCTGTCTCATAAAAGTATTGTAAGGATTAAATGGGTATTTATGCTTATACATATGTATTCTCTCATATAATATTTAATGGAGTAGAATATCTGATATATAACATATAGTATATTAGAGACACTAGATTAATACCTGATACATAAATGGTTAATAATAATAGGTATCATTTATATATTAAAACCCAAAGACTTACTTGAAATAGGAAATAGCTCTTAACAAATTTACTCATATTTTTGTTTACAAATCTATTCCCAGAGTTAAACAATCAAAATGTTTTAAAAAAATACTTAGATTCTGCTTTTATTTAATTTGTTTATTTAACTTAGATTATGCTATTATTTACTTTCAAGTCACCAGTGTAAGTTCAGTTAAAACTTTTGTACGTGATTGAACCCGAGGTAAAGTTGTGGATTGGGTGCATGTTCCTGGCTTACCATGGGGTAACATGTAAAGAGCACTGGACTGCGGACATCAACATGGGAAGCTTTAGTTGATTTTCTTTCTCCTATGAATATCTGGTCTAATTATACGTATGTACGAGTTTTGAAATATCTAGACTGACAATCTGAGTTGATTAAATTAGCTAAAAAGAAAAAAACAAAAACCCAACTGCATTTTGGGTAAAAGACAGATGGCTCAGGAAAGGACAAGGAGGCAGGATGCTTATCATTCCATGAGCTCTGCAATCTTTAGCTCCACTCTCCATTCTGCTTGTGTTTACCTTTCTGATCACTGCTTTGGGTGTCACATAACAGTCATGAATCTTAGAGGTCATCTAGTTTTATGCTTCCTTTCACAAATGAGGAAGTGAGATTCATTATGTACAAATGACTTTTGCAATTCACATAAACCAATTTGAGTTTATTTATTTACTTTTGATTCTTTGAGACAGGATCTCAGTATGTAGTTCAGGCTGGCCTTGAACTCCATGCAATCCTCCTGTCTCAGCCTCTGAGTGCTGGAATTACAGGCCTATGTCACCACACCCAACCGATTTGAGTTTAAAGGATAAAATCTTAACAATATACCTTGTTATTTCACTGTCATTAGTGAGCTCTGCTTCCTATTCTTGGGTGGTAAAAGAACACCCAAGTTCTTTTGTAAATGTTGTGCTCATTTTTGAAACTGTTTTGAAACTTTTCAAAAATATATAAGAATGTACATCTGAAGATTTAGGCTTACAATAATTTACTTTTCTGTGGTTTTCATGCAAGGAAACCTTCATCAAGAGTTGCTGAGGAGCCGGTGAGATGGCTCAGCGGCTCAAGCGCCTGCCCGGCAAGCGCGAGGGCCCAAGTTCGACTCCCAGAACCCACATACGAAAAAGGGGCCGGTGATATCGCTCAGCGGCACGGGCGCCTGCTGGCACGCGAGGTCCTGAGGTCGACCCCCCGGTACCCACAAAAAAAAAAAAAAAAAAAAAAAAGAGTTGCTGAAAGAGTTCACTTCATCATTTACATATGACGCAGCAGCAACTATTAATCTGACAAACTACAAACTGAAGCTAAACTTGTTGCTTCTTTACCAGCCACACCCTCCCTTAGGGTGATGTATTTTAGCTTGAATCGTCCATGCTACCTACCCTGCCTCTTCCACATATACAAACTCACATGTATGCTTGCAATCTCTTCATCAAATGGAGGCAAAGAACCACTATGCCGGAGAAGTGTCTATGATGCATTGCCAAATGTTTATAATATATGGTGGAATCTATCCTAAGTATTTCTTTATCCTTTCCTTTCCTGGAAAGGATCTCTAGGCATCAGAAATGTTCAACTTGCTATAAAGTACAGGTAAATTTTTACTGTGATAAATACTACTAGGTATGGTATTATACTTCAAATTTGTTTTCATACGAAGGGACTTTGTAACCCAAATGGGTCAAAAATTACATAAACATGGTGGGTGGAGGCAGGACTTAGACTTAAAAGAAAGAAGTATCCAGCTTCCCTAAAAAGCATGAGCAAATGACACGAGGTGCTTTGAACCTAATAAGGGAAGGATGCAAACAGTCTCTCTTCCTTTTCCCATCACATGATTAAAAAAAATCTCCCCAATTAAGAAGCTTACTTGCTGCTTATTTTAATACTAATTTGGAAACTGAGTTGACTTTCCTCAGAGAATAGCTTGGCATTTTAGAGGTGTACAGGGAAGAGCTGAAGAACTGTTGGTGCATGGTTTATGTCTGCCTCTGCGCTGTCCCCTTGGCCTGTCCTTACTCCCTCCTCGCTCCCTCCTGCTTTGTCACAGTAGGAGCTGCCCTGGGATTTAACTTCTATTCCTGCCTTCCAGTTCACTTGCACCTCTCGCTTAGCGCTGAAACCTAGAGCACTGGATCTCATCCTCACCTGAGTGCGAATCAGCCCTTCCAGTCAGAAGGATGCCATCTGGCCATTTATGCTTTGACATGATTTCCCTTAATGCTCAACTTACCATTGTCCCTAATAGCCTGGCCCTTCCCTCCAGTCTTCTCTTATATCTGTCTTCATCTTTCATTAGCACAGTTGATTTTATTTTTAAAAACAAAACAAAACAAAACATAAAACTAAACAAAGAACCAAAATTGCTCCTCTGTGAAGGGAGGGCATGCGCAATAATGTATTTTACTAGGCGAGGTGAGAGCTTATGCTCAGTCATCTCACATCTGTGTCCTCGTGACAGGAGCACAGGGGGGAAGCTGGTCAGCAGGGTCAGGGGCACAGTCAGCTTGTGACCACAGAGAGGGAAATAGTCATCTGGCTCTCACTAGGAAATATCACATCCATGGTCTTACTGGCACATGCATTAAACCAACAGAGTTAAACTCTCCTGATCAGTAATATCCAGCCTTTGTGAACACAGGGGTACAGAACTCTCCTTCAGTATGGTTTGGCTTTTACACCAGCATCTGAACAGATTGTCAAGTGGGGACTGAGCGAGTCTCGTGGCGCCTATGCCCAAAGTCAGATGTTAACAAGAATTACTCAGACCTCAAATTTGGAAACTTAGGAAAAAGGGGAGCCTTTTCCAAGATAATTTTTTGCTTCCACCATAGATGATATGGTCTGAATGATCAGAATCAAAATAGAGCCATTTCCGAAGCACCCATGGGTTCGCTTCTGCAATTTTTATGCGGCAATTCACAAACCACTGGATAAGTAATGCTGTACTAAAAGGAATTTAAGCCTGTCAGGTTAATTACACAATATTAGGTACGAAAACAAACAGTGCAACACAAAACATAGCTACATCATTATTTGCAGTAAATGTTAACTCTAAATAAGTGCAACCTGTCCATAAATGCTTGCTATAAACTAATTAAAAAAATAAAATTTGATGGATAAACATGAAAAAAAAATTCTCACCGAGAATTTTTTTTTTAAATATCAGCACTCATTTAGAGTTTGGGATTTGTGAAAGAAAGCTTTAAAAGGAGCAAACCTGATTGGCTGCGGCTGTTGCTGCGAAGGGGACACTTGTTGCAGGAGTTGTTGCTGCAGAGACAGTGGCGGACGTAGCGCTGTGCATCATGGGTACTTTCAGGAGGGGAACCATGGGAGCAATGAACAGGAGGGTGTAGCATTATGGTAATAGAAGTGGTATTTTGGCATGGTGAATATCAGAGCAGCAAGCCATCATGGGTTAAACCAGCAGATGGCATGCAATCACAATGCAAAGCAAGGAAGCATGGGAGAGAAATAAAAAAGGGAAAATAGCTTATTACAAGTACAATTAAAGGAAGTTTTAAAACATAATCAGTGATTCCCAGAAAGGCCAAAGCAGATTACTTTGGTTGATGTATTTATAAACATTTTATTTCTAACAATAGCTCCCTTCCCAACTCAAGAGTGTATAGTGAATGTAATTAATAGCTGTTTCTAAAAATATGATTGGTCATAGCCAATGAAGTAAGAATATGTCATCATCAAATCTAGAATACTCATAAATTCTAAAATATTTGTAGGCCTAATTTGCGATAGGATGTCCTTTGGAATTAATTGTAGTTAAATTGAATTTTTTTTTCAATTTGGCATTACTCATGCGTACTAGAATTGCTGTGAATTGTGTTTCATTTTGATCAATAAACAGTGGAACAGAAATCAAGGCCTTGATGTAAAGTAGCCAGACAAATTTTGCCAAAGTTTATTTTTCTGGATTCTAAGGAGAACTAATCCATATGTCCTAAAGACAGACTTTTGTACCAAGACATTGAAATGTGTGAGGCTAGCTACAAGCTATTAAAATTTAATATCTAAGGGAATGTGAAGGTACAAAAAAATCCACAAATTTGCATTAAAATATTAAGCAAGGCAGCTCAGATATTTGGTTTTAAAATACATCCATGTATAATTTTTTTTAAAATAAATACTTCTGGGAAACTCTGATAACTCTAACACACAGCAAAGAGGAGATAAAGGCACACCACTATGAAACTTTAAAACATTGATGAAATTAGCCTGCCTCTCTGTTTTTCTTATGCTATACCAGATAAACTATAAAGAGAAACAAAACACAAATAATTAAAAAGCAGACTCATACTTGTGGTTTTATGTTTTTGTAGTGATTGTTTTAGCACAAGAGGTCACATTAAAACTGCCATTTTCTTAAACATATAAGTATATCATAAAAAACCTATATGTTAACTCTAAAGCCAAATAAGCTTTCAGATCTATTTCCTAAAGCATTTCTACCATCTCTGAAATAAATTTCAAACAAATGAAGGTACTGTACATCATATAAAAGACAAATAAAAAAGTTTGAAACCTACCAATACTGGTAGCGGGTGTCATGCACAAAACTGACCCTGATGTCATGCAATGGTGGGTGGAAAAAGTGAATAAAGGGAAAGAAACAGGTTAGCGGTTTAGAGTTAACATTCAAAGTGAGATTGAAGCACAATCAGAGATAAGTAGGGTTAGTTAACACAGTTTTTTAGGGCTGTTCACATTGTCAGTACAGACACAAATATATCTGACTTATTTTAAGCCAATAATACTCCAAGCTTACTCTTACACTACTTTTCACACTTTATATTCATAAACATCAACATGATTCTAATCAGAATGACTTGTGATAATGCCATGGTGTCCTTCCTCTAGATCTCAATGTCTTTTACAGACATTATCGAATTAATCCTCCGAGGTAGGAAGTATTTTACAGATGAAAAATCTGAGGCGTAGTAACTCCTCCAAGGTCATGCATAGTGTAAATCAAGGGCAAGGCTGGAAACAGGACTCTGTTCCTAAATCCAGATTTTACATTCACTAGATTATGCTGCACTTACTGCATTAAAATTTTGTTTGATTATAGACAAATTATAAGTCAAAATATCAAATAAAAAATTGATTTGATTATCAACTGCGTGAAAGCCAGCAATGTAGGAAGATGGAGGCCCCCAGGCAGAATGGCCTACATATGTGTGTGATCTGCTTTCTGCTCTGAGAGTCCCTAGGATAAAGGAGTGGCACCCAGCAAGGACGTCTATACGCTGTCGAGGCAAGTTAGTGCAGAACTGGGGCTCAATCAGGACCCAGGCTCGGGGATGTTTTCAGAGTTACATGAAGTGAAACCTGACAGAGCCCTTTGGCAGAACTCCTAGGAAATCCCAAGTTGGTATCTAAGTAGGCGGGATGTTTCAGCTTTCCCTTAGGAATGGCTGACTTGCCTATGGGTGATCTTATAATGTACGTGAACCAGAACACTCCAACCGTGATAGAAATGTGTGTTGTAGAGAGCCGGAAAAGAACTGACTTACAGCTTTGAGGGATTATCTCTTACTGCTTCAGTTCCTTTGAATGAAAATCTAGGTAATATATGGATTTGATAACTGATGACTGGGTGTGATGTAGGTGTCAGAGAAATAATTTTTAATAAGCATAGGTGTAAACACTTAAGCTCTCAGAACTGCCTTCTGAGATATTAGATGAGAAATCTAAGTCTGTCCATCTTTATTCTCTTTGCTGAGCACTTCACGCCAGAGGGAGACTTCTTACCCGATCGGCATTTTGATCAGGCTAGCATCACCTACTCAGAAAAAGGGCCTGTTTAACTGGGCTACTACAAAATTCTTCAACAAACACGTGCCATCCATCCAACTTTACACACACATACACACTTACCCCTCCAAACTGCTTTCTCCAGGTTTGTCTCTCACCTTCACAAACTTCTGAAAAGTTACCTATGCATAACTTTTCACACCCTTGTCCCTATTTATTGCTTACTTCTCTCCAATTTGGTTTCATTTTTGCCTCTCCACTCAAACTGCAAATGTCAGTCATCAAAAAATTCCACATTGCCACACTGGGAGGCTGAGGCAAGTCTCAGTTCAGCCTGGCAACTTAGTGACTGAGTGAGACCCTGGCTCAAAAATTAAAAAAAAAGAAGAAGAAGAAGAAGAAGAAGAAGAAGAAGAAGAAGAAGAAGAAGAAGAAGAAGAAGAAGAAGAAGAAGAAGAAGGTAAGAAAGCTGGGGATAGAGCGGAGTGGGATGGTCCTGGGTTCAATTCCCAGTACTGGGGAGAAATAAAAAGCAAACAAAACTTCACAGTGCTGCAGTTGGTGGAAACTCTTGCACCTTAGTCCATTGCTCCTGAGTCTCGGCAGCACTTCACACTGCCCATAATACTTCCACAATAAACGACTGTCTTCCCTTAGAGTTTTTCTCTCTCTCTCTCTCTGTCACACACACACACACACACACACACACACACACACACACACACACACACACACATCCTTTTTTTTTCCTGGCAACTCTCTTTTGTTTGCTTTGCGGATTCTCTTCCTTCCTTGAGCTCTATGTTGCTACCTGTTGGAAGTTTTCAGACTCAGTTCTGGGTTCTTTTCATCTACTTTATATGTTTCCCTGGTGTATCATTCAATGCACGGGCTTTCAATACCATCTATGAGCTCATGGCTTCCACATTTATGTGTCCTGCCCAGATCTCTTCTCTAAGCCCAGGGCCTTCTTCTAAGTGCTCTCCTGGCCTCTTTGGTTTCCAATTCAATAAGTTAAAGCTTTATCTCAAATACTTGGTGAGCATTACTGTCCATGGAGACCTCTGGCCTGAAATAAAGTTATGTCTGATACTACTTCCCCTTGTGACATTCCCAGGTTCAATTCACCAATAAGCCAAAGCAATCCTGTTTCTGAAATGCAATTTGCACTTGTCTGTCCACCACTACTGCTGCTTCTCAAGTCCTGGTCACCATTATCTCTAATCCTGGCTATGTGACAACACCCTAACAGGTCTTCCTACTCCCCCCAACCCCATCATTCTCCAATCTGCTGACAGTCAACATCTCTCAATGTGTGCCTGGTCACTCCTCTGCTGTAAATGATCTGCTGGCTTCTACTGCTTGTGGGATGAAGACCCCTGAGGTCCAAGCTCTGACTTCCTTTCCGTGCTGTCCCACACCTCTCTTCCCTGGCACCAGGATCCAGACAGATGAGTCTTTCATTGCTTTGAATGCAACACATAACACTTCTGTCCTATTTTTGAGCTTCCCACAAGCTGTCTCCTCTGTTGACAATAACCATCACCCTCTCTTTTCATCTTCCAGGTCTCAAGGTACATGCTACTTCTTCAGAAAACTGTTCAACTGTTCTTTCACCTACCTCCCCAGGCCATGTAAATCAGTTTTCTATTTTAATTTCATTGAACTCATTATGTTCTCCTTCATAGTACTCTAAAAATCTTTAATTGTATATTTGTGTGGGTACTTGTTGAGCATCCATCTCTCCTCCTCTCCTGTAAAGTCAGAAAGGCAAAGATCCTGTCTGGCTAGGCCTATGGGTCACGCAGTGGGTGGTTAATGTGTTGGATTGAGGTACTTAGCCATCAGTAAGAGGTGTGGGGAACAATGTGTTCCCAAAATTTATGGAAGCACCCAAGCTTGTGAACGATTTCATTTTAAAGTTAACCATGGCTGGATTCAAAGTCACCCTTATAGTAACTACCTCTTATTCTCTTGAGTTCCAAAGTGGACAGGTTTACTTGGAGGGCTTTCCTGTGTCATGCATACTATCGTCATCTGAGCGACAAATAACCAATAGCAGCTACTGTAGCCACTATGGGTTCATAGTGGTTATGTCACTTTGTCTTTAGTCCTAGAGGTGGTGAAATGGTCAACAAATTAATTGGATATGCCTTGCTCTCTATCTGACCCAAGGGGGATGTGAATATTGGAAAAACATAGCTTTCGCCATGTGAGTGGCTCTCTTACCAGCTCTGCAAGCCACATCTCTGCCATCTTCCCCTCCACTCTCTCCCACAAATACTTTGCACTACAGTCACAATGAACAACTTCCTGTTTTGCAGATGCTGGCTCCCATCCCTGCCTGGGATGCTCTTCCCCAAGGGTAAAATCTCATTTCTCTTTCAATGTTTCAAGCAAAGTTTTCCTCCTCTGGATAGTCTTCTTTCTCCCTATCTTTTGTAACCACCGTGGTAACTGTGGCACTTGCAGAGGGCAGAACACATTGCCTTCTTTTCTTCCCTCCACTCTCACACAGCTGTACTCTGACCCTCAGTCCACCCTGAATGCTGAGCGTTATATTTGGTTTTCACCTACTTCTCAATTCCTTTGCATTTTCATCACTGGCTCTGGAACCCAGAAGATACTATGCATTCAAGAAATGTTTGCTGGATTGAATGGAACAGATAAATTTTACTGTGGTTGTGCAGGTATAGTTTCTACTGATCACTGGTAACTGTCTCAACAAGTTGTGTGATGACTTTATGTAACATGTATGGTTTCTCATCATTAGGCAATGTCTGGGTTAGCAGTTGGCATGTTCCCCGTGTGACTCGTTTTGTGCTTCTGAAGTAATGAAATAAATCAAGAAAGGACTTTGTGGGTTGCCATTGTCCTGACCAGCTGAGGCCTTTTGTTAAGGCACTAATTCCATGAGCAAAGCCTTCTCAAATATTTTCTGCTGCAGTTGCACAAATGCTTCAGTTCTAGTGCATGAGCCAGAATTATCTGGATAATTTCACTAATTTTATATACCACATTGCAGTGTGGACACAGCCTCAGTTTTTCCATCTGCAAAATGCAAATAATTATTCTTGCCACTAACAGAACTGCAACATCTTGAAGAATAATGAGATAATATCTATAAAAACACTTGCAGTAACTCAGAATAAACCTGTCAGAGAAATGCCAAGAATTATTTAGCTGCTATTTTTGTAACTATGTGTGGCTTTGCCACTTTCCTAGCATAGCAAAGGAAAAGTATAACTACTTGGTTAAAATAATTCCTATTGAAAAAGAAAAAAAAAAAAAGAAAAAAAGAAAAAAAAATCCCACCTATTGCAAATGTGGTAAGCCATCGACCAGGACAATAATTATCTTAGTATGGTTTTGGAGAAGAATCTGTGTTTTTTGTGATATTAATGTTTTTATAGCCTGAAGGCAGATTCACACTGTTAATGGGAGAGTTCAAGTAGCCTATCAAAAGCTTTCCTATGAATGACCTTCCAATAAAGGATAACCTCTGGGAGGAGAAAAATATGTGTTTTGCTTCATATTTATGATAATGGCTTATGTAAAACATTTCCAGAAAAGTAGAAAATTTGTCCATGTAAAAATAATGGGCCCACCACCTACCAAGTCACAAAAATTATTTTTGAATATCATTTGTATGCAGAGGTTTAAAAACAACCATTATTAATGATGAATATTATCATTATAATTTTTAAAATAAGGTTGAACATGTGGTTTGTAAGAAAGAAACTCTGAAACAAAAACTTGACCTAACACGGACACTGAAATTTCTGTTACGTATTTCAGTGAGAGGAAGAGTATGCTAATTTCCTTTTAATAAAATTATTTTCTCTTTCATCATTTAAGAGAAATGTAAACATTTCTTCAAAGCTTAAATATCATTTCAGAACACAACATCCACATATCTTTTCACTATGATCTTTATCTCACATAACTTCACAGACTGATTCACAGAATTAAGCGGCTGGGATCCACCCTGATTTCAAAGCCCACGGTGCGAGGGTTGCCAGCACACTTGAGTTGTCCCAAGAGAATCCACCAGAGGGCAGAAGTGCACAGCCACAGCAACTAATACCTAATACGGTCCATAATACAATATGCTTCATCAACAGCCATCAGGTTATTGATTTGGATATTATTCATCCTTCCTTTGGAAATATTTGAGTGGTTTCCAGGTGAAATGTTTTAAGTGAAGATTCTCTCAGTGATTTAACCAGTTATTATTGGCCGGGAGTGTTAAACATGCATTAGAGGGCTTCAGAGTCTTTTGTGAGGCTGAGCTCCTGGGTTTCACGGCTATTCCCAGAAGATGGTGAAGGCATTAAGACCTATTTTTCCAAAGCATGTTTGTCTTTTTATGCTTTTCCCCTCAGTATATTCTTCCTTAATTTTTTGTCTCTTAAACTAGTGGTCAAGAGGTCTACAATGTGACACTTGCAGAAAGCATATAGAGCCTCAGAGTAAGCCGACCTTCCAGTAATTATTTAATGATTCTATTATTCTTAAGTAGGTTCCAGGTACAAATATTGCTATGCTATAACAGCATAGAATGTCACTAACTAAGATTATAATAGGGCAAAATTTAAACGTACTGAATTAGAGTCCCTTTATAAGTCTATCAGTTTCTTTTAAGATAAGTTCAGGATTAAGACAAGAAAATTAAGATTTTCTTATGTAATTTATATTTTTCATATAATAAATACAGTTGTTTAGTGGTTACTAATTCTTACAAGAGTACAGTTGTAACACAAAATATCCTGAACATTTATTTAACTCCCTTTAGTCTTAACTCTTGATTTGCTACGGAATTTAAAAGAATGAACAATACACTGGAAAAGTCCAATCGTATGGATTAGGGTCAGTAAGCTCTTTTTAATGAAATTATTATTCATCTACATTCACCTTCAACTCACTGTTGTGGGATGAGGACTTTTGACTTTGAAAGAAAAATCTCCATGGATGGTCTTCCCACCAAGGTTTAAATCACCTCCTGCTTCTAACACAGACTAACAGGTGAAAACCACAGTCAAGTTATGGTAACTGTGTGTCGTGTGTGTGTGTCTGCCTGGGTCTGGGGTCAACAAAGTGGTGAAAAGGGGGAGAACTGACATGCCTTATACTTTTGTTTCTTCACCTGTAGCTGATTTGTTTTGCTACATTTTAAAAAATCTACTTTTATCTGATTTTTTTTTTTAATTGGAGAACTGTGTGGAAGCCACACATGGAGACCGGATGTGTGGTGCAATCAATGTATGTAAATAGACTAGCACAGGGAACCTAGGTTTTATATCTTCTCTCAGTTGTGCCACCTTGGAAAGTCACTTCTCACGGAGGGGGGGGCCTCAGTTTTCTCATCTGTAAAACATCTGGATGAGGAGACCACTAAGGATTCTTTAAACTCTGTGATTTTGTGATTAATATAATTGATCCCAATGAAATAATAAGTTAATGCACCTCATTTCTTGGCTAAGAGCTCTATAGATTTGTGAACTTGGTGAAAGTTGAGGAAGATGGAAAAAGAGATAGAATGGATATAAAAATATGAGTACAGGATTGCTTTAATTTGAATAGCTTTTTTTTTAGTGCTCTGAATAGAAATAGAAAAAAAAGGTTAGTATTTACTGGAATTGATATTTTTTAGGTCATTCAGTGTTAGGGACAAATTTCAATTGTCACACATAAAAGGTCTTATTTACATAAACAATTTTACAGGCCTCGTTTGAATACAAGAAGAACCAGAAGCCCTAACTGCTCTCCACTTCTCAGAGGCTGAATCTGCCACTCAGCCCTGTCAAATATTTGGCTTTAGAATGCTAAATCTTTAACTATCAAAGCAAGGTCAATCTGTCTAGGTATCTATGACAATGATACATTTCAAGCTGTATTGTACCTCAAAATGCAAACTAGATTCCACCAAACAGCTTAAAGAAATGAGAAGAGAGCACATGACCGAAGGACACGAGGACACAGACGTGGGACGGTAAGGGTAGTACCTGTGGGGATGAACGCGGTGTGTTGCTGCAACTGTGCGCTGGTCAGAGCCTGCTGGTAGTGCAAGACGCTGGGGTTAAAGACCGGGCTGGCACCGTTGCTTTTTTCAAGTGCTTGTCTCTTTGGTAAAGGATGAAGAGCACCAGGAGGAAAGGCCTAGAAATGAAGAATTCGATAAGATATGTCTAACTTAAAGGAAACATACCTTCTGTGTCCACAGAGATCATCAATTGTAACATTCTTTTTTTTTTTTTTTTTAATGACAGCTAAGGAGATGCCTCTGCCATGCACCTTAATTTAAACAGCGGCAATGTCGAATGAGTGAGAATTTGTTATTGAGAGCGAAAGCATGATTTCTGTAACCCAAAACAGTAGCATCTCAACTAAGGAAAAGAAAACTATCAAGCAACAACAACAAAAAAAATGGCTTCAGCTTTTAAAATGGGTTAAACTATTCTACGGGAGGGAGGAAGAAGCATTTGTGTTATCAATACCTATTCTTTAACTAAATGGCAATTTCTTGAATTTAAAGGTTAATAAGAATTATAATAAGCATTTTTCTGGGCCAAGTAATTTAAATTTGCTTCACTCTTTTGGAAAAGGTATTAAAATTTGTTAGGATTAATTTATTTCACAGATTACATATGAAAATGAGATGACTAAACACCTTATTGAATTTTTTCTATAAATTAATAATAATGATTGTTTGCAACCAATATTTTACAAGTAATACAAATCTCAGATGGTTCTCTGAAAAGCTACATGCAAAGCGAAAGGTGAAAGGTCAAAGTACCAGGTCTACAGTTGCTTCGAGAGGTCGCTTCATTGCTTTGGCAGTCGACTGAGTCTTTTAATAACAGGCAGCGAGCACATGATGGCAGTGGGCCAATGGGATTCAAGCGAATTAACATACAGGTAAACAGCAAGCAGAGGTGCATCATGGGAACGGCATTGCATTGTGGATAGGTGAGAAGGAAAAAAATATTCTGAATGCAATATACAACGTACAAAACACTAGGCATGCACAACAACAAAAATGTTCTCTAAAGAAATGAATATTACACCTTAAATTAGTATTGAAGCAAAAAATGCATCTACTATACCTTAGTTAAAAGCATATAAGAGAGTAAAATATAGATGTTTGAAATTCAGGAAAGTTAATTAAAACAGCAGCTTGCATACACACCATAAGCATTTTTTATATTGCTTCAGAAAAAAATGCAAAACTTTTAAGGGCCATTGGATTGAAGAACTTCTGATAAGTTAGTTTTCAAATATTAAAAAATAATGAAGGCATCAAGTGCAATCCAAGTTGAAAATTTTCATAAAAATAATTTTTAATTTCAGATCTAGCCTAGCAAGATGAAGTAGCAAACTGAGACAAAAAATTCAGGCAAAAAACCATTCAAACACAAGATTATTTAGGCAAAACTGTTTGAGTTTGGATCTTTATTTTTTGTCTGAATCGTGTGGATAATTGTCTCAATTCTTTTCTTCACTCTGCTAGTGTGAGTCATAAATCATGGACTAAGGTCCCAAACTTAGTAAGTTTTGATTTAAATAATGAGTTTCAAACATTTCTCACTTTGTTTTAGTTTTCCTGTTTCTAATGACTAACTTATCGTCCATTCTGTCTTCTACTACATTTGAAATTATAATTTAATTCATCTCAAGCAACTTACCAGATTACACTAAAAAATACCCTTTAAAAAGGTATTTAGTGTCCTTGAGTATCAAAATAATTTCTGTTTTGTAATTCTATTTGTACTTTTAGCTATAATTAGTAATCAAACCAATTAATGAGAAGTGGAAATCTTGGCTAGAGCAAGTACAACCACTAAAAATAGCAAATAACTGCTTAAAGATTAGAAGTAAAATAATATCCTTAACTTACAACCACACTTTGGGCAGATAGTTTCACTTAACTGAAATAATAACAAATATGGATTGATTTAGACCACAACTAAAATTTTCCTATTCCTTGTTAATTACTATAAAAATATCTAAAAATTCTGTGATGGAATTCTGTGAAAATAAATTCAAAGGAAGAGCTCCAATGCAAATAAAAATGAAATATCCCTTTTCTGTTTAGCACAATAGATAAATCCCTAAGGTTTGTCTAACAATTCAAAAATTTATATTCTCAAATTCTGAGGTAGAACTATGGAATTCGAAATAAAATGGGATAGGACTAAACCCTTAAAATGGGAATAATTAACAATATTTTCCTTGGCAAATAAATGGTTGTTCATCATCATTTGATGATTTGGGATAAAAAATACGAAGATGATAGGAGATAGGTAAAAAGTTATCAGCCAGGTGGGAGGTTCAAAATAAAGTGGTAAGGATCATAGGCAGGGATGGGTTTTAGAATGGTCAATGGTAAGAAGTGTTTTGGAAGGTAGTTTTGATGGAGGCCATCAGAGCATATGAAATCAATATTATGAAAGTAAAATTATGAACACTAAAACCAAACCAAAAACAACCCCAGTAACTCAACAATAAGATAGCTTCTGGACATGCTTCCCTCAAACGTGAGTTCAGCATTATGTAACGTCTGTGATGACACGTTCATTTAAAATTTTCATCCCTGCATAGTTTTACATTGTTATGTAATACAGGGCTTCATTTTGTTTTCTGTAAACTACTCTGCATTAACTAAAGAAAGTTACATAGCCTATTCTCATGCAGCACACTGAGAAAACTGGGTGGTTAAATTCAAAATCATTTTGGCCTCAACTCTACGGATTTGATTTTTTCCAATCCTTAGAATTTACAGAATTAAAATACTATTCGGTGGATCTTTTCAGATAGTGCTGACTAGAAGAGACTCCAAAGGCTGTTATTTCCAAACAAATTCTTGATTTAACAAACCATCACTTAATGAAGCAGAATAAGAAATATTAAATATTTCTTTTTAGGCTAGTCTTCTGGAAGATTAATATTCTTTTCCTTTTCTCTGTTGAAACCTAATTTTCATAGAATTTAGAATCATCTAGGAGTAAAGAGAAACTGAGCTCTAAAGTGAGCACGAAGGTGGCGCCAGTCTCTTCCACTGCATAGCGCATCGTGCGCATTTGCTTTATCAGATGCAGACACCTTCTTTCCAAGTAAACGCTAAGATTAAACGTGCCACTCGCTGCGAAGCACATGTGTGGAACGCACTTGCAAAATCTATGTGGATGAATAATCATATGACAATACGGTTTTCTAGTACACAGTACTCTGGTTTAGCTGAGATTGTTCGATGGCTGGTATGTTTGCCTACACTGAGAGATCTTCAGGCTCAGACCCAACCTTAGAGATCAAGGAACCCCATGTATGCTAGGATCCTCTTTAGCACCAAAGCAGAGGAAAGCAAACCCACGGCCCATGCCAGGCATTACAGGCAAAGACCAAACTGGAAGGGTCAGGAAACGCTGACAAAAATAATCAGAGCTGCTACTTTAACGTGGGATAAAAGGACGTGGATGAGCAGGTTGGAATTCAAGGTTCCTGTCCATGTTTTCTTGAACAATGGAAACTTATCTAGCTGATCGCAGCTTGTCCTGTTTCCTTTTACAAACTGGTTCTCTCCTTGTGTTGCCCCATTTTGGTGTCCGTGAACAAAGGTTATGTGCATGTAGATCAAATACTCTTTGTGTTAAAACTACCAAAGAGAACTCTGTCTGGCTTATTTTCACGTTTTAAAAATTCTAGCAAGGGTGAGGCTTATGTTTTAAGAGGTATTGTAAAAGAATAAGGCTCAAAAGGAAATAAGTGTCTCTTTTACTGGAGTCAAAGCTTTAAATTTTGATTAATCAAAATAAGGGGAAAGTCCCCAGACAATCATAAAAATTACACCATGAAATGCATTGAATTCAAATGTGGAAGCCAGGTGAATGGAATATTAATATCTTCTAACTGCAGTCATTGCTCCCATTTGTCTTTTTAAATAAGGAAATAAAATAATAGTTTTCCTTCAGCGTATTGGGTAATCTTGCTACTAGGGTAAGAATACTTTATCTAACTGAACCTAGGCTAGTTTCAAATGAGAGTCTCACTTTAACTAAAAAGACCTGACAGATTCAGTAATTTTCATGTCATTGTCAGAGAGATACTGGCTTTTGTTCTGAAGCTACATGCCTTTGGGTTGTCTATGAAGATGCCACAAAACTCTGTGACTTCCCAGAACTCCAGATTTGGGCATGGTATAACAATCTGAGAAACTATGGTAACTAACGCTACTGGCACCCCCTGCAGTAACCTTTATACATCTGGATGAGTGTAATGAGAAAACGTGTAGGACAGCCCACAGCAGAGTGCAGCTGACACTGATTATGAGGCCAGGGGATGACCTATTTGTGTAAATGGCCACTTCTGCCCTTATCGCTATCCGCCTGGGTCACCTACTATTGACATATGCTAGATGTACTGTTCCTTCAGTGACGGCAATATGTATTGATTGTGGATGTTAGAACCGGTACTAGAAAACAGACAGATAAAATCAAGACACAGCCCTAAGGTCACTATGAATATCATGGTTTTGTCTTAATAACTATTTGAGTTATAGGTCCTAGAGTTTTCATATTCCCAGAACCTCATCTTATACCCAAGTGGTGAGAAGTGGCCATTGAGATTCAGGCTGCACCAGCTATAGGTCCTGTCACTCTGACCACAGGGAAAGTCACCAAAAGGACCTTTAACTATCCCTGACCATTAGGTATGATGTAGAAGACACTATTTTCTCTCTTGTCCAGAAATATAAGAATCAGTACCTATAGATATCCACAGCCATGACCTATGTTATGGAGAGAAGCTGACCTAACTGAGGGTAGTTATCATATCAAGAGAGGCAAGGAAGAAACAGATGAGAGACACCACCTGAATTTTAAGCTCCTGGACACAGCCATTCCTGAGCCTCATTTCTCCTTTCTCTTCTTTGAAGGGCACTACATGATTTAGTAATATCCAACTTTTTCATTTAAGCCACTTTAGTTGGGCGTTTGTCTCTTGGAACTGGAGTTGTGACTAGTCTTGGGAACATCCAGAATACCTGTGATTTATATTATGGTTGACAATATGAACCTTCTGGAGAAACATGTTCTTAGTGTCCATCAATCAATACACCAATTAGGAAAAGTTGGGGCTGGGCTGAAAAAAAAAACAATGAGAAAAAAAGTCTTCTCACGGAATGAGATCTTCACTAAGTGGATGATAAAATGGATTCCACACTGGACAAATGTACAAAAGACTCTTTGCACTCTAAAGGAATTCCTTTTTCATCAACACTGAATCAACAGTGTGCTTTCATCTTTTCATCCTTTCTTCTTGCCCCCAAGTACAACAGGTTTTAGAAACCTCTTTTTTTTTTTTTACTAGAACTCCAAAAGGGTGAATTTATCTATATTTTACTGAGCTCTTGTGTGGATGCATACATGCCCATGCATATAGGAACTTAGAAAATAGTATAATGGCCAATGGAATAAGAAAGAGGAGGACGAGAGGAAAGAACACTGAAAGTGTTCAAGATATCTGAGAAAACAAAACAAAACAGTGAGACGGATGAAGGACCTTCTCAAGATGCACGGAGATAAGCTCAGATTAGAAAGTTCTATATGACCACAAACTCCGCAACGAGTTGTGATTTTATCTGGGCAGGCTCTGTTCCTTTCTCTCTGCAGCCCTGTTGCTTATCACAGGTCCAAGCCTTTCTAAATGAGCACTGGTAAATAGAATGTTGAATGATGATGAACTTGTTTGTGCAACAGCTACCCTTCCACTTTGGTCAGTTGTCAGCGTATGAGCCATGGCTGCTAGCTAGTTAGAATAATGTGTTTTTCGATGACACCTCTAATCTGTGAAGGCCTATCTATCCTTTCCAAGGGACAACAGGACACTGAGTCCTTCGTAACCCACTGGCCCATCCTGCATTTCCATCATGTCACAGAGGAGTGTAATTATTGCTCTCCCTTAACTCTGACCTGACCGTGGGTATGAAAACCTGCCTTGTTTTTCCTACCCAGTAAGTGCTTGATACAAGGCAAGATTCATCATTCTGAATGAATGAATGCACAGTGAGTTCACTAAAATAGATTCTGGAAAGCCAGATCTCAATTTAAAACAAATTAATGAAAAATATCTGTAACCTGGTGCAAAGGTTCTCCAACTTTGATGTGCACTGGAATCACTTGAGAGGTTTAAAAGAAAAGCCACTTCCCAAGCCACACCAGACAATTAAATCAGCAGCTTTGGGAGAAGGAATCAAATGTCAGACCGTTTTACAACCCCAAACGTAGCCAATGTGAGAAGCAGTGTTCTAGGCATGTGCTTCTCAAATATTAAAGTGCACACAAAAATACCTGGGAATGTTTTAAAATTTAAATTCTGATTCCCAAAAGCTAAGGGTGAGGCCCAAGATTTACCCTTAATCTTTTAACAGGGGGGTTTAACAGGCACCCAGGTGATGATCCTGGGACCTCTGAGCTCTCCGGGACTTGGGAGCTGTAACAGCCTCCCAGGTGATGACAATGCCGCCACCGCTGCTGCTGGTCTCTAAGGGACCGGAAGGAGAAGCAAGGCGGCGGCCTGGGTTCAGAGCCCTTTTGATTGTTTTAGCATCATCCCGCATCCTACCATTTTCATCCGTTTCATGAATTTGTTGTAACAAAATTTAATTGGGGGTTGGGGTGCGGTGCGGTTGAGCAGCGTTGCCCATTGTGATAAGGAAAAGAAAGGAGTGGGGAAATAAGAGTAGGAGGAGCCAGTCTCTGGCCGGGTCACTTGTTGCTAGGCACCGCTGAACAGCGTCTCCTCGCTGGCTGCTCCGAGCAGCTTGCTGCTGGCCTTGCTGGGCTTCAGCGGCCTGTCTTCTCCTGCTGTCCCCAAGCTCGGTGTCCACCTGCTTGTTCTTTACAAGGCCCCCGGAGCCCCTATCTTACAGGCTCACAGCAGAACCGGATGTGAACAGCGCTCACAGATCGCGTTGGGTTCCCTGCACCTTAGGGATTTATTTATTGTGCTGGAGAAGGAAAAGGAAGGGAAAACAAACAGAACAAGAAGGGGAAAAACAACAACAAAACTTAGGCAGCGGAGCAGCGGGAATAGCAGCCCTCCACGTGTCCCGCGAGTCGGCGGAGCGTCTAGGTCCTAGCGCGGAAGCGCCGCCTCCCTGCGGGGACGAGCTTGGTGGCGGCGCGGGGGCGGCGCGTCGCCGCACTTACCATGACTGTGGCCGCGGCCGCGGCTGCCTGGGCGGCCACCGCAGCTTGGTTGGCTTGGTGCTGCGCAGCTTTGATTTTGGCCTGCAAGTGTGCAGGAGGGTGAAAATACTTGCATTTCTCCCTCATGCAACGCCCCTTTATGTAATCCATACAAACGGTTACGGTGTTGTCGTTTGTGTCGATCATGGTGCTGTCTGCGGGGTGTGCAAAGCGGCAGTCGGTCTCTCCCCGGGCGCAGTTTCCTCTCTGGAACTCCCTGCATACCTGGGACAAGGGAGAAGAGCGCGCTGCAGAGGAGAGGCCACCGGGGAGGGGCGCTTTTCCTTCCTTTCCGAGGAGGTGGCTCTTGTGTCATGGAGAACACAATTTTCACTATGCAGAACTCATGGAACCACAATGTGTGGCAAACCAATTTGAGTTTCATTTTGCCTTTTTTTTTCTTCCTAGGATGAGTATCAAAATTGAGAAAATAACCTGAAACCTATAGTTTAGCTAAAATAACAAAGAAAACTCAATAAAGCTTCCATTGTCCCCGAGTAGCACAGCACTGCATATCATTTTTTCTCTCTTGCTCCCCCACTCTCTCTCTCTCTCCCTCCCCTACTCTTACAATCACTCTTCAGATGTTGTTGTTATTGTTTTTGCTTTTGTTTTTCATGGAGCAATAACTTAAGCCCCACAAAGTGTCCGGGAAATGCCCTGCGTGCTATTCCTCTTTCTGAGGCTGGAGAGTGGAGTGCTTCTGAAAGCCTCTGCTTCTCCCACCTTCTCCTTGCTCTACAAGGATAGCTGATGCCTGTAATCATCAGTCAAGGAACTACCATCTCCGAGACACCAAAAGTTCCGTTGTAAGGTCACTATGTTATTTTTGACAGCCCCAAAAGAACATAAAAATAAAAGATAAAAGGAGAGGAATACGGTAAGAGATAAAGGCTAAGAAACAAATGGAAGGAAGTCGAAGTTAGAAGTGTTGATTTTTAAAATATCTTTAATTTAGAATTCTCCTAAAATCTCAAGTAGATAAAAAAAATTCTCCATCCTTTGGGAATTTCGGAGGATCAAAATTTTACTATATAAAAAATATTTTTTTAGAACGTGAAGAGCATTCTTCATTGTGGCCTGAATATAGAGAACATAAAATAAGATAAGTAACTAGCAGAATTGCTAGCAGAATTATTAAGTTATTTCTTTTTAGGTTCCAATTCCACTGTCAACATGTGTTAAATGGTAGTTCACATCTTAGTTACTTGTGACACTTCATGAAAGGTCACTAACATAAAATTCAAGTCTTATGTGAGAGTCAAACATCCTTGGGAAATATTGTTTCCCTGATCCGTGACCCCGCGAGGTCAAAGGGTAAATAACATATGTCACAGAGTTGTTCATTATTTCCTCCTATTTTGGGAGCTCCATCTTTATATCATAAAATGTACAAAGTGAAAATTCCTAAGATGGTCACACAGACTGTGAGTAAGCCTTTCTCCGCAAATGGAATGATTCCTGTCGCTGATGGTGTCATAGGTGTAGGCAGGCATTCACCAAGGGTGTCTGGGTGCAGCTGGCTTCGTTTGTGGTTTGAAGTGAGCTGAAACCTGCTCTGCTAAAGTCGTGAATAATTTTTAAATATGCCTTTGTCTTCCTGCCCAGCTGGAAAGGACTATTTGTTCCTAACTCCTCTAATTTAATTTGATTTCTGCAACGGTCACGTATTGAACACTAAACTGCCTTTGGCCCCAGCAGGTGGAGCCCCAAAACACTTTTCAAGTCCCATAACAGGTATTCTGTGTTCATGGGGATAGGCTGGGTTTAGGTTCTCTCCATCTGGGGATCCATATACTTCAGACAGAAGCTGAGTACAAGGAATATATCTTTAAAATTATTTGCAGTTTGACATTCTGAATTGTAAAACATTCATAGGGTATTAGGTAGCACATATTTTGTTGCCCTTAAGGTTTATTGAGTTAATATTTAATGCACACTGGAAGAATATTCTCTAATGATCCAACATCCTAAGGATGTATAGATCACCTAACAACTTTAGTCAATAATGGAATTAAAGGAGGTCTTTGAAAAATCTATCTGAATCTTTGCACACACTTACAAGATGATCTTATGAATATCCTAGCAATATTGAAGTAAGGTTAATGGATGAATTCTCTAGCTCTGATTAGAGAGAAATTTTACTCAACAAAGTGCAGAAAGGTTGCCCTAATTTACAACTTAAAAAGATGTGTTTTACAAATATATAAGCTTGTTTTCTTGAATTTTATGGAACACTTGAATTTAAGTTCAAGAAAATATTTCAATTAATAACTAAATTTACCCAGCCTCTAATTCCCTCTGTTTATGAGCAAAACCATCAAGGCTGATATTTTGGAACATACTAGATTAGCCACAGTTGTTTTTAAAATACTGAAATCTGATTATAACAATTGTTAATAGCTGTAGTCCCATTTACTGCCACCCTGAGTATCCCCCATTGTCATGACTGCTGGGCTTTTGACCATTTCCAGAACCTTCTAGAATCTAGTTCTAGAATCACATTCATATGTGTATGAATGCTGGGCACAGCAGGATGCTATCAGGACTTGGAGCCATCTCTGCGGCTCGCCTACTGACTGATTCAATATTCTGTTGGTTACTAAATATTTGGTCCTTAAGCGCACATTCTATGGAGCTGCTGTTTGCTTGTATTCATTATTATTTTTCCATAGACTAATTTTCTTTATACTTGGCATTAATTTTAAGCTATGGAATTATGAGTGCATAGTTATTGGACGAGTGTGCATATGCGTATGCATTTTTTTGGGGAGAACTGAATTATCTCAAACATTCTCTTACATAATATACTTCTACCACAAATGCATCTCAAAACACAAACATAATAGGAGTACCTCCAGTTTGTCAGTCCTGAGAAGTTTCTGAGTTGCAGTTGAGCCCGGGACTGTGACGGGTGGACTTCCGGGAACAATAACAGGCGTGGTAGGCAGAATTTCCGTTGGGACTAACCCAACTCCAGGGGTTACAGGTGCTAAGTAAGGAGCAAAGCTAATAGCCGTATTTGTCCCTATGGCAGGAGCTACAGGAAAAGTGGGCTGTTAAAGGAAGACAACACAGGAGAAGGATTTCTTTAGAATAAAACTTTAAAAAATTACCAGTGTCATTAGAGAAAAATTTTTAAAAGTTATCAAGTGCTATTTGAGCAAAATTTATTCATTTGTTCATTGCATATGATAATATTTGTTAGTTGTATAATTCAATGGTAAACTGTAAAAGTTTGTTAAACATCCTTTTTTTGTTTTGCTTAATAAAAACAAAAACCGCATAGATCCTCCTCTTCTAAAACCATACAAAATATGGGACAACATCATAGAAACGTAGTTACAAAGACCATATTAAACTTTTGTTCCTATGAAAGCATTTCAATCAAAGATAATAATATTCCATTCTAATTACTTATCATTCCAAACTATTTAATCAAATAAAACTGAGGCAGAAAAACCTATGGAGAATAGAGTGATTAACTTTGATTTATCTTACATGGTTCTGAAAGGGAAAAGAATAAAAACAATTCTGTATTATACCTGATTTTCAAGGTGACCAAGTTTATAAATGTTCGAAAAGTGGAGCTTACTCAGGATATCATTGTCCTCAGACTCACCAGTATGTTTCCATTTTCATCACTAGCATGTATATTCCCCAAGTTCATGTGCAGCTTTCATATAGACCTATTATTTTTGGCTTTAGATCAACTCTGTCTCAATCCAACCTTCTGTTCCTGAAAGGTTGGGTGGAAAAGGCTGAAGTTGTCAACTGACCAATTTCTCAATTGGCCATTAGAAATTGGTTTGGTTTCAGTGGTAAGAGTATCTAGTATCTTATTAAATGTGTTCTCCATTACTATATTCATTGTGCAGGGATAAGAAGAAATGTGCTAGTGGGTTGATGGGATGATTACTTTTTAAAGCTCTACCAACTAATATGCAAATATTTATACCTTTCAGAAAAGAAATCATGTACATTCAAGAGAACAACAAACCTGATTTTTCTTTAAAGAATCATTGTTTAAAAAATTAAGATGCTGAAGATTTTTCTCTGAATAAATTTTACACCTCATTGGGCCTGAATGGATCTTGTTTGTTTGTGTGGCTGATTGTTGGCTATGGGTGATTTTTAACCTATTTGTTTTCAGGACAGGATTTCAGATATTTGCAATCATATGTTAATGCAATTTTCTAACATTAAACTATGCCCTTGCCTGTGAACACTACTTCTGTATTTGTACATTACGGGTAACATTCTTGTTGTCTGTTTGTGACTCCGAATGGGTTGTTTAACATATGGCAAGAATTACAATCTATGCTTAGTAAACACATTTTTCTTTACAATGATAGAAGACTATCTCTTATAAGTGGTCATCAGTAAATTATTGATAGTTTGTATAGGAAGTTCCTGGCGAGATTGAAAGCCTTCATTGATGTGGCTAAGGTCTGAAAGCTGTGATTCTTTTTTTTTTTTTTTTTTTGTGGGTACTGGAGATTGAACTCAGGACCTCGAGCTTGCCAGGCAGGCGCTTATGCCGCTGAGCCATATCACCGGCCCACGAAAGCTGTGATTCTAATGGCGTTAGAGTGCTGCTGCTCAGTCCTCCCCTGAGCAGCTCTTACATTTTTTATGGCTCAGACATAAAATTCACTTGGGAGAAAGTTGCAACATGAGGTCTCAACATGGGAAGTAGATGGCAGGATATTTTTCTCCTTTGATTTCCCACAGAATTTTTTATGTGTACGTTACCTACGAGAGTCAAAATTCTAGAAAGATGTAGTTTTTCAGTAGTGGTTTTATAATTTAGTACCACTGGAAAAAATGATTTAATAGTATGTAACTACATAATGTTAGAATTTTTCACAAAATCAATTCTGAAAAGTCATAAATCACAACACATCAGGAATTCAGCGGACCAGCTATATCAGAAATGCCCAGGAGGAATTTTTAAAATGGAGATAAACTGTGATGCAACAGGTCTAGGCAGGGACCTTGGAATTTGCATTAAAAATGTAGTATGTGGTCACATGTGTGGCCAAATTTGGGAACCCTTGACATTAATACGTTACTTGTATTAAGTGAGTAATTTAACTCAGAGACTAATTACCGAAGTAAATATTTAGAGAAAAGAGCCTCCTCATCTCCATTTTGATTTTCTGTGGAAATGGATTCCTAGCTTTCCCTTCCCACAGATCAGTATGGTGACATAAACACAGGCTGTACCTTGACTGTCACTAGTTCGTGAGAACCACACAACTGACTCCCCAAAACCTTTTTGGATATCAGTAAATCTATTTCAACTAGCCAGCCATTTACCTTCAAAAACATATATCACTTGTCCATCTGACTGAATGATCTAAAACGAATGTTCAGTATGTTTTATTGTTGATGCCTATAACATAGTTCACAGAGCAATAATGCTATTTAAAAGTAAAAATAAAGATTTTAGATGCAGAGAGACCTAAGTTCAAATCCAGTGCTCTGCCATTTACTCATTTTTTTCTCCCCTGGAAAGGAAATTAATCTCTCTGAGCTTTATGTTTTTCATCTGCAAAGGAGAAGTAAAACTATTTAGTTTAAAGCATTCTGCTGGACAAGATGCCATTTCTATTCTACTTTCCATGTTCCAAACTCAATGCTTCCAAAGTGGAATGTAATCAGCATAGCAATATATTAACTAGAAGTATAAAATTGAATTAAACTGTAGCAAATTTCTTCTTTTCTTTTTTGAAATAATGAGCTGAGAAAATAAATATTTCCTGTCATGTAAAACTGAATAATTAGAGTTCATACACCTAGTGAACATAGATTCAATTAGATGTTTCCTTTTTTATATACAGTGTTTTTCATTGAAGCTGATTAGTAAAAAAATACAGTCATGGTAATTTGCTGAGATGTGCACTCTGTATTTTATTATGGAACATAATATCATAACTCATCTGTAAAAATTCTGGGATTTTCAAAGCGTTATTCTCACACATTGTCTTCTTTAATTTCAATATCCACAAGAAGCAAGGGTAACAGCAGGAATTATGTAGAATGCAGGCGAGAGTAGGGTGTGAGAGATGCTGAGAGGATGACCCAAGGCCAGTGTTCTGAGGCAGAGTCGAGGCAAGGCATTCACGACTTTCGGCTTCCTGTCTAGGGCTGTGTCCACTATTATGGTTTGGATTTGAAACGTCTCCTGAAAGCTCACGTATCAAAGGCTTCATTCTCAGTGCAGCAAGATTCAGTTGGATTATGACCTCGTGGATGGATTGATGCATTGGTGGATTTATAGCTTAATAGGCTATTGGCAGTTAGTGCAAACTTTAGGAGGTAGGGCTAACTGGAGAAAGAAGCTCATCAGGGACAGGCCTTTGAAGTGTGTATTTTGTCTCCAGCCCCTTCTTTTCTCTTTCTGCTTCTGGCCACTACGAGGTGAACAGCTTAGCTTGGTTCCACCATGTGGTCCCCACCATGCTATGCTGCCTCACTACAGGCCCAGCAACAATGGAACCAAGCAACCATGGGTGGAAACTTCTAGAACTGTGGGTCAAAATAAATATTTTCTCCTTTTTAGTTATTTTTCTGAGGTATTTGTCAGGCGACAGAAAGCTGAGGAACTCATCCACTCTTTTGTATTCCTAGATTTTGTTTCTTAAAACAAAAGAAGGAGGAAAAAACACCCCAATACACCAGTTGCCTGTATGTTTTTGGACATCTACAGAGAGAGGCGCATATCCCACAACCAGCTTGAGCTTCTACAGATGGGACACTTTGCACCCTGCTGCCTTGGAAAAATGCCACTTAGATCCTGGAATAAAGTGAATCTCCTGGGATGAAGTCAAGGCTGACAACACATCCTGGTGTCTGAATTTGGTTCATGGCTGACAGCTGAGAAGAGAGAAGGGCAGCTCTTTTCAATGACTCCATTCTGGAAGCAGAGTGTCTCCAGCCTGGACTGAGCCTGCAGTTCCTGCACAAGTGCTGCTGCCAGGCTGTCAGAGGCAGGGACCATTTGGTCCCTGTCATCTCTCAGAGGTAATCCGCAGCTGAAAAGGCCACAGGACAAGATGTGCAGAAAGCCTGCGTGAAGAAAATCGCTTCTGAAATGCTGGTCTTGCTGTTACCTCCCTCTGTTCTTCAAGCCACCTCCTGTGTTTCTCTCCCCCATTTCCCTTTCTCTGCTTTACTTTCCCAGTACATCAGTAAGTCTTTGTTTTTCAGAGCTGGGTGGGGACCAGAACACAAAAGACATTACAGGTCACAGTCAAGCTTAAATGTTTAAGTTTTGCCCTGAGGGACATAGGAAAGCACTGAAGGACCTTAAGTGAAGGAGGGACAGGATCCTAGTTATGTTTTAAGAAGATTCCTTTGATTGTTATATGTAAGATGTACTACAGTAAGGCCAGAGTGGAATGGAGAGATTAGGAAGGAAATGCTTAAAAGGTGTTTTGAGAAAAGGTTGATGGTGGCTCAGATGAGGGTGCTGGAGATAGAGAAGTGGGTGGATTTGAAGGCAGATATTGCAGGACATGCTGAAGAAGTGCATGTCAGAGAATGTGTGGGAGAGCTGGCCAGTTTTTGGTTTGAGATTGTGGGTTGATAGTGCCACTTACTGACATGGAAATTTAGTGGCATAAAGGGGTTAGTTTTGAACATGTCAAGTTCATGTGACAAATTTAAAGGTGAGCCCAGTAGGAAGGTGGAGATATGAGCTGGAGACTCTGAAAAGAGGTCTGGATGGAAACATGTATTTGGAGGTTTTCAGCCTGAAAAATGATTTAAAGACTCAGGGATAGATGAGACCATGAAGGAGAGGACAGACAGAAGTATCCAGCCTGGGGACCTCAACATATACTAGAACCATGAAATGAGCAAAGGAGAGAAAGAGACGAGAGGGGTCAGAGAGAGAGACAGATTCAACAAATAAGAGATGGACTACGTGTGAGTATCACTAAGAGGTTGGATTTAATTGCTTTAAGTCTTTTTGAGTGGTTATAACAAAATGCTATAAATTGGGTGGCTTTTAAACAACAGAAATTTATCTCTTATAGTTCCAGGGAAATCCAAGGTCAAGGCCCTGGCAGATTAAATGTACGGTGAGGGTCCACAACCTGATTCATAGATAGCGTTTCTGGCTGTGTCCTCCTAGGGCAGAAGGTCATCTTGTCTCTTATTCTAAGAGCACTAATCCCACTTGTGAGGGCCCCACCCTCTTGACCTAGTCACCTCCCAAAGGCCTCACTTCCAAATACCATCACCTTAGGCTTAGGATTTGAAACATGAATCATGGGTAGACATAGACATTCCGGCTGTAGCAACAATGAAGACTAAGAGTGACTGTTGTGGCCACTGGTTTGGTAATATGGAGGACACTGGGGAGAAACTTCAGTAGGAGTTCAGGGGTGGGTGGATGGAAGGAGTGGAAAATATCCTTAATGCTTTAAAACCGTTTAACTTAGAAGGAAAATTAAAATTGGAGTGATTCTTGCTGCTGTTTATTAACTTATCTTTCTTAAGCAAATTCTGTATCTATTAAGTTGCTTGTAGTTGTTGCAAACAAATCACCACAAACCTGTAGAACAGTACACATTTATCTTCCACAGTTCTAGAGGCCAGAGGTCCAAAGTCGGGTTCACTGGGTCCAAACCAAGCTGTTGGCAGGACCACGCTCCATCCAGAGGCTCTTGGGAGGATCTGTTCCTTATCTCTTCCATCTCCTGCTGGTTGCTGGCATCCCTTGGCTTGTGGCCACATCACTCCAGCCTCTGTCTCTGTGGAAATGATGCCTTTCTCCTGTCTGTGCCAACTCTCCCTCTGCCTGTCTCTTAGAAAGACACTTGTGGTTGCATTAATCCAGGAGGATAGAACTGTCTCAAGCTGCTTAAATTAATTACATCTACAAAGACCTTGTTTCCATATAAGATGACATTATAGGATCCAGGAAACTTCAGGGCCAATATTCACCCAACTACACTGTGCTAGGATCACATTCTTGGAATTCTGAAGTGATTTGTTGATAGAGTTGATGATTTTTAGACTTGTCACATTTTTTGTTTTAATAATTCTGTGATTTAAAATCTACTGAAATATTTAAACTTTTTTTTTTTTTTTTGAGACAGGGTCTCACTATGTGGTGCAGGCTGGCCTTGAACTTGCTTATGTAGCCCAGGCTGGCCTCGAACTCATGGCGATCCTCCTGCCTCAGCCTCCCAAGTGCTGGGATTACAGGTATATGCCACCATGCCAAATTCAACATTCCTTTTTTTGTAGAGAAATGGTGATCATTAACTTCTAATTAATATTTGAGACCAATACATAAACATAACTTTCAATAGTTAATGGTAGGAATGGAATTTTCATATTAACACTGCTGTCATTGAGTACTAGGGTCAATTCTTATTAATTCTGAATAAATAGGTAGTGTCTGACTTAGATGAGTGAGACACATAATGTCCTGTTATTATGTTGACCTTGCTGGATCTAAATTTATTGCCAAAGACATTACTTAATACGCATAACTACATTGTTTTAGCGTTTGGGTAATTTGATAGCATAATTTATATGTGTGCATCAATAAAAGAAAACCACAAATTATGTATGTATGTTGTTTGAGATGGAGTCAGAAACATACATATATCTGAGACCTCCTCCGGGCAGCCTTCCCTCATCCAATCTCACTCCCTTTTTATGTGTCTGTCCACCCCCAAAAGGAGTGATATTCTTTTTTTTTTTTTTTTTTGTGGGTACCGGGGGGTCGACCTCAGGACCTCGCGTGCCAACAGGCACCCGTGCCACTGAGCGATATCACCGGCCCCTTTTTCGTATGTGGGATCCGGAAGTCGAACTTGGGCCCTCGCGCTTGCAAGGCAGGCGCTTACGCCGCTGAGCCATCTCACCGGCCCAGGAGTGATATTCTTAAGGAATGACCCACAAAAAGCACTCCTTACTCTGGAGTCTCCTGCCCCTGGCTTTTTTTTTTTTTAACTCTGCAAAACCAGTTCTGGATCCATAGTAAAGAAACCTGAAGATAAGCAGAACTGCTCACAATCGGCCCAGATTCTCTCCTCCCCTGTTGGCCACCCCCTCCTCCCTAACCCTTCTCACAGGCACACAGTAAGAAAATGCAGCTCCCTGGTAGCTGTCCCTTTTAATTCAGCAGCTTTCAGCCACGCAGATTTTTCTGACAATAAAGACTGATTTTTATACAATAGTCCTTTGTGCATGTACTTTTTTAAATGGAGCAAATTTCACTCACTTTGGCTTTGTTGTTTTCTTTTAAATTAGTTTGTTTTTGACAAATAGTTCAAAAACGTAAATGAAGCCCACTAAAGTCAGAGGCACTCCTTTCCCCTAAGGCCTCATTTCTGGAACAATTTCCAGACCTTTCAGGAAGCACCTTCAAACACTGCAATCAGGAAGAAAATACTACACGATACATATGCTTTCACTTCACTCCCAGCCATTAACTTGTGGTCCTCGTCCCAGTCCCAGTTGCCACACCCTTTGCAGGCCTACAAGGCTGGGGACAAAGTGACTAGGTAGAGTCTCCTGGCTTGGGGCTTTGGCATCTGTCTTAATGGAGCTCTAATCTGGCTCCTGCTGGAGCATGCTGCCGAAAATACCCTGCATAATGTGAGTTCAAGTCCCAGCTCCCTGATTCATCACCTGCATGGCACTGGAAATCATTCACCTCTCCTTTCTCACTTTCCTCCACCGTAAGATGATGCCACTGAACTAAATAAACTTCTGCTACATTGCTAAAGATATCTTAGGTATCACAACCTCACTGTCATTGAAAATGTAGAACTGGTTCCCTTCTACAATGGTTCAACTACGGAGTTTACTGACGAGAAAGAGTTCGAGAGATGCATATTTTGCACATATTGATTAGAAATTGTCTTTGCCTTCTGTTTCCACGTTTTTCATTTAATTTAAAAAATAACTATTTCAGCATCTATTGAGTTTTGAAGCTATTTGCTCTAATTGTAACCAAAGACACAGAGTAGGAGACATCATGTGAGGTCACTGTGGCATTGTCTGTACCAACACTCTAATCAGCCAGCCCATCTTAGCTAAGACACACTCACCACTGGATGAAGTGGAGTTCCTGGAAACATAAATTGCATCTGTTGGGCAAGCATCGCTGCTGCAGTTTTTTGCTGGATCAAATTGTTCCTCCCATTAATTTCTAGTTGAGTTTTTAAGTGTGTCGGAGGATGAAGATACTTGCAGTTCTCTCTTGAACAACGGCCCTGTAAAGTGAACACGTTGGGGTTAGAAGCGTTGAGAGTAGCCTGCAACTCCTATGTCGATCAATTCACACTCACTCCGTATCTACCATAGTGAGGGTTGTGGGGCGTATGTGTGTGCGTGTATGTTTGAGTGTGTGTTGAGAGGACTGAATCAAAGTGAATCAAATATTACCTAATTATTAAGGTTGCTTGAAACTGTTGACCAGAGAAGATTTCTAGGATTCCTTCCTACCTTCTCCCTCATCTTCCTATCTTCTCCCTCCTCTCCTCTTTTCCTTTCCTTTCCTTTTTTCCTTTCCTTTCCTTTCCTTTCCTTTCCTTTCCTTTCATTTCTTTCCTTTTCTTTCCTTTCCTTTCCTTCCTTCATTCCCTCCTCCTTCCTTCCCTCCTTTCTTCTTTCTTCGAAACCCTGACAATAGATTCCAAAGAAATGTGACTGCTGAGAGTAAAGAAAAAGATGGCTTTCATAGACAGGAAGGAAGACAATCAGAAGGGCACATTTACCGTGACCCATCAAACAGCCTTTGAACCTGCCATACACTAGTTAGTACATGCAAGAGTGCTGTCAAATGGGAGTAATTATGAGCCATAGTTGTGCAGCGGAGACAGGAGTAAGAGTGTTCAGTGTGCGCCCAGACTGGCTGAGGGTGTCTGTATTTCAGGTTGTTGATGCAGCGGCAGTGGGGGCACAGGAGCTGACCTTTCTTGATGGTACATGCACAGGTGAGGATCTCAGGCATGGAGCTGGGTAACCCCTTGGCCCATTACTTTGCTGCATGAAGGCTGCTACCTTCTATCCCCACCCTACGCCATGATGGGAGTATCAAATTTAACATCACGACATGACATAGTGAGGAATGTTTATGGCCACGGGAACATGCGCACACTGAAGATGGCAAAACAGAAAACAATAAAAACCCTCACTGCCAGGTGTGCATACAACCAGCTGGAAGAGTTATTGCATATGGTGGTGTTTAGACTTAGTCCCCAAGTATTCAAAACTACTGGTTGTGAGAATCATACTGATGTGGGAGTTATGCAATTGCTGGAGAAAGAGCAGCAAACTGTGTTAAGCAGTTTGAGCGTTATCATTCCCTAAAGAATCAGTCTATCTGCAACCAGAAGAGGATACGGGTTTGTTTACCAGATATAAAAATAATTTTAAAAGCAAGCTTGGCGGATCTGGGGGAACGCATGTTTACACTCACCCTAACTCAACATCTGGAGTTCTCTCTGTCTGCTTCCCACTAATTTCAGCTGCACTTCTGACAGCTCAAGCTTCCTCTGCGGTGTGTGACTCTCCTCCCACTGCCACAGAGAGGGGCAGACGTGCATCATGTGCTCAGCCCTGTGGTCTGTGCCATCAGCCCCTGTCCTAAATGTCTGCTCTCAGAAGCATTAACAGTTATGTCACCCTCTCGGGCAGGATAACAAGGTGGGAACCGGGGACATTAGAAGGAACAGGATGTCTAATAAGAGTCCATAGCAATGGGCAATGCCAGTGTGTCTCCTTCGCAAGTTCATATTGCAGATGTTTCCGGTCATCTTCCTATATACAAATAGACACCCTAGGGCATGTATTGGACAGTCTACGGTAAAGACAGATGCAAACTGGAACTGCTTCTTGAAACTCATCTCATTAAAGCAGCCTAAGAATAGCTGTTTCGTTCTCCATGTTTCCCTGCATAAGTCTGCTCGATAATTGTTTTTTAAATCCTAACTGTACTCACTGCTTCATGACTTCCCAGGGTCCCTCCAGCCCTGTCAACTTGCTTCGGGCATCTCTTACTTTACTTCTCTTTTTTCCCTCCCTGGACAATGAATGGCCTGAGTCTTTCAGGTTGTTAAAGTCAACTCTCTGGGACCACTGGTCCTTCAGTGCACTTGTGTGACCAGTCTCGGAGTTGGCTGCCTTTATGTCAGATCCCAAGAGCAATTCTGTCCTCGGTGGTGGGAGGTGGTCATAGGATACAAAACATAGCTACTGCCCATCAGCTGAATGCAGGCTATTTAACAGAATGGCGTTTCCTAGACTCAGGCTAACTCACCTCAGGCTTTTTTCTGGTACCCTCAATTCACACTCTTTTTAGCCACAAACACTACTTGGCAGCTGACACCTAGGGAGATTTATATATATACAAAGTGCACCTGTGGGTCTGTGTACACAGATACGCAGATAGCGCTAACCGAGGGGTTTGGGAAAGTAGAATTCCACAGAAAAAGGATGGAATCAGTGAAGTGTCCACCTTTCCACAAGCAGGCTAAATTGTGTTCATTCATTTGATTGTTAATTTGATCACCAGCCTTTTAATGTAATGTTTTGTAACTGCTCATACGAATTGCAATTTGGTTGGAAAAACGTAGTTTTCTTATCAGTAGTGTTAGCCCTTCACAGGACTGTGACTCTTAGAAAACGGTAACTATTTTTGGCTAAGAGCATATGGTTTACAACACTGAATTCATAATTTATTGATGGAACCTTCCTTTTCATGACAATAATGTAATTTCCTAATGTCCTCTTACACTTGGAATGAAGAAAGCTATCTATCACCTATGTGCCAGTCAATTTATATATGGTTATTTCATTTTCTCCTTACAACAGCAGTAAGGATCTTTGCTTCCCCAAAAGGCAGACGGGATCAGAATTATAAGGCAGTCTCCCAGCGTTGTATCTGGGAAGTGGTAGAACTACATTTTAAATCCAGATCTACCTGCCTCTATTTCGTCATGATACCAAACTATTTATTAGCAATGGTTAGGGTCTAGGGAAAATAAAAATCTAGCCTTATCCTTCACAAAATAATTGAATGCATAACAAAATTTTAATTGTTATCTATCTGGATTTGGGAATGAAAAAAAATTTACCTGGCTTATCTATCAGTAGGAGGAATTATCTATCACAGGAATAGCAAAGCTCACAAATTCTGGGCTCACAGCTTGCCTCTGCCATCCCTAGCTATATGACTTGAGTGATTACTAGTTTTTTTCTTCATCTGTACAATGAAAATAATTATTGTGTGTTCCTCCAAGAGCTGTTGTGCAATTAAATGAGTTAACACATGCATAAGGTTTAGAGAAATGCCTGGCAGATAGTAAGCATTGAGTCAATGTTGTTATTAATGTCAAAGAAAGAAAAAATAATTGCATATGATATTTTGTTTCCAGTAAGTATGGAATAATGCACTTAGTAGTATTTCAATTGTCTCTTTGATTTTTCCATATAGAATAAAATTTCCCATCAAAGCATGAGAAAGTCTACTTAGTTATGCTTATTCAAGTATTTTATGTTTAAAGTTTTTTCAGCTCTACATGATATTTTTTCAAGTACCCACATATAAAGAAAGCCCTGAGCCTTAGTTGTATCTGGCATTCATATTCTGAAGAATTCTGGTCCATGGTCCACGGATGTCTGAGGCATGCAAGCACTGGGAGACTCTAGAAAACAGAATTTGTGTTAAGGGATCCTAAAGGATTCTAAAATCTTAAAGGAACAGCTACTGTCAAAACATAATGAGCTCTCTGACACAGTAAACAATTGGTACAGAAGTTTTTGTTAAGGCATAAGATTTTTCAGGCTGTGCATCACTGCACAAAAACTGTTGATTATCAAAGCAAGTTGTCACAACTGAACAAGAGGGCAGCGTCAGACATGTGAGGCATGCTTGTACATCATCGTGAAACAAAGCAGAAGTGTCATAAACAGTAGCTCCTGAGTTTAGTCCAAGAAATAAAGACAAAAATGTCTTGGAAAAATCTTCCTTGTGGCTGCTAGGTTTCGTTTAGTGTTAATGCTCTCCTCTCCACCTTTTACTTCTTGGTGACGCATTGCTTCCCAAGAGGTAAAGGAAGCTGGGTCTGGCCTTAGCGGGCAGGGGCTGCTCTGCTTCTGAAGGATGGAGGCTGCAGCACCAACTCAGTGCTTGCGGAGAGTCTCGTGGGAACTGCATTCTCAGTGAAAAGGTGCACGCCCAGGACTAATTTGGAGGGTGTGGCTCATGGGCCACAAAAGCCCTTGGGGACTTTGCTTACGGTGAGTAGGACAGGCCAGGTGTAGAAATAGTAAGTATTTGTATAATTCTAGGCTAGGATCTCATTCATTCATTTATTCAACAGAGATTTCTTGAGGTCCTACTATGTGGCAGGCATTGTGTTCAGTGTTCATTAACCAAGGAGAGCAAAAAAAGATCAGCCTGCAAACTAGGGATGAAGATGTTCACCAAATCCGGACACAGATCAGCATCTAATTACAAACTAAAATAAGTGTTCTAGAAGAGGACAGAAGCAGGAGAAGTCAGACCTGAGACTGCTGCGTCAGGGAAGGTCTCCCGAGAAGTGATGTTTAAACTGAGACCAAAAGGATGCGGAGGAACTAGGCACAAAAAGGCATGGTGGCCAAAGTGTGTATGTGTTTATGTGTTTTAAACCTCTGCTGTGCTTACAGTATGTGGATTGTGTGGCGTGTGTGTTGTGTATCATGCACACATATTGTGTACATATTTCATGTATATATTGTATGTGGTGCATGTCTTGTGCTGTGTGTTGTACCTGTATATGGTGTGTATATAGTGGGTGTACTATATATGGCATGTGTTGTGTTTATTGTGAGTGTTGTCACATATATTGTGCATATATGGTTAATGTGTTGTGTGTAGTGTAGGCATTTTGTGTGGTGTATGTGTTTTGTGTGTGGTATATGTTGTATGTATTGTTTATGTTGTGTGTGTTTATTGTAGGTATATGATATGTATTGTGTGTGGCATAGGTGTTGTGTATGTTGCATAACTGTGCCTATATGTTGTGTGTGATACTTGTGTTGTGTATATTGCATGTATTGTGTGTGCACATGTGTGTGTATGTGTGTTGTGTGTATGTTGGGGAGGAATAAAAACTGAGAACACTCAGTGGAGGAGAACGTGCTGGGGGAAGGTTTCATCTGGGAACGTGAAAGCAGTTTTTCAGGCTGGAGTGCAGAGGGGGCGGGAGGAGGAGGAGCAGGGGTAAGAGAGGAGGCAGGAAGTGGTAGGCTGCAACCAGACAGCAAGGACTTTAGAGCGCCGTTAAGGGGTGTGAACTTCATTGCCTCTGAGAGTTTTTAAGTAGAAGATTAACACAATCAGATTTATGCATTGTAGTTTAAATCTTTCCTTGAGTATTAGATTTTTACATTTCTAGTTTCATTATAGCTTGTCTTATTTGGAGACCACTTGACTAAAAATAATAACAGAATTCTGACAGTGTACATTGGAGTGTTGCAGTTTATTCTACATCCCAAAGTAATCTCTTCTCCAGGAATATTTAGATTAGGGACGATAGTTAGAATCAAGTTAGAATTCCAAGCTGAACTGAATTTATTAAAATAAGCAACCATGAAGGACTCCAGTACGGAATACCCGTGTTGGTTCTCAACAGGATGAAGAAAGATGCTAAATAACTATAATAGGTACTTGGCAGAACAACAGATCGGAGCTATGAGAATTACATGGCCATTAAATTATATGGCATGGGATGAAAAACACACAGCTTTGGCTAAGAAAAGACTTCAGAATCAGGTTGGTATGAGAAAGAAAAAGCATAATAGGAAAATGAGATTTTCTAATTGCTTATTTTTAAACAAGTAATTTTTAGAATCTTTTTCTAGTGTGCTCCTAATTGAAAAAGTCAATTAAAATATGGAAGCAAAACAGATTAATTAGAAGACTGTTAAAGAACCTCCCTTTAACAATAGGAGCGTTTACCCGGAGGAATAGTGAACAGACAGCCATACCCCATTAGCTTTCCGTGGGAAAAGCAATGGATGTCACAGGATCTGCAGTTGAACGGTTAATAAGCCCCTGCTGTATGCACTGTGTCACTTGGAGAGAGTTTTAATTGTCTTTGCACGGCTGCGTCATTGGTCAGCAGACCATGAAAAGGCCCCTTTGGGGAGAACGATTCCAGGTAAGGACTGTCTCACAAGACTGCCTTTTGCAGTTGTCCCAGCTCTGTCTCAGCTACTTGCTGCTTTCAGCAGGCGATGTTTTTGAGTGAGCAGGCCAAACTGTTTAACAGGTTTCAAGGGCACATGATATGTGCTCCAAAAGTAGCCTTCTGGGACACTTTAGGCACTGGAGCCCGCTCTGGACCTCAGCACTGCTCATACAAAAGCCATGGAAGAGCTCAGATCCCTCATATTCTGCACGTGTGAGGCCGCCTGAGACCCCAAGGTCAGGACGGACGCTCTTGCCTTACAGTCACATTCCCAAAGCCGACTCTGCCTTGCAGCTTCTCCTGGAGAAGCAGTTTAAACTACAGGGTAAGGGAACAGACCCAGAACCCAACTTGGAGCCTGGCTCTGCTCTTGTTGCCATGGGATCTTGGGCAAGTGGGACCTTGTGGCCTCCATCTGTAAAAGGTGGACGACTATAGTTCCTACCTCACAGACGTTTATTTTTAAGATTTTATTTTCTTATCAGTACATGTTTGCAGTACATAATGATTCCCCATGGGAAGTTGGTACAGGTACCTAACACACCTTAATTCTTTCCCATCCTTCCCCACTCCATCTCTTGGTGCACTTGCCTTTTGTAAAAGATTGATCTCCTCCTTTTCTATTATCTATCTTGTATCTTGCTCTTTATTTGTCTTTTGGGTTTCTCATGTAAGAGAAACCATGGGATGTTTAGGTTTGTGTCTGAGTTATTTCATATACAGCATTTGAACAGTTCCTGGCACAGAGCAGACTCTCCTTAAGCTTTATCATTCCTATTAACCCTTTCTCATGCCTAGTGCCAACTTTGGTAATTTCTCTGTCAGAGAGCCTCAGATACGTTTTTCTTTGATATCTCCTTGCTGAGACTTCCCGGGGCTAATCAATGCAGCATGACTAATTTAGAGTTAAAAGCAGCCAGATATCACAGGTGGAAAATCTTGCAACTCTAGTTGTGGTTTCATCCCAAAATTGTTATGTGAACTTTTGTAAGTATGTGAACTTTTGCCTCAATTTTCTCTTCTGTAAAGTGGGGGGTGATCCTATTCCCATATCTCAACTCCCTCTAACAACTATCAGAGCCCAAGAGACAGCAGAAGTTGCTAAAAAAAAAAAAAAAAAAAGAAAATACCTCTGTATGTTTTTTCCACATCTATTTTCCCCTCGAATGTGCCTAATCTAGTAATAGGGGAAAGCTGCTTACGCCAACAGTTATAGTAAAAAATGACATCGGGGATGTCTGTTGGCAACAGTCCACATGTGTTCTGAGAATTTTGAGAAGTCAGTGTGGCCAGGCATAAGAAGCATTAGCAGCAATGGCAAATTAAGTCAAAATTGATTAGGTCTAGGAGAATTTATTAAGTTCCAACAGTGTACACAGCTCAGAAGTGAGACCCTCCACCAAACAGAGCATCGTTTTTGTCCCTGAGCCAGGAAAGCGAAGCTGGTTTTTCTAAGTGACGCCACTAGGTGGGCATAGATGTTCACAGCCTCAGTTTCCGCATAGTTTCAAAAGCTCTTAAGGTTTTTGAAAGTCGTGGGTGGGGAGGGATAGGTTATGATTGAAATAGCTGGTTTTCATGGGTTCTTCATTTTTCTGGGTTGAAGTCAAACAAGCCAAGGCTGAATTTAACATTTGGCTTGAACTGCCTCTTCCTCCTGTAGTACATTTCCGGAAGGATATGGGCAAGTTAAAGTTTCAGGAATAAAATGGCTATTTACAAAGATCTTCATTTATAGCATTAACTATAGAACTGAAACAGTTCTACTCTAACCGAGTGACAGATTAGGCTTTCAGGGTTCTTTTGAATTTAAATGAACTAATTGAACCACATGGGTTCCTTGTATTATCAGTTCCAAATAAAACAGCAAATAAAATACAACCACAGAAAGGCATTGGGATTAGATCCTTCTAATCTGTTGGTTTGGGGAATCATTATAAGCAAACGATAACCAGAACTTTCATCAAAGTGAATGATTGCCCGTATCATCAACATAATGCATGATTCAAAAATAGGCCCTTTCTGTTTATTATTTGGTTCAATTTATATTGCAATTCATCTTTTTTTTTTTTTTTGGGTACCGGGGGGTCGACCTCAGGACCTCGCACGCCAACAGGCACCCGTGCCGCTGAGCGATATCACCGGCCCCTTTTCCGTATGTGGGATCCGGGAGTCGAACTCGGGCCCTCGCGCTTGCAAGGCAGGCGCTTACACCGCTGAGCCATCTCACCGGCCCTGCAACTCATCTTTTATTGACTATATATGCAATAATTTCTTGGTAAATAGCATAAAATGTTGTACTTATTAAGAAAGATAAAAATGGAATATTTATAATCTCTTTTCTGGGATGAGTTCCTCTTTCTCTGTTGCTTCTGTGGTATAGAGGAAATCTGTAGAGAATTTTAGGGAAGATTTGGCAGTGTGGCTGGATGGGTAAAGAGGCAAAATCACAAATGCTGACAGGCAGTCATCACCACCTCTAATTTTATCACCACCAACTATGGCACAATTACAAGTTTAGGGGAGGCTATGGGAAAGTGGGACTCAAGCTACACAGGCGGGTGCCTTCCCAGAAAACCATACAAGGCCCAGTGGATAATTCCACTGCCTTGCCTTCACCATGGAGAGGCTGTCCAGAGCTCTTCCCCTCCACCCCCGCCCCTCAGGGTTAGTGCTTTCACCTTTCTTAGCTGAGCTGCGAAAGCCTTATCTCCTTATCTCTGGATTTGCATTTAGAGCAGCTTGTTATCACCAGAGAGCGGGGAAAACCTCAAGGCTATCACAGGTGCTTTACACTAGATTTGGGACTCATTCATTATTATGCCAATATAACTGCCCTAGGCCTTCAGGCACTATTGACTTTGGTGTATGCCATTAATTTTGTGATTGTTTTAAATAAATAAAACATAAAAATGAATAAATGGAGAGAAAAGGTAAAGAATGTCTATTGCTTATAGTTTATCAGTTCAACCCCTCATCCCATCTGCCCCCTTAAGTGGGTTTTGGTTGCCTGGACAGTTTCTCTGGTACCGGTTTCTCCTAGTACCGGGCTTTGTGATGGGGCATGACTTGATCTGTTCGCTGAAGGGCCAAGGCCTGTCTTTACTGGTAAAGATCATACATTCTCTTAATCTTATATGTTGAAATCGAAAATGTGCCAGTTAAGAGAAATAGATGAAACCAGAAATAGCCTCTTGTGTCTCTAGAGATTTAAGGAAACAAATTTCTGGGCACCAGACTCTTCATTTGAAAATTATTTTCCTTATCTGGAATATAAATGTCTTCGGAGTCACAGAGGGACATCCGTTAGTGTAGACTGTGATAGCATAGCAACCTAACAAGAAATCGGTCTAGTGGTTGTTTGACTTTATAGTGTCTAGAATTTTCTGACACTGTGTTCCTAGCTGTGTAGTGCTGTGATGAGCTAGAAGCCCTGTGCAATATTCATATCGCAGCCCTCGGATTTTACCTGTAGGGGAGGGCAGGCCTCCCTATTTCCTGTACTTCTCTTCTAAGTGCACAGCACCAGGACCCTCACACAGGGGGCACTCAGTGCAGGTTACCCAGTGATCTTCCTTCCCTCTTCCCATAAGTACAGATTGAATCCTTCCGTGTGCCAAGCTCTGTGACACGATCGATGAGGCAATATGAGGTGCTGTGTGAACACAAACTGGGGAGCTCTCTCTCTAGTTTTGGGGTCTGGGATGGCTCCAGAGGGATGACCATTTAACATTTAAGCTAAGATAGTTATCAGATTATCTAGTCAGGGTGAGGGTAGGTGGGGCAAGGGAGACGTGGCCATTTGGAGGACTGAAGCAAGCCAGGGTAATTTACAACCAGTCGATGGGGCTAATTTCCTAAAGCCTTATAAAGGCCTTCATGTAACATCAGGAACAAAGTAAATGCCTACCAAAAAAAAAAAAAAAAAAAAAAAAAAAACAAAAAAAAAAACAAAACAAAACAAAAAAACACTGGCTGCTATTTTTATCATCATCAGACATTAGCAATTCCAGAAGCTGGTCAATTTTTAAGTAAGTGGCATCCATAAGAAGGCACAGAAACTTATTATCCTGTTACTGCAGCCTTTTTCATTCTGATTTGAAATACTCTCTGATAAATCACCTGCCTATACCGACAGCTTCCTGGAATTCAGACATGGACAGATAGTTAGCCTTAAAGGCTGACATCTGGTAGGTGTCTCCTGTACACCTGTGCCATTTATTAAAATACTGAAAATACTTCTGCCCCAGGTAGCAAATAGCTGCTGGTCCAAGCTGGTGTCATGTCAAGTGTTTCCCCCGCCTCTCAGGCTGCTCCAGTGTCTCCCCTGGATCCCAGCACCTACACTCCTGGATCCCAGCAATGAAAGAGTTAAACATGCCCCCCCGGGGGGGCCCTCTCTGACCCGGCTCCTGTGCATTGTGATTGGATGCTGCCCACCTGGGAGGTACTTACAGCGAACTGTTTTGAATAGTACAATCAGATGATGAATACACTCCTGATAAAGCTAGTGTCAGAGATGGGAACCCTTCCGGGAAGCAGCGGGGGAAGGGTTGAGAAGGAAGGGGAGGAAGACTGGGAAGGACATGGGGGAAAAGAAAGCAGACTGGGTTAAGCACTGGAAGAAGATGAGAAACCAGAGTATCCTTTCAACATTGCATTCATGTGGAGCTACAAAGGAAAAGAGTGTTTCTCTTAGGCTGGTTTGGATCATCTGGTGGCTTGGGAATGACCTGCAGACCTGAATTACAGCAGAGGGAGGCTGCACTTTGTCCAGAAAAACCAACCTGGGAAGATATAGCACACACCCTGCACCACTGCATGGGCATTGGCAATGGTACTAGCTGGAGGAGAGTTGAGCAGAGTTACATGGTGGGGAGGGGGGCTTAGTGGGTGTTTCCATCCCTTGATTCATCCAACAGCGGGTTACGGTGCATCTGCTTTATGCAAGAAACTGGGATGGAATTGCACACAGGACATGAAGCTGTGGCCCTGCCCTTAGTAAAAATAGCAAAGGCTTATATAATACCATGTGTATCATGTAGCAGGCATTTTCTAAGTGCTTCTGAAGATCACTCTCATTTAATCTTCACTAGAAGCTCTTAAAAGAGGTACTGTTAACATTCCCATTTTATGGGGTGAAGCTGAGGCACGGAGAGGGGCAATCCCTTCCCAAGGTCGTAGAGCTAGGAAGCAGCAGAGCCGGGCTGTCAGGCAGACTGGCCAGCACCCCTCTGCACAGGCGTTTTTAAGAAACTCACAATGGAACATTCATGTCACAGGTTTCAAAGCAGTCTTCATGCACATTATCTTGTTACAGCTTCACAACAATCTTGTGTTACCCCAATTTAAAGGTAAGGAAAAAGAGGTGCAGAGAGATGTAAAGGTACTTTCCAAGGTCATGTTAAAGTCAATCAGGGTTGCGTTCTGGTCCTCTCTTACTAAAACATGTACTCTCTCCTCTGCGCCTTGTGGTCTGTGGATGAAGCTACTGAGTAACAGATTTTTGGCTCAATATGTGAAAGGTTTGTATAAAACAAGATAGATGAGCTTCTGTGATAATGAACTTTAGGAAGGTGAGACAGAATGGTGAGTGTTCTGGATTGAATTTTGCCTCTCTGAAAAGATAAGTCAAAGTCGTAACCCACAGTACCTTTGAAAGTAACCTTACTCAGAGACAAGGTCTTTGAGGATGTAATCAAGTGAAGATGAGGTCATGAGAGTGGGCCCTGGTCCACTATGACCCCTGTCTGACCCAAAGGGGAAATGCGGATGCAGAAACGTATGCACAGAGGAAAGACGATATGAAACACACAGGGAGAAGATGGCTGTCTGGAAGCCAAGGAACATCTCAGGCTACTAGAAGAAGGAGAAAGGACAGAATATTGATCTTTTCCAGAAATTTCAGAAGGAGCATGGCTTTGCTGACCCCTTGATTTTCGGCCCCTAGCCTCCAGAACTGTGAGAGTGTAAATTTCTATTGCTCAAGGCCAACCAGTGTGTGACACTTACTATAGCAGCTTAGGGAACTAACACAATGATCTGGAAGAAATGCTAGATAGCGTTTTTTTTTTTTCATCAGATTGATTGGAAGTTACGCCAGCAAAACACTAGTCTTCTGACACTAGGATTCAGTTCTGTAAATGCATATTCTAATTTTTTCATGAACTTGGGAAACAAGATCCCTCCCTTCACTCAGAAATAAATTATAACAACTTCCAAATCCTTAACAAGTACAAGGATATTTCTACCAATGAAACTAGTCAGCCTAAATGCTATCAGATTTTTCATATGGAACATTTAACAGGAGAGATTTATTTTAGTAAAAGACAAAATGTTTCACTAAGGAACTCATTAGTAATGCATAAAGGCCTACTGAGTCTCCGAAGATCCATTCTCAAAGAGAAATGTTGGGATAATTTTTATATTCTGATTACCGAGAATGACTTGATAAAAATTGTCCTTGAAATTAAAATTTCATGAGGGGTGGTAATCATTCAGCGAAGTAGGAGGGGAATCAAAGAAAATGGGTAAATTTGGCCAGCATTTTGAAGTTGCTTTCACAAAGATATGCATTTTTGTAGTCTCACTCATGAAGTGTGGGCACCCTTATGGACACTTTGACAGATGGAGTATAAATGGCAGGGGAGAACGTAAAGAGAAGAGGCCGCTCTATTCATCCCCTTATCCAGCCTTCCCAATTGCTCCACCCATTCGTTCTTTCTCATCCTTGCCACACCGAGGGCCTGGCTAGAGCTCCAACTAGGCCCAAGTTCCCAGGACAAACCCTGAACTGACTCTGGATCTTTGTCCTAGGCAATCCTGCCAAGGTGCCCCAGTTTTGACAGCTTGATGGCTACTCTGTCCCAAGTCTTCCTTCTGATTGACCTTGTCACTCACTGGGTATTGCAGGTCTATGTCTGAGGGACCCACTGGGCTTCTCCCTTTGCCTCTGGGTTCCAGGTCCGAGAACCTGCATCTTTCCAGGCTTCACCTGAAAGCTCTGCCCATGAGCTTGGTCCCGTTGCCTACAGCTGCTCATGGACTTTCCAAGGTCACCAGCCTCACTAGACCTCTGCTGTTGTTTCTCAGACTTCCAGCCACTGGATGCTTCTCCAAGATGTACCTAGAGAGGTGCAGACATTGAGGCAGCATGCCTGGGTGTCTCAGTCTGCTTCTCTATGGCTCAGGGGCTGAACTAACTTTGGCCAAATCCCACCTAACAGTGAGATATGATGTCACTTCCTTCCCTGTTAAGGCCTCCTTGTTAATGATGGAAGAAGTATTTTCCCTCAGCAAACCCCAAGTACCCCCCATCCATTGCCACTGGTTGAATACTGAAGAACAGAAACTGCTGGTCAATTTTATTTGTAAACTGAATTTACCCATTATTACAGAGTCTAATGTTTTCAAAAAAGTGAATAATATGTGTGTGTGTGTGTGTGTGTGTGTGTGTGTGTGTGTGTGTGGTAGTAATACTTGGTGATATTTGTTGAATGTGAATATACACCATTATTATTATTGTTACTGAATGCTCATTATTAGCTGCATGCTAGGTATGGTGTGAAGTGTTTCATATGCATAATATCAGGCAAACCTATGTAAAGGGAAATACTATTAATGTCTCCATTTGGCAGATGGAAGAAACACGGCCTGGGCAGACTAAACATCTGCCCTAGGGGAGGCAGTAGGCAAGAGGTAGAACCAAGATTTGAACTCGGGCACTATGACCCTTGAGCCATTCCTCTTAGTCTTTGTATTTTTTTTCACATGTTCATATAGTTATCAAAAAGTTATATTTATTGAAGCCTCACAATGAGCCAAGCATAGTGCTATGTTTCTTAGAGGAATGATCCCATTAGTGTCCACAGTAAGTCTTTGGGAGTAGGTCTTATTTTTATCCACACTTTGCAAATCTGGGAACCAAGGCACAAAGAGCTTAAATAACTTGCCAAAAGTCATGCAATTGATAAAAGGGAGGTCCCAGACTTGAACCAAGTAGCCCAGCTCCAGAACCACTACCCTTTCTGAATATAAAATCATTGACTCCTGGCCACGTTTGGAAGTGTGCTAGGCTGTAATGAATACAAATCTACATAGAACAATTCCTTTCTTTCAGAAACTCTAGATACACAGATCTGCTACCCATATACACAGAAACAGAAGGAAAGAAACCAAAGTATGATTCATGTAATGTTTCATAAATCATATATCTTTACAAACCCAGTTAAGATGAGCAAGTACATTTTATAAGTATGGTTGAATTTTAATCAATCAAACTGCTCATTGCACACCTCATCTATTAGGGCACAGGGAGGCACCACCAGCAGCCACAGGGCTACCCTGTAATGGGGAGCCCACGAGCTTCCCAAATCTGTCCAAATGAGGCACCTGGATTTCAGGCACACACATGGAAGATATAATAACTAGTTGAAGATTTAAGCATGTATGTTTTAGGCATCTATCAATGCCTTGCTTATTGAAAAGGTCTAGGTACCCAGAGAAGGGAGTTTCCCTGATAGCACAGGGTGAAGGGTGGAGAACTGTCCACCTCCGCCATCTTTGGCCCCAGTCTGGATTATCCAGATTCCACTTCTCTTCTCAGGCCCAGCCTGGCTGACCTCCTCCACACGAGTGCTCTCCAACCATTCCCCAGCCATCCCGAAGAAGCATTTTCCCATCTCTGCACAGCTCCGTCTATCTGACCCTTGGGACAGGACCTGACCCCTCATGCCTGCTTCTTCCACGATCAGTATCAGATCCCATCTCCGGCCAGCACCGTCGGCTGCTTATGAGCAGAAGCTTGCTCAGGACACTCAGAGTAGGCAGCAGTGTAGGGCACAGTGCCCGAGAGAGAGCTCAGTCGAGGTTTGCTTCACAGAAGAGTTTTTTGAAAACATCAATGTCTCAAGGTAAGACCTTGTCAACCTTGTGGGATGAGACTGAAGGGCAAGCAAATAAACCTCGAAGATGGTTTTCACCACTTCAGATGCTGTTCTGTCCATTTTTGGGTCCTTACATAGTGCAGATACATACTGGAATTTGCTACAAGTACACATAGGAGGTTTTTTTCTCCAAAAGACAGAAACTACTATTGCAAAGAGTTTTAAAATAGTTTCAATGTATTCCCTAAAATAAAAATGCCAAAAAGGCATTGACCAATAATGCAAACACTACATATTAATACAAATAACTCATATATAGGAAAATAGGTTTCATTTTAATGAGGGCTTTCTCTTGCCTTCTGTTTAACGTACTTTGACCTTTATTCTTCCAACAACCCTACAATTTTGTATCATTACCTTTATTTTACATATTGAGGCCCAGAGAAGTGGCCGATCTAAATTGAATAGCTTGTCAGAGGTCATGGAGCTGGTAGGTGGCAAAGCCAGGATTCTAACTTAGCTCTCACAAAAGCCAAGACCAAGGACAGACTCCCTTGGGCCCTGTCATCCAGCCTCCTCCCTCCCACTTAGAACCCCTGACTCTTGAGTAGCTGACCCAAGCTGCTGATTATCTCCATAGAAAGCAAATACCATGTTAAGATGCTTCCGATAATCATATCCTTGGGCAGAATTCACTACCACACTCAAGCATTCATTCATTCAATGCATATTTGATTCTTACTCTGTGGCAGGCACTGTTCTCAAGATTGGAGATCAGGGGCCGGTGAGACGGCTCAGCGGCTTAAGCGCCTGCCTTGCAAGCGCGAAGGCCCGAGTTCGACTCCCGGAACCCACATACGAAAAAGGGGCCGGTGATATCGCTCAGCAGCACGGGTGCCTGTTGGCGCGTGAGGTCCTGAGGTCGTCCCCCCGGTACCCACAAAAAAAAAAAAAAAAGATTGGAGATCAGGCAATGAACAAAACAGGCGAAAGTCCCTGTCATTCTAAGGGGAAAGGACAGACACTCAACATGATCAATCAGGAAAATAGTGAGTATGATGGAGCTAAGTGCTAGGGAGGAAAATGAATCTGAGAGAGGACAGGAAGTGTGTACATGGAGAACTCAGTTTTTGGTGGCATGCCCATAAAAGGTCACAGTGAGAAGATGCTATGTGAGGTGGAGTAAAGGAGGCAAGGAGCGAGCCCGGAGGATTCTGGGTGAGGACACAGGAAGTGCGTGGTCTTGGCGCAGAAGCACACCTAGAATGTTCTGAGAACAGCAACCAGAAAGTACGGCTGGGGCAGAGTGAGCAAAGGCTAAGAGCAGCAGCCAAAATGAGAGAGATGAGCTGAGGCACGTGAGGTGACCAGGTGGTGAAGCTTCCTGGTCATTGTGAGGACTCTTGCTTTTACTCCAACTGAAACTGAAATGCAAAATCAATGGAGGGTTAATGCATTGTGCTGTATTACTGAGAGGCTTCTATGTTCTTCACATATTTTTAAAATGTATTAGCAACTTTAATAAATTATGAGGAAGTGCATTATGTCAAACTTCCAATTGCTAAATATCGCTGATCTCATACAGAACTCCATTTAGCACTGCCCTTGGATCTGGGAGCAGGTCAGAGCCTGGCACAGCACAAGGCCTTTAAACACAACAAGTCCAGAGGTGGTGGGCCTCTCCTGGTTCCCTCCTTGAGGGGAGATGCGTGGCTTTCCCAGCAGCCTTCGGCTTAGCCTTAATATCCAAACAGCTGGGAAGGAAACAAGCCATCTCTGCAAAGCCACCTCGGAAAGCCTTGCATTGGGGACAAAGCCACGCATCCACAGCTGTGTCCCTAGCAGTTGTAGACGATCCTCTAAGAGCACCAAGGGGGGAAGAGGTCTCTATGACAGTGCAGGGAAAAGGCCTGGGCACCCTTCTGCCAGGCCAATTTACAGCTCACAATAGTGTAATCTTCACCCCCCCCCCACACAGCCACACCAATTTGATTTTTAATTTAATGATGTGTCCCATGAAGTGAATATTGGTTAATTGGGATTTGAGTTCCTTCTGCTCTCTCTGTCCTCTGGGCAGGGGCCAGGCTCATGAGCTGTGAGGGAAGGAGTGCAACTGGATGTGTGACGAAGAAGAAAACAGGGAAAAACATGAAACATTTGTAGAAGAACATCAGCTTGCTAGTTCAGTTTCCATGTTCAGGACCTAAAGCTAAACATAGAACTTGCCATTAGTCTCACAAATATTAGGCTGTGAAGAACTGCTGGACCTTTGGAATTTAGAAGGCAGGACTGGGAGCCTCCATTGTCAAGTTCATGATCCTGAATTATTGGGGAATTTGCTTCTTTTTGGCACATATGCACGTAAGTCTTCCTAAGAATTTTCTAGAAAGTATTTTGCTCTGAGCTTGTCAGTGCTTCCTTCTGTAGGCATTGCTGTCACCAGGGGACATGGTTGCAGGTGCTACCAAACACTGCTTGTCATCTGAATAGTGTCTTGTAAATAAATGGATGTCAGTTTTCAAAGTTAAGAATTCTACCATGAGGAATCAAATACAGATTCAAGCATACTGTCATTATCTGAAGACATGGTACATTTTGCAAGGTGTGTTCCCAATCAAAAGATAGTGAAAACATCTTTAGTAATATAGGGCTCAGGAAGAACTTTTCAACATTGAAAAAGAAATTTTCATTTTAAAAAAATCTGAGAGGGGCCGGTGAGATAGCTCAGTGGCATAAGTGCCTGCCTGGCAGGCGTGAGGTCCTGAGTTCAACTCGCGGTACCCACATAAGAAAAAAGGGCCGGTGATTATCACTCAGCGGCACAGGCATCTGCTGGCACGCAAGGTCCTGAGGTTGACCCCCGGTACCCACAAAAAAAAAATAAATAAAAAAAATTGATAATAGTAAATAATAGGTCATAAAATGAATGTATGTTTACATATGCTAACTCCCCATAAGGAATGTAAACATTGTGCACTGCAAACATGTACTAAGAAAACATAAAAAGTGAATGTAAGTTATGGGCCACTGATATTTTAATCCTGAACTCAATAGCTGTGGTTAGGACAAACCACAACCCATTAAGACCAATGCAAAGAAGAGGCATTTCGAGGGTCGCTGAGACCCATCACTATAGTCTCATTTCTTGCTGGTATTTTCTACTCTTCCTGCACCAAGACTTTTACAATGAAAATAACTGAATGAATTATGAATTGAATAATTATGAATTACTATGAAAATAATAATGAATTGAATCATTAAAATTTAGTGTAAAGAAATTTGTTAATCATTTGCCCATGGTAAAAGGATATATTGAAGTAGAAAGAAAATAGTAGAAATCATGAAAAAAGTGTATGAAAACATGAAATTAGGAAAATAACCCAGAAGAAGGGAGTGAAGTGGAAGAAGTGTTTCAAGTAAAAGAGAAACTTCTTGGTTGTGATCATGAGAAAGTATTGAATTTTATCAACTAATTTTTATTCATCAATTGAAATGATGTAGCTCCCCCTCCCCCATTCTATTATTATTGATTGTTTCTCATATGTTTGGAAGCACTCTGTTCAAGGCTGCGCCACTTTTTGACATGCATACCAGTATTTTTCTTCTACGAATCACTTTTTTCAAGTTATTGCCTAAGCTGAATCATTAATAGAATGTTCTTACATGCATGGGGATTTTAAAATGTAAAACTTGATACTGTTTCAATTTAACACTAAGAACTAGTACTTAGACATAATTAGTTGGTTTTAGTCCACTTAATACAAGGATGAGAAGCTTTCTACCTTACTTCAGGGATATAACAAGGTGGAGAACGGCACAGAGAATTATCTGGAAAGGAGAATGGACATGTTATTCAGGAAAAGGACTAGTGGTGCCTGGAATGTTCTCACAAAGAACTTTACCCTAGGTGTGGAGGCCCAGGTGCATTCAAAGGACAGGAGACCACTGGCTGGGCCGTTCCTTGTCACTAGTCCCTTTCCAACACTTCCATACATGCTCACTTCCACAGCTCCAGAGACCTCAAAGCAAACAAGGAGGGCTTCTGCATGACCACCACACACCCACACATTCTTTTATAAACGAACTTCTAAAAACCCGAAGCGATTTCAAACAATTGATTAACAGCTCTTTCCAAGTAATACAATTTCCGTTTGCCATTTTGGCATTCCTGAAATCTTCCTATTTGCTTTTAATTTAAAAAATGGAATCCCATAAAGCATAGCTCGAATGTAAAGCTTAAGTATGTGACTTGCTTATTCTCTTAAATTTAATTGTAAACGGTATTTAAAATTGGGAAATATGGTGTGTGTAGGGGTGCCTGGGGGGACTCCGCCTTCAGAGTATCACCCTGCTATAATTACTACTATATTTGAGCACTCTTTTTTTTTATATATTTCATATTTTTATACAGTTACTCTCATTGAGCCTATCATAAACCTTGTTTCTTTCTACTTTTGGAGAGTCTTTCAGTCTACAATGCCTGCATTATATGTGCCCGAATGAATGCACCACAATTAAGTTAACTATTTCCTCTATTTTGGCTCCTTACAGTTCTGCACTTTCATAAATAATTTTGAGACCAGAATTTTTGCACATGCAGTCCTTCCTCCCCCTCTTTTTTGTTTCCTCAGTAGAAGTGGAATTATTGGATTAAAGAGTATGGATTTTTGTAGGGCCCTTAATGTATCTTGAATCCGCATATTCTTAAATGTAATCTTATCTGAGCACTCAGCCTATCTACATGTTTTCCTCAAGAGCTAATCATATTACACCGATTTTTATCAGACAATAAGCACATGTTTTTCTTTTTTGTCTTAACTGCCAGGAAATTTAGAGCTAAAGTTCAAATCCAATAATGAGTTCATCTCAGGTAAACTGTAATAGGTTTTTCTTTTCCTTTGGATCAATTTGTTGTTCCTTAAAAAAAAAGATGCTGAATTTTTAAAGTTCCCTCAAATACCTTTTACAAAGAAGTGGACTATCAACCTCACTCATGTGTACCCAGATATACGTATTTACTGTATCTAACATGAGACATCATGTAATTGGTACCGTGAAATCAAAATGCTCTTGAATCTGGAATCCAAGCTGCTTACACAAGATGAGCGGGTGAAACCTTCTCTTTTTGTGACAGAGGTCCCTCTCCTTTTATGACAGAGATTCTGAGACTAGAGAGGATAGCTCCTCTGATACCAGAGAACTATTTGAAGTCGGAGCCAGAACTAACTAGAACTCAGGGCTTCCCATGCCCAATCTGAACCCTGAAGAAAGCATGATGATTTTCTGTATCGTACACTTTGTACACCTTGACATTTCTGTCAGGGGTTCAGCCATGAAGCAGTTCTAGGATACTTTTCACCTCTCTCTCTTCCTTTGATTTCCTGTTGCCAGCGTCCACAGTGAGACCACATTATTTCATTCCTGCCCACACAAGTTCACTTCACACCCTGTCGCTGTAGGAGCTTGCAAGGACTGCCATGGAAAAGCACCACGAACTGGATGGCTTGAACAACAGAAACCCAAGGCCTCACCGTTCTGGAACCTGGAGTGCGAGTCACTGCACTGTAGCACTACAAAGGCAAGGCTCTCACAACAGGGTTGTCTCCTTCTGAGGGCTGCGCGGGGAAGATCTGTTCCAGGTCTCTCCATGACTTGGAGATGGCTGTCTTCTCCCTACGTCTCTTCACATCACCTTCCCACTCTGCTATCCAAATGTCCCCCTTTAATAAGGACACAAGTCCTAGGCTTCACCTCAGTGATTTCATTTTAACTCGATTACCTCTGTAAAGACCTTGTCTCCCAATAAGTTCCATCTTGAGATACAGGCGTTTGGATTTCAACCTAAGATTTTCAAGGGGATTCAATTCAATCTCTATTCATCACAAAGGTCATTTTTCTAATTTTTAATTTCTCTGTTCAATGTCTTTCCTTGTCTCAACTTACCAGTAAAGTTCAATTTTCCTTCTTCAGTTCTCTCACAACCCTATTTCAAGGTACCTTTGTTATTTAATCTCCCTACATGCCCTGTATTCTTCTACAATGCGATCTAACAGTGTTACTCTCAGATTCGAAACAATCTTGAACTTGCCTTTCCCCACACCCATGTTCACAAGACAAGACTCTGTGACTGCGGTGCCTTTCACTCCCCCTCCACAGGCTCCCGTCTCATGCCCCTTGCTCCATGATGCTTTCTTAGTCTCGCTCAAAAATGTCTTCTCCTCCACAGGGCTTTGTTTGGCTTACTGTGCCGGTAATGCAGACTCTAATGATTGCCTTTCAATCACTTCAGTGTTTCCTTCTGCTAGACTACATACCCCTTAAGCACAGGAACCTACACCCCCTGGCCTGTCTCCAGGTGCCTTTTGTTTATCACTTCCTCTCACAGTGATTGCTTATACCCTGTATGGACACGTAGGAGGTAACAGAAATATTCAGCTGTAGAGATCTATAATATTACAACTTCAAGACAATCTCAGACAACTTTTAGTCATAAGAGTGGGCAGACTAAACATGATATATGTTAACATAAGTGGAATACATAAAATAAAGGTTAATGTTGGATTTAAGATTGTTGATGTAGGGGCATGGGCAGTGTTAAATGGAACACTGTCATTTTTACTAGGAAATTCCCTTTGTGCTCATATCCCCCACCCTCAACAGAAAATTCCATGCAGCTCATTTCAAAAGAAAAGTAAATACCCAGATGGCTACAGGGATGACCTTTCTCTAACAGAGGGGATGGATTTGTTATCCAGTCAAATGTTTGAAATTCTTCTACCACCATGCATAATTGAGAGAGATGTGTTAATTACCCTTCCATGACAGCTGGTAGCACTTCCTGAGCGGAGTATTGATCTTGAATCGTTGCAAGTCACTGTCCTGTAGCACTATAAAGGTAAGGCTCTCACAACAGGTTTTGAATGGGGCAGGTCAATGTGCGGGGTCTCTATGAACTTGAGTCTGCAGGCATTACGGCAGCCAGCCAATGCTGGTCAGACAACACAAGCACCAGTGTAGCTCTTTGCAAGACATTTTAATTAATGGCACAGGGAAAAATCCCAAAGGTGTAATCCCTATTACTACAATAGTCTATGGTCAAAATGGGTTGTTATTAAATAGAGCCACAAATCCAGAAAGTGAGAAGATTTTCTTTCTGGGCTCTGCAGTAGTGAATCACTGGCATCTGCATCACTAACCATTGTTTAAGGGAATTGAGGGCACAGCTTTTGATTCAGCATTGTGGATAATCTGAAGAGAAAGCAGAAAATATAATTCTTGTCTTAGACCAGTCATTTCTTGGCACTCAGTGGAAAATAATCTAATTCTCAAATGTCTTTTCCAGATCCAAGATTGGATGATTCTATGATAAAAAGAACCATTTTATCTTTGAACAGCAAAATTGCCATGAATATTCTTTTGTCTAAAGTGCATTTTACTTTCACCAACTATTGTCATATTGCTTCTACATGAATTTGCTCAGTTTATATCAGAAGTCTGCATAAGGGAGAAATTTGAATTTAATTTTCCCTTTCCTGTTGTGGTTAAATATCTTCTCTTTCGCCTGGAGTCACATGAAGTATGGCATCACTTGACTTTTCTGAAATCCAATATAATGGTATTTCAGCTTCCAAAGTAACCACTTTGTTGTTCATTCATACACTTCTGGAGAAACTATCTGGTTTTGGTTTAGTCTAGGAAAAATCCATTAAATGCTTTTTTTCCCATTTAAATGTGTAGAAGAAATATATACATCTCTTTTAAGCAACTGGAACCAATTTAAAGCTTTGGCACACACAATGGAAAATCAATGGAAGTTAAAAGGCAAAGTTTGTCTCTACAAGTGTCACTAAACTTGTGTGCACCAGGAAAAACGAAAAGAGGTCTTTGACAACGAACTAAGATGGTAGGCCAAATAATCAATCAATTGATATGACTTTATGGAACATACATTATACATGTATGTATAATGGGAAATGGAACTTATAAAATTTAGGTTTCCTTTCCATCTTTTGAAAAAGTTTTGAATTTACTTAGGGCAGTAAGAGGAACATGCATAGAAATAATGAATAGACGCTATGTTAATAAAAAGTAATAACCTAAAGGGCTGGACATGCAGGAGGACCTCACAAACATTAAAAGATCTAGCCACAGTTGAGCCTCCATAAATTACTGAAATCTTGCTGAGAATCCATCCACATTTGCTTCCCAACTAGACAAGAACTTAAAATCTTTGAGTCTTGTTGCTTGACAACCAACATCAGACTCTCCTGAGCCCCAGGAGACCAATGTCCAAAGGCTCCGGACTTCCCATACATATTATTTTCTCATGGAAAACAAGCTAATCAGTAGGACTTTAGGACTCACACCTTCCCCTTCCTTTCTGGGGCTGGGAATTCCTTCAGGTTTTCTCTAGAATGGTTTGCTCTTTTGTTCCTTCCTTAAAGGGAGCAAGTTAAATGAGAATCATCAAAGGGTGAATTTTCCATTTGTGTCCCAGGCATTGACACTGGTGGCCTAGCACCAGCAGTGCTAGCCTCTCAAAAGTATCAACAAATCATTGCAAAAAATGCAATATGTGTCCCTTAAATTACGATGTGGCAGACAAAGAGACCATTATCAGTTTGTTTGAGATAGTAATGGAAGGCTTTGGAAATATGTGTTTTGAAGGAAAGAAAAGAAAGGAGAATGTAAGGCTCGAAGAAAGTGAGAAAGCAAGAGTGCTCAACAGTATTCAGTATTGCTGAGAAACCAAGCAAATCAGGAGTTGCAAAAATGACCCACTGATTATGACAATTAAATTGTTATTGATGATCTCATCACAGGCAGTGTTGCAGTGTTGGGAGTAAAAACCAGATTGCAGAATGTAGTGAGCTAGGCTTCGGCACAGGTGAGAAATAAGGCTGGACAATTCTTTCTTCTGGAACATTCTATTACATGAGGCCATCTGGTCAGGGATGTTGAAGAAGAAGAGAGAAAATGATATTTAATGTCATAGAAAATGTCTCAATTTTTCCACCTTTCTTCTCTGAGCAGAAAATAGGGAACACAGGCAGACTAGCCATAGAAGTTAATTACTGTATTTTGCTTCCATTAATGCATGTGTGTACAGCAATTAATTCATTTATTTTATTCCTTTTCTATTTTTCCCTTCTGCTTCTCTCTTGTTCAGCTCCTCTTAGAAATAATTATTGCTTGAATAACTTTCTGTCAAATGTGTTAAACTTTTCATGAAAAGCTCAACACAGGAATCTGACAAAAAATACAGACAGCCTAAATATATATGGTTTGGAGTTCTGAAGTAATGATTTAGAATTTTAATCAGTTAATCTAAAATTATATCAACCCAATATCGCCTGAGCTCTGGAAACTGATTAGTTTACTATTTTCCCTTATGTTTGCTTCATATATGTGTAAATCTTAAAATTCATTCTTATTTACAAGTAGTTAGAATTCTCCTGTTACAGCAATTTCTTAATATGCATAAGGGTAGTGGAAAGAGAATTTGAAAATAATAATAATTCATCTAAAAGTATACTTTATCCATTAGTTTTGACTCAAACAAAGAAATTTAACCAGAATGGCTGGTAAGAAGTCAAGGCAGAAAGCTAACTGGAATGTTAGCTTTTTAACAATTCTGGGAAGATGACAGAGCAGTTCCTTGCTTAAGGGTGGGCTACTAATTAGAAGAAGGAAGAATATGGGCAGAAAGCCCAAATAACACAGAAGAGTGATTTTTCAACTTTTTTTTAAAGCAGCAAATTTCCAGTGAGTCCTTAGGTAAAAGACCAAATGTAAATCAGATCTAAGGCACAGAAGTAAAATAGAGCTTCCCTAAATTAAGCAGACTGGTATCCATTCAATTTCCTTTCCGTGGGGTCTGTCCTGGAGTTAACACCATAGAGCTTACTATTTTAACTCTATTTCATAGTAATGCATTATGATCGTAAGCATTTAATAGCTTGCAAAGCACCATCACTTTCATTATATCACTTGATTTTTATAACAGTTCTGTCAGCTAAGCAGACTAGATATTGCCTTGATTCTTGTCACTTTGCAAATAGCTTGTGTAGGACATCTACCTTATAAATGACAGATCGGGGGTCCAGAACTAGGTCTTCAGGGATCTTATGACACAAATTGAGGACCAGAGGTGTTTTGGATTTCAGAATTTTTTGGATTTTGGAATATTTGCATATACATAATACCAAAAGACAATAGCAAGTATCATTAAATTAAAAATGTAGAAAGTAAACAAATCTGTTTTCATGTTTTTGATCTACGTAAAAAATGTAAAGCAGCTGGGTGTGGTGGCACATGCTTGTAATCCCAGAACTCTGGGAGGATGAGGCAGGAGGATCACAAATTCAAGTCCAGCCTGGGCAACTTTAGTGACTTAGCAAGAAAATTAAAAATTATAAAAGGGTAGATGTAGATCAGTGTGAAGGCCCTGAGTTCAATTCCCAGCACTGAAAAAGACAAAACAATTTTTAAAATAGAAACTTTAACACACAAATAGCTAGTGTAAGCAATGATCAAATAGATATCTTTCCCACCTAGCTGACTAAGCTAATCCCTACAAAGTTTAAGTGGATAAAACATGTGACAAAGCTTTCCTCCCTGAGTCACATAGAACAGTGCTTTCAAAATATGGCTTTCCAACTGAATTAACCAGAAAACTTTTTAAAAATGCAAATTAATCCCACCTTCAATTCAAAGCAACAGTTCTGAATTGAACGGATTCTTCAGATGGGGGCTAAGTTTTGGGAAACACAGTTATAAAAGTCATACAATGGGCTCGAACTCCTCAGTTACTTCTGAGAGAGGGCTAGAAGTTTTGGGAGAGGACTTTTCAGGCCACCACAACAACATTTATTCAATTATAGCATTAAATTATATCCCAGTGACCTGAAAGAGTTGGTGCATATCCAATTATGCCTAATTTATATCCTGGGACATGCTAGTTCTGGCTCAGTGTAAAATCCTGGTAGAATCGCAATTTAACAAGCTTGACAGGATATCAAAATTGCTATGTTGTCTCCAAACCTCATTAAATGGAAGCCTGCACTTTCTTATAATGTTCAGAGGGAGCATAAACTATTATTATTCTTTCTATTTGTTTATGTAAAGCAAATGTTGAGCAATACTTTATTGAAAAACAATACTGGTCAGAGGGAGCCTCCGTGAAAACGGGGCATTCTGCCACTCATAGCAGTGATGCCTGAGAGTAAATACTTCATTGTCCTTCATGGTTACAGCATTTAATGGAATGCAATATATTCCTAATAACTTCAACATGACCCGAACTATTGTGGTGGCAGCCTGGGCCGCTGAGAATGAGCCAGCAGCTTCTGGCTGAGATGTGCTTGGAATCTGAGCCTTGCTCTTCACGTGCTCCATCTTGAGTGTCTCTGACCATGGCTCCCTCGCAGTTCCCTCTGCAGTGCTAACTGCTCCACCTTTTCCATCTCTTTCACTGATGCCTGTGGTCTCTCCGGCTTCCTCTCTGTGGGTTCCCATTGACCCTGCCCAGCCCCTACGGTGCCCTCCTACTCCACTCGTTTTCCCTCTAGGGGGCTGGCATCTGTCTCGTGACATCTGCCACCCAAAGCTGCATTTGCAGCTCCTGTCCCCAGACACATGAGAGATTCTGTCCCAACAGACTCCTGCCATGCCCCCGACAATCTCACAACCCCTGTGCGCATCCACATCTTTCCCTTGGCACAACTTTCCTGTTTCTGGAAGTGGGACTGTGATCCCAATTCGTTTCTGGGGCTCCAGGTTAGAGCCATATTTGAGGCAGGGCAGCGAGGTGCCAAATGTTCATGATTAGGAGCAACACTCGTCATGCTCTGCCACGTGGAGCAGTAGCATACATTGTTGGTGTTTTCTGACAACTAACCCCTTCATCTAAACTGGTTTGTTAAACTGGGCCATGGAGCTGGACTGGCTCGTAGGGTTTCTTTCCCCTGGGACTGGGGAAGACCTCAATGCCGAGTGAAGCACGATACAGTATTTCCTATGAGTAACTCAATCTTCTTGTACCAGAGCACCTCAGACATGAGGGTGACCTCAGCCTAAAAGTGACATCCTGCCACGCAACTTGCTCCTGTCTCCCTGCCCCTCCAGAGACCAGACCCATTACATTGCTCTGCTTCTCCTCCTGTCTCAAATGCTCCTAAACACAGTGAAGTAATCAGAAACCAGACAGAGCTGTCTACAAAATGGCTCTGGACTCAAACCCCACCTCCTACCTACCAGCTATGTGATCCTGAGTCACTGAATAAGCGCTCTCTGCTTCTTTTTCCTCACCCGCAAGATTAGGGCACCTATCTCCATGACACATGGCAAGGATAAAACAGAATAATGCACGCAAAATGTCTGGCATTTCACAGGCAAGCAACAAGTGTTCACCCCAGCCCCCCAAGACATGTTCCTCTCATTACGTTTAGACAGATATCACATGTGCCTGGAGGCCTAATTCCAGCCTCATCTCATTAAGGAAACTTCACTGAAACCTAATCCTAGTCATCACCTCCTATTCTGAAGCCCTACTTAGCTTAATAGATTTATTACTTACTTGGGCACATCAACTGCCATTGTTCCTCATCTCTTCTGATGCAGATGTCTCGCCTGACCAATTAGATAGGTGTCTCTGAAGAGGGAAGCTGGCGTCGTGACAATGCTATCTCATCACTCCAACTTCCTGCGGTGTCTGTCATCATTAAACGTCTAATACATTTATGCGAGTAAAGGGGTGAATAAGAAAATCCTGGTGTGAAAGTAAAAGATTAGTGACGACCTGATTTTTTTAATGGTAACAATGTAGTAGGCGTTGAACACCCAGAGTTTTAAAGCGTTTCAATGGTGGTTAGCGTGGAAGAGATGGTGGGATAAAGATATTGTAGGTGAAGAGTAAGATGAAGAGAAAGGCAATGTTGAAAGAGTTATGAGGGCTGGTGAGATGGCTCAGTGGCGTAAATGCCTGCCTGGCAAGCGCGAGGGCCTGAGTTCGACTCCCGGAACCCACATACGAAAAAAGGGCCGGTGATATCGCTCAGTGGCATGGGCGCCTGCTGGCGCGTGAGATCCTGAGGTCGACCTCCAGTACCCACAAAAAAAAAAAAAAAAGAGTTAGGAGAGATCAGTTGGAAGGTCAGGTGGGCTGCACCAATTGTCTACCAAAATGTATGCTCTTTTGCTTCTATCACAATAGAGCCATGGTTGGATATGTGGTCATCTTGCTAAGCCTAAATTTTCAATCTCCCTTACCATAAGGATGACTTTTTGGCCTACTTTTCACCAATAGGTTGTTAGTGGACATGGTGTGTGCAGTCTCCAAGTGGGGACTCAAGTTGAGTAGGCTGGAGTATTTTCTCCTTTCCTTCCATGCTGGTTAGAAGTTGTCTGGAGCAGTGACCTAGCCTTAACCGTGCAACTGTAAGGTCCTGGAGGCTAGAGACTCGCAGAGCAACGATAGGGAAGGAAACTAGGCCTGAACAACTGTAGGACACCGTTGCATCTTGTGATGGGACAGAAGTAAGCTTCTTGCTCATTGGTGTAAATCGTATGGTTAAAGGCTGTATGATTTCTTCCTACAGCGTAGCTGCTACAACCTGATTAACACAGTGCATATGTACCTATATAGATATTTCTATTTTAAATACACACAGATAGTAGTATACAAAATATTGTAGCAAGTTTTTCATTCCTACTAAATAAAATGGTTTGGATGTTTTTCTAAGTTGCGTGGTTATGTGTTTGCCACAGATGAGAGACAGACAGACAGACACAGAATCGGCCATTCTACCTTAGCTTTAAAATGCCATTATTTCACGATATTGATGAACCATACTTCATTTAACCACTTTCTTCCCTGGGTTATTGATTAGGTTTGTGATTATTTTCACTTTTCACTATTATTAATAGCACTGAATGAACATCCTTGTACATGACTCCTTGTGCAAATACACAAGCATTTCTCTAGCACAAATACTAAAAATGAAGTGATTAGGTTGAGTAGTATGAACATTTGAAAAAATAAAATGTATTCACAAACTGTCATTCAAAAGCCTAAATCAATTTATACTTCTATAGAGTATCTACTCCACAAGACAGTGTCTAATTCTGTAATTCCATATGAGAATACATAAATCCCTTTAACACTGCCAATATTAGTAATTTTTAGATTTTATTGAGCTCATAGGAAAATAGAGAGAATTACTACAGAAAGATTAGAAAATAAAATTTAAAAAATGACCGTAGCTAGAATTTATACTACAAAATGCTAAAACATCAATGCCCACACTCTGAAATTTGGAGTCACCTGAATTATTCAGACAAGCACAATAATTTTTGTAATTTTTGACATCCCCTTGTTTTCCTTCTGCCTTCCTTCTGAACCAGCCAGGAACACACCAAGTTATTCACTTCACCATGCTTATTATGTGCTGTAGGATTATAGGCGGCCTTCACATGCCGGGTTCCCACAATGTCCTTGTGTGATCATGAGGACGAGCTGGAATCGCTGGGGAGTTTGCCTTTGCATTGCTAAGAATAAACTGCAGCGTCTCCGGACCTAAAGCCCTACTGCCGCAGCGAGGGACATGGTGATGGCTCTGCCTGTGCCCTCCTCCTCCACAGCTTCTCCGGCACAGACAGGAGTCTCCCGTTCTCCCTGCTGTAATCAGTACCTGCTGAATACTCACCAGTGCGCGCTGCTGTGGCAAGTCCCTGCAACCGAGCTTACTGCCGGGTTACAGACAGAAAAGTCCCTCTACAATACGAGCAGCCTGAAAGAATTAGGGAGTGACCGTGGAGGGACAGAAGGAAAAAGCTAGGTTGGTGTTGTGCAGTGGGAAGAAGAGCATGGGGTGATGTGATCAAGTCCCGAATCTTCCCAATTTATCAATGATTTTTGCTTACCATACTGAGTCTTGCTAAGCCCCCCTTTTCATAGGGCATTCTCACAGAGACCCTCAAGGCAGCCTCCATCCCGGTTTGTGGGACACAGGCTGAAGTAAGAACCATGGTCCTGCCCTCCAGCAGCTTCTATTCTAGGGAGGGGGAGGGAGACAGACTCCAAGAAAACAGATTTATTCTTTTATTCCAGAAATAGTCACTGAATGAATTCCTACTTAGTGCCAAAGACTATTCCAGGAATTGCTTTTTTTTTTTTTTTTAAATCTGCTGTCTCCAGAATTATTTTAAGAATTACATATAATATACTGAAAAGGCTTAGTACGGTGCACTATGGATAGTATATGCTCAGTAAATGGTAGCAGTGGTTATTATTTTCTTTTTTATCTCTTCTTCCTCTCCTTTCAAGAAAGATTTTATGTATCAATTTCTTTTTATCTATTGCTACTCTGCCTAGAGTTAAGTACTGTATCTTCGCATCTGTTTTCAGCAGTGTCGCCTCGCTGAGAACGACACGCAGAGCCACAGTTACGACTCGGTCCGATCGCACACAGACCTCTTGGACCCGGAGGCGCACTCTGACAGGAAAATGGACACGCAGACTCCTTTGTCCACCCGAAGCAGGGCCTTTACACAGGGTCTTACTCTTCCTTGCTACTCAATGGTCCTCACCAGGGCTACTCCTCCAGCAGATAATGAGCCAAGAGGGAGACGTGGGAGATGGAGGGACACAAAGGCAGAGATGGGGTGACCGAGAGAGCAGCTGGCCTCATGGGGTTAGAGAGGCAGAGTCAGAGGGGTCTGTGTTGCCCCTGTCATCCATTCCTACCCCCATCCTCCCAGTCAAGCCCGGTGAGACATTTTTCCTGAACTCCCGGACCCCAAGTCTGAGACGGTTATCTCCCCCACCAATGCACTTCTGCAGCACATGCCATAGATTTTCCCCTACTTGAGGACCCTTGGATACCTCTCCTGGAACTTACCACACTGTCTGGCAACCGCCTGCTGTGCGTCTCGATCCCTGTCCGACTACCTGCAACTGCAAGGCAGGAATGGCATCTCCACTGCTATAACCTCCGTGCCAAAGACATAACCAAGTCCACAGCAGGCTCTCACTATAGTCCCACTGGATGCAAATGAAGGCAGAGGGAGGAAGTAGGAAAGTTATCAGGGAAAGGCCCAGAGGCAAAGCACAAGTAGAAAATGAATTTCCAGAAGGAATGAAAAAGCAACTTTGACCTTCAGATAGTAACTCTTATTCAACAGAACTACATGGACAAAAAGGCTAAAGAGAAACTCAGAGAGAGACGGAGCCCCAGAGTGGTCTCTTTTCCCATCAGAGAAAATGAAATTGGACTCTTGGACTCAGAAATCCATTTATCTGTTGCTTCATCTAGTTATGTTCAACCATTTAAATGGGGCTACTGTTTAAACGGCATGCATCAGGTTCACAGCACAGCTCGTCATCGTTAGAACCTTTTCCAGCTCTGTGAAGTCAGACTAGAGTTCTTTTTTTTTTGAGACAGGGTCTCACTGTGTAGTTCAGGCTGGCCTTGAACTCAATTATGTAGCCCACGCTGGCCTTGAACTCATGGTGATCCTCCTGCCTCAGCCTCCCGAGTGCTGGGGTTACAGGCATGCTGCACCACGTCCAGCTGCAGACTGGATGTTTGAAGCCAGAGTTCTAGAAATCTTCTGTGGACCTAGCTGTCCTCATTTTTTAGTATGCATATTAAGATATTCTTTTTTTAGTGCATGTTTGCAGGACATAATGATAACATTCATTGTGGAATTTTTTATTATATTAAGATTTTCAAATAGAACGTCTGAACTAATAATAGCATTTTTCTCTTTTCACAACCTTTTGCAACTAGCTACAAATTTAAATGATAAAGAAAATTTGATAGCATCATCTCTACTATCTTATTAAACCATATTTCTATTAATGATGAGTCACCGAAGTGCCAAGAATAGACACACTGAACACTTCCACAGCCTATTAATGTGTTAAGCATCATATCACACTTTGCTTTTGATAATATTTTAAATTTCCTCCAGTGTGTGGGGGGAAAGAGCTTCTCTGGATTCTTTTTATAAAAAGTACCTTGAGAAAGCTTCCAGATACTCAAAGACACGAATATTGTTCTGTTCCCTTGTGTATATCTGATTTAAAGGTTAATAAGTAATTAGGAAGAGCTCTCAACCCAAAATTACCAATTAATATGCCATCATTTTCATTAAAAATGTGATTAATTGTATCATTGCAAAATGTCTTAGACTGGCTAATAAAAAGTTATCAAAAGCAGTTCTAAATCTTCAGTGAAAAAAAGAAATTAATCAAAATCAATCACTTTTTAAAATTACAATTTGGGTTTGAGAGATCAAACAAAGGAGCGGAAATGAATGTCTCAATTATTTAGTGTGGAGAGAATCTGACAGGGTCCCATAGTTTATCTTATGTACTGAGTCATTATTGCTAAGAAAACCTAATAAGATATCTTGGCAGATGTTTAATGTGGAAGTTTGACAAATAACAGTTCTTTGGTTCTTGTAATGTAAAGCAGCCCTTTATAAATGAGATCAAACCTTTAAACTACCCAGATATATTCTGTTGGTTTCCTAGGAGTTGGTGAATGGAAATTATGACTAAAATGTATTATGTATTTAAGCTTTGTTCTATACCTTCAATGCTGGCATTAGTCACATATTAAAAATTCATAGAATTCCAAAGTTGAAAAGTTCATGATTAAATTTGTGCCACTGCTCCAAGAACTCTGTTAGATTTCACTGTATTTAACAGTTTTACACATCCTTACACTGCTATTCTGCTCTCACCATCTTATCCTGACATCTGCAGGGGTCATACCTGTTTTCATGTGTATCATAGCTAAGCTAGGCAGCTGACAAGTGTTTGAGGAAGATTAGAACTGTGAGAGTTGCAGATCAACACCATTTTGATATGTAACAAGCTATAATGGCAATCCTTGTCATGAATGAAATGGACCAAGTGTAGTGTTAAGAACTACACAGTCAACTCAGACACGGAGATGTGATTTTCCGAGGTATCACAGATATTTATTGGTTGCTAGGCAAGCAGGTATGTCAACACTGACACCAGGGAAAACTTATTGCCAAAGTAGGATCGGCAGTTTTAGCAAGTAATTCTGCGTGAAGACTGTCTTAATATCTCTGGTATAAAAAGAACCAAAAAAAGACACAATCCAAAGATCAGTCCCGGCTGGCATCTATTTGAACAGTTTGTGAAATGGGGACTTTTACTCCTTACGGTATGATTGTGTACTTCTTCTATATATTGGACAAAGATAAGTTTTCCTATAGATCTCATATATTGGCCCCGTTTTTTACACAGAAAAAGTGCACTTCCTCTTTAACATGCCAACTCTGAATATTTGGAGAGGATTATCCTGTTTCCTTGAATCGTTCTTTCTCCAGAGTAAACATAACCAGTTCATTCCTATTTTTTTTACAGACTGATTTCTCTCCCCTCCCAAGGAATAACACCATAAAATTGCCAATAATAATAAAACTGGCAATAACTGGGGTTGCCATTGTTTAGTTTATAGATACAGTTAACCTCTTGCAGATGGTTGTCTTGTTGGACACTGCAATTGAAATTGACACAGGAATAAGAAGTCAAAGAATGTGTGCATGTGCTTGATCTTTTTATTTTTTTATCCTGATTTGGAAAAATGTTACCAATGGATTAACATAGTTTTGTGCCTTATTTGAACCTTATAAGACAAATATAAACTTCCAGTAAGCCCTTCAGGGATATATAATAGATTTATACAGAACAATAGCATAAGAACAATTTCAGAGTATGTGATAAGGTCATTTAATATTTTCTAAACTTGGCTGTGCATCTGAATCACTGGAGCAGTTCTAAAATACAGGTTCCTGGGATTTATCCCTAGACATGCTGGACAGGCACCTCCAGAAATTCCCAGAGGAATCACACTTGGGGGTTACTAGCACAGGGCATACATCATGAAGGTCAGTCTTTCCTCTTAGCTAAATTATTCCTGGCCCAGAAAGCTCTCTGTCATTGTACTTTTTGGTTGCCTATTGCACTTAACACATCTATCTCTTTTCTTTTTCTTTTTTTTTATATGCAGGTACCAGAAGTCGAACTCAGTACCTCACGCTTGCCAGGCAGGCACTTATGCCGCTGAGCTATATCACCCGCCTATCTCTTTTCTTAAAAACAAAAAAACAAAAAACAAAAAAACCTCTCTACTAGTAATTAGTACCAAATAGTTTAATGTTTAATTGTCAATTTTGCACTGCTCTGTGTCTCCTTAGTTGGTTTAGAACATCCAAAAAAGAAATGTGTGCCAAATGTCCATGTCCCTCCTGAGGAATACGGCACAATGTTGAACAGAGTCATTGACTGAATGATGAAGCATTTTGGAGGACATAGGAGAAAAAACAGAAACAAAAGACAGGAACCTAGTTGGGAATGTTTAAAATGAGGGGAATTTAAGAAGTGTTTTCTGGGGGTTGTTTCTTCCGCATTATGCTTGTGGCCTACCAGATATAAGTGATAGAGTTTCATGCCCCTCTATCAGCAAATCTGATCTTTGGAGGTGCCATATGACAATCCACAAGACAACACTGTATTAATACGGCCATTAGGTTTATTCATCTGTGTTTCTAGCCTATTCAAACATCAGAGGTGAAGGAATGCTATCCCTTTGGGTGCAACTCGTTCACCTGACTTAGTGAAGGTGATGATGTAGACTGCAGCGCCCTGTTAAAAGTTCCCAAATAAGGACTCAGAGGTTCCTTAGATACTTTCATAGACAGATACATATATGCATACACACATATATATGAAGCGTGATGATGAAAAAAACAGCAATGGTTTGCTTATGCTAAAGAACAAACTAGATAAAGGGTTAAATGTATGTTGATACAAGGCAGAATCTTTAAAATGCCAGGAGAGTCCCTAATCACTAAGCACAGGATAACACTGTATCAATCTATGGAAGCAAAAGTTGTTAGAACTGCAAGGAGCCACACAAGTAGATTAAACTTTTTGTAATACTGTAACTCTGGCAGGCCCGGGAGACAAAAATAAATAATTATAGACATAAATCACTTGAATTATATAGTTTGAAAAAACATCCATACATTGGTATAACCTTCTGCCTTAAGAACAGGAAATACATCTTCTCAGGTGTCATGTACCCTATACAAACTTTGATAGTAATCTGGACTAAAACAACATTTCTGCGTATTTCTAAAGTAAAAATTGCACAATCTTGTTATCTAAGTAGGTAAATATTACTAGAAACTAATAGTGAAACTTCAAAGGGAAAAAAATCACCTAAATTACCTGGATATTTTAGAAATAGTTGCAGAAGTAATGACTGAGTTAAGTATTTAAACTAAACTATAGCAAATGTGATAATATTATTTAACAAAACTTAGGAGATACAGCTAACACTGTTTTATACAGTAGATATGCCTTAGAAAAAGAATTATGAGAAAACAACTAAATATTCTACTCAGAATTTAGGGAAAAAAGACAAAACAAGGAAAGATGGAGAAAGAAAATAAGAAACAAGTAAAAAAAATAAAAACTAACAATAAAGTATCTTTTGTAGATTGGTAGCTAAGAGTAAATATGGGTTCTTTAAATGAAATAGGCACATTTTAGGTAAATTTAATTTGAAAAGTAAAAGAAAAACAAGTAAATTATAAAATATATCTATCTAATAATATTTAGAGAGAAGACTGATTTAGAATAAAATAAATTATGAGTGATGAAGTTGAAAACCCTGGGCAAATAATTTTGTAAGAAAATGTAAATTAATATGAACTTAATGAAAACAAAATCTATAAAAAATAAAAAAGAAATGCAACTACTTGTCATGAAGGTATCTGTAGTTCAAATGGAGATTTTAGACATTTTGGGCAGATATGGGGCTCCCTCGAAGAGGAATTTGGATCTTCACAACAATTTTTACAATATGATTAAAGATTTAAAGTCCTTGTAAGAATAACCCAGACTTTTACTTAGGGTTGAAATTGCAAATAAATAATTCTGGAAAGTAAATGATGAGATAGAATTTTCTACTTAAAATAGTTGAGAAAAAGTTAGTAAGATTTAATCTCAAGATCTCGAGACCATGGAAAAACCAAAAATAATAGCAGCTTCAATTATAACAGGTACATTGAGAAAGATTTTAATTCATAGCAGTCTAATAGTTAAGTCTGCACAGATGATAAACCAAGTTCTTGGAGCTCTGATCTACACTCAGCCCCGGAACAACCACATAGAAGAGTTTCTGAGGACATTAAGAACAAAGTGATCAGGGCTGGGGTGTAACTCAGTGGTTGAGTCCTTGCCTGGAACCCAAGAGGGGAGCCTGGGTTCCATTCCCAGTATAACAAGAAGGCAAGAAGGACAGAGAGACGTAGGAGAGACGTACTCTTAACAAGAATGTATAGTCCCCTCTTTAATGTCTCTAGATGACATGAAGGAGGTAAATAACAGCTGGAAACAGGATACATATGAATTGATCATTTTAATAACTTGTCATGGTGCATCTTTCCTAATCATCCTACCTCTAAAGTATATTTCAAATCTACACACATCTCCCTGCCTCTGCCACCACCACCCTAGTTAGGAGCTATTGCCAGGCACTTGGAAGATGCAAAGGCTCCACATCGCCTCCAGGCAAGTGACCCTCCCACAAGACGAATCAGGGCCTGTTAACCCTTTGCTCAAATCTTTCTGCTGAGGATACAATGCAAACTCCTACACAGCGCCTCTTATTCACTGTCTCGGGCCTCTTGTTTCCAGGAAGTGGTAAACTTCCCTTTCCAGGCTGAGCACTTCATTTTGTCTTCCCTGGGAAGCCCATCTCCCATCAGGCCTGCCTCCTCCTTCACATCTTAGCTCTGAAAGCAACTCCTTGGAGAAGGCTTCCCACACACCGTTCTGTACAAACTCCTCCTCGATCACATTGTTACTGTTTTCTACTGGAATACCTTGCTTATTTCTTTTCTGCTATTTCTTGTAAATACGTATACATATTAAAGAAAAATAAGAAGTATCTTGTCCCAATATTTTTCCCATATCACAGCTCCTCTTAATGGTGTGGTGCCTGATGGGAATGGAAGAGAAGCTGGGTGAATTAACCACCTGAAATGAGCACTATTACTGATTAATTTTAGATTCTGAGCATCTGGGTCAGGGCTTAGTTTCATGGCAGGTGTGGAAATGATCTCTTTGGTGTCATTAATGATTTTTATAAGGGCTAGGAGCACTTGAAATATTCCTTTGCCTGAAATTTGAGAAGTGAACAGGACGGACATTTTTAAAAAGCTTACATGTACTGTATTCTACTTTTCAACAAGTCAGCTTCTATATTAAGATTGATTACTAATGTACCTTAGCAAACGCGTCACTCATTCAGTCAAAATTTAGACACCATATTTTTTTTTTTTTTTTTTTTTGTGGGTACCGGGGGGTCGACCTCAGGACCTCGCGCGCCAACAGGCGCCCGTGCCGCTGAGCGATATCACCGGCCCCTTTTTCATATGTGGGATCCGGGAGTCGAACTCGGGCCCTCGCGCTTGCCGGGCAGGCGCTTAAGCCGCTGAGCCATCTCACCGGCCCACCATATTTTTTAAGAATAAGAAATACTCTGGTTATGTGATAATAACTTAAGTGAAATATAAACAGTTATAAAGTTGAACCTAGTCATTTTGTTTTGCTTTAACTAGGTTAAGGTCTTGGAGTCATTTTCTTTTTCTTCTTCCTCTGGAAATATTTCATCTTCTACAGGGCTTAATATTCAATGTGGGACTATGACCTCAATCAAGACAGTGGTCCCATCGGTCATATCCCTAAAACACTGGTTTGGTTGGGCAGGATGGCTTAGGTAAATTTGATTGCAGATAAATATGTCAACCTCTACTCACTCCTGAGTTTTAAAGGTCAGCACTCAGTGGGAGGACTTGTCCTGAGAGTATCAATTTTATTCTTGGTCATGACAGGGCTGAGAAGGAGTAATACACAGTGGTCTATAATCTTTGAGTTGGAAGAAATTGAATCAAACCAAGTGGAAAGAATATGCTACTTAGGGTTAGTGGGGTCAGTTCATGGGGAAATTGTGAAATAGGCGAGGCTCATTGTTGGTGTATCCCTGCGGAGCAAGCCCGGTCCCCACAACCTCAGAGTGTGCCCCTGTCATGGTGTAGACCTTGGCATTGTCTGACACCTGCCCTGGGCTTCTTGAGGACTTGCTTGGGTTCACAGAAACAAATGCATTCTGGGTCTCAAGGTCTCCATGGGGGATCTCCCCTCCCCCACTTTCAAATGGAAAACAGCTATTTGATGGATCCGACTGTCCTCATTTGCTAGCAGAACAAGGCTTGAGGAACTCTGAGAGTCCCCCCAGGTAATATGTAGATTAACAATAACTTCGTTATGACAGAACATTTCCAGGGTTTATGACTCAAAGGAGAGAGGCTGAGGGTATGAATTTCAGTCGAAGCAGTATAGAAGGGTAGATTCTTGCCTTTGAATTTTATGGAGCACTAATATTTAATAGGAAGAGTAGGAAACTGATACAGACTCACCCACTTTTTCTTCTGCCGAGCAAGGGCCTTAAGGAAAAACAACTATAAAACTCATCTAAAATAATACTTTTTCAAAAGAAAGGAATATTTTGATGGTTAAAAAATAAAAAGGAAATAATCTCAATAAAAAATAACTTTTAGTGGAATTAATTTATCTTCATGGGAAAAAACATATTTCAGTGTCCTTATTTTATAGCAGATTAGCGAAAACTTTATCAAATACCAGTGTCAGTTTAAGACCAGGCTTTCAGGAACTGTAGAGCTGCCCATGGTGGTCCAATGAACCACTCCATGATTTTTAGTTGAGCGTGGCAAGTGTCCAGGTGACCTTCCTGTTAGGATGCTAGAAACATGAACACGACCCACGAACACCTTTTGAGTTCTAATCCAAAGAGCCTTATTTGTACAAAGCCTTTAACACTGATATTTTTCTGTCTGTAAATTAATGGAAGAAACAGAATGATAGGTAGCCAGAAAAGTGATATGAATTTTATTGGAACAGTCTTATCTAAAAGTTTAGGATTTAAGACTATATTTATTCACATACAATTGTGCATACAATAGCTGCCAGGTACCCTGGGGTACAGGAATGAGATCACTACATCACAACTTTACATCTTAAAGGTGGAGACAGATAATGGGAGACACACAGATAACACCACTTAAGCATAAGTTCTGGGGTAGGTATGTGACATTTAATAAAAACCAGACTAAAGTGAAGACCTAAGGCTTGCTGTCAGGTGAAGAAAGAGCAACCCAGAAGGGAAAAGACAGTGCAGGGGACCTGCAGAGTGAACAGGCCCATGGGACTGAGCAGAGTGGTTGGGGGAGAGTGGCCAGTCTATGGGCACAGATCATATAGGGCCTTAAGGATCTTAGGGTTTTGTGAGTGAAATGGAAAGCTATTAGAAAGTTTTGAACAAGAGAGTGGCATGCTGTGACTTCTGCTTTGAAAGGGTCTGCTGGGGTTGGCACTGGCAAAGAGAGCTCCCGAGACTATTTAATAGACCTATGAGCCACCATTGTGGTTATGGTAGAAGTGATGGAAATTGTTCCAGTTTCAGATGTGCATGAAGAAAGAGCAGGACTTGCAATGGATTGGATACAGCAGTAATGGTAAAAGAACAACCAAGCCAGGCGTCAAGGTGTTGATCTGAACAACTAAATGAATGGTACCGTCCATGGAGAAGGAGATAACTGAGGACAGAAGGGAGAAAGGGAGAAAGGTGAATTAGGAAGTTGTCAGTGAATGGACTGAATTTGAAATGTCACTTTCATACCCAAGCAAGCAATGGGATACATGGGGAGAAATCAGGGTTGGGGACAGAAATTAAGGAATATTCAACAGGTAGAAAATGTTTATGGTCAATGTATCAGATGAGGTCTTCTAGGAAGTCGAGTTCTCTGGTAGATGGGCCAGTGCATCCAAAGGCTTGAAGGCAAGAATAAGCTTGGGGAGCAGTAAGAACAATAAATGCCCACCATGGATGTGAAGAAATATAGAGAAGAGGTTCAGGGATTACGTCTGGGGAGACCCAGCATTTGGAAGTCAGGAGAAGGGGAAGACATAGAAGGAGCAGCCAGGGAGGAAAGGGGAAAACTACATGAGGGAAAATCACCAAATCAGTGTGAATAAAGTCTTTCAAAGATGTTTAAGACAGTTTATGAATTAATTCTGCCCTCAACGAAGTCTATCGATAGAAGAAGCAGTGATACTGTTATATTCACAGTGTTTAGCAGCATCTGTCATGTGATCAATATTTGTTTATTTGTTTATTTTAGAGGTTAAATGTGGCCATCTGCAGGCTGGAATGCATCCTGTGAATGTGTTTTGTTTGGATTCCAAGGTTTAAAAATATTTTAATGGATTGGGAAGATTCAGAAATTGGGAAGCCTCACATAGAAATTCAGACCTCTGGCTCCTCTTTTAAAATCAGCTGGATTATCACAAGGCAGCAACACCTGTTTGTTTCCTGATGGCAGCTGCCATCTTCAGATAGGCTATGTGCTTTTCAGTTAATTTTCTGCAGTTTCTAGAAATCCCTGAGTCTCCCCAACACTGAAACCTGAGTCACTAGTTCCTTTTCAGTTTGCACCTTGGTACAGTTTGGATCAGAAATGTCTCCTCAAAGGCCCATGTGTTCAGAGGTGGGGCTTTGGGAGGTGATTAGATCATGCAGCACTAAATACATCAATGGATTAAATCACTGATGTGTTCATAGCTGAATAGGAGGTAGGGCTTGGTTGGAGGAGGTGGGTTACTGGGAGTGTGACTAAAAGGGTGTGTTCTTGTCCCTCATCTTTTCCTCTTGCTCTGGCTCTCTTGCATTCTCTTTGCTTTCTGGCTGTCATGGGTTGAGCAGCTTTGCTTCACTATGCCCTTCTGCCATGATGTTCCTGCCTTGGGGTCAGCTTACCATGGACTGACATCTCTGAAATCATGAGCCAAAATAAGTCTTTTCTCCTTCAAGTTGTGTGTGTCAGATATTGTGCCCCAGCAATGAAAACATGACTAACACATGCTTCTAGTTCAGTTAAACAAGAAATGAATGAGTGAATGAATGAATGCATACAATAATCCCTCAGTGTCCATGGAGGATTTTTTCCAAGACCTCTTTGGATACTAACACCTTCAGATTCTCAAGTCTCTTACATAAAGTGGTACAGCATTTGCATAAAACCTAGGTACATCCTCTTATACACTTTAAATCATCCTTTGATTACTTATAATAACTAATACAATGTAAACACCACAGTTGTTATACTATACATTTAGGGAATGACAAAGGAAAATGCTCTGTACATGTTAGGTACAAAAGTAACATTTTTTCAAATATTTTCAGTCTGCAGTTGGTTGAATCTTTGATGCAGAGCCCTAAGATATGAAGGACCAACTGTATTTCTTAGTAAGGCACCTCGAGCCCAGAGAGGTGAAATTATATATAGACTGTAATGCAGCAAAACCATGGCTTGGGTGCAGATCCTCATGTCAGGGCTTTTATTTGAAATCTTTGCTTCCTATTGTTTCATTGCATTTTTTTTTTGAAATCCTGAAATAAAAATAAGTTTCAATGAAAGAAAAAGGAATGGGCAAATGCTGTTTCCATTGTTAAAACATTAAGTAAATCTCTTAATATGATAAACATTTCTTTCTCCTTAATCCTTAATGAGAAATGGTTTGCTAGAACTGGCACACAGACTGATAAAAGTTAGCCTCCTTGCCCAAGGTAAAGTGAGTAATAAACAAATGTAATTATTTAAAATATAATTAAAATGAAAATCGATGTTGTACTCCATTTGTTTTTAGGTAAAACTAAATTTTGTCATGCTTCCCCGTGTATTATTTTTACCTATTCTAACAAGTTTTAGCCCCATGCTATGGTTTGTGTCTAGATGTCCCCCCAAAGCAACATGCAGTCTTAGATAGAGCAGGCTTTTCGGAGGTGGCTCAATCTAGAGCATTTGATGCTGGGATTAGGGGTGTGTGATTAGTAAACCAGTCCACTGATTGGTTTGGCATAGTTCTGGCTAGGATTAAGGGTGTGAGTGCTACACCTGCCCTAGGGTGGGTAGCCTCCACACAGTATAAGGGACAGAAAGAGGCTTGTCTTTCTCCCTTGTTGCTTTTACTACCTTGTGGGTGCCATGAACTGTTCTCTGTGATGCCCTTTGGCCAAGATACCCTGCCTTGGAGCCAACCAATTACAGACTCAAAGATCTACAAACTGTGAGCTAAATAAACCTTTTCCCCTTTAACTTTGGGTCTTGGGTATTTTGTCTCAGCAACGAGAGAAGAGTAACTAAGACATCCTAGAAGGTTGTCATCAGAAACATCCAGTATCGTCATTCCTTCTTTTACTTAGTACCAAATACTCTTTGGAGGTCTTTCTGCTTTGTCTCTCCTGTCAACTACAATCATTAAACTTAAATTAGAGCACACTGTTTGATTTCTCAAGTGTTTCCAGTTTATATATTATTGTCATGAGTTGAGTTGTGTTGTCCCAAAATATACACTGAAGTGCTAACTTGCAGTTCCTCACAACGTGACTCTGGAAATGGAGTCATTGCAGGTATAATTAATGAAGGTGAGGCCACAGTGGAGGAAGGTGGGCCCCAACCAATTATAACTGGCATTCTTACAAGAAGGAAAAATGTGGGCCCAGCCTCAAAACAGGAGGATTCAACACAGGAAGACGACCATGCCACAGATGCAAATGTGAGCACACACAGAAGTTAGAGTAATGCTGCCACCACCCAAGGAACGTGTGGGGTTACCAGAAGCTGGAAAAAGCACAGAAGGTCCCTTGGCTTCAGAGGGAGCAGGGCCCTGCAATACCTTGAGTCTGAATGACTACCTCCAGCACTATGAGACAATACGTTTCTGACAGTCCTAGGAAAGTAATACAGATATTATCTTGCCTGACTCTGAATTTTAAACTGGGTGAGAATGTAGGCACTGTGCTGAGGGGAACTGAGACTCCAGGAAAGAGCATCGTCTACTGTGCACATGTAGGCCCTCGGGGGGACGTTTAGGCTGAAGTCTGATGCCCCGAGACTCACTTCTTTGCTCACTCAAGGCACCAGAACTAATTCCACCTGCTCTTAGATAAGCTCAGAGGTCCTCTTGTCCCGAGAGCTACGTGTTTCTCCTTCCTTAGTACAGAGTATCTTGAAGTAGTAGGAGGAATTTGGCTCTAATCTTAGTTCTCGGCAAATCTGTGAAAGAACCAAAAGGCTTCTTTAATGGCCCTTTGTCCCCACTTTAATGTTTCTGAATTCTCCTTAGATGAGGGTTTCCTAACTTGCAACCTTTATATAGCTTTTAGAGGCAAACAGGAAAACTTGAGATCATTTGGAATAGTCTGTTAACTATGGGAACTTTTCTAGTTTGGGATAGTAGACTGAATTCTTGAAGATGTCACACTTCCCTACAACCAGAACAAGAAAACAACAATCACAATGAAAAGGCCAAGGGTCCAGGCCCCGATGGTCAAGTTTTGTGCCTGGGGAGCAAGGCATTGAGGAGTCCAGAGCAATGGCTTGAGGTGAGAGCAGGATGAAGACAGGTGAAGTGTGGATATAGACATGTGGAATTGGAGGTGCCATGGGCCACCCTGATGGGGATGCTCAGTAGGCAGTTGGAGCCACAGAGGTGCCCGGAAAGGGCAAACACCAGATTTAGAGTTCATCAGCACAGAGGTGGAGTCGAATCCATGAAAGAAGATAAGCTTCCAGTGCTGCTGACTGAGTATGAAACAGGAAAGACCACTCCAGAGTCTCGGAGAATGACCACAGTTAGGGAGCAAAGTGAGGAAATAGTGGCATTAGAGGCAAAATGGAAAAGAAGGTGGGGGCAGGCAAAGGAACTCCGAGAACACCATGGGGAGAGGATTCTCTAGAGGACCAAGCCTGCACAATGAAACAGAGATGTTAAAAGGCTGAATGTCACAGAAACATTTTAGATTGAGAGGTTACTAGTGATCATCAAAAATACATGTTGAAAAGTTACAGAGACTCATTAATTTATGTATTCCATTTTGTGTGTGTGTGGTGCCAGGAATCGAACTCAGGACCTTGCACTTGCCAGGCAAGTACTGTGCTGCTAAGCTATATCCCCAGTCCTAAATTTATGCATTCTTTAAATATTTATTAACGCACTTCTGCTATATGGCAGACAGACGCCATGCTAGAGCTCAGCGGTCCTCTTCCGGAACCCTATCTTTTGGAAGCTCATAGGCTGATACTAGAACACTGACTTCCAGGAGTAAACAGATACGGAGGTCTGAGAAGTGTCGAGGGTGAGTGAACAGTGACTGATTTGACAGGAGGGTGGAAGCTGGATGTTAGAGAAATGGACCTGTTATGCAAGATGCACAACTGGTGGCTCCAAGAATCCTTCAAGCATGGGTCAGTGCTGCATGCTGTGACATTAAAAGCTGGTGGAAGCATTTCAGAGTCATGTGGACACATGCACACACGCATGCACTCACACACGTATGCCCCAATGCACGGGAACAAAACTATTTTTGTTACATAGATCTAGTAAGCAATGGTATATCTGTATACAGATGCCAACAAAAATAAATATCACATGTGCTTTGCTTCCTCCTGCAGTTTCTCTCTTTTTAAAATACTTACATTTCTAGTTCCTAAATAGGTTTATTCCTGGGGGCTTCTATTTTGGAATTTTTGTTTGCAGTTCAATACAGTAAACTTGTCAAACATGAATACTATTAAGCTACTAGGCATTTTACAATTAATTATATCAATGACTTCCTCTGTAAGACAAGTCAGGGGAAGGGAAGGGAAGGGACAGTGCTGGCTTTGGAGCCACACAGATGCGGGGCCAGGTCCCCTTTCCACCACTTCCACATTTGGAGGTACAAGTGAGTTATTTAAATATTTGAGTCCATAGCCACATAAATGAGGTTGGGTTAATAACATCTACCTGAGGCCTAGACAATGTACGAAAAGTACCTCGCATAGAGTAGGTTCCACACGACTGAAACCATCACTATTGACAGTGAATAATTTGTCTGAGATTATATTTGCAAATCAGGCCAAAAGTGGGCATGGAGTTTAGAAAAACACATGAGCAATTTCTGCAAATCGCTTGCCTCTATTTAAGAGCCCAGTAGTAATTCAAGCATGTTTCTAGGAACTTTCCAGAATAACCTCATATGTATCGCTTTTAATTTTGAAATTATCATCCACATGTAGTAAGACTAAATTTTATTTGCCATCAAAGATAAATGAGCCAGATTTTCTCCTTTTACATCTTTGAAATTTAGAGAGAATGAGAGAGTAGGAAAAAAAAGTTTCCACATCACATGCAGCTTGAATTACTCTGAGAGGAAAATCAAATGATTTACTTGTCAATTTTTCAATGTTGCTTCATACCTCCAGCGTCGCACCTGTGCCTTGAAATTCTTGCACAGAGCTTCCTGATTTGAGATCTATTGAGATACTGGCAACAGGGCCAACCAAATACATGGCTGCACAAGTTGTGTACCATTCAACTCCAGGGATGTGTTGATCACAACATGGACACTACAGTGAGAAGTCATCCTTGGAGTACAACGCACCCCGTACAGTCATATTCTGCAACAATGTCCGAGAGGCTTGACCACTTGCCTGATGAACATGCTCTACCACTGAACAAACATTTATTGAGCATCTATTACGTGTGAGACACTATTCTAGGCTCTGGGGACACCAGCGATCCCAACAGACATGATCTCCATCCATGTGCAGCTTACCTTCCAGCAGAATAGAGAAAGGAGGCAGATAAAAACCAATAAGCCAAAGCAAATAGACTAATAATTATCTAGACTATCAGGTGACAGTGGCCAGGGATTTAGCTGAGTGGCACAGCTCCTGCCTGGCAAGCGTGAGGTCCTGAGTTCGATTCCCCGTACCACCCCCCCAAAAAAAAGAATAGAATATCAGGTGTTGGTAAGTGCTGGGGAGAAGAGGAAGGCAGAGTGAGAAGGAAGTGGTGTTGCAGCAATGGCGGAATCGGTCTTGGTATTAAGGTTGGCTGAAAGGCTTCACCAATAAGTTTTTTTATCAGAGGGCTGAAGGAAATGAGGGAACTCACTGTTTACATAACCGAGACAGGAGTGCTCCAGGCAGAGCAAAGAGCAAGCTCAGAGGTCCAAAGGCAAAGCCTATGAGCATATGGAGGGGACAGCAAAGACACAGGGCTGCAGTGGACTGGGTAAGAGACAGGTAGAAATGAAATCCAGTGACTGGAGTAGGAAGCAGATCTATCTCCTAGGGCCTTCCCACCCCTGTAATGTTGGTCTGCGCGAGACCGGAAACTACTGGAAAGTCTTGAACAGAGAAGTGACATCATTTGATTTAGGTGTGAAATGAATCCCACCGCCTTTCTTTGAACTAATTTTTCTTTTTTTTTTTTTTTTTTTTTTTTTGTGGGTACCGGGGGGTCGACCTCAGGACCTCATGCGCCAGCAGGCGCCCGTGCCGCTGAGCGATATCACCAGCCCCTTTTTTTGTATGTGGGATCCGGGAGTCGAACTCGGGCCCTCACGCTTGCCAGGCAGGCGCTTATGCCGCCGAGCCATCTCACCGGCCCTGAACTAATTTTTCTTAAGAAAAGTTACATTTAAATTTCTAAAAATTGTCTACACAGTTTCCCCAAATACTGAGTAGTTTCAACCAAAATTAGCAATATGATTTTGAAAATTGTTTCCTTTTCCTGAGCTGAGTTTGAATTCAGATGTTTAAGTGAATAAATATAAAATGAAAGTGGCAAATACCAAACCTTTAATCTCAGTAAACATTAATGTTAATTCATATATTTCTTTCCAAATGTTTCAATGTGCAATATAGTCCAGGTCAATTCCTATCAGTTATAACAAAAAGAATATGAAAAGAAAATCTCAAAGATTTTAACTGGGAGGGAAAGTGTTTTATGGATCATAGAGGCATCGGGGATGTGGTTGACTTCATCAAGAATTTTGCTGCAGGTGAGTTCATTGCTCAAGAAACAATTTGCATTTTGTCAAGTTAACCTAATTTGTGTTCTGGAATGTGTTTAAGTGGTGTCTATGGTTCATCATCATACTGAAACTTTCAAAACAAAATCAGCTCTTTGCCTGTGCTTCCCATAAATTGCAACAAGGTAACATTTGTGAATAATATACAAATGTCACTGTAAGAACTCTGCTATAAACTGGTAGGATACAAAGTCAACACACAAAATTTAATAGCATTCCTATTCACCAGTAATGAACCCTAACCAAGAAAGAAATCAGGAAAACAATTCCATTCATAATAGCTTCCAAAAAATACTCAGGGATCAACCTAACTAAGAAAGTGAAAGATCTGTATAATGAAAGTTACAGAACACTGAAAACAGAAACTGAAGAAGATGCTAGAAAATGGAAAGACCTTCCTTTTATGGGCTGATAGAATTAATATTGTTAACAAGGCCACATTACCAAAGCCATCTACAATTTCAACACAATCCCTATTAAAATAACAATACTATTCTTCACAGAACTAGAGAAAACAATTCTGACATTCATATAGAAGCAAAAAGACCCAGAATAGCCAAAGCAATCCTGAGTACAAAGACCAATGCTGGAGGCATCACAGTACCTGATTTTAAATTGTCCAAAAAGCCATAATAACAAAAACAACATGGTACCTGCACAAAAACAGACATGCAGATAAACGGAAGAGCAGAAGACACAGAAACTGACTTACGCATATTCAGCCAGCTGATTTATGCAAAGGGGCCAAACATACACACTGGAGGAAGGACAGCTTCTTCACCAAATTGTGCTGAGAAAACTAGGTATCTACATGGAGAAGACTGAAATTAGGTCTCTATCTCTGACCCTGTACTAAAGTTGACTCTGAATGGATCCAAGACCTAGATCCGAGACCAGAAACTTTGAACCTGCTGGAAGAACACACAGGGGAGACCCTCGAAGCCATAGGCGCAGGCAAAGACTTCCTGAATAGGACTCTAACAGCACAAAAAGTAAGCAAGATTCAGAAAATGGGATTATATTAACTTAAAGAGCTTCTGCACAACAAAGGAAACAATCAAAAGAGTGAAGAGACAGCCAACAGCATAGGAGAAAATCTTCACTAGCTACTTTTCTGATGGAGACTTAATATCTAGAATATATAAACAACTCAAAAAATTAACTAGAAAACTCCATTTAACCCAGTCAATAAATGGGCAAATGAATTGAATAGACATTTCTCAAAAGAAGAAATACAAATGGCCAAAAATTATATAAAAAGTGCTCAAAATCTTTAGCCATTGGGGTGATGGAAATCAAAACGACATTGAGATTTCATCTAACTTCAGTCAGAATGGCTATCATCAAGAATACAAAACAAACAAACAAACAAAACAAAAAACAATGACTGCTGGAGAGGATATGGCAAAAAGGAACCCTCCTACAGGGTTGGTAGGAATGTAAACTAGTACAACCACTATGGAAATCTACGTGGAGGTTGCATAAAAATCTAAAAATAGAAATACCATTGGTCCAGCTATACCAAAGAATTAAAGACACAGACGATAGTGATACATACATGCCTGTGTTTATAGTGGTGCAACTCACAACAGCTAAGCTGTGGAAACAGTCTGATGCCTGTTGACAGATGAATGGATAAAGAAAATGTGGCATATAAATGCAATGGAATATTATTCAGCCATAAAGACAAATGAAATCATGTCACTTGCAGGAAAATGGATGGAACTGGAGACCATCATGTTATGTAAAATAAGCCAGTCTCAGAATGTTAGGTATTCCATGTTTTCTTTTATATGAGGAATCTAAAAAAATAAATAAAAGAAAGATGACAGAAAACTAGAAGACAGACTTTCAGAGATGGAGAAGGGAACTAGGGGAGGGGGGAGGAAAAGGACAGCAGGTTAATGGGGATAATAATAATAAAAAGGCATTATATGCATAGCAACATACCCAAATGGATCTCATTATTTTGTATTCCTTATGTGCACTGACAAAAAAGAACACTGCTATATTTTTAAAACCCGTTTTATAAGAACATTTTTATATGTACAGGTCTCTTTCCAAAGACTTCAGCAAATTTCCTGCCAACACTCAAAATCTGTTTTATTATGCACTTATGGAAAGTTTACTCATATATACAAATAACTTATAACAACAAGCAAAAGGCTCACATTGAATTGTCCCTATATCCACAGGCCAGCATGGATTCCTTTCAGTTATACCAATACATACCCCGTGGTGTTTCAGAAAATATCTTGTAATAACACAATGCCAATACAAAAATGGCATCCTCCCCAAATCTTATTTGTTTTAATGTCATGACTAATTTTTAGGACTGAGGAATTATCACACGCAGTTGATTCTGAGCTGGACATATGAAGAGGTGGGCACATCTTTAATACCAGTCATCACAGTTAATGGCTGTACCGGGATGCTTTATTATGCAGGGAAAGAAATCAGCCTCTCCACTCCCTATCATGTTCAGCTATGGGTTAGCATGAGGGACATGCAGACAGGTAGTTCTTGCAATAACCGTAAGAAGTAGGAATTATTATATCAATTTTATATGAGGAACTTGAAGTCAAAGAGACAAAGTGTCTTGTCTCAAATGATACAGCTCTCTTATACCAGCCAGGATTCATCAAAGTCTGTCTGACTCCTAAGCCCTGATCTGTTCCCTCTATTGTAAGCCGGCACCATTGAGCAACACTGTCTATTTTTGCTGGTTGAATATTCCTTACCTGAAATGCTCAGAGCCAGAAGCATTTCAGATTTTGGATATTTTCATGTTTTGGGAAACTACAAGTAATAATATATCCTATATGAATAATGATATATTCTTGAAATGGGACATAAGTTTAAACACAAAATTCATTTATGTTTCATATGCACATGATACATATAGCCTGAAAGTAAAGTTATACAACATTTTAAATAATTTCTTGTATTTTGACTGCAAACGTCACATGAGGTCAGGTATGGAATTTTCCACTTGCGGTATCATTAATGATCAAAAAGTTTTTGATTTTGGAGTATTCCAGATTTCAGATTTTTGGATTAGGGATGTTCAATCTCTATTAAATGAAATAAGGTTAAGTAGTTTCACAATGATCATAATCACTATTTTTCTTTTTAGGTACTATTTTTATTGCCTTGCTACTTGTCAGTTCTGTTGTAAGGGCTGCTAATCCTAAAAACAAGCTTGCAATGTGACGATGAATTTCTGGAGCTGCTAGGGACTCTGCATGCTTTAGTCGTTTTCACTGCTTCATGTCCTCATTCTACTGAGGAGGGAACAAAGTTAATTAGTCATAAATAACCCACTCAAGGTCTCAGAGTGATTAAGCAGGTGTTTAGACTCCGGCCTGACTTATTCTTGTGCCTTGGGCTCTTTTCACATTCTTTTCAGTTTAGCAACCTTAAAAACATATAATATTACATTCGAATTATGTAACCTGCAATTCTACAGCTCTAGAAGTGAACTGATTACTTGAGGCAATATACAACCACGCTTCCAACTTGAAAATGGGTCTCCTGGAAACTTCGGAAAATGACTTTTAAAGCCTCTTTTACTTGAATAGTGTTCCACATTATCACAGCTTTGGATCACATTTTTTTTTTTTTTACACAAAGTATAACAGAATTCATGACCCTGGACCCACAGGCTGGACTCCTCAAACAATGTGGTCCTGGAGAGTCCCTATCACCTAGTGAATTATAAGGAGCAAGACCTTTCTTTGCTGGGAGTTTTTGCCCAACTGATATTCGGGAAATATGTGGCCTTAGTAGGTCAGGAATATTTCCCGGTGTTTCTCTAATTAGATTTAAGACCTATTACACTTTAAGAAACTTAAAGTGTAACACCACAGAGAACACCACAGAGGTGTTCTCTCCATTCCTCCTGCCAAGCACGAATGTCTTTCTCCTTGCATTGTACTTATTTGCTGATGCACTGTAGTTTCTCTACCAGACAAGAGCTCATCAGGGGCCATCTGAACCACATTAGTTTCTTTTCTTTTATAACTTACTGATAGTAGGTTCCCAGGTACAGAGCATTGAGTATATATTTAATAATTTCTGTTAGCTATAAAAAATTTTAAAAGAGAATGAAAGCACTATTAACAAGTATTTTAGGAAGCCTTTGGTCAAGAAAGAAAGCAAGCCACAAGAATAGAAAATTCTTCAAGATGTAAGTCACAGTGACTGGCACATGAAAGTGACACATTCAATTTCTTCACCTTTATACACCCTCCAGAAGATCAAACGTTAATAAAATATTTATCTTCAGTTGTCACAAGACTGACTTTGATGTAAAACTCTTGGGTACATGAATGTCATGCCAGACCAGAAATACACCATAATGTATTTTTAATTTAAACACAGATGTGTAAAAAATTTATCTATGCCTGATATGAACAAATTTGAGGGGGAAATCTTCCAATAGTCACCACAAATAAGAACAAAGAATTTCAAAGTGATCATTGAATTTCCATAAAAGTGCAAAGAAAAGCATTCTGTCTGTGGTTTTGAAATGACATGTAAAATGCATTTGCTTACCTTTAGGGAGTCAAAGCAGGCAATTACTCTTCCATTTTCAACCTGACAGCTTTTTGGGGGGTGAGCAAATTTGCATTCCTCATCAGAGCGTGAGCATGTTCCTCTCTGGAACTGTCTGCAGACTTCTAACGTCAGCCATTTTGTATCTCTGACTGGAGCAACGTTCAAAGCCATGATGAGAAAGTACTTTGGACTGTTAGTTTCTGTTGAAGGATGAAATCAATCCCAGTTCCAATGATTCCAAAACTACTGTTGTGAAAACTCCCACATGTAAGTCTGAGGGTAAGTGATAAATTGCTTAATGAAGTCCAATCCAGGAGACACAGTGCTGAAAGAATTTATTGGCAGGCAGTCACTCATCAATCAATATGCCCCACTTGAAGACTGTGGGCCGCAATAAAAGCATGCTCAGAGTCATCTCTGGCTTTCCGTGTCCCAGTCTCTTGACTGTTTTGCAGATATAACTGTTTTTAATAAAGTGACTTTAATATCATGGCACTCCTTTGGAGAATATTTAGTTTTGATGCTCAGCTATGGATGTTGCTGGAAAAGAAGCCTCTCAGATGTTCATATTTTAGTAGGATATTTCCTTTCTTTGTTCTTTTGAAATTCTGAAATTAAGCAATTGGCAAAGTCAGACAACTGAGGTATCTTCATCCACTCATAAGGTCAGGGTAAAGTGTACTTGACAGAAAAATGAGAGGTGAATGTAAAAACAGCTCCCAGTCTGCAGTTTCCAGCAAAAGTGACTTCACACAGGCACTTTTAAATCATGAACCTGCAAAACACAATAGAACATCAACTTATTCCCAAACTCAGTGAAATTGAGACTTGAACAAGCTATTAAGCTCTTGCCTAGAATTTGCAAATATGCAGTTTAGAGCTTTGAATATAGTGAGGAAAGTTATGCATTAAAAAAAGAAGAACACGCATCCAAAGCCGTATTGCAGAATGATCTAGGCAATAGTCCAAAAGTTAGGAATGACTCAAACGGGTGAGTGTGGCAGACACAATAATTGGGCCTTCTGCAACAATTCAATCTAATGCGCTTAATCGCAAAACAGTGTATTACAACTGTGGCTCCCAATTAATTTCACATTTAGGTCATTGATTTTATTGTTGGGAATGCTATAAACAATTATTTGGGAGGTGTCTCTTCTATGTAACAAAGATATTATCATTTTGGATGAAGCATGGGCTCCTTTCCTACTCTTTATGTTATTTCTAGTTTTCAGAGATTTGACCTTCGAGGTAGATAGGTAGGAATCTCTTGATACTTACTCTCTGATCTCTTACCATTCCCTCCCTCCTGTTGTTACTTGCTTAATGTTAGCCTTCCCCTTATACTGTGAGTCCTTTTAGAGTAAAAACTATTTTTTATAGTTTCCTGTATCTCAAGTGCTTTGATTCCTGGCACTATTAGGCCTCAAGAAATAGTTACTGACCGATTTAACTAATGACTAAATGAATGAATGCAAGTTAATTTTAGTTGTGTTCAGTTCAGTTTTTAACTGAGACACACTCTAAAAAATGTTCTCTTGAATGGATCTTGTAATTAAAACATGCATACAATGAAAAGGTGGTATGTTCAGATTTCTAAAGTCAGCACATTTCATTTCTCTTAATTTTTCCAAAGGTTATGAAATTATTCAAATATTAAAAATTTAATATTACTGCGATAAGTATGAATAAAAGGGCCGGTGAGATAGCTCAGCGGCATAAACGCCTGCCTGGCAAGTGCGAGGCCCTGAGTTTGACTCCCGGAACCCACATAAAGGAAAAAAAGGGCCGGTGATATCGCTCAGCAGCACAAGCGCTTGCTGGCAAGTGTGAGGTCCTGAGGTCGTCTCCTGGTACCCACATAAAAAAAAAAAGTATGAATAAAAGACTATAGTCCAGCAGCTGGTCATTTTCAGAAACTGTATATGCTACCCTATATAATTGCTTAGCCTTGTCATCCTCCTAAAAAATGTACAACTGAGAATTTAATGCAGATTGGAAGTAGATTACAGTTGTGCTGAATAATGACATATTGGTCAATGACAAACCAGATACATGTTTGTGGTTCCATAAGATTATAATTAAGCTGAAAAATTCTATCACCTAGTGAAAGCTTAGCCATTGTAACTGTGTTTGTGTGATGCTGATGTAAACAAACCTACTGCATTGCCAGTCATATAAAAGAATAGCACATGGAATGATATGATGTCATTAATACTTGATAATGACAATAAATAAATGACTATGTTACTTCACTTATTTGCTATACTATACTTTTTATGATTATTTTAGAGTGTACACCTACTTACAAAAAATGCTTTTTTTTTTTTTGTGGGTACTGGGGGTCAACCTCAGGACCTCGCGTGCCACCAGGCGCCCGTGCTGCTGAACGATATCACCAGCCCTTTTTTTCCTTTATGTGGGTTCCGGGAGTCGAACTCGGGCCCTTGCGCTTGCCAGGCAGGTGCTTACATCGCTGAGCCATCTCACCTGCCCAAAAAATGCTTATTATAAAGCAGTATGCTATGTTATACCAGCAGCAGTTTCAAACGTCTCTTTAATATCTCTCTTGATTGTATCAAAAGGCCACATGGAGTAATTGACCTATACATCTCAATTAAGCTTAGTCAGCTGGGCAAACCAAGCCAAACAGGCTTCCTTGCAATAGCGCTTTTCCTATCCTTGGAAGTACTGCTGTGTTCGCTCAGTCTCCAGTAGGGGAGGAACCATAATCGTGTCTCTCCAGCTTATCTGATCAGGGCTCATTTATTTAGAAAGTTTTCTCTTGGGGCTGATGGCGATGCTACTTCATCCCAATAGCTTTTACTTGTTTATAAAAGTGTTTTCATGAGTTAATATGTATGTGCATTTAAGGGAACTGGCAATGCTGAAAGCTGTGACACATACCTAACTTCAATTATAAAATATTTGAGGAAGCCAGGCAGGCTCCTGCTTGTCTGTTTGGCAGCGTCCGTTCACAGCATCAACATCAACTAACTTCAGTCGAGGAGCTTAGGAAGATAAGTCTAACAACCAAATTACTCTGGGTCAGGTTTCCTAGGCCAGCCTGGACCTGCACCCGCACCACCTCCACCCCAGTGCAGAACAAAGGATGAGGGAAGCAGGGGCCATGGGAACATGGCCTCCGGTGTCTGTGGAGGTGGGTGCTAATGCTAAGGGGACTGCAAATCATGGGCCGAACGCAGTTCATATTTGCAAAATGTTATATAGAGAGTTCCTGAGTCCTGCATAGGACAACAAAGATGAAGTACAGGCTTATCCTCAAAGGCAGTGGAGTCTCCCTCAGCCTTCGCATGTAGGAGGGAAACAGGCAAACATATGCATTTGTGAATGGACGACACGAATAATTACTCAGATTCTCCTAAACGCCACACAGGGTCAACGCTTTTAATCCAGCCCAGGATAAGCTTTTGCTTACACCTTCTGATGAGGAGACATTCTCTGTAAAGAAACAGACTCTCATTTCTAGTTATAACAGAGCCCAAACAGGATTCAGATGGTCAGACTCCATCAAAACAAACTTGCCCTTAGAAAAAGTAATTTGTTTAATAACAGATAATAGTATATATTTATCAAGTATAACAATGTTTTGAAATAAGTATATATTGTGGCTCATCAATGTATGCATTACTCTTGGTGATTTTCAAGACTACAATAACTTGCTGGTAACTATAGTCAGTGTGTTGTTGAACTTATCCCTCCTGTTTAACTGAAACCTTACTCTACTGATTAACATTGCCAATCCTTGTTTCCCCCCCAGATCTGGTAAGCACCTTTCAACTCTCTGCTTCTGTGAGTTGATTTTTTTTTTTTTTTAGATTCTACATATAAATCTTTAATATACACTTGCTTTTAAAAGCAGGGGTAGCCAAAATTTCTGATGGCCAAGTCACTTGTAAGTCAAAGATGTTCTGGAAGGAAAGACGTATGCATCATGTTGCACACGAGCACGCTGCTGTTGGAACCTCTCATGTACCAAGTCTTTCTCCCCACTTGTTCTTCTTCCTGGCCTTAACATGACACAGCTAGTTATCAAAGGCACTGCCTTCCTTAGGCTGTAGCGACAAGTGGGTACAGGCCAGAGGCTGTGGGGACCGGAGGACAGAGTAGACTTGAATTAGCTTAGTACAAGGCTTCCACAGATGAGCAATGATGGACATGGATGGAAAGACCACATTTGAACTTGTTATTAAGGGACTTGTTATTAATGTACACTAACACAAAGACCTAATTAAATACTAGGTCTACCAGACTGCAAGTGCCTGGGAGGAAAGGCTGTGTGTCAGCTGTGCCGTCCAACACAGGAGCCACCGGCCACACGTGCCAGTGCATGTAGCGCAGCTGAAGAACTACATTTAAAATCTTGAGTATATAAATCTACTGTTTTCAACTGTAAATTTGATGAAACCTAAACACAGATCAAGTATTTCCAGTTAAAACTGGCATCCAAATGGAGATGTACTTTAAGTGTAAAATACACACTGAATTTGGATTTGGTATAAAAAAAAGAATGTCATAATATGCTATTAATATGGTCTCACTTATCCCATGGTGAATTGAAAATGTTTTAATATATTGGGTTAAATATTATTAAAATTAATACCACTTGCTTCTTTTTACCACAAGAAAATTCAGAATTATATATGTAGCTCCCATTATGTTTCTGTTGACAACACTCTTACAATGGAACTTTCTGGAATGGTTGAAAGTTCCCAGTCTAAGAATCTGCTTCCAGCTTTCATTTTTCCAAGGCTCCTCATTATCTATCCTTGCCGAGTCAATTTTTCTGACATCTTCTTTACCTGTAAAATGTTGATAATAGTCTACCTACATTTACATGGGGAAATATAAAAGTTCTTTATAAAAAGTAAAATGTCCCAATGCAAGGTGATTAAAAAAGAGTTTCTCTGCACATATTTATCAATGAAATCTAGTTTCAGGCTTCTTCCTTCCCTGCAATAATGTGTGCATGACCAGGATTGCGCCTGGGGTGCATCTGCCCTAGCGCAGATTCTGAGAGCAGGAAGATGCCTTAGAGATCAAAGACCTGGCTGCACAGGGCACCCGGGGCCACTTATCCACCTGTGGCAGCCCTCAGATCTTCATTCTGCAGCCCCAGGGAACCATAGAGAGATTTCACTATCTCTTTCTTCTAGCGGCCAACCCGGAAGTGAATGGAGTGCCATTGGCGCCCCGGAAGTCAACCAAGGTGAGAAGCGCAGCTGAATGCTCTGGTAGTACTGGCTTGAGCCTGGTTTCCATTCCTGCTGTCCGAGTGAGCAGAAGAAGTGGTGCTCTCAAGTTCCTCTGCCTAAAGGCCCCCGTCAATAACGTATCTGTCTGGAAAAGGCTCCCTTTGTTTCTGCTCCCAAAGAGGTTTCCTGTTTGCTCGCACTGATCCTGAGTACGCAGGACACCGTCCACCTTCCCCGCAAGTTCCTGGGCTACCCCGGCAAGCAGAACCTCGGTTCACGTTCCTCTCCTCTTCTGTTTAAGTCTCTTTCACTGGTTTGCCTGTGCTTCCATTTTTTCCACTTCTTTTTATTTTTAGTAAGTTTTATGGTGTGTGTTTGAGGTTTAAAACATAATATATTTTATGGGATACACACAGTAAAATGGTTACTATAGGGAAGCAGATTAACACATCTGTCACCTCACAATTACCTCTTTATGACAAGAGCACTAAAATCCTAAAACAATAGTTTTACTGACTTTAGTCTTCCTGTTTTTCCTTAGATTTCTGCATGTGTTCATCTTTCCTATCAGCTACTTTGTATCCATCAACCTCCACCTCTTCCCTTCTTTTTGGCTTTGGCTCTGGTTTTGTTTCCAATGTCCCAAACCATCCCACCTTCACTAGCCCCTGCCCACCTGTGCAGAACTAGGTGAGATCTGGAAGTGGCTGCCTCCATTGTTTCTCTGGCCTTAGTTCCTCTTTTGGCCTCCTCTGCTGGCGCTCAGAAACCTCCTGCCTTTTAAGCCGCCTCATGGAGGGAGAGTTCGCCCTTGCCCTGCCACTGAGCACACCTGGCAAGCCCTCCCCACCACGTCCTTGCGCAGCTCCCATTTCTCTGCCTTCCTTTAGCCCCCTTTGAGGCTCTCTCTTACAACCCATCACTTAACGCTGCCTGGTAATTGTTTTTAAATAGGCGTCATTATTTCTTAATTCACAAGAACTGTAAATATTGATTTACCCAACTGCCTCCCTCTCGGTGTAAACTTCTCCAGGGTTTGCTCTGTGTATATAATAGACTTTGGTTATTATATTTGAATCCCCAGAGCTCAGCTCAGGGCCTGGTCTGTAGACTATGCTCCACAAATGTTTGTGGAATGAACTCTTGATCCTCCTGCCAGGAACATTTGCACTTTCCTATGGCCCAAATTCTAAGCTAAAGGGGTAATGTTCTGAATAGAAAACTTCAGTATTAACCATAGGAACATTCCAGCAAGTGCCTGTGGCTGATCCTGCTGCTGCCAAGCAGGTAGAGGGAGGGTAGCTGCCCCAAGGATGAATGGTTTGAGTCCCAAAACCCAAAACTCTCAGCTCAGTGATTTTCAAAGTATAGTACCAGAGCCAGTACTACACTTTTAGCAGCAGTGGCGTCCCCTGGGAACAGGTTAGAGATGCAAATTCTCCAGCCCCACTCCACAGGCCCTGCATCAGAAACCCTGGGTGTGTGGCCCAGAACTCTGCATTTTAACAAGGCCTGGATGGGGGTGATGGATGACCGAGTCTGAGAATCCCTTGCCACCCTGCTGTTGGCCAGGCATCCTGCAGGACGCTGGAGGAACAAAGATGACTGCCTTGGGTGGCCTGCAGGGTCTTCAGTTCACCGACTCCCACAGAAACAGTTGCAGGCTTCCCCCTGGCTGTGTGTCTGATCAATAAAAACAAAACCAACCTAGACTAACAGAAAACACCTGAGAGATCTGTTCTCCATAAGACTTTCTCTGAGGGGCCGGTGAGATGGCTCAGCGGCTTAAGCGCCTGCCCGACAAGTGCGAGGGCCCGAGTTCGACTCCCGGAACCCACACACGAAAAAGGGGCCGGTGATATCGCTCAGCGGCACGGGCACCTGCTAGCGCGCGAGGTCCTGAGGTCGACCCCCCGGTACCCACAAAAAAAAAAAAAAAAAACTTTCTCTGAGCGTGAGAAAATAGACTACCTTAAAGCCCCGCAGACTTCACTCCGGATGACGAAGCCTACGGAAGGGCTGGGAGGGGCTTTGCGTGTCCAGGAGAGTGCTACCACAGTAAAAGGGCCAGTGGCCCTTGGTTACCAGGAGCTCAGGCCTCAGTCAGAACGAGCTGCAGAGCGCCTTATAATGAATCCCCACACTTCTCCTTCACTGTTTTTAAAGGAAAAACCAGATCAAAATTCCTGGATGAGGAAACAAGGATGTGTAGTACTTCCTGAAATGCCAGAGAGCTTGCCATTCATCTCTACAACCAAATCTCAACTATTTTTAGGGTCTTTATATACATGCCACTTATTTTTCAAAATATGTTTAAATCTGTTCTAGTGTTTACGATTTTTCGAAAGGTGTGACTTTGGACTGTATGGAAAAATTGGCTGCTCATGTTGACAGTCACTTAATTATGCAGCTGGGCCAGTTTGGAGAGCCTGTCCTTGCACTCTACCAGGAGAAGGGGTGCCTCCCTCCATTCCATTCCCCAGGCAAGCCCGGGCTGCAGGCCCCAAGTGTCCCCACCCTGCCAGCTCTTTTTTTTTTTTTGTCAAGAACTAGTATTTATTATTGAAATCATATTCGATGTCAACAAGATGCCACAACTACAAAAAAAGTCATGCACGCTGCAATCTCAATGCAAATAGTCAAATGAAACCCCAGTCATTAAAAAAGTAAAAAGGTAATTCAAATTACTGCAAAAAGCAACTGAATTATTTAAACATCTTTATTCATCCAGACAACATATTAAAATGGTTAAGAAGAAAAAATACAAATTCAGAGGTATGGTATTGATATTTTAAAAAGACGACTGCTTAAGTATTTCTGTCAATCCGAATATCAATCTCTCCGCTACTCAGCTTCACGCCATTCATCATCCGGCAGGCTCTCAGCCACCTCTGGCGACTCAAATTTAACCATACCGCACCCCTTGGACTTTCCGTTCTCCAACTTGAGGTCCGCGTACAGCAAGTGGCCACATTCTTTGAATTTGTCCTTAAGCATCTTCCATGTGAAATCAAATGAGAGATTTCTCAGATATCTGGCAGGCCTTCCTGGCCACCCCAGGAGCATGGCTTCCAGCTCTGCTAAAGGAACCTGCAAAGCTTCCTCCAAAGTTTCCCCCTTCTGTCAAAGCTTTACCACCACTGCCACCCACGACCAGGCCCATGTGCTCAATGCTAGCGCCTAGGGCCGAGCCCATGGCGGAGCCTATGTGCTCCAGGCTGTTGGCACCCATTCACTTGAGGCCCACGGGCTCCAGGTTGTCGGTGCCCATCTGCTCCAGGCCGGTGGCCACACGATCCATCATGGGGCCCATGTACTCCAGGTGGCCCCCATGCCTGCGTGCACCGAGGGTCCAAGCTCAGGCCCATGCACTTCATGGCAGGGCCCATGCACTCAATGATTTGGCCCACATGGTCGATGGGTGCAGCCATGTGCTCCAAGCAGAAGTCCATGCCAGCACCTATGCAGCCGATGCCAGAGCCCATCCGTCCCGTGGGTTTGCCTATTCACTCAATGCTGGAGGCCATGCGGTCGAGGCCCAGTGGGCCCATGTGCTAGACGCCGGATTCCACGCACTCAGCAGAGCCCATGAGGTCCGTGAGGCCGGTCAGTGCCGGGGCCCATCCTCTCCATCCCAGGGACGCGGCCTCCACGCTCCCTCCTCCCTCTCTCAGCCATCTCAGGCTGTGCTTGTTTAGAACTTCAGCAGCTTTTTCATGCTTTCTTCCATCTGGAATTCAACCACAGCACAGCCCCTTGACTTTCTTTCAGCGTCCATTTGGGGCTCCACGTAATGTTACCTCACCAACTTTTTCTTCAACCAGGTCTGTAAATGACTGCCACATCGCACCGAAAGGCATGTTTTTGGTTGGATTAGGATACAGCTCCAAGTGATTACCTCTTTTGATGTTTTCCTCCTCCCTCTTCCCATTCTAAGTAGGTCGTTCTCCTTCTCCAGGAGCCCGGGTGCCGCTCGGCGCGCCGGGTGCGCCGCTCTCCTCCTCCATTTTGGGCTCTGTCACAGCCACCTCGGCCACCAAGTCGACCCCTGCCGCCATTTTCTCTGCGTCTGGGTTTTGTGCCCCACCCCCCACCTTTGTAGATAGCTTGTTCGTTTTTTTTAAGGGAAAACATCAATCATGTGTAATCTTGAGACCGAGGTTGATCAAAATTTAAAACTGCCTTAAGCAAAGCAGCTCTGCAGCGCACAGCTCCGTGAGGGTACTTTGGTCATTTAGGATAGTTCAGCTGCCTGCCAGACATGGGCCTCCCAGGGAGCTGATTAAAGGATCTTTGCAAAACAAACCGACTTCTGAGTCAGACAGTCAAGGACTCATTATCTATTAAGTAATTTATAGGATGCCTTTAATTTTATTTTGCAGAAATCCAATTATAATAAAGGACTCTTATCTCCTTAACCTATTTCTCATTTTTAGAATCTTTGAGTTTCCTATTTTTAATATTTAAATTATTAAAGCATATTTAAAAGTAATAATTTTTCCTTCCTGGGAGTGTCTAGATGTTTGAGCATCTCCACCTCTATTTCTGGAGCCTGATTTAAAACAGCGCTCACTGCTCGCTCTCTGTGGATCAATGACGGGGCCACATCCTGAGCTTATCAGGTGCTGATGCCTGGGGTAGAAAGGGACCCAGAGAAGCTGCCCCTTGCAGCACTAGGGCTGAGAGCCACTTGACCCCCAGGAGTGGGGTGTAATACAGCCCTGTAATCACAGCCACGGAGAAGAGGTTTCTAACCGGCACCTTCCCACAGGAAGCTCAGAGGACCAAGAAAAACATAGAAGTGAGAGAGACTGCCATGCAAACAAAATAAAAAACCTGATTGGTTTTTCAAAGAAAAAGAATGAGCAGGACAGCAAAAATTATGTCTTTAAAAGAATTTTTATTTCAACACTCCTTTCAATTAGTTTAATTTATTGGAAATGTATAAAAAATAGTTCTTTGAATGTTCTGCTTGGTTGAGGGATAAAAACTAACTTCTTGACGCCAGATTCAAGTCGCTCTTCTACCTCTGAATAACTGTGTGATGGTACCTAACCTCTTTGAACTGCAGTTTTCCTTGTTTGTAATCAAGGCTAATGCTAAAGCCATAAATACATGTACTGCAACTACAGTATAGCAAAAGCACAGTATATTACAAGTACTCTCTGCGGTATCTAACTTCTACCAACATTAGCACTTCAAAGACATCTACACCAATTTTATTTTTATTTTTACATTTCTGAACAGTCTTAGTATTGAATTTTTAAGACTGCAACAAGTGGGCAAACTGAGGCAAGACTGTTCTTTTACCTGCTAGGAACTTCACTGGGATTTGCTGGGCATTTTGAAAAGCCACATTGTTGGGCAGTTTGAAAAGTCAGTATCCACACGTGGAGACACATAAATGACAGGTGGAAATAACTTCTCCTCGCTTACAGTTACAATTTTCTCCAAGTCAATGATGTGTAAGTAAAAGGAAGTAGCAAAGCCCTCTGGGTACAAGCCAGGAAGTCCTTTCTAGAATGTGAGCTGGAGAAAGCTTTGATAATCTTCTAAAACTAACTACAAACACTCATTCCGAGAGAGGAAAGAACCATGGCTGACAGTGATGTCTCCATTTCACATGGTATTTTGTTCTTTTGAACATACTTTCAAGTACTTTTCTGCAGGGAAATAAAACACAGAGACGCCTGAAGTCACACATAGGTCAGAGGGGTCAATATTCCTTGACAAAGGTAATAAAAGGAAAATCCCCAACTAAAACTTTTTTTCATGTGTCTTATATCTTAAAGTACAAGTAAAAAAAACCCATAAAATCCAGGGCTCATTTTAATATGTGAAAATTTCCAATGTATTTCTTAGCTGATTCCAGAAATATGCAGAGATAGAAATCCCATCTTTAATTAGAAATGAGAAAATTTCTAAATATATTCCTGAAAGCACAGCCAGATAGAATATATTCAGCACATATTTGTATTCAAATTATGTTTTTTCACTGTGGCTGTGTTTTCTATCCTAATACTTATAATTCAGTTAGGAGACACTGTTATTAGAATAAAAGCAATTATATTAGTTAGCATTTAAGACTGACATAGCACTTACCGGTTTCCTGGATGTCCAGGAACCAATGGCTGCAACCAGACAGTGCAATTATTGAGCTGCTGGCTGAATCCTGCCCTGAATTCCCAGAGAAGTCTTTGTTAGAACTCCTATTTCCTTCCCTGGTCACAGTCTGTGGTGGACAGGACTGTCTTTTAGCTGACCTTTGTCCTTCTCTCTCTCCCTTGACAACAGCCTAATGGCCATTTCATCTGCCTATACACCTACATATGCCAATTCCTTTGTAAAAGAAAACTTTTATAACATAACTTCATCATCAAATGAAGGGAATGAATAGTGTAACCAACAGATACATTTTTTAAAAATCAATGCTCCTTAGGTTTCAAAGTGCTCCTTTGCGGTTGTACGGTCCCCTTAAGAATAGTGAGGTTGGGTCCTAGGCTACCTACGTAGACTTGGTTGTAACGTGTCACCAGGTCAGTATGGAAGACACTGGGTCACACTGGAAGGATGCAGACAAGACCCCAACTGGAGGAAGCTCTGTCTGGGAGCCTCACCTGGGTTGCATGAGACCTGGGAAGAGCCTGCAACAAGCGAAGAGTTTGTTAAAGGTTATAGCAATGGTCCAGGAGAAAAGGAATAATCCAGGCAAAAATGACATTGCAGTGGTGGGAAGGAAAAGGAGGAGGGTGCTTCCAGATCAAGACTGAAATAAACTTGTTAGCAACCAAATAATCTTTGAGGACTGGGAATGAGAAGAACAGGAAAGAGACTTCAAAATGTAGATCCCGTGAGGGAGAAGTTCGTGCCCTGCCTGGAGGGATGGTGTCCGGAATGGGACGCAAGCTGGAAATGCAGATGGAGGCCATGATCACAGATACAGAGCTGAAATTCACGTCCCTAGAAATGACAGCTGAGACCATGGGATATAAGAGACACACACACACAGGGTAAGAGCAAAAACAAGAGTGCAAAAGAGATGTGTGGATACATCTAGGAGAAAAAAGAGAAAGACTTGAACAGGATTATGGACAGTTCATTTAGTTATTTAGAGGAGACAGAAAGAAGAGCAAGCCAAACCACAGAAAGACTAACGAGGGACTGAAGATCCTCTGAATACTGCAGCATCAAAGGAGAAAGGGTCAGTTTCACGAGGAGGGAGGAGCCAGTAAAGTCCACCGATAGGAGGAGATCAAGGCACATGGGCGATGAGTGGTGACTGGCTGTCATGATAAGAAAGTCGCTGCTGACTCTCCAGGTAGCAGTTTCTGTGGCACACTGCTGTGGGGCGAGCGCAGAGGCAGCTGGAGGACAGATACTCCAGGCCTGGGGTTCTTGGTGCTCCAAGGACAGCGGGAGCAGCAGGGCAGCTGTCCGTGCTCCTGACTCTGGAGCCAGACGGGCTCTGCCTTGGGGTCCTGGGCGCTTGTGCTTCTGGACCCTCAGGTTCGCTCACGGGAGTGTAAAGATGCACCACATAAAACACCTGTGCCTGCTGCTCCTGTTCCCCTTCCCAGGGTGACTTTCTGAAGTGAAGGGGAGAAACCGGAAGGAGCTTGGGAAGATGGTGGCACGGGGTCAGGGGCCAGAGTGCTGCAAGCACCTTGAAGAAGGAAGGACGAGGTTACCAGCTTCAGGAGCTACACAGCAGGAAAGCGATGCCCAGGTATGTTGTGTCTCACAGCCCCTGCCATCTCAGACAGGTGGAGGCAGGCCTGCAGCCCTCAGGGAGGACCGGATGCTCACTGACTGTGGCAGTGACAGGATGCCAGAGGGAAATAAGAGCTGGGAACATCAAGTAGCGCAGAGGACACACCTTCCGTGGAGGAGCTGGAATTTGTTCTGAAATGAGCTGCTATGGTTTTGTTGGTTTCTCCGTCTACCTTTGGCCGGCAGAGAGCAAAGCCAGAGGAGAGGAGCTGCCCATTTCAAAGGTCAAGGCCTTGGCCGTGGGACAGTTTAAAGGAACAGAAAGACTTTTGGTCTGAGGACAGGGCACATGGAGGGGACTGCAGCTGAGGAGGACTGTAGAAGGGCTGTTCCCTCCTGGGTGGAAACTGTACCTGCTGTCCCGCGACTTCATAAATATCTCGACGTGTACACGTGCAAGTGTGCACATGCCAAGTAGTGGTGTTAAGCAAAGCCGGCGGTGGGAGTGGCTGGTGTCCTCAACCTAGAAGGGCTGGACTCATCACAGTCACACATGCTCTGCCAAAGGCTAGAGAGGCGGCCTCCTTCTATCAGAATGAGTCACCGCCCAGAAGGAGCAATAAGAAGTGTGTGCAGGTGTCAATGAGAGGCAAAGGCAAGAGCTGGTCAGCACTGCAGGGAGCCAGTGCAGAGCCCACTGATAGATTACCCAGATACCAGCACTCACCCTAGGGTTAGCATCTCTAGTGGGAGATAAGACCCGGGTGGAGCTCAGAACAAACATTTCCTGAGGACCATTTGAGATACGGTGTTTAAGGTGGAAGGTGATACAGATGAGAACAGTGGCGGAGTTTATGCCCGGTGGCCTGTGTTAATTGGAGAAGAAAGAGGTCAGCATACCTGCAGATGGGGATGGAGAGAGGAGCAGCAAGGGCTGGAAAGCAGACAGCTTTCCTATAAAATCTACTAGGCCTCAGTTAACCTTTTCTTTGCTCAGTGGCATGGCTTTAAGCACACTCGCCTTCAGTTTTATAGCTAGAGGCAGTGTTGGCTCCCCAGCTTGAATTCTCTCTACCCTGCTCCTTTTCTTCTGCCCTTCCTTCCTTCCCTCGGATAACTCTATGTCTCATCTGTTGGCAAATCCTTTGGTTTGACTCTCCCCATAGTTCCAGAATCTGGTTGCTTCTCACCCTCTGCACTGCTACCACCATCATCGAAGCCACTTTTTTCTCTCTCCTGGGTTACTGCAGTAGCCTAACTAATCTCATGATGATTCCTCCCTTGCCTCCATCTCTGCAGTCACTCCCAATGATCTACCCCAAGGGAGCCTTGGCAGTGCTTCACTTCTCTACCTAGGAACCTCCACAGGCTCCCCGCCTCGCTGGGCGTGGTAGTCAAGAGGCCTCAGTCAGGGCCTACAAGACCTTGGAGGTTGGCCCCATACCACCTCACTCCTTGTTTACTCCCTTTAGTCACCTTGGCCTTCAGCTGGTCCTTGGACAGCGAGGCACATCCTGCTCAGAACTTTGACCTTGCTGTCCTCTCTGCTGGGAATACTCTCCCAGACAGTCACGTGGGGACTCCTTTGCTGATGTAATATTGCATCAGTCCTGTGTTCTCACTCTGGCTTGCTCTGATTTATTTTCCCTCTGAAGTTCTTATCATTATTTGACACTCAAGTAGTTGCTTGCCTATCTGTTGGTTTTCTCCCACAACTGGAATGCAGTGTGTAGGAGGATAGGGTCTGTGTGTATCTCTAACATCTAGAATAAGATCTAACTTTGGCATATAGAGAGCACTGAGCAAAAGCTTGAATGGATACACAAACGGCTGAGTACTCTTCAGAGGTCAGTCTGCCCCTGCCTGTATGATTCACTTCGTTCCATCTCCTTGATGTGATCTGAAATATTTCTCTGCTGTTATTGTTATTGCTATTATTTTAGTTCTCTGGAACTCTGATTTCTGAGCTTTAAAAGGGAGGGGGCCCAGCAATTTCTAAAGCCACTTCTGTCCTGAAAGTTCTATCATTGTATAGTGATTGGCAAGGCTGATTTAAGGAGAAATGTATTTTTAGGAACTCTTCTGGAAATCTTATCAGCTCGGCTGGGTTTGGCCTAGATTTGTTAGCAGGCCTTTTGAGCTGTGGGATCTGAAGGGAGCATCTGTACTGGGGAGGGGGACGTTTGTGGAGCCCGTTTTGTTCTTTCTCCCAGTGGATCACAGCCATGAGGAGGGCAGCACAAAAGGGGGTCCAGGAGGGGTGGGGAAGTGGCGGGGGTTATCCTTGCAGCACCCGGACCTGGGGAGGATCAGGCATGAAGAGGACTGTGCAGAGTACTTTAGCCCAGGCTGCATAAAGGACACAGACCAGGGACTTGGTCCTCCAGAGTTGAATTCTTTTCCACATTTTCCCTCCCATTTGCACCGCATGCAGAAGGCTGCTAGGAGCCAGGGTCTGCAGCATCCCACCCAGTCTCCATGCGCAGTGGGCGGCGCTGCTGTGGGTCCAGCCCCAGACAAAGGTCTCCAACTTCTGAATGGGAATGGTGCTGGTTCGCAGGGCCACCAGCAGGAATGGCTGCAGAGTCTGAGATGTTCCTTAACAAGAGGGACCCAGTTCGTGCCATCTGGACCCTCACCACCGGGAACCGTAGGTGGTGGTGGGGTTCGCAGGTCTCAGGGGAGGGATGCAGACAGCAGGTGCTGCTCTGGCCTGGTCTCTTGTGGTGTTGCCATAGTTCTTGAGTTTGGGATCTGGCTGCTGAAGACTCCGTAGACATCCTCCTCTGTAGGAAGAAGCTTCTAGCTCTTTCCACACCTGACCCTGTCCCCTCACTCCCTGTGCAAAACACAGTCATCCTGCCACAGAACTACATGTGGGGTATGTGGATGGATGGTCCCACAGGCTCAGAAGGTCCAGAAAGCTACTTGTTTATCTGAACACTTACAAGAAAGATCTCAGCAGCAGGGGAAGACATGCAGGTAACAGGATTTCACTGACACTGAACAAATGATTTCCTTACTTTCCCTTCCATTTGACTTGAGCAGAAAAGCAGAACCCAGGAATTCAGGATCAGGGAGAGGCCAATTTATTAAAGCGAGATTTGGTTTTGTTGTGATTTCACTCACCCTAGAAGTACAAAAAAAAAAATCAATTTCCTGCCGTACTTTTTTAATCACCATTGACAAGGAGTGACTCAAGCCACAAGTATGAAGTGGGCTACAGAAATGAGTCTGAGTCAACAATTTGTCTTATCTCTCAGGAAATTGAGCTAACTGCCAGATATCAAAGCCAACAACAAATATTTACTGTGTTTAAAGCCCCCGAGCTCCAAGCAATAAAATACCCCAGTAACGAAGTGCATGTTCTGTAACAGGTAAGCCCAGGGACACCCAGGCACAGGGAGGTGACATTAGGGAGCAGCAGCACCCTGCTCCTTGCAGCTCCTCGGTCCCTCTGTACTCGGGAACAGCTTCTATTTTGCCTCTCTGCCCAGACTGGGCACTCCTCAGAGGCCAATCACCACCCTGCTCCACATCCCCGCTGACACCACTTGTCATTATTTCTAAGCAACATCACTGTGTGCTGCATCACCATGGTAACTGCAGGCCACCACTTTGAGGAGTACAACAGAGAAACAGGGAGGAAAGGAAGAATCCTAGCTACAGTCCGTGCTGCCCCTGGGTCACGAGCCACCTCTGTCATGGCCACCATGCTTCTTTCCATTTTATGGAGGGGGAAACTGAGGAATGGCCAGCGTACCCCTGAATCCTGCGAATGGTGGAGCAAAATGTCAAAGGTCCACATGAGGTTACACCTGACGCTTCCCTGGCTGTTCACTAAATCTGCATTTCAATAAACATCTGGGCTTGGGCACTGCTTTGGTGTTATGGATATGAGCCAAGAAACATTTAGGGGTCTGAGTGCACTCAACACAGTTGTCTTTGTTGCAGTTTTGCACATTTTCTCCAAAACATAATTTTTATTTAAATGTAAGTAGTTTTGCTTCCCCAATCCCACTGGCTTGTGGACTTTGTTCAGTTGTATAATTCCTCTCAACCCATTGCATTTCTTTCAAAAATAGATCCATTTCCCTCGAAGTGTTTTTTTTTTTTGAAGAGGCGTACTGCTGGAAAATTAATAACCTGGCGTAAGCTGTGATACCGCCCTCAAGACAGGCTCTCAAGTTACTTGTTCATTATTTTCCAAAACGATTTTATCATCTGTGCTCCCACGTGCGTACTTCAGCTGCTCTTCTAAGGCCCCTTGTCCCTCAAACCGGTCTGACCTCTTTCTTCTTTCTCTAAGAGAACCAATGGCTTCGAATGAAACCAAACCTGACAAGATGAAATGAGGGGAAAGAAAGAGATATAGAGTCTGAATACCTTTTTCTGGTATGCAGACTCTCACATGGCTATGTACTTATAATACTTGGCATATTCCAGTAAACAAAATGGTTTTTTTTTTTTTTTTTTTTTTTTGGTCATTAACACTATGTGTGGAAAAGCAACTTAGCCATGCCATGATTCTTGTACGTTTAAGCATTATTTTAGTCATAGTCTCTTTTTAACTATAGATGAAATGTGAACTAATTGTTACGATTTTAGTAAAACTTATATGTAAAATGATGTTTTGTTACCAAAATGTGTCCTCTTGGTGCTAATCAAAATAACTTAACAGGATTTAGCAAACGAGATTGCCTGGACTTTGCTAAGTGCGAAATGGACCGTTTAACTCAGGTCCACAGTGCTAAGAATCAAGACACAGAGCTTAGGCAACCCTGGGACCGAGGTAAGCATTGAACTGGAAACCTGAGTTGCCCCCTCCCTCTGGGTCGTTGCTGATACTTACTCTGGCCCATGTAGCACCTAGGGAGGAACTAGGAAGAATCACAGCAGGACATTACTAGAAAGCATTGCCATTTCTGGGCTCCTCCTTGTTAGAAAGACTGCAACACTGGTGGTGGAAATTTTGGCGAAGGCCACTCTGATCATGTCCGCAGCAGGTGGCAGGGACATATGTCCTGTCTGCTTCACTTTTGCCAGTGAGAATGACTCATCACTTGCAGTTACTTGTTACCTCTGACGATGAGTTCTTCACCCACCAACTCATCACCCAGCTAACAGGCATTCCAAAGTTTCAGCCAGTTTTGCAAATAGTTGCAATGTCAAAAAAAAAAAAAAAAAAACCCAGACTTATAACAAAGCTCCAAATCCCTGAGCTGGCCACTTTGAGAGTTTGCTGTTACCTGCCTGCAACTGATGGTTTAGGCTTTCTAATGGCTTCCTTCGGGAAGAGAGGCATTTTGTTACCAAGAGTGTAGGTGAATCATGGATGCTCCGTAGATTATTAGTTCATCATCCTCTTCCTTTTCCTAGAAGACTGTTAAGCCCATTAGGTTCCAAGTAGTTTCTAGAATGAAAGGGCAACTACTCTTCCCAAAGTGAAAAACTGTAAAAAGATGTCTCTTAAACACTTGGCTGCCCTTTGGGAGTAGCTTAATTATCAGAAAATGAGTATAGCTGGGATTTAAAGGAACTGAGTGTTAATCCTGCAAACCACATACTAGCTGGGAGTCACAGTTCCTCTCCAGGCCTCGGTTTACCCAAACATAAGATAAGATGGTGGACAAAGCAGCAGTTGTCAAGCTCAGATGCAACTTGCAGGAGCATCATCGTTACTTAAAAAGTTGGTGGCCAAAGAGAAAGTCAAATACTTCGGTAACTAATTTAAAATTTTCTATATTAAAACCTATATATATATATATATATATATATATATATATATATATGTATCAATACTTAGAAATTTTTTGTAAATAAATAAGGAGACTTCTGTTAATGATTCTAAGCCTAAAAAGCCCAACTTCTCTTTCTTCTGCTGAAAGGATGCTGCAGTGGAAAAACTTGAGAAATGCTGGGCAACAAGGCATCCCAGGTCCCATCTTGTTCAGATGTGCTAGGAATCATGTTTCTCCCGAGTGGAGGGAAGGATCTTGAGGGAGAGGACTGTGACCCGCAGGGTTCAGTCTGTTAACCCTGGAACACAAGACAGGGTTCATGAAGCCTAATGATTTCGACTGAATCACTGATACTTCTCAGAGAATATAATGCTTCTACAGAGCTAAGTGCCTGAAATGGGCTCCATATAAGCTCCGGATTTGGTGTCATCTTTAAGGCTGGGAAATACAACATGCGGATTTATTTACTGGATAATAAATAAATCAGCTGTTCACATCACTGTAACATCCACTGGTTTCAGTTGTTTTTGCTCTTGCTTGGCAAGGGGTCAACACTGCTTTAAAAAGTCCATTCAATTATTTTTCCTAAATTGTTTCGCTATAGCTGAGGATAACAGTGTAATTAAAAAGCAGATTGAGAATTGTGGAGGATATTATATTCCTACAATTGCAAGAATCGATTATAAGGAGGAAAGGAAAGGGAAACCAGGTTTAAAGTCAAAAGAAGTCAAAAGTCAAATTCAAATCAGATGTTTAGATTAAAACATTATCCTGAAATTTTCTGCAAATGTTTTTCAATGGCCATTTTAGAGAAAGAGTTAATAACAGATTTCTGTTTTAATTGAAACATTTACAACCAAAATTTTCATTACCTACTTTCAGAATATTGCTAAATATCTTCCTTTTCAATCAGAGTAACAAAATCCTTTGTGATGGATCAAAAATTAATATCAATCACTTCAAAAAAATTTTAGGTGTGAATTATTGTTTATTTTACAGAGAATTCAGAAACATTAACAAATCTGCAAACAATTCAGTGTTATATATTTTAACCTAATGTCTAAATCCTTCTTCCTTAGCAGCATTTAGTAATTAAAATTTTACATGTTTAAGTTTTTTTACTGCGTTGGGTGTGGTGGTGCACTGCTGTAATCCAGACAAAGCCAAGTTCAAGGCCAGTCTGAGCAACTTAATGACTTAGCAACACCCTGTCTCAAAACTTAAAAAAAAAAATTAAAAAGTCTGGGGATGTAGCTCAATGCAGAGGTCTTGAGTTCAATCACCACTACTGCAAAAATCAAAACAAACAAACACCCTGAAAATTCCTAAGAAAAATCTAACAAACACATTTTCTAGAATGTAAACATCCAACAAACACTGTATGATCATTTCTATGAGTGTTAATACATATGGTATTACTGTCTCAAAAGAGAACTGTGTGAGGCACTATTTATTTTATAAAGAAATAATTCTCTTAAGGATTTTTTAAGGAAGAAAACTAACAAACTTGAAATATGTTTAATTTCTCTACCTTTAGTAGCCGTAGAGCTCCAAACTTTCCTCAGATGAGAAACCTTGCTGACACAAGAAACCGGACAGGTAGAGCATGAACAGGATGCACAAGGGACACCTGTTTTAACTCACCTGTCACAGGTGTCTCTATCTCAAGGATCAAGTTTTAGCTCCTAAGTATGTAATTGGAATACAACAAGAACTTAATAAGTATATATGTTTTTACTTGATAACAGTTATTCAAGCCAGGAACATTCGAGGGCACAATTATGTGAACAGAACTGTGTATCCGAGGCTGTAGTCTGCAACTAGTTCATTTCTTTGTTTCAAGGCTCAATAAATATTTGTGGAGTAGGTAAGAGGATGCATGGGTGAAAAATAGCAAAAAAAAAAAAAGTTTATTTTAAATATATATAACAAAACCATATTTTCTATAAAGCATGAAATGTATATGCAATCAATTTTAAATGTAGTACTCCGAATTTTATTTTTAATATCATAAACCTAATATTTATGAGATACTTTAGTATCCCAGCCTTCAGTTAGCAAGTTGAAAAAGCTGCTGCTGGTTGCTATAATTAGTTTAAAATTCTCTTTTGGAAACTTGCATTCACAAGAAAATATAAAATAGAGGCCTCTATCAGTAACCACTTATTTTTGAGAATGTTCTAAAGACCAGCTATGCAAAATTTTCAAAAAGTTGAGAAATGGGGGCAGCCAATACATTAATATGGAATAGAAGTGTATGGCACAATTACCAGAAAAGAGGAGAAAATGTTAACATTATCTTCAGATGCTGTGATTATATACCAAGAATATTCAAGAGTATTAAATTTAATCCTTACATGAAAAAAGTATGTTCAGTTAAATTGCTAGAAATGAGATAACTAAATAAAGTTAAATGGAACCAATAGTTTTCTTGTTTCTGGCAATAATCAGGCAGAATATATAATAGAAAAATACTTTCATTTACGACAGCTTCCTAAAACGGTTGGGAACAATGTTAACAGGAGATGTACCAGACAAACGTAAATATGAATAAACTTTACTAAGATATAAAGTAATAGTTTGAATGAAATTCAGAGATAAGCATAGATTAACATTATTATTATTTTTTTTTCTTGTAGTGCTGGGAACTGAAGCTAGGACTAAAGGCTTTTTCTTCCTTTTAATGCCCCAGTGCTGGAGATAGAATCGAGGCGTTCTCACAGGGTAGGCGAGGGTTCTACCACTGAGCTACTCCACTACCCACACTATTCTTATTTAAAAATATTAGTTCTTACCACATTAATTTGTAGATTTAGCACAATTTTAATAAAAGCTCAGAGGATTTTTGTTGCTGTTGGGGGAGGTTGTTGGGGAAGAACTTGAAAAACGATTTGGGCATTTCTCTGGAAGAAGAAACAGATAACAAAACATACATTTTTGAAAAAGAATCACAATATACAGAGTTGGTGTTAGTAAATCAGGCCATATATACTATTAATCTAAAGCAATTAAAATGGTGGGTTGCTACTGAAGAAGGAATAGACAAACTGGTACAGCTGATTAAAATTTCTTGAAAGAGATCCCAGTATACATAAGAATTTAGGATGCGAGATAATAAATACTACATATGGAGAAAGGATGCTTATCCAGTAAGTATTATTTGGAAAATTGGAAAACATAAAGAATAAATCAATTCCTCAATTGATTAACCAACTGATTTGATTTAAAAGCTAATCCTCAAAAGGACAATAACAAAAATATGCAAATATCTCATTGATAACAAGCACACATGTCCCTCTAAGAATAAAAAATAACGCAAACCAAGAACAATGACACGAGATCAAAGGCTTCAACACATTAAACTAAAAGCTCTTACTTTTAGTACAATGTTAACTTGAGCATAAATATGAATCTAATTGTCCTCACAGATTTCTGTACTGCAAATATGTACTAATAAAAAATTAAAAATAAAAAAAGAAACAAGAAAATGCACCAACCACATTTGGAAGCCTCTGTGCTACCATTTAAAATGAAAACCTCTAAACTTGCCTAGTAGCTACACCAAATCAAAAGCTGGCAGTCCAGTGGTTCTTCTCAGTGCAGTGAAAATGACAACAGCATACCTGTCATCCAGGCTAAGTAAAGGGGAAAGCTGGATAAAGAGATATAACTCCTGACGATAAGAAACTCGGGGGAGATGACATATCCACCATGGGCAAAGCTCCCTCCACGCTATTCTGAAGCTCCTGCACCACTGAATGGAATCAAATTTACACCAAAGAGTCTTCTATTAAATACTCGGGGGGTGATTTTATTGATAGCCAAGCAGTGAGTGAGACACTGTAAAAAGATTTCTGTACCCTTCCTTGAATAAAAAGGAGCCAAGCCTGGATTCACTCAAGATGAATGAATGAATAAGAAAGAAATAAAGAGCTCTATATGCAATAAAGATATAATATGAAACTAAAAGATTTGCAAACCAAAGGAGAGTCAAGGAGAAGAGTTGAAGTTTTATTATTAAAAATAGAAAGTAACTTTTAGGCATGCTTTCCATGAAGATCAAGAAAGCTGAACTCAAATGAAATAGGGAAGATGAGAAGATAACAGACTAAGTTAAAAGGAAACAAGACAGCCAGAAATAAGTGTGGCAGTTGGTTGACGTAAGAAAGGGGCAAACCCAACATTTTGAGAGCAGAATTGAAATCCGAATTTGATGCAGTAAAGTGCACAATCAGTGTACAAAGTGGACTCAATGAGATGGAGAATATACTTGAAACATGAATTTACACAATATAGAGAATAATGGAAGAGAGATTAAAATAATCCAAGAATTATTGACAGATACGGAGGTCAGAAAACAAAAGATCCAACCTAAGAATCACTAATGTTCATCTAGACAAAAAAAAATAAAAGCACAAATGAAGTGAAAGCAATAATTAAAAGGTAGTTAAGGAAATCTTGTGAGGTTCAAAAAAGAGCTGAGAGGGCCGGTGAGATGGCTCAGCGGCGTAAGCACCTGCCTGGCAAGCGCAAGGGCCCGAGTTCGACCCCCGGATCCCACATATGAAAAAAGGGGCCAGTGATATCGCTCAGCGGCACGGGCGCCTGCTGGCGCGCAAGGTCCTGAGGTCGACCCCCCCGGTACCCACAAAAAAAAAAAAAAAAAAAAAAGAGCTGAGAAAGAAGATCCAGAGAGGTTTGTGGGTCCTGGACTCCAAGAACTCTACAAACCTGGACCTTCCTAGCAATCAAGAAGACAACAGGAGATTTCCAAAATTAATTAGCCCCTCCGCCCAAATCGGTTAACAACAAACGAATCGAGAGGTTTCCAATTTCTCTTTTGCAAAACACATGCACACACACACACACATATACACACACACAGACACACACAAAGTCAACATAAAAATATCTATAGCATTTTCAGGGAGAAATTTAATAGTCGACATGATATACTCAGTCGTAGTATATTTCCCACATGAAAATTTAATAATATTCTTAAATATTCAAGAAATTTAAAAAATAAGTTTCTAGGAATCTCACTAAAGGGAAAAAATTACAAATGGGATTAAATATCCATCAGGATGTTAATCACAGTGCCATTTATAAAAATAAACAAGAACCAAGGTAAATGCTAGTGTCAAGAAATGCTGATATAAATTATGGTATCATATTATTAGAGCTTTAAAAACATGTTTTCCAGCAATGTAGACTGTCAGGTCCAAATGCTTACCATATGATATTAAGCATTATATTTTTTCTTGGGAAAGCAAATATGTTTTCATTAGAAAATAAACTAAAACGAAAACAGTCTAAGACAAAAATTCTAAAAATGCCTCTTGGGCTTTTATGTTTGTGAACATGATATTTCCTCATCTAAAATTGAACAATAGGTCAAATGTTACTACAATCTAGGGACCATCATTTATGAGATGTGGACACACTTTATGGACTGAATATCCTCAACTGCAAGAAAGCAGATTAACAGGAAAATCATACTATTTTACTAAGTCTGTACACAATTTTGTTGTGAACCATTCTCATTTAGATGTTACAATAGGCATTTTATATATCACAATTTACATCCAAATTGTTTATCAGAAATTACATGTTATTGTAAAAGAAGTCAAAAGGTAAAAATACAGTTTAATCATTAAACAACTGGATAATCTGAGTAATTCCAACTCACAGAAAGTGGGTTGTGTGGTGGTGGGGTTTGACCAACTTTTAAGAAAAGATTAAATAAAGAATGGAGTGACAATGGCTTGCAAATTGTAGCTTTCTAATAATAGTAAAATTTGCATAACACTTTTCATAGACTTGGTATAAAAATGTTAAATTATAACTGCTTATTATTGCTTCTAATAATAAAACATAACTGATATAAAATTAACCACTAAAGCTCCACAAGTGACAGTTTGAACATTATATTAAAGGTTTTGCTTCATATTCCCTTCATCTCCTTTGATTTCACAAGACTTTAGAAGAAAAAGGAGGGAGTCTAAGAAAACAACTTATAAGTATTTTATTATTATTATTTTATTGTCAGTGCTGGGCCCAAACCCAGGGCCTTGTGCTAGACAAGTTTAGTACTGTACCACTGAGCCACACCTCAGCCTGATTTTGTTATTCTTAACAGCAGTAATTAGCATGAACTTTCCATTTGTGTTTCACATAGATATCTTCTTTGATGGCTTGGTTCCTTCAGGGACCCATAGCACACTCTTTCAGGACGGCTAAGGTTTGGGATGAAACGTGAGTGCGATATCAGGGACCTGTAATCACTGTCTCAGACTTTAACCAGCTCAGCTATTCAACCACGCATAAGAGCTGCAACCATGACTGTGAAATATTATGAAAAGTAAATTGTTATGGAAGAATAAATAATTACATGTTAAATCCAGGAGTAATAAATACTGGAAAGAATATCTGCCAGAAAGCATTGTTCCTAATGCAGCATAAAAACACTAAAACAGAAAGAGGTTGTCTGATGGTAAATGAAGGTTAAAATGTGTGATGAAGGATTTGCCAGATGTGCTTTGATTCAGATTGTTTTCTAGACTTGGGTAAACCTATTTGGAGGGTAAAATTCACAGGTAGAAAAATTAATTAGCTCACAGATTCAAATATTGACTGCTTATGAAGCCGTATAAAATTAAAAAATGATGCCACTGAGCCAAAATGTGATTGAGAACGTGGAGTAAAAGATGTTGTTAATTGGTTTGCCATTGTGCTTTTTAAAAAATAAAGCAAATAAATGAAATGAAACATCTAGAGCTCTAAACACTTTTAGTATCAGCCACACGGCTGCTTTAACGACCAGGCCACTTCACATGGAATCCATGTGCTCATGCTTCGGACTGATCATTAACTGCAATCAATAAACAAGAGGACCAGGTATGTGAGCCATGAAGCCATCCCTGAAGAACTGCAGTAATGTCGGAGTTAAAAGTAGTTTCCAGTCCGAGGCCTTAGAGCTCAGCTCTTCTTCCCTGCATCTAAAGGGATCAAAGGGCAATTCAGAATTTAAAAAATCATTGTAAAGGGAAAAAAAAAGTGATCTGCTTCCTGCAAGCTTTTATATTATTAGCATAAAGTGAGGACTCAAGTGCTTATTCTTCTAAGTATTCTTAAAAGTAAATAAATAAAACATACTGCTGTTTTAAGTAAATTTCATTATAAAGAAACATGGTGGGCATCTCTAGATGTCTTAATTAAAAATTTTAATGTAATTATTATCACTAATACAACCAGCTGGTATTTACATAGAATTTTAAATAGTAAACAAAGGGCTTCTAGCATGTATTATCTCCTTAAATGTCAGAGGTAGATATTAGGTACTCAACAGATATTTTTTTGAGACTACCAGCTTTCACAGTAAGAAATAATTCCAATTACCAGTTCGATTATTTGAGCTATTCAACACTTTCTTTCCAAGCTTATTGCTGGTCTCATTGTGACCCCATAAGCAATTCAGATTCATGCTTGCCCCCGTGCTATTTACAGAACAGTCATAAGTATATTAAGAAAATCTACTGGCTTTATGACAAAGCTGACTGTAACCAGCTCATAAAGCCGATATCTGTGTCCTTCAGCAGGAAGGAAAAAGCCCGTCTGGGGAGTCTGTCCTGGAGTATGGTCCATACAATGGATCTCTTTTTCTGTACAGGGTCAAAAATTCAGCAACAGAAATTAATAATGGGGGGAAAAAAAGGCTTCTAAGCAACAGCAAAAGGAGAGAGAAAGCCCCAGCTTCATGGCCCCAGCCGACCAAAAGACACAGAGAGAATTCTGGAACCAGGAGTTTATTCAAAGTGGTTAAGTGAAAGCAGACTTCCTCTGGACTAGGAGTTCAATTTACATACTGAACAAAATGTCAGAACGATATTCTGGTTTCTTACACACACTGCTGATTTTATTGTATACTTTACAGTCTTTATCCTCCTATAAAATTTTCCCCTTTCTAGGTTTTAGATAATAGTCTAACATAAAAAGTACGCATTCACATTTTCTTTTTGAGATAAGAAGGCAAAATGGTTTGCAATAGCAATAAATGTTTGACGCTCAAATAGGCATTTACCCGTGTGTGTGTGTGCATGTGTGTGTGTTAATGTGTGTATGTATGTGTGTTATATATAAGAAACAGTAGCAGCTAACAATTTTGGAGGGCTCTCAAAATGCTAACGTTCTCAAATTCTTATTAGTCAATACACAAAACCTCACTGCCAGAGTCCTGCTTAAAAATTGGGACAAGTGGCATATGCTTAAATTCTAAACTCCAAACAGAAGTTTTAGCCAACTTTACGGGCTAGTTACAATTTAAGCTCCATATCGAACCCCTAATCAGACCTCTCTAAGCCTCATCTTTCTTATCTCTACAATGGGACAATACCACATCTCTCTCATGCAGCTGGGCATATTACATTAGAAAAAAAATTTTTTAAAGTATATGTCAAAATACCTAGAACATAACAGTGATTTTCAGGCATTAGTTCTCTTCCTTTTACTTTATATATTATTTAACTTCAAGATAAAAGAACACAGTGCTTTTATGTGGACTTGGACCTGAATTTTAGATTTATTTTAATGGAGGGAAATAAGTACTTATTTACTTTATTTCAAAACTGTGTTACAATTACACCTGAAATTAAAACAAAATATTAAACTCTTTTGAAGGGCTCATTCCAGTGTGACAGTGCTCATCCCCTGCTTAAATAATACATAAGACAAAGAGGAGCTATAAAATAATTTTGTTCCTTACCTTAGTATAAACAAAAATAAATTTTACATAGCTACATTTAAATTTAGCCTATTTTTTTCTTTTTCCTTTTTTTCCCCCAGAACTAGGGATTGAACCCAGGGCCTCACACCTGATAGGCAAGAGCTGTACCACCGAGCCACACCTTTGACCCTGACTTTAATTTTCTTACTTAGTGTCTAAGTCAATTAAGATAGTTAAACGTCTACCATCCTCATAGGAAGAACTTTCAACTGCTGGATTTTGGAGATGCCCAGAAACTTTGTTACTGGCATCACAGAAATTACTATCATTTTGTAGTGGATAAGGATTACTTCTGAGAATCTGCTTCGTAATGGTTTGGGAGGACCTTTGCCACTGATAGCAAATGAAAACCATCTGGTCCAGTGTTTCCCATTTCCCATCCATGGCAGGCATCACTAACTTATCCCAGCACTTTTTCCCTGTGAGCCTAGACTTGGCATCCTACAACTTCTCCAAATGGATTTCCAGGCAGACAGCCACCACCAACTGATCAGAATTCCTTTGTGAGTTGAAACCATCCCCAGCCTAGGCCAGACTTTACCTTTAAACTATTTATGAAATTAAAGGGTGTAAGGGACATGCTTACTGAATAAATTACCAGTCTTAACATAATTCTAATGGGAATATTTACCCTACTTATGAGACCAAACTTCTCAGGAGTTTCATTACCATTCTTTTAGATATAAATATCTATAATACTACTTATAAATCATTCTTATCTCTTCATTAATAAGAGCTTCTTAAGGGTCATTATTAGATAAAATACCCTTGGCCAGCTCAAATTGCTGTATGTCATTATAATTAATAAAACTGTACATCTTTATGAATAGTCTATAATTCAGGCGCTTTGGTAATTAGATTGAAATAAAGTTTTATTATATTTCAACTTCATTTTCTATAGTGGTGGATAAATGTAAGACTACCCTAGTGCAGATCTGATGTATCTCTCACCCAGATAAGCCTCTGTTTTTATGGGCAGTGTAAAGATGTACCCAGAACTGATTTCTTCAAAACAAGCACCGGGAAACAAATGTCCGATTCTTTGGCCAGCATGCACCAGCAGCAAAACAAACAGGCCATTATATGTGTGGCAAAGAATGAGATTACAAAGTCAGTGAGGAACAAGTCACATTATCAGTTGGTCTACATTGTAAAACAAAGGCACAAAAGCACCCTTAATACATGAAAAACTCAAAGTTTCATGCTTTTCAGTGACCTTCAATGGTCTGGGGGGGATCATCCCGAATCTACGTGGACTTGTCTCTGTTATAGTTTCCATGTTTTCCTTAACACATGACATGTTTTCCTTAGCTTTCCTGATCTTGCTCTATTCAGCACTTTTATTGGGTACTGGCCTAGTTTTCTCTGTGTCCTCCAATTTGTCATTTTTGAAATTATAGCCTGTGTTTATCCAGGATGGTTACAAAAATCATGTTGGTGATGCAAGAAAACATAAAATCATTTACGAGTGAGTTCTGTAAATTCTAAAATTTATGACGTCAAGGACTCTTTGAAATAGATATAAGAATCACATTGGAATTTTACAAGAATTTCTATGACCTAATCCTGCAAGTTAGCCTTTAAACTATGAGGAATTCTGGAACAGCCATTATTCAAGATCATGTGAGACGAACTGTTTTCTCATTTAGTCATTTTTAGCCAGAGGGGAGGGTGAAATACCATTTACACTGTGGCCCAGAACAAGGGTGTGGTTCCTTTGCTTGCCTTTTTTGATGCTGTGGAGGAAAGAAATGCAGTGGGAACAAGCAGGAATCCACAGAGAAGTTTTCCTCTAACCCTTGTTTCCTGACACGCCTGATGAATAGTAACAAAACAAGACCCATGCCAGAGGATAAACTCCTCAGCGACCCAGTCCTATCTATGCTGAATAAAACAGTCTTGTTTCTGTGCATCCACATTGTGCTATTTGCTGGCAAATTTAACTGTTAATTCATGTGGTTTCCCCTCAAAGAGGAAAGAAGCCAGCAAGGCAACTGTTCAATACTCAATTGCCTATTAGTTTTAGCTCATAGATGAGACTTGATAATCCCCAGAAGCAACTAATTAGAAGGAGTATGCTAATTAGAAGGCAACTGTGAGATTATGACACCCTTCTCTCCTTTGCTTGCTGTCATTCAGTGCAACATCCAAGGGCCAGTTCATGTCTCTTTTTGGAAAAGCATTCCCAACCCTGTTCCCTGGCCCTACTCCCCCCAGACAGTCACTGCTGCCTTTCCTGACCCCTGTGGCCCCTCTACCACCCTCATCTCCTTGAGGTTGACCTTGTTGCTGTTGGGTCTAGTTAGAACTGGAAGACGGGCCCACCGAGCCCAGGGCCAGGCGAATGCATCTTTGCAGCCCATCACTCAGAAAAGCACCTGGCACACCCTGCCCATCTCAGGTTTCCTGACTGACTAAATAAACCATCTGAGTGCTGTCCATAAGAAAGGTAAGGTCCTAGATTTTTTTCAGAGTAAACTGAAAATCCATCTACCTAAACTGCAATGGAACTTGACGTGCGTAAGGAGCATTGTCTTGATGAATTTTCTCCCCTACTTCCCCTGGCCACATCTGCTGCTGGCCACAGCTACAGAAGGTCTCCTGGGGATGGGCATGGAGGGGACGATTGGGTCAGTAACACTGAGCTCATGCTGAAGCCTGGTGCTGGAGGCGGAAACAGAGGGGAGATGGTGCCTCCCCGACCAGTGCGCCTCCACTCAGCCGCCTCAGTCTGCTTTCGTTTTTCCTTCCATAAGCACCACTCTCAGAAGAGGATGTCAGTGGAAAATGACTCCGTCTTGCATGCCAGTTATAGGAGCATCCCCACGGACCCAAGCCTAACTGTACTCTACTGTCAATCAAGCAACACAAAGGAGGAAAAAGGAACAAGTCCTGCTCTACCCAAGCTCCTTTGAGACTACTAGATGCCCCTAAGCCCCCAAAACCTTTGGGACCCAGGGACCCAAGAAATTCCATTTCTTATGTTAAATTGAATGGATGCTCCTCTTCTATACCTAATGTCCTTGGGGACTAGGAATGTCCCTGTGTTCTCCCCGTGGCCCGGGACAAGTAGCAGTTTCCATACTGTGCCCTGAAAAATCAAAAGCTCATTTCCAGGATTATATTTATGATGGACAACAGCAGGGAACAGGAGTGCTGACGCTATTATTGTCCAGCTGCAGGGCCTGGGGGTAACCCTCCCCCTGAGCCAATCAAGGGGCCTCAGCTAAGCTGGCCTGACCTACGCCAAGGGACCTGCAGAGATGGGCCCTGCAGGGCCTGGGCTGTACTCAGGTGGCTGGTGGGCTCTAAGGAACAGGTGCACATTGGCCTTAGAGAGAGCAAGATATCTGAGCCAAGCGCCTGCCCACCACCTTTTCCTAGATCAAAATACCCTGGAGTACAAGGAAGAGCATAGGAATTGCCTTTGGGGTTCTCAAGAACATATTGCAATTGAGGTTTCTTGAAGTGCAGGAGTGTGGGTGGATTTGCTAAAATCCTACCCATTTCCTTGCAGCTAACCTGGGGTTGAGAGAGATGCCTTCTCTGAGTTGTGGGCACAGGCCCAGCCTTTCCTTGTAGCTTCAGGAGGCATCGGAAGTGTCCCCAATCAGGCAATTTCCTTTCCAAGGAACCCCATGTGTGTACACAATGAGAGCTCATTTCCTCCCATTGGCTTTTGTTTGAGCAGTCTGCTTTGATATGGGATGTGTGTCACTCTGCTTTGCAGTTATCTAAATGCAAGCATCCTTCTAACCTCAGTGTGTGGCCTACCCCAATTGGAGTCATGCCCAACTGGCCCAACTTGGACCGATCTCTCCCTCCTTCTCATTTACGTTAAGCACTAAGTGTCCAGGACCCAATCCAAATGATGTAAGTCTCAGGATTCTCCACTGGCTTTTGTGTGCATGTGTCTGCTATGAATGTGTATGCATGTGAATGCGTGTGTATGCCTGGGTGATGCACATACGTATATGTGTCTTCACTTCTCATTTTGATTGGTATCTGCCAATCATTTTTGTTTTGCTTCCTTTCTGTAGCATCAAACTAGACACACGGATTTTGATCAGTACTCTGTGAATGGAGGGATGGAGCCTTTTGAAGATGATTCACACTGGATTTGAAGATCTGTAGACATCCTTTGGGAAAAATTTGAAAATCTTTCTCCAGTGAAAGCTGAAGCTGAGACTTATAGATCCCAGGGTATCATACATTTCCCTATCACTCCTTTCTCTATTTTTAAATGTCTTTTTCACTTTTCTGTTCTTATTTTCTCCCTGTATACAGATTAAATGGTCTCCAGACCACACTTATTCCCGCTAGTTTGTGCGTGACCCATATCTCACGACCCAGAGTTCTAGCAAACACCTAAGCTGTGAAAGTCTCTCTGCTGTTGATGGGTTCTTGGTGGGAAAAAAAGAACATGTGATATTGAATTTCCCAACACAGGCAACTGGGTCACCATACCCTGGAAAGAAGGAAAGTCTGGTTCCAAGAAGCACCTTGAAGCATCCTTGGTTATCATTCTCTGGGTAACAAAGAGGCTGACCTCCTCAGCTGAGCAGAGGCCAGAATGGACCGGCAGTTGCTATGGAAGTGTTGGTGGCCCCAGAGGAAATTCATTCATTCATTCATTCATTCACTCATTCATTTCCCAAAATTTAAACTCAATCATTTAGTCCTAATAAGATCCAGTTACTATCTGCTTGAACTACCTAAAAACAGCCTGAGTGAGGACAGAATCAATTTTATCTATACCAAAACAGCTCCAGCCTACCATGGACTTCATTCAAATGATCCGTTTTCACTCATGCATTATAAAAAAACTTTCCAAGTGTAGCCCGGCCCTTCTGTTTTCAAAAGCAACTGCATTTTAATCATCCCAGAAATACTATGATCCCTCTCGTCTTGGATAATCTGCTTCAGGGTCTCACCATTCCTACCAAAGGTAAACATTCCCAAAAGTCCAGCATAAAACTCTTTTGTAGAATATAAAGCCTTCTGCATTTTGCTACAAGAACAATAAAGTCTTTATGAGTGATGACAATACTTTAAGAATTTGGAGAAATCCTCATTTTGAAGTCCCTGCTCTTTCTGGAATGCCTGCAGCATTAGTTGGAGATTATTCTCTAATAGTTTCCTGCTTTCCCCAGGAAACAGGTCTTGACTATTATGCATTGAGTGTTTGTTTGTGTATTATAGAAAATCCTTTACATAGGTGATCTCATTTAATCCTAATCGTCACCCAGAGAAGTGGATCTTGTTACCTCATTTTAAAAAGGAGGAAATTAAGGTTCCAATATATTTTCAAATTTGCCTGAAGTTGAGCAAACTAGTACACAACAAAGCCAGAATATGAATGTTGGATCTTAATGGCTTTTAAACCCAGGTGCCAACAAGCCTGTAAGTAGTCTGCGACTAAATCACTGTGCATTCTTACAATGCATATAGATTCCTGGGCCCCAAACCAGACATCCAAGTCAAAATCTCGGGGGGCAAAGGCCAAGAAATCTTTTTTTGCCAAGAGTCTGTGCAGAGAACAAAACCAAGTTTTGGAGTAACTGGTAAGCAAATATTTCTTTCTCCTCCTGGGGTTGCAGTTAGGTGGCATGAGTATCATATAGACATATGACTTTGTGCCATTGCTGCAAATCTCATTTGGCCTTGACCGTGGGTGTGCTTGCCCTTTAGTTTTTAAGTGGCGTAGAAACAGGCCAATGCATTTTGTGAGGCATGCTGCACATTTTGTGCAGCTTGACAAAACCTGATCCATCTTACAGCAATGCACAACTAGAACGTATGTCAGCTTAGGACACTTTCAATAATTCTCAGTTTATGTATTTCAACTCTAGTCTCTCTGCCCTTTCACCAGCCAAACTTCTTCTTTGAAGTTTAAATGTAAAGCAATCCCTGGTTAAGGGGTTGGGGCTTAGCTGGCCTCTCTTTAGTACTAAAGTACAACTTCATAGAAATTGTACTCTCCTAGGGGCAACATGCTTTCTGTTTTCTTTGTAATGGAAAATTCTGACTCTATTTAGGTGGATAATGGACTATAGCTTTCTGTGAGTACGACTCATACCTAATAATTATCTGTAGAAATGTTTGTCTCAGGAACAAGACACTCAAATCATTCAATTGTATCCCACAAGCATTTATTGAGTATCTACTACTTTCCAGACATTGGCTCAATTTAAAATACATATGGAATGCTACAATAAGAAGGCACTTAAAATATTCCACATGTGGCATCTACATTGGTAGATTTTGTTCATTAAGGGACGAGTGCCAGGATCATGAATTATCCTTTGCTGAAAGCCAGTGGAATGAAGCAAAAAGCTAAGGAAAATAATAAGGTAACAGAAGTACAACAAATGACATTGTGGAGCACTTAAAAAGCAGCAGCAGCAGTTGCTGTATTTAGTTAAGCCTGTAATGGTGCAAAGCTCATCTTTCATTAGTAATGGGGATCGACACAGTCTCTTTGGCCTGTCCCTGCTACAGTTGTTCTGAATACAGCAGAACTCATTTCAAGGCAAACAGCTTCTGTGAGCTTCCTGAAGCAGCATTTAGACCTTAACTTGCCACCATCCTTCACATTTATCTGGTATTTTTCACCTTTCCTGTTACAGCAGAATGAAACTTATTCCTACAGATTTGTAAAGACCATTTCTGCCCTGTGGCCTCAGCCTTCCCAGCCCAATGGCCTCCTTGGGCTCAAAGTGGCACCAGGGGCCACCTGCCAGCCCAGCATACCTTCCCCTCAAACCCAGACAATCTGTATCTTAACGCTGTTTGCTCTCTACTTACCTCCATGTCTCCTTCAACGGCCCTACATATTCCAAAGCTCCTTCTAAAATTCTAACTTCCTGCTTCTTGTGCCTGGCAATTTATCTTCCCACAACCTCTCTTCCAAAAGTGTACTCCTCAGGTCAGGGATATCACCTTAACTTCCACATGTCATGGTCACAGGCCTAGTCCCCATCTTTACTCAACTTCCACATCTGGCATTATTTTTACTATCACCTGACTGCAGGAAACCCTAATATAGGACACAGTAAATAGAACGATCCCTTCTCATGACCCAAAGGCAGCGAGAAAGGTCAGCAGACCCAGATACCCATTTCAAGGTGCCCTCCATGAAATGCTGTCCCTCTTGGGATTTCTGCTCGCTGGCGTGTACCTAGGAAACCCCTTTATGAGTATGCATTCCCCAAGGCTGGGTCATCAACCTTTTTCAGATTACAGTTATTTCCTTAGCTATTGCAACTCCTTCCAGGATTCCAAATATCTGTCCTCTGTGGATGAAGCCCAATCCACATCTAGCTCTGCAGGCCACAGACCACAGACCTACATTTTCAAGAGCACAGCCAGCTTCCCTTCATCCTTCTAGTGTCCAGGACCAACGTCCTGATCCTTGGTGTTTCTGGTTCTGGGGTTTCTGTCTCTGGGTCCTCTCTGACGCGCTCTCTCTCCCTTGGCCTCCATACATCCTGCCCGTGCTCTCAGTGACTTACTCCCTGCACTGGGCATCAGCTCTTGGCTGGTTCTCATTGTCACTCTTCCAGCTGCTGCCTTCATGACTGAGCACAGTGTCTGTAATTCTCCAGTCCAATCTATACTCGTGGAATTCTCTCTCTTAAGTGATGTCTGACCCCATCTCTCACCTGCTCTAACATGTGGCAACTCACTGCTGCATTCTGAATGAGTTCTAAAATCCACAGTGTGGCTACCATTCAAGGCCATCCACAATTTGGTCAACGTCAAGTGCTCCTGGGACTGCACCTCATGCCCTAGAGTGCTTCCCAAGTGCATGCATTGCCACGTCAAGGTCACATCAAGGCCATGTCAGATGCTGTCCTCTCCAGCAACCCTTCTCTACTTGCCTGGATGGCATTAATCTACTCACCCAATACCTCCCCTGTGGCGCGGGTGACCTTCACCATGGTGATTTATCTACACATCCTACCTGTCATACTAGAGTATAAATTCCATGAGGGGAAAGGAAATGGGGAAGATTTAAGACATACTTCTTTTCCTCTTCCTACACTGTTCATCTGGTATTTTTTTTTTTTTTTGCAAATTTACCTAAACTTGATAATAACTTCATTAGATAAAATAGATTTGCCATGGCAGAGCAGGTTGAGATTACACTGATGATGCTATCAGTCCCAACCCATTGACAAAGAGGCCCTCACCGCAGGTAAGGCACTTCTGGTAGCTTAGTTCACAAACCTTCACAAAATTCAAGAGTTGGGCATGATCATACTGACTTATGCAAAAGAGGTAAACAAAGTCACAAGTGATTTGGTAACTATCTCGAATTCTATCCCAGTACACAAATCTGTGTTGATGGCCTTTGGGCTATGGGTTCTTGCCACCTAACTGAGCCACCTTTATTTATTTTTTGAGATCTGAAGTGGACTAACAGGCCCTATGGCTACATAGCAAGAAAGGCAAAGGTCAAAGGGGGCTGTCATCCACAGCCCTCTGGCTCTTCCTTCCTTCCACTAATCTTAACATCAAGTAGGAAAAACCACTTCAAGCAAAACCTTCACATGTTTGAATAGAAAACAGAGAGAAAGGGAGATGTGCAGGATGATAAAGTGGCCATTATTATTATTATTAGTAGTAGTAGTAGTACTGTCATTATTATTATTGTTTAACTCTGATCATTTCTCTTCATTTCGAGTTTTACATCTGAAGCATTTATGTCCCATTAGCCCAGAGTAGATGACGAGCTGGCTCATGTGGTCCTTCAGGCCTCTCATTATTAGTGGGATCAGTGATGCTTGTGGTGTCTAAGAGAACACTTCTGGAAGCTCAGAGGGTCAGGAGAGAGACAGATGAGGAGGGGAGGTCCCAATAGGAATAGAAGAGATTAGGAGAAGCCCTTCCCATGAGCCTTCCCTCTATTTTACAATAGCCAGTGCACTGTAGGTAGCTCATTAAAAAAAAAAAATTGCAGTACTGGGGATTGAACCCAGGGCCTTCACACAGAGCTATACCTGCAGCCCTTTTTTAAATTTTCAGACAAGGTCTCACTAAGTTGCTAAGTTGCCCAGGCTGGATTCAAACTTGTCATCCTCCTGCATCGGCCTTCCAGAGTGCTGGGTTTACAGACATGCACCACAATGCCCAGCTTGCCAGCTATATTTTTAAAACGTCATTAAAAACAGAAAAGACCACAAATCCTAAGTGTCCAGTAACCTGAATGTTCCCAAAGCAAACACATCTGTGAAACCCACACCTCTGTTAAGAAATAAAATATCTTCAGGGCCCAGTACACTCCACTCCCTGGGGTCCTTGCAGTCCCCTCCCCCCACAGTGACCACATTCCTGCAGACCCCCTTGCTGGCTGCATTCCGAGCAAACTCCACTGTTCAGGCCAGGATGGCATGTGCTGTCCTTCGACAAGCTTCTGCTGGCAACAAATTGCCATTTCAAAGCCAGGGAAAGAAAAATGTGTGTGAGGGAGTAATTTTGTGTGTAGGAGAAAAGTGTTTCTAATTTTCAGTCCTGCAGACTTGAGGGGAAGAAGGAATGGCGAAGGAGGGAAGTCAGCCCGTCAATGCGGTCCTGGCTCAGCTTCCCGGCCAGGGCCTGGAAGGGATCCAGCCCCTTTGCCATTTTGAAGAAGGATGCAAACAGTGTGGCCCTTCCCCCCTGCCCCTGCCTGGCCGGGGCTGGTCACCTCTGATGCCCATAATGTGCAAATCAGCGGACAGGTCAGTGGTCACGATTTAATAGCAGCATGTTCGCTGGGAGCCAGATACCGTAGTGAACACATGGTTTTGATTTGTTTGTTTGTTTTTAACCAGTGAGTAGGAAGGAGTGGCACAGACCTAACTTCAGGATTTGCTGCGTTCTGCCAAACTGTAATGGCAAAGTAACTCCTGCACTATGATCGTGACCCCAACTCCCCAGGCTCAGCACCTTCGGGGGGGGCCGGGGAGGAAGGGACCACAGAGAGCCCGGGCGGAAATGCGGTGCCACTGAAGCCTCAGAGAGGGGCGCCATCGTATTGACCTGACAAAGCACACAGACCCGTCCCTGCTCTCCTATGCCTTTCTGTGCTAATTTATCAAAAACTGGAAGGGAGCGATCAGAACATCAATGCAGCTTCACAGTCACAGAGTAATTAATTCAAGATCCAACACGCACTCCCATCTATACAGGGTTGGCCGGCAGCATTCCCCAACTTTCTATCTTGGATTACTGGCTACCAGTGCTTCTAGAAATCATCACTCCTCTCAGTTCCTTTTTCTGATCAATTATTTAGTAAGGTCTGGGTTATACAACAGAAATTTCACCCTGAGGTGGAGGAATATATGCCCTTTAATGGTCAGTTAGAAAACTGGCAGTTTTTGACAAAAAGGGAAGTTTTCAGCATGGTAGACTGCTGGAAAAGTTTACAGGACAGCACTAGTAGGGGCAGAGAGAAAGAGAGAAAAGAAAATGAAAGAAAAAAAGAGAGAGAGGGAGGGAGGGAAAGAAATGGAAGGAAAGAAAGAAAGAAAGAAAGAAAGAAAGAGAAAGAAAGAGAAAAAGCAAAAGAAAGGCAGGTTGTGATAGCATAGAGACCTAGGGATCTTTAGGTTAAATATCAACTGAAGATTTTCCTAAGAAAAATTGAATGCTTGTCTCAGGGTAAGTCTGCAAACCACGGGGCAGGTTCCAGCTTTCTCTAGATGAACACCAGGCCGCTGGTCGGGATGCAGCCAGGCCTTCCTCGCCCCCCCTGGGTTTACTTGGGGCGTCCCTGAGTGCGCCTGGGCGGAACCCAGGGAGAAAATCCCTCCCGTTGCTGTCTGCAGGAAGGAGGGCAGGTGAGTGCAGCAGGCTGCTGACTGGCGCGGGGATTAATTAGTTCCTCCTGTGACCTTGACACCTACTGATGGCCAGCAAGCCAGCATTTCTCTAAGCTGTGGAGCACTCAGCGCCGAGAGCCGCAGAGGAGCTCAGGGAGGCTGGACTACGGCTAAAATGATCACAGAGATATCGAGCCAAAAAAACTGAAACAACAAAACAAAAGAAAACCCAAAACCATGTAGTTTAGCTCTGAAAACTGCCTCAGTTGTGTTATTCAAATTGTGTGGCGATGTAGCTCTACCTATCACTTTCTGTGCATAAATCACACACACTTACTTCTCTGTCTATCTGACCCTGTTGTCCTCCCGGGTAGTTCTGCAAGCCAATGTCTAGCCCCTTGACAGGTATTTCTGGAGGTGGCCACAGTCTGTGGCAGTGATGGCGAACCTATGGCATGCATGCCATAGTGGCCACGCAGAGCCCTCTCTGTCTCACGCAAGCCAAGTCACCCAGCAGCTGAGCAGCAGGTAACAGTTGTTTTTTCTAAACTAAAACCTCAGTTTTCAGGTTTAATTTGCAGTGTTGGCACTTTGCAATAAATAAGTAGGGTTTGGGATGCCATTCAGGCACTGGGCCCCTAAAAGGTTTGCCATCACTGGTCTACAGCGAGGGCTGAAGACAATGTTAAAGCATCCCTGGCCATTGTGGAAGATGTTTGTCCCTTCCCCCACGTCACCCTCACGTATTAGTTTTGCCCACTGTGCTCAGGCCTGAGCAGAGCTGAGGGAAAATGAATGCCCCACCATCTTCTCTACTACCACTGGTTCAGTGTTCCATATGGCCCACCATGGGCAAAAGCTGCTAGAAACAAAGAATGTGTTGGGCTGCAGAAGTTAAACATCACACACTGCATAAGGAAGGTGCCATACCAGTCCTGTTGCAGGAGGCTTGACACCCTCAGACGGTGAAGGGCTGGCCTGCTGGAGAGATAGCGGACTGCCTGGGGTTACTCCAATGCCTGAACATCGAAATAAGGCCAAGGAGTGGAGGTATTGTGCTTCACTGAAGCGCAGGACAGAATTTTCTAACCAAATGTTACCGCTTGGGTGCACAATGGGGCTGGGCTTGTGCAGTCACTAGGGAGAGACAAGGTAGTTAGCAGGTGAGCAGTTAGTAAGCAAAGAGGTCTCCCTTGGACTCTAACGCGCCTTCCCTCAGCAACGCCCCCATGCCGGCACCTGAGTGCCTGAATCTACCAGGCAGCCATTGGAGTAGAAAGTTCTGGGAGGTAAAGAGTTAAAAAGACCAAAGCTCTCTGGGGGCCCTGGGGCAGAGAGTCCCTTTGATCATGCCTCTTAATTGCAGCCCAGTTGCACCAGGGAACTTTAAAGATAAGAAACAGGGAAACTCTAGAGATAGGATTTGTTTTGTTTCCTGAGGGGATGGTCTTTGTGGTGGCTGCCAGGAAGCTGATACTGCAGGGGCTTGGATGATGGCTGTCCTCAGGGCGAGATCAATCATCCCTTCCACCACAGTCAGGTGCAGGAGGACCCCAGAATCAGGGGCCATCTGCATGCGCCATTTTTCTGCATGCACCATTTCATCTGGCTGAGAGGTGCAGACTTGGAGAACACAGAAGGGAGACCACGCAAACCACCACAGGCCCCTGTGTGGCACCTGCCTGCCTCGGTGGAAGATGGGCTGGGTGCCCAAAAGGAAGCTTGTCTGGAGAAGGGAAGGCAAGGATGAAGCAAGGAAATTTCCAAGAATTCCCACAGAAGGCGACAGAGTCACAACAGCACAAAACACCTCACCCTCCACAGGTCATGCTGTTGATAATGAGTTTTTATGGATGCTCTCTGTTTTAGGCCTTTACAAGTTGAGGCCCATCAGGTTCTTTCAGTTTCAGTCAAGGTGTGTGCCTGTGCGTGCACATACACGCATGAGATTCGAGAGGAACAAAAAGGCCAAGTAATGGAGACCATGCCCTCGTCATCCCTGGCAATGTACCAAGTCCCTTCGTGAGGAGCACTCCTGGCTAAAACTGGACTCCTGCCTGAACCGTATGCCAGTAATTGCTTGTTTATGTTCTGTTGAACTATTTAGTGAGTTCTGTGACGGTGGTTGTAACATGAACGATTTCCTGAAGCAATCCCCCTTTTTTGCAACCCCCAAGCAGGCACAGTTGGAATAGGGTCTGGGGGTCTGTGTCTTACTAACGGGTTTCACTCCTCTTCTGTCACTGGTTAGCATGTGACCCAGCCAAGTAACTTGGTCTCCAAGCTTCATTTTCTTCATGAAAAGTTTTAACTGTAGTGACGTGCACAGAGCTCTCAGCAGAGGGCTCACCAGATAATAGGCACTCAATAAACTCAGTAAACATTTGCTCCATTTCATTCCTAAAATTTAGTGGTAAATTAAAAATTCATAAAAACATCAGCCATCTGTGTGGCCTACATGGGCATCTGGGCAGGGAAGACTTCCTCTAAATCAGTTTAGCTTGACTCCTGGCTCTAGGAAATAGGGGGCCACTCGCAGGACAGAGAAGAGAAGCACCCCAGCGGAGAGAGGGCAGATGGAGGCACAAGATATGAGCCTTATAACCAGATAGAAGATGTCTGTGACAGGCCTGGACCTTCACAGAGGCAACTCCATTAGAATGCTATCTGCTCTAATGATGTCTTCATTTTATACCACAAGACTTTCAATCTAATATTTTTAAACAAATGCAATGTTAATGGCATATAACACTCTCTACTCTTCATATTCTTGGGAGGAATGAGAACAGAATAGCAGTTTGCCAGAGTTCCCCAAACCGACTCACTGAGGCTGTGATAACTAAAGTACTCATATTAGATTCGGGGGCTCCAGTTCTACCCCTAGAAAAAGGGAATCTAAGGCTGATTTCTAATGCATGTATTTCCTAGGGGGAAAAAAAATCTCTGGAGCAGATGTGTAAACACACGAGCCTTTCCTGGAGGTGGTAACCAAATCCCTCAAGGAATTTGTGAGTCTGTGTCCACGGAAACAGCAGACATCTTGGGCATGGGGAGATATCCACAGACAGGCTATGTGCAGCCGCGGAGCTGCTCCACCCCACTGAAGTCCCCGCCTTCAGACCTTGGCCCTAGCAGCAATGGTGCAAGGCTGGTGGTTACTTCAACTCCACTTCCGCTCCACCCTCAGCCTGAGCAGCCTGGCGAGGCCTCCTGGGCTGAAGTTTTAGGTGCTGCCTCCAGCCCTATGGGGTGCATTTCAAAGCAGCCTTCTGGCTCCAAGCATGTGCAGCCCCTTACATTTCTGCAGCACAGCCATTATATTCTAGAGCCTCCCAGATGTGGGCCGTCATCTCGTCCTCCAGGGGTTTGTTAGAAAAGCAGAATGTTGGCCTCTCCCCAGGCCCACTGAATCAGAATCTACATTTTTAATAAGATCCCCAGGTGATTTGCAGGCACAAGAAAGTTTGAGAAGTGCTATTCTGATTTAGTCATTGGAGGCACCTGGCCTGAAGCATCAACCATTTGCATACATCTAAGTACTTTCTCATCTTGCAAGTCTGTTTTCTTCAAAATGGTCCCATGGCTGGGTTTATTTGAGAGCCACTAGATCCAGGAAAAATAAACCTCCAGGGTCTTGGAGAACAAGATGACCAGTGTCTAGTGCAATTTCCAGTCATGCTGGAATTACTGTTCTAACCAGTAAGATCTCCCAAATGCACATTTTGAAAGACAGATGCAGAAGTCTTGATAATTGTTGGTTTCAAACGGTGTCTTTTGGTTATTAATGACGATCTGCTTATTAAAAAGTCACTTATAGATGGGAAAGATACAGCAACGAATGCTCCTTTATTCCAATCTTCTAAAGCTCTAAACATGACCCTAGACCAGTGGCGGTGAACCTTCGGCACATGTGCCACAGTGAGCTGTCTGTATCATTGAAAGCTCTAAAAGGTTCGCCATCGCTGCCCTAGATGAATATTTGCCCCAAGAGGACCACTGCCAGATACTCGTGCCAAGGAGGGTAAAATACGTGCAAGGATAATGCAGTGCAGGAGCCCACAATGCTTTGCCATGGAATCACGGAGACTGGGCTATGGTGTTTAACTGTAAAGTTTATTTATATTTTAAAACACTTGTTCTCTTTTGTGGATATTTATTTTCCTGACACTTGGTCAGCTCTCAGTTTCTTCTAGACCCCTGGCTATGTTCCCAAAGGCTCATCCTGTGCCATCTGCTTGTCTCTCTTCATGCTCCCACCTTCCACGAGACTGAGCACTCATGGCTTCAGCTGCAGCTTCTACACGGCTGCGTCTCAGGCTGACATCGGCGGCCTGGTGTCCAGACTGCAGTGCATCTCCGCATTGTCCGCTGCTTGAGATATCTCCACTTAGATGTCCCGTCCCTTGCTAAAACCACCAGGCCCTAACCCCAAAACTCATCATCTCCCTTGTTCCTCTGATCCTAATCCCATTGCTTCGCTCCCTTTTCTCTCCATCCCCATTTCATTCATACCACCTACCATCAACATTTTTCTTGATAGCAACGGTCATATCACTGGCTTTTGGATCTGCCTTTTCTCCTGCATTCTCACACTTCCCATGCTCATCCTCCTCCTTCCCACACTATGCCCAGAATATTGCAAAAGTTTTCTGGCCACTGGCATCACTTGTTACAAATGTTCTAACCTGTTACCCAATGTAACAAATCCTAGATGAATTTTTATAAAGCATTAGACCTGTGTTATGGGTGATGAGATAAAACTCCTTCACGGGGCTCTTCAGCTCTTCCCTATTCTGATTCCAGCTGCTCCATCTAGCCTGATGTCCCCCTTCCCTAGCATTTCATCTCTATTCCCCAAAGCCATATTTCCTCACTGCCCCTGCCCCCACATCATGCTGCCTCTCCCTCCTGAGATTTTGATTACTGGCTTCTCTAAACATTTTGATCATATATTATCCAAAATATTTTTAGCAGAAACAATTGTTATAAGGATAGCTACTTATTTGTAAATGGTAAGCTTTCATAACAATACTAATATATTCTGTACAGTATCAAACAAACATGCATGAAAAATTAACCTTTTAAAAGATAAGCTAATAATATATTAGTTCAACTGTTTCCTTATGTAGTGAATAATTTTGCCCTTGGCCTGGGGTGTATATATTTCACATCAGAAACACTGCTCTAGACAAAATAGATCCATTCTGACCCACAGGAAGCAGCCCTTTCTCCAAGACCTTCTTCTCTACCACTCCAACCCAAACAGAACTCTCCTTTCCTGAACTCGCAGAACATTAAAATTACAAGTACTAAATCATTTATATAATATATGCTTCACTAATACTTTTAGTTTGATTAACTGAAATTTCATTTAGGATGCCAGCAACTTATAGATTTTTAGAATAATTCAATCTCTTAATTAAAAACATACTATCTTCCCAAAATTGCTCGGGTTGGGCTCTACTCATGTATCCAACATGCATTACAAGAAAACTCCAAGTGAGACTGCAGTGTAATTTCATTTATCTCATTAAATAGCATGTTGGGTCTCTGTAGGTTTGAGGAATGTTGGCTAATAAGACTTTTAGCATATCCCTTAACTTTGCTCAAATTCAGTCTTCATTTATAAAACAGGAGAAAGGGAGCATTTAAAAATGAGCAGAAAAACTGAAATGCCACAAATGTAACAAGTTATCATCACGATTACACTTCTTAGTTACACATTACAATACAAACTATAAGGTTCATCTGAGATTTCAAAAATAATTGACCTCCCACGTCCAACTTGAGCTTTGATACCTTTCTGCAAATGAACTATTTTTATTTTCTCCATTTTGTTTGTTCAGCTGAAGCCATAATGCTGCCTACCTAGAGGGCTTAGGGGTCTTACGGGCCTGAATTGAAGAAGTGGCTTTGCCAAGTGTTAGCTGCGGGGTCACGAGCGTGTCACCGAGTCCTTGAGAGCGTCTCTGCTTGTATAAGCCAGCTGGGAAGCACATTCATCTTGTGGGCCTCTCCTGTTCTTCTAAGGTTCAAATCACATGAGATATGTGTGCAAAGCCCTTGTTTATAACACATGACCCTGAAATATTAGGTTTTTCCCCAGCCTTTCAGCAGGTTTAAGAGAATTCACATGCTCTCATGGGAAAACAGAATACTGCAAATTTTGGTTTCCTTGTTGACTTTGTTTTCTTTCTTTCTTTCTTTCTTTTTTTTCTTTCCGGGCCTGCAGGCAGTCCATTTGTAATCACTAATAAATGGTGGGTCCTAGAAGCACCTCACTGCTCTATGACTGCGCTGGGGTGTAGAGCAGGCACACACATATTGTCCCCTGATACCTGCTGGCCAGTCAGAGCTGAGAAGTCCACCTCTCTTCATCCTCTGCCTTGACTTCTAGGTCCCAAAGCCTACTCTAAATGCACCTGCAGTCTAAGAAAGCATTTGGGAACAAAAGATGGTGACATGCACTCACCTACCCGGTACACTTCTAAGCTTGTCCTATGATTCAGAATTCAAGTCAATTAACCACTGAAAACCATCAATGAGTAAAAGATTTTAAAATTCAGCTTATAACTCTTGTCCAGAAGGAGCTTTACCTGCACACCCTTGCCAGAGTGCCCTAATTTTAGGCTCCCACTTTTTAACTCTGTTTGAACTGTTAATTGAGATAGCACCAGGGAAAGCCCTTTGTAAACGGCAAGGAGCTACACATATGTTAATTACCCTTCTGAAGACATTTGTGTGCTTAACTATTCTTATCTTGTTTCTGAGTATCTCCTTTCCCTAGCTATTGTGGATTGCAAACTGCTCTGGAGGGAGACCAGCAGCATTTGCAGAGTCTTGCCTGCTCCCTTTCGATCCCTAGAGGGGGCTTACCATCCACGAAGTCCTTCACAGCGACCAGCCTGCCACAGATGCTCGGGACCTTGGACTTGCTCTTCTCTGCCAACACCCAGGACTAAGAAGAATTCCTTAAAGCATGGCCACATCCTCTGTCTCCTCTCTAAGCTCTTCCCCCAACAGAGTCCTTAACCTCGTAGCTAGTCTTTGCTTAGAGAATGGATACTAATTTGGATGTTGGTGGGGGGACTCCCCACCAAAAACCAACAACAAGACAACTTGATGTTTAAAGAGGAAATCAATTTTAAAATGAACATTGCTTTTACTAGAAAAGGGGAGGGTTTACTCCTCCAGAGTCAGGCCTCAGGTTTCCTTGCTGAGGACACGGACGGTGAACTAACTGCACCGGGCTTCCGCGGGCACAGAGGGACAAGGGCTAAGATTTCCTTTTGTTGACCAGCTGGTGTTTAAGGCTTTATAAATGACGTGCCCCTGTGGTCCCCAGTCACTTTACAGCTGACACTGTGGTTGCTGAGACTCAGTGACTGCTTGCAGTAGCCTTACAATTAGGATTTTTTTTTCTTTTTTCTTTTCCCCACACTTAGGGTTTTTTGAGCATCGTCATGTCTATTGCTCATCTCACATCTGTCTATTATTGGAACAGCACTTATACTAAGAAACATAATAAAGGTTAAAAGAAGTACATACAGGCAGATATCTCAAACTCAAAATTCTTCCTCTTGTTCTCCTCCCAACACCAAAGCCATCTCAAACCTAAAAACCATGTCTACTGATTAACAGCATAAATTGATATCAGGCAATATCATTCACGTCTTTGAAACTTACAGTCTTGTACCTTGTATTTTTGTGCACACGCTCACAAAGGCAGGTACTGGGTAACTGACTTGGTGTTCTAACCGAATTAGCAAAAGCCAGTATTAGTGAGACCAAGAGGTGTTTAACGAACACTTGTTGACTGATGGATGGAATCTGCTGACCGAGGATACCTGACACAATGAATTCTTTGTCAAAGCACTAAGGTGCATTGTGGAGTCCATTTTTATTAGCAAGCGTTTTTTGCCATTTTGAGGAGAAGAGGCCAGCCAGAAGCCAGGTTCATAAAGGGAACCCTAAGTCCTCACCTTTCACACCTGCCTTATGCGCAGCAGTGGAGACAAGGACAAGTCTCTATAAACGGTGTGCCCTGCAGTCGGAAGCCTGGGCCTGACGTAAACTCAGCTTCATATCACCTTTGACGCCTGACTATTACCACAGCTGCATCTATAAGTTTATGTACCATTTGAAGAAGAAAAGCAAAACCTGAGCTGAAGAAAAACAAGGAGAAAAAATGGTATTGTAAGTGACTGACACAGCCCGGCTAAGATCTCTACTTCATCCTGCTGAAAGGCCTTCTTTCAAAGCATGAAATACCAAGTTCCTTGCTCCACACCACAGTAGGCGTCCGTGTCCGTCTGATTCAGTGGGTCATTCCAGAAAGGATCCCGGGCTTATGTCTCTTGTCTTCTCCTCTCAGCCTCTTCCCCTCTTTCCTTGCTAGGCCTTTAAGCTGGAGTTGAGGTAGATTTTGTGAAAACAGGAAAAGGTTCTCTCCCTGTTCTGCCATGCCCTTGGGCTTCTGCGCTCACCTGGCCTAACTTCTGACTGCAGCTTTCTCTTGTCTTTGAGGTCCTGCCTCTCTACCCTCCCTGACAGCCTTCGTCTCCACTGCTCAGCAGCTTCTTCCTTGTCGGGGTTCTCTACCTGAGCCAGCTCTGATGTGCAGCTGTACCTAAAGCTGTCAAAGACCCCTAAACTATGCTTTCAAAAACCAACGTGTCTTGCACTTATACGATATTTTCATTAATCAGGATCCTTTACCCTTCGCAATGTCCCCTGCCTACTTCCGTGTTGATACTGTTTTATTTTAGAAAATGTATACGTATGCCTTTCTTCCCATCTCTTGTTATCGGTACGAGTGTAGGAAGAAAAGAAGAAAAAATGCATACAAGACTGACTCTCCTCATTCTACTATGTGGAATTCTTTTCAGCTCAATATCTAAATCCTCTTCTCTCAATTCTTGCTCGGAATCTTGAGTACCAGATCTTGAATTTCTATGGCGCTCCCTGAGCCCGGGACTGGCTGGTAGCCATGTGATATTGATTTGTTTTCACCATAGCAACAGCAAATTAAAACAACCAGCAGAGAGAAGGCAGGCCGTTAAGCAGTAAAGCTACATGAGCAGTATATTTCACAAGCATATTTTTCTCCCTTCCTCTTGTTTTCTTCCTTATTCATTTTACTCTCACAAATTTAATACAAAAACCAAAGTAAAAATAGCACTAAATGCTTTGGGCACTACAAGGCCTATCCCGGAATGGTCTGTCTTGCTCAGCTTCTAGTATATTAGACTAGATCTGAGGAGAAAATGCAAAATGACAATTCTCTGATTTCCTTGGAAATTTAATTGTTGGTCTAAGGATAAATATCTCTAGAAAATTTTCATTAGCACAAAATGAAGGGTTGTGTATGAATGATTAGGTATCCTAACACCCCAGGACATTACCAACAATTTCTTAATACCGAGGTATCTTCCCTTTGTACTTTAAATAGCTCATTGTGCCAAGAGCCAACTTTTTTTTCTTTTGCTACCTCTTTCTCTTTCCTTTTTTCTTCTTCTTTTTTTTGGTACAAGGTCAAGGTCTCTGAAAGTGCTGGCATCATGAGAGAAAGTAGTCATTTCTATTAAGAGCTAGAAAAATTAGGTAGGCACTTGCTCAAGGCTCAGTAAGTGGTAGGAAAGAGGACACGAACTAGCATTGGGAATTCCCGGGAACTCCAATGTGTTCTAACCAAAATTCTATCTGAAAAGGATCCTTAGTAAGCATAATCTTCCCCCTCATCCACAGGACCAAGAATGCCACCTGTGACACGGGATTAACAGCCGGTAGTATTATACTTTCCTTCCTCTGGGCCATCAGCCCTAGAACACGGTGCATTATCTATAAAAACAGCTGTTCCCACCATCACAAGCAGCCTTGAACTTGGTGGCATAACCTGCATCCTAGACAATAGCTCTTTGGGGACTGGGAATAGGGCTCTGGGGACAGTCCTCACAGGTGGCAGTGCTGGGCTGCACCAAGGGGAAGTTAGGCCAGAAAAAAGCCGAGCTCGGCTTCCTACTGCTTTTTACCAGCCAGGCCAGAACCCTGCAGAAAACCTGTGCTGACCGGCAGGTAGGAGATGATGCCCTATTTACGAAGGGGATCTGTTCAGCGTTTACAAAGAACAAGCTACAATTTGAAGACACAACTCAAGCCCTGCCAACTGGGAGTTAGAATGTTCCTGCCCAGGACTTAGAGAAATATTCCTCTCCACGAGCCTGAATAAAAGAACACACAGAAAAAGAACGCAGAAATAGTTGGGGGATGACGTCAGAAGTTCTGGGCTAGTGTCCTGCACTTCTCCTTGAAAGTAAAAACTGTGGGTCTAGAAGAATCTACGTGGCACTGCCGTTATTTAGATGAGCACTGCTGCCCTCCAAAAGGAGCAGGAGAGCTGAAGAAACTTCCTCTTACGTAAAGATTATAAGGGTGTCCCCCTGCCTTATTCTTTTTACCCTATTGTCCCTGAAACGTACAATTAACAAATATCTTTCCACTTAACCTTTGTCTTGAAAAGGGACAGTACTATTCCTTGAAGAACATTCACAGTTGTGGTTAGGCAAGTCAGGATTTTTTTTTCCCTTTGCTTCAGTGCTTGCTAACTATTCTAAAAATGTTACACATTTATTGTAAACACATGCTTCGGAGGCCTAACAAAAAAGCACAGTTTCCTCATGCCTGGCAGAAATTTAAAACGGAAAAGGGCAGAAAGAATTCTTTAACAAATATATCCTTTCCTCCTCCTGGGCCAAGTGTGTTAAAAATAAATCTTCTCCATCATTTCTCACTGCTGCTTGTCGGCAAGAAAGTTGATATGATTCGGCATAGTGAAAACACAGCTTTAAAAGCTAGCCTGCTCTCATTAAATTATTCTGCTGGCTGTGTGTTCTCATTAAAAATGCATACAGATCAGATAATTGCAGTAAGCATTATTAACCCAGCTTTACTTTGGAATATAATGGTTCCACTTTCAAGCTGGAAACAAAAGGCTCGGACATGCCAGGGAAAGAAATGTAAACATTGAACTACAGTATCGAAAACTTGCCAGAAAGCTACCTCTTGCTAGGTTGTTAAAAATGTGTCTTTGAAACTCAATTAAAGCTGTAGCATTGTAGAGGGAGGGAGGTCCCCAATTTCCAATATACAGACCTATTTTGGGCCCAAACATTCAATCGGTGATTATTTACTATTAAGCTTTTTTCTTTTAATTCTTAATTGCAAGTCTGTTTTCAAATAACAGGATCAACATAAACTTTACCTATTCCGGAACTAACTATGGCAGCTTGAAAATTTTCTGTAACACGAAAATAAGAATGCTCTCAAGATTTCAACTGATTAAAAAAAAATAATACATGGATCTATTCTTTGAATAAAAATTCGGCTGTATGCCTCACCCCAACAGGCGGCGAAGATTCAAGCTTTTGCCATTTCTTTTTCTCAAATCAAAATGTTACGTAAAACTCCAGGGTTCCCTGCAAGTATTACATTTGAATTAGTGGAATCCGGTTTCCCTGGCTTCCCTAAGCAACACACATGGAATGCAGCGCACTGCAGCAAACTCTCTAAACATTCAGAAAAGGGGGGGGGGTCGCCTACCTTGCTTCGCTCTGCTTGTCCTTCCCCTGTACAGTAACCCCAGGAACATCTGGCAGAATCGAGCGGCCCAGGCTTCTCCACCGCATCATGAGGAAGAAATTTCCATGCCAATAGTTCTCCTTCCCTGTTTATTGTACTCTGAACGCCGTCTGCCGTATCTGGAAAATTTTACCTTCAGATGATGAAGCATAGACAGTCTAAACTCTGTTGCTGTAAAGCTGCAGCCCTTCCCTCCGACAAGCCCCGCCCCGCCGCGGCCAGCCAATCGGCAGCCAGCTCGTCAGCCCTCCTCGTCTGAAGCGGGCCCTCATTGGATGACTGACGCGGTAACACGGCGCTTGCAGCGTCGGAAAACAGCGCATCCATACTGATGAAGGGGGAATTTCCCTCTCCGAAGAAAGCAATCAGAGCACCAAGACAAAGTGGCAGATAATTGGCAGAGCACAGAGAGGGGTAGCTCAGGAAAACACGCTCGAAGACAGCCAGCCCAGAGCGGGGAGCGGCACCGTCGATACTTTGGAAAACACAGAACTCCCCAGATTCCAAAGAAATGCAGGTTGTACCTGAAACTGAAGTGGTTATACCAGTTAAAAAGGCGTATGTGTGTATTTTTTTTTTCTTTTAAAGAAAAACAATTCAATGCCTGCCATGGAAAGTGATAGCTCACAAAACATTTACATATGATTTCTGTGCTTGGGAGAGAATGTGTTAGCCAAGTGCATTTCACAATCAAGACCTGTTTGTAGCCCAGGCACACACAGTTTTCCTGTCCAACATCTGTTACTGCAGTAGTTAATTACTGTAGCCCATATATCTTTCATCTAAGTTTTCAGACCACTGGGGACTTCAATTAGGGAATGCTGCACGATAAAATTGATATCTATACATTACCCTTTTGAGCTCTTGGCAGACACCCACGGGAGGATTAGGTGCGCTGTAACCATCTCAGATGCCACTTGATAAATACCTTGCATTGGCCCACATTGTCATTAATGGAGCTATGATTATAGGGAGGTATTTACTGCTGAACACACAGGGCACGTGATTCCAGGGGCACAATAAGGCGCCACTCCACAAAGGATGTATTAGGAGGTGCTGGGGTTCCCTGAGATAAAGCAGGAGAAGAGGAATGGAAAGGTTCTAAGGGTTACTTATTTATTTTTTCTAGTCAACAGCATTTCTGCATGCTTTGAAAACAAAAGCGCATGGCATTTAGAAAACAAAATAGGCGCACGTTTTCCCTCCACTAAACACAACATTTTGTACTAAAAAATTAAGTATGATGGTTCCATGACTAGACCGAGTCTATTCATCTGAAAGGTTGAACCCAACACTGTTTTTTTATAAGCAACTGTTTAGTGCATCTGGAATGAAGTAAGGGGGTGCAATGTAATGGTTTCTTTTCATTTTACCAATTGCATCTTACAAAACACACAACTTCATATGACTTGGGGACTACTTTTTTCAAAAGAATACCATGTTTTATTCCCCTCAATTTTTATTGTTAACAGTGCTCTCTTTCCTATGTAAATCCTTTGAATATCATAACTTTCAGCCTTTCATCTAGTATAATTTTCTGGAAATTTAAATTAGCTTTGTGCTCAAACAGTTAGAAAATTATCTTAACATATTAATATACATAATATTAAACTGCCTGCATGTAAGTGACCCGAGGTTTATGATTCTCCTCTTCCCCATCTCCCTCTGATTTGAATTTCAAATTTTATTCTTCTAATCTTAGTCCTAAAAGTTCAGTCCCCTTTAATCTCCATTCTCATCCCAAGAAATGAAGTCTCAATTTTTCCTCCAAGCTAACCCAGAACTCTGACCCATTACCTGCATGGTACAAACACTAATTAATGGCCTCTGGGACTCAGGCCTCCTAACTCCAAGCTTCTCTGTTGCCAGACAGGTTTTCCTGAGTCTTGTAGAGTCATGTTCCTTTTATACTCAAACCTTCCCTCTATAAAATCTGAATTATAGACTTTCAATGTCCTTCATGATTTGGTTCCTCCCTCCCTGGCCAACATTTTCTTCACTGTTTTCCTAAAGGAAATTGCTAGTAGATTTGCTCTTCTCTCCATTTCCAGGCTTATTTCTACCTTCCTCAACCTGGAGACCTCCGTTCACATCTTCTTCCCTTAGCTTCTCCACCTTAGCTTCTCTGAAGTTCTTTGAAGTATTCTGAACTGTTCATCATGCCAGTCCATTTTAAACCCTTACCATAATGTTAAGTAAAATAAATCTACAGACATGGTATCTCTTGTATGAGAAACCCAAAATATAAATAAAAATCAAAATAAAAGATAGATTATAAGAACTATGGAGATAGATCTTTTGCAAATGGTAAGGGGAGCAAGAGATAGAGGAAGAGGATGGGAGGAGATGAGAAAGGGATGAAAAGATAATTAAGATGTGTTATGTACCTGTACCAACTCCCCCAAGAGGAATGTGATCATTGGGCATCACAAACATGTACTAGTAAAAATTAAAATTGAGAAAAATGTCCCTATCAACATAGAGCTACCTTGCCTGAATTGATCTTTGCATATCAGAAGGCAAGGTTTGTGTCATGTAGTAATTAAGATAATGTATATGAGACATCTCTACAGTGACTGGCACGTGAGAAATGCTCACGAAATGGTAACTGTTCTTATAGATGCCATGCACAAACTTGCTAATTTCATGATTCTTATCTCAAGAATTTATGTAATCTTTATTCAAGTGCACATGCTGAAAACCAGGCAGAATTTCTTGATCCTCTTTGCTAACCACCATTTGAAAGCCATTATTAAGGTCTATTCAGTTTAACCCCTGAATATTTCAAAGTGTTTCACTTTGCTCCCTCTCTACCCAGCTTTGTCCAAGCTATGGGTGTCTTTAACTGTATTGAGCTAGTTTCTTAGCTGGTCGTCTGAAATATATTTTAGATCCCCTTCAAGCCCTTTTGCACCTTTCAGCCAGAATACAGTTTCAAACATAGAAATCTTATTTTTTTCCCACCTTTACTATAGAATCGTGTTCCCCATCCCTAAATTTAGATGTTGAAGTTCTAACCCTGAGGTGATGGTATTTGGAGACAGGGTTTTTGAAAGTAAGTTTAGGTGAGGTCATGAGAATGCGGCCTTCAGGATGGGATTAATGTTCTTAAAAGAGACACCAGAGAGAGTTCTCTTTCTCTCCCCACCCTGTGAGGACACAGCAAGGGGGTGGCCCTTTGCTGGCCAGGAAGAGTCCTCCCTAGAATTTGACCACACTGGTCCCTGGTCTCAGATATCTCTCCCGAAATGAAAGAAAATAAATTTTGGTCGTGTAAGTCATCTAGTTTATGGCATTTTTTAATGACAGCTCAAGCAGACTAACACAGCCTTTAAATATCTTAGAGCTGCTTTTAGGAACATGATGAACTCTTCCTCCATGCTGGGTACCACCTGGCCTTTGCCTACCTCTCTGACCCAATCAGAAGCCATTTTTTCAGGGAGCCTTTCCCTGACCCAGAAGATGAACTTAGGCCCACCTGTTGTTTTCTCTCACAGCCCCGTGAACTCCAGAGTAGCGCTTCTCAAATTTTAATGTGCATGCAAATCCCCCAGGGATCTTGTTAAAATGCAGATCTGATCTCAGTAGTTCCTGGGTGGATACTGAGATTATGCTTTTCTAACAAGCTCCCGAGAGGTATTGAAGCTGCCAATCCATGGACTACTCTTCAAATAGCAAGATTTCATAGCTGTTGTTCACTTCAGAGCGGGTACTACTGGATATGGTTATTCGCCAATTTGGTTAATTATTTACTTGAGGCCTACCTTCCCAACCAGCTTGTTGGCATCAAAAGTCACCATGGTCTCTGCAGCGCTTAACTTTCATGTGCCTGAAACATGGGGGTGGGGAGGGGGAATGATCCATAACAAATGCATGCTAAATGTATAAACTGACTGATGCAATGTACTACAGGTCCAAGCTGGACTTTTCTTCTTTCTTTTTCCTTCTTCTCCCTTTCCCTTTCTTTCTTTTTGTAACTCAACATAAGTTTCTTCAAACTGTGGAAAGAAGCTTAATCTTTATTGTGGTTATAATATGCTGAATGGGAAGGAGAATGATTGAGAAAGCAACCATAGAATAAGTATCAAGAAGATAACTGTGTCTGATGTAAGTAAGAACTAGAAAGATCAAAATTAAAACAAAAAACAAAAAAAAAAAAAAACCTTTGGATTTGCCCAAAAGAATTTGTCTGTTATCTTCTACAGGTTGATGAATTCCAAATCTGTCCCTCCATCCCTTTCTCTTGGCTTCTGTGCCCAAGTCTTCACTTGAATGTACCAGAGATAAATTCACCTTCACTTTTACTCCAACTAAAATCATTTTTATTCATTAAAATGCATTTCTCTTATGTTTACCACCACTGAATGGAGCCACTATCATTAATATCTATTTCTCTCTCACTTCCTACTGTATCCAAATATACGCAAGTCCTTTTATATCTCGGTCCATCCCCCTCTCTCCATTTTCACTGCTGTATCTCTAATTCAAGCTCCCATGGCCTTTTGTCCACTCTTCACCTCTGGCTCCATTCTTGCCCCTCACCTTCCACTCTGCTCACTGCCTCAGGCAAGCAGAGGAGGGAGGGGAGGGAAAGGGGACATAAAAAGAATTAAGATGTGTTATGTGCATGTACCAGCTCCACATGATGAATATAACCATTATGTACTGCAAAGATGTACTAGTAAAAATAATTATAATTTAAAAATGAATTAAAGAAAGCACAAATCTTATGATGCATGTTCTCCATAGTCTTTCCATTACTCCCATTATCTTCTGGATAAGTTCTCTGCTTACTTCCCAAGTATATAATCTCACTGTATCTCTTGAACTCACTTCCCTCTTACTTCACATCCAGTATCACTACATTCAATTTAGTCTCTGGAATGTGTCAGGTCCTTGATGAGTTGACCTGGATTACCTCTACCTGAAACATTTCCTATTTCTTTCACACCCACCTAACAACACTGATATTCCCATGTAGCAACACTCCATACCGTCTTCTCCAAGAAGCATTCCTTGGTCACCACGACTTCCATGTCACCTTGACATTTTATCCATCATAGCAATTATCACAGTATGTTATAAACATGTCTTATTTACTTGTATAGCTCACTAGTCCCTGTGAGAGAAGTGACCGTACCTTTCTTGTCATCGATTATCACTTAGTACCTAGAACATGCAGTTGTACTGCAGGCACTGAGTAGCTGTTGAATAGTTAAGTGGGTAAACGTGAAAATGGCACTGGTGAGAAAGTTCCAAAGACAAATAGTGAAGCTATAGAGGTGACGGAGCCCATATATAATGATTGGTTGAAAGACTGAGTAGAAAGAAAAGAAGAGGTAACATAAAAACTGAAAGGCACATGCAGTTATGAGATCATTACCTTTGGGAGATATACCAAAGTTAGCAAGCTTTCAGGTAAGGGGAAGATTAAACTTCGGTGATGTTTAAAATGGCTGTGGTTTTCAGAGAAACAAAGTCTCCTTTTGAGTGGAAAAGTGTAAGTGTCTTAGAACAGACAGAAGTATTGGACTTATCAGAAGAGGTGTCTAGGTAGGAGGGAAAGGGTGTTTATGGCAAGGGAGAAATGAGACAGGAAGGCAAGTTGCAGAGGGGCCTGGTCTGCAACAATTCAATTTGAGAGCTCACTTCTTTCTCAGGGTACTTCCAGCTTTTACCTTCCCACTTGGTCCATTAGTAATGGACTATTTCTTATTTCCCTCTAGTTGCCTCACATATAGGCCAGATTGTAAGCCCCTTGAGGAAAGAGGACAAGCATTACCTTTCTTGTATTTTCCATGATGCCTAGCGGGGAGCACTGCTGAATTTATGTTGGATGATTGATTTCTATTTAGAATTCTGAAAAAAAAAATTATGAACTTTAGAAGAAATTGGTATTTTTTCTAATGTGTGGCTTGTTGAAAATGCAGCAGGGAATAGAAAATTGGTTTCATAATTGTCAGAAAAAGTTATGGTGTTTTCTATGGAATTTGTCACAAGAAATGTTCATTGATTTCTAAATTTTCTCTAAAAGTCCAGGAGCAGAAGACTCTAGGAAAAAATTAGACCTAACATTTTTTGGGCTAAGGAAAATAAAGTGAAGTAAACTGCATAAAGCATGTAAATGAAATAACGTATGAGAGACCCTCAGCATAGAGCTTGGTACATTAGTGCTCAGTGCACGTTAACTATACCATTACTATTTCTGCCCTCATCATGGCCATCATCCTGACCCTTAGTGTCTAGAATCTTAGAGGGGTCCCACTGAAGAAGGCCACATGTCAACAAAGTTGACCCTATGTCAGCAAAGTGGTGATGAACTAAGGTAAAGACTTGGTGTTCAGTAATATTTTCACTTGGTCAAAAGAAATACAAAATCATTCCATTTATTAGTTATATCCAAACACTTCCATGTTTATGTTGTGACAACTTAGTAGCTATTTGAAAGTTAATACAAAATACTTGAAAGATAAAATATTTTTATTTCATTCTTAACCCAAATTAGTTATTAATGGATTGGGCATGCATATTGGGTACGGGACAAAATTCTCAAAGCTTGAAATCAAATTGGAACCACTATTTTCATTTCCTCTTCTACACTGATTTTTGCGTGGCACTTGATTTTCATATTAGCTATGGCTGAAAAATCAAGTTTTGCAAAAACATAAAATATCATCATAAGGAATCATAGTGTGATTCTAAAACAGAAATTGCAAATTACCTTGAGCTAGTGGTTTGCACAGGGCCTGCAAGAGGTTGAGCATCTGGCCGGTGAGATAGCTCAGCGGCATAAGCGCCTGCCTGGCAAGCGCGAGGTCCTGAGGTCGACCCCCGGTACCCACAAAAAAAAAAAAGAAAGAGGTTGAGCATTGCCTTGTCTCCCTTAGAAATGTAAGATCTCCTGTGAAATCCTTGTGAGTTCACAACAGTTTTCCAAGGTGACCGATAGCACAACTTGGGAAATATGGCACTAAGGTAAGAATCCTAACAGGTTAGCCAACGTCACATTGTATTTTCTGGAGTAATAGTTGTTTTATGCCTCCTGTCCTCAGGCCTGAGTGCATTTAAAATTGTAGAGAAAAAGTCAGGTCAGAGTTTCCTGGACATGTCCAGTCCTGGAGCTGAGGTCATTTGAAATCTTTCAAGCCTCAGATATATGGGTGTGGTCTATGGTTCTCTAGAACTGCAGGTGGGTGTGGGCCAAAGAGAAAGAGGGTGACACAAGGAGCACGCGGGTCCCACCAGCTGTTACAGTAGGTGGGGTGGGGGTGTGGTTCCTGATGACCATTCACCTTTACATGTAGTGAATTGTAACAATAAGTGCAAATAAGAAGCAGCATCAGCATCTTCCCTGCTATTCCTCTTCAACAGGACCAGATGTATCTTTGCAGCTCATCCTCAGTCTACTCCTGTGCTGGCTGGGGATCACCACGCCTCACTCATTGAATGCTGCGTTCGCTAGAATGTGGCTCTGGCCCTACAGTAAAGGATGAATATTCTCAGAATTCCATCTCTTCCTCCATATATTAAAGCCTTGTTTCTGAGAGAGAAGAGAGACCTCCAATCCTGAAATGCTACAGGTGGATAGCATAGTTTCCCTCCTAGTGGATTACTGGAAGGATTTTTCCATCCGTAATTTTTTCCTATCTTATGAGTGACCAGGTCAATCCTGCAGCAATTGGCTGGAAGGAATTATACCTACCTTGTTCCGCCTCCCCTTGTTCTTCCATAGCATTTACTACTTTTGCCCAAGTCTATGATGTACTTGGTGTTTATTGTCCCTTGTCTGTTTCTTCTGTGAAGATGTCCACACCACAGGGCAAGGACCTTTATATTTTCTTTGTCAGCACATCAGGGACTGACAATAAAGATCTGTTAAATACACAAGTAAAATATTGGAGGACCAAAGTGTGGTCCGGGATGAACAGAAGATGGTGTTTGAGACACAAAGCCAAGCATCAAAGCTGAGAAGCACTTCCTCAGGAGCTTCTGAGGGTCCTTAGAGCCAAGTGTTTGCAAACCAGGAAGATTAGAAAAGCCAAACTATCCAAAGACAGGGTAATTTAGGTGTTACCGGACAGTGTCTGCTACTGCAGAGTCAGGTTTTCATGTTTCTGTGATGCTGGATGAACAGCACAGGTCTCTAGAAAGTGTCTTTAACGTGATAGGGACAGCCTCTTCCTCAAAAGGTTTAGAAGTAAGTGGGTTTGAGGGAAAAAAAGATTGTGGTGAGAATGCGAATGGGCACTTGCGACGGTGAGAGTACGCAAGCCTGTTGACTGGAGGGGACCTTGTCATTTGATAGTGAGCGTGTGGACCAGAGTTCAGAGATGGAGAAAGTGTGCATGTGTACCTTCACAGCTGTGATGGCCAGATCACATTGAAAAAAATAAATGCAGGGCTGGTGAGATAGCTCAGTGGCATAAGTGCCTGCCTGGCAAGCGTGAGGTCCTGAGTTCGACTCCCGGTACCCACACAAGAAAAAAGGGCCGGTGATATCGCTCAGCGGCAGGGGCACCTGCTGGCGTGTGAGGCCCTGAGTTTGACCCCCGGTACCCACAAAAAAAATTTAAAAATAAATAAATAAACAAATGCAACTAATTTTAATTTGATACTATATAATGTTTCTTAGAAAAGACTTTTCAGTGCCCTGGTTCCCATCTTCTTCTCATTCCAGTTATTTTAGGGTTGTCACTCTATCCTGAGCCAGGTATTCACTTGTGTGATTATGATTTGTCAAATACAGGATATTGTTCCCAACCAAGGTCTTCAAGATATAAAAATAAATGAGGCAAACACCTGATCCCAAGCAGCTTCACAGTGATCCCTAAAGCCAGATCTGTGGACACTGTCTCAAAATATTCCAGAAAAAAAAGACCCATGGCCAAGTACCTTTCAAAGTTTGAAGTAACTAAATCCGTTTTACTGAGGGACTTCTTAGAGCCTTGATTCTGGGAATATGTCCTGTGAATCTCCAAGAGGGAGTGCATAGCTCACAGTGCTTGACAGTTTATTTCACCACAGACCTTTTCTTTAAAACACATGAACTAGTATGAGTGTTCTGGTGGATACCTTTTCAGAACCACTGGCCCTGGCCCAGATACATATATTTTTCCTTTTCCTCTTCATTGGACCATGTCATGTGCACATCAGTTTACCTTACTCAGTTCAACATCCCTTCCTTGAGGCTATGTTTTCTACTTCACCAGGGCCCGTAGAATCGCCATGAACTTGTGAGACTGCTGCCCCCTCTCGATGCTACCTCTTTTCATGTTTCAGAAATACATTTACCCTGGGAGTCTGTGTGGCTCCTGCAAATCTTGGCCAGACCTTCATGGCCAATTTTCTCAGTCCTTCCCCTTGGGCCCATCTTAGAAACAAGTTACTCAAGATTTTCTGATTGGTAGAGAGCTCCTCGTGGCTGCATAGTGACCTATGCCCATGACTGCCTTTGCAAATCTCAACCCTATCTAAATCTAGGTTGCAAAGGAAACATTCATTTCTAGAAAATGCATTCATTAATCACCTCTTCCTTCTACTTAATACCACTCATCATGAGCGCTTCTGGGGAGCTCCCAGAGGCATGGGCACAGGGAGAGGCAGCCTATTTACTAAACATTTGCATAGTGATTATTATGTGTCGAGTGCAGCACTAGAAAATCCATTATGCTATTAAATTCCCAATTTTGTATAAAAGAAAATCTACCTGAGTGATAAAGGAGACTTCATCATGCCACACAGCTAGTCAGTGTTGGAAGCACTGTACACATGCTAGCTCTAAAGATAATAATCAAATGATATGGTGGGTTAGAAAGGGTGAAGAGTTAGAAACACACACATGCACACACACGCGCGCACACAGGAAAAGGAAAAGTAGGACATGCTCGGGGAGATCAGACATCCTATGTGGAGTGGAAGGGAACAGTTATGTGGCCAGGTTGGTCCTGCTGGAGCCAGGGCCCTGGGTTAGAGATCTGCAGAGGGGAGGAGGGTTACAGGATCTCTGGAGGAACATATTCTAAGCAGCAGACGTAAAACCCAGGAGCAACTCTTCTCCTGTGGGAGTGACCTCTGCGTTCAACTGCTCTGGCCTCCATTTCATCCCTAAATGGCATCTCCTGTTTCTTAATCTTGCTGCTGGGCCACTGTACCAGTGGCACAATCCATTATTCAGAGCTGAAATGTGGTGGCCTCTGTCTTTTTGTCCCTTTGCACCTGGGTTTTTTTTCATTGCTTTTTCTCTGTCAACAACAGTAACTTTGTAGATCTTTCATTTTTACCTTCCCATATTTCCCTATCTCCCTTTTCACTAAATTAAAAAAATTGCTCCCTCATATCAGGTTGAACCATTAAACAATCTCATCTTGATATCCATTTAGATCTTAGTTATGTTTTTATAAAGATATTTTCAACTCACATAACATGTTCTGAATATTCTCTTAAGGACACATACACATGTTATGTTTTATACTACAAATATATATATATATATATATATATATATATATATATATATATATGTCACAAAGAGAAAGCATCTGGCTTCATTTTATCTGCCTCAGAAGGGGACCATGTCATGGATATATTCTTTGCCAGAAATGGGCAATTATTAGAGAGAAAAGCAGGTTCACCTTAGCAACAGCATCAGATGCCGATGTCATCACTTTACATCATTCTGCCCTCCTGTCACTGTGTTCTTTCTCTAAAATCTCAAAACACAGCTTTATAGACTTCTGTATTTAAAAGCCTTTATGAAAAAGAAAGAAATAATCATATTTCAATATTCACTGAGTCATTCTCATCTTGAGCACTGTTAGCAGGTCCCCCTTCCACTGCAAAACAAAATGGGAATTGTTCTTTTTCTACTTTCTCCAGTGCGTAATAACTGCTTTTCCTGTACCTCGTCTCTCTGAGCTGTTTGCCCACACACTCCTGGGGACTGCCAGCCACTCCAGCAAGCCTGATAACTTACAAATGGCATGATTTTATTCTGCCAAGCAGTCCAGGCCTGAGATGATTATGGGGAGATTACAATCATGGATCCTAAAGCTGAAAGAAATCTTTTGCTAGGTTCTAGCCCCATTTGTGAAGGAGAGGAAACAGACACAATAGTTGGGTTTTATGAAAGACAGAAAAGGTTTTTTCTCCCTGGAATTTTGTGGTTTCTAAAAACTTCAGTGAGGATTCTCACAAGATGTCAGATCATGCACTAAATATTATTATGTTCTCCTCAGCCCTGAGCCCTCCTCCTCCCATTCCTGGTCTCCTCCACCCACAAAATTCCATGTACCAAACTTGTTGAATTGCAGCAGCCAGAAATTTGTCCTGCCCCTGGAATTAGATTGAGACGCCTTCACTTAGAGATTTCAATATTGTCCTTGGCCTCAAAATAAATAATATTTAAAAAATGATAGTATATAAACAATCATTTGAGTTGTGCTTGTTTACATTCATAAGCATTTGTATATTGACAAAAAAATCTGTTATCAATGAATAGACAACTATCCACACACACATTGCACTTTTACCAAATCAGGCTCTGGGCTTTCAAAACCACAAGCTATTCGTCAAAGACAAAGGCTTCCTTTGTACGCTTTCTGCACACATTAACTGTCAGCTCCAAAAGTAATTTAAAAGTTCTCAATTTGCTGGATCCCTGACTAAGAAACACAGATGATATTTTTAATCTATTTAAATCTTACAAGTTATTTTTAACATAATTAAGCATTTATAACTTTGCTTTGTAGATACATGCTTTGGGTTATGTAACATCACTGAACTAATACATTGGACTACGCTTTAAAAGGTTCTGTTTTCAAGATTTCATAGTTAAATATAAAGAGAACATTCTCTTTGGGTTAGAAATCAATGTCTTTCTTTTAAAGGACTTTTTAATATTAAAAATAGGCAACAATAGGGTTGCCAAACTTGTAGAAAACAGTCAGTTTTATGAAATGGGCAATTAGTACACGTTTTTCATACTGAGTCAACTACAAGTATTTATTGTCTTAATTATACTAACTGGCACTCAACTAAGAATACTATTACTCTTCTTGAAGAGACAAAAGGCCTGCCTAATTTATCTTTCTGTCTTCAGGAGTGGAAAGATTCATAAGCATTCATCACACACTCTTTTTTGAAAAGTACTTTACAATAACTTATCACTTCATACTCACTCTATCTGAGAGGTCGCTTTCTTTACTTAAATTTTATAAATAGAGAAACTGAGGCAAGGCAGATTGAAGACAATCCTGGGTCTCCAAAGCAACTAGTGAGTAAGGTAGCTTTTGTGTGAATTTGAGCAAATGCTCAAAGGATCTGGTTCTCAAAGCTGAGGAAAGATCCACACCCAATTGACAGGTTTGGGCAGGAAGCTGGCAAGGGAAATTTTGGTACATTCTCTTGTTAACCAGGAGGAAAATAATAAGTGGTGAAACTGTCTTGGAAACACAGATATATAGAAAACTTCCTGTAATATTCTAAAGGAAATATAGAGATTTTAGTTAAAAGAAATATAAGTAATTTACCCAAGTCATATCTTTCTTTTTTGAAGTTTAAATTTATTTATTTTTATTAGCACATGTTTGCAGTACATAATGTTTACATTCCTTGTGTGGTGTCAATACATGTACATAACACATCTGAATTCCCTTTTACATCCCCTTTCCCTTCCCTCCCCTACTTCCATCTCTTGATTCCCTTCCCACTGAGAAAGATCTGTCTCCGTACTTTTTACTATCTATCTTGTATTTTGCTTTTTATTTGTACTTTCGGTTGGGAATTTGAACTCATTTTTTGTGTCTTTTTAGCTGATTGGGTGATCTGTTTGATTATTTGCCCCTAACTTTAAGGATTATGTTTAACAGAAAAACCAGTTATAGTTCGACTAAAATAACACTTTATAAGAACACATTCTCAGTTTATTTAGTTTCTAGGGTTCACATCTGGGGCTATTCATAACCTGTACCTTATGTGTCCAAATCTCCAGGAAGTTATTCAGGTAATAGTCATCATTTCATAGTCAACATTCTTGAAGTATGTGAATCCTTGGAGTAGTACAGTACACGACATGCTCATCCGTACACATCTGCCCAGTTAACAGCTTGAGACGAAGGTTGAAGTGATAGATACTATTAGGGCTGACCACATCTATGGACCTTGAGTATTCTTTGTGTTTCTCCTCTGGCTCTTTTCTAGCCTTCTCATTATTTCCTCAAGTCTTTCTCAAATACTTAACCCCCATGGGTATTCCATTGATAACGTTCTACACTGTCCCCAATAATGTGAGCACTAATGACTAGGGTCCCTTATGCTGGGAGATTGATGAGCTAACCCATGGGTTAGCTTTGACTTCTAGAGTTCTAGGAACAGTCAGATTCTGTTGTGGTATCTGGGCCTGGCCACAGGCTCCTCAAATAGCCCCAGTTCCAGCTGTGCGGAGGGATCAGAGGTGTGTTGCTTCATTTCTGAGTCACAGACACAATCCTCCATTGTTGAGTCTTACGTTTGTTAATCGGTACCTTCCAAGTCTGAGACTTTCCCATAGTTTTTTCCTAATAAATGCTGATCCCATGAGGTGATTTGGGAAAATAACAAGCATCTCCCTTTGGTTTGTCTGGGAAACCGCGTACTACACTGTCCACTTGGAGACTGATACTGTGAGTTAGCACAGTGAAGAATCTGAGAAGTCCTGCAAGAAACGTGTAATTTCATTTATCCTCAAACTTTTTATTATAATAACTTCTATTAAGGTTTAAAAAATGTAGCTTGAGAGATACAAATCTACAGAATGCCAAGTTCAGCAAACAGTGATTACCGAAGGCTGTCCCCTGAGCTCCTGCTGCTTGGTTAGTTGGTTTTAGCATCTCTCTTTGGGTGCACAGGACCATTAGAGGTTCCCACAGCTCAGCTGTACAATGAGCTGGGCTGCATGTGAGGGAGATAAAGAGGGACCCAAGGTCTAACCAGAGATAGGGATGGGTGGAGGGAAAGGGGACACAGAAGAGGGACAAAGGTCACTCCAGGAAGGCCCACGTGTTACCTGGCCTCATTTTATTAAACCCATTTTACATATTAGAGATCTAAGGCTCAGATAAGTTAGCAACTTGCTCAAGGTCACACTACTATCTTGGGGCATAGTTTGTACTTGAACCCATATTGTTGACCCCAGATTCCACACTTTCCCCACACTCTTTCCATTTCATCACATTTGGCATAATACTACAGTATTATGGATATCACTACCGTCAGACGGGTATCACGGCGTTGTGGGTTGAGTGCAGCATCAACTCTCAAGTTCAAGTCCATCTCTTCCATTGCTAGTGCATAATATTGCCTGGGTTCCCCTTACGCAGGAGTCTTCCTTTCTGACATGGAGAAATAGCTGTTCTCATGGGATTTTTGAGAGGATTAAAGGAGTTTATGCTCAGAAAATATTAAATAGTCAATGTATATTGCCTATTGCTTTTAGTATTATGAGTCATTGGTCATTTCTAATATCCTACAAATTTTACAGCCAATGTCTAGTTATTAACTGTCAGGAGCTACTCAAACCAAATGTAAAAATAATAATTCTACTCCCATAAAGCTGAGGGAGGGCTCAGAGACCCTAACAGATGAAAAATGAACCACGTATTTTTCAGGCAGACAGTAGGATATCCTGATTTGCTGTGTGGTAACCACAGAGTGAAAGAGTCGGGCAAGGAAGTAGAAAATAGAAAATATCCAAGTTAATTTCTTCCCTCTGAGGATCAGAACTGAATCCATCACAGTGCAGAGAGAGGGTGAATTTTGCTGGGTCAAATGCTTTCTTGCTGACTCATTACTGTGAATACAACTGATAGGGACAAAGGGATGTTCACTGCGCCCTAAGGCCCTTTTCTAATGACTCATTGGCTTTTGTATTGATTGGTTTAATAGCTTTGATCTCTAATCTCAGAAATAACTTAGCCTGTGTGTGTTTCATAAGAGGGAAGCTGTTAACACTTTACTAATGTGGTGGATCAAACACTTTACATGGGTTAGAAAACAAAGGAAAATAAATGTTAAATATTCCCCAATATTTCTCCCTTGATGTTCTGTCTTTTGTCTTAACAAATTTGATTAACTTTAAAATTAAAATTTAATGTTGGGAGTACACTGAATACATCGATATATTTTGATGACACATTGCTGCAACGCAGAGTTGAATTTTGTATTCTATCTGGGTCAGCTATGTAAATCAACAACATTAATGAGCTTTATTAAATCATCTTAGTAAAAGCTCTACTGTCCTAACTGTTTACTTAATTCTACAACCAACAAAAAACAGCTGTCACCCTCTGACAGATCCTCTTCTGAATGAGTTTTTTTCCTTAGAGGGAAAAAATTGATATAAGTTTCAATCCAACAGCAATGTCATATTGAGGCCATTGGAAGAATACTCTTAGAAAATGCTGACCACCTTGATCCCAGCTTATGTTAGGAATAGTAGTGAAGGGGAGAAGATCAAGGGAAACACTGTGCTTCCGTCCTTTATTTGCTATGTAGACTGTTACTCTGCAGAAAGCACAGAATTGCTCTACAGACAACTGTGTGGATTGGGGGGACCCACCACCAAGAAAATGTAGAGTCAGGCTGACATGGGTTAGATGGCAACCCATTTCCTAGCGCTTAGGAAGAAAAAGTTCTCTAAATAGCTGACACATAATTTAATTGCTACCTAATTAACACACTTCTCCAACATTCTTAGAATAGATTTTTTCTTCCTTAAACAGTAAATTTAAACTCCATATGCAAATAAATGCTTCCTCAAAAAAGAAAAACTAAACTTTATGTGTTCAAGAAACAAAGCTACAAGTTTCTTATATTTATAATACTTTGCAAATGGCTTGATTTATTGATGTGCACTTAGATTAATAAAAATGTTTTATTTTGAATATGTTTTGTAAATACTGCTTGATTTATTTATTTACTTATTTGCTTTTTGCAGTGCTGGGAATCAAATACAGGGCTTCACGTGTGCTAGGCAAGAGTTCTACCAATGAACTACATCCCAAGCCCTATTCTGTACATACTTAAAATGGGTATTTTAATATTTTGGATAAGATTTTTCCTAGGGCATTTAATAGCCCTCAAGGCACTAAATCCAGGTCTAGACCTCATAACTCTTGGCAGACAAAATGTGGGGTGGCCTAACAAACCCCAACCCTTACCCTACTTGTGTGTCTTTCATGGAAAATGGAACTTGTCACACTGAGAGAATGATTTTAGGTTGTGGGCTACAGGAGACGGCCACCTGGAAAATGCTATTGTTTTCTGTATGTCGATTTTGTATCCTACAACTTCACTGAATTTGTTTATCAGTTCTAACTCGTGTGTGTGTGTGTGTGTGTGTGTGTGTGTGTAGTATTTAGGTTTTTCTATATATGTGATCATACTGTCTGCAAGCAGGGATAATTTGACTTCCTCTTCTCCAATTTGGATTCTCTTTATTTCCCTCTCTTGCTTAATTGCTCTGGCTAGGACTGCTAGCACTGTACTGAATCAATGTGGTAAAAGTGGAAATTCTTGTCTTGTTCCAGATCTCAGAGAAAATGATTTCAATTTTTACCCATTCAGTACGACGTTAGCTGTGCGCTTGTCATATATAGCCTTTATTATGTTGAAGTATGTTCTTTTTATACCTAATTTGTTGAGCGCTTTTATCATGAAAGGATGTTAAAAAAATGAATGAGCTACATTTTGTAATCTTTAATGCTTAGTTTCCTTTTGGGTTCTTCTATGCATTCCTTTATCATTCACTCAATTAAATAGATATTTATTTAATTCTATCTATATGCAAGGCAATGTTCTAGGTACTGGGAGCCATTAAAGAATAATAAAGATACAAACACATACCTTTATGGAGAATGGGGAGAGTGATAATTAACTAAATTAAATAGTTATCATTAAAAAGATGATAACAGTTATGTAGACTGGAAGAGCAGAGAAAAGGGATAAAGACTGCAGGATCAGGCAGTGGTTTAGAGTATCAGCTAGCGCTCAGGGAGGCCACAGCAAGCAAGTTGTGTTTGAGCAAACACTAAAAAGGATGTAGAGCCCCGTGAGAGGAGAGATTTTCAGATGGAGGAAATAGCAAGTGTTAAGGCCTGGAGGTTGAGACCTTTTTGCCTGAAGCACAGAGAGGCTGAGATTGAAGCGGTAGGAAAGTAGTCAGACCAGTAACATTGTGCGGATGGAGGGTGGTGTTCCAAACCATATACAGGCTCACATAATGTTGAAGACTTTGACCTCTATTCACAGTGCTCACTCATCCACTTATATTTACCAATCGTAGTGTGAATTTACACCACTAGGATTTGTTTCTGCATTTATACATTTAACAGTGTTTAATATTGGTCAATGGGAAAATTCTGATGACCCCCCAAAATGTTTCCTCTTAACCAGTGGGTCTCAATCTTTTCATTTGCAAGTGGTCTATATCAAGAATAAAATACTAAACCCTTCATTCTGGTGAAAGGCATACATGTTTTTCTATAGCTTTCTCATCTCCGGTGTTGTCCTAGTGGACAAAAGCTTCTGGTCTACCCATTCCTTTAACCATGTCACTTCTCTGTGAAGGGAGGATAAGAAGATTAATGTGACAGGATATCTGAGGAAGAAAGAGAAGTGCAGAACAAGAAGAGACAGAGAGGGTCAATATTGAACAAATTCTTTCAATAAGCAAAATTTGATAACTCGGGATACTAGGTTATTTTGATTTGGTGACAGTTCAGCTTTATAATCAAGAACATTTCCTGTCTTCTTCCTTTTCCATTCTAAAGTTTGACTTTTTGAATTCCTTACTACACATCACCTGAAAATTTAGTGAGAATTTTTTCTGATTCAAAATCTAGAACGATGGCATTCATTTTTTTTATTTATTCAATATTTATGTTTTAAACATTGCATTTGGTTAAGGAGGGAACCAGAAAGCTATGTGGTAAAATTTGAGTGATAGTAAATGTGCTAGGGGTTGTTCTAAGGGCTTTGGATGCATTATCTCATTTAACTTTTACAACCATAGAAGATAGATATCCATCTTCTGGATGGAGAGTAATAAATGGCAGATCTGGAATAAAAATCTCACTCATTTTTACTCTAGAGCTTACCCCCTTAATGCTCCAGTGGCAGAGGTTTTTACTGCTCACTTTTGTTATGGAAAATTTTGGACATTACCGGAGTAGTGGAATCATGTAATAAGTTCTCACACATGCATCATTTGGTCTTAATAATTGCCACATGAAGTTAGTCCGGTTTTAACTATTCCCTGGCACAGTATTATCTTGAAGTAAATCCAAGATATAAAATCACTTCATTTGTACACATCTCAGTGTATACTTCTAAGAGAGAATTTTAAAAGTATGATTACAATACCATTATCACATCTAAAATATTAACAATAATTGATTAGCAATAATCTCCAGTTTTAAATATCCAGTCTCAAGCTGTGGTTTTACTACAAGGCCATAATCTTGTAGGCATAGTAGGAATTTTTACAAATGAAAAAGAAAATCTAGCAACACACTAATCACATCGTTTGTGATGGAACCATCATTATACTTCAGTGGGGTTTGATAAATGAGACTATTTTACATGCCAGCTGCTTAGGCCATGTATTTTTCCATGTGCTACAGAGGAAAACAATGGGATTTAGAAACCCTAGGATGAAGGTCTGATTCTTATGCTTAAGTAGATCACTCACACTCTTACAGCCTCAGACTGAGAAAGAGGGAGAGAAAGAGAGAGAGAGAGAGATTTGAATTACCAGTGATTTACAATTTAAAAGTATCAAATTCTAGAACTTTATGACGGTTGTAATTCCAAAATATCTACTGATAAAACCTTAAATAATTTTATTTAATAAATGAAATTGTCTTAGTGGAAACAGCTTTCTAGATTTGAAAAACCAAAACCGTTTGTGTTAAAAGAAATAACAGATAAATTATTTAAATAACCTTTTCCCTTGTGCTCTATCTACTCATTCACCAACCAACAATCCATCCATTCATCCATCCATGTGTCTACCTATATATCTAGCAAGATGCATGCCTAAAAGTAGTTTTTAAAATCTGGCGTATAAAGGTATTATTATTTCTTTTTTTTTTTTTTTTTTTGTGGGTACCGGGGGGACGACCTCAGGACCTCGCGCGCCAACAGGCACCCGTGCTGCTGAGCGATATCACCGGCCCCTTTTTCGTATGTGGGATCCGGGAGTCGAACTCGGGCCTTCGCGCTTGCAAGGCAGGCGCTTAAGCCGCTGAGCCGTCTCACCGGCCCTATTATTTCTTACAGAACATGAAAGAGTCAAGCATGTAAAATGCAACATTATAAGCACGATTGATTTGCCATGAACTATGAAGGAAAAAAGGAAAAGCGATAGTAGCAAACTCAGATGGGAATCAGACAGGAGGGCTTTTGTGTTTCTGAAAATAAGATGGTCTTTCGAAGTTCCACTTTTCTGCTTGCGTGCAGATGACTCTGACCCCCAGCCTCATTTCACTAAGAACCAAAGGATAGATCATTAAAAGCTCATTGCTCAAGGACCTCAAGGAAGAAGCAGCTTTCAAAGAAAAGTTTTTACCCCCTGTCTTTTCAGCCCATTAGCTTAATGAGTAAAAGAGGGGAAATAACCCCAGAGAAAAGAGTCCAAGGTCATAAGTAGGAAAAAAGGATCAGGATGAATGATGAGTAATGAACTTTCATAAACAAAGGTAGAGTTTAAAAGGAAATAAGTTAAGAGCAGAGTCTACCAGGACTTTGGGTGGAAGGTCAGGCAGCCCAGAGTTTCCAAGGAGCCATTTAGTCCTCCCTGAGGCAACTGGAACTGGCCTTCAGGCACAGAGGGCAGAGCAATCCACTTCCTCAACATTTCTCAATGGAAAGGCTGCTTAATTTAAACTCTCCACAGTGGCTTCATTCATCTCTCCTTGATGTCGGTAGGTGCTGGGATAGTAAATACTATGCTTAAGTGCAAGTAATGGTTGAGGGATTAAGTACATGGCAAATTTTAAAGAGATTTCTTTAAAATGGAAAGCTAAAACTTCTTTAAAACTGTAGTCAAGCCACGAAAATTTTAACTTGAGAATTTTTTGTTGTCCAAGGTTGATTAATATTCTACACAGAGTGATGAGTTATAAAACATAAATATAATGCGTAAGAATTCTTACGAGTGTGGTGTGTTAATTTAGCTAAGCTGGGTCTATGCTTCCCCAGATTCCTTTCCTTGTATGGCTCTGGGTCAACACTGGCCACAAAAGGCGCTTGATTGTGAGATGTGGAGAGAACCCACAGCGCAGCTCTCTTCCCTACATTCTGAAGGTTGGCTCAAAGCTCCAAGCATAGTGGCCATCTGCTAGTGGCTGATCTGCTAGTTTGCTTGGTTTGTGTGGCTCAGCATCCCAACTCATCACTTCTCCTCCAGCTGCTGCAAGATCTGTTCCTTGAGGTCCTCCAAGGCCAGGACATTTGGAACTCTGTACTGAGAGTCACCAACTTCTCCAGCAGGTCCATCAGAGTGTCCAGTTTGGAGGCTGTGAGAGATAGGTACAGGTTTCAGCTTGTGTCCCAAGTTCCATTTAACTGTGGAGCTCTATTTCATCAGTGCGGGCTCCTGTTTGCCTTTGATCTCAGCCACATCCAGCTTTCTTCCCCACCAATCAGGCTAGCGGCTGTAAAGTCACCACGTTCCCACTCCATAGTCTATGCTGAATCAGTGGGCTGCAGAGATTGCTCCATTAGCTCCCATAATTCCACAAAGTTCAGACCCCTGTGATTCTCTTATGTTGTATTGGATGGCAATTCTGCCTTTTTTTTTTTTTTTTTGGTGGTGGTGGTATTGGGTATTGAACCCAGTGTCTTCCTACTGAGCTACATCCAAGTTCTTCTCTTTTTTATGTTGAGATGGGGTCTTGATAAATTGGTAAATTGCCCACACTGGGCTCAAACTTTTGATCCTCCTGCCTCAGCCTCCCAGAGTGCTGGAATTAGGGGTATGTACCACTATGCCCCACTGCAATTATACTTCTTGATCAGGCCTTGATGGATACAACAATTCTATACTCAAAAACTAAAATTTATTCAGTGCATGAAAGAAAAACTATGCTCCAAAATTTATATAAATGATTCCCAAATTGGCAAATGATTTGAATACTGACATAACATTATATCTGATCTTTCTCAACACACTAAGGTAATTATTAATCATTGTTATTTCCAATGAGACTTCAGGATCAAAAATCAAGTAATTTTTGAGGTTCTCTTTATTTGGGCATCATGGAACTAACAGGAAGATAAATTTGTCACTTAATCATACCCAACATCATAGATTTTGGTCTTTATTGTGTATTTTTACATTATTAACTATAAATAAATTCTCAAAGTCAAAGAAACAAAATCAAGGACAAATGTACTAAAATCACCAACTCAAAGTTTAGCAAACAATTTAATACACTCACATTGCTTCATTGATCAATTTTTATATTACTTCCTCATAATGCCATTCCTGATCCAAATCCACATTTCCAAATGTCTACTAGATGCATTGCATTTGAAACTCAAGCCTAAACTCAACTTTTTAAACATCTCTTCTCCTCTGCATAAATATGCTCTTTCCCCTGGCTTCCAAATTTCTATTAACAACAGGAATCATGTTATTGTCATGATTTGTGACCTCTTTTAAAGAGCTTTCCTAAGAGATGTCCTATGTCAGGAAACTCTTGATCATTAATCTTACTTGATCATTTCTGTAGCTCTGTTAAAGGTCTGACCTAGGCTACCCCATGAGTTGTAAGCAAGCAAGTATTCTATTTAGAGCACACAAATAGGCAGGAATTTAGAGTTCACGTGCTGATGAAGGTGGCAGTTGGAAGATTTCTGCTTTCCCAGACACAAGGGTGGAGCTTCTGACTTCCATTGCCCAGGTCAGAGGTGTGAATTGCAACAGTAGAGTCCTTGTGGCATGCTGTGTGTACTGTTATTGTAAATAGTCTCCAAGCCTGATTCTTCGGACAATGTGAAGATTTCAAGAGCTAGGTAGATAGAATTAATAGTTTAATCCAGGAAGTTGGAAAAAAATATATCGTTGTTCTGCTTTGAAGACTATCAATCAGGAGCATTTCCTCCGGCTCAATAAAGTCAGTCTTCTGTCCTTTAATTACTCTCTTACTTGTAATTAAAGACATCGACTGATGCAAACATACAATAAAAATATTAGAATTTTCTTCAGTTCTAACCAGTTGCAAGGTCTGAGTCCTATGGCATCTATGTGCAAAATGTACTAGGAATTTGCCCTTTTCTTTTTATCCCAATGTCACTACCTCAGTGAGGCTCTGAAAATAGCTGAGAAGGTGCTTCCCATGTGTCAGAATGGTTTAAGCTTTTATATGTAGTAACTCACTTAATCTTCACTAGCTGTGATATAGGGACCATCACTGTTTCCAGGAAGCAGGTGAAGAGACTGAATTCTTAAAGAGATGTCTTATGATTTGCTAGAATGTTGCAGACATGGGGCTGGAAGCCAAACTGGTCTCCTAAATCCCATGCGGTAGCAGTAGCTTGCACACAAATGTCTTCATCTTCTCTCCATACTGACTAGCGTTAATCTGTCCCCACCATACCCTTCCAGCCAAACTCCTACTCAATACCTGCAATAATGTTTTGGTGATTTTGAATGGAGATTTGCACTGAGGATACCATTCAAGGCCCCCAACATGCTCATTTTCATCTTATCTCATGTTCTCTTTGTGTGCCCTGGGTCCAAAAAGATCAGAACATTTTGTCATTCCCAGGTTGCATCCTGTGCTTACCCGCTTCTGAGGATTTGCTGTCATTGGTCTCTACTTCTACAATTCCTCCTCCATGTTCACTTATCTAACAAGAGCAAGGTACCATGCTTCAAGAGTGCCTCAGGTGCCAGGCACCAGCTTAACATGACGTGTAGCATTCCTTTCAATCCACGCATCAACCTCAGACAACAGGCATTATTGCTCCTTTTTCCAGTTAAAAAAATGGAGGGTCAGAAAGGTAAGGAGGCTAGCCCAAGGTCACCAGATTTGTAGGAGGCAAGGTCAGGATTTGAATGCAATTGTCTGACAGGAAGATTGAGCTTTTATTCATTGAGCTTTTACTCGCCATGTTTTTTATTCAGTTTATATCACATTTGATCCCCATTCCACAACAATGACAATTGTTCCTGGAGGATAAGAAGTTCCTCAGGGATGAGCCTGGCATGATCTATCGAGCCAAAAGAAACCTGTCCTTCACATGTACAGTGTTTTTTAAAATAAGTTGTGTATAGCAATTATCCATTCTATATCCAACAGTGACTATCCAGTATGTGCTCAGGTTTATTCACTTATTCAACAAATATTTCCAAAGTGCCTACTTTGTGCCAGGTGTGGATCTTCACAGAGCTTCAGCAGAGGGCGCACAGACCAATCTCTAGCTTATCTGTTAGTTGGGGAGACGTGAGATCGGGTGCGTGGATATAGTGTAGTGTGGTATAACTGGTATTAGTTATAGTTTCTGTGGAGAAAAAGGTAGCTGGGAATTGTCAAGGAAAAAGGATTGCCCTTCTCAAAAGGTTGGTAAGGGATAGGTTTTCTCTGGATTAGAGACAAGAAAGAGTAAGGGGCCAGCAACAGGATCTATGGAGGAGGAGAACCTAGGAAGAGAGCACAGCAAAGTGTGTACACAGGCTTGCAGCAGAAGGATGCTGGGCTCACTCGAATGAGACCAGGGTGGCCGGTGCCCTGGGGCAAAGGGCAGGGTAGAAATGGATGAGGTCAGGGACGCACAGGGGCAAATCATGTTGGCCTGCCATAAGCAATTTGTAAGGTCTTTGCTTTCACACTGAGTCACATGGGAGGCCACTGAGGCTTCCAAGCAAAGAGTGACTGATCTGACTCACACATTAACAGACGATGGATAGCCATGGTGGGAGTAGGAGGCCAATTAGGAGACTGTTGATGGTTGCAGCAGGCATGGGAGAGTGGTGGCTGAACCGAGTGGCAGCAGAGGAGATGGGCTGCATATTTAAAGTTGAGGATCTGCATATATTGTGAAGATAGATCCAATGAGTCTTTCTCAAAGGGAGTTGTGCAATGGGATAGAAAGAGAGAAACCAAGGACTTGGGCCCAAATATCTGGAAGGATGGAGTTGCCATTTATGGAGATGGGGAAGACCATGGGAGCAGATTAGCAGAGGAAGTAAAAAGTTTGGTTAAAGGGATCCAAACTCTGAGATGCTGTATTAGGGTTTTCCAGATAATCAGAACTAATAGGATTCTCTCTTTCTGTCAATTGATTATAAGGAGTTGTCTCACACAGTTATGGAGGCTGAGAAGTCCCAAGCTGAGCTGACAAACTGGAGAGCCCATGGTATAGTTCCAGACTGAACGCCAGCAGGACTGAGACTCAGAAAGGGCTGATTTAGTTTGAGTCTGAAACAGGAAAAAAAATACCATTATTCTAGGATGAAGACCGTCAGTCAGAAGCATTTCCTTGGGCTCCAGGAAGTCCATCTTCTGTTCTCATCAGTCCTTCGACTGACTGAATGAGGCCCACACACACTATCAAGGGCCATGTGCTTTACTCAGCCTACTAAATTAATCGGTCATCTCATTAAAAAAAAAAAACTCACAGAAATACTCAGAATAATGTTTGGACAAATATCCTGGCAGGAGGACACATCAAATTATCCATCACAGATGTCTATTGGATGTTGTGAGGAAAACAACCGGATGAGTTTGGGGTTCAACAGGGACTCTGGAGGTAGAGTCCTGGGAATCTTGATTATACTCAAATCTTCCCAAGAGCAAGATCTGAACTTGCTAAACATTTGTATCTAACATATAATTAGGGAGTCAATATACAACCACCAAGGGAGGAAAAAAAAATCTAAGGATGAAAATCAGGTAAATGTTTAGGTAGTTAATAACCTTTGGATCCCAACATAATCCAAATACCCAAAAATATTATTCTCTAGAGAAACATTACATTACAGAAATCAAAATTAAGGGAATTACAATACCTCAAATAAACGAGTAGTGCATTTATAGATCAAAGAACACAAATTTTCATGTGACTTTTATCAAGAGAATTAAATAATGGAAAGAAAGCATAGAAAATGAGCGCAACTAGCTGGAAAAAAACAGCTAATAAAAAACTGCTTGAACAAATGAAAAACTATCTCTGGGGCAAATGACAAGAAAACCAGTTGTAGCAGAAAACTTTCAAGAGATTATCAATAAATTGCTCCAAGAAAATGAATACATATAAAGCCAAGTTTGACACGCTAATGGAATAAACATAAGTAGGAGTAACTCAGTAACTAGGAGCCAGAAATAATCTTTTAACTAAGGATGTGTAATGGATAGTTTCACTTAAAATATGAATCTATTGTAGAGATTATGAATTTACTCTTCATTTTTTTCTGACTTAATCAATGCATAGGATATAAGGCAGAATAATGGAGCATTCAAAGAGCAATAATTTTTTAATAAAAGTAAAGGCTCAATATCAAGACAATTTATCTACCTAAGAAATAAAGCATATTTGTTACTCAAACTGGAGCAAAGCATTTTAGCTGTTTACAGAGAGGGGAGTTAATATGGGAGGATCTGACCTCCCTCTTCAAGGAGCAGGCTGGGTAATCAATGTCTTTTGAGGTTCTGTGACCCTGCTTTTTAATTTGCAGTATCCCCGAAAGCAATTTCCTGGCATTCCCCGATCTGGCTCTAGGGGCAAAGTAATTGGTGACCCTTGGTCTTTGTAAACAATCTGAATAACAAAGATCACAAAAGAGACTGTGGAGGTGATGTCCAATTTAAATTGCATCTTTCTAGGCTGCCGGTTCTCAAAGACAGATCTTCAGAATCCTGTGGTGGCAAAGGCTATTTTGGAAATGGAAAGGTTCAGGAGAACGTGGGTAGGGGATATCACCGTCATTAGAACTGCAGAACTGGGCTGGCCCCTGACCTTTTGTCTCACCCTCATCCCCAGTTTTCTGTGCCCAGATGTTGATCCATTATGGACGGAACCACCCAGACAACTAGAAGGAGTACTTTCCTTCCCTGTTTTGAGCCTTGTTTTGAGAAGTCACCATTGCCTTCCATAGCCCTAGATTTTGTTCTGGGTCTCTCCTTCGTGGTTCCAACAACACTTCCTCCTCTCTGCCCTTCAGGGTTTCCACCTGTTGCTCATCTCTAGTTGCCTCAATATCTCTTATTACAAGTTGCCTTTACCCTGCTCATCCCTTTGTAAATGGTAGTTCCTCCTTTAAAATTTTCTGAATCCTTTAAAGTGGATTCTTCTTCCCTGAACAATACAGAAGTGCTAAGAATTTTTAAAAATTTCAAAGCACAAGAAAAACTGAAAGGCAGAAACTGTGCAGTCTAATACAGTAATCGACAGAATACTTTCTAGGATGCTACAAATGTAGTGCAAGCTTAATATTTCTGTAGGGAAAACATTGGTGAATTATAGGGTATATGGAAAGATGTTTGTTTCCTGTATTAACCGGAACCACCTTGCCCTCAGCACAGAAATTGCTTAGCCTTTGGGGTTTTCTTCATAGTCAGAGATGATAACAGAGAGTAGGACTTCAACCTTGCAGAGATAAAAAGATGGTTTATATTTGTTATTTTATGGAACTGACATGGGATAGGGCAATGAAAGATTAAAGTCAAAATTATTTGAAAACTAATGTCCTCTAGGCTAAATCAAATGCAGCCACTTGTACATATTTGTCTTGCTGGTACTAGGGAAGTCCTTAGAGATTACCTCCAGTTACCTTTTACTGATGCTGTCCAATGTAATGAATGTATAAAACTACATTCCCTGGGCCATTACAGAAAAAAAAATACACTACTGAATATGAGGCTCTCACAACTAAAATGGATCATCACTAAGTTACACATCAACTGACAATGTTAAAATGTCCAAGATTACCAAGAACCAACCATTAGCGAAAATGCACCTAAAACCTTTTAAAGTCACTTATCACATCTAATTATCTGATACCAGGTATAATTATGCTATTATGTATAATTTTAGTACCATGGCTTACATCATACTGCATGCCATATTGAATTTCTAGCCTAAAATTATCAACATATTGATTTCAGTAAGTCTGAAAAATGAGTAGTCTAAAACAATAGTAAGAGTCTTAGAGAAAGTCGTATTTATTTATTCATTCATTTATTGATAGATTTTTGTGAGCACCAATTATATGCTATGTAAAGTGCTAAATTCTGGTTGGTACAGTGATAAATCATATGTCTTTGAGGCACACACAATCCTACAAAAGCAGGATTGGGGAGAGAGAAATAATTTCAAGATGGCCATACTGGAGTGAATACGAGAGGGCACAAAGGTGAGGGCTGGAAGCCTTGGGTGGACTGGGGCTTGGTTAAACTCTAAGATGAGATAATGCCTGACTTCTCAAGGAGGACACACATTGGTGGAATGTTCCAGCTTTAAGTAATAGTCTGGGCGAGGTGCTCCTGTTAGAGATTGTCTAGGGATCAATATGGCTGCAATACTAGAACTATGTGGACAGATGTTAGGAGAAGGGACTGTAGGGGAGGGCCAGGGCCTCATACACGAAACGGTTTGACCTGTGCTGAGCAATCTCTGGTTATTTATTAATAACCATGAAGTTATTAATAAATTTAATTCATTTGGACATTTCACAAGTATTTAAGAAACCTTCGCATGTATTAGGATCTTTCCCTTCATGTGACTTTGATCCTAAAGCAGAGTGCTGGGGTGGACAATGAAAGTTAAACGATACTCTTGGATTGAGTACGTGTGAGTTTTTAGTGCTATGAAGAAAATATGGTGCTGGCATTGAGAATTTTAAGTCACAGGAATGGAGTTAGGATGGGATGTTCAGAAAACTTCTGTCTCAGGAGGTCTCCTTGAAGAAAGACCTAAAGGCCAAGAAAGAGCCATTTATACACAGAGTAAAGAGTGATACAGACAGAAGACTGTTCTAGAAGGATGCTACACGTATCATGTCCTGTGATCGGTGAGGAGCTTGACTTGCTCCAGAAGCAGAAAGATAAATGAAGCTGGAGCATCGCAAGAGTGAAGAGAGAGATGATCCTGAAGGGCCAGAGGGTTGTCAGGAGTCTGATTTTGGAAGGCTGTGAAGTCCAAGGCAAAAGGTTTTGAGGTTCATTGAAGATGCTTGAGGAAGACATTTAAAGGTAGTAACATGAGACCCCGTGACGCGACCCTGGCTTCTGGGCAGATAATGGAATAGGAGGCTACCAGCCTCTTGGGTTGTGCCACCCAGAACTATGCTAATTCAAATCAGTGGACTGATTTAGTACCACACACCCTTCATCCCCGTATCACATGCCCTAGATCCATCCAGCTCTGAAAAACCCCACCTATGAGTGCATGAGGCTTTGGGGGGACATCTAGATACAAGCCATAACACCCTCCCTCTATCTCTTGAGAGCGAAGAGGGGAGCCAGGGAGGGAGATAAACCCTTTCAGGTCACCCTGCCAGTTTCCTGCATCTTCTGACCAGACCACATCTCCTAACAGGAAGTCAGCTATAGGCCCCCATGATTCAATTACCTTCCAAAAGACCCACCATGAGTACATGAGGCTCTTGGGGGACATCTAGTTATAAGCCATAACAGACACCAAGATGCAAAGGTGGGCTGCAGGATCTGCTGTCTTACCCGCTACCCAGAACTTCACTCTCGGTGGAAGCTAGCACCCTGTGTGTCCCCACCAGCCAGATGTCCAGCAAACACACCTTTCAGTGTCCTGAATTTCCCACTGTGGCCACACCTTGCCCTCAACCTCCACCAGCCTGGCAGATCCCAAACCCAGCTGACGGATGAAGTGACCTTACCCCTGCACTGGTGTGTCTGGGGGAGAAAGTAGGAGGGTGCTTTGGTCCTCTAAGAGGGTGGCACCGCTGTGGCTCTCTCACCTGCTTGGCTTCTCTTTCCTTCCTTTCTCACTTCCTCTGGAAAATCTCCATCCATTCCAACTAACCCCACCATGTCCCTGACTGCCACCTCCTGTCAAATAGCTCTTGTCTTCTATGTCACCACTTACTTAAAAAGATGGCGGGGCTCTTAAAACTTGGATACCAAAATGGGCAGCAGCCTGGCGTAGAATTATCACACTAAAATATCCACCAAGTCTCTCTTGATTGAGGTATCTTGGGACTAAAGCCCAGAACTATTGACTAGTGTTTTTTCTTCAGCAGCAGCTTCCTTGGCAAGTTTCGACCTTTAGGTGAAAGTGCTGGTTGATACTGCGCATCCGCACACACTTTGACTGACTTCTTCTATGACATAAGCTACTCCTTTAGGTGTTTGGCAGTTGACCTAGGTGTTTGAAATCTATTATTGCAGAGTGCAATATTTTTCAAAGTGAAACACAGATTCTTAAGCCTCCGTAAGTCAATCGGAGCAGAATATCCACAGGTGAGTCACTGAGCAGTTCTAACCTTTAGTGCTTAAAGTTCTTCCTACTCTCTTCACAGAATCCTAGGTTTCCTGATTGCCAAAGCACAGACAGTGAACAAGGCAGCTCACCTGTCCACTGGGGCCTCAGCGCCCTCCATTTCCCAATGGCTTCACCTTTGAAGTATTAATTATTTTCTTAAGCTTTGGTGTTAGCCCAGCCTTCAATTCCAAATTACTCAGTTTCACTTCTGCCTCCGATTGTTTATATTTGACACCTGCCAGGTGGACCTGGCCTGATTTTATCTCCTTTAGTGATGGATTAGTTCCAGCCTGGGGTCATATCCATCTTAGTAGCAGAGATAACCCTGGAAAGGTAGGGGATGGGGTCAGATCAAAGATAAATTAAATAGCTGACATGTTTCTATGAAAGCAAGATGATTTTTTCCCTCTCTCCCTTTATCCTCTATTTTTCCTGAATAAATATCTTTTAATATTATTTATGTCTCAATTTCTGGAGGTGTCATTTTCTCCTACTCTTTTCTTCCAATGGAGGATTTGAATATTAATCTATAAAGGCCAACCAAGCTGCCATAGTAACAGGGGTGATCATTCTGGGGTCGGGTTATTTCTGTGTTTCCACTCTTATAGTTAAAGACAGCCTGTTTTACACAGCCATAGCAAGGAAGAAGAGCAAGGACATGCATCACAGTCACTCTCTGGCCTATAAACATCTAAATTATGAATGTCCTATATATAGGAATGTCCTGCTCTGAGCCCGGTGTATGGCTGAAACATTGCTTTTTCTTTGAGAGGTTGCAGCATATGCAGGGTGGGTGATCCCTTCCGGTCACGTGCCTGTGCTCGGTGCAGCTGCTGGAGTCTCCCTTCCTTAGTCTTCTCTCATTGGCAAGGGCAGCGTCTTCCCCAGCTGCCCTAATGCCTCTCCTGTTACCATTCACGAATACATTGGCCCTTAGGAACAGTGAATAAATAACCATGCTCGTTCACAACAATCCTTTTAATCCAAAATAGCAGAATTACTACTTTTGCATTTTGCCCACATTGTGATTACATAGGTGTAACGAGACTGGCTTAACATAGATAACAAGCTTTTCTATGTAACTTGAATTCTAAACTTCAAACAACCAAATTATGAGTGAACTTTTGGAACACAACAGTCACGTAAGTCAAAAAATGCTCTAACATGGGGTGCTGGTGACACCTCATTTACCAGAGCTGATCATTCTCTGTTGCATGCATAACAGCGTGACTTTATTACAGGCATGGATTTCCAAGGAAATAAATTCTTTTTAACGTTTCATTTGACTTAATTTTAATGAAAGTACCTATCTCTCATTAAAACTTTGCATGTAATCAAAGCAATCAGAGCTATTTTAGCTAGTAGACGATAAGTTAGAATTACAGATTAAATCGGGTACTGATTTTTGAAAGTATAACCTGTTCTTTGCATAAGATGTTAGGAGCTGATGTTTCTAGAGATAGTGTAAGTCCAGCCTCAGGCTTCAAACTCTGTCCAATGTGCTCCTAAAAACCAGAAATTATAGTAGATGATAACCATGGTGGTAGTCCTGCCTTGCAGGGGCCAGCACTATCTAACCCTTGCTACTCCTCCAAGTGTACTGTTGTTTGGACATGAAAAGGAAAGGTGTTTCCATTTACTGATAAGAACATCAGGTGCAGAGAAAGTAAATAACTGGCCTTAGTCATGTAGATGTATGTGGACAAATTTAAGACCTTCCACCTCTAAGCTCATTTCTTTTCTACTATACGGTGCTTCTGTTTTCAGATAAATATCTAATAAACCTGGTTTTTCAAGTCTTATCATGGATAGTTCTGAAAAGTAACTTTATCTCTTTAATCTCCTTTTCTTCATTTGTTAAGAAAAGAAAAACAAAGTCATTCCATCTTCCTTCCTCTGCTGAGATGGAGAGCAAATGAAATGCTGCCTGTGAAATGCCGAACAAACTGTGAAGTGCTGTCCAAAAGGAAGGGGATCATTACGCTGGCCTTCCTCAAGGGTTTTCATACCACTACGGATGCTTGCTTTGTTTTACAAATTTATTTAGAAAGCACACAGGAAGTGGAAAACATATTCTGAGCATTGTTAACATCAGCAAGGGCACGGCTGCTTTCAGGAAGGGCTGAGCATTAGCTCCTGTCACCTACTGTGGCCGGTTGGAGTTTGTTTTCCGCCGTGCTAACAGAGCACATGGACATGACACCAGGGACCCGCTGCGGCAGGTGGCCAGAGCCCCATGCCTCTTCCAGGTCGCAGACGCCCACAGTTTGAGCTCTTTTGCCCAGACACAGACTGAATGATAAAATACATATCAGGTTGAACTCCGGTATTTTTCTCCTATGTCTTGGTAATCAAGCATGATTGAAAAAGCACTAGGTAGCAGGTGGCCCACAGTGTCACCAGCTGCACAGTCTGTGCATATGGTTCCAAAAGTAAACATCAATAAGCATTTGTTGAAAATTGGTTAAAAGTCCATATCTGTCCCTTTAAGTTCTGATCATATTAATTTTATTTGTATGTAGGATGGATTCTGTAGATAGACTGATAGACAAGCCAGAAGACTAGAACATGCCTGTGTGTTTATGTATATCTATATACACACACACATATATACACACAGTATATAGACATACAAAATATACATATGTGGGCCGATGAGATGGCTCAGTGGTGTAAGCGCCTGCCTGGCAAGCGCGAGGGCCCGAGTTCGACTCCCGGAACCCACATACGAAAAAAGGGCCGGTGATATCGCTCAGTGGCATGGGCGCCTGCTGGTGTGCGAGGTCCTGAGGTCGACCCCCGGTACCCACACACATACAAAAAAAACATATACATATCCACATGCATACATGTATACGTACATATGGGCACACATGTACATACATACAAGGAATGTAATGCTTCTATACTCATTTGTATGTATCTATAAACATGTATATACATACACACATATATATATACACATACATATATATACATATATATGTGTATACAAAGTCTGCCAAAAAATGTTTACACACATCAGGAAAAGAAAAATAGTATGATGTTTTTTCAACAGACGGTGTTACCCTTGTATGGGGGACCCAAAAGGGTGTTGTATATTGCAGAAAAACCACTATACTACCAGCCCTTAGAGAAGAAATTGAAAATGCATCTGCAGCAATCTCAGCGACCAAGGTTACCCAAGCAGCAATTCACAGTACTAATAAATATCTGGAAGCTCACAGCCACCACTCTGAGCACCTCCTGTTATTGTAGAGGCCAAAGGTAACTCATATGAATATCATGATATCTCAATAAATTTAGTATTAAAATATTTATACAAGTTTTTCTTTTCTTGAAATATGTATACTCTTATTTTTGGTGAACTCTGTATATATCCTTCTACACAGAAGAAAGGAATTATTTTGATTCTTTTACCAAAACATTGTTTCATGTCTACAAAGCTAAAAGGAACTGCTTCCACCTTTGAACTTCTTGCCTCCCTCCTTCTTCCTTCTTTGCAATAGGCGTCTACTGAGCTCCACCATGTGCCCATTCTCTGCAGAACAAAGTGATAGGCACACTAGTCCCCTACTCTACCAGTTAGGGACCTCGGCTACTAGACTGACCACTAGAATTCAGTGGTTGGGTGTGTCAATGGTAAGTGTAAGAAGTGTGAAACATCGCCCACCTTGGAGTGACACATCACGGAATGTGTGAGTGCCTTAAAGGAGAAGATGGTGTCAGCGGAGTAGAAGGACCCCGGGGAGAAAGATGAGCATGTATGGGTAAAGATGTGGAGATTTGAGGGAGAGGATGGCTCTTTCAGGAATCTCACGGGGTTTTGGCCTGAGATTGAAGGAGGTAGTGAGGCCTAAGTGGGGAATGAAGGGAAGGAGAGATGGAAAGGATGGGATAATGCGATTGACAGGAATCAGGTAATAGAGAACACTGGATGGCAGGCTAATGAGATTAGACTTGATGCTTGTGGAAGCATTGGCTCCCTGCCTGAATGAAATCAGGGTGGGCTAAGTGAAAATAAAGCTTCAAAGATTTGTATTCTCCTTGCTTTATTCCTTTTCTTTTGGCTTAGTTTTCATGCGTGCTGGTGTTCTGGGGAAATTATTCATGTGCCGGCTGCATGCAGATGTTTGGTTCACTTTATTGCTCGATTCAGAAAGCTGTAAGAAGGGGTAGGTCAGGTTATGTATATTTCAATATATGTGTGTCAGATGTGGGTTCTATGATCTGAGCAGAAATGCAGGGGGAGAGGTGAGTGTGTGTCCCCCCCCCCATTCTGAGATGACAGGTGCAAGTATGATAATTCCTGAAGTTTGTGCAGGACTGTATTCATGTGGGAGCACCCTTATCTCCACTTAAGGGGTATTACTTTGAAAGGGTCCTGTGAGGTGTCATGCACAAGGGGCACAGAGCCCCACTATGCAGAGGAGAGAGCCCAGGTCTGGTGAGATGATGGAACCAGCCCATCTCCTTGGTGATGGCAGCAGCAGAGCCATTTGTCAGCCCAAGTGCCTCCTAAGGATCTTCTCACCTTTTGTAGCTTCATTTTAAGGACAATTACTCTGTGGGTGAATTTGGGGAAAATATTCCCTCTGAAACCTAGAACAACCTTGCTATAAGCATGAATCTGTCTGTGGCAATGGGAAACAAAATGTTCCTCAGCAGATTTCTTTAGTAAACCAAGGGCTACATCAATTCTTTGTGGGTGGGGGTCTAATATCTCAGTCCTCAGTGCATTTCAGGAAAGTTATTGTGCCAGTTCCATTTTTCTCAGCTGCATAGTTGAAGGTTCCCAGCAGCGGAGGAAAATAGATAGGTTTGGCTTTCTAATTACATTAGGGAGTATTATGTGTGGCTCTGGGCTCTGAATCCTTATGTTTGCTGCCATAGCACAAATAGGAGATTGCTTGATTGCTTTTCCTATTTTTGAACCTTTTAGTTTCTGGTTCATTCCCCACTCCACTCACCACCTTCACCAGCACAAACAAAATCCTTCTAGTTACCTGTTACTTAGTCAAAAGCCTGGAAGAACATAAAACCAAATGTAAACAGTGACCAAATCTCACAGGTGGATTTAAGATGGCATTTATTGTACATCTCTATTAGTTTATCTTTTTTGGTAATGAGAATATATTTTTAATAAATAAAACAATAAGGTTCTGTTTGGAACCTTATGGATTCTGTTTGGAAAAATGAAAATTGCATACTTTGTAGTCTACCCACCAAAAGGAACATGGGTTGTGCATTTCCTGTACTTTTTAAGTTCTAAGAATTCATCTGTTAGTAAAACTCAGGTGGAATCTTGAAGAAGGTCATCCTCTGTATGACAAAACATACAGACAGGAAATCCTTTGGATACAGAATTCCCAGTATTTTAATTGAGGGTGGAAATAAATCAGTGGAAGCTCGTGGGTCCTTAGAAAAGAGTGGTCACTGAGTGATCACTTGGGGAGTCTCTGGGGTCCAATTTCAATATATTGTCTTAGTCTGATAATGCTTTGTGGATACTGGAGATTGTTACAAATGTAGAATTGCACCCCTTTTCTAGAATATAATAGAAATATTAACGACACAGAATGACGATTTCTAATGTTCATCCCAGTCACATGAATAACCTGTATTCCTAGCCTAATCTTAAAAGAATGACTTGTTATGATTCCAAAAGAATTGGAACATACCCACAATTGGAGAGGAAAGAACCTGTGATTAGACCAGTGAGGGCCTGGAGCAATTTTCTATGTAGAGAGGGAAGCAGTATCGTATGTGTAAGAGGAATAATATGGTGTGTCTCAGATCCCATGATTTTCATATGGTAAGATAGTCACCTTCGCCTCTTTTATTAACAAAATATTTCAGTATTATATTGCTTAATACATAACATTATATATAATTTTAATTTAAATTTAACATTTATATAATTTTAATTATAATTTTAATTAGGATAATAATAGCTTAACTATACTGAAATAATAGCTAAAGTCTATTTTAATCAGAAATCTGTAAATATTCCAAAGCAAACAACTGAGTAGTTCTCCATGTTGGAGCCTGGGAATGCAGTATGTTGAGGAGATCTAAATTAACTCAGATTTATGGATGAGATGACTAGGTGTTGCCAATAACCAGGATTGGGACTATATGAGAAAATATAGGATTTGGAGAAATCAGGAGTTGCATTTTAGACATGTTAAGTTTCAGCCTCCATAGTAATACCCAGGTAGATGTGCCCAATATGTGATTGGACATATGGATGTAGATCTCAGAAAAGTTCAGGGAAAATGATATCTTGCCCATGTCTCATGGGTCCAGAAATCCTTGTCTAATCTTCCCTTTTAGCAACCACCATCCTCGGAGTGTTGTTCCTGGCCTTGTATTCTGGACACTGAGGCCAGATATTGAACAGACAAAAGCTGAGTTATCCAGCGGGCACATCTGGGTTCAAGTCAACCTGGCTCACTAATCCAAATCCAAAAGAGTGAAGTGTGGAGAAAAACCCAGACATGGGGCAGACACAGCAAACTGAGGGCAGGCCGTGGAATGACGGAGGGAGGTGTTCCGAAGGAGACCCTGAGCCAGGAAAGCACCACAGGTGTTTTTATGGAGCTCCTAGAACCTTAGCCTTCAGTGGGGAGTGTGAGTATACTAGTTTCTTGTGGCTAATATAACACACTACCAACAACTTAATGGCTTAAAGCACACAAATGTATTGTCTTGTAGTTTTGGAGATTGGTCTGAATATGACTTACGTGCTAAAGTTAAGGCGTTGGTAGACCTGCATCCCTTCTGAAGGTTCTAGGGAAGAACCTCTTCCTTTGTCTTTTTTAGCTTCTAGAGGCTGCTCCCATCCCTTGACTCATGGCCTCTTCTGTCTTCAAGTGACATTATCTTCTCTCTCACCTCCCTCTTTCAAGGACCCTTGTGATTCTATTGAGCCCGGTATGGATAATTCAAGACATTCAATTTCATTTGTAAAGTCCTCTTTGGTATGTACAGTAATATACTCACACATTCCAAGGATTAGGGCATGGATTTAGGAAGCTATTTTCAGCCTATTGTAGGGAGGTAGAAGTAGCCTAGACAACTCGATTCCCATTCAAAGGCATTGCAGATTTAAGAAATACAGAAGTTCCTTATTTATGAGGGCTTAAATCCTGATAAACTCACAGTAAATTGAAAACATTGTAAGTTGACACCCAATATCCTATCTTAGCCACACAGTGCATTGCAGAGTGTCAGTGTTTCCTCTCGTGATTGTGGGGTAACTGGGAGTTACAGCTTGCTTATGCTGCTCTGCACCTGAGGGTATCACATTATGCACCGAGAGGCCTGGAAAAGACCCAGAACTTTGCAGTACAGTTTCTACCGAATATATATCATTTTTGCACCATTATGAGAGATGTGATCAAACTATAGTGAATGTTTAAATTTTTAAAAATTGCCATTAATTCTACTCAAAATATTTCCCATTGCTTTGAACACTTATCCTTTAGTACTTTTTTTTTTTTACGGGTACCGGGAGTCGAACTCAGGACCTTGTGCTTGCCAGGCAGGCACTTATGCCACTGAGCCATAGCACTGGCCCAATCCTTTAGTTCTTGACACTTCCTGAAGTTGTTTTGGGAGTCTTCTTTGGTGTCCTTAGGAGGTGTGATTAAAAAAAAAAATATGGTGAATGCTGCTGCTGCGTGCTACCCAGTGGAAAGTTAGGCTCATAAAAACATTATGGTTTGTCTTCATCCATTTAATTCATTGGATCTGGTGATGTGCGACTTTTGGCTCTTTCCTAAAGTCAAAATGATTGTGAAAGGTAAATATTTTTGAATGGATTTAGGACATCTAGGCATCCACGACAGCACAGCTAAATGCACTCACAGAGGAGGACTTCCAGAATTCCCTTAGAAAGTGGCAGGAATGAAGAAAAAAATGTGTTTCAAGAAAGTAGTATTTTGAAGGGATTAACAGCAATGTGTTTTATTATAATAAGTTCTTTTTATTTATCAAAGCTTTAAAAGTTGAATATCACAAATCAAACCACCAGAAGTTGGGGATTGAATCTATTTTTTCTATAAAACTATTATTTATTCAGTGAACTGAATTATTCACTTCAGGTCAACTTCAAGCCACCACATTTTGTCCTCACTTGGATTTGGGGAATCTTCTTAGAGTAACACAGGATATCATGGAAATTAATTTTATTCTTTATTTTGGGTATCAAATATTGTAAATGAAGGTATGAATATGCTACTGAATAATTTGTAGCAGTGAGAAGCATGAAAAATATGTAGGAACACCAAAAATAACTGAAATAATGTGTGAAATATGAAAATAGGTGAAAAGGAAATATATCAAATGAATAATTGTTGCTTCATTAAACAGGAAATATATGACATACTTGGTTTTAGTCTTAAATTCTCAAGCATTTCACAATTTTAGAAAGGTAACTTAAAATAGTTTTTAAAAAGTGAGATACCAAAGAATTACTAAGTGTTTGATTCAGGGAAGAGATGGGAGGAATAAATCACTAACGCCAATTGTAGAAAGGAGGTGAAGAACAAAAATGGAGGAGTTGTGGGATTTGAAGGTCAGATGGTCCCTGGTGAGTGCTGGTGGAGGAGCAGTTTCAGGGATGATGGGGGACACAGAGGCGATGATGAAGGGTGATGCTGGAACCCATAGGACAGCAGTTGGAGACCACTGCTTTGGGAGGGAAGATGACAGCCAAACATCATGGCCGCTGTGAGGTCAAGTGAAGTTTGGCAATTTTTGTTTGTTTGTTTTAAGAAAAAGAGATTACTCCCGAGTCTTATCCAAACATTAGACAAATCTGTATAATAACAACTAGACTATTTTGTACAAACACTTTAAATTCCTAGGATGACACTTTATATCTCATAGGCAAGAGGAGCTGTGCTGGGAATGGAACGAACGTGAGAACAATGCTTTCTCTTTCTCATGAACTGTGGGAAAGATTCCATCAGAAAAGCCTCAGTTTCCTCATTTTCAAAATGTGTGGTTTGGATCAGATGGCTTCTAATAATCCCTTCAGCTGTAATATTTATGCCCTTCTCTTAAACCTCTAGCTCCATTTAAAAATCCTTAATTTCACTCTCTCTTCAGAATGATTAGACCAAAGCATAGTGGGGAAGAAAAGAGCCTGGAGATTTGGTTTCATATATCAGTGTTTAATTCCTGTACAGGCTAAACAAGCAGGTCCCTTGCCCAGAAGCATGTTTACGCAGGCAAATCAGCCACTGGAAAAAACTGGTAATGCCAGAGAGGTAGGACAATAAATTTTCCTTCTTACTGGTATCAGGTCGGTAAAGACACACCATGCACCTGGACAGAGGGTTGAAAATTACCACGAAGAGAAAAGTTGAAGAGGGGAAATGAAGTCACAGTGGAGAGTGCACATTTTACATTCTGATTAGAACTAGCCAAGGTCCTTTCAGAGGTGAGACCAACTGTGGGCATGAAATTGTCAAACAGTAAAACACCAGGTGTTTGCCACTATGTGCTTAGGAAGGATGCAAATGGCTATCTGGACACAGAAAGGATCCTGTTGGGTACCTGGCAGAGTATGATGGCAGATGGGAGAGGGCTCAACGAAAGGTAGAGGGGGAGATCAGGAGGAGGATGAAAAGGTGTTTGCCAAATCGCATCTCCCAAATAAAAACCTGGTATTTTATGGGTGTAATGGGAACAGAAAGGATCTTAAGTTCTGTGTGATTAAGAACAGAGGTAACTAGTGTTTGAGAACACTAGCTGTTGAATTTTGAGTAATTACCATGTAAGAAAGAATTTACTGCAGTTTCTTATAAATTTTATGATAAAAAAATGAATAGTTGGTCAGAGAGATATTCTGAGAACATGGGTGCTGAAAAATGGAAGTAGAACAAAAAACCAGATTGGAGTGCCGGTGAGATGGCTCAGTGGCGTAAGCGCCTGCCTGGCAAGCGCGAGGGCCCGAGTTCGACTCCCGGATCCCACATATGAAAAAAAGGGGCCGGTGATATCGCTCAGTGGCACGGGCGCCTGCTGGCACGCAAGGTCCTGAGGTCGACCCCTGGTACCCACAAAAAAAAAAAAAAAAACAAAAACAAAACCGGATTGGAGAAATATCCTGTAGCCACATCTTTATTAAGATTTCTTCAATTCTTTGCTGAAAAGATATTAGCATTGACAATAGATCCCTATTCTATAACATTTGATTTTGATACAACTACATCCATGTTTGATGTAACTATATAGTAACTGCACAGTAAATTATAAATGATTCATTCTTTAGTAGGGATATCAGACATTTCTATTAATATTATAAAAGTCTCAAGCTTCATTATTCTCCAAATATAGCAATAGACACGTCTGTACTTGGTGTAATTTCACAAATTACCTCTTTTTCTTTCTTTCTTTCTTTCTTTCTTTCTTTCTTTCTTTCTTTCTTTCTTTCTTTCTTTCTCTTTCTTTCTTTCTTTTTTTTCTTTCTTCCTTTTTCTTTCTTCCTTTCTTCCTTCCTTCCTTCCTTCTTTCTTGTTTCCTTTTCTCTCTTTTTTTTTTCCCCTTTGGTTGACAGCCTATATTCTCATTCTCAAGGTCAACCCAGTATCCTTGCCACGACCAAATGCACAACTGGAGAATAATTCCCGAGAAGGAATTCAAGATTCTCTCGGAAAGATAATGAGTACTGCAGAACAACAACAGCAACAACAAGCTGCCTTAATCACATCTCAAGCTCAAAAACATGTGACTTCTCTCCTACACGTGGTCCTTCTCCAGCACCCACTGCATCTGTGAATGGTAGCATCGGCTTCTCAGTTATTCAGGCAAGAAACTTGGAGGTCATGTGTACTGTCTTTCCCTCATCATCAAGTCATTGCCAAGTCTTGTTGACTTTATCTCTTAAATCTCTCTCAGTTTCAATTACGTCTTTCCAGTCCCGCTGTCATCACCTTAATCCAACTGCTATTATCTTTCATTTGCACCATTTGCAACTGGTTTTCTCTCATCCACATCTCATACACTCTCTGTATTTCATGCAGACTCATCTTTTATAGAAATCTGATCACAGCCAGTTTATGACCCAAACAAGCCAATGGTTTTCTAGTGCCTTCAAGGCAAAAATCTGTAAGCTGATCGAATTTCAGCTTCTATTATCTTCTATCTCAGTTCTGTCACCTGTCTCTGGCCCATCTTTCCAGCATCACCATTAGTCACTGTCCCTTCAGTGCTGTTCTGCAGCTTCCTTGGACTTCATGTACTGATTGCTTGACAGGCCATGCATCTTCTCTCCCCAGGGAAGGGCCGTCACACACACTAAGCTCCCCTGAGCACTATCAACAAGCAGGAGCTGGTTTCTCAGGCCCAGGAGCATTCACTGGAGTTGGAACTGGTCAGAAAAATAATAAAAAAGACCCAGAGTCTCAGGACACAGTTTAAGGGAACATGAGGAACTCATCTTAGATGAGAGCCGGTGGGGAGGCAAGCAAGTTGAATTGAAGTCCAGGGAAGCTGAGACAAAACACTGCTAAGAGCACAATCCAGAGGGAAGCCTTTTTTGGGGGGCTGGGAGATGGAATGGGAAGTCCGCCTCTCATGCTGCTTAAGAAATGAGTCTGCTATAGACTAAGAGTGCTTTCCTGAGCAAGTTTGTGTATCAGAAAAAGCAAACCTTTGGAGAGGGTGTGAGAACGTGAGAAGGAGTGAGCAGATGGGAATATGAAGCAGGAGAAACTATGGTAGGTGAACTAAAAGAGAAGACTACCTGATACTGTCAAATAAGGAAAGAGAAACAGAGAAGAAGTCAGTGACAGTGGCAGGGGCATGAATAAGTGGCCAGTGAGCAGTTGACACTGAAGTGTTCAGATCGTCAATGATTTATTTTTATCAAAGCAATTTAAATAAATTGAAAAAGTCAAACAGCCCAAAGACCAATAAGAATATAATTCCTTGCTTCCACCATCCATATGCAGGACCTACTTCCCAGAAACATGCTAAACTTTTCTAGTGATTTTCATACCTACGATTGTGTTTCTAAAACCCTTAGTTTTAGACATTTCTGTTGACTCCTTCCTGTTGGAGTAATCCTGTGGTTCACACACATATTACTTCCCTATTTTCCCAAGATGATTGTATAACAATATTATAAATATTCAGTGTTGACTAGTAATTATTATGCACGTTGAGCCACAGGATGGTATTATTGCTTTTACTTTCTCATACAACTCATTTGCTTTTTCATTAAATTTCTCTATGCTGATCACTAATTATTACAGAAACTCTCCAACAGAAGTGAAAACTACTCTCAGTGTAGTCCAGAGCAAAATAAATCAGTTCCGTTTCATAACCATTGCAGTTGGTGCAGCCGTTCTTACTGTCACCCTCCTTCCTTCCCAGGCCACCTGGTTGCTCTCTTCTAAGCAGCACAAATTCTACTCTTTTTTCTTTTAAAATTTTTTCAACAGTTTGAAACAGGGGCCGGTGAGGTGGCTCAGCCACGTAAGCACCTGCCCGGCGAGCGTGAGGGCCTGAGTTCGACTCCTGAAGTCCTAGGTGAGTCTGGCATCCTCCTGCCCTCAGGACCATAATCCTCAGCAGAAATTCAGAGCTCCCATGGCTCCAGCAGGCCCACACGGTCCAACTTTTTATGCCTTCATCTACCATCTTCCAGGGAAACTCAGGCATCTCCACTTTGCTCAGGATGGACTGAGCCTATCCAGGCTTCTCTAGTGGTCAGTTTGCCCCAAATCTTGAACCCCAGGTAGGGTATATAATCCTGTATTCCAGGAAAGTGCTTTTAGTCAATTTTTCTTGCTCATCTACTTTTATATTCTGGCCTCTTTGATCAAATCACCCTCAAAATCTAATCTCAGGGGTACTTTGTTGTACCCTCTCCATATATGCCTGCTAATTCTTTCAGCTTCTTTTCTGAGTAATCTTTTCCTTCTCCAGTGAGATGATTCTGGGATTTAATTTGAGTTATCTGCTTGCAACCAGGAAAGGAGAGAGGCATTTGTCTGGCAGACAAAAAAGCTCTCCAGTGTGTTTGAGTTTGGAAGAAGTGATGCCACTTGACGACAAGGCCACTTTAGGATGATCTGACTGTGCAGGGATATGCTCAAGGTCAAATACCTTTGTGAGAATCCATCCAGATATCCCCATTCCAGGTTTCAGAGTTCTGGATTTTCCTAATCAGAACTCTAGCCTTAGTGTAACAAACCTTCCTGCTTGTGCATTTATACCTCTTTGGAAGTCTGTGGCTTCACCATGCCCAGAGTCTCTGCCCCTTGGCCATGTCTATCCTGCAGCTGCAGCAAGAAAAGAGCCTCTGGTTCTCACATTTGGCCTTTAATATTGCATCTACTGATCTCAGTTTCTCAGCATCCCTCTTCAGGGTGTCAGTACGAATTACTAACCAGCCAGCTCTGCTGTGGTTATAGGCATTGCTCTTCACTTAGCTTTCAGATGCCTGATTATCTGGAATGATCATACAGAAATAGTTGGTTACCACCAGTGAATTCTTCAGCAACTGGGCCACTACATCATGCCAGAAACTACCACGTTCCATTCCGAGGAGGACTCAGTATGGGGTCTTTCTTGTCAGAGAGGTGAGGAACGAGCTAGTCTCCAAACCCAACTTAGCACCAGTTTTTTCAGACCACTCTTTGTACCACTGTGTCACATACTCTGAGGAAAAGACTTCAAGTCAGGGCTAGCTGTGTAGGATAGTTACTGCGGGAGATGCCCATGAAGAATAAAGAAGGATGTGTTAGCTTTCTGTTGTTGTGACAAACAATTCTTGGTCACTTGGCTCCATTGCTGTGGGCCTGAGACAAGGCTGAACATCATGGGGGGGAGCATATGATAGAGCAAAGCTGCTTACCTCATGGCAGCCAAGGAGGAGAGAGAGAGAGAGAGAGAGAGAGAGAGCCAGAGCCAGAGTCCAAGGTCACACTCACGAGGACCTACTCCCTTCAATAAGGTTCCATCTCATAAATTTCCATCATTTCTTAATGACCCATCAAATTATGGATCAATGAATGGATTAATCCATTGATGAGGTCAGAGACCATGTGACCCAATCCCTTCTCTAAAGCCCCACCTCTAAACAGTTCTGCACTGAGGATCAATTCAACACATGACCTTTTGGGGATGTTTCACTTTCAAACCTTAATGGAGGAGGTAGGAGAAATTGGCAGGAAGAGCTTTTAGTCTACAGAACAGGCCTGGCATCTGTGATGAGAGAGAGGAAAGGAAGGATTGGGTAGGAGAAACCCAAGATTGCAGAGAAGTTTTGTGAACATCTTGGTCAGGGTGCTGGGAAGACCTGAGCAAAGGTCACTTGTTGGAAGAGTGCTCTGTTGGGCTCAGAGACCCCTGACATGTTCAGTCATCTAGGGACATGTGGCCTGTGTGACTATTCTCTTCATGGGAGATTCTCTTGAAGGAAATAGGAGATGCCATTCATAGCTCCCACAGGTAGATATTTCTCAATATGAGAATTGTGGAGGCTGGGGAGGTAACTGAGTAGTAAAATCCTTGCCTAGAGGCACAAGGACCTAGGTTCAGTTTCTAGAACCTCAAAAAGAAAGCAACCATTAAAAAAGTCCTATCACCTTCTGCCAGCGGCTTGTGAACAGAGTGGGAGAAGGGACTGAGAATGCCATTGCTGGCGTGTGCACTTTCCCTAGATACCCTTGTTTCAGGAGCTCTCACCACTTCTCTCCACTGGTCTCAGTGTTTTTGAGACTGGAGATTCAGAAAGGATACTACACTATGTTGAGGGAAGGGAGGGCGTTCATTGGCTGCGAGTGCAAAGATGGGATCTAGGAATCTATCCTATCTTCAGCCGGTCCTTTCAGCCATACTCTGTCTGCCTGCCTTTGGTGGCACTAATTGATTTGCGTCTTGTTAGCAGTTCCCTAGGCAAACACACAGCCTCCAGCTTTTCCCTCTGCTAAGTCAAGGGCATCCATCGATCCTCTTTCCATCTTCCAAACATGGTTGACAGTGCTCATCCACCATACACTTGTTTCCTCTTTTCCTTTGTCCTAACGAGCCTGTACCATTTTTATTCTTTTTGGTTTGAGAGAGGAAGTAGAGATAAAGAATATATGCAACCTTAGTCAAGAGGAGGGCTAACTCTTCATTGGGCCAGAAGAAAGAGAAAAAGAGCTGTGTATAGACATGGGTAAGTAGGTGGATGTTGAGTGGGAAGTTGAGGCCATGCCTTCCTGAATGCCCTCTTCTACTTTTTTTCTTGTAAGAATATCTTCTGTCACTCTCCTGCCACCCAATGATATCACTAAAGAAGCAGATTCCATTTTCATTTTACCTAAAAGAAATATCCAATTTCTTTGGTTTTTTTCCTCTGATTAGAGAAAAGCATCTTCTAAAAATGTAGTTTATTGTAGGCACAAGGTACAAACTCTGTGTGTAGAAAACCAGGCAGTATTTGGCTCTAACCTGTAAAAACCTATAGTGAGGTAGATGATGGCAAAAGATTATTTGAAGGTAATGTGGCAAATTCTAAAGGCACAGGAATTTGGAGCATTGCATGGAAGCATAGAAAAGGGCCCCTAAATGAACCCAGGAATCAGGTACAAATTCTGAAGGAACTGAGCTCTCAGCTAAGTGTTGTGGGAGGATTACAAGAAAGCCAGGCAAAGGTGGGAGGGGAAGATTTTCCACAAAGAGGTGGTAGAATAATCACCTTGCTGCATGTAGGGAATTAAGATGCAGAAGGGGAGAGTGGAAGGTTGGAAGTGGCCTTAGAGGAGAGGGGGAGAATACAAGGGCTGGACCATGGGATCCTTTGGTAGTATTTCAAGGAACTAAAGAGGAGGAGTGACATGTCTGATTTGTATATTAGAAGCACCACCCAGTAAGGAGAGGGCAGGGCGGGCTGGCAAGTGGCAGGGAGGGCCTGTACTAGACTGGTAATAGCAGGAATTGGGCAGAATGAAGGATAGCAACCACATTATCACTTCTCTGCTAGTCAAATATGAATGAAACCATACCACCTACTTCTTGCAGAAGGGAAACTACAACCTCTGCCTTTTGGTTAGTTCCCCATATTAGGACAATTACCTGGTCCACAGGGCACACGTTCCCTCCCTGTTCCATTCCATGTTTTTAAGTAACTTCTAGTTCCCTCCATGTCTTACCTTGGACTGGCTGTTGTTTTGGGAAAATAGGAATGATAATTCATTAGTGGATCTTTTGCTTCAGATTAGTTTACACTACTGTCCACACATCCATTGTTACATTATTTTTGCAGATACTTGTACACACACACACACACACACTTGTGTGTGCACATGTGCCACATAATACCTATCTTCATTCCTTCACTTTTCAACCATATTTATTTATTTCCCAATGCTCTTTTCCTTCATTTTCTGGGCCCAGTATCCCAAGGAACTTTGATGATACCTAGATATTAAACATAAATTAAATATTTCATAAAACTCAGATATCTATTTTATTTTATTTAGTTATTTGTGGATCCCTCTGTGTTAAGAACTATTTATTTAGTTAGTTAGTTAGTACATGCGTGCAGTACCTAATATTTACTTTCCTTGTGTTTACACAACACGTCACAATTCCTTTTCTCATCCCCTTTCCATTCCATTCCTCTCCCCTCCCTCCATGTCTTGATTCCCTTCCCCTTTGAGAAAGATCTATCTCTCAACTTCCTATTATCTATCTTTTATTTTGCTCTTTATTTATATTTTGGATTTATCATTTTAGAGAATACATGCTATATTTAAGCTTGGGTTTATGATTTATTTCACTTAACATTATGGTCTCAGGGTTGATCCAGTTTCCTACAAATGACTCAAGTTTATCCTTTATGGCAAAGTAGTACTCTATTATGTGTAACTATCACAGAAAAAGAAGTACAAGTGGCCAATAAATACATGAAGAAATGTTCAATGTCGCTGGTCATTTGAGAAATGCAAATTAAAACAACACTGAGATTCCATCTCACCCCAGGAAGAATGGTTGTCACCAAGAAACCGAATAATAACAAATGCTATCAAGCTGTGGGGAAAGTAACGTTTTTACACTGTCATTGGGAGTATAAACTAGTGCAACCACTGTGGAAATCAGCATGGAAATTCCTTGGAAAATTAAAATTAGATATTCCATTTGACCCAGCTATTCCCTTTCTTAGGTATCTTCCCCAAACAGTTAAAGCCATTATATTACAGAGATCCATGCATACCCATGTTTATAGCAACATGATTCAAAATAACTAAATCTTAGAAGCAGCCTCTATGGCCATCACCATAAAAAATGCTAAGATCTCTTTTGGGCAAAATGGAAAGTGTAAAAGGGGAAACCCTCCTGCCCTCACAGAGTTTTGGAAGAGATGGGGGTGGGGGACAGGTTCCGGGTACATACTGACCTTTCCAGTCAGTTGGAGGCCTCATGTCCTAGGAACCTTAACTGAAAGCGATGAGGTAACCAACAAGTGTGAGAAGTGTTCTTTTACTTTGCCAAAGGAATAATGTGACAATTTAATTTTTAATCCTTACAGTTCTATTGTAGGACCAATCGCCAACAAATTCACAATTAACCATGCTGTCTTCATATATAGAAGCCTCTATGATGTCTAAAGAGCATGAGCTCCCGAGCCAAGTCCAGTGCAAAATTTGGTATCTTTTTCCAGGATTGGATGCAGGTCCAAGAATCTATCTTCCTGCAGTGGGACAGGACTTGTCACAAACAGCCTGGATTTATGGGTGCTTGTCTGCAGCAGAAATCATTTCACCTTTTGCAGTGACCTTTACAGAATCATAAAATCAATCACTTTTATTTGACATCCAAATCAGAGCTCTGCCCTAAATAGATTGCTAACACTTTACCTGGAGAACAGAACAGAGCAGATAGGTGTGTACTCAAAGCTAGGTGGAAGAGGGCCTGGAACAAGAGAGGGGCCATTTAGAGTTCACGCACGTGACTCAGCATCAGGCAGGACCCTGAGAACTCTGTGCTCCAGGTCTCTCCTCCTTCCCACCATGGTCCTAGTGGATGCCTCAAAAATCAAGCTCTCTGCCCTCATCTTGCAACGACCACTGAAAGTAAACTGCCAGACTGAAAATGAATCGCGTAGAGATCCATAATTCTTTAAATCCTGTTTGGTTTGGTGACCGTAGCTATCTGCGTAGAGAGAGTGAAAAGGAGGGGCGATTCCAGATGTATTCTCTGTAGGCACAAGGGATGTCTTTGGTTGGTTAATTTCAAAACATAAATGATTCCTGTGGTGAAGATATTAAGAAAAGTGTTTGAAGTACGCAGGTGTGTGTATGTAGTGTATCGTATGTACACTTGAATATAGGTATTTTCAAAATAATTTTTTGTAGCTCTGATGGTTTGGCAAAACTGTCTTGAAAGGTATCTGATACACTGAGAAGCCTATACGATACAGTGATTGTTAGAGAAATCTGCAGCACCAGGCGCTATGATTTTAAATTTTAATTCCATGGCTTAAAAGCTGGGTGAATTTAGGCAAGATCCTTAACATCCTATGCCTCAGTTTCCTCAACTATGCTACTTTATTGCTGAGTGTTAAGCAAGATAATGTGTAAACACTGACAGTGCCTGGCTCATAGCGATGGCTGTGTAGTAACTATTGTTAGAATCAAGTGGGCATGGTTGAACTTTGGAGAAAAGCCTAGGGTGGATCAGAGAGACAGCCTGTGTAAAGCTTGAGACTGGATAAACATACAGGTGAATTCTCGTACTTCCAGTGTGCAACTTCGGGCAAATACTCAGTCTGGGGTAATTATGTCCCATAACTGTTATTAGGAGTTTGAAATGTAGCACATATATAGCACCTCGCCTGATGATTTCTTAGTACATGAGAATGACAAGTATCATTCATACACACACAAGTGCTTTAAACATTACCACAAACCTACATACAACTCTTAGATGCCTTCCAGCACATAGGCTGTAGTATGAACTCAGGAAAGTAAGAAAATTGACATCTTAGTCACAGAAAAGTGTCCCAACTGAAAAGGGTCAGGATAACCTGATGATGTGTGGTGTCAAAATGCCCGGAATAGCCACTTACGATTATGAGAACTTAGACCCCTTAATTCTAGTGCATTAAGGTGGTGGTTATTAGGATTTTGTTGCAAAGCAAGTGAAGAATGAATGGTCAGATGCTTTTTTGTGAGCAATTGGATTTCTTTGGCAAAATGCTCTAAATTGAAGCCATCTTACTGGGATTAAAGTCATGAAATTGAACCCACATTGTGATTTTCATGCATTATCATTTGTCTCCTCCAATTTCATGTTGAAACTTAATTCTCATTGTGGTGGTTTTAAGAGGTGGACCCTTTAGGGAAGCGATTCAGTTGTAGAGCTCTCCCCTTATGGATAGATGAGTGCTTTATACAATGACTGGAGAGAACTAGTTTAGGCCTTGTTCGTTTCTACTTTTTTTGCCATATGAGGATGCCACCTTGAGAAGATGCCATCAATGGACACCTAACCTGCGAGTGCCTTGAACTTGGCTCCCAGCCTCCATAACCATGAGAAATAAATTTCTCTTCCTTATGACCCACTGGGTCTCAGTTATTTTATTATAGCAGTACAAATAGACTAAGACATGTGTTGAAAGGTCACATCAAACAATGTGGCAGTATTACAAGGAAACAGTCTCCTAGAAAACCACCCTGTCAGCAGCCAGTGAAATTGTGGGGGCTCCTTCTAAACACATACATAGACAGAGTTTAAGTCAGGTGGCCCCAGCCACAGATGGAAGCGTTGTCTGCGGGAGTGATACATACTTGCCAACGTGACCTTCTCACAAATGCAATCATAAATCCTGGGCAAATGGAGATGTTTAAATGCAAAAGACAATCGCATGATCATTTTGAATTTTTGGTGCCATTTAAGGACACAAAAGGCTTTCAAAATACAATAAAACATTGAACTTTGACCAGCTTGAATTTCCTGAGGAAACTGTGCAAGCAGGGAAATCTTGTTTTTAAGACATTTCCAAATTAAGTTACCTCTGGTTGAAGACATTTGGAGAAGAGCCCAAACACTGATAGATAGAAATAAAACCATCATGTTTTCAAATCCCTATTGTTCTCTAGTGTACATTGTTTAGTCAGATTTCTGTTGCTGGGACAAAATACCTGACACACACAACTTAAAGGAGGAAGAGTTTATTTTGGCTCATGGTTTCAGAAGTTCCGGTAAACAGCCGGCTTCGAAGCAGAAACATCGTGCTAGACACACAGTGGAGGAAAGCTGCTCACATTACGGCAGTAGAAGTAGAACAGAAGAACTGGGGAAAAAGGGGCCAGGGACCAGATATAGTCCCCAAAGTCATGGTCCTATGACCCACTAACACACCTAGAAGTGTGCTTTACTAATAACCTAGGCATCTCTCAAGCCAATCAAGTTGAAATCAAGATTCATCACCACATACGCCCAGTGTCCATCAGTGTCTGACACACTTTTGCAGTATTTTGTTTTAATCAACTGTTGGGGGATATGAATGAAAGGAAATGAAACCATCTGGCATAATTAGCTTCTCTATTTAATTTGACAACATCTTCTCCAATAAGAACAAGATATTGAGTTATCCCAGATTAGGGGGCATTCAGCAATCCAACCTGGAAACATTCATGATAAGAAGTTCTGGTCCCTGAAATGGCCATTTCCATGAATGCTGCAGAGAGGCTAACTCTGGGCACAGCCAGCACAATCCTGAAAGAAATCCAAAACTGAGAAGCCGTAAAGCCGAGGGAGATTAGATAAACTTTAGTCCCAGAGAACACAGCTTCACATCCAGGCTCTAGCTCTGTCTTTGGTGAGTTGGGATATACCTTACAGCCTCACCGAGCTTTCATAACCTCCTTTATGACATAGAATAGAAAGACATCTTACCACGCAGGAGATTAGATGAGACAATGCATGAGAAAGCACTTTGCAAATTGCTTAAGTGTCAAGAAATGTTATTAATTTAACATTTCTGTAAAATGTGACTTGGTAGTCCTTGAAGGAATGCCATACCACATTCTATTCTAGATAAATGCTAATAGAAAATTTAGTTCATGTGTGGTCATTTATTTACATGTTATCATAGCTCTTTATTATCATTTGATTCCACAAATACCTATAACATGCCTACTGTGTGACAGACACTGCTTAAGCACTTTTGCATCAGAAAGTAACATGTGAAAAAAATCCATCCCTTTATAGAGCTTCCTTTCTGGTAGGGCAATAGGTAAATAAAAAAGTTAAAAATTATGTAGAAAATTAAAATATAATAAACTATGAGAAAAATAAATTAGGGAAAGGAAGAAGAGATGGGAATGGGAGTGCATGATTTATATAATATTCCTAGTCTCTTCGATTTATATAATATCTGTTCTTTCTTCATCATCCTTGTTCTTTATTTTTTGATAATTCTGAATAGCCACAAGGGAAAATGAATTTAATTTGGGGATTAATTGGGTTTGATGATTTTTGAAGCTGATCTTTTATAATTTCTAGAAAACTTAAAAAAAAAACTATAGCATAAGCCAACAAAAATTTTAGAGATTCTCTCTTTTGTCTACCATAACATTACTGATATGGCAAGAAATTAGCCAATTTTAAGTCTGACAAATATATAGGTTAAGGAACAAACAATACAGTTCCCTTCTGAGAGACAGTGGAATGCGCTTATTCCTCTGACCTTATTTTTTTATTTTGAAAATGGTCTCTAGTCATCGGGGCTCATGGAACTCTGAATGCAAAAGCATTACCATACTGCTAAAAGCATGTCTATGATCCACGTAGACTGACTCCTTTTGTAAATACTGAGCGTCATGATTATGTATAAAATTCAACCATAACTTGTGTAAATGTGTTAAACACATAAGCTGATTTATTTAAAAAGTCTATACAGGGCCGGTGAGATGGCTCAGCGGCTTAAGCGCCTGCCCGGCAAGCTCGAGGGCCCGAGTTCGACTCCCAGAACTGATATACGAAAAAGGGGCCGGTGATATCGCTCAGTGGCACGGGCGCCTGCTGGCGCGCGAGGTCCTGAGGTCGACCCCCCGGTACCCACAAAAAAAAAAAAAAAAAAAAGTCTATACAATATATAAGTTCAATTTGAGGCTAATTTTGCTTTTTGGAAAACAGTGAAATGTAGGCTTGTATAAATAAAGGGAACTCATTCCCTATCATTTTTCTTTAATGCTTTAACCTCTTTAATTTTTAGATTTTCCTACAAGAACTTTTACTTTCTTGTTATTATTCTACAAATTCACTTTAAAAAAAAGAAATCATTAATTAATCTTCCCATGTTTGGACAATGACAACGGGATCATTGTGGAGCAAATAGATGTATCCCATAACTGAAGAGCAATTCTGACCAGAATTCAACTTACCTATCTCTTTAAACTAAAGCTACTTTTCCATGTACATTTTGTTTGATTTATTTTAGTTATTTGGGTTCAACTTCTGAAATTTCAAATTGAATGATTCTTTGTTATTTAATTCTACTAATTAATATTCTTGGTATAGGCAGGTAACTGGCTAATATTTTAATATTCATTAGTACAACAAATACAATGGAGCACTTTTTTTGGTATTGGGTAACACTCAAGGCATTTCTCTTATCTCTATTTTGTTATCGGCAGCAGAGCCAGTGGGGAGAATCACAGTGGGACCTTGGCAATAGTGGGAACTTCAGGTCACTGGGGATTTTCCCTTCAAAGTGTGCATTCATAATTATCCAGAAGGGGAAAGAACTGTGACAGCTCACTCAGAGGTTGTCCTGTGCCTTATCTACCTGTCTCATCCACACTTGATACTAAGATGAAGAGAAAGTTAAATATCACATGGCTTCTTTCATATGAGAAACCTAAAGTATAAATAAATGAGTAAAATAAAGGAGAGATGGTAGAAAACAAGAAAGCAGACTTTTTGGATATGGGGAAGATGGTCAAGGAGAGGGTAAGGTAAGGGAGGAGGTAAGGGGATCAAAAATGACCATGTTATATGCATGTACCAATTCCTTGAAACAAACATCACTATTATGTTTTGCAAACATACACTAATAAAAGGAAAACATTAAATTTATATTGGCTTTTAATTTCCTTTATGGAGGAGAGTTCTCAAAGAGTTATGATGTTAATATCAAGGTCTTTGTTTAACTTCGTAAGAAAGTAACAGGTAGTCAAAGCATATAATGACCTTAAAGTTTGCGAAACATTTATTTTTCTTTTAATCAAAGGAATATATTGTTATTAGTAGGATACATCTCTTAAATTTAAATAAAAGGTGAGGGCCGGTGAGATGGCTCAGCGGCTTAAGCGCCTGCCCGGCAAGCGCGAGGGCCCAAGTTCAACTCCCGGAACCCACATAGGAAAAAGGGGTCGGTGATATCACTCAGCAGCACGGGCGCCTGCTGGCGCGCGAGGTCCTGAGGTCGACCCCCTGGTACCCACAAAAAAAATAAAAATAAAAATAAATAAATAAAAGGTGAGAGAGATCGACTACTCTAAGTACTTGAATGTGTTGATAGCCTGTGTAGAAGAATTTTTAAAGTTCATATGATTCACGTGCTGTTTTATAATTTGATTAATTCAGGAAGAAATATCCAAAACAATGCATTACCTAAATTTAAAAAATAATCACCACATCTGCCCCTAATATTCTCTTGAACTACCATGGAATACCATGTTGATATTCCAAAGACACTTACACAGCATTTTCTCCACTCCTGTGAGATCTCTAACAAACACTGGGACTGCTACCCTGTGTTTGCACAGCAAGTATTGCCTGTGATCAAAAGGCATTTCTCCTTTCTTGTCTGAAAACATTGGTAAACAGTAGCCATAGAGGAGGCGAGTACATTTTCAATCGTGGAGAACGCCTGCCCAAAGTAACAGGTACATTGCCCAGGTCTGGGAATCGAGGTGAACACTATTGTAACGGCAAGTATGAATTATTTGCAGGGAAGTGGAGTTTAGACAGGACGACTTATTTTCTAAAGCACATGCCTCATTTCAGTAATAAATCACAGTGTTCAAGCTTGAGATTTGGATAAACAGCATCCTTCCTGGGGGTATCCTGGATTCCAGAGAGTTGCTGATGCTTGGAAGATGTCTATTGACAATCCCTATTGGTGAGGACTTGTTTTTCACTTTCCATAACTTGTTTTATTAAAACATTTAATGATTTTTCTAGGAATGAAACTATATCACAAAATTGAATGTGCTTCTCAAACTACGCATAGCTTAGACCTTCCAACTGAAATTCGGATTCACTCTCCCTTCCTCTGAATAATTTATTCAGAACCAACAGACTCACAAAAGACATTGCGAAAACGATGTCAGGAACTTTTTTTTTTTTTTGGAGAAAAAGTAGCTCATCTTGGGTCAGTGCTTTAGGTAATAGAGTTTAACTGTGTCACAGATAGAGAAGAAATCTAATAGCAAAGCCCCAATTAAATTAAGGTGACATTTCCCCTTTTAAAGGATTACTATAAAAACATTCATTTCTCCTTATTTCCCCTAGGCTGTATTTCTGCATAGCCCCTTAAAGTTTGTTTTGCAAATAGAGCTTGTTTTCTTGCTCTGAGTGTGGGAACATAATGAGAACTGTTGTATTTTGCCCCTGGAGGCTCCTACCAGATCTTTTTATGTGGTCAAGGAGACCAGGTCATTGACAGGCACCAGATCAGGGGTAAAATCAGAACTAATTTCCCTAGAACTAGTAAGAGGTATTATTCCTCTTGGCATTATTAAGAAATAGGGAAAATTAAACTTGCTTTTAAATGGTAAAAAATTTGTCAAAATTTGGCACACTCTAAAACAAAGATAATATCAAAATCAAAGCAAATGGGAGTTTTTAAAAAGTTCTTTTTAGGGCTGGTGATATAGCTCAGCGGCATAAACGCCTGCCTGGCAAGTGCAAGGTCCTAAGTTTGACTGCCGGTACCTGCATTAAAAAAAAAAAAAAAAAAAAAAGTTCATGTTAGGCTACAGCACAATAATGATGCTTAAATGTGCCTTTTTTTACCCCTCCCCTCATGCCATGGCTGCTGCCTCACTCAAAGTTTTAATTAAGCACTTGCAAGTTTTTCCTTTTGCATGAACATTCCCAGTTGCTCACTCATCCATTCATTCATCTGCTCATAGTGTATTTAGTAAGCACCTCTGTGCACCAGGCCCTGTTCTGGGACTTACCAGTTAATAGTGGCAGGCAGAAGAATCACAAGCTAGGAGCACGGAAAGACAAAAGCAATCCTAACTAGGTAGTGTTATTGCCACCTTATTAAAGTATATCCAAGGAACTGTGATAAGATATTTGAGAATGGTTATTGCATTACTTTGTGAGGACTGCCCTACAAAAGCACCACAAACTGGGTGGCTTAAACAACAGAAATTTATTCTCAGTTTCCAGAAATCAGAAATCAAGGTCTGTGTGTTCCATGCCTTCGTGTCTCTGCATATCTGAAACACTGCACAGAAAGTGCTTCTCCTGTGCTCTCACAAGAACTGTTTGCACATGTGGTGACAACTGAGCCAATGGGAATGACCTGAGAAAGACTGGGGAGCCAATGTGGGCCCCCCAGACTGGAGGACAGGGAGTGCTTGCTGAAAATGTACAGGGCATGCAGGAAGGTTACAATCACAGCCAGAAGAGGGGTGCTTTAGTCTAATGTTGGGCACCCCAAATCATACAAGCAATATTTTGGCAAACTGGCTCACCTAATATTGCTGTCTTCCTTCACCATCTGCTCAGTGGTGATGTTTGGAAAAATGGGGCTGCAAATGTAAGACCGTGGAGCAAAGTATCCGCCTGGCTCTGGCCTGACATGCTGAACAGGGGGAGACACAGCTTGCTTTCTAATTTTCATGTCAAATATGTAATATCTAGATTTGTCCTCTTGTCCCAGCCCAGAAATATTGTATCCTGGAGAAGGACAGGGAGGGTAGGGTCAGATCATGAGCATTAGTCCTCAGGCCACAGTCACTTTACCCTGCTTGTATGACATTCTTTTTGCTTATTGCTTCATTTTCCCTCGAACTTTAGAATACACAATACAGTCTTTGTTGTTGTTATTGCTGGTGGTGGTTTCCAAGGCTGACCATTCTTCAGATGAAGGTGGGCAACTGCTCAGGTTGGCAAAGGAAGTAACTTTCTCTAGTATCTCAGTGTTGAGTCCTTCCTCTTCCCTGGATCATTCATTATCTAGGAAGCCAAAGATTCTCGAGAGCTTCGACTTGCCATCATTTCTCCAAATGCCCTGACCTTCCTACCCTCCCCATCCAATCCAGCGTCTCCTCTTGTCACGTAAACCTCAGTTAAACTGAAAATAAACCTGTTTTATGCTAGATTTTAAAAATAAATTGCTAGTAGATTACTTTGCTCAGGTTTATACTCTTGTGAGCAATATGTAAAGATGGGTATGATAACTACAACCAATCTACATCGGTGGAGAGAGGCTCCGCTGCACGATATCTTCTTTCCTTAATGACTGTTCCTAGCTTTTCTCGAGGACAGTGGTGGAATGGTGAGCAGCATTAGGTACTGATCTACTCCAGAGTTTTAGAACCCACTCTTCATATTTTTATAATTTCCCTCAGCCACAAGTAGCAGGAACTGCAGTCATAAGACAAAGAGACCTACATACATGCGTGCACATGTCAAAAGTAACAAGCGTTCAGTAGAAAATGCACTTACCTTTCCCCACAGGAGCATTTGCATTCTGCCTCTGCAGAAGTTAACGAGCCTCTGCTTACACACTTTCATGCAAGATTCGAATCTGGTAAACAGTCTGTTTCTTTTCTCTTCCCACACTTTTCATTCTTAGGTGGGTATGAGTAGATCTCAGTTGGCTACATTCTCCTCCTGCATTAAAATACAGGGCTTTTTTTAATCTTTTTAAAATATTAATCTAGTTGCCTTCAAAAATGGATATAAAACTTCCTGTAAACGTGTAAGCTAATTTGCACAGCTTGGGCCAAATGAAGACACAGCAGACACTCATTTCTCAGCCACTTTTACATTCCCAGTTGTGTCAGGAGTACTTATATCCTATCAGGGTAATGACAGAACTGATGATCACCTAGAGTATGGTACTGCATGACAGAGGCATATTTTAGACTCTTCCAAGGTGATGTTTAAATTTATGCATAAAAGATTCCACTTATGATAGTATTATAACAAAAACTATTTATACAAATTTTGCCTGAGACTATTTGAGCTGAAGATGTTACTACAGAGAAGGATAAGTTCCAATGTGCTCTGGGAAATTCAGGCTTGAAGTCCAACATTGGAACCTGCTCAGAGACACTCCTCCTCTTCCATGGTGAGGTCAGTTTAGTTGCACAAAGAGTTTAGATGATGATTCTAATGAATAAGCAATGAGAACTGAGCCATATCCGAAGCCTCTAGAGGTGAGTGGGCAAAAAAAGATGCTTCGCTCTTAGCAGGTCAAGAATATGAGGTTCATCTGGATTCATTTTCCAATCAATGCCAAATGCCAATAAGAACTATTCCACCCTGGCTTCAGTGAAAGACAGTGTCCAAACCAGTGCTTCATACTTTACTATGCATATGAGTCCCCTGGAAATTTTGTTAAAAATAAAATAAATTGAAGAGCTTCGGTATGTCTGGGTTGAGTCTGTCAGTCTTCAGTTAGGAATGATTCCAGGTTATCCAGGTATTTATTTATGTGCTTTTCCTCACAGACCATAATTTGAGCAGCAAGGACTAAAACCATCTGCAACAAACCATCAAAAAATTCCGTCTTTGGTCTTAGACAAAACTTTACATGCCAATATCTATCTCAATTGGAATTTTGAGAATTAACTCTGTTATTTTTGCCTAAATTATGGCATCAGAAAAAATGAGTTTAAAGAAATAAGATTTTGTCAAATAAAGTGAAAGAAATCCTTCTTCAGCATGCTGTAAAGCCAACAAATCTGTGACTGCATCTATGCTACTAAGAGCAAGTTTAGAAAGCTGAGGTGCCTTACTCTCATTGCGAGGCGTTTATCCTTAACTATGAAAAGCCAATGCCAATAAACATGATAAGCTCTGCTCTAACAAAGTGAGGGATAGCTGCCCAGGCTGGAGCGAGAGAGAGAGAGAGAGAGAGAGAGAGAGAGAGAGAGAGAGAGAGAGAGAGAGAGAGAGAGAGAGAGAGAAAGGCAGATGGACATTGGCCAGCTGGGGCTCCGCTGGTTGCCAGCACCCATGTGAGGAGTGCTTGAGGGCATGGAAGAGCACACCCACACTCAGGGAACCAATGGGCCTCCATGCTGGGCCTAAATGGCTGTTAGGACCTCATAAATTACCTTCCACAAGCACAGTGGTCCAAGGCTGGCTTGAGTTACCCACCTACAAAGCCAGAGGAATTAAGGGCACGGATCCAAAGAATTTAGGAACGTGATAGTTTCAAAGATGCCTTTATATTTTGACCATGTGTCTTTTAAGCAAATTTATGGCGCCACCTTCCTAATTGTGTGTGTGCATGGGTGTGCATGCACGCGCGGGCACGTGTGTGTGTTTAGGTGCATCACAATAAACTATTTGAGTTCATACTACTTTATTTTCTATAATGAGTTTTCAAAGAGTTAAGTGGAAAGTGATGCAGTTAGAAAGAAAAAAAAAATTAGGCCGTGTCTGCTCTTAATTTCTAGTAAGCAGGAGGCATGCTGTTTTGGTAGACCTACATTTACTCTTATCTTGAAGCAATGATCCATTTCAATGAAAACAGCCTGAGATTTATTAGTAGGGCTCATTCTTGCCTTTTGCAGTGAACATGGAAGTAGCCACTACAACAAGGTGAGCCATGTGCAGTCAGGAATTTCCTTACAGTTTCCCTTAAATCACACAACTGGTTTGAGAGACAGCTGTTCAATTCCAGAAGGTCCAGTCACCTAGAGGTAATGTTATAACAGACATCTTTCCCCTAACAGCAAAAGTGTCTTTAAAAACCTAAGGACATAACTTCCTTTCCAGAAACTAGAATGATTTTGGAATTAGGCAAGGGTAAGATTGAGTGGACTAGGACTTGATTTTTAGACAGAAAAAGTATTTAAAACCTGGATCTAAAAATACGTATTAACCATTGGTAAAGAGAACAACCTGGATGAGAGAATGGAAAATGTGTTTCCAACTCAAATAAAAATAGCTAGCCCCCCCAACCAAATCCCAAAGTTCATGTGTGTAATTAGCCCCCTGGCTCCCTAAAATCTAAACCAAGGAAACAAAAATCTCTAAAATGAGCCTTTTTGAAGAGCATGGCTCCTGGGAGCCTGGACTCATATAAAAATTATACTTATGGTAGCAGAAGGGGCTAGAATATTCATGTTATGGCTCTACAGGAGTCCCAGAATCAGATCTGTCCAATAGATTTCTGGTTTTGGAATAAAAAATGTTCCAAATGCTTGTAGAATCACCTCAATACTAATTACACAATCTCCAATACCGGTTTTCTAATCTTGAATTGCTTCCTTTAATCAAGGTGAATTTCAGTTGAATCAGCTTTTCCATCCATCCATTCACCCACCCATCCATCCATCCATCCATCCTCCATTTATTTATTCAAGAAGCATTTATGTAGTATCAACCCTGTGTCAAGGACTCAGTTAGGCATGAGGGATAAAAGCAGAATAAGACACATTTCTCTGCTTTGCTGCTGTCCCTGTTGCATCCAGACAGATTTAATCACGCTTTGTTCTGTATGGTGGATGCTAATCCATATGCTTAAAAAACAAACAGAGTACAAAATAGGGTTAAGTGTTCTTTTAAAAGCTAAAAGCCTAACTTAAATTTTTTCAGAGAATTAGAGTGTCAGTTCATCTTCGGTCTAATATTTTTACACATCTAATTCCTTTTTATGCCTCTGGGCTCCAGGAGGAAGAAATTCTGCCTATCTCCCTTATCAAATTTCCCTACCTTCTGGGCCCATCAGATACACATATTGGAATAAATGCATGAATGAATGGGTCACCTTTTGTTTGTGAGCTACATGGTCTGACAGAGTATTTTCCCGTAGAAATATTTACTACATAAAACACTGTTCACAGAGTCAACACCTAGGGGATGAGACAGACTTAGAAATGATCATTAGAGAGTTGGACAAGTTTCTTTTATACAGAAGTATGTCCAAGGGTAGTGATAGTATGTAGGAGAAATGTATAGGCCCAATTTATCTAGAAACCAGCACATTGACACATTGCTCAAATTTTAGGACATCTCATGGTAATTCAGGCATTCAGTCACATTGTTGCTTATTTTATTGCCTTGCTCTTGTGAATGGATGCCAGACCTTAGAAGGTGTGCATTGAACTCTATGGTTGTCTTCTGCCACGGGGACGTACTGTCCTTTGTCTTAGTTACTTTCTCACTGCTGAGACTCAGCATTGGCCTCCCACAACTGTAAGGATGAAAGGTTTATTTTGGCTCATAGTTCGTAGAAGTTTCAGTCCATAGATTTGGCTTACTCAAAGGCAGGGTGGCATGGAGGAGGAAAAAATTTCATAGTGTGGCAACAGGAAGGAGAGAGAGAGGAGAGAGAGGGAGAGAGAGAGAGAGAGAGAGAAAGAGAGAGGGAGATCAAGTGAGGAGGGAGGTAGCTATACTCTTTCAGGCCACAGCCCCAGTGACTCATCTCCTTTGACCAGGCTTTACCTCCCACTCCCAATAGCACATTCAGTGATAAACTCACCAGTGACTAACACACGCCCCCATGATCCAATCACCTCCCCAAAGACCCACCTGAGCACGAGGTATTTCAAGGTCTATCAGTGCGGTGGTTAAGCTTGAGTGTGTCAAGTTGATTGGCTTGGGGGCTGCCCAGGGGATTAGCAAACACACCTCTGGGTGTGTTTCAGTGGGTTGTGGAGGTATAAGTTTGCATATTATACCTGCCCCCCCCCCCGTATTTTTTCCTGGCTCTGCTTCCCAGCCACAATGAACTGAGCATTTTTGCTCCCCATGACGTTTCCTCCTTGGAGGCAGCTGACCATGAAATGAATCCCCCGAAACCACGAAACAAAGTAAACTTCTCTTCTTTTAAATTGTGGATGTCAAGTATTGTGGCTCTGTGATAGGAAAGCTGACTAACACAGTCAGGCGTTCACAGATTGTTGTAGCCTTATGCCTTACTTCATTTTGTGCTGCTATAACAGAATACCCGAGTGTCGGTCGTTTATAAAGAACAGAGATTTATTTCTTACAGTTCTGGAGGCTGGGACTCAGAAGTCCAAGATTGAGGGGGCCACATTTGCTATATTATATGATTTGCTATATTGTCCCATGGTGGAAGGCGGAAGAAGGACAAGAGGGTGCTCATCCCAGTGCCCATAAGGTGGCAAGGGGCAAACTCATTCTTAAATCAGAAAATCATTTCTGGGATAACCAACCTACTCCGTTGATAAGGACATTAGTCCCTTATGACAGCAGAGCCCTGGTGACCTAGCGCCTCATAAAAGACTCACCTGTCAGCACTGCTGCATTGGGTATTAAGTTCTTAATACATAAACTTTGGGGAACGATGGCAACTTACTAAAGATTTTCTGGTATTTTATCCTAAATATGTTTTATTTATTATTACATACTTACTTTTAAATCAAAATTATCTGTATTTATGGCTTAGAAATGAAAATTATTCTACAAGTGTCATTTAAAAAAAAATATACCAACAGTGTCTTCTCACTTGATACGACTACCTTAACTTGTAACTATTTTCTTTGGATTATATTTATGTTTATCTAAATAATTGCCTCATACTTTTTCTTCTTAACTTTCCGTGTGTTATAGAAGACTAGAATTTAGGTTTTTCACCCCTTCCCCACCCCATGCATGCATACTTCCCTGGTCTTCATGCTCAAGTACAAGATACTGTGATGATTCTTGGATTGATATCCACTATTTTACCTTGCATTGAGGCTGGAAAATACTGTTCATGTGATGAAAAATTGCTACATGTCCTTTCTTATGCTGTATTTTTATGTCTCTGGAGTTAGACATTATTTTCCTTTTTCTAATTTGGAGAGAGATTGCTTAGTGATTTATATATGAATTGTGAACTGATCCTCAAACTGTTTACCATACATGGAAATATCCTCATTTTAGACACATAATATATTAGTCAACTTTCCACGAATTAGACAAAATATCTGACAGAAGTCAACTTTAAGAAGGAAAGAGTAATTTTGGCTTATAGTTTCAGAGGTTTCAGTCCATGGTAAGTTGGCTCCATTGCTTTAAGGCCTGTGATAAGGCAGAAACTTCATGGCAGCAAGTGATGGTAGAGTAATGCTGCTCACCCCATGGCATCCAGGAAACACAGAGAAAGGTAAAGAGCTAGAGAAGGAAGGGTCAGGGACCATACATCGTCCCCAAGGTCACACCACCATGATCCATTTCCTTCAGGATCTGTTTCTATCATCTCCCAATAAGGCCATTGAATTATGATTTCCCCAATGGCTTAAGACATTTGATAAAGTTAGATCACGTCTCAGCCCTTTGGCTAAGATTAAGTGTGATGAAGTTAAAACCCTCATAATCCAATCACTCCAAAAACTCATCAACAAGCAAGGAAGTCTTCAGTACAATAAACTTTTTTTGGGGGGCGGTGCATTTTAGATGACAACCATAACACATGATCAATCTGCTATTGATTTTTCCTTTTTGAGATATTTCTCCAGAGCCCCCTGTATTCCTTTTCCAACTTGGAGCTGTTATTTAGATTTACTGCTGAGATGTCATCCTGGGATCTCTTCACCATCACCTTGGGGAATTTCCTAAGCTGCTTTTTGATTGTTTCCGGGATAAAATTGTTTTAAAAACTGGATATATAGTACTATCTTGTTTTAGAGACTCTTTTTCTCTAATAGCTTCCTAAGAATATATACAAAGGGGAAAATTTTTGGACCTTGAATGTCTAGTAGTGTCTTTGAATGTCCTCTCACTTAATTGCTGGTGGAACTATGCATAGACTATTATATTGGAAATGATAGCCCCCTGAGAATTTTGAAGGCATGCTTCATATTGATCATTTATCTCTACTTTCCAGCATCATATTGCAAAGTCTAAGTTACTCTGAATCTTGATCATTTGACTTTTACTTTCCGAAATCTTAGAATTTTTTCTTTGTATTCTGAAAGTTAAGAATAATGTGCTTGGAACTGGACCTTTTCTATTCATTGTGTTTACACTTGATAACACTTTTAATGTGAAAACTCATGTACTTCAGTTCTAAAAATTGTTTCATTTGTGGGATATTTTCTTCCTTTGTATTTTTCTTTCTTAAAAAGAAAGAAACTCGTGTCATTTGAATTTGAAACATATGAATTAATAATCTATTTAAAAGTACGTTTCTGGGCCGGTGAGATGGCTCAGTGGCGTAAGCACCTGCTTTGCAAGCGCGAAGGCCGGAGTTCGACTCCCGGAACCCACATACGAAAAAGGGGCCGGTGATATCGCTCAGTGGCACGGGTGCCTGTTGGCGCGCGAGGTCCTGAGGTCGTCCCCCCGGTACCCACAAAAAAAAAAAAAAAAAAAAAAAAAAAAAAAAAAAAGTACGTTTCTGTCAGTGTTCATTTATTTGCCTTTTCTCTGTTCTGGTAGGTTTCCTAAAGTCTTTTTTTTTTTTTTCCAATTCATCCATTGAGATTTTCTTCTTTCATATCTTTTTTTAATTTCTAGGATTCCTTTCTACTTTCTGAATAGTCCTTTAAAAATATTTCCTTTGTTGTTTCATGAATGTAATAATAATTATCAATTTCTGAAGGGTTATTTTATCTGCATTATTTTTCATTCAAGACTCATTTTTTTCTACTTTCATCTCTGATTTTTAAATTGCCAGATTTCCTAAAATTGCTGCTCAGTTTTGGATGTTTGCCTACATGCGAGTGGGTTTATAATGTACCTGTGAAGACATATATGGTGTAGGCTTATTGTTGGACAAAATTCATGAGAGTCATGGTTTCTCATGACTATAAATATTTTCAGATTCTCTTCTCCCAACATGTTAGATTCTGAAGGAAGAAAATCTTCCCATTATAGCCCAGAAGGTATTACTATGGCTGCCTGAATATGGGCATTAAATAGAAAAAGGGGATAAAGATGAAATTGTTTTCACAATTTAGTGTTTTAACTTCTAGTTAATTTCTCTATTTTCAGCATACTTCACAGTCTAGAAGATAATTGTCCCATGTCTCAAAAATCTGTCTGTGGGCGTCTCTTCCCATCTCCGTGACTGGGGACTTCATATAGTTACTGTGAAATTAGCTTTGGTGGGAATGTTACACCATTGCAATTGGCAATGACCACAAATTATCCCCCTCTGGTGTTCCAAGGTGATTATTAAACAGAACCAGCAAATGTTCAGCACATTGTGTTGTGCTTCTCCATACCAAGAATGCCTTTTTTTTTTTTTTATAACTCCTTCCAAGAAATAAACTTCCAGTCTTCTGCGAGTGTGGAGAAAGGGATCATGATCATGGGGTTCTCCGGAGTGGAGTGGGAATCTAGAGTTTTGGTTTCCCATGACTATAAATATTTCCAGGTTCTCTTCTCCCAACCTGTTAGATTATTCAGGAAGAAAACCTTCCCATTATAGCCCAGAAGGTATTACTATGGCTGCCTGAATATGAGTATCAAATAGAGAAAGGGGATAAAGACTTTCGTACAATTCTATTTTCAGACCCTTCTTCACTCCCACGTTGAAAAGCACCGGAGCCATCATTCCTGGCCTTCTGAGGCACGATTCAGGTCAAGTCGGTGACCATTCATCCACTTGCTTCTTGACTTGCAAAATCAGGTTTCTGTTGCCTCTGCCCTCTTTGTTGAGGGTTGGTAGCTTTTTAATTAACTCTTTATAGTCCTTTTAGTGGTTCAAGGGAGTAGCAATATAAACACAAGCTCAATATGCTTTTTTTATTCAAAAGTCTAATAGAAGGGTTTATGCTCTGTTAAATGCATGCCAAGAGTCCTGAATAATCAAACAAAACAAAACAAAACAATACAAAACAAAAAAGCAAAACTACAAACCCTTCCTGGACCTTCCCAGAAGTAACTTTAAAGACCCTGGGCATCTCTACAGCAAAGAGACTTCCTCGGACTACAGTTAATGACTGGTAGCTTTGCCATCCCAGGCAAATGAAAAGCCCAGCTACTGGTCCAGATTTCCATTAGGGCAGGGGCAGGGAGACATCAGGTGAGCATGGAGTCATTGTGTGCACCTAAGCGTTTGCCTGACTATATTTGAGGATTGGCTACCTACAAAAAACCTGGTAACTCTTTAACCTCTTGAAAATTCACCCATATTGGTCTTTGCAAATACATATATGTATATATATATATATATATATATATTTTTTTTTTTTTTTTTTTTGTGGGTACCGGGGGTCAACCTCAGGACCTCGCGCACCAGCAGGTGCCTGTGCCACTGAGCGATATCACTGGCCCTTTTTTTGTATGTGGGTTCTGGGAGTCAAACTTGGGCTCTCGTGCTTGCGAGGCAGGCGCTTGTGCCACTGAGCCATCTCACCGGCCCCATTTTTTTTTTTAATTTTGGAAAAGTGTACAAGTCCTGGAGCAACCTGAAGAGATCATGTGGATTTGAGCCATTGCCCATGGGTCTATAAATTAGTTAGAATGTATTTGGCCATTGAGAAATAGCTAATCTTGCTCCTACTTCATACAGCCTCATAGTTCACACTACTCATCTTGTTAAATTCAGTTTTTCAACTCCAAAAGGTAAGGAGGCATCACAGCATGAACAACTCTGAAGAACAAATGACATTTTTGGGGCAGATCACACAAATGCATGCCAGGTAAGTAAAAAACTGTGCTGGTTCCTTCCATTCTGCACCTTGCGTACCTACCAGCGGTGAGTGTAGGATGGCTGTTTATCATGGATTGGAAAAGTTCTGTGCTTTTGGTTACAAAATTGTCAACAGTTTCTGAAGCAAAATACACCCCTGCCATGGCAGGCAGCTGCGCAACTCCAAAGTGCAGGGATCAAAGACGCTCTAAAATGTTGGTCCGGGCTCTCAGGTAACTTTGTTCCTCATGATTTGGTAGGTGATATGGTGGTGTTCTTCAAGCCAATTACTTCAGTGGGTTTCCTGATTTCACTTCTGAGAGAGAAACTCCCCCACAGATAGAAGAGGAAAAGATATTTACCTTCTTAAGAAAATAACGTTCAAGGGTGAGAACCAGGAAGACAAATGGTATCATCAGAAAAAGCAGTGCCTTGGAGGGGTAGAAGAATGAGCTGTCTGCCCATTAGATAAGCACACATTTGCAGTGAGAAATCTGTAGGTTCTAATCTCTGTCACTCCAATTTCTAGTAGTTTGTCTTCGGTCAACTGTCTTTCTCTAAACTCTATCATCCTCTTCTGTCAGATACAGGTGATAATAAGAGCTACCTGGTGAAGTCACTGTGAGGAGCAGGTGAAAAGGAGGTGAAGCTCCTGGCCCGCAGGCTGCCCCATGAGCCCTTTAATATTTGCCGCAGCAGGCCATCACTGGCTGGCACGTCTGTCTGCAGTCAGCTGAGAGTCTCACCAACCGGGATCCTTGTGAAGCCGGGGTTCAGGAAACAGGTCTCCCTTCTGAGAAAGCAGGGAATTTACTGAACATGAAGAGGATGCAGAGTTGACATTAAATATTTACTGAGCATGCACAGCATATAATAAAGCAGATGGGTTTATCTCCAGGAACTCTGCACTTAGACAAGCACTAAGCATCCATCCGAATCACAAACGTACCCTCATTTCATCACTTTTGAGGGGGTACCTTAGGAAGCCTAGCATTGCATTCCCTGAGTGCCTACCGAGAGAATTTCATCTGATCACTCTCTCCCGCTCAGGTTTACACCCACACCGTTCACTGGCAAAGCCCTGTATCCCCAAGACAAAGAGCCACAGACACACCGGATCTTGGCTGCAGAGCAGGCAGGTTTCATCGCATCCAGACACCAGGCAAGCATGGAAAGTCCCCAGGTTTGGGGTTGGGCTGGAGCCTGGGTGGTTGTCTAGGCATTTAAAATGTGTTTTTGAATGGAATGCTCACTTGTGTGTGTGTTTGTACACGTATATGCTAATGCATATACAAGTACACATGTATTCACACTGAGAATAAACTAGCACATTTTTACTTTTAACAGTAGTAATTATTGCTATGAAATATCATTTGGATTCCATTGTATCCTATGAAGAATATTCACCAACCCTGAGAAAAGTAAGGTGTACCTTAGCATACAGATCTTGAAATTTTCCACAAAATATAGTAATGTCGATCCATCTTTTATAAGATTCTGTCTCTTAATCTTAACCATGGGTTTCATTTTCTTTCTTTTTAAGTAGGCTTTATTCTTTAGAGTACTTTTAAGTTCACAATGAAATTGAGCAGAAGGTAGAGATACTTCTCATACCCTCCGGGCCCTGCACATGCACAGCCCCCCCACTGTCCACATCCCCCACCAGGGTGGAATATTCGCTGCACGGCCATGTCGGCCTCACCACAGGCTACAGTGTACATTAGAGCTCACATGATCTCGTACATTCCATGGGTTTGGACAAATGTATAAAGGCATGTGATCATGGATCGCTTTAGTAGTTCCTTGAATTTCCCAAACTGAAGGGATAGAACACCGGTACAGACATTTCTCTCCCCAGGTTCCGTGAGCAGAATTTTCTCAGCTGAGAATCAGAGCTACCTTCTTTGCTCAGAACATTTTCTAAGGAAGAAACAAGGTTCCAACTTTTTCTGAAATTTTCTTCACAGGGCTTTAACTGAACATTGTCAGGAAATGAATGTGTTTTCCACAAATCGAATCTGCCTTGTTATTCTTTTGCTTTTATATAACCAGTTGCTCAGCATCCTCTCTCTCAGCCATTTATCCCGAACGATGCGAACTTCTACGCTTTCCAAGGTCAACGCTGTACTTTGGCGATTGAGGCTGAATAGAGCCTGACTCTTACCTGACTCTTGTGTCATCTCTTGTCTCCTCCTTTCGCTCTGCAGAGCCGGGGAGTTCTCAGCCCTCCTTGTCCCTTCCCTCCGCTCCCATCTATGTTCTCGTCTTTCGTTACTACCTCTGGAACCCACGCATTTGCTCATCTCCTTATTTACCATCCAGCACCTCTTTTGTCTTCAAGTCATGAGTTTCTCCTTTACTAATGATAACAGGCTGTAGATATCAGGTAAAATAAAATCTTTCTTTCCACTGTTTACCTCTATGTCATCCTTCCCTGGGTACCTCAATGGATGCTGGCTGTAGCACTATGCATTTCTTCTTTGGATATAGTGGGCAGAGGAAGCTATAGTTTTCATTATATATTTTTATTATATATTTATATATAAAAATATATATAGCCTATATATATATATAGGCTTCATTATATATTTTTCTATGCCAAGCATCTCCTAGACTCTAACTGGTATGGCATGTGGCTATGCAATAGATTATTTTACTTGCAAGCTGAAGAATGAGGTAAATTTAAGGATTTCTTTACTTGGTCAGCTGGGAAAAATTCATCCCACACTGTTGAAGTGGGACCATTCCCAGAAACTGGTGTACTAGTGCTTCACACTCAGCTGAAGTTACAGTGCTGGGAGGGGAGGTATGATTATGGCAACAGAGTTAGGGACAACTGCCAGCATGAACATACATTCTGTAAGCACAGCACAAATTATCTTCATACATTTTGAATTTAGAAATTTCACCAAGCCATAGACAAAAAACATTCCTCTGTATCCGAGGCTAGGATACTATGGAGTGAACGAACGGTGAATTCAGCAGCATGAGCACTGTTGGTCATTTTCAAGCTTCATGATCCTAAAAAGGGGGAAAGCTTTCTATTAAGTCAGAGATTTGCACAATTGTCAGGTCCCAATCATCCCCACAAGATCAAGGGCTCTTTTCTATAGAGCCCTCCCCATCAATCTCTAATTCCTTAGTCATCATTATGAAAGCCAACTAGTCAGGTGAGACCCATGGCCAACAATAATCTTTCTGCATTCATTTTTCATTCATAAATCATATTTGTAAGATGCAGACCTCATTTAATTCTGAATAAAAAGATAATTTCAGACCCAATGATCAGATGGGCTGTTAGAGGAGGATTGTGGCATCTTGTTCACAGTTGAGAAGATCTGTTCTATGGAAAATCCTTTCCTTTTAGAAATAGTACCTTTGTATGTTAGTCATATTTCCATCACCACAAAGAAATACCTGAGATAATGATCTTAAAAGGAAGAAAGGTTAACTTTGGCTCATAGGATCATAGGTTTTAGTCCATGAATACTTGACCCTGTTGGCTTTGGGCCTATGGTAACACAGTACATCATGGTAGTAGCAATGGTGGATGAAGCCTCATCTTATGGGAACCAGGAAGCAAAGAAGAGAGGAAAGGAAGGGCCAGGGCCCCAGTGACCAAACTTTCTTCCATTAAGCTCCACCTCCTAAAGTTCCCACCACCTCTCAATAGAGCCATAAGCTAGGAACCAACTTTTAAACATATGGGTCCTTGGAGGACATTTAGGATAAAAACTATAGCACTTTCTATGAAAAAAAAAGCTTATGTGAGGCCCACTGTATGGACCCAGTAAAAATGCAATTGCTCAGGTGAATATCAAGGTAGATAAATTGCTTGATCTGCCTTACCCTGTGTCAGGAACAGCCCCGGAAACAGCCAGGTGGAAGCTTTGTTGCTCCTCAGTGCATGGCCTAAAGAAACCAGATGACTTGCTGGGCTCTTTTCTGCAGTAAATTATTATCAACGAATATAGCTGGATGGTTCAGTGTTGAGCACCATTCAGTGCCCATATCTTTTAGTTTCTCTCCATGTTCAAAGAATGCTAGCTTGAAACATATTGATTATGGCATCACTAATGGAAGATAGTAACTAATGGATAGCTAGTAACTGTTTATAAAATTGTTCAGAGCACGCAGTTAACACCAAGGCCCATGCGCTCACTTCACGTGACAAGTCGCCACTGCAGATACACTAGGCAAACACCGTGGGTTTCCTTGTTTATTTTTCCTTTGTCACTTTTGTCTTTCTTTCCATCATGCTCTGCTCCTCATTCTAATTTTTTTTTTAATTTTAGTAGTTCGGTGTGTAGTACGTACTATTCACATTCCTTGTGGGGACTTGGTACATGTACGTAACACAGCCAATTCCTTTTTCATCCCCTTTCTCCCACCTATTTTACATTCCCTTTTGCTTCCCCTTCTCTGTGCTGTATCTTCCTTGATCTCTTTCTTTCTTCATCTTTAATTCTTTACTTACTTTCTTTCCATGGTTACTTTTGGCCTTTTACTCTCGGCTTCTATCTACTCCTCCAGTGTCAGTCAAGCTTGGTATGGTTACACTGCAGTAACAAACATTCCTCAGATCTCAGATGTTTCAAATGAAAGGTTATTCTTGGCCTTTCCATATGTCCATCACATTGTAGTCACTCAGAGATCTAGGCCAACGGAGCAGTGATCTTCTCAAAGAAGATCGAGAAAGGAAAATCTGGGGAAGCATCTATTATTTCTTGAAGCTTCCATCTAGATATAAGACATGTATCACTTCCTTTGTATTTCATTGCTAAAGCAAGTCACCCAGACACACTTGACATTGGTGGGAAAGAACATTTCTATCATGTGTCTAGAAAGATAGAAAGTCCAAATACACAGAAATGCATGAGCTCCAGTCACGATGTTTGTGTTATGCACATTTATTTCATAGTCCTTCTTAATGTTTTTCTTTTAATTTTCTTTCCTTCTAGCCCTGTCTCTTGCCCTCCTTGGTTATCCTTTTTTGAGAAATATCCATTATTGGCAGAAATAAGAACTTCATGGTTTTTAATGCATCATGTCTGGTTAAACATGGTACTAGTCCTCTGGGCAGATGAGAAGTGGTGTCTTGACTCTGCAGTAACTTGGCCCTAGTTCAAGGTCCTCCTTCACTGAAGGATGCTATCCTGGTTGACTCTGCTGTTTTCCAGATGTTGGTGTGAAGGCCAGGCCACGTAGGGCTCACTTGAGCTTGTTCTACCTTCTTCCACTCTATGTGGCTCCATATTAATAAACATTTCAACTCTCTTCCCCCATACTCATCACTGAGCTGCCCCCAAAGTAAGAGTACAACCATTCCAACTGTACTTCATAAACAGAGTACATGGACAAAGCAAACTTATAAAAAGTGTTTCTTAGCATCAAATATAGTCAGCATGAATCCTTGAAAACAGCTTCATTGTAAAATTGATAGAAAATCCCTAGGCTAAAGCTGAATTTTAGCAATAAAATATTATCTGGGTGTTGAAGAAAGGCAGGTTTATTTATTTATTTATTTATTTATTTTTGTGGGTACCGGGGGGTCGACCTCAGGACCTTGTGCGCCAGCAGGTGCCCGTGCCACTGAGCGATATCACCGGCCCCTTTTTCGTATGTGGGTTCCGGGAGTCGAACTCGGGCCCTTGCACTTGCCGGGCAGGTGCTTAAGCCGCTGAGCCATCTCATCGGCCCAAGGCAGGTATATTTATCTGAGTATAAATGTTATGCACCATCTGTGCCAGGGACCAACAAATCAGAACCAAGTACACTTACTATTCCCACCACTGTTCTCCATGTTGAAGAGTCGCATGCAGGTTTGCATGTTGAGTTCCTTCCTGAGTAGAAATATCACTAGGACATTAAGGAATTTGGGAGGTGTTGATAGCAGGAAGGTCCTTCAGCAAGTTCTGTCACACTACCAGCAGTGCTGAGATTCAAATCAGCCAGTGGTGATGTGGCATGTGATTGGTCAGCTTTCCTGTTGCTGGGGAAAGTGCTTGATGCACAATTTAAAGATAGAAATGGTTTACTCGGCTCATGGCTTCAGAGGTTTTGGTCCGTGGCCAGCTGGCTCCTAGGCGGAAACATCATGGTGGACGAGACTGGTCACTTCATAGCAGCACACTTCATGGCAGCTGGGAAACAGAACACAGAAGAGTATCAGAGACAAAGGGGCCAGGGACCTGATACAGTCCTCAAGGTTATGCCCTCATGGCCCACCCAGATACACTCAGAAGTGTGCTTTATGTCCCTAAGTCAAGCCAATCAAGTTAACAAGTGAGATGAACTATCACAGGTATGGTCCAACACATTGGTCTAATATTGGGAACAGATTCATGTAAATGACTATTTTACGAGGTCATAAAGGACTTGAGAAAGCTTCTTGAAGGGCTCCCTCCATGTTGACTATGCTAACAAAATTTTACAACTACAGAATTATTTATTTGGGAGCAAAGGTTTTTAGTTTTTTAAGAGCCAGTAAAAAACAAGCATAGCTGGAAGTCACAATGCAGGTTTTTATGCTATCACGTACTAACACCACATTGCAGAGTTCACTGACAGCATAAATCTGTCTAGCCAGGTGGCTAGGTGGGAAGTAAAAAGTCTTTGGTCCTAAAAGGGTATGATTGGTGCTTCTGTGGAAACAAGTAGGACCAAAGACACCCTCTCATTTTCCCAGAGGAGGAGCTCTGATTTTTCTCAAAGCAAACTAGAAAAATTTCTGTGATAGAGACAAAACTAAGTTTTTCAAAGCTGCATGTTAGTTTCATTCCTTGAGCTACTAGTTCTACGTCAGATTTCCCCTCAGGGAAGTGAACAGGTTGCAATTTCCTGGAAAGTCTCCTTTCAAAGTGTTGGTTTGAGATGGCGGAGAGGAAGCAGAAGTAGAGGTCAGGCTGAGAGGAGGGAATTATGAAAGCTGAGGGCGTAGAAGAAACACAAGTTTGGGTGTGTGCACAACCCATTTGCAGCCAGCTATGATTATTTCAAGACTACTTCACAGATACTTGCTTGGGTGGAGGGGTGGGGAGTGTAAGGACGACTGTCTGATGATTAGTCTAGCTTTGGCACCTCTCAGCTTCAAAGAACTAAGACTTGGCTGTTGTTGAGTTTCCACAGTAGTTACAAACACTTTCAGATATGTAACTTAGATGGAAATTGTTTATGCAAGGCCCTCCCAACAAGCATTTTAAGGTTTGTATTTACAGTGAGACAAAATCAGGGGTGAATATATTATGTCAACAAGAGAAACTAAGTTCCCTTCTTCGTAGGAAATCAAGTACTAGTGATTAAAAATGCAGAAGCATCAATACCTTATCTTTACTAAACTTTGCTATTAAATCAACTACTTTCTACTGTTTCATGTGTAGCTTATAATAAATACATACAGTTATAATATGGATTAATTCTTATTAAATGAGAAAGTAAACCTCCCTTGGGGTTAGCCTCTTTTATTTCCCTTCTTCTTTCCTCTCCTCCTTTGTTAATGTTCTACGTAGAAAATTTTTTTCTTTTTATTTTGCAAATTTACCTTCTCTCTGGTTCAATTCCTCAGGTAGAAAATGTTAGCTGTGCTTTATTTTAAGGAAGTGAATATTCTGAGCTGTAAAACCCAAGGAGAAAAGGTGACCAAGCTGTGGCCTGACTCTACAGAGTGAATGCTCCTGAGGTCCTCAGTCACAGCTCTCAATCCTCTGCAGGAATCTCTGCCCTCTGTCTGCCTCCTAAATACACAAACAGCTCTGGGAGATGTAGTAGCTAAGAACTCCAGTTTTGCATGGGAGTGACTCACGTAGCAGAGAATGAGTCATTCTGTGCTCCAGGGAATTGTACACTCTTGGCTTAGCAAGATCATTTCCTTCCCTGGCCCTCCCCCTTCCCAGAAGATCTCTGAACAGCATTAAATGATCCTATAGAAGGAAAGAAAGAAAGTAGTGATGGGGTGCATGTCAATTGCAGTGGGCACAGATGCTTCAAGCCGATCAAGCCATAATATATTTACATTTCAAGACAGGAAGGGAAAAATACAGGTGCTAGTTTTAAATGAAGAATATTCAGCATTGAATGCAATAGAAAGAATTCTAACATGTATTATCTCCTCTAAATGAGTATTACTCTCAACAAGAACGGACACAGTTGCTTTCAGGGGCATACTCTTGCAAAGATGCTTTAAAATTGATTTGCACTTCACATGGTTTTTTGTTGCTAAATTACTGGACATACATCATGTACTCAAACCACCTTACTAAATGCCATCCTCCATTCCCTCGTATGATGAGCACGCATGAGACTCTGCAGCTAGAGCTTGTGTCTAAATGTCAGAGGTAGGACAGGTAAAAAGGACAATTTTGATGGCAATTCAGGATCAAAATAATTATCTTTGAGTTCTTCTCCTGTAATATCCCTTTTCAGAAAGCTTGTATCTTTTCCATTGTCTCAAAATAAAGCTTATTATTTTTCATGGAAGAAAAAAACTGAGTTTTAAAAATATTTCTAAAGATGTTAAAGTATAGTCACTATATATTATTAGAAGCAAATAATGTTCTTTTCATAAAGGACAATATGAAAGCCTTTCTAGACATTATTTTTGTCAGAATCTGCTAGAGAGAGGGAGAGAGAGACCGACCACATGGAGTATTTCTCAGAAGCCAAACCAATGAGAAATATCTTAGGAGAGATAAACATTGTGTCATGTTTCTGAAACTTCCTGATCATACTTAAAGCAGACCATCTGTCCCCAGTGACGGGGCTCAGTGGATGAGGCCTTGGGGAATATAACTCTTTGTAAAATTTCTGAAACACTGAATTTGGTCCCCAGTAGTCCAACTTCGTAGCAAATCTGTTACCCAGATGTAAATTTAGAAACATCAGAGTTCTTGGATCCCTGAAGGAAAAATTTCAATTTAGAGGAGGCACTGTGGACTCTAACAAGAGCAGAATGGCTTAAAACCTAAATTACCCCAAACAAACCAGGATGCTACATAGAGGAAGTAAATGGAGAATTCGGCAACAGGGAAGGTGAATTCCAGCTGCTCTTACCACTGGGAAGAAAATACTGTGACTACAAACAAAAATGGAGCTCATCAACAAGGTCCAAATGCCAAATATATGGTCCAGTATTAAAGAACATTCTCTTTTTTACCTTAAGCATTGTTTACTACATGAGTAATTCAAACTTAACATGACATTTACAGAAGGGATGTGTGCTTGTGTGTGTGTGTGTGTGTGTGTGTGTGTGTGTGTGTGTGTGTGTTGATATGTATACGATCACCAGTCCTCTACAAATAGGCAGATTGTGGTACTGGGGAAAAATAGTTGTCAAACATAGAACTGCAGTAATAAATCATGATAAAATCCTTAAGAAGAGTAAAAATGGGATAATGGGGTGAGAAAGTCCTGCAAGAGTTCAACAAGAAAAGCCTGAAGAAAAGATTGGTGAAGTGGTGGGCAACAGCGCGAAGTGGAAGAGGTTGGAAAAGGTTAAGTAAGAGAAAATCTGAGCTTCAGATTTCACATAACTTTAAGAGATGCAAGAGAATAGGTCCAGCCTCCATCTAAGGAGATGAATATAACAGGTGTGGTGTGTGTAAAAACCAGAGGGGCAAAAGGCCGGAAGGGGACACGGAAAAAGGGCAGCGGAGACATCATATGGCCCTACCTGCCTTGGCTGCTGCCATTCCTTGCTCAGCTGGGGATGAATGTCAGCTGCTGAATGGGCTGGACCCTTTCTTCATCTGCCTAGCAGAGGCCTCTGGCTGTGGTGTCCACAAGGTCTGAGACAATGTCCTCCCCATGCTTCTAAAGCTGGACCACACCACATATGGGGATTCTTTCCATTCCACATTCAGCATCTCACTTGAACATAGTGGTTGGGAATCGTAAGGACTGACCAAAATGAATCTGACATATTCACAATATGCCTAATAGCCATTGTACATGTGGCAATTATCCCTAAATAGGGCTTATAAATCACTACATTGCTTTTACGCTGCCAAACCTAGATTGTAATTTTCCATTTCATTAGATTTATCATAGTCACCGTGATATAGTATAATGAATGCCATGTACCAATCTCCTGGAATTTCAAAATGTTAACATTTTGCCACACATACTTTATTATTTATCTTGATGTAGTGTAGTTTCAGACACTGTGACATTTTACTCCTGAAGACTTTAGTAGCATCTCTCACAACTAACATTTGCTTGTATAATAATATTGTGACAGCACCTAAAAAAATTATATATGCAAGTGTTAAGCTTCTTTCACCATTCTTTTCTGATCTGCATATGGGCATGTGTGTGCGGGGCCTCCCACATGCTAAGCACATGCTCTACCCCTGCATTACATCACTTCTTTCAATCTTGATCAGTCCCCCCACACCCTCTACACAACATTTTAATTTTCCTGTTATTGACTAGTTGAAGAGATTAGCAGGATCTTACAAAATACCCTACTTTTTGGATTCATCTGATTACTTGCTCTCTGAGACAATGACACTGGTTTTTTAACTCCCATATTTCCTGCAAACTAGAAATTAGATACAATTCTGTTCATATTTTTCTGGCAAAACTGCTTCATTGTTGAGGCTGCACACTTCATAACAGATTGTATCAAGACCCACGGGCTGGCCCACTTCTGATGGTGCTAAGAGAGATCACTAGAATGAAGCGGCAGTTATCACAGCTGCGGCGAATCCCACTCCTTGACACTAAAACTTGCTAAGCGAACTGTCCACCAGCCAGGTGTTTTATGCTCACAGCAGAACTGAAGCCCAGGCCAGAGTTTCCTTCGTCTTGCCTTTTCTGTACCTCATGCCCTCCCTTTTCTTGGGCCCTTCCCACCAGTCTAGACCAAGAGATTATTGCCCCATTTCCTGTGCTTGCCACAAGATAGGCAGGAATCAAGGACAGCTGTACATATTACCAGACCTCCAACACCTACTGTGCCAAGGCACTGGTACCTGCAAGAGGAAACTAATTAGTATCAGCTACTCTGCTTTGGTTTTGGCCTCTGCTGGGGAGTGGAGGATGCTACAGATCAGACGTTTGTGCCCTCCCAAAATTCACAGGTAGAACCTAATCCCCAATATGGTGATATTAGGAGGTGAGACTTTAGGGAGGTAAGGGCTGATATTAATACCTTTATAAAAGACCCCAGAGAATTCCCTTGTTTCTCTCAACACAGAAAGACACAGAGAAGATATCTGTCTGTGAACCAGGAGACGAGCATTCTTGGACACTGAATCTGCCGGCGCCTCTTTGACTTCAAAGTCTCTAGAATTGTGAGATACGTTTCTCTTTGCTCCATTCACCTATGGTTTTTTCATTATAGGAGCCTGAATGAACTGTGATGAAGGCATTAAACAGACAAGAGTGTAAAGAAGTGGAAATTCATGGGAAATGGAGAGGTGAAAAGACAAAATAAAAATAAGCATTTGGGGGGGACTTTTTAAGAAAGACTAGTATTAATATAAAATGGTACCTGAGAATGGAAACTCTAAAGTCAGGAGACTGGGATTTACACTCCAGCTATCTTATTTTGTGGCTTTAAGCCCTTGGGTTCCTAATTTGATATCACTGAGGCTTCTTTCCTCATCAGTAACTGCAGATAATAAGGACATTTCCCTGATTTAGCTTCTCAGCAAACCAACATGTGTAAAGTGCTTATTATAGTGCCAGGCACAGATCAATATATAAAGGTTACTACTATTACTAAATTCTTCAAGGAATTAAGGAAGCACAACAATCAGATAAATATTTATACTTTAGCTTTCAGATACTTTTCACAAGTTCCATCTTTAATTAATTATTAATTAATTAATTTTGGTGGCCCTGGGGATTGAAACCAGGGTTTCACACTGAGCCTCATGCCCACCTTTTTTTTAAAATTTAAATTTAAGTTTAAATTTTTTTGTTTTGAGCCGGGGTCTTGCTAAGGTGGTAAGTTTCCCAGGTTGGGGCTGAATTTGCAATTTTCCTGCCTCAGACTCCAGAGTTCTGGGACGATAGCCTTGTGCCATCACGCCCAGCTCCAAGTTCCAACTTTAACATTTAGCGGAGCAGAATCTTGTCAGAATGGCTGGCCTCCTTTCATTGAAGCAGTGTCTATAGAGGCTTAGGGATCAGCTGGCAAAAGAGACATTCAAGGCAGAAGATATTTATTAGTCATGTACTACAGACTGACCTTAGTTCCCAGGCACAGGTGGGTGTCCTCAGGGTCTTCAGGAGGGACTTCGATCCGGAGACATTTCACCACTCTCCAACAGCATGAAGATGCACGTGGTGGGGGGATGGAGAGGTTGGAGAGAAGGATGGTGGAGGTGATGAGCCCTTTCCCAACTACAGCGGAATGGGAAGCCATCCATCCTCATCTCTTTAACAACTCACCACAGCAGCACCACGTGGCCCCCTGTTCTTCAGAGGCTACCGCTTTTCCATCGTCTGCTAACAGTATTGCATGGGGCAGGTGACAGTGGGAAAAAACAGTAGCCTGGAGCCACACGCTGCCCTTAGTGTGAAATGCTAATGGATATGGTGGGTATTTACTGCGGATTAGAGGGGCTTTTTATTTATTATTAATTAATTTATTTAGGTTTTCTTATGGTATTGTGGATCAAACCCAGGAATAATGTACCACTGAGCTACATTTCCCAGCCCCTTTTATTTTCTGTTTCTTTTAAGACAGTCTTACTAAGTTGCCCAGGAAGGATTTAAACTTGTGATCTTGCCTCAGCCTCCCCAAGTGCTTGGATTATAGGTTTGTGTCACTATACAAGGATTATTTTATTTTTAAATGAAATCATTGTGAGTAGATTTCTGTCAGTATTGAGAAAAAACAATTACTAACTATTTTGGACTCTTTCAGGGCTCTGGTGACTCCATCTACAGAATTCTTAAAGGCTTAGTAGTTGTATGATAATTTAATTTTTGATCTCTCTCTCTCGCTCTATCACCTATGCATAGTATCATGGAATGTGGTCAACTATTTCTTGATAGGTTGAACAGAAATAGTCAGGGATGTGCAATGAAGGATTCGATATTTCAGTGATTGAATATTTACTATGTGCCAGGCACTAATTTCTTGACACACGTGATTTTGCTGACTTCCCTTAACAACAAAATGAACTAGTCATCGTTCTCATTTAAGCCCATAAAAATGCTTATCACAGAGGTTTCCCACAGGTAGAAACAACAAGTCTGGGATATAAACACAGGTTCACCCAGTTCCAAAGCCCAAACATCGTGAGAAGAGAAGGAGAAAGGCAGGAAGAGGGGAAAGAAAAATGTAAATGTTGCCTTTAAGAGATTTGTAATCTTATCAGAGAAACAAGACACATCTGCATGAAATAATAAATAACCATGTAGCAGAGAACATGATAAATTGCCTAAAACAGGGACTCAGTTTCAGTTAGTAAATGCCAGGAGATGTCAAAGTTGGGGTAGATTAATGCTTGCCTTGGTATGGCCAGGGAGGCAATGAGACTTAAGATCTTCAAGATATTACGCTTTTATGAATGGTAACATAGTGGGGCAATGTTGAGGGGCAGGCAGGAGGACAGTGGAGCCACACCAGCAGATGTGTGACAGTTGGCATCATTCAGACGTCACATGCTGGTATAGTCAGAGATTGGTATCAAGTAGCAGTGGGAAATTAGCATATATAAGGGGAAGAAGGTGCCAAGGGGAATCTTAAAAGATAAGGTGAACCCTTTGGACCTCAGGAAAGAGGAGCCGCTACACATCTGGACCAAGGAAGCTGCATGGTTCTGAGGGGACTCCTCAGATGCTCGTGGGCAGAACTCACTCTAGGCAGAGAAAAAAAGTGTCTTCCAGTTTTTCAGCCCCAAGAGCGTTTGCAGGAAGGCAAAACATGTCCCTCTTTAGCCATCTCCATGGGTTTGGATAGCTCCGTGGAGAAGGCACAGGCATGTGGCAGGGCTGAGGGCAGAGTAAGATATGGGTAAATATTTGCTTTGCCTCAGCTGGAGAAGATGGATTTTTAATAAAGAGACAGCATGACTCATGTCACGGAGTGTACCAACAATTGAGGAGAAAGCCATTCTGGAAATTGCCAGAATGGCAGGCGGTGTCTGTCAGTGATCTCGCAGGAAGTACCCACTCAAAACTCAGCATACGAACACACACAGTGAGTTGTGAGCTCTTCATACAAACTCATGTGCACACACAGGTGCACACGTATACATTCACATACACATCTGCACTCACACACATACACACACATACACTTTCTCCTTCCAATGGCACTGGCCCCACTCTCTCCTTTGGTGTCACTGCTGGCTTGACAGTGTCTTCATCAGTTATTGTATAGCACTTGCAGACCGAGGTCTCCTTGTTGCAGAGAAGAGGGCTGGGCTGGGGTTAGAGGCTGAGGACCAGCTGGCCTGGGATCTGCGACACTCATACAGTGAAATCCACAGTCTCATCTCAGGGTGGAATTCTAAGATGGCCCATGGTCTCTGCCCTCCAGTGTCGTGCCCTGTGTGAACGCTCCTCTCAAGTGTGTGTGGCATCGGACTTCCTTCCAACCCATGGAATACGGCAAAAGTGATAGGATATCATTCCTATAAAAAGTGTGATAAAAATACAGTGAATTTTTACTTTTGTAAAAAAAATTATTACAGTAAAAGACACATTGCCCTCCACCCCCTCAAATACTCCCCTTAGCTTCGCACACATTCATCTAATCATTCTTGCAATGTTCTGAAATAGTTCTACAAGTTCTCTTTCATGAGTGTCTTTAGTTGTGCTGTCACAGCTGCCTCAGTGTCCTGAATTGTGTCAAAATGTCACCACTGATGATCATTTTGACATGCCAGATCCAGTGAATCAGGTGCATGAGGACACACTTTAACGGTTTTATAGACTGGCCTTTCCATTAGACGGCACTCGCCAGCAGCATTCACTGTATTTTGATTACACTTCCTAAAGACGCTCAAGTTGTTTTCATTCTCCAGGGTCCAGTTCTCTCTTCTTTAATTTGATATAATTTTTAGTCTCTAAGTTTTCTTCTATTTCTAATAGATTCTGATTTACAAAATTGATAAACAAGTACATTAAATGTTTGTCGACCTTCTATTCATGTAGCATTCTAAACATTGCACTGTATCTCATTTAAATTTCAAAATTTATCTTGCTTAGGTTTTTTATTAGTGCTGCTTGTAAAGATAAATAAACTGAAGTTTAGAGAAACGTAATACTTTGCTCAGAACCACATGGCTTGAATGCAGGAGAGGAGGGAATCAGACTTATGATCTTCTTACTGTGCTATGCAGGACCAGAGCCCAGAAAAAGTCTATTCAACAATTTAACTAGAAGCAATCAGGGAAACAGAGACAGAAACCTTAGAAAGGGATTGGAGTTGCCGTAATCAAGTGGAGAGCCATGTAAATGGTAATTCAGTCTGACAGCCAAGTTGGAGTAGATTCCCAATGATGGCTTTGAAAAAGTTAAATCATCAGGGAAGTTCATCTGAGATCACTGTAGAGCAGAGAGAATGGAAGACATAAGGATTCACGAGGATATCTTTCACCATACCCTAAACACTGCTAGTACGAAATTTCTTTGTTGTGGCCCAGACCTGTCTGGTCAGCTCCAGATTTCTCTCTGTAGCCCTTCTGGTGGTCCCAGTTTCCAACACAGCACATCCCCAAACCAAATTCATTGTCCTTGTACTCCAAAGCACTTTCGTTCTGTGTCCCCTACTGTAGTTAAATAATTTATCATTTACCCACCAGGCTTTAAATCCAAGTTACCTTTTTTGCAGTGGTCACCTAGATCTATGAATTTCACCTCTGAAATGTCTGGGATCAATATTCCCCTCATCACCCTAACTCAGATTTCTATCTCCACTGGGCTATTTCAACAGCCTCCTAACTAATCTCTCCATTCTCTAAGTCTACCACTCTCCCTACCCCTTCTCCACACAAATCCATTTCCCAAATTGAGAGCAAAGTAAACTTTCAAAAGTACTAGTCGCTCCATTTAAAGCCCTTTAAAGACTTTTCAGAACTTACCGGCTGCATTCCAAATTCCTCAGTATGGCATGGAGGATGCTTCCTTCCACAGCCCCACCTCCCGCCATACTTCCTCTTGTCCACTTAACTTTACCTTATCCATCTGTAGTCCTCTATTTTTATCCCATTGTCTGGGTTACTCCATGCCAGACCTTCTGTGTTATGTTCATTGTTTCAAGGCCCAAGTCAAATGTCTTATCACCTAGGAAGCTCTGTTTTGAACCCTCCCGAAGCAGTCATGTTGCACATCTCCAGTGGCTCATTCCCATTGCTCCCCCAGGGCTGCCAACCATGGAAAACATCACGTGTGACTCCCCCAGAGGTGTGCAACGGCGTGGTAAAGCAGGACGTCCCAAGTGAACTCAATTTCTCTTCCAACGTGAATACAGTCTGGCAATACATTTGCCTCCTTCTCTAGACATGAAGGGGAATTCTGTGAATATGAATGAAATGACCTATTCCTCTTTGAATTCCTAATGCCCAACATAGGGACCCATATATTATCAACTCAGAATTAATCTTTGTTGAATATCGCACTGAAGAGTCAGATGAAATCTTCAGGAGTCTGCATGTGGAAAGATAAAAACCTAAACTATACATTCAGATTTAGAATCCAGAACCAGGAGCAGGTTTCTTGGGCCCGCTTAAGTCGAACCCTCTGGTTATACACACCCAAGAGAGCAAGGCCAACTAATTGATTGAAATGACATTAGTCTGATGATATTAGTGTAGAAAAATATAGTTAGTTCTTTCCAACTGTGTTTGGTAACACATACAAGGTATTTTTGTTCATGGTAAAAATCTGTATGGGCCTGAATCCAGGCACAGGGAATGGATTTTTTTTGTCAACTTAGGAGAAACTTGGCTATTTCAGCACAATCTAAAACACGTCTGTGGAAGATAAATCAGTATTGTAGCTTTCTGGAGGAAAGTAGGTAAAAACTTGGTGGTGGCTAAAATATCCAAGTTTAGGACTAAAGGAAAACTTCATTTTATTTATATATCGAGAAATCAGGTTTCCTATCTAGCACTATTTCTTCCAGATGAACAGCTGAGTACATAGATTTCATACTATAGTAGTATCTGAGACTCTCCAGGGAGTTTCAATTCAGCCACATCATCAGAAGCACAGATGCCTACATATTGGAAAATTGATTATAGAGTTTCTAGCCAATCCTAGTTATATATTTATGGGCCACTTGGTGTCTGTCTGTCTGTCTCTCTGTTCATTTCAAGGTCCCCAAACTGATGTAGTTTAGAAATTCCACTGCCTTGTGCTCTGGTCCAAAATAGACCCACTGTCTGGGAAGAGCAGCTCCAGAATTTCAGGGTGGATATAGCTTCTTCATTCAGAACCATAGAGTAAGCTTCTACAAGGCCTCATTGCTAGACTCATTGGGATTAGAAATGGAGTTCACTGAACAGCTCCAGTTGGGGCATTGGAATAAAAAACCAATTGAAACATGGCCTTTACCCTCGAGGAGCTTACTCTAAAATATTGGTAAAATGTTTCCCCCTATTTTATTTTACACATCTCCACTATTGCCATTTTTCCTGGCTAGAGATTTGGAATCTTCAGTAGTAGCCTGAGTTCCAGTATCGTGGGTCAGTCTGAGAAGTACACACTAGTCTGGCAGTTTGGGCAGGTAGAAGTTTTCAGGTCAGGCGTATCTCCAGGAAAGGAAACCTCCCTTAAAGAAAATATTACCCTGTGTACTGGGCATGCCCTTTGCCTGGGGACTTAAAGGTCAGGATTACTGCTCATTTTCAAAAGTCCCCAAGACTTCCTTATATCTCTGTACAAAAGCTGACAGTGTTAATTCAATCAGAGCTGACAGATGACACTGACATGGCCATTTGGGCCAACATACATGAGTTCTTTGGGAGATACCACAATTACTATTTTTAAACACAAGCTAAACAGATTTACAGCTATGGCCAGTGACTTTGGGTGCATGTTAGAGAGCACTGTGTTTTGAAACAAAGCATTGCTCAAACTTCTGAGAGATATCAGCCTCCAAATGGGACAAATAAGCCTGGCAGGAATTATCACCTGAGGTGAAGTAGACCATTTTTGGGCATATAAATGGAGGTGCTGAATGAAGGACAACTCAAGGTGGAGATAAAGACAACATTCTAAAGAGGCAAGCTAATTTCCCAATGAAGCAATGACGTCCACATATTCTGGAGGTATAATGGTGAATGCTGACTATGTCATTCACAAGCAACATCACACTGGGAAATTTCACTCACCTAAACATGAATTAAAAAAGGGCTGAGTTCATACATTCTTAACATGTTGCATAGTCATCAGAAAGAGCTCAATGTACTGGGAAGCATTTAGGACTGGAAGATGGAAAGAATAGGATTTTAACCTGGTTTTGGTGCCAATTACCTAGAAAATTTGGGCAAGTCATTTAAATTCTTTGGATCTCATATTTTCTTATCCATGGATAGGGCTTTTGTACAGAAGTCCTCTAAGATGCTGCTCATCTTTATATTTGGTTTTTGGTTGACTTCTCTCCCATGTACTCTGTATTATTATTGCTCGACCAAGCAAGAGTGAATCTTATTGTTTCAAGCCATGGAAGAGAGGTAAAGAAAGTTTCGTAGTTTATCCATATTTAAGGCAGGCTCCTTGAAGTAAGGGCTGTGTCTCAATTATCTTTTTAGTCTGAATGTCCTGAACAGTGCTGCATACATTTTGAAAGTCTAAAAAAGAGTGCATTGAAGAACAATTTCTAGTTAGAATTGTGGGTGGGAAATAATTGCATATCCAAGGACTCCATCTCCAGCTCTGCTTGCATCTGAGTGGGGCCACATGACTCGTTTCCCCCATCTGTGTATAAACTCTAGTGATATGGTGGGCAAGCCTGCTCCACCACTTCTTGGAACCATGTGCTGAAGATGGCAGAGTTCCTGGGTCTCTGAATATCCATGTGGAGCAGAATATCCCATTCTCTACTTGCATCAAACTTCTAAAAGGGTGAAACAAACTTCTATTAAATGAAACCACTGAAGTTTGGAAGCTGATTTGTTATGGAAGTTGTTTTAGTTCAAGGAGTGCACACACAGTAACAACTGCTTGAAAGCCAAAGCAAGTTAAATGTGCAAGAGATAGTGGGTGATAGTTCTAGAGACACCACAAACCTGGTCAGAAAGCCAAGGTCACTTTCTTAGAGTGAAGTCTAAGAGAAGTAAGCTGGAATTTGACAAGCTCTTTTAAAGTTAATTTTTAACTGATCATAAAAACATAAAATTTGTACATATTAATAAGAAACCATGGGATGTTTTAATTCATGTATATATTGTGTACATTTAAATCAAGTTAAACATATCTACCCAAACATTTATCATTTCTTTATGGTGAAAACATTCAAATCCTTTCCTCTAACTGTTTTAAATTTACAGAAGATTATTGTTATCTACAGTTTGCCTACTGTGCAGTAGCACACCAGAATTGATGGCCTTTTAATATGGAAAATACTACCCAGAAATTTGAGTATAAAACTCATGATCTCTATTATAATCACAAGGGAACTAAGGCTGGGAAAAATTAAATAATTTGCCCTAGACACAGAATGAAAGTGGCATTACTAATATTTGAGCCCAAGTTGGCTCCAAAGCTTGTACTCATTGTTCACAAGAATCCCGGCTTCAGTCTAGCCAAGTCTAGTTCAGAGTAGTAGAACTAGAAGCCTTTCATCTGTAGGGCCCTGGGGTCTCCTTCATGCCTACCCACAGTCCCATGTGGAAAGGAACACAGTCTTCGCTGTTCCCAGAGCAGCCCTTGCTGTGTCCCAAGCCTGCTCTCGATGGTAGAGCTGGGGGTTTGTTCATTTCCTGCTGGAGCAGAAGCCGGGGTGGCCTCACAGTCCGCAGGACAGTGCTAAGGCCACACCTGCAGCCCTGGGGCCTATTAGGGCACCAGTCATTCCCATGTGAACGCATGATGTTCAGCTAAAACCAGGAAAGTCCCGGGCAAGCAAGGACGAGTTGGTTACTTCATAAATCTCTTCCCTACCCAAAAGCCAGGCAGGTGGAAGAACAGAGACCATTCTGGGTGAGCACAGATGGGTAGGGGGTCTCTCCTGTGTAGCAGGAGGGGTTTGGAGGCCTACTTGTAAGCACAGAGTTACATAATGGCATGAGGATGGCTATGAGTCACCCTCACCAGGAGTGGAACACACACACCTAAATATAATTTACAAGTGACTCCTCTTGATGGTGTTGCACAACCGAATTAGCTCCTTCAAAAAAACCACCCACTTTAAAGCACAACAGATGATCTGTACTTATGCTCCAAAACATCAAAGTTTGCTTTGGTAGCAGCAACAGCCTAGACGGACTGGACAGAATTTAGATTTAGCTCTGAGCGAATCACACTTGTTACCACCCACTACCCCAGACGACATCCAGGACTGAAGTTCTGATCTGCCTTCACTTGTCACAAGCCTGGCCTTCGCACAACAACTTGTTGGAGAGTGCACGAGATATTTCCAGTCCCCACCCCCAACCCCAACACAGAGAGCTGCTAGCATGAGAGGGGGAGTGTGTAGGGTTTGTGAAAGCTCGCATCTGGCCAGGGAGAGATCACACTGTATTTCAGAATGATTGGCTCCTCCAAGGAGCAGCAGGCTTATGGAGGAGGACTCTAACCACCGAGGGTACTGAAGTTTCAAACACCTCAAACTGCCAGCGGGGTCTGGCTCTGTGGGCTCCCGGAGTGCTACCCTGCTGAGTTTATTTTGGAAGTCTGTTTTGAATTTACAGCCCTGCTTCTTTAGGAGGGTGTTTTAAGATGCTCCGCCAACCCACAAGGGCTCCAAGTTGCTTTTGTTTCTATACTCACACAGATGAGGAGCTAAACTAATTGAGAGACTGACCCAAATTTGTGAGTATCACAAAGTATCACGAGTGGCCTGAATTCCTGCAGCCTTGTGCATGTATCTATCCTTGCATTCATTTGGAAGTCGTTCCTGGATCTTTTGCCAAAACGCCCTTACCCACCTAGAATCAGTAAACCCATTATCAGTCCCCTCTGCCAAGCGGGGTCTCACAAGGTCCCACCAAGAAGATTTCAGGCTAAACTCTTTCAGAGGCTTTTGTTCATATAAACACAGCTTAGCAAAACAATTACTGTTTTCTTTCTTTTGTTCAATAACAGCACAGTGCAGCCTGTGCTCCGATATCTTCCTTTAATTGAAATAATTTGGGTGTCCTGGGGTTGATCTACCCAAGGTTGTGAGGGAGGGAGATTCGCCTCACAACCTTGGAATGTTTTCATCTTTAACTCCTCCAAGTGTAGCTTTCTAGCCAAGAGCACTTCAAGCCATTGTCAGAATTCATGGAAGAAAATAAAAGGAGAAAGAGTCCCTCTGCTCCCCTGCCTCGCCCCCACACACACACAAAGGAAAGAGAGGAGGCGGTGAAGCTAATGTGCAGGGTGTGGATGCTACCAGGGGGCCTGCCGGAGAATCCTTATTTCAGATGGGCATTTTCCATTTACTTTATAGGTCTCTTTCTCCTTTTCCTCATCCCGGCTTTCAATCTCCTTCATGATTAATAGATATGCCAGAAAGCTTCTTATTCTTTCTTTGGAAATTATGCTTACAATAAAGAGTAATTTGTGCAGAAATGTAAGTTGCTGAGAGCGAGTGGGCAAGCGCCACCCAGGAGCGTGGAAGGAAGCAGTGGCAGCAGCATGTGGGTGGCCTGCCAAGCGCAGCAGGTGGTCAGGACAGAAGGCTGCAGACAACAGGCGTCCCTGTGGGCCCCTGGTCACACAGTCACCTGCACTGCCTCTGGCTGCATCCAGCTTTGCTTAGAGTCCCTCTCTAGGTCACCTGAGTAGCTGACCAAATCCAGACTGCATTCCCCAGTCTTTCTGTGGCTTTTTCTTACCTGTAATTGAAATGGAGGTTCTGGGATGGTGTGTTGCTGTGTTGTATTGGGGTAGAGAGTTTGGGACAAACACTACATAGAAAATTGGAGGGAAATGTGAGAAAGAAAAACGAGGAATATTGAACTTCCTAGAGCTGGCTACTCAAAGTGGGGTTCTGACTAGCAGCATTGCAGCGTGCAGGGAGATCATTGGACCTACTAACAAGATTGCTATACCCAAGAAAAGACTGGATATGCTGACCTTGCACACTACCTGGGAGGTTTAAAAAATTGCCTCTAGCTGTTTCCCATCCACATGCAGTGCTTTTTTTTTTTTTTTAATGCGTGTACCGAGGGTCTAACTCAGAACCTCATGCTTGCTAGGCAGGTGCTTATGCTGCTGAGCTTAATCACCGGCCCCATGCAGTGCTTTTTGACCAGCTGGTTTGGGTTAGAACACAGTCTTCAGTGCTTCAAAAGCTCCTCGGATGATTTGAATGGGAATCCAGATATGAGAAGCAGCAGCATACAAGAGACCAAGGACTCTCAAAGTGTGGTATACGTGCATTAACACGTACACACAGCAACAACATCACCTGTTGGAATGCAGATTCTTAGGCTCCACCTAGACCTGAATCAGAAACTCTGGGGCTGGGGGCTAGCAATTAGGATTTTAACAAGAACTACAGGTACTTGACTAGGTTGAGATCTGCCACTGTAGAAGGATCCCAAATAAGAATAATAGCTGCAAATCTATTTAGTTCTACTTAAAACCTTAAAAACCTCCAGAAAATATCTATTACCTGTGATATGGAGTCCAGGCTTTTCAAATGACCTTCTAGATTCTCCAACACGCCCTTATAAACATATCTTCTGTATATATTTTTTTTAAATCTGAACTGTTAAAATGAACGCTTTGCATTCTAGGCTTCCTTCTAGCTATAAACCTAGTAATTCTGTTCTTCCAAAGCTGTAACTTCAGTCAAATTCATTGTATTTGAATATAGCAACATAGGTGCTTAACTTGGTTTGCATACGAAGGCCTCTCTCTCTCTTCCTGTCTTCCGAGGTTAGATCTTGTTCATTCTTCAAGGCTAGGTCTAATGCTGCCTCCTCCACTCTTTGGTTTCACCAGCCAGAATAAACCTCTCTGCTCACATTTCTTGTCCCTTGCTCATACGTTCACTTCAGTGTTTTCCATTAGTTGTTTGCCTGATATATTAGCTCTCAGCTATATTTATTATTTCTTGAAGAACAGTTCTATTGTTCCTCAGCTATTCCCTATTTTTAGCATCTAGCACTACTCTCTGCTCAGAGAACCTGGCCCATAAGTATTGATTGCACTGAAATGAATGGAGCTGAGGGCTCTCAAAACAATTTGGACCATGAGATAAATTGTGACTGGTTTTTCAAATCAGCCAGCAACCACAGACTGGCAAACTGGCCAGGAAGAGCACAAATACCATACATCTAAAGAAGTTGGCTCTGTTGTAATGATTCACTTAAAAAATAAGTCAAAGTCAAATATTCAACTGAAACCCATAATGGGAAATAATATCAACTTTTACACTAGCTAATGCATATTAGTCACTTAATAATTATTTTGTAGCGTGAACAAATATTGATAGGAAAATTTCTAGACAAAATATCCAAAAAACTAAAAAGCTTTAATTTTTAAACCAGTGTATACTTATGATATAGTCATCATAGTCTTTACCAAAATTTAATTTCACTTAACACTTTCCAAAGCATATTATAAACTTCATCTCCTAACTTTCACAGTCCTTAAAGGGAAGTATTTTTATATCCCCTTTCCTGAATAAACTCAGGCTCCAAGCTAACCTAAGGGCATCTGGCTAAATGAGGGGCAGGGTGCTAAGTCCAAAACCTCTACTTGTTTCAACATATAAAGAAATATGATAGATACATGGCAGAGTATTTCAAATATTTAAAATATCAGTTCATCCTATGTTACTGTAGAATGTGTGTCTATTTCTCCTTTTTATAGGGAAGTTATTCACCACCTCTGGATGGTAAAACAGCAGAGCCTCATGGGAATGGTCACTACTGAGAGCTTTCTATAAAGAGATGAAAGTGGAGAGAGGAAGGAGGATGAGCAAATGGAAAGAATGAAATCTGTATTCTATGTAGAGTGTAACAGATCTGCATATGTGTGTTTGATCTTGCCCTAAGAATATGTACTATATAAAGAGGATTTAAATTGCATCTGGTAACACATAGCACAAATACAGGCATCAGCAACCTGCCACCACGTGCTAAGAGCAAAGGACAAGAGGCAGAAGGGCAGCTACCAATGAGGTGAAGTCCCCCCAGTATGTGACTCTGCCCTCCTGTCTCCCTTTATCAACAGCATCCCCTGCTATCTAATTTCCCCAGGCTCTAGCATCTGTGTGTTTTTGGAACATTTACCTACAAAATCCTCTCCATCTTGCCTTTTAGTTTTCCGCATTTTTCATGACCTTTTTCATCTCCACCAATTGGTCTTTGGGTAAAAAAATGTCATTTTAGGGCCGGTGATATAGCTCAGCGGCATAAGCACCTGCCTGGCAAGCGCGAGGGCCTGAGTTTGACTCCCAGTACCCACATTAAAAAAAAAAAAGTCATTTTACAATAGTGATTGAATGCCTGGTAGACTTTCCCAATTAGGAGAATGCATCTGAAAAAAAAGATATGTGTGACCAAATGAAAAATAAATGATAATTAAATGAAGTTACAATTGGTTAAATGTGTAGAATTATTTCAAAAGATGACATGGTATGTGTATGTATCTATTTGGAAGGAAGGGTGGGTTTCCCTTCTTTCTGAAAACTGATCCTTGTTTTCCGGCAAGAAAATTAATGGTTACTGCTTCCAAAAGACAGGAGACTCTTGATGTGTCCCAGTACTCCATAATAGGACAGGGTTTAAAAATATGGCATTTACTGTGATTTCTCTGACTGACCTGAGAACAGAACTCAGCATATGGAAACTGAGCACAGAGAGGAGGCTGGGATCAGAGTCAAGCACAACACAAGAACAAAGAATCTGGAATGGGAATCAGGAATGCTTAGGTGTCACGTGGAAAGAGGAGCTCAGTGCCACAGAGGGGAGACAAAGTGGAGCGATGGAGTCCACAGCACCACAAATGGAAGTTGTCATGGAAACCCTCGTTGGCAAGCAAGCAATTGGATTTTGGAAAATGACTGAAGCAAGTCTTGATGGCAAGAGAGAGGAAGGCAAGGATGAAGCCCTAGGATGAAGTCAGACACTGAAGAGAAATGGAGTCATCACACTGCCATTGTGCCAATGAAAGGAACATATCATTGCTACAAGACCAAACATGACAGGTCTGAAAGGCTGATCTGTCCAGCCAGGCAGTCTGTAAGTGTGTTAGAATCTGCCTTTTGTAGCATCACAGCACTCGTGACTCATCCTGCAGAACAATGTGACAGGTGGGTGGAATCTCTTTTAAAATGTTTCCAAGAGGAATAGGTAGCGTGTCCATATCTCATTTTTAGCAGGCATTATTTCTCCACCCAAATATTAAGAGCAGGAGCAAGAAAAACAATTGCTGCTGTAATTTTTTGTACTAAGTAGTCCCTTATGAATGTGGACATGAGGATGTGCAGACATCCCGAAGATTGATTTCCCTGTCTTCTGGCTGAAACAGAACCTGAAATTATATGATTCCACGGACTTGTAGTACTGGCACTCATACTGCACATGGATTGGTTTTCCATAAATTACCTCTTGAAGAAGAGCCTGTAGGACGAAATGTACACATGAAGTTACAAAAATTTTCCAGAAAGGAAAAGCAGAAAGAATGCCAGAGAAGAGAAAGAACTCTTTCGGCATTACAGAGAACTACAGAGGGCTGATACAAAAGCGGAGTACATGTGTGCCAGATTCCTGTGGTATGGAATAAGCGACCCTTCAGAGTAGCAAATTACACTCTTGGAAACAGCGAATGTGATGAAAAGGTAACGCAAGCTACCTATACGTAGTATGTCACAAGAAAAGGGCAGATGACTTCAGGAATCTAAAGTTCTGTCCTCAGTTTCTGACCAGAGTAAGGCTTCTATGTTAAATAACATAACAACCTTTCATCATGACCCGGGTGATTTCCCTTTGTTTTTATAAGTTATACCTCAACTTGCAGCTGGCTACAGGGACTTGACATGAATTGAAAAGATAGTAAAATGCTATGCCTTTAAGGAATGCTATGTTATTAGCTTAATGCTATGACCTTGATAAGCTTCAGGGTGTGTGTGTGTTGGGACTTCAAGTGTAAACTGGTAGTAAAAAGCAAGAGACTAGGACAAAAAGGGATTAAGAAGAGCCCAGGGCAAACTTGGTAGCAAACTTGGTCTTATGATTTGTCACCTGGTGAGATGGAGAACACTGTTGCAAAATACAAAAAGAGGCTGGGGGTGTAGCTCAGTGGTAGAGCATTTGTGGGATTAATCCCCTTACCTCCTCCCACACAAAATAATTCACTAGTTAGCCAACATCGACTGGAGCCAAAAAGTGAATAAAGAATGAGAGAAGTTTCCAGGCAGTAGTGAATATGAAAGTTAGCTGACGTAGCTCTCTGGCTCCAGGAGAGGTTGTCCAATCCATAGCACAACTTCAGGAGGTGCAGTGATCAAGGAGTGAGAATTAAGATCCCTTACATGATGAACAAGCAAAATCTAGGGAAGATATCAGGTTCTCACCTAAGTGGACTGGGATCCATCACAGGGGTTTAATTCTCGCAAAGGATTCAGAATCCAACTCAGGAACTGAAGCAGAAATGGAATCCTACAGATTTACACAACCACAGATGGAACAAAAAGGCTGAATCTCAGCAAGCTCAAGGCTGAGGCTTGGTTTAACTCACTGCCAAATCACAGGTTACCCGGCTTGGTAATACAGAAACAACTGCAGATACTTCCAGCAGAAAATATTTAATGCAGGGAGTTGAAGGCTTACAAAACCTTGGAAGGCTAGAGAAACACAGGTCAGGCAAAGCTGCTTTTTTTTTTTTTTTTTTTTTTTTTTTTTTTTATTTTTTGTGGGTACCGGGGATCGACCTCAGGACCTTGCGCGCCAGCAGGCACCTGTGCCGCTGAGCGATATCACCGGCCCTTTTTTTTTTTCGTATGTGTGTTCCGGGAGTCGAACTCAGGCCCTCGCGCTTGCCAGGCAGGCACTTACGCCGCTGAGCCAACTCACTGGCCCAGAGCTGCTTTTAGAATGCAGGAAACCTTACTAGCAAATATGATTTATCAATGAGTAATTTTAAAAAGTGAAATAAAATAATATAGGAAATCAGGCAGTTTGGAGATCGCAGAAAATAATCAATAATTTCAGGTGTTTCCAGCAGTAGAGGTCAGCTGCGGGAGTGGACAGCTGTGGTTACATCATGCCTAAGCCATCTACAAAAGCCTCCAACCTGCCTGCTGCTGCTACAAGAACAAGATGCTGTCTACCCTTCCACCTCTCATTCCCACTTGAGATCTTTGTCATTGGCAGAATCTAAGCAGGGAACTTCCGGTAAAGCTTCTGGGGAATATAGTTTCCAGGACTTGTAGCTCCCGTGGTTCAGGCAGAACACAAGAAAGGGGGAAAGAAAAAAAATTGGCATAAGGACTAAGGGAAAAAACACCGATAATATCCTAATTTTAGCTGGAAATGTGATTCCAAAATGATTCCCTGGAATGGGTCAGACTGAAATAGAAACATGGTGAGGTGGAGTCTGAGTGAGAAGAATGCTGGAGAAGCAAAGCCCAAGAGACAGGTTCCCTAGAGGCAGCAGAGTGCTTTAAAAGTGCTTAGGTAGAATGAAGAATGCATGAACCCAGTAGGGAAAGACAAACCAGGAAGGGGGACACGGCAAGTCTAACGTTATGATGTCTGAGAACAACATGGTCCAGTGTATGTTTTAGAACTTTCACTGGAGTGTGGAGTATAAATGCAAGCTAGAAACCACGATTAATGAGTGGGAAAGCAAGCTAGCGATGGATTTTACCGTAACTTCAACTAATAATTATTGAAAGTGTTCAATGAATAAAACGTTCTTTCAGACTAGGCAAAAATTAAAATAGCCTCAATCAGGGCAACAGTGTTAGAACTGGGAAGAAAAGGGTAAAAATGTGGAAGGAAGTTGAAAAAGACATTGATAGGTCTTGACAACTAAATGGATTGCAGGCAGAGGCAAGAGGCCAGATAGGATTCTCCAATTTGTGGCCTGGGTAACCATGTGAATGGTACTAATTGAGATATGGGGCACAGAATGAAAATCGAATTTGAGCAGCTTTGTTTGGGGCATATTTAGTGTGCAACTCATCAGGATACCTAACTGGAGTAGTCTCGCAAAGATGGGGACGATGGTCAGGTTGCTTTCCCCATTCCTGCTAGACATACAAGATAGGTCTTACTTGCAAATGGAACTAACAGTACATGTGTGATTTTGAAGGCACTTAGAAAAACCATCCATAAAAAAAAAGGAAAAAGGTTTCCTGAGTCTTGTTCTCTAACTCAGTTTGATGTCTGAAATCCAACTATTACTACAGCACACTGTTATCCTAAAGCCTTTAGACTTTTTCACTGTATACCTTCCAACAGAGTGGGATACTGGGGCTGCCACTCTGCCCCACTCAGTCTGAAGACAGTCCCAAGCATTTAGTTGCTTCCTCTCTCAAAGCTCAGAGAGTGGCCATGAAAAATCAAAACTAGAAGAACCTTTGGGGACCACACCAAGTGGTGATGGCCAGAGAGATAGGAGTGTTCCTGGATTAGGAGAACCTTCCTGGGAGTTGCGTTTTCTGTCTGCACAGACTTCCTTATTATTTTATAATTTTTGTTTTATTTCTTTATTAATAACTTGATTATTGAGACCTTAAATTCTAAGCCTATTTATTCCATCAAAATGAGAGGAACTTATTGGATAAAATCACAAGTCCATTAAGATTGAATGGTATATCTCCATTAAACCATGATTTGCATCGTAAAACAGATTAATAAAAATGGAAGCACTCTGTTGGAGAGGAAATATGTAAAAGAATCTCATAGGGCTATTTGAATGAGCACAAAAATAACAGTGTTCCAAGCACAGGGAGAGAAAACAAGAGACAGAGAAAGGTATTGACAGGGAAAAAAGCAGGACTGAGACCTGCAGCCAGTTAAGTGGTGTGACTCATAGCTCTCAGTTTTTGGTAGACAGCTGAAGCCAGAGAACATTCAGAGCTGTAGACAAACACTTAAATTAGGCCTCCTGGTGGAGCAAGGGCTCCCATCACAACCGAGAGTCCTACAGCATGTATGAGGTCATTATTAGTATGATGGTTAATAGAGCTCCTGAGAGCCCCTCCCCGCTGAAAACATGGGTTTACACATAGTTCCAAATGGATGAAAATATTTCTGTTTTCAATCTGTTTCAAAGAACTCAAGAAAACAATCATTTATCAAGAACTACATCATGTAGTCCATAGAATTCTGAGTTGCTTCAAGACATCAAAGAATGGGAGGGCATGAAGCAGTGATTTCTAGAGTTCTCTATGGCTCAAGGATAGGGTAGGACCTAAAACTGCCCCAGCCTCCCAATCAAACTGACGCTGCTTTTATCCACTTCATTTCTTTAAGTAAACATCAAGACCTTTGGCCAAAAAAGAGCTTGGAAACCACTGGCTTGAAGGGTTGGTATGGAATGAGACATCAAATGGAAACAAGATACAGAAAAGGACATGAAAGCAGTCAGCAGTCATATCCCCCAGAGAAGGTATAATTGCGATGGTGTGCTCAGGCCAGCTTATGCCAGCTCACAAGGACCAACTGTGCCCCCTCTTCAGTTCTGTGACTTCACGTTGGGAGTTTGAAAGTGACCACAGTGGGAATATTTACACCTTTGAAATTGGCCAATGTCACAAATTGGGATTTCTTTTTCTATTCCTTGCTTTTCTTTCTTTCTTTTTCTTTCTTTCTTTCTTTCTTTCTTTCTTTCTTTCTTTCTTTCTTTCTTTCTTTCTTTCTTTCTTTCTTTTTGTCCACCTGAAAGCCTGCTATCAAATAATTGTCAGAAAACCACTGGAAATTAATCTAAAGATAATTTTGCCAACAAAATAGCCAAAGCCCTCAGAAGATCTGACCAATGGCTTTCTGCAGAGTCAAGTTAGGGACAGAGGGATCCAGAAAGAGGGAAGGAGTTCTGGAAGACACAGCTTAGTTATGTAGTCATAGAAATGGTCACAGACAAGGGACTGGAGAGTCGATACACAGAGCACTGAGTGGTAGGTGTTACTCATTCTGCGGGGACCTTTCTCCTCTGACCAGGGACTTCCGATAAGGGGAGAAGGAGGGAAAGCCAAGAAAGCTGGGACTCAGAAGGACTAATTTCCAGGGCATTCTGACAGCTACCTTTGCTTCCAGAGGAGTTCAGACAAAAGAAAACTGGGCTTCAAGAATGTTCTCCTTACCCCCCACCCCAGACTTCCCCAGAGCAACAACCAATAAACCCCGGGCTGGGTAGCTGAGTGATGTGGCAGAAGTTCTTTGGATGGACGGTGTCTGCCTCTATGTCTGAGGCTCCCGCGTGGACAAGGTCAAGCTCAGGAAATCTCTTCTGCTTCCTTCCTGGGCTTTAGGAGTGCTCTGACGAGCCATGCTCCTCACGCTAAAGTGGCTTCCAGCAGGAAGGAGAAAGAGCAGAAGCTGTCAGACACAGAGTAAGAAGGCCTTGGAGGACAAGGGAAGAAAGTTTCATTCCATTTGGCAAGGGAAGTTGATTTGTTTGGAGGAGTATAAGACAGCCCTGCCTTTGCCTGAGAAGTCCTCTAAGTCCCTTTAAGCCACATGTGTTTAAATGTAGGGCATCGGCTCAGGGGATCGGTACACAACACCATGAAGCCAGGGAGTGCGTTTCTTATTTTAACCAGCTGCCTGACAATGCTATGTCATTGTCACAGGGCAGCCAAGCATAAGAGTGCGAGTGACAGCGCTTGTTCGTCTCAATCCTGCAGCCCAAGCTCAAAGGCAGCATCCTCCCCGCTGAAGGCTGAGGGGCAGGATTGTCTTTGTGGATAGAGGGCGGCACCCTCCTCTGATGGCTTCATCTGGAAGAGGAAGTTTGCTTCCTTGGGAAACACTGACTAAGTTACACGTTTAGGGAAAGATTTGGGGTACATGAGGGCAGGTTTAAGATGGAATATTCAGAATAGTGAGCAAGGAGTATGACAGGACCAGGACCAATCACAGCAGCTGCTGGACTCGGCTGGGGTGGGCTCCTGGAGACCCCTGTTGGGCTAGCTCGAACCACTTAGATTCTGGACCATGGGATCCCCTGCCCCGGGTCCTGCAGCTGGTACTTTGCTGGCTGGGAGGCAGGAGGACACTCTGGGAAAAGCACCGATCAAGAAACGCTGCAAAGTTTTAACAAGAAGTCAAGCCTCGCCTGTGCCTCTTAGCCCTGGAAACTGGACCATGCAGGGCCACATGAGTCAAAGGGAAAGTCACACCCGCTTCCTGCCCAATCTGTTTGTGTCGTTGATAATCAGGTGCCTGAACTCGTGAGCTGGGGCTGAAGAACAGGAGCCTGCGGTTTATATTTCTCAAATCCATGTTAGATTTCAAGAAGGCTCTCTATTTTCATTTCTCTCTTTATCCTTCCCATTTTTCAAGAGTGCCCTTTGATGTCACTCTGATGACGTCTATTTATTATCTTCCCCAAACCTGCTACGACACGAGAACCTTTAGTCACAGTACTGATTCATGCTCAGTGCTCTGTGTTTAGCAACTCTCCAAGAAGGATCTGAGTCTGTATTTAGCCCTAAATAGCTACAAATACCGGAGTAGCAGCAACATCCTTTCTAAAGCCTTTTTAGGAAGTGTCGCGCCAGGGGTGGCATGACATGCCAGGAGCCACAGGTGTGGACGGTCACGGCAGAACAGGAAACCCAGGTGGTAACCGATGAGAGAAACCCAGCTGTGTACCTGCAAGTCCCCCTGCTCGAGATGAGTTGTAAGGAAACATGTCAGCATGTTTGTCTGTCTGCCCAGCTCCATTTAGTGAAAAATGATTGTTCTTTGCTTCTTGTTACCATGCTCAAATGATACTATGGCAACCGGGCTACATAAAAGAGGAAGGAGGGGGGCAGATGCTGCTTAGCAACTTGAAGATTTTTAAAAGGCAAGTACTCATTTTAACAGCAACAGTTTTTAAAATGCCAGTTTTGAGGGGAAGAAAGGAAGTATATTAAAGAAAGCAAATGAGAAGGACGGAGTAGAGGAATGAAGGAGAGAAAGAGAGAGAGAGAGAGAGACAGAAAGAGAGACAGAGAGGGAACTGCATGGCACTTTTTCAGAACTTTCATGGGGATCTGGCTGGGTCTTTGTCCTCTGGTGGAAAACTTGAGCCTCACAGGAGTCACTGATGTCCCCAGGGTTGGTCAGCTAGTTGGGGACAAGGCTGGGCTAACATGCAGCTGTCTTGATCCCAAATCTTATGTTCTTCTTATGGCATCACAGTTCAGAAAACTGTCACCTGGAAATCTGAGAAAGAGGAAAACACACACACACACACACACACACACACACACACACACACACGAAACTGTCAACAAGGTGAGGAAAGAAGAACATCTGTTTGTCAGGCAGAAACACATCCAGAAGAGTAAAAATACATTTGAAAGCGTTTCCACAATTATGTTCAAATTGATAGATGCTCGTATATAAATTATTCATTCAATCATTTTATGGCATAGAAGAGATGGTGAGCAGTGTGAAGTCCAGCATCCCTTGAATGAGCGAGAGGTGGCCTGTTTCTGGAATACTTGGTGTTTGGGGGATTCTTGGGCACTGGAAGGATCCAATCTAGAGGAGGGCAGGGGGAGGAAAGGTATAGAGGGGAAAAGAAGGGGAAAAAGTCTTAGCCTGGCTTAGGAAGAAGCTCAGTGAGAAAAATATGCCTCAAGAACATGACCCTGTCATGTCAAGCTGGGCAGAGATGGCCCAGGTCCCAGTCCCCACTCCTCACCTGGGGCTGCATTTCCCAGTTTCTCTGCATCCCACCCCCTCCCAAAACACAGTGCTATGTGGCTTCAGAAACACAGCTCAGACGTGGAGTGACTGCCCGTCAACAGGCAACGGTGAAAGAAGAAAGCCTGCGACGTCAGGCTAAGGCCGCTGCTCCGAGGCAGGCTCGCGAGAACAGGCTGCTGTCTATTCCGCACTTTCCCACCTGAACTCAGCACTTAAGAGACGACCCTCGAATCAGACCTGAGGTCTGCGCTGCAGCCACTCTGCTCCGAGCAGGTGGAGGTTTTGTCTGTAAGGCAGGTAGATGGAGGTGCACGCGGACTGGAGTTTCCCGCTCTTCGGTCATTCATTTCCCGGCCACCATGGAAGGCTACCATGTGCCAGACACTGAGCAGGGCCTCCCGGGCTGGTCTCCTGACCGGCTCAGAGAGGACCCCGCAGGGCCCAGGCTTCAGGCTTTGTGGTCCTGATGCCTGCCTCCCAGGACAGGCCACATCTTCCTTCCTCATTAATAACAGGGTGCTGATGAGACAAGTGCTGCTTTGGGCCCCAGCGGTCACAACCGAATGAAGGCCGACCACTCATCTCCTCATTGTTTCCGCTTGTTGCTAATTGCCTGGATGTGGGAAGAAGCAGTAAACAGACAGCTCTCCCCTGCCCTCCTATTAACCCGAAGGGCCCAGGGTGTTTCTAAGGTCCCTATCTAACCAGACGCCAGCTAGCAATGGTTTGAAAGAACCAAGGTTTTGAAGGATGGGGTGAGAGGACCCTGGTCTTAGACCTAACACAGTGAATATGGAACCAGTGACCTTCTGGGTCCCAGTCCTTATTTTGCCCTTGGCTGTCTCCTCTGTCTCTTCTATCACACCCTGTCCATCTCCACAGGCACAGGCTTCCTTAAGTGTCTCAGACTTACTTCCTCACTTCCGTCCACAAGCCTCTCCGGTTGTGATGGGTTGCTCACTGCTTCACAGGGAGCACACTGCCTGGGTCCTTGCACCTGTTGACATCTCTCTGGTGTGCTAACGCTTCCAAGTTGTTATCTCACCAATGGGGAGAACAAGCACCACCCAGGAGGAGTTAGACACTCCGGCCCTGCCGGTAGGAATCAGACAGCAGTCCTGCAGCTGAGTCCTTCCCACTGACAGCTAGCAAGAAGGTAGCAAGGTTTGGGGTTAGGCCCAACCCCAAACCCCCTGTTCTTTACAGGATGTGGAAACCTTCTCTCACTGCTTATATTAATTCAACCTAATTTAATGCAAAGCCAGATACATCCACTCACGCTTTCAAATACTGGCCTTCCAAATATTTGAAGACATTCACTGGAAGCCCCCCAGGGCCCTTTCTCACTCTTTGAAGCTCACAGAACCCATATGTGTTCTGGAAAACTGCGGGTTAGGACTGCTCGGGTCAGGGGTGGGGTTCTCATCCCCTGCCCCACCACCTCCCAAATTGGTTGCTCACGGGAGAATAAAAAATTGCATGTGGTCTTTCACATCACACAACTTTCCCGTATCCTTTGTCGTTTCCCGTCCTCCAGTGCTAATAAAAGTGCTCAACTTACATCAAACATTTAATAATCACTGAGTATGTTCGGACAGAAGGAGCTAGAAACATTAGAATACCCCGCCATCCAAGCCCCAGCTCTGGTTTAGAAAGAGTCTTTGCTTCTAAAGAACACAGTCATCATCCGGGAATTGGGAATAATCATGAAAACTTCAGGGGGTACAGAAGGGATTAACAATAACAACGACTACAAGGTGCCCAGCTTGGAGCTGTTCAAAAAATTACTGGCCCCTCAAAATGGAGCCAAAATAAACAAACAAAAACAAAAACAAAGCAGGCACGTATCAGTTGCCAAAGCACTGTGTTCTCACTTAAACGAGACAGGAAAAATGCTTCCATGGAAAAGAACACGCGCTGCAGAAGCCGGATGGCTCTTTCCCTAAGGGCCCTAATGGCTCGCGGCTGGCACATGGCTGCGGAGCGGCGAAGACGAGCTCTGCCGCCCCCTGCCGGACGGAACTCCCGGCCCGCGCCAGCCCGTCTGCTCCGGGCCGCGTCCTCCTCCGGCGGGTTATGCAACACCAGATTGCAACCAAATCAGGTTCCACCGGAGGAAATCACTGCCTTCATGGCGATTCTATTACACCCGGGATTAGAGGCGGGGAGGGCAAGAAGATAGCACGTGCCTGCCCAGCAGTGGAGGTGCTGGGCCTCGAGAATGGATTTAGTTTGTGCAGGGACCAGAGAAAGTAAGGAGTATCCTTCCCGTTTCAAAGAGGAGGAACCTGAGGCTTAGGGCCGAGAGGTACAGAGCTACTGAGTGACTGGGCCGCGTTTGGAACTGGGGCTATTCTGCTTCAGAGGGCAGATTTCTGAACCTGATTCCACCATCCCTGAGCTGTAGAAAGTGGACCAGGTTGGCTCGGGCAGGTTGTGTCTGGGTGCTGTTTCCTTGCAGAATGAGAGGTTGATTGAGGTGAGCTCTAAGGTTCTTTGGCTCTCGCTTTCTTAGTCAAGGTTTTTTTTTTGTTTTTTTCTATTTGCTGGTGTGTAGCAGTAGGCTACTGGTAAGGCCTTCTGGTGGGACTGTGTGCGTCTTATCGAGCAGAGATACTGGGGTTCAAGCCTCATTTTCACCGTGCAGCCTCCGTTGTCATCTCCTTCGAAATTATGTAAAAGCTTAGTGCTGTGTTCTGCGAACTTTCAAATTTTAGAAACTCTCACCATTGGTACAATGAACCAAATAACTAGCCTCCCTTGCCAAGGTGCACGGTGACTGTTTCACAAAAAGGAATATTTTAAGCTGACATATTCGTCCCGTGCTCGCCAGGGTCCAGGAAAGTTTTGTGTCTCCACGGTAAATCCAAGTTTCCTACAGAGTTGATTTTGGGCAAACTCGCTCTCAGTCTGAGCCAGTCTGCAGGAGTTTCAGTTTGGTTCTTTTCTGGATGAAGGGGTGGACATTTTACTCTTGCTTGTCTAGTTTGTATATTGATTTATGACATGTTTTGATTTCACTGAAATCTTCAGCCCATAAAATATTTTAAGGAATTGTTCTCCATGGTACTACAAAGAATCTCTGCCTTGCAGATAATTTAATGGAAAATTTCAAAATTCCAAAATCCACAGAATGAGTGCACCTTGGAGCTTATGAGATCCCATTGGCTTATTTTGTGGATGATGATCTGGGGTATTTGTCCGAACAAGCACAGATGTTTGGAAGCAATAAACAGATGACTGTGTGTCTTTTCCCAGACTTTGGAAGTCACAGGGAATGCTGAGTCAGCACAGAGAATCAGAGCAGCTACCAGAAAGTCAGGACTCAGCCTGCGAATCATGTGCACCGGCCGAAAAAAAAAAAAAAAAAGAAAAAAAAAAAAAGAAAAAGAAAAGGCAGGGCTAGTGCTGAAAATACACTAGCACCTGTTCAAGACCTCTCCCTCTGGATGAGCGTGACACCTGGAGAGCTTCTAAGATCTCACGAAAATATCGTACTTTTAAGTTATCTAAGAATGTCCAAAGGATGTCCACCCCTGAAGTGATAATCAAATGCCATCAGACCTCCTTAGTCAGAGGCAGCCAAGTTACAGTCCCAGACCGTATCTGGCAGGGCTTCCAGACTTATAGCACGTGCCAGGCGTAATTGAATGTATGATAAACAATGACGGACCGCTGACGGTCTGTGATGCTGTTAAGACAAGGGCTCCCAGCTGTTCTGCAAACAGTGAGATACTGGAGGCCCAGCTGCATGCCCCAAATGTGGTCATCTTGACTTAGAGAAAACTCCTACTCCTATTTCCTTCAAAGAATAACCATTGCTTTTACTTTTTCTCCATCAATTATTTTCTCTATTTGCATGGAATCCCTGTTTCCTATCTTTTGTTTCCTACCATTCAGTGCAGTGAGGAAACCGTGCAGAAATGGTGTTTGGCCAGCACTCAGCAATCCTTTCAGCTGGGAATGTGCTTGGGGCAGGACGGGGCATCAGAAAGTCCCAGGATGAACTTGGCCTACGCTCTAGAAACATATTTATAGCTCACAGCTTTGTGGGTGGAGCAGAGAGGGGAGAGATGACACAGAAGTATTATAGAGTAGCAAGAAAATTTTGCACATATTTTTAAGATAAAGCACAGGATTTTAAATTATGTTTAAATTTTTAAAAATATGTTTACATTTTTACATCTCTGTTCAAATTTCAAATAAGATTTCCTGTTTGTCCCTGTTGCTTCTATATATTAACCCTTACTCTTTTGAGATCTGACATGAAAAATCTAAGATTATATATTTCATCCTATTTAACTTTTTGCCTTGGAAATATGGTTACTTGGACATATGGTTACTACTACTGTGACCACTTCTACTAGTGCTCATTTACTACTATTACCACTACGACTACTACTAATTCTACTACTATGACTGCTCATCTGACTGGAACACATTGGCCTTTTCTTTTTTAAAAGTTGGAGAATGCCCCGGACTCCAGTGGGATAAGATAGAGCTTGAAAATTCTGCTCACTTTGACCTCCCACTTAAAGGCACATGCGCTTAAGAAATAATGATCACTGAAAATAGTAAGAAACAAGGATAGAAGTCAAATCTGCCAACACAATGGCCACCAGCGTTTGCAAGCTCATGCAACTCCCCCCAGCTGTCTGCGCTGTCCTTTGTATGACCTGCCGGGGTGAATGGACCAGTGGCCTTGGGCAGAGGTCCGGGTACCCCAGTCATTTTGCTTCCCCCTCCACCGTCATCTTAGAAACTGAAGGGAACAGTGTCACCCCGGTGACCTGCCTGGAGCACACCCGGGGCAGGGTCTGATTCAGCCTTTTCACAGCAGTAAACCATCTTAAGTTTTTCATTTACAAAACCAGAAAACTCCTTTTTGGACTGATTAATTACAGATGTGAAGGAGCTTTTACCAAAAGGGGTCTGAGTGTCACAGTGATGATGCAGAACCCTGCTTTTTTGCCTCCTCTGGGTTCTATGATGCTGCTTGTTAGTGTTTCCAAAGGTGTGATGCTCGGTGCGGTCAGCTGGAAAACACTGTCATTCATTTGCTTGACAAATATGCATTTGACTTCCCGCCATGTGATAAGGACTCTGCAGGCACCTAGGTATTATGATGACCATTCATCTCCGTGTTCTCTCCACCGTAGAGCTTTGTGTCTGGAGCAGGAAACAGGAAACAGAAGCAAACGCAATGCCACACAGCAGAAGAGACAATGATACGCAGGGCATGAGAGCAAATCCCAGGTCAGGCCTTGGGGACTGGAGAAGGCCACCCAAAAAAGTGAAATATCCAAAGTGAAATCTCACTGGACAGACACATTGGAGGGGGTGATGGAGAGAGATTGCTGGCAAAGGTAGCAGGCACTAAAAAGCTCTGGGTTATCTCAGAATGATCAGGCCCGCACCCTCCCCAAAGAGTGGATGGCGAAGGCTTAAATAAAAGAAATAAGTGGTATGATTTTAGGGCTTCAGGAGGATCAAAACCCTATAATAGAATTGGAGATTCTCTGAGGGTTGAGACAAAGAACTTCTCTGGGTGGCCAGTATTTATTTGGTTTTCAAATGAAGGGGATATTGAAGAAAGTGTGGGAACTGAGCAGGACCTTGGGAGTCAGCTCAAAGACTTCCCCAAGTAAAAAAATGATGCTAATTAGGGGACCTATCTTATCTCCAGGTTGGCGTTCATTGCAGGAGTGAGGTGCCTGCAGCTACAGTCTGTATCTAGTTAATTGGGGTTGGAGCCAGGCATCCTCAGCTGTGGCCTTTCCTTGTCCTTTGAGGCATCACAGCATCACAGGCCACTATAGGCCTCAGCCGGGCCCAGTGATCCATAGAGGTTCACTTACTATGAATCTGCTGCCCATCTCCAGACAAGAGGCCTAGGCCTGGGACAGACGCACAAGTAAACACAGAAAGCCAACTGATTAATTTCAAATCCTGCTCAGAGCCGCTTCATAGTGGTCTCCATCACTGGGTGAAGCTGGCCATGGAATATGAAGAAGAGAAAGGGAAGGGTCGTGTGGTACAGTAAGAAATACGCATGTTTCCTTCTGCATTTCCTGCACAGAGCTCCTGAAATGCTCGTAATTCTCTGAGTGAGAGTGGTGCTAGGCCGTGTCTGTTCTTATTCACAATGAACCCTTTAGAACCATTCTTAAGTTTGTGTTAATGAGGTGACTGGTGGCGGGAGCCCCTAGATAACTTCCAGATGAGGTGTGACTACCAGAAGAACCATCCCTGCAATTTGAGGGTTGGAAATTTCAGCCCTACCTCTTGGGAGGGGAAGAGGCAGAGAACTGAGCTAATTGCCAATAGCCAGTGATTTAATGAGTCATGCTTGTCTAATGACATCTCCATGAACTCTTCCTTAGACGACAGGGAGGTCCAGGGAGGAGGTCCAGGGAGGAGGTCCAGGCTCTGTTCAGAGAGGGCGTGAAAGCTCTGTGGCCCTTCCCTGTACCTTGCTCTGTGAGTCTCCTTCATTTGGTTGTTCCTGAGTTGTATGCGTCCTTTCAAAATGAACTGGTAAAAATAGGTGAAGTTTTTCCCTGAACTTTTTGTGAGCCTTTCTTGTTAACTTTGAAGCACGAGGAGGAGCTGTGGGACTCTGGGACTTTTTAGCTGGCCAGTCATTATGTGGCCGAGGCTTGCTGTTGGCATGTGAAGTGGGGTGGGCGACCTTGTGCGACTGGACCGGTTGGTTCTATGCTAACTCCAGGTAGTCAGTGTCAGAATTGAATTGGATTGTAGGACGCTCAGACGGTATCTGGAGAGTTGGGCAATTGATTGGTGTGAAGAAAAATCCCACACATTTAGTGTCAGAAATGCTGTGAATGAAAACAGTTCAGAGGTGGGAACTTGAATCTGCATTTTCAGGGATGTCTCAGCCCAGAGGAGCCAAACCACCACCCACTGGGTCAGTTTTCCTTGTTTTTAGCTGGGGAGGTCGGGTCCAGCTCTCTGCTGTCACTGTAACGTATGCGCTGGTTTAATTGGGTCCACATTGCAGATACGTACTCAGTTGCTGGAAGTGTGAGATTGTGTGAATAAACACCAGGCTGCTGGTAGCTGGGTTAATGTCAACAATTTTTCTCTAGACTGAGACATACAGCCGAGGCTCTGGACTCCCAGACCTGCCTCAGGCCGGACCCTGAGGTGAGAAAGATGTCCGTTAGCCTCGCTGGAAATATGCCTCAGAGGAAGCAAACACATGGACAGGGCTATGCTGCACTGCTTTTTGCTTTCAGAAATGCACCATGATCTCAACAATTTTTATCACGCTGTGTGTGTGTGTCAGAGCAGATCTGGATACACAGAGCCTTCGGGTCAATTATATTGATGATGACTGTCACCTACGTGATGCTGCGGGAGCCCTGATCCAGTTTCCTTCTCAACTCCATCTTTTCACAGCCAGCATCCCGAATGCCGGGTCTCCCCTTCTCATTTTCTTCTGGCCTTCAATGCATAGTTTCTGGGAACCTTGTGTGTGCCAGATACTATGTTGAGAGCTGGGATAACCCCTGCTAGTGGGGAGGAATAGTGGTGCAGAAAAGGAATAGCAGTGGTGGAAGACTGGGAGATCCTCAAAAGGTTAAACATAGAATTACCCTAAGACCTAGCAGTTGTCTTAGAAATGAACGTGTGTGCCCACACAAAAACTTGTATATGAATATTCATAGCAACATTATTCATAGTAGTCAAAAAGTGGAAAGAAACCCAAATGTCCATCAAAGGATGCAAGGCTGAACGAAACATTGCATAACCATGCCGTGAAATATTATTCAGTAATACAAAGCATGAGGTATGGATTCATGCTACAACATGGATAAACCTTGAAAATATGTTTAGTGGAAGAAGTGAGTCACAAGACATCATATAAAATGTCCAATCCTCGCACTAGGGAGGCCGAGGCAGGAGGATCACTTCAAGTTCGAGGCCAACCTGGACACATAGTGAGAACTTTTCTCAAAAAAACAAAAAACAAAAAAAACCCCAAAACAAACAAACAAAAAAAGTCCATAATTGGCAAACCCATTGAGGTATAGACTAGTGGTTGTCTAGATCTGAAGAGTGGACAGGGAAATTGGGCACAATGTAGAGGAGGTGAGGTGTTTCTTTTTGGAGTAAGGAAAGATCTAAAATTGATTGTAGTAAGGATTGTACAACTCTATATATATGCTTGTAGCCACTGCATTGTAACTTTATTTTATTTATTTATTTTTTTATGTGTGGGTACCAGCAGTTGAACTCAGGACCTTGCGCTTGCCAGGCAGGTGCTTATGCCGCTGAGCTATATCACCGACCCTTGTAACTTTAAAAAGATGAAAAATAAAGTAAGAAGGTTAAAATAATTGGGGTAATTAAAAAGAGTAGAACTTGGATTCTATTCCAGAGGCTTCTGTAGCAGTTCTCATCAGAGTCCCCGGTGTGGCCTTGTTTAGAATATAGATTTCAGAGCAGATCACTAGAATCTATTGAACTGTATAGGGACATATGCATTCTGAAAAATATATTATATACATTTGTATTTACATATTTATGACTATTTCCACATGTGACTCTGATGCTTAGGTATGCTGATACCTCCACCTCCATGCTTTTGGAAAGCCTTGCAAAAATAGGAATTTTTATTTTCTTTCCCAATTTTATACCCCCTGCCTGACTTCAACACAGTTGACATTCTACATAGCCTGCTGCATTTTCTTCTTCACCAGGCTTCTCTTCTTAGCTTTTCAAGCTAAGTCTGAGGTAGTAGAACTGAGAGTGACTCTTGGGAGAAAGAAGGAAAGGCCAATGGTTGAGCAGAACCTTAGAATCTTGTGTGGGCCTCCACAGCCTGCATGCGATAGCTACAACAGGTTGTATTAAACTTTGGAGTTGAAATTGTGTGTGTGTGTGTGTGTGTGTGTGTTGTGTGTGTTTGTGAAGTATAGAACATGGCCTAATACCTGTAGTGAAAGTCCTAGGATATTGACTAAATCTGTTTGTCCTATGCTACATAAATCCATCTTAACCCCGATCTTGGATACTGGCAAAAGTTTAAATGCTGTTTGAAACTTTGATAATATTTTCTTACTCATAGAGCATAAAAAAGAGAGGAAAGGGTCAAAAAAAGAAATGAATACATAAGGTAAAAGTATCAATTTCATTGTACTTCCATTTTAAAATCTGTGAAAAGTTTTAAGAACCCACAGTGTAAGGATGATAGGAGAAAACTGAGAGGCTTGTGTCTGCAGTGGGCCAAGAGAAGAAGATGATGTAGGTGTCAACAAAAAGAAAGGCTCTCATCAAGAGAAAGTGGGGGGGAGATTTGGGTCTGGACTGAATTGTCTTGCAGGAAAATACGTATTATTAAAATTGGCATTGAGGGTAGAAATATGAAACAGTGCAGTTATCTTGAAAGTTCTTAAAAACATCAAAGTATTGACTCTTGTGTCAGTTACCCTCAGTCATTAGTTTGACAGGATTAAGAGACTCCTGGAGAAGTGGCTGGGTCGTGGAGACAGTGCACTTGTCAGTGGATCGATCCACTTATGTCCATAGCTGACTGTACTTTTAGGGGGTAGGGCCCAGTTGGAGGAGGCGGTCCCCAGGGCACAGCTTTGGAAGGTATATCTTTTGCTAGTGCTCTTCTCCTGTGCTCTGTTTTCTGGTTGCCATGGAGTAAGCAGCTTTGTTCCACCATCCCCTGCTGGCATGATGTACCTGCCTTGGAATTAGCTAACCATGGACTGAGCTTTCTGAAACTGTCAGTCAAATAAACCATGCACGCATATCAGGCATGTCATCCTAGCAAAAGGAAAGGTGGCTAAGACATCTCCCAGTTTCTGGACTAATTTTTTTTTAGTTAATTCTTTCAAATACTGAAGGATGTAATTCCTATTCTTTATAATTCATATTCTTTCAGTGTAGAAAAATGAAGACCAATTTAAGTTGATCTAATTCATTTTTTAAAGTTATAATAATTGTTAATAAATTCTAAAATATCTCCCTCTTTTTTCCATCTGTCCCTCTGTTCTTCCCTGTCTTCTTTCTCTCACACAAATATAACTATTGTAGGAAATTAACTGATAGCTCAAAATTTTCTGACAGCCCCACCAAAAATACTAGAAAACTAAATTTTTAAAAGGTGGTAAAATAAAAAATTTCTACAACCAAAGTATCATTGCAATTTAAGATTTAAAAATTTTATGATCTAATATATTAATAAGTATATAAGAAAAATGTATCCAAATTATTAAAATAAAACATGGATGCCTTTTTGGAATGCATAGGTAAGACAGTAAGTGAATATGAAATAAGTATATAAAATGCATTTTATGCACATCAGCAAGAATTTAAAATATAAGGAATAAAGTTATTCATGTCAACAGTGTTGTGAACTATGTAGGAGTTATATCACATCAGATATATAAAGACTTACATGGTTATGAACTCAGATTTAAATTTAGAAAGACACTATATTTCTGATGGGAAGACAATATCGTAAAGATTTGAAGATTTTTAATAAAATCCAATTCCAAAATCCAAGAATTTTCTTTGTAATTTGTCAAAATAGTATGAACATATAGAAAAATAGTAAAAATAGTAAAGAAAAAAATAAGAAAAGGAAAATAATTACATTGGACTAGACTGTCCCCAATAAAACATGCCATCAAGTATAAGTAAATCAACATGCTGTCAGTGAAAAAAAAAAACATGTATAGACAAATGAAACAGCATGGTACCTTATAGGTTAATTATATAGAACATGTAAATAAATGAGAGACAAAGCACCTTGAAGCAACAGGAAAGGAAATTATTATGCATCAGTGTTAAAATAAGCTGAAATTAGGAAAATTGTCTAGTGTGGCAGAAACCATCTCACCAGCCCCTGCATCTTCTTTTGGCTGTTCATTTTTAACCACCATAGATTCTATGACGGCCATTATTCATTACTTACAGAATACAGAAAAGAGATGGAGGTGTCGGCATTATGTTTACACGCCATTCTTCAGGGTCTCTCTTCCCGCCCCTCAATCTGGAGTTCATATGCCAAGACTTCTGACTCCCCTGTACTGTTTCTCTATTCGCTGAAGTTTATTTTGTTTGGCCACCATTGGGAGGCAGTGAGGGTTGGCAACTAATGAAACCACTTGTTCACTGATTCGGAGAAGAGAGTGGGAGTAGGTGAGGAGATACACAGAAACAAGCTACGCGCAGAGGTTAAGTTCAAGATGACGTAAAATGCTTCCTGGGATCCAGAGCTCTGAATTATAAGAGATTTCATTTAGCATGATGCGATTGCTTGATCTTCCATATGCTCTTTCCATTTTCTGATTATGTCAAGGTCTGTTTTGCATATAAAAGCTTATCCTATTGCTTTGGAGGGAGGAACTAAACTTGCTTTGAATCTGAACAGTTAGTTCCACTCTTCACTTATCACTGATACCAACATGTATCACCTCCTTTTGGAGATTGTTCCATTATATGTGAAGCTGAAATGCTCCCCCTCCTCCTACAGCTTTGTTCTTGATATAATTCTTGAATGTTACTCAAATATTTAACAAATTTACTTTTAGCTATTTTAAGCACATCTTAAGGAATTCCCTTAAGGTTTTGAAAATTTTATTATTGAGGAGGTTAAAAGGAAAGGAATGGCTGGATGTAAACCAGTAGTTCTTGACTGTGGTGCTTCACTCCGGGGAATATTTGGCAATGTCCAGAGATATTCGGGGTGGATGCAGGCATTTAGTAAGTGGAGGCCAGGGATGCTGCTAAACATCCCACACACAGACAGCTTCCTATGGCAAAGAATTACGGAGCCCTAAATGTCAGGAGGGCAGAGGTTGAGAATCCCTGGTGTAGGGTTACAGGGGAGACAAAACTCATTGCTATGTCTGCCTTTTTCTTTGTTTTGAATATTAAAGCCTTTAACTCAGAGCACACCAGGCTCATCACTTCTTCTTTAGATGACAGCTTTTCTTCATGGTTGTAGGCAGCAAATAGGTCAAGGCTATTTATGTTTCTCGGTAGTTGAAGGATGGCTTTTCCTAGTGGAATAGCTGATATGAGGACTTTTGTCCTACACCACTTCATCTGTTGGATTAGAGGGCACCAAATTTAGCTGCATAACTCTCCAGGTGACACAGAGTGAACTGTTTAATTTTACATCACTGATGAGGTGTAGTACAAAGACAGGGTGCAATCAATGGCACAGCAATTCAGGATTTCACTTTTCCCTTCAAAATCTCAACATTTTCATTTTCTGAAGCAATATAGGTGTGTTAATTTTGAGTAATGAATGAAAAAATTCTAATTAAAAATAAGCAAATCCATGTCAGCATTGGTTCTCAGACTGGAAGTGAGCTTATCAAAGCTTACAGTAGCTTCTGAAAGACAGTTGCACTTAGCCTAAAAATCAGTTCTCTTAATTAACTCTTTCCAGGAGTCTGGCAGAATATTCACTTGTGTCTCAGTGAGTCGCATACTGCAGATCACGAAAAATAGAGCCAGAAGGACATTAAAACATCATCTTGTGCAGGGCCCTTCATCTTATGAGCTCAGGCTGGACTATCATAACTAAACGTTATTAGTTTTTGTAACCCAGCTTTTAAAAGCACAGCCAATTCTTTGCTTTCAGAGACTCCACTTGATTAGGAGGTCCAGTGGGGGCCAACAATATTTAGTAAGCATTCCCAGTTGACCTTAAGCAGGATGAGAAACCCTAGTTTAAGATTCATGCATACATTTCCTTGCAGTAAGTTATGCAAGGAATTTTCTTTTCCTGACTACTTTGGTACAGAAATAGCAGTAATGATGTATAAGAAGTGACCTTGATTAACCACTGCAGGGGAAATGTTTGACCGCAGCACCATCTCTTTGGCCAAAACAAAATCAAATTAGATGTCACCAGTGAAAATGCTTCAGAAATTGTAAAGAGGAAAGAAGCCTTTTCTCATGCACTTGGAGGTTGCTTCTATGTTGCGTCTAGTGGTATGACTAAGCAGAGAAAATCTGCAGAAAATCAAAATGTCTTTGCGTTGTTCACTCTCTTCTAAAGCTCAGAAAACAAAGACAGATCCATAGACACAGACCAACCAAGGCCATGAAGAGAGCTTCAATATCAAAGAACTGTGGAATCCTGTCTATCAAAGTGGCAGGTGTAACATCTTAATGAAGACTCAGCACAAATACAGCACCCTGCTAAGCATCCATCAGCAGATTTTTCAAGAAGAACTTTGGGTCGTGACTCAGAAAGCTTAGTGGCCTGACTGGGCTATTTAACCCATTTTCAGAAATTTATTATGTGCCTGATCTTGATCAAGGCCCTTAGAGGCTCTCAGATTGTCTCCCCCATTTGTGCAATGGGAACAATTGTATTTATCTCAGTCACTATGAAGATTAAAAGAAAGAACTGTGAAAAAGAAATGCCTACAGAATAAAGCAGCCTGTTTTCTTCTGCTGGAGTGCTCTGTACTTGCTCATCAAATGGGACAATGCTCAAAAATGATCATGTAGTATCTGAAGTCCAATTTGTTATTATACACCAAAGTAGCAAACTACGAGAGGAGTTTGACTAATGGGCACTGAATATTTGTAATGCCTAATGCCCAAATGTTAATATTGGAAGTCTTATTTAATTGATGTGGCTCATCTTTCTGAGTTCTCTACCTTTGACCATACACACACAGATACACACACACACACACACACACACACACACACACACAGAGCGGAAGTCCAGGAAGAGCACGTGGTATCTCATTCTCTCCAGCAGAGACAGCTTGTGTAACATTGTACCACTGAGGGCTTGATTACCTCTTACCAACTTCCAGCCTCACAGAGAGCTCACTGCGTGCTAAAATCCGCTAATAAAGCCAGGATAGGGGCTATACCTGCAGTCATTTCCCACCCACCCCATTATCATGGCTGCCCCCAAGGAGCAGGGCTTTCTTATGAGCTGTAAATCACCATTTATCTTGCCTCAGGGTGTGCTATCTCCATGAGAGACAGCTGGAGTGAGGTGAAGACCAGCCCAAAGCAGCAAACAGGGCTGATGAAGATTCGCACATGAAGCGTGGCTTGGCCACTTAGCATCCCTCACCCCACACCAGGGCTCTTCCTATTGTCTTGTGAAGCACTGAATACACTTCAGTCCATGTGAAAAATAAAGAGAGAGAGAGAGAAAAAAAAAAAGCCAAATGTGACTGTTGCATAATTGGAATTACTAAGAACACTATTTTATGTATCCAAATAAGGGTAATAAAGATTAAGCACATGAGGGTTTACTTATTCTTCCAATAATGTTTGTTCCTAATTAATTTAAGATCAGGTTTCTTGAGCTATAAGTTGTGTAATACAGAATTTGCCCTCATAGAGGTTCAATTTGTTAAATGTGGACAAGTGTATTTGATCATAAAACCACTGCTACCATTAAGAGAAAGAATATTTCCTTCACCCCCAAATTTCCACGTGTCGCATTGGAGTCAACTTCTTCCATCCCCCAGCGCTTGGCAGCTGCAGATGTAATTCCTCCCTATAATTTTCCTTGGTGCAGAATGTCATGTAAATAGAACCATATAGCGTTATTTACGTCTCTCTTCTTTATGCTTTTTGAGATTCATCCATTTTGTCGCACATATCAGTAGTTAGTTGCTTTTAATTGTGTAGTAATATTCTATTGGGGAGGTAAGATAATGTGTTTCTCCATTCATCAGGTGATGGACAGTTTTTCTTGGTAGGTATGAATAAGGCTGCTATACACATTTGCAGGTAGTTCTTCATGTAAACACGGCTTTCATTTTCATGAGTAAATATTCAGGGGTAGAATCTCTGGGTGGCATGCTTAAGTGTGTTTCATGTTACAAGAAACTGCCAAAACATTTCCTAGGGTTACCATGACACTATATATTCTGACTAGCAATGTATGAGAGTTTCGGATAAACTCCATGTTCTCTAGCCCTTTCTATTGCCAGTTTTAAATTTACCTATTCTAATAGTTTTTCTCATGTTGGCTTTAGTTTGTGCCTCTCTATTGTTATCAAATATATTTTCATTCATTTATTTGCCTTTTGTATCTCTTCTTTCATGAAGTGCCTGCTGAAATCTTTTGTCTATTCAATTGTATTATTTTTCTTAGTGCTTTATTTATTAGCCATGCAAATTCTTTATTAGATATGTTTTTATTACTTTCTCTTAGTATTTGGGTGTTATTTTTATTTTCTTAATGGTATTTTTCAAAGAATAGAGGCTTTTAATTTTGATGAAGTCAAGTTAATGACATTTTCTTTTTTGGTGCCCTAAGAAGGTATGTTTCAAACCTAAGATTTCAAAGATTTTCTCCTATATTTTCTTCTAGAAGCTTTATAGTTTAGTTCTTTCCTTTATGTCTATGATGCATTCTTAATTCTTTTCAGTAATATATGCATGGTGATTTGTTATTTGCATCTGGATCTCCAATTACAGTGTAATTTATTGAAAATTCTATTTTCTTAAATGAATTACTAAGGCATGCTTGTCAAAAATCAGTTGACATATATGTTTGGGTCTCTTTCTGGATTCTATGTGCTTCTCAATTTGTTCATATGTCTAACCTCATACCAATACCAGACCATCTTGATCTGCATATCATTATGGTAAATTTTGGGACTACATGGTGTGACTTCTTTAATTTTGTTCTTTGAGATATTCTAAATCTTTTGCTTTCCTATATACAGTGGTACCTCAGTTAATGAATGATTTTGTTTGCAAACAATGTGGTTCTCAAACAGAAGTGTTTTGCAAAATTTTGTTTTTATTTGCACACTCTGCCTTGGGTGACAAACAAAACCACAGCCATCTTTCACACAAACATAAATGTGGCCATCTTTTCCAAAATCATAGAACAATTTAAGTTTGCGAACTGAGCAATTTTTACAAAAAAAATTGCCAAAATTTGAACTGGCATTGTGTTGAATCTATAGATCAATTTTTTGTAATATGGTTTTTACATTTTTATGTAATTGAGAAAAATTAAAAAGAGAAGAATATCTTGTGAAAATGAAAATTACAGAAAATTCAAAGTTCAGTGTCCATAAATAATATTTTGTTGGAAGAAAGACAGGCTCATTTGCTTATATATTGTCTATGGTTGCTTCCACACTACAAAAACTGCTGAGTATAAGTAAGAACATATGGTGTTCAAAGCCTCAAATATTAATGATTGTTCCTCTGTAGGAAAAGTTTACCCACCCTGTGTAGACTGTGTAATTCAAGAGCTTCTTTGCTTTCTAACATAAGTATTTAATGCTATGTATTTGCCTCTAAGTTCTGCTTTGGCTGTGTCTTACACATTCTGAAATGTTGTGTTTTAATTTACCTAATTCACAATATTTTCCAATTTCCTTTGTGACTTAATCTTTGGCCCATTAGTAATTTAAAAGTGAGCTGCTTTATTTCCACATATTTGGAGATTATCCAGACATGTTTTCATTATTGATCTCTAGGCTGAATTCCTCCTATCTTTCCTTTTCTTTGAACTGTTGTCGCATTTTACTTTTACATGTTATAATCCCCACAACGTATCATTATTATTTTCACTTTATACCACCATTTATATTTTAATGTGAAAAAAGAAAATCTTTTATAATTACTTGTATTTATAACCCTTTTGGCATTTTTCCTATCTTTATTTATCCCAGGTCTTCCTAATTGCATTTTTATCTGATGAGAAATATGCTGTCACACTTATCTTTGTCCCTCTCTATAGAAATTACAGTCACTTCCTGAACACCTGTGCCACCCAGGATTCCTTTGGGTCTCTGCCCTGCCTCCAGTCTTTCTATGAATGTCTTATGGAGACACATGGAAAAGAGATTGCAAGTGTATGTGACTTACCCTTGTATCTGGGACTCCAGTAACCTATAGTTGATTTTTAAGAATTTATTAAACTTTTATCTATTTTATTATACCCACTTGTCTCTAGCTGTCTCTCCCAATCTCTGCCAAAGCTGAAATTGTTCACTGTATCTAATATTACCTTGGAGGGACATGTCACTCACTGGAACTCAATTTAATTGGTGGTTATGCTGTATTAGCTTTCTGATGGGCTCCAAAACAGTTCTGATTTGGTAGATTTTTAAATGCTTTTCATTATTAGCTTTGAGTGACATTCTTTTGCAGGTTTTGACATCCAAGTGGAATCAGAGCTCCAGGATTGATTTAAAACTATCTTCAGGATCATTTAAAATTAAGAGGAAAAGTGATCTTTTTGAGTTCACTTGCACCTCTTTTTTAAACCACTCATGATATTCTCAGCTTGCCCCACCTCAGTTCCCAGATGTGGTTCTCAATGCTGGCTTAGGAGCCAAGTTCATCTTCGCAGGATTAAGATTTGCAATCTTTAAATATACTTTGAATATAAAAAATTATGTCATAGACTCTCAAAGAAATTCTTCAAAAGGAGTACTCAAAGAGTTTGAAAATTTAAATATGTGTTTAGTTCTCCAGTTAATTGCTTTGAAATGCACTACTTAAATGGAAGAGAATTTTGATTTGCTTATTTAAAGGAATCAGTTACATATCCTTTTTCATAAAAGAATCATAGTAATAGCTCTCCAAGTACATGATTCTCTTTTGACCAGGAAAAAGGTAATGTGTTGTTCTAAGGAATGTGTTAGAAGAATTCAGGCATTGCAAGGACATTTTGATGTGGCTTCTTCCTTCCCAGAGAATAAGCAAATTTAGTGTTGGATAGCATTGACTATGAATGCAAATCCAAGGGAAAAGGAATATTCAGTGTGGAACAGTGTCTTCTAGGAGGGCATAGAAATTCAAAGAAAGGAAAGAGTGTACACTGGAGAGGCAAGGAAAGCTTCAAGAAGGACCTCAAAATAGACTTGAAAAGATGGTTTAAATTAATAAGGGGAAGGAGGAGGAAGAGCCCTACAAAAAAAAAAAAATGGAGACAGGAATTTTCAATAGGTCCTGCTGGCCACTGTGACGTTTGCACATCAGGGGATAGTGAGAAATAAAGATGGGATTGAGTCAAATTCTAGAATGCTTTTTCTTTTTTTTTTTTTAATTTTCAACAGAAAAAAGTAAGAAATAACAATAAAACAGAGTTTCAAAACCGGCTAGTAGGAGAGTAGCAATAATCAATGCATTGCATATTGTTATATTCAGAGTACTTGTTAAGAGTATAAAATATAGGCATGAAACATTGTCCAGGACATTACTAGTACAAACCTTCCCCTCAATGAACCAAGAGAAACTAACTGTATAACTATCTGAACAGTCTTGTGTTTATATATTGTTTTTCCTTTTCCCTTCCTTCCTTTCCTCTTTCTCCCATCACAGTTTTTCTTTTCTTTTGAAGAGTTTCTTCCCTATTCACAAAATCTACTGTACATTTTAGATTTTGTTTTCTCTTTCAGATTCTCACACTGGTGAGACAGTAGGATGTTTACACATGTGAGTCTGGTTTATTTCACATATGAATATGGTCTCGAGTTGCAACCATTCACCTATAAAAGCCTCGTTTATATTTTTTATGGTTGAGTAGTATTCTACTATATAAAAAAATCTTTTTATCCATTCCTCAGTTGATGGGGTTTTGGGTTGTTTCCAAGATTTAGCTATTACAAATTGTGCTGCTATAAACATGGATGCACATATATTGCTGTGGTATGATGTTTTTAATTCTTCTGGAAAGATACCCAAAAGGGAAATAGCTGGGTGGAATGGGACCTCCAATCCAAGTTTTTTAAGGAATCTCCACACTGATTTCCACAGTGGTTGCACTAGTCTACACTCCCACCAACAGTGGAGCAGGGTTCCTTTCCCCACAGCCCCTCCAGCATTTGTTATTAGTTGATTTCTTCATGATAGCCATTCTTTCTGGGGTGAGATGGAATCTCAGTGTTGTTTTAATTTGTATCTCTCAAATGACCAGTGATGTTGAACATTTTTTCATATATTTATTTGCTATTTGTATTTCTTCATCTGAGAAGTGTGTATTCACCTCAGATGCCCATTTTTGGATTGGGTCTTTGAATTTTCGGGGCCTGATTTTTTTCAATTCCTTATATGTTCTAGATATAAGTCCTTTGCCTGAGGGACAACTTGCTATAATTTTTTCCCACTCTGTGGATTGTCTTTTCACTTTATTGCTAATTTCTTTTGTTGTGCAAAAGCTTTTTAATAAGATGAGATCCCAGTTGTTGATTCTTCGTTATATTTCTCGTGAGGTCTGGGTTTTGTTCATGAAGTCTCTGCCTACACCCATGTCTTCAAGATTTCTACCTATTTTCTCTTCCAGTAGATTTAGTGTTTCTGTTTTAATATTTAGATCTTTGATCCATTTTGACTTTAGTTTAGTGCATGGTGAGAGACATGGGTCTAGTTTTAGTCTTCAGCACGTGGAGAGCCAGTTTTTCAAGCACCATTTATTAAAGAGGCTATCTTTCTTCCAGTGAACATATTTGGCCCCTTTGTCAAAGATTAGGTGGTTTAGTGTGTTTGTAGTTGTGTCTACATCTTCTAATCTGTTCCACTGATCCTCAGGTCTGTTTTTTGCCAGTACCATGCTGATTTTATCACAGTAGCTTTGTAGTATAATTTCAAGTCAGGGATTATGATGCCCACTGCCTTGCCTTTGTTGCCAGAATGCTTTTGCTGTTCTAGGTCTCTTCTGGTTCCAAATGAATTTTAGAAATGTTTTCTCTAGTTCTGTGAGGTATGCTAATGGTATTTTGATTGGTATTGCATTAAATCTGTGTAACGGCTTTGGGAGTAGGGCCATTTTCACTATGTTGGTTCTTCCTATCCATTAGCAAGTGATATCCTTCCATTTTCTGATATCCTCTTTGATCTCCTTTTTCAGAGTACTGTAGTTTTCAATGTATAGATCTTTTACTTCTTTTGTTAGATTGATTCCTAAGTATTTCATTTTTGGGGATGCTATTGTAAAGGGCGTGGTTTCCCTAATTTCTCTCTCTGAGTTTGTTGCTTATGTACAGGAAGGCTATTGATTTTTGAGTGTTGACTTTGTATCCAGCTACACTACTGAATTTGTTTATTAAATCTAGAAGTCTTTTGGTGGAGCTTTTGGGGTCTTCTATGTAGAGTATCATGTCATATGCAAATAATGATAATTTAACTTCTTCCTTTCCTATCCTTATTCCTTGCATTTCTTTCTCTTGTCTACTTGCTCTGGACAATGTTTCCAGAACTACATTGAATAAGAGAGGTGATCATGGACATCCTTATCTTGTTTCTGATTTTATAATAAAAGCTTTCAGTTTCTGACCATTTAGTATGATGTTAGCTGTTGGTTTGTCATAGATGGCTTTTATCAGATTAAGATAAGGACCCTCTATTGCAATTTTCTGTAGAGTTTTTATCATGAATGGGTGTTAGACTTTGTCAAATGCTTTTTCTGCATCTATTGAGATGATCATGTGATTTTTGTCTTTGGTTCTGTTATTATGGTGTATTACATTTATTGATTTGCCTATGTTGAACCTTCCCTGCATCCCTGGTATGAATCCCACTTGGTCATGGTGTAATCTGTTTTCCCTTAACGAGTATGTAGTGACTCTGCTTGTCTCTTTTGATCAGTTGGCTTAAAGTTTACACTGTCTGCAAATAGAATAGCTACATCTGCTCTTTTCTGGGTTCCTGTGGCATGGAGAATTGTTTTCCATCCTTTGACTTTTAGCCTATGAATTTCTTTTTTTGGTTAAATGTGTTCTTTGAAAGCAGCATATTGATGGATCCATTTCTTGGTCCATTCTCTCAGTCTGTTTCTTTTGATTGGTGAGTTGAGACCATTTACATTGATAATTATTACTTATATGTATTAGACTTATCTTTTTATGTTATTTTCCTGTTGTTGGTTCCCTGTTTTCTCCTCTGTTTAATTGTTTGCCCTGCTTGGCAATTTCATTCTATTGATATTCATGTGTTTGTGGTCTTCATTATCTCTTTCTAATATATCCTTCAGAGCGTTCTGTAGTGCTGGTATTGTGGTCATGAATTTCTTCAACTGTTCTTTGTCATGGAAGTATCTTATTTCTCCACTGAATTTGAAAGGTAGTTTTGCTCAGTACATCAATCTGGGTTGAAGATTGTTTGCTTTTAGGGCTTGAAATACCTTACTCCAGTCTCTCCTTGAATTGAGGATTTGTGTTGAGAAGTCTGCTGTGATTCTGATGGGCTTTACTTTATAGGTGATTTGTTTCTTTTCTCTAGCTGCTTTTAATATTTTGTTCTTTTGTTGAATTTCTGGAATCTTGATTATTATATGCCTTGGTGTAGGTTTATGTTGGTCATGGCTATTTGGAGTTCTGTATGTTTCATTTATTTGTATGTCAAATACTTTAATCCATGTCTGGGAAGTTTTCCACCATTATTTCTGTGAAGAGGTTTTTAATGGCATTTGTGCTGTCTCCAGCTTTCTCACTGACTCTGATCAATTTTATGTTGTTCTTCTTTGCTTCATCTTGTAACTGTTGGATTGATATTTTTGTGGTCCCTTGCTATTTTTAAAATATCTTTCTTTTCCTGGTCACTAGTCACATTCCTGTCTTCTAGGTCTGATATTCTTTCCTTGCCTTCATTCGATTTGTTGCGTATATTTTTAATGGTGTTTTTAATCTCCTGGATTTCTTTCTTTCTTTTTTTTTTGTGGGTACTGGGGGTCAAACTCAGAACCTCACACGCCAGCAGGCACCCGTGCTGCTGAGTGATATTACCGGCCCCAATCACCTGGATTTCTGTTTGGATCTGTTTCATTGATTACGTTTCTTGCTTATGTTGGGCATTCATGATTTCCATTGTTTTCCTAACTTCCTCTATTTTTTTGTCTGTGTCTGCTTTAATTTCTTTCATTTTGATGTTATTTCTTTTTGTACCTTAGATATTGTTTTTTCTATGGCCTCTTCCATTGTTTTTTCACTTCTGCTGCTCTCATTTCAGAGAGTTCCAGTGGTTGGCTTCTGATTTCCTCTGTCTCTTTGTGCTCTGGACTTGTCCTGGGTGGGCTGGGCATTTATGGTTGCATTTTGCTTCTTCCTCTTGTCACTTTCTATTTTTTATTTTATTTTGTTTTCTGTCTTGATGCTTGTAGATTTCTTATGTTAGATAGCTTTATCCCTGGTATTGAGGCTTTCCTAGTTGATGTCTGTTCCTCAAGGATGTCTTCTAGATATAGGTGTTTCTTGGTCTTTATGTCTATCTGAAGAACCTACCTTCCCAGTATATTAAGAATGTGGAGTTGCTATCTTTTTGACTCAAGGCCCATTGCTTTGGTACTGCACTATGGTGATGATTATGGTCCCTTGCAATCTTAGTGTTGTCATGCAGGGGAGAAAAAACTGATTATAACAGGTATGTCATCCTGGTTAAAGTAGTACAGTTAGCAATAACAATAGACTCAAGCACAGCCTGGCTACTGACAGACTGTGGTAACTATTTGCTTGATGTCTTTAACTGTAGGAGCAAGTTCTATAGTTATATAATATAATCCAACTTATATCAGGAACTTGCATGCAACACTTTCTCACTTAGTAGAGTAATCTTACGCAGTTGTGGGGGGCGGTTAAGAGGGGTAGGGGGTAGGTTGGAGAGGTAGAGGGTTAAATATAGTAGGAGCAAATTTGGTGGGCAAAAGGTGATCATCCAAGTTTTGGGTAATTGTAGGATACAAGAGGGAGGGATTGGAAGAGAAAGCCTAGGAGTATTGAAGTGAACCAGAAAGGGAAGAGACAATGTTTACCCACATGAAAGTCTCATAAAATTGAGATAGTTGATGAAAGAGAGGAAGATGATGAGTGGAATAATGCAAATAAAGTTTAGAGATCTAAATTGTGAATGAGAGGGAAAAGAAGGTGTAAAAGAAGGAAAAGAAAAAAGAAAAAAAACAGGAAATAAAAATAATCACACACATGGAAAAAAAACAACAAACATACAGAAAATAAAAACAGGGAAAAACAGAACAGGGAGAAAAATAGAAAAGAAAAGGGAAAAAACACCACCAACAACAAAAATAAAAATAAACAGCAAAACAAAACACAGTAACTGAGCAGACTACCAAGAGGAAAACCCATTAGACAGGGAAAAATAAAAGCAGTGAGATTCTAGTGTGTACAGTTCTGTGGTAGGACCAAGTCTGATCCTGGAACATGTACTCTAGCCAAGATTGCAGGTGCATTTGTGCTAGGTTTGGGTCTGATCTTTGTCTCTGGATTTGCGGGGCGGGATTAGTTTTCTGTGGCTTGAATTCTCACAAACTGTTTAAAAAAAGAAAAGAGAAAACAGAGAAGAAGAAGAAAAAAACAAGGAAAAGAGGGAAAAGAAAAGAAGGTGGTTCTACCCGCCCACTTCTATTCCGTGTGTTTGTCCCCAAGCACAGAACTGGTTCACCTGACTTACCACCTGTTGGCTTGTATCGTTACTGTCGCTTCGGACTTTTCTGCACCACTAGTCCCGCCTGTCCATCGTGTGCGCTCTAGCCGGGTCCTACTGTGTCGCTGGCGTCCCTGCTGGTCTCCAGTCCTTGAGTCTGGTCAACGCAGGGAACAGGCGTCAGTCTGGGACCCCTTTCTGCCAGTCGCCTTAGCTCCAAGTCAATGATGGGAACCTAGAATGCCTTTTAAGGTGAGGAGTAGAGTTTAGACATTTAATATCTTAAGGAAGAAGAAGTCATTGCAGATTTTGGAGCAGAAGAAATGTCACAATAAAATACATATTTTAGGAAAACTAAACTAAAAATGACATCTAGGGTTTTAGAGCAGGAAGTGGAGGAGTCTATTTTAGTAAGATAGGTATGAAAGATCTAGGATAGAATAACATGCAAGTTGCTCTAGGGTTCCTTATTTTCATATCTTACCTTCATCTGAGTTTTAACATTTATCTCTGTCATTTATTTGCCAGTGATTTACCACCTGTATGGTAGTCATCTGGTTTTGGCATCTCACGTCTGCCTCAGTAGATTGTATGCTGGGACCATGTTGTATGTTTGTACCTTTTAGTACACCTAGTGTCTCAAATGTTATTTGCCCACTTTCAGGAAAGAAGAAAAATGGAAGAGGTTATATACATTAACTAGGCTAGAGAATTAAAGAGAAAAAAACTTGATAAGAAATTCGAGAATCCAGAGAGTTTTCACTCAGAGGTTTTTCTAGTCTAAGAAATTAGAGTAATGATTGATAATGTCTGTTTGTGATCAGGTGCAAAGTCAGCCGTGGTTGGAGAGTCACTGTTCAGGTAGATGTAGGATTGGAGATGTTCATTTAGGAATCATTTGATTATAGATCATATTTTAATTCTCGTTTCCAAAAAGAAATGAAATATAGAGAAGAAATAGCTGAAGTCCAAGAATGAGCTTTCAGTAATAAGGGTAGGAGCTAACAGAAAAATTTTCCAGATTACTTACTAATTCCATAATTCTCTTACTATTTGTACAATATCAACACAGCAACATCTAATATAAATGTGGGAACTACAACAGTTTAAGTTTTCTGGTAGCCACATTAAAAAAATTAAACAAACATAAAATTAGTTTTCATATTACACGTTACTTAATCCCAAATAATAATATCACTATTTGATGAAGCTGGAAGATCCCAGCCTCAATCCCAGCCTGGGTAATTTAGAGACTTAGTGAGAACTTGTCTCAAAATAACAAATAGAAAATGTTGGGTACATAGCTAGTGCTAAGGCCCTGGATTTAATCCCCAGTACCACCACCACCGCCACTACCACCAAAAAAAAAAAAAAAAAAGACAGAAAAATCATAGTAATTACCATTTAAATTTTTAATCACTATATAAATATTGATGAGATATTTTTGTATGAAGCTCTTGAAACTAGTATGCATTTTACATTTAGGTTTTACTTTTGGGGCATATCTCCACTTATATTAATTTCAAGTGCTCAATAGCCACCTGGGACCAGTGGCTACAATACTGACAATTCAGTCGCCTTAAATAAATGCTTTCTTGTCCCTTTAATTCATATTATTATCCCATTCACATGGGTGTATTATGATGGCTATGGACTTATCTGAAATTTCTTATGAATTTACTTTTTACTTTATAAACAGCAAGTCACCTTTTTGATATAGAGTTCCATAAGCTTTAACAAATGCATGGTGTCAAGTAACTATCGCTATGATCAGGATGCAGAAAATTCTCACCTCTGAAAATTCCCTTTATGCTAGTCTTTTGCAGTCGGTTTCTTCCTCACATCTAGTTCATATATGTGTGCACATATGTACATATGAATATATAACTATAGATATATATGAGTAGGAATCTCTTCTTTTTTATTTTAAAGAGAAGAAAAACAAAACAAAAAACAAAAAGAACAAAATTTCAAAACAACAACAGAAGGGTAATAATGGTTAATACATTACGCATTGTTATCTTTACATTAGTTACTCATGGTACAAGATATCAGCATTCAATTATCTAAACATTACTGGCATAAACCTTTCCCTTCAATGAACTAAGCAAAATTAGTAGTGTATCTATCTTAACCATCTTATGTATAAATACAATTTTTTTCTTTTCCCTTCTTTCTTTTCCCCATTCCCTCATCCCAGACTCTCTTTCCTTTTGACCAGTTTCTTTCTGATTCATCGTATCTATTGTACATTTTGGATCTTATTTACTCTTTCAGTTTCTCACACTGGGGAGACAATACGATGTCTGCACATGTGCATCCGGTTAGTTTCACTTATGAGTATTTTCTCGAGTTGCATCCATTTACCTATAAAAGTCTCCAGTTTATCCTTCTTTATGGCTGAGTAGTACTCCATTGTATAAAAATACCACATCTTTTTTATCCATTCCTCGGTTGATGGGCATCTGGGTTGCTTCTAAGATCTGGCTGTTACAAATTGTGCTGCTATAAACATGGGTGCGCATATATCACTGTGGTACTATGTTTTTAATTCTTCTGGAAAGATACCCAGAAGGGAAATAGCTGGGTCAAATGGGACCCCCAATCCTAGTTTTTTGAGGAATCTCCACACTGATATCCACAGTGGCTGCACCAGTCGACACTCCCACCAACAGTGGAGAAGTGTTCCTCTTTCCCCACAGCCCCTCCAGCATTTGTTATTAGTTGATTTATTGATGATAGCCATTCTTTCTGGGGTGAGATGGTATCTCAGTGTTGTTTTAATTGGAATCTCTTCTTTACCAAAAATGATTAAAAAAAAAAAGAGGTAGGTGGGTAACAAAAGACAGTTAAGGAAGATGCAACCCTTGACATTTGGGAGTATATTCTTTTCAAAAGCTCATTTGCAATTATAGCGCTGCTTGACATGAAGTCACACAAGCCCACTCAGAGAGGGGGACATGTGCTGTCCCTCCCCCCACATTCATCTGTCATTCCTCTGCAGGTTACAAGAATAGGAAGTCCTCTCCCAGAATACTCCCTATGACAGATGGCAGAATTACACCAGGAGAGACCCAGAAGAAGAACATAAGCAAGGACGCCACAGGTGGGAGCCTTTCCACACAAGAGGGACTGAAGAGGTCCTGGTGGCTGCTAGATCTTCCCTACACTTTGGTTTCTGGACTTTACCTTTGCTTGTATTCCTTGCTGTTTTAAGGAGAGAACTCTATGAACACTAGCTTTTCAGGGCACGTGCAAATCCTGTGGTGGATGGGCCAGGATGGCTGCTCGCATCCAAGTGTGCATGACCTGGGTTGTGCCAAACTCGATGAGAGCAGGAATCCTTGGGCCAACTGACAGCAGTGGCTCTGGCTTTGACATGACTCTCAGCATTTCCATTCTGTTCAAAAAGCCCAGGAAGCAGATGGGAAGAAGCATGTGGGAGCACCACCCTCACATGTATGTCAGCATTGGCACCAGGGTTGGGAAGAGGAAGGTCGCCTGTTTGCTTGATGTCGTTCCAGGAGCACAGTCCTACTGTGCTGCCCTCAGAATCATGTTCCGGAAATAGAGTTTGGCGAGTTGCCCAGACACCCACTGACACACAGAGTCACACAACACACATGCAGGCACCTCGCTCTTAGTTCGCATTGTTGAACACTTGTCTCTGAAATTTGCAGTTGTAACAATGCAATGGTGTGCATCAGGATGTCTATTCTCAGACTTCTCAGTGTTCTCTGCACCTTACATACTTCTAACCTCTTTCTTTATCCCTTATCCTCCCTTACATCAAGTATAGAGTTTTGAAAAAAATGAAGAGGTTGCAATAATATCAAGGAAGGCACTGACCTGAAGATACAGGAATTACTTAGTCAAGTACAATACTTTGAGTAACAACATTGTAAAATTAAAGTAGAAAAGCAACTCAATCAAGACAAGAAAGTTCTTTTAACCTCATCTCTCATTCCTCCCACAATCTCCCAACAATATGTTTATAGTGGGAAATCTGGAGATCATCTAAAACTTGCATATCTGCAATAGATGACATTGGTTAGTTTGTCCAAATCATTTCAAGTTTACAATGGAGTCCAACTAAATTAAGTATCCTCATTAGCATGTATTTTGAAAGGGAACATGTCTTATTTGCTGTATTTTGCTAGGAAAGGAAGAAAGAGAGTAGTAGTGATAGAGGAAATACTATGGGTTTACAAATTCCCATTTCTATGGCACTTTGAGATCTGGTCCCTAAAGCCTTCCACTTAACATATACAGGGTATACTGTGAGGACTCTGAGACCCCAGGGGATGGTGGAGCCACACAATGGAAGGAGCCTGGATCCCTGCTTGAGTGGCCAGCAGAACCTGCATCCCCAACCCACTAAGGCACATTGGATTGATAGGTAAGCAAGAAATAAGATCTGCGCATCACCGAGCTCCAGCTTCTGGAGTTGTTTGAAACCTCGATTCATTTCCTAATCAAAACGGATACCAACCACCTGGTTCCTGACTTTCCCTACCTCTGACCTCAAGGTAGGTTAATAATACCAGGTGCTTCTTTGGGTTGGACGTAACAGTAAAGGATAAGACGCTTTTGGCTTTTCCAGGATCAGGACTGGTTTACCAAGTTGTCCTGTTTTACTACTGTCCAATGTATTACTGTGTACTGTCTAATATTCATTTGCCTGGTTTGATCTACAGAGGGTGGGTATTATTAGAGACAACAAATCTCCTAACATCAGTGGGGTAAACGGCAGTTACACACCTGTTGAAACCTGAGTAGTGCTGTGTAGGTATATGTGTAACAACTAGTTCCCTGTGGAAAATCATATGCATGTATATGTACAAGCTCATTATTAAATTCATTGATATTAAGAATACATAGCATATAGTATATAAAAATGATAGTAAAATGTACCTTAATTTTATTGTGTTATATAGACAATTGATACTTTTCATTGATTTTACCAAACTTTTGCATCCATAACCAACCCACTCTTACAATTCGACCTTGAGTTGACAAATCGAGTTGCATGCCAACTGCAAACTCATTTTCTAATATATTTGTCATTACATCTGATATACAATCTGCTGTTAAACTATTTCTCATCCTCAAACAAATTTTATTAATTAAGCTGAAACTTCTTTCAACTTTGGCACTATACTTTGGCATTTTACTCATTTGTCAGTTTACACGAGGAACTTTTTTGTTGAGTAGGGTAATCATTTTTGAAGACTGGGTGAACATTTTCTCAAATTTTTATGCTAGTCACAATGTAATAGCTTTACAAATGACATCCTTTTTAATGTTTAACCTATATTATTAAGTTTTTATCCATCAACTTCTTAAGGCTAGATTGGGAAATGGGAAAAAGCTTTCTGTAAAGGGCTAAAAATTAAATATTTTAGGATTTATGGCCTCTCATGCCACTACTCAACTATGCAATTACAGTACAAAAGCAGCCATAGACAATACATAAATAAGTGGCATGGTTGTTTTTAAATAAAACTTTACCAAAACAGACCAGGGGCTGAATTTAGCCCACGGCTATCGTTTGCCAAACCTTGTCCACATAAACAGAAAAACACCAAACCTAACCTTGATTTGTAGGGTTTGTGAATTTGTGTGTTGTAAATGCTCCTAACGAGCCAATTTCAGATTACTAATGTGACATCGCCTAACGCAGAGTTGGGAAGAGACACTCGGTAGCTGCGCATTTCCACCATACAGACCCCGCAGGCATGCTCACAGGAGCACAGAAGCACCACACTGTCATAAAACAATTAGGCATAGACAGCTAGTATTTATCACCTTAGTTTCTAGTGTAATTTAATTGTGAGACTGTAGAATTTATTTTTTAATGACGGCTGCATTAAACTATGTGCAGACAAAATTTCTGAAAATGTTTTAATTGGGTTTTTTTTTTTTTTTTTTTTGTGGGTACCGGGGGGTCGACCTCAGGACCTCGCGTGCCAGCAGGCGCCCGTGCCGCTGAGCGATATCACCGGCCCCTTTTTCGTATGTGGGTTCCGGGAGTTGAACTCGGGCCCTCGCGCTTGCCGGGCAGGCGCTTAAGCCGCTGAGCCATCTCACCAGCCCTTAATTGGGTTTTGCAAGACAATGAGTTTCTTCCAGGATGCCAGCTGATCCTGGACAGTATGTCTTCTCCATGGAAAGTGCACCGGGATGGGGCATATCTCGCAACAATACATTTTCTCCCAAGGCACAGATCGTTGGAGAGTACTATTGAATCAATTATCTTGGTCAAAAGACAGGTTTGTCAGCACTTAAAACTGAAAGCATCCATTGTTTCTTTCTCACATGTCCAAAATCATTACAGATATGTTATATATTTTAAAGGAAAACAAACTCAGTATTTTTCTTAAGTGTAATGTACCTTTAAACTCATCCTTACTTTAGGGTAGATATAATAAGATATCATCTGAAAATTTTTTATGCACAGCTCTTTATTATCTTTTAAAACATCCTCAAAGTTTGAATAATCCAAGACTGAAATGCAGATGTATTTCAGTGAAAGGGACTATAAGAGAATGTCTATATGTAAGGTGACATGGTTTAACAAAAATGAGGCCAACTTTACAATCAGAAAAATGTAGGTTCATGTCACTACTTTGATGGGTGCTAATTTATCTAACCTCTTTAATTCTCAGTTTTCTATTCTGTAATATGGTTCATAAGGTTGTTATGACACTTAAATGAGAGAAGAAAATGCGTGAAATACCACGATGTTCGGCTCGTTAAAAAACATGCAGTAAATAGCAGTATTATTGTGATTCACCAACATTTTCACATGGCATTAAGTTTTTTAATGAATGGTAATTATTATAGTGATTTAGGCACCAATTATTATTCACACCTTTAGTAGTTCCACATTTTGGATTCAAGCTCTCTATTTCAATATATACATGCTTCCTGTCATATAGGGGGTACCAGTAGTTGTACTGAAGAAACAAAATTTCCCAGTTCTATCAACTTGAATCGGAAGTTACCAATTGCCCCTGTGGTAAACCAAACTTCTATATACAGTTTGAAATAGCTACAGGAAGCCACATATGGCCTGCTACCATTTGAGAACAATCTAGTGGCCTAGCTTCTCGATTTCCCCAACTTACTTGGTAAAGCTATCTGAGATGTCACCTTTTCCTGTTGTGTCTCAGTGGTGCAGAAGCATCAAATTTGGCCATGATAGTAGGATGTTAGCATCTATTGCCCTTTGCCTGTCATGGTAGCAGTTTAGACTAACTATCCAGTTGCTCAAATAACTATTTAGGGGTATTTCTCTTATTAACATCAATGTAAATTAAAATAAATTCCATCTCATGAACTTGAGAGCTCCAAGCCAGTACCTAAGAGTGTGGAAGCATATTGGTATTTCATGTGTTGCTATTCCCCAGGACCATCTTACGTCCTATGATTTTTAGTGGTGATGGCACAGCCATGTTAACAATTTGGTTCAGTCAATCTTCACAAAGTTCCATTGAAATGACTTAAAATATAGACTTTTATTAACATTTTATCATAGCATAGATACCATGGCAGTAAGCAAAACTCACATTCTTAACCCTTTAAGAGTTGCTGATGACATGAAGCCTATGGCAAAACTGATGGCAAAAAAAGAACTTGGTATATTTGATGAAAGTATTTTCTTCGGCACACTTAAATTACATAGCTAAAAATAACTATGTGCTCATTTGCTTTGTTCAAATAAACAAAATAAAAAAGTCACCAGGCCCAATATTAGCTAAAGAGCTTCCTGAAAGAATGAAGTAAATGAATTTCTTTCTTTTTACTGCTCATATTTCCTTTTATCCTTCTAAGAATGTGTATTTAAATGTGACTTCTATATTTTAGTAATCAGATATCTTACAGCAACTACTTTTCTTGAACTGTTATGTTGCATTTTTTCTGTTTGTATTTTAATTCTCCAGTTTCAAACACTACCAAAGCCTTTAATATTTCTTTGCTTAGGGAGTTTGTTTTTTTTTTTTTTTTTTTGAAACAGGGTCTCACTAGCTATGTAGTTCAGGCTGATTTGAACTCACTAGGTAGCCCAGGCTGGCCTCGAACTCATGGTGATCCTCTTGCCTCAGCCTCCCAAGTGCTGAGATTACAGGCATGTGCCATCATGCCTGTCCAGTTAGGGAGATTCTGTATAGCAGAAAGTATGGAAATATCAAATGAATCTCATTAATTTTTACGATGAATATGTGTTGATAATCTTAGTTTTTTAAAAAATGCCCATTGCTCTTCCTGCTTTTTCTGAATCCTAAAAGCACATAAGATATTAAACCGGGCTTCCCAGAGGCTAACAGGAGAAGGGGCAGCCCTTGGAGAGAAGGAGTAAGGTGAAGAGGGGAGACATTCTTGCTCAGCAGTAGGCTTGAGGAGACATTGGCATTTCAGTATGTGCAAAAACTGGTTTGGGAGCTTTGGGAAGAGAACTGGGACCAAGGCAGAGCAAGTGCTCATGGAGTTTCCGGGTTCCTGATGTGGGCAGTGTGGTGACAAACACAGGGAAGAAATTTCTTCCCAAACAGAGAGATTCTTTCCTGGACAGCTCTTTTCCAACCTTCTCAGGTACATGAAATGTTACCTAAGCAAAACAAACAAACAAACAAACAAACATCGATGGAGACAGACAGACAGGGAGATTTTTCCTTTCTCTGTGAGGATAAAAAGATTTGAAGACATAAATATATTCTATGCCTCTTTCTTTCTATTCATACAGAACAATTTATTTGAGCTCCACATATTGTATGCACATAAGCATCTGAAAGGATAAGAAAAGAAACATACACAGGAAAAAGTTCTGTAGTTCAAAAAAGACCGTGAACACTGAGTGATCAGAGGAAGCATCCTGTGATGAAACAGAGCGCATGCCAAGCCAACTCAAAGGAGAAAACTGGTTTTAAAATCTAATTTGTATTCTCAATGGATTTCATAAGATATTACATAAATGAAAAAGGAACAATTTGAACACTGAGGAGATTACTTTTAGGGAGAAGCCATTATACCAAAAATGACAAGTAGAGTGGAGAACTTAACGAACAAAATAAATGGTAAATCAAGAAATTAGATGAACAGCTGGAGACAATGCCTTTGAGCTCAGAGCAAAAATCACAAGTAACGACTAGAAGAAAAATATAAAAGGCCAAGAAAAAAAGCCAAAACAAACAAACAAAAAACCTAATAGTCTATAAATAAAACAGGGCAAGTTTTCATACATTTTCTAAGAGAAAAACAGTAACAGGAAAGAAGATATTTGTGTGCATCTGTGTGTCAGTATGGAGAAGAAGAGTTGGTGGAAATAAGGAAGGAGAGTCTTAGAATGTCAAATGAACCCCAACAAATAGGAAAATATATTTTAAGTTTTTAATTTTAGTCTCAGAAGGACTGTACATTAACATTTTTATCTCCAAATACATCCAGTTTTGCTTATTTAATATCACAGGAAAAAAGAATATATTTCAGGGTGCTTTCTGCTGGTTGCATTAGATGCTGAAAGAAGCTAAAGAGATGGAATGAATTTTTAAATTTTCAAATATATTATTAAAAGTTCTAAGTAAATAATATATAAATTATAATAAACAATATATAAATTATATAAAAATTATAAATTATACATTAGTGATATATAAACAATATGTAAATGACTACCTCCAAATTTAAGGGAGCATGGAATTCCTTTTTACCTTGAGGCTTTGGCACCCACAATACATTAGAATCCTATTGTTGATGGTCCTATCAGAGGGCAGAGATGGAAAAGTAGTCCCAAGGCCGATACAGGTTGGGACATGTGACAAGCTACCTGTGACCCTACATCCTGTATCCTCCCTCAAAACAACAAACACAACAAAAACCTGAGATTCCAAGTGGACGCACATGCAAGGGTGAGGGTGACCTAAAAGGGCAAAGCTAAGGGGAAACTCATACCACTTAGAGTTCTTTGTCAGTAGATGGTCACGTAAAGCTCTGAGTTTGGTTTTAGGTAGGCATGGAATTCTAGGGACCACAGTTGTCTTGGAGAAATAAAAGTTGATTTTCTCTAGAGGGAAGTACCTCTACTGTAAATTTGAAGTAAATTTTGCCATTTTTTTTTTCACATTCACTGTGGCACATGAGTACACTAATATAATGAAAGATGGACCAAATATCCAACAAAACTAAGCAAACCCAGAAAATCAAGCATAATGAAATACCCCAAAGGATTTTATGTATTGGCACTATTAGACAAATAACTGGACTGTGTAGAAAGAAATACTGTTTAAGCTTAACGACATAGACAGGGATGAAAAAATATTAAAAATGCAACATTGCACATTTTAAAAATAGCCTGAAAAAATATTCTGTAAATTGCAAAGAATTTCATCTATTTAAAATCATTTAATGGCAAATTAGACCTACCATAAAAGACTTACTAAACTGGAAGATAAACTAAGTTATGCAGAGTATAGCACAATGAAACAAAACTAGGCATAATATGTAAGAGTCATAGAAAATAAAGTAAGAAATTTTAATATCTATAAATCCGGAATTCAAGAAAAAGAAAAAAGATGAATGACAGAAACAATGTGCGTGAAGCATCATTCAGCAGCAAATTAGACCCAGTGAAGATAGTGCTGGCGAGCAAGTCGACAGGTCAGCAGAAACACCCATGCCGAAGGCTCAGAGAGGTGAAAGAGTTGAAGTTACACAGTAGAGCATGAGGGATGTAGCACAAAACACGAATATATAATATATATGTAATCATAGTTCCAGAAAGAGAAGACAAAAGAAATGGAGCAAGATCAATGGTTAAAAAGATGACAGCTAAGAGCTTCCCAGAGATGATAAAAGGCACCACTGCACAGATTCCATAAACCCAATGAATCTGAAGAAGATATATAAGAAGAACCCCACAACTAAATAAACTGCAGAGAAACTACAGAAAATCAGACAAAGATCTTAAAAGCAGACACAGAAGAAAGCTAGATTACCTTCAAAGAAGGTACAGCTTCCCGGAGACTTGATTTCTCAACCTAAATAATGAAATTTAAGTGCTCAGTGTTGGAATGCTTGCCTAGCATTCATGAGGCTCTAGGTTCAGAAAAGAAAAAAAAAGAAGAAAAAGAAGCCGGGTGTGGTGTCACATCCCTGCAACCTCAATGGTTAGACTCGGTCTCAAAAGTGGGTTGGGGGGAAGGCTGGGATGGGAATGTGAAGGCCCTGGGTTCAATTTCTGGTACCACGAGAGGAAAAAAGAACATGCACACACGAAAGAAAAAAGAAAAAAGACAAAACCTGAATTTTGTTGAATTACATTTGCAATATATGTACACAAAAAAATTATTTGCAAGATAGGTTTCTATACCCTTTGAAAATGTCTTGTAAACTAAAGGCAAAATAAAGATATTTACAGTCAAATTAAAATTGAGAGAGTTTATAACTTAGCACTGCGTTGAAAGAAAATCTAAAACGTACTTTAGGTAGAAGAAAGTGATTTCAGATGGAAGAGCTGAATTGTAAAAAGAAACAAAAAGCAGAGGAGGTGGGAAATATGTGGGTAACACTAAATGAATTTGACTGTCAAAACAAAAAAAGTGCTTTCTGGTATTTAAAATGTATAATTAAAATTGACAAAAACAGCAAAAGATGAGAAGGGTAAGTACAGTAGTTAATTTTTTAAAAAGATCTATTTTTTTAAGATGTGAATAAAAATATTAATTAGCATTAGATTTTGATAAATTAATTTACATTTCAATAACAAAGTAAAAAAAAACCCCAGGATATATAGTTTCCAAATACATAGAAGAAAAATATGAAATGCCAAATATAATAAGCACCCTCACAAAAAAATCGAGAAATGAGAAGAAAAACTATGGAAGAGGCAAAATCGATGGAAAATATGAAGTAAGATGGTAAATTTGTAGTTGTTCATAAACAATGTATTACTTTAGTGATTCTGTAAAGAGCTAATTAGTGTCAGTCCGAATTAGAACAAAACAAAAGAAAATCCACCATATGTTTGTTTGTTTTTATACGAGACATAGCTAAACTATGCAAAACAAGCAAAAAAGTACCAGGAAGAATGGAAGGGATGTTATAAAAGCATCACTTAGGAAAATTTATATTCTTGAAATAAATGTGTTAGTTATGAGAATTTACAAACTATAAGCTGAATATTCAACTGAAAAGTTGCAAAATAATTGAGAAACCCATAAAGGTGAAGGGAAGTAAATAATAAATTGAATAGCAGAAATTAATAAAACTAAAAAGTAACATACAACAGAAAGGAACAATGCAACTTACCACTGAAAAAGTCTCTCAAAGTTGATAAATTTGATGCAGTTGATCTAAATAAAAAGGAAAGATGATAGAAAGCATAATCAGTGTCACTGCAGATCCTTTAGACATTAAAAAGGATATTATAATGAGTTAGAATGAAATAGACAAATTTGTAGAAACAATTTAAACTGAAAATTCTAATTTAAAAACTAATAGGAAACAGAAACAACTCTATAACCATGGAAGAAATTAAATCAATAAGAAAAATTTTGCACCAAAAATCTCCTGGTCCTGGGGACCACTGTGTCAGTGATCAGTGCATTGCCTGTCGGCTCCAAAGGCCCCTGCCTTACACAAGCCTCCACTCGCTTTTCTTCTTAAGTTCTACGAGGGGGACCACACATTCTGAAGGGGGAACAAGATGGCCAAGGGCTGTCTGACCCATATTATTTTTGACCCAAACTGTTATTGTTCTAAGGCTCGAATTTTCATGGTTTCTCATTTGTAGCTTCAAACTTTCATTATCATGACAGATAACCATATGTACTGAAAGAAGCCTGTATTCTTATACACAAAACATTAATGACTGTAGTTTTTTTTTTTCTTTTATGGTACTAGGAATTGAACCCAAGGCCTTCACACTGACTACATCCCCAGATCTTTTTATGCTTCATTTTGAGACAGAATTTCCCTAAGTGTTTAATCCCAGGCTGGGCTCGAACTTGTGATCTTCTTGCCTCATCTGCCTAGCATGCTGGGTCACAGGGGTGCACCACCACAGCCGGCCTGTGTGATTATCTCTGAGTATGGGATTTGTATCAGTCAGCTTTCTCCTTGCCGAGATACAGTGCTCAACAACCACAGCTTGAAGGAGGAGAGGTTTAGCGTGCTCACGATTTCAGTTCATGGTTGGTTCTCTTCAAGGCAGAGGTGGGAGAGTGGAAGAGTGTGGCGGGCGGGGCAAAGCTGCTTAGTTCATGGCGACCTGGGAAGCAGAGCAGGGGAAGAGTGCCAGAGAGGAAGGGGCAGGGACCAGAATAGACCCGAAGGCCACACCTTCATCACCCACCCGGGCACACCGGAAGTGTGCTCCACCAGTCCCTGGGGCAGACATGAAGCCAGTTAAATTAAAATTTCATCCTACCCTCTACAGGATTATATGTAAATTTTCATTTTTCCTGGTTTTAGTTATGAAATAGTTTTTTAAAACTCCATTTGAATGATCTCACCTAGAAGCTTGGGGCTAAAAAATAACAATACTTATGTTTAAGAATTTTTCTAACTTAATAAAAGCAGAAGTTATACTAACTACTTAGAGTTTAAACCATATGTGTCTTTAGATTAGAAATCTCAGTGCATTAGAAGTAGCAACATCAATCAGCAGAACCAGCCTGGGATGGTTGCAAAGAATTCCACATAAATTCCAAACCTAAGGATGGAAAAAATTGCACTCAGACATAATCTGGAGGAACATTGCATCTAGTTTCCATCCCAGGACAAAAGTGCCCCACGTTGTCCCGTTGTCTGAATTGACTTCATCAGGACCAAGAATAGAAGGTTAGAAGTAGGCATGGATGGAGAGATTGATGCCAAGTCTATCTCTAAATATGTAAAACTTTCATTATAAAATAATGTATTGAGAGTGCTGTCAGGCAGTTCAGTCAAGGGAGAGAGCTAGTAAGAATTAAAACAAGCCAAGCCTGGTGGCTTGCTCTTGTAATCCCAGCACCCTGGGAGGCTGAGACAGGAAGATCACAAGTTTGAGACCAATCCAGGCAACTTAGTGACTCAGCAACACCCTGTCTCAAAATAAAAATAAATGAATAAATAAAAATTAAAACAAAAAAGAGCTGAGAATGTAGCCCAATGCAGAGGCCCTGGGTTCAATACTCAGTACTAAAAAAAAAAAAAAGAAAAAAGAAAAAGAATTAAATCATGGACTGTTGGTAGTATTAACATCATTCAGCAGTTCTGCAACTGAATAATCCTCCATCTTGCCTAGAGACTCTCAGGAGAATCCTTACAAGCCACTGCATGAATCTCTGTTGCTCCTAGGCTGTGGCACGAAATGCCAAAGTAAGAAGCTGCTCAGGTCAAAATGTCATCTCCACGCAGGATGCTGATTTGGGGCTCCTATCTGCTCCTGTCTGTCCTGCTCTCTCTGAATGCCCTGGCCCACCAACCAATTGCCAGTTACATCACTTGACTTCCCCTCCATACTAATGGTCCTGGAGGGTGTCTTTCTGAGGCGCGGCACCCTCTGTACCAGACTCTAACAGAGGGAACTGTATGGTGTTCGACCTGTGTTTTAGGTTAAATTATACCACTGCTATTTCCCAATTTACACAAAATTGTTACAGATTTATTTATAAAATTTTAATATGTAGATACATTATGTATTTATATCCTAATTATGTTGGTATAACATATAATTAATATCTAATTAATTAATATAGTTACTAAGAAACATTGAATGTTTTTGCATTAAACATTTTGAAAAGACTAAAGGGAAATACAATCAAAATGTTGAAACTGATAACTTATGAATCATAAAATTATACAGTAACTTTCTAGATTTTATGAAATAAATGTTAGGTTACTTAGTAATGTTAGGTAAGAGTGAATAAATAGCAGAGCAATCTGATTCATTCACAGAACCCTTTATAATTATGAATATATAATTCTTAAGATTGTACTTTTGTATGCACATCCAAAAATGTATGTATAGGTAAGTAAATATATGTATACATCTATACATGTGTGTCAAAGTATTCATATTCCTGAACATTTGAACTCTTAGAGCTGTAAGGACTTTAAAAATAATCTTGTGTCCTTCACAAAATCTAAATTATCTGTTGTGGACTGTGGTCATTTTAAATCTATTTACTTTTTAATTTTCATATTAATCAGCTGATTTGCCTGGAATAGCAGAGAAGCAGAATCATTGAACATTAGAGCTGGAGGAAACTTACTGCCAGTTCAGCCCCCTGCCAGGAAAATCATTAACATATAATCACAGTAAGAGGTGACTAAGGGGATCAAGCCCAGTGCTGTTAACAGGTGCCTCTTGAGTGTAATTATGTCTGAGATAGAAGCCATTTTCAAGATCTCTCTTGCCTAATAGGTACATGTTCTGTCCTTGGCTGTATTTGCACAATGCCAAAGCCAAGTTGGCAATTGAACCATTTTTGTGAAAGTGTCAAAAAATTATTCATGGAGTTGGTCAACTTGATACTAAACCATCAAAATGGTACATATCTTTGCCCTAAACTGAACAGGTGTTTTGGTATCTAAAGGCATAGTCTTTCTATATGTGGTATTTGGGGCTTTCTTTCGCTTTTACATGTCCCACACGCCAGGGTATTATCCAAGAGACATAGGACTCATATACACCACACTTGAAAATCAACAAGTGCATTTCAAATAGACTGAAGACTGACTTAACTGTCAGAACAATAGATTCCAATATGGGAGAATATTTTTGTGACCCTTAAATAAACAAAGTTTTTTATGTGGACACACAGAAACACACATACACACACACAACACTAACCAAAAAGGAAAAGAGTAATAAATTGGAAAGTTCTCTTCATCTAAAGATAGTATTTGGAGAATGAAAAGCCGCAAGAAGATAACTGCAAGTTTGCAAATGACAAGAAGCAAATATTTAACCCACCTCTGTGTATTGATAAGAAATGTACAGACAGCCCAAACATGGACACAAGCCTGGTGTGGTGGCAAATGCCGATAATCCCGGTTCTTTGGGAGGCTGAGAAAGGAGGATTGCATGTTTGGACCCCGCCTGGGCAACTTAGTGACTTAGCAAGACTCTGCCTCAAAATAAAAATGTAAGAAGGGGGCCTTGGTTTCAATCCCAAGTACAAAAAAAAAAAAAAAAAAAAGGCACAAGATTTGAACTGGTACTTCACACACACACACACACACACACACACGATATCCAAAGGCCAATAAATGTGTGAAAAGTTGCTTAACATAATTGGTCATCAGGAAAATGCAAGTTGAAACTAAAGTAAGATCCCAATATCCATCTAGAATATGACTATTATTGAATAACCTGACACTACCAAGTGTTGGTGAGAATACGGAACAAAAGTAATTCTCATATACTACTCCTGGGGGTATAAATTGATGCAGTGGGTTTTATGGTATCTATAAAAGCTAAATGCAGGTATACTCCATGACTCAGCAATTCAACTCCTATATACACTTACATAAATTTTAAAAAGACATTTACAAAAGTCTTTACAGCAAGTGTATTCATGTAGTTTCTCCAATCTTAAATTGGAGACAAATGTCCGTGGGTTGTAAAATGGACAGATAAATTGTAGTAAATCCATAGAATGTATTATAAGGTGATGAATGGATGAACTGCTTCCATACCAAATGCCTGGATAAACCCTACAAATATGTTGAAAAAATAAACCATATACACACGGTTTCACTTATATAAAGTACAAAACTAATCTCTGATGATTGAGGCTAGGGGAGAGGCTCGCTTTGGGGTGGGACTTGTAGGAGTAGAGTGTTACAGGGAGCTAATGATGGTCTATTTCTTGATGGGGCTGCTGGTTCATATATATATATATATATATGTTCACTTTGTTAAAAAAACTTTGGATTTTTTTTTTTTTTGTGGGTACCGGGGGGTTGACCTCAGGACCTCGCGCGCCAACAGGCGCCCGTGCCGCTGAGCGATATCACCGGCCCCTTTTTCGTATGTGGGTTCCGGGAGTCGAACTCGGGCCCTCGCGCTTGCCGGGCAGGCGCTTAAGCCGCTGAGCCATCTCACCGGCCCAAAACTTTGGATTTTTATTTCTGTGAGTCGTGCAATTTTTTCTGCATTATAAATCAATAAAAAGTACTTACGAACAAAGAAACAAAGTCAACCCAACTAGGAAAATGATATTCTTGTCACAAAAAAACACATCTCTCATAAAAATATATAGCATGCAGGTTAGACTTATAAAACTCATTAACAAGGAAACCAGTGAAAAGGCAAAAGAAGTTACTCCTCATGTTAGAGGAGTAAGGGTTATAAAATTCACCAGAAAAGACTTATTGAGATCACTTTTTGAGCTAGAGACAAAATCATTTAATGTCCTACAGGGCAATAAAACTAATTTTTGTAATAATCTGTTCTAGCAGACTGAAATACACTTCTCTGACTCTGAAAGCACACAGAGTTATCCTTTGTGGGTATCAATGCTACTAAATATTCAGCTGAGCATTTTGAAGGATTGAGGGTGAGAGGAAGTGGATTGTAAAGGCTGAATAAATAAATATTTAAATACTTGCAACTACTTTAGGCAGTCAAAAAGTTAAAAAAAATTGAAATTTCATAAACAGGGCTTCGCAATCCAAATTTTCTGTAATTCCTACAGGCCTTCTGCTAGCGTGTCTGAATTCGTGGTTTTTAAAAAATAGTGTTTGATAAGGGACTAGGGAAGAATATTAATTGCAGAATATAGACAACCTGGTTGAGGTTTAGCATTTTTAGATTAAAATTGGAAGTTTAAACTCTGCATAAGCAAATCTGAAAGCATTGACATATATTCACTTGTTTTGCTAAAATACAAATATGAATTAAACAGATTGTGAGATTGCTCTGGAGCCAAGTCACTGATAACTAAACCCATCCTGCAGTTCTTACACCTCTCCAATTCCACAGTAATCTTCCTGAAAGGACTGATGATGCTATGTCACTTAGGTTTAATTTAATTATGAAATTATAAGTTACCTTTTTTTACATGGTCACAAGCTACAGTCCATTTGGTAATCAGCAGACAATTATGGAGCCCTTTTGGAGTGGCAGGGACTTTCCAGTGGCTGTTTTTTTTTTTTTTTTGTGGGTACCGGGGGTCGAACTCAGGACCTCACGCACCAGCAGGCGCCCATGCTGCTGAGCGATATCACGGGCCCTTTTTTCCTGTGTGGGTGCCAGAAGTCGAACTCAGGACCTCGCGCTTGCAAGGCAGGCGCTTATGCCGCTGAGCTATCTCACTGGCCCCAGTGGCTGGTTTTTAGGTGTCAGTTTTTAAGAAGTAAGTGGACACATTTCTGGATGTGTTTTGATAGTAGAGGATGATTTTCTAATGGACAGAAATTATGCTTGGGAGGAAGGGATGAATCAAAGATGATGCTAAGTTTTTCTCTAGTGAAATTAAGGTGGCATTGCAGTATGCTAAGATGAGTTTATAAAATTTAGGACAATAAGACTTACAGGTTGGGAACATTAGAAGATCAATTTTTGACTTACGTGTTTATTAGAAAATGCTTATTAAATGTCCAAGGTAGAGATGTTGGACAAGCAGGTACATGTCTGAGCCTCAAATTCAAGAAGATGTCCAACCTGAAGGTACAGACATAGGTGTCTTTTTGAAGCCACAGGACTGGGTGAGGTTGCCAGCAGGTATATATGAATAGAGAAAAGGACTGAAGACAGAACCCTGGGACACTCCAAAGTTGAGAGATCTGAAAGGTAAGGAGAAGAAAAGAAATCAAGAAGGAGAAACCACAGAAGTAGCAAGAGAACTAAGACAGTGGGTTCTAGAACAAGGAGAATTGTTATCAGCTAGGAAGAAAGATGGGGTGAATGTAGTAAAGAGAAAAGTTGCAAAATAGTGTCCTAGGAGAGTGGGAGTGGACTTATACATAGGAATTGATATGACAGTACAGGTTTTGTTATTTTCTTTGTCCAATGTCACCTGCTCCAGTGCAGGCAGAGAAAAAGCAGATAAATGGATTAACTCAGGGTCCAGATTTTCTTAGATGATGGCAAGGGGAGGGAAGGTCACTTATGTCAAATCATTAGGAACTGTCACAGGACTGGACTAGTGGGCCAGAAACAATAATTTTCTAAGAAGGCTGGGTTATGGTCATGATGTAAATAAACTTTCTTCAGGCAGAGTAACTGGTGGTGGGGTATCGGGGTCTTGGCCTAGCCCCAATCTCCTAAACAAGTGGATGGTGAAGGCTTAAATAAGTGAGACAAGTGGTATGATTTTAGGGCTCCAGGAGGATCAAAACCCTCTAACAGAATTTGAGAGTCTCTGGGGGTTGAGACAAAGAACTTCTCTGGGTGGCCTGTACTTATTTGGTTTACAAAGAAAGGGAGGGGACACTGAGGGAACCTGAGCAGGATCTTTGGGAATAGTTCAAAGACTTCCCCAAGTAGTAAATTATGTTAATTTAGGAGAACTATCTTACCTCAGGTTGACATTTACTGTAGGAGTGAGTCGCCTGCAGCTACAGTCTCTATTTAGTTAATTGGGGTTGGAGCCAGCTATCCTCAGCTGCGGTTATCTTGACTTTAGAGCACCATGCATAAGTTCTTCTCCAACACAGCCAGAGGCCCCTGTGTTTAGCAACTTAACCCTGTGCAGCCCGGTCTCCAACAGTGGGGTCTGACGCACATGCTTTAAAGATAAAGTGTCTGAGAGGAGGAGTGGGGAGGACTGTGTGGGCTGAGGAGGAGGAAAGCCACCCCACTGAAGACAGAGGTACTTTCAGGGGAAACCACAGCTTTAGAACAAGATTGAGGACAAAGTAGATTTGTTACTGAGTGGTCCGTTGTCTTACTCACTTTCTTGTTCCTGGGACAAAAGTACCAAACACCTATAATTTAAATGAGGAGAGGTGATTTTGGCTCACGGTTTTAGCCCGTAGTTGGCTGGTTCCAAGGCAGAAATGGTGTGGTAGAAGAGCCTGGGCAGAGAATAGCTGCTCATCCCATGGCAGCCAGAAGGAACAGAGAGAGAGAGAGAGAGAGAGAGAGAGAGAGAGAGAGAGCCAGGGATGAGAATGTACCCTTCAAGTGACCCACTTCCAACCAGGACTCCTAACAGCACATTCAACTCTGAACTAACTCATCAATGGATTCACTGATGAGTGTAGCCAACCTTAGTCCTAACACCTCCCACACATGTGAGAATGGGGGGCACACTTTAGATCTAAACCATAATATCCGTTCAGAGAGCACATGGGGAGGGTAGGCGTTTTGTGCTGCGCTAAGGTTGGGGAGCTCACGCGGCTGGGAGTCCATGCTCTAAAGAGGTCGTGGTGGTCTCTTGAAGCCTATGGTGTTTGGAGCAAACAGGAGCAGGGAAGGTATGGAGTCAGTGCCCAGCCTGGCCACTCCCTGGTGAGGCTGAGGTGAAAGTAGAGAGAAGTGAGCTGGCCAGAGGGGCCCTGGGCTCCTCCTGCCTCTGGTCAAGGTAGGCATGGAGGCTGTGGGGACAGTGGCATTGGAGGAATGAATGCACACTTCCCAAATGCCAAGCACTGAGCACAACTACCTCCACGGAGAAGAAAGAAGTGCGTGCTAGGAGACGGGAAACGGGAACAGGTGGCACCTTAGAAAAGTCTTCTCTCTTTATGTTACCGTATCCTCGCTAATATTTTCAGGTCAGGTGGAAGTTTAATCACCTGAAAGCACAAGTTTATGTGGTTCCTGGGTAGAGCGGCCATCAGGAAGCAAGAGAGACCCAGGTGTTTTTGCAGAGGGCTGTGAGTAGGGAAGGGATTTTCAGGCTTCCTTTCCTGTTTGTATGAAAAGTCAGGGTACTTGGCAAATCCTACTTGAGAAACTGACTGTTGGTCAAGGGGAGTCCATGGCAAGTGGACATCACCCGCTGTGTGTCTGGCTCATCAGGACCCATGTGGAGAAGCAATATCCTGCTTGTCCAGGAGCAAGGGAGCTGTGATAGATGGCAAGGAAGAAAGGCAGCCAAGTTCAGATGTTCCCAAGGCTGCTGCTGCTGCAAGGGAAACAGCAAGGAGCCTAATGGGAAGTGGGAAAAAAGAAAACTCAGCCAAGAATAGAAAACTGCACTTTAAGTAGCTAATGGATAAGGAGGTTGCTCCTGTCCTGAGATGCTCTTCTCCAAAAAGGGTCACCTTTTAAGTGATTTGATTTCACCACTCAACTGTTTGCCCATAAGATAAGTGCTCAATTAAGGCAGAAGGGGAGTGGCATTGGAAGAGATTCATGTTTCAGGCTTTTAGATCCCATACAGGAGAAGAAAAAATCAAGAAACTATTTCTTTCACCTACCAGGACAATGTTTTCCTTCCTCCACCGAATCGCTGCTGGGAGAGCCCAGTGCTGAATTAGTATCCAACCTGGACCACTTTCCTTAAAGCTGATTACTTGGAGACCAGAAAAAGGTAACTCTGGAGAACTACTGATATGGAATCAGAACACTTTCTTACTGGGGTGGCAGACTTTGCCCCAGAAAAATCACAGGGTAATTTGTCTATATCCTCCTTGGCTGGCGGGAAATCTTTACTCGAGTTTTAAATCTTAGGTCAGTTTCCCTAAGGGTCTGGTATCTCATCTCTGGGAAGCAAGGTCAGTTTTAATGGTGGAGATTAGTATGAAGGAGAGAGAATGAGCTTCAAGGTGAAGGGCAGAAGCTGTTTAAATAGCCACAGTGTTTACAAGGCCCTGACTGCTGCCCAGCCCTTCCTGCTAATTCTGGAAAGTGTGCAGGAGAGAGTCCCACAGGTGAGGGCATCCAAAATCAGTGTTGTAACCAAAAGTGCAGACATTATGAATCCCTCTCAAACACTGGATGCCGCATCTCCCCATTGTTTTGGATGCAGCTGCCCTCAAGGGTTCCAGCCTGTGGAAAGTCCCACCAACCGTTCATTGCAATGGCTTAGCTGGTGTTCATCGTTTATGTACCGTAGCTAAAACACCAAATGCAAACTGAACCTCAGTGAGGCTGGCCCCACCCACAAGGGTGACTGTAGCACCAGAGAGGGGGAAGGAGCCTTGTGATCACATATTCTGAGAACTGTTGAGGTGCTGAGCAGACAGATGATTTATTGCTGTAGGAAGCCAGTAAGAGATTACTAAAGGGAGCAGGCCACAGGAGATGAAGGCCTAAATGATTTCCTAATGGCTAGAAGAGGCTCAGGCCTTCCTCTGTGCCTCACTTAATAGCGGACGGTGTCCTTTGGAGTAGGGAGAGAATCCGGATCACTAACCCTAGCTGGCTGTTGTTTAAGATAAGAGAAGAGAGGATGGACCTAATAAGTGCAGAAAGTTGGTAAATTATTTTAACTGAATGGGGAGTATCCTAGACTTGTATTTGTGATTTTTAGATCATGGAACATCTCCTTGGAAAGTCTAAATTTTGGACTCTCACAGTCCAAGATGTGTGTGTGTGTGTGTGTGTGTGTATTTACTCACAGAAGCAGATTTTTTGTACAGCTGCAGAGTTATGTATTCTTAGGGCTTATCCATAAAGTCCAGTTTAGAAAGTCCTGCCTGGCATAGATTGGGAGCAAAGTGTGTCACTCATTTACAAAATTCTCCTTTTAAAAGTTCAAAACTATTTTATAAAGATGAGTAGGAGTTTCTCATTGGAATAAGTGGATATGGGGTTTTCCCCCTCTTATTGAAGTAAATCCCTGGATAGTTGCCTCTAGATTCTCCTTCAGATTTCCCTTGTCAATTTAGGCACTTCCAGAATTAAATATAGGCAACACTTACTCATCCATTAACAAAATATGTTTTTAGCATTTACATTGCACAAACAAATACACTAAGAGCCTTGCTGAGCATCTGGAGATAAACAGTGCATGCCCTAGACACTTAAAGAGATGCTGAACTCGCTGGTACCACGTAGGATGAGGGAAAAGAAAGGCGTCTGAGGTGAGAGGTTCATTTCTGAATGACATCATCAGGAATGGTTTCATGAATGTCATGCATTTTAAACTGATGCTAAATCAATGTCTAGCTTTTTTATTCCTGTGTTCTCAGTGAGAAATACATTTCATGTCACAATGTAGAACTCATATTCATTAGATCTGAAATAAAAATTCCACAAACTGATATTTTCCCGTATCATATTATCCCATATCATACTCTGTTATGTTCCATTCTGCTGGACTCCGCTCTGCTCTGCTTGTTTTCACTTATCCAAAAGTCTGGCTGGAACCCACACAGTTCACCACCAACCCAAAAAGTTGGTGTCTGCATATGATGAACACTGCTTTAAAGGATGGAGAGAGTGGGGGGCACTTTGCAAGATTAATATCACTCAACCTTTCCAGAAATCCTATGCTAGAAGTCTCACTGTTGTCCCCATTTTTCAGATGAAGAAGTTGAGACTGAAAGGTTAAGTCGCATACCCAAGATCACGTAGATTTTAGCACACTACGGGCTTGAACCCACCTCCAAGGCATAGAATATGAACAGGTACAGGAAGATGAAACAGTAGTTGGGGAAATGTGGAGTTTGGTTGTAGTGTAGTGTATAAGCTAGCAAAACTGGGAGACCTTTATGGTTATAAAAAGTAATTTCATCGTCATTGTTTTTGAAGAATTCAAGTAAAATTCTTCGTCTTTAATCCCTTACCTTGGTTTCTACTTCCTCATGAAATATCTGCTGCCTGTGTCTTATCTTTTCTTTCCTCCTTTCCTTTCCTTTCCTTTCCTTTCCTTTCCTTTCCTTTCCTTTCCTTTCCTTTCCTTTCCTTTCCTTCCCTTCCCTTCCCTTCCCTTCCCTTCCCTTCCCTTCCCTTTCCTTTCCTTTCCTTTCCTTTCCTTTCCTTTCCTTCCCTTCCCTTCCCTTCCCTTCCCTTCCCCTCCATTCTCTTCCCTTCCCCTCCATTCCTTCCTTCCTTCCTTCCTTCCTTCCTTCCTTCCTTCCTTCCTTCCTTCCTCCCTTACTTCCATTCTTTCTTTCTTTTTTTGTCACACTGGGGATTGAACCCATGGCCTTTGCACTAGGCTACAACCTCAACTCTTTTCTATTTTTAATTTTGGGACAGGATCTCACTAAGTGGCTAAGTTGCCGAGGATGGTCTTGAAGTTGAGGTCCTCCTGCCTCAGCCCCCCGGAGTGTTGTTTTCCCTGCATCTTTGATCTGATTGTCTCATACTTGATTTGCTAGTTATATTAAGGAGTAAAATTCAACTTTCAGGAGACTGTTGCAAATGCATGTGCTTTAATGTTCAGGAAAATAGGAGAAAAAATATAACAAGAAATTTGGACTGTCCAAATCTTACTAAGCTTGCACACAAGAAATAACTGCAGGTATATTGAAACTAACATGCATACACATGTGGAGTAAAATTTTAATTTATTTTTTAATGTTAAAATACATGGGGCAAATCACAGGTGTAATTTGATAGTCATGACGAGGGGAAAAACATTTTTAATTGGTTCTTGCAATGCTGTAGGAAATGGCTGGGAATTAGAAAGACCATCTAGAAGGAAAACATCATTCCAGATGGGAGAAGGGCAAGACAAAGTTAGAGAAGGCTTGGTTGCAGGGATAGGCGGTGGGGAGGCCAAGGGGGTGGTGGTGAGATTGAAAGGGTGGTAAGATTCATACACATCAGAGCACCCACTTTTGACTGGACCTGGGAACACCGCAGAGACCCCCAACAATTATTGCTGTGTTTATATTTTGCAGAAACAGTGAGATATTTTCCAGCCAGTGTTTTATTTAATGCTTCCTAAAGAAATGGAAGCCATGGCCATTCCAAAGAAAGCTCAGTGGCTTACACTGTCGAAATCATGCTCTACTACTGGGGCTGCCTACTTGAATCTGTCTAAAAGATATGAGACCAGACCCTTATTTCACACCATCTACGGGAAACATCTGTAAAGATTTAATATTTTCATGTAAAAATAAAATATAATAACAGCAGAAATCACGTAAAAATTTCTACAATCTTGGCTGGATGTAATTATTTTGATTATGGCAAAATAAATCCTAAAGAAATTCAGAAGATGAAGAACAGCCTAAAAGACATATTTTAAGCAGATATTCCAATTGATAGAGCTGATAGGACCATCATACTTAAAATACTTTGAATATCTGGATTCTTCCTTGGATGTGACCGTCTCCTGCTTTCTTTCTTATCTCACTACTACTTTTCAGCCTAATTTATTCCTTTCTGCTCTAAGAGCTGAAGCCTTCCTTTCTCAGCTCTCCTGCGTCTCCAGGTGCTTCCTCTGAGAGCAAAGGGATCTCAAGGTACCAGGTGTCACCCTTGCTCTGATGATTCCCAGTTTAACATTTGCACTTGAACTACCCCGCTAAGTGACAGACTCAGTCCTCCAGGTGCCAAGCAGCATCTCCCAATAGTTGCACCTCAGCCTTAGCATGTTCAAGACTGGACTTCTGATTTCTTTATGTCTTACTCCACACTCCAGTGATAATCATTTTGGTAAAGAACATTTACCTTTTGACCAGGACAAAAAAACCTATGAATCACCCTTGATTCTCATCTTTTACATCCAATCCCTGGAAAACTATTTTGCCCTATTTTCAAATTATATTCTCTATACAACCACATGTCCTCTTTCTTTACACTGCTAACATCCCTCCCAGACTGTGATGGTACCCCTCTCACCAAACTCCCTGCTATGGTTTGAATATGAAATAACCCCCAAAACTCTTATTGAGGTCTTCATCCCCAGTGCAGCAGTTTTCAGAGGTGGGGCATAGAGAAGTGATTGGATGATGATAAACTAACCTCACCAATGGATCCATTGATGGTTCAGAGCTAAATGGGGTTTTAGGATGTGGGGCCCGGTTGAGGAAAGTAGATCATTTGTGGGTGTGCCTTTGAAGGGTGCATCCTGTCTTCCACACCTTCCGTTCTCCCTCACTCTGCTTCCTGGCTGCTGTGAGGTGAATATTTCTCTTCCACCATGACCTTCTGCCGTGATGTCCTGTCTCATTTCAGACTCAAAGTGCTGGAGCCAGCTGATCATGGACTGAAACTCTTGAACCCACCAGCCAAAGTAAACCTTACCTCCATTAAGTTGTCAGAGCAAATAAAATCTAACTCACTTTCCACTCACACTTGACTTTCTCAATGATGTTCTCGACGTCACCCACGTGATCAAGCAAAACAACAAAACAAAACACAAATCAGACCATGTGATCATTCATCTAGTTGAAAACCTTCCATATAATCAATTTCACAATAAAAATCCAGTCACATTTCACAATAAATTCTGATCTCTTCACCACGGCCTAGATCTCTTCACCATCCAGCCTGGCCCTCCTCAGGCTCTCCAGTGTTACCCTCCAATCTGCTGCAAATATCTCTTATCAGTCTCTCTAGATTTCTTGCTGCTCTTAAAATATACTGACTTTATTCCTTATCATTTGTGCTTTCCTTTGCCTGGAATATGCTGACTTCAAATTTTAACATAACCTTGTCCTTCATATAATTTGAAATTTTTTTCAAATATTTTCTCTTTTTTTTTGAGACAGGGTCTCACTACATAGTGCAGGCTAGTTTTAAACTCATTATGTAGCCCAGTTGGGCCTTGACTTGCAGTGATCCTCCTGCCTCAGCCTCCCGAATGCTGGGATAAAAGGCATGTGCCACCTTGCCCAGCTCAAATATTTTCTTCTACAAGCCTAATGGATCAGTATAGTTGAGATCCCCCACCCCAATCATTTTCTACCTATTCTATGTTTCTTACGGTTCTGGACACTATCTGAAATTATATTACTTTAGTTTATCAGACCTAGGTCATTCTTTGTTTATATTTGTCCCCAAGCCCTCAAAGGTGCCTTAGCTGTAGGGCTCTCAGTGACTGTAAGTCAGACAAATAAATAACCATGACAGAGTGGGTTACTGTGCCAAATATACGGGATGCCTGCAGAATAACAAACAATCCAAGGAGTAAATGATATACCCAGGACGTTTATAAAGATGAAAATGTGATAGACTTTACAAATATATATTAAAAGGTCAGCATCATTAGTAGTCACATAAATGTACATTCAAATGCTGAGATAACATTTCTGTTCATGAGACTGGTACCAATTAAAATTACTTGTAATATTCATGGCTGAAGAAAATGTGAGAAAACTGTCGTTATTTTACACTGCTAAAAAGTTTAAATTGCTGCTCAAGTAATCTGGTAATAAATGTTAATGTGAAAAATATTCATTTGTAGCAATTTTCTTGGAGGGAATCCATAATGCATAATTCGAGTCGAGTCACATAGAAAAAAAATTTATGCAGAATTGTTTTGTAGTATCCAAAAATGGAAATTTTAAAGTCCTTCAACAATAGGAAGATGGAGAGCTTTATAGTATGTACATAGAATAAAGTATCATGCAGCTACTGACAAGAATAAAGTAACTCTATGCATAGTAATATCAAGGGATATCCAATTACCTTCATGTTGAAAACCGGAAGTTAAAGGGTGATGTGTGTGATGTATCCATTTTTCATAAAAACAAAAAGCAAACAACAAATGTGTATGGGTGTGTTTGTGCTTGCATAGAGTGCATAAGATGGTTGAAATATAATAATATAGCATTGTCTCAGACCATGAAAGGGTAGAATGAGAGAAGAGTGTTACTTTTTCAATATGTGTCTTGTATATGTTACATGAAATATAAGCATATTTTACTAATGTGTTCAGTATGAAAGTATGTATTCTATAAAATTTAATTTAAAAGTATTTATTAATTTAAGTATTAAAAGTATTATAGGAGAATAAGAGTGGCAATGAAACTAGTAAGCCACTCGTTCTTTTTGGTTATGCAAAATACATGAAGAGATGTTTTAAAAAGAAATTAAAGGGCCAGCAAGACAGCTCAGCGGCCTAAGCACCTGCCTGGCAAGCACGAGGTCCTGAGTTCGACTCCTGGTACCCACATACAAAAAAAAAGGGCCGGTGATATCGCTCAGCGGCACGGGCACCTGCTGGTGCACGAGATCCTGAATTTGACCCCCCAGTACCCACACACACACACACAATTAAATAAAGGAATTTTACATTTTTTTAAATTAAATCCAAATTAGAACGAAATAATGGTACAGGCCTGAAAATCTCAATAAAAGCTCAGTAGTATACAAAATATAAATTTCTCATTTATCATAATGAGAAAAATAGAGAACTTGTAAAAATAATAAAAAATGAAGAAGTTATTCAAGAAAAGTTACTTGTCCAAAATCTAAGCCCTGATGATTTTAGCAGTAATTGCTTGTACACAGATGATTCCGGTGCCATGGAAACAGGCAAGGGAAGAAAAAAAAAAAAAACTATACAGTTGCTGTATACATTCCATCGAAGTGGAAATAGATGGATATGAGTGTGTTAAATACATTCACACACACAAACATACACCATGAAGAAGAATACATTTATCACCTTGCATGAAAAGCATGTGGAACTAGGGAACTAGAAATAATGTTTGGAAGAAAAAGCAGACTGGATCAGAGAGCAGAGAAACCAGAGAAAGAAAAATATTAAACACAGCACGGAAATGTACAGACCCAGAACACATTTTTCCCATTGAAGCTTTGGGCCACTAAAGTTTGGAAGGGCTCACGCTCTTTACTGAGCAGAAACTGAATTCGAATTCCAACTTAAAAATGTAACTATTTCAATCTTGTCTGCATTGAACAACATATATGCATAACCATTAAATAAAATAATTTTAAAATGACGGAACTGTAAGTTGAAATTCACAGGTCTTTCAGTACAGTGTTTTGGCTTCTGACCCCTGGACAACTGATAAACCAAGAAGACCAAAAAAAGGAAAAAAAAAAAAAAAAAGAAAGCAGAAAATGTAGACAGGATTTAAACAATGCAAATAATAACTGCAATCCAATGACAATTACTACAATAGTTGCCTATGGATCTGTCAGGCAGGAGTGAGCAAAAGACAGAAAAGCGCTTTAATTATTTAAAACAGGACTGTGTGGATGTTAGTGCTGGAAATTGTTTCCACGTGTGATGGCAGAGTTGCGGTGACAGATGGGCATTGTTGTGCCAAGAGATTGGCAACAGCAGGAAGCCACTACCACTCCAAAGCTGGGATCGGTAATAACAGACAGTGTTCAGGGGATTTTACCACAAGTTGCTTGGAGAGGGACTTAGGGTCAGGGTTTTGTTTTGCCTTCTTAAGGGATCTCTTTTCCTGCTCCTGGAGGAAGAGGATTGAGCTACTCCCATCTGCTGCCGATGGAGGTTTCAGGTCCAAGTGTGGGGGAGAGCAGCTTAATACAGAACATATGGAGACCCAGGTCAGCCTCTTCCCTTTTTCAAAAAAATGCTGAGTTACATTACACAAGAATAATTCCCTGAAACAAGTCTGCAGATTGAGGCAGGAACATTCTGGCTTCCAACAAACTGTAGTATAGGAAGCTGGGCTCCGAGACACATTCTGGTCAAGTGGTGGCACTTCGAAGAGGCAGAGGATTTCTTTGGGCATCGAGACAGCAGTATTAAATAACTTGCGTAGGAAAGGAGCGCGAACTGGCCTCCGACTTTCCTGTGGGTGTGGAACACCGCAATATACTGGCGCTGTGTTCTGAAGGACTGTGATGTCCGAGCAAACGTCTTTAATCAAAACTAGCTACAGAACTGGTGGGGCTGAAGGTAAAATGAAAAGAATGGCAGTCCCGTTAAAAAACAACAACAACAACAACAACAACAACAAAAATTAAGAATTTCAGAACAGGGATATCAAAATATTAACCCAAGCATGAGGTCCTTCTCAGTGTGGGACCTGTTCCAGTGCACAGGATGCGCGCTGGCCCGACTTTGAGGCATAAAGGAAACACCGAGGCCGGCATACAAAATTCTGCGCAAGCCCTCCTTGTAGGTAGGTGACAAAAATCCCTAGATGAAGGAAAATAAAGAGCTTAGAAAAGGACACACTGCACTGGTAGTAAGCATTAAATTTATCCATATAGAAAACAAACACTAAATAATGCTGGGAGTTATGGTTACAGAATATAAATGAAAATAGGAATAATGAAATTGCTAATGCATTTATCTAGACCTGCAGGTAATTGTCAGGCACTGTCTAAAATTATATTGTGCATTTAATGAGACATAATGACTAGACTCTCAATGTTTTATTTAGTGTCTGTCCTTAATTTCAGAGGAACCTTTTTTTGGAAAATATCTCATTGAGTGAAGCGTTTGTGTGAGTGTTAAGTGATCTCACTGGTTTCCCTTCTGTTTATCTTTCTTCTCTTAAATTCAGACAAATTACATTTAATATTTTTTATTGAAATAATACATGATTCTGTTTTGAAGAAATGTTAATGATTACTTACAGGTAATAGAATTTGATTATTTTACTTTCATTTTTTACTTTCTTGCATTAATTTAATTCTTTATGAGAGCCATGTGTAAGTTTTACAAAAACTAAATTTTTTTTCGTCTTTTTGAGACAGGGTCTCGCTATGCAGTTCAGGTTGGCCTTGAGCTCACTTTGTAGCCCAGGCTGGTCTCGAATTTGCAACAATCCTTCTGTCTCAGCCTCCTGAATGCTGGGATTACAGGCGTGCACCACCATGCCCGGCTCTAAATTTATTTTTATTTTTAAATTTTAGTCAAATTTTTCTGTATTCGTCAGCTTTTCATTACTGGGACCAAACACCTGATATACACAACTGAAAGGAAGAAACGCTTTATTTGGCTGATGATTTCAGTGGATTCACTCCAAGGTCAGCTGGATCCAAAGCAGGAAGCTCATGGTGGGAGGGCATGAAGAGCACGACTACTGAGTTCATGGCCATCAGGAGGGAGAGTAGGGAAATAGTGTCACTGAAGAAGAGGCCAGGGACCAGATATGGACCCGAAGGTCACACCTCCATGCCTACCCAGACACACACAGAAGTGTACTTTACTAATCATCTAGACAGCTCTCAAGCCAATCTAGTTGACAATACAGTTCGACTGTCAAAATTACCCCACCAAAGGCTCCAGTCCGGAGGATTTTATTAATAAGAATTGTTAAACTTCAAGGAACTGAGTTTCTATATTGAGATTTGAAGGAATAGGAAGCTTGAAAATATCCTATTCATTTCTACAACATATTAATACTAAAATGAGACAATTTATTACAAAATATGGTTCAGTTGCTTTGAATATTTATGTAATGATAGTAAGAAAATTATTTCAGCAGTGAAGTCCTCTTCTGATATAGCCCTGTGTGAGTACCTATGGGTAACTGAGGGAGCTACAAAAAGTGCTCAAAATATACGATGAATGTTCAAATTAAAAAATTATTACAGTAAAAGACACATTGCCATTAATATATTCCCCATCGCTTTGAACACACTTATCCTGTCATTCTTGCTACTTTCTGAAGCAGTTCTAGATGTTCTCTTTCATGGGTGTCTTTAGGAGTTATGATCAAAGCTACAGTGAGTGCCACTGCTGAGTACCATCTAAAGAAAAGACAGTGTGTCTTTCTTATCCACTGGGCCTGGGGCCATAAAACTTCTGGTTCTTCCACAAAATCAAAATGACCACGAAGATAAACCTTTTGAATTGATTCAAGACATTGAGGCGGCCATGACAGCGCAGTTGAAGACACTAAAGAAACAAGACTTCCAGAACTGCTTCAGAAAGAGGCAAGAACCATGGGATAAATGCATAAAGAGGAGGAGGATTTTGAAGGGAATCATGGAAATGTGTCTTACTGTAATACCTTTTTTAAAAAATGTACACATTCACCCTAAGTTTTGATCACTCCTCATATGTCATGTAAGAGGTTGGACGTGTATAGTCTTGTCACTTTCTTGTTACTTTACGGTACATGGACAGAAATGTTCTCTTCAGCCCAGCACACTGAAAAGCCTCTGCTGGGCTAATGGGAGTGGAAGAATGGCCACCAAAAAGGTCCCAGTGGTGGGCAAGAGATAGATTGGACTACATACAACTAAATTCCTAAATTGTCTTTATTTCCAAAATTGGTTTTATTTATTTTAATTGAAAAATTGTACATACTCATGGTATGCAAAGTGATGTTTTGATATATTTATACTGTACATTGTTGAATGATTGACTCAAGCTAATCAACATCTATCACTACACATCCTGCTTATTTTTTGTGATGAGAACATTTAAAATCTCTTAGCAATTTTCCAGTGCACTATACATTATTATTCTGCTTCTCCTCCAGCCTTTGGGAATCACAATTTTGTTGCTCACCCTTTAAGAAACCCTGAGAATAAATAGAAGTCAATTCAGAGATCTCTCAGTAATATATCAGCCTTCAATATGTGCAAAGCAAGGGTCTTAGTTACTTTTCTTTCATTGCTGAGACAAAATACTCACCACCCAGAGTTAAAGGGGAAAAGGTTTTTTGAGCTCACAGTTTGTAGAAGATTCAGTCCATCATTGGCTGGCTCCAAGGCAGGGTGCAGAGGAGAAACTGTTCATGGTGGGCAGACGGTAGCAAAACAAGGAAGGGGGTGGGGATACAAGCCTGTTTCTGTCCCTTATGTTATATCCAGTCTACAGGGATTAGGGTGATGCCAATCCAATCAGTGGACTGATTTAGTAATCACCCAACCTTAATCCTAGCACCCTTAATCCTAGCATTGCACCATGAATCAATCACACACTCTAGATCCAGCCACCTCTGAAAAAGCCCCACCTATGACTGCATAAGGCTTTGGGGAGACATCTAGACACAAAGTATAACAGTAAGTCTATAATGGTTTAGAAAAATTTACACTTGCATCAGTAGCAACTTGCATCACCAACTTCAATGGCCCTATATGTTCTTGTCTTTAAGCAGTAAATTAGAAACAAATGATAATACATTGGTTATAAAGAGGAAGAAACAAAAATTATGTTACTCAGTCTCTATCCATGCAATCCACACAATCTTTTGGGATTTTTTAAATTTGGATTTGAAATTTTTGTGAGACAGGACTGACTTTAATTTCCATGTGAAATGTATTTATTTTGTTTCATGGTTATTACTAAAAATAATTTTGCAGTACAGAGATAAAATAATAAGGTGTCCAACTTTGGTATGGAACTCAACTAGTCTTAGTGTAGATGTATTTTTAAATTTACTGAAAAAAACATAGAAATAAACCTCAAAACCATCAACTGGTCCACAGGTAATATAAATCTCTTCTTAAAATCCAATATTATTTACAGGAAGATAACAAAACCTAATGTCCAATACCGTAAAATCCACTATGTTCAGAATCCAAAACAAAAGAACATGGTAATTACAATCCTTCCTATTAAAAATATCAGAACCAGATGAGTTCGCAGCTGAATTCTAGCAATCCTGTTAGGAAGAGGTCATACCGATCCTTCACAAATTCTTCAGCAAAGCCAGCATACTGGCAGAAAAACCAAAGACCTTATAAGAAAAAGAAATAAAAAACACTTTTTTTTTTTGAGACAGGGTCTTACCATGTAGTGCAGGCTGGCCTTGAACTCACTTATGTAGCCCAAGCTAGCCTCGAACTCACGGTGATTCTCCTGCCTCAGCCTCCCAAGAGCTGGGATTACAGGCATGCGCAACCACACCTGGCTTTTTTTCAGAAAAATCACCACATAATCCTTAACAAATCAGTATAAAATCAGATCCAGCAGTGTATTAAATTAGGAGGCTATATAAAATAATTATATATTACCTACATATTTGTATATATGTACACACTAAAGGTTGTATTTTAACTTCTTGTATAGTAATTGAACTATACATTTAAGATTCATATCAGGTTTACTTCTGTATATTTTAATTAACTTATAATTATAAAAATATGAAAAGAAGAGAATTAGTGAGGAAAATATTTAAAAATTATAAATCTGATATGTGATTTGCATCTAGAATGCATAAATAACTCACACAACTCAATATTAAAAGACAAATAACCCAATTAAAGAATAGGCAGGGTATCTGTGTAGCCATTTCTGCAAAGCAGATGAACAAATGATTAATAAGCACATTAAGAGATCTTTGACATTATTAGTCATTAAGGAAATACAAATCAAAACCACATTGAGATACCAACCATATCACACCAACTAGGATGATACGCATAAAAAGTCAGATAATAAGTGCTGAGAAAGATGCGGAGGAATAAGGACCTTGATAGACTACTTGTGGGAATGTACAGTGTTATAGACACTGTTATGGCTTAGATCTAAAATGTCCTCCGAAGGCCTTTTGTGTTTGGAAAGTGAATGGAGCATGGGGGTGCTATATTTATCAGTGGATTAGTCCACTAATGAGGTCTCAGTTGACTTGCTGTTAGAAGGTGGGGCCTAGTTAGAGGCTGGTCACTGGACATAACCAGGAAGGGTGCATCTCCCTCCTTAGCTCCTTCCATGTCTTTCTGCTTCCTGGCTGCCATGAGTTGAGCACCTTTTCCTCCGCCATGCCTCTGCATCCTTTTCCTATATTGGAGCCAGCCAACCATAGCATAAAACAATGAGCCAAAGTAATCCTCTCCTTTAAGTTGTAAGTGTTGAGTATTTTGTCCCAGGAATGAGAAAGTAACTGAGACAGATACTTTGGAAACCAGTCTGACCATTCTCCAAAAAAGTTACACACAGAGTTATCGTTCTGACCCAGAAATTCCATTCCCAGATAAGTACCTAAGAGAAATGAAAACATTTGTTCACACAACATCTTGTACCTGAACGTTCACAGCAGCATTATTCATTACAGCTAAGATGATAAAAACAACCTAGTGTTGAACTAACAGATTGATAAAATGGGATATAACCACACAGTGGAATATTATTTGAGCATTAAAAGGACTGAAAGTGTGGACACAACATTCATCACCCTTGAGAACATTGTGCTAAGTAAAAGATGTCAGTCACAAAAGACTGCTTTTATGACTCTATGAATATGAAATGTCTCGAACAGGCAAATCTATATGTAGAGAAAGCAAACTACCAGTTGCCTAGGGCTGGAGGATGGGAAAGTTGGGAGTGATGGCTCCAAGATACGGGATTTTTTGGGTGCTGATGAGAATGTTCAAACGTTTTTCATGAAAATGGTTGAAGAACCACATTCCATGTGAATGTGCTAAAAACCACTGACTTACATATATTGAGTAGGTGAATTATATTGCATGTGAACTAGATACCAATAAAGCTGTCATAAACAAATACCCCTAAATGGGCAAGAAAATGGGAAAAAATTGAATTTTCAGATACTGTGAATGAATAAACTTGGACATTCACTGTGGAAAGCAGTTTAATAGTACTCAGTAAAATGAAAGTCACATACCCTGTGACCCGTAGGTGCTGCTTTTCTGTGTGTGATCATCTACTGGGTTCCCTGGCACCAGAATGTAAACTAGTGCACCACCTTTTTCCTTGAGAAGGGCTCACTGTGAAAGACCAGATGAGCTATTAAGTGTGCCTTGTGACAAGTTGACTCTGTTCTGTCACACACTCCTTATCTCACCATGCACTGAAATAATTTGTAGCTCTAAGGCCAGTTCATGAACTACACTTTTAAGTAGCACCCGTCTAGAGAAACTTGAGCATGTGCACAGAGGAACATTATAAACAATTAAAGCCTCTTATGATGGTGAAAAACTAGAAACCATCAGTGAATAAATAAATGGTACAATATTGACCTGATAGACTACTTACATCTACTTGTATAAAGATAAATCGTAAAATATATAATTTTGAATATAGGAAGAAAGAATATTATTTACATTGAGGAAAATTACATAAATAAATGATCTTTTATGTCAATATGTATATATAATTTTTTGACAGACTAGAAAGCATATATTAAATTCCTGACCAAATCTACCTTTGGGAGGGAAGGGGGATTGGAAAGCACAAGATATTTTACTTTTATCTAGAATGCTGTATTATATTTATTTTTCAAAACAATTTTTGAATCAAATGCGTCAGGATGTTAATAACTGTCAGTACTTGGTTATAGGTAGGTTCCTGGATATTTGACATGCTTTTTGCACCTGTCTATATTTTTAAATTTCTCAAGAAAAGCAACACAGTAAGGTGACTGAGATTTTAGTAAATTCTTGTGGCATGTTACCCAGATATCTGCTCCAGCTATACTGAGAGACTGGAAGTGTGAAGCTTCCCCATCTGTTAAAGAAATCTTAACATCCATGGATAGCAGAGAGACATCAAAAACTGACGTGACAGAGCAATAACACTTGACAACATTTACATGACTTTATCAAGCAAGGAATCCTGGAAACAAAAATCGGATTTCATTAGAGAGGCATAGAAGATCGTGCAGCTCTCCAGGGTTAAATTATTGATGTTATTGACTGTGTCTATTTCATATGTGTTTCTTTGTTGATTTTTCCACTGGATGGGATGAAGGAACATTTTTAGCTGAATAAAAGTTGTTAAAAGTGCAAGTTGCTCCAAGGAATCCTTATGTATATTCCAGGCAGTTTTTATAGGATGAAAGTGGTAAGAGTGGGCAGAATCATATCATTTGAAGAATCTCATCTTAACAGGACCTCCCTCCCTAGAAATGAATTATATTCAGATTTATCCCTTGTACACACCAAATTGATTAACAAGCCCTTGCATGGCCATGAGGTTATTTCCTTGCTCAGCTTCTGTGCTAGAGACCTGCTGAGGACAGACTGTGGGGAAAATTTCCGAAAGTAGGCCCTTGCTGTGTAAGGACTTCCCTTTGTACACAGTACCCCAATTAATAACTAAAGTGTGATCATGTAATCTTTTTTCTTATTAAAAATATCATCGGTATACTTATGCCCAACTCCAGTCATTGGTTGAAGGAAGACAAATCTAGAATTATATCACACTATTAACCTAAATAATCTGGAAGTTATTAGAGCTTTTAAAGAAAATGAAATTTTGGCTTTATTTATTCATTTAGTTCAAGCAATGCTTATTTAGTCTTTACTAAGGGCTGGGGAATTTGCAAGGCACTGACAATATAAAAATGGAAATTACATTTCCCACCTTTTAGCTAGTTGTCAAATGACAAGGAAAATAGATTATGTGAACACATTTGTAGATCAATGTAATGTTAAAAGATAACACACTATGAACAATTTTTAAGCTCCGTGAGGCAGGAGCATATTTACATTTTATACAGTGATGTCCCAGAATTTAGCCTAGTGCCTAAAGCATTGAATGTGTTGGATATTAAGTTTGTTGTCTTCATCTGTTCAGGCTGCTATAACAAAATACACTAAATTGGGTGGCCTGTATACAACAGAAATTTAGTTTTTACTGTTCCATAGGTAGGTACCAGCAGATTTGGTGTCTGATGAGGGTTCTCTGTTTCAAAGATGGTGCCTCTTCACTGGGTCTTCACGGGGGCAGAAGGACGAAATAACTCCCTCTGGCATCATGCGTAAGAGCACTAATCTGCTAGCAGATCCCTCAGAACCTAATCATCTCCAAATGCCCCACCTCTGAGTACCGCCACCTTGGGATTAAGTTTCAACATATGGATTTTGAGGGTGCACAAAGATTCATACCATGTGTTTGATGATGAGCAAGAATACTGCAGAAGAAAAAGTGATTATGATAGTATAAGCCATTTTTATCAAACATTATCATGGACAATTGGTTAACCAAAAAGCTTAGTCGAAGTGGGTGATCCAAGAAAAGAATATGTGCTAACTTCAGCATTTATAAAATAAATTTTAAAAAATTTTCTATCAATCCTTAGAGACAAAGCTAAATGTTTTGCATGTGTAAAATCAGATTGGAAAACTGAGATGTTCGTATAAACCACATTTATAATATATCTTGTATGATTTCTAGTTTTCACAGAGCAGTGAACCCTGAAAAGACTCTCATGAAGCAAGAGCATTTCTTCACCCCTGTAGGTCTTCATTATTTTCCCAAAATTTCACACCTATTTTGTCTATTTAGTTTTTGCATACTGTTTTCTGTGTTTTTGAAGACTTATCCTTCATCAAGTCCTCATGAAAAGAGCATTGAAATTAGTTTTCAAAGGAATATATCTTCTGCCCACGCATTTTCTTGTTTTGTAAAAATTTAATTAAATTATATGATTACAACAACACAAACCATGGGTATAAGTGGTCTGAAGTGACTCTTAATGTACACACATTGATTTGATGGGAAAGCAGCTATAGCACTGAAGAAAATCCTAGCAGAAGCCTGAGCGGAATGATCTGGAACATCTGACAGAATACAGAAGGCAGTGGCTAATACAGAGGGGCTGGCAGTGGGAACTGTTAACCAAGACTATCTAATGTCAGAAGAGTTGGTGCAAAACCAAGTTAAAAGATGGTTATTATTTTCTTTCCCAGACCAGGGAACAATTCTTGCAAAAATATAGAAGTTTTAGGCAGGGCAATGTTTAGGGGAGACTGGCTTATTGTGATGCCTCCTTATAAGGGTTCCTTAGAAAAAGTAGTTGCTTCTCTTTAGGAGATAACCAAGATTTTCAACTTAGTCATGAAAGTGATTGTGTCAGTCAACTTTGAAATTACTTCAATGAAATACCTGAAATAGCCAACTTATAAAAAGATTTTTTTAGCTCGTAGTTTTGGAGGTTCCGAGAACTTCGGCTTGTGATGAGGGTGGTTGATGGCAGTCCATCTGGTGGGAGCATTTACATCTTGAGCCAGGAGTCTGGGAGGGAGGGAGAGAGAAAAATGAGGAAAAGAGAGAATGAGAGAGAGAGAGAAAGAGAGAAAGCCAGGTCCTAAATCTTTAAGGACACACCCCTAACGACTTAAGGACTTTCTATTAGGCCTCACCTCCTAAAGGTTCCACCGTCTCCCACTAATGCACCACCCTGGGGGCCAAGCCTGTAACATATGGACCTTTGGGGGACCCTCAGTGTCCAAGCCATAGCAATGATTAACACAGGTAATCAATAGAATTGCTGCTTGCATAAATCTATTATTGAATGTATTCGCTCCATATAATTAACATTTGATTTTTTTTGGGGGGGGTACTGGGGGTTGACCTCAGGACCTTGCATGCCCGCGGGTGCCCGTGCCACTGAGCGATATCACCGGCCCTTTTCTCATATGTGGGTTGCGGGAGTCGAACTCGGGCCCTCGCGCTTGCCAGGCAGGCACTTAGGCCTTTGAGCCATCTCACCTGCCCAACATTTGATTTTGTGTGAGGACAAAATGAAGACAGGAAGACAAGAAGGGAGGAAGGAAAGGATGGTCCCTACAAAAATTGATTCCAAGTAATTGATTCTTACTTTCTATAAGAATGAGCTTGACTTACATAATACCATGCCCTTTGTAAGTTTATCTAAAGGTTTTCCCTAGATAATGATTTTCATTAAAATTGAAAGGTACAACAACTGTAGAAATTATTTTCCTTATTCATCTTTATATTCAGTACATGCAGATTCAATCCCTTTTAAAAAATATATTTTTATTTTAAAGTAGGAAACCAAGGCTAATTACAAAGTCATAATTTCAATATTATTACATTGTAAAAACTATACATGGTCAATATATATACCAATAACATACTTAAATTTGTAATTTAGAGTCTTTCCCCAGGAAAAATAATATTTCATCAAAGGGTTTACAGGATTTATAGTATTATTACTATCAATATATTAAAAGATATGAGTGAAGATTTTCATAAAATGTGTTTTTTCCTTTAATTGAGAGGCTATACTTTTGAATTTCAAAGTAAGAAAGTTCAGGATGTGACAGGGAGCTTACCAGGAAGATTGCTAGATTTTTAAAGATTTTTTTTCCAGTAAATTTTTCCTTATGATGCTTACATCTTCCTGACAGAAACCTTTCTAATTTTTAAAGTGCCTAGTTTTTATGGTGGGTTTTAGCAGCTCCATTTCAGACTCTACAGAAATATTTGCTAGAAAACCACATCGTGGAAACAAATCTTCATTAGATAGTCATTTTGCTTTAGAATTTCTTTACTGTAACTAGAAAAGATCTTTTTTAATGCTTTCCTCAATTATTTATGGACAGATAAATATTTTTATTTAGTTCGTATAAAAGTCAAACTTGCTCATACTTTTTGAAGTCAAAATTTCCTATGAGACTTGTGAGGTAAGCAGATGTCCTCTGTCCTGTCCATTTTATTTTATTTATTTTTTGTCCTGTCCACTTTAATCCCTTCCTTTAAGATCTTTCAACTCTTTTTCCAGCAATTTGCTTCATTTTAAAACCAGTCTCATGTTGAGTGAATGAAGAATGGACAAGGACTTAAAAAAAGAAGAAAAAGAAATTGTAGAACTAGGACAGAGTGCTAAGGAACTACAGGACCCATTAATTCCACTTCCTCTATAAAAAAAAAAAAAGCACTGTGTTCCAAATGATTCCAAAGTTTTCACAGAGGTAACAAAAGACGGGAATTTGCCTGAGTTTCTGATCTGTGCTTAAAATGTTGGTTTGTAGCATGATCTCCAATGGAAGTTTGTGCGTAAGTAGACACAAAGATGATTATTATCACAAGATTTTTATCGTAAAAGATGTTTACTGGAAGACTTGAGACTTAAATCTCTTCATTGTAGTGCTCTCAAAGTGTGCTTTGGTTGTCCACAAGGTCAAAGCTATTTTCTTACTCATATTAACACATGTGCCACCTAATGGCATTTCAGTCAACAGTAGACCACATATACTATGGTGACCCTATATAATTTAACAAAGCTGAAAATTCCTGCCAGCTAGTGATGTAGTAGGCATTGTAATGTCAAAGTGCATCGTATTACTCACATGTTTTTGGTGATGCTGATGTCAACAAGTGTGCTGCACTGCCAATGGGATAAAAGTATAGCAATACAATTATGTACCTACCGTATGGAATGCTTGATAATAAGTGATTATATCACTGGTGCACTGTAGATATTTACTATAATAATAAATAAATAAAATAGCCTTGTAATACTATTTCTTCATTAAAATTTTAAACATGTATGGATTCTTACTATGATACTTGGAAATTTAGTTTTCTCCCGCCTCCCCTGTGTCATAATTCATCATTAAGTCAATATTCATAGTTTCTATTATAACTTTAAATATTATTCACAAGGGAGCTAAATTGTGCCATTATTATAATTCTTTGCTTGTATGTCTTTTCTGTTCTCCTGCAGTTAATCGATGTCTTATTTTATTTTTTGTTTGCTGTGATAGTTGTGTGTACAATACTGTATTTTTCTTTATATTCTCCATGAGAACAGGAGAAATATTACCAAATACCACTGCTTTTCCTTCTGGAGACAGCCCTCTTACATATATTTCTGCTCGAAAATGGAAGTGTTGCTCTTTATCTTCTGAATTTTGTTCTACATTTTCTTTCTTTCTTTCTTTCTTTCTTTCTTTCTTTCTTTCTTTCTTTCTTTCTTTCTTTCTTTCTTTCTCTTTCTCTTTCTCTCTCTCTTCCTTCCTTCCTTCCTTCCTTCCTTCCTCCCTTCCTCCCTTCCTTCCTTCTTTCTCTCCTCTCTTCTTTCTTCTCAAGCTGTCTGAGTATGGAATTCAATGATAAACACAATTTCTGCAGAAGCTGGAAGGCATGGCTTCATTGTTTTCTAGTTTCTGTGTTGGGAAGAAGTTCAATGCTGTTATGATTTCTGGGTTTTCTGTTATTAATTTTTTTCTATTAACTTTCAGTTTAAAAAAATACTGTTGGTATTATGAATTTCTAGTGATGCACCTTGGTAAGGCTTAAGTTCTTTTATTGTTTTGGGTTCTCAATAACCTTTTCAATCTGCGAACCTCTGTCTTTTAGTTCTGGAATTTCTTTTTAATACCCTGTCTTCTATTTTCTCGTTGTTGTTATTGTTAGTCAGATGTTGGATAACCTGGATGCATTCCTTACTGATAGTCCAGCATGTGACTATCAAGATAGATACACACACACACACGTACACACACACACACACACACACACACACACGTAAAAGATGAGAAATTCATGCAAAAATAGAGAAGGAAAGACAGGAGCAAGACCGCAACACCATGAGATACAATGACTCAGTTGGAAACTCTGAGTGTGGTGACTTGGGCCAAAAGCCTCATTACCTGTGCACTGTGGTGGCTCTAGGATTGTAGAGTAAAAACTGCAAAGCAAATCTGATTGCATATTGTGCCAATGCTTTTTGAAAGGAAATGATTTTTTATAAAATATATGCTGTTTCTGATAATCCTACACTAGATGTAGGATTACAGTTGCCGTGACATTCTAAGAGGCCATAGAGTGAACCTGGTAGAAAATAATCTTGTCTAGATTTAAAGCCTGACTTTTTAAAACAGTTCTCTGCTGGGCACCAACACAAGACAAAGGACGATTGTGCTGCACCCCCATCTTGTGGCTGGGACGCATAACACTAAGTGGAAAGAGCTGCACTCCACATTGGACAAATACGTTTTCCACTGTCTTAACTTTAAATTCGTTATCTGATTATCCCCCTTCTACAAGAACCTTCAAATAGCCTTAATAATTTTTATAACATCATCTGTATATAGCTTTCCTAGTTTTCAATGGGCTAACATTTTGTTTTAACTAGATTGCAATTTGGGAAAACAAAGTCCAAAAGTTTACTTTAACTAACATGGCTTCTTCACTAAATTTTTTGTTTTTCTATTCATCACTCCTCATTAAGCTATCTCCATTTCTGAAACGTTAGTATTTAACTGGTTGAGTTTTAGGGTATCTGAAATTTTACCTTCTCAAAAGCCAACTCCCTGATTTACATGAAATTTCTGTGAGGGTGTCCTTGTAAGTTATTAAATAAACTTTTAATTTTTCAACTCTCTAAACATTTCCTAACGACTATGCATATCAGGCAAACCTCAATCTTTCTCCCTCCTGAGGCTCACCCCATCCTGACTCCAACACAGAATGGTGATGAAGGCCACATGAGTGTCAGGTGGTGCCATGACACGGGCAAATCTTAATCATCTATAACCAAGTGTTCACCATGCCCGTTGACCAGTATCTTACATAAAAATGAACATATGATGGACTATGTTACTTGGAGAGATGTCAGAGATATTGAGATGCAATACATTTATGACACTTGAAGATCCACATATATATTGCACTTAGAATCATCAGTGTACCTTTGAGATGTACAAGGGTGGATATATCTGCGCTAAAGAAATCAGAATTTTAAAGCAATCTTCAATGAGCTTTCGGGTGTGTGGGAAGCAGGGGATATGTCAAGGGTAGGCAAGGTCATAATCAACACAATTTTTTTTTTTATGTGGGTACCGGGAGTTGACCTCAGGACCTTGCACTTGCCAGCAAGCGCTTGTGCCACTGAGCGATATCACCGGCCCTTTTTGTCCTTTATGTGGGTTCCGAGAATTGAACTCAGGACCTCGCGCTTGCCAGGCAGGTGCTTATGCCGCTGAGCTATCTCACTGGCCCCACAATTTTTAATTTAAAAACAAAAAGGAAATTAATGTTTTGGCATACAAATTACAGAAGACAAATTTTACAGAAACTCTTCCCAGACGGTGGTCATGAATCCAGGAGGGAGGGAACATCCTGAGAGTTTTGTGTTTATCGAAGTAAGTCTTGGGTTAAAACTATCACGCAATGCTTATCTTAAAAAGTGGGGGATCCTAAGCATATGTTATACTCCTTGATTTAAAATCTTCATTTGATTGACTAAAATTTTCATTTTAGGAAGCAGGTTGGTGACACATATGGATGACTAAAATGATCCATCAGCTGTTTCCAAACCGCTCAGAAATCATTTAATATGTTACATAGTTTCTTCTGTGTTATGACCTAAGTTATTATTTTCAGTCTTAAAATTCCTTGGTTAATCTAGTTTTATAGGGCAGACTAATATCTTTCTAAAGGCCATGGCTGTTATAAAAGGCATTTAAAAATATTTTCCATTTTTCACTATAAAACTAATCACTATTTAGTATAAAAATTCAAACACCGATAAAAAGAAAATTAAAGATTTTTTTTAACGTAGAGGGAGGATTAGAGATGAAATACGTGTCATGGTTTGGTAATAAAAACTTTGCAAGGTGATTTTGTCACATCTTCCATTAAAATACAGGACTTCAGCTGGAATCCCCAGTCCTGCCACAAGGGGGCAGAGAAGCCTAATTTTGTGACTGAGCTTTTGAAAATGGGACTGAGGCTTCCCAGTGGCCTTTTGCAGATGTGACAAAGAATGAAGAGAAGGAGGAGGAAGAGGAGAAGCCAAAGAACAAAAACCATCTCCATCAAGCAATTTCTCAAAATAAAAAAGAACTATAGAAAAATAAGGCTGTGTAGTTTTGTTCAATTCAGTTAAAAACCCTGGACAGCTGTGTGTTTTTATCTAATTGCAGGTGAGCACGTTACAGTAGTGCAATGATGCCTATGGCTTGAAGTTCCGGTGGAAAATAAGAGGGGAGAAGCAACTTTAAGGAACTTCTAGAGGCCAAATGGTCAAGGAGGTGGGTAGCGGGTTAGAAAGACACTTTGCCTCTCTCCCACATGTAAATGTGGTAGGCGACTAGAGATTGGGATGCGCTCATGTGTGATATAATTAGTGAATGCAATGCTTATTGTGTTTAAATATAAAGTTGCTCCCCAACTTATGATGGTTTACAATGGAATAAACACACCATAATTTAAACATATACATCAAAATGCATTGAATACACGTAATTTACCACACATCCTACCTTAGCAGCACGATACCCTCACGATCCGAGGTCTGACTGCTCACTACCACTCACTGCCACTGCCCTGTAACTGCGGCTCACTCTACTGCCCTGTCGTGGGAAAAGATTGAAATCCAAAATCTGGTTTTTCCTGAATGCTCCTGGCTTTTGCCCTACGATAAAGTAAAAAAAAAAAAATAAATAAATAAATAAATAAAAAATAAAAAATAAAAAAATCATCAGTCAAACCCTTGTTAGTTGGGAGCTATCTATATAAATAAATATATTTCCTTAATATCATTCAAAATTATTTGTTGATCATCTACTTCTATGTGTCAAAAAATGTAAATAGACTATATGAGGTCTTTTTTCTTGTAAAGCTTAAAACCTGGTAGAAGAGAAAGAAAATTAAAAATTGCATATATATCTACATATATATATTTGTATAAGTATATATATATATATATATATATATATATATATATTTCAGATTAGAACTGCAAACCAAATGAACAAGATACAGTGTAAAGAGTAATAGGAAAATTCTTTAAGTAGTGCAATTAGGAAAGGGTCTTTTGGGGATCTTACATTTATCCTGACCTGAAGGAAAAGACACAAGCAGTGCAAAGGACATGTCCAGCAGCAGGATGCGACACTATCATGAAGGGCTGATGTGTGAAGTCAAGGCGACCAAGAGACTGTGTCTCAGGAGAGAGTAGCCAGGTGAGGCTGGAGAGTTAGTTATGCGCAAGTCTCAAAAGTCCGCACAGTCCAACGTCACTGACACATGGTGACATGTCCAGGCATTGTATCCTCCTTTCCTGCTTCATGGACACCAGTGTAAATGGCAGGAGGCTCCTCTGGGAAGGGACAGAGTGATACTGGTACCCATAGCCAGAAAGTGTCATTGTGACCTCTGGCGCGGTAAGCATGTGTGAGTTCAGAGCCAGCTCTCTGTGGGTCTGTGGATCACAGAATGTTTATTTCCTCAGTCCCCAAATGTGTAACTGGAATGGACACAGGTAAGTTGAAAGAAAAAGAATAGGAAAAGTGCTCTGTAGGTGGGAAGAATAAGAAAGACGGTGGGATCGTGTTAGTGCCAGAAAAATTGATCACTAAGACAAAGAATATAGCTAGAGATATACAGGAACCTGTCATAATGATAAAGGAATCATTTCATCAGGACAGAGTAGCAAATATAAATTTATATGCCACAATAATACAGCTTCAAATACATAAAGCAAAAATAGACAAAACTAAAGGGGAATAAGGAATATATATTAAAAATTCAAGACTTAACATTGTTTTCTCAGAATCTGACAGAACCAGACAAAAATGAATAAGGATATTAAAATTTTTAGCAATATTATCAATCTTATCTTACACTCACAATGGCAGAATATTTAATCATTTCAAGAGAACATAAAATATTCACCAAAATAGACCATATGCTGGTCTAGTAAATATTTCAGTGCATTTCAAAAGATACTGAAGTATATTTTCTGATTACAAGGCTATTAAATTTAAAAAATCAATAACAATAATTTAGCTAAACAGTGCCAAATAGTTGAAATATATTGGTCAAAGAAGACAGCACGTGGAAAACTGAAAAATGTTTTAAACTGGAAAATAAAACATAGCATATCAAAATTTGAAGATGCAGTAAAATTGTGCTAAATGGGAAATGCTTATGTTTGTAAAGCAATAGGTTTAAAATCAACATTCAAATACACCTTCAGAAGGGCATATTAAACCTGAAGCAAGTATTAGAAATGAAAAATAAAGGTAAGAGCAAGAAATCATTAAAAAAGAAAACAACAATAGAGAAAATTGAAGGCATAAAAATGATTCTTCAAAAAGAGTGATAACAGGAAGCTAGATACTTCCAAATGGGAAGGGGACCAAAAGATGGGGTTGGGGAAGAGGTACTAATAAAATGTTAAAACAAAAAATAAAACAATTCTCCCTTCTTCTGGCTGAGGATTTGCCTATCAAAACAAACAAGAAAGAAAAAGTGATAAAATTTTGTAAATGATGCTAATCAAAAAAGAGAGAAAAGTTACAAATATCAAAAATGAAAGAGTAGATCACATAGTAATTAAAAAGCAAATAAGAGAATAGCACGAGTAACTTTATACCAATAAATATTAAAACTCAGATGAAAAATAAGATCTCCCAAGCCTGGTGCAAAGAAATAGAAGATCTTTTTAAGCAGATTGTATTTTCTATTAAATTGTTCCCATAAAAATAGTTCAGGTCCAGGTGGTTTCACTGGTCAATTCTACTAAGCATTTAAAGATGAAATAATGCTAAATTCTATGAGAAAGTAGGAAGGAGGAAGAAGGAACATTTCCAACTTATTTTTATGAGGTCAGCATCATCCAGATATCAAAAAAAAATTGTATAGAAAAAAAGTAATTGCAAGAAAAGAAAGGTAGAGTCAATTTCCTAAATAACATACAAAGAAGAAAATTTTAACAAAATTTTAGCAAATTGAATCAAGCAATATCAAAGAAAGAATACTACATCATGGTGAACCGCTGAGGAATGAAAGGTTGGAATAACATTAGCAAATCAATGCAGATTACCGTGTTAACGGAATACAAGGGGAACGTGGAATGATTTTTGTATTTAATACATACAGGAAGAAGTATTTGACAAATGTTTGGACCCATTTGATATTAAAACATATGACAATTTCTATCAACAGTCTATTTAGATTTAGGTTATTTTCTACGACAATATAGAGGTTCCTCACTTCCTTCTGAGCTCTCACCAGCACAATTTTAAAGATCCATATTTCTGCTAATAGTCTGTTCAAGGTAATGTGGATTTCATTTATTTTTTAACCATGCTTTATAAAATCTTCCCATTTTTGCTCATTAGCCATTCTAAAGGCACCTCCACATTTTTAGTATTTGTTGTAGCAATGACCCGATTCCAGGTACTGTATTTGTTTCCTATTGCTGCTATATTAAATTGCCATAAACATATTTGCTTCAAGCAACACAAATTGATTACTTCACAGTTCTAGAACTCAAAAGTCTGAAATCAGTTCCTCTGGGCTAACAATAAGGAGTCAACAAAGCTGTATTTCCTCTGGAGATTTTGGAAGACATTTGCTGCTCTTTTATGCCTTTTAGACACTACCAGCAAATCTTGGTTCAGTACTTGTTTTTTGGACATAAGGATTTTTTTTCTATTTACAGGCACTGGAGGATATACAGCAAGCCAAGGCCATATCCACAGACAGAGGTTAGGGATTGCATAAGAAAAGAAAGAGAGAGAGAGAAGGGGGAGAGGGAAGGAGAAAGAGAGAGAGAGGAAAAGAGAAGAGGATGAAGAAGGAGAAGAAGAGGAAGAAAAGAAGAGGAGGATGAGAGAAAGAGAAGGAGAAGAGAAGAGCAAGGGAAAGAGAAAGAAGAGGCAGCAAAGATAGAAGAGAGGAGAGAGACTTATGGGCCAAGGCCTTTATTGGATCCAGAGTGTTACCCAGATTTTCCATGGGGCGTTTTAATCAGAAGGTTTAAGCAATCAGGCATGAGTTCCAGGAAGTCACATTGTGACTTTGACCCCACATCATTTTGACCTCTGCTTCTGTCATTGTATCTTTTTTTGTTTTGGACTCTGACCCTGCTGCCTCCCTCTTGTGAGGACACTTATGATCTCATCGGACTCACCCATTATCCAGAAAACCTCACCTTTATGTACTCAATAGCCCCTGCAAAATCTGTCTTCCACAAAATGTAACACATTCACAGTTACCAAGATTAGGACAGGGGCACCTTTTTGGGAGGACATTGTTCCATCTGTCACAAATGCTTTTTTATCAAGGAATATATTTTACCTGCTATAGTATTTCTAAACTGGCTTGCTTTTATTAATTTCCTTATTTTTTTATCCATTTATTTTTAACTTCCTATTACATTTTTGTCACAAGTGCTTCCTTTCCTACAGGTCTCTTAAAATTATTATTGTTTTAGAAAATTCATTGGAAAATTTTTTGTCTGAATAGATAAATTTACTATAGTTTTCCAGATTTATTAATTTTTAAAGTTACTGTACAGAAATGCCCTTTTCTCTAGACAAGTTTTCTTTATTATCATCTTGATTCTCTGAGGCTATTTTCTTTTCTTATGGGGCTCATATAAAAGTTCAAAGTAGAGAAAATAATAATCGGTGAATTTTTTTATCCATCTTTTCTAAAAAGACTAAGTGTTTGACTGTTACCTGGAAATCTGACTCATCTTCCAGACATCTCACTGCACTTTTATTCAGGTACTAAATCTGTCTTCTTGACTTTAGTTTTGATGTCTTAGATTTAAAATCCACAAGGATTCTGAAAATCATGTGTCTACCAGAACAACGGATAAAAGACTTGAATAAGACAAATTTCAAGTAGTTGAGAGTAAACAGAAACAATTTATATGCATCGTTTAGCTCCTAAATGCAATATACCTTGTTCAAGTCCTCAGGATGCCTGGTTATGAAGAGTGTCAGCCTCAGATTTCTGGCCTTCAGGGATTTTTCTTTTCTTTTAATTTTATTTTTTACTTGTATTACTACATGTTTACAGTAGTAAACCTATCTACTACATTCTTCCTGGGGAGTTGGTACTTGTACATAACACATCCTAATTATTTTTAAGTCCCCTTTCTTCTCTCTTCCTTCCTCCCTCTCTGCATCTCTTGGTCCCCTTCCCATTTGCAAACGACCTATCTCTTGTCACTAGCTGAGGACACCTGGGAAGTTCTGCAGCCAAGGAAGGACTCACGGTCAACTCCAGGGTGGAGTGGTTTCTCACAGCCAGAGCTCTGTACTCCTTATCTCCACCATGAGACTCTGAGTCGAGTGACAGTGTGCGTAAACCTCCACCTGGCGAGCAGATGTGTAACTGTACTTCCGCAGTTACACTTGGTGCTGCAAAAGGCAACTTTTGTGCTTAATACCATATGAAAACTTCATTCCTATATAACTCCTTCTTCCTTTATGCTACTATTGTCACTAATTACATCTTCATACATGATGTACCCATCAAAGCAGATATGTGATTATTGATTTATACAGATGTCTTTTAAATCAGATAGAAGAGTTACAAATAAAAATTATACATTTGTGCTGCCTTTTTGTGTATTTATCTGCGTAAATACGTGAGTATTGACTGGCTAATTTTATCTCTACTAGAATCTGAGTAAGAGGTCTGGTAATTCTAAGCAACAGGACAGATGTTTCTTTTAATCGCATCCATGTTTCTGCTTTTGCCCCGTGGTATATAAGTGAATAATTTGTCAGTAAGCAATGAATGAGCTGTATCAGAGAACTATGTACTGACTCGAGCTGCAAACATGTATCAACCACTGCATACGTGCACTGTGCAGCTACTCATAAGTCACATATTCTGTCACCAGAGGACCTAGCCCAGGCAGGAGGAGAAATACAAGGCAACGTCATGATAATGCTGTAAGTTCAATATCTGCAGGCATGTACAGTGTACAATGGAGAATACAAGACTCAGTCCTGAGCAATCAGAGAAGGCTTCTGAGAGAGGCCAGAGAAGGAAGGCAGGAAGGCAGGAAGGGAGATAAAGTTGAACAGGCAGGCAGTAATATAAACAAAGATCACTTTGGCCATTTGTACACACTGGTGTCCAAAGAGGCCAGACTAGGAAATGTGAAAAGCAGGCAGGAGGACATTAACCTCCTGTGCATGCGCAGTGGTGGGGAATGAGAGCAGCTGTGGAGAGAAGAGGAGATGCTGCAAGAGAGCAAAGGTGAGAAGTGATGGGATGCAAGAGGTGACTGTCTGGAGGCTGATGTTGGGGGCAGAGGAAAAGTAATGGCTGGCACTATCTTGGGCAGGGAAAGGGATGTGATGTCTTTATTGAAAGAGACAGAAAGAGGAGCAAGGAGAGAAGTTGATAGCAGATGGTGACGCTAGAGAAGAGGAGAGAAGTCAGAGGAGGCTAAAGCTGAACTGGTTGTGCAGCTATCCAGTAATTTCATTCGGTTTCCCCTTGTGGTGTTTAAAAGATATGCACTGATCCACTCCCATGTGCCAGGAACCACTGCTCCACACAGCAAACATTAACAGTGCCAAGAGGTAAGCATGGCCTCTTCCCTTATGAATCCAATGGGAAGAAAGAAAAACATCTAACATTTTTTCAAGTGGCAAATAGGTATAATAAAGAACAGCGAGTAAAATGACCATATTAAATTCCAGGAGCAGTGGGTGCTCACGGGCAGTGCTCGGAAAGAAATTGAATTGCTGTGTCCCTCTCAGCTCTCAAAGTTCCCAGGGTGAGGACGGTGAGAGGATGGAGAAAAAAGGACAGGAGTCAGAATACAGAAAGCTGAGGCCAGATGGAGCCCTCTGTCTTCATGGCAGAAGAAGTAGGAAAGGAAGAAGGAGGGGGAGGGGGAGGAGGAGAAGTAAGAGGAAGGGAGAGAGAAGGAGGGAGGGTCCAACCTCTGCAGCGCGTTTATTTATACACTCAGGAGGTTCAATGTCATGTGAAACCCCTGTGCCTAATAGTTTGTCCACATGGCTTGCCTCAGGTGCCCAGTGTTCTTGAGTCTAGAGCAGCTTACTCATGTGACTTGCCTCAGGCACTCTGTTCTTGAGGCTGGTCTTGCTCCGGCCCCACGTGTGATGGATCTCCAGCTTCAGCTGCTCCCCACGTTTAATTTTCAGGGAAGGCTTTCCGTAGTAAGCAACGTCATTTTAATGTGGAGACTAAGCGAGTGTGTGGTGGTGTTGAAGGGGCCAGGGGAGGTGGTAAGAGTGGAGGAGAGGGATCACGTAATGAGTCACTGCAGACAGGTAAAATGGTATAGACAAAGGTCTGGAGACATAAAACATTAAGTGGACTTTAAAAATGGGCTAAAATTTAACATTACTGGAACACAGACTGTTGATGGGCAAGAAAAAAGACAAAATTTTACAAAGTAATTAGGAGTAGGAACGGTATGAGCAGTCTTACACAGTGACTCTAAATTTCGAGCTTTATGTACAAAGACCAACCATCCTTATTTACCTGGGTCTGAGTTTTCCTGGACACAGGCTTTTCAAGGTTAAACTGGAACAGTCGTGGGAAAATGGGGACAGTTGATCACCTTAGAGAGACATTTCAAGGTTTTATACAGGGATCTTAATGTATGATGATATTTTTAGATTGGGAAGACCACCATGGCTATGGGATAGAGCAATATTTAGATTAATACAATGATGAAGATAAGATGTAATATGTTTAAATTGGGAGGAGGGTCAGCAGAGGTGGAGAAAACTGGGTGGATTCATTAAGTTTTATGAGAGATTATAATTTAACAGATATGTAACAATTTAATGAGGGATAGGGCTTGTAGGAAGAGAAAGGCACCTGAATGAATAGTTATAATATTCTAATTCAGAAGATAGAGGAAGTAGGCAGCTTTGTACAAGACGAAGTATTCTCTTTCGGACATGTTGAGTTCACAGGGTTGCCAGATAAAATATAGGACATTCAGTCAAATTTAAATTTCAAACAATGAATAAATATTTACTTTAACTATGCTCCAAAAGGAATAATTATAGCATATACTCACTAAAAATATATTCTTTATCAGAAATTCAATTTTTAATGGGGATTCTGTATTTTTAATTGATACATCTGGTAACCTTCTTAGTTTGGAATGCTTGGAGATATCCAAATGGTAATGTTCTTCAGGTGGTTGGAATGTTTGAGTTTGAAACTTAGGAGAAAGTTTCCATCCAAAGGATAGGGCAGTGCAATCACAGAGTTGCTTTTTTCTTGCTAGAAAATTCCACAAGGTAAGCAGGACTATTCACTTTCAAACTCTTTGTGCCCAAGAATTAATGTGTCTCCTGAGATATAATTTTGAACTTTTGGTTTAAGTCAAAATGAGGGGAACCCCTTTGTTCCCCTCACAGCATCAAGAATCACTCATCTACTACTCTCGGAGTGCCAACCAATTTGATCAAACTATAGCCCACGTCATCCAGAAGGAAGGATTTCACATCCTGCCCTTTTTTCAAATGAGCTGACGAAATCACAGGACCATATTAGAAAAGTGTATTGAATGATCTCAGAAATGTTCTTGATATTGAACTCTGAAGTAAGTTCAAGTTAGCAGAATATATCTTCTGACCACCCTAGGCAACAGAAGGCACTAGCGTGTTTGTAAACATTTTAGAGTAGCAGCTATTTCTAATTCTGAATAATGGATATAACTGTAGGCAACATAACAGATACCCTATTACTCGATCCTGGCATAAGTTTGCACTCCCACCAACAGTGGAGAAGGGTTCCTTTTTCCCCACAGCCCCTCCAGCATTTGTTATGGGTTGTTTTCTTGATGATAGCCATTGTTTCTGGGGTAAGATGGAATCTCAGTGTTGTTTTAATTTGCAGCTCTTGAATGACTAATGATGTTGAACATTTTTTCATATATTTATTTGCTATCTGTATTTCTTCATCTGAAAAGTGTGTATTCATCTCAAATGCCCATTTTTGTATTGGGTCTTTGAATTTGGAGGGTCTGGTTTTTCTCAATTCTTTATATGTTCTAGATAAAAGTCTTTTGTCTGAGGGACAATTGGCTAAATTTTTTTCCCAATCTGTGGGTTGTCTTTTCACTCTGTTGGTGATTTATTTTGATGTGCAAAAGCTTTTTAATAAGATGAGATCCCAGTTGTTGATTCTATGAAGTATTTCCCATGTAGTCTGGTTTTGTTCATGAACTCTCTGCCTACACCTACGTCTTCAAGATTTCTACCTAATTTCTCTTCCAGTAGATTCAATGTTTCAGTTTTAATATTTAGATCTTTGATCTATTTTGACTTTAGTTTAGTGCATGATGATAGCCACGGGTCTAGTTTTAGTCTTGGGCGTGTAGAGAGCCAATTTTTCCAGAACCATTTATTAAAGAGGTTATCTTTCTTCAGGGAACATGTTTGGCCTCTTTGTCAAAGATAAGGTGGTTGAGTGTGTTTGTAGTTGTGTCTGCATCTTCTAATCTGTTCCACTGATCCTTAGTTCTGTTTTTTTTTGCCAGTACCATGCTGATTTTATCACGGTAGCTTTGTCATATAATTTCAAGTCAGGGATTGTGATGCCTCCTGCCTTGCCTTTGTTGCCCAGAATTGCTTTTGCTATTCTAGGTCTCTTCTGGTTCCAAGTGAATTTTAGGAATGTTTTCTCTAGATCTGTGAGGCATACTAATAGTATTTTGATTGGGATTGCATTAAATCTGTATAACAGTTTTGGAAGTATGGTCATTTTCACTATGTTGGTTCTTCCTATCCATGAGCAAGTGATGTCTTTCTATTTTCTGATATCCTCTTTGATCTCCTTTTTCAAAGTACTGTAGTTTTCAATGTATAGATCTTTTACTTCTTTTGTTAGATTGATTCTTAAGTATTTCATTTTTGGGGATGCTATTGTGAATGGTGTGGTTTCCCTAATTTCTCTCTCAGTGAATTTGTTATTTGTGTACAGGAATGCTATTGATCTTTGAGTGTTGACTTTGTATCCAGCTACACTACTGAATTTGTTTATTAAATCTAGAAGTCTTTTGGTGGAGTTTTCGGGGTCTTCTATGTAGAGTATCATGTCATCTGCAAATAAAGATAATTTAACTTCTTCCTTTCTTATCTTTATTCCTTTTGTTTCTCTTTCTTGTCTAATTGCTCTGGCTAATGTTTCCAGAACTATATGGAATAGGAGTGGTAATAGTGGATATCCTTGTTTTGTTCCGATTTTAGAGTGAAAGCTTTCAGTTTTCATCCATTTATTATGATGTTGGCTATTGGTTTGTCATAGAAGGCTTTTATCAGATTGAGGTAAAGACAATCTATTCCAATTTTCTGTAGTGTTTTTATCATGAATGAGTGTTGGACTTTGTCAGAAGCTTTTTCTGCATCTATTGAGAAGATCATGTAATTTTTATCTTTTGCTCTGTTGATATGGTGTATTACATTTATTGATTTGCCTATGTTGAACCATCCCTGCATCCCTAGGATGAATCCCGCTTGGTCATGGTGTATAATCTTCTTGATGATTTACTGCATTCTGTTTGCTAGTATCTTTTTGAGGAGATTTGCATGTATGTTCATTAGGGAGATAAGCCTATAGTTCTCTTTTTTGGTTGGGTCTTTGTCTGGTTTTGTTATCAGGGTAATATTTGCCTCCAGGAATGAGTTAGGGAGAATTGCTTCCCTTTCAATTTCATTAAAGAGTTTGAGGAGTATTAGCATTAAATCTTCCCTAAATTTCTTTTAGAATTCATAGCGAATCCATCAGGACCTGGGCTTTCCTTTGTTGGTAAGTGTTTAATTACATTTTCAATTTCATTAACTGATATTGTGTTAGTCTGAATTTTTATATCTTCATGATTCAGCTTTGGTAATTCATATGTATCTAGGAATCTGTGCATTTTTCTGTGTTTTCCATCCTATGAGAATAAAGATTTTTGAAGTGGATATTGATGATCTTTTGAATTTCCACAGGATGTTTAGTGATTTCACCCTTTTCATTCCTCAATGCAAGAATTTGAGTCTTTTCTTCCCTTGTTTTGATAAGGTTGGCTAAGGGTTTATCAATTTTACTTATTCTTTTGAAGAACCAACTCTTCAATTCACTAATTCTTTGTATTATTTTCTTAGTCTTATTTGCATTAATTTCTGCTCTGCTTTGGGCTTGACTTGCTGTTCTTTTTCTAGAAATGTGAGGTGCAACATTAGGTTGTTTATTTGTGCTCATTCTGTTTTTCTGATGTGAGAATTCACTGCTATAAATTTCCCTCTTAGGACTGCTTTCATTGTCCCATAAGTTCTGGTATGTTGTATTGTCATTATCATTTAATTGTAGAAACTGTGTAATTTCTTCTTTAATTTCATCTGTGACCCATTGGTTGTTCAGGGGATGTGTTATGTAATTTCCATGTATTTATGGAATTTTTGTGGTCTCTTTTGCCATTAATTTCCAATTTCATTGCACTGTGGTCAGATAATATGCATGGGATAATTTCAATTCCTTGCATTTACTTAAGTATGTTCTATGGGCTAGTATGTGGTCTGTTTTGGAGAACATCGCATATGCAGCTGAGAAGAATGTGTATTCTGATGTTGGTTGGAACACTCTGAAAACATCTACTAAGTCCATTTATTCACAGGTTTAGTTTAGTTCTGATATTTCTCTCCTGATTTTTTGTCTAGTTGATCTATCTCTTTGTGACAAGGGGTATTAAAGTCTCCTGTTACAACTGTGTTATTGCTCATTTGATTTGTCATGTCTATTAATATTTGTCTTATATAGTTGGGTCCTCCCATATTTGGTGCATATATATTTATGATTGTTCTCTCTTCCTCTTGAAGTTTTCCCCTAACAAGTATGTAGTGACCTTCTTTATCTCTTTTGATCATTCTTGGTTTGAAGTTCACACTCTCTGCAAACAGAATAGCTACCCCTGCTTTTTTCTGGGTTCCTGTTGCATGGAGTATTGTTTTCTGTCCTTTGACTTTCAGTCTATGAATTTCTTTTTGAGTTAAATGTGTTTCTTGTATACAGAATATTGTTGGATCTTGTTTCTTGATCTATTCTGCCAGTCTGTTTCTTTTGATTGGTGAACTGAGGCCATTTACATTGAAAATTATAACTGGTATGTATTGGCTTATCTTTGTCCTGTTATTTTCCTGCTGCTGATTCCCTGCTTTTCCCCTCTGTTTAATTGCTTACCCTGCCTCGAGATTTCTTTCTGTTGTTCTTTGAATTGTGGACATTCTTATCTGTGTCTAGAATATCTTTTAGTACTCTTTGTAGGGTTGGTTTGGTGGTCATGAGTTTCTTCAGTTGTTCTTTGTCATGGAAGTATCTTATTTATCCATTAATTTCTAAAGATAGTCTGGCAGGGTATAACAATCTGGGTTGGAAGTTGTTTTCTTTCAGTACTTGAAATACTTTACTCTAAGCTCTTCTTCACTTGAGGGTTTGTGTTGAGAAGTCTGCCGTGATTTGATGGGCTTTCTTTTATAGGTGATCTGTTTCTTTTCTCTATTAGCTTTTAATATTCTGTTTGTGCTGAATTTCTGGAATCTTGATTATTATATGTCTGGGTGTAGATTTATTTTGGTCATGGCTAATTGGAGTTATGTATGCCTCATTTATCTGTATGTCAGATTCCATTCCCATGCTTGGGAAATTTTCTGCTATTACTTCTACAAATAGTCTTTTTATGTCATTTGTGTTGGCTCCTTCTTTTTCATTGACACCAATTATTCTTATATTATTTTTCTTTGTGTTGTCTTGCAGCTGTTGAATTATTTTTAAGAGAGCTTTCCTTTTGTGATCACTAGCCTTGATCCTGTCTTCAAGATCTGAAAGTCTATCTTTAGTTTTGGTTTGCCAGTTTTCAATGGAATTTTAATTTCCTGGATATCTGTTTGAATCCATTTCATGCATTCTATTTCTTTCCTATATTGTCATTCAAGGTTTTCATCATTTTCCTATGCTCCTCTTTTTATCTATGTCTCCTCTAGATTTGCTGAGCATTTGCTTTATGATCATTGTCATTTCTTTTTTATGTGGGAGATTATTCCTGATCTGATTTGCTCTATAGCTTCATGGATTTGTTTCTTTACTTCGGTTGCTATCATTTCAGAAATTTCAGGTGTGTGTCTCCCATTTTCCTCTATCTTGTTGTCTTCTGGACTTGTTCTGGGTTGGTTGGATGTCTGAGGTTGCATTTTGCTTTTGTGTCTTGTCATTTTCTATTTCAAAGTAAAAAGTTTTTATTTTGTTTTCTGTGTTGGTCCTTGTAAGTTTTTGTAGTAGGTAGCTTTATTACTAGCATCAAGGCCTCTCTAGGTAAAGTATGTTCTTCAGCGATGTCTTGTGTGTGTGGGAGGTTCTTGGTTTGTGTCTGTCCCAAGATCCTACCTTCCCAATTAATTAAGAGTGAGGGGCCGGTGAGATGGCTCAGCGGCGTAAGCGCCTGCCTTGCAAGCGCGAGGGCCCGAGTTCGACTCCCGGATCCCACATACGAAAAAGGGGCCGGTGATATCGCTCAGCGGCACGGGCGCCTGTTGGTGCACGAGGTCCTGAGGTCGACCCCCCGGTACCCACAAAAAAAAAAAAAAAAAAAAAGAGTGAGATGTTGGTATCTGTTTGGCTCAGTCCCCAGTTCTTTGGTGGTGGGGTGTGGTAAGGTTATTATTCCAGAGCTTCCCAGTATTATTACAGAAGTGAGAACAACTAATTACAACAGATATGACATCCTAGCTAAAGTAGTATAATTAGCAATAACAATAGCATCAAGCACAGTTTAGAAACTGACAAACTGTGGTAACTATTAATGCTTTACCTTAAACCATAGGAGCAAAATCTACAGTTATATAACAGAAGCGATCTTAAATTGGGAGCTTTTATGCAAAAGGTTTCCCCTTCGTAGAGTGGCTTTACCCTGTGGTGGGGAAATTTAAGAAGAATAGTGGGTAGAACAGAGATAACTGAAAAGAAACAAAGTAGAAGCAAGGCTGGAGGACAAAGGATGATCACACAAGCTTTGGGAAACTAGAGAAAAGGGCAGAAGAGAAAGAATGAAGGAATAAGCAACGGATTATCTGAATTTGGTCTCTGGGTTTGGGGGATGGGATTAGTTTTCTGTGACTGGAGTTCTACCCGGTCATTTAGAAAAGACAAAAAAAAGATAAGAAAAAAGAAAACAAAAAACAAAAAACAAAAACAAAAACAAAAACCAAAAAAAAGAAGAAGAGGAAAGGGGTGGCCTTACCTGCCTGCTTCTATTCCATGTGTCCTTGTCCCAAACACAATGCTGGTTCACCTAACTTACCACCTGTTGGCTTGTATTGTTACTGTTCCTTTGGACTTTTCCATGCCGCTCTTCCTCTTGTCCATCCTGGGCATCCTAGTAGAGGCCCTACTGTGTCGCTGGCATTCCCGCAGGTCGTCTGGTCCCAGGAGGTTAATCACATGGATTCTTCCAGCTGGGTTGGTAGCTGGGTCCCCCTCATTTTCATTCTTATTTTTATTCTTAATTCATGTTTATGACAAATAATGTTTACATTCATTGTGGATATTTTGTACCTGCACATAACATACTTTAAGTCTTCTTTCTTCCTCTTTTCTTCCTCACTTTCTCTCACTCTCAGTCTCCTGGACCTCTTTGCACTTGAAAAAGATCTGTCTCCTTATTTCCTTCTATCTATTTTCTATTTTCCTCTTTCATTGTACTCAAATGAGAGATATCATACGGAACTTAAGCTTGTGTGCTTGATTTATTTTCCAGGTGCGTTCATTTTTGTACAAATGTCTCAAATTTATCCTTCTTTATAGCTGAGTAGTATGCCTTTATGTATAGATACCACATTTTCTTTTTCCATTTTTCTGTTGATGGGCATATACGCTGTTTTCAGGATTTACCTGTTATGAACCGTACTGCTATACACATGGGTATGCATGTATTGCTGTAATATGGTACCTTTAACTTTTTAGGGAAGATGCCTAGGATGGGAATAGCTGGGTCAAATGGAATTTTTTAATTAGTCCTTTGAAAAATATAATTAAAACCATGCTAAGATTGCATCTTATACCAGAAACAATGACAATCAGCAAGAAGCCAAAAAATAACACATGCTGGCATGGCTGCAATGAAAAAAGGAACTCTCTCCCCTTTTGGGATGATTTTTTTTATGTTAATGCCAAAGCAATGTTGTTTGCACCCAATGTTGTATAGAAGTTTTAATAAAATAGGTCTCTCACTCTTCATCACCTTTACCTTCAGTAAAACAATTCAGTGCTAAGAGGCAACAATGACATCTGGTAAAGAGAAACTCTTTCAGTCAATAGTATTTTTGCAGATGTTTTTGAAAGTCTACTTAGATCAAAAATACACTGACCAAAACAACAGTTCTAATTCCTGATTTTAATTGTAGTTCTTTTATTTTTAAAGTGCTACAGTGTATGTTTTTATTGTAGCATAGATGTTATTCATATTTGGAGTAACATATATCTGAATTGTACCAAAAATGAGTGAGCAAGTCAGCTCAGGGAACTACCTGGATGACACTGTAGTTCTGGGATTTCTTTGAAGTTGAAAAATAGTAGTTTACCAGATTTCTGGTATTACGCAGAGCAAGTTTCACACTCCAGATGTGCAAAGATACAGCATAATTAATTGAAGAACAGACCCATATCACACTCAACCATGATATACAGCATAGTTCTGTGATTTAAATGTCCCCCCAGACCTCCCATATTGATGGCTGGATCCTCAAGCAACTGTGGTCAGCGATGGGGCATACAGCAGGGACTATGTCATGAGGGCACTGACTTCATTACCTGAATGGGTTGTTAGGAGACGGGGTCTCGTTGGAGGAAGCAGGTCATAGGAAGTGTGTGTTTGAAGATTCTATCTTGTCCCCAGCCCTCCCTCGCTCGCTCTTCCCCCGTGTTCTGCTTCCTGTCTGCCTCGGGTGGAGCAGCTTTCCTCCGCCATGTCTAAGAAAGTGTCCTTTCAGGATTCCCAATGGTCGGTTTTATCTTATAATTTTAAAATAGCTGTATGTTTTGCATATTAACAGATATGCAATCTTAAATTAAATACAGGTGGATCTTGAACAACATCATAGGTTAAATGGAATAATTTAAATCACGTCAATTAAAACTTTGCCTAAGACAAACAGCCACTACAACATGTGTCTTGATTAGGTGTATTTTGTCCCTTAGATTGAGAGAGAAAAAGCAACGGTGACAACAACGACAACAGCAACAAGAACAACAGCAATGATTTACCCAGTGGTCAGTGCAGAGCGAACTTACACCTTTTATTTTTTCAAAGGGATATTTGTGTATCTCCTAGGGCCATACAAGAAATATGTCAGGTACAGAGATTCACATGGAAATAGAGCACCTTGTTTTTTTTAAATCAGTGACGGGAAAATTTTTTATTGTGTTCGTAAGTTTGTATCAAACATATACACTATCAAAATCAGCAGAACTCTACTTGTCCATGTTGTTCAAATTGACCCAGGTCAGGCTCAGAATCACACTGAAAGATTAAACTCCTATCTTAGGGGGCAGAAACAAATAACATTTCAAATTCAAGACCAAAAATAAAAAAGGCAGTTCATGAAAAACTCAACACATTTGAATATGCTCCAAAGACAAACTTGAATGCTAAACTGATAAAATGAAATTAACCCAGTTTTTTATAATACTTTATAAAAGGATGGGAATTAAGTCCTTATATCTTTATTGTTTTTTGTTTTGTTTTTGCTTTAAATATGAACAATATGAATATATTTGAAAAAAAATGTCATTGTAAAATACCGAAGTGTGCTAATTTGGTTTGTTTCTAATTAAACTTGTTTTTGAATGGGGAAAGAAGGGAGCAGGTTGCTGCAGTCAGGCCCCATCTAGGACAGCAAACCCTGCAGCAGACACTCCGGCAGTCCCTGCTCCCTTCATCAGAAAGTCCCTCTTGATTTTGTTCAATATACTAATCGAATGAGTTTAGTATGTTTTATAAAAGCCTGCAGAAATATCCCTAAGCAGCACGCTCCACTGAGACAAGGTTTCCAATTCCTCTGCACATTCAAGACAGCCCTGAAGATGCCAGAGGCACAGGAGAGTGATAGAAAATGCAGAAAATGCAGCAACAACAAAACAGTACTAAAAGAGAAAAGTAAACAAACACATAACAAAAATTCTGAAAGTTCATGTGTATATGTGTGTAGGTCACACAACTAAAACAGCGAAAACTTGAGAACCTAGATGAAAAAGATAAATTTCTAGCAAAACCGATTGAAAAAAAAAAGGAAATAAAAAGCATAAATGGACCATAAGCCATCTGGAACATTGAGAATGTAATAACCAGAATCCTCAGGCCAAAAACGTACCATTGCTCCTCAACAAGCATATGAAGAGCAGGTAATTATCGTCTTTTACAAATTAATTTTTGTTTTTGTTTTGTGGTACTAGGGATTGAATCCAGGGCCTTTGCACTGTGCCACATTCGTACCCTTTTTGATATTTTTTTTTTGCTTTGTTTTGAGAGAGTGTCTAGCTAAGTCACTAAGTTGCCCAGCCTGGACTCAAACTTGCTATGCTCCTGCCTCAGCCTCCCAGAGTGCTGGGATGACAGCTGTGTGCCACCACGCCCAGCGGGAAGTGTTCTTTTCACTTTGCCGTGGAGCCCGTTTTGAAGGTAAAGGGTGAATCCTTGGCTGCAACCTGGACCAGTGCCTGACCAGTCAAAACTGGTAGATTAAAGCCTTCTGCACTTGCCAGGGTTTGTTCAGGTATAGCTATTGATCTGTAGAGAGAGATGCTGAGAAGTTTCTCCGCAGGAGGGTTTAATGGAATCCTAATTATTTACATAAACCTCACTGATGTGCAGTACTGGCTTAGCCTAACTTTCAAAATGCATGGCAGCAGGAATCATTTGCCAACCTTGTGGGCTGAGATCTTGCTAATTCACAGGAGGATCAATACAGAAAAATTTCAAGTGGCTTTTGATATAAAACATGCATACTAGCTAAGCCTACTTATATCTGTGGCCCACAAAAGATGCTCTAAATTGTCTGAACCAGGCAATTTTCTTGTTATAGAAGGATTGTCCTTGGACCTAATTCATCCATTTATATGAGATAACACCCTGTTATTACTATCCATTAAGATGCTTTTGAAGTTCTAAACATTTACTCATTCATTCCACAGTCTTTTATATAGTTAGCTATAGACCAGAAAGAGTTCTAAGATGCCAGGGAGAAATGGATGGCCAACACAGAGAAGGTCTTTTCTCTTATTAAATAGATTTGCAACAAATAATACAATTTTGGATAATACATCAATAGAAGAAGAGAACAAGGATGATAAAACTATTAAATGGGAGTTGAGAGGAGAGCTGGGTAGAGTACTGTGGGAAGACGTCTTGGAGGAAGTAACGTTTGAATCCAGACCAGATGGTGAGTAGATGTGAGTCACGGGAAGATTAGAGGGAGCAGTCTTCAAGCCTGAAAGTCTTAAGTTTGAAAAAACTTTGCTGTGATCTAGAAGCTCTAACAAGCCAGAGTGCCCGGAGATTGTGACTCAGGGAAAGAATAACAGGAAAAGATTTTGGAGAGTTAGATGGTGATCCAATGACATAAAGCGTTGGGAGCCAAGGTAAGGAGTACTTTGAAAGACTGACACTGCTTTGTCTTAATGCTAATATGTTTTAAACACCTTATTATGACTTAAAAATTATCCTGAGGAAGAAATGCTTCTTAGATTTGTTCTCTGGTTTTAAGAGAACGTGCAAAGCCCTTTTACATGGGTTGGATTCATTGGACATAGATGAGGGAGGTCAGAGTGAAATAATGACAAGATTGGTGGATAAAAATCAATCTTCTTGTTAAACAGTTAACAACTTTAAGTGAACAAACATGGTTTTATACAATGAAACAGTCTTACCAATGCTATTTCCTCTGGTAGACATTGTTAGCATCAAGGACGCATTTCAGTAGTCCACGGAGCTTTGAAAAACTCTTGGAACTTTGCTAAGGTCAAAGTTTTCCTATAAATAAAGGAAACTCACCCAATAAGGACAAAAGCAAAGGTTTCATTTAAATTTGTGAGTAAATAATATGTATATATTACTCATAGTTTTTTTGTTATTTATCTAGCAAGTGTGCTGGTTGAAGTGTTTGTCTTCTCAACTACTGATGCCAATGTTCTTCCTTTATTCCAGGATTTATTATTAAACTCTGAAAGGAAGCCTATTGCTTCAATTGCAGTTCCATCTTTGATTTAGCAATTATGGGCACTGTAATTCACCCTTTCTACATAGGTTTAACTTTGTTCTGAGCAGCACAAAGCTATTGGGTTTTGAAAATAAGAGAGCAATGTGATGTAATTTGTGTTTTGAAAAAACACTGTAGCTGCTGTCTGGAAAATGATAATTAGCAGTTGAGGAGTGAAGGCAGAGAGACAAAGTAAGAGGCAACAGCAGTGTACCAGGTGATAGATGTGGTGACACTGATGAGGGAGATGGGATTGGAACCAACAAGACTCAGTGATGGATTGGCTAGGGACACACATAGTTGGTTTAAAGAGTGGAAACAAGGATGACTTCTAGGTTTGGTGTTTGAGCAATTGGATGGATGGTGGTACAATTACCAGATGCAGAAAATTTGCAGGTGTAAAGCAAAATAAAAAATTCTGTCAGGCATCTGAAACTTGGAGTGGCCAATGACATATCAAGATGGAGATAATGAAAAGGTGGTTCATTCCATGTGTTTGATAACTAAGGGAAATTTCTGGGCAATCATATATTTGCTTCATAGGATTGAGTGAGATTTTCTTGGGACAGAGCGTAGATAAGGAAGAAAAGAGGCCTGAAGATTGAGCCCTGAGTCCTTTCAGCATTACAGAATAGAATGGCAGAAGATTCAGCAAACTTGCAAACAAGAAGAAACCAATGAGGCAGAAAAAGTACTTATAAAACACATTTCTCTATAAGACAAATTAACAAAAAAAGTAGGCAATTGAGGAATTGCCCTGGGCATGGAGGTTTGTGCACTCATCAGGTTGGGTCCCTGTATGTTGGCTGAGTAATTAGGCCAACAGACATTTATTTCTTACTCATGCTACACCTACAGTGCATGTGGGCTGGGTGTTCTTCTTCTTGTACACTATCAGGGACATGCACTGGCAGACTTCCTGTTTAGACACATGCTTCCCTGATTGACAGGGCATGATATATGTATATCATGCCATTCATTCACTCTTGAAAGTCTGCTTGGAAATGACACAGGTCACTTCTCTTCCCACTTCATTGGCCAAAGGAAGTCATGGCCACAGCTAACATCAGAAGAGGTGGCAAGGACAACATTAGCATGTGTCTAGAAGGAATTAGAAATGGGAACCTATAAACAGTGCTGGTGACCATCAAGTAACTGGGTGCTAGTGTTAGGTCACTGTAGGGCCACAGTGGTGCTCTTCAGCACTTGGATTCATTTAGAAACCAGAGAAGATCTTAACAATTCTATAATTCATTTACCTTTCCACTGGGTTTCAAATCTAGCAAGGAGAAATGACTTTCTTCCATATCTTTTCACAATTACTGTAGAAAACTTAATTAAAAATTCCAGTACTTTCTCTTGTGATGTATCTTAGATGCTTACGCACATACCAGGCTGGCTTAGGTGTGAATTCCCAATCTGTTACCTATATACCATGGTCCAGTGACTTTTTGTTTAATTTAATTTTGTTTTATTTGTTTTATTTAATTTTATTTGTTTAATTTTATTTCTTTAGATCTAATTTAAAGAAATATACCACTCAAAAATAAGACAAAAATAGTATAGGTAGACAATAGAATTATTTTTTAAATATATGTGTTATAGGGAATAAAAATAAAGAGTTACTATATGATACATTTACATTAATTATAAGCCATAGGGGTAAACATTTTCTGAACATTGGCGAGAAAACCCAAAATATTGTTGGTCTTCTTTACATTCTTTGAAGTTCTGTGAAGCATTCAATGTTTTGGTGGAGAAAATTTAATGGAAATAATTGTTGACAAGGTAGCAGTGATAAATACCAAAAAGGACAAAAGAATTGTAAGGACTACAAAGCTACCTTTTCACAGGCAAAGAAGAAATGAGGTTCGTGGTGTCCAGTTGTGGCAGTTAATCTTAACGGTTAACTTGACTGGATTAATAGGCTCCTGTAGAGGTGATTGGATCATGGGAGCTCTGGATGTGCTGTCAGGAGGAGAAGCCCAGCTGGCAGAACTGGTCATTGGGACTGTGCCCTTGGAGGGCAGATCTCTTGCTGGTGCTCTTCCCCTGTGCTCTGCTCCACAGCTGCCATGAAGTGAATAGCTTTCCTCCACCATGCCCTTCCACCATGATATTCCTACCTTGGAGCCAGGTGACCAGGGACTGAAACTCTGAAACTATGAGCCAAATTAAACCTCTCCTCCTTTAAGTTGTAGGTGTTGGGTGTTTTGTCCCTGCGGTGGGAAATCTGGCCAATACACCAGTACAAAAAGTAAGATAAAGAAGGGTGAGTGTGGAGCTGATGGGCAATAAAGTGATAACTGTTACCACTTGCGCAAACTGAGGACTTCTCTGATGCTCAGTGTCCCACATATACTATAGAGGCACTGTGGTGCCTTATAGTGATGTTATGAAACTATACAAGAAAATGAGCAGTTGATCTAGTTTTGCATCTGTGAAAATAAATCACTTAATAAGATGCCTCTTCACACACTTAATATTCTAAACATGAGTTGAAACCAAAGGAATAGTTTTCTGACCCGTTGAAGAAATTTATGGTATGCCTACTCTTCTTTGGGGGAAATAATAATGTAATGAAATTCCAGCTGTCAGGACAGCCTTAAACCTCTGTGTCTAGAGATGGAAGAGTAAACGTGTAATTCCTATAAATCCACCAAGCTGAGATTTCACATTTAGAACAACCTCCCACCAAAATCCAAATTAACATAAACCCTTAATCCTTTCAGAATTTCTAGTAACAAATTGAATTTAAGGAGGTAAACAGAACATTCAATTAAAAAGAATGTTCTATAACAATGTTATACAACACACATCAATGATGCCAATAGCAAAAACACTGGACTCTTTAGTTCTGCCAGAAAGTGCCTTCTACTGGCTTTAACTTGTTTGGCCTGGAAATTTTTCTTGCTGTCTGTACACACAGCACATTTCTCACAATGCTAAGCATCACTGGTGAAGTCAGCTTGTTTACGTTAATAAGCTATGTTTTAAAATGAAAAAACAAAAACAGAAGACAAAGTGAGACTCATTCTAGAGGACAGCTGAAGAAAGTTTGCCCTAGGAAACAAGCGTAAGGAGGCTATAGAAACACAGACACATCTGCACCATCCTTAAGCACATGCTTCCTCAGAATGCACAAGAGTTCGCACAAGAGGAGCAGCACGAAAAATTTGAGGTTTGCTGAGGTATTATTTATATTTAGGGCAATTTTGGGGCCCTGATGATACATCATCAGGCTTGACCCCCAAAGATATCCATGCCCTCCCTGGAATAAGTACTCCTCTTTGTTGTATGTCTAAGAATGCATCAAATCCCATACTAAGCCCAAGGAAAAGAAAGATGAACAAGATCCAGATTTATAGGCTGGTGGGAAGACAAACCCAGACCAATAGTGCCATGTAAGATGATCCTCTGCATCTCGCTGTATTTAGAACTTCCTGAAAGCATTTGGGATCAGGTCTTTCAGGAACTGGCCTGGGGCTTCTTCTTAGGTCCTTAAAGGGCTCATCTTATTCCAAATTTGTTCTTTCAGAACACAATCATTCAAATCTCATCATTCGTCCTATCTGGGCACTGAAGAGTGTCTGACTTTGGCTTCTATGACCTCTTTGGCCAAATCCTTGGCTGGATACCAAATGTCCAATGCTTCATATTTCTTAGAAATTCACTTAAGACAATGCTCTTAAGCTGTCTGATTTTGAGTTCCATCACTTTGGGATCTGGTTCTAACAAAACACTTTGCAAAAGGCAGAGCTAACCCAAGAGTTAGGGAACAATGAAGCTCCTTTAAGTGGTCACTTAATCTCAAGGACACTTGTGCAAGTCTGGCGCTCAGTAAAGTATTCTGAGGGCTTCTTTGAATAGACCAATCTTCAATATCTGAATATTAAATAAAAAGTCGTGAATAAAATGCATAAAGGCATTCTGAGGAAAACATCCCATTTTCTGATATCAAGAGGAGAAGTGTATGACTTTCACCACTACAATCCCAAATCCCCAGAATAATGTCTGTGTGTTTCATTTGACAGTGTCACTGAGCTGAAATGAAGACAATTCAGTTATCAGCAGAATCAGCAAGTGAAGCAGCCATGTCAAGATCATATTAATATTGGAAGAAGGCACCAAAAGATAAAGTTTTGTCACATCCTGTTCCAGAATAGTCTTCTCATTAGGTCTTATTTTCATAATTGTGCTTTCCCTTGGCATGTTCAACTTGCTCTTTATCATCTGATATTCTCCGCAACAGCCAGAAATGCTATTCGATTCTATTTCATGTGAATGTAGCATAGAGACTATAAGCAAGCATGCATGAAGAAACAGAGTCCCTATAAAATAGACTAGTAACTGTGCTGCCCATTGGCAGAACCAACCCTTGTGGCAGAGCTATTGACATCTAACGGACATGCATCAAGATTTCCTTGAAGATGTCTCCTCCACTATGTGTCAGAGTATCCAGTCTTCAGTATTGCATAAAGACCTTAGAAAGAGCTATGTATTGCAAATAGAGTGACAGATGTGGAGAACTTGCAGAGTTGAGCATATTAAGAAGGCTTCGTTTTTATGTTTAGGCTATAACTGTTGCTTATTGTATAGCTACATTATAGCTCTGAGGGGAAAATATTCATCTAGGGTCTTTGAGAGGATTATCATATTTATTTCTTCATAACTAAGTCCACTGAATTATTGTGTGTAGTACACATTTATTACTTGGAGAAGTAGATGGCCCCGGGTTAAGGTGCAGTTTGGGTTCTCGAGTTAGATTTCATGGGCGGTGTATTTTAGATATTTTCCCATGGCTGTGTGACCTTTGAGAGTTACTTAAGCCCACTGTGCCTTGTTACTTCATACATAAAAAGAGGATGATAATAAATCCAGCTTCTCATGGTAAGTGCTATTTGTCATTAATAATGTATAAATATAAAATGGCCTGTTTTTGCCATGTATTGCATCTTTCCCACCAACTAGGTTGTGTGCTTTTTTATGTAGGCATGAGATCTTGAATGTTTTTATGCCACACTGCTGGGCTTGGTGGTAGATACTTGATAGTAACATCTGATATTGCCATAGTCCTTAACAGTTTCTTTGATGGCATTGTATTATATGTACAGTTTTGAAATTTGTTCAATCTTTCTACAAACCATGATGTAGACAGGGAAGTATTTTTATTGGAAAAGTAGAAGCCTCCAGAACTAAATAACTTGCCGAAGGTCATCCTATAAGAAATATTCAGGGACAAACTCTGCAAAACAGTGACTGTTATTTGGAACTCAGTGGCTATTCTGCTTATGTCACTGGGTTATTCTTTAGTTGTCTCCCCATTAAAATCTGCAGCCCATTTGGGTCGACTGTTGGGAACACCAGTCGTGATGAATTTGAGGTACTTGGGAAGTTTCCCTCGGGGGATTAGAGACAGTGAGGATATGAACGTAGTATCTTTCTACAGTGTTATAGACTCAGTCCTGCCTGCTGGAGCCACCGACTTTAGACATGATGTCTTTGGTACCCTCCTACATGCAGAATGTGGTCACACAGAGAGACTGACAGCAATGGCAGAGGCAGGTCAAACCGATCTTCGTTTATGCCTGCATACATGTGTGGCTGCGGGCAGTGAACAAGGGCAAGGAGGGGAAGGATATTTGCTAGACTCCAGTCTAATCTTTGCTTCAAGGAAAATGTCCAAGGGGGTAAGGATTTGTTTCCCAAGATCTCCGTGGTATACAAAGGAAGATGTGGCTGGGATGTAACTCACTAAAGAAGTAGGAAGTCTTAGGAACTGTCCTTTTATGTCTGAGGACAGACTATTTGCAAAGTCATAGTACCCTCTTCATCACCGGTAATGTAACTTTTAAAAAAACTTGGGTTGTACATAGAGAAAGCTTTAAAATTGTCAATTGCGAACACATAGCTTGCTATCACAAAGCCCTTGATGAAGGAAACCAGTTATTGCTTTTTCTCATTTCTCTGTCTCTCTCTCTGTCCCTCTTTCTGAGCATAATTACCTATTTATGTCCTATGCATGGAGAGGCACCTACTGCAGATGGAGCCCATCATGTCCAAAAGACATTGTGAGTCAAGGCTCTGAACTAGAGTGCTTAAAATGAATAAAGGATGTTCACTTTGCAAGCCAAGGGAGGAGCTGAGAAGCTTTGGTGCACAGTTACCGAGAGACACAACTGTACAAGAAACTAGCAACAATTCAGCTCTTTTGTAGTTTATAAGATCATTCTGTGGCATGAAGCAGGGAAGCAGACTTGGCAGAGGCCATCCTGACAATCTCGATAAAAAACAATCAACTTTTGATGTCTCTTGTGCTCCGCAAATACTAGAAATAGTTACATCCTTCCTACTAAGTGTCATTTCTGGAATGTTCTTAATTTTGATAACTTTTCTAGGGTTGAACTGGAGTCAGTCAAACAAGTGATTTCCTAACACGAGGCAAGGGCTGACTTTATGAGTGTGCAACTGGAGCCCAAGTCCCACCCTTGAAAGGGTTCTTCGTTTGGTTACCATTATTCTGGTAAAAACAAAGCACACATACATGTATGAGCTCTGAAATATGGCTTGCATGGTTTTGAGAATGCTTCATATAAGTTAGCTGTTCTTATATTTGCATTTAAAACCAGCATGGCTTGATATAAAGATGGATGGTAAATTCATTGTTAAAGATTGGAATTTTAATTCTTTTTAGTTTAGAATGACATCAAGTAGAATACTTAAAAGCACTATGACAGAGCCAGAGAAATAGTAGAAGAAAGGAAAAGGCTTTATGTTTGAACACCTTTTCAGACATTTGTTTCCTGCCCTTTAGACTAGGAGCCCCACATTTTCTTTCTACCAAGAGACCAGCACATTATATAGCTGGCCTTTGTCGAGGTCTAAGTAAGTGCATAGGTTCACAGTTTGGAGACTGTCCACTGCGGGACACTGTTAGGAGAAGACACTGTCCAGGGCTCAGCTCTTTCCAAGGCGGAGGTGACCGAAGGCACCGGGATCACAACCTGATGAAAACCAATGCTCCCCTGGAGCTCTTCTTTTATCCTAATTGGTCTGGCAGGTTGTTTTGGGGAGATTCACAACCCCCACTTCTGTCTTTACACCCCCTCACTGCTGTCCACCCATGTGGGAATCACTGTGACATAATCACAGAGGTGACAGAAAACCAGGCTTTAAAGAGGTTTTGAGGGAACAGAGTGTCAGTAGACCTCTTTCAAATATATATATATTAAAATAACCAAATATGGATGTATTTCTTCAAAGAATAACACTTTGAGATTGTGGTGACCTCTTTGCCCCTAGTTAAAAATAACGCAGAAAGCTCATATCTAAAGAGTAAAAGGGCTTCTAAAACCACAGGCCTGGTGATCTGCCTGTTTTGACACAGATGAAAGGGCTAGGGAGGTTTGCAAAGGCTGGAAATAAAACCACCTTTGAAAATGGAGTACGTACAAATGAGTCACTCAATTCTTGAAGCATAGATTAGCCAAATGGAGCATATGTGTCTTCAGTTATCACTAGACAGTTTGGGAATTTAACAAAGGTCTGGATACAGTTAAACTCACAATCTGGATTAAGGCAGGATTTACAATTAAAAAGAGTTTTTTAAAAATTCCAATTTAATGAACTATCAATCTGATATAATTAGGAAAAGAGGAACAATAAACAGCGTAACTATTTTAACTGACGATCGTGTATCAGTGTACAAAGCAGAAAAGGGTGACTCTTGAGGATCGTCTATGAAAAGTCAGAGAAAGGAATAAATAGTTACTATAATTAAATTATGTGTGTTTTAATTTTTTAAAAAAGTGACAGTTCGGGCAAGCTGCTCTAAGATGAAATGGGATGCTGTCTTTATATCGGAGCTATGTCATGTCCCCTTTCAATCTCCTTTTTTCACATCAGCTTGTCCATATCCAGACCCCGTCCATCACAGTGATAAACTTGTCTGGTTTATTTTTCATAAACTTCAGGCTAGTCGAAAAGTATTTTGGGTTTCGTGCTCACATCAGATTTTAACTCTGATTTTCTCGAAGGTTGATAGGTTTGTCCAGTGGCCTGTTGTGTCAACAGAACCCTAGAAAAAAATTAATCATGAAAGCCATATGAAAGGTCAAAAGGAAGAAACTGAAAATGCTATAACACAGAGATCACAGAGCCTTTTATGCCTGTTGCCGGGGTTTTTTAATTCAAATGCAGAATTATGAAAAGAAAAATATGGTGATATTAACCAATTGTGGTTGCTGGCAGGGAAAAGTGACATAAGACATTAGCAGGACAAAGAAACATGTTTCATTAGCTCCTGATGACCTAATGTTCTCTAAAGAAGCTAATGAGGCAGAGAAATCCTAGCAGAGGTTGCAAAGGAATTTCTGTCAACAAATTATTTTTTTAATGTTAGGTGAAAATGCAAACAATCATTACTTCAGCACCAAAGAATTTGAATCTCTGAACTTCTGACAGAGTGTGAGGTTAGCGCTCTGCTCACAAGATGAAGTAGGGCAATGAAAATCGAAATCAGTGCTATGACAATTTTCTTCTCTTCACTTCCACCTTGACCATCCTATGTTAGTTGTTTGTGATGTCACTTGGAACTCACAAAAGCCACAATCTGCATTATGGGTACTTGGCAAAGGGATAATGTGAGGGTAGTTTCACAATGTGGGTGTCCGTATATGTACATGGATAAGAGGTTTTCATGGTTTTGGAAGTCAAGAGAAACATTATATGAAATGCTGGTAAAGCTTCCTTAGACTGATAATAGACTTGGCATTGGCCCCTAAATCTATTTGTCTTTTGTTAAACAAGAAGTTGATTTAAGAAATCAATGTGATTCTTATCCAGAGTTCTTATTATACTTTCAAAGGTCCAAAAAGAAAACAAGGAAATAAAACCTTAACCACAAAAGTAAATACTAGAAGATGAAAACCTGAACAAATAATCAAAATACAATATATAATTCATGTGACCCAACGTATCAATAATGTAAGAAATATGAAAGATTAATCTTTAAGGCAACAATAACAAAAAGTTTCTTTCTACATTCTTTCTTCAACATTTCATAGGATGTTCTTGTTTCTTAGTAGAAACTTTCTAATAAAATATTTGAACTAAATACCTGTTCAGCAGAAAACCTAGTGGACAATAAGATGGTAAATGCATTTGAGATAGCTTTTATTACACTCCCCTACTCAGATATTTCCAGTGGCATCCCAGGACCTCACCAAAAGCTGCGTTAGCTATCTATTCCTATGTACCAAGTTACCAGCAACTTGGGGCTGGAAACCACACACATTTACTATCTTCTAGTTTCCTTGAACCCAGGTTAGGAGTCTAGACAGAGCTTAGCACCTCCTCTGAGCAGGATCTCATATTTTTTCATGTAAAACTCTTCCCAAAATTCCTCCTTAAAAATGTCTCCGTTTGTCTAAAGGCTACCCAAGATCCACCTCAAATGTGTGCTGCATTCCTCTTGGAAATGTAATATTGTGCTAATACGTCCCATGAAAAGGGTCAATTTTGCCTATTCATCTTTGGTACATTTCAGAGTAATCATCCTTAAGAAGCACTGGCTGCTACCCAAAAAGACACATCCCTAGATCAGAGGTCCACAGGCTGATTGACCCCCATCTCCAGGTTAGTTCTTTGATTCATTACTTCTTTACTTTGCCTTGGGTTTCACCTGTGCACCCTCTTTTCCACTTGATGCAGATATCCGTCTGTATTGGTTGTCATATGATGGGTTTTTCAAATACTTCTCTACTTCAAGTAGAGCTGCCCTTACCTGTTGTGAATCACCTGCCATTGAATCCCTTCCCCTCCACTGATTTATTCAGTTCTTACTCTCAGCTGGTCCTTTTATTCCGTAAGTGCCTTTACTCTACAAGATGTGAATCATCTCCTATTGTAGGGCATCATTTATGTGCAAATCCCCGGGCTTCATTCTAGGAATGGGTATCAATAGGGCTGGTGTGGCCCCAAGAATTTCCATTTTCCTTCAAGCACCGCAGGGGTCTCCGATGCAGATAATCCATGACCACGTTCTGAGAAACAAAGTTGTACCTATTTAACCTCCCATTCTAATTTCAAACCTTTACCAGTTTCTCAGATTTCCTTTTTCACTCTAGTCTCAATCTCAGCAAATAATTTAGTTCAGTGTTCTCTAAACCTTCCTTTATATGACAACTACCCGGGAGGCTGATGGAAATCCCAATATACAGCTCACTTCCCATGCCAATTTAATCAAATCTTTTTTTGGAGTTAATCAATTTGTAACTGAGATATAATTACATAGAATAAATGCGCAGATATTAGGTATCCAGTTCAATGAATATTGATGAATATATTGGAGTAGCCAACACTGTAATCAAGATATAGAATATTTACATGAAATTTCCTCTTGTCATTTCTGGTCAATTCCTTTCCCTTCCAGAAGCAACCACTTTTCATTTTTATCAACATAGATTATTTTTTGCCTAATCTTGATAGAATAATAATAATAGATTATTATTTTGCCTAATCTTGATAGAATCAAGGTAGAATCATATGAAATGAGTTTCCATGTTTCTGGCTTATTTTGTTTATCAATATTCTTAAGATTTATCCATGCTTGACATCAATATTATTTAAATTTAAAAAAAATATTAGTACATGTTTATAGCACATAATGTTTGCATTCTTCATGGGAAATTGGTGTATGCCCATAACACATCTTAATTCTTTTTACTTCCTTTTCCCCTTCCCTTCTCCTTTCCTCCATCTCTTGGTGGCCTACCCATTTGCATCTCCCTGTTTCCTATTATCTATCTTTTATTTTGCTCTTTAAATTATTTCTACTTTGGGTTTCTCACATAGGAGAAACTATGTGATATTTAAGCTTGTGTGTTTGCTCTATTTCAGTTAAAATTATTGTCTCGAAGTGCATCCATGTTTCTACAAAAGACTCAAATTTATCCTTCTTTGTGACAGAGTAGTAGTCCATTGTGAAATATTTATAATATACAATCAAATTTGAGAATTGAAATTTATTCTAATCATTGTCAACATTGACTACCGATTGTGATAATTTGGGGACCTTCAACAAATACCAATACTCATGCAAGTCTTCAGTTTCTGATTTAATGGCTGTAGGGTGGGATTTAGGTACTGGTATTTCTAAAGGATTCTCAATTGATTCTAATATTTTTCTGGCGTTGAGAACCTTTTTATTAACCTCTGAGATAGAATTGCACCTCCAGTTTGTGCAGATCTTCCATCTTTTTTTTTCCTATCTCAAAGAAATTGGTGATTTTTCTTCTTCCCATTTGTGCTCCTGGCCTGATAATAGCTACTATTTTATGAATTCTTGATATACGTGAAAGAGTCAGCAATCACCGTAGTGGAAAAAAGGCTGGGACAACAAAATAAACCTCAGAGTACAGTAAACTATTACCTTTCATATGTGACATGCTGCTTCTCCCCCCGTGCTCCTTTCAATAAGCCTGTCATGAGACTGTGATAAAACCTCAGAAGCAGAATGTTGGCACAAGATGATGAAATTATTACCAAGGAAAAAGAGCCACATAAACCCTCTAGCTTCACTTGCTTTTAGTTGTTTTAAGAGAGCACTAATTTCTGAGGTCACACAGGTGGGTTATACATTATTAGTTTCCCACTAGCTCTGCTGTAGGTAACACCACTGTTATGCCAACAGTTACCTAGGTTACCTCTCAGGAACCAGAAGCCAGCTTTTGCTAAAAGCATGAACTCTTCCCTTGGGCTGGAAGATGTCTGATGGGTAACTGTAACAGGATGAAAAGGCTTGGCCTCTCTGCTTTCATACTGTGTCCTTCCCTTCTGCAGCCATAATTTTGGGTCAGATTCTGCTCAGCTCAGCATGTAACTATGTTGACTGCCCACTAGAGCAGGCACATGTTTTCTTCTACACTACCCTTTTGCTCTTTTCCTTGAGCCTCGTCATAAAGCCTGGTCCAAACCACAGGGTCAGGATATGTTTGCAGATGATGCTGTCAGTCGCGAGAGACAAGCTGGCCATCACAGCCCCATGGCCAAAATCTTGCACAAGAAGAAGCACTTTGGAACTGTGTCTCTGGCCAGTGGAAAATTACTGGATATTAGCCCACCCAAGCAAGTCAGTGAAAGTGCACCCTTATCTTTGGGGAACAGCCTGATTTTTCCTTTTTTGATCAGTGCTGTTTTCCTTCAACTGAAGCTCCAATCAAAAGGCCTTGCCTGTGAGTGTTTGCAACCCTCAGCTTGGTCTCTTTTCCATCATTTCCACGCCAATACACCCATCTCCAGTGACAAAGGTATTAACCAGGATTCATACACTGAATCTCCCGGAGACTTGTCTTCCAACTATTTTGTGGCTCTTGTCTTCAAATGATCCCACTGCAATCTTTGCATTGCTATTGGCATATTTCTCTCAATGTACGATAATGCTCGTTTCTTCTAAAGAAAGAATACATGTCAACCATCAAGCTACATGTTTATTTCTTTCCTTCCATCACTTCCAACAAATTGTAACATCCTATTTTACCCTGAAATTCATTACACAAAAAAGCTTTGGTCTCTATCGTGTGACTGAGTGGTTCAAAGGTCATCAATGATTTCTTAATTACCTAATTCAATCTTTTCAGTTTGGTTTTCATTCTGTTAGATTCTTGACCACTCTTTCCCCGTATTTCTTTTCAGATGTTCAAGTGGCTGTACAGAGGCCAGGGGAGACAGCTTAGTTTCAACTAGTAACTAAAATCTAAAGATTTCAGTATTAATTAAAGTAATTGAGGAGTAAGATTCTTAGTTTCAGTAATTGCCTGACAACAATAGGCAATTGTTATTGCCTACTATGAACCTATTTAAAGTGCTATATATTATCCAAAGAGAAGAATATTAACTGTTTTTTCTTGAAATGTAGACAATTTTGTTGAGTGGGTGAGACTCACGTTAATAAAACTATTGTAGTTTTAAAAATTATTAAAGTTTAAAAATCATTACATTTTATATTATTTGGTACAAAGACTATGGGTAAAGTTAAATATTCAGGTAAGAAGACAATATTTCTGGGCAAATATAGAGTATGTATTTTATTAATCCATAAAGATATGACTCCGATCAGAAAGGATGGATGGGAAGGACTGTCCAACCAGGGGCACTTGCACCAGCAAAGATAAGAGCTTGACTTCTTGATAGATTTCTCTCTTTTCTGGCTTCTTTATTCTCCTTGTCTATACTATGTTTCCTTTAGTCTCTCCCTGCCTATATTGGTCAACATACTTCACACTGTAATGCTTCCTGAGTGCTATGGTTTAGATGCAGAATGTTCCCCCAAAGTCTCATGTGTTCAGAGGTTGGGCTTTTGGATGGTGATTGGCTCAAGGGGGTGCTATATTCCCTGGCAGATTAAGCCACCAATGAATTACTGTGCTGTTAGAAAGTGGGGCCTGGTTGGAAGAGTTGGGTCACTGTTGGTGTGAGCTAGAATAGTACATCGCCCTCCTCAGCTCCTCCCTTCACTCTTTCAGCTTCCTGTGCTCCATGATGTGAGCAGCTTTCCTTTACCCGACCCTTCCACCATGCCCTTCCCGCCAGTTGATGATGGACTAAACCCTCTACATCTGTGAGCCAAAATAAGCCTCTCCTTTAAGTCATAGGAGTCAGGAATTGTGTCTCAGTGACAAAGAAGAGTGACTAGGACATCTGAATTATAGTGGGGTTGGAGCCGAAGATGGATAATCTAATGAATCTGTTGCCCGGTAGTTTTTTAAGTTGTCCAGAAAAGCCCCTTTTCAAAGGAGTGTCCATAATGACACATAATTTTGAAGACATTCAAAAATCACCAAATCATGTTCACATAGAAACACAGCAAGTGACTCACATTGCCACAGCACTAGCACACTTACTGTTCTATGAAACCATCTTTAAGCTTCTAGATTTTTACAACTAAGGTCGCCTTAATCTGGAATTGGCCTTGGAGAATGATTTGTGCAGCCAGTATTTTCCTAAATGAACTCAAGGACACTTCCTGTTTTCCAACTAGATGAGTTGCTTTCAAACTAAAAATTCAAGCCTCAAGCTCTTGTAGCCTCTCTCTCTACTATACCATCATGTTTTCTTCTTCATCAAATAAATGCTATAGGAATCTGGAAGGCATTACTGTAGCTGAATGTATTGGCTACTACACTGTAGATCAAAAGCTTGCTTTATTTAATCAGTACTTCTTTATTGAGCAATCTATTCTAAAGGCACTAGAAAATAAGTCAATTATTTCTTTTAAATCAAGATAAGGCATCTCATGAAAATGCTATTATATCAACTATGTCCTGGTATGGTCAAAGTTACAAAAAAGTAGAACAAGGCTATAAATACCCTGGAATGGCAAGTCAGCTATTGTTGGAACAATGAAAATGTATTTCATGATCATGCAAAGTTTGGGTAATGACAGCCGGTAGAGAGACACAGAATGGTTCATGTTCGGACCAACTATTTTTTCCTTTCTCAGTAAAACACTGAATAAAGGCTAAGACTATTTCTAATATGTTCTCTCTCTCTCTCTTCCCCCTGCCAGCAGCAACTCAATAATTAATGGCTCTTGGGAGAACGCTACTTCGCTCTTTGTGCAGAGTCTCGCAGGACTTTTTAGAACAGGAGACCCTAAGGTGTCAGTGCTTCCTAATTAGAGAGATTTTGTGCCTATCGATCATCACGGAGATAAATTCTACCCTGTTTCCAAGGAGAGACTGCCGCACGTGACGGGTGACACCTGTGCTTCCTCAGTAGCTCTGAGTGAAGCTGCTTTTCTATTGAGCGCTCATTTTAAAGAAGAAAGTGTGTTTCTGAATCTGGGCCTAAGTCCTTCACTTAGGGTTGTTAAAGGACAACCTCAAGGTTCTAAATTTGAAGCTTAGTACTGTACATAGTCTAAGACAGTGACATCATTTTCTAATGCAAGTTGACACATATTATACTATACCGCATTATACCGTTTTCTTCCTGTAGATACTATTTAAAATCTATATGGGTTAATATTAGTATTTTTTCCCTGCAAAGAACTATGCTATAGGTGGGGATTTTGTGTCATGGCAAAAAGTAATATTTACAGGCCAATATTAAAAAGTGAGAACAGACTAGTTCATAGTAATCATCCTGTAGCTGGGATAATTTAAGGTATTGGATCCTAGCTCATTGTTGTCTGATAAAGCAAGGATTTCAATCAAGCAGCTGAACTCTGCCCAGAATGGGGTATGTGGTAGAATGGAGGACTCAGTGCGTTGGTTTTACACAGGCCTCGGCCATCCTGACGTTGGGCTTGTCATTTGTACATCTGGAAAGTGAAACCGTAACACTGGATTTTTAAGACAATTTCTTAAAAATTAGGACAAAACACATATACTTAAAATTTAATAATCACACAGTGGCATTAAGTAATCCACACTGTGGTGACTATCACTGCCATCTGCCCACAGAACTCTTCATCTTGCAAAACTCTTTTCATCTTATAATATTTATTAACCAATTACTCCCCATTCCCTCTCCTCCTAGCTCCTGGCAACCACCATTCTACTTTCTGTATGCATTTGACAACACTAGCACACCATACATTTGTCTTTTTCTGGCTGGTTTATTCTGTTTAGCATTAAGTCATCAACTTTCATACATATTGTACCATGTGTCAGTATGTCATTCATTTTCAAGGCTGAATAATATTCCATTATATGTATATACAACATTTTGTTTATTCCCGCACCAATTGATGGACACTTGGCTGCTTTTACCTTTTGGCTCTTGTAAACAATGCTGCTATAAATATGGGTATCCAAATATCTTTTTTTTTTTTTTTTTTTTTGGTGGGTACCGGTGGTCAACCTCAGGACCTCGGGCGCCAGTAGGCGCCCGTGCCGCTGAGCGATATCACCGGCCCCTTTTTGTATGTGGGTTCCGGGAGTCGAACTCGGGTCCTCGCGCTTGCCAGGCAGGCGCGTACACCGCTGAGCCATCTCACTGGCCCTCCAAATATCTTTTTGAATGCCCGCTTTCAATTCTTTGGAGTGCGTACTCAAGAGTGGAATTGCTGGATTACAACTCTATTTTTATTTTTAACTTTTAGAGGAACAATTATACAGTTTTCTGCAGCAATTGCATGATTTTGCATTTCCAGGAATATTTTTAAATGTCCCCTTCCACATCTAAAATTCTAGGACACAATACTTGTTTATCAATAATCTCTTTAGGGTATTATCTCTTGACCTAGAAATCCTCGTCCCCATGGAAGATGCCAAATGATTTTTTTTATATCAGAACACCTTTTCCGACTACCTTTTCCTCCGCACTTGAGACTTGAGTTATGTGCCCTCATAGCACCCTGACTCACCAGTGTCAAACCTAATCATGTCCTTAATTTATTATCTTTTTCTAGGACATTCGTTCCTGGAAGGTAGAGATTATTAGTCTGTATTATCTCCTCAGTCTTGACACAGAACAATCAAATGTCGAATGAATGTATGGATTGGAACAAAATAGGGTCAAATAGTCTCAAATTATGAAGTGAATAAAATAGTACAATTGGAGAATAATTTGCTGCAGTGCATAATATTTCTCTTGAGAGGGGGACTCCAACAATGATAAGCATAATAATATCCGATGTGGCGCTATCTCAATCATCTGCTAGGATGGAGTTTTTCCACCTGGGCTATGGTGAGAAACATCTAACTTAACATTCTTGGTCCAGCTGTTTGGCACAACCAGAGGGTAGATCAGATCGTACCAGCTTGTTCAACATCACTCTGGAAGGGCAGAGCACATTCAATGCCCGTGCAGGGCCCAGCGCGGAACGGGCGTTCTCCCGCACTCCCAGCAGGTCAGGCCTGGAGCTCGCCCTTCACGGGGAAGAGACCCTTCCCCAGTCAGGTGCCAGAGGGCTTCATCTCAGATCTGGAGAAGCAGAGGAAAGCTCTTCCCTCGCTCACAGAAAGTACTCTGAAGGCAGCTCGCCGAGCGCCGCAGGACAGTAACCGGAGCAGCGAGGACCGCGGCAGTAAGTCGTTTCCTCCCCACGCCGACGAGAGCCCAGGGCGGCCCCCTCCGGGGGCCAGCGCCCTCCTGCCGGGCTGTGCCGCCCCTCTGCAAGCGCCCCTTTCGGGTCCGTTCCGCGCCGTCCGGGATAGGGGTCGTCTAGAGTTCCCGGGGGGGAGGCGCGGTCCCCACGCCCAGTAGCAAGTGGGCGAGCGCTGATCCCGCCCGTCCGCGGGGCGGGGATCCGGGCGCCACCTGCTCCGCGGGGTGCGGGTGGGAGAGGCAGGCCGGGCGGTGCGCTCCAGGCTGCAGCGGGCTGCGACCGCCTCGCGGGGCGCACGTCCACCGAGCGGGGCAGCCAGGTGAGCTGCGATGGGGACCCCGAGTGTACCCGGGAGGAGGGCGGGGTGCCCCGGGCGAAGCAGCACCCCCTCCCCTACAGTTTCCTCCGTGGTGGGGGCCGTCTGTGTGTGCGTGTGTTGCATTTTGGGAACAAAAAGCCAGGACCCCTAACTCAGAGAGTCCTGGACAGGGTTTGGAGTACGTGTCACATCTCATACTTTTTTCGCGAGGAACAGGGGTCCCTTTTTTGCGGTGAAGGGGCTGAGGTTACTTTTGGGCATATGCAGAGTGTTCATCTGACTCGGATCCATCCCCACCCTCCGGATGCACTCAAGGCTCAGCGCTGTGGGGTCTGGACCTGAGGATGGTAGAAGTCTGACAGACTCTGTCTCATGTCCCCACTCTCAGGGTGCAAACCGACAGAAACTTTTCTTCCGAAATGCCCTTCGCAGCGCCGCCTCCTTTCGTTTCTAGGAATTTAGCACACTAGACTGGTGTTGTCTCTGAACCTCTAAACTGTATATAAAAGTGGTCACGCTTGCCTGTAATTCCAGCCCTCTAGGAGGCTGAGGCAGGAGGATCACAAGTCAGAGCCCAGCCTAGGCAACTTTAGTGACTGAGATCCTGTCTCAAATTAAAAAAAAAGGGGCGGGGGTGCTGCGGAGGTAGCTCAGTGTGAAGGCACTGGGTTCAATCCCCAGCAACGGGAAAAACGTGGGTTTATACATTCATTTGTCTGAGGAGACTGCCCATAGATTTATTTGATTCTCCCAAAGACCAAATAACTAAAACCACAGCTTTGGGGTCCATGGACAGGGCAAGTCTTAACAGAGGTCTTAACAGTCTTGTAACTGAGTTGCAGATTCTTACTGGAAAGTGGGGATTGAGAGAAGAGCTGAGAAGCATCTAGCAGGGTTGCGGGGAGGGATTTCTTCCTTGTCTCAGAAGGACAGCACTTGTCCATGTCACAGATTTTACAGGATGAGAGTCGTCTGTTTCCACCTGAAAGGAATCAGCTTAGTTTACAAATATGTAGACTAGAAAACCAAAGTGCATCTTTGTGAATGAAAGGTCTGTGTAGTTTCTCCTTGGCAGCCGGAAGCAACCCCAGCGGCAGAGCTTCTGCTTGGAGAAGGCCGAGCATGCAGGGTTCCGGGTGTCTCCTCCCTAGTCCCTTGGCAGCTTGGGATAAGGGGAAGAGAGCCAGCTGTGCATCTGGCATTGGAGCAGCAGCTGGAAATGCCCAGGGTGAGAGGGGAGAAGAAGGGCAGCTGAGAGGGCTGGCCTAGCAGTTTACTGCAAAGCTCACGGCTGCTCTAGAAGAATCACCTGTCTTCAGTTATCCCACTGAATAGGTGGACATACTTTGTGGAGGTAACTAAGTAATATACAAGAGTGGTCAAAAATACACTAAATGTTTAAATTTCAAAAAACTTATTACATTAAAAGACACGTTGCCAAGAACGATAGGATAAGTGTGTTCGACATGAGGGGGAGTGTTTTGAGTATTTTGAGGAGGATTAATGGCAATGTGTCTTACTGCAATGTGTTTTTTACTTAAACATTCACCATATGTTTTGATCACCTCTCCTATACGGTCCCTCAAATAGTTCTATTTCTGATCCTGCCTCCTTTTCCATGGACGATCAAAATGCAGACCTCTGAGATTCACAGATGAGCTGGCATTAAGATAGCAGTCTTAGAACTGGGTGTCCCTGAAACACTGACATCTGGCAGCGAGCCTCAAAGAACCGCAGACTTTTGCCAATTTCAGAGAAGAAAAGAGACTAATTTTTTTCCTTCATAAAATTGTCCCATACCTTTGGCACTTGCTTTTCTTCATGTGACATCTAGATTGGTTCACACGTATATATTTGTAATGTTGAAGCTTGCTACATCTTTATTTCCAGTTTATAAAGAGCCTATTAGTTCCAAGTGGTCCATACCCTCGTGTTTGAGACCCAGTATTGTGGTAAAAGATTGGAAATAACCTGGAGCTGTGCCACCGTGCTGGTTCACGTTCTCTGAGTTTAACTGATGTGCTTGTGAGCTATGTGCACAGAACCCCAGGACTAGGTTAGAAAGAAAGTGCCTTTCCCTACTTTCACCGCACAGACTGGTTTTTGTGTTTTGTTTTTAGCATCACACATATTTTGTAAACTCAGACCATACTTTTGGTGAGGTTCTGAAAGAGAGCTTAAATTTCTTAGTCAATCCCTCTTCCCTTACAATTGGCGAGTCAGCCTCCATTAAATCCCACGTTGAGCTGTTGTTTTTCAAAACAGTGAGGTAGTTGTTCCTGCCTACAACTTGCCTTGTCTTGATGTGCTTATTTTAAAAATGTCCCCACGACACGGCCAGGGGGTTATTTGGCAATGACATGAGTGGTAGTTTTGCTCCATACTTTATTTTTTTTAAACCTCTGTTTTGTTTTGTTTTTGGTAATAGTTACTGATTGCTGGCCCCTTCAGCTCAGGATAAGTTTTACTGATGTTATTGATTGTTCTTTAAAGTACCGAGTAAAAATTTGTTGAGCACCTTTTGCGTGTCGCCCTCTGGAGTAGGCACGGGGTGACTTGTGCTTCTGCTTTCAAGGAATTGACAGACAAGCAGTTCAGACTTGAGTTCTGTCCACTTCTCTCCCTCTTACTTTTCTGTTGAGCCAAGTCTCAATTAGAATGAGACATTTTGAAGATTCTTATGATTATTAGTAAAACAATCTTTGCATCTTTGCTCCAGAAACAACCTGAGCAAGTTACCGACCTCTTGGCATCCTTAGAACTGACAATAGGAGGTAGGGACTTCCAGGACTTCTTGGTCGCAACCATCTCCTTTCAGGTTTCACTTACTGCCTGCTCTCCTGCTTGAGCCATGTAAGACATTTGGGCATAGGAGAAGCTGCCCAGTGTGGCTTCTGGCCTCGGATCACCCTGGCTGGTCAGCAGGGCCTGACTGTGGTCGTCTGTGCATGACCACTGCATGCATCTGTGCAGGTGAGTTTCGTGAGTAGTTTTGTGAGTAGAACCTGCCGTTAGAGTAACAGTTTTGTGAATAGCACTTCCAGGTAGACTACGTTAACTAGAGTTGGAGACGCCCTCGCTTTTCATGGGTAACACAGCCCCCAGGGAGAGCCAGCAAATCCTAATAGCTTCCCAGGACAGGTTCCACATGCATGGGCTATTCATTCCCCAATTCATACTGAATAAAAGTCACAAATCCAGCAATGCATTCTGATCTGCACCCTGCATAAGCAAGCTCTGGAATGGGATATTGTGAGGCCAGTCTACAGGGGAGGAGTCTACTAATTTTGGATTTGTTAAGAGGGCCTAGACAGAAATATACCTCCACATGCCACTTAGAAAGTGCTTGTTAGCAGACTTAGTATCAGATAATAGCGATAATGATGGCAAGCGCTGATGTCACATTTACCAGCAGCCAGGCACCTTCTAAAACCCCCTGTTTAAAGTCTTTAAGTCATTTTGCCTTGCTCAACTCGAACAAGCAGGTTCTGTTGTTATTGACATCAGTCCTGGGTCACAGATTACCGTGTATGATTTATTGAGCTCTTCCGGGAGAATGTCTGACTCATCTTCCTCAATGTAGGACACTGCGATTTCTCTCTTGCCTGCTTACTGTGAGAAGTAAGCCCGGGAGCCAACCTGACCCAGTCTATACCCTGGTCACCACTAACCAGCAGCAACACCACTGCCTTCTTCACACCACCAATTCCTGATCTGCAAAATGTGGACAATCCCAGTGCTACCTCATTTCTTGTGAGGATTAAATGAGGTTATAGAAATAAGACACTTAGAGTAATGTATTGTACACAGGAAGCATGGCTATTTTTCTTCCTAGCTATTTTTTCTTTCCAGCTTCTTCTACCAATGCCCCCTAACATAGGAGCCATGCTGGGTAACATTGATCTGGGGCCCCCTTTGCACATGCTGTCCCCTTTGCATAGAATACCATTTCCCCCTTCCTCAATTAGAAAAGTCCTTTCTTTTAAAGCTATGATCAGTTTAAGTATGCCCTTCTCAGTGACCTTCCATTAGTGCCCCCTTTTCTCCAGGTAACGATCTGATCTCCTCCTTTATTTGTGGTCTCAGTAGCTTTCTACTGTTCATTTATTGAACTATTTACTAACAACTATCTAATCTTTATTGAGCACTTATTATGTGCCCAGGAGTATGCCAAGTGTCATCCTTGCTATTTAAAAAAAATATGTTGATAGCTCCATGAGATAGGGTTGTATTTTGTTAAAATAATTTTATGTATCTGCCTCTCCCAATAGACTTGATAGTGGTTTACACATCTGTGTGTGTTATTCATTTTGTATCTCTAGGACCTGGCAGAGTGCCTAATTAATACACAGTGGGCACTCCATAAATGTGTAAGTGAGTATATTTTACCAACAGCTATTTACATCCAAATAATAGGCTAGTTATAAGTGACTCTTCTTTTAAATAATCTTCATGCTTTATTCATTCCAGAAATTTACTTTCAAAATTTTAGAAAAGTTTGAGAAGCAAGAAGGAATTTAAAATTGTACTCTTCCAGCCCTAAAGAGTTTATGCAGCTTGCTTAGGAACACACCACTAGTAAATGGCTAAACTGAACATCAGCGTCGGTACATCTGGCTTTAGAGCCTAAATGTTAACTGCTGCATTATACAGCTGATCCCACTTCTAAACACAAACACACACACACACACACCCCTACACAGACAAATTATGCCAGCTATTAAAATGGATTGGAAGAGCTAAAATTTGAAATTAAAATTTCACATGCCATGTTGCAATACATGAAATCTGCACTTAGTTTTCAGGGCTGGGGATATAAGTTGGTGGTAGCGTATTTACTTAGCATGTGGGAGGCCCTGAGTTCCATCCTCAGTGCACTCAAAGAAAATCATAGTATCCAGTCTTTGTAGGACTCCATACTTCCTGTTCTCTCAGTCATTTAGAGTCATGCTGGTGAAAATCAATGAGGGGGGAGGGAGAGAGGAAGAGAGGGAGGGGGAGGAGAGTGGTAAGGTAGAAAGGGAACAGCTTCTAAGTTAGACAAACACGGGTTTGGATCTCAGCTAAGCCACTTGATGTGTCACCAGGGACAAGTTGCAAAATTTCTCTTGATCGTAGTCTCTTCTTGAGATAGAGATAATTAAAAATACTTTGCACATTTTGTAAAGTTTAGAGGTAACAGGATGGTGACAACCGTCGGGCTTGATCAATGGCCGTCTCTCTCATGCTAAGTCACCCTGTGACTTCCTAACAGCAGTCGTGATGAACTGTTTTACACAGCTACACGTGGCTCTTTTTTCCAATCCTTCACTTTAACTCTCCTGGCAATTAAACTTTTATATTATTATTGGATGCCTTTAATAACTTGCTAGATAGTCATTTTCTTAGAAATTCAAGCTCCTCTCTCACATGATCGCTTTTGAGATAAAGAGAAAGAAATGGTGAATTTAGGGTGTTAGAGCAAATTTCATTTAAAAGCCGATCATTGTTTACATTCTCCTGTCATTAATGTTTTCTCTTTTCCTTTATCAGCGAGTTACTTCTCATTGAACTCCTATTGCCAAATGCAACTCTCTTGTTTTCTTGCAAGATGAAAGGAGGCAACCATGAATGAGCCACTAGACAGTTTAGCAAATGCTTCTGATTTCCCCGATTATGGAGCTGCTTTTGGAAATTGCACTGATGAAAAAATCCCATTCAAGATGCATTACCTCCCCATTATTTATAGCATCATTTTCATCGTGGGTTTCCCAGGGAACGCAGTGGCAATTTCCACTTATATTTTCAAAATGCGGCCCTGGAAAAGCAGCACCATCATCATGCTGAACCTGGCCTGCACGGACCTGCTGTACCTAACCAACCTCCCTTTCCTGATTCACTACTATGCCAGTGGCGAAAACTGGATCTTTGGGGATTTTATGTGCAAGCTCATCCGCTTCGGCTTCCACTTTAACCTGTACAGCAGCATCCTCTTCCTCACCTGTTTCAGCATTTTCCGCTACCTCGTGATCATTCACCCGATGAGCTGCTTTTCCATTCACACGACGCGATGGACAGTGGCAGCCTGTGCTGTGGTGTGGGTTGTTTCCTTGGTGGCTGTCATGCCCATGACCTTCCTGATCACATCGACCACCAGGACCAACAGATCTGCCTGTCTTGACCTCACCAGTTCAGATGACCTCACTACCATCAAATGGTACAATCTGATTTTGACTGCAACCACTTTCTGCCTCCCCTTGGTGATAGTGACACTGTGCTATACAACCATTATCAACACCCTAACCCATGGGCCTCAGACTCACAGCTGCCTTAAGCAGAAAGCCCGAAGGCTGACCATCCTGCTACTCATTGTGTTCTATATATGTTTTTTACCCTTCCATATCTTGAGGGTCATTCGGATTGAATCTCGCCTGCTTTCCATCAGTTGCTCCATCGAGAATCACATCCATGCAGCTTACATCATTTCGAGACCATTAGCTGCCCTGAACACCTTTGGAAACCTGTTACTGTACGTGTTGGTCAGCAACAACTTCCAGCAGGCCATCTGCTCATCAGTGAGAGGAAAGCCCAGTGGGGCTCTTGAACAGACCAAGAAAGTCAGTTGCTCAATCAACCCTTAAAATACTTCACTTATGGGCCGGTGAGATGGCTCAGTGGCTTAAGCACCTGCCCAGCAAGCGCGAGGGCCCGAGTTCGACTCCCGGAACCCACATACGATAAAGGGGCCGGTGATATCGCTCAGCGGCACGGGCGCCTGCTGGCGTGCGAGGTCCTGAGGTCGACCCCCTGGTACCCACAAAAAAAAAATACTTCACTTACTCAAAAATAAAAGCCTGTTGAGTCTTTATCTATCACTGCTAACAAGTCCAGACTACTTCACTCAATGGAATTCCTAGTGAATACTGTGAATTTGGGTTATTATATGCCAAAGCCAAGGGTGGGGCTACTAGTTCTTTGCAAATGTTTGTTGAGGTCCTCCTGTGGGTAGAAATAAGAACAAGATGCTTACACAATTACCAAGCACTGGGACTCAGGGCATCTTGAAAATGATCTGTTCTTGCCAAATTGCTGTATATATACATGGAAAGTTCACACACTGGCCCTAGATCAGTGATGGTAAACCTTTTAGAGACTGAGTGCCCAACTGCAACCCAAAATGCACTTATTCATTGCAAAGTGCCAGCACTACAATTAAACCTGAATTCTGAGGGTTTAGTTTAGAAAAAAAACAACTCATACATTAACATCTTATGTCTTAAAAGAAAAACACAGTAACAGAGCTTTCAATGATACAAACAGCTTCTTACTGAAAGGTAAAAGTTTGCACAATTAATGTGATCTTTGCTGTTGTATGCATGCTAATAATTTGTCAAACCTTGGCTGAGTTGACTTGGCTTGCATGCTGACAGAGAGGGCTCTGCTGGCAGAAAGGTTCTGTGTGCCTACTGTGGCACATATGCCATAGGTTTGCTACCACTGCCCTATATCTTTCACCGAATTAGTGCCAAGATAGGACCAAAACAAACAAACAAACAAACTTTACTCCTACTTTCATGATCTTTCATGCTTTGGGGCTTATTTCCATTAAAGCCCTGGACTATTCAAAGTATTATTTGTATTTTTCTCCATATTTTGTATTTATATCTTATACCTTTACAACTTTTTTCCTTCAAACTTTGCTTTGAAATTATTGAACTAGGCTTTAATCAGTTTTGTAGATTGAAGCAAGCCAATTAAAATAGCTCAGGGATGTCCATGCAAATAGATGGCATGAGCACTTGCTAGGTACTTGGTGTATTATGTTATTGTTGTAGGACATCTTCAAAGTTGTTATCGAATTTATAAAAATTATCAAGTTGTATTAGTAATTATCAACATTTCCTAGGGAGGGAGAGACACATCTGGGGGAATAGAAATGCTTTCAAGTATCATATATGTACTGGGCATTAAATCAGATCTAACACTCTTGATTTCTGTGAGAAAAAGCTCAGGGAAACACTGATTCTGTTCAGATAGCTTGGTCTTTATGACTATGATGTAAATATATCTATCAAAACAGCCATAGTAATTCTTCAATTATCAGTTTGCTTACTTCTCAGTAAGTGTAAATATTTGAGAATGTCCCTGGTCCTGTTAATTAGAGCTCTAGTAAATGGGTTGATATAATTAATAAACTTATTTTTAAAAATCACTGAGTAGGTTGGTCATTTTTTTTTTTTTCTGTGAAAATGTTGCTTTGCTACTATTATATTGACATGAACCTTATTTTGTCCACACTTGGGAGAACAAAACTATTTGACAAATCATTGTAGAATAAGGCTGGAATTGACTTCATCGGAGGAATGGGCCCCATAGGAATTCTTCATACTTTCAGAGTTGTCTAGGACCTCGCCTCTGCTTTGCCCTAAGTGAGGATTCCCAGTCGGGAATGTGGGATGTGTGGGAGTGGAAAGAGGAAGGCCGATGGCTCTGGATGTGAGCTTCCCTGCGGCTCCGTGGTCCTCTCTAACCCTTTCCAGCTGTTGTTTCTTGGGTTTCTGTAACGTAGAGAATGAGTAATTCCCCTCTAAGATCACGACTTGTTCACCATGCTGTCTGCGCAGTATGGAGGAGGCTGCAGAGGTCCCCCTGGAAGCTAGGCAGCTCTCTGGCTCTCCTCTTTCTTTCTTTCTTTCTTTCTTTCTTTCTTTCTTTCTTTCTTTCTTTCTTTCTTTCTTTCTTTCTTTCTTTCTTTCTTTCTTTCTTTCTTTCTTTCTTTCTTCCTTTCTCTCATGCCCAGTGCAGCACTGGGCATTTACTAAACTGTTGCCAAATGAGCCTTTATACTCTACTGTGTTATTGTAGCCCTGGGCACATGTTTGTCCTGTCTCTCCGTCTCTATTCCTTCCTGTCAAAGACTTCTCCCAGCAGAAAAAAAGCCACCTCAACCTCCTTTTTGCCCAACTCAACTTGCCTCTGTAGTTTCTTTTGTCCTTTTGTTTCTTGCTGCCGATGTATAAAAAAAATCTAAATGATTTTTCCCTCTGTATCTAAGGTTCTTATTTTGCTCTCTTAGGGATCTGGCTCCAGCATTTAATCCCACTTTCTCAAATTTTTACCATTTTTATTATACCAGATAATTGACCTTAGCTCAGGAGCATGCATAATTTTCCATTATCCTCAAAATACCTTCCCCAGTCTCAGCCTTTCTGTCATTCTATTACCTGACCTGCCTCCTGGAGTTATAGGTTAGGTGTAGATGGCAGTCTGCCCTCCAGGGTTCTGCAGATTGAACATAATTACAAAGATCTGAGCTAAATTGAATTCAAAGGGTCATTTTTATTTTCCAAAGTAAAGAGTTCTGGGCTAATTATGCTAGAGATTGCATTTTGAACTGAAGCCAAAAAAGGGAATGGATGATACTTCCCAGAGTAGAATGGGACCCTGATGACCTTGCCTCGTACAGTTACAGGCAAAAAAGACCTAAGAGCTAAAGAGCAGAGCTCAGGGTCTGTGTGCCAGAGAGGAACTGTCTGGGCTTGTTGAGCTTACGGACCAGAAGCTCAAGTAGGCCCACAGTGCCTGAGCATGGGGAGCTCAAAAACCTGCTCCAAACTCTGAGACACAGCAGTTCCCCCACCCTTGTTTTTCTTGTATCATGGGAATCGTCTTTCAGTCATAAAAATTAGAAAAAGTGCCACAATGACTTCATATACTGGCATCTGAATTGCACCAGTAGTCACCATCCTACCACTATTATTTTATCTGTCTCTACACTTTTTGCTAGAACGTTTAAAAGCAAATCTTAGCCAACATATAGTGTCACTTACAAATGCTTCACCACTGATCTCCTTCACAACAATACAAATACAAAATAAAACAACATTCCTTAACATTATTTCATACTAATCCATATTTCATTATTTTCTGCTGTTTTACAAATATACTTTTACTGTTTCCCCCTCTGAATCAGGATCTAACCAAGCTCCATGCATTGCATTCGGTTGATATGTCTCTTAAAATTCTGTTAATCAATTACTTTCTCCTCCCTTTACTTATTACCATTTATTTAGTAAAGAAGACAAATAATTTGACCTGTAGAATTTGCACATTTCCATTGTGGATTTGGTTGTTTTCATTAAGTGGTTTGTGACGCTCCTCCAATCCCCTATAGGTTGTAATTTGGAAGGTAGAGTTTACTCTAGGAAGATCCTTATTGTCTTCTTTTTTCCCTCTTTCCTTTCCTGTCTCCTTCTCTATTTCTTTTTACAGGAATTCTAATCCACCTCAGAAGCTGTCTGACTGCCTTATGCTGAGCACTTGAGTAGGGGTTTTAGGATGTATTATCCTGATCATTCTATCCTAAAGTTCCCCAACTTTCTTTGCCTTTGTAGTTTTATGTCTAGTTTTATCAGTTGCTTATTGCTCATAAGCACTAGGTGATTTAAAAATTTTAAGATTCTTCTGCATTTATTAATTCTGTCTTTTCTATAAAGAAGATCTTTGGTCCAATATCGTTTACTTCTTTACTTTTAACATACTCCCTATGGATAATATTTAGCTACTCTCCTTTCTTTGAGAAGGCACAAGTAAAAGTTAAAAACAGGGAAGCTGTCTTTCAGTACTTCCTCAATGAGAGTTAAGTGTTGACAGAAATGTTGATAAACTTTCCTTTCATTATGGGCCATGTTCCCATTCTTCTCTCTGGAGTTAACAGACAAGCTTACAATCCACAAGGCTGGAACATCCCCCAGGGTAAGGAGACCTTGAGAAATTGCCTTCCTTTTGCCATACTTCTCCAAACACTCCATAGTGTCTTTGTGTATCCTCTTGGACCAGTACCATTTTAATTTCTTCCACAAGGCTCTGAGAAATAGAAATAGATTTGCAAGTTGCTGTACTTCATATTTGAAGTGGCTCCCAAATGCCCATGTGTTGAAGGCTTGGTTGGCAGCCTGTGGCACTATTTTGGGATGTGATGGAACCTTTAGGAGTTGGGGCCAGGTAAAAAGAAGTTAAGTCATTGGGGTGTGCCCTTAAAGGGGATATGGGGACCTCGCCTGTCTCTCAGTCTCTCTCTTTCTCTCTCAGCTCCCCCTTTCTTTCTCTGCCCCTCTCCCCAACTGCCGTGAGTTGAGCAGCCTCCTTTGCCATGTGTCCCAGCCATGATGTACGATGCTGCCACAGGCCCAAAGCAACAGAGCCAAGATACTATAGGCTGAAATTTCTAGAACTCTGAACCAAATAAATCTTTCTTCCTTCAGGTTGATTATTGCAGATATTCTGCCACCGCAGTGGAAAGCTAACACAGCAATATATCTTCCTTAAATTGAAAATAGAAAATAAATTGCACTGAGATGAGGCTGCAATTTTGGTTATGGTTTGGTCTCTTTGGTTTGCCTTTGTTTCTGATATTTTCTATTTATTTGTGTCTTTATAATTAAATTATATTTCTTATAATAGTATCTAGTTGAGTTCTGTTTTCTATCCAGTCTCTGCCTTATGCGTAGAATACCCAATGCACTTATATTTACTATACATTATACATATATTAATACCAAATAATATATATACTGTTTCTCTCCTATACATATATGTCTACTGTAAATTTTAATTTATAAATTAGGTGCAGTAAGAGGCTGACAACAACATTTAACAATAAATTAGACCAATGTTTTATAATAAATTTGCTGGCATCTCTACTCTTGCATTCTGAGGCTGCTATTAAACACAAGATGGGTTATTTGAGCATGAGCACTGTGATAGCACAATAGTAGATCTGAAAACCAAGACAGCTTTTTTTTTTTTTTTTTTTTGGTGGGTACCGGGGGTCGACCTCAGGACCTCACACGCCAGCAGGTGCCCGTGCTGCTGAGCGATATCACCGGCCCTTTTTCGTATGTGGGATCTGGGAGTAGAACTCAGGCCCTCACGCTTGCCAGGCAGGCGCTTATGCCACTGAGCCATCTCACCGGCCCAAGACAGCTTTTATTGACTAAAGGGCAGGTAGCATACACAGCTTGAGTATGTTGGACAGAGGAATGATTCATTTCCTCTTTAAGACAGTGCAGGAGAACATGAGATGTCATTATGCTTCCTAGAAAAATGAGCAATTTAAAGCTTACAAATTACTTTTAGAAATTTCCATGCAATATTTTTTGACCATAGTTGACCACAGGTATGTAAAATTGCAAAAAATAAAACTAGATTAAAGGGAGAGTGAAAGTGACATCCTAAATAGAAATATTTGGTTCTGCTCTCACTGGCAGCTCATACTTATAGTTCCTAGCAGAATATTGGTGAATTTCTCTCTAGGCAAATACAAATATAGTGATAACAAATACACAAATGCAACTTTCATAGCCCTAACAGTCTGCCGGGCTCTGTTTTAACTGCTTGCTTCACGAACCCAGGCCGTCCGACTTCCCAGCCTGTCTGCAGACCCACTGCATGGTGCTCCTTCAGACTAAAGGAGAGGCCGCTCTAGAGGCTCAGCCGGCTCAGCCTGCAGGGATGCTCAGCGATCAGCCTTCCTTGCCAGGTCAGGTTCCTAGGACTTTCTTCAGCATGGGTGGATGGTCACGAATAACCAGAATCTGATGTAAGCCAACAGTAGGAATCAGGGACTCCAAAACGAAAACAAAGGAAAAGGCAAAAAAAGTATTCATGAAAGTAGATACCTACAGGGAACATAAGAAAACTTCAAAAATCAGTGATTAACGCCCTCAGAGACAGCTTCGGAACAGACCAGGAGTTCTGAAGGAATCAATGTTTGGAGAACAAAAAAGAGCTCTTGGCTACAAAACTGGGAGCTTAAGGAGTTATTGCAAACGCCCTCTGCTAACTGTATACAACCCCGTACATGCTTTGTACTGGGAAACTCAGGGAACTCCAGGCCCATCTGTCCACTTATGTCTCCTAAATATCCATCTTTGATATTTAGATGGTGTCTTGGAGGCTGGCAGTATGATGGTGGTTATTTCCATACTTCAGGTGAAACACTCTTTGTTTTATATTATTTTACATGCATTTCAGAGGTTTTTAAGGAATGGTGTTTTCTAAAAGTGCATTTAAGCCACTAAGTTCCTTACAGCAGGCTCTGTTTACTTATTCTGCCTCTGTGATTGCATATTATGTAGTATACAGATATAAGTTGTACACGACAACATACAATTTGTTTTCCATGATTTAGAAATGTGCCCACAGCCTACACATATTCCTTTTCTTTCTCAAAATTCTCATTAACATTATATTAATACTTCTAAATAATTTGTTTTGATTAATCACAATAGCTTCCACAAACATTTGAAAAATAAAACAAGGAGCTGAAGATACTCTTTGTTTAGTTTTGGCTTTTCAAACATGGGATACATAGAACAGATGAATGCATGGCTTACATGTTTAGAATCACATTAGTTTTAACTTCTATTCAGGTAAATTAACCCCAGCACATTTTGAATTCTTACTATGTACAAAGTAATGTGGAATATGCTGGGGAATGTAAACCTTGTCAGAAAACAGCTCTACTTTCAATGATAACACGTCCTGCAAACTAACTGCATTATTCATATGTGCCTTTTAGGTTGAGTGTTTCTTGTACTACATTTGAGTATTAAAAGTCAGCTAAATGTTTATCCAGCCCTTTTTTCCATTGCAGTTTATCATTATTCTAGTTATATTCTGAGAAGTTTACCCAAAGGATGCATTTCAGAAACACATATATCTATCTAAGTTCCTCTCCCCAGTAACCTAAAGTGTGTCCCAAATATACACAGAAATATTTTATGGTGCTAGTTGTACTTGGTTAAATGCCCTATTTAGCTGTTGAAACTTCTGTAGAAGATGAACAATAAGACTGCCTTTGGTTTTATCCCATTATTAGATGCAAAATATTGAAAATGTTTGAATATTAAACAGAGAAAGCCAAGGGAAAATTCTACATATGCACCATAAGCATTGCTCAAACATTTAAATACCTACTACTTACAAAATATTTTCCAATCCATGTAATCCTTCTAAAAGTTTAAATAATTGTGATTTTCTTTTGAGACAAGGTCTCACCATGCAGTTCAGGCTGGCCTTGAACTCACTGTGTAACTCAGGCTGGCCTCGAACTTGTGGCAATCCTCCTACCTCAACCTCCCAATTGCTGGGATTACAGTTGTGCACCACCAAGCCTGGTTGGTGATGGATTTTTTTCCTCTTTAAATCCAGGGGAAAATCCAGATAGTATTCATATAAATATATTTAAACAATGATAATATTAAAGCCTTTATTCAAATTTTACCCACTAAAGGGAACAGTGCTAAAATTCAGCTTTTGTGAATCCTACAATTATTTAACTCAGATTAGGCAGTTCCACAGCTTCCTTTTCTTATTTCTGAAATGTTTGGAGCACTTTATCACACAGGATTTGGATTACTACTCTTCCCTACCCCTGTGTTTTTTTTCTTTCCCCTGTGATATTAACTTTTCCAATGCATGGTCAGATGTATTTGTGCTCTTGGAACACAACAATATTTTAGGAGGTAACCTATATAGAAGAATAAAAGAAATGATCCTTTTTTAGAATGAGAAATATTTGCCTTAAACCCCAATTCTTACTTGACCAATTGTAGAATATGGAAAGTTATGCTTAAAGTGAGTCTTTGTATTGCCTTTGAAGATGAGAGAAAAAGGCTTCTATTTCTGGTATCATGCTAGATTAAATCTATTGCATACCCTTCCAGTTGGAAACAATGAAAATAGATAAATAAAATATTTTCACAAACACCTATAGAAATGCTCACTGAGCTGGTATGAAACTAAAGAATCCACAAAGGGAAAAATAAAGGTGAGAAACTTAGTAGTCAGCAGGTAGTGAAAGTAGCAATTTTCCCAGCAGCCTCTGCAAAATGATGGTAGCTTTTTAGCGCAGGTTTTGACATCTGTGCTGGGCTGTGTATGGTGATCATATATCCTGAGTTCCCCAAGACAGTACTAGTTAATGCTACTTTCCCTGAAATAATTATTAATAGCACCCACTTTGCTTCTCGAAAGTGTCAGGAATGATATATGATCACACTAAATATGAGAACCAGGACATAAAGTATTCAACTATACAAAGGTGGGGATTCGAATAGGAGACTCTTGCAAAAATCTGCATGTCAATGGGCTGTTCTTTCCATGTTAGGGTAAATGATAAATAAAGCTACAGAATAGAAAGGAACTGCATGTAAAGTAGCCTACATTGACTTTGACGCTTGGTAGAAGGAAAATGAATTTGCCCTTGAGTAATCATAGTCAGCATCAAGCCTACATGTAAATGTGTTGTTACCTGCATGTTAAAAAGTTGAAGTTCAAGCGGAGAATTGATTTGAAAGTGATTTCCAGATGGGTAGTACCACTAGACAATTGCAGAAGCATACGCAAAATCTCTTTCAGGGAGCACAACTTTAACTTAGGTTTCAAAGAATTCCCACTGGTAAAGGTTCCAAGGATAATGAAAAAATCACACAAAGAAAAAAAATCACAAAAATACCAACGCAAAGGCACAAGGAGAGAAATATATCAAGACTAGAGGATAGAAGAATCAGACTTTCAAAGATGTAAAATATGAGAAATATCAGATACTGATTATAAAATAGGGTGTGCTTTGCATTTGAAACAAAGAAAAGCTTGAAGAAATGAGCACTAAAAATGAGACTTTAAAAGTGATTCAGTATATTTGGAAAAAACAGACTTCTAGAAGTAGCAAATATAATAAATTGAAATAAATTTAACAGGTGGTTAAATAGATTAGATAGAGCAAATAGAGATTAAACAAACTGGAAGAAGTGAGATCAGAAAGAAATGATCTAAAATGCAATCCAAAGAGCATCCCCCCAATAAAAACTGTGCACAAATTAGACCTAAAGCCCAGAGCAAGAAGGTTCAATATATATCTGAGCAGATTTTCAGGAGATAAAAAGGAGAACAAGTCAGAGTGAGATGGGGGAAAGATACAACACTCGAAGAGAAAATGGCTGACAATGATCAAGGATTATTGAAAGCTCCCAGGACCCCATGTAGTCTAATAAATACAGGTGGGGTGAATCAAAACAAATTCACAAATGAGCACATTAAATGAAACTGAAGACCATCAAAGACAGATCTTCAAGACAGAGAAAAATGATAAATGTACTCTGGGGAAGTGTAAGGCTGAGGCTAGTTTTTAACTGCAAAATGTTCAGTCCTTAGACAATGACTTATTATCTTCAGGATGTTGAAAGTATTTGTTTAGTTGGAATTCTATATCCAGAAAAAGAATATTTTGAGAAGTAAGGGAAAATGTGCCTGTTACAGATAAAGAAGAGATAGATAGTTTACCACCCACAGACGTTCACACAAGAAAATTCTAAGAAATGCAGTTCAGGAGAAAGGACAATCATGTGAGATGGTTGGTTTTAGAGACAACAAGGATCAGTGTGCAAGGATACTTGTAATTATCTAGGTAACGCTGAGCAAATATTGACTGCACAAAGCAGTAATGATAATATCTAACATGGGGTTAAAACACAAGGCGAAACTAAAACACTGCGAGCTGTTAGCATTTACTTTGGGAGACTGATACTGTAATTAATGCAAGAAGATCTTTGTATTGTTTGGGAGGAGAAAAATCACATCAAGTGGCTTTAGGGTGGGTTAAATTTCAGTGTGAAAACAGTAAGGATTTTAAAACCTCTAAAAGAATAGATTGAAAGAATTAAAATCTAAAGTAATGAAAACAAAGGAATGGAGTAAGAAAAAGAAAAAAGGAGGAGTAGCACAGGAGCACTTGGGGAGTTAGCTATTGATATCATTCATTTTCAGGTGGCTAAGACTGTTAGTACATTAATAAGTAAGAAAACAAATGAATTAGACAAATAAGACTTTTCATAGGCCAGTGGTGAGAATCTGTCATGAATGAGGGATTATGATTAATCTAATTCTGTTCACCCAAGAGTCATAAAAGATAAACAAACAAAAATCAATTAATCCAAAGGAAATCAAGAAAGAAGCAGGAGGAGAAATATAAAAAGGAACAAACAGAAGTCATAAAATAAAATGGAAGATAAATACAAATGTCACTAATCATGATAAATGTAAAAGACTAAGTATTCCAGTTTTAAGAAAATGGTTTCAGACTATACTTAACAGTAGTATGATCTACATTTTTAAAAAGAGACATATTTTAGACATATTTCTAGATTTTGTCTACAGATATTTAGGCACATCTAAAATATAAAACAATTTGCTAATTTATAAGAAAATTTTAAATTGACACCTTGAACAATGAAAGAAATAGAAATTTCACATGTTCCAGTAATAAAACACTAAATCCAAATAAAAATGCAAGTAACTTCTATCAATCGTTCAAAAACAGGTGATTTCATTCATCCACAAAATATTATGAATGGAAAAGCATAGCATAAGCTTGCTTCAATAAAAGCAAGCAAGCAAGAAGAAAAAGAAAGACAGAAAGAAAGAAAGACAGAAAGAAAGAAAGAAAGAATGAAAGAAAGAAAGAGAAAGAAAGAAAGGAAGAAGAAGGAAAGAGAAAAAGAACAGTAGAAAGAAAAGGCTAAACTCACCCATAGATACAAATGTAAAACATCCCCCCCAAGCTAAATAAATTCAATAATGCATTTAGATAATTAGTTCAACATAAATAAGATGGGTTTAACTCCCAGAATGTAAGACTGGTTTAATATTTCAAAATTAATTTATATAATTTTCCATACTATTGAACTAAACAAGAAAATAACATAAGACTTTCAGTTAGTATGGAAAATTTCAATTAATTCAACTTACATTTGTGATACAAACTTTTAGTAAACTAGAAATAGAAGCAAATTTCCTCAATTTATCTATCTACTGAGGACCCTATAACAAACATAAAACTTATGGTTAAATGTCAAAAGCCTTTCCTCATCATCAGAAACAGAATGATGGGGTTCACTTAGGCCATTTTGATTCAACATTGTTCAGAATTTCCTAACTCAGAGGTCAGTAAACTATGGGCCACCAACCGAACTCAGTCTACTGTCTGTTTTTGTGCATCTTATGGGGAAAATAAACAAACAAACAAACAAACAAACAAAAACAAGCACCAAAACCAAAAGATAAAGAATACTTCTGAGCCATGAAAATGACCTAAAATTCAAATTTCAATGTCCATCAATAAAGTTTAATTTGCTTACGTATCACCTATAGCTGCTTTGAGGCTGTAATTGCAGATGTGTCCAGATGTCGTATGGACCACAAAGCTTATCTGACCCTTGATTGGAAGAGTTTGCTGAGCTCTGCTTTAGTGGGCAGAAAGACAAAAATTTAGTTAATAATTAATTATAAGTATGGGAAGTTTTATTTGGTCAGCTTTATCAAGATATAATTTACATTCAATAAAATTCATCAATTTTCAATTCATTGTGTTTTGAAAAATTGGCACGGTGGTGTGGTCCTCACGACAGTCATGAGATAAAACATTCGTCCTTCCCCAAAGTTCCCACTGGCACTTCTCTGTCAATCCTCTGGAGATCACTGATTGCTTTCTTCATTTTCTAAAATTTCTTATCAACAGAATGATAATTCTGGCATCTTTTTTCTTACTTCTTTCATTTATCATACTGCTTTTGAGATTTATCAACCTTTTTGCTTTATTAGTAGTTCATTGCTTTTTTGTTGATGTTTGATATTCCATTTGTGCAGAAATATCATAATTCATTTGTGCAGAAAGATCTGTATAATTTTACCATATGAAGACTCCTGAGTAGTTTCCATTTTTTCACTATAGTACTGTATATAAAGTTCCTATGAACACTTAGGTATAAATCTTTGTGTGAAAGTGTGCTTTATTTTCCCTGGCATAAATACTTAGAAGCTGATTCACATCGTACAGGTGTGTTTAATTTTTATTAGAAGTTGTCAGACTTTTCCAAAGTGACATTCACCTCAGTTGCTCCATATATTTGTCAGCATGTGGCATTGTAAATTTAAAATAATTTGGCCCTTATAGTATTATGCAGTGGTGTCAGGCCGTTGTAATTTGCATTTTCCTGATAAATAATATTGTTGTGCCTTTTTGAAGAACGTGGATTTTGGCTATTTGTGTATCTTCTTTTGCAAAGTTTGACCAATTCTAAATGCCTCATATGTCTTTTATTACCGAGTTGCAAGTGTTTTTTGTAATTCTGGATATAAGTCCTTCATTATAAATATATTTTGCAAATATTTACTCCCAGTTTGTGACTTGACTGTTCGTTTGCTTAAAAGGTGCATTTTGAAGAAGACTTTTCATTTCAATACAATTCATAGGTGTGGTTTGTGGTTTTCGAGCCCTATAAGACATCTTTGCTTAGTCATGATTACAAAGAATTTTTGCTACATTTTCTTCTAGATGTTTAGTTTTATCTCATATTTAATTATAAGGAACTAACTTTCAAATTTAATGATCCATTTCAGTTAATTTTTATATATGGTGTGAGATAAGAGTCAAGGTTCCTTAGTTGGCATATGAATATCAAATTGTTACAGCAAAAATTAATGAATACACTACCTGTTCCTCACTTAATTACCTAGTCATTTTTGTCAAAAATTAATTGTCCATTCAGGTCTATTTCTCAACTGTCTATTCTGTCTTATTTTTTAATATATCTATCTTTAGTCCAGTAACACACTGCCTCATTAATATAGATTTATAGAAAGTCTTGAAATTATATTGCTCTTTGTTCTTCTACTTTGTTCTCCTTTTTAAGATTTATTTTGGCTTGTTTAGTGCCTGTTAACTCTTCATATAAATGTTAGAATGATTTTATTAATTTCTCCAAAAATCTTCCTAACATTTTGGCTGAGATTGCCCTTAATCAATAAGCAATTGAGAAGGATTAACAAACGTAAGGATATGTACTCTTCTGGTTCATGGACATGGTGTATCTTTCCATTTATTTGTCTTCATTTTCTGTAAGAAACTTATTTGTAGTATTCATGACACACATCCATTACTCTGTCCTGGCTGGAATTTGAAGTGACAATGAATGAGATTGAAAAGCAGGAACAAACCAAAACTTATAAGATAGAAATAGCCAAAAGATAAAGAACAAAACTAGGCAGAGGCGATCAAAGTCTATTACAAAGCTACAGAGATTACAGAAGTACAGTGTTGGTGCAGGGATAGGAGAATAAAACAATAGACTGTAATAATAGAAAGCCTAGAATTGGATCCTTGAATATTTGGAAATTTGTTTTATGACAGAGTCGTCACTGCAGGCATGTGTGGAGGAGACTGATTGGTCAACAAATAGTGCTGGGAAAGTTGATGATTCGTGTAGAACTACAGACTCCCATATCATACCTTCACAAAATTAGTTTTAGGGAGATCAATAACCTAAACTGATTAACAATTTGGAAAGCGGCTTGGTGTTACACACTCATTAAAAATATTAACTCTGAAATTTTGATGTTGCAACATAATAAAGATGGTTGTAGGTGTTCCTGGTCTGAAGGTAGCTTTTGCCTTCACAATGGCTCAAGATCCAAATTCTTTTCAAGTCATGTTCCTTCACTGCCTGCAACCTCAAGGTCTTATTTTTAATCACCCGCTTCCTAACTATCTTTCTCCTATTCCTTAGGCAACTGTTGGTCACTATTGTCTCTATTAGGTCTAGTTGGAGATGCTTATTATCTGGCTGTTTAGGAAGGAAAAGACAAGTTATCTGGCTTTGTCAGTCCCAATTAAAGATAAATGTAGTATAAAATCTCATTCAAAAAGCAAGGAAAGGGCCGTGAGATGGCTCAGCGGTATAAGTGCCTGCCTGGCAAGCGCAAGGTCCCAAGTTCGACTCCTGGCACCCACATATGAAAAAAGGACCAGTGATATCCCTCAGCGGCACAGGTGACTGCTGGTGCACAAGGTCCTGAGTTTGACCCCTGGTACCCACAAAAAAAAAAAAAAAAAAAAAAAAAAAGCAAGGAAAGCATAGAAGCCAGTAGTCATAAGAATTCCCAAATTTTGCCATGTTGGCATCAGGAGGACCCTCTTCCTTGGCTGTGCAGAAATTTATTTGAGTAGATTTAGTTTTATTCTCTAGGAGAAATTTCCTTTCCGCTGTTCTCCACTTTTCAAGAGGCTCTTCCTTATTCTTTCTTCTCTAAGGCAGTGGTTACAAGCTTTAGCAAGTGCCTGGAATCACTTATAGGGCTCATTTCAACATACAGCTGGTCCCTGCGCCTAGAATTTTGATTTAGTAAATCTGGGCAATTTGCATTTCTCGGAAGTTTGCTGGTTTGGAGACCACACTTTGAGAACGCTACTGCCTATGATGCCATGTGAAATGGGCTTTGGGGTGTGTGCCCCTCTTGAGGGGGCAAAGTCTTTATTGTCATCTTCTTGCTAGGGCAAGTTTGGAGGCATGAGAGTTATTTTATAATCTTGGGCTTTTAAAAGTCAGATCGCAGTTTATTTAGCAACACAATTCCCACAGAAATTCAGTAGACTTCTCATCTATTAGCTTCCAGTAAACCCACTGTATGAATAATCATATTAGTTCTTCCCTAGGCATATTCGTATCTGCCTCAGATCTTTGCTTTTTGCTCTCCAGGTCCTGCTGTTGCCTCTCTGGATGCGATAGAGGTACCTTGAGGCCATCCTCCTCAAAAAATAACCTTGATTTGATCTTTGCACGGGGCCAAATCCTTCTGTGTAACTGAGAATTACTAATGGGCCTTTGTTGCTCTAAGTACTTTTTCATTCTAACTTTTTAATCCATAAAAATGGCTTTGCAAATCCTTGATTCTTGAAACTTCTGGACTGTCTCCTTGCTTTTCCACCTGCACTTTTAAGACCACCACTTCTTGCTTGGACTCATCTCTTCTTATACATTGATGTGAGCTGTGAGTAGAAGCCAATACACACTAACCTTGGTAGCACATTTCAACTACTTCCTGTGCCTTCCTCTCCATATACTGCACACTTGGTTTGCTTTCAAAATTATAGTAGGCAACAGTTTGTGTTACTACATGATAGAGCTATTTTTGGCTTTTTCTTTTCCTTGCTGTCACCCACCCACTAGGTCAATGTCACATATTTTAGAATTTGTTAAAATGGACTCTCATTTTAAGATACCAATTTCCATATTTCCATAAATGATGAAACAAAATACCCCCTCCCCATTTAGTGTCAAATACAATAAAAAGCCTTTTCTTGCTCTAATAACTAGTAATGTGGGTAGTCCTGGTTGGCGGGGGTCTTAATCCCGGTTTTTATAACAAGTTACCACAGATTAGATGGCTTGTGGACAACACAATTGCATTTCTCACAGTTCTGGAGGGCAGAAGTCTTGAGATTAGAGTGTCAGCGGGGTCAGATTCCGTGACAGCTTCTTCCTGCTTCATACATAGCCATCTACTTATTGGGTCCTCTCAGGAATCTCTTTTATTGGGACAGTGATCTCATTCATGAGGTTTCTGCCTTCATGATCTAATCAACTCCCCCAAACCTCATTGGCAAATACCATGATATGGAGAGCTAGCATTTAGCACATGAATTTTTGGGGCCACAAACATTCCATCAATACTTTCATGTTGTTTACCTATGTGTGTAGTGATTCAGGCATCTAAGTTCCCTCTAATCATAGCTCCATTACATCCTAGAATCTCAGAGTCCCCGCATCTTAGTGGACGAGGAAGGAGGGAAGAAAGCAGGTACTTCTTTCACAAAGGCTGTATCATTTCTACTCATATTTGACTGACAAGAACTAGCTCCATGGCCCCAGCTAGATGCAAGAAGGGTTAGCTAATTACTGAAGAGTGGTTTCTGTCTTCTATCTTCCGGAAGGGGGTAGGGATTGGTAGCAACATAGCCTTCTGTGTCTCAAATATAAAAGACAGTAGTGTTACACTTTAGAAGACAAAAGAGATGATTTTTTTTTTTTTGTGGGTACCAGGGGGTCGACCTCAGGACCTCACGCTCCAGCAGGCGCCCGTGCCGCTGAGCGATATCACCGGCCCCTTTTTTGTATGTGGGTTCCGGGAGTCTAACTTGGGCCCTCGCGCTTGCCGGGCAGGCGCTTAAGCCGCTGAGCCATCTCACCGGCCAAAAGAGATGATTTTTAAGAATCTGGGAAGGAAAAGATTTTTTTTAAACAAACCACAATAAATATAAGGTATGAATACTTGATAAATAGAACTACACAAAAACATTTGGAGCTTCTGATCATCCGGATACACCCTAAAGAAGGAAAAACGATAAGTTTCAGACTGGGAGGAGATACTTGCAACATTACCAGCTGACTCTACAGACCAGGACTATTCAAAGATCTACAAATAAGGAAAAAACGCGAACAGTTCAGGAGAAACAATATGTAAACATACACAAATATATAAAAAACTGCTTAAACCCATTAGAATTCATGGAAATGCAAAAAGCAAGCTGTCGTTTCACGTCGGTCAGATGGGTGGATGTTTAAAGGAGGGATAATCTGAAGCGCTGGTAAACAGTCTGATGTGAGGAAAGGTCATTTACAAACCAGTTCATGGAACAGTTTGATGTCACCTCATAGAGATGGTGGTGCAAGAGTATTTATTGATTCTTTAAACTACACTTGCACACTCTATTCCACAATATAAATACTTAGGACAATAATCCTTCGCATGTGCAATGTGTAAATTGTGGAACGGCTGGTCTTGGGGGTCACACTGTGCCCTCACTAGACACATTTCATGGCACCTGATGCTGCTTCTCATCCTGCCAACCTATGTGGCACTTTCTCCCCTCACCAAATAAGCAAAGGGTACCATAACTCAGATTAGTGTGAAATACTAATATTAAGATGAAGTAGCAGTTTGGTACAAGTGCACCTCAGCATTTCAGTCTTTTTTTAATAAAATTAATTTTCTTGGTACGTTTTAGATATACATAATGGTAACATTCATCATAGGGAATTTGTATGTGCACACGATATATCTTGATTCTTTTTTTCCCCATTCCCCTTCCCTCCCTTCAATCCCTCTTCCATTTCAGTCTTCGGAGAGTTGCTGAGAGCGGGAGGCAGAGGAGACCCATGCAATCTCTCTATCCCACCACCCCGTCCTCTGGAGGAAGGACACCTTCTGTTTGTGTTAGAGGGGTTAATTAACAAGAGTCAATGTCGCTTCCAATAATTACCAGGCATCAAAATTTGCAGAAGGCACAGTGAGGGCCCGGCAGCTGCACCAAAATAAATCTGCCTCTGACCATGTAGCCACAGCTGTTCCCTCTCAGGAGGAGTTTTCAAATCACCTTGGCTTCTCAGAAGCCTGAGAAACGAGTATCACCCAATTCTTCCGGAGTCTGTGGGACTTGGAAACAGAAAGAATGGTCCCATAAAATGCCATATGGATTTCCCTTGTGGCCTTGTCACTGATGGGACTCGTTTTCCATTTCTCAGAAGAGCCCATTTTCAAGCCTCTTCTCCAGGAGGCAGAATTTAGGGACAAAATAGGTTCTTCCTTGTTAACTTTCAAATGGAAATAACCAATTCTTGCAATGAATTATAAAATGTAGCCTGAAGGAGTAGAACTTCCAACAGCCCTGTGCTGGAGAGCACAGGGAAGGAGGTTTGAAAAATAAAGCAGACCTTTGAGCCTCTCTTGGTGGAGCACGGGATGAAATCATCCTAGAGTCCCCTCCACCCTTAAAGACGCTCCAGAAATCACCTCAAATGCCGCAAGGGGAGCCCCGAAGCCACTGCTCTTCCCCACCTCAGGCAAAATTTGCTTCCTAATTGTACGTCACTTTGACTCAAATGCCAGAAACAAAGCAACCACTAGAGGGCATACAAAACCTTATCAGAAATAAAAGTGCCTTCGAGAAAACCTCCTGTATCTGAAAGAAGGGAAGCTAGAAACGCTGTCGTAGCCAAATACAGCTGGGAAAGGCCACGAGAAGACACCTGGTTTATACGGTCTCCTTCTATGAAATGTGAATCTCCTGTTGGAACGTGAATTAAACTGGCCAGTTTAGTAAATGTAGATATTTGCTCACCGATGTAAAATGATTCCTACATTTTAGATCAGACTGCAGACCTCAGGTTTTTTAAAAAAATTCTTAACCATAAAGGTCTTTTATAAAAAGTAATGTGGTGACTATTAAAGATTACACTTCATAGTACCACCATTTTTCTTTCTCCTCTTTTTTAAAAAATAATTTTTATTAGTGCATGTTTGCAGTACATAATGATTACATTCATTATAGGAAATTGGTACCTATGCATAATATATCTCAATTCTTTTTTCCTTCACCTCCACCTTCCTTTTTCATCAGCATCAGATTCATTTATTTATATTCTAAGTACTTATAAAGTTCATTATCATACATACAAATTAACAGCCAGACTAACAGGCCAAAAACATGTAAAACACATAGGACAACAATTTGTAATCCAGCATGGCCTATGTGTGTAAAAGTGTATCTTGATTTAGTATAACAGTAACTTTCTCCTCTTGAAAAGATTCCAAGGGACTGGGAACCAGAAGAGATGGTGAGGGTATTATATGGAGATTGGTTTGGGAAATAGCAAAATTCTCTCTTTCATGAATCCTATAGTGCCTGGGCTTGTTGGGAGATAAGGTAAGGACCATGAGTCTAGTTTATCCTTCAAGTGATCATTTCTGGCTCATATTTGCACTGAAGTAAGGAATTATAAGTAGGGGGTATTTATCCTAAGTCTGCGTGCGTCTTTCTCTCCAGAATGAAACAAATGTATACCAGCTTTGGGGTCCTGCTTCATGATGAAAATGAATTGCTAGGTCGTGCTACTGCTTTCTTCACCAACAATATTCCCTCTGTGTTTGCTGAAGTATAAAAATATCTCCATATGACCAAAATCACTGTAAGCTACAAGCTAACTCTAATAAGCATTGATGCGTAAAGAAAAAATAACCTACCCCGAGGCTGCACCTGCCTGGTAAAGGATGGAGCAGAGTATATGAGCTCAGAGGGAGATGCTGAGGGAATTTTTTGTTTATTCCAAGCCACAGTCATTAGTTTTAAATCTCCAGGAAGAATGAAAGTCAAGAGAGAAATTGTCAAGAATGGATAGAACATTATCCTTTGAGTTATTTGGTTAAATGGAGCTTGTGGAAAATTAGAAGGAAAAACAAGAATAAAAAATGCACCAAAGCAGACAAAGCATTATAATAGGATGATCAGAAAATTCAGCACGGAGCTTGCTGGTATCTTTTGTCTTTGGGAATAGGATCATAGATGCAGAACAAATGGAACAGGAATCTTTTGGAGAAGACTTTCTCTTCAGCAGAAGGTATAGTTTTCAGACCACAGGACTCAGTGGACTCTCATATAAAATTTTTTGGGTGTTAGAGATACAGTAAGGTACAGAAACCAAGAGGCTTAAATCCCTTCTTCCAAAAGCAGTTCATGTGCTTAATTCTTTACTGTGTGCTTGTCTTGAAGTGAACCACAGTGAACACAGACATTTTAAATCAGAGGTAACTAAAAGGACCCATTAAACTGCATGATAATGATGATTGCATTGAGTATGATGATGGTGAACATGATAACAGGCTCTTTATAGCACTTGGTTGTAAACACTTTACATATATTAACTCCCTTATAAAAACCCCTTGAATTAGCAACTGTTATCATGATCCCATTTTACAGGTGGAACTTAAGTGGGAGAAAAGGGGGTATTCAGTCCAGATCATGCATGCATTTTAGCATATGGCAGAGTGGAGTTGAACTCAAATGATTTGCTTCAGGCTCTAGAATTTTCATTATTGATTGAGCTGCTTCTCTAAACTCATAAATATGGTTTGTTAGCATTTTTAATGTTCTAGTCCATTAGTGCTTACTGTTGTGTAGATATATGTGGTACTTTGGAAACCTTTGTCTTCCCGGTATCCCAAGTCAACTGACATGGGTCCCTGCCTGGGATATACCATATAAAGCCAACCCTGGGTAGATGTTGGCTCTTGTTGTCTGCACACATTACCATCCAGATTGTGTATCTCAAAATATACAGCTGTACCTTGAATAATTAACTTAAAGGGACATGGCCTTATGACAATGTTTCAGAGAAAAACCTCCCTCATTTTGTAAATTCTCATTACCTGGAAAGAGTTGCTTAGAGCAATATAAAGAAGGAAAATTCAGCCACTGGTGTCACTAACTCGGCATCTCATTTCCTTTATTATCTCCTCTGCATTTCCACTTTTGTCTCTCACTTTTCTAGTTCTTTCTTAATACTAAATAATAATACAAAATTTATTCTCACCAAGAAGTTCAAAACCTTTAATAGGACTGATGTCAGACAGTGATGGGTCTTTCCCTGAAGGCACATTTTTCTTCTATTAATAATTTTTTACTAGATCTTAATGAAAAATTATATGAGTTTGATCAAACCTTAAGAAACTCCCCAACCAGCAGAGATTGGGGGTCTGTGCAGCTGCATTTATTTCCACCTACTTTGCTCATTATTCTCCTACGTTAATTAAATACCAAAACATACAGGTTTTATATTTAATCATATTATTTGCATTCAGGGATTTTGCTTACCAAGTTTATCTGAGTATCAGCCACAAACCTTTTAATTATTTCTTTCTGATAAACCCTGGTTCTCAAAGCATGATCTTCAGATCTTGGAAGGTCCTCAAGATCCTTTCAGAGGGACTAGAAGGTCAAAACTATTTTTACAACACTGGTGAGATGTTACTTGCCTTTCTCACGGGTTGTCATTTGCCTTGCTGGTGCAAAGGTAATGGTGGGTCTAATTGTTGGTGCCTCAGTACAAAGCAAGACAGTGGCCACAAAATGTACAAAGAATCATCACGTTCTTTATCTCCACTTATTTGCAGGAAAAAGGAAAATTCCAGTTCACTGAAGAATGTTCCTAATAAAGCAGTAAAATTTATTCTTATTAAAATTTTTTGACTGTGAAGTACACATCTTTTTAATGATCTTTGGAAGGGGCTTCCAAACTCCAGGTCATGCACAAGTCAGAAAGAGGTGAGTGGTGGGCTAGCAAATGAAGTTACATCTGTATTTATTGCTCATCCCTCACACTATTGTCTGAGCGCCAGCTCCTGTCAGATCAGTGGCTGTATTAGATTCTCATAGGAACTGGAATCCTGCTGAGACCTGCACATGTAAGTGATCTAGGTGGCATGCTCCTTATGGGAATCTAATGCCTGATGATCTGAAGTGGAGCTGATACAGTGATGCTAACACTGGGAAATAGCTGCAAATATGAATTAACATTAGCAGAGACATTTGACTGCACAGCAATCATAATAAACAGTTGCTTACAGACTCATATCAAAGCCTTACCAGTGAGTGGCAAATGACAATTAAGCTGTATCTGGGGGGAGCTTTATAGTGGCAAGTGAGTTGATGTACTTTAATTGTACAGCTGCATCTGCTGGCAGGCTTGAAGTCAGAATCTGACATTTATTTTAGTCTGCACGTGGCCCACCCATTATTTTATTCAGCATTTCTGTCTGTGCCCCTCCCCACCAACTGTGGAAAAGTTGTCTTCCACTAAACTGGTCCCTGGTGACAAAAAGGTTGGGGTCTGATGTTCTATGGGACAAAAATGCAAAGTGTACATAAAGCACATCTTCATTCTGAAACCCTTACCTGTCTATAGAAAATATTTGTGCAATTGCCTGAGTTGCAAGCTCTTTCTTTTTGAAGCACTCTCTTCAATGAAAAGAATGACTGACATATTGTGGTTATTCAGCCTTCAGCATTTGTCAAACATTTTCTGCACATCATCAGAGCACACTTCTTGTTATTTTAAGGAACATAATGGCCAATTCTTGTTTTCAATGATAAAGTTCAAGTTTTTATGTGAAAAGTAGAATGTGGTGAACTCATATCTATCCCCATGAGTTTAACAACTTCCTAATTCTTAAAAATTTTTTGATGAAATCTGTAGTAATATTAATGTGTTATTTTTTGGTATTGAACTAATGAAATATGTTAACATTAGGAAACTACATCACTTACTGAAACAATATTTCCAAGTGACCAATGCATAATGTAAAGAAATGAAAAGTTTTAATGTAAAATAAATAAAGTTTATTGATATTGTTCCAGATTCTACTTTTCAATTCATCTTTAAGAAACTATCATTCATTGAGTTTTGATGTAGTATCAAGGAATAATGTTCAAATTATCCCTAAAGCATTCTAAAATACTTCTCTTTTCAACTATATACCTCTGTGAGTTCTTTATATATTTCAACCAAAGCAACATATCCAAACTGATTTAATTGGAAGATGTAATACATTAAATAGCTTTGCAAAACCTGTAAAACTATGTTACTCTTCTCATTAATATTTTCTGTTTTGATAAATGTAATTATTTTCCATAAGTATGTATTATTTGTATTAATGTGTGATGCACTTATAATGGTCATTTAAAATAATACATAACACTTCTAAAATTTCTATTTCAATCTCCAATATGATTTATTCACAATAACTGAAGCTCTTTTATGTCCTAAGTATTTTTTTGTGAGTATAAATTGGCCCTGAGTATGGACATTTTACAAACTTCTGCTTTAGACTGCTGGCCTTAGTGGCTATAAGCTCCTTGGTGGGCATGAGATAGATGTATTCAGTAGTGCAAATATTAAAGGATTGGAATCATAGGACTGAATGTGATCACATCTCACCCATTTACTAGCTGTGTGACCTTAGCTGAGTGACATCATCCCTGAACACTCAACCCTTTCACTAAGATGGACATAATTACCTCTCAGAGTGCCAGGGAACTTGTGTGAGTTGCACCAAGTAATGTGCCTTCCACAGTGTCTGGAATACAGTAGGCAATAAATGTACAGAACCTCCCTTCTGTTTCCCCAGTGACTTATATTCACCCTATCATTACATCCTATTTTCTCTAATGCCTTATTTTTCTTCCAATATAGTGAGAAAAAATACTTGCTTATTTCTATAATCTCTCTAAATCGTTCCTTGTGAAAAATCTTCTAACCCAAACAATAGCTGATTTTTTGAGTGTTTTCTATATGCCAGGCATAGCTTAGTCTAACTCTCTGTATTAATTCATTTAATCCCCACAAGAACCCTAAGAATGGGCCAGTGATATAGCTCAGCGGCATAAGTGCCTGCCTGGCAAGCGCGAGATCCTGAGGTCGACTCCCGGTATCTGCATATAAAAAAAAAAAAAGAACCCTAAGAGTAATACATATTATATACATGTTATAAATATATAAATTTAACTAACAGTAACTAAGATCACACATCTTAGGAAATGTTGGAGCCAGGATTTGAATCCAAGCTAGAATCCTGCATATAGGAATCCAGTGGTTCTATATACATGCAGTTAATATATAATTAATAGGAGATTGATTTAATCACATCAGTGTCTACTCTGCTTAGAAATTTCGACCATGTCTTGTCTCCTGTTGCATCATTCTCCCTAATGTGATAGCCCACCTTCATTTAAATGGGTGGATCTAGCCAGCCCACTGACTCTTGTCCTTGCAAGTAGTAGCTCTCTGTGACTTGAGGCACTTAAACACCTCCAGGCAATTGCCTCTGGCAAATAAACAGAAACAACATTTTCCTCCCAATTAATCAATTGCATTTTAATCAATTAGTTGGGCCAGTCCCTCACCGTTGATTATTACCTACTGCCTGTGTTGACTTTCTCTACCTTGCCAAATTTGGAGAGAGTGGAAAGTTGATATTCTTTGCTTAGATCAGCATGTTTGGATCTAAAGATAGTGGAACTTTTTTCTTTTTAAACAATTACGTAGGTGTCCGACACATTGTGTATACTCTCAGTAGTAATCTGAAGACATCAACACTTTCAGAACAGATGCTGCAAAACTATCAGAGGAATCCAAACAAGCCATTGATTGGTGCCAGGAGAATACTTCTGTTAATTTTCTTCTTTTTTGTTCTGACCTAGGTATTAAATGACTGTCATTATTGGTGTCATCTCCTGTGAGTAATCAAGTTAATTCACTTCATCAAATATTTTTCTACAATAAGACATAACTTCTATTATTTTCCCTCAGCTCAGTGAAAAGCTTGGATTCATAGAATATTACCATGGAAGGAGCCCTAAGGGACCATGGTGTTAGCCTCTAATTTTACAGGTGGGGAAATTACTGGCAAATCGTTCACAGCAGGAGCAGATGCAGGGATGTGGGATGAAGAAAGATAGTATTTCTTTTCTATTTCTTTTGATAAATTTCTTTATCAACTCTGGTGACCCAGTTTCCTCAAAATTCTGTTTTCTCCACTGTGTATTTCTTTTTATTTCTGTCCTTTTCCTTCAATCTTGGTGTCAATGTAAGCATGAGACTTCCTCCTTTATACCCCAAAATTTCCATTCCTGTGATGCCAACATGGGTGGCAGACTTTCACTGGGGACCAGCTGGAGCAAGGGCATGTGAGATGGTGTCTCATGAACACACAAGAGATAACTTTAAACAGAATATTAGATTTCTCTTTTTGTACATGTCTATGGGCTAAGTATGGCATCTTCTACCTTCTAGCAACTTCCACTGTATCTTCAGCACACCTCCTAACCAATCTTTTCTGTTTGATGCCAAGGTCCATACTGATTTTAGGGAACATAGTTCTTCAACACATCTCTGTGTTGTTCCTAATCCATCTCTCCCTGAGGTCTTAATTTCTGTTAGTTTCAGATTTTCAGTGCATTTTCTTTTCTTTTTTTTTTTCAGTGCATTTTCTTAATTAAAAACAATTCTTTTCCTAAGGAACTCTGATATCAACCACAAAATAATGCATTTTTTACATATTACATTATAAACTAAGATAAATTTAATGGGTTTTTGAACAACTAATGAAAATGCTTCATTCTACAAGGGAAGGTCAGTGTCCTTTAATTTAAGCTGACATTACAAAATGCCATAGACCGGGTCACTTAAACAATAAACATATTTTAAGGCTGGCGAGTCCAAGACCAAGGCACAGAAGGTTCCGTGTCTCATGAAGGACACTTCTTGGTTTGCAGATGGTCACCTTCTCAATGTATATTCATATGGCTCAGAGAGATTATCTAACCCTATTGGTCAGGGCTTCATTTTTATGACCTCATCACTTCCCAAAGGCCCTACTTCCAAATACCACCACATGGACCAGCAGTTAGGGTTCAACATAGGAATGTGGACATAGCAGGTCCACAAACATTCAGTCCATAGCAGTCAAGTAAGGCAAAAATAATTTTTCTGGGGAAATCAAGTAGGCAAGATTGGCAATAAAACATATCTAGCAAATTGAACCACATGGAGGTAAAGACAGAACAAGGACAAATTTTAGGAGTAGCAGGTGCTGAAGTTCTTGTGGCCCATGAGAGATGATGGGCAGAGGAGTACAGGAGCAGAGAGGAATATTCTCCTTATAACATAGTAAAAGATTCAGGTGGGAGTGCAATGTACCAGCATGTGTCCTTCTGGTTCTTTAACCTCTCTACACACAGACTCTCCATCCACTCTGGTCCTACATTAGTTGATCTGCCATATCTTTTCCCTGAAGTCATGTTGTTTTAAAGTATAGAGACAAATATGAACACAGTAGATTAGGAAAACAGACTGTTAGCTCAAGGTCATCAGAGCAAAAACATGTGGAGGGGTGGTAAGGCCTGAGCTGAGGTGACAAGTAGGGGCCAAGATTCTTCCCATGATGCCTTGCCATTTAATCAACTCCATTTCTAGACTCCAGCTAACTATTCATCTATCCAGACTTATTCATTCCAACTCTAAGAGGGAGCATTCTCACCATAAAAACTTTCTTTCCAGTTCCCTCTGAAAGAAAAGTAAGCAATTTACAATTCTAGCAAATTTCCAGTGTAGCATAAAGTTTATTACAAAAAAGAATATCAAAATACCAATATTTTATTGATAGAGATCAGAGAAACTGGTAGAGAAGCTCCACATTTATGAGAACTGGTTGTAATAATGTTTAGTTATTCCACACCATCTGTGCGAACATGGAAATAGCCTCATTATATGTAAACACATAATAATAGTAGTTATTAAAATTTGATTCTCTTTGTGCTGTACTCAAACAAAAGAGAAAGCAGAGAAGCTAAAGTATGTTTTCTATGAATGTGGAATTAAGAAAACAATTAGATGTAAAAGGAAACTGTTGAGTTTGAAAATTCTTTCTGGAATATCTAAAATTGTTATTTGAAAATCCAAGACTCCCAAGAGATAAACTAAGCTATTTGTCATGCAATGATTACCCGGAACCTTGATGCCCTGCATGAGGAAGTCCACAACTATTCCAATCAGCAGGCTACCTTTAAAAGCCACCTTTGCCACCAAGTCCCTGATATCCATTGAGCCTTTAATACACCATACCATTTACTGGGTGGGCAAAGGGTTCTACCACCGCCATTGGATTTTGACTTTTACAAGCTCTGTTTTGATTCTCCCCTGCTCTCATTCTAGTGATACAAAATGTAACGAAAGCTTCTTGGTTCTCTGCTATCCTCTAGGTAGTATGCACAATACTTGTCATGTATATAGGCACATACATGTATATGTTTTCTCGTAAATATAACTACCCAGCAAAGTGGCTGTTATTAGCTCCATTTTACAGATCAGGCAAAACTTGGATGAGTTCTCAAGATTGTACCATCAATACTTAGCCAAGGATCATGATTTCCCACTGCCAGCCCTTTTCTCCTTGCACCTTCTTGTCTCTCTTGGCCTCAGCTTGTGAAACTCGTGACTAGTTAATGACCCTTAAAACCCTTGCTTTGGTGCACATTGCAAAAAAGCAGACACACTTTGAATCACAAATTTGTTTCATAATCACAGCACATTCATTCTTCCCTCATTAGCTTTTAAAATTCTTTTGAATATGAGTTGTCCTCACATCTGTAAACCGAAACTTGCAAAGTGACTTTAACAATCAGTTGGAGAAGTTATGATTATTCTATAACCTTTAAAGTTTTTGTCAGAATATTAAATACTCCTACTGTCAGTTGTAAATATACATGGAAATGATGAAAATAGTAAAACTACTATGTGTTTGATGGAATGTAACTTAAAATATTAGAAATAGTATTGAGAATAAAAATATTTTGTTTCATTGTAGAGAAAAATCAAGAATAGTATAGACAGTGCTTACTTTCTTACCACAAAACTTAAGACATGGAACAAGAAACATTTTTGTCCAGTGTCACACTCCTTTCTGCACTTGATGTTCAACATTATATTCTTTGTGCCTTCGACACGGTGCAATGTGTTTGAGAATTCCCTCAATGTGGATGTTCCCTGCCTCACCCTTTTCTTCACAGCCACTTCCCTCATTTATGTAGCTGAGCTGCTCCAGCTGCATCTGGAGCCTTCACCTGACAGCACCACCGACATCACTTCTGCAACTCCATTTGTGTCTGGTGGAAATTCATATCCAACACTATCCATTTCTATTCCTTTGTTGAACAGCGTTGTTGGCCAGTTTCCATTTTGATTACTTGTTTTGTAAAATGTCACGTGGCTTTATCACCGGGAGACAGGAGGCAACACAGCTACAAGCTTCAGTGCCTGTACGATTTCAGCCCCGCACCAGGCAGCAGTGCACCATGAAGGAAATGATTGGACTGGTGACTGATGGCAATGTACGGTACATCTGCTGTTAGATGAAGGTTTACGGAATGAAGAGCTCACAACAACATTTCTACTTCATGCAATTTTTCATACTTGCTACATACCATGGAAACGGAAATGAAAACAAAGTTGTCGGGGAACCAGCATCCTGTAACTAAACCATGGTGACTGGAACTTGCATGTTGTAACCATGCACCATGAGGATTAGCTGTGTTCTCATGATCAGTCACTTAAGAAAGAATAATTAAAGCCAGGCATGGTGACGCATGCCTGTAATCCCAGCACCCTGGGAGGCTGAGGCAGGAGGATCCCAAGTTTGAGCCCAGCCTGGGCAACTTTGCAACTTAGAGAGACCTTGTTGCAAAATAAAAATATAAAAAAGAGCTCAGGATGAGCTCAGTGCAAAGGCCCTGCATTCAATCTCCAGTACCACCAAATAAATAGATAAATAAATAAATAAATAAGTAAGTAATTGGGGTATTCTGAGTTTTTGGCCGTACTGATTACTTTTCCTGGTTATATCTCTGCCAAGGCAGCAGCAGGTTACGGTTTAGCAGATGCAAGAGCTGGATTGCCTGGGTTTGCACACTGGTTCTGCCACCTCATATCCATGTCTATGGCATGCCTGTGTTTCTCTCTTCCTTCTTTTTCTCAGCTGGTAAAATTGTAATAATAACCATACCTATCTTGTAGAATTTTGTGAGCCTCAAATGAAAGACTCCATGTCAAGTCCTCAGAAAGTATCAAACACAGAGGAAGAGACCGGTAAATTCTTTCTATATTAATTTATACCTTATTATTCATGGTTAAGAAGCTCTGAAAAGTGTTTATTTGAAAAATATTTATTGATTTTCTGCGATGTGTCAGGTGCTAGCTAGACAGGTGGGAGTTGTTTTTCCCACAGACCTCACACTCCAGTGAGAAAACAAATAGAAACATAATTATGATTTGTCATTTAAAGAATAAAAATAAAAAAGATAAAACATAAAATCATAAAAAGAAAAATATATACTAACAGAAATATGAACATCCAGTAAATCATGTCTAGTGCCATTAAAAGTGAGGTTACAAAGCTGCTAAGGGTGGAAAAAGAAAAGGAAATTTCCTGGAGGGCCTCTGAGCTCTGTTCTTGCTTTGGGCACCGTGTGAAAGAGTTACTTGTAGTCTCTCCCAACACAAGTCTGTAAATCTGCTCTTTGGAGAATTATTTCCATGATCATGTATTTGCCCAGTTCTTGAAGTCAAAAAAAAATCCTGCTTTCACTAATATTTACTTACCGCAGTTAACAGACCTCGATGCTGAACGGCAGTTGGCAACTCACCACCCATGGGGATTTTTATCTTCTTTTAGAGATGAGTTTGTTTGACTATGTTATCCCAGACTTTCTTTATGATAAGTCAAGGTATTTGCTCATATAAATATTTCAGAAAGCAATACACAGAGCCTCGGAAAGAATGCTCAAAGAGGAGACAGATTTATGTCTAGATTCTCTTCCTACAACACTAAAATTTTTTCTTCCTGTTCTTTAAACAGGGAAAGAAAAAGAACCACCTAGTTCTGAAATTACTTCATCTGTGCAATCTTTCCTGATCTGAAGTGTCTCTTAGAGAAGGCCTGGCCGGGGCTGCTGCTGAGCTGCCTCCTGTAGATGGGTCGGGGAGGGCGCCTCTCCTCCTCGCTCGCTATTGCGCAGGACCGCTTTCCTGTGGGCCATGGGAGGAAACACTAAAGACGCATATCCTGATATTTTGAAAAACCTTAATTATGACAAAGGTGGTAGTTTGATAATTCTTTGAAGAGTGTGGAGGAAAGGAGGCTTGAGGCTCCAGTGAATTATTTCATGAGTTATTCTGAGGGTTGTGTGCAGGTGGGAAGAGTCCCCTCCCTCCTTGAGGTGGAACGCTGGGCACTGGGAAAGGGGGAGGTTCTGAGCCCCACCTGGCAGGTTAGCCACTGGGTGTGTGTGAACAAAAGGACAACTGGGCTCAAATCACACAGCGGTGATTGTGAGAGGTCGGTTTCTAAGTTCTCTCAAGCCTTGGAAAAGCTGAAGTGCAAGGACCTGGGTCTGCAGAATGAGCCATAATGGTGCCAGCTGCATTGGCTCCCCCGCCACCCACCTAGTCCTTCACAGGACTAAGAATAGAAGGAGCCAAATTTCCAGCGAAAATCACACATCCTTTTTGGTGGATCAGGTGGGCATCTTGGCGAGAAGTGGGCCTTCTGAAATAAGGTTGTACCACAAATTTAAATACTTTCGCTTGGCAAATAATAGTTCAAACATCTTCAGGGAAGTTAATTTTAAAAGAATTCTTTAAAACACTAAAACAAATTTTATTTATTTTTATTTGTTTTTGGTGGGTACCGGGGGTCAACCTTAGGACCTCGCGCGCCAGCAGGCACCCGTGCCGCTGAGCGATACCATCGGCCCTTTTTTCGTATGTGGATTCCGGGAGTTGAACTCGGCCCTCGCGCTTGCCAGGCAGGCGCTTGTGCCACTGAGCTATCTCACAGGCCCCTAAAACAAATTTTAAAGGGAAAAGAAGATCAGCAAAAAAGGCATTAAGATGTTAATGTCAAAACCAGAGATTAATTTAGTTTCACACGTATTTAATGAGAAAGTATTTTATGCCAGGTTAGGGCTGCCAGGTATGACTGTGCAGTGTATAGACTACACAGAAGCACTTAGCTATTCACAAAGAAACCATATGGGCAGACAGAGGCGCTACAGTCCAACAGGAATTTGGTCTGGGGATAAAACGGTGAACCAACTAGACAGTCCCTCTGCTAGCAGAGGAAGAGGCAGGCATGTTAGCAGGCACTAGGGTGACAGTGTGTTGGACATCATGTATGGGTACATGAAAGAGAACTCTCACCCAAGGGGGCCCTTACTGGAGGGGTGCAGCTGACCATAGCCTATGGGCTGATCTTAGAGACAGATTCCTGGACAGAATGTGGGCCATGAGAGTTTTTCAGACAAAGGGAAGGAGGTTGGCAAAAGTTCCAGGGTGCTGCTGAGTTTGACACTTTCTAGGTTCCAATGAACTCAGTTTTAGCGGGCGCATCCAGAGAAAGAATGGTAAATGGAGCTGGGAGGCAGGTGAAGGCTCGCTCAGGCACAGCTGAGCGGACCATGCTGAGGTGTTTGGAGCAGTGGCCCAATGCATTTAAGAATGAAGGGGGCTGGGGGTAGCAGGACCTCTATTCTGAAAGGACCCCTGTAAATGCCAGGGCTGGACTGATTTGAGGGGAACAAGAGTAGAGAGAGGATACCTCCAGCAAGACTGCTGTGAATGCACCTCATACTGCAGATTTTTCTTAGGAAGCATGTGCATGGTTGATAGAAACAACATTTAAATAAATTAAAGGGTAATTGCTTAGAACTGAAAGTAAAGTTAAATGAATGACCTTAGCTATATAACCATTTGGTAAAGAAATCACAAGGAAAGGGTTATTCTAGGTGCCTTTGAAAAACAATAAATGGATTGTCAGTCTTAGCAGGATATACCCTAAGGAAAAAAATCACTGCCAAGATTTTTTCTTAAACAATTTTCAGTAATCAAACTGTTGGGGGAAATGTTTATATAATTATTCTGAGAATTTTGTTCTAGTATGTATAAAGCCATGAAAGAATTGTCATTTTAATGGCTCCTTCTGTTCTTGTATTATGGATTGTACAGACTATAAGCAATGATTTATTTTTCCTCAGAAAAACATGATAATGGGCCTTTTGGTGCTAACAGGTGAGACTCATGGGGTAATCTGCCATGGAAAGATAGAGACAAAAGGAGCAAAGTTATTCTATAATTAAATACTAAGAATTGTCTGTTTTCTCTTAGCAGCTCAAAAAGGAAAAAGATGCGAGAGAGGCTAAACTCAGAGAAGAGAGGTGGCAAAATGAAGACAAAGGTCTCTGAAAAGACAAGCAAAATGGTAGCCAGTTGTGGGCTTGGAAGGAAAATCGGTAGGGTACCTCCTGCAGCAAGAAGCAGTTGAAGAACCTTAAGGTCGGTGGGATCGGAGATGAAATTATAAGTTGTTCAACGTCTACACAATGCCTTTCCATTGCACACAAATTTATGAACACACTTTCTTTGACCTTCAGTTTTATGACAATCGCTATCATGAGCACTGACATTATCTTAAAACCTTCAGAGAGTTTGGTATCTTCATGGCCTGACTCCGAGTGTGTGTGTGTGGGGGGGTAGTGTTTGAAGGCAGGAGGAAGAAGTAAAGCTGTGTGTGCTCATAGTTTTGAGAACACAAATCAGAAGACCAGCTGAAGAGGGTTGACGAGCTAGGGACAAGATGGCCAGAGGTGCAGATGAGTAGTTAGAAACAGAAGTTGAGGAAAGGGTGAGGCTGGAAGTTTTGGTTTAAGATTAGCCAAGAAGTGTAGCTTGGCAAAATGTGGCAATAAGATACTGTTCTTCTGGGGTGAGGAGGAGAGCCAGTCTTAGTATTATGCAGCAGTAAATACTCATGGTAGCTCTGTATCCATACCTCTGGATTTAATCCCAGCCATGCCCCTTGTAGCTGTAAGGATTGTGGGCAAGTTATTGAATGTCCCAGAGCCTCCTCAGTGTTCTATTCTGGAATTTCCATTTTGTTTGTTTTTGCTGCATGACACTGGCCGGTGCCATCTGCTCCCAAACACACACAGCCAACGGGAGCGACAACGCACTTCTGCCCCACCTAGAGATGTGAGCTTCCCTCTCAATTGCTGGTTTCCATACAAAGTTGGAAGGAGAGGTTGCTGAAGGGAACTGGGTAAAGTCATGGTAGTTCCTAACATTTCTCTTTTCTCTAATTCTTAGACCCTCTTTTACTGACCTCCCTATCCCCAGGAATCTTCTGGCACCATTTGTCATAGAAGAATTATCTTGGGTTGATGGCATTCTTCCAAATCTATTTGCCTGGCCAGCCTAAGAGAGTGTCCTTGATGTGTTTGCCCTGCTCAGCTGGGTGGTACCTGGTAATGCTCGCTGTCCGCGGGCAAACCTGGAATTCCTGACAGGTTCCATGCAGGGAAGTGGGCCAAATCGCAACTCTGAAGGGTGCTCTAAGTGTCTGTGGGAGTACAGAAAGGCTGAGAATCACTGACCAAATGATCAACAGTCCTTGGAGACGTTCGACGTAACTGAAACGTCAAGACGATATGGCTAGTCCCTAGTCGCAGGATTAAACCTCAGACTTCAGCAGCAAAACACTCATCTGTGGGGATTCTGTTCTGAAATGCTTAAAAATCCCACTGATGCTGTGGGACTGAGAAAAAGCCCATTTTTTCTTAAGCAGTTGATCTCATTCCCCTACGCAGTGCTACCTTTCCCTTTATAAATGGAGATACAGCTCCCTTTGGGCGCTACCAAAAATTTTCTAAGGAACATCCATCACACAAATGAGATTTCCTAATCATTTAAGCACAAGGATTTTCCAACATTCTAAAGAAATTGATTCCTCTCAGTTTAAATAAGAAAATGTGTCTTTCTTTTAAAATATAAACAGTGACAGCCACAGAAGGACTGCATCAAATGCAGAAGGGAATTTTTTTCATTAAATAATTTTTAGACTGAATTTCTAGAGATTGTCATTTTCTTAAAGACCACAAAGAAGGACTAATACAAATTTTAGCTGGCTGGAAAAAATCACAGATTTTGCTAATTTGGTTTCTTTTCATCCCTAAAATGGCAGCAAATAAATAAAAAAGTGAAATTCTACAAAGTAAAATAAGACCATTGTGGAAAAACATAAAGTGTTGCTGCTAATCCTGTGCATTTGATTATTTTTGTTATATTTTTCGATGCAAGAAGACTGAAATCAGCTTGAGGCTAACATAAAATAACAACTTCAGATAGGAAGTGTTTTTTTATCTTTGATTTTTGGTGCTGATTTTTCCTTTTTTACAGACAACCATTTGATAATAATGCATTTAATAATAATGCATTTAACAGTAATGGACAAAAATAATGCATGTGTGATTTGGGTGGTAAACTTAAATAGTGACCTGATTTGTATCCACAGCCACCAGACATCTTCCATTGGCCTTTGTTTTCTGCTTTAGAAAAGGGAGCTACTTGCAACTTAAACAGAAAAAAGGACGTCAAGTTGCATTCTCAGTGCTCTTAATTAGTGTTTCTCACAAATCGATAAAGAAAAGCAAATAAATAGAAGAAAATGTGCAAGAGATGTGAACATGTAGTTCACAGAAGAGGAAGGCTGGCAGTCAATAAGCACCTGAGATTATGCTTGGCCTCACTTACAAAGAGAGAAGGGAAGATTAAGGCAGCGGTAGGATGTCATCTCACTCCTGCCGGGCAGGTCAGCCAACAGGAGGGAGAGGTCTGGGAAACGGGGCCGGGCTGCGGGCTTGGAGTAAGGAACTAGACTCACTAATGGCACCATTTCAAATCAGAATGTGCTAGGGCTGGGGACTTAGCTCAGTGGGGCAGCACCTGCCTGGCAAGCATGAGGTCCTGAGTTCGATTCCCAGTACCCAAAACAACAACAACAAATAAATTGGCATGTGCTTTGAAGGACATTTTGGCATCATCTGGAAAAGCTGATTTTTGTCTTTTATTATGAAATATTCTGAAAATATAAAAGGTAGAGGAGATGTCACAAGCATCTGTATATGTTCTGTCTGGTATGAAAAATTCACTGTGAACATGCCTTGTGTATCTCTCCTTCTCTTTCTCTTCCTTCCCAAAAGAAACTTCTCTCTTGAATTGTTATTTGTCATTTTTATTCTTATTTCACTGCTTGGGTATTCAATTATATATTAAGTCTTTGAGCTTTTCACATAAATGGTATTATTATATCATATATTCCTTCCCACAACTTGGTTTTCTTTTGTTGTTGTTGTTGTTTTTGTTTTTACTTTGTTTTGTTTAGGCTCAATATTATCTTTCTGGGAATTATTCATACATGCATTTACCTATATATCCATGATATATGTAGCTGCACCTTGTTAATTTTAACTCTGCATAGTGTTCCTTTGGTAAACATGTTAACTTATTTTTCAGTTCCATACAGATGATCAATTAGCTTTATTTTTCCAGTAATTTTTAAGTTACAAACAGTACTGCAGTAAATGTTCTTGTGGAGATATATCCCATTATTGTGTTTTTCTGAGTGTTTATCCCACTGTACTACGGAGTAGTCTAGAGCAAAGCTTCTCAACTTCTGCGTGCATTTGAACCTTCTTAAAATGTAGATTCTGATTCAGTAGGTGTGGGGTTGGAACAGGAATACTGCCCTTCCAAAAAACCATGAGGTGAAGCCAGTGTCACTGGTCCATGGGCCACCTGGGGAAGTTATGAAGTCTTATAGCTATTGCTTTTCAGGGAACTTCTGAGTACCTTCCTATGTCCATCCATCAGTACAGCCTTCCCACACAAACCACAAATAAAGTTCTCGTGATTAACTCTTTGAAGCTGAATGGACCACTTATCACAACCCACCAAACATACCAGAATAAGGTGTTAAAGAGACACCATAGAGTTTCTTCACAAAGTCCTAAATTTCCATAATGCACATTGAATTTCACATTAGATAAAGTTACAGTGACCCTTGGCCAGATGCTGGCTCGGAGCTGTCTCAGAGCAGAGCAGCTATAGTGATGGAGAGAGAGGGTGTGAGTGGCGTCTACATAGAGGACAAAATACTGTGTTCCTTGTCTTCTATTTTCTTAACTGATTAGTGAAAATTTGTTTTGTTTTTGATGTATGTTATGTATTTTAATTAAAAAGTGATAAGTATATCTCCCCCCCCCCAAAAAAAAACTATAAAAAGAATGAAAGGAATTGTACTTGGAGTTCTGAGCCCTCTTTTCAGGGGTAGGTGCTGTCACCAGTTTTTTAGGTCCCATGGTAGACAGACCTGTAGGGAAGCCCCATTGTTCTCACTTCCTGATCTCTCACCCCAGACTTTTCCATCCTTTGGGGTGGGCAGGACTTGCACCTCACTACTGACAATGGAACGGGGCAACTGCGATGGGATGAACATGATCACCTGAGTGTGATGGTGTGATTAAGTTGTGTAAGGCTGTAGTATTCATCTGGTTTGAGTTTCTTGGCCCTTTGCCAGCGTTGAGAAAGCAAATGGTCGTGGGGGAACCACACGTGACAAGGAATTGCAGGTGAGGGCAGCTTCTTGGAGAGGACCGTGGCTTTCCCCACAGGGACAGCCGGTGAGAAAGTAAATCCCTCAGTCCTAAAACTGCAGGAGCTAATTCTGCCAACACAAGGTGAGTGCAGCAGCAGCTCCTGCTCCAGTGAAAACTCCTACTTAAGAACACAATCATGGCCTTCGCCTTGACCAGACCGTTGCAGATCTGAAAAGCCATGCTGACTACTAACCCACAGAAACTGTGAGATAATACATGTGTTCCCATAACATAACGATGTGCTGAGGTGACATTGTTATGCAGCAATAAAAAATTAATCCAGTAACCGTCCGTAAGTAGTACACATATGCAAAAGATTTATACATGCATGTTTGCTCCAATCTTGCAAATTATTCAACATGGTAATTTATATACCTGCCCCTTAGTTTTTAAAGCTATATAGTATCTCAGTGTTTGGGAGGCTGAATTTTATTTAACAAGCCCTTATTTAATGAACATTCTTGTTGTTTTCCTTGACTTTCAGTATTTCCTGTTCTATTACCAGAAATATATAAAAGTGACTTGAACAGCTAAGGACAGTAAATAATATTTGAACAAACATTTGCTTTAGCTCTTCCTTACCTGTCCTCTTGTCTTTTAGTCACTTCTCCCAGCTGAAGTTCTTACTTGGGTTATTAACCACTTTAGTGTGCCCAGGACTGAGGGATTCTCTGGGATGCAGGACTTTCAGTACTAACACTTGGCAAGTCCCAAGAAAGAATGGGCAGCTGATCAACCCATAAGGCCTTTAAATCTCAAATAAAAGGATGAGGGAGGAAATCTCAACAATTGTATGTGATGTCCTCAAATCTTGAGTAGCAGAGAAGAAAGAGTATTCCCCAGGTCTAGCTGGCAGGTGGGTCTGCAGCTCTGGCTTGGGGTTCCCTTTGAGGCTCTGCTAAAAGTAAATATGCAAGTGTCTTTTTCTAGTATAAGAATGAAAGGAAGACTTTGAGGCATCAGAACAGTAATCTACCTCCTTTTTCAAAGGAATAAACCACTCAACCTAGAAAAATGGTTATCCATATAGGGCTTGGATTATCACCCCATAAAGCAGCAGGATTCTTCTATTATCATTAAAGAGAGCTGCTATCAAGCTGGAGCGAACAGGCCAGGCAGAGAGAGTCTCCAAGAAATGAGAGGCTGAGAATAATAATAAAGACTTCACAAGTGTTCTAGAGAGCAGAGGACCTGGTGTTTGAGGCCGACTGGCCAGGAGCTATGAGCAGATTACAGTACTCCATGTCCTGGAATCTCTGTTTTCTCATCTGTAGGTGCATGGTGAGTGTTCCATAAACAAAGATACCACCTCTCTCCATCTCCTAGCAGGGCAGATGGACAGGAGTGGACACGCATTCCAAGGAGAACAGCTGAGCATGTTCTAACTTCATGTCACCCCAAATATAACGTGCACTTGGGAAGGGAGGAACCTGGAGGGAATGCGTGGTGCTGTCCCCTGCTCTCAGAAAGCTGAAGAACCGAGCTTGCTGGGCCCATGGTTACTATATCCAGAGACGCAACACGGCAACTCTGCTCAGAAGCACATGTGTGTGTTTCACAAGGAATAACAGTTGGAGAATGCTTTCCTGTGCCCTGTGGGAAGATCTCCTACTGTAAGTTAACCTCTTCATATTTCATGCGCATATTAAAAACCATCATTCTCCTCAGAAGGAAAAATACACTTTCACGTGCTTGCAAACTATAAATCAAGGCACCTTGTAACCTTCTCTTTCTTGAGCTCCGAAACCCCTGTTCACATACATTTCCTCAGCTATAGCAAATGCCTTTGTGTGGCAGGTCGGGCTCTTCAACCACAGCCGTCATTACGCAGTCACTGTGCTTAGAGAATATTTGAGAAAGCTGTTACCCGCACTTGCCAGTCCAGTAGTCAGGCTAAGTGGAATGTAAAGGGGCCCCAGGCAGTGTGCCTCTTTCCTCCTTCCTCTTGTGATACTGTACTGCTGAACACGGGCATCCGCTTATGTGCTTACCATGTTCATTTTCAAGTATGTTGTCTGCAGAGGGACATTAAAAAAATCGTTTCTGGAAGGAAAACAAAATAATCAAATGAGAGTAATAAAATGCAAAAAAATAGGGAAGGGGATCAAGAGATGGATAGAGGCAGGAGAGAGGGAAGAGAAAGGGATGAAAAAAGAAAGCAAACATGTACTAATAAAATAAAACTTTAAAAAGATGTATTACTTATGTGTACCGACTCCCCACAAGGAATGTAAACATTCAGTACTACAATACATGCTAATAAAAAAATAATGCAGTGATGACTACAAAAAGACTTAAAGATATTTTAGAATCAATAGGAATCTGGAATCTAACACGTTTCACAACAAAATCAAAACTATGTTGTGTGTGAACAAAAAATATTACAGTAAAAGATGCATTGTCATTAATTCCCCTTCAAAGTCTTCCCCTTTGCTTCAGACATACTTATTCCACTGTTCTTGCCACTTTCTGAAGCAGTTCCAGAAGTCCTCTTTCCTGTCTTCAGTTGCTCTGCCCTGGCTTGCTTGATGTCCTGAATTGATGAAAACTTTACCTTTCATGGTCATTTTGACTTTGGGGAAAAGCCAGACATCATATGATGCCAGATCTGGTGAAGAAGGTGGGTGAGAAAATACTGTAATGTTTTTACAAGCCTGCCTTTTTGTTGGATGGCACTTGGCAGCAGCGTTCACTGTATTTTTGATCACAACACATGAAGACAGGAAAGAGGACTTCAAGAAATGCTTCAGAAAAGTAGCAAGAATGATGGGAATAAATGTGTTCAAAGCGAGGGGGGTTAATGGCAATGTGTACTTTACTGGAAGAATTTTTTTAAAAAAATTAAACAGTTACTGTATTTTTTGATGACTCCTTGCTTTACCAGAAAGAGAACTGTGGTTAAACCACTGTCCCTGAGTCTTGGGGACAAGAAAAGGACCCAGAAAGTGGTAGGAACAGCAGATTCCTCTGGGACCTCAGACAGTGGCAAGAAACAAAAGGGTGCAGTGGCCCATTCTGATTCCCTCTGTACATTTTTTCTCCTTCTTTTTTCACAGCCCACTGCCTACACTGAGGCCCTTCCGCGATGGGACTTCTGAACCCTCCCACCCTATGATTTACATAGCCATCTTCAGAAGAAGCTAAAATTGCATCCCTGAAAATGTCATTCAAGCTTTTAGCAGGAATCATTTTGGTCTCCTTGGTTACCTCAGCCCAGATGAGGCCTGCAGCTTTCACAAGTACATTCTGAGAGGGGGCCGTTGAGAACTCCAAGCTTCAGGCAACAGCATGAAGATTACCACATTTTAGCAAGAGCAGTAGAAAAGACACACTTACACAGAGAATAATTACTCAATACTAATGCATGTTGCCATTTTTTAAGTTTTTCACTGCCCTAAGTCATTTATTCCTTTACTAGATATTTATTCAGCCCAGGCCATCACCCCCTCACATTCTCACTTTCTTTGCAAACACTTTTAATTCCCTTGCTCCTCTGTACCAAGCTGGTCAACACCAACACTGGGCAAACCAAATATCCACTTATCCCGTCCTTGCAGCTAAGCAGTCAAACACTGGCTCACCAAAGCACACAACTTTGTATGTTTGTCTCATTTAATGCATGTTTGTACATGGCAAATGGGCATACGATACTGCTCGCTGACCTTATCATTGCCTCCTAGTAGACCTGTTGTCTCATTCCTTAAAGTGAGATTTTAACGCCTTGTCTTTTCTGCTCAAATCTCTTGTTTACCTTTGTCTCCTTTTACTCTCATCAGATAACTTTGACTTAAAGTCGTAAGAGAAATTGAAAGCATTTAGATGGCAATTCCTTCTCTTTCTCCCACTTACTGGATCAGCAGCACAGGAACTGAGCTCTTCAGTCTCTTCAATAAGAGGGAATGGATTCTGCCTGCTTTCCCCACCACATAACAGCCATCCTCTTCTTGCTCAAGAACTTCGCTTGTGTCCGGATCTCTTCTTTCTCCTGCACCATCAGTTTCCTCTTTGTATCAAGTCATCCATGTGAAACAAAGTGTTTCCAATCTTTAATACCCTATAAAACAGAATCACAAAACTATCTCTTGCTCCATCTCCCTATAGCTACAAATCCATTTCTTTGCCTTACCCTCCCCAGAAGCTGAAATAGTTGTCCAGAGTTTCTGTCTGCATTGCACCCTGGCACTCTGCGAAACTGCTTCTTATAGCTTCTGGATGACCTTCACTTTGCAAAATTTCTTCTCTGATTTTGCCTTACCTGACTTTTTTTTTTTTTTTTTTTTTTTTTTTTTTTTTGTGGGTACCAGGGGTCGACCTCAGGACCTCGTGCGCCAGCAGGCACCCGAACCACTGAGTGATATCACCGGCCCTTTTTTTGTATGTGGGTTCCGGGAGTTGAACTCGGGCCCTTGCGCTTGCCAGGCAGGCACTTACACCACTGAGCCATCTCACCGACCCTTACCTGACTTTTAAAGCAGTATTACGTGAAGTTGGACAGCCTTTCTTCAAACATTTTCCTTCTCGGCTCCTGTGAGATCAAACTCTCCCGATTCCTTTCCCTATCTTATGACCATTTCTTCCCAGCCATTCATTCTGTCCCCTTCGGGCACACTAGTTCTTTTGCTTGAATCTTAAATGTTGGAATGTCCATGAGAGATGTCCTGGAACCCATTCTTTTCCCAACATATACTCTCCCTAGCTAGTTCTGTGTGTATCATGTAAATGTCCTTTATATTATGATGAAATTCACACTTGTGCTTATCAAACTCTTATAGTTCACAGATCTCCAGATGCCTTATTCAGCAATGTATCTCCCTGTCTTTCCCATTCAGTGACTCTAGAAGTGAAGGTCAGCAACAAGATGAAATGTTTTCCATTTTCTTTCTTTGCCATATTGCTCAGCTCTAACTCATCAGAAAGTTTGGAAAACGCTGGAGAACATATCCTGATTACATCTGATTCCTTCTTTCCATTTCTAATGCCACTTCCTAGACCCAACTGTTTCAGTAACTTTCTCATTGCTGGGACATAATACCTGACACCCACAAGTTAAAAGAGGAAAGATTTATTTTTGGCTTACAGTTTGTAGAGTTTTCTATCCATAGTCGTTGGGCTCCAAGGCAGAGTAGCATGGCAAAGGGCATGGCAGAGGGGAAACTGTTCATGGTGTAGCAGGGCATGGCAGAGGGGAAACCGTTCATGGTGTAGCAGGGCATGGCAGAGGGGAAACCGTTCATGGTGTAGCAGGTAGGAAGCAGCAAGCTGTCAAGGGAGGATGAGGGATAAATACCTTCAAGGCCACGCCCACAATGACCCTCCTCTTCCCCCCAGGCTTTACCTCCTAACATCATATCCAGCTACAAACCCATCAGTGGACTAATCCAGTATCACACACCCATGATCCGACAGTCACCTCCCAGTCATATATCACCTATGATATGAGCTCATGAGGCTTTGAGAAGACATCCAGATACAAACCATAACACCAAGCCACCATCATCACTCATCTAAATTATTCATTAGTCTTTCACTGATTGCCCTACTTCCACATAGGTATTGTCCTTACTTTACACAGGAAGAAACTAAAACTGAGATAGGTCAAATGAACTTATATAATACAAAACAGAATGAGTTTATGCAACATAAAACAAAATCACAAAGATCTTGTTTGGTGCATCTACTTGTAGCTGCATCATTTCTCTCCCTTATTCTCCTCAAGCATCCATTATCTGTCTGTGTTCACCTCTAGAGTCAGACACTTGCTTGGGCAGAGCGAGTCCTTTCTCCAAAGCCCTGAGGGCTTTGTGCTGGTCATAGGGCTGATCCTCCTTATTTTTCCCAGATTTCTGCTTGGGGACAAGAGGAATCGTTGATGTCATTTATGCTGGCATGCCTTGGTGAGAGGTGCCGGGATCTGTGCTGAGTCCTTTCAGTCTCAGTGAGCAGGGAGTACAGACTCAGTCTTCTCCCTTCCAGAAAGCTTGAGGGTTTTAGGTAAATTGGTCCCCCACCTGCAATTTTAGATTCATGCTTCTAACAGTTCTCAGAGAGGCAACTTTCTCCAACTGGAGAGATGTTCCATGGTAACCCCACCGCACACCTATCTGTGTCATTACCTAAGGAATGTGTCATTACTTATGGAATGCTGCACTGTGACCCATGAAAATCAAAATCTGCCTTCAGGTGTAGACATAGAAATAATATAAAGGATAATTTTGCCTCACCTGATCACCAGTGCCTCCCTTAGACCTGGGCAATAAAGCTCTGCCCTGTACATAACATAAAATATTAAGTGAATCAGAATGGGCCTTCCTGCTACCACTGGAAGTCCGACGGGCGTGTGAACACTAAACACTCTCAAGAGTAAAGCTGTCAGGCCCCAGGGTGCTGTTTCTCCATAACTTGCCCTACGGGTCCTTGACACTGTTTGGGCTTTGCTGCTGCAAGCCAGAGACACTTGTGCTCCGCAGGGCAGGAAGAGCTCAGTGGCAAGAAGCACTGAGGACAGAGAAAGGCGAGTGAGTGAGCCTGCCAATCTCTCCTCTCAGAGAGCCCCAGTACAGCAAGTGCTTGAATAACAAAGTGTTTTTTTCCCTCACTAGTGCCAAATGTTCATCTTCCTGTGTCTCTAGGTGTAGATACTCACGAATTCACGAGATAGTTCCAGTTGCGCATGGGTGAATGAGGGACACCGTGCAGTACTAATAATTCATATTATTGTGAAATTTATATAAATGCAGGTCTGAATATAATATACATGATGGGGAAAGCTAGCTTCTTGTAAGAATGATGAGAAATTGAAATGCTAGTTGAAATAGCATTTTAAATTTTATTTTTAAAATATATTGATAAAAATGTCATGAATTTTTAGAAAATATTTTGGAATTTTAGCTTTACTTAAATTTAGATATACATCAAAATTTTATTGTCTTTTAGTTTTAATATGTGCTTTTTAATATTTCAAAGGAAAATAACTGAAGAGACACAAAAGTAACTAGTATTACATTTTTATATTTAATTTACACGTCCAATGAAACCATAGTAAAATTTTAAATGTTGTAAGGCAATTACATACAAATTTTTTACTTAGAAAATTATTGTCCAAATAGAACTGACTATATAAAAGTATTACTTTTAATAACATGATTAGTAAATTTTTTCTAAAATGAAGACAAGAAAATAAATTTTAGGGCTGGTGAGATAGCTCAGTGGCATAAGCACCTGCCTGGCAAGCGTGAGGTCCTGAATTCAACTCCCGGTATCCACATATGAAAAAAGGGGCCAGTGATATCACTCAGCGGCACAGGCGCCTGCTGGCACGCGAAGTCCTAAGTTCGACCCCCGGTGCCCACCAAAAAAAAAAAAAAGGAAATAAATTTTAGAAAAACACATGTAAGTTTCGTGTTTTGTCTTTAGTTTATTACAAATTTCAAATTTGCCAGTCTACCAATAGAATATGCAGGTTTACACAACAATAATTGACTTCAATTACTTTGGTATTTTCCTCACATAATTATGTACCATAGCTTTATATCTCTTTTATTTATATAAAGAAATAGGTATCCTAATAGGATGACAAAACACCATTTTAGCAGTACGTGGGCCTCAGTTTGGACTCCAATTCAGAATCTTCTGACCAGTGGTGTTGCCAACTGACACTCCTTGCTTGAGCAAGTAGCAGTGATATAGAGAGGCCAGCTTTCCTCACAGAGAGCAAGGTTGGGGATAGCAGCTACCTGTACAAAGGAGGGACTTTTCAAAGGTGAGAAGCATGCTAGGATGAAATCTGAGTGCCGCACTTGGAAGACAGTTGGAGCTGAAGCTTGTGATGCGCTTCCAACTGCGCCTTTGGATTTTTTCTGACAGGAGACAAGAACGACACCCTATGTGGGGTTTTGCTTAGTAGAGTCACATTGGCAACCTAACTCTTTTAGAAAAATCTGGACCCAAGCTGACTTAGAAGGGATTATGGCTGGAGACATGGAGAGTAGGGTTAGGGAATTATAATAATTCAGAGAGAGAGAATAAGAACATGGATAGATAATGGGACGTAGAGAGATAGATCTTTCTCAAATGGGAAGGGGATGAAAAAAGAATTGAAATGTGTTACTTCCCCCCACAGGAACTGTAATCATTATGTACCATGAACAGATACTAATAAAAAATTAGAAAAAATAAAGAACCTGTTTGGTTCCTCAGTGTTCATGTGTTGAAAACTTAATCGCCAAATTTATGAAGGTAGGGCCTTTGGAAGGTAATTAGGATTGGATAAGACCATGAGGATGGGCTCCTCATGATGGTATTGTTAACCTTTTAGGAGGAAAAAAGACCCAAGCTAGCATGCTTGCTCTGTCTCACCATCTGATGCCATCTGACATATTACTATTCAGCAATACAGAATGAAGACCCTCACCAGGTGTCCAGCAGATGCTAGCAACATGCTCTTGGACATCCTGGCCTCCAAAAGTATGAGCCAAATGAACCTGTATTCTTTATGAATTATTCAGTCACAGTTATTTTGCTATAGCAAAAGAAAATGGATGAAGACAGAACACCAACTAAAGTAAGCAACTTAGCAGGGCCATGGGAATGAAATGGGACACTGGGTTTAAGCAGTGTCTTTACTCAGCTTAGAAATATTTGACTGACAAATTTAGACCTCAAATACTCCAGGACTGCAGAATTGAGGACATTAATATTCTACTTACTTCTGAAATTTTAACTTGGTCTTGAGCTTTTCCATTACTGTTCAGAATTCGTATCTTTCATCACGGATAGTGCAAGGGTGAGATGGTGATACTCTCCAGGGCAAGACAAAAATCTGAAACAACTTTTCCTCTCTTCCAGGAAGGGGAGCTCCTATAATTGCACTTCTGAGGATTGACCCTTGCAGCTGCAAAAGAAGTTAGAACTCAATGTTTTGTTTTTATATATACATTTGTTTTTATTTTAATTCTGAATGACTTGGGGTTTAGTTTTAATTGCTGTTGAGTTTCTTCATTTAAAATTCTTCACCAGGGATGTACTTGTTGGCTTTATGGATGCTTGCTGCAGCAAGAGAAAATACACACCCGAGGAAACCATGGGTCATCTCCATAAAAGGGTGCTAGAAGGGCTTTACGATAGGATTTGAGCTTGCACAAGGTGCTTTTGGGGTGAGTTCAAGTAATCAGGGATGTGCTCTGGGTAAGGCACTCTTAAAAAGCAGACTATTTAAAAGCAAAAAAGAATGGAGAGATTAGAGCTTCAGTTGGAAAGAGAGACCGTCACTCCAGTTCTCTGGGAGAGGGAATATTTGGCCATATTTGTACTTTGCACAGTGGCTCTACTTTTTGTCTGTGTCCTGACACGATCCCAGACTGGTCTGAGATTTATCCTGCTTCATTGCCTTCTCTGAAAGTGATAATCTGTGAGACTGATCATGCTCAACAGAAAATATTGAATACCTGTGAGTGCCACATCAATTGTCCACCATGGAGGCTGCTTTTCTCTCTCTCCTGGGCCCTTTATGATATAGGGAAAGGGAGATGAAAGTTTTTATACTGAAGGAGAAGAGAACAGGAAGCCCAGCGTGAGGAGAGATGAGAAACTTGAAACCCAGATGCGAACTTGAACCTCACTGCCTGCGTGGCTGCAGGGCCTTGCTCCAGTCCCCAGTTACTGCTGTATTAGTCCCAGCAATTCACCCAGTCATCACCAGCCAGGCACTGGGTACCCCAAGAACCAACCGCCTTTTCAGGAAAAAACCAAATGCCTACCAATGCCCCTGGCCTCTGGTCCTCTCCAGACACTGTGGCCAGACTACTAGAGTTAAAATCATGCCTGTGCACTGAGTGCCTACCTTTCAGCATCCCCACTGTTTCCTCCTCTAGCAGAAGTACATACTTTGTAGGATTATTATAAGGATGAAAGGAGTCCGTACTGGGAAGTTCCTAGTATAGTGTCGGGAACACTGTTAGCTACTTTCGCAGTTATTATCTTTTCCCACAGAACACTCCTCCAGCCCCAACCACACATGCACATTCCCAGAATCCCTGGGAGCCCTGCAGGATGGCAGGAGGGAACACTTCCACCCATGAACTTGATTAGATGAAGCTAATTAGAACTCCTGGTCAGGTCACGGTGAGTGGGCATCTCTGCCGCAGAGCAGAGGCGGATCCTGTATCTGGTGTGAGACCTCAGAACTGGACCTTCCCATCCCCCAGGGCCTGCATGTGGCTGCCTAAAGCAGAGTCAGGGGGCCACACGCAGATAGACACCCTGCTGGGTGCAGTGGTTCGCAAGTGCCATTTTTCCAGGTCTCTTTCTTTCAAATGAGCACTTTCATACCTAATAGATCCCAAATAAAGCCTACAAAATGACTACAATTTTCCCATTTTAAGAAGGGTCAGTTTCCAATTATAGGGAGGGGCTGTGCACACAGAGCACTGGTGCTGTAAATCACAAGGATGGGCTCTGCGTGAGGCAAGTCCCTTGCTTATGAGCATTTAATGCCTTCCTCCATCACCTGGAATATATTATTTACTCTGAGCCAGAGTTTTGGCTTCTGCCCTTCCACCAGCCATAAAAATAATAACCAATGTTTGTGCAAAATGACAAATCAGACAAGGCAAATATTATACTTGTGGAGAACAAATCCACCTGAACTCCTTTTGATCCCTTATCACAAGGTTATTTGGATGTGTCAGAGTAAGAGGATTTAGTTCTGTTTCCTTATCAGGGCAAATCTTACAAGCAAGCAGAAGAAATAGGTAAATACAAACTTTGATTTCAGGGAGCAGGGAAGGATTTCTGTCCAGCTGCTTACCCTCCAAAAGACTATCTTTTCCGTTGGTCTATTGCATAATTTCAAGTGCTACTTTTTGGAAGTAATTTGCATTTCAAGAAATGGCAAGGGTTTAAGCTGAAAGAATACATCTCTGGTTGTATAATTTGATATTAGTTAGTCTGAGGTGGAGGTACAGTCATCTCTCAGTATTCATGGGGAATTGGTTCCAAGATTCCCTCAAATCCCCAAATCCTCTGGTACTCAAGTCCCTTATATAAAATGGCTTAGTATTTCCTTGTAATCTATGTACATCATCCCATATGCTTTGTTACCGCTAATTACATCTTATACCTAATGCAATGTAAACATAAGATAGTTGTTAAATTGTATTGTTGAGGGAATAAGAACAAATTTATAAATCCTTAGTATGGACACAATTTTTTGAATATTTATAGCCTGCGGTTTTTTCAGTGTCATCTACATAAATCAGTAACTTCTCAATAATTCAAGACAATCTTTTTTTTTTTTTTTTGGTGGTACTGGAGATTGAACTTAGGGCTTTGTGAATGCTAGGCAAATGCTCTACCACTGACCTACACCTCCAGCCCGTCTGCAGTTTTTTGAATCCAAGGATACAGAAAGATAAAGAGTCTACATATATGGAAAACCAACTGTATTATCTTCAGCATGGCAGACAGGGGTCCAAAGATATTGGGCTACAATTTGCTATGCATGTGAAAGTAAGTAAGAGCCTACTTGGATCCTAATGATGTGGACATGTCTTTGTAGATCAAGCGTTTCACTATCATCTCTATATTCTGGCCTGTTGCATTGGTCAGTTATGTGCACTGGCAATTAATTACCTGCTCAGTTTTTGCCCATTACTTCATGAGCAAAATGTTGTCAACATGGATCATGATGAAAATAAGATAATTAGCATCTCAATGAAAGGTCAGTAACTTAACATCCACCTCCTAAGAACCTATGCTAGCTCCCAGGAGTAATTTAACAAGTAGGCAGAATCTCTAGGAGTTTGGAAATGGCTCTTCCAGGACTGTGTTCTAATGGAGGCTATGTTCTGATCTTTGGAAAAGAGACCTGAGATCCAAACCACCTAGTGTTCACTGCTCAACCATCATGACAACAAAAGAATAGAACAAGTCATGACCTAGGAGGGAGCCTGAAATATAATATGAATGTGGGTGTGTCTAAGTGAAATATAATACTTATATACTTAAGTTCTTCATCTTAGGTCGTGAGAGTTTGTGAGCACGTAATTAAGTACAACTTTAAGTCCACATACAATTGACTGCTTTCCTCTGGAGTGCACAGTCTGGGGGAAGTCAGATGGCATTACTCTGGGACATGACACATCTCAGAAGCAGCTACTACACATATTTCTGGTAGGCAAATCTCCGTTAACCCACACTGTGCCAATTAGTATACTGAATGTTAGAAATGGCATTCTGTTAGTGGAAAATATTCATCTGTTGACTAGTATGAAACTGTTAGAAATAGCATAAATGCAGTCTCACTGGTAAAATGTAAGGTTTATTTTAGAAACACCTCTCTCACCCCTCACATTTTACATGAATACAGTATAAATATCCAGCAAGGCCTGTCGCCTGCATGCTTAGGCATGGCACCTGAGATCCTTAATGGTCTTTTGTCTGCCTTCGATGGGAGTGTTGCTGGTGTCTAATGCTAACTCTAGTGCCCAGAATACAGTCACTGGAATGTTGTGTCTGGGTTAAGAGAATCTTTCATGCAAAGTAAGGCTGAAGCGCTTAAAAGGATCAAAAGCTGGACCTTCACTGAACTTACAGAGCTCTTTTTGCAAATTATTTTTTTCTGCTGGCTTAATGTCTATTTAATAAATACCTTGCTATATTGGGGGGCAACATTTGTGATATACTCTTTAGAGTCAGGTAGTAAGACGAATGATGAGTAGCTTCCTCTCACCTACCTCAGTCATTTTTGTAGCTACTATTCTTTACTAAGCAAGCAAATTTACTTATTCAGGATATAATTTAAATTATTTCCAAGAAGGGTAGTCTGTGGTATGTAAATTCCTGCCCATGTATAAGAATCTGCAAGAACATTTTTCTAGGGCTATGGGAGGTGATACCAGGAGTGGGTAAGCAGCAGCTATGGGACCATGGAGCAGAGACGGCACTGGAAGTAAAAAGCGCACTGGAGGAACAGTGTTTTCCCTTGGTTCTTGAACCAGTTATCTGTTACTCAGTTTTCCTCTTTGGTTTCTTTATTTCCAGCTATAAAATAAGGAAGACAGATAGCAAAACCTCAAAGGCTCCCTCTGGTTCTCCAGTTCAATGGTTCTCATTTCCAGTCCCCAGAAGAAAGGAGCAAATAGACCTCCCCACTTCTTTAGGAAGCCACAAGCAAGGCCGTTCTGTCCCAACAGAGTCACCTCCTACATGAAATTCAGTTTATTGGAGTTGCACTTAGATTAACCGTCTTTCCCTTCAATTCAATACTATCGGAAGAGAGTGGATATTCTTGCTCCATGTCTTAGTAACTACACAGACTTACTTTATTTAATTTATTTTGAACTAACAAATAATGTTGCATGCATTTTTTTTGTACAATATATTTTGATGTGGTATTTGTATATATAGAAGAAGGATTACATCAAGTGAATTAACATATTCATTATCTCATATGTTTATCACTTTTGTAATTATTTAAAATCTATTCTTATAGAAATTTACATTATTATTAACTATAGCTACTATGGCTTGTAATACATCTCTAAAACTTATTCAGCCAATCTGATACTTCTCACCTTTTGATCAACATTCCCCCTTTCTTATCCTCTTATTCAACACCCCCTGTAACTACCATTGTACTTTCAACTTCTATGAATTTGCCTTGCTTAGATTCTACAATGAGTGACATCATGCAGTATTTGTCTTTCTGCACCTGATTTATTTCAAGTAGCATAATATATGCCTTCCAGGTCATTTGAGGGTGATGTATTAATCTGCTTCTTGTTACTGTAACAAAATACCCTATTCCGACTACTTCATCAAGAAAAGCAGTTTATTTAGCTCACAGTTCTGGAAATTCAAGGTCAAGGCACCAACATTTGTTCAACTTTGAAGAGGCCCTCACAATGGCTGGCATTGCAATGGCAGAAACATTAATGAGGGAAAAGATCACATCACCAAATGGGAAACTAGAAAGTGATTCTGGGGTTGGACTTGCTCTAATTGCAAGTCAGTCTTATGAGAGATCAGAGGTGCAAGGAGGTGTACTTAATACTCCTGAATGCAGCTCCCCCAGTTCCATAAGGACCCCCCCACTGTGTCGCACCCTTTAACAGCTCCATCACCTCTCACATTTCCACACTGAGGTCCAAGCTAAACTTGGATGATACACTCAAACCATATCCATGGCATTGCAGGTAAGAAATCTCAAATATCCGTAGCTTGGTGGGGATGAATTTAACTGAATCATTTTCTTTCAGATAATGGATATCAGTTCATGAAGCAGAATGTTGCTTTGCTCAGGAGGGAAGAAGTGAAAATGGAAAGCAATGAGAGTTTATTTTATCTCACCCTACAGAACTGAGGCGAGGGATATGAGAGAGGTGTGAGCACTGGAGGAATGTGGGTGTGAATGGGGATTAGTGTAAGTCTGGACATACAAAATTCACAGGGTACAGGGTATTTGGAGAGAGAGAAGAGGAAATCAGGAAAAATGATTGCTTAGCACCTTCACTTATAGGTCGTTGCTATTTGCACAGACCCAGTGCCATTACAAAGCCATGGTGATGTCTGGACCTCAACTTTTTAGGTTTGAGAGAGAACCCTACCTAGAGAAAGTCCCTTCATATCCTTGGGATCAATTTTCACAAGGAAATATAATTTTTTCTGGCTTTGGTTCTCCTTTTGGGTAATAAGAGCTGAAATTCAACAGCTGCAAAGTGGAGACTTCTCATGTTCTTTCAGCTACAGTCAGCTCCCTGCCTAATAGATACAATCTAAGTTGGCACTTTCTTCCAGCGTCAGACTGCAGAGTGGGCAACAGGACATAAGCACCAGAAACAAGAGGCTCATGGGCTCAAGGAGACCAAGACAACACAAGGATAAAGGTTGATGGGCTGTCCGAGAATAACAGAGACTTACAGAGATTCAGATATCAATTTTTCTGTTTTGGTAGACTCGACAGTTAGAGAAAATAGGTAAGGAAGGCCCTATTCTCACAAAGCATGTGTACTCTTTCTGTATTTCAAGTCCATCCCCTGGGAAATCTTATTTCAGCAGGTAAATCATGAAGCAGGTGGCTTGACAACTTTTGAGAACCTCATCCATTCCTTAACTTCACTCCAGAGAGACAAACTTATTAATTTCATCAAGACCAAATATTTCCATCAAGATAATAATGTTCAGATCTCATACCTAGGTTATTACATTTCTGGGAATTTGTTCTAAGGAAATAATTCTAGTAAAGAAAATGCAATTTAACCTGCTCATTGCAGCAAAATTATTTATAATTGCAGGACCATTCAGATCAACCTTAGTGTCACACAAAGGAGAATGGCATATAAACTATGCTACTTCCTTGATGGATCATTAAAATAATAATTATTAAAACTACGGAACATTAAGAACAGAGATTTATGGTTAAATTTTAGTGAGAAAGCAAGAGTATAAACTATTGCCTGTATATGATTACAAATTTTAAAAATGCGTTTATATGGACTAGGATGAGGAAAGAATGCAAAAATATAAAAAACCAATAACGAATGCTCAGCTTTTGCTGGTGGAAGTTCAGCTGATCTTTTGCTGTTTTTGTTTTTATTTTTCTTATTGTGGTTACTGCGCAGTTTAATTCAGGAACAGATGGTCTGCAGGGAAGCAATTGGAAATCCCTGGTCTCTGACAGTATTTCCTGAGCGTGTTTCATGGTACACTAGTTAGGTCTAGGATGTTAAGGCATTTGACGAAAACAAAACAAAACAAAACAAAACAAAACAAAACAAAGAAAAAAAAAAAAAACAGAAAAAGATTTTTGACCAAATGAATGCTAAATCCACTTGATCTCAAAATCGTCACTGTCCAAGGGGAATAAATGCGCAGCCTTTTCAGCAGACGTGAGGCCGCAGAACCTCCCGTCCACATCCCCTCTCCTCCGGTGTGACCATACGCGGTGGAGCAAGCAGCAGATATTTCTGGTCTTGACTCATACAGTCACCTTGCTCTGTTAGAACGAAACAAACACTTCTCCAGAGCCCAGGGTGCAAAGTGGTGGGTGGCTTAGCAATTTCTTGTAATCTTTCAAGGTCTGACTCAAGTGTTACATCCTCTGCAAAACCCCTCCCAAGCCCGGGTGTATCTAATCTTCCTCCCACTTTGTTTCCCTCCCATTTTGCCTTTTGTCAAAGCACATTGTATTCCTTGACAGTTACTTGTGTCTGCCAATCAGCTGGAACAGTGATTTCAGCCCTCGCAGTGTTTCAGCGTCACTGGGAACCGAAGTACAACACAGATACCGGACACCAGCCCGGGAGGTCCAGTTTCATTTCACCTGGGGTGAGAGCCATGGAGTTCAAGGCCAGAGCAGATTTTATTCATTTTTGTATTACTAGTTGCTGCCACTAGGTGGCAGGCACAATTTTTTGCTAAATTAATGTGCCATAGCAAGAGTAAAAAAGATACGTTTGCTTAAAATCTTATTATCTGGGCCGGTGAGATGGCTCAGCGGCTTAAGCGCCTGCCCGGCAAGCGCGAGGGCCCGAGTTCGACTCCCGGAACCCACATACGAAAAAGGGGCCGGTGATATCGCTCAGCGGCACGGGCGCCTGCTGGCGCGCGAGGTCCTGAGGTCGACCCCCCGGTACCCACAAAAAAAAAAAAAAAATCTTATTATCTAATCCCTCCCAGTAAAACAACAGATGTTCGTTAGCTAAATTTCCTCGTTTGCTATTTTGATTATGGAAAGACAGCTACCAAGGATTCAAGAGATGTGTAGAAAAAGAATGCAAAAGGTCAGCAACACTTGGGCAACCCTAAACAGTAAGAGATTGTCTTTTACAAGACGTCCAAACTTCCGTGTTGTTTTTTGTTTTGCCTCAATACAATGCCTCGCTGTTGTTCTCCATCTCTAAGGACTTGGGATCTCCCCACAATGCTTTGCAGTTCAAATAGCAGGTCCTAAGCAGGGGTTGCCCTCAAGTGACCGACTGCACAAAAGAAAGAAAAATTTGAGCCCCGTCTCTGGCAAGATGAGGCTGGAATTCACGTTAGCATCAACAACTCAATAATCAAGAAAAATAATATTTAAGGCAATACTTCAGAAATCAAAATTAGAGAAAAAAATCAATTACCAACAAATATCAACACATTAAATAAAAACAGAAGCAGTCACTGTAGTAAGCTTAGAAATACTGGAGCCTGAGGCAAAAAGGAAAATCACTAGTACTGATTCTGTCTTTATTTAAAGCTTTTATTATGTTCATCGTGGATTCCTGCATTCCTTTTGATGGCTTAATATGCTGCATTAGGTACAATTTGTCGAAAAATATTATTTAGCTTGATTATTGTAGTATTTGGTGCTCTCTTCAGTTTTGCTCCTGAAACAAAAGTGCCTCGCTTGTCCAACCCTAGGCCTAACTTGAGCTGGACCCTTGGAAAGCTCTCTGAAATTGCTCCTTCCACTTTGCAGAGGACACTGTGCCTGACGAGACACTCATCCCAATTGATGCCAAGGAAGGAAGTTAACTGGCAAATACCTCCAGTGTAATAGTATAAACTGACATCTGTACACACAGAATTTCTTGCAGAAGAAAAACGATTCTTTTCTGAAAATGGAAGGTGTCAAACTGATTGGAACAGGATCCTCTGTGCACCAGACTGCTTGATATAGGCCACATACACCCCAAATCCTGGGATTGTCTTAAAAGTGGCAGAAATTGGAGAAGAGAACATTGAAACACTGCAAGAAGCACACCAAGAATTTGCTATAACATTGGCACTTCTCTGAGACAAGAAAGGAACCCTAATGTCTTAGGCCCAGGACTTCAAATGCCTCAGTGCAGCGAGACTTCTGCCTTATAACCCATGGATATTGGTTATGGTGAGATGGATATTAGATATTGGTTATGGTCAGGAACTGCAGGTACAAATTTTGGTTATACAATCAAAAATAAGGAGGAAATGCACTGCTGAACACACATCTTAGGGAATTTTTGTGAAAGGAAGTTTAGGAAGTGGTCAAACAGAGAAGCATAGCAAATGACTATTTTATTGTGAGACCATTTGGAATACAGGGAACTGGATGGCACAAGAGATTTACAGGCATTCCTGAAGTATTCTTGCCAGGAAGGTTAAATTAGGATGAAGGAGTTTGGGAGGCACAATTGGCTGCTCTTAGGAAAGATCCAAAACTTCAGCATCAGCACTGAGGGTCCAAAGCAGACACGGGAACTGGGAATCACTGTGGGTGTCTGACTCTGAGGTCTGTGCCAGCCTTTACATCCGGTACAAGTGCTGTCCACTCGCAGCGACAGCTGGGAGGAAAGTGGACACAATAAGAGAGCTACAACTCACTGGAAGATTGTTCTCTTGTAGTTAGAAACTTTCGTTTGAAGTAGAAAAAAAGGTACATATAAGAGAGTAGGAACTGCTACTCAGAACGTGGGGAGTCAGCCCTGTCCTAGAGCTGGCCGGTTAGGGCTCAAGGCATGGAAAGAGGGTGCAGAGCTCTGAATGGAGAATGCTGGCTGGATAGAGCCCCCAAAGGAGGAACATTGTACTGCTCTGAATAGGGATGCTGGCAGGAAAGCTTCGTGCAGAGAAGCAGCCTGCCAGGCTCTGTACAAGGAATGCTCTTGGCTCTGTGTCCTGCCACCATAGGGATGCAGAACAACTCTCCTTCCAGTACAGAAATCCAGCTAGTAACCTAAATTCAGTCTGAAACTAGGTTCCCTAAGAAAGAGAAAGTAGAGCTGTAGTTGTAGAGATCTTTCATGGTGAGTGTGAGAAATTCATTTCATAGTTATACTTAAGCACACTTCTCATGGAGATCAAACACGAAGGGTGCACATGCATTGTTTAGTGTGTGTAAAGAATTTTATCCTGGGGATAAGCTTGAACATTATTTAGGACCCCCAAATAAACTGTGCATTTCTTCCCTCCACCCCTACATGTCACGTGGTGTAAAATTTTGAAGAGTAGATGCTCTTGCAAAAGATGCCGAGCTTTTGCTGAGAAGAAAACATGGCAGGAAAACAGTAACAAGAGAAACAAACAAGTATGAGTAATGTATCAATTAGTGGCTGAACTCCTTCCTATTGAGGTAAGGAATATTCTTGTGTGTGTAGCAAGGTGCCTTGACGGGACTTGTGACCATTTATCATATGTCCACTCGAGTGGATTAAGAAACACCCAGCAGATTACTGGAGCATATTTGCAGTGTGTCTGTGGGTGACTGACATGTAAATTGATGGGAGAAGACCAACGCCAGGGGTAGGTGGCACCAACCAGTAGACTTGTAGTCTGGACACAGGATAAAATGGGAAAGAAGGGAGTGTCTGTGTTTTGAAAGAGCTTCAGTCTTCGCCATTCCCTCTGGACATCTGTCTCCAGTAATTTCAGCCTTTTAATGTAGACTCACACTGCAACTCTAAAGTGAGTTGCCAAGCCTTTGACTTTGGACTGGTGCAGCATCCTTGGTTCATCTTGTTCTGCAGCTCACATCTTGGGCTGAGCAGCTACTGAATCCTCTGGCTTTCCAGTGTGCAGATGGTCATGGTGGATTTTCCCACCTCTGATCCTAGAATCCTACCTAATAAATCCCATCGCGTAATTATACGTATGCAGTATTTTCTATTGATTCTATTTCTCTAGACAACCCTAAATAATACAGATAATATGGTCTGAATGAGAGAGCACCAAGGTGTGGTCTAGTTAGGCAGGGCAGACCAGAGGCAGCCACTTGGTTCTTCCTTTAAAAATAGAAGATGCTGTAAAGACTCGGGAATTCACTGTTGTGGATAAGAAGCCCTGCTGAAGAACGGAGGTGAAAGGTGATGTTTGCAGGGAAGGCAGAAAACAGCATGAAGGACTTTGGGCCTTAGGGGTGAAATCTACTAGGCAGAAACTCACTCTAGGCTAGATGACTTGGGCTATATTTGAATTTATCTTCTGCGTTTTGCTAACACAGCACCTACTCTGCTCATACTCACCCACTCCGTCACCAGTCAAAAATCTCTCTAAACACAAATGGCTTTTGTGAATGGTGTTTTGAAGGAAAAGAAAAAGCCTCAGGGGGTCAGTATTCTGTGTTTGAGTTGGTAGTGGGTTGAATAAATATGAATAGTCACAAAATGTGAATATGAGAATGCAACTGATATAATACATGGGAGCAGAATGAAACAGAAAACAAAGCCCTTGAAAATCTTTGGTCCATTGCCCAGTGGAGGGATGGAGAAATTGGGGATGGGGTTCCCCTGCCATGTAAGAGTGGACCTCCAGCTATTATACTTCACTATTACAGTAAAAGGCGACCCTATAAGGCTGGCAGCTATAAGGACTTCAAGGTGACTGACATAGAAATGAGGGCTTAAATGTCATCACACACCACATAATGGCATAATAGAGTTTCCTTTCCCAGAGTAATAATAATGCACTTAAGAGAAGGCTTTTATATGAATAAAGAGAACATAATTTCTCAATATTTAATTCAGAATAGCCATAGAATAAAATGATCATTAAATATGTAAATGCTATTTACACGTGCTTATTATTCCAGTAACTCATCTCTTATATAATATGATCTCTGTGCCCTAATTTGTCACTTGGTCATGGGCTCCACAAATCAAAATCTAGGGCAGCTTCTCACAATGGAGCAAGTTGATGAAATCACGTACAAAAAAAAAATCTCCTTTCACTGTTAACAGTAGGCTTCTGCATTTGGCCTTGTTTCTCCCTATTGAGGGAAGAAAGATGGAAATAAGCACCCTACGAAGAATTGATGTAATGCCAGGTGGTAAAGGATCGTTTGGATCCAAGATAAATACAAGTGCCCAGCCTTGAGTGGAGATGAGTGGTTGCCATAGTCTCCTTTCATGTGTAGTACTAAGCAAAGGATTAAGAAACTTTAAAATCTGCCCTTTTGTTCATCAAGGATTAGTCAATCTTCAACCTTCTAAAAAGGCCTGATAAGGTGATGTTTATTATTTTAAAAGTAAAATGAAATGAAACCAGCAAGAGCTTCCTCTTTTGCTCTGATGCTTATTAATGTACTTTTTTTTTTTTTTCTCACTTTCATCAATGGAACCAAATCCTGCTACACAAAAAACAATATGTAGACCAGCAGGACTGGAACCACCAGAGCTTGCTAGAAATGCATCCTCTCAGGTCATAGCCAGAGCTACAGAATCAGGATCTGCACTTTGAATAAGTCACCAGGAGAACTAGATACACATTTGTGATTGTTTTATAAGCATTCACTTGGCAAACTGGAGCTACGCTTCCTAGAGACCCCTTCCCAAAGAATCCCAAATTGGAATAGGCCAAAAGAGAAACTTGCATGAAACATGGGAATGAAACAGCATCTTTGCTTTCTGAGTGGCCTTAAGGCCGTACATACATGCACCCCTGCCTTCCAGCTTTAGAAAGCTAAGATTTTCTAAGATCCAACTGGCCATAGTAATGGGAAGTGCATGTCAAAGCTTCAAAAAGTTTTAATAGTGCTTTTTCTCTGATTCTCCACTTCACTTCCCAGCTCATTCCATAGTTTTACTTGGTCTAGTTGCTATGATTCCCCTACTCCATCTTGCTTATGCTAGTCTTGCTTTCTTGGCTGAACCCTTACTAATAATATGTTGAGATTTGGAAACACTGGTCTGGGCTGCATGCATGATTAACAAGATGCATTGGAAGTTACAGATTTCCACCAAGCCCACTAGCTCTATTCCTTTAGATGGTTTGTCTGAATGAAATATGTGTTTTTCACACAGTTTTAGAGAGCTTTGGAGATCTCATTTTTGATGAATGTCCCTTAGGTACGCTGTTAGAACTAAGAGAAGATAATGCAGCTTGGGAAGCCTAATGAAGTCCTTTTAGCATGATAGAAAGTTTCAGCTTAGAAGTAGAAGGAAGAGGTGAACTGTTCTCACTTTGGGCATCTACTTACCCCAATTCTTGACAGGTTTCCAGGTATATTTCTCAACAATCACCTTTGATGTCTTTCAGTTCTGTGTTGATTAGGGCTCTTTCATTTGCAAGTAATAGATCACAACTCAAATCCAGCTTACAGTGGTTGAAAGAATTGCTTTTGGTCTTTCCTTGATTACTGGAAAGTTGGTTCTGCTTTGTTTTGTTGCTGTTGCTGTTGCTATTGCAGGGAGGAGTGAGTAGAATTTGGGGCATGAATTGATTGAAGGAGTTAGAAAATGTCACAGGGACTGATTTACTCCCATCTCTGTCCCTGTCAGCCTCATTTTTGGAAGGATTTATTTCAGTGTGTACCAGACAGTTCACAAGCCTAAATTCAATGGAACAACAAAAAGAGCAACTTCTTTCTATACACCCAAGGAAAAAATTTCTGGGGTGAAAGCCATAGGACCCAAAGGGTTGGCTTTGTGTCTCTAGCCTGTCTATGAGCAAACCCTTGATGGGGGAAAAGGATGCTCTGATGGTCCAAGCCAAAGTCATAGGCCAGTCCTATCCAGTAGCTGCAACAGAAATAGTCTCTATCTGAAGCATTCTGCAGGTCTGGGGACTAGCTAAGGACAGCTGAAAACCACCACCACCACCACCACCACCACCACCACCACCACCACAGGAAACACAGATGTACACTTTAGGCTCCAACTGTCATACGTTTTGAATATATGGCACTGGATTTCTAGAAAGCAAATAGAACAAGACATGGTTTCTAAATTTTAACTACATTAAATGCTCATTGTTGAGATTTTAGAAAGGACAGGAAAGCATGAAAAGGAAACAAAAAACCATAGTCACCAAGAAAAAATCATTGTAATCATGTAGTTGTGTAAACTTTTTTCAAGAAATTTTCTGGAGTATTTTCCATGTCATTAAATACACTTCTATACTGTGCTTTCCAATAGTTATATAGTTTTCCATTATATTACACTGAACTACATGACAAATTGTGTATTAACAGACCTTTTTATTGTTTTCTGAATTATGAATGTTATGTTGAAAATGCACATAAATCTTCATGATCATCTGTAATACTTTGCACAGAATCAGTGCCAACCAATGAACACGTTAGGTTAAAAGGCTCGAACACGTTCCAAGATTCCAACATATTGCCATGCATAAATGTATCACTTTATGCTCCTGTCAGGTATGTATATTGCTGCTTCCTTAACAAGGACTGTTAAAGTATATTTTATGCTTGCCAATTTGATAAACAAAAATAATGCCATTGGCATTTTCCTTTGCATTATTTGTAGTTAAATCACTTATTCATGTGAATACTTGTGGTTTTATATTTTTAGGTCATTTACCATGTTAAAAAAAATTTTTTATCTTTCCTTGATTGTTTTTTAGGCTTTTTGCACACCAAGGACATTAATCCTTTGTAGTTATGTAACAATATGTTACAAGATTTTTTCCCAGTTTGATAAATACTTTTATGTTTTAAACTGAAATTCATATTCCTATGTTTTAATGATCAATCTTTTCATTTATATAATGTCGCCCTTAGTGTTATTCTTAAAAATTCTTCCTTCTCTAAAGGGAAAAATATAAAAACAATAGAAATTCCAGTCTCTTCAAGGCCGTCTGCGTTGTTAAATGATTGATAATAGATATGAGTTACCTGCTGACATGAATTACACCAGTTGTGTTTCTGTCCTTTCCCAAAACCCATACCCAAGGAGAAAAAGTGACAGTAATTTCTGATTTACAATACTGTTATTTGCACTACATTTCCCATATGAATTTGTATCTGTTTTCATTTGGATTGTTTATCTCTGTTAATATGTGTGTCTATTCTGGTCCCAGAAACACACCAGATAATAACTGTTTGGCAGTATATGTTATTTTCAGCAAGTGTGGGTCATATGTTATTACTTTGATTATTACAAATTTGAAGGTTATTTTATGGATACTCTGTCAAATAATTTTGTTCAGCTAAATAAGCTTTTCTGAGATTATTAATTGGATGTGATTGAATTAGTAAATTAATTTATACATTAAAGTGTTCCTTTTCTTCAAGTAAAATTTTTGCATCCCTCCCATTTTGCCAAAGAGCACCATTCCCTCAACTGAAGGTGCTTCCAACCCCATGATTGGAACTCCCCTTCCTCCACACTTAGAAATGCTAGGCTTGGGGCTGACAGCACTAAATTGGTGCATCCTTCTTCCTCTGGATGCACTGATCTCTCCTGGCATTGCCAAGACTTTCCAGTGAGGTCTGGGGAGTGTGCTGCAAAATTCTTCCTAGCCAAGGGAGGTCTGACCTTGGAACTTCCACTCTGCCATGAGGGAAAGTGACTGATAGGCCTCCTCCCATGATCTTTCTTAAAGAAAAGGAAACAATTTGCAGACACAATCTAAAGTATGCTCCTTAAGGAAAGCTAGGCAGAACTCACAGTTGCAGAACTGGTCATTTTCTCCTACCTCAAAGCAAATTCTTTTGCAGCAGCAGGAAATGAAGTGGTATTCACACTATCAATTATGCCAGCTGTTTACCTAATGAACTCAGCTGCACAGACAGTCATGTTCAAGACCAAAAGAATGTAATAAGCCCAGGGTAACTCTGCAGTAACAAGCACCTTGCAAACACAAGGTCTGAATTCGTGTGATTACAGTCTAGCTGCCAGGAAGGTGCCATCCCATTATTGACTTATAATGTTATGTTATTTATTGGGATAATTATGCTTTTCTACCCCTCAGGGCTCTGAATCAGAGAAAGTAAGCAATGTATTCTTATTCATTCAGCATGTGAGCAAATTTCAAGTCAGAATAGATCTCTCCAAGATCTATTATATTGTGCAGGGACACCCTACAGACTTCGGTCTCAACCCCCTAAAATTACAGGAACTTAGAGGGCATTGTATGAATCAGTGGGAAGTTGGTTCTCGCAAGTTCAGTAACAAATTTCTGTTTTGCTGGAGCAGTTTTGCCTGGAACTCTCACTCACTTCTCCCAAATTTTACCATCTTGATCTTTCCCCCATAAAACTTCTTGATATTATTGTATGTATTAAAATCACATATTCTGTGTAATCCTGCAAAGATGTTATTATTGGGAATAAGAAAATGGAGGCTCAGAGTAACCAAATGACTTCTTTGGTGGCTATAAGTTGATGTCTTTTTTCACTGAATATAATTCACTTGTTTACTTACCCAATTTCTTACTAGGTTTCTAAATCCTTAAAACCTGAGCACTTCTAGTTAGATCTCTTCTGGTGCCTGGTGGAGTTTAATAATTGTTTGTTGAATAGTAGGAAAATACTGGGCTAGAAGTCAGTGAATGCTAAGATACAATCTTAGTCCTAATAATCATAAAGCTCGTGAACTTGAACCTACTGCCTTTTCTCCAGCATTCATTCTCCCCATCACTGCAAAGGAGATAATAATGTCAAATATAGTAACACCACACTTCCTTTTTGCTCTCTCGCAGTTTTTCTTTTTCTTTTTGGCAAGGATTAAATAAAATTCAGTTTAGGAGAGGATTTGTGAAATAAACTATGAATTATAGATAAAATAAAATTCATCCTCTTAAACGTATATTAACAAAAACTGACTAGGTTAGAAAAGACCATTACACAAGAGACATTCCGATGATAACTTTTGTTACAATATTGGGAGTTTGCTGCGTCTGTTTTAATTTTCCCTTCTTGCTGGTTGCTGCTGTTTACACTCTAGACCTTTTGGGATGATGTGGTAGAAAAATCATTGAATATAGAACCAAAGTATCCAGCTTTAATGTTAGTTTCTCCTGGAAAGGTCATGTGGTCAAGCTATGTAAATCCTGGGCTTCAGTTTTTATTTTTTTCTATAAAATAATAATAGTGATAGGGCTTGTGATGGTGATTTGCTCCCAATCACACTGTAGTTTTATTATTGTATGCTTCCATGTGGAGCTTTGAGGCTACATCCTTACGATCAAACCAGAGGTTGGAGAGAGTGGTGTGAGTTAGGGTTTGAGGTATGTGCATAAGAACACAGAGTTTCTGATAAGGAATGAAGATCAAAAAATTCATCTCCCCTTCAAAAAAGCTTTCTTCTTGTGCCAGCTGTGAGTAAATCCTGCCACAGGCTTGGACCTGCTTGCACCGGGCTTGGAGTTGGTTAGACTCTGCACCGATTGCTAAGTACTTTCCCCTCTCATGACCCAGTGGAGTCTTGGGCATCCAGACCGTGTGGTCAGGGTCTGAGCTGTTGACTTTGTCGGGGACTCATGGGGATCTTATCACAGGCCTCCCAGCTGGCCATCCCAGGCCAGCACAAGTTATCACTTCTGCTCTCCTCTATTACTCCTGCTTTTAAAAATTTAATTGGATTTTACCGTTTGCAGTACTGGAGATCAAACCCAGAGCCCAGCACGTGTGAGGCAAACATTGTACCACTGGGCTACCCTGTCAGCTGTTTGTTTTCTTTCTGAAGTCTTTCTGGGCTCCAGTCTTCTCCATTTCCCTTAGGAGTATGACCCAGTGGTTGCAATTCTCCTGTATCTTTGAGAAATTCGTCACATTTTGGGGATAGGCTTTGTACTTTGCAACACACTCAGAGGCTAGGATCCAAAATAAAACTGGTGTATTTAGCTGTGGGAATAACACAAATTTCATAAACATCAGTGTTCCATTCTCTCGTATTTCACATACGTTCCATGTTATTAGCATGGGCTGCTATATTTTATTCTAAGAAATACTTGCTTCCTGTGGGGGTGGGGGCAGGGGTGTGCACTTTTGCAAGGGTTTTGACGGCAAGTTTTCCTACATCAGCCATGTTACTGCAGTGTTTGAGAACTGGTTAGTTATATGCCCTGCTGAGGTTTGATTCATATTCATGGTAAGAGAAAACAAGCCTCTTAAGATATCCTTGAACTTAAGGGCTAAGAAAAATGCCTCAAGGAAGCATTTCAGCACCAGAGCACAGCTCGAAGCCACCAAATCTGTGAGAAAGTTGGTGATGAAAGACAAATACATTTTTTAGTCATGGATTTTTATAAGCTGAACCCCAGGGGTTACTTCTTGATGATGGAAGGAGGTGAGAGGCCCATTGGCAAACAGCCTACTGAATAATTTTAATGACCTTTCCTATAAATAAAATAGTTTTATTGCTTTGTGCCTTTGCTAAGGATGAGAGTCTAGGAAAAGGCAGGCAGGGCAGAAAAAGATAGTTGGCTTTGGCTTTAGTGGTAGAAAATACATTCTCCAAATAATCACACTGGAAGGACTCTAAAAAACCAAATACAAAAACTCTAAAAATCACTTGCACAATGTAAATTACTGAGACCTAAACTTATCTGGGGTCTCAGCGCTGCCCAGCGAGCTTCTATTTGCTCGTAGACTATGGTATTCTGTTGTCCAGAATCACTCTTTCAAGTCTTCTCTCCATATCTCCAGGTACCTCATGCCAGTTTCCTCACCAACTCCCCACAGAAGACCTGGAGTCCAATTTCACAATAAAAGTAGTGCCGTCAGGTCAGAACTGCCCTGAGATTTCATTGCTCAACCTGTGAAATTACTTTCGCTCGTACTGTATTCATCTGCTAGAACCAAAATATCATAGCAAAGTATAGCAGTCCCCTCTTATCTGTGCTTTCACTTCTCGTGGCTTTAGTTACCTGCAGTCTGAAAATATTAAGTGGAGAATTCTAGAAATAAACAGTTCATCTATTTTAATTTGCAGGTAATTCTCAGTAGAATGCTTACGTTTCAGACTCCTGCTGGGTGTGGTGGTACACACTTGCAATCCCAGCACTCATGAGGCTGAGGCAGGAGGATTGCCATGCGTTTGGGGCCAGCCTGGGCTATATAGTGAGTTCAAAGACAGCCTGCACTACATAGTGGGACCCTGTCTCTAAAACAAACAAGCACAGACAAACAAAAATTTCAGACTTTTCCCCCGAGCCCAGGACGTGAATCCTCCCCTGGTCAGGCGTATCCACACTGGCAACACCAGCTGCCCCTTTAGTCACTCAGTAGACTCAGCCTGTATCACAGTGCTTCTGTGTATGGATCAGTGCTCTCCATGGTTGCAAGAATCTGTTGGAGCATCTTGGAGCACACCCCCCACAGGTAAGTGGGGAAGATTGTACTCCAGACTCTGCGGTGTACACAGTGGAAACTTGTTTCACGGCGCCGCCACGCACCATGAAACAGTAAGTGTGAGGTCAAGAGATTACGCTTTCCAGAGGGACTTGTGCAGGATCGGCTCCATGGCTCTCTCCTAGATTCTGGTAGGTTGCTGGCAGTCTTTGGTGTACTCTGGCTTCTGCTACATCATCATCATCTCTAACTTCATTATTCGGTATTCTTCTTCTGTGTGTTTATGGTAAATTTCCCCTTTATCTAAGGATATCCGACAGCCTAAATTAGAGGCTCACCCAACTCAGTAAAACCTCATCCTAACTAATTGCATCTGCAGTGACCTGTTTCCAAGCAAGGCTACATTCTGAAATATAAGGGATGTGAATTTGGGGGCACTACTCAATCCGTAGCGGGTATCCACCCTTACCCCATGCCCGATCTTTTCAGAACACTCTTCCTCTTGAGTGTGACTGCTCCCTCCACAGACATCTTAGGGTCCAACCAGTCTCGCCTCCTCAGAAACATTGTTCACCCAGCTACCACCTCTCCTTTCAGTACCAATTGCTCTTTCTCTCTGACTCCTTCTGATCAGCCTTTGAACAAGTTCACCTCTCTGGAATCTCGAGAAACAATTGCAACAGGAAAGATTTCTGTGGACCTCACACCCCACTTCAGCTCTAGCCCTGTGCTCTTTTCCTTTACAGCTCACCTCAGCTGCCCCCTCACTTACCTCTCATTTACTGAGCACGCCGTCATCTGGCCTCCTTCCTCATCACTTCATTGAAATGCTCTCATCACTTCATTGAAATGCTTCTTGTTAAGAAAAGCTGACCCTTTGCTTTTTGCTAGATGCAGTGACCTCTACAAGCTTCCTCTTGCATCTTCGTCCTGGGTTAGCACTGTTGATTCATCCTGACTTCTGAAAGTGCTTACCTGTTTCTGACACTGCCTCTCCACATTCTCCTCACGCCATGTTGTCCTGATTTTCTTTCTATCTCATAGTCTCTTGTTCTTACTCCTCTGTCAATCTTTTAAAATGTGAGGTCCATCCTCAAACCTCCAGATTCTCTTCTCTGTGACCTCTTCCATCTCCAAGGCTCCAGCTACCGTCCAATACACTGACTCTCAAATACATTTGTAGCTAGGATGACTCTGCTGAACTTCTGTCTTAGATGAATAATTACCAGTGGACATTGTCAGACGGGTATCCACAGACAGCTGGAACTCAATTTGCTCCAAATAAATTTATCGCAAGTCATCCAAATCTATGTCTTTATCTGTACTTGAAGTCTCATTCAAGGGTACACTATTTTACCTGGTGTCTCAGCCAGAAGACTTTAGTTATTTTTTTACCTTTTCCTATCCCACAAGTCACATCTAATCATACCTAGTCTTCAGATTTTTCTCTTTTTATTTTTTGAATCACTCCAATTCTACTTCTGGCAGTAGCTTATTTCAGGCTATTAACATCATTCTTCCAGACATAGCAGCAGCCCACCAGCAGGTCTTCCTGTCTCTGATCTTGCTATGTGCCAATCCATTCTCCACACCTCAGCCAGAGTGACCTTTTTCACTGGAATACCTCTCTCCTGCTAAAAGAGATTGTCAATGCTCCCCACTGCTCTGTAATTAAAATACGAACTCCATGGCACGGCATTTCACAATGTGTCCTGTGCCTGACTCGATATTCTAATCTTTCTGAAATATTGCAGCTTTCCAATACACCATGATTTCTCTCACCTCATAGCCTTTAGGTGGCACATTGTTGCCACTGCAAACATCCATGCTTCACTCCTTTCTCCCTCTGCTACCAACCCTTCAGTTGAGCAACTCTCACCCCCACAGCTGGCACAAAAAGTTCTTGTAAAAGTTTTTATACCAGGAGATACCTACTAGCTCTCCTAACTTATCACATTGTATATTATGTGTTTAATGTATATAAATATATCCCTTGAAGATGAGGAGTTGCCAATCTATGGGTAAGCAATAGCCTATCTATGACCACACAGCGCAAAGCTTGTTGTATAGTAATTGTTAACAAGTGTCAGATTAATGCATGAATAAATAAAAAGAATGGATTAAACCTTCAGAGGTACTATTGAAATAATCTATATTTGACTTTGCGAGCAAAGCCATAGGCAGTACACTAATCATTTTGAAACTCCAATCACATATTCTCAGATGCAGATGGGTTAAAAAAAAAAGCATCAGAAAAGAATCAGAAAAAAGAATCAGAAGAGAATCATATGCTTAAGTACATGGAAAAATTTTAGGAACATGTTGTGTAGACAATTTTAAAATACCCTAGGTGTTTGTAACAAATAAGGCTAAATTTGGAAAAAATATAAATTCCTCTTCATTGATTAAAAAAATAGTCGTCCTACTGTTCCAGGTAGGCAAAAGCACTACAAAATGCACTTTGCGAGATCTATGTGCAAAGAAAATGAAGCCAACTGCAGATTTATGTTGCTCTGAGAAGCACATTAGAGGCTGTACAGTTACTGTCTCTGAAAGAAGCCTTAGCCTCTCCCACAGGGCGCAGCCTAGTGTGATAGCATAGTGGGAAGAGCCTTCTAATTCTTCCATTTCTAGTACTATAAGGAAATATGGAGGCTTAATTAAAGATGAGAGGAAGGATGGCTTAAGTTTAAAGCCTCAGGATAACAAATTGCACCAACTCTGCCATCAAAATATGTCTGTGGTGGATTAACTAATGGTCAACTTGGAACATGCAGCAAACTGAATCAGTGTGGTGTTGGGTGTGGAGGGCCCACCTGAGGATTGTTGCCAACAGCATAGAAGGAGAACTGGAGAGGAAGAGGTGGTGCTGTTGATTCTCCTGGAGAAGCTTGTTGCGCTGGTTTTCCTGATATGAACTCAGCTGTTCTCATCGTCAGAGGAGCTCAGGTCCTCGTCACTGAGGATGGCTGCGTTCTCTTTGGGGGAGCTCTGGTCCTTACCTTGAGCATCGCTTCCTGGCTCCAGTGCAAATCTCTCAGCCTGCTGGCACAGATCCTTCACTCACTGGCACAGACTTTCTAGCTTCCACTACTGGCCTTTGGGCCTTCCCAGGGCAGATCCTTGATACAGACTTGCATGGGACATTGTAATGGGCTCTAGGCCTCCAGCTGGACTCGTGGAGGACATTGCCATGGGCTCTAGGTTTTCAGCTGGACTCAAGCGGGACATTGCTGTGGAATCCAGGCCCTCAACTGGATTCTCTGGGTCTCTAGTGTGTGGACAGATCTCTTACACTCATCTGCATTTGACTTTTTGTGTGAATATTATAAAATAATCCTATAAGTCATGTGTTGTGTATTAAATCTATTCCCTTGCAAACGCTGACTACAATGTCCTAAACCAAGCTACTTTCACTGCATCTTCTGCTCCATTTGGACCCCGATTCCCGTCATTTCTTGCCTCAGTTATTTCCACGGCTTCTGCCCTTGCACATCCACCTTCTGTTCTGAGCACAGTAACTGAGGGGAGACTGCTGAAGAAGAAGTTAGAAGGTTTAGGTCCGCTGTATAATTCAGAATAAAACCGAAATGCTTAAAATAAGCTTCAAGATCTTGTTTTTTTTTTTTTTTTTTTTTTTTGTGGGTAGTGGGGGTCGAACTCAGGACCTTGCGTGCCAGCAGGCGCCTGTGCCGCTGAGTGATATCACTGGCCCTTTTTTTGTATGTGGGTACCGGGAGTCAAACTCGGGCCCTTGTGCTTGCCAGGCAGGTGCTTACGCCACTGAGCTATCTCACCAGCTCTTCCAGTTTTTTTTTTTTTGTGTGTGTGTGTTCAAGATCTTAAAAGAGCAGCTCCTCCAACCCAGCTACCACCAGCCTGACCTCATCTCCTGTTGCTTGTGGCTCCTGTTCCTTCACTCACCCGCTTCACTCACCCTTTCTCCCCTCAGACATACTCTTGCCTCAGGGCTTCTGCATTTCCTGTTGCCCCATCCAGAGCATTTTCCCCAAGTAGTTCCAGGCCTTTGCTGTCACAGCAATTGCTAATTCGCTTTTCCGGGACTTTGTTGTCACGATCTTGCTTCTGTAGCACCTTCCTTGTCCACTCTGTTTTACTCTACGTGCCCTTCTCAGATCAGCATTGCCTGTTTGTCTTTCTCCCCTTACTTTGCTCTTTAACACACAATTCCATGCGACACCCCATTTGTTAACTGTGTTTTCCTCGATTGCTTGATTTCCCATGTTTTGAACTCTGGGATTGTTTCCTACTCTTGTTTGATGATGCACCTTCAATTTAACAGAGTATCAGGCACATAGTAGGCACTCAATAAATGTGTTCAATGAGAATTTTAAAAATCAAATTTGAAGACTTCCATTTTGACCTTAAGGGGGAAAAGGGACTAGATAAATCTTTCCACTTAAAGAAGAAGAAGAAGAAAAAAATGAACAAAATACATGAAATACTGCTTTCCAGACATTAGAAAATGGGTAGTACAGGAAAGTTATACCTGAGAGAAAAGCAAGAAACAAAGCAATCTTAAGATGGTCTTAGTTTAGTGCCTTGAGAAGATTCATGGCGTGTAATGCAGGAAGGGATGCAGGTCAATATCCCTGAGTGGAGGAGAGAGCGTGGGGGGTACTGCTGGCCAGAACTCATCGGGGTGCACAATGGACAGGAGACAGTTAACAAAGAAATCTAGGTTCCCTTTGAATATTCTGCTGAGTAGTGATCAGTGCCTGCACAAGAAATGACTACCTGAGACTGAGCTCTCATCCTCAAGCCTTTTTATAGTCAGCCTTAATCCACTCATGAGTACCTCAAAAGGAACAGAACAGAATTTGACAAAACTCAACAACTATTATAGTCTTTTAAAATTCTCAGAAAAGAAGGAATGGAGAGAAACTTCCTCAATATGATCTAAAAATGTCATAGAGCTCACATTATACTCAGTGATAATTTATTTGGTACAAGATCAGGGCATCTATTCCCAATAGTGCCGGAGCTGCTCATAAGTTAACATATGAAGACAAAGAAACAAAAACATGGATATTGAAAAGGAATAATCAAAGCTTCTTTGATTATAGATAATATGACTATGTACACAGAAAATCTAAAAATGTAGAAAAAATTACTAAAATTAAGAAATGAATTCATCAAGTCTGCAGGATACAAAGGTCAATTATATCTATATATTTTAGATAACATTCTATTTAAGTTTTCTATACTCAGTTCTATTACTATAACTCTATATAGTAGTAGTAAACAATTGAAAAATGATGCTTAAAAATTTATTTAAAAATAGTAGATATTGGGCTGGTGAGATGGCTCAGTGGTGTAAGCGCCTGCCTGGCAAGCACGAGGGCCTGAGTTTGACTCCCGGAACCCACATACGAAAAAAGGGCCGGTGATATCGCTCAGCAACACGGGCGCCTGCTGGTGCGCGAGGTCCTGAGGTCGACCCCCGGTACCCACAAAAAAAAAGAGAAAAAATAGTAGATATTTGTGGATAAACTTAACAAAATGTCTGAAAAATCTCTATATTTAAAATTAAAAATATTGCAAGGAAAAATTAAAGAATTGCTAAAGACACAGAGAGGTAAACCATTCATATGTCTTTGTCAAAACTCAATATATTAAGATGTCAAGTCTTTACAATGTGAGTCAATGCTATCATTAAGCTCCCACAAGCATGTCTGTAGAAATTGACAAGAAGATTCTAATATACATATATGAAAGTGTGCATTCTGTGCAATAGCTAAAACAGTTTTGACAAATAACAAAGTTAGAGGTATACATTACCTCATTCTCAAGACTTACTGTAAAGCCACATTAATCAAGACAGGATGATATTGGCATAAGGATAGAAATAGATTCAGTGAAACAGAATAGAGAATAAAGAAATAGATCTACGGATGATCAATTGTTTCTCAACAGAGTTACTGAGGTAATTCGATGGGAAAGGAAACTCTTCAACAGATTCACTTGGAAAAATTATATCCTATGGAAAACTAAAAGAACTTCAATCTGTATCAGTCACAAGAATGAATTTAATATCTACAATAAGCCTAAATGTACAAAGCTTCTAAGAGAAAATATGGAAGAAAAAGAAAATAAAGAAGAGAGTCTTTACAATGTACAATTAGGTAGAAATTCCTCGCACAGGATGCAGTAAACAGGTATAAAAGAAAACAGTTAATTGGAATCAATCAAAGTAAAAAAAAATCTCATCAACTAACTTAATTAAGAAAATAGATGATGACAACATATACTGGGAGAAAATATTTGTGATATAAATATAAGGGACAATATTCAGAATATGTAGGTAAATTGCAGATCAAGAGTAAAGAAAGAAAACACAATTTTGAAAACTATGCAACAGAGTTACTTGCTTTGTAGAAATGTTCATTTTAGAAATACACTTATTTTCATTTATAGAAATGACCAATGAGCAAATTACTAGTTGCTTAATACTTTAGTCACCAGGGAAATACAAATAAAATCACAATAAAGATATTGCCTCACACTTACTAGAATGGTTAAAATGAAAGATAATCACACATGTTAGTCACAACGTGGAAGACTGTGGACTTTCATACGGTGCTAACTGGACTTAAGGAGACCACTTAGGAAGGCAATTCAGTAGTTTTATTCATTTATTTTTGGTAAAGCCAAGTATTTCTTAACCTATGGAACATAAATTTCATCCCTAGATAGTTACTCAAAAAACACGAGCTGTAGAAATTATTTGTATATTCTGGGTGTGGGTTCTTTTTTTTTTTTTTTTTTTTGTGGGTACCGGGGTCGACCTCAGGACCTTGAGTGTCAGCAGGCACCCGAGCCGCTGAGCGATATCACCGGCCCTTTTTTCGTATGTGGGTTCCGGCAGTCGAACTCGGGCCCTCACGCTTGCTAGGCAGGCACTTACGCCACTGAGCCATCTCACTGGCCCTGGATGTGGGATGTGGGTTCTTTGTAGTATTGTATCTTCTTCCACTCTGCAGCTTGTGTTTCCTACTCCTGCCGTGATTGTTAACTTTGAAACTGTCCTGGACTGAGGGTGTAGCTTACTGGTAGTGCGCTTACCTAGCATTTGCAAGGCCCTGGGTTGGATCCTCAGTACAAACTGATAAAGAAAGTAAGAAAGACAGAAAGAAAGAAGTAAAGTTCTCTTTGGCAGTCTTTCCTTTATGATTAGAGCTTTTTATGTCCTGATGGAAATGTAACAATAAAAACAAAACAAAACAAAACCAAAAAACCTGGGGAGAGCCCTATCAACAATTTACTGTATAAACAAATTGGGTTATTTTCATGTGAATACCACTAAGCAATAGCAATTAATTAAATGCTGATACACAGAACAGCATAGATTAATTCCCCAAAGTGTTGTCTTGTGTAAAGGAAACCAAACACAAAAGCATTTATATTGTATGCTTTTATTTATATGAAATTCTAGAAGAAGAAAAACTACAGTTATAGAAAACAGCATGGCAGACACTGAGAAGAACTGACCAGAAGGGACAAGACAGGACTTTCTGGAGTGAAGGGAAGAGTCTGCATTTTGATGGAGTGGTGGTTACACAGATTATATATTTGTCAAAACTCCTCAAACTACATGTAAAACATGTGCATTTTATTATGTTGTACCATTCTACAATTTACAAATATGTGTAAGAGAGATCTCCCTATTCCTGCATCTATGAAGATGTGAAGTAATAGGATAAAGAAGTTAAGAGCACTGCATGATAAGGAGGATGGCAAGAGTAAAACAGATTCTTAGAAATGAGATAGATGAGTATCTTATCCAGCTATTTGGGGCATAAGAGCATCTTCTCACTGGTACATAGATAAGGATATGCACACAGTAGTGAAGATTACTTGTCACTGCCCAAGAGCAAGCATTTATCTTTTTAAAATTTCTAGAGGTTTGTGTAGTCTCCAACCAAGGAGAGTTCAGTTTAGGATATTTCAGCTTCATGATGGTGCAAAGTTGATACGCACTCAGTAGAAATCGTCCTTCAAATTTCGATCTTTTCCCAAACTAGCAATAGGCTGGGCAGCAGGAGCATCCACTGCTCCCAGTCAGCGCTGGAAACCATTGGCGCTCTACAGGGTACTGTGCTACCAGTAGGCTCTTTCTGGTTTGTTTTGGTTTGGTTTTTGGATACAGGAGTTCAATAAATTGCGTGAGATATTCAACACTTTCTTATAAGATGGTTTCTGTGTTAGGTGATTTGCACAGCTGTAGGCTAAGGTCAGCATTCTGTGAATGTTTAAGGGAGGTTAGGTTAAGCTATGGTGTTCAGTAAGTCAGTTGTATTAACGTCATTTCTGACTTACAGTATTTTAAATTCATGCTAAATTTATAGGGCTATAACCCCATCGTAAGTGGAGGAGCATCTGTACAGGCTCTGCACTTGGTATCTAACAAAGAAGGGCTTAGAGCTGGGCACACATTTGCCTACCTGAGGAGTTGATGAAAAATCAAGTATGAAGCACTATTTATTATGAGAGCTGTATTTTGAGGCCATTTAACAAGCAGTTACAGTCTGAATGACTTCATGTACCGCTCCCCTCAGGAGAAAGAAGAAATCTCTGCAGTACAATGGAGACAAGCAGGACTTCTGCATCCCTTGCAGGAGGATGGTTACACAATTAGCCCACAATAGCAGTACACATGTCCAGCCTTAAGTGCAAACAGGAGCGCTGGGCACTACTGTTTAGGAGTTCTCTAGAGGTTAGTGCATTGGCTTTCAGCAAAATTTGACACAGCACAGAACAAGGTGCTGTATTATTAACTACTTGAGAATTACAAATAGGTTTATGGCACAATAGATATGATTTAGAAACTACATAAAATTGAACTATCGGGGGTGATGTAAAGAAACAGACTGAGATGCAGAGCACACGGGATTCTCCAGACCTCCCTGCTGATTGACTTCCTGGTTGTCGGCTAACCTGAAGTCATTTTGCTACTGGAAAACACAGGTATTTTTCTTATTTTTCCTAATATTTGGCAGTGTTTTCACAATCCACTGTTCTCAGATACTCAAAGAAGACAAGTTCCAAACACCTGCCACTTTTTTTTTTTTTTTTTTTTTTTAAGTATTAGAATCATTGTCTTACTTTCTCATTGCTGAGACACCATACCTGACACGGACAATTCAAAGGAGGAAAGTTTTTTGTGTTTTTTTTTTTTTTTTTTGCGTGTACCGGGGGTCAACCTCAGGACCTCGCGCGCCAGCAGGCGCCCGTGCCACTGAGCGATATCACCGGCCCCTTTTTCGTATGTGGGTTCCGGGAGTCGAACTCGGGCCCTCACGCTTGCCGGGCAGGCGCTTAAGCCGCTGAGCCATCTCACCGGCCCAAAGGAGGAAAGTTTTAAAGATAAACCTTGGCTCACAGTTTAAAGAAGTTTCAGACCATAGTTGGCTGGCTCCAAGGTAGGATAGCATGGCAAATGGAGGGCAGCTCATGGCATGGCTGAAGGAAAACAGAGAGACATCAAGGGAGGGAGATATACCCTTTTAGGCCATATCCCCAGTGACCCACTTCCCCATGTTCCACCTCCCATCACGTTTAGCTATAAACTCAGCACTAGACTAATCCACTGATAAGTATCACACCTCCATAGTCCAATCATCTCCTGAAAGCCCCACCTAAGAGCATAGGAGGCTTTGGGGTGGGGGAATATCTATATATAAACTATACGGCCAGGGATATAGCTCAGCGGCACAGCGCCTGCTTGGCAAGCACGAGATCCTAAGTTTGATTACTAGTACCAAAAAAAAAAACAAAAAAAAAAACTAGACATAAAATATATAATCATCATGTGGTATAGATATGTACAGAAATATGACATAAGTGCTTTTATATAAAGAGCTCTTGAAAATCAACAATATAACACAAGTAGCCTAGAGAATTTGAGCAAAGAGGACTATGAGACAATTTTTAAAAGAAGAAATGTGAATTTCTATTCTAATCTAATCTAACCTATATTAAATAGGTTCAGGTATCACAGGTGAACAATTTAAACAAAAATGAGCTAGAATTCCTCATATCTCAGGTTAGTGACACTTTGGAAAATATTTGTGGTTACATGGTAAAATAAATATTAGTATGTACTGTTAATGGAACTGTGAATGGTATAACCTTTAAGGAAGAAATTTGGCAACATGTACTAAGTGACTTAAAATGTTTCATATCTTTTACATTAATCATTATTCTCCCAAGACATGTATTATTCTCCCAAGACAAAGGAAAGAATCACATGAATAGACAATGTTTAACATTGGAGGAAAGAATAAGCAAAATATGGTAATGCATATTATCAAATGACAAAAATTAGATGACATACACATTAAGAAATCTGAAAATCATAGTATTCAGTGCAAAAAGCAAAAGTAGAATGATATTTTAAGACAAATGCATATTAATGAGCATGTGTATATGAACAATTCAATACACTGTATGAAGTATATGTTATGGAATATATGCACTGCAATATATTGTGTATATCAAAATCATCAGGGATGTGTATTTGCAAGAGATAAATAATGGTTTTTGTTATATTTATACATATAATTATAATAGAAAATGATCTTTTTAAATTTGTACTAGTACATATTTGCAGTATATAATGATTACATTCATCATGGGGAGTTGATCGACTGATGATCAATAACTAGGTGGTCCACCAGTGAAAGGCATCATGTAGTCAATGCTCTGTACCTGAAATCTTTTTTTAACAAGCTGACTATTAAGCTCACACTCCAACACAATACCAACTTTGTAATAAGTGTGCAATGAAACACCAGAAGGAATAAAAAATATTAACACTTTAACAACAAGAATATCTAGATAATGACTTATCAATTGCCTTGCAGTGGGGTCTGAGCTCTATCTTGTAGGGTACCCTCTATTGGGATGGCAGGGTGGGCTAGGGTACTGTGGCGGGGGGCAGTGTCTGTCCTTTCTGGCTTCTAAAGCAAAGCATCACAAACTGGGTCACTTACAAGCAACTGAAACTAATTTCTCACAGCTGTGGAGTCTGAGAAGTCTATGTTCAAGGTGTCAGCAGATTCACTGGTAAAATTTTGTTTTCTTCTTCACAGATGGCACTTTCTCACTGTGACCTCAGTCACATGCTGTAAGGGGAAAGCAGCTCTCTAGCGCAGCTTTTATAAAAGCATTAATCCATTCATGAGGGGACTTTGCCATGACCCAATCATTCTTGCTTTTTAATTCTATCATATTGGTGATTAAGTTTTAACATAAGAATTTGAAGGGAAGTCACAGATATTAAGACCATGGGAACTGGGCAAATTAAAAGTCATTTTGATAAATGTTCTCATAGGAGACAAACCTCAGAGCTTGGGCACTGAGGGCCAGCAGATGTACACTGGAGATCCACCCTTTGGTCATGCAGTTCAGGACAAGGGAGAAAGAATCCACTGTGAGGTGACAAGAAATCCTCCTGTAGTTCCCTATTGCCTCAGTAAGAAATATGGCTAGAGTTACTTTCCACTTCCTGAAAGAGAACCTCTCAGAGCTTTAGGTACATCAGGGGGACTTTATCTACTAGAGGGCTCCAGAGCTCCAATTCCTCAGAAAAAGGGCTTCAGAGTGGCCAGGTGAAGAAGAGCCCAGGGTAGGGCCCCATCACTGACTTTGGAGGCAGCTGACATAATTGAGGGTAGACAGAACCATGGAAGGGGATGACCCAGATATTACAAAGAGCGGGCCAAGCTTTGTCTCCTGGTCTTCTGGATTCAGTGAAGGTTAATTTTTTGTGAACTTGATTGGGCCAGGGGTGCCAAGATTAAATATTATCCCTGGGATTGTCCATGAGAATGACTCTTGGTAAGATTAGCATTGGATCAGTGAACTTGTAAAGCATATTGCCTTTCCCAGTGATGGTGGGCATTGTCCACACCATTGAGAAACTACTTGAGCTGGAATATTGGTTTTCTCCTGGATTTGCACTGAGATTCACACTGTTGGCTCTCCTGGTTCTCAGGCTGATTCAGACTGTATCATACCACGTATTTTCCTGGGTCACCATCTTGCTGACAGCAGAGTACAGAGTTTATCAGCTACCATAATTGTGTGAGTAAATTCCTCTCCTGTTTCTCTAGAAAACCTTAATGGATATAAATTTCTAAAACAGTCTAGGAATAAAGGGAGTGGAAGGGAACAATAATTGTTCAGAGACTTGAAGACTTGCATTAGGAAGGAAGAGAAAAAAACAGTGAAATATGAGTAATTATTGTTAATAAGCCCTCTGGTACTATGACTTGAAGAAATATGTTACTTTTTTTTTTCTATTTTGCAAGCATTCTATATGTAAAGAAAATATATTACTTTATATTGAAATAATGTTATAATAAATTATAATTAAAAAAAGGCCCTCAAGAAAAAAAGAAACTGCAGAGACAAGGTATTTCCAAGTAAAGACCTGCCATTTTGTTTTTTCTTTTTCTAGGCTTATATCGTCAGTGTTGGTCTCCTCTATCCAGCCTTTGGGCTGGAGTTGGGGGGTGGGATGGAAAACACCACCCTATTTTCAAGCATATCATGGTCTGTTCTGGAAATGTGTCCAAAATGGTTTTCTGTCGTAAGATACTTAAAAGACTATTTCTAGGGCCATATGTATCACATCTGATGAAAGGTTACACTTCCCACAGCTGGTCTTGAGTTAAAAAAAAATATGCAACATACTAATTTTCTTCTGAAGCTGGGAAAGATACAAGTGCCATGCTGGCGTGACCTCCGCTAAGGATTATCTTCTGGTGACTTCCCTGAGGCCCGTCAGCCATCAACCACAGTTCTCGCAGCCGGCCTTCCACGTCTCTGTCTTGCCCCTGCCCAGTTCGAGAGCCAGAGCCAGACTTTGGTAATGCTGGGTGGCTTTAGCACTTTGCTTTCCCGATGTCTGTCCTGTTTACATCCCTGGTCTTCCTCACCCCTGTCCGTGGGGATCTTCCTCTCCTTCTCTGAGTACCCGGACTTCATTCTATTAACCTTCCCCACATGCTCAACTCCCCACCAGAGAAACACATGCTTCACTGTTTTCTCTGCCTCCACACTTGCATCTTCACTGAGAGAGGTATTCGAATTTTAAAGTATACATTTTTATATTGCCAGTGGATCTTTTTTTTTTTTTTGTGGGTGCCGGGGGTCAACCTCAGGGCCTCGTGTGCCAGGAGGCGCCCGTGCCGCTGAGCGATATCACCGGCCCCTTGTGGGTTCTGGGAATCGAACTCAGTCCCTCACGCTTGCCAGGCAGGTGCTTACCCCGCTGAGCCATCTCACCGGCCCCTTGCCAGTGGATCTTGTAGGCATACTTTATATTTTACTCCTTTATTCATTTATGTTCTATTTGGTATATACTCTTATTCTGCACATACAATGTAAGCTCCACAAGATCCTTGATTTTTGTCTTTTATTCTCTGCAGTTGGTTTAGGACCTGAAATCAGTGCCCGGCTCATAGAGAAGATACTCAAACATTTGTTGAAAGGATGAATGAGTGAAAGAATGGATGGAATTAGCTAGTGGGTAAATGAAACTTCCCAAGTAGCACTTAGATAGAAATTATTGAGTGATTGGCTAGTTCGTTCGTTCATTCATTCATTTATTCATTCATTGATATGTTGCAGGAAACAGACCAAACACGGGAAAAATGCACTGAGAAGGGTTAGGAGGCAGTTTATTACACTGGTGGGCTCCTGACTAGGATTTCTCTAGAAGAGTCAGATCCCCACCCTGCTGGGCTTCAAGACTTTTAAAGGGAAAGTAAGCAGGGAAGTACAAAGGCAAATTTGGTGCATATGATTGGTGGGTTGGGTAACATCATGGGTTGCTGAAGGAGTTTACATATCTCAAGTTATATTATAATGCTATTAGTTAAACAGACATATGTTACACAAAGGAAGAAGTGTCCCCTTATACTTGAAGTTACATTTGAAGTTACGTTGTAAGGTCATCAGTTACAAAGGCAGCAAAGACAGGCCTGCGGGACATGTCCACTTGGCCTTGGCAGGCATCCTGCATAGGCTTTTATTTAAAATTTTTAATTTTTCCCTTACACATCCATTCATCTAATAGTCATAGAATGAATACCCATGCAGTGCCTACCACCAGTGAGGGGGATTCCATGGCAAATAAAGCACAGTTCTTGTCCTGGAGGAACTCACAATCTACAAGAGCAGAAATTTTGGTCAATGGGAGACAATAGTATAAATCATCACAGTTGGGTAGACTCGAGCAGGAGCAAGGCAGAAGGGCCCCAAACAAGTTTTTCAGGTTTCCATGAGAGCTTAAAATCCCTATTTATACTGAGACTGAGAAGTGAGTAGGAGTCCCAGAAAAATAGGGATTAGAAATAAGGGTTTTTAGGAGGGAAATGTCACACCAAAGCGTGCCACTGAGAGAGAAGGTGGTGTGTTCTGGGCTTTGGTGCTGCGCAACTCAGGGGACATCATTCACATCCTGTTAAACAAATAGCTCCCCCAGGCTCTGTTATGAAAATAGATGGCAGAGGCGATCACACCCATGTGAGAGCACTTAATGTCACTGAACGCACACTGAAAGATGATTAAAAAGACAAATTTTATGGCTAGTATTTTTTTTTTAACACAATAAAGTCTTAAAAAACTATGTAGCCAAAATTTGCAGGAGAAGATGTTACGGAGGGTGTTAATATAAATCCAGTATAGGCTTTTTCCTGAATTTTGTGAACTTTGGGGCAATTTTTAGCTTTTATAATTTATAATTTGTTGTAATTTCTTATTTTGGTTAATTTTCATGTTAAAAACATAGAGTGAATATCCTTAAAGGGCAGCTATGGGCAGGGCTCCCCCCGTCTTGTTTAACTGTACAGCACAGCGGGCTACATGTGCAAGCACCCTCTTCCGTGGGAACAAAGTGGCCCAGGGGAGCAGGACACTCTCCCAGGAGCATCCAAGCAGAGGGTACCCCTGGTTCTGAAGCCTGTCCTCGTAGGCACTGCATGATACCATCTCTCATTTGAAAACCACTTCCTGGAATACGGTGTGGTGGGGGAAAATGGCACTGCGCAAATTCTATAATTCCTTTGTAAGTAATAGAAAATTATACAAATAATAGAAAATTTTAGGCTGAAAAGAGCGAGCATTTCCTCTGAAAGAAAAGTCTGTCATCTGATCCCACCTCTGCCTCTAGCAAGTTGCAGAGTGCTGGAAAAGCTGTTTGGTTGCTCTGGGCCACAGTTACAGCATCTGTAAAAGCCAAGTCAATAATACGTATTGTGTGGCCACAAGACACAAGACCAGAGTGAGACTCTGAGGATGTGAGGCTGAGTCAAAAGCTTTGCTCTCCATGAACTCAGGATCTAGTTGAGCAAAACCGAGACCCAGGAAATGTGGCAGGAGCCAGAGGACAGAACCATCAACTGTACCTGGGGAGGTAACACTTGATGAAGCTTAAGAAGGAAATTGATAGGCGTGTTACTAAGTCACCAGGCTCCAGTCACTCGGGACCTGGAGGTGAAGGCTTCCAGAAGCAGTTGATGAAACTGGATTTCCAGGGTAGCTGCTTGGTGAATGCCTCACTGTATTCTCTTCAGTTCTCATTGTCTGTATTGAATACTTTCAAGTGCCTGTAGGTGGCTTATGGGGGAGGGAAAGGTGATTTGTTTTCCATCCTTTGCACAGTACCTGGGAACGCTGAACTCACACAAACACATGCGCACACCTGCGCACACACACACACCCCAGGGAAGCTGCAGTGCTTTGTCTCCTCAGTGGCAGACAGCCACTACGCAGAGCAAGGACAAGGGCAGGAGGCCGGCAGAGAGCCTCTCCTGAACGTTCAGCCCAGTGTAAATGCAACCCAGGGTCTCACTGTCCCCGTTACTCTGGTGTCTCTGCCACCCCGTGGACTTTCCCTCCTCCGGGGAGGCTCTGTACAAATCTCTCTATTGCATCCTCATCCCTAAAGCCTGCTCTCTTTAGCTCCCTGTCCCTTGCTGTCTTGGTCTGCAGTATTCCCCTTCTGGCTCTTCCTCATCATTTCTCCTTCATTTCAGAAAACTTAGAAGTGAGCCACTGAGCACTTCCCTGCCCTTCTCCTTCGTTTCTGCAGTTGCGTTGGTAGAGCTAAGTGTGAGGGAACTTTGGATGGATGGAGCAAGAATACCTTTTAATGGCAGGCTTTTGAAGTGGCAGCTTACCTCTTCCTAATGTTTAGTTATACCCCAAATACGATTGTAGTAGTTCCTTCCTAAATAGTGAGTTTTTCAAAATTCGTAATAGACAAAATGTCATGTTATCTCAAAGAAAAAGGAAAGAAGAGAAATTCTGGCAGAGAGGTCAGAAGCAGGGTTGAAGAGACTGGAATACTCATGACACAGTGAAGGCACGGAAATGGTCTAATCTGCAGAGAGCTTGAGTACATGAGTCCTCAGAATTCAACTAGGGCCTCTCTGTTGAAGGCCCTGGGTGTTACAATTAGACGTGGTGGGTTCATTCTGTAGCATACAGGAAATGGCCATTTACAGATTCTAGACAAGTGATGACAAGCTCGTGTATTAATGTTGGTTAATTCTGATGCCTATGTACACTGTATTAAAGGAGAGAGAATCTAGGGATATAATATGTTCATTTATTCAGAAAATGTTTGTAAGTTGTCTCCAATGTGCCAGATGCTATACTGTGGTGCTAGAAGTAGATGGTGGAGAAAATGGACAACAGTTCCTGCCCTCGTGGAGCTGATGGGCTATGGATGAGAAGACTATTAGATTGTTGAGCCCTTAGATGGAGAAATGGCAGTAGGCATTATCTGAAAGTATTTGGAAGTGAAGTTAGCAGGATATTTAAATGTAGGGTATGGGAGGAAGTGGTAGTTTAATTGAAAACTTTAACCAAGGTGAGATATAGAGAATAAAGAATATTTTCTAGAGATTTCTGAAGGTTATGTTGCAGTTTTACTAATGTAAATATTTTCTAGGCAACTCCTGTGGTGGTGTCCAGAAGGCAATTGTACATGTGCAATTGAGTTTGGGAGGCAGGTAAGAAATACAAACTTGAGAGGCACCAGAACATAGGGGACAACTAACACCATGAGAAGAGAGGGCATCACACAGAAGGAATATGCAGAATGATAAGCAAGGAAGATGAAGCTCAGAACATTGGAGGACATACAAGGGCTGATAAAAAACTATATGGTGTATTTAAATAAAATTATTATAGTAAAATATGCACTACCATGAATCCCCTTCAAAATACTCTGCTTGGAAATACTTACTCCATCATTTTTACTTTCTGAAGCAGTTCTGGAAGTCCTCTTTCATGTGTGTTTTTACAAGATGTGATAAAAAAATACAGTGAGTGTTGCTGCCCAGTGCTATCCAATGGAAAGGCAGGCTCATGAAAACATTATGGTCCTCATCTACCTTATTCCCTGGATCTGGAACTGTGCAACTTCTGGCTGTTCCCCAAATTCAAAATGACCATAAAAGTGAATGTTATGAATCAACTTAGGACATCCAAGCAGCCATGACAGTATGATTAAAGATACTCAAGAAAGAATACTTCCAGAAATGCTTCAGAAAGTGGCAAGAATGATGGAACAATTATGTTAGAAAGGAAGGGGAGGATTTAGAGTGGGATTAATGCCAACATGTCTTTTACTGTACTAAGTTTATTTTAAAAACTTTAACATTCACTGTATTTTTTTAATCACACTTCATATATCTACAGAGACAAGATATAAGAAGTCAGGAAAGGACTGAGAAAAGCAATCAAAGAAGTAATAAGAGAAGCTGGAAAGTGTTTTGAAACCCAAAAGAGGGAAGCATTCCAGGATGGGGCAGGTGGAGTTAAGTGCTGAGAAGTTCAGGGTGATTCAAGAGAGGATTAAGCCAGTTTGCAAGCTTTGAGAGGACAGCTTTAGTGGAGCAGAAGCATGCATGGAAAGGTCTGGTTTTAGAAAATAGTGAGATGAAAGGAAAGGGAAGAAGTACTATATGACCTTACCCAACTCTATATTTCTTAAGTTGAATCTGTATACATTAGAAATGGATGTTTGAATGTTGTTTTCCTTAAACTCTTCTCTGTAATATCCCCTATATCTCAACAGTCTAAACCTGAGGAGTGTGAGAGAACCAAACTTCCTTCCAAGGCCAACAGGAATGTCTGATTGGAGAGAGAACCCTGTCTCACTGCTCCTAAGCTGCATGCTTTGGATTTCTTCCCCAGTGTCCCCAGTGAGGACTCAAGAACTGCAGTAAGCAAGTGCTGTCCCATTGTCTTATGACATAGCACAGGTATGTTTCTCTCTTCCTAGTAGTAGAAGGGAACGGCGGCATCGAAAATAAAATCCCAGCAAATTCCTCCTTGTGGTCAAGATATCAAAAAGTTTGTGAGTATCCTGCTGAGAACAGAGTTTCTTTGACATTCCAACATCAGTATTTCAGAGGCTTCATAAATCAAGAAGTAATCTTCCTTGGATCAGAAGAAAGTGAACCTCGGCTGAAAGCTCATAACTAGACGAGGCCTGCCAGAGATTTAAGGGTTTAATAACTCACACTTTTCTCTGTCCCCACAATGACACAGCTTGACACTCTGCTAGGAGCACCCAGCACCCCTCTTTGTTTATTGGCATGAAATTACCTCTTCTTTCCTCCCATGGTGGTTTTCAGTGGGTTTCCTTCCCAGCTCACATTAATTTATTTGTTCAAATCTGTCCCATCCAGCTTTCCACAGAGGTTACAAAATTTAAAATTGTCAGTTCCCATAACCGCCTGACCTTTTCAATTGGAAAAGTTCAGATGCTGGCCCTTTGGGGCCCAACAGTAATTCTGCCACGAGCAGCTGGGGCCTCAAAAGAGTCAATGTAAATATTTCAACAGGTAAATAATCAGTCTGAGAGCTTGGGCCAACAAACTACAAATGTGGAGCAAGACACAGCATATCACAGGTGGAGTAAATGTAAAGGGAAGGCCACGGAGATGACATTTCCTAAGCACAAAACTGTCAGCAGTGCAGCTTTGAGGTGGAGAGCTGTAAGTTCCAATAAATGTCCACTTCTCAAGGTAACTCAAGAGAACAAATGGAAGAACACGTAAGGTGCTCCATTGCCCTGGGGTCATGCCCTGTAAGTGCTATATCATCACAGTGGCCACATTTACTCTTTAAAAGATATTCAAAAATTGTTTTTTTATTCCTCAGGAGTTGTTGAGCTACTACGTAGTCCCAGTAGAAAAGAAGTCAAGCAATGCTTTAGAAAATGAGAGAGGAAAAAATAGGTGAGTTTACATGTCTTGAAAACCTCACAGAAGTTTAGTAATCAAAAGACATGAGCAAAATGGAATTTATCGTGGCTGAAAAATTTATCGTGAATATTTTATAAAAATAGAGAAGTGTAAGAATTAAGAATATAGAAATAAAGTTGTACATCGGTGGCCAACTGATTTTCAACAAAGGTGCCAAGATCATTCAATGGGAACTAAAAAGTCTTGTCAACAAATGGTGCTGGGACAATTGAATATATATCCACATGTGAACAAATTCCTACTTCACACCACATATACAAATTAATTCAAAATGGATCAACAACTAAAACATATGAGCTAAACTCGTAAAACTCTTAGAAGAAAACATAGGGGTAACTCTTCATGACCTTGCATTTAGTGGTAGATTCTTAGATATGATACCAAAAGCACAAGAAACAAGAGCTAAAAAGATAAATTGGGCTTCATGAAAGTGAAAAACTTGCAAAACAAAGACCATAATCAGTAAAGTGAAAAGGCAGCCTATAGAATGGAAGAAACTATTTGCAAATCATGTATTTGATAAGGGCCTAGAATGCCGAAGGTAAAAAAACTCTTAAAATTCACCAAGAAGATAATCAACTCAATTAAACTGGGCAGAGAACTTGAAGAGACATTTCTCCAGAGAAGATACCCACGTGGTCAGCAAGCCCATGAAAAACTGCACTGAATCATTTGAATTAGAAAAATACAAATCAAACACACAATGAGCTACCACTTTGCATCCACTAGAATACATTGGCTTTAATTTTAAAATTTTAAAAAACTCAGAAAATAGTAAGCATTAGAGAGGATGGGTAGGTATTAGGACCCTTGGGTGTTGTGGAGGGGAATGTGAAGTGGTGCGGCTGCTGCTGCAGACAACAGTGTGATGATTCCTTCAGAGGTTAAGCATAGAATTGCCATGTGACAATGCAAGTTTGTTACTAGAAGAATAACTCTCCAATTGAAATCACATACTCAAGCAAATACATGTACATGCATATTCATAGCAGTATTACTGACAATAGCAAAAATTTGAAACAACTCAAACGTCTGTCAGTGGGTGAATGGACAAACTGTGGCATTTACGTGTAATGGAATATTATTCTGTCGTAAAAAGGCGGAAGTGCTGGTGCTGGCTATAGCATGGGTAAATCTCAAAATCATTATGCTGAGTGGTAGAAGCCAAACACAAGGGTCACATGAGATAAGACCCTGTGTATATGAAATATTCAAAATTGATAAATCTGTAGAAACAGAATGTAGTTTGGTACAGTAACCACTCAATGAGTATCGGATTTCCTTTGGGGGATGGACTATTTTGGAGCTAGATAAGGAGATGATTGCACCACATTAAAAGCGTATCAACACTGAAGTGTTTATTTAAAATGATTTGTCTTCTTTTTATGTAAGTCTTACTTCAAACAAAATTTAAAAACAGAGAAATGTGGTTTCCAAGTTCAGGTATGGTCCCAAAGTCTATGTAGAACCACCCACTCTTCAGGAAAGAATTTAAGCCTTGTAGTTAAAAAAAATAAAATAAAAAAAAAAAACATGTTTCCAAAGGAGTCGGCACCCCAAAATACATGAAGTAGCTCTTGAGACCTTTGTATCCACATTCTACCTTATAGTGACAGGGGACGGGACAGGGAGAAGCCTTTCTCTCAATGGCAAGTGCATTTACTCTGTCTGTCCACCCCACAGCCCCAGAAGCCTCGCGCTACCACCTTGAACTCTTGGTTTCATCTCCCAGCAAATCTCACCCATCTTTCATGGTTTTAATTTGGTGTCCTGCCAGTTGACAATAGTGACCAGCTCATCAACTAAAGTAGGAAATTAATTCCTGCTGCAGTGATGCGCTCCTTCAAGTGGATTAATCAGGTTTGTTCTTCAAGGTGCAGCTCAACCATAACCCCTGTGATGTGCTTTCCCAGTGTCCTTGGCAGAATTTCCTTTTCCCAGTGCTAGCTGGGCTTATTAATGCCATTGTTCTTACTTCTCTAGGCCATTGTCAAAGCTCAGAACCTACTTGAGTATCTGGTATATAGGGAATCTCAATGCAATGCACTTAGATCAGAAACACCCCTACCAGGTAATAGCATGTTTCAGCTCAATAAGAGGTTCTTGTTCCTTAGCAATGCAGCCATCCATGTGTGTGTGCATGTGTGCGCATGTGTGCACATGTGTGTGTTTGGGTGTGTGTGTGTGTGTATTGGGCAGAATGTACTTGCTTAGGAAAGGTACTTCGTGTGTGTATGTCACACATCTCACTAGATGACCACCTGTGGGGACAGCAGTCCTGCTGCCACAGAATATCTTTCCTTTAAAGAATTCATTTATCACTCAGAAATCAATTAATATAGCTAATTCCATCTCCACTATAAGCTGATAGCTGCTTTATCTGAGGCTGGCTCCCTGAGACAGAGGTGGGGAGCAGCTGTTGAAAAATGCTGTACAAACTGCCAGTCCCTGGTTGCTGGACCACTGAGGAGACCAGGTTGTGACAGGGGCAGCTGAGGAGAGACACTGCCACTCTGCACCTGGCTGTGATTCTGGCACCCAGACAGGCTAACTAGGAGCTTGTAAGCTGTCAGCCCCTCTCAGTATCCTTTTGAGAAGGCAAACAGGCAAAAAGGAATGGAAAAAGGTAAGAAAGTAAATGTAATCAGTAAAACACTTTAAAGTGTCACCCCCCCATCCAGATCCAATACAGTTCCTTCAGTTTCTTTATTGAAAAATTTCTGGAAAATGTCTGATTATTCTGCAAATGAATTAAGAACATGTTGTGGAGTGTGGCAGCTGGTGGTGGGAGGCTAACAGGGTGCAGAAAGCTGGGGGAGCGAGGCTGAGCTAGATCATTAGAGCGTGTACTGCAAGCAGGCAGGCATGGTGGCCCACAGAGCTCAGGAAGGGCCAATTTACTTAAAATAAGATTTCATATTTGGAATATCCTCAAGTTTCCTGACACAACTGCTGTCGTGCTTATAGCACACTTTGTGTCTAAGACCTTCTGATGACCTTGTCATTTGTCTCTTCTAATAACCTTCTAGAAAGGAGCCATTATGTGTGTGTATTTGGCCGATAGCTTCTGCAGTTGTATTTGCTGATGGCTTGTGTTGGGCTTCACCTGTCCAAACCACTGGAAACATTTCATTATGCAGCTTCCTCTCACCTTGGCTAGCTGTCATTAGGAAAGCCACTGTGGAAACAAATTTAATACAGTTTGTGATGTTGAATAAGAAAAGATAAGAAGTTGGAGACACTCAAAGACCACTAGGCAGGGTGAGCCTACAGTAAGTGGGTGCATTGTTAACACACAATTTTAAAGCAATAAGAAATTCAACATAAAGCCAGTCATTTTGTTATCATGTAGTTGTAATTCTAAATCATACTTACGTTAAAATATTCCTCCCTGCCACGGCAGATGATTCTTCCCACCTTTACCCATTCCTCTTGGTAAACTGTTGGCTTGTGTATACAAATATGTTTAACAAGTTATTGTACTATTCATCATAAAATATATAGAAACATAGAATATTAAAGTCAAAAGGGAATTTAGGTATCATTTGATAATACTATGCCTTTTTCATTTTTCCTTCCTTCTTTCTTTCATGAAAAACAAATCTGAGTGACCACTGCTAGAGATCAAGTTTAACAAGCCCTGCCCTAGAGAAACTTGTACGTCACAGAAAGAGTGGTTAATGACCTTCTCAAGGTCATGTCAGTGCTGAGAGGCTGAGTCAGAGCAGTATTTGTGATATGTACAAATGACCTATTTCTTCCTGAGGGATTTAAGGAAGCTGCAACTCATGAACCACAGAAAGGGCAGGGCTTCAAAACACCTTCAAGCCTTTGCCAAACAAAAAAAACAAACAAACGAGCACTTTAAATGGCTGGTGTTTTATAAGCGGAAAATTTGCTCCAGGTTCTGCCCCCCACCTTAGTATATGGATAGTTCTGCAACTCTACCGTGACTTCTCCTATCCCTCATAATTTAGCATAGAGATTTTCCAGACGCACAGTTGTATTTTGAAGTCTGTTTGTCAAAGTTAGTACCAACAGTTGTGTCTCCAGGTGCCCAAACTCAGGCAACTCCCCCAACACCACCTCAAATAACTGTTAATTAAATTGAACTCAGTCAATCATGACTTAACATTTTGCATGTCTGTTTTCTATATCTGAGGTTCTATTTATAAACCATTTAGTCATATGGGCCACTGGATTGGGAACCTAATTAGAGCAGTGTAATACAATATGGTTGCCTCGAACATTTGCATAGCTGTCACGTGAGGCAAGTTAATTAATTGCTTGAGGAGGACCAATTAATTGCACTTTCTCATCAGGCTTGATTTCATCTCGCAGTGTATTTTCTCTGAAAGTCCTAAACCACATACAACTGCTCTGCCATTTCTCTTTGCTCTGTGGCTGCAGAGGGTGTTGCAGTTGAGGTGGTGACAATAGCTGGCACACAGGTCATTGGCCTTTGATGACCTCAGGCATATTTTGTGTGATCCTAGGTGGAGGCGAAGAGTGATAATCTTGTAACTGCTGGAGGTATTGGTATTCAAGGCTCTAGGCTCATTTCTCCTCCCATTTTGGGTGTAGGCCAGCATTTAAATAAAAGAAAGAATAAGAAATAAAAATCAAATAGAAATTCAACCAGTAGAGTCAAGGGCAAACGAAATTGATTTTAAAGGACTGGCTTCAAGCCACAGAAACGGGGAAAGTTGAGATGGAAACTGTGCTTGGTAAAATCACAGCGGTGCCGAGGGAGAGGCATAGAATGGGAACCGTGGACCTCGATGCTTCGTTTTTAGCATGCCCAGTGTACTGGAAACTAAGATAACGGCACACTCTTTGAAATTAAAAAGAATTGTTCCCAGAGTAGTTCTGTCTGCCTGAAATGTAGGCAGAGGTACTAAAATCAAGGGAAAATGAGAGGGTAGGAAACTTGTATCCTGCAGCTACACATTTTTTAAAAAATTTGATGTCTCTAAAGCCAAGTAAATTGCTTTGTGTGAAATAGGCTCCCCAATAGAGATATCATAACCCCACTTATAGAATGGACCAAAAACTATGTAAGATTTATTGAGAGACAACATTGCCTTGTGGTTAGGGAAGTTAGTTCTATAGTCAGAATGCTTGAGATCAAATGTTGGCTTTGCCACTTACTAGCTGTGTGACCTCAGGCAAATTGCTGAACATCTCTGAGACTTTGTTTCTTAATCTTTAAGATAAAAATCACAATATTAGTATGTAAATTACAGTACATAAAACAAATTATATAGGTAAGGTGTTTAGGCAGTATTTATGTATTTTTATATAAAAAGTTTAGTATTTTCCTCAAAAAATATCAATAACATTTTAACTATACCTTCTAGTTATCTACTTACATTCTCTCAAAAACCATCCACACAAAACATCCACACAGAGAAAAATGAATTTTCAGCCATACTAATGTATTAATTAATTTCCAATTAATTTCAGGTAAATTGGTGATGTAGACACTAAAGTTTACAAAATAAATCTTCTAGAGGAAAATGAGAAAACCTTGGGACTATGGTCAGGCAAAAAGAAATAAGCAGGATATACAAAGCACTAATTAAAAAACTGAAAGCTTAGACTATTTAGAAAATTAAGACTTTCTAGTGATCAAAAAACATATGAAGAGAGGAAAATGAAATTGTAGAGAAAAAATAATTGCAGTACTATAAAGGATTCTTATCTAGAAACTAAAAAGAATTACTACAAATCAGCAAGAAAATATTGGACAATATGCTAGAAATCAGACAAAAGAGTGGAGGAGGCACTTTACAACAGGCAAAATTCAAATGCCCAATATAAAAAGGTGTTCAATGTTAGTAGTCACCAGAGAAATTAAAATGCTAGGCATGGGAAAATTCTTCATTTATCCAACGAGAATGGCTAAAAATAGGAAGATGCAAAAGTGTGTAAGTGTGCAGAATAAATCACAAGCTTGTAACACAACTGCTAAGTTTGTAAAAGAAACTAGTATTTTGTAAACCATTAGGTAACATGGACTAAAACTGAACTTATGCACATCCTAAACCATGGCAATTTCATTTCTCTAATTTTTTCAGTAGGCATATTCCCCTAAGTACATGTGTAAGATTGTTCGTGTTGGTGTTATTATTAATAACCTAAAACTGGAAACAACCCAAATTCAACAGTGGAATAAATTAATTATAATAAATTGCAACATAAACCTGCAAGGAAATAGTCAGTAGCAACAAAAAAGAATAAACTGCTGTTACAACAATATGGATATATCTCAAAAAAAAAAAAAAAAAAAGAAAAGAAAAAGAAAGAAAAAGAACACAACAACAACCCAAAACAACCAAATTGAATGAAATAAGCAGACATTCAAAAAGGAGGAATTTATTATAGGACTCAGTTTGTATTAAGTCCAAAAAACAGGTAAAAAGGCTGATGGTGATAAAGGTTGGGATGGTAGTTGTCCCTGAGGAAAAGGTTTGTTACAAGTGGGAGCAAAAAGGGGTTTTATGGGAGGCTAGTAATGTTTTATTTACTAACATTATTTGGAAATGCATTGAGTTGTATGCTTACAATCTGTGCACATCTATATAAGTATGTGATACTTCACTAATGAAATTTTACCTAAAATTATGAAGACGATAGACTTTAAGAAAATCATGGGGAATAACTAATGTAATCTTCAGCATTTCGTTATAACATATTCACATCTACCCTAACCTCTGGGTGTTTATGGGTGCGTGCTTGCCACGAGAAGGGAAGTTCTATGAAGACAGGGATTTTTGAGTTTGATTTGCTGCTCCTATCTCCAGCCACTTCTATGTGTCTGATATATGGTAAGCATTCAATAAATATTTGTTGAATGCATGAATGAATAAATGCCTTGCGTTTGATAAATTAAAGGAAAGTTAATTTAATACTGTATTTGTGGGCCAGGAAAATGGAATGGGTTCCTTTCCAGGGGGTATAAATATTATGATTGATCTACTTTTATGTTTCCTCCACCCAGTTTTTCTCAAGCAGTGTTTGTAATTGGAGAGAGTGATATATGAGAAGCAAGCAACAGTGGGAACCAGCATGCAAGGCCATGAAACGTAAAGAAAATTAATTTCTGAGCCCACCGAGATATCTCAGTATCTATCACTTAATAGAATACACACATTCCAGCAAACACAATTCCAAGGTAATTTCTTTGGAAAAAAAGTAATCTATTTTCCTATGGGATCTCTCCAAAGAAGCTAAATTGGAGTTCTTACAGAGAGAAGTCTTATAATAAATTAAAAGTATTAATAAAAATTAATGAAAAGTATTTATGTGAGAAAAGGCAAAAGACAAGTGACCAACTTCATGACCTACTAGATATTATACTACTTTGTAAACCTAGAGTAATGTTTTTGGTTATTGTCACTTCCACCTCATTTATTAGTTGTTTGCATTATTTCCCAATTTTGGCATTTTCTCTATCCAACCAGGGAAAACATTTCTATGAAATTCTAGCTTCCCTACCTTTTTCTCCACTTAGCTATTTTCTGTATATAGTGAGGCTAAGGTGTAATATCATGCTTCACCTGTATTAATAATGATGTGAAAATCTAGTTTAAAAACTCCAGTTTGGTGTCTAAGGTTATGTGAAACAAATTTTAAATTTTGGTAAATTCAAAATGGACAGATCAACCTTAATTTTCATCGTGGACGAATGTGTATATTTGCATACAACGCAGATTCTAAAGCCTTTAGGTCATGGTTGCTAAGGTATTCAGGGGATAACAACTTGGGAGACAGGATCATCCAGACAAGATTCTGAATCCATAATCTGTTGCTATGGCTTAGAGGGTGATCCTGGACTTCACTTTCCTATTTTATAAAACAGGGATTAAAACTGCTAGCTTGGAATTTTTAATGAGTTAGTACATATCACAGAATGGAGCTCAGTAAATGATATCATCGTCGTTGTCATCATCATCATCATGGTCATTGTCATCAGCATCATTTACTTGTAGATAGCCAGAGAAGTAACCAGGTGCTACGAGCTCAAAGAAAAAGTAGTGTTTGTGGTTATTGTCTGGATGTTAGGGAACTGGTATTTAGCTTAGCTCTGATTGAGCCAGTTTCATCGCCTACCCTGATGGACAAGTCTGCCGCAGAAACCAGCTATGGTGGATGCTGCTTCTGGCTCTGTCACTGAAGAGCAACTCATCACCATACCTCATATTTCCACCCTCAAAATGGGGCTGAACACTCAGAGCCACTGACACCAGCAGTTATTTTAGCACTGCCCATCTTAGAAACTGGCTGTGGAAAGAAAGCATAATCAGCAAGACAGTGGGAGGTAGGAAAGCCCTTGGGTTGCTGACTGGAAGCTGAGAGCTGGAAACAGTTCTCTCTGATCCATTGCCTGAAGAACACCAAGATCCAGCTGGCCTGAGAAGATAAGAGAATTGTTCTTTTTCAGGCTGGGTGGTGCCATACCTAACAAGGAGCTGGGCAAGATGCTTAGTAAGCCATACTTTTACTGAGTGCCAAAGTCTGTGCACATTTCATCTGGATTCCAATTTTTGTCCTTTGCCACATTTCTGGAATTATTTTACCTCTTCCCTGGAGGAAGTAACCACAATTTCTCTACCTCTTCTCTGACAATTTGTTCTAAATGTAAGGGTTAAAGGCGGGGGTAGAAACAGACATTGAATTAACCAAATTCTAAGGTTTAAAAGAGGCCACTATTTACTAATATATTCCAAAATATTCCCTTTGGAAATAACAGTAGCTTTGCATACATATACCCCTCACCCCTGCCTTCCTTTGGCTGCTCTTTTCCTCTGTCTGCTTGCTCTTCCTGTCATGCTCTTTTATTAGAAAATTGGAGGGTAGAAAATTGGGAGGGAGAAGAAACTGGTTTTTCCCCTACAGAATGGCAGCAGCCTAGGAATGGGATTTACCATTGTGATAATTATGCATCAACTTGTCTACACTATAGTGCACAGGATTTTTAAAATTAAACACAAATCTAGATATTGATATGGAGATATGTTTACATTTGATCAAGATTTAAATCAATAGAATTCCAGGAAAGCAAATTACCCTACATAATGTGAGTGGATCTTATCCAATCAGTTGGAGACTTTCAGAGCAAAGACAGGCTTCCATTTCCTCCAAACTCCAGACCACAGCATAAAAATCCTGCCTGGGTCTTCAGGTTGTTTCTTCTCAGATTTCAAACTCACAATTTCCACTTGGTTCTCCATCCTGCTGGCCTACCCTAACGATTTCAACTTGCTTGTATGAATCTTATGAACCAGTTCTTTCTTCTTTCTCTGTCTCTCTCTCTCCTTCTCTATCTCCCCCTCTTCCTTAAAGCTCTGTCTCTATCTCTGACCCCCCCTCCTATTCTCCTGACTAATAAAAGAGAACACTAATACTACTCTCATGCTTATAGCAAAGGGGAGATGTGCTGTTCCCCAGAAAGAGGAGTTGGAGGACTTCCAAAATGTGGCTCATTTCAGACATTTCCCTTCCTCTCTTCACCCTGCAGTCTACCATTTAGCCTGCAAATTCAGTTTTGAAAAATACTGAGAAGAGCAACACTACCTCTAGAAATCCACAGAAGCAACCTTGCTCATTAGGATATCAGCTGAACAAATCTATCTGATTATTTAGCTGGGCTTGGATCCTGAGAATAGAGACATAATATCAACTCCTGAAAATGGAGCTTTGTTAGGATACTCTTAAGACCTGAGGGGAAGAGGCAGGGAAGGAGAGTTTAAAAGGAGATGGAGTAGAAGAGTTAGGAGAGTAAAGGATGCCTATAAGAAAGGTGAGACAAGGAAGACAATGTGTTAAATTTCATAATATTAGTAACCAGCATTGTAGTATTGATAAACCCTAGCGTAGCCACCTAGTCACCAGGAGACAAATCCCAGCACAAGCATATGACCTATGCAGCAAACATAAGCTGCATGCCAGAGTGTGGCATCCCCAGCCAACCAGAGCTTACCTACAAAAGGAGCCCACCTCATCAGCAACACAGGGGCTGTGTCGATTTCTTGATGAAAGAAGAGACACCTCAGGGTCTTTCAGCTTTAAGAGACCTACCCAATTTCTCTGGCCCAAACTCAATGTCATTGCAAACCTCATCTCTACCACATGATGTTCTTTGCTCGGCAGTAAAACATTTTTCATGCAATCTTTGGACATTCTTTTTCTCTTTAAAAAGAATCACCATTTACTCAGTCCCTATGGTCTTATTCTCACTGAAGCCCTTTGGAGTAAACATTGCTTCATTTTGCAGATGCGGTACCTGAGAACAAGCTTCCTTACGAGTCAAAGGGCAGATCAGAGCCCAGCTTGGCTGAGGGCTAGTAGGGTGCCGCCGCCCAGGAAATTCTGGAAACAACAGGCCAAGAAAAATCACCTTAGCCTGAGAAGTACTCTCAGCAGGGCCCAGGGACACTGAGGGAAACCAGGGAACAGGGAGCTACTTAAAATGAAAACCAAGGGATCCTTTAATCTGCGAATTTAATGCAGACATGACATTAAAAGCACGATAACCCAGGAATGCTAACTCGTTGCTCTTAATTAGACCTTGCATGTCTTTACTCTATGACAGATGCAATGAATTTCAAAATATAATTAAACTTTCCAATACCTCTGTGAGGAGGTGGCATCATTTTCATTTTACAGATGGGTGAACTGAGGCCAACATAGACAAGTCTCTGGAAGTTAACTTCTGAATCTGTGGAAAATGTTAAGGAAGCGCTGTGTCTCTTTGCTCCTCTGGGCCTCCACATCTATAGTTCAGAGCACTGGTCTAGAATTTTTAAGGAAGGAGTCAAGACTGTAAAATTCTCACCCATATTTAGCCATCAGAATATCTAATGTAAGCATTTGAGCAACAGAAAACAAGTCAGTTCGGATGTGCTTCAAGCTTCTGCATAATTGGCAATGGGTTTTCCCAAGGTTTCTCCAAACTTGCTTGGTCATGAGATTCCCCGGTGGCATTTGTCAATAACCTAGCTTTTCTGCATTCTCCCCTGGAGATTCTGATTTGACATATCTGGAATAGGTCCCAGAAATCTTTAGTTTTTAAAAGTTTCCAGGTGAGATTTTACAACTAGGCAAATTTGTGCAACACTAGGTTGATTAATTATTGTGTATGTACTTTTAGAACTATTTATTATTTTTAATTTTTGCCTGGTACTATGTTAGCTTCTGTCAGGTATACTCAGAGTGTATGCCACAATCTCAAAGGACCATTTCTTCCCCTTATTCCGTGCAGTGGAGAATGCAGCAATCATTTATTGCACATCTACTCCATTACAGCTCTTTGGCTGCGCACCTCAGTACTCGCAAGGATGACCAAGGGAGACAGACAATGAAACAATAACTGGACAGCATCCAAGAGTGTAATAGAGATTAGTATAAATCACTCTGATGAGAAGAGGTAAGAAAGCAAGCAAATCTGAGTGAATGTGAAAGTAAAGAATTTATCACAAGAAGATGATATGAATTGGGTTTTGAAGGGTAAATAGGAGAGTCTCCACTGGGGCACATGGCAAGGAAAACAGAAAAACATGAACAAATAAATACACATGCACATGCATCTGTACCCATTCATGTTAATCATGATTCTTTGGAGGAAAAACAAACGGTATAGCATGACAGGAGTATCAGTCAGTGGTGAAGAATGATTAAGAGCTCATCTGCTTAGGGGGAGTTAAATGTCCTTGGACATCTCATGCATTCATTCAATACATAAGTAGTAAGTATTTATTGGGCATAGGCAATGTCTTACATCCTGAGATTTATCAGTTACAAACTAAATTTTTAAAATGCTTTTCCTTATGAGTTTATATTTTAGGAGCTGAGAAAATCAACTATATACATGGAGTCCACCAAAAAATGTATACACACTTTAAGAAAAGAAAAATAGAATGAAATTTTTTCCAACAGACAGTGTTACCCTTGTATGGGGGACCCTAGAAGATGTCATATATTGCAGAAAACCCACTACACTGCTGGCCCTTAGAGAAGAAATTGAAAATGCAGGTGCAGCAATCTCAGCGACCAAGGTTACCCAAGCAGCAGTTCGCCATACTAATAAATGTCTGGAAGCTCATGGCCACCACTTTGAGCACTCTTTGTAATTGCAGAGGCCAAAGGTAACTTGTATGAATCTCGTGATATCTCAATAAACTTAGTATTAAAATATTTACACAAGTTTTTCTTTACTTTGTGTATACATTTTTTGGCAGTGTGTATACATTTTTTGGCAGACTCTGTAAATATATATGTATATATATAATATTTATATATAATATACACATTATATATCTTATATAATATATGCATTATATATCATATATTATATTATAACATATTATATATTGTATACATTATAATATATATTATATACCATATACATTATACATATAGTGGTATATCAGTTCACAACTTAATTCTTTGCATGATTCTGCTCACAAACCAAATTGGATGAGAACTGAATCGAACTTCCCCATAAGATCAACACTGAACCTAATGACTGAATTTGATTCCGTTCTTCTTTTTTTTTTTTGGGGGGGGGGTACCGGGAATCGAACTCAGGCAGTTTGCCGGGCAGGCGTTGCACCACTGGGCTAAATCCCCAGCCTCTTGATTCTGTTCTTGTCTAATTTGGTTTGCAACAAGAATCATGGAAAGAAGATCACAAGGAATAAAGCACAAAGGATGAAGAAGAGAAGAAGAATAGAGAATGCCAGTGATAGTGGTTGTGCTGAGCAAGGCCTTACTGAAGAGATGATATTTTATCTGTGTCCTGGAAGAAGTAAGGGAGTAGCCATCTGGGGGCAGACAGAATGTTCCACACTGAAGGAAATGCAAATGTAAGGGCCTTCAGCAAGGAATGTACCTAAGTGTCTGAGGAACAGCAAGGAGGCTGGTGTGGCTGGAGGGAGGTCTGATGGCGTGGAGAGCGAGAGGACGCAAGGCTCATAGGGTGACAATTAGCAGAGGGGAGAGAGGACTGAGGATAGTATTACAGGTTTTTATTCTGAACGAGAGGGGTAGGCACTGGAGGATTTTCAGTAGAGGAGTGACATGGTCTGACTTGTTAGAAATGTTCCTTTCTGTCTGCTGTGATGAAGACTCCATGGAGGGCCCACAGGCAGATGATATGAAACAGAGAAGGGACAACAGCAATGATCCAGACATGTGACGGTAATGGCTTGATCCAGTAAAGGTGGTCAAAACTGTAAAATTCTTGATGCCCTTTGGGATTTGTTAAAAGCATTAGATATGGATATGAGAGAAAGAGAGAAGTTGAGGATCCTGGGTCTTCATTCTAGAAACCACTGTGACAGCATTACCTGACCTATGGTTTGTGAACTCCCTCTGGTTACAGCACAGAGGAAGGAGGGCAGGTGGAAGACCATTATAATAGGTAAGGAGAGAGATAAGGAAAGCTGGCCAAGCCTGTATCTGTGAGTTTCAAAGAAAGAATCATGGTGAAAGAAGTTCAGGAAAAATAAACTACAGAATTTGGTGACTAATGTGTTTGGTGTGATCCTTGCATGATGGAAAGAAAGAGGTAGTCAGATTCATGGTAGGGGAGAGAATGAGTGTATTAGTCAGCTTTTCAATTGCTGGGACAAAGTACCTGATACAGTTTAAAAGAGGAGAGGTTTATTGTGGCTCTGGTCTCAGAGGTTTTGTCCATCGTTCCACTGTCAGTGGGCTTCAAGGCAGGAACATCATGGTGGAATCCGGACATGGTAAAGCAAAGCTGCTCAGTTTATAGCAATGGAAAGCAGAGTAAACAGGGAGATCGAGAGGAGAGAGAGAGAGAGAGAGAGAGAGACAGAGAGAGACAGAGAGAGAGACAGAAAGAGAGAGAGAGAGAAATACATTCCTCCAATGACCCACTTTCTCAACTGGGCCCCACCTCTTAATAGCACGTTGAGCTATGAAATCAATAGATTAATCCACTGATGAGTGTAGCACTCCCATGATTCAATAACCTTCCAAAACCCCTACTTCTGGATGCCTGAGATTTTGGGGGACATTTTATATCTAAATCATCACAATTGAGTTTGTGTTTCACATGGTGAACCTGAGAGGTCTTTGGATGAGAAATCATTTTTAAAAAATGAACTATTTAAGTCTGTCACTTGGGACAGCAAGGAGTAGGAATAGCAAGGAGACTGTGGGGTCTGTTAGGGATTTTCAATATTGTGTCCTACCTTTAAGATAAAACTTCTAGATCTTGCCAAGGATAATGCTATATATAATATATGGTCCTCATATCTGCATATGCGAACACCAGGGGAATTAAGAAATGCTTATAGATGAAATCGTCCAGCAGAAATGAATATGAGTTTAAAGATGGGTAGAGATGTGTACTGTGGCATGTGAGAGTTCCCCCGTCTTCTTGCAGTGGCCATACTCTAGAAGCGTAGTATGAAATTGTCTTTGCTCAGTAAGTGTGATAAACACATTTATAAATTGCCTTTGCATTTTAATGCATCTTACAGGGATCCTCAGAAAAATCCCCCAAATGGACCTCAGATTCCCTTTCAGAGCCATATGGTGATTTTTTTCTGCATTATGCTGGATCATATACAGGATCAGAAGTTATTCATTATAAATTTTTGATTGATGTAGGCCAAAGTCAGTCCTCTTCTTCCTACCTAATAAATACAAATTCTTTCTTTGAAGTTCCTTTGTTTGGGAAGTTTGTCTCCTTAATTTGCACACAGAGATTAATCCCATGCTTCCCAAATAAATTGGAAGAAAGAGCTAATGGAAATTTGCCATGAGCCTTTTAGGATTAAAGCACTGGGAAGTCATGAATGCATTTCATGTGGGAAGCAATTTGCCCCAGGAAAGGTTATTAAAGAGGATCATGATGTCCCCTCAGCTTGTAGAGGAATTCCCTGTTGTCACAGTGGCATAATTGGTGATTGTTGGCTGGAGGCAGAATCCCTCTGTGCCCACCCCTATCAAACCCACCCACACCAGCTTTGGAGCCCAGATCAGTTCAGAATATCTAAGAACGTTACCTATGTTAGAGACCTAGGTCGTATCTGAATAGACAAACTTTCATCTTCCTGCAATTAAGAGAATCAATGCCACCTAGCTCAGGGAGGGGAAGCATCCTTCATTCTAGCAACTCCCAGCCATCATCGGCTTTTTGAGGAGCTTTCCTAGCTATTGATTCAGATTATCCTTCCAGGGCCTAAAGCAGGATTCCAGGCAGCATTTCAATGTGTTTGTTGATGGCAGGGGTCGGTGGGTGATAGTGCTGAGCTGCTACCCTAGTTCTGTCACTCGATCCCTCAAGCAAAATAATCTTCCTGGGCTCCATCAACAGCAATGGCTACTCTATCTCATCTACAGGATTATAGTAAGGGAAAAGCGAGAAAATAGATCTAAAATAATTTGAAAAGGAATAGAAACTTTTTATGTTTACTCAAAGGGGTAAAGGGGAACATTTTGCTGAAATTGTTGGAAGGCAAAGGAGGGAAGAATCAGCTCCAGAATAAAGGGAGGTTTAGGCAGAGAGAATCACAGATAGCTGGAAGAGACAGCAGGCTAGATAATCTCTGGCGGACAGTGGTGGGTGGTTTTCTAGAAGAGTTCCCAGTGACCCCACGTCCTGGTTGTCCTGCTCTGCATAATCCTCTTGGCTGTTAGCTGGATTTCATGACCTCTTTCTAATGAGCAGAATGTGACCAAAGTTCTGGGATGTCACCTCCGAGTGCAGGTTATAAAGAGCTGTGACTTGCATCTGGCTGACATTTTCTCATTCTAATGCTCACTTGGAGAAGCTGGCTGCCAGGCTAAGAGTGGCACTTTGGGGAGGCTCATGTAATAAGGAACTAGAGTAGCCTCCAGCCAGCAGCCCAGGAGGCCCCAGTCCAATAACCTGTGACAAACTAATGCTTACTGACAACCACGGTGTGGGCTTGGAAGCAGATCCTGGCCAAGCTGAGCCTTGAGATGAATGTAGCCACTGGAGGGAACTGGGTTGCAGCCTTGAAAGCTATTGGGAGGGAGACATCCAGTTCAGCTGTGTCCAATTTCCTACCCCATGGAATCTCTAAGATAATAAGTGGATGTTGTGTAAAGCAGCTGTGATTGGGATAACTTCTATCACAACAGAGAACTAAAGCACCAATTCACTTATGATAAGCTACGATGATTTTGGAGGAAAAGAAATGAAGGAACTTATTGTGATGAACATAGAAAATTATTAAACATGTGACCCTGATATGGAAGAAACCGGGGAACAAGCCTCTCTGAAGCACTGGAGTGGAGAATAGCACACTATGGAAATAAACAAGGAGAAAAGCAAGGACTACTGATTCAGATCTTGCTATGACCTGGAAGTCAGCTACTATCACTAGCATTTGGTAGAGACTCAAAGTTATAGAAGGTGGGGAGAGATGTAGAGTGGAGAAAAGGGGTAGCTTTGGGTCCATCCTCATTGGAATTTGTTGGCCTGGAGGAGGGGAGGTGGCTCACTAGAAGTGGGGCAGCCTATGTGCTTCGGTTTTGGTATAGCTGGCTTTCACATTTGGTTCTAAAGTTGGAATAGGGACAAAAATTAGTGAAGCTGTCAGTTACTAATCTAGTTCCAGTCATTTAAGAGTGATTCTTTCAGGAGTTTCTGTTTCACTTGCTGGACTGCTGGTACAAACAGCAGTCCAGCTTTCACGAAATTAATTACTGAGAGCAAGCTGGTTTCAGGCCTGGTTGGGACAGAGGATGGGGTGGTTTCCTGTAAGCTGTGGGTCAGCGTTTGCTCTATATGTGGTCTGGCCATTGTCCATTTGTGTAGTCAGTCTCTCAGGAGGAAGAATAACTCACAACAAATGATGTGCCTAAAGTACATCAAAAAGATCCCCACAAGTGTTTGACATCACAGCCAAAGGAAGGGAAAGGATCAGGGGAACCAACTACTGTTTCCACAGAGAATGGTTAAACCATAGGACATTTCAGAAATCTGGGACCATGTCTAGTCATGGGTCCCTTTCACATTGCTTGTAATTGCTTCTTTTCCTTCTATTGCCTAGATCTGAAAGCAGTTTTTGAAACTATTTCCGTAACATGATGTGAACATTTCCATCTACTTTGTTTGGCCCTCTGTCATGTGTATCTCCATGTCTCCACAACCTACATGCCTGGGAACTTGGGCCACCACGCTCTTTTTCTAGAACCAGTAGAGAAAGAGTCTTTCTCTCCATGATCCTGAGTTGCAGTGCTCCTTTCTTTATTGGACCTCTTTGCACAAAATCTTTTACACAGTCAGACTATGAGATTTTTTTTTCCCTTTACTTTTTACCTGCTGCTTAACTAGAAAATTACTCTCCACATCCACACAAGAAGGTAAATGCTATCTCATCTCCTTGCTCGAACAAAGTATTATCTTTTAACTTTGTTCTGTAGGGCAAAAATCTACATTGTATCAACACTCCCTCTTAGCAAGTGGTGGCTTTTAGAAGGGGTCCCGGGGCCTGGATAATAACAGTGGGGCTTGTAATCTTTCTGTGCTAATGAGGGTCACATCCTACCTGACTTTTAGGCCTTCTGTAGAGGGAGTTAAAGTGTCTAAGACCTTAATTAGCAGTGGCTGACGGAGGGGAAGCCTGTGTCTTTAAAGATACCTATCCTAGTGGTTTGAACAATGCAGAGGACAATTATTCACAGGCCCAATGGCAAAAATGGTTAATTAAAATAGTGATGATGCCTATAAAAGGAATGACAAATGTGGGTCCCCCTTTAATGAGAGTGGTCGCTTTCTCCTCTCCCTTCTCCCCTTGCTCATCAGGAAATAGCAGAGTGGAGTCCCCAGGAGACTCTGGCTCAATTAGGCCCTGCAGGCAGTGGGAGCTGCCAAGGGGCTGTATGAAGAGAAAATTTAACCACCTAATTTGGGAGGGAAGGAGAAAGGGCATGGGCTTTAATGGAATACGCCACCAGCACTTCCTGGGCCACGAGTGATGGGAAGTACTCACAGCGGTCCTCCAAAAGGCAGGAGTGCGGCCTGCAGAGAGGCACAGGCTGTGAACTCACACAGCCCTGTGTTTGCTCCACCTTTCAGCACCTCAGTTTCCTTATTAAAAACATAACAAAATGACAATCACCCCATCAATGGGTGTGTGAGGATATATATTGTGTGTGTATGTGATTACACGTATGTGTGCACATGACCACACATTGTTAAAACTGGCACCTTTCCACCTCCTTACACCCCAACACACATGATGTGATAGAGGTAATCACTCCCAGCCATCTCAACCCGTCCTGATGGTTGACAACTGTCCACATGTTGTCACCACCTGATGTTACACTGAAAGTGTTCTGAATTTCTTCCAGAGGCAGTAAGCTGAGGACAGGAGCTATTCCTTTTCTTTCCTTGTCATCTCCCTGTCATCATCTTCTACACATCTCTACCTGTCACATCAAGTTGTCAAGCTTGCCTCTGATGCCCATAACAAAGAAGGGTGGTTGGAGAACATGGTAGCTGAAGAAGCCTTCTTTTTGCTCTGTTGGGTTTGTAGAACCCTTCACTGGCGCTAAAAGCTTATTTGTGAAGCAAAATCACTTATCGTCTCATTTTATTGTGTTTTTTTTTTAATGAACTGTGATATTAAAAGTCTGGGCAGATACTCCAAATTTAAATTACTTGGCTAAGAACTCATTTGTAGGAAGTGGGAGAACTAAAAGCCAGGTATTCCAAGGAAAAGCTGGAATGTGTTTTCCATTCTTTAGGAAATCACTTAAATTTGATACTGTATCCCTCAAGATAGGTTATGAACGTCTCAGTGGCTTAGAACAGCAAGGCTTATTTCCTCTTCACGCTGTGTGTCTGCCACCCGTCACCTGGGGCTCTCCTTACATGCACCACAAGAGCCAGGCTGGCTCAGCAGCTGCTCCTTGGAACTGCACTAGGTGCAAAGCAGAGGGGAGTCAGGCATGCTTGGAAGCAGGCTTACTTTTGAAGCACCAGCCTGGAATTTCACTCCATGCTCATCTCATGGACATGCCTGAGTTCAGAGTAAGGAATCTCAACCTCTAAGCCTCCAAGAGAGAGGCACAGGGACATCACCGAACACCTACAGTCTGCCATTGCCCCATGATTCTTTGTCTCAACTGCTCAGAGCTGTACAAATGGGTGGGGGTCTGATAATGATCTAGTTACCAGGAAAAGTGACTACAGATACACATGGAGAACTGTGGATGCCATGTCTTCTCCAAGGTTGGAAGCAGAGTATGACAATTAAACCTGATGTGTCAACTTGACTGGATTAAGAAACATCAGAAGATCAATAAAGCTCACTTCTGGTTGTGTCTGGGTGGATCATGGAGGTTCCCGGCCCTTTCCTCTGTGGCAGTTTCCTTGTTCTGCTTCTCAGTTGCCATGAACTAGATGGATTTGTTCAGCCACATCCTTCTGTCATGATGTTCTTGCCTTGGAGCCAGCTGATCATGAATTGAAGCCCCTGAAATCATGAGCCAAATGAATGCTCCTCTCCTTTAAGCTGTGGATGTTGGGTATTGTGTCCCAGCCATGGGAAAGTTGAAGAATAGATAGGGTCAGAGGAGAGAGAACCACAATAGTGTTTGCTTTGCAGGAGACTGCTTAGAAGGTTGTGTTTGAGATGGACCATCAATAGCATGTGTTTAGAACCTGGATAAGTTAAAATATGAGGAGAAGGAGTGTCTATGTGGGCTGTGCTCTCCTATCTGGCCCCTTCTACTGAATGTAAATCACTTTGTAGGTATTGGAGCGGTCTAAGGCCACATGCAAAGGTGTACAGTCTTCAAGAGGAAGTCATTAAAATGTTGGATTTTTGAGACTATACGTGCTGGTCTGCTGAAAAGAAGGGAGAACCAAATACTACAGAGTGACAAAGAATTTTATTTTTCCCCTAAGAACAGCAGAAAGGGCACTTTAAGGGTGTTCAGATTTGATACAATTGAAAAGGGTCAGGGCCTCAAATAAAAGAGCTGATGACTGAATTCTAAGACTGGATCTGTCTCAGGTCAGGACACATTACTTCTTCTTTATATTTCTTTATATTTACAGTGCACTTTGCATCTTTTTCCTGTAAATCAGGCTTGATGACAAAAACACAAAGTATGAACCAAAAGCCTCTCCTTCTAGGTTATGCAGCCTGCCTCATACAAATAAACACCACATATATTTATTCATCTATTTGGACCTGCTACTCCACCTGCTTCCAGGAGGATCTGAGGCAGGCTCTGCTTTAAACGTGCTGTGAAGTGAGACAGCTGGAAGTGAAACCAGAGCAGAGGCTGCTCGGTGGGGGCACAGCAAGCAGCTGTTTCCACATCTCTGCAAATAGCTAATGAGTTGTGTTGAGCTCTGACTTGGCTGTGAAGTTTCTGGAAGGCACAAAAAGAACATGCTGGCCTCTTACGGAGTGTCATGCATTTGACAGCCTAGATGACTACACAGGTGAAGTGCCACTCTGTGGGCTGCCCCTTCTGCTTTGCCACAGCCATCTCCCCTTGATCCAGAGGCTTAGAAAAGGCAGACTGACTCCTAGGATAGATGTGCAGCAAGGGCGGTAGCACTGGCTGACTCCCCAACAGTGCAAACACCCCCCTCTGTGCTGCCAGCCTTCTCGCCTAGCTGACTCTAGTAGGAGAAGAGATCTGTGTTATCAGGTGTCATCTGAGAAGATTTTATGACATGACTCGATCCAGGAATTTTTATTCAATTGCATTTACGGAATACTGTATCTTTAGTAATTGCATTTCAAAATGTGGAAATACAGAGATGAAGAAGACAGAGGCCTGGATGTCCATATTTAATTGGGTGTTTATAAATTTCTTACTTTTATGAATAACTGAAAGAATTCACCTATTTTGGGAGAATTTCAGTCACCCCCTCTGGTTACCTAAGAAGATGGTCAACCAATTAACCTTTTCTACCTTCTTTTACTAGCTTTTGTCTATGAGGTCTGGGCAGAACACTCCCCATTTCTACACAGAATCGAGGCCCAGAGAGGCTGAGAGTTAGCACCAATTGGCAGAACCACCTCCAGGTGCAGGGGACCAGGGCTCCATGGTCTCCTTCCAGCTGTACATCTCCCAGTGGGGGAGGATTCTTCTGGGCCAGGAAGGCTGTGTCCCTGAAACTCAGGACTCTCCCCTCTTTCTGCTTCATATTCCAAGAACCCAGAACCCCAGAATCCTCTGCTTAGTCAATCATCAACAGCTTCCAGGATTCACCAAAGCCTCTTCCCAGGAGCCATATTGGCCTTAGGTGTGTCTGCCCAAGGGATGAGTGTTGGGCATAGGGTTAGCCACAGCTTGCGCCTTTCACTGGAGGTGTCCACACACTTGGGGCCATCCCCTGTACAGCATGGGATAGAGTGAGACGTGGAAGGAGGAGAGGCATGGGCAGCTGACCAGAGCCTCTATTGCAAGTCTTGCTCTTGGTTCTGAAAACATGGGTATGGCCTGGTGAATGGAGATTCTGGGAGACAATGGTAGAACCAAGGTTGAGCTAAGGCAGAGCTCAAGATTTGGACAGATTTCTTTTTGCCAGGAAGGAGTTAATCCACCACTGCTACCTATTTCTGATGTTTACAGGAAGATTTGATCATGAAAGACCAATGAGAGCGCTCAGGAGTCTGGTTCTTCTTGTCTATCTAAATTAACATCTCAGGAGGTAAAGCAAACCAATTTACCTCGAGGCTTTCATCAAAGAAATCCATAGACAGTGCAGGAACCACATGCCAACGATATAGTGAGTCCTAAAGTAGGAAAATAAGCTAAAAAGCCAAACTCAAACTAAAGTGTTTTGCTTCATAACAAGCTCCCACTTAATTCAGGCAAAAAAATTCAAGGGTAGAATATCATGAGAAATACAAATATTCTGGCTAACCAAATGTTAAATTGGGATTACTTGTCCTCACAAAAATTAAATATGGAAATATTAAAATTTTTCTAAACATAATCATATCCCATCTTCTTTATCACTAACATCAGTAATTGGGACACATTGCCTTTTTATTTCTAATTTGGCAATATCTAGTTAGGTTCTTTCTCTGAAGACAAGTTAAGAAATGAAAATTGGGCACAATTTCCACAGTGGACCCCTTCTTGTTTTAAACAGGCACACAAAACTTTTCACTAGGAAGAGTTGGGAATGTCCTTACCATCAGTATCTTCTGCCTGTAACACTTGACTGCATTGCAGTGATGTTACCTGAATATCACATTGGAATCTTTCAACTAGTGTCATTCCAAAGTGCATGGCTTACCAAGAACTCTCTTTCAATACCCATTCCTCACTACTGTCTCTTCTGCAATGGAGGTAGAACAATAGTTGAATACTCGGTCCAAAAGATTACTTTGCTACTAGAAGCTCTTCACCCTTAGGGTTGCCCAGGTATTTGTTCTTTGTTGTCTCTTACCATCTTCCCTTATCATTTTAATTGATTCCATTCTCACTAAACCAATGACCCGCTAAGGCATTTTTTCCCTAGGCCATTTGAAATAATTCTCCAGCAATTCCCTACAACTAGGATATAGGACAGATTTAGCAGCAAGTAAGGTGTGTGTGTGTGATGGGGGTGGGGCAATGGATTGATGGGTTTAGTAACTGGCACGTTACTAAAGTGTCTACTTAATTCTAAGGTCAACACTCGTTATTAAAAAGTTTAAGTGGGAAAATGACATGACCAGGTCTTTGAAAGGGGAGGTAGGCTGGGAGGAAAGATTTTAGAGACCAGGAGAACAATTATTACATAGTAAAACTTGGGCTTTAGGTTGTAGCTTCTCCCAATTCCAATACTTATCAACTGATAGCCATTGTGTTGTTATTAATTCTTCCTCTGATACTCACTTTCTAATGAGAAGAAAAGTGTTGTAGCCTGGTGTTTCTGGGAAGGTTGAAATAGGAATAGAAAGCTCCTTTTAACTAACAAGTTTAAGACAGGATGAAAGAGTAAACTGGGGCAGAGATTGTAGGAATGGAGAATAGGAGATGGACTTTGGGAATTGTGTCACCAGGATGGGTAAGAATTGTTGCAGGTGACTAGGGGTTGTAACTTGGGTGACCCCATAAATCATATCACCCATGACTGATTTAGAAGTAAAGGGAGTAAGGAAGAAAGGGCAGAGTTTTTCAGGTGGTAAAAGAGCAGGTGGTGAATTTCAGTTTGGACAAATTGAAGTGGTTACTGGAAGACACTGAGATATATGTATTCAGATTTTAGACCCCCCCCCCGCACACGGATCTAGAGAGGTATATATTTTTTAGGGCCCATCAAGATATAGGTTGTAGTGGATACTATGGCATTTGCTTAGTTTACCCAAGAAAATGTGCTCAGTTCATTCTCTCACTGGGGCGTTCACCTACCAATTCATTCACCAAGTACACACAGAGTATCGCCTACATATCAGGCTCAGTCATAATGAGTGATGGTGAACAGGCAGAGATTGTCCTTGACCTTAAGGGTCTACAGTTCAGGGTAGAGGATCAAAGAGGGCAGAATGCCCCTGACTTTCAATTCTGAGTAATGAGGAACCCAGGCTTGCTTAAGAGATGGATGGCAGGATGCTGAGCGAGGAGTGAGGTAGACCTGGTCTGTGGCTGTGGGTCAGGACACAGGTCGAGGGAAGACCATCTAGGCCGCAAGTGTCTGAGTGTGGAACGAAGTGCAGGCTGAGACTAAAGTGTAAGTAAGAAAGGGAAGAAAGTTGGGGCATGCAGGCTCAGATGGCAGAGGGGGAGAGCTTTCCTGAAGTTATTCCAAGGGACAAGGCAAGAATGTTCTGTAGGGCTCTTGGCTTATGAATGTTAAAGGAATTGCCAAAAACATTAAAGTTTTTGGCACAGAAATTTACCATTGTTTTAGCTTTTGAATCTAGCATTGTGCCTTGCTCACAGAGCATGCTTAGTGGATATTTTTAGAATGGGAAGGACAAGGAATTATAAAAAGAAAGGAAAGAAGACCATGAAAAAACTTAAATTGTCATCATCCCGGATGATAGATTTAGGAGGTGGAGAAGGAACCATAGAATCCTTACTGATGCTATACCAAGTCATAGATATCACTGGGAGTGGGGAATATGAATAATCTGAGTTTAGAGATGGTTGAAAATTAATAAAATTATTGCTTTAGTGACTTTTAGGAGAACTAGTAATTAGTAGTTAGTAATACCAAGATGCACAACATCACAGTGTGATGCGGAACGCATTGTGCATTTTGTATTTTCAATTTTAGAATTTAGAATTTTAGAATCTCACCGGTGGATGGCTGACTCTCCTAGACGGCAAAGGAAACGAACATATTAGCCAAGGATCCCAGCTCTTCAGTGGCCCCTGAGTTCATACATTGTTTTGCTTCTACCTCCACAAGGGGAGCCGCATAGGGTGGCAGAGGATTACAGGCAGTGCCTTGCAGCTGCCACGTATGAACACCAACCACCAGTGGCGGCTTCTTAGAAGAACAGTAACATATATGCTTCTGCTTAAAAGGCAACCGCCAGGCTTCCTGGCAGGGCTCCTGGAAGTGATGCCCTGATTTACACAATTTAATGACTTCATGTCATGTAACACCTGTAAGTACAGAGACAAGCAGAGCAGAGCATTAGCATCTGGCTGTGCCCCAGATAAAGTGAGTACCATGAGTTGGTGAAGGTACTATCTTTCCTTTCCAGAAGAGAATTCTTTATGCTTTATTTATTCAGCCACTATTACCTTGATATTAAAATTGCCAGTGTTCCTAGATAGAAATATTTGAAAGTCATATTTTACGATTAAAGATATAAAGATCATGCTATCTGCTACAGAAGGTTTCTTCCTTCTTCCCGTCCTTTGTGTATATTATGATGGATTTAGCTAGTCATAAATTAAACTTGAAAACAACGGTATTTCTATAGTTCTGATAAAATTTTCACTCCTTTTTCTCCCCCTCAATGAACAAACATTATTCACTAAGAACAATGATATCCTGAGTGCAAGCTGTCCCCGTGGCTTTCAAACACTAATTTGTGAGGTCCTGATTTCCTCTTTATCTTCATGTCTTCTTATTTCGCATGAAAAAAATATTTGAATAATTTAAATGATCAGATACACGTGAGCCTTACCCAGAACTATGAGGACTCTGACTTTGAAAGTAATTGAGTATTTCCAGATTAGGATGACAGATTTCAGTTTTCTGAAATTTTACTATCTGACCTCCTTTTCACATAGCTATTGTGCTAACTATAATATTAGCATATCAACAACAGTGATGCAAATCTGAAGTCCCACCCAGCATATTTCTAATGAGAGTTGCTACTCCAAATAATTAAATAAGCAATTAGAAGTGGGAAGAAGGAAGCATATAAATGTGAACATCTTCAGATTACACAAAAGAAAGTCAAATGAATGTGGTTGGATTCTTCACATTGATTTCAAAGAAATCATAGCCTATTGTGACAGAAAATAAAATAGAAAAGAAGCATAAATGAAAAGAAAATAGAAAGGTAGTAACCCAGAAATTGTAATAATTACTAATAATTATAATAATTCTCAAACTGAAGAAAAGTTAAATTACATGTTCATTGTAAATTATAAAATGTTTAAAATAATACTAAAATGAGGTCTAGGGACATAGCTCAGTAGTAGAGTATGTGCCTGGTATCCTCAAGACCCTAGTCAATCTCCAGTGCCACAAAATACTACTAAAGTGAGAGAATAATTTAAAGTGGATGTTTTAAATGGCAGTTTCATCAATGAAGAATATGGATGTCATGAACACTAATAAATGACCAAAATATATTAACTAAAAATACTTGTTAGAAGCCAGAAATAGCGGTACACTCCTGTAATCCTAGCACTCTGGAGGCTGAGGGAGGAAGATTGCAAGTTCAAGCCCAGGCTGGGCTAACGTAGTGACTTAAGGAAATCCTGTTTCTTTAAACAAACAAATGAACAAACAAAACAAAACAAAAACAAACAAAGGCTGGCAATGTAGTTCAGTTGGAAGGCTCTGGGTTCAATCCCCAGTACCACAAAACAACAAACAAACAACCCGTTATGCATTGATAGAAACACAATAATAGTGAGATTTTTGTAGCACTCTTCCTCTGGTGAACCAAGTATGTTTATATACACACACAAACATGTGTAAAAGTGTGTGATCATTGTACATGTATGTAGGATTTAAGTGATAATATACAGGGATATATGTAAAATATGCTGTTATGTATTTACTTTATATACATATTTACATTAGATATTTCTATATCAATATGTGTGTATGTAATATGCAATTTACTAGGACAATACATTTTTTTCCAAATATCTTTGCAATATTTACAATACTGTACTTTGCCACATACAAAACTGCAAAGGAACTTTGAACTGTTTCAAAAAGTAAAAATTGTACAATTACAAGTTTGTTTCAAAATAAAGGAAAGGGATGGCTACAAGTGAGAAATTTAAATAAACTTTGATGGAAGTGCATAAAAACTATGAACAAAAATGAGAGATTAGGCTTTGATAGAGGAAATTGACAAGTTTAAAAATAAAAGATTAATAAATCCTAGACAAAAACAAAGAATACTAAGATGAGGAATCCAACCATAAATGCAAAATATTAAAAATTGAGAAGTAAGGGCCGGTGAGATGGCTCAGCGGCATAAGCCTGGCAAGCGCGAGGGCCTGAGTTTGACTCCCAGAACCCACATACAAAAAAAGGGCCGGTGATATCGCTCAGCGGCAAGGGCGCCAGCTGGTGCGCGAGGTCCTGAGGTCGACCCCTGGTACCCACAAAAAAAAAAAAAAAAAAAAAAAATTTGAGAAGTAAAATGAAGAACCAGAAAGATAAATAAAATATACAAAAATAAGCATAAATAGGAAAAGAAATCATTCTGTTAAAGGAAATAAATGTAAGCAAGAAGGCTTATGAAAGAAATGAACAGAAGGCCAATTCTTCAACAGTAGGGAAGGAATGAAAGTTAATTAGGAAACTCAAGAGCCTTGAAATGGAAAGAGGGCGATGAAGCTCTAGGTGATAGAAATGGTAGAAACAGGGGCTCACAGGAGATGTTCAAACTGAAGCGCAAACTTTCTTCCAGTAATGTGGCCAACTGAGCTAACACGGATTCCTCTTTCAGCCACAAACAAGTAGAAATGCTGAACAACAACAACAACAACAACAACAACAAAGCCAAAATAACTTTGAAAAATATAGCTGAGCTCAAAAGTCAGGTAAGTAAATCTCCGGGTGTTAGAGCAAAGGAAACACAGACAGACGCTGCGGGACTTGGTGTTCCAGGCCAGGTTAGCGTCCTGGACAGTGAACTCTTGGATGAAACCCAGCTGTAGAACACATTATGTGAAGCACAGGTAGCAGAAAGAGGCAAAGGGAGGTCGTGACCTGGGATGCTGCACCCCCAAGTCCTATAGGACCATCAGGAACTTTGGAGCTGAGATGATCCTTCAGAGGAGCGGCTAGTCAAAAAGACCTGGCTCTGCCTCCACAGAAGCATCCTCATGGGGTGTGGCCTGGCCCTGAGAAATGACACTTCTCTCTTGAGGACAGAGCCACGAGGGACTCAGCTGAGAGCTGTCAGACGGTAGCCTGACCTCCCAGCATCTTGGGAATGGGTATCCCCGACCAGGACCGGGTGGGATGGTTCTAGAGACATCCATATAATCTTGGCTGAATCAGTTTTTTTCACAAATCATTTAAGTGCATCTACATAATTTTGACAATTTGAATTTTTTTCTTTCTAGGTTTTTGGGAAGACACAATCAGTGCAGTGCACTGTCTTCTGTCCAAAAGGTGTGCAAAACACACAGAAACGACTTATGTACAGATATACTAATCTCAGTGCGATATGTATCAGTGGAAAAATTGAAAATGAAAAATTGAGAATTAACAAAGCTATGAGAATGGTAAAATTACATTCAGCTACTAAAATTATGTTTTCATAGAAAGATTATTAAGATGTTAATATATGTATTACCAATGCATAGATTGGAATATTCCAATTTCTGAAAAGATTCATTATGTTAAATTTTACACTACTTGCTAATGCATTAACATACAGAAGGAAATAGATCAAAATAATATCAGAGTGTGACTCTATAATGTATGGGTTTTATGTTCTTTGTATTTCCCAGATTATCTAAGAACATATGTTACTTTGACCAAAAAGAAAAACTAAGATGTATCATGTACAGGTACAAATTCCCTATGATGAATGTGACCACTATGCGTATCTAAATTGTACTAATAAACTTAATTTAAAAAATTAACATTGTTTATAAAACAAATGAAGTTGATTTATTTTAGTACTCCATTAATTGAATGCTTCTATGTGACATGAAAAATAGTCTGTGAGAATAAAACAGTATCATATTGACAATAGGTTTTTAATATATTCAACATTTTTCAATCTTATTTTCAATACTACAGTCATTTTCTCTTGTTGGTTGTTTCATTTTCCACAGTTCAGTTATTCATGGTCAACTGTGGTAAAAATATTAAATGGAAAATTCCAGAAATAGGCAATTCTTAATATTTAAATTGCATCCTGTTCTGAATAGGATGCTGAAATCTTGTACCATCCTGCTCCATCTTGGCCCAGACACAAACTACCCTTTTGTTCAGCGTATCCACACTGCAGACACTACCTGCCCATTAGTTACTTAGAGACCATTTTAGTTATCAAATCTACTGTTGGGTCATCACAGTGCTGTGTTTAAGTAACCCTTATTTTATTTAATAATGTCCTCAAAGTATGTACACGAGTAGTGATGCTGGCAATTTGAATATGTAAAACAGAAGCTGTGAAATGCTTCTTTTAAGTGAAAATATGAAAGTTCTTGACTTACTAAGGAAAGAAAATCTCATGATGAGGTCACTAACATCTACAGTAAGAATGAAACATTGTTTCTGCATTATCCATGGTTTCAAGCATCTACTGGAAGTCTTAGAACACAGATGCAGCTCCCAGGTTAAGAGGGTACTAATGTATTTTCAAGATGAACAGGGGAAAGAAGTAAACCTTAGGGTTCCCAGCTTCCTACATTCTTTGGGTCCTTAGTGTTCCTTTCTTCTATTATGTAAAGTTTTTCTTGGTAGGCAAAAGTCTCAAAACCGTTTCATTGGGTGCCTGTGTTTCTGTGGGTAGACGTGTGCACGCCCTTCGTTCATGTGTATTTAATCAGCAGTCTCTTTAGGATCCTTTCCTATGTCTATCTCAGTTATTCTAAATCAAGTTCCCTTTCCGTATGAACCCCACTAGGTAAAGAAACATGGTCAAATGACATTTTTCCCCTGCTAAGAATTCACCCAGAAGTGAGGAAGCAATTTCCAACTTCCACTTCTACAGAACAACATCAACAACAAAAAGAATATTACAAATTGCATCATTCAATGGCTTTTTGAATGAATGAGTTTTTCTCTACTAGAATTTCTTATTTGCTGATATTATAAAGGGAAGGGTAACACACCGAGCCACACACATTGATTAGTGGAGAAGCCCGCGTTGGTGTTCCTACTGCTCACATTTTTGCTGCTTCTCTGCCCTTTCCTCCTCTCATTTCCTACCTTTTCTCTTCCTTCCTTTTAGATGGAATTTCCAGATCCTTGGTTCCAATCCCTGTTTCTCTCCTACCAGTCTTCCTCAAATCTTTACCTCATCCCCTCATCTCCTTGTGTCTTTTCCACGTCTCACAGCAGATTTCAAGGTTTCGTGAGATGGGCAGTGAAGGCGAGAGGCACTGAGAACCGTGGTTTTCAAAGCTTATGTGTTTGAGAGCCTGTGAAATCCTCCCTGGCCTCACAGGCTCAAAATTGTTTCAATCCATATTTTCTTTGTCTTTATAGCTTTTAAAGTCTCACATCCAACAACCACATTTGTATCCAAAGCACATGGATTCTCAGAGTTTGACTAAGCTGATCCTGCAGATTCAATTTCCATAAATCCCTTAAAGTGTTTAACTAACTTTTCTCATTTTGAAAAATGTCTCTGACAAAAACACAGGGGGAAACAATTGTTCTTGACATCACAACAGTTTAATATATTAACTTATTCATTAAATTGTGCTTCACATCAATGGAAATCCTCAGTTCTACAAACTATCATTTTTAAATAGCGATAAAGGTTGATAATGTCACAATACAATCTCCTAGTAACCAAGTTCATACATATTATTGCACAGAAACAAAAAGAAGTACCGCTTAGGAGAAATAATTTACTATCTATTGGATAGCTAACTTTACATCTACAGTGGGGAATCAGATAATGATCCAAATTTTTCCCTTTTAACATTGATACATTAAAAAATAATAATGCAAGCAAAACCCAGAAAGTGCTTCTAGAAAATACATAGAAGAAAGAAAAGAAAATATGACCACATGACTAAAACCAAAAAATGGCAAGGAGATGGAAGACAAATGTGACACTGACTAAATCACACAAAACCTTGCCCTTTGAAGCACTGTTTTCCCCGGGTTTATTTCAGCACTGACGTCTGGCTCTTTGATGAGTGCCCTCAGTGGAGCAGAACATGGAACTCAGAGGTTCCGCTCGATGCCCTGCAGGGTGACAGTCGCAATCTTTTCCTGGGAACACAGGCTCAAGATACATCCCTGTGTCTGTGTTCTCAGATCAGCATTCTGCTAGGTTTTCTGGAGTCCTTGCCCGGAAGTCCAGAGACTTCTGCGTTGCAGATGTTGCTGGTGTTCGAGGCTGGGCCAGTCTTCTGGAAATCTCAACACTTCTGATAGGCAGGTTCCTTCTGTTAATGAGCAGTGCACAGGGTCCACGTGCAGCCCATCCACAAGGCTACAAAAACACAGATCTCAGATTCTCCCCGTGCCACTTGCCCAGAAGAAGGGCTAACTCACAGTTTCCGGGCGTTAGTTCAGATGTGTCCCAGTAAATGTGCTGAGAGAAGAGCTGGCATTGGCTTATATCCAGTAGAGATGGGGGACACAATGAAAAGGAAAGCCAAGAGTGCCTTGGAGAAAGAACCATTGTCTGGTCCCCAGGTGCCACAAGATGTCCTTGCATTGTCAGGTTCAGCCAGCCCTGACATCCAGCCTGAAGGCTTTCAGTCGGAGTTTTGATGACCAAGGGAGGCAGAATAAGAATGTGAAAAGCAAATCTTAGAGTCACAGCTGTGATGATCAAACCAGATAGTTCTTAAGTCCAACCCAGCTTTCCCTTTGATTCAATCCTCCAACTCAATCAGCCTTCAGTCCCTAAAGCCATCGCAGTCCTCTGATCTCGTGTGAAGGGACTCATTCCCTTTTCTGTTCTTTCAAATGGCTAAAAGAATTCCAGTCCACATTCTAGCCTGCCCTTGATCTCGTGGACAGAAACTTTATCTTAGTCATTTTTCTATTTTTCAGTGTTGCTTGGCACATATTTTATTCATCATCTTTTGATCTTTCAAAGACCTACGTCCCTTTCAAGAGCCCCACTTTCTTCTATTGGTACCCCTACTCTCCCTAGCCCCTGCCTCGGCATGATACCATTATACAGGACCTTCTTCTCAGCGGAGGTCATGGCTGGGAAAGAATCAGATACACCTGTGTGTGAAGACGTTAGCTTATGACAGCTTAAAGCACTTCCTCTCTCCAGCAAATGTGTAAAGGAACTCATTTAACACCAAATAAAACCTCTAAGAGCTAAAGCAATAGGTCACTGGTAAAATACTGGGGAAGAAGTAGAGAAAGGGAGATATTTTATGAGCAGGGGTTCTATTGATCACCCCTTAAGCTTCTCTAACAGGCAACGACTGATTGTGAGGATTCCTAATACTAAGTTTCCCTAAGGACTGTGTGCGTAATCCCTCAGCCTTCCTCCTGAGTACTTTCTGGTCGAATTGGGTAGACATCCTGTTAAAGGTGTTTGAGTGCTTCCCCTGAGTTCGAGTGCTCCTCCACCTCCCTTGAAGCACTGCCCACCTCTTGGGTATTTCACGCCTAATAAGAGGTCTTCTGGCTGGAGGCAGAACTGAGCGTCAGCTCGGCAGTCTCACTGGCTTTTTCTAGGTCACTGCAGTTCTACAAAAAGTTGAGGGAAGATATAAATTAATAAGGAGTTATATTTCAGATTTTTGCATTTCCCACTCCCAATACTATGTGGAGCAGCCTAAAGTCATAGGAAAGGCTATGAAATCAAAAGGTAGCGGCTCTGAGCGACTTTCTTGCTAATGAATTAGTCTTCAGGAAATCTTTAACATCTCCGAATCTCCATTCCACACTAGCAAATGGGATAATGAATAGAGGTCTCCTTAAACACACAAGAATGTAATGAAGGCCAGATGAGATACTAGATGTAGAAATGTTTTGAAAAGCATTATATGCTACACAAAGTGATGAATATTAATCACATCCTTTGTAAAACATACGATGAAATAAATGACATTGAAAAGCACTTGATATATTTCCGCTTCCCTTTTGTGTCAGACACTAATAGTTTTTATCAGTATTAATTTTCACACTTTTAAAAATCATAGAACCCCCACACTTATCAAGGCACCTGGAAACCAGTAAGAGACACATTTTCTAGCCTTCTCTGCACTTAAATGTGTCTAATGTCCAGGTTCCATGACACGAGGTATGACTGCAAGAAATATGTGCAACTTCTCTCTGCGTCTCCTGTCTCTTAAATGCCAGTGGGAGGAGTTGCAGCAGTCATCTCAGGCCATGAGATGGAAACTGTACATTAGAATGAAAGAAAAATAAGAGTGAATGTGGGCTTCTGGTAATTTCAGACACCAGATCTATCAAACCAGTTTGTCCAAGTGAGAGAGAAGTGGTTACCACCATTTTGAATATCTCTGTTAAAATAGTCAAACAGGAATCCTAGCCAAAGCACTTAATATTTATTTTTTAATGATCTGTTCTCACCTTCTTGCTAGGCCTGATAGACTTTCTTCCCAATATTGGTATTTTAGCCACTCAGATTTTTGAAAATGTTACTTTAGCAGTTTAATAAAATGAGTTTTCATATTTCAAACCTTTGAACAAACTATTCATGACATAATTACCACCTTAGAGGAGAAGGAACACATCTGCATATTTTTTATTAACATAATTCCCTTAACTTTTGTCTAACTTTGATTGTTAAGATAATCAACTATTTTCTCCAGTTACCAACAATAGGCTGCCAAAAACTAGCAGGAGACAAAATAGTGTGTATCTTAGTTCTTAATAAAATTTAAACATAAAGGCATGCACACACATGCATGTACACACACACACACACACACACACACACACACACAGACACCACATCCCAGTTTGGTTCTTGGTGCTTGCATTGGCATGTGTACCTGGGAACTGCCAAAAGTGGACAGAATGTGGAACTGTTTGGGGATTGATTGCTTTTTCTCTCTTCTTGGGCTTTGGACCCTAACATACTTGGAGCTGATTTGGTTTGGTAACTTGGGCTGCAGCCTTCCCTTGGATCCTTAGGCCCAGGTATCTTCTACAAGCATCCTTCCCCTGAGCTTCACTCAGCATGCAGGTGTGCAGTGAATTTCTGGATACCACACTGTGTCCCTACTCCTCCATTTCTATCAACATAGCACCCCAGCGATATGACAAATGTGCTACAATGGAATGATGTGGGGGGAAGCCTATGTTGGGCTCTTTAATTTGCTCAGCACTGGCCTCCAGCCAACACAAGGATGTGGCGTCTCCTCTGCATGTCCTGCTATCTGGTCTCAAGTGGAGCATCATACATCAAGCCTTCCACTGCAAGGCAGTCGAAAGCCTTTTGATATAAATCCTGAGGTGTCTAAGGAACAGTGGGGAGTGAGTAGGGGCTGCCTCCAAGTCTCAGCTATGCATGAATTCCCTGCCAAAAAGTTAAAGTGAATTTAGAAGAAATAATCTGAATGCTTTCTAGCTTGTTTTGATTTTCCACATAACAAAACACTAGGTTGTTACTGTCTGTGTGTGTGTGTGTGTGTGTGTGTGTGTGTGTGTGTGCCCACACATGTCTGTGTGCAATGCAGTGGCAGGCAGAAGGATAATTTTCAGGCTTTCTATTCTAGCCAGAACATTAGATCATAACAAGGGAATGTGAAGACGGACAGAGCGCTGCTCATTAATCCCTGCTGCAATGTTTCTTCACTTGCTACCTTAGGAGGAAATCACTGGAGAGGGAGACACAGACATTTTGTGAGCGCTGATCTCTACCAACTAACAAATGATGTTCTTGGCCCTTTGAACTCACTTATTCTTGTACATGGGTGCAAAAGTACAGCTGCCTAAAAAGTTATTAAACACAGCTCATTGATGAGTCGCTGATGAGGAGGGGACTTACCCAAAGACAGCACAGCTCTGGGTCACTTCCAGCTTGGTGCCACCTTGCTGCTAGCTTGTGCCACCTACATGGGCCAGAGACATACTCTGGGGCAATAACAGCTGATTTCTTGCATGACTGGTAAAGACCATTAGGCAGAATGAGCCCATATCCCATATGGACAACACAGTGGGGTAGAAGCACATTGCAGTCAGCCAGGGCTACTTTACAATCCAGGAGGAAGCTACTCATTATCTGCGGGCTTCACTTTCCCCATGTATGAAAGTGAGACTAACAGTAACTGCCTTGGTTGCAGGTATGAGAAGGGCTTCCTTCAGTCTGTGACAGAAGGGGGCCCCCTAAGAATGCCTTCCCTTTTACCACAGGTATAGCCAAGGGCAATGAGAGAGGTTCCATAGCTGCATGTCCAGGTCTGTGTTTGATGGGCATGCTGGGCTCCCCTCTGTGCAGGTAACACTCCTTGAATGCTTGTGGGTTGATTAACTCTCAACCCTAGAGAGAGTATTCTGGAGGCTGAGAAGTGGCTTATGTAAAGCTGGCTTAAACATCAAACATGTTGGACATCAATGAAATAGGATTTTCAATCTGATTGAGGGTTTTCACTCATTTTGCCTTCACCTCCTGGAAGGAAGCGATCATATCAACGTGTTGTGAAACTTTCTACCCACTCTGATCCTCCTGCTTGATGTGAACTAAAAGCTTTCAATTCCCTCCTCCGTACCTCACCCCTTATTATCCATAGACTTTTCACTACTGTAGTTGTGACTATAGAAAGGCAGAAATAAGGAGCACTTGGCAACAAACCACATTTTGGGGGTCCAGTTTAATATACTCTATCCTGATTTGCTGTCTGTAGCTGCAGTGCAAGAACAGGTAAAGATCATGTGGGAGGAAAGAAGTCACCAGACTACAGACATCCACAATGCTGGGATGCCGGGACAACTGTCCCATGAATGGTTGCATGTGTCCCAGCTCCAAAGAGAGTTATTATTCATTTAGTAACCTTGATTATATTTTGTGTACATGCTAGTTAAGCTCTTATTTTTTAGGCCAAGTTCTTTTTAAACATCATTTCTTTTGTGACGGAGGAATTTCAAACCTGGCAGTACCATGTGAGAGAAGATGACTGCTCCAAACAAGTTGCTCTGAAATACTATTTTACAAAGGGAGATTCTGTAGCTGTTTTGGAAAGTTTAAACACACAGTATTTCTCCTGATTTTTTCCCCTCTCTCAATTTCATCATTCTTTCCTCACACTAACAATTAAAATAGTAAGATGTGATCTGCTCACACATTAGTAAATAAGCTCTCCTAAATGCCCCACCCATGTTCATTTCTCAGGGACCACAACCCCACCTCTCCCGTGTCAGCCTGTGCTCTAACGATGAGGAAGAAGCAAGGCTGAGAGCTCTGCTGCTGTGGTTCTGCAGGATGTGGATCTCTAGAGATGGTCAGCAGTAAAGTGACTGTGTTTAAAATCAACTGCAACAACAAAACACATTACTTAGGATTTAAACCGTATTCAAACAAAGTTCAAAGTTCAAAGATGAGGACCAACAGCCAGGGAAGGGCTGGTGTTAAACCTCATTTAAGGGTAGAAGGGTCCTTCTTTCTCTCTCTTTAAACAGACCAATATTTCCATGACAGTATGAAACAGAACAGTTGCAGCAGAACATCCAAGCCGATCATTTGGCTTTTCATGTGTGGCCCCTCAGGCTCCAGTCACCCACATGCTCACAAGGAGTGAGACTGCTTTTTGCTGCTTTCGTCCTTGACCTTCTAAAGTGGTCTACACAGGATGCATTCCTGCCCTACTTAATATCACTGATCAGAAAATTTCAAGGAAATAAATGAACAATGTGTATAATCTCCAACATGATAAAAATGAAGACAGAGAGGAAGTAGAGTCCACATCAAGCCACATCCAGCCAGAGGTCCTCAGAATGGCCCAACTTCTCCAAGGTAATGCAACAGAAGGTCAGCGCACCTGCTCATCTCCCCCTCCAGAAAGAGGAGTGGGCAGGGGGTCACCATCTCACCACCTGGCTGTTGTAGTCCTCGGTGACAGTCCCCTCTGAGGCTCTGTCTTCTTTTGGCCACCGGTGGGCCCTGTGCTCCCGCTGCAGCCTCCGCTCCTCCCGCCGCTTTTGGCGGTCCCTCTGGTGCTCCAGCTGCTTGGTGTGGTGGTAGCGCTGCTGGAAGAGATCTTTTGCATACTCATAAAGCTGCACATCCAGGAAGTTCAGCTCCTCAATGCGCTGGCGGGCGCCCTCGTTGATCTCCACGTTGGAAGCCCGCGTGATATTGAACTGTGTGAAGGGGGAGATGAACTTGAGGTCGAAAGTCCTTTCAAAGAGAAACTGTGTCTTCCTCTGGAACTCGGTGAGCCCAAAGAAGGCCATGTTCTTTAGGTTGTTCTTTGCGCTCTGCAACAGGATGGTGTTTCTCTCACTCTCGTTCATGAAAGTCAAGTTGTAGCAGCCCACCAGGCTGAGGTCAGCCAGCATGCGCACCTGGCGGTTGTTAGCCAGGTTGTAGCTGCAGTCCATGAATTCCCTCAAGCTGACCCCAGACCAGTCATCCCCAGGGTAGCAGGTGGGCAGCTCATCAGGGGTGGGGCTTCTTCCATCACACATATGGAGAGAGGTTTTCCACGTGGCCCCTCGCTGGACGTGTTTCCACTCGCTGAGGTACCTTGACACTGGATCCCGCAACATTGTGATGTAATAGAAATTCCTGGAAGAAATAAAGGAAGAGTAAGTTGATAACTCAAACACTGAGATTCTGAACCTTTGTGATTTCTACATCAATTTTGAGTTAATGGTTCTTCTGCCAAATGCTCAAGGTAGAACATTCACCTGGATTTGTACCTATCAAGTGTATGTGCACTTATTTCTATAAAGACACCAAAGCCAGTTTTCAATTATAAGTTTGCCAGCCTTTTCCTCCCCATTCAAGTGTGAAGAGGGATGGCATGGAAGGATTGGATCATTTGTTCACTTAGCAATTGTTCACTGACAAATGACTAATGCCAATGTCTGACATTTAGAGACAACACCATGATTTTTAAGATTTATTATCCATTTGCCACTTTATTTGATCCTTATAACAAGTTTTGCAGTAGATGGGTTTCTATCAATAGGGAAAATGCAAGGAGGTGAAGTGATTTACTCAAGGTCATGGGACTAAAAATGGCAGGGCTGAAACCCAATTGTCCATCTTTTTTCTTTACTCTGTTACTCTGATTATGAGGTAGATGGGGCAAGGGAAGGATCGGCCATGCACCCAACTTTGTCACCTGAAGTGCTGGAGCAAAGCCTGGAGGTCCTTTTTTCACAAAAGCCATAGAAGGGGCCTCACAGAAGAGCGTGCTGGACCCAGGCCTCCAAGCTGTCTTCTGCTCTAAGATCCCACTATGGCCTTTGCCCTTCCACAAACACCAGTCTGAACCCAATTCACCTCAGTCTAGTCCTTGGCTCCTTGAGGGGCACCCGCTCCAGAAATATAGGATCACTCATATTAACTCAGAGATACCCTGGTGAGACAAAAGTGGTCCTAAAATGCTTTGAAAAGAACAGCAGTTCTTCCCTGACCCCTCTACAAGTGACTCAGTGCTGTAGGGTCCTGGAACCATGGCTGGTGCTGAGTTTGCCTGACTGCTGTCCAGTGGTCCCAACATGGCCTACAATGGCCTACATGGCCTACATGCTTGGCCAGAACAAAACCAGTCTTACAGTGGTTGGCCAGGACAAAATCAGGCCATTTTTGCTTAATATCTGCTCTTTGAAGAAACTTGACTCTAATATAAATATACATACAAAATTGACAGCAAGGTAGAGAATCTGGTGAGGAATGACTTTCGGTTATCTCTGCATCATGTTCCTATTTGTCAAATATTTCTGTTAGCAAGCAGTTGTAGGTATTGCTTGCTGGGATCATCCCTACGTGTTGTCAAGCAGATATTTGCACTTGGAGGTAAGTGGTGGTATATCTGACTCTATAATTAAATCAAACGATGTCTGAAGCCTTCTTGAAAAACTGGAAAAAGACAAAATCAGAGGGGCTGGGAAGTCACTCTTCCTGCTTCAGTCTCACAACACTCATCTCCACTTCGAACTATAGATGGACGCCATCACAGCAGGTCAAATTCTAAGCTGAAGAGAGCTTCTGAGTCTCCCATCCCCAAAATCACCTTTGGTAAGAATATTTAATCATTGCTTTAAAAGAAATGATGAAAAGAGAAAAGGAAAAAGAAAACTATATCCCATTTTTGTGTGTGTAATAACAAAGCCTCTATGGAGACAACGGGAAGCTCCATGGAGAAACTAAATGAATGGAAATGGACACATCCTAATTCCCAAGGAAGGGAGCCTGGGAGGGGTTAGTAAGTATATGAGGAAAGGATAAATTGTTGAAAGCTTATGTTCTATTTAATGGAGACACTTTATTCAAGTTTTCTAACTAATCACTCCTATACAACTCACAAAAAATACTTTTTGAGATTTGGGGGTAAGATTTTTCTAATTTCGTCTTAAATTGCATGGATGAAAGTTCTATTTAGATAAAACTGAAACACTTTAATGCCAAATGTTTTCCGCATAGGCCAGCACTGAAGACCTATGATGTTCCAAACTTGATAAATGTCAGGCATTGTGCTAAGGATATGGTCCATTTCAACATCCCTAGGAGGTAAGTGCGCATTACTCTGTTTTTAACTTAGTATTGAATGAGCTAAGAATTTGAGGAGATGAATAAGCTACCCAAGCTTACCTTGGTAATAAATTTCAGAACTTGGATTTTATTCTCTCTCTTTCTCTTTCTCTCATCATTAAAGGAAAACATCTCATTTCATAGGAAATACACTAGCACTTGTTCTTTTTGGTCAAGCTAAATTGGATGGAAAAAAAAGTACGTGCCCAGTAAACACAATGGAAATAAAAGGAATTTAATGGTGAAATGTTTGTGTTGCTGCTTTTTTAAAAATAATTGATGAACTACAGTTTTTAAAACTATTCCCTTTTCTATATTAGGTTACTTTGAATGTATCGCCTTGCCAGTAGGTAAGTCAGTCAGTTTTGAAATGAGCTAAAGAAACTTCAGTGTCTTAAATAACACCCACTTCCCTATAAATTGTGGGGAGAATTTATTGAAACTGCTAAGGATAGACCAGTCTCAGCCCTGGCTTTTGCCGATTACCATCTTACATTATTCATTTGTCTTTTCAAGCAATAGAATAACTTCTTTTATTTTTTTAACACAATTTGTATCATTTTATTAGTAGAACAATTAATCCTTAAATACATGTGGCAATGTAAAGGACCCAATAGCTCAAATAATCTTTCAAAAAAAAATGGAGAATTTAAACTTTCAATTTTCAAACTTACTACAACTCTGCAATGGCCTATGCCTTGTAATAAAGACATAAAGATAAATATGTAGACTCCTGAGCGAGAATTGAGAGTCTAGAAGTAAATGCAAACATCTATGGCCAATTGATTTTTCATAAACATCCCAAAATAATTCAGTAACAAAGATTTGAACATATGCTTAAACAACAGAATGCCCATATGCAAAAGAATTAACTTAAAACTCTAACACTGTATACAAAAATTAACTCAAAATGGATCAAAGTCTTACATATAAGAACAAAAACAAGACTTTTAGAAGATGATGTATACTCAGAGTGAAATAAATCCAACTCGCATGTGTAAACATCGTGTTGTCTCCCTAGTGTAAGAAGCTGAAGAAGTAAATAAGATCCAAAATTTACAATAGATATTCTGAAAGGGAAAGAAACTGGAATAACTTCTATCAGTGGAAGAAAATGTCCTAAAAGGTCAGTTGGGGAAGCAGAAAAAGGCTGACGTAGCTTCTAGGTTCCACAAGGAAACACTAGCAGTAAAGTTTTGCTCAGGGTGGATATCACTATTGTTGAACGTTAGATGATGTGCCAGTATTAATCCTACTTTAACCCTATGTCTAGATGTGTTCTTTTCAACTCTAGCAGCAGAGACAGATTTTTATTTCACAAAGCAATTGGTCAATAAATATGTAAATAGAGTAATGATGATGGTGACATAAGCCAGCGGATTAAGGATGTTCGAAGAATTTAAATCAGAAGGATCTTTGAATTGAGTCAAATTAGACCACAAATAGAAAATTTCTAATTTCCTTGTAACTAGACAAAATAGAAAACTTACAAAAGGATTTTTTACACAACGAAAAGCCATCCAATCAACTTTTTTTTTAATGTGGGTATCAGGAGTCGAACTCAGGACCTCACTCTTGCCAGGCAGGCGCTTATGCTGCTGAGCTACCTCGCTGGCCCTCCAAGTGGTTTATAAGTCTCAATCTCATTTATGACTCTCAAATTTTATATGATTGAGATTTTTAAAATAACCATAAGAGTTGCAGGCTCTTGGGGTTGTGAATTACAAAGATTGGGGATGTAAACATTTAACTGATGCCTGAAATATGAAGAAGTTTTTGCCTCCCTTGGGAAAACTGGCCATTGACTTTTTGATAACTTTGTTCCTTTGGGGATCTACATTATCTTCAAGTTAAAGGATACAAGATTAGGCTTAAAATGATCTTGGATTCAAATTTAACTTTCTTTAGCTTAATACTGCATTTAACAATGCTTAGCAAACTCTCTAGGAATATATTCATCAAATTAGGGACTTTTAAATGAATAGACTCGTATCCATTCTGAAACGTCCCCCAGAAGTCCTAATGTTAATGGCTTACTCTTTGGCTTGGTGCATTTGGAAGGTGGTGAAACTTTTAAGACTTGAGGTCTAGTGAGAAAAAGTTAGGTCATTGGGGGCATGCCTTTGAAGGGGATAAGGGGTCCAGGCCACTTCCTGTCTTTTTTTTATTTTCTGGCCACTATGATATGAATACTGTGCTATCTTACTACAAACCTTAAATAAACAGTGCCAAGTAATCACAGACTGGAACCCTTGAAACTATGAACCAAAATAAATATTTCCTTCTTAGAAGTTCACTATCTCAGGTATTTTCTCACAGTGACAGAAAGCTGACTACATACTTCCCCACTCAAAAACAATGCAAATTAATTTTCTTCTGCTTGAATAACTCCCAATTCAATTTTTCATAAAAGCATTTAAAGAATTCAGTGCTACTGAAATTTGCAACTTTATGTTTTAAGCCTCATTAGTTCAACAGCACAATGGTATAAGAAAATCAGTTTTTGAATGGTAAAGTAAAATAAAGGAGAAGGACAATCAACTAAAATGCTGTGGTGGCCACAATATAAAAGACATTCATTGACTTTTGTTTCTTCTAACTCAGTTTCTTAAGATGGATTATCACGTGTTTATATATTTATCCTGATAGTTAATCAAACTCTTCCCAGATTTTGGAAAGATAAATAAGTAAATTAATGTTCCTCATTTCATCAATTCATTCATTCATTCATAACACTCTAAACATTAATTGATCCTCCTCTATTTACCAAGCACTGAGGTTAGTCTTGGAGGACACATAAATTAATAAGACATTGTCCTCAAAAACTCCTTGGGCACCAAATGATTTTGATAAAGTAAAAGAAATGCTAACTACTAAGTTTAGGGAAAGTTCTGCCAATGTCCTTGGACAGAACAATCCTTAAGACAGATAACTTTGGTTGTCTTGGTGACAGCATCCTGTGCACAGATTTTTCATTTGTCACTTACTTCATCAAAATTTTGGGTGAATTCATTTAAGGAAGTCTAACTCTAAAGTAATTTAAGCTCTTTAGAATTGTCTTTTTTGTGGTCACAGGGTAAGAATGGCAAATACTTGGGTAGTGAGAAAGATGAGGGAGCTGGGTATTTTGTTAGTCCAATAATTATTTTAACTGATCATTATCATATGGGCCACCTTGGCTTAATGAAGTTCAAAGAAAATGAACATCCCTTTCCCATGGCTGGTTTAAATTCGCTTTTAGTATTATTATGGTTTGTGTCTGGATGTCCCCCCAAAGCCTCATGCAGTCATGGGGTGTTGCTTTTTGGAGGCAGCTGAATCTAGAGTTTGTGATCGATTCATTGTCCAGTGCTGGGACTATGGGTGTGAGTGCTACACCCACCTTAGGGCAGGCAGCCTACATACAATATAAGGGACAGAAAGAGTCTTCTCTTGCTTTCCTCCCTTTTTGCTCTTGTTGCTTTGCTGTTTTCCACCGCCATGAACAGCAGCTGCTCTGCTACACCACCCTGCCTTGGAGCCAGCTGATTATGGACTGAAACCTCCATGAACTGAAAGTTAAATAAACCTTTCCGTCCTTAACTTCAGGCATTGGGTATTTTTTCTCAGCAACAAGAGAAAAGTAACCAAGACAAAAATTGGTACCAGGACTGGGGTCATTGCTGTGACTATACCTGACCATGTGGTTCAAGAACCTTTGGGAATGGCTTGTGGGAAGAGTTTGGAAAGTTTCAGAGATGTACCCTGAAAGAGCAGAGCTGGAACACCTTAGGCTGTTTTGTATGGGAGATTCTGGTCAGAGCTCAGAAGACCAGAGAGCAGAAATCCTGCTGGTAAAGAACAGGCATGGGAGATTTCTGCTGGGAAGAAGGACTGCACTGGCTGCTAGACTCCAGAAGATGTGTGTTATGACTTGGCAGAAAGTTTGCCTGCATTTTGCTCATGTCCAGAGACTTTGCTTGAGACTGAGATTAAGGGCAGTGGACTAATTAAACTAGCAGAAAAAAATTTCAAGGCAGTAGAATGTTGAAGTGGTGGCATGGCCATTGTTTGGGGCCTTTAGCCAGATTTATGTTGAGAATTAAGAGCAAAGAGCCCAGCAGAACGATTTAAAATGTTGTGAGTTTGGCCAGAAAGGAAGCTCAAGTAAAGCTGTGGACTGCAAAGATAGAGCTGAGGAGATCTTGATTGCTGAGAAGGAATAGGAGAATACAGAAGATGTCCTGAGGGCATCACAAGAAGCAGCAAGTCTCCACCCTTCGCAGCCTCAAAACTGCAAAAGTGAGAGACTTCGCTTGGAGGAGAAAGCCACAGAGCACTGCTCCAGAATGGTGGCAGCATAGAAAATTTGTTCCTCAGAATTGGATTCAGAGTGTCCAGTGATCCAGGCACTCAACCCCTACAGCCAAGAGAGAGGAAAGCCTGGCTACTGCTCCAGCTGGCAGCAGACCTTGGTATCATCCATGTGGTGCTGGTTTTAGGTGCATGCAGACTGCAGGAGTTGTGGGGTTAAGAAGGCTTCCACCCCAATTTTAGAAGGCCTGGGAAGACAGACAGTGTGTCCCTGAGAGGGCAGAGTGTGAAGCTGTGAGGGTGAAGCCAAAGGTGCAGTGGAGACCCCAGAAGTTTGGAAAAGCCAGGAACATGGATCATCTGAGCAAACCTGCAAGGAGGGAACAAAGCCAGCCCAAGAGAGAAGCCATGGGAGCTACAACCATTGGAAGTGCCATAGGGGTAGAGCCACCCAAGCCTTTTGGAGCTTACAACTTGCCACAGGTCATGTTGGATGTTCCATTTGGAACTACAGGACTTAATATTTGCCCTGCTAGATTTTGGACTTGCTTTGGTCCTAATCCTTTGTACTTTCCTGATGGTACCTTTTGGAATGGTAATGTCTATCTTGTGCCGTTGAACGTTGGAAGTGTTTAACTTTCTTTTCATTTGTACAGGGGCTCACAGCTAACAGTTTGCCTTAAATCTCAGAGGAGACTTGGGATTTGGACTTTTCAGTAATGCTGAAACTGCTAGGACTTTGGCAACTCTTGGAGATGGACTAAATGTCTTCTACATAAAGGGATGTGCATGAGTCTTTAGGGGACCAGGGGCAGAATGCTATGGTTTGTGTCTGGATGTCCCCCCAAAGCCTCATGCAGTCATGGGGTGTTGCTTTTTGGAGGCAGCTGAATCTAGAGTTTGTGATCGATTCATTGTCCAGTGCTGGGACTATGGGTGTGAGTGCTACACCCACCCTAGGGTGGGTAGTCCACATAAAATATAAGGGACAGAGTCTTCTCTCGTTCTCCTCCCTTTTTACTCTTGTTGCTTTCACTGTTTTCCGCTGCCATGAACAGTTGCTCCTCTGCCACACCACCCTGCCTTGGAGCCACCACAAACCTCCACAACTATAAGCTAAATAAATCTTTCCTTCCCTAACTTTGGGCATTGGGTATTTTGTCTCAGCAACAAGAGAAAAGTAACCAGGACAAGTATGTTGCTCCACTTTAACATAATCAAAATTCAAAATACAACACAGAGCATTGCTGCCTTCTCTCACTATGAAAATCTTTGGCTTTTACTCGCCTGTGGCCAGCTCATCTTTCCTGGCCCAGCTCAAGGCTTGTATCCACCTCTCCAGACTCTTTAGTCTGTAGCATTTCTCCCATCACAGATTGTACTTTTAACTTTTATGTAAAAGTCTTGGTCACATTGATGATGTCAAGCTCCTTTTTGATAACCATACCTTGGACCTTGTGTCCCATAACACCTAACACCTAGTCCTGCTTACAGCAGATGTTCAAAAAATGATTGTTGATAAAAGAAAATGGTTTCATGAAATAAATACATTTTAATAATTGGGTGAATTGCTTTGATAGGTATGTTTTTCTTTTTGTTAATAAAAACAATTTGATATTATTTTTAATGCTTAACATGTTTGCACAGAGTAAAAATGATAGAAAATCTCCTAAGGTTATCAATCATTTGTTTGTGATGGATGATGATATGTAGAGAAAGATATTCAATACAAACTTAGGGTAAAAGTCAAATATTTCTCATATACAAGATAATTAGCAACAATTTATTTTATTATTTATTTGTTTGTTCATTTTTGTAGTACTTGGGATCAAATCCAGGGCCTTCACACTGATCAACATACCCAGCCATCTTTATTTTTTATTTTGAGACAAGGCCTCACTGTTATGGTCTGTGTCTAGATGTCCCCCCAAAGCCTCATGCAGTCTTAGGCTTTTTCGGAGGTGGGTAAATCTAGAGTTTGTGATTGATTCAAGGTCCAGTGCTGGGATTAAGGGCGTGAGTGCTATATCCGCCCTAGGGTGGGTAGCCTACATACCCTATAAGAAACAAACAGGGGCTTGCCTCTTGCCTTCCCTTGGTTGCTTTTGCTGTCTTCTACTGCCATGAATCATTGCCCCTCTCCTCTGTGCCACACTGCCTTGGAGCCAGCAGATTATGGACTGAAACCTCTATAAACTGTGAGCTAAATAAACCTTTCCCCCTTTAACTTTGGGTTAAAGGCATTTTGTCTCAGCAATGATAAAAGTAACTAAGACACTCACTGAGTTGCTAAATTGTCCAGGCTGGGATTGAACTTCCAATTCTCTTGCCTTAGCTTGTCCAAGTACTGAGGTTACAAATGTGGGCTGCCAAGCCCAGCTTATTTATTTATTTTTCAATATTAAATTTACTACTATTCTTCCTGACTGCTTTAAGAAGCTATGTTTCACTTATAAGAAATTGTGTTTCACTTAGCTGGTTATTTTTTTTTTCTTTTTTTTTTTAAAGAGAAGAAAAAACAAAACAAATCAAAAAAGAACAAATTTTCAAAACAACATAATAGGAGGGTAACAATGGTTAATGCATTACGTATTATTATCTTTAAGTTAGTTATTCAGGATACCAGATATTAGCATTCAATTGTCCAAACATTATTGGCACAAACCTTACTCTTCAACGAGCTAAGTAAAATTGGTAGTGTATCTATCTTAACCATCTTATATATAAATACAATTGTTTTTCCTTTCCCTTCTTTCTTTTCCCTATTCTCCTATTCCAGTCTCTCTTTCCTTTTGACCAGTTTCTTTTTGATTTACCATGTCTATTGTACATTTTGGATCTTATTTACTCTTTCAGTTTTTCATACTAGAGAGACAATACGATGCTTACACACGTGCATCCAGTTTATTTCACTTATGAGTATTTTCTCGAGTTGCATCCATTTACCTATAAAAGTTGCCAGTTTATCCTTCTTTATGGCTGAATAGTACTCCATTGTATAAAAATACCACATCTTTCTTATCCATTCCTCAGTGGATGGGCATTTGGGCTGTTTCCAAGATCTGGCTATTACAAATTGTGCTGCTATAAACATGGGTGCACATATATCGCTGTGGTATAATGTTTTTACTTCTTCTGGGAAGATGCCCAGAAGGGGAATAGCTGGGTCAAATGGGACCTCCAACCCTAGTTTTTTGAGGAATCTCCACACTGATTTCCACAGTGGCTGTACCAGTTGACACTCCCACCAACAGTGAAGAAGGGTTCCTTTTTCCCCACAGCCCCTCCAGCATTTGTTATTAGTTGATTTCTTAGTAATAGCCATTCTTTCTGGGGTGAGATGGTATCTCAGTGTTGTTTTAATTTGCATCTCTCGAATGACTAGCGATGTTGCACATTTTTTTGTATATTTATTTGCCATTTGTATTTCTTCATCTGAGAAATGTGTATTCATCTCAGATGGCCATTTTTGGAGTGGGTCTTTAAATTTGGGAGGTCTGATTTTTTTGAGTTCTTTATATGTTCTCGATAGTAATCCTTTGTCTGAGGAACAGCTGGCAAACATTTTTTCCCACGTTGTGGGTTGTCTCTTCACTCTGTTGGTGGTTTCTCTTGCTGTGCAAAAGCTTTTTAATAAGATGAGATCCCAGTTGTTGATTCTTTGTGATAGTTCCTGTGCGGTTGAGGTTTTATTCATAAAGTCTTTGCCTACACCAATGTCTTCAAGGGTTTTACCTATCCTACCTTCCAGCAGATTTAATGTTTCTGTTTCGATATTTAGATCTCTGATCCATTTTGAATTTAGTTTAGTGCATGGTGAAAGATATGGGTCTAGTTTTAATCTTCGGCATGTGTAGAGCCAGTTTTTCCAGCACCGTTTATTAAAGAGGCTATCTTTCTTCCAGTGAATGTGTTTGGCACCTTTGTCAAAGGTAAGGTGGCTTAGTATGTCTGGGGTTGTTTCAGCATCTTCTAATCTGTTTAATTGATCTTCAGGTCTGTTTTTTTGCCAGTACCATACTGTTTTTATCACAGTAGCTTTATAGTATAATTTCAAGTCAGGGATTGTGATGCCCCCTGCCTTGCCTTTGTTGCCCAGAATTTTAGCTGGTTATTGTATAATTTGTTCCCATCTTTAATTAACCAGTGATTTAATTAACACATGCTTATTGAGTGTTTGCTGGGTAAAAAAAATGTGGAGAATATAAAAAAGAATAAAATACCCTCAAGTACTGTTGGCACAGGTGTACTAAGGTAGAAAAAGGCTAATTAGGAGTAGACAAACAATATTTAAGAGAGCTGGCTGTACATTTAAGCATCAGCCATATAGCCTGGCTAAGCCCGGAAGTTCAAACTGTGTATTTCACTAAATGATTGCTCCAGACACAAACGAGTGGTAGAGGGCATACAGTAGTTCAGGATGTTGAGAACAGATTGTCCCAGGCTGAATGCAACTGTGATTTGCTAAAATGGGAAATGTGTTGATTTAGGAAGATTCATTTAGCACTACTATTAAAGATAGACTAAAGCAGACAAACGAGATATTCTGTAGCCATGGTAAGAGACCAGCAGGGGAAAACCAAGGGCCGTGGGTGTGGATGAGAAATCAGGAACAGATTCAAGAAATATCTTACACCCATGTGTCATTGCTTCCTCCCCTTCTTTATTGTCAGTGTTCTCTATGCTACTTCTCCTTCTCTCTATTCTCTACTATCTAATCTTCCGTTTTGAATACTGCAACAGATGGAGGCAAAACTAGCATCCTCATCAGCATGCGGGGAAAGGAAGATAAATCACTGGAATTGCTTCACCCGTGGTGACTAAAACAACATTCACTCGCCCATTCCATGAGAAGACAAGTGCAAGAATTTACGAAATGCTAGGATCTCAGGAGATCAATGGAGCATGTTCCTTCTACCACTAGCTTAATACATATAAAACCAAGCAACACAATTAGTATCTCTACACTCTGCAGTTTTATAGTCATGGAAAACACACTGAGAAGGAACTATTCTACCCAGCCATCTCTTATGTTTTCAGTGGAAGAGATTTCTTCCTCAATGCCCTCAGCAGAACCTGAACCCCCTGTTTCATTACCTTTATCACAGTGGGCCAGTGAATGCCTTTTTCTCTGAACAGGCTTCACCAACGCTGAGAGAGAGAAACTTGCCTTACTTCCCTTCCTACAACGTGTACCATGTGACCTGATACGTCATCTGTTTGCCAGTGTTGTGGAGTGAATAAATACATAGTTGTTTTTTTTTTTGTTTTTTTTTTTTAATGTGGGTACCGGGAGTCGACCTCAGGACCCCATGCTTGCCAGCAAGTGCTTGTGCCGCTGAGCGATATCACTGGCCCTTCTTTTCCTTTATGTGGGTACTGGGTGTTGAACTCAGGACCTCGTTCTTGCCAAGCAGGCGCTTATGCCACTGAGCTATCTCACCGGCCCCAATACGTAGATTTTTATCAGCTTCTGTTCAGACACTCCCAGGCCTTTTGAAATGTGTGGGAAAAAATAAATTTCTCTCAATTCCTCTTGCCCTAGATAATTTGAAAGTTTTCCCTGCATAATCGAGTTTCGTCCAAGCTCAGTATTTCACAAAGAACACTGTGAGTCATTGGTAAGGGGCGGACTTGGGAGGCAGCCAAAGGAGATAACTGGCCTTCACCCTGGGGTACACACAGGTGACTGGTCCATCTTCAAATTGAGCTGATGTGTGCATTTCGAGCAAGGAAACTTAGCTCCCTCAGTCCTGCTATACTGTGTGCTGGATTCTTTTTGCAAATGCTCAGAATGGAATTAATTTCTTGACTCTCTTTAGGGCTCATTACGGGTTGCCCATTCTTCATTATCTCCGTAGAGTATTATCTGCACTGTACGGTATCTGATAGGGGGACTCTCGGCAGTGAGCGCCGTGTAATCAGACTGCCCTTTGACACAGTGATGAAAAGGCCTTTTATTCGAGCCTTGAAAACAAATTAAGGAATTTAAGAATGATGTTCTAAGCAAGTGGGAAATTGGAAAGTATGATTGTTAAGTATCATAACAAAGAACTTTAGGAGGCCGACAATGGTGTATGTCAGGGTGATTGGTTCTAAAGATGTCCAGTATTGTGAAGAGAAAATGGAGACACACGCCTGCTGTTATCTTACCTCTTGCAGATGCCCTAGTGAGGCATCGCACTGTAGCGTGCAGCACGCTATTATCGCCTCCCTCACCTGGAGGTGACTTAGAAAGCAGCCAGACCCTTATGGAAGGCTTTCTCACTTTCCTTCCTGTCCGCAGGTGAGAGGTGAGAGGAATGTCCAGGGGCCCCTCAGGGGGAGAAAGACTTTCCCTGACTAGCGAACCTGAGAACTTCAAAGCATGAATAGTTTACATTTCGCTAGTCTTGTTCACTCGCTTTCTTTTTAAATCATTGCTTGTTTATCCACCAGTAAGAAATGAAATATATTGCCATTATGGAAAATATGGGACATGCAGAACATTAAAAATTAGGAAAATTAAAATTACCTATGATCATTTCACTCATTTCTTTGTATGTACATTTCTTTCTTTTATAGATTTGAAAACGTGATGTACATTCTATTTCTAACTTGTGTTTTTAACTTTAAGTACAAGATGAATATTTTTCCATTTACTCGCTATTCTTCTGTGTAAGAGTACAATGGTCTTAATAAGAGCTTAATATTCTAGCCATGGTTGTACCATAATTTATATGACTAATCTAGTTTTGCATAATTAAGCACATTCTGTTGAGGGAGGTATTATAAACAATAATGTGATGAACATCCTAAGCCATAAATATTTGTGCAGAGAATAAGTTCCAGAGTAGAATTCCTGAGTCAAAAGAACTTTTCCCATTTCACTGTCATAAATAAATATGATTTCCACCAATGAACCTTACTACAGACAGAGTAGAAGTGGACAAAGCCATTCTAGGAGGGTTGACATCCTTGGGTACGTAGCTACCTGAAGCCAAGAGGGAGTTGGGAGACAGCCTCTGCCCCTTCCCGGCTGGAGTAGGATGATTCTCTGCCAGAAACATGGGCCTACAAGAGACATTCCAGGACAATCAGGTTGGGCTTAGAGACAGGACAGTAGGAAAACATTTTTGCAAAAAAGATTTGTTTATTTTTTACATAATGAAAAGCTAGACTATCAAATTAGAAGCTAAACAACTGTGGGATCCAATCCCACTCTTCAGAGCTGCAGCTATATTAAAGCTGACATCTGGATCAGAAAGATGGACGTCCCTTGCCTGATTATATTCAGTGCCAGTCCTCAAAGAAACATCCTCTTGAGATGCAGTTTATCTGCAACATCTATGTGTCGGCCAAGTTTAATTATGGGAAGCTGCACATGATACTAAACCAAACAAACAGAAGTAGGAAATAAGAGGCTCCTGGATGACACAGGTCATTTCTCAGTGATGATCAGTCAACCCCCTACTTCCCTAGAGGAGGAGGCTGCATTTATCAGTAAGACAAAATTTTAAATCTTGTCACGTCACTGTCTTCTATTGACAGGGAACCTATGAGCCTCAGGCCCACTAAAATGGCATGATTTTCAGGTGGTTGTCACATTTGCTTTCACTTTCCCCCAAGTGGCTGCAGCAAGAATAAATTGCAGGGAATGCATGTTCCAGGGGCTTGTTCTTGCTATCTTGCTGAGTACAGTTCTTCCCAGGACAGTTTCAGATGTGCCAGCGAGGGTCCTGCTCTCATACATTATTCAGCGGCTTCTGTAATTCTTTGGTTCAGAGGCGCCCTGCTTGGCGCTGCATTGGTGGGATTTGGGCACCAAGACATCCTGAGGAGCTAAGCAAAACTGTGGTTTACACATGTGGTTATTCACCTAGAGCCTGGAGCCGCCCCAGAGTGAAATAAAAGCCCCATTCAGCCTCCCTCGAAGAAGCTCTAATCCCAGCCAGGCAAAGCAGAACAGCAGATAGTACACTCAGATTGCGTTAAGCTGCTCCCGTTCAGCCATGCTCTCTTCTTACCTAATTTCCCAGGCGCTGCTTTGAGGGAATGTGAGAATTACACATGGTAGGAACTACGAGGTGTCTCCATTGTGATTGTCTAGTACAGGCCAATTTGGAAAGGGAAAGAGGTAAGTCAGAATATTTAAGAGCAAGGCACATGTTCCAATATTTAGATTTACATTTGACAGCTTTGATGCAGATTTTCCTGAAGCATCACAAGGATTTTTTTTTTTTTTTTTGTGGGTACCGGGTGTCGACCTCAGGACCTCGCGCGCCAGCAGGCGCCCATGCCACTGAGAGATATCACTGGCCCTTTTTTCGTATGTGGGTTCCAGGAGTCGAACTTGGGTCCTTGCGCTTGCCAGGCAGGTGCTTATGCCACTGAGCCATCTCATCGGCCCCCCATCACAAGGATTTTTAAAAAATTATCTCTGTCTAGATTTTGCCATGTTCTCACATAACAGTCTTGTATTTTAGGATTCTCCTAGCAGGACTGGGTAATTATTTTAACGTATTAAAGGAAATTCTTGAAATATCCCAACTTGAGGCCATCACTCAAAGAAAGAATTAGAGGTCACCTCCTAGACAATGGCTAAAGAGAAAGCTAACATAAAACATGGAAAAATTCATGTGAAATGAAAACACATATTAATAGTAATAATAGCTAACATTTATTGAGTGCATACTATGTCCAAGTACAGTTCAAAGCATTGTTCTTGCATTGACTAGTTTAGTCATCAAAACAACCTTTTGAGCTATGTAGTCTTTTTAGATGATGCCTGTGATTTCACAAAGTGAAGATGGATTTGATAGTTTCTTCTATAGTCTTGTCAAAGTTGTGCTGTCTTAGGCTTTGTTGAGCTCAAAGCTCTACAGGCAAAATGAGCATCTCAGGGTAAAGATTTGTGTTTTCCTGTGAATCACCAGCAGAAGATGGAGAGAGGCAGCACATTGCAAAGACAGGGTGGACAAAAAGCAGGGGGACGGAAGGTTTCTGTCTAAACTCAATCCAAGAAAGCACGGATTCACAGGGTCTTAAAGATATTTACAGCTTGGAAGGAGCCATAGAAATGATTTTCCTGAATCAAAACTGCATAATAAATTTACACTGGAGGAAAGGGTTTTAGATGATTCCTGTTTGTGTCTATTGATGCAGCTGCATTCGTTTTTAACACTTTCAAGGAATCCAGAAACCAAAAGTTATAGTAAACTCAGAACAATAAAGAATGGTTGGAAATAGCTATGCAAGAGAATTTAGATAAAGCCAAAGCTCATTCTATGCTGTAAGTCTCTTTTTGGCCATAAAGTAGGTCTTTTTAGTACAAAATGCTGCAAAGACTCAGAGAAGGGCTCAAAGAGGCTTGCTGGATCTAAAATTGGCTTTGGGAAGAGAAAATTCAAGGAAAGCAAAACTCAGACTACCCATCTGAACAGAGAATAAGTGTTTAATTTTATGCATGTTGGATACTTGACTTAAGATGCAGTAAAAACACAACAGTTTCAAAGTGGAAAGGTTTGGACTCTGATTTCAGGCCCCTTCACTTGTGGTGTGGCTTGGTTAGCTTAAGTGACCTCTGGGAGTCATAATTAACTCATCTTATTTATTTACCAAGGTATACATGCTTACCTCATAGTGCTTTAGGAAATAACTAAACAAAGAAAAGAATCTAAAGAGCCTAGCAGTAATCGATGCCCAGTAGTTCTTTACCATACGTGCAGTCTCCACACTTAACACGCTCCCTTTCTCCATGAATATCCGAGCCTCAAAAACTTTCCAAACACAGTGAAATTGTAAATATTAAAGAAGCTATGTGAATGACAAAAAAAGCCCACAGTGCTTTTTGTATTTGTATAGTGTTTTTATAGTTTTCAAAAATACTTTCCTCATCCATTATTTCATTTTATGCTCGCTACATGATTATATGTCAGAGGCGGCAAAGGAAGTTTTCTTGTTCCAGTTTTACAGATGAAAAAACTGAAGCTCAGAGACATGAAAAGATTTTTCCAAGAGCAGTAAGTAAGGAGGAGTGAAGCCGGGGCTTCTTTTCCTTCGGCAGCTCCTGTACTCACTTAGTTTGACTGTTTAAGAATATTTGTTTATTATATAATTCATGCCACTCTCCTAGGTTATTGGAATATAATGGATGCAAGACAAAACTTGGCCTCTACACCCTATCTACATGAGTCATCCACGACAATTTTGCCCTAACCTAGTTATGAGTTTGAAGGAAAACATAAAATTAGTACTTTGTTCTTCAAGTTTGGAATTTTCAGTTTTCCTTCGAAATCAAATGAAAAAGAAGTCCCGGAAGAATAAGCAAGAAATGCCAGAATATGAGTGTGCTTTCTTGAATTTTAAAAACTGGAAAAATCAGCTTGAAATAATCACCTTTTATTTCTACATAGGCAGTGTTATGGACTTATGTCAAGAGGTACATGTAATATCTGGTGATCTCTTTTTTCATGAGGCCAGTGTCATTGATGGTCATTGATTAGAGGGCTGCAGAATAGTGTTATTCAATGCTATCACTTCTTTTTCATTTGTTAGCCATAGTACTTCCATAAAAAGAAACTCCCCCTCATTGAGTCTTTGGGACCCCGAAGTGTAGCGCACACAGGAAAGGCAGATGCGTGTTTGATTCATTTTATTTACTGATTTTCAAAATAACAGAATGCTTTCTTAGGATTCTCCAAAGAGGCCTTTTGTTGTTATTGTTTGTTTGTTCATTTTTATATCATCATGGAATCACGAATCTAAATATATTTAATAAATTTCAATAACTTATAATCATTACCCTTATTGTTAAAAATATCCAACTTTTGCTAGTGGGAGCTTATTCAAGGTGGATTCTGAGTCCAATTGGTATAAGCCTTGTAGCTTTATCTGCAGATTGTTAAAAGATCTGGCACACCGCAAAAACTTCATCTCAAGAAAGCCCAAGAATGATGGACCTCTTTGTGTTGTCTTGTTCAGCCACCTTTCCCGGGGGTGTCTTGTTCCACCACAGTCTCCTCCCACTCTCCCCATCAAGCAGTATAACTGGTACTTGTGCTCATTACATCTGGGGATAGAAGACAAAAGAGAACAGACAATATTTCTAACTCTTATATGGTCTCTCTAGGTCCAAACAGCAGGGGTTTCCTTTTCATTTTCCCTTATCTTTTTCTTTTTAGCTGCCATCCATGATGCTTGTCTCCGTGCTTGTGATGATAAGATGCCAGTGTCATTCCACAAACTAATCTAGGGGGAACCAAGTCATGCTGAAGTAACATGGAGCCTTAATCAGGTTTTCTCTAAAATCACATAGTCACTATAATTAGTATGAATTCCTTCCAGAAGCCCTGTTCACCACAGTGATATTCAATGGCATCTTTCAGCTGCAGTGAGCTTGGAAGCATTGTTATAATTTTGCCTAATTAATAAAGCAATAACAGAAATCTAATATATATATATACATATATGTATATATACATATATGTATATATACATATATGTATATATATGTATATGGCAATTTAAATCTCTGCAAAAAAAAATCAGTTTGCTCTGTCTAAATGTTGCCTTGGTTGCGCCTTTCATCAATTCAAGTATGGAGCACAGTGACCTTAAATTACAAATATTTTTCTTCAGGCATGACTGAAACATCATAGAGGTAATAGCTTTCAACATTCATTCCTTAAAGATTTTAAAACATTCAAATGAGGACACTTATTTCCCCACTCTTCTCTGCTAACTGGTAATCTGTGAAAATAATCTTTATTAAGACTTTCAAGGTAAACGTAGCTTGGGGCTACAAGAGGTGACTTTTACATTTGTGCAATCAATGCATGGATTAAAAATAAGGGGGGATCCCTTAAGGAGCAGAACAATGTAACTTTAATTCCCTTCCTTTGTGAACTTCCCTAAAAATGCCCTTCAGTGATGATGATTTCTCTTAACAATAATAAAAAAGAAGTCAGCTGTCCTTTCTAAGCTGACGCCTGCTATCATCTTTGCATTATTCATTGAAATAATGGGTGTTATGTTAAATGTTAATGGGTGTTATGTTATGTTATGTTATGTTATGTTATGTTATGTTAAATTGAAAACAATTTCAAAGCCATAAAACAAGCAAACAAATATAACTAAAAAGAGAGAAGGGGAAAAACTCATCAATAATACAACAAAACACCTAAAAGCTTTTTGTTGGTTTTCAGCACAGGTAAACTATAGCCACAAGGGGGCTCTCGAATCTTCCCAAACACAGGGTAAGCACCAAGAGCTGTTTTTCTAGTAATTAATTTCCACAAATCAATATTGTCTATTAATGTACATTAGAGAGACAAGCGACAGACTTCTGACACTTTACACTCAAGTTAAAGAGAGTAGTTCATATAAAAATTCAAGGGGCCCACAGTGATTGGAAGTCAAAATCAAAATTAGTTGCACCTGTGATTTTCTGTGTCTGCTCTAGCATAAAAAATCCCAACACGGCAAATTTCATCAAAGGTTAAAACTGAATTTGAAGCGCTTTGTATATAATGGAATACATTAACCTCCGATGGATTTTAAAGGCTATCCACCTCCTCTGCCACATCATGTACCCCCAAACAGCCATGCAGGGTGACATAGCACTTAAAAGGCAATGACCCTTTCTGGATGGTGGGAATTTGCAGAGCCACCAGTTCTGGAGGCATTCAGCTCCTGCAGAGAGCCTGATGGTGCTGATGGTGTTTACAGTCTGCACCGCAAAAGACACTTCCAAGCAAGATGGTGTTTTAATTTTCTGTTCAAATCAGAAAGACAGAGGCAGGGTGTAGTGCTGCACTCTGCACTCAGGCAGAATTGGAGCAAATAAGGACAGACTGGAAATGCAGCTCCAGTAGGTGAGAAACCACCTATGACCCCTACAGGGGGAAAGTTAGGAACACTCTGCCAGAGTACTTATCCCAAAATCACATTAGCCCAAGCTCAGAAAGTTCCTCTTTCAGCTTTGACCTGAAATGGCCTTCGGTGACTTCCTTTTCTCTGATCGAAAGATAAAACAGTCCCAAAGAAATGTCAGTATGGTAAAGTGCTTCTGCTGCCATGAAGCAAGAGTGCTTCTGGCATCTGCAGACAGTCTCTCTCCTCTGGCTGCTTGCTGTCCTGGAACCCGGCTGCACCCAGAAGGGTTGGGGAGCAGGGGATACAGGGGATACAGCAATCCTTGGCTCAAGAAATCCTCTTTCACGTCTTTATGAGGGATGATCAGAAATGAAATGAATGCTGCTGCACAGTGCCACCCAACAAAGAATGTAGCTTAGCAAAAACATCAGTGCGTCCTCATCCGCCTTCTTCGCTGGATCTTGCACCATGTGACTCTCGGCTCTTCTCCCGAGTCAAAACGAGCATGAAAGGTAAAGGTTTTGAATCAATTTCAAGACCTCAAGGCAGCCATGATAGTGCAATTAAAGACACTCACAGAAGAGGATTCCAGATCTGCCTCTGAAAGTGGCAAGAACCATGGGATAAATGTGTTTGAAGAGCGGGGGAGTGTTTTGAAGAGGATTAATGACAGCATATATTTACTGTAATATATGTTTTTAAATGTGAACATTGACTATATTTTCTGATCACACTTCATATTTCTCTTATTAAAGCTCTGATTTTGACCAACTAGCATGGCCTCCTTGTTAGGTTTCTACAGCCATGACTGAAGCTATAAGTCTAATCTAGGGCTTAGGTGTACAGACAAGCACTCTCACTTCAGCCCTGACTCAGAGCACTGCACCTCCAGAAAGGCAAAAGGCAGCTATGGTAGAGACAGCCCCTTGGAGGGGCAAGCATCAGGCAGGTAGAAACATCCAGATATTAACAGCGTGTGAGATTTTACTTTTGGACAAAGCATATCTAGTCAAGGTAAAGTATATTTTTTGAAATACATTTTGATCATAAATAACTGAACCCATCACTGATCTCCCATTGAGAGGTGGTATGAGTTAAGTTGACCCCCCCCAAGGATACTGAAGTTCCACCTATGAGTACCTGTGAATGTAACCTTAGATGGACATAGAAACCTCTGTAGTTACAAGTTAAAATGAGGCCATTTAGCTGGCCTTAATGCAATATGACCACTGTCTTTATAAAAAGGGGACACAAAGTTATATGTCTTTGGATACACAGAAAGAGATGCATGGGACAGATATTTCCTCCTGGCCCTCAAAGGAACCAACCATACTGATACCTTGATTTTGCTCTTCTAAAGTCCAGAACTGTGAGCGAATAAATTTCTGTTGTTTAACACATTCACATCAGGGCTGTCATTAGTATATGTCACTGCTGTATGGCTTGAAGAACTGGTAGTACATACATGACTATCCCACCTATAACCATACCATACAACCAGTGGTACCATACAACCAGTGGTAACCATACCATACAATCAGTGAAACTGTTAATCCACTCATTTTGTGGTATTTTTATTGCAACAGCCTTAGAAAACTAATACCAGGAAGACATTTTTTGAAAAAATAGGTTAACATAATAGCCAAGGAAATCCATACTAGCTACCCACACTAATAAACATAACATTCAATTATAATATGAATACTCACTGAAAATTGCTAAGTATTTGAAGGAAAAAGGAATAAGCAAAAAAACTATGGAAGAAGTAGGTAACTTAAGAAATCAAGGAGAGCTTTTAAAATATGATGACTATCATGAGCAATTACTGCATCTATTAAACAAGAACAAGATAGAAAAAGAGCAAGATGGAGATCTTAAAAAGTAATTTACATAAAATGTGTGTCTATGTGTAAAAGTCAATAGATGAGATAAATAATATAGTTCTGGCAACCTGACGCATATGAAGGAGAGCGAGGCTACATGGAAGACTGAGAAATTAAGAGATGAAGAGTTGGATTCTGTCAAATCAATATCCATTTAGAAGATAGTAAAAAAAAAAAATACTGGACAAAAACAAGAAATCAAAAGGGAACGAATAATAAATGTCAAAATAAATGATGTGTACCTACACCTGAAAAAAAAATGTGTTCAACTTGATAAGGCCTGTGGAATTCAAGGGATGTAAATTAAATTTTAGAACTTGGTGGTCCAAAAGCTTCCTAAAAGAAGGGACCTAAAAGGAGATTAGCCACATGAAATAAAAATCAGACTGCCTGCAGTTTGCTTATCAGAAATCTGAAGTTGAGAAACTGTCTCAATAGCTTCAAACTTTTGAGGGAAAATTATTTTAAACATTGAATTTTATTCATAGCCAAATGATTGATAGAGTGTAAAATAAAAAATATATTGTTACGATCAGCAAATTTATCTTCTCTATACTTTCTGAGGAAAAAATAAATTTATTTGAAAAGATTCCCAACATAAACAAAAAGAAATCCATGAAAAATGAGGGATCTAACACCCCAAAATTAACCTAAACTGCCAGGGATTTAAAATGATAACAACTTGGATATCTTTAAGAAAAACATAGGTGGACAAATTACTTCTCTTTCAAAGAATTCTAAATTAATATATTGAATTTTTAAACAACAATAAAAAATGAGGCATAAAATATTTTCTCCATAAGATAAAAACAAAAACCAATAGTGACTAAGAATAACAAAAAGCAAAAGAGAAAGTTGCATCTGGATATGAACCAAATCAAAACATCATTATTTTAAGGACTAAACGGAGTATGGGAACGCAGAATCCCTTTGACCTTGGCATAGGTTAAAGGAATCAGTGTACATTCCTTTTTTGTGAGTCCAACTGCACTACTGGTAAATTTACCTGGTCACACTATGCATGCTATTGATTGGCTTTTTCATTTTTAGAATCATGCTAAACAGCAAGTTCAGAAATCTGTGTTCGCTGGGCGCGGTGGTGCATGCCTGTAATCCCAGCACTTGGGAGGCTGAGGCAGGAGAATTGCCTCAAGTTCATGGCCAGCCTGGGCTACATAGTGAGCTCAAGGCCCCTATGGTGAGCTCAATGTCTGGATAGCGAGACCCTGTCTAATAAAAAAAAAAAAAAGAAAGAAAGAAAGAAAGAAATCTGGGGCCGGGGATATAGCTCAGGGGCACAGTGCTTGCCTGGCAAGTGCAAGGTCCTGAGTTTGATTCCCAGTACAAAAAAAAAAAAAAAAAAAAGAAAGAAAGAAAAGAAAAGAAATCTGTGCTACCCTGAAAACCAGATGGAAATGTCTGAAACCCTTGCAGAGTAAAGTTAAGGCCAACAGATATGGGAGGGGGAGAGAGACTTGAGGCAGAAACAAACAGAGGTGCACTAATACTTCATTTTCTACCATAAGGAATCGAGAGACTTCTGAATGGTAGAAACAGAAGGAAAACTTTCATTCACTAAGTGACAAATACTTGTTTGTGCTGTGGACCACGGGTCTCCTTCCTTACCCTACAGTAACAATACTAGTGACTCGAGGTGGGTAGATGGAGGCTAGCCACCTGGAGAAGTAGAGATGTATGCTCATGGCTTTTAACACCTTTTTATCCTGCCCAAATTATATTTTGTCAGGCAGGTATTCCCAAAGTTGACATGGAGTTCATATCAAACTTTTTTTCTGTATATTTAACATTTTCCTTCCTATTTTTTCCTTTTTGTCAGATCCTAAGATAGCTACGGGGTTGGTAAACCTGCACTTATGCTACCATTTTTCTGGAAGTAAATTGCAAAATTGATCTTGATACCCAACTGTCTCAGAAGCAAGGGCTTTAATGATAGCTCCTCTGGCACTCCAGAAATGCAATTAGAGAAGAGGCAGAAATGATCATTGCTCAGGTACGGGTTAGGAGAAGAACAACAGAAGAGCCCTGTGATCGCCAGAGCCCCCAGCAACTCGAATGACAGAAACCAGATTTCCTCAGGCTCAGATCTGCAGCAGTCATTGAAAATATGGAACTTTTTAGCAAACCCTAAGTCAAGTATCAAAGATGTGTCCACACACTATCTAAGACCAATGCCTAAAGGATATACATGTTTTAATTTTTATATAAAGATAATTCCTGATATCTGGAGGAGGAAAAGATACCATAATTGTTGGACAACTTTATAAAAAAAGCAGAGCTTCACAATGACTGAATTAACAGATACCTTAAAGTTTGAAGAATAAAAGGTAACTGTCTGCCAGCTAATAGCTGTTACCAGGCAACCACTCATGTTCGACCTGTGGCTCATCTTTGTATTTTTTTTTACATTTTTAATATTATAATACAAAAATTAAAATGAAGTTTGTTACTTGTGTACGTTAACTATATCATATATTTTATATAAACCTAAGACAATTCCTCTTCACTGAAAAAACAAAACAGAATCAACAATACAAACAAAAAACAGGGCAGTAAAGAAGGCTGGCCAGCGGCTGGACAAAGCTAGATTATCGTCTTCATGTGTTAGTGAGTAGGAAAATACTATTGAATGATTATTTTAATAGTTAATATTCTCTTCAGGAGAACTATTGTTGCTCAGTAATGTATCTATGTCAGTGTGTTTTTTTTTTATATGCAGGTACCGGGAGTCGAACTCAGGACCCCATGCTTGCCAGGCAGGCACTTATGCTACTGAGCTATATCACCAGCCTTCAGTGTGTGTTTTTATATAGAAGAAGCTATGTGCTTAGCATGGAGGGACTGGGGCCAGATTAAAGCAAGGGGTCAACTACCTTCTTCACTTCTGATCCTAGCCAAAAGATGGAGAAACAATTCAACTACGTTCTAGAAGAAGGGAACTTGAATTTGGAGTAAGGGAAATAGAAGGAAATGAAGTCCCAGGGGAAGAGAAAGGGGAATATGTGCCAGGCATTATGGTAAAGGGATGTGAGGTAATACTGGCCAGTAAGAAGTTCCTGGTGGTGGAGGAAGTTAGTTTACAACTAACCTCTGTGAGATTCTGTCATGTAAGCCTCCTTAGCCACTCCAAACATTAGCAACCTCTGCTGAACAAACATCTGTGTGAGTGGTAAGATTGGTGCAGAGAAACAAAAGGGGCTGCATTCTTTAGCTGGGGCAGGGCTGGGATGCCTCTGAATTCAGGATGTCAGTCCATGGTGACTTTGAAAAGGAATGAAGTCCTCACAATTCATCATGATAGGTAGTGGGGAATGATAGGTAGTCCACTCAAACATCCCCCAGGTCCTACTTCTGACTTTACCCACCCATCTAGAAGACTGCAACCTCATTCTCCAAATGCATGCACTCTTTGTCCATGATTGCTTCATTACCTAAGTCCGTTCTGAGCCTATTCTTTTCCATCTAATTGAGAGTGAATTCGTTTGCTTAGTGGTGACTGGGGCTTGAGACCCAGATTATTCCTGGTTCTGTCATGCTTCCATCTTGGATTTCAAGCCTTAATATGCTTCATACAATAAACAAGAATTTCTTTGGTAGTAAAAGACTAAATTACAATGGTAGGTACAAATGTCTACTTATTATACGTGCTTCATTTTATAATTTGTTTTTAATGAGGCTTCTTATTCATAGTTTTTTATTCATTAAGTCATCCAACAGATTCTTAAATGTCTATATGTTGCAGCCACCATATGTTCTATTCCATGAAATAATTCCACCTTTTGGTACTTTGCAATAAATGTATTTGTTCCCCAATATAGCAAAAGTTGAATAATATTAAGCTCCTTTTTGAGATTCTTTTCACAAATAACTACATTTTTCCTATTTACATAGAGCTCAAGGCATTTACTGAACATTTTCCAAAGATGTTTTAACACTCCAGCCAAGTGGGTGAAAAAGAATTGCTATTCTCATTTAAAGATGATTCAGGAACAGGGCCCAAATCATATCAGAAGTAGAAAAATCCTTTAAAAATAGGCCCATTTCTTCCTAGTTCTTTCTGCCAAAGCAGCGCAGCTCACCTTCTCCTGATGGTGCCTATTGTTTCCCAGCTAAGATGCTGAATGGATATTTTCTTTGAAGCCCTGAGGTAAGTAACAAGAATGGCTTTTCATTTCTGCTGTTGGTTTTACACCAATAAAAATGTTCCTTTTACTTCATTAACAAGAAAAAGATTCACACTGGCTAGGGACCTGCTGCTCTTTCCTACAGGACATTGTTTTCTTATCACTTGTCCTAAACAGACCTGATGGAGTTGGGAGGTCTCTCGAGAATTTGTTTTTCCATGGCCCCTATTATTAGTGCTTAATGTATTGTTCACAGCACAGGGGCCTATAATTAAGGCTACAGGGAAGCCTGAATTGTTATTTCTTATTTTTGACTAACATAAGTAAAAGAAAAATTGCCTAAGCCTTTGGCTGCATTTATTGTTGTTTGTGAGTCATGGACACTTTCCTGTCAGGTAAAGCAATACAGACTCCCTGGGCTCTTAACACACACCCAAGCTTTGAGTCTGCACCGGAGACCCCTCACTCCAGCTGATTCATACTTCCAAAATGATCGACTTCACTAGAAATGCACTTTAGACATGTTTTTAAGATTTCCTCATTAGCCAGAAGCCAAGCTTTGACACCACTTACTTGAACAAATTACTTAACCTTCCTGGAGCTTTACTTTCCTTGTGTCTAAGTGGTGATAAAAATAGTACCAACCTCTAAGGGTTCCTGTGAGGATTCAGAGAGATATAATATGGAGGCTTTAGTACAGATCGTATCACACAGTAAGCACTAAATAAACTCAGCTCTTCTCATCATACACAAAGTTTTATGGTAATAACAGTACACAGTAAAAGCCCAAATGAATGAGTTTATGGAGCATTCCTTTTGTGCCTGGTGAGGGGAAGAAATACCCTGCTTTCTTCTCTCTTCTACCCCTCTGTCTCCCTCCCTTACTGAAGAAGAGAGAAAGGATCTCTAATACTATTGGTTACTTCCCAGGACAAAATGAAGAAGGGCTACTGGACCTTCAAAATAAGCCATCATGGTGGGAGGACACTGAACTCCCTTCCCTCAAGCTGGCTAGCTAGGATGCCTTCTGATCTAAGCTACAGTTTTCCAAATCAGCTCTTACTAAATTTGGTGGCTATCAGATGCTGTCTCAGCCCTTACTCAAATGGAACTCTCTGGGTACTGGACACATTTTTCCTGGGTCAGGAACCCCTATGCTAACATCCCTGTGTGCTGCCTATCACACCATCATAAACAGTACTTCACTTCAAATCCCAGCCCCATGCTCCACGCCAAGCTCTGTGAGATCACAACCTCATGTAAGCCCCTAAGCCTCAGGGGGAAAGGTGCCATTATCTTCATCTTTCAAGGGACCCCAAATAGTTTACCGCTCATGTCACAGAGGTAGTACATGTTAGTGCCAGCATGGAAATACATATCTGTCCCACTGCAAAACCAGTGTCCCTAAGTCTTCTATAGTTCTGCCTCATATATGGAAGGATTACAATAAGTACCGAGGATTGCAAAGTACATAAAATACATCCCTGACCTCTTGGAATGGATGTTCAAGTCCAGAGCTCAGATACAGTATAACGCACTCCAGGTGCGGCCAGTAGGTCCCCTGCAAAGCATCACCTGAACAGCCTCTCAATGCATCGATCCCCAAGCCCTTGCTCCACACGGGGTTCTGAGGTTTCTGCATTTTTTAATGCATCACCAGGACACTGCTAAAGAAATTAAAAGTTGAAAACTACTAGTTTCAAACTTCAAAGTAAAAAATAAGACAGGATATGGAGTAGCATATTTTTAGGAAATTCCTCTAAAACACTCATCCATAAGGGCGTTCTTTTCGCCAGACTTATATTTCTAAGTTCTTAGCTTGAACATTTTCTGGGGTAACTTAAATCCACCAGACATAATTCTTACTTAGGAAGAGTCATGTTAGCATTGGATTCCAATAGAGATTTTATTACTAGATTTCACTTTACAAAAAAAAAAAAAAGAATACATTATTACAGGGCTAAAAAGAACCATAACTCACACATGATGAACTGCAATCCCAGGTCCAAGAGCTTTTTCCTTGAGTCTAAAATATTAAGCCAACAGCTCAAATGGTTAGAGGTGAATCTATAAATTCTCCCCGTATTAGCACACATGTTATTGTGTTCTACTTTGTGGTTTAAAGGAGGGTCATTGGGCCGGTGAGATGGCTCAGCGGCTTAAGCGCCTGCCCGGCAAGCGCGAGGGCCCGAGTTCGACTCCCGGAACCCACATATGAAAAAGGAGCCGGTGATATCACTCAGCAGCACGGGCGCCTGCTGGCGTGCGAGGTCCTGAGGTCGACCCCCCCGGTACCCACAAAAAATAAAAAATAAAATAAAATAAAGGAGGGTCATGCCGTCATCTTAGGAAAACTTCTTATCTCTCCACATTTCATCTGCACCCCACAGTGGCTTGACTGGCTCTCTTCATCTCTGTCCCTTCTTTACTTCCCACAGACCATTTCCTTCACATTAATCATCATATTGTCTTCTCATATCATCTTCTACTCAAGCCCACAGTAGGTTCCAGAGAGAAATCCCTACTTCTTTGTGTAACTTGAAAAATTCCTTGCTACCTGGGGTTCTTAGTCTTTTCTTTTTTTTTTTTTGTGGGTACCGGGGGGGTCGACCTCAGGACCTCGCATGCCAACAGGCGCCTGTGCCGCTGAGCGATATCATTGGCCCCTTTTTCGTATGTGGGTTCCGGGAGTCGAACTCAGGCCCTCGCACTTGCCGGGCAGGCGCTTAAGCCGCTGAGCCATCTCATCGGCCCTCCTAGTCTTTTCTTTTTCCATTTCAAATCTACCACTTTTCAGAATTAAGCTTTTCAAAGAATTGACCTATTGATAACTTTCAGTTTCAAAATGCATGCTTTTGCTTTTGCCTTTTCTCCACTACATACTGCATCAGTCAGAATAGGCTGCCTTATCTATACTCTCTAAACAATCCTTTAATTCCCAGTGAGTTAAAACAACTAAGGATTATTTTTATGTAAGTGATGTGTCCATCATAAATTGCAAGGGATCAGCCTCAACGTTGTACTCAAGAGTCAACTGATGAAGCCACCTTAGTGAATATTGCTCGCTGCCAGGCCAGAGGATAAAGAGAGCTCTGGAGAGACTAATTTTGGCAATTACACACTTTGACCTAAAAATGACATAGGCCCCTTTCACCCTCCACTCATTCACCAGACCTAGTCACATGGTTCCACCCAGCTACAATGGAGTCAGGATGTACAATCCCACCAGTGTTCCTAGGGAAAAACAATTTTGGTAAATAGCGCTCGTGCCTATCAAAAGTACTCTTTCAAACCTTTCAAAATTAAACACTGAGCTCGAATAACTCCACTCACATTTTCAACAGAGCCCTGGTGAATGGCAGTGTTCTCTTTTTCCCTTCATTCTGAGAATTCTTACTTTTTGCTCCATTTATTTGGCACTGTCAGATTGAAATACATTCTAAATTATTATTTAATGTACATATATCTATGACCCCTGAGATTGGAAAGTGTCTGTTTAGATGTCATTTACCTGATCTACTAGAGTTAAAAGCACATAATAGATATTCAACAGCATATCTAAGATTTGATTACCTTTCTAAATTACAGTTAAAATATAACACCTATAACACTGCATTTTCATTTTGTACCAAAAACACACATGCTTGCTGCAAAACAGAGCTGTGAACTCCTTACCCATTCAGCTAAAATTATGAAATCATTTCAAACATGATTTCCTTACTTTGTTTTATAAAGCACTTATGTTTTATGAAACACTTGTTAGGTACTTTTTAATGTTTTACATGCATCCCAAACACACAGGACAGTGCCCAACAATTAATGAGCACTGAATACATGTATCTGTTGAATAATTCATCCTAGGTTCATGACACTAAAATTAAAGTAATCTCCTTTTACAGATGAAAAGATTAATTGCAGCTTAGGGAAGTCTGACAAACAAGTAACACAATATTCTTATACAAAATAAAACTTTTATCAAAACTACTAAAAGAATGCTGCTTTATTTTGGATAGAATTTATACTTTAAAAACTTTCTAAGCTCTCATTCTAGCTGTCTTCTTATGGTAATGAAGAGAAGCCAAGTCTAGCTGGGTCAGAGAGAACAGGACAGTGTGTGTTGGGGTGGAGTTGGACAGGAGGTCAAGGAAACCTTGGAGAACTGGTGCACTGGCTGAGAATTAGGTTCAGAACAGAAAGCAAGAGTGGGGGAGGTGAGGCTCTGATGCAAGAAGTCACCTGAGGAAACCAGTCAGGAGCCTTTCCTGCTACGTCTGGGCTCCATGGCTGCTGGACCCTACACCCTGACTCAACACTCTGACCATCTACAACCCACCTTTGACTAGCGGAGTCACTGCCTCAACAATTGGTAGGCTGGTCCAAGCTTGGTCAAGCCTTCCTGCATGCTTATGTCTTAATGCTATATGAGATGGTGTCCTGTCCCTCCCACTTTGGGAATCTCAAATATAAAAAGATCAATAAATGAAGCAAATGGAAAATTTCCAATCCAGTTATATAGGGTTGATCAGACTTCATGAACCAAACTGGTATTCCTGACCTCAAATCAATAAAATATAATCAATGCTTGTCTCAGAACTTAGTGTAGCGCACGCTTCCATACAAATTGTTCCTTGGTGGTAGTACAGCTGCTCTTTTCATTTCACAATAAGCAAACCACACCTTAGGCAAGCTACCTGGCTGGATCAGTACACAGAATACAGTAGTGCAGGTAGGTTCTAATTCAGCAGCCTTTCTCTCTTGGTGAGAGGAGAAGTGTTCATTGTATTACATCACACTGTATTTCAATCATATCAGGAAATGTGAAAGATAGAAGCAGTAAGACCCAGTTCCCTATTTTTAGAATGCTGTTTCCCAACTGCTTCTCATGGACAGGCATACACGAAGAATGACCATTACTGTACAGATCACTGTGGTAGATGGAAGTGGTGGTTCAGGGCCTATGGTCAGTCCTGGACTCATCAGGCTCTACTGAAGGCTAAGAGGAACAGATGATCAGATCACGCTATTTGTGAAGCTCTGATTTATAAAATGGCTGCATAAAGAAATAATTATAAAAAGTATTTTCTAATCGATATAGTATCTTAACTGCTATAGACTATTACCCAGGATCATCCCTCTAACTCTCAGTTCACAACTGCTGTGGGCCAGACTGTGTGGTTGGGGAAAAAAAAGACAGTACCCCAAAACTCATGAGAAACCCAGATGTTCACAGGAGAGACAAAAAGGGACACAGACAGCTACTGTGTGGTGCAATGCAGCCACAAGCCAAGGAACGCGGGCAGCCACTAACAGCTAGAGGATACAAGGAACAGATCCTCAGCAATTACATCTGAAGGTCATCAGCGTTGTAGACAAAGACAGGTGTGGCAGCACAAGAGGCCTGGAGATGACGGGAACAGAAGCCATGGCGGGTCATCAATTCCTCCTGGCTTTGGCTGTATATGCTCACAGCACGGGGCTAGTGTGGGTCTGAAGACACTGCAGTTCCATCAACACAACATGGTCAAGTTGGAAAGAGGATCTGGAACAGAGTGGCTGAGAGGAAGCATGTGCTGCCGCACCTGTCTTTGCCTACAACTCCGATGACCTTCAGAGGTTAGTGCTTCAACATTTAAAGGACACAATATGACTCTTAATAGGGGAATAATGATTCAGTAAGGAATTGAAGAGGCTAGATGAAGGAGCTCAGTTTGGGATAGAGTTGTAATTACCAGCCATCTTTTGTTTTGTTTTATTATGTTTGTTTTGAGTGGTTTTGCCAGGAATTGTGTTGATGGCTTTCCAAGCATTATCTCACTTATTCTTCACATCTGATTACAGCTGGCATTTCCCTTCTCCAGAGGCTTAGAAATTAAGCCACAGAGAATTTTAATCACTTGGCTAAGGGTCCACAGCTAATTGAAGTAGAGGTAGGCTTTAAACCTAAGTATTACTTTTTTGTTAATCATGAATTTTTAAATTTGTGTCAGTACATGCTTGTAGCACATGATGGTTGCACTCATCATGAGGGGTTGGTACATGTATATAACGTCTTAATTCTTTCTTCACCCACTTCCCCTCCCCCACCCCTCTCTCCATCTCTAGGTTCCTTTTCCTTGAGCCCAAATCTTTCCAGAAGCTTCACTCTTTCCTTTTGTGCTGTTGTTCCCATGAAGAAGCCCACAAAAGAAGGAATCTCATAGGCAGGTATACCGAGTGAAGATACAGATTTGGCAAATATCTGCTTAGAAAACAGACATTTTAGAATCTCTCCAAATCTAAGACCATGAATCTCACCTGCAGTTGAACCACCAACATTAAACTACATTCATAGTTAATGTATCTGATATATTTGTTTACCCATTCATTTATCTAAGGCTACTTTAAAAACTGATTACTAGAAATATTGAAGATGTAATGGGTGGTATACTGCTGCTCAGTTTTTGTGACCCATGTAGATATTCTTTAATATTTACTTTAATATGTTTTCCAAACAGATTATAGTGGCTATAACCTGATTAAATCCCAATATTAATTCCAATTTGTTCTTAAACACCATTTCCTAGGGGAAGTTTATTTTCAAGTACTCCCACAAGGAAGCAGACACTCTTTCACATACCCCTAGTGTCTACAAATCTGTTCTCTCAAAGTGCTACTGTGCTTTATTTTAATCATTTCTTTAATTATCAGGATAGTATCTATTTCTGGATAATATGCTCAGTGATGAGAGGGGCTGGATCAGTTTTGTTTCCATTATGCCTTTAATATCTAGTACATACTCAATAAAATTTCTGAGTTCATGAATATATAAATTGACTGAACTTTGACTATTCATTATTCTGAGAGCCGGAAACAATTTAAACACGTATGAAGAATGGCTTGGACTCACCCACGGAAATGCTCTAGGTAAAGGTACAGCATTGCTTTCCCTTCTTTGTCTGGTAGTCTCCACCATACTTTAAACATGAAATCAATCCCACCTCTGGCCATGGGCTTATACTTGATGAGTGATATAAATACCTGCAACTTTAGGTGTTTATAAGCATGCATAAATATTTAATAAAAGCCTCCAAATAGAATTTGTGAGACATTACTTTCAGGATAGAACTACCCAGGCCTCTGGACCTTAAAATATACACAAAGAATTAGAGTCCTGCCTCCCTAGAACAAGATTGCATAGCTTCTTCTAGAATTGTTTTAAATGAGCTTCACTGGGATATAAATGTCAAGTAACAATTGTATAGTTTTTCTAACGCTGTCTACCCCAGTTAAATTCACCACAAGGATATTCTTTTTGAGGATATTGATTACTATGCTGCATTATAACCCCTTGTTGGAGACCTATGGAGAAATATCAAGTCCTATATTCTATTTGTTTTGAAAAATATATTTATCCAGGCATAGCGAAACACACCTGCAAACCTAATCCCAGCTATTTGGGAGGCTGAGCCAGTAGGATGGCAACAAATGTGGTTGTTTCCTTGGCTGAAAGATAGGGAGAATCGTAGCATCTACATCTTTGGGTTTGGGAAAAATATAATGTGTTAATGCCAAAAGGAAAATGCTCACTTAGGACAGTGCTTAGAACATGGTAGCAACAAGTGAGTATTGGCTCTTTGTCCAATCGTTATCGTCATCATCAGCAGCAACAGAAGCAGCAGCTGTAGCAGCATCGTCATCGTAGTCATTGTGTTTCTCTCTCAGCATTTGAGACTGGTGAGCTCCAAGACACATTCATTCCATTTCTACCAAGTAAACTTACTTTATGCCCTAAACAACCTGAGCTTCCCTTTATTTATTTATATCCTCATTTTCCCCTTAAGCCAATCCTCTCATTTACATACTTCTAAGTCCATGTTTGTGAACAGCTTAAGATACCAGCTTCCCACCTTTGTGAAACAAGGCGAGTGATTCACATATACATACATCTGTTCATGAGTTTTCGAAAGGAAAGATGGATCAGGGAGAGATGAAATGATTTGTACTCAAAGACTCGAAGAGGAATAATTCCTGAGTCCCAAATCTTAGCTCCTAGCCTTTTTATGTAGAAGACCACTGAAGCTTTCTCTAAATTTCTACACAGCCTGATGTACTTTCTACTGCATTCCATGCTACTTATGGTTGAAATGAAAATATTCCTTGCTGCTTGGCACAGAAACCTCATCGAAGGGAGGAAAGACCCTGGGAGAAGAGATCAGAATAGCTGGAAAAAAGAAAGAATCCTTGGCGTGTTGTGTACTGCTGAGGTAACCTGAATATCGTGATACAAGCAGGGATTTTAATTTTTTTTTTTTTGGTGGGTACCGGGGGTCGACCTCAGGACCTCACATGCCAGCAGGCGCCCGTGCCACTGAGCGATATCACCAGCCCTTTTTTCATATGTGGGCTCCGGGAGTCGAACTCGGGCCCTCATGCTTGCCAGGCAGGTGCTTATGCCACTGAGCCATCTCACCGGCCCTTAATATTATTTTTTAAGGAAAGGAAAAGTCAATCTCTCTTTATTCCCGATAGTAGTTGTGATTAATCTGTAGGGATAAGAAAAGGGAGCAGCCAGACACACAGCCCTTGAGGATTTATGGCTGTGGATGTGTAATAAGCATAAGTTTAGAATTACATTTGTTTGTAAGCCCTAGGCTGCACCCTGAACATTCCAGGCACCTCCGTCTTTATTCCACATGGCCTCAGAAGCCAGATAAAGGACATTTGTGGCTGCCACCTGCCCCCTATTTCTCTATTGAGATTTGCTATTCTATGGTCAAGTAAGTTTAGCTGCACATTTTCTCACCACAACCACTACCACCCTCACCTCCAGCCTTACAGGACTTGGTAACTCCATGCCTTGTCACAACAGAATGGAAAATCTCTGCTAGAACGATGATGTTAATAACTGCTCCACTGTTCCAGCCTACAAGTTTGTAAGCCCACATTTTAGATGAGCCCTCATATTCCTCCCCAGGTACAACCAGAGGCAGAAGAAGAAATGGGTCTAAAGTGCTTTTCCTTCAAATGAGCTGCAGGATATTGAGGGCAGGAACCCCTCACCCCCACAATTCATCTGGATCTGCAGAGCATGAATTATATTGGAAATGTCTTTTTAGTACAATCCCTCCCCTCCCCAATCCACGCCATATAGCAGTATATTCCACATGATTTGGTAAGTGCTCCTGTATATTATAGGCTAGAAACACAATCATAATTTTCCTCTCCTGCTGTCGAGACTCCCGATGCTCACATTGCCCATGCCCTAGCACAAAACTTCTTGTCTACCCATGCTTGGTATTGGATCCAAAACCACAAGCAAATTCTCGTGAGATTTCAAATTTGGATATAGGGCTGTTTGCCAGGAAATACTGAATTCCGGTCTTGGCTTTAAATCTGTCTGTTTGGGGTTTAAATGAGAACAAAACAAAACACATTTCTCATCCATTTGTGCAAAGTCATTCTCACCTGCTCCTCTGGGTACAGTGAGGATTAATGGCTTCTATTTTCTAACCTCAGTCCCTCTCTGGTAGTAAGTTAGGGATATGGGCCCATTAACTGCAAATGTTGCTCCAGCGGCCTTAAAGGATTAATATACCTCCCCAAACCCTGAACTTAGTGGTACAAATCTGGCTCAGTGAGTTAATGGGCTAATTAGTTAATTGTCAACTCTGCAAAGATGAGAAGTGTTATTGTTTCACACTTTATTATATTTCAAACAGTAGTAACTATATAAGGGAGAGGCCATGAGGAATTGAAACAGGCTGGATGAGGGTGACATGCAAAGCTGGCATCAACAGACTCTTGTCCAAGCTGCTCTGGGGGACAGCATTAATTATATCCCATGGGTAACTCCAACAACAAGAGCAGTTGGAAAGAGATTGGAATCCATCATTTAAAAGTCCTTTGGATGTGAGAATGTTTGTCATAAAGTAAAATGAAGAGTTAAAGCGATGGCAAAATGATCTGTTTTTGTGTGACTGGGTGTATGGGAGATTATGTACTGATGTGTGAACTGGGGCAAGATCTGATCTGCGGCATAAGTAAATATGCAAAGTAGTGAGGACCTCTGTAGTGAGGCTTTATAATGCCACTTGGAAATAAGTTTATTTTAGAGCCATAGAAAAGAGCAAAGCAAAAGTATTTGAAAATGTGAATATTCTATAAATAATCATGAGGGGACACCAGCACGGGGCATCTGAGTTACAGACACTATTAACAAGGGGAAGTCATTGGGAGATGTTCAAATGCGTGGTTATGATTAGAGATTATATAGCTCAGACAACTTGTTTCGAAGGAGAACATTTTAAAATTTCATGAGCCTCTGGATGATTTGGGAATGTGTTGCATCCCTGAGCATTCCAGTACATTTTGAAGAATTGGAAATCCTACACAGAACAGTCACAGACCAAATGATGGATAATTAAACATTCCCAGAACCCCAGGAAGCATGTTTAATTTAAGCCGCTTGCCAACGTAGCAGCTAATGAGACTTTTGGAAAAAAGTTTGTACAAAGAACAGCTGAAAACTTTTTCTTGCAAAGTGAACTTTTGTTAGAAGAGGAAAATAAAACTAATTGGAACACACACAAACACAAACGTGCATGAATATTCCTTGAAAGATGAAGTCAACTCTCTCAGTTGTCTCTGCAATAGTCACTCTTCCTTCTTTAATGTTGACCAAGCTCTGATTTTCTTCTTGTTTCCACCCTTTCCTGATAGGTCTAAGCCATTAATGATGGGTCACTTCACAGGTGGTTGCTTTACAGGTGGGCTGTATAGCCAGTTCTGTCAATGAGATGTGACAGGATGTCTACTGGGTGTGTGTGTGTGTGTGTGTGTGTGTGTGTGTGAATGTTTTCCTTCCTGATGAATTTCTCAAGTCAGAACTTTTTCCTCTTCAATTGTTGGCTAATGCTGCATTTTGCAGTGCTTCTGGAATTACTTCAACAATCTTGCAATTATAAGAAGCAATAGCCTTTTGATGAAGCCATTGAAAGAGAGCCTGGGTCCTTAACGACATTCTTGAGCTACTGATCTTTTTTTTTTTTTTTGTGGGTCCCGGGGGTCGACCTCAGGACCTCGTGCGCCAGCAGGCTCCCGTGCCACTGAGTGATATCACTGGCCCTTTTTCCATATGTGGGTTCCGGGAGTCGAACTTGGGCCCTCACGCTTGACAGGCAGGCGCTTACGCCACTGAGCCACCTCACTGGCCCGAGCTACTGATCTTGCTATGATATACCTTGGAGTTCTGTTATTATGAGATGATAAATCCCATTATTGTTTATTCCAGCTGACCTGACTTCTCTGTTGTTGGCAGCCAAGATATGTTTACAAATACAAAAGCAATGGCCATGTCCTGATCCCAATCCCTGTTTGTTCCAGAAATGTCAAATTCAAGGTCATATGTTCATTTAGAACATGAGCCATAGGGACAAGCATGTGATTGGATCCTGTCTACTGACTGTACAAACTTGGATAAGTCACTAAAACTTTTAAACCCTAAGAATTTTGCCTCTACAAGGACAATAACCAAGTAACCAACAAGCTGAACATCTCCCAATGACTTTCCCTTGTTAACAGGATCTGTGACTCAAGTATTCCCTTCTCCCCTCATTTTTATTTATAGAATATCTTAGAGGGCAGTTTATAAGCTTACGTCAGAGAGCACTTGCAAAGTGTGTACTCAACAATCAGCTCTACAGTGCAAACACACACACCACATAAAGGCAATGCTGACAGCTGTTTTCAAATAGGAAGACAAACCAAGTGAGAAAATGAACACCATTCAAGCAGCAGGATAAATAAACCTTGAAAGACATATGGTATGTTGGACAGCATCTGTGTATAGGACTTAAAAACTATCTTTTTTATACCAAATGTATAATTAAGATAAAAAATTTAGTATTTTTTTTTCTCAAATCTCTAAAGAACCTGGGAACTGAGGGGAGACTACTTCATGAATCTGGAGTCTGAGAGATGGTGAATTTTCTGTGTGCTTGAGGTTGTAAGAGAAGGATGAAACAAGAAGACTGACGTGGAACAGCCCAAGAGGCAGGAAGGAGAACAAATTGAATGTTCTGACCAGAAGCCAATGGAAGGGTCCACGAAGGCTGGAATCGACACCTGTTTTGAATGCTGGTAAAAGATCAAATAAGAATAAAGAAGCAATCACAGGATTTCTGTGGACAGAGGTGAAAATGATTGGATTGTGCTGAGAAGGAAATGAGGGTTGAGAGGTTGGGGACAATGGTTTTACACGTCTTTTATATTTTACTAGGGCAGGATAAAAAGATGTAGGACAGTAAGGATAAGGCCACCCAAAATGGTATTTTTCTTCTTTTCATTTAAGATGAGAGATGATAAAACATGCCTATACACTGATGTGAATGATGCAAGAAAAAGGGAAAAATTGATGGATCAGAGAAAAAGGAGATGATGTCAAGATCAAAGTTCTTGAAAAGAGGGATAACGATGAAATATTTGGCTTTCAATTGGGTCTGGCACACTATTCATTATTACAACACGAGAAGAAGGGAGGATACAGATAGATGTAGGTACCTTGGTGGATTCAGTTATGGGAAGAGGAATGGATTCTTACCTGTTGGCTTCCATGCTGAACAGTATGATGTAAAAATGAACAAAAACAAAACAAAACAGAATAGCAAACAAACAAAAAGAATTTTGCAAAGATATAAAAGTCTTGTATATTTTCCTTGTTCTAGATTTTAAAGTGTTGACCTTGGGATGAAAGCACAGAACTGTGAGAATGAAGAATTGAATTTGTCTCTAATAAAAAAAAGACTCTAATCATTCAGAGTCCCTTAGCTGAATGGCTCCTTAGGAATAGATGTAGTGTAAAAGTGTTGGGACAGGACACTAACAAATTTATTAAGAAAATAAATTATCTGATAACTGTTCAAATACTTGGTGGCAGCACAATGTGATAGAAAGAAAACAATCTGGGTCAGAAGAAATGAGGTAAGTTCCCAGCTTTATAAATGACACATGCCACAAATACTGGGCAAGTAGTCTTCTCTCTACTTCCATTTCTCCAGCTAGATATAAAATTATTAAAGTAATAAATTGTATCTTATAGATTTGTTATGAAATCAAATCATCATTGTGATCATCATTATCATTTCCCTGATGGTATTAAGAGCTATTATTCATTGGACTTTGCCTACTATAAGGCAGTAATTCTAAACTATCCTTTTGGTGTGCACATGCACGTACACACACACATGCATGCACGTGCGCACACACACACACACACACACAAAGTTATGAACTGAACAGTGTCCTTCCAAAGTCTGTATACTGGCGCCTTAGTTCCTAGTACATCAGAAAGTGACTGTATTTGGAGGTAGGATCTTTAAAGGAGTGATTAAATTGAGTCTGTTAAGGTGGGCCCTAATGTAATCTGATTTATGTCTTTAGAAAAAGGGCAATAGGACACACAGACAGGGGAACTATGCAGAGAGAAAAGATCTCTTGAAAGCACAGGGAGGAGATGTCCATTTGCAAGCTACAGAGAGAAGCTTTAGAAGAAACCAAACCAACTGACACCTTAATCTTGAACTTCTAGCCACCAGAACTGTATAAAAACAACATTTCTATAATTTGCACCATCCAGGCTGAGGCATTTTGTTATGGCAGCCCAAGAAGACTAACACACACACACACACACACACACATGCCTTTATCTTTACAATTAAGCCTCATTATCTTCTTTCAGATGACGGCTCTGAGGCTCAGAGTTAAAGTGACTTCCTTAAAGTCAGTGTGACAGGCAAATGCTAAAAAGTTCACAGTAACTGTAAGATCCCTGCTAAAGATAATTACGAAATATTGAACCTATGGAAACCAAACCTTAAAAAAATAACTCTTTTATGCATTTACCATAACCCTATTCTTAAGTAGATTTTTACCTAATGTGCTGTGATGTCATAACTCTTTGTTGTTGTTGTTTCCAAAGCTATGGGACCGGTATCCCTTCAAGGTTTATTAGAATTTTTAAAAGTCCTTCTTATTGCACCTTTTATTGGTCCCTTCTTGCAATTCTATCTTTCAAACTCAATTAACCAAATTGTTTATTCTTCCTGCCTTTGTTCTCATCTCAGCTGGGGTGACCTCAGGGGACTACTGCTTGCCAGTTTTGCAAAGAAGTGCTTAGATCAGAACTCTGAGGAGGACCCCATTTACTGGGACAGCATTGCCATCAGACGGTGTGTATATCAGTATAGCCCCAGACCACATAGTTTTGAAAACATCTGGGATCTCTGCTTTAACCTGCAGCATTTCATAAAATTTCCCTTGTGCCTCTTTGCTTTGGAACGGAGTGACTTCCAACTGAAGGGTCAATAAATATAATTAAAAGGTTCATCCAACTGGATCTTTCTCTGAGTCTCTTCTTTTGGAAGGCCAACGCTTTTCATCTCATAAATAGAATTTTTAAAGCATGAGGACTTTGAAAGGTTGCAGATGTCCTCTGTTTATTGATTTGCATAGTTTGATGTCTGGCCAGTTGCAGTCACAGACTTCAGACAACTAAGGACACACCTACATATGCAGAAAGTTACCAGATAATGTTCACTGCATGACTGCCTGACCAATAGTCTCTACCAAAGAAATAGTCATCCGCTCAGTGATCCCTGTAGACAGGTAGTAATCCCATGACTCATCCGGAAATAACAATGGCAGAAAGAGAGCAGTCACCGGTTTCCTGAGTCACTATTATATAAGTTTGCTTGTAGGCTTATTCCTACTTTAATCCAAAAATCTGCAAGCTGCCAATTATTACTTCTTTCTTGTTATTAAGGAAACAAAAACTTGGTGAATTTCAGTAATATATCCAAGGTCTTAGAATTAAAATGTGTCTAAAATTATCTACCTTTGCTCTGTTAAATTTTCTCTTAGCCAATCATCACTAATATTTCAAAAGTATGACTTTGCTTTAAAAACTTAACCTTTGAAACTTCATTAAGTTGAATGGTTCTTCCTCATACCACCAGTCTGAGTTATTGTCTTGCTGTAGAAGTCTTGATGTTCAGCGATCCTTTGAATTATTAGTTTACTGCCATATCATTCAAAAGATGACAGTATGGTTCATTTTTAAAATTTCTTTTGCGTCTGAGGTTTTGCCAAGATCTGTTTATCGCTGTCATGTGGAAAAAAGAAAATACAATGAGGTTTGAAATGTAAAGTTTCTCTTTTACCATTCAAAAAAGGGCTAGTAAGAAATCAAAAGGCAAGATTTCACTTTCAGTGATTGACTTAGACAAACTAAAGTAATAAATGCTGAATAAATTAAATGTAGTGACTACTGCTTAAAATAAGTGAATCCTAATGCCTCTAAAAGGTGACAGATTGGAAACAGATCTTCAATCAATCTTAATGGCAACATCATGGACTGTGATGATGATAATTTGGGTTTGTGTTGATTTTTTTTCCTTTCAAATCTGTCAACAGATGTATCAGGAAACAGACCACAGCTGGACATGTACAGTGATCACCATTTTGAGGGACCATACGATTCATCTCCATCAAGCAACCCCTTTAGGAAGTTCAATTCCTTGCTATTTGGTGGAGATCGCAGAGAATTCAGTCAGATGCTTGTTGCCATGGGGATGAGAGTAGGGGGAAAGCTCTTCAGTGAAAACTGGTCTCCCAACATAAAACCTTCCCTTCAGACACGATTCTACCTAGGATATCTGGAGGCCAGCCTGGCTATAATTTGAAAATAGTCAGAAATTTGAATGAATGCAAGTATAACCCTTACACATATTTTTTATAGCTACATTGTGTATTTGAAAAAAAACCAAGATGGATATTAATGAATGAGTAACAGAATCACTAAGTTAATACAATTTTGATAGGTTAGTAGTTAAGAGAATGAGGTTGGAATTCAAAAAGAGTAGCTTTCAAATTCTGCTTTCTGCCACTTACTAGCCAAGTGGCCTTGGGAAGTTAACCTCTTGTATCCTTAATCTCCTTATCTATATGATGGAAATAATCATCCTTAACTGCAACCTAATGGAGGAATTAATAACCATCAGGAATATCAAGCATATTTCAAATGCCTAGCATAAAATGACATAAAATATATTAGATTTGAATATCAAATTGATAATCAATATTAATATAGCATTATGATAAAAGTAATAAATGTCACCAGTTTAAAAGGTGGGTATTTAATATGCATTTGCAAAGGTAGTAAAGAGGATGAAAAAGAGTAAAGGGTTCAAGAGATAAGAAAAGGGCTGGTGCTAAAATGACTTTGACATAAATAGGTTTTTGGGGAGAGGTGGAGAATTTTAAAAGAAACTAAGCTGAACATTTGTTAAAACCATACAGTAGGGTACTAAGGTGGAACTCGCACATGAAAATCAATATGATTTGCCAAAAATATAAATAAGAAAATTCATCAGCTGGAAGAAGCATTGCTACAATGTGCATGTTGCTTCCATCTGGGAGAAAAATGTTAGAAAGACACTTAATATTCATGACTGACACATTTTCTTTGTACTGTCAGTCAGCTGGAACCAAAATACACAGCTGGTTAGAAAGCCCATCTCTACTTCGTGTTTCATCTGATGACCTTATACATCAAATCAAGAAACATGGGCTGAAACAACTCTCTTCATCCTGGCTTATTTTTTTCAGAAGACAATACAGGACCAATGTCTGCCACAGTGTAACCTGCTTCCTTTCTTTGACTTTCAAGTTCTTATCTGAAGTCAACACTATTTCAAGGATATAAGTCCAATTATCAGCCCTTAAAATAAGAAAGAGAAAACACACACACACACACACACACACACACACACACACACACACACGGTCAAATATATTATTTTCAGGCCAAGTAATTTGTCAAGTAGAAGATTCATTTTGTTTTCAAAGCGCTGAAGCTAGGTAGATATATTTTTAAATCTATTTCTTTAAAAACTTGGCCATAAATATTCAGGTAATCTAAATGCTGGAGAGAAACTTCATTGTTCAAATATGTCCATTTTCTAAAGATTTTAAATATTTCCAGTCAGATCCTATCTGTTATTACAGATTCCTAGAACTGTAGTCTGCACAGAGAGTATTTCCTGGCCACATTTTGCATATCCATAGGATATGCATACCTAATTATAAGTGTGGGGTTTTAATTTTCACATAGGAAGTGAGTATATAAAGTTTTACTGTTTTATCTGTGATCAGAGATTGAAATACAGGAATTGACAGAGGAAGGATGACACTGAAATGTCTGGTCTGTTCAGAAAAAAAGAAAATCACTGGCCCTTTGCCATTTGTCTGAGAGCGTGAAATATGTCATAAATGCAAAATCGGAAACAAAAGCCGTCAGGTAAATGCATGCCTAAATCTTCCTTGAGATTCCAATCCTCTTTAGTATGTCAGCATCAATCAATAAGAAAATATTTGGGTGGTGATGACAAAACTAAAATGAAACACATTATTATCCTTAAACAATATTTTATGGGGGAGATAATTCTTAGAACCATATCGATATCCTCATTCTCTCCTGAGAGATTACTTAAAACTAGTATATAAGTCCCAGAGCGTTGTAGAGGAAATAAATTCCTAGCTCTCAAGCCTTCTGAGAATTGATTGCAGATTTGCACATCTTTGCGTTTTGGTATGTAGCAGACTCTAACGATCCCTGGATGACAGAGTGTGGTTGTGATCCTGAGGTATGAGAGATTTAATTAGACATCAAATGTGCATTGCCTAATGATGGTTGTTTAAATTATCAAGGCACACATTGCAATTCTCAGGTCCACAAGCTGGAAGGAAGCATGAGGTAAAAATACAGTAAATCCCCTTTTGACATAATGGGATCAGGGAAATATCATGTTACCATTGGCAAGCTCACAACTTACCACCTCTCCTTCTCTAATAGTCTGGGCTGTTTTGTATTTCACAGATGATTGCTGCTTATTCTGTCTCCCAACTACCAAGTCTGCTCATCATCACATTTGTCAATTTAATACCTTGGCTAATTTCACCCCAGAATAATGTTTCTGTTTATAGAAGTCTAGCTTCTGTGGCAAGCAACAAATACCCAGGGGTTTCCAGGAAGCAATGCTAATAGATGCTGGAGTGGGGAAAGGTTCTCCAATCAAAACCCAGCACCTACTCCCATTGCCTGTCAGCCCCAGCCCTCAGGAAGGGGTGATTAGAACCCTGCTGTGTGCAGCTGTTTGCATACAGCCTGTCTGCCAGAGAAAGACTGGGCACTTTGCTATCAGGCCTTTGAGACTAAGATACAAAAAGGGAATCAAATGCTCTTTACCAAATGTCAGGGGCTACAGGGGTATGTCCACAAGATAGGAGCTCACTGGGTGCTCAGGGCTAAGCAATTATTTCTGCCCTTCTAACTTACAAGGTGTGGATCACACTTGACCAAAGCGAAGCCACTCTTGGTCATCTCAACGAATTGGTGTAGTGCCAAGAGGGAAGGAGCAGTTGCTGATTAGAGAAGGATTGATGACTGCAAGTGTTTCCCAGGTACAAACCATCTGGGCAGGTGTCTTTTAAGTAAGATAGATAAACATATGTCACTGCAAGTTTCTCATTACAAGAGGCATGATAATACAGAATCAAAATCTCTGAGTCCAAATGCCAGGCTGCCACAGAGCAAAATTTCTCCAGATAAACAAAGCCCTGCGCCAGCTGGGATAGGAAATGCTGCCCTTGCTGCACCTGAAATGTTTTATACCGAGATAAATAGGCCTCCTTCTTTCTGGAAAAGTAAACATGAGACACAGACCTCTCTGTCCAAGCTAAAACATGGGTCATACAACTTCTCAACCTGCAATCTGTATGCACATGGACCAAAATCAGCATCCTGGTCTCTAAGCTTACGTCTCAAGCCAAGTAAGAGACTATTTTAGAAGTTCATATCAGAAGTTGGTGGCCAAAGGGGTGGAGAGACAGCAATTTCCAAGGACAACAATAAACAAGTTAAAGACCATGGTGACAAATGTAGGCAGTGTTTCAAGGAACACTAGCCGGGGACCCCACATAGTCGATTCAAAATTTAGTTTCTCCCAGAATATCAAAATGGGCTCCCAAGGAACCATGGACCCATTGTTAGAGTTTCAAGTTCAGGATCAAAATATGTTTCCATGCTGCAGTTCATGTATGTAAATCTACCACTGAACATTTGTTTAAATCTTGCTGTGAAACCGAGGGCAAACTGTTTTCACAATAACTGCAAAGTGCTCAGAAAACAGAGTACCAAATCTTTTTATCTGTAAAAGATTATTTTCAACATTTCCATTGGCTTGAACTTGTAGTGAAATGACAATTCGTTTTTCATTTTTATGTTTAGAGTGGTGTGTGTGTGTGCGCGCATGTGTGTGCATTTTAGAATTCCAGTGTGAAGTTAGTTTGCAGATTGCAAGGCCATACTGCACATCTCTCAACAAAACAGAAGTAGTTGTCCATTTAGTGGTTAGTCTGCAGCAATGCTTATCCCTGAAGAAGGACACATGATATTTCCACTGTTCAATCAAGAGATGCCAACTCTAAGGTAAAGTGGAGGCTAGAATTATCAGATACATTTATTATTATAACTATGCTCCAAGAAGTAAGAGTGAATATTATCAAATAGAATGACAATTTTCTATAAAAGATGAAATAATCTGAATAGGGAGAGTTGTGATTCATAATTCCTAACAAAGTTTATTGGTTGCTTGCATTCATTTAGGATTAGAACCCATAACCTTCATACTGGTTTCAGAGCTTATTTTCACTTAATCAGATTTCTTGGTTACAATTTTTTTCATGTAATTGCAAAACAACACAATTTTAAAAGTTTTTCTTGAGGATTCAATCCTAGGTAAGATGGATTTAACAGACCCTTTCTTGTTTCTCTTACTGAATTTAACTAAAAGCCTTTGATGGAATACACGGAAAAACTATTTGAAGTTTCTGAAAAATAAATGATAGCACAGAGCTTGGGGAAGAAAGGCAGAACTGAAGAAACCATCGAATCAGTGGGCAGTTTCCTGATGGAGTTTATGGGAGGCTGCACTCAACAGCATCCTGGAGCACCCAGAGCTGCACAGACAGAACCATCCACAACAGGATTTCTCTTTGGGGAGTGGGAGAGGTGGTCTTTGTGGGTCAAAGAGTAGAGAGGAACCTCCATTTTGTTTTTTCTTATTGTTATTGTTTTTCTTTCCTGCCCAGGTCTCCAGGAAATGCTAAGGTTTCGTCAAGAGCATAAATTGGAGAAGGGAACCTTTCCCTGTGACTAGGGGACTTGTGGTCCTAATAACAAGGGACAGGGGCTCCCTATTACTTTTATTTTTACACTTGGCCCTAGAGGTAGAGGCAGTCACAGAAACTACGTGACAGAACAACAAAGTTAAGTCCCAAGTTTCTCCTCAGACCACTTAGACCTCCTCAGACTATGCGCTTCAGAGCAAGAGAATATGGGGGAGATCCTAGAGAGGAAGGAGCCAAAGGAAGTGATCTCAACATTGTACATGAACTCCGGGACTCATCACTGAGCGATGTATGAGCCAATCTGAATCTCGAACACATTCCAAAAGCTCTGAACTGAAGGTTGGGGTAAAGAGATTTTTTTTCCCCTAAATCAACATTCTCCATAGAGTACAATAATGTAATATTCAAAATATCTTGGGTTTAATCCCAAATTACTCAATATGTAAGGATTTATAAAAATTTCAACATCTCCCAAGAAAAAACATAATCAAGAGATGCTAACTCTAAGGTAATACAGAGGCTGGAATTATCAGAAACATTTATTATTATAAATATGCGCCAAGAAGTAAGAGTGAATATTATCAAATAGAATGAAACAAAGTCTTAGCAAAGATCTAGAAGCTATAAGGAATGACCAAATAAAGGGCTTAGAATTGAAAAATACAAAAGCCTTAAAAAGTAAAACTCAGTAAGATGGACTTGATAGGACAGTGGAGAAGGTAGGGTGAGTCAGTGAATTTAACAGGAAAGGAAAGTAGGCAATCTAAAAAGGTGGGGAGAAAAAGATTGAAAAATATGAACAGTACCTTGAGGACCCATTGGGTAATACTGAAAGGTATTTGTGTTATCAGAATCTCAGAATGAAAAGAATAATATGGTATAGAAAAAAATACTTGAAAATATAATTGCTCAAAACATCCCAAATTTGATAGGAAACAAACTTAGAGATTCAAAAAGCTCATGAATCCCCAGCAAAATAAACTAAAGAAATCCATACCCATACACATCTTGTGCAAATTACTAAGAACTAAGGGCGAAGGAAAAGAAAATCTTAAAAGAAACTGGAGAAAAGTGTTGAATTACATAGAGAGGAAGCACGATTCAGCTGGCTGTGAGTTTCTCATCAGAAAAATGGAGCTAGGGAGAAAATGCAACAGAATTGTTTAAATGTCTGGTGAGAAAGAACTGTCAACCTAGAAGTCTAAATCTAGCAAAAAAAATAGTCTTAAGTAACACAGGTGAAATACAATTTCAGAAGGAGAAGCACTATGAGTATACATCATTGGCATACCTGCTATAAAAGAATACATTTCTTCAAAGGAAAAATAAATGGTATCACTGGGATTCTTGGAACTTCAGGAATGAAAGAAGAATAAGAAATGACAGATATCTGGTGAATATGCTACACTATTTTTCTCATCTTACCCTATAAATGTGAAAATAGTTGAAAGCAAAAATTACAATATCTGACTGGGGTTTCAGTATATCTATAGATGTAATGTATATGATGACTAGAATATGTCGGAAGGAGAGCAAAAGGATCTTAATGAGTTAAGATTTCTAATTTCCACTTAAAATGATTAGTTCTAATGCTAATTTTTGTTACACTGTAAAAGCTTAAGCCTATATATTGTAATCCCTAGACAAAAACTAAAACTCAATACAAAGAGAAACATTTTAAAATTTAATAGGTAAACTACAATAGAAAATCAAAGAACAATTCAAGTAATCTAGAAGAAGCAGATATGAGGACAAAAGACAATGAAAAACAAAGGGAATAAGTGAAAAAAAAAGAAATAAAAATGGCAGACTTAAATCCAAGTAGGTCAATAATTGAACTACATAAAAAGTCTACATTTCAATTTAAAGAGATTATTATATGGTGCCTATAAAAAACAATGTTAAATATAATGGCATAAGTAATTTAAAAGTAAAAGGATGCAAAAGGTATCCATGCAAATACTAACCAAAAAAAAGCCGCAGTTGTTACACTAATTTCAGACAGATTTTCACGCCAAAAAAATTACCAGCGATTAAAAAGAAAATTATATAATGATCGGGGTCAATACACTAAAAATTCATAATAATCCTAAATGTCCATGCATCCAACAATATAACTTCAAAATACATGAAAGAAACATTTATATAACTGAATGGAAAAACTGAGAAATCCATAGTTCCACATATTTCCGACACTTATCCTGTAACAAGTTAACTGAAAATAAATAAGGATATGAGATTGAATTCTCTATCATCCATAGATACAGTCAACATTTACAGAATGATCCATGGAGAGTAGCAAAACGGTATGCTGAAAATTACAAGACTGATGAAAGAAATCAAACAATTAGTAATTAACCGATATACTATGTTCAGAGATTAGATGACCCAATATAGATAAAATGCCAACTCTCCCCAAATTGATCTATGCACGTCATACCTCTCCAATCAAAATCCCAGGATGATATCTTGTATATAAAGGTAAAGGGTCACTAAAATTTTAAATGGAAATTCAATATAGTATAGTGAAAACAATTTAACATAAGAATAATACTGACCTTAGGCTACCTAATTTTAAGGCTTACTCTAAAGCTATCACACCCAATACTTCATCGTTTTACTAAAGGGATAGAAAATGAAACAAAATGTAGACCCCAGAAATAGAACCAGAAAAGTATATTTAGCTGATTTTTGCCAAAGCTATAAAAAGAAAGGGTAGTGTTCTCAACAAATGGTAATGAAGTCATGGGACATCTACAGCACACCCCACCCCCAAAATGAACTATGACCTAAACCTGATTCCTTATACAAAATTAACTAAGAGTAGATCATCAACAAAAACATAAAGTGTGAACCTAGAAAACTTATAGGTGAAAACCTTCCTGACTTTGGGTTCTGCAAAGAGTTCTTAGGTATGACACCTAAAGTGTGACCCGTAAGACAGATACTGAACAATTGGACCTCATCAAAGTTGAACATTTTGCTCTGTGAATGACACTAAGAGAATGAGATAAGCTACAAGCTGAAAGAAAATATTTGCAAATTACATGTCCTTCAAAGAACTTGATTACAAAATAATAATTCTTAAATGCAACAATAAGACAACTCAATTAGAAATGGTAAGATACTTGAGTTGATACTTCAATAAAGAGACAAACAAGTGAAAATAAGCACATAAAATATTCTCAACACTATTACTCATTAAGTAAATGCAAATTAAATTCATACTGATATAGTATTACACATCTATTAAAATGGCTAAAAGAGTACATACATATATGCATGTATAATGTACATATGTACACACACACACAAAAGACAATGGCAAGTACTAGTATGGATGGAAATGACTGTAATTGTCATATATTGCTCTGATGGGACCCTAACTGGTACAGCCAAAAAACAGCAAGGAGAGATGTACACACACACACACACACACACACACACACACACACACACACACCATGGAAGAATGGGAGCCTATATTTTATTGAACACGTTGTACATAACCTACATAATTCCAGACATCAACAAAAATGCATTATCAGTATTATGCCCATGTGACAGACCCAGAAACTGAAATTCAGCATCAAAAGAACTTTCCATGGGTCACCTTGAAAATATAAGTTATACCATGGCCACTCCTTCACTTAAAAAATGAATAAATTGCCAATGGTGTCCCATTGGTTTTAAAATCAATAGACTACTGCATGGCCTATAAGGCTCTATCTGTGATGCAAACTGGAACTCTCGCAAGTGGCCGGATTGGATAGACTAAATTCTGAGATTCCATTCACCTTTACAGAGTCCTCTTGGCCTCTTTTTTCTGTCCAGATACACCAGTCCCTTTCTGACCTCTGCTTCCTTCCCCTCAGTGTTTCCTGAAATAGGAATGACTCCTTTCCCAGCTCTGTGCATAGGCAACTCACTGTCACCCTTTAGATCTCAGATTTCCCGTTCTTGTAGACGGCTCTGACTGAAGCCACATGGTGCTTTCTGCTCTAGCTCATCACTTGGCTTATGTTCTCGATAGCGCTTACCATCGTCTCCTGTTATTTAAGTACTCTAGTGTTCGCTTGCTTAGTGTCTCTTTCCCTCACCACATGGTAAATTCCTTAATGTCAAAACTTGTGTTTTATTTGCCCTCCTTTTTTCAGAACCTAGCATATAGCTTATACCTCACAGGTATTCAGTAAATATTGACTAGTAAATAGACAAAGCTTTAGGTCAAGAATTAGGTCAAGAATTTATAACCAGGTTTACCCCTAACGTGTGTTTCTTCTCTTAGACTATAAGGATATCCTCTGGTTGGTTACTCAAATAAGTACAGAGTTACACACAAAAGTGAAACACACAAATAAAAGGCACACGCTTGCATGGGTAGATGTTATAAATTTAGGATAATTTGATATATGATTAAATGAAAAAAATTTTAATATATATATAGGGAAACTGAATTCTTTTAGGTATACAAATATATATCAGTATAGGTAGAGATTTTTGTAGCAACTTCCACACCCAGGAACAGAACAGTTTCATAACCCAAAAATCTCCCTCATGCTGTTCTTTTTAAATTAAACCTTTGCCTCATTCCAACCTCTGCTAACTACTGATCTGTTTCCATCACTGTAGTTTGTCTTTTCAGAACATTATAAACTGGAATCATACAGTACGGATTCTTTTGAGATGACCTTCTTTTTCACTTAGCTTAATTCCCTGGAAGTCTGTCTAATTTGCTGTATGTATTAATTGTTCTGTTATGAATGAATAATATTCCATTGTATGGGTGTACCAAAGTTTGTTTATCTATTCATCTATTGATGGACATTTGGAATGTTCTCAATTCTTGGCAATTATGTATTCAGCAGCCATAAACTTTTATGTCTGTGTTTTCTCTGCAATCCCGTATTTTTTATCTTCTGTCTGGCCTTGAGAATCTTAGCAGAGAATCTAAGCAGTCCCTCAAGTACATGACACAATCAGAGGCTCTGATTTCCGCTGCTTTTGTCCTCTTGTGATGGTGGACTGAGACAAGGAACTCACTTTCTGTTGGCTGAACCTAGTGAAATGGCAATTTTGGGAGAACACAGCCAGAAAAATTAGGCTGCATCAATTATATGAAATTCAGTTTGATAGCACATTAAAACCTGGCCTTGACTGATCTGGGCTGATTCTTTATTTGTGAAGGATTAGATTATTTGGGGACCCATTATAGTTCTACATTCCATGGCTCCCAGTGAGCCAGTGTCATCGGAGGCACACCCTTCCTCACTAGTGGAAGGCAAGTGAACAGCTATCTCTCTTGCACACTGCCTTTATCACCAACAAATTGGCTGCCAGGCTCTTTTTGAAGTCATAGTACCAATATATAAAAGAGCTTTGCTGAAGGCTGATTTCAGTATTAAAAGCATTCAATCTCTGTTATCTTTTTATTGGGAAAATTTTGTAGTTTCATCATATGGAACACCATTTCTATCACTTCGTCGAGGATGGGCTTGATAGAAGCTACAATGGAATTAGGAAGTCAAATCTAACTAATCCAGCCAGTTGATACAGTTCCAGTGTGTGGCACTGAATTTATAGTTCCTTGAGGATAACACATAACGGCTATAAAATGCATTTTGAACAATATTTTTTAGCTGAGTAATTAGTTGTTTGAAATAGAAATCCATTCTCCACCGCTTTCTAACCAAAGCCAAGTCATTTTATTTGTCTGCAAGGAAGAATGATGGCATTATCACTCTCTAGCTGAATGCTAGCCTAAAGTAGTCCCACAGCATTACATGTGTGTACATTGTATGGTAATTTATATCAGCACATGCTACTTTACTCAGCTCTGTACCTCCCCACGGATAAAAATAAATAGATAAAAATTAAATTATTAGAAATCTCAAAGGCAGATATCCTGAAGCGCAGACTGCATTTTTTTTTTCCCTGCTGTCTCTTTGTTGCTACCTCTGCTAATCCTACTTCTTAAAATACCAACTTTTGTCCAGACAGGTTAGGTACTTAGGTCATATTAATTTCTGGAGGGTTTTCAATACCATCATTAATCTTTCCCCAGATCCTCATGAGGAAATATAGCAGTATTGATACAAAAACATGTTTATTCATATCAAAGCTCCTTTCTTCTCAGCGGGAAGTGAATTTCAGCCTCAGTCTCCAATCTCCCAGCCATGATGCATCAAAGCACTACAGCTGGGAGAGCTGGAAAACATTAAAATCAAGAGAGGCCTTCGGGGCCTTATGGTCCTCAGCTCTCTCTACCGAGTATTCTTTTCTTCAGGGTATTGTTATTAAACTCCTTGATAAGCTCTGAACTACAGCCTGGTGAGAGTTTCTGAAGATCAATGACACACCGAATATGATGGTTTTAGGGCACCCTCTTCTCAAACTAATCAATAACGGCTTTCATGGAATCTTTTGATGGGAATTTCTTACATACATTGCTACCAAGCTCTGTTAAGTCACATCTCATCTTCCTATTCAAGAATTCTCACTGCTGGCAATTGTGTTGTTCATCCCCCAATACAATGAATTAGTTTGTGTCATCTCAAATTGCCCGACGAAGCCTCCTTTGCTCCATCCTGCCCACACACGAGGTTATTGCTGACCATACTCCTGGAACCCTCTTGCCTTCCTTTTACAGTACAAATATCTTTCTTTATCTAACAGTCTATAGTGGGAAGAGTGATCAGTGCTAATCAGTTATAGGGCTCAGAATTTGCCAATAGAAAAATATAAACTGGTTTGAATTTGAAACTCAAAGAGAATAACAGAAATTAAGGTAGGAAACACTGGAGGTTGCCACAGGCTATGTGTAAAAAAATTGGATAAAAAATGAAAAATTAAGCCAGCCTCCTGATATTTAGTTAATAGTGTGTCAAATGGCCTAATAGAAGGAGGACAAAGTAGCCCCATTTAGGAGGCCAAAGACTAACTACAGCAGCTGGGTTCCCAGGAAGGAAATGGTCCCTGCACATCTCCTTAGTGTTCTGAGAGAGTAAGGACTTAGTCCATTTCACACATTCTGTTTTTATACTTCTGTATCATATCTGTGAATCTGCCTAAGAAGTTTACTGACTCTTTTTTCTTTACTACATAATTATCTTTATTTTGTCCTCATTTGACCATGTGATTCCAAATAATTTAGTCAACTTACTTATAAATTATGTCATGTATGGCACCTCTGCTTACTCCTCCAGGTGAGTTTCTGGGCTGCCCTTTATCTTTCCTGCCACAACTAATCTACTTGTTTTCTTCTTCTCCATAGTAGAGACCCAGAAATTCTCACTGAAGGTATTTGGAGGGCTTTTTGTCCTTTATATAGAATGAGTGATTATTAGTGAATATCAGATGAACATACACTCTGGGTAGACAGGGAAATTCTCTTCAATGATCTCTCCCCCTGCTCACTGGTGGAATTAAAGGACTTGAAGAAAGCAAACTTCTCCTTGTATAGGCAACTCATGAAAGGACATTTATATCTCAGTATGAATGAATTTATCAAATATTAAAGGTATATGATGAGAAAGCAGGGTCAAACAAACTTAAGGATGAAAGAAAGAATACATCACCCCAACTATAAAATAGCATCAAATTTGCCAACTTTCTCTCTGCTAGCTCCATTTCTCTGTACAAATGGCCCATTTCCATCTCAAACCTTATTTAATAAAGCTTTCCAATTTCCAGATCTCCCTCTTACTGTCTCATCTCCCTGCCCTAAGAAAGACCCAATCTGAATAGGAACAAAGAGAATTTATTTTATCTATCATTCATGGGATGTATTTGTGGAAATCACTTCGGAGAGTATGGAAAAAACTGGCAATCTTTAACACTGGGCTAATTTTTACTTCCACCAATTCCTTAAATAATTCAGTGGCCTTCTTTGTTTGAACATTAACATATATAACCAGAGGAAACTGGGCAAGCCTAGGGCTCCAGTGATAAACTGATTATGGTCTCTGAAGAAAACTATCAGAGTCTAAGAAAAAAAAACTAGTGTAGCTGAGACAAGCTTAAAAGTTGACAATCAATATGGATGCTAATACATCACAAAATATGTCATCATTTCTATTTGTTTTCCTAACAGATTTATGAGTCATCTACAACCATTTTTGTTTCACAGAAGTTTATATTAAGGCTAAGTGGATATTGGACATGAGATAATTATTTGGGAACATATTTATGAAAATAAGATTACTTTTTTAGGTTTCAGTCCATGATTTTTCTTTCAAGGTTTGACAATGACTAATAATAATGCCAATAAACACCAACAATAACGTATTTGTCATTCCACTATAATAGCTAAGTGGAAGCAATTTTAGCTAAACATGATCATCTCTTGAAAACAAGATTTGGATTTACAAGAAATGAAAAAAAGACGCACACTTCCCCTAATAATGGGAAAGAGATTATTTTTGAGGTCCAAAGACAACATAAGTTGTTTTGAATTGGGCTTCATCTCATTATTGATATATTTTCATTTGCTGAACTGCTGCAGAGTTATGATCTGCCCTGGTTTCCTGTTGAGAGTTTTATCTTTCCATTTTTATAGTACATGCCTTTTCAGAAGAGTAAACTTCCAGAGCAATTTGTTTAAGAAGATACAGCTAGTGAATATCAAGATCAGTGAGTAACTGTGATGAATACACTATAGCTTTTCTTGAGAACAAAGGTTTGTCGTTGGCTTTCCAACTCCAACAGTGTTTTAGAGATTTTGGCTCAGGGCTGCCAATGTAGAATTGAGAAACTTGTTCATTTTGCAAGGGCATCTGGCCAAAGGGGTAAGGAGACTGAAATCCAGCCCAGCTCTGCTTGCTGATTCATTTGCCCTGGCAGAGGGTGGCATCCACCTGGAACAAGGAGTGTCTTTTCCTAATTCACACAAATGCACTCGATGGGCAAATGGCAGCCCTATTTAGCTTGGCAGCTGACATGGAGTTGAAAGAAAGAAATGTTAAGATTAATTTTGGCTCTGTAAAGCACAGGAAGAAGACAGCATCTCTCAGTAAGATGGAAGAATGGGAGTGATGGAAGGACAGACTTTTCCAAAGTCAGACAGACATAGCTATCTGCCCCTAAACAATCAAAATTCTAGACACAGTTTTCTCATCAGTAAGTTATGTGTGACAATGTATACATAGCAAAGTAAAGTGGCTGGCAGTTCCTAGGCCTGTGATGCTTGGCAGCTTTTGTTGTCCCCGCTGATGCTGTAGTTTTTTTGTACAGTCACCTCTTCCTTCCGGACGCTTCCCAGTGAGAAGGACACTGCCAGAACCAGCCCATCTGCACATGCGTGTGCACCTAGGCAACTCAAGAGGTGAGGATAGGAGCCCACATGCACCGTGCTCCACCTGCCAGGCATACGGAGTAAGGAGGCAGAGCCTTGACCCCTCCCCAAGTCAGCTCACCTGTGCTGCAGAACAGCCAACTTCTTCTGACTTGGGACTAGAGTTCTCAGCCAGGTACCTGAGAGGAGTGCATGAACCTCTGAAATATCTGAGGCTACATAAGTCCCTTGCAGTTATCTCAAGACTGGGTCTCTAGTGCTCAGTCAGTTCTCAAAAGTCCCCCATTCAAAGGTTAAGAACTACAACTAAGGAAAGAAGAAAAAGGAATTAAGAAGGTTATTCTCCCTTACCACCAGGAAATAGAGTTCTTAGCTGCAATGAATCTGGCAAGAACTGCCTTGTCCAGTTCTTTGCCTTTGATTTATCTTTTTATAAGACTTTGGGCCATCTGGCTAAGGCTGCTGACTTTTACTAATTCAGGAAAGTCATTTTTACCTTGAGCGGAAGCAAACACTTGGCATAGTAGCAAGAGTGTTTACTGTTGCCTTCTATGGGTGCTGCCAATCTCTCTGCATGGCCTCTGGATCCCCATTCTACTTTCCTTCCCAGCTTCTTAGTCCCTGATACCTGTTTGCCCTTTTGTGTTGGTGCCTCCTTTCTCCCCAATTTTAATTTTTCACAGTTTCTGCTCTGAGCTCTGCATCAGGAGTTGTGGTCCATGCCTACGACTGAGACAACTATAGCCACGCTTGTCCTCTTTCTACCCAGCCTAAGTAGGGATCCCCCATCTTAGCCCAAATCTCTTGATATACTCACACTTACTGGATGAAGCCCACAGTTTAAAAAAGTAATCATGTCATTTAGCAAAATATTCCAATAGCAGCATTTCCATCTCAGATTGGACGATAGGTCACTGAGCTGATTATTTATCTTGGTTTCTCTCCAGTCTCTCAGTTGGATTTATGATCTTTGTGAGCTGGACAAGAAGGATTCAGATGCCCACTAATGAAAAACACCATAAGAACAGTTTTCTTCAAAGCAAATATACCCGCTTAATCTTGCAATAAACTCAAAATTCAAAGAGCCAGGATCTGACTGCATGTTAACTCCGCACAGTGTGTAGAGCACTTTAGGAGTTTATGTTTTTGTCTCTTTTTTACCCCATGAATTACCAGCAATGATCGCATCCATCCTATCATGGATTTTTGGTAGCTCTTCATACTCAAATATCCCTCTATTCACTGTTTCTCCCCCAAACTCCAATGCACTTTCATACTATAATCAGAGGGATCTTTCTAGAATGTAGCGCTAACATACTTGCTGACTACCTCAAAAACTTCAACAACATCCCATCCCCATAACAAATCACACAGTGTGAATTCTGTTTCCAACCCCATAGAAATTCTCACAGAATGATTTCAAACTTCTTTCCTTTCAATGGAAAAAATTCCAAACTTCTCAAGATGGCATTCAATGCTGCACTTATATGAGGAGGAAGGATCATGTTTTAGCAATATTGTAAGAACTTGCAGGAATGTTTTTCTTATCCAATTCTATTTACATATCCACTCATAAACACTGATATACCTGTATAACTTGGATGGATTTCTTAACATCCTTTAGTTATTGTTCACATAATACACCTGGAACCATGCACATAGAAGATGCTTAATGAATATCAGTTTCCTTCCTCAGATCTGTACCCTTAGGATAATTTTTCTACGTACATTCCCAACAACAGAATCTTTGAAATTTCCCCACTTACATTTATTAGAAATATGTTTATATTGCAATATTCTGAGTTCTTGATGATCATAGCTTTTGTTGTGAAGCAATATTCTGTCTTTGCCTAATGTAATATCATTCTCTTTTTCCTTTTGTTTAGTTGGTTCTGCTTGTACAGAATAGCACTGGAATCTATAGTCCATGTTCTTGGGATGCATTGAAATGAGTTATATCACAAATACTATTAAAACAAGGCAAATCCCTTTGCTATAGAAAGTGAATCTTTAGACTCAGGATGGGCAAGAGGAAGAGGCAACTGCTCCAAGCAGCACTAATTCCTAAAGCCCTGCCCAGTTTCACTACTCCTTTCATGGTGTCTTTCACTTGGATTTCAAGAGGCTGCAATGCCATCTCGGTTGCCAGATACTTCTATTCCCCATATAACACTCTGGCCTATGCATGAGCCCAAATATCTTCCCTTGCTGTCACTTAGCAAATAAAACAAAAGAAGTACAAAAATGTGAACTTGGTCATAATTAATCCATATGGATTTGTGATATTTCATAGTTAATATTTTATAGTCCCTGCATGTCCTTGTTAGAAATAGAAGGTAAGAGGAAAAGGGAAATATGGCCTCCTTTGCAAAATACAAACACTATGTACATATGTATATATATGTATATATGTATATATGTGGATATGTAGATATGTAGATATATGGATATATGGATATATATTGTATGTGTGTGATACTTTCTGATACTTGCTTCAAGTTGACACCTAATCTATTCAGAATTTTTTTCAGTAAGGTTGTGATTAGGAGTTTCAAAAGCAGCCCTTTCAGAATCTGCTCTGCCTGCCTGGGAAGAGACAGAATGCCTGCTGTGTAACAGGACAGAGCTGCCAAAATCTTGAAGGCTTGGCACCTTGAAAGAGGAAACAACACACATTCGTTTATTAACATTTCTAAAATGTACATATGTTCTCTCATTTTGGGGCTGGGACCATTAGGTTTTGCTTCCCTTACCCTCTCGGCCATTTTGGTCCGCTTTTTTTAGACTTCTATGAGGAGTGGAGTGATTGCATCATGAGAGGGCTTATCTAGGTTTCACGAATTCTTTGAAAATTGCCTCTTGCTTTCTGTACGTCATTTTATTTGCTGAGCCAGGGAGCCATTGCCCGGGTGGATTGACCACCTGCTGTTGTGTTTCCTTCCTTTCAAAGACCATTCCTAATTAAAATGTGCATCCTCCTCAGGAAGACACTTGATCGGTAACTCTCAGGGAATCCTCATAAAGGGTGACCACAGACCTTAGACCGCAACTCAAGCTTGATAAAAGCCAGTCTGTTTCCAACTCTTATATTGAATTTCAATGGTTACTACCCAACAATTAATCAACCTATAGTTCAATATCTACTTATTGAGTGCTCATAATGCCAAAAAATATCCTAGTTTTTTCCAATAGCTCCTTCTATTGCATTCCCACTAAGAAAATGAAGCACTCTTTATTTTGCATTAAAATTATCTAAATATTTCTGCAAGCAAAATTTTGCCTTATAAAACCACTATCCATGTCAGGTAAACATAGTATCCAATTAAAAATCACTTGGTTCCAAAAGGCAGGCATGTAAGTAAAAAATGAAAATGTTAGGACTGATTTATATTTGTCTAAGTTTCTGGTCATTTAAAAAATGAGAACTTGATAGTATTAAAATTACACTCAAGGGAAATTGTTTGAGAATTGGTGAATGGTAAAAAACATAATCAGGAACCATTTTCAATTAATAAGCTTATTCACAGAAGCTCCAGACTGGCATCTACAAATAACTGGACTGCACTGGGCAGGAAAGCCAACATTCAGAGCCAATAGCTGTGTGCACATAGCTCTACAATTTATTATTCTGTACAGTAAGTGGCTGGCCCATAATTCACAAGCTGAGAGTTAATGAGACTATCTGTCCCTAATACCCATAAGAAAGATAAGGACTGGTATAATGTGGTTTATCCAGGACTTCTGAGCCTTTCAAGGGCAGGAGTAAAAGCTACTGACAGCAAAATGCAACGAGAAATATTACACTGACCTACAGACTTCTTGCTCTCCCATCAAACCGATCCATGTGTAGAGACATTAAGGAACAATTCATTCTGAATAACTGTTCCCAAATAACCTGATCCTTTTTAATTGCTGGAATAATTAACTTAATGATGTAATTGTGCAGCTTCAAATAAGAAAGGGATTGCATTGGGATAGTAATTTACTTCTTTCCATAGCAAACCTAGAATATATACACATACGGAGAGTTGGGAGTGAGAAATTAAATAGAGGGAAGTCCCCTCAAAGACTAATTGTTTATCAGTTTATCTACTTTTATTACCAACATTTAGAAAGTAAATATATGCTGAGGGTTTCATCAGAGCAGTAATAAATATTAATAATTACCAATTGATTAGAGGTTTTAAATGGTCCTTTTAAACTAACGTGTCAGCAATTCTCTGTTCCTAGTAAGCACGGAATGGATGTCTGCATTAACAGCTTTCCTTTTGTTTGGGATTTAAAAGTCAGGGGTGTTCTCAGTGGTCTATCCTAATGGCCCTCTAGCTCTCTCTGCTATTTCCTTGAAGGCAGCTGCGATGTCTTGTAAAGAAGATAAGTGTTACTACAGCTGAAATGAACCTACCAAATCCCCTGCCCTAAATAAAAGCAGATTGTGTGTGTGTGTGTGTGTGTGTGTGTGTGTGAGTGTGTGTGTGTTTCATTTTAGGTACGTGGTAGTGGAGGGATTCTCACTGTGGGCCCTTCAGCAAGGAACAGTATTCCTCAGAATATTTCATGGGCCAACAGCATTAACAGCATCTCAGGATTGAACGTTGTCACCATGCATTTCTGGTGTGGGGCCCAAGAATCTTCATTCACAAGCCATATAGGTGATGCTTTTTGTTCACTGAAATCTCTAAGGTAAGGGTCTAAAGTTTTCCTTGTGTGCATAGGACAGCTCAGTAGTGTGCTGTGAATAGAAGCAAGCAGACGTCAGATACTAAAGGACATGATTGTTGGCATTTTGGATTTCATATAAATGGCTCATAAGATCAATGACATTGTTTTCATGCTAACTGAAGAGTTTGGATATTGCTTTTTATGAAGGGCATGCTCATGGGGTCTGAAAAAGTAAAATGCTAAGAAAAGTATTTTTTCCCTCCTCCATTGTGACTCATGTGGCAGGAAAGAACTCATTCTATTCTAAGTTTAATCACACTTCAGTGAGAGTACAAGAAATAGAGTTTGAGTATTTATGTTAAGATTCTATACCCTAACAAATGTGTCTGAGGAGAAATGAAGAAAAAGCTAGATAAGAATACAGAAATGACATAGTCAGAGTTTGTGATCATTTGCTAAGAAAGGCTTGTGTATGTACTTAAATGTACTGCTTACAAAACGCAGGCCCCAAATCACTTTTGGCAATTACTTTTCTGCACGCTCAACTAGCTGAGGAAGTGATGCTAAGCATTCTCCTCTTTGCATATACAGTATTCATTTCCTTTCCCCTTAATCTGTTGCTTCAAAGGCAGTTAAGAGTGGTATCTGCATGCTAAGCAAGTGCAACCTACCTTCCAAGCATCAGCAAGGTAAACAAAGAGAGAACGATGTTGAAGCTAATGACTAGAAAAGTAATGAAACGTTCTTCTTTTCAGGCCCTAGGTAGAGAGCAAGCATCTCTAAGACTCTATCTGCCTGAATAAGAAGATAGAGAACAAAACAAGGTGCTAGACCTCAGGGATATTTTCCTTTCCAGTTCTTGGCCCCATTCTTCTAGGCTAAAATGGAAAAAGCAAAAGTTTTATGGCTTTTGTTATGGCTTGGATCCAAAATGTCCCCCCAGGTCTCATGTGATTCAGAGGTAGGGCCACTGAATGTGATTGCATCATGAGGGCTCCGACTTCATTAGCAGAGAACCTACTGATGTGTTCATAGCTTAATAGACCATTGGTAGGTGATGGAAACTTTAGAACGTAGGGCCTACCTCCTTCCTAGGGGAAGAGGTAGGCCCCTAAAGGTACAGAGGATATATTTTGTCCCTAGAGTAATTCCTCCCTCCTTCTCTCTCCCTCCTTCCCTCCTTCCCTTTTTGGCTCCTGGCCACCACAAGGTGAGCAGCTTTGCTCTACCACATCCCACCATGATGGTCTGCCTTGCCATAGGCCCATAGCTATGGAACCAGCCCATCATGGATTGAAACTAAAACATGAACCAAAAGAAGTCTTTCATCTTTAAGTTGACTCTCTCACATATTTTTGTCATAGCAAATAATCTGCAAAGCAGATTGACATAGGCCTCCAGCAGGGGCAGAGGAGCAAGGAAGTTCCCAGTATTGGCGAAATATCCATTAATATTAGCTACTTCGAAGGAGTCAAACTTCTAAGCCAGTCCTGGTTGATGCGTATCCACTTGATAAAGTTTGCTCAACATTTTCCTCTTTCACTTTTTATCCAGGGTATAATATGTTGCCTCCTTAATGATTTCTGGTTGACTGAGATTTTGACCAGCTTTGTGCCACCACTCGCATTCCTCAGATCCCAATCCAACTTCTTTACACCGATCCATCCCACATGGCTTCATCCACCCTTGTTTATCAGACTTCCATTGAACACAAATTTCATGAAAATCCACCTTTGCCACAACATCCACAACACCCAGTGTAACTTAAGGTTTTATCAGACCAGCATGGAAATTGTGTACAAGGTATGTAACGGATTATAAAAGCACAAGATTTTTTAAGACATAGTTTAATTGTTCAATGTCAAACATTTTTCCAAATCAGTGATAAGAACAGCAAGGTAGGCAGAGCTTTCATCAAATAGATGGAGAAACAAATCTTTATTTTCTTACATCTGAAGGGTCAGAGGTATGCATATGTGCACTTGTGACAGGGTACAATCCCACTGTGACTAAGTTAGTCACAGCGTGTCCCACATAGGGAAAAATTTATTCAAAGCCTGTTTCATGGATTATTGAAAATAATTTTGACTACCAGCATTGTCCTGTTTTAGATATGAAACAAGAAGACAATGAGTAGGACTTTGATATAGGACTGAAGATTCGAGTCACAATGGGATGGAGTCACTGTAGCCTCACATTTGGTGGGTATTTATTTACTACAAGTGAGCAAAGTATCTCAAAGACTTTAATTAGTAGGTGCCAAAATATAGAGAGTAATAATTATATTCTGCATAAAATACACTAACATTGAATATGCTTAAGGCAATTACTCATGGATTAACTCTTTTCAAAAGCAAGCTACTCTTGCAGTGAGTTATGCCAGTTTATTAAGGGTATCAATTTTTTCAGATTAGCAGGGTTCTAATGGGACAAAGTTAGTGTGTAATTTCTTTCATGCAACCAGAAGGGGTCTCAGGTAATCTTGTCAAATGGCGAACATCCTAGCTGGGAAGGCCTAGTAGCTACAAATTATATTTTGGTGACCAGGTGTGGGGGTTATTTTAATCAAAGATAAAAAGACTGAAGCTGGTGCAAGGTTGCCTCAGAAATATTTCTCTGTGATACCCCAAAGGAAGATTATCCTTAGAGAAAACTGCAATTCTTTTGATGGATTACAAGTGAAAGGATTTCCCTTAAAGATGTTAGAGACTTTCCAAGTCCCACAAACAATTAGCTGCAATCATGTAATCAGTCATCTCCAAATGTTATCCCACCTAGGCTCATAAAACTTCTACTTAATGATTTTGTCAGGCAACTTCCCCTAAGGGAATTTCTGCCTGAAGAAAGTAAAGGGAAAATAGACATATGCTAAGAATCTCCCTTGTTAAGGGATTGAAATAACAAGCAAAAGACAATTAGCACATATAATCAGTGCTTTGGAAATTTGCTGCATTCAGGGTTTTAGAATTTCCTTTTTTTATGATGATTAACAACATACTCTCACATTTATCTTTTAAGGGGTATAAGCAGAAATTCCTCATTATATGTTTTTTAAATCATTTGTTTTCATTTGTAAACTAGGGTTTATAAATGTTCCTCACTGGATAATTAATTGCCATCCTGTCATGTAAGTAGTGGGAAAGGAAAGGAAATGCTAGTCTCTAAAATTTAACCTCCATTTTTCTGACTCTTTTTAATTTTCTTACAACTTCAAGGCTATAAAAAAGAATGGAGAAGGCACCAACTAGTGGTTCTGATTGATTGACAATAGGTTCTCCTGCCAATTTATGCTCAAACTTTGTACATGGAAATTTGCAAGAATTTACCCCCCATAAATTAAATAAAAATCCAACTGCTACCCTGACTTCATTAACTGTAATAGCATTTATTATGTGTCATTTCTACATATCAGATATAGCTTTTATCTCAAAATAGAACATGTCCTCATTACTTTCTGAGACCTGTTTCATAGTAAAACACCTGCCGACACTCAAAAAAGAAAAAAAAAAAGCTTTTTAAAACTCTGAGTCTATATTTAGTCCATGAAGCTTTTGTTGAATACATTACCATATTCTTTGTCAGGCACTTGGTTCTAACCTACAAGATGAATATGAGAGAGGTGAAAGAGAGAAAGAAATAACATCCCTGCTCAGAGAAACTCCCAAGGGCTGAACCCAAGGTAGTAGTCTAAACCCAAGAAAAGTCCCTGGAAAAATCTCAGAATGCTGATGCCAGAGGGAATCTTACACTGAACTAACCCAGTTCTTCAACTCTAGATGCTAAAGCTGAAACAGATAATAAGGGCTATTAAGTACTTGAAACATGACCAGTGCAACTGAGGGACTGAGTTTTAAATTTTGGTTGCTGCCTATTTCTATTACTATTTCAATAGGCTCCTAAGGCTAATGGCTTCCCTGTTGGACACGAAGAGTCCCTTCCTTCCTCCTTCTCAAGTGAGCTTCAGGGCATATCCAATGGGCTAAATTCAAGAGAATTAAGAACATGAAAGCCATCTGCAATTATTGAAATTTCCAAAGCTTTCTGAAACCACCCACAAACAATGACAGGCATTCCAAGGGAAAGTGATCAATAAAACAAATTCCCACAAAAGAACAAAAGCACTTGGGAAGACTTAAACTATTCCACGGGAGCTAAAAGTATAAGAAAGAGCCAAAGTGGAACAAAAGCACAGACAGGGAATATGCATGTCAACCCGACCACTCCGCCAGCAAGGAGTCTTCCTGAACAGAAGCCGTGGAAGGAAAATTTGTCTAAATGTAATCAACAATTAATAAAAAGACACCACTGAGCAAGATGGCAGGGTTGGAAGGACTTCTGAGATCTTCCTACCCACCTACTTTCAGCATCAGGCACCCAATTGATGCAGAGGGGATGAGTGGGCACCGGATACTAATCAAGTATATTGGATTTTTATCGCTATGTTAGCAAGTTAGAGCGCGACCTTGGGAAGCACACTGAACTCGCTATCTCACCGGCTTCATCTATTTAAGGAAATGGTAATGAGACTTGGTTTCAGGTGCTTTGGGAAGCCTGCGATGAAAGTGTAAGATACAATCATCACTTGTTCCCTTTTTCCTCTTCCATCAGGCCATGCCTTGCTCTCCAGTTAATAAGACCAATCGCTTTCAAACCACAGTCTAGTTTCTTGTTATAGAATTGTTCTTTGAAAACAGTCCAACTTAACACTTTTTAAAGCTTCTTTGGAAATGTAACAATTGGAGCTAAAATTAGTGTTGTTCGTGCATTCCCTAAAAAAAGGCCCTGAAATATTTAATGGAGGAACGAGTATGTGAGGAAGTCTTTAAAAATCTAAGGAAGTGATGAGAATAAATGTTCAATTAGCAATACTATGAACTGTTCTTAATTAAATTTCAAATAAATGTGATTCTGTCCACACAATTGCAAATTATTGTAATTTTTAAATTTCTATTTTCTGCATGCCATATTTTCCTTTGAAATTCTGTTTTTCCCCTAATTTCAGTGCTACTCAAGAATAATTATGTTTGAAATGTGGTATTGCTACAGTGTATACTGTACATTACTTTATTGTGTAAATTTGTGCTATTTATTTTTTTAAGTTTTATCCATTTAGGAAGCTTTGTATAGTACTAACTAAAAATCCAGCATAAGTATTTTATAAACATTAATTCCTTTAATCCTCAGCCTTATAGAGTAGGTACCATCATTACCTCTAAGGTATATACTACAAAGAAAGTAAAATAAAAAGAGGTTGATAAACTTCCCTAAGCCATGGGGTCCCTAATGGTGGAGTCAAGATTTAAATAATGGGTTGTGGTCTGTGTGTGTGTGTGTAAAATTCTAAAACAATTTTTGTAAAAGTAACTAGCTTGAAAAACTAGTCACATTTTTTTTTCCTCAGAGCTGCTTCTCTACATACCACTGGCTCGCTCAGGACTCGTTTACAAAGCATCCAAATGGGCACCATGCCACATCACCTATATGTGTAATTTTCTCCTGAGGAGTTAAATCACCTCTAGAATAAGGATTATATTGGAAGAGGAAATTTGTTCCAATCTTTCTGTCTATTTTTCTCTTGTTCCTAAAATTTAGGGAATGGAATTGGAGAGGAGAGAGACTAAATGAAGGAGAGTCAGGAATACGGATGAAAGGCAGAAAGGAGAGAGAAGGGAGTAAGAGAATGTGGAAAAGAGCTGTCAGCTTTGCTAAACTTCTGAAGGAGTTCAGTTCTCACAAGATAAATTTAGTAACTGCTAATTATGTAGAGTCAGTGACTTGAGTGGTTAAAGAGTAGGTTGGACTTCAAATAAATATACCTTATTCTGCCAAAAAGAAGCAGTCTTGAATAAGACCATTGAGCCAGGGAATAATTCTTTGTTAATTTTATTCACAGGGTGGCAAGGACAACCTGAAGAACAGAGAACAAAGCTCCAGCTGGAGTCTACACAGAACCAACCTACAAAAGAGATCAGCGCTTACAGAAAGGAAATGGTGTAGGAAAAGTTTGAAATTTGTATCCTAACAGTATTGTTATTTAGAACATTTTAAAATAATCTCTCTACTCTGATTTGAAAGTGAGCATATAAAAATCTGAAATTTTTAGTTGCCAGCAATGTAACTTTTAATATCATTAGTTTACATATACACATACTTTAAAACATAAGTGTACTTAAAAATAGTAAATACATAGCTGTGTATATATGCATGTATATATATCACATAGCAATATACTTGTTTCACATTTTAATTTTTAACTTTTAATTCACTAATTATTAGGCTCAGAAATCAAGGAGAGATTTAAGCACAAAATTTACATTTATTTCTTCTCAAGATTACACTGAAATGGCAGAATTTGGAAGCAGTGTGTGTGTGCATCAATATAGGCTGAGTAGAAACAACCAATTTGAAAAAGAAGTATTTTCCAATCACAGTGTAATATTTATGTAAATGGAAATTCTCAAAGCAGTACTATTTATGGCTTACAAGAACATATGAAATAAAATTATGAACATATGAATGAAAAGGATGTGTATCTAATTTATATGAGTGATTGCCTCTGGAGAGGAGGACAGTAAGATTGGGAAGGGCGCTAGGGGTCTTTAAGTTCATCCTTTTTTAAAGAGAGTAATTATCTGAAACAAATTAAAACAGTGGTTAGTTCTGGGTGGTAGAGATGCACGGATGCCTGTATTTTTTCTTAGTTGAAAAAGTATGGAATAAACTTAATGGAGAAAATGGCAGTGGGCTATACACAACCCAACAACAGAGATAAGAACTATCTCCCAAGGAAGCCTCTTAAACTCAACAGGGAAAAGAGCTGTCTGACCAAAGGAAGCCCCCAAACCCAATGAAAATTTGAAACTACAAATCAAAAGAGAATAATAGGAGTGGATGGGAGAGAAAATCATCATGATCTTTATAGAACTGTTTATGAAACAGCTGGGCCAGTTGGACCCCAACTGTGCTGCTTTCATTTATTTTTGGGGGGGAAACCAGGAATTGAACTCAGGACCTCGCACTTGCCAGGCAGGTGCTGTGCTGCTGAGCTATATCACCGGCCCCCCAACTGTGGTCCTTGATAAAAAGTTTTAGCACTTTATTAATACAGTGGAAATCTTTAAAATTTCCAGAAAAAAAAAAACTTCCAGAGAGAGATAAATGAGGTTGCTTACAAAGGAAGAGGGAAGATTGACATCAGCCTTCTCTGCAGGGTGGCTGGATGTTGAAAGACAGTGTTGCCATGCCTTCAAAGGACAGGGAGAAAATGAGTTTTAATATGAAATTACCTAGCCATCCAGTCTATAAATAAAAGGTGAGGACAAACAGAAAACAACCCCTAGAAGCATACAAACTCAAGAATTCTAGTACTGATATTTCCAGTTGCTAAAAAGACAAAAAATATATGGAAAAACTTCTTGAGGAGGAATGTGAAAAATAAATATTTTAAAAAGTAATTAAATGATATGGAATTTAAATTTAAAAAGAGAAATGAGAGGTCCCATTAGACTGAGATGTTTGAAAGATTTTTTTGTTAACAATTCAATTATTTTTGATGTATGATTTAATAATGTAAAGGTATACAATTATATAATCTTTACTATCGGGTCAAACACTCTTGGCTCTATCTACAGTGTGTAAAATACCCTTATGTAAGCCAACACTGTAAACGGAGATTTAAATATAACATTTAAACTTAAATAACCCTTAAGACAATTTATAATTTAACTATTTTTCAATTTTTACAGAAAAGAACATAAAGTTTGACACAGCAAATATAGTCGTGTAGGTAAATTAACAAGTAGAAGTAAAGTGGAGAGAAGAGTAGGAGAGGTTTAGTTTAACTTCTTTGCAGAGAGTCAATAATTCTATGTAAAGTCAATAAGTCAAGAAATGGAAATTGGAGTACACAATTTAAATCATAATTGTAACCATAAGAAAACATTCTTTTTTTTTTTTTTGTGGGTACCGGAAGTCGAACTCAGGACCTTGCGCTTGCCAGCAAGCACTTGTGCCACTGAGCAATATCACCGGCCCTTTCTCCCTTTATGTGGGTACCAGGAGTCAAACTCAGGACCTTGCATTTGCCAGGCAGGCGCTTATGCCACTGAGCTATCTCGCCAGCCCTTAAAAATATTCTTAACAGCTAAGAAAGGAGAAACAGAAAAGTGATGGGACTAATAAAAACAGAAAAAGTAAAATGGTTCACTAAAACCCAAGTATAATAACGGTTACATTAAAATTAAGTTGACTAAATACTAAAATAAAAGGTAGAGATTTTCTGACTGGATAAAAGTGTAAGGCCCAACTATTTATTGTCTATAAGGAACACAATTTAGGTGGATTGAACATAAAAAAGATTATTTATCATGCAAAACATAGCATGAAAAAGGTAGATGTTTACACTAAAATTAGACAAAGTAAATTTCAAGATAAGAAATGAAGAAGGACATTTTATAACTTAAAAGTTTGATTCATTAGGAAGATAATAAAAAGTGCATGAATTTAATAGCATAGATTCAAAATATAAGAAGACAAAACTGAGAAATCTAAAGGGAAAATTAACCATATCCATAATAGAAGTTGGAAATTTTAATACCCCTGTCTTAGTAACTGATAGAATTATACAGCAAAGAAGACAAAGATAGAGAGGATACAAACCCCAAATGATTGTAAAGTATTGCATCCAAGAACAAAGAAGCCATGCCTATTTTTTCAGAGTACAAAAGGGCAAGTTCACGAGATTTGATAACATGCTGAACCATGAAGTAAAACTCAGTAAATTAGAAAAGATTGAAATCCCCCAGAATATGTGGCTAATGCAGAAGAATTAGAAGTCAATGACAGCAAGATATCTTAAAAAGCTCCAAATATGTGAAAATAAACAATTCTTATCTAAACAATCGATGCATCAAAAGTTATTACCAAAGAAATGAGAAAGTATTGCTGAAAGATAATAAATATATCAAAATATATGGTATAATACTCAAGTGATTTTCAAAGGAAGGTGCATATCTTAAATTGATTATGTTTGAACAAAACATTCATTTATTTATAATGATAAAAGTTTTCACCTGAAGAGCATAGACAAAGAAAAACCAAGGAAACCAAAAGTAATGAGAAGGAAAAAATAAAGAGCAGAAATCAGTGAAAAGGGAAAAAATCAACGGGTTTAATTAGATGAACTAAAATTTTTTTATTTGAAAATGATTTTTAAAATTATAAGCCCCTCTACAAAGTAAGTTATGAAAAAGCACAAATTATCAGTATTAGAAATGATAAGGGATTATCAATGTAGTTCTTTTAGAAATGAGGAAAAATTTTAAAGGAACAACTTTATTGCAAAATATTTGACAACTTTGATAGAAACATAACATTAAGAAATATTAAAAAGCAGAAAGGAATGTGTCAACATGAGAAAAAATGATATGGAAAAACAAATGACAGACCTAGACATGGAGACTGCATATTTCAGAATATTAAATGTATGCAAGTTACACCCATGAGGTATTATGTAATATTAACATTATATAGTGAAAGAATGGATACAAAGAAATCCATAATTAGATACACTTTAGTGAAAATTAATGGTCTAAGAGGAAATGATCGTTAAAAAAATGAATATACAAGTCTTCTAAAAGGTAAAACAATTAGACCTACACCATACATTAGAGTTGCCAGTTTTATTAGAGTTGCCAGCAGGAGAAGATAAAATAATATTCTCAATATGCTGAGGTTTAAAAGTTATTGCCTTAGAGTTATATTCCCATTGAACTTTCTTTTAAGTATGGGGGTCAAATAGACATTTTTATGCAAAAAGTGGGACAGAAATGGTTGTCATCTCATCTCATTCTATGGAGTCCTTCTACCCTTGTTACATAAAGTACACAAGTCTCATGCAAGGAAGGAGAATTACCTTGTGATCTCCTCCAAGAACTTAGAATATCCTAAACAAAATATCAACCTAGAAATATTTTTAAATGTGTGACCATGTAGCATTATATGTAAACAAACTGAGTCTATCTCAAAACTACATAGTGATTTGACAATAGAAGTCTTTAAACACAATTCACCACATTAGTAAAGAAAAAAATCATAAACTGTCCAAATGAAGAAAACCTATTGATAAAATTGATTTACTCACAATAAGTCATGTTAGGAAATGTCCTGAACTCAATAAAAGGTCATGCCAAAAGTCTGGATCAAAACATTCCTAACAAAATAGAGCAAGCGCAAATAAACAACTTAATGGCGAACCTCGAACTTCTAGAAAAAGAAGAGCAGGTTAAGCCAAAAGCCCGTACAAGGGAGGAAATTATAAAGATCAGAGCAGAAATTAATGTATTGGAGACTAAAAAAACAATACAAAGAATCAATGAAGCAAAAAGTTGGTTCTTTGAAAGAATAAATAAGATTGACAAACCCTTATCCAACCTTATTAAAAAAGAAAAGAAAAGACTCAAATCCATGCAATTGAAAATGAAAAGGGTGATATCATGACAGACCCTGCAGAAATCCAGAAGATCTATACCTATTTTAAAAATCTATATTCTACTAAGATAGAAAATGCAGAAGAAATGGACAGATTCCTAGATTTGTATGAATTACCAAAGCTGAATCAAGAAGATTTAAAAATCCTAAATAAACCAATATCAACCAATGAAATTGAAGATGTAATTAAAAACCTCCCAACAAAGAAAAGCCCAGGCCCTGATGGATTCACTGCTGAATTCTACAAGAAATTTAGAGAAGACCTAATGCCACTACTTCTCAAACTTTTAAATGAAATTGAAAGGGAAGCAATACTCCCAAATTCATTCCTGGAAGCAAGCATTACCCTGATACCAAAACCAGAGAAGGACCCAACTAAGAAAGAGAACTACAGACCAATCTCCCTAATGAACATAGATGCAAAATTCCTTAATAAGATACTGGCAAACAGAATCCAACAAATCATAAAGAAGATTATACACCATGACCAAGTTGGATTCATCCCTGGGATGTAAAGATGGTTCAACATACGTTAATCAATAAATGTAATACACAATATCAACAGAACCAAAGACAAAAATCACATGATCATCTCAATAGATGCAGAAAAAGCTTTTGACAAAGTCCAGCACCTTTTCATGATAAAAACCCTACATAAAATTGGAATAGAGGGTCTTTATCTCAACCTGGTAAAAGCTATCTATGACAAACCAACAGCCAATATTATACTAAATGGCCAAAAACTGAAAGCCTTCCCTCTAAAATCAGGAACAAGACAAGGATGTCCACTGTCCCCACTCTTATTCAACATAGTTCTGGAAACTTTAGCCAGAGCAATTAGACAAGAGAAAGAAATAAAGGGAATAATGACTGGAAAGGAAGAAGTTAAATTATCATTATTTGCAGATGGCATGATACTCTACACAGAAGACCCCAAAAACTCCACTAAAAAACTGCTAGATTTAATAAGCAAATTCAGTAGTGTAGCTGGATACAAAGTCAATACTCAAAAGTCAATAGCCTTCCTGTACACAAATAACAAACTTACTGAAAGAGAAATTAGGGAAACAATACCTTTCACAATAACATCCAAAAAAATGAAATACCTAGGAATCAACCTCACAAAGGATGTAAAAGACCTATACACTGAAAACTACAGTACTCTGAAAAAGGAGATTGAAGAGGATATCAGAAAATGGAAAGATATCCCTTGCTCCTGGATAGGAAGAACCAATATAGTGAAAATGGCCATACTTCCAAAATTGTTATACAGATTTAATGCAATTCCAATCAAAATTCCAACAGCATATCTCACAGAATTAGAGTAGATAATCCTAAAATTCATTTGGAATCAGAAGAGACCTAGAATAGCAAAGGCAGTTCTGGGCAACAAAGGCAAGGCAGGGGGCATCACAATCCCCAACTTGAAATTATACTATAAAGCTACTGTGATAAAAACAGTGTGGTACTGGCAAAAAAACAGACCTGAAGATCAATGGAACAGATTAGAAGATGCTGAAACAACCCCAGACGTACTAAGCCACCTTATCTTTGACAAAGGTGCCAAACACATTCGCTGGAAGAAAGATAGCCTCTTTAATAAACGGTGCTGGAAAAACTGGCTCTACACATGCCGAAGATTAAAACTAGACCCATATCTTTCACCATGTACTAAACTAAATTCAAAATGGATCAGAGATCTAAATATTAAAACAGAAACATTAAATCTGCTGGAAGGTAGGATAGGTAAAACCCTTGAAGACATTGGTGTAGGCAAAGACTTTATGAATAAAAACTCAACCGCACGGGAACTATCCCAAAGAATCAATAACTGGGATCTCATCTTATTAAAAAGCTTTTGCACAGCAAGAGAAACCACCAACAGAGTGAAGAGACAACCCACAACGTGGGAAAAAATGTTTGCCAGCTGTTCCTCAGACAAAGGATTACTATCGAGAACATATAAAGAACTCAAAAAAATCAGACCTCCCAAATTTAAAGACCCACTCCAAAAATGGCCATCTGAGATGAATACACATTTCTCAGATGAATACACATTTCTCAGATGAAGAAATACAAATGGCAGATAAATATACAAAAAAATGTTCAACATCACTAGTCATTCGAGAGATGCAAATTAAAACAACACTGAGATACCATCTCACCCCAGAAAGAATGGCTACTATAAAGAAATCAACTAATAACAAATGCTGGAGGGGCTGTGGGGAAAAAGGAACCCTTCTCCACTGTTGGTGGGAGTGTCGACTGGTACAGCCACTGTGGAAGTCTGTGTGCAGATTCCTCAAAAAACTAGGGTTGGAGGTCCCATTTGACCCAGCTATTCCCGTTCTGGGCATCTTCCCAGAAAAATTAAAAACATCGTACCACAGTGATATATGTGCACCCATGTTTATAGCAACACGATTTGTAATAGCCAGATCTTGGAAACAACCCAAATGCCCATCAACTGAGGAATGGATAAGAAAGATGTGGTATTTTTATACAATGGAGTACTATTCAGCCATAAAGAAGGATAAACTGGAGACTTTTATAGGTAAATGGATGCAACTCGAGAAAATACTCATAAGTGAAATAAACCAGACGCACATGTGTAAGCATCGTATTGTCTCTCTAGTATGAGAAACTGAAAGAGTAAATAAGATCCAAAATGTACAATAGACACGGTGAATCAAAAAGAAATTGGTCAATAGGAAAGAGAGACTGGAATAGGGAAAAGAAAGAAGGGAAAGGAAAACAAAATTGTATATATATATATAAGATAGTTAAGATAGATACACTACCAATTTTACTTAGTTCATTGAAGAGTAAGGTTTGACCCAATAATGATTGGACAATTGAATGCTATTGTCTGGTATCCTGAATAACTAACTTAAAGATAATAATACGGAATGCATTGACCATTGTTACCCTCATATTATGTTGTTTTGAAAATTTGTTCTTTTTTTGATTTGTTTTGTTTTTTCTTCTCTTTAAAATAAAAAAAAAAACATTCCTAACAGAAAAATGTTAAAAGCAATGTTTTTAGAGTCAAGATCAGGAGCTGCATGTCCATTTACTGCTTCTTCTTGCATTATACTGGAGTTCCAGCTTGTGTAGGAACACACAGAAAGTAAATTTTAAAATATAAAGACTGGGATAGAAAATATGGCATTTTCCACAGACGACATAGTTACTTTCACAGAAAACCTCAAATTATTGATAGAAATCATATTAGAATTAATAATAGAGTTTAGCAATTTGATCACAAATAAGGTCAATACATCACATTTATATCATCAACAATAATTGAGAAAGTATAGTTTAAAAAATAACACTTGGGGCCGGTGAGATGGCTCAGCAGCATATGCACCTGCCTGGCAAGTGCGAGGGCCCGAGTTCGACTCCCGGATCCCACAAACAAAAAAAGGGCCGGTGATATCGTTCAGCAGCACGGGCGCCTGCTGGCGTGTGAGGTCCTGACGTCAACACCCGGTACCCACAAAAAAAAAAACCAAACCAAACCAAACAAAAAAAACACACTTAAAGCAATAGAAATATGTAATATCTAAATAATTAACAAAAACTATAAAAGACTCTTATGGATTCAGTTTTTTTTTTTTTTTTTTTTTTTTGTGGGTACCGGGGGGACGACCTCAGGACCTCGCGCGCCAACAGGCACCCGTGCCACTGAGCGATATCACCGGCCCCTTTTTCGTATGTGGGTTCCGGGAGTCGAACTCCGGCCTTCGCGCTTGCAAGGCAGGCGCTTAAGCCGCTGAGCCATCTCACCGGCCCATGGATTCAGTTTTGTACCTTTATTGAACGACATTAAAGCAGTCACGACTGAATGAAGATACACTATTCAGGGGTAGTATGACCCCCTATCATAGAGGTACAATACTCTCCAAGTGTGCCTAAAGATCAAACCTCATTAGGGGCATTTGTTTTGTTTTTCAAGAAACCTGCCCAGAGGATTCTAAAATACAGTGAAGACTACCGTAAAAGATTAATAGTTTGTAGGACTTTACCAGCAAGACCCGTTTCAGGCTCCAACAATTAAAACAGTGCAACATTATTGCAGGTATAGGCAAAATACAACCGTACTGAATAAAGAGGCCAGAGAACTGGTCTGTGACAGAGACGGCAACGCAGGTCTTCAGAAGAAGAGATGGCTCTTCAAGAACATGCTTTGGGACAGTTGGTTAGCAATACGGGGAGAAATGAGATTCAAAGATGGTCAATCGCATTAGCTATGATTAGTTGCAAGCATACTTCTTTTTAGGAATCCAGGCTCCACTTAAAAAATGTATCCACTTATGTCAGTTTTCACATATGCATAGATGTGAAAGACAGAAAGACATGTTAGAGATGGGATACGGCTGATCTAAGCCATCCTCTCAGAAGGGGAGGTCTGGGATTGGACCAAGGTCACAGCTACCAGTCTTGTGTCACCAGAGGATGTGGCAGTGGACAACTGCCTTTCTTATAATTGGTGGCATCCTCCAGCCTTGTGCAGAACTGGGCAGCATATGCATATAAAAAATGGCAGCTTTTCCCAGGCCAATAATTCTCACTCCATGACATTTTTACCAAGTGCCAGCTTGGCATAAATGATAACTACTCCAGGTTCTTACTATGGCACTAGGATAATTTAAATATGTAAATGCAGAGGTTTAGAAGCTTTTGCTACTTCACTTATCCTCCTGCTAAAACAATGGTATTTATTTTTGGCAAAGCACATGTGGGGGAGATCTCTGTAGTTATTAAAATCTCTTCATTCAAAATAATATTTTCTTCAATTTAATTGCAGATTTATATACTCAGAACAAATAATTGTAGTTGTAGTTTATTCTCAAGCCCATGGATTAGAGTAATTGATAAACCCACTTATTTATTAATTCCAGATTATGATAGCTAGAGATATTATATATAAAAGGATAAATGCAGCAAAGCAAAGATAAAGAGAACAGAGAGGTAAACTTATGAAAGATAAAAATAGACATTGATAAGATAGAAAACTAACAGAAAATAGAGCTGAGAAACATTAAAAGTTAGAATAGACAAATCTGATAAAAAAGGATAATATACATATTGGGAAAGCAGCATTACTACAGATACAGAAATGGTTTAAAAATTTTAAGAGACTAGTATGTACAAACTTACATAAGTATGTTTTAAAATGGGCAGGAAAGAAGTTTTAGCGAAAATATACATTACCAAAATTGATTCAAGAAGATTTAAAATACTTCCACACCAGGAAGATTTACAAAGAAGGAGTTTGAGACATTAGCAAACCAGTTTGGTTTGAAGTTGCTAAATATAACTCAGTAAGTTAGGTTGATTAGTCCTACTTATGTAGGGCTGATGTAAGATCAACTTTGGTCAACTAATTAACCAGGGCTAAAAGTTTGTCTTTATATTAACTGGAGTCTTTTGCTCTTGGTTTTTTGTCTTCCTCTCCAACTGTCTTACTAGTTTTTCCCCAGTTACCCCCCCCCTTTTCTTAACATTCCACATGTGGGGTCACAAGTGTACACGGCCTGGTTTAGTCCTAGTCAAGGAGGCATGAGATCCTCATCCCTTCACTACAGCAACGGGGGTCCAGGAGGATTCAGGACCCAAGCTGAGTTTCTGAGACTCTTGTCCTGGGAGTTGTGTGTGGACTTTGGGAAACATAGTTATCTCTAAACTTTACTAAACAAGGAAGCTGAAAGTCTGGGGATGCCCATGGCCATCTTTCATGACACACAGAGAGAAGGTATTTGCAATATTAGAGGAAGAAGTGAACACAAGAGTGAAAGAGACAAGTGAACATCAGAGGCAGTTCGAGAAAAAATGCTTTACATCCCATGTGAAGCGGGAGTCTCCTCTGGTCTTCTCACTTACATAAACCAAAGAACTTAATTTTTATGGTTGTTAAAATTGCTGACATTACTAATAAAATGCCTCCTGCATATATCTTCCTAAAACCTGCCTCACTTCTGACAGACTTCCATAAGGAAATGACTCAGGCTAAGCCCCAGCATCACCATTTTTTTATTACATTGTCTCTGGTTACTTTGAACCTCAACCTAGTCCCTTAAGGTTCAACCACCCACTTCCATAGTCACAGTCTGACCCTTCTCTTTACTGGGTGTACTGTCCCGCTATGAAATGCTATTCTCTAATAACCCAGTCTTTATTGACTGTAGAGGCACAAATATTTAATAGTAAGTGAACTGTGAAAAACCAACAGAAGAGATTTCCTAATATAATTAGCTATATAGTTTATTAGCTATAAAGTTATTAAAATCATATAAAACACACAAGTAACATTAGTTATAAAGGTATTAAAAGATTCTCTAGACCCATATAGCTCACCATGTATGAAACTAAAATCAAATGGATCAAAGATCTAAATATTAAACAGAAACAATCTGCTAGAAGATGAAATAGGTAAAACTCTTGAAGACACAGGAATAGGCAAGGACTTTCTACACAGAACCCAACTGCATAAGAAGTAACATCAAGAATGAACAAATGGGATATTCAAATTAAAGAGCTTCTACACACAAAGGAAACAACCAGTAGTGTGAAGAGACAACCTGCGGAATGGGAAAAAAATTGCCAGCTCTTCCTCAGACAAAGGAATGATATTTAGAATATATGAAGATCTCAAAAAATTAGACCCCCCCAAAAAACAAAAGACCTACTCAAAAATTGACAAGTGAAATGAATACACACTTCTCAGAAGAAGTAAAAATGGCTAATAAGTACATGAAAAAAATGTTCAACATTTCTGCCCACTAGAGAAATCCAACTTAAAACAACACTGATATTTCATTTTACTCTGGAAAGAATGGCTACTACAAGAAATCAAATAATAACAAATGCTGGCAAGGCTACAGGGGAAAAGGAAACTTATACATTGTTGATGAGAATGTAAACTAGTATAACCACTACGGAAATCACTATGGAGATTCCTCAGAAAACTAAAAGTACAAATTCCATTCAGTGCAGCTATTCCCCTTCTAGGTATCTTCCCAAATGAGTTAAAGACATCATGTTACAAAACAATACATGCATACCCATGTTTATAGCAGCACAATTCATAATAGCTAAATCTTGGAAGTGGCCTATATGTCCATCAACAGACGAATAGATAAAGGAAATGTAGTATTTATACATAATGGGGTATTACTCTGCCATAAAGAAGAATAAACAAGTTATTTGTAGGAAAATGAATGCACCTTGAGGCCATAATGCTATGTGAAATAAATCAGACACATGAGCTTAAATATTGCATGGATTCTTTTACATAGCATACCCAAAATATAAATAAGCAAAATAAAAAATAGACAACAGAAAATAGGGAAATAGATTTTTTGCAAATGGGAGAGGGACTAAGAGATGGAGGGAAGGAGGAAGAAGAGGGAAAGGGGGTAAAAAATGAATTAAGATGGGTTATGTACATGCACCAATGCCCCATGAGGAATGTAGTTATTACATACCACAAAAATGTACTAATAAAAAAATTTGAGAAAAGTTATTAGAAGATTCCTATTTGGGGTAGCAATATTGAAAAAAAAAACCCAGTTTTTTATGAAATCTCTAGTATACATACAGAATAGGAAAGAACAGATCCTGTAATGACTTTCACTGCACCTATTTTAAAGGATATGGTAATATATATTGATTAGTTTTTAACCCAAAATATACCAAAAGGGAAAATCATATCATTCCATTCCCACCAAAGCTAAATATAATTACTCTCTTTTAATCTTATTTTTTTCAGCCTTATGATGCAATGTGGGAAGCCTATAAGGCTAATTGAATCTCATAAGCAACTGAAATGTTTTGAGATGGCACTGGGATAACAGAGAGGTAAAGAGCCGGACCACTGTTCATCATAACAACGTCCCACTTGAAAGCTGGAAAGCACCAGCCGTCTGCTGTGCCATACTGATTTCACTTAGCCCTTCTGGATGGAATAGCAGGGAGATTTTCCAATGCAGAATCAAGGCATATGGTGGGGAGGTTGGGGAAAAAACAGTCTCACAGTATAATGGAAGTCAAAGCAAAGCTTTTTGAAAAATATTATTATCATTCCGTGACAAACAACTGACACCAAACCAAAAACATCCATTAGTGTCATGGCAAGAATCATGGCGTACAATCCTTCAAGCCTTCAGTGCTGTTCACTAGCTGTTTACTTTTTATCAGTGTGGTCAGATCTAGCAGGACTACCGATATGACCCGTACAGATACATTTCTAAAGTCACTGTGTAAATCAAATGCCATACCATCAACTAGGCTCAATTTTCAAGGGATATTTCTACCTAAAATTAGAATTTTCAAAATAGCATTTAATTATAGAGTAAGTGTTTAAATGTCACATTTTTAGTCTTAATGTGATTATTTATATTTTTGAACTGAGAATTTAAAATGATGCTTCACGATTTCACATGGCATCAAGATAGAAGTCAAAATTATGTTCTTGAGATGCAAAAAGATGGAAGCCCGACATCATATGGCAATCACCTTCAGCTCTGTTCTACCCAAGCACTGAAAGAACTACTTTAAATCAGTTCACTCTGTATTGTTACTACACTCTACATTCCTAATGTCTTCTTTCACTTATTAACTTTTTTTTAATCCAGGTATCCACTTTGGGGAGATACTAAGGTTATTGCTATTTTATGTTCTTGATAAAAGGAGTCCAAGGTAAAAATTAAGTTTTGGGGTTAAGAGTTTTAATCCAGTTTTACCATATATGATGTCTATGACACTGGACACGATACTCAATGTTTTTAAGTCTTCAATTGCTCCCTACAAGATTTAAATTCTATAAAAAGTTAAAATTTGTTAAGAAGAAAGACAAATACAACATCATCTCACTCATATATAGAATATAAGAAAGTTGATCCCATGGAGGCTGAGCATAGAATGGTATCTATCAAAGGTTAGAGAGGGTGGAGGGAAGGGAGAGATGTGAAAAAATTTGTCAAAAGGTACTAAGTACTACTTACATAGGAGAAATAAGTCCTGGTGATCTATTGCACAGTAAGTGACTGACTATACCTAATGATAATGTACTGCATATTCCAAAATACTAGAAGAAATGACTGAATGTTTTCACTACAAAAATAATAAGTGTTTGAGTAGATAGATATGCTTCCTAGCTAGTTTTAAACATTACACAATATATACATATATTGAAACATCACTTGGTACCCCATAATTATGTACAACTTTTATGCACTAATAAATTAATTTTTTAAATGGAAAAAACGATGGGACACATAACTATATAAAGTACTTGGTTAGTCTCTTCACTTTCCCTTAGTCTCTCAAAACTAAACACTCTCTCTAAAGAGGGAGTGGGACTGGATAATTTTCAAGTGGGCTTTTGTACCTTCAAGGAGGTTGACACATTTCTTTGACCCAGTCTCAATATTCCTGGGGAACTGATTCTCTGCTAATTTATTATGTAAACTAGACAACACATGTTTGTAAGGAAGACCAATTTAGTCAGAGACTCCTGCTACAATACATTTACTGGGCTTCATCTTTCTGCAGCTCTGGAAGAATCCAAAGGTGCAAGTGAGCACCAGGGACAAGGGCAATCAGTAGAAATGGTTTGTGCTATTCGGTTTTCCACCACTATGACAAAATTCCTAAAATAAACACCTTAAAAAGGAAAAGTTTATTTTGGATCACAGTTTCAGTCCATGGCCATTTGTCCCATTTCTTTGGGTCTGTGGCAACACAGTATATCATGGCAGGAGGTTGTGACAAAGGATACCTGTTTACCTCTTGGCTGCCAGGAAGCAAAAAGAGACAGAAGACCTAACTTCCTCCCACCAGGCCCCACTGTTTAAGTTTTCCACCACCTCCCAATGGCACCAGAGACTGATGACCAAGCCTTTACCACATGGGCCTTTGGGGAACATCTAAGACCCCAACTATAACAGAGTTCAACAGGAAGTTGTTTTCCACATCATGGCCAACAGCTGCACCGAAACTAGAGAAATATTAGAGTCAAAGCAGAAAATTTCAGGTTTGCATAACAAACAACCTCCAGTAACTCAAGATAGAAAATTAGCAAGTTTAATGCACTGAAGTGAGTTCTGAGGTCTGGAAAATGTGTTAACTGTGATTGACTCATGTGGGAAATTCTGGGTCTTCCATAGATGTCTGGTGTTGCCCACTTCCTCCCTGCCAGGCAGTTGTACTGAGGACACAGTGGTTCTCCCAAGGTTATTACATCATGGTGGGTGCACAGACAAAAACTAAGTGTCCCCAGCTATGCTGTGACACCTGGTTTCCGAGGATTTGACTTGTCTCTTCTAAATGAATAAGTAGTAGTGTATATCACATAAGATGTGTGGACACCACTTTTACAATGACTCGGTTGGGCACTGCCTCAAGTCCTAGCACATTTTGCCACTATTACTGTTTTATACTTTATTTGTTCTCTTTTTGCCTTTTGATTTCCTCCTACTTTCTCCTTTCTAGTTTGGGAAATACGTTCAGGTTGAGGCTAGATTAGTAAAAGTGAGGCTATCATGCTTGAGCTAGAATATACATTAGAAAATATGTACTTAAATTTCCTCATTTTTCCAAATGCCAAGAGGTCAGGTGGATTGCTATGGTCAGACAACTAATGGTAGGTATAAGAGTAGAACTTTGATTCCTGAACTGTCTTTTGTAGTTATGAGGCAAAATATCTTCTCATGAATATGAACCTCACAAGTTTCTGGGCCTTTAGTAGGCTTTCAAAAATAATGTTGAGTTAACAGTTGTTTAACAAGTAATTTTCCTGTAAGACATTATATCAGTGAGATGCTAAATTAGTCTGTAAAGTTGATGAACACCAGAAAATAATCTTATTTATGTGTCATCATGTTCTCCCTGTTTCTTTGGATTTAAGAACTGTAGAATATAGCACAAGTGAGTAGAAAGAGCTGAAATAAAATATACTGGCAAACACACCAGCACCAGATTTGGTTTCAGTGGGCAAATGTGGTCCGGTGTTCCCCTTTCATCTTGGCTACCTTGCCACCTCAGAAACTTCTGCCCTCTGGACTCCAGTGCACTTATGCTAAGTTGATATTAAAAATCCGGTTCATCAAAAGAGAAAAAAAATGATTGTCACAAGGAGAGGGTTTCTCAGAACTGAAGACAAGCTGCTCCTTTCCAACTGAAAATGTCAAGCACTTATTCATTCAGTTCTTACCAGACTCGATTTATATGAGCAACTGCCAATCCCTAACCTCCCCCTCACAAAAGTGCAAATCTGAAGCCTTTTCTCTCAGCCATTAATATCATGTTAGTTTTGTTTGATATCCCAAATAGAAAATCATCTTTTCCCTCCATGTGGGAGTTATTGATTTACCCTGTTGTTTGCTTTAAAATCATCTAGTTCCTAAATATGCTTGTTGTTTACCAGTGGTGTTGTAAAAATATGATTATTTTCTTTATGGTTTTGTAGAAGTTTGGCTGTAAAAAATAAACACTGATTACACCTTGACTTGTAATTTGAATTCATATTTTCTAAACCCAGAGAAAATTACACTCTTTATGGAAAAAGCAAAAAATCCAAATAAGATAAAACTTCATTGGTACCCTGGTTCCAAGCAATAATGTGACTTACATATTGAAATATAGGTATCTTAGGAAGGACTCCAAATATTTTGAATGTTTTACTTTTTGCATTTCTTATATGATACGTGACTTACAGAAATATTCTTTAAATAAGTATTAACAGGGAAAATGGTATGTAAGAATCAAGGCAGATTAAAACAAGATTTCTAGTGAAAGTTTTTAAAAATATGAAATAGAAAAAAGAACAGAATGGCTCTCCAGAACAAGTCACTTATTTCAGAAAAAGAAGGGAGACTCAAAGAGCATGATTTATACCACAGTGCTCCAATAAATCATAGCCAGGCAAAAGAGTTGTAAGGTACAAAACATTTCCTGTGATATGCCTCTTCAAGTACTGGATTGATAAATCTTCAAAAATTAGGCCCTTCCCCAAATGTACGTTACAACAGAGAGCTCTCATGCAACCTGATTCACAGCCCCTTCATTGTCAAATGAACAAAGAAAAGACCACACGCTGTGTTTTGGTTTTATTTCACAGAGCACAAGGATTAAGAGCTCCAGCAAAACTATAAAGAAATATGCCCCCAATTCCTCACTTCAAAAAGTGATAGAAAGATCAGTTATTCACGAAGCAGGATTTCCACTGTCACTATGGGATTTTACTCACAGTATGCAGAGCACCTGTAAGAAGAATAGAGGATGCTTAATGGCCATGTCCTCCCGGGAAAGCTGGGTCATCTTAGGCACTTTCCTTCCCAGTACAAGTGTTTGGTCCAGGGACTGCCATGAGGCCAGAGTAAGTCAATAACAGGATTGCCTAGTGACTTTCAATATCCTTTATATTCATATGGCACGTTTTTGAAGTTCTCGACCTTTTTCAAACTCATTTTTCCACCTTAAATGACTGTCTTTGAGAAACTCCTGATGAGTACCTCAGAGCAAAGGATGTCTTGAGACAGAAGAAATTCATCGCTGGCTGGGCCATGAGGAATTTCACTACCTCCCTTGGTATCAATAAAACCGGACTCGATCACTCACAGCTGGTGCTGAACTTGGAAGGGACTGCAGTGTGCTTTGCAGAGTTGAGAGTCATTACCATTGCCATGTGCAGAAGTACATCACCCTTTTTCAAAATCAGCCATATTTCTCTACAGAGCTCAGAGGACAAAGAAAAAGATAGAGTAGACAGTATGAATTTCCAAAGAAGAGTCTCTCTCCACCCCAACGTCGGCCACTGAACTGGCTTTTGAGAGAAAATTGCTGGTGCTCGGCGTTTCCTTGCATAAGATTTTACTGGACTTAGACCGCAGCATCCTGATATTCGAGTTCATGAGCTATGAGCAAAAACGCTTATATATAACTTCCTACTGAAACTTGTTTCTATAACATTTTAAAAACAAAATAAAATTAACATCTCTAACCATAAAATACGACTCTATGAAAGTAAATTTAGAATTGGCTTTTTTAAGGGAGAAATGAGCTCAGAATCAAAAATGTTTGAATATTCAGCCAAAATATCACACACCTGAAATCACGGTGTTATTTTTATGCTGTTGCTCCTTTAAAACATTCATTGAGTTGGAAATCTTACAGCCACAGGTAACAGAATGACCTGACTATGGTGAGCTCAGCCACAAACACATTTATTGTTAACATTTGCCTACTATATCTTTTGTTTTCACTCTTTCGCTTTCAATCTTTCTGTGTCTTTATGTTTTAGGTGTGTCATTTTTTGTGTCACTTGTAAACAGAACATAGCTGACGTTTTATTTTATTTCCTTCAAAGTAACATCTCTATACTGAGACTGAAGTTTGATCCTCTTACACCTGCTGAGAAAGCTGTTGCATTTGAAAGTATTTCTAATCTTAGTTTACTGTTCCTGCTTTTATCTGTTTATCTGTTATTCTGCTTTTATCTGTGTTTATGTTTCCTGCATTTCAGTCATATTTTAGATTTAAAATTTTAAATTACATGCCTTTGGCGGGTGGACTTAATAGAGTTCCCAAGACCCAGGACAGCAGGTCCCGGGTACGCAGAGTAATCAGAGAGACCAGCAACATGGAAGCGTCTGAAGCAGCAGCGAGGAGCCAGAAGCCAGGGTCTGGAGAACTCCACCAACAGAAGACCAGTCGCAGCCCCACATCCAGAGGCCGACCAGCTTCATACCCAGCGCAATTCCCATGGCAAATATGGCTGGTGTACACAGCACATTTATGGGATCTGACATGGACACTATCAGAACTGTAAACACCAGAGGTATTTTATTACTTTTATTCTCCCTTGTTTATCTGATTGGCTATTCCTTTCCTGTATGGTTGGAAGTCATATTGCTTTGCTTTGTATTTTGTGGTTATTTTTGTTTTTGGATTTTTTTCCTCTCTCTTTTCTTTCTTGGGTATACTTTCTTTTCTTCTTTTCTTCCTTCTTTTTTTTCACTGTTTAGGTTTCTTACCTATCTTTTTCCTTTTCTTCTATTGATCCTTTTTCTTTCTTTCCTTCACTGCTTCTTGAATTTAAACTTTCAAGTGAGTAAACATTGTCTCTGCCCTTTCTGACTACTCCTGCACATTCTATTTCATTCTTTCCCTCCTGTGTCCTCCAGTTTCCCAATACTTAGGTGATCATCCTCTGACCTCCAGCCTTGACTCTACTATATTTGACCTCATTTATCACTTTATCCTGTCCCCTACCCATCTTAACCCCCCTACCCCCCATGAAAGAGTAAAATTACTCCACCAAGGGGAAAATCACTGCATACGAATACATGGTATATGTTCAATTTTATTATATAACTTTAGAGTTTGCTCCTAGGGTTGGAGGCAGCAGGTTAATGGTTACTATAGTTTGTCAGTAGTTAAGGTGTACTTGAAACTATTGTTATTACTAACTGTACAACTTTAACCAGATATCATACATGGTATAATCAATTTTTCCCCTATATGATGACACTGTGATTGTATGGGGTCATAATCACCACCACAACCCATTACCAAAGGATTGGCTGCTGAGCCAAATAGTAACTTTACATCCTTTACTAATTTGGAAGATAGGTTGTTGGGAAAGCTATAAAGAACCACGTACATCCAGAAGACATCCCTGAAGAACAGAGATTTTCTAGGGAAGCCTCAATACTAGTGATAAAGCTATCACAAGAAATCAGCAAGTATCAACATAGAAAAGAAAAGAAAAGAAAAAAGAGAAAATAGAAAATGACAAGATGCAGAAGCAAAATGCAACCCCAGACCCCCAGCCCACCCAGGACAAGTCTGGAACACAATAAGATAGATGAAATTGGAAGTCAAACACTGGAACTTTCTGAAATGATAGCAACAGAAGTGAAAAAACAAGTGGAAAGGCTATAGAGAAAATAATCTCGCAGGCACAAAAAAAATGATGCTTAAAATCAAAGATATTAGAGAAAACACAGATAAAAGAATAGATGAGCTTAGAAAAATGATGGAAACAAAATATGCCCAACATAGGAAAGAAATGGAATCCATGAAATAGATCCAAACAGAAATCCAAGAGATTAAAACCTCCATTGAAAGAATATGCAACAGACTGAACGAAGGAGAGGACAGAATATCAGATTTTGAAGACAGAATTGAAACTAGTGATCATGAAAAGAGGGATACCTTAAAAATAGGAGACCAAGAAAAATCAACCCAACAAGCATGAGATGACACAAAGAAGAATAACATAAGATTCATTGGGATCAATGAGAAAGCTGGAGACAGCACAAATGCCATTAAAAAAAAACTCTTCACAGAAATAATGGCAGAAAACTTCCCAAGCATAGATAAAGAATTTGACATACAAATACATGAAGCATATAGAACTCCAAACAGTCATGACCAAAATAAAACTACACCAAGACATATAATAATCAAGATTCCAGAAATTCAGCACAAGAACAGAATATTCAAAGCTGTTAGAGAAAAGAAACAGATCACCTACAAAAGAAAGCCCATCAGAATCATGGCAGACTTCTCAACACAAACCCTCAAGTCAAGAAGAGCTTGGAGTGAAGTATTTCAAGTTCTGAAAGAAAACAACTTCCAACCCAGATTGATGTACCCTGTAAAACTATCTTTCAAAATTAATTGATAAATAAGATACTTCAATGACAAAGAACAATTGAAGAAATTCATGACCACCAAGCCAACCCTACAAAGAGTACTGAAAGATATTCTAGACAGAGATAAAACTGACCACAATTCCAAGAACAACAATGGAAAGAAACCACCAGGCAGGGCAAGCAATTAAACAGAGGGGAAAAGCAGGGAACCAACAGCAGGAAAATATCATGACAAAGATAAACCAATACATATCAGTATAAGCATCAATGTAAATGGCCTCAATTCACCAATCAAAAGAAACAGACTGGCAGAATGGATCAAGAAACAAGATCCAACAATATGTTGTATACAAGAAACACATTTAACTCAAAAAGAAATTCATAGACTTAAAATCAAAAGATGGAAAACAATCTTCCATGCAACAGGAACCCAGAAAAAAACAGGGGCAGCTATTCTGTTTGCAGACAGTGTGAACTTCAAACCAAGAATGATCAAAAGAGATAAAGAAGGTCACTACATACTTGTTAGGGGAAACTTCAAGAGTAAGAGATAACAATCATAAATATGTATGCACCAAATATGGAAACACCAAACTATATAAGACAAATATTAATAGACATGACAAATCAAATAAGCAATAACACAATTGTAACAGGAGACCTTAATACCCCCTTGTCACAAAGAGCTAGCTCAACTAGACAAAAAATCAGCAAAGAAATATCAGAACTGAACCAAACCTTTTGAATAAATGGACTTAGTAGATGTTTTCAGAGTGTTCCACCCAATATCATCAGAATACACATTCTTCTCAGCTGCATGTGGGACATTCTCTAAAATCGAGAACATACTAGCCCACAGGACATGCTTAAGTAGATGCAAAGGAATTGAGATTATCCCACGCATATTACCAGACCATAGTGCAATAAAATTAAATTAATGGCAAAAGAAACCACAAAAACTCCAAAAACAGATGGAAATTAAATAACACCCTCCTAAATGACCAATGGGTCACAGATTATATTAAAGAAGAAATTAAACAGTATCTACAACTAAACGAGAAAGCAGATACAACAAACTGGAACTTGTGGGACAAAATGAAAGCGGTACTAAGAGGGAAATTTATAGTGGTGAATTCCCATATCAGGAAAACAGAATGAGCACAAATAAACAACCTAATGTTGCACCTCAAGCTTCTAGGAAAAAAGAGCAAGACAAGCCCAAAGCCCATACAAGGAAGCAATTATAAAGATCAGAGTAGAAATTAACACAATGGAGACTAAGAAAATAAGACAAAAAATTAATGAAATGAACAGTTGGATCTTTGAAAGAATAAATAAAATTGATAAACCCTTAGCCAACCTTATCAGAAAAGGAAAGAAAAGACTCAAATTCATGCATTGAGGAATAAAAAGGGTGAAATCACTACAGATCCTATGGAAATTTAGAAGATCAAAATACCATTCGCATACCTCACAGAACTAGAGAAAACTTTCCTAAAATTCATTTGGAACCAGATGTGATCTAGAATAGCAAAAGCAATTCTGGGCAACAAAGGCAAGGCAGGGGGCATCACAATCCCTGACTTGAAATTATACTACAAAGCTACCGTGATAAAATCAGCATGGTACTCACAATAAAACTGACCTCAGGATCAGTGCAACAGATTAGAAGATACAAATGAAACTAAAAACACACTCAACCACCTTATCTTTGAGAAAGGGGCCAAACATGTTCACTGGAAGAAAGATAGTCTCTTTAATAAATGGTTCTGGAAAAACTGGCTGTCTACATGCCGAAGACTAAAACTAGACCCGTGTCTATCATCATGCACTAAACTAAAGTCAAAATGGATCAAAGATTTAAATATTGAAACAGAAACACTGAATCTACTGGAAGAGAAATTAGGTAGAAATCTTGAAGACATAGGTGTAGGCAGAGACTTCATGAACAAAACCCAAACTGCATGGGAAAAACTCTGAAGAACCAACAACTGGGATCTCATCTTATTAAAATGCTTTGCACATCAAAAGAAATCACCAACAGAATGAAAAGAAAACCCACAGAGTGGGAAAGAATTTTAGCCAACTGTCCCTCAGACAAAGGACTTCTATCTAGAACATATAAAGAATTGAGAAAAATCAGGACCCCCAAATTTAAAGACTGAATCCAAAAGTGGGCATCTGAGATGAATATGCATTTCTCAGAGGAAGAAATACAGATAGCATATAAATATATGAAAAACTATTCAACATCACTGGCCATTCAAGAGATGCAAATTAAAACAACACCGAAATTCCATCTCACCCCAGAAAGAATGGCTGTCATCAAGAAATCAACCAATAACAAATGCTGGTGGGGCTGTGGGGAAAAAGGAACCCTTCTCCACTATAGATGGGAGTGTATACTGATGCAACTACTGTGGAAATCAGTATGGAGATTCCTCAAAAAACTAGGATTGGATTGGATGTCCCATTCGACCCAGCTATTCCCCTTCTGGGTATCTTCTCAGAAGAATTAAAAACATCATACCACGGCGATATATGTGCACCCATGTTTATAGCAACACAATTTGTAATAGCTAAATCTTGGAAACAACCCAAATGCCCATCAACTGAGGAATGTCTGAAAAAGATGTGGTATTTTTATACAATGGAGTACTACTGAGCCCATAAAGAAGGATAAACTTGAGACTTTCACAAGTAAATGGATGCAACTTGAGACAATACTCATAAGTGAAATAAATCAGTCTTGCATGTATAAACATCATATTGTCTCCCTAGTGTAAGAAACTAAAAGAGTAAATAAGATCCAAAATGTACAATAGATATTAGGAAATGGGAAGAAACTGTTCAAAAAGAAAGAGAAACTGAGATGGGGGAAAGGAGAAAAGAAGAGAAAAGGAAAAAAATATATATATATACAAGATAGTTAAGATAGCTATAGTAGTTTCTATTATTTCATTGAAAAGAAAGGTTTGTCTTTATATCTTCTGATCAATTTTTCATGCCTATATCTTGTAATCTGAGCAACTACTTTGAAGATAAGAATAAGCAATGTACTAACCATTGTTACTCTTCTACTATCTTGTTTTGATATTTTGTATCATTGTTTTATTGTTTTTTCTCATTAAAATAAATAAATAAATAAAATTTTAAATTACATTCACTCTGATGCCCCCTGCCCCTGGTCTGGGTGTGATACACTCACTCTATTTCTATTCTTTAATATTTTAAAAGCCATTTATATTAACTAGGATTTACTCAAAATAAATGAAGATTTTGTACATTTTTACCTTCATCAGTACTATTGACTTTGCATATCCTCTTTACGCAGGATGCTAGTATAATCCCAAAGGTGACAAAGCCCAATTTTTCTTGCAGAGACACAGGGCATTTTGTTGACCTTGTGAAACTAAAGAATTTCAAAGAAGAAAGAACAGTCATGGGGGGGGCAAACATGACCATCCCACTTCCATATTTAGTCAGTGCTGAATCCATCTATCCATCCATCCATCCATCCATCCATCCATCCCTTCATCCATATACCCATCCATCTACCCATCCATCCAATGAACAGATCTTTGTTCTCATGCTGTTGAAACATTGCTTATTAAAGCAATCAGGTTGTTTTACTGGTAAGGGGCTTATCTTCATTAACTACATTGTACATTTCAGAGAAAGAAATGAATTATCTCCTTATTTTCCATCTTCTCACTAACCAGTTCTCAAGCTTTATTGGCCATTGGAGTCACAAGGCAAAACTAGCAGGTCTGCAGGAAAACCTGGAGATTTTTATTTTTAACAACCGCTATCTCTCTGACAAAGGTGAAGTATGATCATGTTAGAATGGTAAGGTTGTACAAAGAACTTGATTTTGTCAAAATCATCTGCAGCTGAGACACTCTCAAAATAATTTAGGTTAGGTAAGACAGCAAGGGACTCTTAAGGGTGGTGCAAATATTGTTCAGTGGCACGGGAAAAAAGGATGCACATTAAGAGAATTTCAATACTTTAATAATGCCATGTAATGTCAAGTGGCAGCCAATTATACACTTTTCTAAAAGAAGACATTTCTGGTGGCAGTAAATTGTTTTCCAGACAGAAAGTTACTTTTAAAAATAATAAAGAATGGATTGTTTCCCCTTGTGGATTTATTTCAGTGGAAGGGAAAATGCTTAATGCTAAAAAGCACCTTTGCTTAGCAACATCATAACTGCTACATCTAACCTCCCACAAGTGCATGCTAGCTAGTATCTCGTACTTGTTTTATCAAGTATTGATTCTGCCTCACTGCCAGAGACTCTAAGTTGGTCCACATAGTGAGGTGAGCCTCCATGTCTCCCTTACAGCAGAACATGAAATCTCTTCCTTTGTCTCAGCACTAGTTTGAGTTTGATCTCAGGAACTCTCCCTTCTTGGACACTACTTTTCCACAAATTCTCTTAAACAGTTGGACAATGGAACGGGAAAGAATGAACTAGTGATGGAAAGTACTGACTATCACCCACTCTCCTCCTTACTGATTTACATTAAATTAACACATAACTGGAAAAGACATATCCAGAGGAAAGGGACAGATTAGTGACTCTGAATGGGTGCAAAATGCTTCACAGTTTTAGTTCAAAACTGTTACTTCATCCCAGGTTGTGCTTCATATTAGATCCCTTACTTAACACCTCAAAACTAAATAAACTTGACTTTTCAATACGTAACAATATAAAATTTAAAGATGAAAATCATATGGAATAAATAATAAGTTTTTCTTCTTCATTTTTCTCCCAGAAATCCAGTTCCTTCAAAGAGGAACACTTATCATTCCCGTGTCTTTCCTTGCAGAACTACACCATAAACACATCAGGAACTGATAACCCTTCCCTAAATTATTTATCACATCCTCAATATATATCAGGTATGGAAAATGGTGAAAATCAATGCACAAAATAGGCAATATGCCCTGCCTTCAAGGAGTGTGCAGTCTAGTGTGGGGAGACAGACTACAAATCAGATAAATATGCTAATTCTGCAGTCTACTAGAAGATTATTATTACTATGGAGAAAAGTCAAATAGGGGATGGGGTAGAGAGCTTGATGAAGATGTAGAATTAGGTGGGAAAATTTAGGGATGATCAAATAAACTTCCAGACAAAGCAACATTTGAGTAGACTTGAAAGATGACAGTGAGTTCCATGGCTTTTGAAGAACATCCTGGAAAGAGTGACTTTGGAAACAAAAAGCAGGAAATGAGGCCAAGGTCTGCAGTGGACCCAATCAGGAGGGGATTTTAGGGATGCATCGGAGGATTTTAAGTGAGGAATGACATGGTGTGACTTCCATTTTGGCAAGTTACGCTGGATTTCTGTTGAGAATAGCCAGATGGAGAGCAGAAATGGGTGACCAATAAGAAGATCAAGGCAAGCCACACAAAGACAATGAATGGTAACTTGGACTGGGATGGGAGCAGATGGTGAGAAACAGTCAGATTCTTCTTTTTGTTTTTTGGTACCGAGAATCGAACTCATGACCTCGCGCTTGCCAGGCAGGTGCTGTGCCATTGAGCTATAACAGTCAGATTCTGAATATCCTTAGAAGGCAGAGTCAAAAAGAACGGGCAATGGCTTGGATGAGTGCCATGACAGGAAGTCAGGAGTCTAAGGATTTCAGCCAGAACAACTGAAAGGATGGAGGTGTCACTACTTGAGATGAAAAGAATGACAGAGAAATAGATTGGGGAAGGGGCGAGTTAGATATACTAAGCTTTAGATGTTCATAGAGACCCAGTTGGAAATACTAAACATGAAGCTGGGTATACTAATATGAAATCAGGGGACAGATCTGAACTAGAGATAAAAATTTGATAACCAAAAGCAAATAGATGGTACAGGCAACTGTGAGGTTGGAGGAGAATCCCACACCACCACCACCACCACCACCACCACCGCCACCACCATAGGCACAGCGAATGTGGAGAGACAGGAGAGGGAATAGAGTGGAGCCCTGGGCATCCTCCATTTGATAGTGAAAGAAGTAAAGAGGAAAGAGCAAAGAGACTGGGAAGAGGCAGCTTTGAAGAGGAGGAAAACCAGTGTATGGTCTCCTGGAGAAAAACCTTTCTAGGAGGAGGTATGACATTGGTGACTAATGCTGCTAAATAATTTATCAAGATCAGGGTCAGTGTCTACAGCGATGAGAAGAGTTTAGGATAAAAATGAAGTAGAATGAATTTAAAATTAAGAAGTAGAAGAGAAACTAGTTAAAATAAGTGTAGATTACCTATGTTGAAGAGTTTTATTGTAAAAGAAAGCCAACAAAAAAGATAATATTTTTTAAAAGGGAGAATTAAAAATATTGTTTGTATGATCACAGTAATGATCTAATAAACAGGAAAGGTATATGTTTGCGTATATTTATTTTGTTGCACATATAACACATAGTTACAATTAAACTTAAGTTTTCCCACTTAACTATAGAGTTTATCAAAGTTCTCACTGACCACAAGACACACTATTATTTTAGTTCAAAGAAAGGAAAACATGTTTGTCATTTAAAGCATGACAGGCCATTATATGAAAGACATATCCTGATTTCAGAAGTGTTGAAATGCTTACATCTTTTTAAAAAGTACCTCTCATAAACAGTTAAAAATGATGTGCATCTTGGAGATATTTTCCATCCCAATACAAAGAGAACAGCATTGTTCATGAAAGGGTACGGTTTATCATAGCTGCTTTAACCAGTTCTCTTTCGATAATGATTTACTTATTTGCATTTCATTGATGTTGCTAAAATGCTGCAGTCGGTATCCTTGTATATGCCATCATTTTCACCATGTGTAGGTGAATGTGTGTGAGAAATTCCTGGATATCCAATTTCAACCTTATGAATAATCCAAATAGCTGTGCATCAAGCTTTTACCAGCCTCCCGCAATGTCTGAGAATGGCAGATGACCCTCATTGTACACGGTGTGATCAAATGTATTATCTTCAGTAATATGGAGTAGGAAGCAGAGTAATGACCTCCCAAAGAGGTCCGCCTTCTCCCACAGACCCTGTGACTATATTACCTTACACGGCAAAAATGACTCTGATTTATTTAAGGATTTCAAAATGGGGAGATTATCCTGGATTATGTGAATGTGCCCAGTATATTCCTAATGCCCCTCATAAGTGAAGGAGGAAGGCAAGGGAGAGACAGAAGGATGTGAAATAAAAGTGATGTCAGAAAAACAAATCACAGTAGTGCGATTGCTGAGTTTGAAGTTGGGAGAGGGTGACAAGCCAAAAATGACGTCCCCTAGTACCTGGAAAGGTAATAAAATAGATGTCCCTCCCCAGGACAGTAGCTTTATTAAAATAATGTAGACATCTTTCTTTTTGCATATCCTGAAACAGTTGAATAGCATTGGAATTATCCAGAATTTTAGTAGAATTGTGCTTTGAAATCATCTATTTTGTACATTCAGTCTGTATGCTGTTAACTTATAAATGCATCCTCTTCATCCATATTTTTATTATGTTTGTATAGAGCTAAGAAAAAGTCTTAAGCTTGATTATTCAATTTCCACTGAGACTGTATTTATTGTCAAATTTTTTAGCTTTTATTTTGCTTTCTCCTCTTTTCTCTGATGAAGTTAGCTAATGCTATAACTTTCTTCTCTCTACTGTCAAACAGATTTTGGGTTTGCTTTTCATTAGTTCTATAATTTCTCTATTTTCCAATTCATAAAAGTCTGTTTTTGTTCTTGTTAATCATTACTTTACTAGATGTTTAAGTTATTTTTGTTGTTTGTCAGTGAATTATTCAGTGTCATGATGTCCTTCAAGCATGAATTTAGACATATGTTATAGGTTCTGATTTATGATACTTTCACAAATTTTTTTTCTGAACAATGTAGGTTTTGATTTCCTCATTGTTTAAGGGTTATGCTAGAGAAAGTTTTGAAATTTCCCCATGGCTATATTTTTGTTGTTTTAAAATAGTTACATTTTGAAACTTCTCCTTTGAATTAAATTTGCACAAAATAACTTTCGTGAATGTTCTGAAGTTTTATTTACGGCCAGTACTGTATATTAAATTCTGTCAATAACTCTTGAGGACTTGGAAAACGGAAGCATTCTCCATTTAGGGAGGGGAAGTGGATCTGAGACAACCTTGTTTATTATGGTATTTAGGATTTCTATGTCCATAGTTATTTTTTGTTTATTTTATCTATTAATGACTGTTTTAAGTAAAATCTCCAATTTTGCCTTGTATATCTGACAATTTTTATAATGATTCTTGAGGCTGACTTATTTAGTTATTAGCTATTCCCCTGTCAGAACTTCATTACAAACTGCAGCATATTTCCTTATAAAGTAATGTTCTTTGTTTCGATTTCCCCTGGATTCAAATTCATTTAATATCAATATTGTTGTCTATGCTTTGTGTTTGCATTTGTATTTGCCTTGGCTATTTTGTGACTTCTCTTTGTAATTACTTTGTGTTATAAGTCTTCCTTTTGCGGAGGATAAAGGTTGGTTTTACGTTGTTCAAGAATCTTTCTCTTGATGAGTTTTAATCAATTAAAAACATATGTATATGGTATATACATGTATAATTTTAGTTATTTTTTAATTGTGTAGGATATACCTGGAAAGAACACAGATTCCCTTTCTTTAGTGCAGAAGAAATTTAAAGGTGGAGAGGACCCACCCTTAAATGGCAGGAATGAAGATCTTGGCTCTCTCTACCTCCTCTTTCTCAGAAAATGACAGTTTGTTTTCTGATCTTTTCTCTGTTGGAACAAGTTTTCACATTTAATTTCCTCATTCATATATGTTGATGCCTCTGTTATCCTGAATGCTTCTAATGAGCATAGGCATAAGTAACACGATCAGTTCCTGTTACATCTCCATCTTGATTACTTGCCAGTGTGATTCCTACATTTCTGAACACGCATAATTCCCTTCCTGAGCCCCCCTCCACACCCAAAATACAAAATACATTAGGTTTTTAAAATAAAAATAATTTCGCCCTTAGGTATTTTGTGCATTTTTTCTGTTTATGATTTCTATCATACGTCATCATAGGCTCTTTAAAGAATGCTGTGTAGATAAACAGCAAGTTAGAACCTTATGACTGATGCACCCAGCTGAGCAGTCTACTGCTTTGCACAACTGAAAGTCTGACGACTTTACTTTCCCTTTCAACTTAATATACTGTGTTCCCAATCTGAATGACTATAATTGTCAAAATCCGGCATTCAAAATAGCCCCGCAGCATCTTAACCAGCTTTGGGGGAGAATGCCAGAATTTGTTAAAAATCTTCTTAACTGCTAATGATTAGCACCTTAAAGCTTTAAGGTGTTCGTGACTCTTCATCTGAAAAAAATCACCCATTAGCAGAAGCTGCAATGGTGTGTGTGTGTGTGTGTGTGTGTGTGAATGAAGGAAAACAAATTTCTGCAGACACCATGTCCTGGCGAGAGAATCAAATGGTGGGTGTGCTGTCACTTGATCACTCTGTGTGAATGCTGCTTCAGGCATTGCTCATTTTAGTTTTGCATTAGCAAATAATCTTATTAAAAAGATGGCCATGATAGCACTGATTGATGGAGAAGAAGCATGCCTGGTTTAAAATACCCATAATTTATAATGAACTGTGCTTTAACAATGTAAACTGTCATTTAAAATGCTGTGTATATTTAATCTATTTCTGAGGGAGCAATTACATCTATACGAAATTCTAACGCTTTGAATGTAATGTTCATCAAAGGATTCTCCATTTTAATTTCAGTTCCCTCCTCTTTGACAAATAGTTCCTTTCCTCTATAAGGACTGCATTCTTGAAAACTCAATGATTATTAAATGTCAGCATCTGGATAAGAAAGGAGGGACCCACGTAGGCACACTCATAGTTTCACCATTTGTCACTGCAAGATGTCTTCACACAATCCATTTTAAAACGCTGACCTAGGAAGAAAGTCTGTGACCAAGCCAGGAGAAAGTGATCTTAATTTTTTTCTTTGTAGCAATTGTGTAGAGTGTCCCCTTCCTCCAGTAACTATCTGTGACTGCTTCCTGTGTGTCAAGCAATGTGTCACATACAACCAAGGGTATGTGGAAATGACAGATCTGGTCCCTGCTCTCATGGAGCTTGTGGTTTGAAGAAAGTGGCCAGATCACAAGTAAATACGGGGTTTGGATTTTATTTCTAGTACACTTAGAAATCCATACAAGATATAGGCAATGCTGTGGTAAGATCTGATTTGCCCTGTTCACAGGTTAAATCTGACTACTCTGTAAGCTGTGAGCTGCAGAAGGACTAAGGTGAAGCAGAGAGACATCAAGCAAATGGCAGTGGAAGGGGTGCTATGGTGGTGGCAGTGGGTGGATATGAGGTATATTGTTGAGAAAGTGGCAATGAAATAGGCATTGATTAGATGTGGAGAAGAAAGAGAAGAAGCCAGTCAAGTCTCTCCTAAGATTCTGGTTTGAGAAAAAGGCTAGAGAGAACCTCTACTGTTGATTGAGGACGCAGGACAAGAATAAGTCCAGAGGGAAGTTTTCCCAACTCCTTATGTCATCTAGGGCACTGACAGAACCTCACATGGCTTAACAGTATCATACTCAATTCATAGGTGAAGAAATCTCCTTAGGAATTAGGTACGATTATAAAGACATGTTTACAACATTAAATCTGATTAATATACAAGTTGCTCTAGACTACATATAATAACATTTAGATATATCATTTGGTTTTATTATCTATGTCAACACCTTGATTAAGACAGAAGCTAAACTATGAAAAGGAATGTAAAAGGTCTTAAGTGCAGACAGTCTCCAAATCACAGTGGTTTGCCTTTCAATTTTTCAACTTCACAATCGTGCACTGATATGCATTCAGGTGAATCTGTACTTTGAATTTTGAAGTTTTATCTTTCCTGATCCTGTCTCGTGACATTGGGCATTGGCAGCAGATGACAGCTCTCAGCTAGTCATATGATCAAGAAGCTCCACAGGGTACTGTGTTGGTAAGCTAGGATGTTTGGTAGATTATATTAAATACACTTTTGGCTTGATATGCTTTCAATTTATTGGGTGTACCCCCATCCTAAGTTAAGGAACATCTGTATTTAGAAGGGCTAGAGAAAGTAGCTAAGGATTTTTTAAAAAGTGTATCACAAAAGACTTTTTATTATGTCTTTTTTTTGGTAGGGATGAATAGAACAAAACACAAATGGATGAAGTAATGGTTGACCTACTGACCTAATTCAGTCCTAGTAATATTTATCTAATGCTTATTATATGCAAGACACTTTACTAGATTCTGAAGCACAAATCACAAAATTAATTTTAAATGGCTGGATATGATAAATACCTTGGAAACTGGAAACCGGTTGACAAATCCTGACAAAAACACTAAAATAAAGGGCAAATTGATGAGCTACAAGAAGATGACCAGCGGGGAACCACGGAAATGAATGTCAGGCTTAGTTTGAGCTACAGCTTTATTAATGATCTGGAAGAAGATCTACATTAATGAAATTTCCAGATGATGCTAAATAGGGAACTATCAAGCTCACCACTAAAAACAGATAATATTATGAGTTAAAGCTAATAGCAAGAAATAAGGGTTAGACATACAAAAAAGATGTCATTGCACAAAATTCCAAGCTAAAAGCCATTGTACTCTACATTAAAAATAAAGGTTCAAAAAATAAATGAATGATAACTAGATTGAGCATATAGAAGAGGTGAGAGGAATGAGTAAAGCAAAAAAAAAAAAAAAAAAGAAAAAGAAAGAAATCAAAGCACTACATATACAGAAAATGAAGAGGAATTTAGAAAACCAATTTTTAACCAAATGGACTAAAAATATTCTATGGTGTTTTGAGCATAGAAAGTATAAACCGTTTTTACAAGCCTCAAGCAAGAAGTAAAACAGAAGTTGAGATGGAAAGAAGGTACTGAACTAACTAATCATATGCCAAAAGTTTCTGTTCCGTCTTCTTGTTTCCTTCAGTGCAGGGTACAGGACAGTCCATGCCTTCTGTCTGAGCCTTTGAAGGCACAGTCTCTTTCTTTCCACATCAAGGCTGAGACACTGTAAAGACAGCTCTAATTTCTGAAACCGATGATGGTTCTGTGCTCATGGTACCTCTGCAGGTGTATTTAAGACCTAGGAGAGAACCTCCGCCCCACTTCCACCCCACCTATGAGCATACCATTAACCACCACAAATCACCACTACGTTCTCGCTCTCCTCTCTCTCTCTTTGGCTCTTGTAAGTTTGTTTAAGTTTGTTTTTGGATGAGACAATGAAAGGAGGCTTCGGGCCTTGCTCCTCAACCACACAGAAAGTGGATCACAGTCCTTGACAACCTATTTTACTGGCCTGAAGATGAAAAGTCACAATGGGACATTAAGTATACATATGCCTCTTTCATTCTTTTTCCACCTACCCCTAATAGACGAGGAAAGTAACTTCTACCACCACTATCATTCTGTTTTATGGTATTTTTAGAAGTCAAATGGCAGAAAGCAATTCTTTTAACAAGACCTAGAAAAAAATGGTGGCTCTCTCTTGAACATAACCATTTTTGTCATATGAAAGAGATAATTGATTAAATCCATGATTGTGGGAAGGTGGCACATTCATTGGGTTTCCTGATAATGCTTTTCAACAGTAGAGCCTGCCATAGGATGGACATATTTTCAAAGAGGAAGGTGAGGTTGTTGACTTTATAATTCTGAAAAAAATATCCTTATTATATTGATACTTTACATAGTGCAATATCTAGAAAATTACTCCAGCACTGGATGATTAGAAGAGGATGTTCAGGAGAAGATAATGTTAAACGTGGAAAAAACAGAACATTTTCTCTAGAAATAGTTAAGGCATTCTCAATTCTAAAGTATCTCTCTGACTTACTTATATTTTGAGACATTAGAACAATGCTATAAAATGTCCCTTAATTTGGAAAACCTGAATTCTAAACATTCATCTGACACTAATTATGTGAATGAATGCAATATTAGTTTTTTATTCATTCCGTAAATACTCATTGAGTGCTAATTAGGAGAAATATCTCTCTCCTCTGAACTTAGATGACACTAAAAGTGCACCTCACTTATCTGTCTTGTATTTTCAATATTTATGTAATTGTTCTTCCTAATTCATTTTAGTCAATTACCCAACAAATATTGCATGAGAACATTTTGCCATGCAGTGTTGTAGGTGGACGCTGTTCTTGACTTCAAGAATTTTACAACCACTGGAGGAGACAAACAAGAAGGTAGAGAATTATAGTCAGCCTAACTCGCTTTAGGAAGAGAATTTAGTAGGTTTGTATGAAATATATCAAGGGATGTCTAATATGAACATAAGCAGCCATAGAATTCCTGGGGGATTAACAGCCAAACTGAAATTTGAAAGATGTGTAGGGATTAGTCAGATGAATAATGCAGAGAATGAAGGTGTTGCAGGGAGAACCTGCATGGAAAGAGGCTGAAAGGTGAAAGTAAGTAATCTCTTTGTGGAAAGAAAGTAAAATTTATTAGGGTTAAAAAGTCATGGGGTGTGACTGGATGGGATTGAAGTGAGAAAGAGTGGCCTAACATGAGGTATGTGGTAAAGACCAGGATCACATTGCCAAGGGCCTTTTAAACTAAGTTGGTTATTGTTATCCTTTTTTGCAAAGTGTTGCTGGGGGTGTGTAAGCTGAAAACAGCATGCTTATAATTTTTATAATTTTATAATTTTTATTTTACAATAAGCACCTTAGCTTTTGTGTGGAGAACAGGTTATAGGAGGAAAAAAAGGACTCAAAACAACACACATGAAAATTGATGATGAAAAAAAAATTGATGGTGAGTTTTAGTTGGCGTAGTGGAGTTTGGAGTGTTAATGATAACAACAGTGATAGTGATCATCATAAAAATGACTGTGTAATGAGCATTTCCTATATAGCAGGCACTATAATTAATATTTTTCTGTCTTTATCCTTTACTAATCCCCAAATGCTCATAAAACATGGACTATTGTTTTCTCCAGTTTACAGATGGGGAAAACAAGACCTCCTCAAGATCTCCAATTTACTAAGTGACAGAATCAGTGTTTGAACCCAAGTACAGTGGTACCTCAGCTCACAAACTTAATTCGCTCACAATTCTAGGGTAGATGGCCAAGTTCCTGTTTGTCACCCAATGCAGAGTTTGCGAATGAAAGCAAAATTTGAGCCAAGATATTATTGTATATGATTCCATTTATTGTTTATATTTTTAACATTAGCTAATATTAGGTGCTAAATAAAAAGTGGTAAATGAGAGAGGGAATAAATTTTTTGCTTACAAGTTGATTGAAAGACTTTAACCAAATAATAAATAATAAATAATAATAAAGCCACACAGAAAAATATAGGCACTATGAAATTGCATAAAAGGGGATCTAAAAGAAGATGGGAAACTTGCCCAGCATTAGCCAGAGTAGCAAAGAAACCACTTAAATCCAGCACTATCTACTGTGTGAAATTGGTCTTAAAATAGCCCTGAGTCACATGACTATATGACCTACTAGCTTACACGTAACAAATTAAAAGGGAAAGAAAGGGTTAACGGCAGATTCTTCTCTGCAAACAACGCCCATGAGAAATTGATAGAGGGTCAAACAAAATACTGAAAGAAACAAAAAAACTAACTAAAACTAACAAAAATGCCTCCAAAAAATAAAGATGAAATATCTTTTCAGCCATACTAGACTTGAAATAAGGTGCCGGGCCTGCTGGCGCACACCTGTAATCACAGCACTCTGGGAGGCTGAGGTAAAAGCACTGCAAGCTCAAGCCCAACCTGGGCAATTTAGTGATGTAGTGAGACCCTGTTTCAAAATAAAAAATAGAAAAAGGACTGGGGATATAGCTCAGTGTGAAGGCCTTGAGTTCAATCCTAGGTACCAGGGGGGAAAAGAGGTGAAATAATCCCTCACAAGCAGAACCTCACTTCAAGAAATGTTAAAGGAAGACATAAGGCAGATTATATTATAGGGCTATATGGTTCAACACAAAGGGAAGAAAAAGTTGCTTTTATTCACAGATGACATTATCCATTCAGAAAACCCATGGATTCTGCAAGAAAAGCTACAAGAATATTAGAGGTGAGTAAAGTTACCTGATAAAAGGCAAACATGAAAAATTAATTACTATCTATGTATCAGCAATAAACACTATGGATTTGAAATTAAAAAACAAAACCATTTGTAGTGTCAAAAATATGAAATACTTGAGCATAAATCTGAGCAAAGAAGTGCAAGTGTTGCAGAAAAAAACTGGATCGAAAGGAAAATGCTCTGCACTGAGGAGTTTGGAAGGCAACTTGTTTATTAATGCTGGTGGGCTTGGGGACTAAGTCTGAGTCCAAATCACCAGCCCAGAGTCAGCCAAGAGTTCAGTTTAAATACATTTTGCAAGCAGGAAGTACAAAGCTGATAGCAGGTTATTATTTGATTGGTTCCATGTTAAGTCATATGTTGTCAGGCAGATTTGTTTCAAGCAGGTTTGCTTAAAAAGGAATTGTTTATCATAAGGCAGGAACATTCTGGGAGGGAGGGGTTTTGAGCAGAGCAGGTAGAGTTAAATGTGTCCCTGACTGGGCCAGTCTGTCACAGACATGAAGTCCTTGAAGCATGTTGGAAGAACTAGATATATATTTTTTTAGGTAGAAAAACACAGACATTACAGTTGGATGAGGTCACGTTGTCCTGGCGTGCTACCTAAGAGAAGCAGCTGGACACAGATAGTCAAGTCTAAATGAGCTTAGCAGTCTAATTATGTGACAAGCAGCACGAGCATATCCTGTCTTAATGTAGTAACAACTGCCGATTGACTTTTCATTTCTATTATAAAATTTCTATGAATTTGCTGTCACACAAGAACTATACAGTAAAAATTACAAAATACTTATGGGAGAAATTAAATGGAAGTTATACCACATTTATGGGTAGGAAGAATCAATCTTGTTACAATTAAAAGACTCCCCCAAATAATTTTTGATTTAATACAATTCCAATCAAAATCTCAGCAGAAACTTTTGTAGAAATTGTAAAGCTGTCCTAAAATTCATGGGGAAATGCAATGGACCAAGAAAAGCCAAGCCAGATTTGAATAAAAAAGTAAAGTTGAAAGGTCAGCATAAACTGAATTTAAGACTTATAATTATAATATAATTATAATATTATAATCTATAATAATGTAGATGGGGAACTATTGGAAAAAAGATAGGAAGTATGTCAATAAGATAGAATAGAGTACAGATTCTCTGTGTGTGCAACATCACAATCACGATTACACATTATACTCAGGCAATTCAGTGGACAATTGTCTTTTCAGAAAGTGTGTGGAAACAATTGGCTATCTCTTTAAAAATATGACCAATTATACTAAGTAAAATAAACTTTTGTCCTCATCTTGTACCTATCCAAAATTTCATTTGAAATGGATCATAATCCTAAATGTGAAGTCTAGTAGGAAAAAAAGCATAGGAAAATATCTTTATGTGTTTGGGTTTGGTGATGCTATGATAGATATAATACTAAAATTATAATCCATAAAAGAAAAAAATTATAAACTTTACTTACCCAAAATTAAATGATTCTAGTATTAAATACAAGTACACAAGCTAGTATTAAAATGAACGTAATTTGTTCAATGACTCTGGGGAAGAGGGCCATACTCCTGCTTCTGTGGAGAAGATGGCCGAGGTCATGTTCAGCACCAGATGTGAAGTTCACAAACAGAAGCAAAATTTTGCCAAACACTTCTGTTTGCAAACCGACTTATTCATGAACAAAGCATTACTGTACTGGGGAAAAGTCTTAGCAAATCACATATCTGACAAAGAATTTGTATCTTAAATATATAAGGAATGTTCAAAATTGAATAAAAATAAATAAATCAATAAAAATAACAAACGATTTTAGAAGATACTTTAGTGACAGCAAATAAGTACATAAAAAGATACTCAACATTGTGAATCATTAGGGCAAGGCAAATGAAAACCACAGTCATGTAACACTATATTTCTCTTAGAAACTTTGCATCCCTAATCCCAACTACTGAAGATGGTATGTAAGAAGAATTCTTCTACACTTCTGGTTGTAACGTAAAATAGTACACCTCCTTTTGAAGACAGTTTTGCAGTTACTGAAAGCTATAAATATAAGCCCAGTGTAAGATCCAGTCAGTTTATTCCTAAGAATTTATTCAGAAAATAAAAAATATATATGTTCACAAAAGCTTTGCATGGAAATATTCCCAGCAGCTTTTCTTATATCCAAACTGGGTATAAGAAAATGAAGCCAAATTATCCTCCATTAGGTCAATGAATAAACAAATTATGGTACTCAGCAATGAAAATAAACTAAGGATGCACACAAAATACGGATAAATCTCAAAATAATTATGTTGAGTGAAAGAAGCTAGGGTAAAAAAAAACCCAATCATACATATTTTATAATTCGATTTATATAATGCTCTTCAAAATAAAAACTAACCCACTGTCACAGAAAACAGATCAGTGTTTGCATGAAGGCGGGAGGGGAAGCCAATGAAAGAAATTACAAAAGGGCTAGGGAGACCTTTGAGGGGATGGACATGTTCACTGTCTTGACCATGGTGATGACTTCTTGGTGCAGACGTATGTCCAAAATTTATCAAATTATACACTCTAAATGTGTAATTATGTATCAATTATACCTCAAGAAAGCTGTTTAAAAAGCTATAGACATAGAAAGATTCCCTATCTCATCCAGTTTCCTTCCTAGCTTCCATATAATCACTATTAAAATCAATATGTTTATGTAATTTTTAAACTTTTTTATATTTTTGCGTACCCATGTAATATAGGCTGCTTTTTGTGTTGTAAGTGTCCATAAATGTTAACACAGTGTGTTAGATTACTTTTGGCTTAAATTTCTCCAGAGTGTTATGAAGGATATACGAACTTCACTTCTGAAAAAGACCAGCCTGTTCGGAAGAAGCCCACATGATCTCAAGAGGGAGATGAAGCAATAAAGAGAAAACAGTTTTAAAAATGGAAGGAGACCAGAAGAAGGAAGACGAGGAGTACGGAAGAGGGAAGGGGGGGAAGAGAGAGAGAGAGACAGGAAGAGACAGAGAGACAGAGACAGAGAGACAGAGAGAAAGGGAAGGAAGGAAGGAAAGAAGGAAGGAGGAAGGGAAAAAGATATGTGATGAAGAGTTTGAAAGAAAGAGGATGGAGGCAAAAAGCCTGGTAAAGTATTTCACAATGCTTTCCACATTTCATTAAAAAATTCCTATAATCATAAAATCATAAATAAAGGAATTTAAGATGAGACCATTAAAAACATCTTGAAGAAGCTGCAGGAAATGAAAGTTGGATAAAATAGAAATGTCATATAAAATGCCTTATGTGACTAAATGATGATTAATCCAAGATCATGTTGAAGGGTGGAGAGAAAGAAGGCACCTGCCACAAAGGCATAGGGGAGGAGGTGACCCAAGGTGGACTGTAGATGGCTCATAGGAATTAACCAGAAAGCCCACACTGGAAAACTCAGAAAAGCTGCAAAGAGAGTATAGGTACCAATAAAAAGTGAATTGTGAGGACAATACAAGAGAACCAATATTTATTGAAAGCTTTATCAGTTAGAATCAGGTTCAGCTGTAAGCACAAGAAAACTGAAAATAATAGTGGCTTCAAAAGATGGACTTTGTTTCTCTTTCATATAAAATAAATTCAGGCATCCACCCCCACAGTGTGGGCAAGGAGTCACCACATTTCTTCTGCTTATCACTCCACCATCTGAGGGTGATGCCCTCCATCAGGCTCAAGAGCCCTATGGGGGCCCCATGGTAGAGGAGGAGACAAAGAAAATAGAACAAAGGCCCATGCCTGCTGTTTCCTCAGAGTGAAACTTCTGCTGTGGTGTCATTGGACATACCCAGCATGGCACTGTGACCACTCGCCGGCCAGAAGCTGAAGAAGCTGCCATAGAGAGAAGAGGGGACAAGGGGCACTGGGGTCTCCTTTGCTCTCAGCACTTTTGTACACATATATATTCTAACCTTCACCTAAATCCTGCAAGATAGATACTATTATTCTCATTTTTGAGGATTAGCAAAATGAGGTTCTGAGAGTTCAAATTAATTATTAAAAGTCACATCAGGATTAAAATCTAGATCTCTCTGAATCCAAATCCTATATCCTTTTCACTGTTTAAAATGGGAAATTTAAGACTGATTGCCCTGAGCAAAAGTTTCTTGAGAAAGGCAAAAACATGAATTCTAAATGGAAGCAGAATACTGGAGCAGAACGATTAGGTTGATAAAGAACATGACAGCAAATAGACGATTTTTGAGGTTGTTTTTAAATAAATTGAGAGGTGATGTCTGTGGTGTATTTTTTTTAATTTTAAAGAGAAAAACAATAAAAACAATGATAGAAAATTTTAAAACAAGATAATATGAAATTAACAATGGCTAATATACTGTGTATTGTAATCTTTGAAGTAGTTGCTTAGATTACAAGACATAGGCATGAAAATTGATCGAACAATATAAGCACAAACTGTTCTTTTCAATGAACTAATAGAAAGTAGTAGTATAATTATCTTAGTTACCTTGTGTGTGTATATATATATATTTTTCCCTCCCTTTTCTCCTTTCCCCCATTCCTGTTTCTCTTTCCTTTTGAAGTTTCTTCCCCTTTGACAATATCTATTGTACATTTAGGATCTTATTTACTCTCTCAGTTTCTTACACTAGGGAGACAATATAATGTTTACACATGTGATTCTGATTTATTTCACTTATGAGTATGGTTTCATTTACCTATAAGAGCCTCGAGATTATCTTTCTTTATAGCTGAGTAATACTCCATTGTATAAAAATATCACATCTTTTTCAGACATTCCTCAGTTGATGGGCATCTGGGTTGTTTCCAAGATTTAGCTATTACGAATTGTGCTGCTATAAACATGGGTACACATATATCACTGTGGTATGATGTTTTTAATTCTTCTGGGAAGATACCCAGAAGGGGAGTAGCTGGGTCGAATGGGACCTCTAATCCTAGTTTTTTGAGGAATCTCCACACTGATTTCCACAGTGGTTGTACCAGTCGACACTCCCACCTATAGTGGAGAAGGGTTCTTTTTTCCCCACAGCCCCACCAGCATTTGTTATTGGTTAATTTCTTGATGATAGCCATTCTTTTTGGGGTGAGATGAAATTTCAGTGTTGTTTTCAATGATGTTGAACGTTTTTTCATATATTTATTTGCCATATGTATTTCTTCATCTGAGAAGTGCATATTCATCTCAGATGCCCATTTTTGGATTAGGTCTTTGAATTTGGGGGGGCCTGATTATTTTCAATTCTTTATATGTTCTAGATTGAAGTCCTTTGTTTGAGGGACAGTTGGCTAAAAACTTTTCCCACTCTGTGGATTTTGTTTTCACTCTGTTGGTGATTTCTTAGGGCCAAGCATATAGCTCAGTGGTGCAAGCGCCTGCCTGGTAAGAACAAGTTCCTGAGTTCCACTCCAGGCACCAAAACAAAAAATATCTGTGGAGATTTTTTTTTTTTTTTGGTTTCTGCCACTGAAAAGCTGAGCCTTTAACATCTAGTTTGCATAAATTCTCAATCCCTTATCTAAATGCAAAAAAAAAAAAAAAAAAGCCCACTTCTGAAAACCAAACCAAAACAAAAATTTCCCTACGTTATTTATCGGCAAAACTTGATCTAACTCGAGCTGCGACTTGACTTGTTATTTAAATTATTTTGGTTACTAATAATAACTCCTACTACAGCAATGTTAATAAGCTCAACCACAGAGGCTGCCACACCACCCTGTGTGTTGTCTTCCATCCAATAGGCACAGTGTCAGTTTTAAAAGTCTGAGACTTTTTCTTAAGCAATATATCTGCCCTCGTGGTTCAGATAAGGTAACACGGTCTATATAAAAATCTCTCTGTTACTGAAAATCAAATAAAGTCACCTCTCTGAAAATGTTTGGGCATGACTTATGAAACTCAGGAGTAGAGAATATAGTACTATTAGTCCATGACCAGGCTGGCTTATTTGCCTTTAGCTCCGTGAGTCAGTACCTGCGCCTTTTTTTTTTTCCATAAAAAGAGTGTGTCTCTAAATAGACGCTGAATGTAAATTTTTAGACATTATTATTAGATAAATATTGTGATTTATGCAAATATTCTAATTAGCTTGTTCAATTGGGTTGTAGAAAAATCTCCCTCAGAGACAACACTTTCTGTTGGCAAATCCCAGAAGACTCCTGACTGGAACACAAATCACCTGCTCACTAGAGCGAAGGCAAATATTAGGTCATTAAGTAGATAATGATATAAAAATGCTGTGCCTTGTTCTAAAATAATACTTCTAAGTACCTCACACTCAGGTGATAGTCACCATGAAAACACATAAACACCTTGCTCTGCCATCAAAAGAGGAATGAATGATCGTTAGCCCCAGTACATAAACAATCAGCAGCTGAGGGGTTGGAGGAATTGAAAACTTTGCTATAGAATCTGACTGTTGCAGCTTCTAGGCCTTCAATATCTCCTCCTCCGGGAGTCTTTCCACAAATTGTATGATTTTTTTTTTCAGTTCCTGTAGTGTTTATCATCATATAGTATTTCATTGAGCTCTTAGAAAGATGTGCAATAAAGACAGAACAGGAAGATGTGCTAATGTGAATTGTTCCTTTAATGACACCCTTAAACATGCAATATGAACGACAGAAAACACGACTTCGTAACTGAACAGCGAATCTGGAATTATTGCAGGCACATCTTTGTCATCATCTTAGGAGCCAAAGCCCTGTTAAGATACGAGGGCTAGGGCCGGTGAGATGGCTCAGCGGCTTAAGCGCCTGCCTTGCAAGCGCGAGGGCCCGAGTTCGACTCCCGGATCCCACATACGAAAAAGGGGCCGGTGATATCGCTCAGCGGCATGGGCGCCTGTTGGCGCGCGAGGTCCTGAGGTCGACCCCCCGGTACCCACAAAAAAAAAAAAAAAAAAAAAAAAAAAAGATACGAGGGCTATAAACAGAAGAAGAAAATCTTTACTTCCATATTGTTTTGCACCATTAAAGAAATTCCTTTTTGCAGTGTGTGTTGTGTCCATTTCAAGATGAGGATAAAGGACAGTGAACTAGCAGCAAATCAGGTTATCAGTAGTCTACCCAGGGATGATAACTGTTTCTAAACAGACGAGCTCTTTTAAAAATCAGTTAAAGAGAGCAAAGGAGACCCCTGGTATGTCACTGAATAGTTCTCTTCATGTTTTCTTTTTCCTGATCTGCAAAAACCTCAAAGGAAAAGAAAAGCTGCCCAGGGTGGCACACGCCTGTAATCCCAGCACTCTGGGAATGTGAGTTTGAGTGCAGCCTGAGCAACTTAGTGAGATATTATCTCAAAATAAAATAAAAATAACAAAAAGGACTGGAGATGTAGTTCAGTGCAAAGGCTCTGGGTTCAGTTCTGGAGAGGAGGGAGGGGGAGGGGAGGGGAGGAGAGAAGGAGAGAGGAGAGAGAGGAGAGACAGAAGAGAGAGGAGAGACAGGAGAGACAGGAGATAAGAGAGACAAAGCAGGGAAAAGCAAAAGAAAGCTAGTGTCAATCCCAGGATAGTAGAAGAATGGACACTCATCTCTCCGTGCTGCTTCCCTCCGTGGGCGCGTTCAGGGGTTGGTTCAGACCTAAAAGAGCCACGCGGCCTGCGGGGCTGGAATCTCTGCTTTCTGTATTACCACCTAGTATATCCAAGTTGCTATGAGTGACAGAAGAGGAAGACAGGTTTGGTCCTGCGGCGCTTGTAGTTTACTTCCGCGAGATGCAAGTGCGTGGTTGAAGCAAGTTTTGCAGAAGACAGAGCATGATGAGTGTTGTCTCCCATCAGAGTACCTACACCACACACATCAGAGGAGGCAGAGATTATCTGAGACGCACGTTCCAGATCCCAGGCCCAGGAGTGGAGTGATTTGTTTTATCATGTCCTTCAGTGGCCAGATATCTTGAGGAAGAAGGCAGGCAAGAGGAAGAGTAGACAAACACAGGTGAGCCCCCCAAGACACGCCCCTCCAATCTGTTAGCACCTTGTCAGTGAAGGCAAGCGAGCGCCCCCCTTCAGCCCAGGGGAGATGTGGCTGCCAGGTGTTTTTCAGCACCTGGGAAGAGAGGAGAGTAAGGGGAAGGAAGGCCCAAGGCAGCCAAGAGCATGTGGGGATTCTTGTTTGAGGCTTCACTCAAAGAACCTCCAGGACAACTTAGTGGAAGGTGGATTCACAGTCTTAGATCTAATGCACAGGTGCTAAATTATTTAACTATATTTTCTTTAGTTGTGTGAGCAAGAGCACCATAAACCTGTAGAGAGACCGATTCACCGAAAAAGCTGAGTGCAGATCACATAATGTAAAACAGTAATTACGCTGGCAATTACTCATTTTAAAGTCTAAGCAAGCTGGCTTTAATAAACCACAAACCACATATCACCAATACTCTCCTTTTTATTACAATAAAATAGCACTTTCAAGCTTGTAATTGCTTTATAGACCTAGAAATAGAATGTTCATGAGATTATTTCCACAGGGTTCAAATATTTATGAAAATCCTAATAATTTTAAAAGTCAAAACACATGGGGGCGGTGAGATGGCTCAGCGGTGTAAGCGCCTGCCTTGCAAGCTCGAGGGCCCGAGTTTGACTCCCGGAACCCACATACGGAAAAGGGGCCGGTGATATCGCTCAGCGGCACGGGCGCCTGTTGGCGCGCGAGGTCCTGAGGTCGACCCCCCGGTACCCACAAAAAAAAAAAGTCAAAACACAAACATAATGGGGAAAAAAGAAATAAAAAGGTTCCTTTGCTTTTTTGATTGTCTTTAAAGCAAAAATAAGCATTTGTTTCACGTTTTCTGGATTCTTGAGGTAGGAGATTCTTTGTTGCCTTTTCAAAGACAGGATTTTGTAAAGAAATTTGGATGGTAGATGCCTCAACTATTTCTAAAGGAATAAGTTCCTTTATAAAGAAGTACCTTTACTAAAGCATTTTACTAAAAAGCTTAATTATTTATGGAAAGATGTTATAGGTGGGAGGAAAGAATAAATAAAAGTAAATGATAAAGGAGGAATGGAGATAGCTGATGAAAAAAAGTGAAAAACAGTACCCACAATGGCATTTATATTTACCAAATACATTCATTCATTCATTCTTTTCTCATCTAACACACTTTAATTTGTGCTTCTTTCTGTGACCAGTTTTTTGATGTCATATCAGTCACATTATTTTTCAAATTAAATCTTACGGACATCTTACTATATACTCACTAAATAAAACAGACTGAAGAGGCATTTTATGAACCTAGATGTATGTTTTAAGTCCAAGTTTATAACCTCTATTTTATGTAGTCGATCACCAAACAATATGGCTATGTCGACAAATCCCCAAAATTGAAATTGATAGTTCTAGAAGTCAGCATCCAATTTATTTTTGACCTTATTTTTGTTGGTTTCATCATGCAGGAAAAAAAAAATCTTGATTCATGCAGGAAAAGGAGTCACAGTTGGTAACAGTTCCATACCAGTTTTATAATCTCAGGATACTGTTCAATTAAAAAGAGATGGAAGGAAAGCATCAATCTGAGGTCTGCACAAAATATGATTTAACCTGGCATTCATTTATAGATTTAATAGGTCACTCCAAGAGATGTGGTAGTGGGAAAACATTTGGTACCCTTATGGAGTTTAAAACTGGTGGGGGAGGTAGAAATCAAACAAAATGAGTTGCACAAATGATTATTTTATACTCATTGCTATAAATACCCCAGAGTGTTCTGCAAGTGTATAGCTGGGTACTGTTCTAGAAAGGGGCATTTAGGAAATTTCCAGCACTGCTTGATCCAGAGGATGCTGGAGGAAGTTTAGGGAAGAGGGAAGTCCAAGGGCTATTGCAGGGTTCCCAGGAGTGCTGCAATTTGGTTTCTATTATTTCATTTTGCAAGGCAAGGGGAGTCCAATGTGGTGGTCTCCAACATGTTAAAATTTAGAATATTGCACTTCTGAGTATATTTTACTGTATCTTCAATAGATATCCAAATATCAAAAGTGAAATTTGCTAACTAATATGTGGACTCCTAAAGCATCTTTGTGGGATCCTCATGCTACACTCCCACCAGACAAGTTCTTAAGGACACACACTAGTTAGGTTCAAGTTCGCCACTTCTAGCTTGACACCAACAAAGTTCGGTATCATTTCTGACTTTTGATTTCTTCATTTCCATAATGAAAGCAATAACTCTTACTTCATGGAGTTGTGAGAAATAAATACAAAAAAATAGTTTGAACAGTACTAATAGCTATAAAACACATATTATATTTCTATTTCCTTATCTCTCTCTTCTTTGCCCTTCTGCAAAGTAGGAATGAGGGTTCATATTCACAGCGTTAGTGTGAGGATTAATTACCATTCTGTATGTGAAATTCCGTAGTGTATGGCACATTTTCAAAAAGTATTAGGAAGAAAACAAACTCCGAAGCACATAAGAAATATGGCCGTTCACACTTAGTTGGGACCAGAAACCTGTACTCTTCCCAGAGTCGGCTCCCTTTGAGCATATAGTCCATCACTTCTAGAATTATCAGCATGCTACGCATTTGCCCACCTGAAGAGTAGTCCACTGGAGGGCAGTGTGGGAGATTTACTTCATTCAAGTGGGCGGCAGAAGTAAATGACCTGACAAAGCCCTTCTCTATAAACTATGCTTTCCTTCTCTTTCTTGACTACATCTTTTTCAGATTTATGGTTTCAAAAACGGAGTTGTGTACACTGCTCACAAATTACTCCTCGATGTTCACTGACACTCCAGACGCAAAGGGCTACATGTTCTTAAGCTGCTCAGTTCCACATAATTTCCAATCCAAGCTCCATACCTCACACTTCTCATTTGCTTCTGGGCCAAGATGTCAGTCTCCCCTGACGGAGTACAGTGACTACAGGCTTTCTTCTAACATGGGTGAATGCTACCTCCCAAGCTTCTCAGCTAATGCTTATGCTTACACTTGGGTCACATACTTACAGCTGTGAAGGAGTCAAGAGCATTTGTTACGTTACTCATGTTTTTACTCTCTTTTTCTCTCTAATTTTACTGTATGTTGTCTTTTAAAAGTGTGAAAACAACCTGTGTTCTTTCTAAAGTAAAAACAAATCAATAGAAATGGGTGTATATTTAGATGATAGATAGATAGCTGGAGAGATGGATGGATGGACGGACAGACAGATAGACACAAAAGTGATAGATCTGTGCAGATGTCTGAGGATGCTGCCAGTGCAATATTCCTCTACCCTGGTTGTTTAATCAATCACTAATCTAGGTGCTGCTATGAAGGGATTTTGCTAATGTATTTAAAGCCCCAGCTGGGCCAGATCTACTCGCAGAACTTCTTACAAATAGAGACTTTTCTTCAACTGATAAAGCAAAAGAGCAGGCAGTCTTGAAGTGTGAAGATGGGGGCTCCATGGAAAGAATGCAGGTGACCACTAGGAGCAACTCCTAGCTGACAAGCGGTGGAGAAATGAGACCTTATTCCTACAAATACAAAGAACTAAGTTTAGCTGGAAGCAGATTCTTTCTCAGAGCTTCCAGGTAAGAAGACCCAGCCCAGTTTGCATCTCAATTTCTATCTTGGGAGACCCTAAATTGTAATATGCATTACCTATGTTGCTTTCTAGATTGTCTTCTATGAAAATATCACACAGATATTTTACATTTTAATGTACTACACTAGAATTTATCAGTCTTTTAAGGTTTAAAGTTTTGTACCTTAAGAAATGTCTCGCTACTCTGAGGTCATAAAACACTTTCTAATATTTTCTTCTAAAAACTTTAAAAGAATCCATTTTCCCATTTAATTTTTTAATCCATATGAAAGCCATTTTGGATGTAGTGTAAGGTCAGAGTCTTATTTTATGCTTACAGATAACCAAGTTTCCAGCATCATTTATCTTTCCTCTTCTGCTTTATGGGCTACTCTTGTCATACCAAGTTTCCGCAAGTATGAAGGAGGTTACTAGGCTCTTTGTTCTGTTCCAGTAATTATTTATTTTCATCACCAGGTCTTCTGCAATATTTTTTTAGCCATATATCCATATGAACTTTTAAAAATAAACACAAATAAAAATAGCTTGCTCATTTTTAACTCTAAATGTAGAGAATTTTTCATTTTCTTTTGAGTCTTTTTAAAAAAGTGCTTCCAGTAAAACTATGGCTGGCTGCCTCTAACAAAGCACCACTCAAAATTACTGTTACAAATAGTCACAAAATTGTTGAATGAGTACACCTTGGAAAATATATTTTAAACATTGGGTAAATTACTCAGTAGCATAATCTTCTCCCTTGGTATAAAATAAAATTCATATATGGGAGGTGTTTGGGATCTATTCTTGGAGGGGAGTTAAAAACAGGCTTTAATGCATCTTTTGGAGCCATTAAGCCTTGCCAGGTAAATAATGTGTGTTTTAAACATCCCTGAATCTATATTTACAGTCATATGATAAATGGTAATGGCTCCAAAGAGAAATGTTAGGATCTAATGGACATTTAAAACAGCCCCTCAATATGTATTTATGCAAGGGATCCAAAGAGACTCAAAAGCAGTTTAGTTCTATTTAATCAATGGCAATCAATGATTTTGAAAGATGAAATATATTTAGGGTCCATATTTAAGACTCCTCCAACAAGCAGTCTTATAAATGTATAGTTATAAATGCTTCTTTCTAGCTTGGGGCAGATGTGAAATTTTGAAAACCTCCCATTAACATCACACCAAAAAAAGGCCAAGAAAATTTAGCACAGAGAAAGATGACATTTTACAATAGCAAAGTTGTGGTACAAAACAAGGAAAGCTGGTGCATCCTTTTTATATCCTCAAATGGATTTTCATTTTATGTTACTCAGTAGGAGTCATTTTGAAGACAATTTCTTCTGAAAATAAGCTTTGAAGCTTTACTGTTTTTAAAAATCCTATTTGATTCAGTTTGCAAAAGACTTAGTTTCTACTCCTGCTCTTTTCTCCCCTTAGAATTACTTTCATTTCCATTGTATTGTTTGAATGAAGGAATCCACCACACCTACTGAGGCCTTTAACCCTGTCCTAGGTGTGTGGGGAGGGAGACACAGGACCGGAATGTGCATCAGATTCTTGGAAAGCCTTTAGTGGCTAAAGACTGCCAGAAGCCTGTAGGAGACTTTTGGAAGCCATCCAACAGTTGCCTATCAATATAAAATGGAGTTACAGTAATTGATTTGAATGTTAGGCAAACTCTTCTCACTCTGAAAAATATTGCTATTTGACTCTCCATTCCTGCTTGCCATTTGGGCACACAGTGTCACCTCTCAACTCCCTCCCTGTAATAATAGAGACTGCTTGTGTTTCAGTGAGTCTTGTATCTCACTGAGTTCAGCACGGGGAATTTCAATACAGCAGAGTCTCTGAAACTCAAAATCCCACAGCTCCAAATCTTTTTTTTTTTTTTTTTTTTAAAGAGAAGAAAAAACAAAACAAATCAAAAGAAGAACAAATTTTCAAAACAACATAATAGGAGAGTAACAATGCTTAACACATTACATATTACTATCTTTAAGTTAGTTATTCAGGATACCAGACATTAGCATTCAATTGTCCAAACATTATTGGCACAAACCTTACTCTTCAATGAACTAAGTAAAATTGGTAGTGTATCTATCTTAACCATCTTATATATATATATACAATTTTTTTCCCTTTCCCTTCTTTCTTTTCCCTATTCCAGTCTCTCTTTCCTTTTGACCAGTTTCTTTTTGATTCACCATGTCTATTGTACATTTTGGATCTTATTTACTCTTTCAGTTTCTCATACTAGAGAGACAATACGATGCTTACACATGTGCTTCTGGTTTATTTCACTTATGAGTATTTTCTCGAGTTGCATCCATTTACCTATAAAAGTCTCCAGTTTATCCTTCTTTATGGCTGAATAGTACTCCATTGTCTTAAGTGATGTCCAACGCATTTGTTCTTGGTGTTTCAAGTTCTTACAGGTCATTCACATCAGGAAATAGCTATACAGGAATGGATATTGAGGAAGATGACTCTGCACCTCTTACATTAGTGTTCATGTCTCAAAACTGTTGAATTCTCTCTGCCATTCAACTCAGTTTGGTTCAGTCATTTTTCATGAAGCTAGGCAGCCTTAACATAATCACACTCCATAGGTTACTGAGTAAAGTGAAGAAAAAAAAAATCAAGATTCGTTCATGCAATGGATAAGAAATGAAATCAGAAAACTTGGCTTTATTTGTCATTGGGCAAATATGCCATATTAGAGAATTTGTTATCCCAGAGAACTGGGATTCTATATAGTGCATATATTTTATATTCTAATGGGGCAATCATAATTAGAAATCCTAACTTCAGAAATAGAATATTAACTAATTTGCTCAATCTACTGCCAATATATTCAATGTCATTACATAGAACATACCATAGATTAGGACACAGTTTAAGTTGATCACAATGTGGATTATAAATTGGCAAATGTAGGAACATAAACAAATGTGGACCATAAAGACTGACCCACAGAGAGAGAGTGTGTGACACCACATATAAAAGGAAACACACGCAAAGTCCTGGATGAGGCAGTAATAACATAAATAGAAAGTATGTGGGAAGACACAGCTCTTGAAAAAGTCCTATGGATATGCAGGTGCTTAACTGATGCTTTGGATGGTGGCTTAATAAGGAGACTTCCTTAGCAATGAGGAGAAAAAATGCATGTCTGCACCACAGAAACTAAGGGGTTCACAGAAGGATGCAAAGTGACAAAAGCTAAAAAGAATAAAGACAGGCAGAGGACCATCTTATCATAATCACTCATATTCTATTTTCAGAGAGAATCACTCACTAAATTTATATTTTTTCCATATAAAATGATTCATGTAGATGCTGCAATGTTATTTATTTCTTATTATTTTATTACCGTAGTATTACTTTATTAATAAATTATGCATATACTTAGGAGGTTATGCATTATGCATCATTAGACGGCCTAGTTACTTTATTTTCACTGCATAATCATATGACTGCTGGGTGATTTGTGTGACCATGCTCTGAGAAATGGGAGGCTGAGCAGGTTACGGGTCAGAGGCAGAGAGGAAACCAGTCAGGTCCAGGTTACCGGCCAGTGCAGGTAAAGGGCTAAGAAAGACATAAAATCTGAGTGAGGAACACAGGCTATTCACTTGTAAGGCAGGTTACACGTGTAAGGCAGGTTCAGATGTAAGACAGACTTAGGACAAAGGCAATTTTTTGGCTGGTTAAGGTCAAACAAAGTTTGGAATCACTAAGAAAGACTGAGGTAGATGGACCTCCCGTCCAGAATCTCCCGCAATGCTCAGACTACTACCAGAGAAGAATTTCCCTGCACACAGATAACTTCTTGGACATCAAACCATGTGTAATTACATGCCCCATCAGGAGCCTCTTGGCTTGCTCGGATTTGTGGGGTACAGCTTCCTGGGAGGCAGTAAATAATCATAAAAGTTTTGACTGGGGTCTCCCTCTACGTCTGAGGCCCATTCACTTGGGGACCCACCAACAGAGGGATCAAACTGCTTATCTTCCCTAGGGTAGGGACTGTGCCTGGCATTAGTAGGTGTTTAATAAACATTGGTTGAATAATGGAAAGGATGAGTTATCTACCTAACCTGTAATTTACTTGCAGGGAAAATCTTCATTGTTGTTCACGTTCATATGAGAAAGGCTATGATCTCATTTGGCCTGGTTTTATCACTATAATCTCTGGGACCTGCAGCAGCCAGCTCTGGGAGGTCTGTCCTCAGCAACCTTGCTGTTGGGTGCAGGTTTCAGGGGTGACCTAGTGCAGCTGCCTGCAGGAAGAGAGATCTGCAGAGTCAGGCCCCCAAATGAGTGCGGCCAGCGCAGGCTGGGATCTACAATGTGCTTTAATTTCTAAATCTATTTTTAGCCAACATTGCTTACTACTTCATTCTATTTTTTGGCTTTGTGGCCATTTTCAAAATCTTGAGTTATACATCTACTAAGCTAATCATATATAGTATGAAAATTAGAATAGTAGTCATTCCAATGGTAATACAAGCACCCTCATGACCTAATTACTTCCCAAAGGCCCATCTCCTAATATCATTGCATTGGAGGTTAAAGTTTTAACATATGAATTTGAGGGGCTACAAACATTCAATCCCTAGTATTTACCATTGGGGAAGCTCGAGGACACAATTCCTTTTTCTTTTTTTTTTTTTTGTGGGTACCGGGGGGTCGACCTCAGGACCTTGCGCGCCAGCAGGCGCCCGTGCCGCTGAGCGATATCACCGGCCTTTTTATCGTATGTGGGTTCCGGGAGTCGAACTCGGGCCCTCGCGCTTGCCGGGCAGGCGCTTAAGCCACTGAGCCATCTCACCAGCCCCCACAATTCCTATATTCAAGGAAATTGTAGTTTGTGTGTATGTGTGTGTGTATTTGCATGTTCAGTGTGAAAAGGTAAGAGAGACAGAGACAGAGACAGAGAGAGAAAGTGTTTAGAAATAGGGTAAAAGGAAGTGTCTCCAGTAAATTTCTCTTACTGTCTTGCATTCTAACAACAACTGAACAGCATCTACTTTATAACCTCTCATCCACTCCTTCATCATCACTGATGGACACACAAGTCTGCATTTTCTCCACAACTTGCCACACCAAAGAGTTGCTCCAAAGATAAGTAGAAGAGGACCGATCACATTCTTCCCACCTCAGGTGATGCGGTCTAGCCAGGATTGGGTCCCTCTCCCTGTGCTGTTCTTCACATGTGGACCCAGATTTCCCTAAAGTGGATGAGGCTTCAGACTGTGGATGAGGCCTGCTTAAGTGAGTAAAAGCCTGGCCTGTGTGTATAAAGAGGTCAGGGGCCCTCTTGACAGGACGAAGAATGAAGATAGTAGTACTAGTGGTGAGTGAAGGGTGTGCCAGGCAAATTGAATATTATTGATTTCATGCATCAATATTTTTTCTGACCTTCATTTGTGAGGCCATTGGTCTGACAGAGGTCAGAGGAGATTCAGACATTGTCAAGTTGGACTATCCCAGCTTTGGAAAGTCAGAATACTAATATTAAAATTTCCATGTTACTTGCTATACTTTCAAGGTCCACATCTTCCTATGGTCTCATTTTTTCAGAAACCTAATCCAAAGTCATTAGCTATGCTTAGGTAATTACGGGAAAAAGCAAAGTGGCTTCTAAGTGCAATGTTTATTCATTTTCCAAAAACATACTGTGCAGTTGCAAGCTTGTAAACAGAAGTCCTGGAATGCTTTCTACCACTTTTTTCTTGAACTCATGACACCACACTTAATGCTCTTCTGCAGGATGGCCGAAAGGTTCACAAATCCAATATCCCCAGGTGTTATTTCATTAGATTTCCTAACTTTAAAGCCTGCCTGGAATGCCCTCATTCCTTTGCAACGCTTACTGACTGACGCTGATTATGCCCTCAGTGAAGCTCACTAACTCCAGTTCTTCATTCGGATCATTAATGGTCAACAGAGGGCCCGGGATGGTTCACTATTAACTGTGCATTGAGAGGACCGATACTGAGTACTTTTCCCTTCTGTTTCTCTGCATGCTTAGGTTACTTTTCCGTGGGAAAAGGAAGAGAAGTGTGGAATAAATCCTGGACTCTTCCTCCATTCTTCCTACTTGCTCAAAAGCCCTGTGATAGTCAGGGTGTCTTTATATGAGCTGAGTACACAGTGCTAAGGGGAAAACATCTGGTGCGTCTGGCCTCTGGTTCATGTTTACAGAAGCCAGGAGGAAGCACAGGCAATATGCCTGACTACCAAGGCCTCCACCTCAGTGTTTCTTCAGCACCACCCCTTGGACTTGGACCTGGCTGAAAGCATCACAATGTCATGGAGCGGCTTTAAAAACTGGGGATTCATGGGCCTCACTCTGGAGACACTGATAGAATGGCTCTGGAGTGGAGCTTAGGAATACTTATCTATGTAGAATATGTATCTATATCTATGTATTTTTAAAAGCTCCTCAGATGATTCTAATGCAAAGCTGGGTTTGGGAATTTCTGTTAAAGGAAACTTGCAACATCTTCCTACTGTTCACAAGTGGCAAGGGTGAGAATGAGAAGAAATAATACTGTTGACAGAACCCAAAGTAGACTCAATTAGATGAGCATGCTGGGCAGATTGATAATTTTGTTCTTCCTCTAAACTCATTGCCTTCAAAGTTTTTAAAAATATTGATTGGTATACAAGGCCAATTGTTGCATGGGGGATGACAAGAGAGGATGGAATGTTCGGGGCGGTGGTCAGTCTTACCTCTCTTGTCCTGAGAAACTCATCAGCACCCCACGAGCAAAACAAAGTGCCGGAGTAAATGGACCCACTGTCCCGAGAAGAGATGCACTTGGCCATGGCTGTTACCAAAGTCCCACCTAACTCATCATCTGTTCTTATTTCACATGGTACTTGCTCTGGTAAACATATTTTTTTTCTTACTGTTATATTCCCAGTGTTGCTTTAGCTTCCAAAGATTTATTCATGCCTTTTTGTCTGGAGACCCAGGTACTGCCCCCTCCTCAGCCCACACAGGACCCTGAGCCCAGCTTCTAAGAACTCCCTGCTGATATCCTGGGGTGTGACCCTGGGTGAAGAGAACCACGCTCATTTCCTTCTGCTCTTTGGGGGTAGTTGCCTTAAAGTAAAGGAAACATATAATGGTTTCCTACCTTGCAAAGAGTAAAAAAGGCAACTCAAATGAGGAAAGGAATTAATAGATTATCTCAAAAGAAAAGACTCCCAGATAAACCCTGGCAATAAAAGTTGAGAATATTCAAATTTCTAGGAGGAAAAAAAAAGATGAGGACCAGCAAGAAGTATCTGTCCTTTGTCGCCTTCCCTTGGGTGAAATAAGCAAGTACTCAGCAATAGAGCCTTCAGCTGAAGAGTCAATCAACTCAAGTCACTTGTGCAGGTGTACAGAGGGCAGGTGGAGTGGACAGATGGAGCTGGAGCAGGCTCTGGGAAAAGCCCTTCCAGACCTGTTGGGACTCACTGGAAAGGATGCTTTCCTGCCTGCCTTGATGCAGGTGAGAGCTTGCTTTGGAATGGAATGCACAACTCAATGCCTGAGGATGGGAGGCAAGTTTCACACCTGGGTGCATGGAAGATCCATCAACATCTGGGTACAAGGGAGGAACACTGAGAGGCTGGGGTGGCCCAGTGAGGCCCAGTATTTTTTGCATATGTAACTGCTGAATTCCAACATTCCAGGGAGAGAAATGTCTGAAATGTACAGTATTCCACGAATGGTATCACCTGCAAGAATTTGAGTAAAAATCACATTGACAGGACAGTTAACCTGACTCTTATTATTTTGCACTCCCAAGTCCTAAGAGATTGAGGAGGAGGGAGGAATGAATAGGCAGAGTGCAGAGAATTTTTAAAGTACTGAAAGGCTTCTGCATGATGGCGGACACGTGCCACTGTACATTTGTCCAAACCGATACAATGCACAGCACTATATTAGGGAGCCCTAATGTCAAGTATGGTTTTTGAGCGACGATGATGCTTCAATGTAAGTTCATCAATTGTAGTAAATGTAATGTTCTGGCTCAGGATATCAATAACGAGGGGAGCCATGTGTGTGCAAAGGCAAGGGGCACATGACATATCTCTGTACTTCCTGCTTAATCTTGTTGTGAACCTAAAACAGCTCTAAAAGTAAAATGTGTTTTGTTAAGTCCCCCAGTAGTCTCTTAACAAAAGGATCCAGTTTAAACAGTTTCTGAAAAGAGGCCAGATAGTGCCCCTGTGTGAATCCCAGCAACTTGAAACCTTAACAGCTCCCTCTGTTTCTCCAATAGAGATCTCAGATTGCCTATAAAGCCCAGGTGCAGCTTAGACATTTAAGAATTGGGGAGGAATTTTTCCTTCTTCCAGGCTTCTGACTCAGTCTCCCTGGGGCTCAGTGTTCCAGTTTTCATAGTTTTTGTCTTGCTCCCTAACACCTGGCTTCCTCTCTGCCAAGCCCTACAAGACTAACTCTTCAGACATTCAAGACCTGCCTGGTTCCTTTCTCAGGCCCTCTTCATCCCTGGACCCAGGGTGCCAAATCCAAGAGCAGCATCTCAGTTCCAATTTAGAGTTTTATACATATGGCTTCTACGTTAATTTCTAATCCGTGCTCTTCATCGGTATATGACTGATTAATCTATAATTATCTTCCCACTTGAGGCATTCGCATCAATTGGACTGATCTAACTACTAGTATTTGTCCTTGCCAAGGTGTTTAGAGCAAACATGCTTAGGAATGAGTCCTATAAGTTGTCCGGACTAAAGGCATATTGTGTGCTAAGCAACGAATGATTTTCAGGTTGGAACTTATTGTGAGGATAGGAATAGCTATTACAGGAATGTCAGGTGCAGAATTCCATCCGATCTGCTTAAAGGTGACCAAAGACAGTGCTTATATAACCAACCATAGACCTTCATTTCCTTTGGGGCAGGTTATGAAACTGCCTAAGATATGCAGGATGAATTATGAAGTGCTTATTTGGAGCCACTTTGGGGGCAAGGACCAATACTACCATGTTTAAGCCAAGCTCTTTTAGAACAGAGAATACCTAGCATTCTTTGTAAAGTGGCCCGGTAGTGAAATAAGTAATCCCTACAAATTGAACATAAAGAATGAGTGTCAGCTAAGTACTGATAACATTGATGACTGTGAATTTACTGCATTTTCTTTGTTATCCCCACTTTAGACATATGAAAATATTTGCAGCAATTTTATGCTGAACAAAAAGCAAGCGTTCAATCAGGCTAAGTGCCTCTGATGAGAGCGCAACATTATTTTCATTCTTCATTTTTAATTAGGATGCACCAGAAAATTACAGGTTGGTTCCTTTTCTCACAACCTTAACAAATGCAGATGAGCAGAGCTGCTTCTCAGCTTAACACTAACAGTTCTCAAAGCCATTGGTTAAATACAGTTCTTAAGTAAGCCAAGTAAAAGTATCAATAATGGGCAATGCCAATGTCAACAGATCATTTAGAAAAGTTTGTCCTTAGTGGAAGCTATTTCATAGATACGCACAGGTTGCTATTATATGGAAGCAAATACTTTTTCTAGTAACAGAGCTTCTTCTGCCCAGAATTAAAGTTTGATTTTCAAGTTGATGTTAGCAATTTAAGGAGCAACTATGTTCAATATACACATGAATATTTTAGACCTGAAAGAGATGGGGCCTGAGAGATACTACAGCTCTATCACTTTATAAGACAAAGGAAGAAGTTGTTTTGTAACCGAATGAGTTAGCCTAAAGTTACAAAGAAGGCAGTTAACAGTAACACCTTATGTTTTATTAACCTTTATAGTTTGAAATCGCTTTTATATTTGTCACTCCTGCTATGAAAATGGAGACTTACAGAGTTTAATTGGCCTTCCCAGGTCACCTATCCTGTCCATCTGTCACCTCCTTTGCTCATATCCAGCTACGCTATTACCTGGGAACTTGAATGACCCTGGTATTACATGTGACATATTTAAAAGCCCTTTAAAGAAGTTTGGATCCAATGATCTTAGTTTTGTTTTTCTTGTCTGTCTTCTGAAATTAAAAGATTATATCCTCTGAAGCTTACTTTTTTTTCTGTCAGTTCAAGCAAGTGATTTATTTTGTAGGTTTGCACATTTTACGTATTTACATTGATGCCAGAGACGGTATCGGCAGGAAAGAAGTGGGTGATCTCTTTGTACCACGGTTCGTTCCACCTGGACTTCAAAGCCACAGTAGGAATATGTGGCATTGGTCAGAACTGATTTGGTTCATTTCCACAGTCACTGACAATATTTCCTTTAAAAAGTGCCACCAAGACACATAGAAACATTGTCCCCAAAGGGCCACTTTGGACACAGAACCACCAGAGTAGTTTGTATGAAACGCTCTAGAGACTCCACACAAAGGCAGAGAAATCCCTGCAGATAAACCTGTTTCCCTTAGCCTCGTCTTGTTGAGATGGCTGCAGACAGCTTTTCGCATAAGGGGAGCAGACTACATCCCATTTAATGCTCTCTTCCATCTATGGTTTTTTCCCACAACTAAAACAGGACCACAAACCAATGTCAGCTCTAATTGACTTCACCTAGATATTTAGTTGAATAAATATTGAACAGCCAAACTTACCACAATCTCATTTCTCCAACCCATCTGCCTGTGGATTCCAAATATGACCTTGATCCAACCTCTATCTTTATACCATTGCATTTGCTGTATAATCTTTTCTTCAGCATCCTTCTATTTATAGGTCATTTCTTGCATCCTTCTTATCTCATTTAATTACAAACAATCTGGCAAACTGGGGACTCTTTTTAAGCCCACTAAACCTAGTATACAGTAGAATCCTCTGAGTATTAAATTTTGACTGACTTTCTTTCCCAGCTCTGTGAACTCTGCAGTGTTTAATTTTATTTTCATGCCTAGAAAAAAAAAGAAACCCTAAGGCAAGCTAAATATGTACATTTAACCACTTTCAATAGTTATTTAAAATCTAGCTTCCTCTAATTTTATTCTTAAATACCATAATTAGGATTTCTCTATGCATAATGTAGAATCTCAATGAGCTACCACATTATTCGATTAGTCATTCTCTACATCTTTAGACCAGTAATTAACACTTCACCTGTCTTAAATTGTGCACAGCATCTTAGATGAAATGAAAACAAAGTGAAAGCTGGTTTTAATACTACACCATGCCAGTTGTCATGATCGAAACGTTGTGACTTTGGTAAGTATAGTACTTTTGTTAGATGGTAATTTTGATTGATAGATCAATCCAACTATTTGAAAAAGGTGCTTATTATCCAACAAGTTTCTTCTTCTAAAATAAGCTAAAAAATTATTCTGCTTATTATGATAATCAAAACCACTCTGTGAGTAAACCATCTACCCTTTCTTTGTGACCATGTACTCTATGAGGCAAATCTCCACCAGCTGAAATGTGGTTTCTGGTGACCTAAATGAAAACAGGATGTCCCAGTGTCCTTGCCTTCTGTGGTTAAGGGGTTCACACTCATTAAGTCATTATGGAGTCTAAGGATTAAACTCAATGAAACAAGAGTGAATCATTTGTTTTAGAGGAAGCAGATCATCTATTTTAAGCCAGAAGAAAACAATTTTGCAAATGGCCTTTTCCAGTTCAACAAGCAGTCATTTGGAACCAAATGAATTAAAGCCCCTTTCAGTGAATAATTTTTCCTTCTCTGCTACACAGACCCAGATACCATAAGATGACAAGCAAAGGAGTCAACTTGCTTATTTTAACTTGAAGACCAACAGATTTATTGGTTTAGATTTTATACATAAGATGAAAATTAGCATCCGCAAAAATGCCAACAGCGTACATGATGGGCTTTTCAAATAAAAAGAATTTAAAAGGGATAACATAAAACTCTGCCCATAACAACAATAAGAAAGCAAGAAATAAATGTTCATGTTCCAAGCAAGGAAAAGATATCTCAGGGACAAATAAGTAAAAAATAGTTTAGGGCCTCCACTGCCAATACCTTCAATAAGATTCAACATCAGTACTGTCACCAAAAAGACTAATTCAATTTCAGTCTACTTGTCTTGGTTACTTCTCTCACTGAGACAAAATACCTGACACCCAAAGTTAAAGGGGGAAAGGTTTATTTAGCTCACAGTCTGTAGAGGTTTCAGTCTATAACTGGTTGGCTCCAAGGCAGGGTGGATGGCAGACAGCCATGACAGAGGAGAAACAGTTCATGGTAGCCAGAAGGTAGAAAAACAAGCAAGGGATCTTAACAGCATCTTTTTGCCCCTTTTATCTTATCCAGGCTACTCAGGGCAGGTAGCACTCACACCCTTAATCCTAGTGCCCTTTATCCTAGCATTGCACCATGCATCAATTTCAGTGTCACACACTCTAGATCCAGCCACCTCTGGAAAAGCCCCACCTATGACCACATGAGGCTTTGGGGGGACATCTAGACACAAGCCGTAACACCACTGTTCAGTAGAAATGACACATTTTGAAAGAGTTATGTCATAACCTATACTACTCAGCACTGATTAAGTTATACATATTTTTTGCTTCTGTATATTACACTTTTAAACTATAAAATAATATTACATAAATCTCTGGAAAATACAGATGAATATAAAACTACTATGAAGACAAATGAAATAACTGGTCACTCCACCATCTGGAGATAACCATTAGCTAGTAGAATTTTGTGTTCAAAATCATTTTCCTTTACAAGTTTGGTTTAAATGCATTGTGCCACTGTATTCAAGCAAGCATGATTGCTGACGAAGACCCCCTTTTTTCATAGAAAAGCTGTACTTTTGTTAAAAATTTGCCTCTATCTGAAAATTTTTAGGATAGTTTCTTTATTTTTGGTGCTCTGAAATTTCATACATTGGTATGTCTAGCTGTGGATATTCTTATTCCGTTCAACACGCAGTAAAAAACTTTAATTGGAAAGATGTTGGCTACTTCAGCTCTAAAAATTTTTCTTGAATTGTCTGTTTTTTAGTATTTCTCTGTATAGATTCTCTTCTTTTCTTGGTCAAACTTTTAATTGCCACATGCAGGAGTGCATAGATTGATTCTAATGTCTCTAATATTTTAACTCATATTTCCCAACTATTAGATTTTTATCATTTTTGGAACATATTTTCCTCTGTTTTTCCAGACTTCCCAATATAAAAATTCCAGACAATTGTGCATTTTATATATTGTTTATATGATTCATATATACTTATAAATAAATATAGTTTGTAAAATTATAAAATTTCCAAGAGAACGTTTTTTCTCTTTCTCATGGTTTCCTGTACTTGCTTCATAAATTATCAGTCTCCCCAATATCTCTGAATATACTAATCAAAATTATTATAAGCAAACTTCTGTTACTTGGATTTTCTGTTCCCCTCTACCCCGGGGCAATCTTTATTTATTTCATGCTAAATTGTTCTTCAAATATTTGGACATTCTGGTTGCCTACATTTATTTAAGAATGAAGACACTGGCTGCCCAAGAGTGTATCTGTGTGTGTGAACTAATTCCTTTGTTATATTTTGGTTTTGTGTGTGCAGATTTTGAGTTCACTGTCAGATTAGGGTATCCTTCTAAATGCCAAATGAAGTTAGCTTTGCTACCACTTGCCAACTCCCAGTAGCTGTCCTAAATTTTCCCACCCATTAGTTCTGCTTCTTTAGAGAACAAATCCCCCCACTTTTTTTTTTCTTTTCTTATCTGTAAGGCTTAGTTGTTTGTTATTATGCAACACCACAAGGCAAGATGTGAGAACATAAACAGATCAGTAAGGGCACACTTTTCTACCTGTCTTCCTAGTCCTTCCCAGAAAATGTCCTGGGGCTCTGTATGACTGTCAGGCCTCAACTCACTGTCACCTCATCAGTGTATTATATAAACTTCCTTTTCTCTGACTCAGCAGAGCACATTCTCCCATTATTTTCCAACTTTCTGTGTGATAGTTTTATGTATCAAGTTGACCAGGCTATGTCTCCCCATTATTCAATCAAACATCAACCTATCAGTTACTGTTGAGATGTTTTGTATAAGAGCTTTAAAGTCCATAATTCACTGACTGTAATAAGAGAGAGAACATTCTAAGTAATCTGGATGGGTCTGCAGCAGTCAAAATGCCTTTGGGCTGAGCCAAATCCTTCCTGAGAGAGAAGACGGGCTCCCTCTGGACAGCAGTTTTAGCCCTGCCTGAGAGTTCCCACCTGCCCGTCCCAACAGAGTGGCCTGTGGATTTTGGACCTATTTCTCCACCCCAGGATCCTCCAGGTCCCTTCCTTAAAATGAATCTCTTAATATATATCTTCTACTGTATCTCTGATTGGATGCATCTGGAAATTTATAGAGCTCCCTTGCCCACAGAAAGATTCCATTCCTTCTATAGTGCTCTCTACTAATCTGCGTTTATGCTATTATTTTTTAATGAATTATTATAAAGGAACATATACTCTTAATCTACCACACAGAGGCAGAAAGCCTTGATTATTAACTAATCTACCATTTTTGGACAATTAAGATTTTTTTTCCAAATTTCCATCATTATTATTATTATTGTTGTTATTATTATTAATGTTGTATTGAATATTGCTGTACATAAACCTTATACATCTCAATATTTCTTAAGGCAAAATTTCTATAAAAGTACTTGCTGGATCAATGAGTGAACGCATTTTCAAATCTTTTTCATATATTGCAAAATTATCCTCCAGGAATGCCTATTTTTTATTTCCTCCTGCAATGTATGAGAGTTCCTATCAAACTTTTTGAGGGGCGATGACAACTGACACACCTTCAGGGGAGACTGCCCATCATGAAGAATGGAATCAGAAGATGTCCCATTTCAAAAGGAGGGATGGTTGTCCTCCAGAAGTCTCCAGTGGCACATGAAAGCCATCTTCCAAATTTTGCCTCAAGGGAGTAAACTAGAAGCAATGAATAGAATCTAAAACGAGAGAGTTTTGAGGTGGTGGTATTATTTTGTTGTGCTTGTTTTTCTGGCCAACATTAAGTAGGCCATCAAATTAAACAATATTATTATTATTATTATTTTTTTGTGTGTGGGTACCAGGGGGTCGACCTCAGGACCTCGCGCGCCAGCAGGTGCCCATGTCGCTGAGCGATATCACCGGCCCCTTTTTCCTATGTGGGTTCCGGGAGTCGAACTCGGGCCCTCGCGCTTGCCGGGCAGGCGCTTAAGCCGCTGAGCCGTCTCACCAGCCCAACAATATTATTTTTAAAGTACAAAATTACCTGAGATAAAATATGCTTTCACCTCCCTAGACATGTTCAACTACTTAATTTATCTGCCCTCAGACCTCAAACAGGAGACTTTGGAGGAAAAGGCTTTTAAAGCTACTTTCAACCCTGGGGTTCTAGGTCTCTACATTTCTCTTAAAATTAATACATGTGTATGTGTTGCCTTCCCTTTTTTTGATACATTAAGTTTGTGGAGGTTTTTTTTTTTTTTTTTTTTTTTTTTTTTTTTTCCCTAGCAAAATTGAAAGCTATGAACGAAAAAAAGATACGACTGCTTGCAAGTAGCAGGCTGACTGGTTAAACCCAGCTGCTTTTAGAGTTGGGGTTCTGTAAGTTACAAGAGGTTGTAAAGTAAAAGTGAATGTAAATTTGGGGTCCTATTTGGGCCTCTGTGACTTTAGTTTAAAGACAATTCTGTGACAGGACTAGAGCCGATTCCCAAGAGAAAGATGCTGGGAACTGAGTGTGGATGTGAAAGCATTCCTTCCGGCTTGACCTCAGCAAAGGATGTTCTCACGCTAGCTCTGCCTGACCTCCCCCAGCTTCTGTGAATGCCAATTATCATTTCACCATGAGAAGCAAATCATAAACATCAATAGCAGAAGCAAAAAAGATTGCCAGTCACTCCAATGCAACTCTAAAGAAACTGGGCAAGCTAAAAATCATTGACACAATAAAATTATACCTACTGGACATAGTGATGAGCCTGGGATCCATTTTCACATTTTTATTAAAAACAGGTGAAACAAGACAATCCGCTTTCTTATCTATCACCTATAACAGCAGAGAACACAGCTGTAGCTTTTATCTAATAAATTGAGGTAATAGAAGAAGGATGAATTTCATGTCAGGAACTAAAATAAGACTGTGAATTGGGATTATTGTTGTACCTCAGCCACAGAGGTCATTGTGCCTGAGTATGAAAGTTCAGTTTTCAAATGGGGATCATCATTTGGCCAAAAATGGCCTTTTCAAACAAAAATTACAACATGAGTTTGGTATAGACTGTACAATGGTCCTCAATAACACATTAGAAAATGTATCAGTCTAACAACAGCGTATTTCCTCCTACACGGTAATTTTTTATAAGAGCAATTGGATTTGCATAATTCAGAATGCAAGACAAAAATAAACAAAACAAAAAAGAATTTGTAGGAGGCCAAAATTAGTAAATAAATGAATGGAAAAATATACATTTTTGCTTACAAATTTGTCCAAAAATAGCTACACCAGGCAAAGTAAAGAAATTAAAAGTGAACATCTGTTATTCCATGAAACATTATTAATATTCATATAGAAATAGATGCTGCTGAATCATTCAGTATGGAATCTTAATGCAGTTTAATTACTTTCATCTTCAGGATTTGCACAAGCCTTCTGAAAGCAATCTATGATTAACGTTCCCAGCAGATTCAGAATATGTAGCTGTCCTAACGGTGGTAAGTGTCCTTGGGTATACTGTAAAATCAGCAAGACCCCCAAGGCTATGTAATTCTGCAGAAATGAAGAAACTATTTTTCCCTAAAAATGCTTGTTTGAATGAATATGAAAATGTCAACCTTAGCTAATTACTAAATGATCATCTTCAACATTCTAAGTATTAGCCTTTCTGTTAGTCATAGCAAACATGATTGATTTATATCAGTGATGGCAGCTCGGGTAAAAGTATACAGTATTTAGCTTAGGCTCAAGTTTGGATCTGTTTCTCTCACTTGCACATTGTGAGACTTCGAGGCTTCCTTGCTTAAGTTTTACCACCGTAACAGCCATCTAATGGTTACTGGTTGGTAAGGGTAAAATAAGATGAAACAGTACCTTAGCTAAGAGCTAGTTAGGAGCCAGGACTTATTTAAGAGTTTATTTCTTTAGTTTACACATCCACCAAATTTGCCATTTCTTAATATTTTCTGTCTGCTGAGTGAGTGTTTACGTTGTTTGAATGTTCTAGGATGAGAAAAGGAAGGAGAGAAAGGGGGAAAAAAGAAAGAAAAAGCAAAGGAAAGAAAGAAAAATTGAGTAGAACTGCCCATGCTGGTATACTCTCAAAGTGTGCCAGGCCAGTTTTGCCATCTTAACAAGTCAAAAATCCAAATCATGAAGTTTATTTAAATTCCAACAACGTGTTCTGTCTTTCTGTTCTCTTTGTATGATGGTCAGCAGTAAGAAAAACTACAAAGGAGATCATTCAAGTGGTCAACATCCTAGAGCGACTTTGGAGCTCAAATGAGCGAGGCTAGGGCCTTATGGAAGGTGGCAACCATCTTCTATCTGACACTCCAGTTAAATCCCTTATCTTCAGTTGCTTGTCACCAGAGCAATCATTTACACGTGGCCCTCTGACAACTTATCAATCACGCAGCAGTGGCAATTTAAATATTTTGGCTGAAAACACCCCCTCCTTATGTCAGGACACATTAATTTGAAATGAACATTTTGCTGAGATGTGAAGCAGAGCCATTAAAGGCTACTAGTCATGCGTTTAGATTTACTGCTTTCTGATGTAGTATTTGCTGTTAGGTAGAAACAGTAATAGCTGAGCGTGATGGATTCTCTATGAGACAGGAAGAGAATCGGAAAATGTTGAGTCTGTTGGGTGCCAAGGATTGTGCTAAGCACTTGACTTTTTATATTTAACTATATCAATTTTTAGGTGGGTATTTGTTCCCAACTTTGGGAATGAAAAATATAAAAATTGTGTAACTAAGCAGTGGCAGTAAGAATAAAAACCGTATCCAGATAATTTCTCTATAGTTCTTGTGTGTGTTAATTCCAAATGTAGTAAGACCTTCCCCTGGGTTTGGATTGGATTTCTTATTTCCCTTCCCTGGGTAGTTTCCATGCAGTGCAATGGTAATTTCATGAGGCACTTTTAAAAAGTGACAAAAAATGCATTTCAATAATTTCAGAAGTCCTCAGCAATGCTTGAAAGGTAATCACTGTCCAGGCAAATGCAGATAAATCTTGTAAGATTCCAGAGCCAACATCACTTCCTCAGCATTCCTTCCTTGCTAGGGAGATGGCTTTCATTTCAGATGATCCATGCAGGTCCTGGGGCACACCCTAGAGAAGTCTGTGTTATATTTATAAGATGTCCCATTATCTAGTTTCAAATACCATGTTGGAAGGGAATCAAGCAATAGTGTGTAGAAAAGCTTTTGTTATGAACACTCAAAATACCAATCCATCAAACAAAGATGATTTGCTTGCATTTTGAATGGTAAATCATACACAGCGTACTACGTCTGCATATAAATTATAACCTGAGAAATGAAACCAAACGTTCTAGTATTCTTGCACTTTTGCCTAAGGTTTAGAGTCCATCCGTTCTTTGTTTCCAGTATTTTTAAATGATATTTTTTTCCTTTTCCATTTCTATTTCATTTAATTCAAAGATTAACTTGTGCTTTTAAATTGTGTATGGTAAGGATGGCATGGTATGAAGGAGCCCACTTGTAAGGACCCAAGGACTGAGTCAAATACCTCGAATCCAGGACTTAGCGATGTTCAGTCCTTAAGAGGTAATGTCCACCCACAGCAACCAGCTTAGCTTTTCTTCACTGCAATTTAAAACATGAACACTTGAAGGACACCTAAGGCCTTTCTCAGACTAATTTTTCCTACTTATATCCCTTTTCTTATGCACTTTCAGCCAGGTAGCCAGTCTATGATACAGCTAAGTTGCTGATGTTGACACAAAATAAAAATTTGACACCATATAGTATAATAAAAAAGGAGGTACCTGTGGCCTGCTTCATCTGAAATTAATATTATATATTTATGAAATTTCCACTAACAAACTTCATGATGCTGAGTAAAGAAATAGCCAAGGGACCAGGGTTCCTCTTTTTTTTCACATTTATGTATCTCTAAATATAAACCAAAGATTGTAATGGATTTTTTTCGTGCTTGTAAAAAGATAGGTTTTCTTATTGTCATAAGTCACTTAACCATACAAATAATTAAAAAACACCCATAACAACAAAAAACCCTACAAACACAACTGTTAATCCACATGACTAAGCAACCAACTTGACACATTTTTGGAGACCCTTTTATTATGTATAAGCCATGAATTTGTGACCATCCTTATTTCATTAATAAATTTGGTTGGGGATACAGGACATCTACATAAACTACAGCAAAAATAGTTTATTGTAAAAGTTAAATTTGGGACAGATATATATTTTAGGAATTTAGATGAGGGAAAAATATGGACTATAGAGAAAAATTCAGACTTCATTGTCCTCAAATTTCAGATTTAAATTCCTCGCCTTACTAGCTATAAAGAAGTAGGGCCAGTGAGATGGCTCAGCGGCGTAAGCGCCTGCCTTGCATGCGCGAGGGCCCGAGTTCGACTCCCGGAACCCACATACGAAAAAGGGGCCGGTGATATCGCTCAGCGGCACGGGCGCCTGTTGGCGCGCGAGGTCCTGAGGTCATCCCCCTGGTACCCACAAAAAAATAAATAAATAAATAAATAAAGAAGTTAGTGATACTTATGTGCCAGGCCCCTTATGAGGATTAGTAATAGAAATAATTTCCTGAGTACTGACTATGCAAGATTGCTAACCCTTATCCACGCAATGTTACATAATGCCCAGAAGACTCCTGTGAGGGCTGTATTTTGACTTCATTCATTTTACCGAGGATGGAAATGGACTTGGAGAAATTAAATAACTTGCTTCAGGTCATACAATCTGTAAACAACTCTAACGTGTGAATCAATATCTGCTGCATTCCATCATCTCAACCCTGGCCTTCTCACCAGATCAGGGGCCACTTAGCACAAGGTCCAAATAATAGGTACTCCGTAGATGGTGCCTCTTTGGAGGGCAAAGCGAAGACAGGCCTCAAAAACAGAAATTCAGCTGGATTTGGATGTATTACTAGTATTCAAGCTGTCAGCAGTAAGGAAGGTACTAGAGAGGAGGAGTCCTGGATAACTGAGAATTGGCAAAGACTGGTTGGTATACCCTAAGCCAACCTCAGTGGCTGGATAAAGAATATGCCAGGGACACGAAGTGCGGCCCTTTGCATGGTGATGGGCAGCTTATTTAATGAAGATGATAAATACAGTTTATCATGCTAAATAGGTCACCTTAGAGGACAGGGAGTTCATGCACAACTGACAGATTCATAACTTCAAGAAAAACTCATTAATGAAAACACTGTTAAATTCAGAAGTTGTGGATTTGACAGTTGATGGGGCTACAATAAACCTCTATATCAAGCAAGCATCTCTTCTCTATTACTCCTTCAGCAGTATCCTTCAGAAAACCTTCAAAGGTGCAAGAGGCAATTAAAACACCAAAGGAAGAAAGCACCCTGAATCTGCCATCCTTGCGATCCAACTAGACGAATCCTGCCTCTTCATGCCACCAGATGCATGAAGTCACATAAATCGTAAATAATAAAATCCATTTTAAAAAACACATTCATAACAGCACAACATCCAGTAGAACTGCCTTAGCCCGCCTTAGTTCTACCACAAGGAAGTTGAAAAGGCATTGTCTGATAATTTTGGAGCCAGAGATAATTTCTTTTATAGATTTACTATCAAAATTATGCAAAGGAGGACTAAACCAGTGTTCGACTATCCCATTCATTGTTTTAGCCAATTTTTAGTGAAAAATTGTACCCAGTCTATCATTGTGCCTTACTGTCTTGCTCTTTATTTATTGTCGATATGCCTTCCCAGAGGGTCTTAATCCTTGACAGTCCCTCATCCTTTCTCCCCTCTGTCACTATTCACCAATGTCAATTCACCAATGTCACTATTCACCACTCCTCATCCGTGATAATATTTAGATACACCACACTCATGGTCTTTACTCTCCTTAGATTGACATGTACACCACTAGATCATTTTAGAGATGGAAAGTACTTTAAATTTTTCAGAGATTGGCAGATATGTGAGTTGGAAATATATGATCATTTCTACCCTTCATTTCCCACCAATCTAAAATACCAAAGTGAGGACAACTGTGAGCACGTTTAGAGACATTCTGCATATTGTAGTCATCCTATAAATCCACCCTGTCTAGATGTATTACAAACATAAGTTGCCCAAATTCAAAGTAATTGACTTTCAGCCAACTGTGACCAAATCACACACAGTCAAAAAACAAAACAAAACAAAACAAAAACATAAAATAAACCTGCCATGTGTCATAGCATGAAAACTCATCCCAAACTCAGAAAGTTTCCACCCCAAGAGAACTTTTAATAGCCTCCCTTGCTTGACACCAGATAAATATTCTGCTATGGATAAAATAATTTATTCACTGGGGGTGGAGGGTGTAAATCTGTCTCACTGTATAGATTATTTTTAACAAAATTATTTGTAAATTTATTATACTGAAAATATTCACAAAATGAATATTTTGCCACCATATTTGTAAAAATAAAGTTTTCTCCTGTTATTTTTTTTTCAGTATATATTTGTATTTGCTCAGTGTTTTTTTTAATGAAAAGGAAAAAAGAAGGCCTGAGGAAAGGGAACAGCAAGCAAGCATAAATTAAAGTGCACTTTTATCTCCAGTGAATATTAAATACTCAAAACCACATTTTAATGTATCTGATTATCACATGCATTGGACTGCACAATGGGGAATAGCATCAGAAGTGACTATAGACAATAGATGTCTGATAAAATGTATCAGTAACATGTGGCTGTGAATCCCATCTCTCACCATCAGTGTTATACTGCATTAGATTCTAAATCCACCTCCACAGTGGGAAAACAGCTCCACAAATATGTGATATCGGGATGATTATTAGAAGCCTGGAACAAATATTTGACCTTTTAACTTTTCTTGACTCTGAGAGTGGTCAGCCACAAGTCTAATTTACTTTATTACTTATTTGCACAGAACATGAACGTCATGACAAAAGCAGGTATCTTCTATATTAAATGTCTTAGGAATAGAAATATCATTGTATGTACTGAATTAAAACAACAGTTTTAAAAATGATTTGAACTTCCCAGATGTGACTAGTCAACAAGACAAAACAATATGGAAGCCATTGAATAGGTTCAGTTACCTTGCACTCAGTAGAAACTACAATAACTTAAGGCATCTTTCAGACGGCTTTGGCTTCTGAACTTCACTAAGCACCATTTCAGCACTATTTGTGTAGGTAATAAACTATAATTATTAAAGGAGAATAAAATTTTGCATGAAATAAACCACAGTTTGGTCTTCACATCAATAAAACTATCTTTTCACTTGTGACAGTTATTTTCTTGGCTTGAAAGGTCATCATTTGTTTGAATAAATAGGCAGAGAGGAAGCCTTTCAAGCTGCCTTGTAAGGAAAATGAGACCCCAAATTGGAGGAGACATGTATGGTAATGAGAAAGTGCAATGATGAGTTGTGTGTAACTTCAGGCAAATGGCTTCCTCCTTGGAGGAAAATTTAATGATGGGTTACTTTTCCAATGGGAAAGTAATAACTTAGGTGAGTAAAGTTGTACACTCCAAAAATGAAATTATTTTCAGTTTTAAAATATAACCCAAAGCTATATACCTGTGAGTATCATTAACTCAGCACCTAAAATGTATTTTAATATCTGATTCTCTGGATTACTCTTTGGTCCTTAATATTTATCAGGGAATTTAAGCAACATGACATGAATGTGGATCAAGATTCTCAGTTCCTTGGAAGTTTTGGAAAATTATTCTGGTTAAGTAAGGGAAAACAAGAGATGTGGTAGTTGTTAATTTCCCTTTGAGTGTCTGTGTTTAACAAATGATATTTTATCCATTTGAGGCATGATTCTACTTCTTTTCCCAATTAGTGCTTTCACGGGATAGATATACTCTTAAACAGGTAGACACACTGCACTTATGTTACATCCCTACAGGGTGGAAGATTCCAATTGCATGTTGGCTCAAATGTGTTGATGCTCAGTATATTAACTGAATTAATGAATTGATGTCATATTTATTTTCTATGTAGTATCTGACACAAGTACTACATGCCGGTGTCATGGACCCTCCCACAAAATGTTTAACCAGATCTATAAATATGTGTGCTTAGTAAAAAAAATGCAATGTGCATTGGAGTGTTTCACATTTCTACCCTAGATATTTAAGTTAGCACTTCTTTCATAACCAGTAGTCCTGTTTCTATCTTTTATATGACTAAAAATGAGGTAAGATGGGAAATAAACTATGTGCATATAAATCCTTTTGACTTAATCACTATATGATCTACTTAATGCCAAAATCATCAGTTTAACCTGCATTATCACTTTTTACTGGTTTATTTTGGAATCATGGAAGAGAGAATAATAATTAAATGATACTTATTTATTAAAAATAGAACACCATCAGTTTAAAAGAACCAGCCCTTGCCAAATAGGTCGCTGTTGAATGCTGTGTGCTGAATACATTTTATGTATTAATTGGCTTTTTTCACCCATGTCTTTGCTGCAAGCTATAGAACAAAATCATAAATATTGCATCAACATGTTTGTGTTGTGTGGCCGATACGTATATACACATATGTGTATTACATACATTATGTATATATTACACACACACACACACACAGGGTGCTCTTAAATGCACCTAGTAGCTCCTTGCTTAGATGGATCTTCAGCTAGCATCCTTGCTGTCATATGCCACTGTGAAATGCATCATAATTAGCTATATATTTCATGTCATGGAACTGTACTACCCAGTGATAACAGGTTAGAGCTGTCAGTTCAAGTATCAAGAGTATGAAAGGAAATTAAGTGCAAAGATGACGACACAATAGGAATGCTTCCTATCCAGGAGTCATTCCAAGTCTGGTCCTCTGGCAAGCAACAGGCTACCTTTGCAAGGGAATTTATTTTTAGTATCCATAGGCACTGCTCTTACCCCTCACCAATATGTGCTCATGGAGAAGTTTGTTTTTAGGCTTGAGTTTGGGGGAAGCCCCTAAAATTATTCACACAAGTCTCCCATCCCTGATTCCACTTATGCCTGCAAACGAAGAATTCATTTCAACAATATTGAATGGTGCCAAATATTAATGCCAACATTTAAGTTAGCTACCCAAAGTGGTTTGGAAATTGAACATCTATTGCCCCTGAACATAGCATCTTTGGATACAGAAATGCAGTTTAAAACAGACCACCTTCTGTAGCATTCATGTAGCAAACTAAGGGAAAGGTACATTAAGAAAAACATTAAGGGGCGGTGAGATAGCTCAGCGGCATAAGCGCCTGCCTGGCAAGTGCGAGGTCCTGAGTTCGACTCCCGTTGCCCGCACATAAAAAAGAAAGAAAGAAAGAAAGAAAAACATTAAAATACAAAAAAGAGATGAAGAGAAGAAATAGTTATTTTACCCAGATTCCTAAAAATTATGCATGATAGAAAATACCGAATTTTTTAGTCTGAGCAAAATAGTTTAGTTATTGGGACAAACATGCATGTGAAATCATCATTTAACCTGTGTTATCCTAATCTTCTTTCTCCAAAATTACAATTGTTTAACTATTTCTGGCCCTCAACTTCACCTTTATGATTTCCCAGTGTACAAAGATCATTGCAATTAAAGAGCTATACAGAGCAATTTGGCAAAGAAATGCTTACGTCTGTAAAAACTAACACCTCTCTTTAAATCCATTTTTCCACATTTCAATTGTGTTCAGATCCCAACTCAGTAGTTTGTAATTTTCTCACCACAAGTTTTATAGAAGGAGTTGTGTTCTATTACACTAAGTGATACAGGAATTGCTTAGTTTTGAAGTTATTATTGCTGAAGTCTTCCCTCCATAGAAAAATACAAGTTTTTCTCGTGCAAGCAAATGGCAGTTTATTAACATCAATATAAATTAAACATATGATGAGAGACTATTTCCTCAGAACTGATGATTATTTTACAATAATGGAATGAGTTAGCCAAATAAACCCAAACCTATTAGTATGGGTATCTACCAATCCTGTTTCCACAGTGCTTTGGGTAGCATGTACTTGGAACAAAGTGATGATATTAAATGAATTATGAATATATCAACCCAAAGGTAAAGTAACACCTGTTAGAATTCATGTTCTTGCAAATTCTTAATGAACATACAATAAAAAAGGAGACCATGGTAGAGGTTTGCAACTATCAATAAAATTCCACCAACGCATATCAAGGTTTAATTAAAACATCAAAACGTGGGAAGAAACACAATTTGACAGATAAATGTGAATATCATGGCATTGTCACTGGGCTTTTCTAATGAGATTAGGTTCCCTCTTTAATTGACATTTCCAACTGAGGCACAGATAAGACAGATTTAATGGAAGCAGTTATATATAGCTGGACTCTAGCTAGATGAATGAGCGTTTGACATTTAAATATCATAAAAGATATATAATACACTCCCCTCGCTAACCCACTTTCAATATTAAGGACACACAGATACTTTAAACTCACAAAGCACAGAGAGCATCAAACGTAATGTAAATCTAGCTCATGCGTACACTGTTGCATCAAATCATTTCCATTCAATGCATGTAAGTCTTAGATAAAAATGGAAAAAATCAACTAGACTCCCTACAGGTAATTTAATTTCTTGTTTGTAAAAATGAATGGGAGGATATAAAGTTGCTCCTGAAAGTGTGTCAATAATTTTCTTTTTCAAATAATGCTAATAAGGTGCTTTTCTGGAATTATGTTCATTTGGTACTAACAAAAGACGCAGGAAAAAAAATCCATCAACTAATGCAAGGTTGCATCATGGTCAAGACAAAAGAAATAAACCTGTCATTTATTTTAAAATATCAATACAAGAGTTTCTTTCTTTATTGGCCTTTAATGAGGTTTCCACCATGAATTCACCTTAAGAATTTTAGCTTGATGAATAGAACTTGCTATTATGAAGTCTCTTTTGTATTAAGACTAAAACCCAGGCACGGCAGCTTCAGGATCTACAGCATGAGCCATTGCATTTAGTTCCCTAAGAGTCATCTGTAGCTCCAGAGTCAAAGCCATTGTCCTCCATTTGTTCAATTTACAGCTGGAGTTCTTCTCATAATGCAGCATGTATCAAAGAATCATTGAATTCCTACAAATCTTTAGACATAACCGCACAGAAACAAAGGATGGACTAAACATAGAAGAGAAATAAAGCATTTAGCTCTGGGAGGTAAGATTTTACTGGGCATGGTGAGTATAGAGAGAAAATAAATGATATGAAGATTGTATGCTTTAAAATGTTATTATGCTGCCTAAATATTTATGCACAAACACAATTTCAGTGACTTCAATATGCACTTGTGGATATAAAGAGGGCACATACATATTTATAAAAACATGTATGTCTGATGATGGACAGGCATCCTAACATCTAGACAAAGCACTGGGTGCTGATTGTTTTCAGAGAAGAAAAATAATTAGTAGGATTATAAATTGTGTATTATTAGCTCCCCAAATATTTATGATGCACCTACTTAGGTTCAGACACAGATAAATAATACATTTTTCCTGGCCTCCAGCAGCTAGGCTCTGGGATTGGTAAGATATACTCCAGCAATCACATTAAATAGACCCCTGACTTTTCCTGAATATTCGGCACAGGCTTTATACTGCAGGTAGTGCTTGAACTGAATACTAAAGGACAGAGCGGTGTTTTACAAAGAAGGTATGGAAAAGAAAGTAGAAAAGGTGATTTCTAGGTGAGGCACGAGAAAACAAGGTCATAACCAATGGCCACAGCTCAGCAACTCCAGATTTCATGCTTTAAGAACTGGGCTACACAGAATTTCTTTGTGCAGCACAAAGGAGGCGTGAGCAATGCAAGCAACTGTGCCGGGTTCTAGACCTTTACCTAGAGCTTGACCAGAGCAGCTCAGTTTCATTTTTCCATACCACGCTTCAAACTAGATTTCCTTTGAAGAAATCACCTGCTGTTAAAAAAGCACATTTGAAAATAATTTCATTAGAGGTGCACAGTCCATGGTAGAATGTATTGAAAGTGGCACTGGAAAGAGTCCAGGTTAATTAGTGGCCCGGCAAGCCCAGCTGAGGGTTGGACTTCAATCTAGGATGGTGAGCCCAGTGAAGAGCGTAATCACGTAAGTGATGAGATCAGCTTTGCTTCCTGGAAGGTAAGTCTACCAGGGGATGGAGAATGATTTGCATTCAGGGTTGGACAACTGAAGCTAAAAGCTGCAAGAGCCTGCAGCCTAGAACCTACAGCCAAGGAAACGAGTATGGAGAGAAAGTGTTACCAAACTTGAATGAGAGAGAAAGAACAGTCCACACATATTTCCCAGATCTGGTAAAGGTGACTGGCTGTAAACAGGTGTCATAATACTTTATTTAAGAAAATATTCTTATCTTGATCAACTGAAAGCTCATTCTTTGTGGCTAGTTTTATTTATAATATTTATGCATCAAACCAACACAAACAAAATATATATGACCAAATGTTATTATTCTTCTCAAAGCTAAAATTGTGGTGACTCCTATAAACAGAGTCCATTATTCCAACTAGGCACTTAAACCAAATACTTACGTAGCAAGTCTTAAGGACTTAAGGGGGGAAAAGTCATGGTGTTAAATAGTTTACCTTCTATTACAGATTTTAAAACTAAGGCCCAGAAAACTTAAATAACTCATGCAATGTCACATACTGAGTCAGTGGTGAGGCCAGCATTCCAAACTGTGTTTATGCAGCTCCAAGCCTATGCTCTTTCTCCATGTTCCCCTCACCTCACACACAATCCCAACTCTTGCTCATTATTTGTATTATGCCTGGAATTCTAGCAATGAGTCATACTTTGTAAGAGTATGGCAGTCCCTGGAAATTTAAATATCCCTGAAGTGAGAAAAAGAGTATGCTCAGATTAGAAGAAGGTATCTTTTACCAAGATGGTGGGTGGATGAGCCCCAGTGTAATTTTGCATGTTGACTCAGATTGACCTGGGCAGGAGTAAGAGCTGTGGTCTAACCTCTTAGGAGTGCAGCCACGCCAAGATTTTCCACAGCTGTCCCAGGACATAGTCTACACCTCTGTTGAAACACATTTTACTGTATGTGTGTAAAGGAAGTATCTTCTTTGTCCCCAGACTAGAATGCCAGCTCACCCCAAGGGGTGGGTTCATGAATCCAACTCCTGCCTATCCAGGCCAGCCTCTAACAGCACTGAGTCTAGCTTCGCTTCTTCCCATTCTATAGGTTGTATCTTCACTCTGTTGGTTGCTTCCTTAGCTGTGCAGAAGTCTTTTAATGTGATAGAACCACTGTGGAAATCAGTATGGAGATTTTTCAAAAACACTGAAAATAGAAGTTCCATTTGAGCCAGGTCTTCCCCTTCTAGGTATCTTCCCAAAAGAGTTAAAGACATCATATTACAGTGATCCATGCACACCCACGTTTATAGAAACACACCTCATAATAGGTAAATCTTGGAAGCAGCCTGTATGTCCATCAACAAATGAATGGATAAAGACACTGTGGTATTTATATACAACATACTATTATTCTGCTATAAAAAAGAATAAATTTGAGTGATTTGTAGGAAAATGGATGCACCTTAAGACCATGTTAAGTGAGATAAATCAGACACACAAGTTTCAATATCATATGGTTTCTCTTACATGAGAAACCCGAAGTATAAATAAATTACATAGCAAAATAAAAGGAAACAGGGAGCTATGTCTTTGCAAATGAGAAGGGGATGGAGAGATGGGAGGTGGAAGGGGAAGTAAAAAGAATTAAGATGTGTTATGTCCATGTACCAGCTCCCCATGATGAATCTAATCATTATGTACTGCAAACATGTATTAATAAAAATTTTTTTAAAAATGAAATAAATCCCCTCTCTCTACACTTCTCAAGGGAGTATGAGGACTTCATAGAGCTCACAGACATGTACAGAATGGGTGGGGTTTTCCCTATCCACACTGCAGGAGCTGGGGGCTTCCGTGCAACATATTTAGGTCTGGGGAGGGCTTGTGGGCCATGTGCTGATGAGTGACAAGGTTCATAGAGGCCACCAAGAAGTGAATAAGTGGTTGAAGGGCCAAGGACAGAATGGTGGCCTTCCTGGGTCAGCTGTCCCCCAGGGAGAGGAGCCCAGATGGACCCAAGGTCCAGCAGGCTTCTCCCTTCCATGGAGTCTGGAATCCTCCAGGCAGGTACTTTTCCTTTACAGCCTAGAGCCTAATCCCTTTTCTCTCCTTTTCCCATGTTTTTACCACCTCTGCTTTAGGCTTAAAACAGGCTCTTTGGGGTCCAAGGTGCCCCTATTATTCCCAAACTGTCTTCATAGATGTTCTCCAGACCAGGGCCAAGTCTCTTGGTCCTTTTAACCATTCTTGGAAACTAGGTCATGCCAGATCCTTAAATGTTTGATGAATGAATATATGACATCTACCTTATAGAAAGCAATGTCGAAGAATAATCAGCTGCATGCAGTTCCGTTGCCACAGAAATCAGCAAGTGACCTCTGTGAAGAAAGGTGGCTGAGGGCACAGAAAGCTGGGAAGAGCAGCACCGTAGGTGAGTTTTTCCTACTAATGTATAGAACAAGCAAACCAAGAGGCCTGGCGAGCAGCAGCCTGCACTAAGGACCCGCTGTCTTTGGTTCTGCCCTGTGGCACTTGCCGATGCAGCCTTGGGTTTAAACCTTGGATTGGGATGAGGAACAGGAGAGTAAATAAAGGTACCCAAATATGCATGTGTGACTGTGGCTCTGCTATCATTCACGTTAAGAATCTGTATGGTTGCTGGGTGATGGGGTACTCAGGAGCCCCTGGTCTCTGTTCTTGGGGGGAAGCACACAGGGACGCTGTGGTGGGCCTGAACAAGCCTGGTCAGCAAATTTGGAGGAGATGCTTGTGTTCCTCATCACTAATTACTCAATTAGCTGGTTCAGCCGTCAGCTAACTTTTCACTGTTCTATTAGGATGCTAAGAGGCTAGCAACCCATAAATGCTATTAAGACACCAGGAACCCAGCAATAACCGCTACTCCTATCCAGTAGCTTAATAAAGGAACAGTTTACTACCTGAAAATTATACAGCCACGTGGAAGTGGCCGTATAACAAGCATGGGAAGATTTTGCTAAGATGAGGGTGTGGTGACTAAGCCAAAGGAGCCAAGCCATGGTACTAATTTCCCTGCTCCCTGAAGGAGTGACTTCCTCTTTCAATGACCAGCCAGGGAAAGAGATGCAATTTTCCTATCATCTCTGCACTTAGGGCGAGCGCAGGGTTGTCATTTTAATACATTGTTTTATAAATAAGAAAAGCACCTGTCTGAAATTCCGCTTTCTTGGTTCCCTATGGAGATGTATCTTCATCACGCTGTAAAGGCTGCAGGAATAGCTGAACTGATAAGAAAAATTAATAATGAAGGGGATAATGTAGTTACCAGTAGCTGCACAAATAATAAGGTAAATCAGAATCTAAGAAATTCCACTATTTTCAGTTCTTCACCTAATTCTTGAGTCAAGTAGGCCAATCTTGATTTATTTTGATTTTAGATGCTAGCTGTAATGCTGTAACATTAAAAAATAAGAATGTTACCAAATATAACGGGCCTAAGACCTAAAATTATTTCTCTACATTAAAAAACTCACTCTGAAACAATAAATAAGTAAACATTTTGGCCAAGTACAATATTCACTTACATCTGAAATAAGATTTATTTGAGTCAAGTAAGACTTAAATTGTAGAGGAAAGAAAAGAAATGTAATCAAATATTTACAATACAATATCATAAGATATAAAGAGAATTGAGTGAAAAGTGATGTGGGCACTGGGTTGCTAATAATATCCTGAAAATAAATCTCTTTTGCAAAGAAATACAGCTCAAGCAATGAAAGTGATATGTAACCCTCTATTCATTTTAATTTTTCTTGAACAAAAAGGTGTGAAATATATGTATATTTACAGCACACATACATCATATGCATATATACACACATACGTATATACAATGTATGTGTACACACATATAGTTAAAGTGCCAAGAAATGGCATGGCCATTGAGGTAAGACCAGCCTATTCATGTCCTGTTAATAGAAAGGTTTTTGGTCCATCTGCTGGCAAAAAGAAAAAAAAAAATGTAATTGACAGAAGACTGAGTCATTTACTTCTTTTAATAGAAGTTCTCATTACATTTTATTTTATCTTTATTTGGGGATAAAATATATATGATCAAATAGCAAACTAACCCAAACATCTTGAGTTAATATAGAAAACAACAACATAGTTCAAAGACGACAACATATTTGTTCCTGTGCTTTATCCTCATATACTGTAACCTAAGACTCGAGGAATGTGGCAAGTAATTCTGTCCTTTAACATGCAAACAGCCCCAACCACCCCTAAACTTGACTTTTGCTCTAATCCAGAGATTAGCTGCATGCATCATGATGTAGTAAGTATTTGGGAAAAAAAGGGGAAAATGAAGGCCCATTTTCTGTACTTACTTAATGATGACCTTGACTCGCCTTCCATTTCTAGTTCACTTGGAGGTAGTTTCTAACTAAGTGCTAAACTTGCTGATCACCACACCCAAGGGTGGGTGCTGGAAGAACCACAGTAACTTCTTGAGGAACAAATCACAGCCATCTAAATTACTCCTTTGACAGAGTAATGGATCTTGCAGATGAAAGGAAGCAGAAGGTGTCATTTATCTTGACTTCACAAGACTTGTCAAGTTTTCTTGGTCTTTTCTGAAGAACACCTTCATAAATAATTTGGAAAATTATGACTTAGACCTCAAAAACTTTGAGGTAAATTACCAGAGCTGGAAAGGGGGACTCCAAAAATAAAGCTGGTTATCTTTATATCTTTGGGTGGAATGGGAATCATAAAACAATTTATCTGGGAAATGTATTGCGCCTGGTCCTACCCACAATTGATATGAGTGACTTAGATCTCGGATGATTCCAGTTCGTTTAATTTGGTAAGTACCCGTTTGTTTATGGGGCTGTGGTGGAGCTGAGCATTGCAGTGGCCATGCCAGTGATAGTGGCTTGCACTCTGAGAATTGGCTTCTCACTCAAGCAGCTGAGGTCACACAGGGATTTCCAGGGGTTCAATTGTATCCCCCTAGATTCCATATGTGAAGTCCCAGCCTGCTGTCCCTCAAAATGTGACCTCATGGAGAGCAGGTCTTAAAACAGGTTATTAAAAGGAGGCCATTAGCATGAGCCACACTCCCATATGACTGCTGACTTTAGAGGAAATTTAGACAGAGATACACACTGAGGGAAAACTGTGTGAAGACACAGGGAGGAAACAGCCATGTGCAAGCCAAGGAGAGAGGCTCGAGAGGAACTACTCTGCTGACACCTCAGACTTCCAGCCTCCAGACCTGGGACAGAATACATTTCTGTTGTTCAAGCTGCCCGGTCTGGTGCTTTGCTAGCATTCCAGCAAACTTACATGGACCCCTGCACCAAGAAGCAGCTCTGGGCTGCCTGTGGTGCACAGGTGGCTCCTACCGGACCAGGGAGGAGCAAGTGACCTGAACATAAATGAATGATAGGATGCCCAGAAACACAGGTCTCCCCCCAGTCGGGCAGTGATTGTTAATTACCATCCAGACTGGCTAACTTCACGATTTGCACTGGTAACTACTGTGAGTTGACAGCCAATATTGAAAAACATGGGTGCAAGTGGACGAAGAAAACGTGGCAGTACGTGTCAGTGACAGTTGGAGAGAGAGGTGAGTCCTTAAGCCGCTTCAGACTGGCTTCCAAATCTCACTCCAATCCTCATTTAACCTTAGAATAATTTTGCCTGCTTTGTTCCTTGTTTTCTTAAAGCGCTTGTATACAATGAGATGTGTAGAGGAGCCTGGCTGTTACATCTTCTTGAAACTGGAAAAGCTGTTATTCCAAATGGTAGAAGCAAAGCTTCCAAATTGGAAACTGGATTTGCCTTTGGGAAGGATCATTCTTTATCTGACCAGAAACCTTTCGTGGGACATTTTTATTCTGCAAATATGAAAACAATCCCATTTATTTTGTTCCCGAGGAAGCTCTATCCTTGATGAAATAACTCAGATGCTCTTTCTTCAGAATGAAATAGAAAGTGAGTGTATGTTTTAGCATTGAAAATTGAGTATATATATAAAATTTCCTTTCTAAAATTTAAAAATATAGCTCCCAATTTTCTCTAAATCTGGGTTTGTATTTAGATGTAGGGAGACCTAAATTTACAGAATTAAATTTATACTTAAAATTACAATTTATACTAGGGTATGTATGTGTGGGGGGTGTGAGTGTTGTTTTGATTTTTGTTCTCACTTTTGTTCAAGCACTGGCCCGTCCCAGAGGTCAGCAGTGGAGACTGGACTCCTACAAGGAAGCTGTACAGCCTGACCTCTGAACTTGACCTTGAACTAGAAGAAAGATTGGGCATGGCACAGCAGCTGCTAGAATGGAATACTTGGATGCTACATTTACTGTTATTTCAGACTAAAGTTAAAGATGTTGTGTGGAATCCATGCATTTATCTCTGCTTTCTCCTGAAATATGACAAAGAAAAGAGTAAAGGGGATAAAAAGCCCATAAACTCACAAGGACCTTCCTTTCAGATACAGGAGAAGATGATATCAAATAAGAGACATCAACAATGTTTGTGAAAGCAGAGCTGCAATGTAAGTCGGTGGCGTACAGGAGGGAGATTGGAGAGAGGGCTGGACTAAGAAGTGAGCAGCTGAATGAACACTGCTGAACCCCAGACAGGCTCAGAGATTTCAGAGGTCAGGCATGTCTAAGATTTCCCTCTCCGGGATAAAGGGATGTTTACTTTCTGCTGGGACAGAATAAGAGTAAAGTGAACTCCGGGAGGAGGAGCCCATTTAAGGGTCACAGAGAAGCATCTGAAAGAGCAGCTTAGACTCTGTCCTGGGGGAAGAGCCAGGCTTCTTTCTGACTCAGTCCGCCAGTACTGGCAGCCTTGATCACTCCTCCAGGCAGAGTTCGAGGACTTTTGTCTGAGAAAAAGGACCACTTGTGCGGAAAAAGGAAAACAGGAAGACCTGGGGAAATTATAACTTGGAGGTCACCTAGTTTAAAAAGCTGACTCACTTTACGATCACCTTTTGTCATCTTACTAGTAGGCATGAGCAAATACCTAGATATTTGATAGAATCTTCCCATGTGATAAAGTGCCGGAAAGACAAACAAAACAAATTAAAAACAAAAATAACAATTGGAAAAAAGAAATGCTACAGAAAGTGTTTTCTAAAGAGTTTTCTAAGTAAAATTATTGTGGTTGTGAAACAAGAATTGGATGCTATAAAAAGAAAGAATGGTATATTAGATATTAAAATTGTAATATCACGAATGGAAAATATCAGCAGGAGGATTAGAAGGCAGAAATTGAAGAAATGTCCCAGGAACTGAATCAAAATTTCAAGAAAGAAAAATACAAGAAAAAATATAGGTCAGTTAGAGGATCCACCTAAGAATACCTAGGAGGGTGAACAACTGACTAGTAGGAATTTTTAAAAAAGAGAATAAGAAAGACAAGAGAAAAAAGTTCAAAATGTATTATGGAAAATATTCCTGAAATAAAGTATGAGGTCCTAGATTAAATTGTTCAAAAAGTCCCTGCAAAGCAAAATGACTGATAAAAATTAACACCGAAGCACATCATTTTGAAGCTTCAGAGAAGGAAGAGTCTACCAGATAAGAACAAGGAAATGTTAGTTTACCTCTTGTATATGGTAAATAATACCCAAAGACAGCCATTAGAAATTAGAATGGTTCCCAATTTCCAGGTTCTTTATAGATGTAATAAGGATCTTTTTTTTTTTTTTTTTTTTTGTGGGTACCGGGGGAACGACCTCAGGACCTCGCACGCCAACAGGCACCCGTGCCGCTGAGCGATATCACCGGCCCCTTTTTCGTATGTGGGTTCCGGGAGTCGAACTCGGGCCTTCGCGCTTGCAAGGCAGGCGCTTATGCCGCTGAGCCATCTCACCGGCCTTGTAATAAGGATCTTAAAATGAGGCTGTTACTCTGGATTATCAAGTAGGCCCTAAATACCATCATAAGTGTCCTTAAGAGAGAGAGGCAAAGGGAGATTTAACACACACAGTGGAGACAGTGATGTGAAGATGTAACAGAAAAAGACTTGAGGACGCTGGCCTTGAAGATTGATGATTTATGGCCAAAAGCGCAGAAACGCTGGTGTCCAGCTGAAGCCTGAAGCAAGTGGTGGGGGTGTTCCTGCTCTAGCACCTCCAGAAGGAGCATGACGCACTGACGTCCTGATTTCAGCCCAGTGACACTGATGTCAGATTTCTCACCTTTAGAACTGTGAGACAATAAATTTCTGTTGTTTTAAGCCACCCAGTTTGGTATAACTTGTTCCAGCAACCAGAGGAAACAAAAGCACCTCCATAAGGTCAAGAGTCAAAATTGGATTAGGATTCTTCCTAGAAATACTAGAAGATAGAAGACCCTTACAATTCCCCGAGGGCATGATTTGCAACCCAGAATTACAAACTAAGTAAATGATCAGTTAAGCACAAGGACAAACAAAAGTCATATTCAAATATACAAAGTCTTAAAATAGTTACCTTCTATGCACTCTAAGAAGCTACTAAGAGTTAGTGTCCCTATTGACAGGAAGGAATAAACCGAGGAAAAAGAAAGGATTGAGATCTGGAAAATTAAGCATCCAACATAGGAAAGCAATGAATGGTTCTCACAGGATGAAAGGAAAAGAAAGCTTCGGGATATCATTGGAAAACAGTCTGAGGCCAGCTGAGGCTGGAAGCAGAGGGCTTCAGGAGAGGTGTTGCCTAGGAAACAAGTGGGATGTAGAGATGACCTAGTATGCTTGACCATACTGATAGGAGTGTGCAGTGCTGGTACATAGAACATTTGAAGATACGTTAATAATAGGTACAAAAACTAAAGAAAGGACAAAGCCATGTTAAACTGCATTTACAGTAAGGAAATAGAAAGCCTTTGTGGGTCAACTGTGAACAATGCATAAAAATAAATTATAAGTATCGAGTAAGCAGTTGGCAATATATCTGTGCTGAGGATGGGCAGGAGGTACATAAAAGGACGTGCAGTGGGAAAAATCCTCATATTCCATGCTGTGGAGCCACTGCCTAATATTTATCATGAAAAAAAAACAACAGTATGAACATGGTACTTAGGAATATGAATATTAATGACAAAAGAAAAAAATGTTTAAAAGAAGCTGTTGTCAGGGAGCAAATAAATATTGCAGGTGGGGCCAGTGAGGCAGGAGAATCCTGATTGTATTATAAATGTAATACTCTTCGACTTTTTTTATTTTGTTTTTAGGTATTTCTTTGTTAAAAAGAAATTTAAATTGAACAAAGCATAACTTGACGTGATGGGCTGAACTGTATCCCTCCAACATCTATTTGTTGAAGTCTTTACCCACAGTACATCAGAATGTAACCTTATTTATTTATTTATTTTTTATGTGGGTACCAGGAGTCGACCTCAAGACCTCGCACTTGCCAGCAGGCGCTTGTGCTGCTGAGCGATATCACCAGCCCTTTTTTCCTTTATGTGGGTACCGGGTGTCGAACTCAGGACTTTGCGCTTGCCGGGCAGGCGCTTCTGCTGCTGAGCTATCTCACCGGCCCTGTAACCTTATTTAAAGATAGAGTCTTTAAAGAAATGAATGAATTAGATGAGATCCTTCAGGTGGGCCCTAATTTAGTATGACTGCTGTCCTTACTAAATGGAGAAATGTGACTCAGGTACACACACAGAGCGAATACCAATTGAATACCAGGTGAACATCAACAAGTTGTGGAGTCAAGGAATAAATCTTGTGTAGCAGCTAATCATGTGGACACCCTGATTTTGAACTTCCAGTCTCCAGGGCTGTGAGAAAATAAATTTCTGCTATTTAAGTCCCACAGCCTGTGGTACTTTGCTACACCACCCCTAGAAAACTAATACACTTGACGATTGCATTATGGTAATTGTTTTATTTAAGACATGGATCCAGGACACAACCTCACAATCGGTTGGAAGTAGTTTCAAATGAAGGGAATTGTTACTGTCAATCATGTCAGGAAGAGGCTAAATTCTGGTGCAGGAAATGAGCTGTCTTTGAAGTGTACAGGGGAGAAGAGATTTCTTTCTGATGTGGGTTTAGAAGAATTTGGGAGGGGGTAAATTATGGCCTTTGGGCCTGTATGCAGAACTCCCATGATACAGTGGTACCTCGATTCACACACGTAATTTGTTATACGATCTTGGAAAGAATGGCCATGTTTCCATTTGTGTGGGAAAGATGACTGTGGTCCTGTTTGTTACCCGGTGCAGAATTTGCAAACAAAAACAAAATTTTGCCAAATGTTTCTGTTTGTGAACCAAACTGTTTGCAAATAAAAGCGTTTGTGAAGCAAGGTACCACTGTACTTGGGGCTTTCTTAACAATTAGGTGAGATAGCTGCCTCCAACCCATGTGGAACTGGGAAAGAATTTGGTCCAAAGATACTCTTGGGGTCAGGTTTTGACTGAGGAGGTTCTTCTAGTCACCTTTGTCAGTTACTCTGGTGTGCACTTTCATGATCCCTAAGTGCTCCATAAAGTCCTGCTGAGTACATAGCCCCATCTTTGCTGCCCTCGGGTCTGACCCCAGGTAGCAGAAAGAATGAAAAAGGAGCAGACAGCATGGAGATAGGGGCCCAAGGAGGACAACTGCATCTGCCTGACAGAAAACACATATCAGACTTTGGCTGCACTGGCAGCAAAATATTTTCCATTTCTACTTCCTGGTCAGTATGCATTTGGCAGAATATGCCCTCTTCCAAGGGCCAAAGGGCTGCTTAAAGGCCTAAGAAAATATTTGATTTTAAGAAACAAAGCTTAATTCAGAAATATAAAAAGGACAGTTCAAAGGGTTATTTATTAACTCTCTCATCTTATCTTCATTTGTACCCATACGCTTGGACTTTTATCCACCAATAAGCACAAGGGAGCTCTCCCTCAATAAATCCAGGATCGACAATCCTCTCGAGTATTAGATCCCAGCTCCGCCCAGGTACTTCCTTTCTCGCTGGCACCATCATTTTTCTACTCTTGAATTATTCTCATGTGTCCATATTTTTGCTATACAAAGTCTCATACCTTTTAAAAAATTTACTCTTGATCTCACATTCCCCTCCACTCTCCCCGATCCTCTGTTCCTCTTCATATGAAGCTCTCTGAAAAGGATGCCTGTATTCACCAGTGCTGCTTTTCATCTGCCATTCTCTCATCAGTCTACCTCAAAGAGACTTTTGTCCTTTTTGCACCACTAAAAATGCCTTTGCCAAGGCCAAATCTAACAAGGACCTCCTCTCACTCGACCTCAACCTCTAAGCAGCATAAAGGCAGCTGGCCACTCCCATCTTCTTAAAGCATTTTCTTTATTTGGCTTCCAGGACATCACATTCTCCTCTTTCTTTGTTTCATCCCTCACCTCACTTCTGAGTCTTCTTTGCCGATTAAATTCACCTCCCTTTTAGACCTCAAAATTCCAAAGTGCCCTGAGGCTCAGTTTAGCGTTGCTTTCTACACTTATTTCAGAGGTGATCTCATCCCATTTCATGGCTTTAAAAATAATGTATAATCTGATGGCTTTCAGTTTTTAATCTCTGGCCTCTATTTTTCTCCTGACCTCCACATAAGTGGGTTTCAGATTGGTAAAGCCTAACTTTCTTGATCTATCTCACAAACCCACTTCCTTCCTAAACTTCCCCATTAAGGAATAGCAGCACAACTGTCTAAGTCAATAGAACAACTGTGATGACAATTTCCTACTATTTTGCCTTAGGACAGAAGATGTCTATTATGTGCCTCTTTTATTAGAGAACTTCTACTATTTTTATACACTATCTTTTTCAGTGCAGGATTCAGAGCAAAGCAGTGATAGGAACATAAAAGAAAAGAACTGCTAAAGAGAAGCAAAAGGTTACTACTACCCAAGAATTCAAGTTGAGGGGCCATCAAATTGTTGGTAACCACCCCCTAGTTACCAACTCTTCAGAAAATACATAACAAGAAAGGGATTGTGGTAGGTAAACTTAATTGCATCAACTTGACTGGCTTAGAAGATGCCTTAGGGATCAGTAAGCACACTTCCAGGGGTGTCTAGGTGTTTGAATGAGTCATGGAAGCATGAGCTTGGGAACTATATCCTGGTCCCTCACCCCCTTTTCTCTGGCTCTGTTCTCCTGCTCTGCTTCCAAGCCAACATAGACTAAGCATTTTTGGTCAGGAAATCCTTTCCACAGTGGTTTTTCCTTGGAGGCAGACAATCATGAACGGAATTTCCTGAAAATGTAAGCCGAATTAACACTTTCCTCATTTAATCTGTGAATGTCCAGTATTGTTTCTTAGCAATGCGATTGGACAGTAACTGATACAGGGGTTTAAATTATTGCTGGGGAGACTTAGAGAGGCACAAGGGAAGCTTCCTCCACGTGTGCTTCAATGGGTCCTGGCCAAACAGGCCACTAAAGTAGGTGCAATGACATTTTCCTCCAAGTACTTATATGATCTGGGTAGGCAACAATCTGTTCTGGAAGATTTCAAAAAATGTGTCCCCAGAAGAGAGGAGGAAGGATCCAATTACCTCCCGAGGGCCCATATAATTCCGAGATATATAGTGCACCATTACATTACCACCATACTTTGGCGACACAGTGCAGTAAACATGCAACATTAAACCTGGCACCATCTGGGGATTTTCTTGGCCTAGGCAAACTCAATAGACATACAGGGTTCACACCAAAGATGTTTGCACATGTGTGTGCCTCCAGCATTGTTTATTTTATTTTAATACACAGTGCCCTTCAAGTTTCCTTTTAAATCTGCCACAAATAACAGGTTTTAGCACATCAGGTGATATTTTGCTTCCTGAGCATTTAAATTAATTTTCTATTACCAATGCAAATGTGTACTTTCCAATTTACCCACTGCACAATAAAACCTAATTTAAAGCAATTAATGTTCATTAATGGCCCCATCTGCATGTTTATCACTTTACCCTTAAATATTTGAGACATGGTGTCCATATTTTATAGCTCCTTTCTTATCAGCAAGAGTTCTAATCCTCAAGGGTAAATGTAAGACTAATGTGCCAACATCTATGCTTTGCATTTTACAAAAAAACGACATTGCATTTTACAAAAAGAAGAAAAAAAGAAAACAGGTTGAATGTGTATAATATGTGAATGTGTATAATAATAAATATACCTAGTGCAAAAGAGGTTCATAACAACATGTTCTTCTCCTTCTGTCCCCTTCTTCTTTTCCCAAAACTGGTGTGCCAAAGCAGTGAGTGCATGGTGGGAAATTCTTCACCCTTCTGGAAGGATTTTGCTAGGAATACTAAGATACAATGCAGTAGCAGCAACCCTAGGAGGTTTCCTACCATCTCCCCCTGCAGAAGGCTACTGCCTTGCAGGGAACCGACAAGTAAGCTGGCAAGTTTTCCTGTCACAAAGCATTTTGAGCAAGCAGTTTAGCATCAGGCAAAAGTTGCTTTGCCAATTCTTTTGGTATTAATTGTGTGCGTTTGTAAACACTATTGAAACATTTTGAGCTCAAACATCAGTTTTCTCACCCTGCTTGATTTGGTTTATCTCATCACTGAATAAAATAATATATTAAAATATAAAAGCATGTTATGATTAAGAGAGTAGGCTCTGCCAAACCAGATTGCCGGGCTTCAAATCCTAGTGGCCTCCTGCCTCCCAGCCACCAATGTACCAGCTGCAGGAACCTAGGAGGGAAGGTAATCTACAATTCAGAATCTAAGTGGTTAAAGTCAGCCTAGCAGGTGTCCCCAGGAGCCTGCCCTCTAAATATTAAATCACTGAGTTCTATCAAATCGCTGAGCTCGACAGTTTGTTCCTGATTCTCACTGTAGATCTCACTAAAGGTAGCCAGCAAAGCCCATGCCACAGCCTGAACAGTGGATCTGTTTTGAAATTCCACTGCCAGATAAATTAGTCCATCACCCTTAAAGTTAGTCTCCTGCAAAGTCGCAGAGCATGGGAAAAAATGTAGACAGATTTTTCTATCAGAGTGCAAAACACATAGCCTCTAGTCCATCTGCCAATTAGGCCTTGTTCCCAAAGGCCAGTTCTTGAGCCTGGCCTTTTTGTTTTCATTTCTATCAGCATTTTGGTCTTCTGAGCTCTGACTGGTCACACACATTGATAGTATCACACTCTAAGCAGTTCATAACATCCTAGGGCTTATCTAGTCGGCTTTTCTAAACTTTTCCAAATTCTTCCCAAAAACAAGTTCCAAAGCCTTATTTATTTATTTATTTATTGACAGAGTCTGCTATGCAGTACAGGCTGGCCTTGAACTCACTATGTGGACCACGCTAGCTTTGAACTGGCAGCAATCCTCCTGCCTCGGCCCCTTGAGTGCTGGGATTACAGAGGTGTGCCACCATGCCTGGCTCCAAAGGCTTTTAAACCACACGGTCAGGTACAATCAGAGCAACAACTCTACTCAACTCTACTCTATTTGATTTCTGTCTTAGTCACATTCTGGTCCCTGAAATAAAATACTTGAAACCTGCAACTTAAAGGAGAAGAGATTTATTTTGGCTCACAGCTATAATCCATGGTCAGTCAGTTCCAGGGCAGAAACAGAATGGTAGAGATCCATGGAAGTGGGAAAGCCATTTAAGGCATGACAGCCCAGAAGCAGAAAGAAAAGGGAGGAGCTCTACAGGGTGACATTTCTACCCAGGTCACATCCCCAGGGACCTGTCTCTTTTGACCGGGCTCCACTTCCTAACACCACATTTAGCTTTGAACTCAGTGGTAGGTTAATCCACTGACAAGTATAGTGGCCCAATGATCCTTTCCAAAGCCCCATCTCTTAACACATGGACCTTTTGTGGAACATTCTAGATCTAAGCCATGACACCATCTATGTGGTACATGACCTTTCAGTGTCTCAGTTTTCTCATCTTGCAAAGTGGGTATCACAACCGTATCCTTCTCAAAGGTTGTCATAAGGATTAAAATGAGTTAATTCATGGCAACTGTTTAATACAGACCATGGGGAAAGGGTGAGGACTTAGTAAATGTTAGAGAAAAAAATGAAAACCGAGGGTACTTTGGAAATATTGGACGTTGTCATTAAAGCTTCTCCCTGGAGTCACAGACCGTGCTGCTAAAAATGCAGCTTCTGAGCTTAGAGACAAGAGCGCTAGCACAAGGGCACCTGCAGGTGGCTTTTCTCACCACGTCTGCCCTGTCCTAGAGGAAGGCCTGTATGTATCCTTTCTGTGATACTGTTCTGTCTCAAGTCTGATGGCCAGGTGCATGTCTCTTAATGGGGGGGGTGCATGTTTACATCATCATAACCAGAAAAGCCAGTGTGTTTGGATGAGATTTTTCTAATAATGTTGCTGAACAAAGATCAACCCATCTGATTTTTCTATCTCTAAAAGGGAAAGAAGTTAATAAATGTTCCCACATGTGTGATTTCAATGAAATTTACATTTACGAGTCATTATCATTTTGGTAGAAGGCAAAATGATATTCAGCTTATCACTGGAGGGGCTGATGGAGATAGAGTTAAGGAAGTTGACAAGCTAGCTGACAGAAGTGAGTAAAATTTACGTTCCTACCAACCTAATGGCAAGCAATTATCTCTGAACTAGGATAACAAATGTGCTTCTTTATCCTAGAACTTGACATACCTTATAGAAGTTTCCAGAAGGCATATTTTCTGTAAAGAAGCAACTGCTTCTGTATTCAACATTTAGTACAAGAGTTTAATTGGATATTGACCCTTTCAGAAGATTTGGTTATAACTGAGGTATTAAGAGAATAAAAAGTCTACCTGATGTTGTCTGCTATTTCTCTGTTTTAATATTATTGCCTTACAAATTTAGTTTTACTTCATATTCAACATCATTTACAGATTTTAGTATTAGTAAAATATAAATTACTCTGCGCAATCTGTAGTCACACTAGTTTATGAGTATCAAAAATAAAAAAACACAAGTAGGACATTTGGTGTTTATATAGGCTTAAAGACCATCTCAGCATGAGAAGGACATTTTTTGACTCCATGATTAAGTGACACACTACATAATAAAAAGTTTGCAAATTTACTGGTCTAGTTCATAATGGATGACACTATATAATTGAAATGTATTAATATAAAAATTGAAGACCATTTAAATGTTTTATAGTGTGAATTTTAAATGTTTTGACTCAAATTTATTCTCTATGAAATAGTAAGCAAACTAGATGCATTTCCTGTATATAAATTCCATATCTTAGAATAAGATATAATACCTCTATCAACTATTTTCATTTATGTATTTTCATGAAGGCCAAAATAGAACTATTACCTGATAAAGAAGTAAAAGTTTGAAGATTAAGCTTTACAGAAAGTTTAGAAATATACATTCACAGTCCATTAGAGATGAAAATTACCATACTTATGTAGTCCAATCGCCTATGTTAGACATAAAAAGCCAAAGTTAAACATATCGCTGTATGATTCTCATTATGGTATCAAACAATGCTAAAGAAAAAAATGGAAATATCTTCAGCCATGTAAAAGTTAGCCATAATCCTATTTTAGTAATATAATAATCGTAACCTAATGACAGTATGAAAAGAAAGTTATATCAGAAAAAGATCAGCACAAATGAGATGTATTTCAATGAATTGATGATGGATTTGCCAGATGAAAGGGAAGATAAAAAGAATAGAATGGGAACAAAAGAAATAACACCAAGCATCTAATATGCAATGTGTACCCAAATCATAGTAACTGTTTATTTAAAAGGCTTAACTGTATCTTTTTTTTTAATGTGGGTACCAGGAGTCGAACTCAGGACCTCACGCTTGCCAGCAGGCACTTGTGCCGCTGAGCGATATCACCGGCCCTTTCTTTCCTTTATGTGGGTACCGGGAGTCAAACTCAGGACCTCGCGCTTGCCAGGCAGGTGCTTTTGCCGCTGAGCTATCTCACAGGCCCCACTTAACTGTATCTTAACAGTTTCTGTGCCCACTGGCAAACCAAGCCCTATGAGCCTCTGATTCTACATGTTAAAATCCAGGCAATAAGAACTAGAGCTATCATGAGGACTAAATAAGATAATGTATATTAAATTATTCACATAGTATAGTAAAATTATATTGTAGTCTTGGATCTTCAAGTGGGTTCTATTACTTGATGCTAATGATCGTGCCATGCCACAAAGTCAGTGGAAAAGCTAGCATTCAAATAAGGCTTTTTCAGTCCCAAACCCAAGCTATTTTCAGATATTTAGCCTCAAAATATTTGTATATTTTGACCCACTTGCTGGGAATTCTTTCTCTACACCTCTACTCTCAGTCTCTCACTTCCTGCTAAACTTCACAATTAATTTAAAACATCACTTCAACTTTCCCTAGTGTTTCTATTACATGTTTTCTTAACATGTTGATATTCATCCTTTTTAAATTTATTAGTAAGGTCAACCAATAAATTTTTTAAATATGTGTAAGTACTGTTTCTCTCATAGACTGTGAGCTCCATGCATACAAGGGGACCACGATGTATCCAACCTCTAGCAAGTTATCTGGTACCACGTAGGCGTTCAATGGAAACCTGTTGGATCCAGCACTGGATGCCTGAATAATTAAACAAAGAATGGAAAACATTTTACTTTGACTTTCTTTATTAATAACCATATGTTAAACAAGATAATGAAGTGAACACACTTAAAATAGAATGGAGAAGTTGTGAGAGATGGGGAAGGGTCTCCCCTGAGGAAGTAGAAGAATTTAATTCCAAGGCATAGGAGTAAGGGAGGGAGGAGGAACAATTCTGACAGTACCGCAGGAAAGAAGACAGAGCATAGTTATAGTTGCAGAAGCATTGTCAAATGAGATTGGTTCACATCTATTCTAAGCAAAGTAGGAGGCAGGATTTACATGTCAGAGTGGTGAGGAGAGGAAGATGGGGTTTGAAGAGCTCAGAGAAGAGAATGGGAGAAGGTGCTATATGAGACACGGAGACCATCAAGGAAGCATCAAATATTGGGCCAGAATTAGAAGCTGAATATTCAGTATTACCGATATACACAGGCTTGGGTGGTATTTTGTGCTGCACAACCCAGCAACTGGGGTCTGAGAAATGAAAAGACATACTCAGAAGAGACAAAAAGATGAAGATGTAGATGGTCATAATGATAATGACAATGAGAAATGAGAAATCACTGTTTCTCTAACACCATGCAAAGCTGTTTCTATGGATTATCTCATTTCTTACACAGACACTGTGATGGTTAATCTTCATTGTTAACTTGATTTTATTGAAAGATACCATAATGGTTGATTGACTGCATCAACTTGAGAAGTTTAGAAGCTTAACTAAATCAGCTCAGCAATTCTACACCCTAGGGTGTATAAGACCCACCCTAGGGTGACTCATCACCTGGATGGTAAAGAAAAGGGAAATAAAGGGGTATAAAGGGTATAAAGGGGTATAAAGAGGAAGGACGGACTTGCTTCTGTTCTTCAGAAGAGCTCCAGTCTTTGCCTTCAGCTTGGCCATCATCTCCTGGCTTCCAGTGCAGACTCTTCGGCTTCCTCCATGGACCCTTCAGCCTTCCAGTGTAGACCCTTCAGCCTTCCGTTACAGACCCGTCGGCCTCCTGATACGGACTTGCACGGACACTGCAGTGAACTCCAGACCTTGGACTGGACCCTTCTATATCCAGTGTGCAGACGCCCTCTGCACCCTTCCTCATCCAACTCTGTGGCTGACCACCGTAAGCCGATCTTGTAATTTCTTACACATCTGTATATCTTGTGTTACATAGCTTTCTCTAGTAAAACCCTGACTGGTACAGATGCTGAGGAGGTTAGTAAAGCACACTTCTGGGTGAGTCATGGGGATGTGACTTTGGGGGCTACATCTGCTCCCGGGCACTTATCTCTCTGGCTCTCTTTCTGCTCTCTCTGCTTCCAGGCTGCCACTAGTTGAGCAGCTTTGCTCCCTGACGCCCTTCTGCCGTCGTGTTTCTGCCTTGGAGCCAGCCAGCCAAGCGTAGACTGAAATCGTGAGCCAAATTAAACCTCTCCTCCCTTATGCGGAAGGTGTTGGGTGTTTTGTCACAGCAATGGAAATACTAATTAATGCAGGGAGACAGACACACACACACACACACACACCCAAGCGTATGTTGTATATATCCCTTTTTTTACAGATGAAGAAGCTGAGACCTCTTTTCTTATCCAGTATTATTAATACATAATTTACATATTATAAAATATACTTATTTATAGTTATATTTAATAAATGTATAATGTTGTTAAGAATCACATTTAAATTTTAGACTATTTTATCACTCTTCAGTATTCCCTTGAGCCTATTTACTCTCAGTTCTGTTTCAACCCCGAAACCCAGGTAACCCCTAACCTACTATCCATCTTTATAAATTTGTTTTCTGTAAAATCTCACCTAAATAGAACCACACAATATAGCGATTTGTTCTTTTTGTGTGGCTGCTTTCTCTTAGGATAAGGTTTTTGTGGTCCATTCATTCTGTAGTATGCATCAGTATTTTTATTGCTGAATAACATGTAGTTACACGGATAATCCACATTTTGAAATTGGTGGACTTTTTGATTGTTTCCAATCAGGAAGTATTATATTAATAATGCTGCAGTGAATATTCATGAACAATTCTTTGTCTGGACATACATTTTCACTCTCTAGTTCGGATTCCTAGAAATGGAATTCCAGAGATGTGTGGTAAGATTACGTTTAACATTTTTGGAAACTGCTAAAATGTTTTCCAAAGTAGATTGCTGTTCTGTATTCCCAATAGAAATACATATAATTCTACTTTCCCACATCATTACCCATGCTTTGTCTTCTGCCTATTGATTATAGTCATTCTTGGGGTCATATAATGATATCTAATAATGGTTTTAATTTGCAAGTCCCTAATTAATAATTTTGGCACCTTATTTTGCACTTATTAATCAGTTATATGATTTCTTTAGTGAAATGTTCATTATTCAATTAGGATTTTTGTCTTTTCCTTATTTAGTTGTAAGAGTTCTTTTTATATACTCAACACAAATCCATTATCAGATACACAATTTGCCAATATGTTCTCCAGTCTGTTGCTTGCTTTTTCATTTTCTTAAAGGTGCATTTTGAAATGCAAAAAGTTTTCATTTTAATGAAGCGCAATTTATTCATTTATTTCTTTAATTGTTAATGTTTTGGGTGTCACTTCTGAGAACTCTGCTGTACCCCCATTCACAAAGATTTCTTCTGTGTTTTATCTCTAGAAGTTTTATAGATTTAGCAATTAAAGTTAGATTTAATATTTATTTTGAGTTACTTTTTGGTAAGGTTTGACCTATGAAATTGAGTTCCTTCTTTTCCCTCCATCTGTGAATATCCAATGGTCTGACACCATTTCGTTTGTTGAAAAGATGACTTCTCCATTGATTTGTTTGGCCTCATTTGTCACAAATCAATTGACCATAGACCAAAAGGTTTTATTTATACACTCTCCATTTTGTTTCATTGATCTGCATTCTTCTGCTTAAATAAATACCACACTATTTTTATTACTATTAAAATTATGGTAGGCTTTGAAATCAAGTGAACTGAGTCCTCCAGTTTTATTTTTTATTTTCAGAATTGTTTCCACTATTGTAGGTTCACTGTATTTCCATGAAAAGTTTAGGACCCATTTGTTAGTTTCTGAAAAAAAAATCTGCAATTGTGATAGTGATTAGGTCAAATTTATAGATCATTTTGGAGAGAATTAGTACCTTATCAATATTGACTTTTCCTAACCATGAATGGAGACTGTGCCTCCATTTATTAGATCTTCTTTAATTTCTTTCAAGAATTTATTGGAGGGCCGGTGAGATGGCTCAGCGGCTTAAGCACCTGCCCGGCAAGCATGAGGGCCCGAGTTTGACTCCCAGAACCCACATACGAAAAAGGGGCTGGTGATATTGCTCAGTGGCACGGGCGCCTGCTGGCGCGCGAGGTCCTGAGGTCGACCCCCCGGTACCCACAAAAAAAAAAGAATTTATTGGAATCTTCACTGTACACATCAAAGTATTTGAAAAATTATGATGTGTTGTGAATAGAATTGTTTTTTGAATTTCTTTTCCAAACTGTTCCTTACTAGTATATAGAAATATAAATTTTAATATCGATCTTATATTCTTAAACCTCACCATACTTGTATATTACTTCTAGTATTTTGTTCTATCGTACGTACTGATTTCTTAGAAACTTTTACATATAGAATCTTGTTATCCATGAATTAAAAATTTTTTTCTTCCTCTCAAATCTAGATGACTTTCATTTCTTCTCCTTTCTGTTGTTTTGTTATTGTCATTGCTGATCTCAGTTCACTAGCTAGAAACTGCTGTACAGTGCTCTAAAGGCAGGGAGGGTGGACATCCTTGCCTGTTTTGACCTCAGGGGGTTATGCTGTCACTCGTTCACCATTAAATATGTAGGTTTTGGAAGATGGCTATATTGGTCAGCTTTCCTATTGAGGGGACAAAATACCTGACACCCACAATTTAAAAGAGGAGAGATTGGGTTTGATTCACAGTGTTAAAGGTTTCAGTCCATTGTTATCTGGCTTCGGGCAGAATAATCACAGTGGAAGGGTAATAGGGGAGGAAGCTGATTAACTCATGCCATCCAGGAATAGATCCGGGGAAGAGCTAGAGAGGAAGGAGCCAGGGACCAGACAGAGTCCTCAAGGCCATGCTCTCATGATCCACTTCCTCCAAATAGGCCCCACCTCTTAATGGCCCATTCAGCTATGAACTTACCAATACGTTAACCTGCTGATTACAGAAGTCTCTTAATCCAGTCATGTTGACAAGGTTAACCAGCACAGTGCTCTATGTGGCAGACGCAGTTCCTTTGTATTTCTAATGTGGGGAAAATTTTTATCATGAGTGTGACTTGACTGTTTTGTCAAATGTGTTTTCAATGTCTACTGAGATAATTGTTATTTTCCCTCATACTATTAATGCAGTGTATTACATTAATTAATTTTTAGATGTAATACCATCCCTACTTTCCTGAGCTAAATCTCACATGTGCATGGTAAATAATCTTTTTCTAATGTTCTTGATTTTTTTTTTTTTACTAATACTTTGTTAAGGATTTTTGTGTCAATCTGATGTTTATTTGTAGTTTTGTTGGCTTGTTTATTGTTATCTTGTCTGGCATTTGATCTGTCAAGGTAATTATTTTTTTTTTTTTCGTCAGGGTAATTTTGACCTAAGATATTGAGATGAGAAGTGCTACCTCCTGACTTGTTTCTGAAAGAGCTTATAAAAATTGATATTTCTTCTTTAAATATTTAATAAAATGCATTAATGAAGATGTGAGAGGTTGGAAATTTTTGAATTTTTAATTAAACTTCTTATTCTAGGTTTTTTCTAATTTTCTACTTAAGTCTGCCTTGCCGATTTATAGTCACACAGTTTTCTCCTCTAATCTTTACTATTTTCCTCCTCTGCTTGCTCTGGATTCAGTTTGCTCTTCTTTCTCCAGTTTCTTAAGTTCAGAGCTTAGGTTACTGTGATTAGAAATTTTCTTCTTTTGTGAGACACCATTTTGGGTTATATGTTTCCCTCTAAGCACTGCATTAGCTGCACTCTGTGTTTTTATGTTTTGTTTTAATGTTTATTCAATTCAAAATGAATTTTATTCCCCTTGCTTTGTTCTTTGGCTTACTTAGAAGCGTATTAGTACCCAAATACTTGACATTTTCCCAGAATCTTTCTGTTGTGGATCTCTAACATAATTTTGTATATAACATACTTTATATTATTTGCATTTTAAAAAATGCTTGGAGAACTATCTCCACACTGGAGAATATTCCATTCCAAAATGTGTCTTCTGCAGCCTCTAAGAGAGATATATTAGAATAGCAGTCGAGTAACATTGATTGATAATATTGTCCAGTTTTCTATACCCTTGCTGACTTTCTGACTAGTTACTTTTTATATGAGTTATTGGAATGGGGAATCAAAATATCCAACAGCTACTTTTGAGTTGTCTGTTTCTTCTCTATTGTATTGTTTCAAGGCTTGGTGGTTTCTACTACTAGGAGTATATACATTTATAATTGCTGTGTCTTTCTGACGTATAATCTTTTAACATGATAAAATCTGTTTCTAATAATATTCATTGTCTAATGGTTATGTTGTTTGGTATTAATATAGCAATCCCAGGTCTATTACAATTATTAGATTGAATTATTGCCAATTCAATGTCCAAAAGCTTTCCTCCTACATTTTCTTCAAGGAGTTTTACAATTTCAGGTCTTACATTGAGGTTTTAATCTATTGTGTGTTGGTTTTGGTGTATCCTATTTCTAGGGCCCACATTCATTCTTTTGCATGTGGATATCAAGTTTTCCCAACATTATTTATTTAAACATTTATCCTTTCCCCATTGTCCACGAACAATATTGGCTAAAATTATTTTGCACTTGTTAATCTCTTGTTATTCACTGAGGAAAATGTTTTGTACAGCAATTTGCAATTTTCAAATCACTGCTTTATACATTAATATGTTTTAGTCTTACAAATATTCTAGGAGGTGTCTGGGAAGTATGTGTTATTATACCCAAATTACAGCTAGTAATTATTCTGTACAGTTAATAAGTTGTAGAAACTTGACTGGAATTGAGTTCTGCTGGTGTTGTATTAACGCACTTCACACTATACAAAAGAAGGTCTCTTCATTAAAAATTTAATTGTCTTTATTCCTACAGCTTTTGTGTGGAATGATGGTGCATAATGATTCAGTATACTTAATAGAGAAAACAAATTTAATAATTGAGTCAGCAACCCAAAAGGGATTAAATAAATATCAGTGCATCCATAAATTAAATCCCATCCATTAAAAGTGGTATTATGTTGAATATTTGTCATGAAAAATATAACTATAGTCATCTGTGTATGTAAGAGGAAGCAAAAGTAGAATATAATATATGGGAAAAGTTACAAAAGACTAGGAATAAACAGGATAGTCCAAAAGTAGATGAACACATATTGAATTAATAGATTTATGATAAAGATGCCACTAATATTTAGTAAGGAAAGATTATTTTCAATAAATCATTTAGGGGCAATTAGATATCTATATGAGAAGGAAAAAATGAATTTTTCCCTGTGATTTCAAACTGTATTTAGAAATTGATATGAAATGGACCATGGAAATAAATGTTAAGAAACAATAAAACTTTTAGTAGAAAACAAAGTATCTTCATACCTGAGGGTAGAAAGCTTACTTCATTAGTACACAAAAACAGTATCCACCAAAGAAAACTGATAAATTATACTTCATGAAATTTAAGAAGTATTTAATAAAAGATACAATACAGAGTGAAAATATAATCCATAATCTGAGAGAAGATATTTATAATATGTGTATTCAAAAAAGAGCCTGAACATAGAGTAAATCGAGAATTTCTATAAACAAATAAGTAAAAGGCAAATTAAGCTATTTTTAAATTGGAAAAACAAGTTTTAAACAGGCACTTTGCCAGAAAAAATATCCAAATAACAAGTCAGAAAAATCAATATAGTTAAAATCAGTATTCAATAAAACCACATTCCTATGTAAAAAGCTAAATCCAAAAGCGACAATTCCACTTGTTGGCAAGTATGTGGAATATCTTGTTAGAGGAAAAGCAACTGGAGCAACAACTTTGGGAAAGTGTTTACCTATGATTTAAAAATCACACTCATAACCATATACCCAAGAAAAATGAGTGCATAGATCCATCAAAAGATGTGGGTAGGAATGTGCATAGCAGCTTTATTCATGATAGTCAGAACGTAGATGAAGGACAGATATGCAACTGTGGAAGAATAAATTGTGGCATACAACAGAATATGAAAAATTAACAAGTTGATACATACACAAATGTGAATAAATCTCACAGATATTCCCTTGAGAAGCCACATACAAAAAAGTTGAAATGGCATGATTTTCACTTATATGAACATCAAGAAGAGGCAAAAGTAACCAATGAAAATAGAAGTAAAGAATCATCATCTCTAAGGAGTACAACACAACTTTCTAGAACACAAGGAATATTCTAGATTTTGATGTGACAGTTACATATAATGGCCAAGTCAAGTATTGCTTCAGTTCAGTGTGCTTCCTCGTGCAATGCGTCATAACTGCTTCAGTTTGGGTTACGACCTGACTTCAGTGTCTAGCGCTTCACAGTTGTCTAGTTGGTAATACTGAATACTGAATTTCCACAGGTTCAACACAAGGTTTCCACAGGTTAAAACAAGTTCTAGAGCAGACACTCTGTCTTCTTTCACCCTTTTTTCCATGTTTGTGGCTACGAGAGATTGTGAAAGCTCCCATTGAATACTTCTTTGTTAGCATGGCCACAGCCAACCCTTTCTTAAAGAAGCTCCTCTAAAAAAGTCACAATAGCATCTTTAACCATTACCACTCACAGTATATCATTTTTCAAACTTCCAAAAAAATTTTGAGAAAATGATGACAGGGTATACTTGAGCATATATGGTCCAATCTCAGAACCTTTCAGGTAAATGACTTCTAGGTTGGTGAGATAGTTTTCTTTTCTTCTTTTCAAAATTCTCATTTTTTAAAATATTTTTTATAATTTTACTTGCAATTACTAAAGAAAAAATGTCTATTTTTGATGATTAATGTTAGGATTAGCTTCATTTATTACTTTGTCATTTGAGATATGCATGGGAGAGAGGGAGCAAGAGATAGAATAAGATACTTAAAAGAAGAGTAAATCTTTGGGCTATGATATATCCAGGTTCTGATATCCTGGATCTACTAAAGACCCTTCCTAAATACATTTTAGAGCAACTGAGAATCTGTCACATGAATATTTTCCCAACAAAATTTTGCTACAGAATGTAAGTTTGCTACGGAATTTAAGAATTAGAATCCACCTCAAGCTTGTAGCTCAGGGTCATCAGCCCTGGTTTCTCTGAACAGACAACGTGTTGGAGGGTCCCACCAGGATCCTCTGTCACCATTGTTGTTGGTCCTTCTTCCCTTGTTCTACCACGAAGAGCTCAGGCTGGAGCACTGATAAAAACAGAAAACCTGATTGTGGCCATGTTTTTGAGCCCAAAGCCTTGGCCTCAAACTCACCTCTTTCACACCATCATATTTTGCTTTTATTGCCTGTCTAGTCCTCTGGCCTTACTCTTGTCCCAAAATGAGTACAACTCTGAAATGAATTAGTCCCAACAATGTACTTCTCTTCTATCTTTTTGAACATTAGTTCAGTTCCTGATAACTTCTAGACTGCAACTCGTGATTAGTGTTAGGAATAAAGTAAGGTTTTCCTTAATGAATAAAAGAGCATGTTACATAATTGGGATCTTGCAACGCATTCTGAGAAATCACAGATGTAAGTCGTGGCTGGACAGCAAACCATTAGATTACTTCAGTGGTCTGTTCAGTTCAACTCATAAAATTTTAGACCTGACATCTAGACTAAATATGGCAATTTATTTATCTTGTATTTTTTTAAAAAATACCACATTATTTATTTTTAACAATGTTTTTTCAAGGTATGTCAGAGATAATTTTCATAATTCTCTTGGGTAATAGGCAAAGGCACAAAAATATTAGTCTAAATTGTAAGCGCTTTAGTTCTAGCTACATTTCACAGTGCTCTAGTTCTAGCTATGTCTAGTTTCTTCCTGGCAGCCACAGATTCTAAATCATAATTGTGGTAATTACAATTACAAGGAAAATGAGCAACCCCTTTTACCTCCATGAACCACATTTAGCCCCATCCCTTTGTTCTCGAGATGCACAATGTCTTTTCAAAATAAAATGTGGAATGTGCCAGAAGATTCGCAAGTCGGCAAGATTGGGAGAAACGCCCTACTCTCTGCCTTAATGCTGTGTGTCTCTCTTCTCCTCTCCAGCTGTCCCTACTCAAGCCCCCAAAACATAAGAGTAGCATGGGAGAGAGCCAGTTGGTAACATTTCATTCTAGCTTTAATCCACAGCCTGGTCTTCTTCAGCATTACAGTAGTGATATTATTCAACAGGAATTTCCTTCCTAGGGTTGGCTCCTTACAGATATATTAGAGCTTGTAAATGAAAAGGCAAATTCTTTTCTACAGGCTTCTAAAAACATTGCAATTGTTTTTAGGATAGATGTAAATAAAAAGACCTAAGCAAAACCCAGCAATTTTCCTCTAGGCAGCTGCATTCACCAGTTTTGAGTAAGCATTTGAACTGATGATGGTGTTTCCTACTGCATTCACCCTCCTAGTAATAAAAAACAATCGTGTGCATTCACGCACTTTGGCATTCCCCACTGAACTAGACTTTGAACACATTTTCTAACTTCTCAGAAATGTCCCCAGACTCACTCTCCTTATGGAATGTTGATGACTCAAGGCCAGAGATTCAGTTTCTGTAGTTCCTGTCATCATCGGTATGTTAGACTGAGGAGTTCGGTTGAGCTGGAAAGCACAAAGGAAATGAGCTGCTCATTTTGCTCTCGCCTGACAGATACTGGCAGAGAGAAAAATATAAACTTAACAATGTTCTAAGGGCTCAGATAATCTTTTCTCTCCACTTATAAAACCTTAAAAATGAGCAAAATCATGGGTAAGCCAGCCAGGACAACTAAGAAGTCCCTTCTTCATCTCATAATACAAACTCTTCAGGGGAAACTTGACACTGCCCTTGTCAAGTTAAATAATTGCTTCAGACACATTAACTCCAGGCTCTTTCCTAATAACCATGGCTTTAGGAACAGGCACCTTCAATGTATGTAAGAGACACAGATGTCTTGTGTGTTCTTAAATCCATGACTAAAAATAAGTTACAGAGAGTCTAGTTCACTATAGAATTCTTTTGTTTCAGTCAAGATATTTATTTTTTGCAAGTGGTGGTTTTAAAAAGTACCAAAATTCAAAATCTTTTACACAGTCTCTAACGTTCATCCTGTATTTCCTTAGCAGACAGTAGAAGATAAGAGTGAAAAAACACAAACCATGAAAAGACAATTGGGGTTTTCCATTCCTTAGAAAGTCTCTTTTGGTGTTAGACTGGATTGAATAATCAAGTGAAGCTACTGTGTCTTTATGCCCACCTCAGAAAATACAAGACATCAAATAACAACGATAGGAAAATATTTTAATGCATTTTTGTTTTCTTCCTGAGCAAACAAATGTCAATGTTATCAATTTCTTGATGGGGATTGTATGATTTGAATTTTGTGATTTGAATTTTCTCTTCTTCCACTACAGTCAGCTTGTTTTTATGGTACCATGTCTACTGAGAAGTTAAAAAATGAGTTGAGGATGACCCAGCAATGTCTCTTCAAATGTGTACCTTTAGAGTAATTATCAGGCCTATTGCTGTTTGCACCAATATTTCCGGAACTCATTCCATCTAAAACGTCCTCAAAGACTGTAGGCATAATTCACATCACAGATTTCTGAACGTCTATGTTACTGAATTCAATCTTCTTTTCAAAAAAAACGTACAAAACAATTTGTTCTGATACACTCTACACTCAGGAACAAATAGGTGAGATGTTTTTGAACCAGAAACCTGTGTATCAACAATTCAGTACAAGGGGATGGTGGTTATTTCAAACATCAGCACCTTTTATTGTGTATACCTAGTATACCAAAGCACAGTTGTATCTTAAAGATGAAAAATGAGAAATCAAAGGACAGAAATATGGCAGGAAGAGGAGCGGAAAATGATATGAAGAAAGGGAAAAGGGTAGGAAGGAAGGGAGGGAGGAAAGAAGAGGAAGCAGAGAAAGTAGAGGAGAGGAAAAAAAGGAGGTAAGGAAAGGTGGAGAAGGAGAGAAGGGACTTTGTATCAAACACATGCACACACTTGCACATGCACACACACACCTGTATGTGTGGATACACTAGTATTACACATACAGAGATGTATATATATAGAGAGATATAGATATATGTAGATATAGATATATAATAATACAATATTATGTAACAATTATGTATAATATAGACTTAATGCCATATAATATATACAAACACACACACACATATATATATGAAAAATGCATACAGGTATTCAATACAGTAGAAACACTACAATATATTTTATAAGCTCATAGATCTGAATGTATATAATTCCTGACTTCCCACAACTTAACTTACAATTTTTTGACTTTACAACAGTGCTCAGTAGGAAACGCATTTCAAATTTTGAATTTTGATCATTTCCAGACTAACAAAATGTACCTGATACTTTCTCATGATGCTGAGTTCACAGTCAACCACAGGATCACAAAGAGAAACATAATATGCTGCATTGCTAAGCCAGGATATTTGGTAGCTGTCTTAGTTACTTTTTTCTCCTTGCTGAGACAAAATACCTGACACTCAAAGTTAATGGGGGAAAGTTTTATTTAGGTCACAGTTTGCAGAGGTTTCCATCCACAATAGGCTGGCTCCAAGGCAGTGTGGCTTGGAAGAGGGGCACTGCAGAGGAGAATCAGTTCATGGCAAGCAGAAGAGAGGAAAAGCAAGCAAGGAAGGGAGAAGACAAGCCTCCTTCTGTCCCTTGTATTGTATCAAGGCTATCAGGATTAGGATGGGGCCAAACCAATCAGTGGACTGATTAAGTAATCACCCACCGTTAATCCTAGCACCCTTAATCTTACCATTGCACCATGAATCAATCACACACTCTAGATTCAGCCACCTCTGAAAAAAACCCCATCTGTGATTGCATGAGGCTTTGGGTGGGAGATCTAGACACAGCCATAACAGTAGCTTAGGTATTTTAAATGCATTGTCAAGTTATGATGGGTTTGTCAGGATGCAGCCCCATCATAAGTTGAGGAGGATCTGTGTTTGGGGAAAAGGGTAGGGGCTGTATTGACTATACTATAAGACTGTATTTTACATGTTAGTTAAATTTAAAAACAGTAATATATCTCAGACATATATATGTATTTATATGTATGAGACTATATATAAATAAATATATATATATATATATTTATATTAGGTATTAAGCTTCTACAGGACTAATATGTGTCATGACAGTAACAGATGAAGCCAATTATTAATACATTCATTCATACCTCAAGCATTAACTGAAGAGTTTACTATTAACAAAGAATTGGGTCATGTACTGTGAGGCTAGAAAGCCAAGGAGAACATGGCTTTTGAGGACTAAATGAAGGTCAATTCTCAGTGGGAGAATGCATGTAAGCAACTAATTAAATACAAATCAGTTTGAGTCAGGTATCCTGATTGATGCACATACAACCAAATCCTAAAGAAGACTAAGGATTAAGAGATCTGCAATCCAACAGAGGGATACGAGCCACAGCACGAGATAAGGAGGGTGCACCACACTCAGAAATGGCAAGTGGATTCCCATACCTGAGGAGTAGGAAGAGTAAGGGATCCAATCTGGGATGTGCGGAGACAGGATCGTCTGCGGTGTGGGTGCCATGCTGAGTGAATGCCGGGGGATGGGTCAATTAATGGGATGGCTATAGATGATAATGTGGAATAGACAGCATTTTAATTAATCCTTTTAAAAAAGGATTTAATTTCTGTGGTCATAAGTAGGATGAAAAAGAATGCTTCAGAAAAAGAAAATGGAATTATAAATAGAGATAGACCATGATACACTGATGTAAGGAATAGATTAAGATAAGAAGCATTTCCTTACTTCCCAGCACATAGTAGGAACACAATAAATATTTATAGAAAGAATAATTTATCATAAGGAATTGGGGAGAGGATTTTAAGGTTGTACTTTGAGTTCTGTACTAAGTAGTCAGAATTTTTCTGGCCAATAGGGAGGCACTGAAGACTTTGAAAAGGAGGGAAGGACAGGATCAACACTTGATCTGGAAGATGAGAACGAACAGCCTAGAACTATGAGTATCACAGACTAAAGTCAACAGGGACTTAGGTAATAGTAGGGATTTACTGGACAGAACAATAGAGAAACCGCAGAAAGACAGAGCTATCTATCTCTACTATATAGTTTTACCAGATTTATCCACCCACACATAGCAAGACTTTGCAAGACAATAAACTGCCACAAGACTTCTTACCTGTGGCCATGGTTAGGGCCTTCATGCTTCGCTTTCCCCCAGGTCACTCTAATAGTTCAGTCTTCTGATTGTTTGGCTCAGTTGTCTTGAGTTCAGTTTCCATAAACCGCTTGGATTTAAAGTAAGCCCTACTTCTCCCTTTTGACATTCAGAACTCATTTTTGTCCTCTTTCCATTCCTGGTTATTTCAGGTATATATAATCCTCATCTCAGCCTCAGCCCCTGTACTAAAACCCCCAAAGTGACCCACTTGTTCAGAAGCTGTTCTATTCTTTGAGTCCCTTGGGGATGACTCACCAAAGAAGGATTCAGATAAAGGACTTCAGTATAGATCAGATAGGAGACAGAAATAAAAGTCATGAAAGAATTGCCTTTGAAGGCAGATCATTCATTCCTAGAGTTTCACAGAGCATCAGCCATGTGCCAGCCAATCCTCTTCATGTCCGATGCAAATCAGACAACAAAAGAGCTAATACTTCTGCTCTCATACCGCTTAGCGGCTGGATGGAGAGACACTCAATAATCACGATAAATGAATAAGTTGTACAGTCTTTTGAAGGTGTTAAGTGCTTTAGGAAAGCAGAGCATGGAGGATCAGCATTGGAGACAGAAGTGGGGAACACGTTGCTCTACTAAATAGAATGGTCGAGGGGCATGGCAAGGATCCCAGAGGTGGAGAGAATTAGCCAAGTGTGTTTCTGGGGGGAGAGCATCCTAAGCAGGAGGAGTAACTAACAGCATCTCTAGCAAGTTCAATAAACTTGGACAGTGCAGAAAATGAAGAGAAAGCAAGAGGGAGTCTGATGGAAAATGAGATCACAGCAAATATGGGGCAAATCATACAAGATTTCACAAGCCAGGGTAAGGTCTTTGGCTTTCTTCTATGAGTGAAATAGGAGCCATTGAAGGGCTTGAGCTGAGGACTGACAGATTAATATTTTAATCAGATTAATACTTTTAAGGATTACTTTGTGCATTGAGGAAAAAACCATAAATGGGCAAGGGTAAGAAAGGAGACCTATGAACTTCCACAGTCATCCACATGAAAGACAGTGGTCATCCATGAGAGTGGTGACCAGAATGGAGTAATCTTTTCATGGTGCAAAGAAGTAGAATTTCTTCCTGGATGTGAAATATGAAACAGAACAGAGTCAAGAAAAATTCTGAGGTTTCCTTTTGCCTGACTGACTAGAAAGATGGGATTGCCATAAGTGAGATGGCAAGGTTTTGGGTGGGTCAGTGTATGGGACGATCAAGGCTCTAGTGAGGCACTTGCTGACCTGGAAATGTCTGTTAGCTATCACAGTGAAGATGTTAAATAGGCAATTAAGTGTAGGCCTAAAGGTCTGACAATGAAATAGAAAGTAGAAAATGTTCAGCAAAAATGGTAGGTAAAGTCATGAGACTGGGTGAAATTATCAAAAGGTTACACATAAATCTGGCAGAGAAAAAGAAAACAAGGGAACAAGCCCTGAGGCTAGAGGCACCCAACATTAACAGACTGAGTGGAGTAATGGTAACAACTGTAGGGAAATAAGAGAGTATCATTTTTTTTTTTTTCTTTTTGCAGGTACCGGGGGTCGAAATCAAGACCTCGCGTGCGAGAGTATCTTAATGTGGTTGCAGACAGAGGGATAGATAAATGTGCTCTGTGCTTGTATTTCAGATATAACTATGAAATTCAAAAGACAGCCAAAGGTGTGCTAGTAAATATTCAAAAAGCAATTATGGAGGAGGGGAGTATAATGTGTAGCATCTGCTAATTTCTCTGGTGTAAATACTCCATCAAGGCTTATTTTGAGCTACCAACTTGAAGTCACATACATTTAGTGGCAGCTGAAAATATAAAGATGAACACAAAACTTTTGAAATATGTTTTGAGACATCATCTCTAGGGAGATATAACTAAAGCCATGGGAAAAGGATGAAATCTTCAAAGGATCTATGACAGTAATAGAAAACTCAACAGAAAACTCAAGGCGGAGTATGGGGAGAATATCCATATTAAGGACCAAGAAGATTACTAAGTAAAGAAAGAAAAACAAGAATTTATATTTCAGAATAGTTTTTCACACTAGAACCATTATGCCACTGTTGCAAAGTATTTTCCCTTTTTTCTTCCTCTTTTTTTCCAGATAAGAACTTTTCTTGATAATCCTTACAGAGAATGAGCATGAGAAATCCTTATCACATCTAGGTAAGGATTTCAGTCTGAATTTAGTTAATGATTTTATCCACTTTCAACTTTCCTTAAAATAAAATGTTGTCGGGCTGGTGAGATGGCTCAGCGGTGTACGCGCCTGCCTGGCAAGCGCGAGGGCCCGAGTTCGACTCCCGGATCCCACATACGAAAAAAGGGCCGGTGATATCGCTCAGCCACATGGGTGCCTGCTGGTGTGCAAGGTCCTGAGGTTGACCCCCGGTACCCACACACACACACACACACACACACAAATAAAATAAAATAAAATGTTGGTCATGATATCTACTCCAACACATACTTCATTTGATTTTCCAAATGATCAATGTATTTTCCCAAGCTTATTTAATTTTTTCTTTTTAAGTCAGCTGACATTTGGTACAAGACAGAAAGACTCTTACACAATTAATATTTTTAAAAAGTCACTAAGAAAGGTTGAGCACATCTACACAATTTGCTCTTTCTTTGTACAACTTCACTGATAAAGAATCAAATCAAGATTATGGTTAATTCTTTATTATTTAGATACAATTCATGTTATGGATAGTCAGATATATAACTTTTTTAAAAAGAGCTCTATTTAGTGTTGAGATACAGCATATGTATTGTAGTAACATTTTTAGAATCTTTCCATGATAGTCTCAATGTCCTCATAAGTGTATTTTTAATTTTCAAATTAAGTATTCTGATTATTTTTTCATTTGAAAAATGTGAACACTGTTAGCAGATTTGCTTTGGGTGAAATTAAATTTAGATTCCACCCCCAGTGTCTGCCGGATGGTACGGAGAAGCCCACCTAAATCTAAGAATTCTTCTGGAAAGAGCACTGAAAGTATAACGCACATGCTCATGGGTCTGTACTCTGAGAAAAGCACAGCTGATACTGGCTTGGTATAGTACTGAACGTCTTCTCAAATCACAAGTCAACGTTCATCCCAGACTTTAGGTGAGGCTCTGAATCTAGGGAGTTCTGTGTTCTCGGATATTAAAAGTATGACTTGAAAAGAAGAAAAAGCCAGTTATTAAATTTCTCACTGACTGAAGATCGGGTGGAAGAGAGTGACCCTCTCGCAAAAGGCAAAGCTCTGTCTCATAGTTTGGGGGCCTTCTGTGATCTCCCTCAGGACCCATACATGGAATGAGGACAATACGGAGACTTGTACGTTCACATAATTGGTCCACTTTCAACCACATAAAGGGAAGAGAGAATCTCAAATTATTAACAGTCCAGTGCTTTTACAGCTCCCACCTACCATGCACTTATCACTTTCAGGTTTCCCCTAATTGAATTACTGAGAGCAGACCAAATGACCTTAGTTGTCCAAGCACTATTTATCACATTTTATTTTAAATGAGTCACATTTTAGAAAGAAAATATTCTCTTAATCTATTTTCCAACTCATAGTAATTATATCCTTGGTGCCCTAATGTTTCTGTGACTTTTATTTTCAAGAAACAACCATTAACTTTAACATAATCAGTGACTTTGTTTGGATGACTGGGTCCCCTCAGGTGACCCTGAAGAAAAAATTATAGAATCATCAATTGGCAAGTTCACCAGTATCCAGTAAAGTATGAGAGGGTAAGAGCTCTTCATTTCCCAGCACCAGCATTCATCATGGGAAGACACATAAAAAGAAAGGGCAGATTCCAATGACATGCATCCAATAAATTGAAGACTCTTATCACAGTAAATGCCAATTCAGCAGTTCATAATCACAATGCATAACATCACTACATTATTATTTTTTAACCCTCTAAACTAGAGCCTTTGTTATGGTGCCTTCTGTTTCTTCCTGTGTATCCTTGCAAGTCCTATGTTTTCTGTACTATGAAATCATCTTTCTGAGTCTACTGAATTTCAGCTTAGCTCTTGGTAGCAGATCATTTTTTTTTAATGACATCCAATCACGAAACATAGATGAAGAAATTAGAAAGGTTTCTTAGTTCCAAGCAGGTCATTGTGCAAACAGAGGGGAAATAAACTATCATACTGTTTATGAACTATTTTTAGTACAAAAAACCCAGAACATCTCTTAGCAATTTGCACTGTCTTTCTTTCCCTTTAAACTGATACTTGGGGTTCATATTCTGTTGCCTGGATTAGCATAAACTCCAAAACCAACATTCAAGATGAACTATCATTCTTACATTTATTTATGAAGTAAAATGATATAATTCAATAAGGCTGTGTCAGTGTCAATGGCATTATCCACACCACATGATATTCTCTATTATATGTTTGGTTGTTTTCAAATCAGAGTGCATGTAACAAGATCAAATACTTATGAAAATTTCCCAGCATACTGAGGCTCTCCCACTTCCATTTTATATTTCCACTGAGTAGAATATGTGAGGTAAAGCAGTATTATGGAACCAATAGTGGGCAAAAGGATCATGAATATGGGATTAAAGGCCAGTTCTCTCACTCTTAAATTCTACCAGAAAGTCACTCAGACTCTGTGAGCTTCATTTATAAAACTATTTTTGAAGTTGTATGATCCCATAGGTCTATGTGGTTAAAAGTGAATGCCAGATTTAACAGTAGGATCTTGCTTTTGCTTCTCCAAAACAAACAAAGCAAAACAAACAAAAAGAAAAACAAACAAAAAGAAAAGTCACCAAGCTTGCAACTGGTTTTAGTATATACTTGAGACGGTGCTGAGTGTTTCATCTTTGCAGTTTTACTCCCCTAAACAATGTGAGAGCATTTACCGTAAATGAGAATCACTAAAGGTATAACACAGTTTCTGATGCCAGGAAATCTGTTTAGTAATACGTTTATTAACAAATACTTTAGATCTCTGAATCTCTTCATGTGTTTTTTTTTCTAGTGACCAAAGCACATGTATTAGACTTTGAATAGTGGCCACTTTGGGTACCAGACTGATACAGGTTATAAGGTACACGATTTTCTCCACTTAAAACAAAAGTTTCTTAGGATCACTCATCAAATAGTTGCCACTTATGGAACCATGTGATATCTGCAGAAAGACCCATAGAGGAAAATCATACCAAGAGCTTGATTTTTTAACCATGGTTTGTCTATTTGTTTTACCAACAAGCAGATGAAATCTTGAGAATTTTGTTTTCCTGTCTCAGATGCTCCTTTGACTTCTCTGATCCTAAGGTACAGCCATGAACTTCTGCTATTGATTCTCACTTCCCAGTTTGGGTTTGCTGATTGTATGACATAAATCCAGTCCTCACCACATCCTACATAGACTGTCAATCATTTCCTAGCTGCTTCTACTCTCTGTACTGCACTCCCCTGAGGCAGTGCCCTAATCATCTCACATGAGCCTTGGCAGATCTCTATGCCCACTGGCAATGGTGGACTCTAAACTAGACCTACTAACAAGACTAAGCTCAACTGCCTGTATAATGTTATCTTAGGGATTTGAAAGACTTCCCTGCCTTAAAAATATAAATCCACTTCTTTTTACTGATGTTTCAAATACCTTCAAGAGAATAAAGACAGGTTTCAACTCAGTATGCATATGATCAAAATTTTATGTGACATAATTAATATCAAATTCCTTCCTGAGAATGGGCACTAGTGGGGGAAAAACTACTGGCACCTAAAATGGAAAAATATGTTATAAGAGGAGGTGAGAGATAAAGAGTATTTTGCTTTCTTTTTGCTTTATTATCATTTGTAGTATGATGATAATAATGTTGATCTCAATAGGTTGCTTAGGTGGTTAATAACAATAAACAAACGCTATTTATGGAGACCCACCTCCATAAAAGCACTGAGAACACTGGAAAAAAATTATCAGCTTCGACTATCTTATAATGAGAAATTAACCAAAGGTATACAGCAATTCAGACAGCATTTATTTAAAGTTAAAAAAGAAAAAAGCTAAATCTCATTAAGAGCACGCTTCATGATGTTTTAGTTTTTGCTATTTCCACACACTCCTCCACAGCTCTGAGGTGGCCTTAAAAACCAGCAGCCCACAGTCACAGTTAAAACTAGCAAAATGACAACCCTTGAAGGAACAAAATCGGAGGGGGAGCTTTTTCAAAGCACCCATTCTCCGAGAATTGGTCATTATTAGGCCTGTTCCATGATTTCTTTAAAAACTCCATTCACAAACCTATCATTACCTGACCTGACTTGAAGCTCACTTTCAGGGGTGAAAAAAATTTTTCCAAACACGCTCGAAAAATCAAAGCCTACTGTATAAATTGCAACTAACGCAGGACAGCAATTAGAACAATAGACTAGACAAAAACTTAACAGGAAAATATGAGTAATGAGATGTCCATAGGAGATTTTTAAAAACCCTAATATTCTTGGGAATCTAAAAGCCTTTGTGCATATGCATAAATGCACATATGCATTGGGATGTATGCATGTTCAAGAAAACCCAAGAAATTCTAATTCTTAAAGTTGAGGTTCTGTGTAAGCAAAAAATGAAAGCTGAAAAGGAGTAATCTAGATAAATATTGAATGTGCTCCCCCAACCACACACAGAGCTCTCAGCAAGATTAGGAGACTCATTAATTCCAGACATTTTAAGACTTCTCTGTCCAAACATTAGTTGACTGCTAAAATCACCTAGCATGGATGTCAGTGGCCACAAAGACACATACACACACACACACACACACACACACACACACTACAGATTTTATGTAATTTTCTCAGGAAAGTCATTAGGCAAACACCAATAATAACAAACTCTGGGGAGGGAGTAGGGTATAATTTCCAGTGTTCCATACTGTATCACTTAAAACATTCAGTTTTTAATAAAACACTAAAAGATATGGACAGAAATAAGAAAGTATGACTGAACACAGAAGGGTGCAAAAAGCAATCAATTGAAGCCATCGCCAAGGAACCCCAGATATTAAATTTGCTACAAAGATTTAAAATCAATTATTCAAAATATATTCAAAGAACTACAGAAAAAATGTGCTACAAAGTTAAGAATGTGAGACCAATGTCTCACCAAATAGATAATATTTTTAAAAGATAAAAATTACTTTTTAAATAGACCAAACAGAAATTATGCAGATGAAAAGTACAATAATTGAACAGAATATTCACTACATGGCTCAATAGAACACTTGAACAAGCAGAAGAAAAAATTACTGAGCTTGAAGTTAGATCAATAAAAAAGTATCCCCCTAGACAGGAAAAAGAGAGAATAAAAGAAAATTAGCAGGGCCTCATAGATCTGTGGACATCAAAAAGTGAACCAACAGGTGCATAATGAGAGCCTCCGAAGAAAAAAAGAAAATGGAGGAGAGAAGAATCAGAAAGGATATTAAAAAAAGTAATGGCTGAACTTCCCATATTTGACAAGAATCACCAATGTACGTATCCAATAAGCTCAACAAAAGTTGTTTAATATAAACTAAAAAATATCCACACCTAGACATATAATAATCATACGGTTGAAAGTTAAAGACAAAGAAGATCTTGAAAATAGCAAGAGAGAAGCATTTCATCACTTACAAGGATCCTCTTTCAGATTAACTGCTGATTTCTCATCAGGACCCATGGAGGCCAGAAGGTAGTGAGATCCATGATTAAAGTGCTAAAGAAAAAAGACAGTCCACAGTGGGTCCAGCAAAACTATCCTTCAAATTTAAGTTAGATGTGAGATATTTTCAAATCAAAACTGAGAAAATGTATTTGCTTTCTTTCCTGCTCTACAGGAAATATTAAAAGGAGTCCTCTGGGTTGAAATGAGAGGGCAGTAGAGTATAACTCAAAGCCACATAAATAAAAAGAACATCAAGAAAGGGGACTACATAGCTAAATACAGCAGACAGTATGCATGTATATTTTTTGTTTTACCTCCTTTTACTTTTATCTGATTTTAAAAAAACTTCATAAACAATGCCTATAAATCTGTAATGAGGCCACAAAATGAGTGAAAATATAATTTCTATAAAAACCACAGCACAAAGAAGAAAAAAATGAAAAAAACTGAAAGGATATACCTAGGGAAAAAACTGAAATTATATTGATATAAATCAAAATTTGACTATTATATATTAAGATATTAATTGTAACCCCTACAGCAAGCACTAAGAAAATAACTCAAAAATATAATAAAAATGATAGAGGAATTAAAATTGTATGATGGGAAATATCTATCACAAAAAGATTATAATGGAGAAGACACTGTAACAAAATGGAAAATGTAAATCTCATCTTATTAGTAATTACATTAAACACAAATGGATTGAATGCTTCAGTTAAGATGTAGAGATTACCAGAATGGATAAAAAAGATCCAATTATTTTATGCTATCAAAGACACAATTATGTCAAAAATAAAAGGATGAGAAAAAGATATAATATGTAAACAGCAACCAAAATAGAAGTAGAGTGGTTATACTAATATCAGACAAAATAGACTTTAAAACAAAAGTCTATTTTAAAACAAAAAATTATTATTAAAAAGATATAAAGACATTTTACAATGATAAAAGAGCCAAATTCATCAATAAAATAAGCAGTCTTAAACATATATGCACCTAACAACAGTTGCAAAATATATGAAGGAAAAACACAAAAACTGAAGGAACAATTTTATAAATATAGTTGAGAAATTACTTTCAACAGTGGATAAAATTACTTAATAACTTACTTTCAATAATGGGTAAAATACCTAACAGATAACCAGAAATGAACTCTGAAATCTTAACTTCAAAAGCCAATGAAACCTAAGAGAAATCTATAGAGGACAACACTCAACCACAGAAAAATACATTCTTCTTGACAGCATGCAGTACTCTCCAGGATAGATCATACGTTAGGCCATAAAACAAGTTTCAATAACTACAAATGTATGTTGTAAAATAGAGTTAATTTTTAAAATCAATGGCCAAAAAATTCTTGTAATTTATTTATACACTTAATTCTATTTAATTCTCAAAGGTGACCTATAATTATGATCAGGTATGAGAGCTATGATTATACATATGATTAGCTACTTATTACAGAAGAAGAAACATAAGTAAAGAGGATTACATAGCTTGCCTAAATTAAACAATTAAAAGCAAACATGCAAGCTAAACTTAATGTCCTCCTCCTGTTTGAAGCCTCAGCTTAAATGTTGCCTCGGCAGAGGTATTTCCCATCCAATACGTAAAAGTCCCTACTATAACTCAATCTCACAGCATCCTTTTCTCTTTCCTCATGAAACTCTTCACAACGTGGAATTATTTTGGGAGCTGAAAATGGACAAGCGGGTAAGATAAACAGTGTGAACTCTTCATCCTGGTTTGCCCAAGACTTTCCCAGGGTTGATGTTGAATGTCCTAAGTACTACAAATCTTCTCAGCCCTGGAGAAATCAGGATGGTTAGTCACACTGTGGAATAAACAAGCTACAAGGATTTCTTCACTGATGCCACACAAGTAGGTGCTCTTCCCATAAATGACAAAGCTATCACTTGAGAGATGACAGGGCAGCAGCTGACCCCCTCTCCCTTAACAACACCAAGCTGCTTCTAAACCAGTGGAAGGTCTCTGTCTTGAAGTACTGCAAGATGCTCTTGTCAGGCACCATGGAAACACCACATAAAAGCAAAACAAAAGCATGTTTTTACAGAGGCTTTGAATACAAACAGAGACTCTAGGAGAAGGCAGTAACATTTTGGAAGGAGGGAGAATCGATTACTGTTTGTTTACATTGTTTACCTGTCTTATGGGTTGGGTCTACAATGTGCCCCCCAAGGACTCAGGTATTCAGAGGTGGGACCCAAGGTGATTGTGTCATGGGGGTGCTCTACCCATCGGTGGATTAATCCACTGGTGAATCCATAGTTGAATGTGCCGTAAGAAGGTGGGGCCTGGCTAGAAGACGCAGGTCCTGCAGGTACGATCTGGAAGGAGATATTTCCCTCCCTGGCTCCTTCCTTTTCTCTCTGCTTCCTGGATGCCATAGGCTGAGCAAATTTTGCCATCCATCCTATTTCTCCTTGAAGCCAGACAACCACGGACTGAAACTGTGAGCCAAAGTAAACCTCTCCTCCTGTAAGTTGTGGGTGTTTGGTATTGTGTCCCAGTAGCAGGGAAGTGGCTAAGATAGATTTTGCTACTGGGAGTGGGGACCACTGCTATGACTAAGATGTCTTCCTTCTTCCCAGAAGCATTTCAGCCTATAAATTAGGGACTTTATGTTTTTGTTCACCTCTGAATATGCAGCATCTAGTAAATCTCAGGGACCTGGAGAGCTTTCAATCAGTGTGTTGAACCAATGATCATATGATTCCTAGGTCTTTGCTCCTAGTTGCCATCTATCACCGACCTTCATCATCTCTTGCCTTAATCCTAATACGGGCTCATAGTATGAATACTTGTTATGATCAGGCAAGACATTTTCTCAATTAATCTACAAAACAAGCTTTGAAGTAAGTGTCTCCATTTTCCACATGGGGAAACTGAAGATAACACAGATTTAAAAACTTGTTCAAGTTCTCAAAGCCCATTTCATTTCAGTATAGGTGTGCTGTATTTTTCCAATTGTATTATTCTAGTGGAAAGAAGAATTTCTGTATCTATACAGTGTGGATCATAAAATATCCATTACTTAACAAATACTGCTGCATAGAAATCCTCTCCATGACTGCTACCAATATTGTTCATTGTAACAATCTGGTAAGTTAAATATTTTTTCCTATCTGGCATATAGACAATCTCAGTTGGGCAGCTTTACAACTAATGAAGTTTAAATTAATACGGAGTTATGTAAGGCTACAGTTATAATTATAAACCTTTGAGTTATAAACCTTTGAATTCATCAAGGACCAGCAAATGTTTCAGTCCATGAATAATATAACTTCCTGAAGATTTTTTTTCTAATTTCCAGGAGGCAAACAAGGAAAGCGCTTTGATTCCTTTTCTTTAATTTTCATTTTATTTTATTTGTCCATAACCAAATAGTTCTGAAAACATCTCCTTTTCATTAAACAAAACAAAACAAAACAGAACTCTCAGGTGTACATGCATGATATTTAAACTAAACTCCCTAAAGCTGAATACGATTTATCTTCAAACGGCAGAAAGGAAAAGAGTAGAGCAGAAATCTTCGAATTTATATAAACTCATAGCTAGCTTCTCCTGAACTGCTGCCCTCGTCAACTCGTTTAGAACACAATTTTCCAAATGCCGTTGCTTCTGGGATTCAAGGGAGAGGAAGAGAGCACTTTCATTTCATTAGATTTATGTCAACTCCATTCTGCATTTCTAGCAATAGGGACACTTGGAAAAATACGTTGGGTTTCCCTTTAGAGCTGCGCTGCTGTGACTCTGGCGCCATGAAGTAACAAAAGTAAATAAAATGACTCACGCTGTGCTCCAGGCCAGAAGGGGCTGGAGAGATAGGACGAGAAATCCAGTTGCTGTGCCCAGACCCCACCTCCAATGGCACGCTGCTGTTTTCTCAATAGTCAGCGCTGTCACCATAGCGAAACTGCACCCTTGGAGCCAAATTCCTCCCTCAGCTCTGCACAGGCAACTTCATCCAAAGTCGGTGGGTGTGGAGTGGATGTCTAAGAGAGAGGTTTGGCAACAGTACCATTTCGTTTTCTCATCAGCCACCTACTTACTATGCAGCAAGCACCTTCCTACCAATTTCCGCGCCAACGAGAGCCCATTTGCTATTATCAGATGGCAGTATATGCTGCACAGTTTCCTCACTTTTCAAAGCGTTGTGTGTTTTGCCAGTCAGGAGCACATTTTGCAAGTCTCTGGCAAGCGCAAATGTACTTTCTTCTTGGCTTAAACACTTGCAGAAGCCAGATGAAAGAAAAAGCTCCCAGGGAAAGCTTTGGATTTCATCAAATCATCGATGAGGTAGCCTGTGCCACTGTGGTCTAGTTTGTTAAGGGACTGTGTTTCCTTAACGGAAGAAGTAAAAGTGCAGAAGAGCTTAAGTGAGGAATAGAGCTCAGGGTTCACCACACTGGAAGAGTATTTTCTGGTGCTTCCCTTGTTGTCCTCCCTGGGGCTGAGGTGGCAGTGATTTCCATATCCTGTGGGCGGTCTCACTTCATATTGGGGGAGACACTCACCAACCAAGTCTACAGGTCTCCCCATCCAACATAGGCTCCCTAGGACAAGGGCACGAGGACACTTTATCTCTATATTCCTGACACATAGCAAGTAGTCTTGCAGTGTACATCAAAAATAACCCTAAATGAGGCATTGCAGCTCCTGCCATAAAAATAAGGGGCTGTACACTTCTCTCCCCCATGAACCCTAGATTCTAGTCGTAGATACATGTGTGTGCAATGTGATTGGAGGCTCCACAGGGCTATGCCCAGGGCTATGCTAAAAGGAACACAGCAGCTGGGAATGTAACCCTGGTGATATAGACAGGAAGGCTGCTGAGAGATGACTATGTCAGAACTGAGTCCTAACAAATAGGCCAGTGTTAAGGCAAGAGTTAGTGGAGATGGGAGGCATTCCAGGCAGGGCGAGGGTCATGAATTAAGGCAGGAGGACATGAAATAGCAAGGGTGGCAGGGGGTGTAGACATGGACTTCGAAGCAATTTGCCCTGCAAATTTCAAGGGCCGAGCTGGGAATAGCAGGCTATTAAGACAAAAGAGGTAAGCAGTGTCTAGTTAATTAAGGACTTTTAAAAAACATTCTCATTTATAAAAATGATGGACATTGAAAATTTTTAATCTAAGAAATAGGTTCATATCTGTATATTAAATAGCTTAAACTGGTAACAAAATAAAGAAGATGGATTTTATTTGTGCAACGCTAAAAATAGGAAATCCAGCTGGGAGGCAATTTCACTAATCGTGGGGAGAGACCATGGGAGCCAATATTAGGGCAGTGTTACTAGGACTGAAAATAAGGTGATGCAAGAAATATTGACAAGGTAGAATGAGAAGGACTCTGGCTTGGCTACCGGAGGGACACAAGTGATTTTAGGTGATGTTCAGGCCCTGGGCTATGTGAGCCTAAAATTCAGACAAGACTCAAGATTAAGACTGAATTGTGTAACCCAGGCAATTATGGGAGTAAAAATAATCCTTCAGAGTAGATAAGATTTCCTAAGAAGAACTTGCTAAAAGAGGAGAAGAACTTGCTAAGAGACGCAATAGCTGGGAATCTTTGGGGGAAACTCCATTTGAAGGTGATCCAGTAAGCAGGTGCCTCTGAAGATGAGACAGAGGCATTCTGGAGACCAGCATGTGAGGTAACATGAGTGTGAGTTCCTGGAAGCTCAGTAGGAAAGATTTTCATGGAAAAATGGAAAACAGTGTTAACGCCACTTTGTGGTAGAATATGGTCCATAAAGAGGAATGTCTAATGATTGGGGCAATGGGGAAATTTTGAAAGATTTTTCTGTAACAAAGGCACTCCTGCAGATTGTTTAATAAATATATGAAAGAAGGAGAGAAAAAGAAAGAAAGAAAAAGACGAGACTAATGAATGAAACCAAGTTTTCAGATACTATTTTAGAAAGTGAAAAGTGAGGTTTAATTTTCTTAAGACAATGTCTGAGTTTCACAGGAACCCAAATCTTTACCTTTACAAATTCACATTTAGTATTGGTAACACACACAAACAAGTCATTCTCCCAGTGGGCAATATCGTGATTTAGTGGGACTCTATTGCAGAATAAAAAGTTTAGAAGGGCTGGGAATGTAGCTCAGTGTGAAGACCCTGGGTTCAATCCCCTACACTCACACTGTTTCCTCACTGACTTCTCTCCGTATCTTCTTGCTTTGTATATCATCAATGACAGATGAGGCAGTCCTCAGATACAAATGCAGAATCCAGGAACAGGCACTCCCATCACTGCCACATATAAGAAAACCTTGTCAGTTTGTGGCTCTTACGAGAAAGTAGCATAGAATGAAGGGCTTACAAAAAAGGAGACTTATTTGTCACAGTTCTGGAGATTGGAAGTCTGAGAGCAGGCAGCCTGTTTGGTTGGGCCAGACTCTTTGGAGTCTCTTTTACAAGGTCACTGATCCCATTTATGAAGGCTCCACCATCCTTACCTAATTATCTCTCAAAAGCCCCTCCTCCAAACATATTGAGAAACAGACTGACATTTGAATTTGGGGAGGGACACAAACATTCAGTCTGTAACATCCACCTTTACATGTATATCTGAGGTCACTAGTGGGCACCAAGAACATCTGTGAACATTGGAACCACCATAATTAGATGCTAAGAGGTCGGAGACTTAGTGCCAGCTCCTTTATTATCTGCAGTGCCTACAGCTAAATCCATTAAACCTCTGGGCCTCAATTTCCTCGTCTTTAAATTAAAATAATATACTAATGGACTTCTAACTTTTTCTCCACTTGAAAGTTTTTCTGGAGTCTTCACTCTATAATGCCTTTGGAGAACACTGCATCCAGTCAATTACCGTTCAATAAAGATTTCGGTCTCTGAACCAACTTTTTGTGTCTAAACATTTTATTGCTAACCAAACAGAACAACTGTGTGTTGTTTGTTCCTGAACCAAGCTGAAATTTATTTTGCTTTTTGTGGCTGCTCTTCATTTCTGCTTTCCCCGTTGTGTTGGTACACATGCTGTCACTTCATACTCCTGCCTTTCTGTGCGCAAGTCTGAGGAACTGGTCCCTGCTGATGCACACACACATGATGGCTGATTCATGTGATGGGGCTGGAATCTGCTCCTCCATATTTTGATTCACTGCAGGGAAGAGGCTCACTGCCAACTTTGCTGCTTCCAAGGTTAGGAGCGTGAAAGAAAAGCAATGTGAAAGAACAGGAAAAGACTTCGGGGAGATTCTGATGACAAGGGTGGCTTGCAGCCACCCTTGCAGTGAGAGGAGAAGCACAAACAAGTGACCTGGCTGGTTTCACTGTAAACATACACTTCTCCTTCACATGTTCCCAGATTGTCCCATCCACTAATGTCTTGCCTGGTGCATTCACTTTGCGCACCACATGGATGGAGGTAGTGTTTTCCTTCATCCTTAGTGTAGCACACAGCCTGAACTATCCAAGTTGCATCACCAACACCAACCATAAAAAGAAATGGTGCTGCCACTTAAAATAGTGATGCACTTTCAGTATGGAAACTGCTCAGGGTTGGAATCCAGTTTATGCTACATACTGTTCCCAGAGCTCACCACACAGGGGCTACATGGAAAACCAGTGACCCACTTTCTTTTGTTAATACCATGTACTTAATCCTTTATTGGCAGCCTGAATTCATTTTGTTTCCACGGTTGGTAATTTGGAACTGTTTTGCAAACATTTTTAAAAGGATTAAATTACAGCCAAGTGTAGTGGTGCATGCCTGCACCACCAGAACGCCGGGAGGCTGAGGCAGGAGGATTGGAAGTTTGTGCCAAGTCTGTGCAACTTAGCAAGACTCTATGTCAGAATTAAAAAAATAAATAAACAAAGAGGGCTGGGGATGTAGCTCAGTGTAAAGGTCCTGGGTTCAATCCCCAACACTGCCTCCCAAATAAAAGATTAAATTGCAGAATGCAAACAGTGTTTTGACATTAACATTTTAGTACACTAGCTGATATCCTGGACCCATTCACCCCAAACAACTTTCCACTAGTTGATATTCTTGAATTAAGAAAGCTCATCATTAGGACTTCTCTTAGCCTATTCCTGCTACTATAATGAAATACTATAGACTAGATTAGTTTTAAAGAACAGAAAGTTATTTCATACAGTCTGGTCAGCACTCAGGGTCTGGTGAGCTCCACACTGCTTCATTCTCACACACTGGTAGGGATTAAAAGGGGGAAAAGGATGAATATTGTGTCCTTGCCTGGCAGCAGGAGATGCAAGAGTGAACTGACCCCCTCAAGTCCATTAATAAGGCACTAATTTGAATCATGAAGTTGGAGCCCTAATGAGCTAATCACCTGCCAAAGGGCCCACCTCTTAATAATGCTACACTGGGGATTAAGTAGCAACGTGAATTTTGAAAGGGACACCAGCATTCGAACTACAGGAGCTCCAATCAATAGACCAGTTTGCTCATCCCTACCTAAGTAACCTGAGCCCTCGCTTGCAGGGACTTCCAGACACATCCGCATAAGGCTTGCTCAATGGCAGTCCTCCTTACTCTGCTTTAGCATTCTGCATCTTTTATTTTTAATTCTGGGAGAATTTCATGAACCCTACAGCACTGATTCAGACATCCCATTATCATTGAATATGTTAAGAAATATATGACATCCATATAAAGTGAATTGGAATTAATTGAGTTTTTGAGAATTTTGCAATATTATCTGGAGAAAACCTTCACTTGAGGTTTAAGAAATATGACATATAGCTAGAGTATATTGAAATTAATTGCATTTTGGGGATTTTGCAATACATCTGGGCTATCAGCAGATAAATGTGAGAGATACAGATTGGGGCTGGGAATCAATCTCTAATCATAACAGTATCTCTGTAAAAATTGGTGCAGAGAACAAGAAATAAGTACCTAATTCTTGTTCCACACCAACCACTTTGTTTAATCTTACAACTTTTCTTGTTTATCTCATTACATTTTAAGACTATGAGACAACATGTCTTCTCTTATTAATCTTTTGAGAACAAAATTTATAGCATTTATGATAGATATTTCATGATAAAAACATTTATTATGTCTGTGCCTTTTGACCTAAACAGCACTGTAGGCTGCTATTTTTACAAATAGAAAATAATTGATAGATAATTATCGGGTACAAACCGAGGAAAAGTCCATAAGCCATGTTAAAGTAAAACCACTCTGAAGATTTTATTTTAACCTGTTTTGTATATGCCAGACCCTATCCTTGCAACAAAAGGTCCTTGCCTGAAATATCACCACCTACCCAGTTCATTTCATTACTACCCATGTCTGTCGATCTTTATTTCCTCACAGGAAATTAGTAGCAATCTACCTCATATGCATTTGTACTTTCATAATGAGAAGGCGTCTCCTTTTATGTTACATTAAAAAGTGCCGAAAACCGTTGACTTCTAGCTATAATGGTGAACTATTCTTCTAAAAATTATAAAACTCAAAATAATTTTCTTTCTTCTCTCTGTTCTAACAGGCATGACAGAAAAAAACAACTTAAAGAGGTCTTCTGTTTCTGAAAGTCTAAATTTTCTCAACAACTTTCCAACTTTACTCTTTACTCCAAAAAGAGTAAATATATTTATTTTAAAAGCATATACATATATATCCTCTGAACTTGTGAGAAAATAATGAATCCAAAATAAAGTTAAAGCCAAGCAGAGCAAGGTAAACTAGTGTCAAGGCATCAGATGTCTTGAGCGTGCTGCTCATATCCTGCACCCTTGACTCCATGACTTGTCAGGCTATAAGAGGTGAGATACAACAGTAGAGGAAGTCTGCTCAACGTGAAGAACTTGACAGAGCCCTGCACAAAACTGGAACCCCCAACTGGGAAAAGTAAATGATAAGCTATCTATACACTCAGTATCAAAGAATGAGGAAACTTGCCACTAGGTATCTGGAAAAGCAAATGTCCCTGAGAACTACTAATGACAAATCAATCATTATGGGAAATGAAGCATTTGTGGATAGTAAAACCTCAAGCATGGAAAATAATTAAATGTGTATCCTGTGGTCCTGAGCAAACTCTCTAGAAGAATTCATCATTAAGGCATGGTGCAAACAGTTCTGAGGATAATCCTAAGACAAACAAAGAAATTACAAATTAAAATACAAGGCACACAGAAGCAGTCACCAAGAAAGAGAGCAGAATGACCTACAAACACCTCATATAATGAGTGCATAGGATTTCAGTCTCGAAACTATTAGAAATGTATATTTTTTACATGCTAGATTTTAAAAGAACAGTTTGGATGTATTACATTTTTAAAATGAAATTTAAAATCGAGTAGGATAAGTTAAAAGTAAACTAAACATTGCTGAAGAAATAATGAACTTGAATGTAGAGATGAAGTAATCAACATAGGGAGAAAAATATTGAAGACAGAAAGGAATGGAAATGAAATCAGCTAGACTCAGGATGTCTGAAGTCCATCTTTCATAGAAAGCTAATGGATAAAACTGGGAGAAGGAAAACTTGAAAAAGATAATAATTAATATTTTCAACAAAGTTTGAAGGACACTAGATCTCAGATCTAAAAAGCTCAATGGCTTCTAAACTGACTAAAAAGAAATTCACACCTAGATATATTGAGAATAAAAGTGTAGCACCGAAGATACAAAACATATATTTAAAGGAAGCAAAGGGAAAAGGTATAGCACCTACAATTGAATTGGCTGCTTTCTTAACATGGCTATCGATGTAGAAGGCAGGACGCAATGCACTGAAAGAAGTGTCACCCTAGGATCCCATATCCTACAAGACTAACTTTCCAGAACAAGGGCAAAATAAGAACATTTTCAGAAAAGCAACCTGTGAGTGTTCATGATATACAGGCTCTCCCTAACTGAAATTCTAAAGGCTATGCTTCAAGAAGAAAGAAAATTAGACCAGATGGAAGGTCTGAAATGCGAGATTGGATTCTGAGTAAAGATATTGGCAAATATATGGTACATACAAACAATCACTGATATACAAAACAGTTTAATTTATGAAGGTTAGAACACAAAACATAATAAGTGGAAAATAAAAAATATATACTAGTTGGGAGGGTAGTGATTAAAGCATTCTAACCATTTTGTATCATTTAGAATAAGAGCAAATTGATGACTAGCTATAAACTGTGCTAATTATGCATGTCGAAATATCCACAGTAACCATGAAAAAACAGGCATAGAAAGTAAACTTCAAAAATAAGTACACGGGGCTGGTGAGATGGCTCAGCGGCATAAGCGCCTGCCTTGCAAGCGCGAGGGCCCGAGTTCGACTCCCGGATCCCACATACAAAAAAGGGGCCGGTGATATCGCTCAGCGGCACGGGTGCCTATTGGCGCGTGAGGTCCTGAGGTCGACCCCCCGGTACCCACAAAAAAAAAAAAATAAGTACACGTAAAAAATCACAAGGAAGCAAGAAATGAGGAAAAATGTTAAAGCAAGATGAGACAGAAATTGTACAAGTAAAAAAGGTAAAATAATATCTCAGTGAACTAATCTATCCTTTAAAAGAAAACTACTAGGGTGGATATACACATACACTTTTACACACTTCATTCATCTGTGTATATATACAACCCCCACACACACTCGACATAGGAGGAATGCAAAATGTTGGAAGATTTTTGCCAAACAACTATTAACCTCAAATATCACAAAAAGAAGAGTAAACTCCAAGGGAAAAAATAAAAGCAAAAATAAAGTCTTTTCACAAAGATAAAATATTAATTAATAATTAGAAAATGTTTTTTGGCTTGTATGAAATGCAGTCATGTAGCTTTGAATTATATACACTAAAAATTTACAGGTACACAAAGAGAAATTGACAGTTATCAAACTATTGTGAGGTTTGAATACAGTTGCTTATAGAATGAAAAATTGGGCCAACAAAAAGCCAATATGGAAAGCATAAACTTGACCTAAATGGAACAAATGATTTTGGAATATACCTTCTGAATTAGTCAGCTTTCCTACTGTTGAGAAAAAGTACTTGACACCTATGAAGGAGGAGAGGTTTATTTTGGCTCATGGTTTCAGAGTTTTCAGTCCATGCTCACCTGGCTCCAGGGCAGAAATGCCACGGCAGAAGGGTCCACTGAAGGAAAGCTGCCCAACTCATGACAGCCAGGAAGCAGAGAGCAAGGGAAGAGCACCAGAGAGGTGAGGACCAGGGCCCAGATACAGTCCCCATGGTCACGCTCCCATGAGACACTTCTTCCAACTGGACCCCGCCCGGAAGCCATTCACTTATGACTCGCCAGGGGGATTACCCTATCAACCAAAATATGGACCTCACAATCCAGTCACCTCTCCAGGGGCCTCTTCATCCAGTCAAACTGACAACAGAAGTGAACTACCACGCATTCCTTTTAGGAACAAATGTATAGTGAGGAAAGTGGTCCACATCCGTCATAAGAAGTTCTCAATATATTTCCAAGATCGGTGGCATATACACTGTACAACTTACAAACGTGTGTGCATACATTTAAAAGGCGAAATCTTTTAAATTAATGAATTAAGCCTGAAACCTAAAAGTTAGAGAAAGAAAAATAAATAAATCCAAACAAACCACAATGAGAGAATTAATAGGGTAATACTTTAGAAACTAGACAACAAATATACAATAGAAGGATCAAAATGCCAAAAGTTATTTCCTTAAAACTATCAACAACATAGGCAAGTAATGTTAACTTAGAAAAAGAGAGCTGGTAAGAATAAGCCATATTTTGGATGAAAGGGAAGACAACTTCAGAAGCAGAAGAATTTAAATTATAATAAAAGGATATTATAAACACACATGTGCCAATACAGTTGAATTCACAGATGAAATGGATAGAACTTTAATATAACCAAAATTGGCTCAAGAAAAATTACACTTACATAGTCATAAAATTATTAAAGCAATTGTATCCATAGTTTAAAATCTTTGCACAAAGAAAACACCAAGCCCAAATAACTTTATGAAAAAGTTTATTAAACATTCAATTAAACATGCAAGGAATACACAAACTCAGGGAATATATACAGCATATGTTCCCTTCCTCATTTTATGAGACTAATACAATCTTAAAACAAGCAAAATAATAGAGAAGACTATGAGAGAGTAAAATAATAATCGACAGAAATCACAGAGTTCCAAAATTCATAAAAAAATTATCAAATCAAATATAGAATTATATCAAAAAGACACTTATCATAGGCAAGCGGCCTTCATTCAATGAATACAATATTGTTAGAATACTGATTAACTCACAACACTGAAAGATTAAAGTAGATGTATACGCCTAAAACCACTGGCTAAAATTCAACATGTGTTCATGATTAATTCAAAGCAGAAAATATCTGAGCAAAGTATTAATAACAAGAGATACATTTTACTCATTAGAAGGGATTTCTGAAAACATATATAGTATTTTAAATATAGTATTTAAATATAGTCTTTAAATATAGTATTTTAAAGAGTTAACTTGAAGTCAGAACAAAAAAAGAATGTCTTCTATCATCCGTGCTTTTGAAGATATTGGATGAGATAATCTCTGCTAATATGGCAAAAAGTAAAAAATAAGTATTGATGAAAGTGGTAAAATCAAAGATGTCCTCATTTCAAAAGATATATGCAGGGGCCGGTGAGATGGCTCAGCGGCTTAAGCGCCTGCCCGGCAAGCGCGAGGGCCCGAGTTCGACTCCCGGAACCCACATACGAAAAAGGGGCCGGTGATATCGCTCAGCGGCACGGGCGGGCAGGCACCCAAGGTCCTGAGGTCGACCCCCCGGTACCCACAAAAAAAAAAAAAAAAAAAAAAAAAAAGATATATGCATGTACAGCATACCACAAGAATGTTCATAGTATTATAATTTATAAGTGATATTAGCAAAATGCTGGATGTAAAATAGTCAAAATTATCTACATCTCCAATATTCCACCAACAATAAGACATATAATTTTTGAAACATGCTATTTAGAATAATATAAAATAATGTTAAGTATCACGGAATAAATTTGACCAATGATATGCAGCACTTGTTTAAAGTTACTCATTTTAAAGAAAAATAAAGTCTAAGAAAACAAAAATTGAACAACAATGTCAAGTTCATGAATAGAATGAGCCAATATTATGAAAATAACAGTTCTTCCCAAATTTTTTTAAGAACAAGCAGATTTAAACATTTATATGGAATATCAAATGATCAAAAAGTGCCAAGCTACACCTAAAGAAAAAAAACAAGGTGAAATACGTGTCCTACCACATACCATTTTATGATATCAGTGAGACAGTAAAAAATTGGTTCAAGCACACTCAAATAGGCAAGAGCTTTAAAATACATTTATGTTTATAAAAAACTAAGAATTGACAGAGAAAGTTAGTTGCAAAGCTGCAAAGTACAGACCCTTCAATAAACTGTTCTAGAGAATTAATTTTCTAAGTTAAGAAATGAATTTGGATCCCTGCCTCACACCACATGTAAAAATCAAATGTAGGAATATTTAAGGACAACATGAGGTAATAATTTTGTAAAACTATAACAGGAAAAAATTACAGGTAATTCTCAAATAGCAAAATATAAAGGAGACTACTGATAAACTGAATTATGCTAAAACTGAAAATTCTCTTTATACAGAGGATCATGAAGAGAGAAAAAATACTATCAGAAACCAAGATAAATTACTTATAATTTATATATGTACCAAAAATTAAGATCTATAATATGTAAAGAAATAACAATCCAAAATACTTAAAGGGGCAAATGTCACAAATAAGCATTTTTACAAAATAACATGTCCCTAAGGGCTTATAAGTGTATGAATCTCTATTCAATCTGAGTAATTAGGGTAATGTAAATTTAAAAATAATAGTTTCACTGTATACCTAAATAGTAAATGCTAAATTAGTGGGGGGAAAAAAGATCTTTTAATTGGGTGTTGGAAAGAATATTGAGCTATGAAACCTTTTACACAAAATCACTGGGATGTAAATTGGCAGAGTTCTTTGTAAGTGGTTTATCATACCTTGTAAAGTTATACATGAACATAACTTACAACACAGCAATTCTATTTCTCGACATATACACAAAGATACTTTTGCACATGTGCACCAAGATATTAACTTAAAAGTGGGCACAGACCCACTGTCTAACAGCCTAAACTGAAAAAATATAAACTAACAGAATGAACTAAAAATTGGTCTATGTTCATTCAATATTATGTTTTACACTTGTGCAAATGATTAATATACTAGCTGCATACATCAGCATGAGTGAATTTTAAAAATAGTACTGAGCAATAAAAGCAAGTTGGAAAAATATTGCATTGTTCCACTTATGTGAAATAAAAACAGGCAAAACTAAAAAATTTTGTTGATCATAGCTACATACATATGTATGTATAGATATAAAGAAACTAATGGCATAGTAATAATACAAAACCAGACATGTTACCTCTGAAAGATTATGGGTTCTGTATTCGGATAGAGAAGGCTTCTAAGCTACTGATACTGTGTTATATCTTAAACTGGATAATGGCGCACAGATTTCCACTTTATTATTATTCTTTCAGCAATTTTATGTATACATATGTACATAAACATACATAATTACACATATATACATATGTATATATGTGTGTATTCTTTTGAAATTGATATATTTCACAATAAAAAATGGAATACATTTCACCAAATTAGCACATCACAAGCAGCCATCATTTATGCAACATTTTATGAACCTAGCAAATTGATCAAAGGTAGATAATAAGTGGAGGTGATGTCTTTCTGAATAAGAAAAAAAATAATTATGCACTCTTTACAAGCTCCAGACTATTTCTTATCACGGAACAAAACAAGCCCTAAATAAATGCTTGTTGAATAAAAGCATCCTGTAATACGACAGGCAAATGTGTGACAGGGGCTGCATCGATCGCCCATCTTAGTGGGACTTTCTTAGCAACAATGTTCCAGGGGCCGGTGAGATGGCTCAGCGGCTTAAGCGCCTGCCCGGCAAGCGCGAGGGCCCGAGTTCGACTCCCGGAACCCACATACGAAAAAGGGGCCGGTGATATCGCTCAGCGGCACGGGTGCCTGCTGGCGTGCGAGGTCCTGAGGTCGACCCCCCGGTACCCACAAAAAAAAAAAAAAAAAAAAAAAAAAAAAACAATGTTCCACTCTGTTTAGATTTCCATTTCTTTCCAGGAAACCTATGTGTACTGGAGAAAGTGACCCTAAACTAACATCTTCAATCCTTAGCAGCAGCATTTAGTTCAAATGGAGCAAGAGAGAGAAAGAAAGATAAATACAGACAGCTATGTAGATAAAGATAGATACGGATAGGTGTGTGTCTGTATACACACACATCTTATTGGTTCTTTTTCTCTGGAGAACACTGACTAATAACAACTAGGTAACCTAGAAACCTACTTAGTACAAAAACAGTCAGAAATATGAAATAGAATATAACAAACATCTTTTTAAGTGGATGGTGAAGCTCACAGAAAGTAAGGAAATCTCACAGCAGTCAGGCAATGAGTGCAGAGTCACTTTCCAGAACCATGTACTCTGACAGGTGAGGGATGGAAATCCAAACAGAGACTCAAGACCAAGCAGAAGGGTAGCTCGGCAGGGCAGAGACTGGCTGTCAGGAGATGTGCTAGGGCCAAGAAGTTCGCCTTCTACAGCTCCTGCGGGACAGGAGATGTTGCCTCCAGTCTGCAAAAAGTCAAAGAACTGTAACTAGGTCTATCTGCAAAGTGTCAGGAATAACACACTGAAAAAGTGGTGGATTAGAAAGAAATTATCTGTCTTTGTCCCTCAGCACTCAGTCACTCACTGGATTCTGAGTCAATAAACGTTTCCCCGAGAATACATAGTCACAAATTTGCTCTAGCATTGATTCAGGGTCTGAACCTTCACTACAGCATGACATAGAACCCCAAACTTGAAAATCTAACATTCTTAACCAGTGATACTCCTAAGAGACCTGCTTTGCACGCCATTGCCGCTCAGATGTTTGACCAAGGATGCAAGGGACACATTGAATAAAGCCTCCGAGAGAATGAGCTGTGCAATCCAAAACTGCCAAATAAAAATGAGAAAAAACTCAATGGATAAAACAAAAGAAATAAATATCAGGATTTCAGACAGCGAACTGAGAGATACAGACTAAAAATTAAGTATATTTAAAATAATTGAGGACAGGGCCGGTGAGATGGCTCAGCGGCTTAAGCGCCTGCCTGGCAAGCGCGAGGGCCCGAGTTCGACTCCCGGAACCCACATATGAAAAAGGGGCCGGTGATATCGCTCAGTGGCACGGGCGCCTGCTGGCACGTGAGGTCCTGAGGTCGACCCCCTGGTACCCACAAAAAAAAAAAATAATAATAATAATTGAGGACATAAAGGGAGAAATTGAAATTATATAAAAAGCATGATTGCCATCACAAAGCCAGGCATACTTGAAATTCCTAGAAATAAAATAATTAAATTATAAAACTCAAGAGACAGATGAAACAGCTCAATAAGGTCTGATGAAGACAGAAAAATGGTGCTAATAAAATTATTAAGAAAGCAAGATTGAGAAAAAATGTTTAAAAGAATGAGTTATTAATGATAAGCAAAATAAATTGGACACATGAGCTTAAATATCACATGGTTTCTTTTGTATGAGAAACTCAAATTATAAATAAAGAGCAAAATGAAAGATAGGTAATAGAGAGCAGGGAGATACACCTTCCTCAAAAGGGAAGGGGATCAAGAGATAGAGGAAGAGGAGGGAGGAGAAGTAAAGGAGACAAATAAAGGAATTGCGATGTGTACATGAATCAACTCCACACGCGGAATGTAAACATTGGGTACTGTAAACATTGTGAACTAATAAAAATTTTTAAAGGAGAAAAAAATGAATGGAACATTAATCAAAAAAAGACTGATTTATAAAGGATACAATATAAAGGCCAACATTTAATCATTATGAACTTCAAAATAAACTATAATACGTAGGGAAAGAGATAATAGGTAGAGCCATGGGAAAAGATAGAAATAAGACATTCCATGATTGTTTTTTTTAAGGTGCTTGATCAATCCTTATCAGAAACTCTTTCCATTCCTTAACTTTTCTGTTGTTGGCCTATACATTTTCATGGCCATTTAACCCCATTTATGGTGAGGATTTTGATCTTTGCAAATTTAGTTTTCCTAACTAATATGAGAGGCAAGTAAGAAAGCTAAAAATTAGACAGAATACATAAAAAGTGTATCTGACTATGCAATATGCTGGAACAGTTGACGCAGATTAAACCAGCTGAAAAGTTAAGAGAAAACAGTATTTGTCCCAAGTACATACTACGGCTCTAAAAGTATTATCACAATCCTCTTCCTTGGGTACTTTTTCTCACTGAGCTATTTTTGTTCTCTAAAATAATAAACTATCAAAAAAAACTTTGTTTTTGGAAATTACATGAGTGAAAATAAAACATCCCCCTCTTTCCTAAAAGATCTAAGTCACTTTGACACAGAAAGTAGAGTCAATTTCCAATCGAAGTACAGAGCTTCCAATAAGGGGTTTCTGAACCCAGCATTCTACATCTATCTTAACTGTGTAGTTTCCGAGGAAACAGGACCTTAGAGTCCAGGCCTGATGGAAGGCCCCTTGCACACTGCTCTGCTTTGCTTTGAGCCTATCCAAACACTGCCTTATTTAAATTTCACCTCAGCTCCATTAGCCTTCAGAATCCTATAATCGCCTCTATCTTTTCCTTTGTTTGGCGAAACCCCCCACAGTTCCCATGGTGTCCATCTCCCCAGGGCATTGGTGCAGCAAACCTGACTTCGCTAAATTAAAATTCATTCCTGATGGTGTTAGGTAGTTGCAGATAGGACAAGAGACAAAGTAACACAAACCAAACAAGCCAAAATACAAAATTACATTTTTAGCATTTGCCTGAAGATAATCCTATAGAGATGAACACAAAAGGAACTTTAAAAATGAACTGGCATCACCTGGCTGATCTGAAGGGAAGTGGGAATGTTTTGCATTGCTGAGAGCATCATGGAGCAGGCCGGTCTTGAGGAAAGAGGGAGGGAACTCCTCTCATGCAATATTAGCAGCATGGAATGAGCGTCCCAAGTCTTCAAATACAGGAGCCTCCTTGCTCCTGCTTGCAGCTGTTTGTACACTTCTAAAATGGGGACAGTTCTTTGTTCAAGTCAGACAGCCCTCAGGGCTCCCAGAAAATTGAGCACAGCCTAAAACAAGTGCCAGTGTGTATCCTGGGATGCAGCTGCCTCCCAGGTCTAGGGCTGAACTCCTTGGCTGTATTTTCAGCCGTGAACTGGTAGTCATAAATGTCAAGCCCTGATTAGCATAATCCCCTTAGTTCTTCTAGCTTAGTTCACAGCCAGTAAAGGTGGCATCAAGAAGATTTTGTACCTTGGAAAAAAAATCTAATAATTGCTGGACTTGAATTGGCATAATATTAACAGTATTAATGTTATATGTGGCTTTTATCTCCAGCAGGCTGAAGATCATTTAAGCATTTGTGAGAATTGGATTTCTTTGTAATCAAGACAAAGCACAATAATCCAGTGTTCCGCTGATTGCTAAATAGGCTTATTTTTCAGGTGGGGGAACTAATGAGAACATATCAGGTATAATGCTATAGTAAAAGTACATTAGTTAATTACAAAGTAAAGCATAATGAAGACATAGCTCTCTAATACTCTGTTCCAAAGACTTTTGTTGTCCTCTTGGCTTCAGGTTACATGGCTTAAACTTCAAAGAACAAAATGAAAGTCAAACTTGCAAGGCTGGGATAGGTTCCTCATGAGATCTTGACCTCAGAAAACTTGTGCAAATAAACACAGAGGAAAATGCAAACAAACAAACACAAATTGCATTTTTAAATAGTTGGAAAAGTACTCTGGTAGGAACCAGTTCATTTACAATAGCTTCTTGGGCCCTGGTAGTCCATTTGTACATTTTCTAAGTATCAAAACAACAAGCCAATTTTCTGACTAACCCATACTGAATAGAAAACCATCAAAATGGGAGAGAGCGTGGGGTGGTGATAAAGCAAGTATTGGAAGATTGTTTAAAGAGGGACCATTTTATAGCAACAGTTTTCCATGCTTTAAATAACCCAAACAAGCTGTGTAAGGCACACATTTCCATCCCCAGTGGACAGCCTCATCACCCAAGTCCATAAACTTTTCAGAAGATGCACAGTGCACTTCATCTGCCAGTCTCCACAGGTGTCAGCCTGAAGAACATGACAACCTGCTTCTCAGAAATGAAAGGATCTGCCAATTCAGCTACCTTGTATATTTCTCAGACAGAAAATTTTAAAGTGTTTCAAAGTCCCCAAATTTGGTTGTTTACACAGATCCTGCCAATGATATGTGGCTGGGGCCTGCCACCTGCCAACCTTGTCCAATCTACCCAAAAAGGAAGAGCTGCTAGGGTGCATGTGCCTTTATTGTACAATATGGGATATTAAAATAAAAAATATTCCAGCTCTTTGATTTCCTCTGATTTTGTGGGTAATACAATAACCAGAATGAGATAGCTGAAACCAATAAAATCTGATTTATAGCATTAAAGGCAATCTTTATAGCACTTATTTATGGTACATTACATCTAAAATCCAATTTCACAGGCTGCTGTTCGAAACTTTCTGTTCAATCATAAATACACTACATACACTGCACCTCAGCACCATAGAGTTAGATTATATAAATGTCTGTATCCCCAGAAGGTATTAAAATTCGGTTACTATGGTGGTGAGTGAGTTTGACAGTAATTTTCCTAACCAACTCTCCAACCTAAAAGATCCAGTCACCACTTGATAAATACTGAAATGTTAACACTACTATCATTAAGTCAAAAAGGAGAAAAAATATCACCACTCAGATAACTCTACATTCTGGAATAAAATTAATTGAAAGGAAGTCATTGAAAAATGGGATAATTGATGATACTACAGGATACTTGCATTAGTGTCATGACGGTCATTTTCAAGCCAATGAGCAAAAGTAAAACCCTATTGGTTTTAACAAGAGACACATGGCTAAGTCAATACATGCTGCTTGGAAAATATAACCTTAAGTGTCTACATTCATACACTTCAATGGAGAAGACTGTATTCTGTTCAATTACTATAATCATTGTCAAAGAGAGGGCAAAGAATACGATTTGACTTTCAGCGAAGAGCTGTCATTTGAATCTTAAGCAACCCCGCATCTGTTTAAAGAGGTTTTCACTGTTAAGAAAAAGTCCAACTCTTCATATACTTTGCTTGCCAGGTATTAGATAAATGTAAATGAAAAGGCTGGAAGCTTCGCCTCACCTGACAAGCAAGCAGACTGGCTTTGAGAGAGACTGCACACCTAGGCTCTTAAGTTTTGGTTCTTAAATGCAGCTCAACCTCATAGTGAGCCATAAACGAGTTCTAGGTGTCCATCACCTGCCTTATGTGTTATGCTGCGATGTTGTTCCTGAATACAATTCAAGAGTCCAATGCAAATGACAAAAAGTGGCAGGAATGACAAATAGATGCATTACCAAAATAACTAACACTTATTAGGCCTCTATGATATATCAAGCATCGTACTATGCCAGGAGTGTACCTAGCTCTGGTGAGGCTTAAAAATAACACAATTTGAGGGTCCTCCTTCAAAAAATACAACTTCAAATACAAAATGAGGTTCAAACTCACTATGATTAGATAAGAAAGTCCTAACTTAAAGGCCTCAGATAAAAGTAAAGGCCCCAGTTTAAGGCTTAAGTTGGTTTAAGCCTCATTAGCATGCCATGCAGTAAAAAGCAACTCTGATTCTTGCTTTTAATATATCATTTCTAATCCTCCAGCCCAGAAAGGTTGGCAACTACTCTGCAGGTGAAGCAACTGAGGCTCACATGAGTCGTCCAAAATGACTTGAGTTAGGGATCTATCAGATGAGTTTGCTTATTAGAAACCTATGTGTGCAACAGAGTTTCATTTGAAATTAACTGAAATTTGGGCTGTGTTACTGGGACATCCCTGAAACGAGGATATTGTCCTTAGTTGTTTTAACCTCAAAGAATCATCAGGAAAAGATATAAAGCATGGTGCAGAAACTTGGATGTGCATTAAAAGCATGTGGACAGCTTGTGAAATCAGATTACTGGGCCCAAACTCCAGAGCTGTGCATTCAGTTAGGTTCGGGTGGGCTCTGAGAACTTCCCAGGGGATGTCGATGGTTTGGAAATATTTATTTCCAACCACTGACCCAGAGACACTTCATTAATTCAGCATTATATTACCCCTTCCTCCCTGAAACTACAATTAGTATAGTTCAGGTTTATTTTACCAGCTCAGTTAAATTGGAGCTAAACCCTATCTCTTCATGAAAGCTTTGGGCTGGATTAGCAGCAACTGGAATCCAAAAGATGCTGAGAAGGAACAACCATTAGAAAACAATTATGTTACAAGTACAGACTGATTCTTAAAATGCAATTCGACCATGTTAAACTCAATATATTTAAATTAGCTTCACTACTACACTGTTAAAACTTTGTTAAGTAAACCCATATAAATACCCTAAAATTTCAGTAAACTAATAGAAAAATGGAATCAACAAATATGGTGAAAAGCCAAATAAAGAGATTCACCAGATAAGGGAGGAAACAGAGACTAAGGGCACAGAATGTCATTTGAAATTGAGTTAGTAGGGTTTAATCAGGGTATTTAAATGCATTCTACAATACAGTACAAGTTACATTCTGTATTTAAGTCTGATTCAATATAATAATGATGGACTTTTTTTTACGGGATGGCTATTCAGTGATCCCTATGAAATGACTGTAGAAAAACTACATGACATACTACAAAAGTCATATCCATAAATTAGTTTAAGATGCCAGCACTAAGTATATTAAGATTCAGAAGATTTCAGTTCACTTTCAACTCTTATGTATCTTGAACACATTTACCAAATAAGTGATGGACATTTTGCATCTATTATCTTGTGAATTATTCTGTACATAAGCATCCTTTGGTTGGAATCCTATGATCCCCTTCATTTATTCAATCTGACACCTACTAGGTGCCATAGAAACACAAGTTAAGTGGATAATGATTCAGCCTTCAAAGCATCAACTATTTTTGTCTATTTGAAGAAAGGAAATAGAATTAGTATAATTATCTAATGATTCATCTCAGAGATATAAAGTAATTTGAGCTTTGGGTTCATGAAGTTTTTCAGATAGTTCTGTGTAATCTATGGAAATGCATAGTTATAAATCCATAATTTTCTTACATAGTGATCTTTGTATTGGGAAACAGTATTTCCAAGAAATATTGAAATATGAGCCCTTATTTGAGTATTTTTTTACTTACAGCAGCAGGGGTGCATAGGTAGGGTTAAACACATAAGAATTGTATTAAAGAGTGGGAATTGGTGCCTGGACTGATAATGAGAAGAAATTATGAGTTTTATAAATAGGAGCACAAAGTTCTAGAAAAGGAGGTTTCTAAGGAACTGGTGAGAAAATGGAGCCTTTGATCCAAGATGATTTAAAAAAAAAACTTGCTGCATTTCCTGCAAAAATGAACCATCAGTGGTAATAAACCTTAGCTCTGATCTCCAGTCAATTATCTGGCTTTTGAATCAGTATACAAGAAAAGATGAAATCCCGACTATTGCCATGGGTAACAGGTACCTTTATGTGTGATAAATTCAATAAGACGATAAGTACAAGCTCTAGAATACAAACATTTGTTGCCATTCTGCTGTCTAAAAATGATATATATAAGCTTGTTTTTCAGTGCATATTTCATAGACAGATAGTTTAGAAAATATGGTCTCACCAAAAACAAACAATAAAACTTCCCCTAGCTAGTGCCAATTGTGTCTCTATCAATATATAATAGCTGAAAATAACTCTTTTGATCATTTCCTTAAACTGTTAGCAGAAACTTTTATTTACTATGTTAAAAGAAATTTTAAAAATCCCAATAGAAGCAAATCGCTTAAATGGCACAATCTTGTAATAGCATAGTAAATTCAGGTCACGTACATCAAAAGGTGCCAAATGTGGATATGAAAGCAGCTCTAGTGCACTCCAGATGCAGAGATGCTGCTCAGTTACACAGTGCCTGGGATGACATGTCCAAATGTGCTTTGTGTCACAAGGTCTTAAAATAGTCATGCTTCACCAAAATCTTCTAATAGGTTCTTCTAATGGCTGTGCTTATTCTGCTTCATTTACTTTTGAGTTCATTCATATCAAGTCTCAAAACTTTAGACCAGAAGGGACCTGAGAGATGATCTAGACTCTTCTCTACCAACTCATTTTCAGACATGATTTATTGAGATGCAGGAAAGGCTAGTGATTTGTATAGGGCCTACAACCTCCTGATGAATGGTCCAAGATTGCGTGAAACTGGTCACATGACTCACCGTTCATCAATATTGCTCTCACTATGCCACTTGATCCATGAGCTTGCATGGTACACTGCCACCTTTTTTTGCTGGAATTATATGCTCTCAACAACTATCTGAACTCTTTACATCTGCTTCTTTGAGGAGCAGATAAAACAGAAGCAGGGACTTGGTATTCCAAACTAGATATCCTCTCTCTAACTCACAGAAAAATTACTAGGATCAACTGAAATAAAACAGCTAAAGTGCAAAGAAAACTTTGTAAATTAAAGCATAAGAGATTACAAATGTAAGGGATTTTCAAAATCATAGAACCTAAGATGTATTATAATGTGAAATTTTCTTAAAGGTAAGCCTAGATAGAATAATGCAAAACATCTATGACAAGTTTACCCACAGATAAACTGATTTGATACATTCTATGCGTAAAGTTTTTTCATAAGTGTTAATATAGTTATTAGATTAACAAAATGTGTGTAAAATGGAAAGGAACCTAAAATTCAACATCTGTAGAATGTTGGTTGCTTTCTAGAACTGTATCAAAATGTCAATTTTAAGAGGAAGAAATTAAATAAAACCATAATTTCACATTTTCATAATTAAGAGGAAATACATTTTAAAGTGTCTATAAAATGATGTATTATTTTATTTCCTGTCAGTAATTTTTATACATACACAATATCAAGCTTTCAATAGTCTTATAGCAATTTACAGAGCTAATAAGAAATTGGATTTTCACAAATGAATAGACCTTTCCCCCCATGAAATGCCAAGTTGTAAAAGAGTCACAACATGGGATTTTTCCATTATTCACGTTAGCTCCTCTGTCTGGGAAGCTTTCCATTCACCATTGCCACCAACACCTCCTTCCCCTACTTGCTGGTCTTGCAAATGCTCACTAACCCCCTACGATACCTAACATCCCCTCCACTAAGTCTTTACTGTCACCTCTTCTTCTTTAGTCAGTTCTCCAAAAATATAGTCTATGCTCCTGCTGTGCCCTAATAATGACACTTGTACTTTTTTATTGCTAGTATGTTCCCTGTGTCCTGCACTCCTTAGCTGGAGGAATACCCTCCCAGTCTCTATGATTGCTGACAAGCGCAGTGGTGGGCACCTGTCATGCTCAGTTTGATTTGGCTAATATGCTTCATCAAATATCATTTTATTGACTATTTCCCACAGTGCAATTAAAAGGAGGAAATTTTCAAGACAAACTTTCTTTTGATTAATTCACTAGACTCAGCACACGGTCATAAGAAAGCAGTCAAGTATTTAATATTTAGTATTTACTTCTGTGTTTACAATAGGAGTGTTTTAATAGAAAATGAAACCATGCAGACAGGCTTTAAAAATTCAGAGAGCTCTTTACAAAAGAACTTAAATAATATTAGTAAGAACAATTGTAGATGGTGACTGAATACAAAGAAACTTTCTGACTTTATCTTTCTATTTATATTGGTTTCTGAATATGGGAAAAGATACTGTTCCATCACCTCAATTTAATATATCCAAATTGTCTGACTCATTAAATACAGAGCACGCTACATTCTAAATGCCATGAAAACAGCAGAGCAGTGAACAAAATAAAAGCTGAGTGTGGTGGCACACACCTGTAATCTCAGCACTCTGGGTGGCTGAAGCAGGAAGATTGCAAGTTCAAGCCCAGCCTGGGCAATTTAGCAAGACTTTGTCTCAAAATTCAAAACCAAAAATAAATACGTAAAAATAAAGGCTGGAGATGTAGTTCAATGATAAGCCCAGGGTTCAATCTCCAGCACTGAAAAAATAAAGAAAGAGAAGTAGGAAGGAAAGGAGGAAGAGCGGAAGAGGGGAAGGGAGGAAAAACATATGATACAAACATCTGTATAATGGGTCACACGGTGATGCATGTGACATAAGAGAGGCAAGGGAACAGAGGATGGAGGTAGCTGTTCTTTTATCTATGGTGGCCTCTCCGATAACGTGACTTCTGAACAGAGATTTGAACAAATAAAGGAAGAGCTCTACGATTTTCTGTTGGAAGAATATTACAGGAAGGACTGACAGTGAGAAGACTCGAGGAGGAAGACAGCCTGGAGCTGAGAATTCATGGAACCAAGGGAAATGAACCAGAGAAGCTGAAGCAACCAGTGAGGAGCAGAGTGGCGGGGAGCCAGGTTGGAGTGGCAAGAGCCATTAATCAAAAGAGCCTTGTAAGTCACAGTCAGGACTGTATATTGTACTCTGAGCGAGATGAGAAACCACTGGAGAATTTAGAATAGAAGTGCTGCCTTATTAGCCATATGTTGTAAAAGGGTCACTTTAGCTGCTGTGAGAGAGAGGAGTCCAGAATGACTCCAAGGTTTTTGGTCCCAGTATCTTTTAGCGATGAAGCTGTTGTCAGTTGGGGAAAATCACATTTGAAGCATTGTGACTTTGGATGTGAGCATTTCGAGCTATTAGATGTCAAGTGAACAGGTGAACACATGAGTCTAGGATCAGGGTAGAAAGTTTGGAGCTGGAGCAAAGTTTATCATATCTGGAGATAACTCTATGAGCCATGAAATTGGGGGATGAGTTTGGACCATAAATTAGGAGAATCAATTGCTCAGGTTTAGAACCCACCAACCAGTCCGATGTTGGGAAGATGAGGAAACTCCAAATACAGACCTTAACACAAAGAGCCATATGGGGAGTCTGAGAACAGGTCAAGCCAGTGGGCTGACGCTTTCGGGGCCCATATGGGCTCCTCACCCTGGTTTGCTATTTCAGTTTATGGCTTTAGTGACAGCCTCCTAATCTCTTAAGTGAGCAGGTGTCTTCAGCAATGATTTCTCTTTCCCTCATATGTCCTCTCTAGCAATTGTACATTTCCAAGTTCTCCCATATCAAACCATCTCCTTTCCTGTTCTTGGGGTGCTCTAAACCAAGTCCCTACAGTTTCTTAGATGACTTGGTGTCCTACCTGCCTAGCAGCTTCTATCACTTATGGCATTGATTTCTACAAATGACAGCAGTTACTTCACTGACATAGATCAAACATTTACCTCCTTGGAAATCCTCAGTGGGCCCCTGTCCATGAATAATGTCCAGTTTTCTGCATTTTTTTCAAGGTCCTGCCTATTGGTAGCCCAGTCTCAGCTCCACACCTTCTGTGCAAGCTCTTTCTACACCAGTCAAGCCAGACCCATTACTTGTGCCCGTGTCTTCACAACTTGATGACTTCTTCATGGCACTCCTTCTCTGGGATTTCATTTCCTCCTATTGTGTGCCTGAGAAAAGCTGGCTTAGATTTTCAGTGATTAACCAAGAAACTGAGCTCTCTGATGAAGACTTCTCTGATACTTTTTGGCAGAAGACTTTGGATTCTGTACTCTCTTCATCTATGTTTCCTTTCTCCTTAAATTATTTTACATAGTTGTTCACTGACCTGTGTCATCAAACAGAACAGAGTTCTTTGGGTGTAAAGATCATGCTTATGCTGGTTCAAAGCATAAAATATATATACTTATATTAAATATATTCATATTTTTGTGAAATAAAATGAACATTTTTCTCAACACTTTTTTGATATGGACAAAACCACACAATCTCTCTAAATGCTCTCTTTAAAATGTCAGTTTTATTTATTTATTTATTTATTTATTTAATTTTTTTTTTTTTATGTGGGTACCAGGAGTCAACCTCAGGACCTCATGCTTGCCAGCAAGCGCTTGTGCCGCTGAGCCACATCACCGGCTTTTTTTTTTTTCCTTTGTGTGGGTACTGGGAGTCGAACTCAGGACCTCGCGCTTGCCGGGCAGGCACTTATGCTGCTGAACCATCTCACCGGCCCAAAATGTCAGTTTCATAATTTTGTTACTTTAATCTCTTTAAATAAGTGTCTATTTTTATTATCCTCATTTACAAAATGTTGATAGGTAAACTAAAGAATAGAAAAGAACAGAACAGAAAAGTAGTAATGAAAAGTAGAATTGACGTACCTCTCATTTCTTGCTTGTTTTAAGCCTGATATATTTCTTTGGCTGATCATATAGGCAATACCCTTGAGCTTTTCATGATAAGGTTAAAAAAAATCTATGCTATCCTAGTGTATAGTTCAGACAGTATGCCTTAAGTTTCTTTTGTTGTTGTTTTTCATTTTTTCAGCACAGCTATAAGCTTCTCTGGGGAATGAGCTATAAAGCAAAGATTTGATACTATCTGTCTCTTCCATTTCAGAAAACTACAAATTATGTGCTTTGAGACATGAAGAAGTAAAACAGTGATTGTATAGAACATTCAGTAGCGGAGGTATTCTAATTAACATGATAATCAACACAGGCTTTGACTGGAACGTATTGCATAATCGAACATTCTTTATGATTTTGACAAATATACTTTATTTTCAGATGGGCTTCATGCTGCTAATGCTATTTGTCCTTTCTGGACACGAAAGTATACAATTAACACAAAGGAATAAAGGAAAAGCCAAAAGTAATTTAAAAATTAGCTACCAATTGATTGATTGCACAGAAGAATAACACCATTCCACACACTTCTGAGTACTGATGAGAATAAATCATGCTGGGGGCACTGGAAATCAGTAATGGCCTGAGAAATCCCCAAGCATTTCTCAGACTCACGCACAAGCCTCTCTCCTTATCCCAAATTTTGCTTAAAAAGAAATAAATAATTATAGCTGGATCCAGATTTACTATATAAAATAGCTACCATGTATTGAGCACAAACTCTGCTAGGCATGGAACTGATCATTTTAGATATAAAACCTTAATTTTCACACTAATCCAGAGGGTTAGTTAATTGGATCCACACATGCGTAAATTGAAGCGTGGAGAGATTAACTTCCCTTGAACTACAGAGGCCATTAATGGTAGGAGGTAATTGTAGGATTTGAACCCGGGCCAGAATTCATGCCTAGAGTCATACCTATTTATAAATTTCTGAGATCCTCCTGTGGGTGTGTGTCCTGTGCTGTTGTCACTAGGAAGTCAGTGGTGAGAAGACAAGTAGAATAGCACTGAACTTTCTTAAAGATATAAGGGGAGGGCTGGTGAGATGGCTCAGTGGCGTAAGTGCCTGCCTGGCAAGCGCAAGGGCCCGAGTTCGACTCCCGGTACCCACATACGAAAAAAGGGCCGGTGATATCGCTCAGGGGCACGGGTGCCTGCTGGTGCATGAGGTCCTGAGGTCGACCCCCAGTACCCACAAAAAAAAAAAAAAAAGATATAAGGGGAAGCTACATCACTGTCCCTACTTCATTTTCCATCACGCAATTTTATCAGAATCATTTAAATTTTTGTAAATTTTAAATTAAATTATGTTTTAATGGAATTGTTCCCATTAAATTAATAGGAAACCTTTCATAGAACATAATGATTTCCCCCTGTTGTATATTTGCTTCATAACTGAAGAAAATCTCTGCATGATCTTGAAAACCTATATCTATTTCTGAAAGGACCTACTGATGGATTAAGTGGCACATGTTGGGGACAAGGGCAAGTGACTTCTGGTCTTGGCATTAACTTGCAGGCCTCAGTTTATAATGGTTTGTTGTCAATGACCTGTGCTTTGTAGCGGCTGGAAGCACTCCACAGTGCCCCCTCTCCGAACGCAGGTTTCGAAAGACACCCACAGTCAGCTTCAAAACTATAGTTTATGGGGAATAATAAATTAAAAGTAAAAATCTTCCTAGATATAACCACCATGGCAAACCTCCCTTGAAATTTTATGCTATCATTTCAGTCACTTTTTTTACTGTATAAATGTTTTATTTTATGAAAAAAATACAACAAAATATCATAAAAAATAATAAGCAAATAAAAGTAGTTAATACATTGTGTGTATCATTACCTCCAAAATAGTTACTCAGAGTTCAAGACATATACTAAAAAGTTTCTTACGAAGAATAAACAAACAGAAGACTTTCTTTTCAATGAACTAAGATAAACGAATAGTATACGTGAGACAAATTATATTCGTATTTGAGCAAACTAGAATACCTGAACTTTCATATTGGACTTTTTAAAATATTGACTCATTTAATTTTTCTGAGTTTTTTTTTTTTTATTTGCCTTTAAATTTTAGTGAATCCTTCTCTGGAAAATAATTTATAATCTATCTTTTACATTACACATGGGGATGAAAAATACCTGATTATACTAGACACTGTTATTAACATGGGAAAAAACCAAATGCAGAAGATCATATGAACAATGTGTAGGGACCAAGAGACTCAGGTGTGTAATACTCCATAGAAAAACCCTAATGAGTAAATAAATAGTTATGGTTTTATTTTATCTACTCCAATAGGAGGAAAGATATAAATGAAATACGGTGGGATTAAAATGCCTCTAAACTGGTTCACCTACTTTAGGTATGATGATTTGTGCATTGAGACATGATTGTTGGAATTTACTCATTCTTTCAAAATAATATTAATGTAGTACAGTCTCCTGTAATCCACAGGAATACTGTTACTAATTATTCACTATTCTTTCTGCAACATAGTCTTTATCTTTAAAGAAAATAATAAATCTCAACTGATAGTTAAGAATACCATTAGGCCATAGAACTAATAAGAACTGGAGTGGAGGCTTTTAAAAAATCTGTTGTTAAAATATATATATATTTTTTTTTTTGTGGGTACCGGGGGGTCGACCTCAGGACCTCGTGTGCCAACAGGCACCCGTGCCGCTGAGCGATATCACCGGCCCCTTTTTGGTATGTGGGATCCGGGAGTCGAACTCGGGCCCTCGCGCTTGCAAGGCAGGCGCTTACGCCGCTGAGCCATCTCACCGGCCCTGTTGTTAAAATATTTAAAACTGACTCAGCTAGGAAACTACCAGGAGAGAAAATATTTAGTAAATAATGTAGAAATCTTAAAAACTGTCAATACTGGAATATTTTAAAGCCCCTTTTCTTTTCTTCTCCACTTCTCACTATACCCATCAGGTCTCCAAATGTCAGTTTGAACCCTCTGGTCAAATCCTATTTCAGGAAATCTACTTGTAGAAGTGGCACAGCAGGCATTAAAGATGCCATTAAACAGACATCTGCTCTAGGACACATGAACCTTAAATGGCCCGAAAGCATATAATGTGCCATACCAACTTAAGAGAAATAAAAAGACAGAAGCAGTAAAAAAGATGCAAAGTAAAAATACACAGATTGAAGTTTTAATTTAAATGTGTGCAGGTGTGCATATATGCACGCACACACACCCTTATATACCCAACGTGTTTTAGATTCATAGCAGAGAGTTCAGAATTGGAATATCATAAGCTCAATTCTGATAATGACATATGTTTTATATTTTTTAAAGAGAACTTATCTTTACACTCTTATTTGTCAAAGTGTTATATTATCTTTGATGTCAGTTATGTCTCTGAAATCTTTGATCATATACAGGATGTTTTTGTTTTTCAAAATAAACCCAAACACATAGCATATTTAAAAAAGATATTACATCATGCAATATATGTCACCATTCTGAAGAACTGAGGTTCTATTCTCACGACCCAGTGCCAAAAGATGCTCTCAGCATTTTCATCTCCAAAATGCACTTGAAATTAATGGAAAGTTGAATTACACCCACTGCCTCTATTTTTAAAAATATTTTTACAAAGTAGCAAATTGTTTCCACTCAGTAAAAATGATGGATTATTTTATCGTGTGAAAAAATTAATGAGCAGATGGAATGCCAACCCATTATTCATTAAAATATTGCACTGGGTTAATTCAGCAAATAAAAACGGAGAATAGAGCAGATGGCCATTTATAGTTCTCTTGATTTCTTAAACTACTTCTTTACAGCCAGAACTGCTCCTATATTTAACTTGAAATGCACATCTCTTACCATATGCACAGTCAGCCAGCATTCATGTGACCTCATAAACTTTTCATATAAAACAGCAATAATTTTTATGATTTACTTAAAAGAACACTCTACATTTACAGAGTAACTTATTCCCATATCCTCAATATTCTAGAGACAATTTAAATTCCCTGGACTTCATAGATCCTGGGCATCATTACCTGGCCTAAAGTAGGTACAAATAGGCAGATGGGTAAAATTTTGCAAAAGGAAGAGAGAAACTTGGTTATAAATTCTTTAAGTATGCCAAGCATATCTAAAATTACTACAGACTAGGTGGTGTTTCTTTCAAGGAAGCACTTGTTGTTTTTTTTTTCATCATACCCAATCTTTAAGTTACCACATTAAGAAAGTAGGAAGGAAAGAAGGAAGGAGGGAGAAAAGGAAGGCAGGAAAGAAAACGAAAACCTCTTTTCTGATGCAGCACAAAGGGAAGTCTCTTGCAAGCAAATTGATTCAACCACTTTGGGAAACTCTTCTGCAGTATCTGTTACAGCAACATACAACAATTTTACTTCTAGGTCTGTACCCCAGAAATGCATAAAGATACCTACAAAGCACATGGATGTGAATATTCATAGAAGCACTATAGAAACTCAAACCAGGAAACAACCCAAATAGAATCAATAAATACATTGTGACATATTTATATAATGGTATAATACAGAAAATGAACTCCCGGAGGAAAGTAACACAGGTGAATGTCACAAACATGGAGTTTAGCAAAAGAAGGCAAACAAGAGCATATATTTTATAACACCACTTATATAAACTTCAAAGTTTGGCAAATTCCTTTATATAAAGTTCAGTTTGGCAAAACCTCTCTGTGATGATGGAAATTGTCATAATGGTTGCTTTAGTGGAAAGTGGGACAATGCAAAGGAGAAAAGAGGCTGTGGGGAGTTCTAGCCATGTTCTTATTTTTCATGTAGATGGCTCTTAGTTGAACAGATCCCTCACATGAAGATGCAGTGAACTGCATGCTTATGATTTGTGGCCTTCTTAGTGGTATGACAAGCTTTAATTTTTTAAAAGTCTATTTTAGAAGATAAACACTATGAATAAAAATTTAAAAAGTCATGTATACCAGTGTCGAATATAGTCCAGAAATGATGCTCTGATACACAACAACTATAGTCTAAATAAATATTTGTTCCATACAATTCTTCAACCTCTATATTTAAATAAAATCTTCGCTACCTTGCCACCTATGTGGTTACCCTGTGTTATGGCTCATATCTAGATGTGCCCACAAAGCCCCATGTAGTCATAGGTGGAGCTTTTTGGAGCTGGCTTGATCTAGGGTATGTGGGGCTGGTATCAAGAATGTGATGCTGGGATTGATTCCTGGTGTGATGCTAGGATTAAGGACATGAGTGCTACCTGCCCTAAAGGTGGGTAGAATGGGTAAAATATGAGTCAGAAAGAGGCCTACTATCAATTGCTGCTACTTGGGCTTGTTCGCTGCTTGCTGTCTTCTATTTGCTCTGCTTTGCCATGGACTGTTTCTCCTCTGCGAAGCCCCTCTGCCATGCCACGCTGCCTTAGAGCCAGCCAACTATGTACTGAAACCTCTACAAACTGTGAGCTAAATAAATCTTTCCTCTCTTAACTTGCGGGTGTTGGATATTTTGTCTCAGCAATGAAAAAAGTAACTAAGACACCCTGTTATAAAAGACATGTACTGTTTCTCCTAAGCATACTACCATTCTTTTCCTAAAAGTACCCTAAATTTTGTGTGTGAAATGCCCTTCTCCAAATCAGTCGATGTGGTCTGTGCCCAGTGACACTAACCCCAGCTCTGCAGGTGAACGCTGGATGTCCTAGCTAGTGTCTCAAGGTACAGAATGACTCAGGGACAATGTTCTCAGCGGGGTAGCATGACTCTTGGCTGAGACTGACGTCTGCACTATAGCATTGCTAGTTTCTGTGTATCTTATATAAGATGACCATACCTGTGGATCCTGCAGTTTTTATTACACATATCCTGGAGTTCGTGGCTGTTCTAAAACTCTGAATACAAGGGATCATGTCTTCTTCACTATTATTCTACCTCAACCTAACAGTGCATAGGACATGGTTGGTTTTCAGTACCGGTTATCTACATTTGGCTTGTGTTCAGTAAGTATTTATTAAACATCTCCATGTATACAGCATGATTCTGGAAAATAAGGATTCAATGTTGAATGAAACAAACCAGGTTTTGCAAATATTGTTTCTTTTCTAGTAAGAGTGAAAGAGGTGATAAACAGGTAGCAAATGCAAATAAAGTAACCACTGATAGTGACAAGTGCTATGAATTAAGACAATAGGGTAATAAGATATAAATAAAGTGGTAGGAAGCTGGTTGCTTCAGTGATTCTCTACCAGGGATGATTTTTGCCCTCAGGGGCACATGGTGATATCTACAGACATTTTTAATTGGCACAACTAAGAGCAACTAGTGTAGAGGTCAGGGAGACTACTCTGTATGTTATAATACTCAGTGCAGCCTTTTCCCCACAAAGAATTATCCAAGCCAAAACATCAACAGTACCAAAGTTGAGAAATTCTATTTTAGATAGAATGAAGAAGGAAGACCTCTTTGAGGAGGTCTCATTGGAGTCAGGACTTCAGTGATGATAAAGAGCCATGTGGACAAAGAATTGGAGAAAAGGCATTTCAAACCAACAAAAGAGCAAGTGTACAAGCTAGAGGGTGTGAACTAGTTTGAATGGTTGAAGAAAACAAAAAAAAGAGTAAAGAGGCTGAATTTGGTCAGTATAGTTGACAGTGCATACGAGATGAGGTTGGGCAGAGGATATAGACTGGATCGTTATAAACCACAGTAATAACTTTGAATTTTATTCTAAGTACAAAGAAAAGCTGCTAAAAGCTTAGTGGTGCACTTTTGTGGTCCCGCTACTCTGGAGGTTGAGAAGGAGTTTCACGAGTTTGAGGCCAGTCTGGGCAACTTAGCATGACCCTGTCTCGAAATAAAATGCAAAATAATTAAAAGGGTTGGGGATGTAGCAGAGTGGCAGAATACCCTCGTGTTATATTCCCCCATACTGAAAAACAAATTTGTACTTTGGGTTACTTTCATAAGAAGAACGATGAGATATTTAATCTTCTGTGTCCAGTTCATTGCACTTCGCATTATGGTCTCAAGGTACATCATTTTCCTACGAATAACTCAAATTTATCCTTCTTTATGGCTGAGTAGTAGAAAATGTAATATATATATATATATATATATATATATATATATATATATATATAGCATTTTCTTTATACTTCATCTATTGATGGGCATGTAGCCTACTTCCAAGATTTAGCTAGTATGAGTTGTGCTGTTACAAAGCGAAGTAAAAGGTAGATGATAGGAAACAGGGAGACAGTTGGGAGGAGGATTTAGGGATGGGGGAGACTGAAGGGAGGGGAAGGGAAGAAGATAAAAGGGTCAAGTGCAATATGTATATATACCAATCCTCAAAGATGAATGTATTTATGATGTATCACAAACATATACCAATAAAAATTCACAAAAAAGAAAGTGAAAAAAATGTAAGCAAGGAGATGACAGAGTCAGGTTTCTCATCTTCATGCCTTTGTGAGGATAATGGCTTCTAGAAAGGCAAAACTGGAAACAAGACGGTGAGTAAGAAGACCATTGCAGTGGTCTAAGAGAAATGGGATGATGACCTGAATACATTCATGCATAGAGTCCCAAATAAATACAGGATTCCAATTAAATTTGGATTTCAGATGAACAATGAATGTTTTGGGGATAACTATATCCAATGCAATATTTGGAATATACATGAAAACTATTGTTTCACTGAAATACAAATTTGGGCTTCCTGTATTTTCATTTCAAAAAAAATGGCAATAATATGCACGCATAAATGCGTGAGCATCTGCACATGCAAGCAGAGGGTGGTACATACTTGGAAAGTGAGCCAACCTGTTACATTTCTCAAGTCCAAAAATGAAAGGACCTACATAAATTATTTCTGTACGTGGAAAAAGTACATCTCTGTACAGGAGATTAGTCAAGTACCTAATCAATTTTCACATTTTTCTATCTCCCTCTCATTAGTTGAGTCTCCAACTAGCTTCAGGATATCCCTATAGTATCTCAGTAAACCCTGGAATATACCAGATAAAATTGGTACATATTCTCCACTAATCCATCAGCTTCCTGGTTCCTAGCTTCATTAACCTGGAACCCCAAACTCAAAATCTTGGAGTAGGCTTCTTCATGAATTTTATATTCACTTATGAACGTAAAAGTTCCAAATTCTGCCACTTGTTTGGAAATTTCTTAGTAAACAAGGCCCTCCTTCACAGTTTCTGTAGATTCTCTTTTGTCTATATCTAATTCCTGATAATTCCTTGCATGGCTACCAAGACCCATTCTCTCATGGTCATGGCACTCTCTGGTTTAAACATTTCATGTCTCCTTATCATAGTACAGAATTGTAAGCTGGTAATTCTTAGTTCAGAACACACCAACAGGTATATTTAATTTGGACCGCACAGCAGCTTAAAGAACTGACTCAACACTTCATATTAAATTTTTCTTTAAAAGCTGGGCTTTTGGCTACATTTGAAAAATCTGAAGAACCAGCCCCACCAGATCTGCATTACTCCTGGCTGCAACAACTGGAGTTGAATAGGAACTTTTCTCTTTGGACAGCACATAGAAATCCTCTCTCACTTCGGTGACTTGGTCAGCACCTGGTCATGACGGTAATCGGGTCACACTCATGCACCTTTACAGCCAGTACTGGAGATCTCAATGGACTCCTTCCTTGTTCCCCACTTCAGTCCAAACCCAGGCCTGTACCCCAATAGCATCATTTTGTCCCCTGTTCCCTTCAGTTTAGGTTTTCCTCCCACACCTCCAGTGTCCATCAGAGCCTGAATCCACATTGTCCCTTCCTCAACTTAGATTTCTTTTCTTCATTTGGGTTACTTTCTGAAACACTGTTCATTGCCTTGCTTTGCTTTTTGAAAGTTAACAAGCGTACAGTCTCTAGGTGGTGTGAGATATGTGCCTTTCTCCATCAAGTCTACTGTGTCAGCTCCCTGAGGACAAGAAGCTTCCTCGCTGCTGCCTCTAGCGGATCTGGGCATCCCAAAGCACTCGAAAAGTAGTTGTTGCATGAAATGACTATACCGCAATCTCATCAGTATATAATGAGAACAGGGGGCTCGAATGCGGTCCATTTTCAAATTTTATACTAGTATGGTTTGACGCTGGTAATATTTTCAGAAGTCCACTAATAGGGAAAAAAAAGCATGTAAGAAATAAAACCTAAGCAAGCTCTTTTAAAGTTTCTGTGTAATTTGATAAAGCCCCTCTCTTAAAGCATACTATCTCATTTTATTCTGCAGATAAATTCGATCCTATGACCAATAAAAAGTAAAATTCCACTCATTTTGTTCTTACTTCTTATGAGATTATTAAACTCAGAGATCCAATTTTCTAACATTTTAGAAAGACATTATTTAAATGTTAAACAGGCTTTAAATGAAGAAATAAAGAATTCAGTGGGTTTGTATGCATCTATTAAAACATAAGGGAATAGCTGAGAAACCTTAACTCTAGGAAAAGTGTATAAAATAGTGACTTTTAAATGACTTACTTTAGATATAGAACTTAAAAAAGAAAAAGATTTAAAGATATTTAAATATTGATTTAATGTTTCCTTGATCAAAGAAGTCTTTGTATATAATAATGACCTTTTACATTTTTAAAGATGAAATATCAAAAATAATTAATAGGAAAGCCATTCACAGTAGGTATCAGACAACAATCTGTTTTCCTAAATCAGATCCTCTTCATGTGTTGTCAGAATCATAAGGCACAAAAAATTTTAAATGAGCTTATCACATAAGGTACAATCTTTTTGGAAAAAAATCAAAGTGTTGAATAAAATAACAAACATGCATGACTTAGCTGCTTCTATTACAGAGTGTGTTAGTGAAGGTAAAAATGGTAACAATGTAACCAAATCTTTTAGGAAAGGCTTATTATATATTAACATGCCATGTGAAGCTGAATATCAGTTATGGGGTGATGGGGGGAGAGCTTGGAAGATCCTTGTACATTAAGGATCATATAAGAAAAATATTTCTCAAACTGACTTTGGAGGCAGTTGAGAAGAATTTTGGGGAAAGTATTCGTATAAGATCACTAGTTTCTGATTAGACTAGATCGTAAGTTATCATACAATGAATAAAATTCAAAGAAAATGTGAAAAGTCACTAAACAGAGAAAATTAATTATCAACTCAAATATAAGAGAGTAATTATCTAAGGGAGATTATATCATTTGTTACCCAGTACACAACTACTGATGTGAGGTTATCTGTAGAACCATTCATATCCCATTAGCACTAAGAAGGGATTATAGCAAGTGTGTAAGACCCCTGTCACTCTAGAAATACTTGGACTCACTGGAGGCCATTCATCTTGTCAACAGCAGAGAAGGAGATAGAACTTAGGCTTTCTAGTTCGTAAAAAAAATACTGACGTTTCATTAGCTAATTTAATATTTTGCCCTGATATCATCATTCTTGGTGCATATTTGCTGTTTTATTTCTTTGTTTAAATGAAAAATGTAGGGCCGGTGAGATGGCTCAGCGGCTTAAGCGCCTGCCTTGCAAGCGCGAGGGCCCGAGTTCGACTCCCGGAACCCACATATGAAAAAAGGGCTGGTGATATAGCTCAGTGGCACGGGTGCCTGCTGGCGTGCGAGGTCCTGAGGTCGACCCCCGGTACCCACAAAAAAATAAATAAATAAATGAAAAATGTAGTAGTCTGTTTTATGTTGCTATAACAAAACAACTGATGCTGGGTTCTTTATAAGGAAAAGAAGCTTATTCAGTTCCCAGATCTGGAGGCCCAAGAGCACGGTGCCAGCATTTGCTCAGCCCTGAAGAAGCCCCTTGGCTGCTGCGCTACATGACAGAGAACCAGCCACATGCACAAAGGATCACATGGCAATGCAAGAAGCAAGCGAGGAAGCCAAGACAGTCAGACTTGCTTCATAATAACCCATTCCTGTAAGAAGGGAACCATTAAAGAAACCAATCTTAATCCCTTTAGAGGGACAGTCACCCCATGACATTTGCTATTCACTAAGCCCCACATCTTATAGGTTCCACCACCTCAATGCCACCACACTAGAACCAAACTTCTAGCACATGAATACTTCGGGAACACACTCAAAACTATAGTCAAAATACATAGTAAAGGGCTAAACCATGTATTATGTATATTCTAAGAAAATGTTGAAAGGGGTTAAAAAGGCTCTTTGACTGTGGATATTATAAGACTATTTCATCAAGAGTAGACTGGAAAATATTGGGCGGAGGATAAGATTAGGGAAGTAGGGCCGGTGAGATGGCTCAGTGGCGTAAGCACCTGCCTGGCAAGCGCAAGGGCCCGAGTTCAACTCCCGGATACCACATATGAAAAAAGGGCCAGTGATATCGCTCAGTGGCACAGGTGCCTGCTGGCGAGCGAGGTCCTGAGGTCGACCCCCGGTACCCACAAAAAAAAAAGAGAAAAGATTAGGGAAGTAACTAAAAGGTTCTTATTTTCAACCTTATCTTAACACCAGTGAGCAAAGTGAGGTCCCAAGAGGTGACACACAACTCATTAGTTGAGAAATCGAGATTAGAATCTCACCTAGTCTAAGATTCTTTCTTCTGTACCATGTCCTTGAGCTACATTTTCATAGTGAGGCTTCACTCTAACATTGGAAATAAACTCTTCATTGAATGAGATAATCATATCAAATGTAAGTGTAAACACTGTTTTTCGAAGTTGGATATAGATGACTTGAGGATTGTTCAGTGTTATACAATGTATCCATCAATGCTCCTCGCTATCAGAATGGATGGGACTTTTTCCACTATGCATCCTGGGAAAAGTGGGCAGTCATTGCCTTAGAACATTGTTCTTAGCTGGGTGTGGTGGCCAATCCTGTAATCCCAGTGCCTGAAGGCTGAGGCAGGAGGAATGCTGTGAGTTCAAGGCCAGGCTGAACTACAGAGGGAGACCTTGTCTCAAAAAAAAAAAAAAAACAAAACAAGACAAAACAAAACAAAACAAAACAAAAAAACATTGCTTTTGTTTTGTAGGCATTTGCTCATCATGGGCAAACAGGAATACAAGCAGCACCAATAGCTTATAGGCTTTAGAGGTAACAGTTATTTCAAGTACCAGATGAACTAACATACTAAGGATTCATTGATTCAATATTTGGGAGGAATAATGTATGAAGTAGGGCAAGTGAACTGGTTAAAAAGCAAGTGTAAACTATATGTCAATTATCTTGAAGTAAAATAAGAAAGAGTAACCACTACAATACTGCAAAGCACATGTTCTGTACGATCTATTTTTTTTTTTTTTTTTTTTTTTTTGTGGGTACCGGGGGGTCAACCTCAGGACCTCGCGCGCCAGCAGGCGCCCGTGCCGCTGAGCGATATCACCGGCCCCTTTTTTGTATGTGGGTTCCGGGAGTCAAACTCGGGCCCTCGCGCTTGCAAGGCAGGCGCTTAAACCGCTGAGCCATCTCACCGGCCCTGTACGATCTATTTTAATAACTGAATAAACCATCTGTGATTAGCAAATTGTTTATATGCAAATGGCATTGGAAAGCATTTGAAAATATTTTAGCACATTAAAAATGTGCTACTGAATTTTATTTCCTTCAAACTTCACATGGTAAACTTTTGTCTACAAAGAGTAGGGAGGAAAAAATAGTCTAGTTCTAGTTAAATTATCAAAAAAGTCTCATGATGCTGTTACTATCACTATCATGATGACGGTGATAACAATTTATTTTCACTCTATGGGGAATCCATCAATATTTTTTAATTTATGTCTCAACAGCGTTCTATGCACTGGAGACAAATAAAAGTTAAGGAATCTAAAAGTAGTTTAACTATCAACACTGACTCCCTAATGCTCCTAATTATCAATTATTTATAAACAATACTCAGGACTTTTGACTCTTCTAAGAACCATTCCACTCCTCTGTGACTCTCTCTATGATGGACCATGTTCTCTGGCTTAGACCAGGTGAAATCTAAGATCATTTTTCACTCCTAGGGTCTCTATTTCTATGACTTTCTGGGTATTCTGATCTCAAAACAAAATAAACATATTACACAAATATGCAATGGGGCTTAAACTCACTGGATTTCAAGACTCTGGACTTCCATTCAGTAGCTTGTTTTTAACATTTCATAGATTAGTACCTGTGTGCAATATTTAAATTCTTATTGATGTGTGTTATGCAAACATACAAATTATCTTTTGTTCCTCTGACTCTTTCTCCAAAGTGCTAGGTTGAATTTTTAAAAGAAACTGACTCAACTATTCTTAAACCATTCTAATACAAAGAAAAGTGATAGCTCCTTTCTACCACTGACATGACCGAGACCTGTGCTCATGGATAATCTTTGCCTCTCAGGTAAAATTACTAACTTCACAATAAAAAATGTAGAGACTCCAAAAGAAGGAATCTTGAATATTAGGTACATGAAGAACAGGTGCATGATAAGGAAGAGTCGTGGTACTGTTAACTTCTTAATATAAAGGGGCATGGAATGGAGAAACTTCCACCGCTCTCCTTGTTCGATTCTGGTCTTTCACCTGACCTATTGGTTTACTGATACTATTGTGGGCCTTATTTACATTGCAATAGATGTGATCGAAAACATGGCTCAGGTTGAAGCTTCCTAGTAGTGAACTGTAGTCTCTTACCATCTTCTGTGACAGAAGGTCAACCTCTCAACAGATGAGTGTGAGCATGCATGGCACCCAACCATAGCAGATTAGGACTAACAGAGCAACTGGTAACTGATCAACAAGCAGAGTGGTCCAACATGCATGGAGTGGAGAAAGGAAGTCTTCAGTATGAAATAATGCCATGAATGGAGAGAGCAAGCATTCCTTACATCATTCTATCAGTATTTTCTGTCTAGATTTTTGAGCTGATTTCTCACCATGCACATTCCACCCCAAACCTCCTGAACTACATACAATTAATAATTGTTCTCCGACCTGAAATAGCTCCTTTTCCCCTTTCCTCTTCTATACACGATTCTCATTCTTGAAGATCAAGCTTGTATATCACTTCTTCAGAGAAGCCCCAGCTAAGGGTACCCTTATCTGTGTTCCATAGTACTTTGGTCAAAGTGTTACTATAGGTTTTATAATGGTCCATAATGACTTGCTGAGCTACCTCATCCCTTAGACTGCACATTCCTCCTGGGGAGGGCTGTTGTGCTATTCTTCGTTATATGTCTGCTATCCCCTGTTCCCTGCTCTTTACTCTCTTATCCCACGCGGCTGAGTAAAGAGTAGGTGCTCCATAAATGCTTACTGACTGCACCACGGAGGGAGTAGCCAATAGACAGCAGGAACCTCGTGGGTGGCCAGGTTTGTGAGTGATGGAAACCCTGCTAAGCATAACGTGTTGGCCGAATGTCTCACCTCCCTGAACTGTAATTTAGGCTGCAAACCAGAGAGTGTGCAGCTCTGTTCATTCTTTTAATGTGCTGCACAATCAGATTCCAACCTCACATTAATCTAGAATAGTAATTCCACCAGCACCGTTGATGGAAGCTATAATTTATATCACTGGAAACCCTTTCTGTGGCTTCATAGAGGTGTAGGAATACAAAATGAATTTAAACATTAAGTAGGCAAAGAGGTATGAATAAATAAATTTTACCATGTAAAAATTTAGGGCCAAAATTAAGGCTAAAACATTTTACAATTAAATAGGGATGAAGCGATCAAATGTCATATTTGTACATTAACTAGGAAAGATGTAAACCAAACTCAAGAAGCATGTTTACTGTTTTAAAAGTTCCCAACTCCCTAAAGCTCCTATAATTATTAATTATTTATAAACAAAACTGGAAGTGTTGACACTGTACATTCCTATAAAAAGAAACATAAAATAATAATGCCTTTGTCTTATGTGATTCCTTCAAGTTAATGATGCAGGGTTTAAGGAAACCCGTGAGGTGTTCGGTGAACAAGCATTGAGACCGCATAGAAGTGGTGCATTTTAATACCTGTCTCCTCTCCGCATTAAATACTCTTAGTTCTTGATACTTAACACCAAATAGAGACAGTATGACTTGGCCACCATAGCCCAGATATCTAATCCTGACATGCCACAAACTTACCGAAGGACACCCAAGCAAGATTTATCTTTCTCTAGACCTTAAATGCCCCATTTAAACATATAGCCTTTGTCTTTTTTCCACTTGAGTATTTAATCACTTCTATTTCTAAGGTTTGTTTAAGTTGTCTTCCTTTCTCTTATTCAGAGGAAAATGTGGGTGTTATGAAAAAATCATTTGCAATTTTTAGTGTATTTGTTAACTGTAAAGTACGTTTATTTAAAATTTTTGTCACTTATGCTTCAAATAATAGAAAGTTTAGTTGCATTCCAAAGTACCGTCTCATATAGTAAGATATCTGGGGGGTGCACGGCTGAGGGCTGGGTCAGCAACATCCTCAAGGACGTGGGCTCTTCCATCTCTCCACTCTGCCATCCTTGTGTCGGTCTCCGCTTCAGACTTATAGCAAAGTGGCTGGTCTAGTTCCAAGGGCACGAGAAAGAATATGGAGACCAGACCCACATGGTCAATTTCCTTTCAGAAGATGTCATCATTCTGCTCCAGGTTAACAGCCAATAGCTCAGCACAGACATTTCTTTCTGTCATATCACTAAGGTAACTTGGCAAGGAACTATGGAATATCAAGTAAAAACCCAGTATGGAGAAACATTTGTTCATAAAGTTATCCCAGTTCTGGCTGAATTTCCAGTTAAAGTTAGACAACATTACTTCATTCTTCCTTCCAGAACGAATAAATTCCATACTTGTAATTTTCATTCTTTTTTTTTCTTTTTTTTTTTTTTTTTGTGGGTTCCAGGAGTCGCACTTGGGCCCTCACTCTTGCCAGGCAGGTGCTTACGCCACTGAGCCACCTCACCAGCCCCCGTAATTTTCATTCTTGACAATGATTTTTTAAATGAATTTATTATCATAGGCTACACTTACCTTATTCTTGAAATGATTAAAGCTCAGTAGTGTAGAATTTATTTTAGACGGAACTGTATTGCAAGCAACAATTATTTGAGCTATCCAGAATTATACCACAATGATATAATCATAGCTGCTATAGATTTAAATACATAGCATATGATGAATATAATCCATCCCCAAACCACTCCTCTGTGACATGTCCTATTTTTGAGATGGTAAATGATGAAATAGTAATCATTATACCTGGGCACTTCAATATAAAGATTCAGAGCCAAATGATAGTGTTTGTTGAGTACGCTGTAAAATGAATGTATCACAGAGCAGCTAACCATGTTGCTGTTTTGTACTGCTATTTTGTCAACACCGCATTGAGGCCCCTCTGCATGTTTTCTGAGCATGGGAGTGGCCATTTCTCTGTGTTGGAGACCGGGCGGTGGAACTCCTGGGTCATAAAATATGCACATTTTTTCATTTTAATAAATGCTGCCAAATTACCTTCCAAAATGTTTGTGCTAATTCCTACCAGCTGCATATAAGAACTCATATTGCTCATTCTAACTTTTACCTGTCTAATGTGTGAGAAACGTCATACTACTTTTGCTTTTTTTTTTGTCTTGTCTGATTATTCTCTTCCCTAATTTAAGTGAGATTAAACTCAAACACTTCCTTATATGTTTGTCATGATGAATCACTCTGCTTATGAAAAATGCCCATTTATTCTTTATGTTAATTTTTCTGAGAGATATTTTCTATTGTGTACTGCCTTTATAAGTGTTTCACATATGTCAGATATTAAGAATATATTCATTAAAACAAGAATATATTCATAAAACATGGAATCCAAATATATTATCCTAGATGTATGTTTAGGGAGTGTTGCAAAATATGTTTTTAATTTTTATGGAGTCAAATTCATTAACAACCTTTTCCCTTATGGTTTGTGTTTTTTCAATATTAAAATTACAGTTCTTTCAGAAAGAGTGTATGAGTGGTAAATTTACTGATTCCCCAATATCTGGAAATGTCTACAAATTGACTTCTACTAACATAACAAACACAGACTCTTCAATAAAAAGCCATTTCTACTCAGGTATTTTTATATTGTTTTTGTGTCCAATATTATTGCCAAAAAGTCTGATGCCGATCTGCCTCTCACACTTCAAAAAACTGGTGTGTTTTTCCCCTGGTAACTATATTTTTCCTCTTTATTTTTCATGGTCTTACGTTTTATAATATTGTGGTAATGAATATTCTTAATCCATTTGAAATTTAATTTTTTTGGCATGCAGTGGAACTTTTAAATCTAAGTTTTGTGGGTCTGGAAAAGAAGAGCCATAGAAGAAGAGCTGCGGTGAAGGAGAAAGAAAAAGAAAAGAGAACAAGAGACAGGATAGGGAGAGAGAGAAGTAACGCTAAATAGATGTACCAGAAAATGTGTGGACAATGATATTATTAATATGAGACATATATACACAATAAACTCTATCCACATGTGTTCAATATTCCTCAGCTTTTGTTTACATAATATAGATTTGTTTTAAAAGGGCATTTAAAAAATTAAGCAAAAAAACCCAACACGGGTGAAAAAAAATTGTTTAAAACATTGAGTGTTAAGAGAATTGAAGTTATTTCAAGACACAAATATTCTGTCGTCTCAGCTGTAGGTTATGACAATGGAAAATCTGGCTGAAAATAAAAGACAAGTTAAAAAAAATAACACAAAAACCGCAAGGGGCAATTGAAAGATACAGTATATGTTCATATTTTTTAAAACATTACAATAAAAGACACATTGCCAGGAACATGAGCTGACTGTGTTCAAAGGGAGGGGCTGTATTGTGACTATTTTGAAGTAGATTAAATCCACAGAAGTTTTTACTGTATTTTTTAATTTAAACATTCATCATATGTTTTGATCATTCCCATTGACAAACTGTTTAGGGCAAGTTTTGTCAAATATAAACATTACGGCGTGTCCTCAACCACTTTAGTGACTGGATCTGGCACCATGGGACTTCTGGCTCTTTCCCAAAGTCAGAATAACCATAAAAGATGGACGCTTTGAATCAATTTAAGACATCGAGGCAGCCACAACAGCACAACTAAAAGCACTCAAGAAAGAGGACTCCAGAGCTGCTTCAGACAGTTTCTAGAATGATGTGATAAGTGTATTCAAAGCGAGGGAGACTATTTTGAGGGTGAATAATGGTAATGTGTCTTTTATTGTAACACTTTTTAAAACTTAAACATTCATGGTGTTTTTATCACACTTTATATGCCACCATATATCCATTTAAGCTATTTAATATACAGCCCTAGTTATTATGCCATAGAATTAATATATGTGCCAGCCACATTGTATTTTATTAAATCCCTAAATCCTACATTCAAGATTTCTTAAATTCGTTCCAGATTTTTGCTCAGGTAATATAATTGTTTCTTTTTTTTTTTTTTTTTTTGGGTACCGGGGGGACGACCTCAGGACCTTGCGCGCCAACAGGCACCCGTGCCGCTGAGCGATATCACCGGCCCCTTTTTCGTATGTGGGTTCCGGGAGTCGAACTCAGGCCTTCGCCTTGCAAGGCAGGCGCTTACGCCGCTGAGCCATCTCACCGGCCCAATATAATTGTTTCTGTTTGTAAAGTCAGAGAGCCCTTTGATGAGAAACTTCTGCTTTTTTCTGAAACCCTTAATTCAGGACGCATAATGATATACATTTGGGAATTATTTCTTTTGTTATTAATCCCTATATTTCTAAATGAAATGCTTATTTTTTTAATTTACCAATTTTTGTTATGGGGGTTTAACTACAACACTCCTCCTCCCCCAGCTTCTCAATGTGATTTATAACAGATTTGATTTAGGCCAACAACAAATCTTTACACTATCTACTGTAAAGATTGTTCACTCCTGACTCAAATATTATACTACCATTATGTTTTTTGTTCAATTTCTCTTGCAAGGCTTAATAAATGACCCAGTTTTGGGGTTGGGAGTTTTACTTCTTTCCTATGTTTGATATCTTTCTTTAAATTCCATGCTTTCTTCTTTCAGAAATAACACCCTTATTTTGTAGAAGACTATCCTTCAATAGCTTTCCTTGAAGAAGTTTCACTAAAGTGAAACTTTAGTGAAAACTTTCTGAGGGAAAAAATGTCTTATATTTACTTTCTCACTTGAAATGCAGATTTTCTGAGTGTAAAATTCTAAAGTGAAAATAATTTTGTCTTATTATTTAAGGTTTTCCTTCACTCTCTTTTCTTAAAGAAGGTTCATTTTTTTCAATTCTAAAAACAAATTATTGAGTAATTTACTTGATGACTCTTCTCTCCCACTGTTCTCTTTTTCTGTAACTTCGATCAAGTTAGTGTCGGCTTTCTATTTTGATTCTTTAATATTGTCAATTTTGTTTTTCTGTTACCCTTTGTCTTTTTTGGGGGGGTCCTTATTTTTATCTCACATTCTTTGATTCTTTTTTCCAAATAGTGTATATTTAAATCCTAGGAATTCTTTCTTTTCTGTTTTTTTTTTTTATAGCATCCAGTTCTTGTTTCATGGATAAAACATTTTAACTCTAGGCAAATATTTATTACATATATGAATATATGTTGGGAGGATTTTTTTTGTCCCTATTTTATCCCTTTCATTTGGATTTATATTTTCTGATTTGCTTCTTTTGCTATTTCATAAAGGATGCTTTTCTTAAGTGTCTCGTAATCCTTGTTTGTCAATTCCCACTGAAGACTGAGGCTTAAGAAAGTTTACTGGTGAAGAAAAAAGACATATTCTGTAGCTTGGCTGCTGACTGGTGAGTTTAGAGTGATCAGAGGTGGAATATCCACTGATTTAACAACTTTGAAGTCTTGCTCTGGAGCCACTGAATTTGTTTCTCTGGACTCCTAATGAAGAGGAAACATACTGACTTCCTGGTATTCTGTGATGTGAGATCCTTTAATCACTAAATTCAGATTTTAGAGCTTTATTTACCTCTCTTTTTAGGGTCTCATCTCTCCCATGTCACCGTTTGCACTAGGCTGGATCCTTTATGTTTCAATTTCTCTTTTAGAGACTAAATCATCCCTTCCATGCGGTAGAAAATGGATACTCAACATGGCTGCTGTAGGTGAAGAAAACTACGTAGATCAGCTGTCCTGCCCTTAACCCTACCTATTTTGGGGCCTGAAGATTCACAAGGCAGAATTTTCAAGAGAATTGTGTGGTAACCTGCATCACCACCTGTCAGTATCCTCTTCTTTTAAATGTTTAATCTTCTACCACCCTGCTATATAAAGCACCACACCTCCACTCAATTTCTTCTGAAGTTTGTCTAAATATCTTATCTTCTGCTCCTCTACTGTTATACTGTTATCATGGTTCTTTTGGTTAATGCCCTTTTATGTTAATTTTGGGTTTGTCTCTCTTTTCTTTCTTTCTTTCTTTCTTTCTTTCTTTCTTTCTTTCTTTCTTTCTTTCTTTCTTTCTTTCTTTCTTTCCTTCCTTCCTTCCTTCCTTCCTTCTTTCCCTTTCTTCCTTCTTTCTCTTTCTTTCTTTCTTTCTTTCTTTCTTTCTTTCTTTCTTTCTTTCTTTCTTTCTTTCTTTCTTTCTTTCTTTCTTTCTTTCTTTGTAGTTCTGGAAATTGAACCCAAGGTTAGGCTACTGAACTACATCACAAGTCCCTGTTAATACTCTTTTAATCACTCTACTCCCATTTTACAAAGATTTTAGATGGGAAAAAATGATAAATATGTGTGGACCATTTACTATGTCAGTCACAAGTCCTGAAGCTCTTTATTTAAGTCTCTTTATTTAAGACCCAGTTCCCTCTGTCATCTGTTCCTGTTTATGTACTTTAGCTAAGCTGTAATATCACCATGGCCTTTGACCTTGTCCCTCTAACATACTACACACCATAGCACTTCTAATTTCTTCTTCATCAGGGAAACAGGTGGAAGAGAATGCTTTTTATTCTGCAAATACACAGGAAAAACATTTTCCTATGTATTTAGTATGAAATTTAGTTAATATGAGCTCTTTAAATAATTTGGGTTTTGTGTTTATTCTAGTATTCATAGTTTAAGCACTGCACTATCCCAGAAATCAAATATGTACTTATTTAGGGTCATGAAGAATAGAAATAGCTTGCTTGTTTTAAAACTAGGGATGAGGGAAGATTCAGTATAATGAAATCATCTGCCATTTCTGCAAATTTAATTAAGGAGCCCTTTTATTTTAGATTTGCCCAGATCATTTCATGGAGAATGCATCTCCACATTAATTCTCATGACCTTGTGCTATCTTTTCCTTTGTATTTTCATGTGTATATTGCTGTGGTTTTAAAGAGCCACTCCTAGGCAAATAGGGAATTTCTTCTGGTTTTGTGACTAAATGATGCTTAAGCAGTATGCCAATGAGACATTCATTATGCAAGGTGCTAAGGCAAAGCACCCAATGATCTGTGAAGGAAATAGAACTTCATCTTTGGTATTTTAAAAGTACTTTCCAAGACAGATTATAGCAGTTCACCACAAACAGAAAAAAATAGTCTTAAGCAATTTTATAAGACAAAAGGATGGCAAGTATGTACTATCATCACTTAAAAACACATAAACTGCATGCAGTCTGAATTTTTCCCAAGCAGAGAGTTCTTGAATAGGTAGAAGAAAAGTTCTACAAAATGTATCAGCCAGAAGTATTGTGCTAAATTGCCCAATTACTCTTGTTCTATGGCAACTTTCAAAATGCAGTTCATACCATTCGCTGAACTTGAAAGTTCATTTTCAATTGCAAGAAACAACTAAGTAGTTTATTTTTCCTATTTAGAAGTGATGAAAAATCAGCAAGGTCATAAAGCAGATATGCATTGTTATCATTTTTACTGAAGGGGCTACAAGGAATTCTATTACTTCCTGTATTCTATAAGGCAAACATAGAAGAGGAAGAAGAGTCAAGGAGGTACTAGCGCATAGGCTGGTCATATGGCTATAGCCTGGAGGTCCAGCATAGGGCCAAACCAACAGGATAGGAGTGGGGTGCGGGTGGCATGAGAAGCTCATTAGCTCATTTCTCTTGCATAGCCTATCAACCCAGAATGAGGCTGTATCAGAAAGGAAGGTGATAAACTTTGGTGTCAGGCATGGCTCCCCAAAACATGGCCATTATTAAGTCACTTAACCTGATGAGAGAAATATGATAATATATATTTCACAGGAACTTTATGAAGACTAAGTGATATGATCCATGTACCATGGGCTGTACAGTGTGTTGGGTATAATCTGTACAGGTAGGTTTGTTCAAATCCCTGCTTTCGCGCCAACAAATGGATCCCACTCACTCAACTGGGTGTCATTATGCTAAGATGTAATGCCAAAGACAAGTGCACATATTCAAAACCCTGTGGTAATTCTAAAGAGAGACACGATTTGCAACCACAAGCTTTTTATACCCACCTAGGAGAGTTTCTGCCAGCAAGACCACCCCTTCCTTCTCTTCCTTGTATACTTAAGATTCTTCCTAATACAGATTGAAGTATTTTTTTCAATGCTAGAAGACTTTCTTTTTTTTTTTTGTAGGTACCGGGGGTCGACCTCAGGACCTTGCATGCCAGCAGGCGCCCGTGCCGCTGAGCGATATCACCGGCCCCTTTTTTCATATGTGGGATCCGGGAGTCGAACTCGGGCCCTTGCGCTTGCCAGGCAGGCGCTTACGCCGCTGAGCCATCTCACCGGCCCTAGAAGACTTTCTTAAGCATAAAGTAAATACCTGGACATGGGAAACCTTTCTCAATTTTTTTTTAGATTAAAGACCAATGAGTATTCATTCCAAAGGAGCAGGGATCAAAAACATAATAATTTGCAAAGCAAAATTGCTGTTACTCCATCGCTGTCTATGATCTTGGAGGTTTAATTTGTTTCCAAGTTTTTTTTTCCTTTCTCTCCTTTATAATATACATAAATGTGATACATTCACCATTTAATCAGGAACAGGGTCTGAGGCAATGTGATAGTAACCCAGCCTTGTCTAAGCCACAGCCAAGCCTACGTCATGGGATACTTTTCATTAAATCTCTATGTAAAGTGATTAGTTGACTTACTAAAAATTTAAATTAAATTGAAATCAAAAGAAAACACTTTATTGGTTGAATTGTTAACCAACTTTCCATCCTTTGTTTGTTTGTTTTGTTTTGTTTTTAATATTTCTTGTAGTGAATGCACACTCAGCCTAGCTCTGCTTTCCGGGGACGGCTCCTGCTTTCTGTCTTACCCAGGTCTCAGAAATCATGACAGTTTCTTTCTGGATCCCTCCTTTCAGCACGTGCTGCTTTCTTCAACTGCTCCCCTGACCTTTTGTAGGACACAAGGACACACTTCTTGTAGCATCCAGCACTCACATCACTGGCTCTTCCCCACCTCTGCCTGTCTCACAGATGGCTCCTGGATTCTCATTTTGCACCTTGATTATGAAGAATGATTTTTTTAATGTTATGATGCTGCAAAAAGGTGATGCAACTTGCTTTGTTAGATAATTGGTTCTAGATTTAAAAAATCTAAATTGTCAAGAATAATGTACTAAAAGGCTGTTTAGAAATTGCGTGGGAGATAAACATAAATTTGCTGGTTAGACATCTCTGATGTTGAGTACATTATTCACAAAAAGCTATCATTTATTGGGCACTTGCTAAGGGTTTGGTGTTATGGGCTTACATGATAAAAACCATCTCATTTAATTCTCACAAGGTAATATTACTCTCACAGGTCATTGAATAATGTGTCCAATAAACGCATGGCCACTAATAAGTGCAAAGTATGTCTCTGAACCCAGATAGGTATACTCAGGAGCCCACACTCAAATCCCCACAACAGCACCTCCTATGATGAATAACATACCTACACTTCATTGGCTTCACAAGCTTCAGGGTTGTTTCCAACAATAAGCCTGTGGAGGGCCTGGGATAAAACTCCCACAGATCTCAAATCAGGAATATGCACAAAGGAATCATGAATACATGTGTTTTGATTAGGATGATAATAATTAAAAATGAAATTGTAGGAATGATCTTAGGGAATACTGATTAGACCAATCTAATAAGCCCCCATCACCACTCCACTAAAAATACATTTTAGCATCTTGATGATTTAATCGAAGATTGCTATATTGCAATTCCCAGCTACACAAAACCTATTCTCAAGCATGATCATTATAATCTCGTGCTTTATTAAACATCTGAAAGGAATGGCATAATGGTCCTTCAAGGACAGCTCCATTAGGAAAAAAGAGAATAATCTACAGTATAATGTGTTTAAAATGCTTTTTAAAATAGTGTTGTCATTAAGGTGATCAGCACCTGGGTTATTCTCATTGAAACAGCCTGAGGTCTGCTTGATTAAAGACACAACTATGCACCCTTTTCCTGGCCCATTAAATGAACCAAAGACAGAATCTGCACTTCTTCCTGTGGACCATTTCCATTAGAATGGAAATCTTCAAAAACCAGCTATGTGTCAGAGAAATCAACTAGGTTGGGAGGTAAAATGATGCATACTTTTATTAGCTGATAAAATTTAGACTATATATATATTTCACTTGGGAATTGGTTAAAATGGTCCCAAAATTCAGTTTGAAGCTAAAAGATTGGTTGCTAAAAACAAAACATTATTTTTAAAAACCACAAGCCCATCATTATTCTCTGTCTTTTGTTGCCAATACTATATCAAGTAAATTAGAATGAATCTTGCCCAAAAGCCAATTAATATTCCTCAGTCTGTGTCTGAGAGTACAGGTGGGACACTACTGGCCTGAAAAATGAATAATAAGGTTAATAAAACTTACATTTCTATTATGACTAAAGATTTACAAGCACCTTTCAAGTCTTATACCATTATAAAATTTTCATACCAACAATGTTACAACTACAATTTTTCAGAAGAAGAAAAAGAAAGACAAAATGATTATGTGACTAGCTGGAGATGTCATAGAATCTAAATGGCTCAGTGAAGATTCCCTGCCAGATCTTAAAACTGGCCCTGGTGTATATATACCACAGTTTCTTTATCCATTCATCTGTTGATGGGCACCTATGCTGTTTGCATAGTTTCACTATTAATTCACCACAATAAACATGGCCATGCAGATATCACTACAGTATGCTCACAAGATGGAATATTATTTAGGGACAAAGAAGAATGAAATCATGTCATTTGCAGGAAACTGGTTGGAATTGGAGACCATCATGTTAAGTGAAATAAGCCAGACTCAAAAAATCAACTATCATATATTTTCTCTTGGATGTGGAAAAAAAAATTAGGGGGAAAAAAGGAGAGGTGACAGGAAAGTAAAAGTGAGATTATTGGATAAGGTGGGGGGGCAGAGGAAGGGGAAAGGAAGGAGAGGAGGGCATAGGAAGAGTTAAGCTAATCAAAGCATGTTATACGCATGTACAAATATATCAAAATGAAACTCATTTTTCTGTATAAGGTATATGCACTAATAAAAATGGGCTACATTAAAAAAATGGCTCTGGGCTCTTTGTACTATGCTATCTTTTTTAAAAAGTTTCCCATTACCTGGTGTTTGCTGTACTCTCCAAATTCTTCTGAACATTATTACATGCTTTGTAAATGAATCTGTAAATGGTTTGTGAAAAATGAACTTCTTATGGCTCAGTAGACAGCGGGTAGTAATAACTGTTATCTCCCTGCTGTGAGACTTGGGGCAAGATAGTAAATCTCTCTGAAACTCAACTCCCTCTTCTTTAATGTCAAAGTAATAGTACACACTTGCTCTTGAGAAAAAGCAATGCAATTATGTAAGAGGAACGCTCCCAAAACTTAGCACTTAGTGAGTCCTCAAAAAATAATTAATGCGCTGCATCTTAATTTGAACAGTATTAGAACCCGATAACAATTAAAACTGTGAGCATGTGCTTTTATTTATTTTTGTTTGCAAAGATAGGGTTGTTGGAAGTGACATAAATGGAAAGTACATTTGGATGGAATGTTCATTTATAAAATGGGAAATTTAAAAAATGCATTGGGCAGAAGATAGAGATAAGAAAATAGCTAAAGGCAAAGGCTAAGGAAAATAAAAAAGAAGAATTTCAATAAAAATAATGATACTGTAAATATGCACTTAGCCTCCAGCCCAGAGCAAATAAAGCATTTACATACTCGTTACTCCTCCCACTAACTGTGAGGTAGCTATTGTTGTTATTGTCATTTTACAGTATACTAAACTGAGGGAAGCAGAAGCTAATTATCTTCCCCAAGGTCATACAGCAAGCAGGTAAAGAGCTAAAATCTGAACCCTAGCAGCCTGACTCCAGAGTCTGCGCTGTTGTTACCATGCTATTCTGCTCCTGATCAGAGCTGGAACTCAAAGCTCAACTCAAAGAGATGACCAAGGACTGAAAACACTCAGTGACTGAGCTAAACAATCTCTCTCTTGAAGGCAAAAGCCACCCGAGTGTCCTATGGTTTGGACATCCATGGCCTCATGCAGCAGGTCACTAAGAGCTTGGGATGAGACCACAGTGCGGACACTGTCATTCACTGCGCACTTGCAAAGACTTCTGAAGGATCATTTTGGCTGAGTGGCTGAAAGACACCACATTTTCTCCGCAATCCAGTCCCAACATTGAAAATGTGAGGTAGTCCTTGAGCTGAAAGCTCAGGGAAGCTTGGTTTGCTAGGCTTCCTCTCCACTGTGGTAGTAGTCTGGTTTTTACATCAGGCTATATTTTGCACTCCTAACTCATAAACACCGCCCCTTTCCCTCACCAGCAGCAGTTAAATAGGCACTTTTTACTTGTCTTACTCCACAGATCTTAACAGGTGAACCCTTCAGTACTGACTCTAGCTGGAAACATTTTTGGACCTGGTTATACCATTGCTGTATGCCCTTGGGTGAGACCTTTAACCTCCTATTATCTATGAAAACTGCTCCAAGAGGACACACTTCACAGGGTACTTACAAGGGTTACAATGAGCTTATAGCAGTGACAATACCTGGTATTCTATAAATGCTTGTTAAGTCTGGACTTCAGTAGCAAATACTACATATGAACAGCTAGACTGACTATTTCTAGAACCTCAGTGTTGGTGAATCCATTTCAACTTTAAAGATGACCTATCAATCATCTGCATTAAGTAGTTCAAAAAATTGGATGTGACATCAGATACAGGGCCATCTCTTCTCAGCATACCCAACAATGGCTCTTTGCTGTAGCCGCTGCGGCCAACAAAAATGAGTGCAGCCAAAATATCCCGAGCCATTATTATATATCATTAATGTCACTTTTAGCATTGGAAACTGCTTTTCTGCCATTCTTATGATTAATGACTCACCCACATCTGAGCTGTGGTCGAAGTGGGTGGTCCGGAACACAAGTACAAGAATTGGTATCAGAATGGGGATTACACACTCCCTCTCCTGGATCACAAGTTGTAGGACAGCCTGGACAACTTAGTGACTTAGTGAGGCCCTGTCCCAAGATAAAAAATGTTAAAAAGAGCTATGGGTGTCGCTCAGTGAAAATAACCTGGGTTCAACCCCCAGGACCACAAAAAAAAAAAAAAAAATCCAAAAACTTTCCTCACCTGTTAGGCATAGTCCAAGCAAGCTTCATTAACTAAGATTAAAACCAGGATTAAAATACAGTCATCATTTCCAAACAAATAATTTTCTCAATTAGCCCAAAAGTATACCCAAGCAAGATTTTTTTTTAATGGTCAAGAGATAATTCCAAATTTAGACAAAAGAAGTTCTGGCCAAATCAAAGAGTGATTATGAAAATGCGAACATGTCCACTAAGGTACCAGTTTTTAGGAATGTATGCCTAAGAACAAGTGTGAAAACCCTAACTAAAACATGACTAAAGCTGGAAAGGAAATGCATGTTTAAAGTTAAGGGAATAGTGACTGTATTTAATGATCTAGTTATACGTAGAGGTAATACAAAAACTAGCATTAAAACTCGAATCTCAGGTACAAAGTTACAAGAAATAAGCTCTGATGTTCTATTGCACAGTAGGGGGACTATAGTTAATAACAGTATGTTGTATATTTCAAAATAGCTGGAAGAGAGGATTTTGAATATTCTCACCACAAAGAAATATGTATTTAAAGTGATGGATATTCTAATTACCCTGATTTGATCATTACACAAAATATATATGAATTGAAACATTGCACTGTACCCCACAAATAGGTACAACTAAAATAAAATAAAACAGACCCTGGAAGTCTTTCTCCCCTAAGTCCAGTGATTTCTTCAAGAGTATAAATATGAAGGCATAAAAAACTACATATATAAAGGCTATTCCATAATTTTATGAATAATTCAGGCCCCTCTTATCCTAATAGCAGGGAAAGCCCAGGTGCACCTCTCTCCAAGTTTAAGGGTAGTTTTAGGAAGGAGATATGATCAATAGTAGGTTGATCGAAACTCAGTTCCTTTATAACAAGAATAGTGAGGTTCAAGGGGCTAAAGAGTGGGGCCCCCTCTACCTGCCATCTCTCTTTAATTCGTATACACAAGAGATGAAGATATTATAATCTATGATGCTAAGTTAAGGGGCTAAGATTCTGGGGATATTTATTGTTTGAAGCAATTTTCCTGCTTAAAAAATATCCAGAATGTATTGCCTTTGACATCTGTAAAGATTCTGAGAGAAGAATGCATCATCTTGCATACCTCATTCTAGTTCAGTGTGCAGTATTCAGGACTTTTTTTAAGAACCATCTGTTTAAAGTGACTTTATTAATTTGCTTTGGTATATTTTTTGACATGTCTACAAATTACAGATCATAAATTTTCTAATAACAAATTGTTCATGGAGCTCTAGGCAGAACCTAACGTGAAAGTCTAAATATAGAAGTGGTATTTACATCTGTACTTAAGTAATTCATACGTAACATAAACCATGCTTCCCAATGCCAAGAGCAAGCAGTAGACAAGTTCTGAGAACACAAAATACAATGCTGCTGTGGGTTTTCCATCTTTAGGCCTAGTGAGCCCTGAAGAAAGGCTGTAATTTCACTCTCATTATATGGCTCTATCTTATTTCACTGTTTTCTTTTAAAGTATCATATTTAACTTGAAGTTAAAGGAGACATTTTAATGAAAGCACTAAATCCACTATTCTCTTGCCATAAACCATTTGACCACTTATTCCAGACAATTCAGTCTAATTCTGTTTATTTTGGTTTAATTGAGAAAAATAAAACAACCAACACACACACACAGTGCACAAGATATTTTGAAATATGTATACGTGTGAAATGGACAAATTAACCTAATTAACATCTGTAGTATATCAACTATTTATCAACATTTTTGTAATGAGAACTCACAATCTACTCTCAGTGGTTTTCAAGAATAAAATATGTTATGATTAAGTATAATCACCATGCTTTGCAATAGATCCCTTAACTTATTCCTTCTAACTGAAATTCTGTATCCTTTGTGTCTAATACTGTATTTACAAATATCCACACAGCATTTCTCCTTACTCCACAGTGTGTAAAACTTAAAACACCACACTGCATTAAATCCCACAGTGCCTTTTCCTAACTCCTGACAGGAAGTACCTAAGGGAGGCTGGGACCAATCCTGGCTAAGTACCCAAAGGAGGGGTGACAGTGGGGAGGGAGGAGGAGCTTCTGCACCCAAGGCTGATAGGAATAGCGTCCCGCAGGCCGACCAGCTCCTTCTTCCACCAAGGTTCACATATGGAAAGGTGATGTCCAGATTTTTCCCCACAGGATGAAAATTACAAGCAGTTTGTACAATGAACACGGGTTTTGTTGTAGCAGAAACAGGAACTTTGGTCGGCTCTTTTGTTGGTTTGTTCTAGCTACTTGCATTCAAAAAGTAGATATTAATAAATGTGTGTTCTTGATGAGCTATGAAACTCTTATTCATCTTAATTGTTGACTTTTACTGCTCTACATATATTACATTGAAAACTATACATAATTATAGTTTTATTTTCTTCTGAGCAAGGTATGATATCTTTTTCATATGAAACACTCATCCTCTGGTTTGTTAGCACTTTCCTGGTTATCATTATTTGAAAGGGTCATGTTTCTGTTTCTATCTTCTGCTCCTTGTTTTCCTTCTGTCCCTTAAATGAATATGAAATCCAAGGTTCCAACCTCTTCTGTCTCAAACCCTAACAGGTCCCCTGAGCTGTGGCACTGCATTCTAACTACCCGAACATGTCTGCATCTATTTCCAGCTAGCTGCCTAATCAACCTTGTATTTGTGTTTCAGGCTTCTGCATTCATTACCTAGCCTAGTCACATCACGTGTATGGGGACACACACACACACACACACACACACACAGGACAGGTTCCTCTTTCTAATTTCCCTAATTTCACTTGTCCAGTATTCCCTGAGTCAGTCAGATTCAAAACCTTGGCTATCTTTGATTCTTGTCTCTCCTTCATCAAATTGTTATAATTGAGGCACTTTATGATGATGTCACAATTGCTCATACCTTGTGACATCACTTTCTTCTTTGAGCACTCATTTAATTCACCCTGGATTAAACTAAGCACTGCTTCCACTGCATTAATCTTATGCATAAAATATTCAAGAAGGCTCTAGAACTACATCAGGAAGCTTCAACGTAACTTAGTGGAATAAATCTGACACTGAAGTCTCTACCCAAAACGTGTGCATATCTGTTCAAGCCTACCTCTTCATTTGCAGGGCCATCTCTGCACTCCAACCTTTTGTCTCCTTGCTCTTCTGAAGGCCAGCAAGCCTAGGGATGCCTTCTTATGTGTACCTGCTTTTTTTCTCAGCCTTACCCCCACTTCTTCTACACCTACTGAAAGTCTACCTTCCTCCCCAGAGGGTCCCAGGCTCAGCTCAAACAAGATTATTTTTGAGAAGCCTTCCATGAACACTTCTGGGACCCTCTCTTTCCACTCCTAAGCATCTGTACATTCCTACCATATTTACGACAAAGCGCCTCAACTTACACTTACTTGTATACTTGCCATGCCTCATCATCATAGTGTCAGTATCTTGGAGATGGGGGCTGTACCTAATTGAACACTGGAACCCTTCAAGCATCTAGAACAATGGTCCTATACATTGTAGGTGCTCAGGATATGTTGAATATTGAACAAATGGGCATCTAAGTCCCCATGAAGAGTTGGGAAGAGGTGCATAAGCCAGGAATAGAGACATAGCAATGTAGAACTAAGAAAAGATATAGAAAATAAACTGTACATGAGGGAAATTCTATGGACTCCATCAATGCTTGTGAGGTACATTATCTCCAGTGACTTCAAGGTTCCATGCCCCACAGGAGACCCACTGATTTCTACTGTCACACTAGTCCCTTTTCCTATCCCTGCAGCTGGAGAACTCCAACCCTGCTCACTCGAGGGCATCTACCACAAGTTCTGCTCTGAATCTGTATTTCAGCCTTCCCAACTGGACTTACTCTTTCATTGAATACTCTAGTTCTGGTAGCTGGATTCTTTAGCTCTATGCTAAGCTTCAGTTTTACTAATCTCCCTTGTCCTCACATACCCTAAGCTTTGGATTTTAGTCCGTGTTTCTCAGTACCATCCTTACACCTCCTCTGATACATACTCCTACACTCGAAACTCAGCATTGCTCTCTACTGCTGAGGCAGCCCTTGCTACCAAATGCCTGCCTGCTATATACCACTGCCCAGTTCTACCCACCTTTCTAGATGCCCCGCTCTTCAGTGCTGGGAAGTTTAGCCTTGTGCTCTTGCCGGCATGGATGTCTAGCTTTGGCAGCCCAGCTAGACTGGCTCCAAGAGTGGGCAGCTGGACATATGTGCAGAGTGTCCACAGTGCCCGAGAGGGAAGGTCTGAATTAGGGCTCTGGACTCTCCTCCTTTGACCCTTCCTGTTCTGGTTGACCTGGCTCTGCCCACAGATGTGACTATGGGCACAAGGCCCGCTGGGGAGAAGCCAGACACAATGAGCCACTTTTAGAGGAGTCAGACTCAGCTGCTCTGCCCATGGCTACCCCTGTGTTGATTTCACAAATCAGTGTCCAGGACAGTGAGGCATGTCCTCAGGTGATCCTATCAGGTTGTGGGTAGAAAATTACACCTTCAGAAAAATGAAACACTTTTAAGAGAAAATGTATTGAAAATACTATCATAACCCTCTGTACTTCTGTAATAGGTGTATAGCATGCATCTCAGCAATAAATACCTGCACTTTGAATTGCTCCAAAACCATTGAAATAAACCAAATTTCATTTTTAATGCATGCAATAAACTTTTTCCCTAGGATATCTTTTAAGATTGCTCTAACTTTTAAAAAAATAACAGCTGACTTATTCTGTATTCCTATGGCTCAGAATAAATAGATCAACTAACTTTAAAGTTGGCAGGTTTACAGTTCTCACAGAGAAGAGAAATTAAAGCCAAACTGAAGATAAAAAAGTAAGTATTTTTTATATTTATGAAGTCTTAAAATTACAGAGCTGAACGTACAAGGTCAATACAGAGCTGGCAGAGAGCTGAAGTTAAATATTTCCTACATTAGTTTTATTTCCGCAAGTGAGAAACTGCTCGGGGGATAGTGCTCTGAGCCAAGCAGAAGGTGAGCAGGGGCTGTGGTCAGATGCTCCTGGCAAGCACTGGCAACACAAAGCTCTTGCTAATCTCGGTGCTGCATAACAATGACAATTATTTCATGTCCATCGAAAATGAAACTTTATGGGGCTGATGAGATGGCTCAGCAGCATAAGCACCTGCCTGGCAAGCGTGAGGTCCTGAGTTCGACTCCCGGTACCCACATAAAAAAAAAAAAAAAGAAAGAAACTTTAAAAACTAAGGTACAGATTATGAAATATGATGCCTTCTTAAGGATTTACAAGTTAGGATGTCTTTATGTTGAAAGTATTTTGTATTTATTTTCCTATATGTTGATGTTTCCCATCCTCTCAGCAGTAGCTTCCACAGGACAAGATCTTTGATTTTTCTTGCCTATCATCCCAGTGCTGAGCATAACTTCTGCCACATGGCAGTTCCTAAATAGAAAATTGTTAAATGAATGAATACATTCTTTATGCTTGCTGTGACCTCCTCAAAGTGCCTCAGCAACCCTAGCACCTAATTCAATTTGGGGGAAGAGGAGTTGGGAGACTTTGCTTGTTCATTCGCTAAATACGTATGGACATCCAAGCACTGTAATTTAAGGTGTCTCATTCAAAGGAAACATTTTATTTTATCACTTTGAGAGCCTATCCCTAAAGCATGAGAAAGAATATTAATCTTCCCAGTATTTGTCTCCTATCACTAAAAATTTATTAACATTTAATTGTATTGCATTTGAATTTAGTTTCCAGGAAGCCTCAGTGAATTAGCATCCTCTGAGTAAATCCTTATAAGAGATTAGTTTTTGATCTCAAAGGATAGTTAATTTAGGTTGTTTACATGACAATTTTTTTTTTTTTTTTGTGGGTACCAGGGGGTCGACCTCAGGACCTCGCGCGCCAGCAGGCGCCCGTGCCACTGAGCGATATCACCGGCCCCTTTTTCGTATGTGGGATCCGGGAGTCGAACTCGGGCCCTTGCGCTTGCCGGGCAGGCGCTTAAGCCGCTGAGCCATCTCACCGGCCCTACATGACAAATTTGAATGGAGTTAAAGGTGAAATTCTACTTTTGAAATCTAAATATAACTGACAACTGATAATAATAATTTTATAATTACTAAAACTATGACTAGAATTGTCTAAATATTTCATACTAAGAAAAGTGTTCTATGATTCCTACTCTCTCTCCCTAGGAAGTGACCTGACTTTTGAATTTTCATTACCCCTAAAATTATCAGCTTCAACATAGCATTTATGAAAAGAAATTAACATAAACATTTAAATGAGGTTTTTCTGAAAAGTTACTTGCTCATATGAAATTGAAAGTCAACAATGAAATTACTTACATTAATCATGCTTTCATTCACTCCACCCACACCACATAATTATGCTATTGAGGATGCAAAAAAAAAAAAAAAAAAAAAGAAGATACTGTCCCTATCATTAAGGAATCTAGTGGAAGAACTTTTTATTTGTTGATTTTATAAGCTCATAAGCATTGTTAGTTATGAAGATAACATGACTGGGTTCTACACTAATCTTACAGCTCCATGAGTTTGGGAGCACGTCTGTGCTGCTAACCATTAAATCTCTGGAACAGTAAGAATGGTTTAATGTGTCACGCTTTCAAAGGCACTAGTGGTGGAAAGGCAAATGTGAAAACAGAGAACAAAAAAGATGACACCAGAATGCACATGGTGCTTTACTGCCTGGAAGGAACACCCGAGTCTGCCCTAGGGAGTCAGAGAGCCTCTCGGGGTGGACACCACTGGGATGAAGCATGGGTAAGCAGGTGTCAGCAGGTTGGCAAGCTTGACAGGGCACTCATGCAGTCAAGGCGCCATCCACCAGTGCCTGCCAACGTGGGAGATCGTGGCCTGTTCAAACCCACACGTGTCTTGGCTGGGAAGGAAACTGAAGAGTGCTGTGGATACAACCAAGAATTTTCTCAGGCTTTCTCATAAACCATTGCCAATGTAAAAAAAAAATTCTGAATATAATCAAAGTAAAATTTATTATTGGCATAAAGTTAATTTTTAAAATTATCTAATCAAAAGGCAAAGGGCTTTTGACTCTATGATTTGCAAAGTTTGAGTTTTCCTTTCAAATATTAGTACTTTTGATTACTTCCAGGAAACCAGTTTAACAGTTCTATACAAGCTGGAATCAAATCGGAGTCTCAGCTGTTGCTTGACATAATGAGGATTGAATATTCTAATCTGTACTCTGATAAAGCCAGCTTCAAAAACTCTAATCCCGTGCCCCCATTTCACTTTCATCTGATTAACTATCTCAACTGTGTGCTGAAAAGCACAGATGAATTCACACATGCATCCAAGTGGCACACATAAACGGTAGTTCTTGAAAGCTGTAGAAGCTGTTCATTTCGCGTGTATACCTGGGGATGATTTCTATTCAGTGCCACAGGAGAAGAAAACGAAAAATACAGGGAGATCTAGTGACCCTTGGAGAGCCGGAGGAGAAAATGCAGCCCCCTTCTGGGCCACGAGTAGGGATCGTGAGATTCACAGGGCAGTAACCAGGGTGCTGCAGGAGGCGGGACGGACAGTCTGGGATTTAGTTTGAAGAGCCGTGTCTCAGGGATGGGGGTGTAACTCAGTGGTGGAGCGGGTACTTAGCATGTGAGAGGCTCTGGGTTCCACTACCAGCACAACACCACAAATTAAACCCCTCAGGATACGTCTCTAGAGGAATTAACATACCTGGCTTCAAGTATTTGTAGGGGAAGTGTGAAAGTTAACTTTATGTCTCAACTGGACTGGAGCACAGAGTGTCTAGGTATTTGGGAAACGTTATTCTGGCTGTCTCTGTGAGGGTTTGTTAGATGAGCTTAAAGTTTAAATCAGTTTCTGAGTAAGGCAGATTGCTCTTCCTAATCTGAACATACCTCAGCCGAACCACCCAAAGTCAGAGTCCAACAGAAAACTGCTGCTCCCCCAAGTCAGGAAGAATTCTCCTACTTGACCTGATAGCTTTAAGCTAGCACGCAGCTTTTCCTGATCCCACTGCAGTCCGCTGGCCTCCAGTCTCCAACTGGGACATTACCTCTGATGATTTGGAATGTGAGTCAGTTCTTTAGTAGATAGATAGATGATGATAGATAGATAGATAGATAGATAGATAGATAGATAGATAGATAGATAGATATAGATGATAGATATAGATAAATAGATGATAGATTTTAGATAGATGTAACACACACACACACACACACACACACACAATCTCCTGTTCTGGTTCTCTGGAAAATCCTCATGTAGAAAGTGATAATGGAGGAATAGTACGAAAAGTATGCAAAGGAGAGGAAGTATAGGACATTTTGGGGTGAGGATGGGAAAACCCAGTAACAGGAGCAGAGTTCTTACGTGAGCATTGCAGGGAAGACAGAAAAGTCAGCCCAGGACCAGGGATTGGTTCTGGAGGTGTCTACATCCCTGGGTGTCCTTGAGCAGGAGTGGGAGATTTGACCAGCGTGGTGTTTTGGGAAGATCCCTCTGGATGCCTGAATAACCTCTTGGAGGAGGAGGGGTCTGGGAGCCCTGGGACCACACATCACACTTCAAAAGAGTAACTTCTTCTATAGAAAGCCATTTTTGAATCAAAATGGACTGGAAAGTATTTTTAATGAAATAGTAGATTGGCGTGGTAGAGTGAGGATATGGCAAAGAAATTCCAAGTCAAACAAAATAATTAGACAAAATGTAAAAAGACTGGATTTGTCCTTTGGGAAATATTCCACTTTTGCAACTCCTGCACTTTTCTGCATTTTTCCCAACTACAGCTGCACAGGGAGAGAGAATTGTCATGACTTCCTTGGGTGCTTCTACGACAGCTTCATCTTTCAAGCAAATCTCTGGGATTAAGAAAAAGAAAAGAAAAAAAAAAAAAAGCAGGATTCTCAGATCTTAAAACACTCTGTGGTACTCTAAGTCTTTTAAACCAGGAACAAACTACAAACCAGGCAACACTAAGACCCGAAACTGGAACCTGCCTTCCACGGCAAGTAAACACATTACTCAGACACTGGTCAAATCCCAGACAACTTGCACTACAAAGAAAGATGAGGCACAAACCATCCAAGTGGCAGATAAAGCAGTGAGACTGTGTAAAGAGCAGAATTAACTAAAATGTTCTGCAGAAAGCCTAAGTTGAATTCGCTCTCTCTCTCTTTCGTCCCCTGGACACCATGGGCCATTTATTTTTTTGATGACAGGAATACCCCCAAGGTTGATTTTAAGGAAATTAAGTCATGTTTAAGTTTTAAAAGCAATATTAAGAATGTTGTTAATATCAAATTAACACAGTACCATTAATTTGACTCTATGGAAAAATATTTATTGATGGTAGAGCTGTTTTCAATGCCTTTTAAAGAATAAAAAAATACTAGACTGAAGCTAGACAGGCCTAAACAGGAGGAAAGCAATGCTAGAATTGCTGATGGATTTGCTGATTTTGGCACCAAGTTGATGTCCTAAACCCAAACTGAGAGAAGCTAACCTACCCCCAGGCCCTGCATTATCCAGCTGTGTGCCTTGGGGTTAATTTCTTCTAGAAAATATATATTGACCCTATTGAGAGGATTTCTTCCCAGTATCTCCTCACTTCCGCTCTGTTCCCGTAGAACTTAGTAGAGCAAGCCTTCGCCCACTTACTCCCATAGGAGAACCCAGCTGTTGCTAAGGGCACAATACCATAAGACTTGGGGACACAGTATTCAGATTCCAGTACCTTATTGTTTCTATAATTTAGGATTTTCTCCTTGGCAGCAGGGATGGGCTACCTACATCATATTTTCCTTCTCCTGTCATTTGGAAAAAATACACAAGGGTCACAGAGCTGGCACAAGTGTGGACTTTGCTGTCCCTCTAGGAATTTTCCTCAGATGGTCTTAGGCTGATGCTGAAATATGTAGTTCAGGGTAAATGCCCATTGTGACTTGAGTTTATTTTAAATTAAATCTTTAATATGCAAATGTGAGGTTCACCTGGGGCACCATAAGAATGAAATCTATCCTCCATCCTGACTTGCACTCCTATATTAAAGGGAAGAAGAGTAATTTTTAACACACCCCTGTGATGGTTTTATGCAAATTCTTCAAGCTAGGCAAATTATTTTTGTGTTAAAATTTTTCAACCCCATAAAACAGGAGTGAATTTATGTGGCATTTTAAAACGATGTTAGGCACATTGTAAAGCTATTTCATCTCATTTATAAAGAGGAGTGAACATAAAAACAGGCCATGGCATAATTAATAGTGAAGTGATTTATAGCCCCAACTCCTTCTCCATACATATTTATGTATTTTTTGTTAGTCTGGGGTAAGCTCTTCCCGTCCAGACCCTGGATCCCTACCCTTGCCACAGGAGAGAAATGGTACCAGGTAAAAAGCAAATGTGGAGCTTAAATTCTCTCTCACACCTACACATAAACATGCACACATACACATACACATTCTCACACACATGTGTTTGAGAACCTCTGTCATGGTCCTCAAACATGGCTGAAACCTCGAATTTCCTGGCGAGCCCTAAGAAACATGGATGCCTAAGGTCCATCCCACAGGTTCTGCTTAATCAGTCTGGGGGGGGCAGCCCGAGGCATTGGGATTTGTATGAGTTCCAGGTGAAGCTAACCTACAACCTGTAATGAGACCCACTACACTGGAAGTATTTTAGCAAGATTAGGCAAAATGACAATGTAGAATTTCAATTGTCATGTTATTAAACAGCTTAAAGAATAAACTCAGGGGCCATATTGTAAGGTCGTTCCATTTCTGCTTCATCCTGAAAATTACAGCAAACTCAACAAATATTTTTGAACACTAATTATGTACCAAGCATTGTGTGAGGCCCTGGAAATACAAGGTTTGCTTGATCTGTAAAAGAGTAAAGCTCAGAAGATATTAATGGGCTGCTTTTTCTGTTTCTTCTAGTCCTGAGAATATTTTACCTGTTTTCTAATATCGACAGAATGTACCAAGGTGGCTCTTGAAACAGGTATTGAATTTTCCTACTCAGAACTTCTTTTTCAAAATGTATTATGAATACAGATGAAAATTAGTGAATTTATACATGTTTATAACAGCAATAAGAAGACAGGTAATAGACTGATATTTGGAACTAGTTAACATTTCAAAGAATCACCTGGAAGATAAAATCTCCTTGTGGATATTTGATTCTCGCTTCTGAAATTTATGTGAGAAATCAATGTTCAGTACAAACTATATTCACCACACTTAAGATAATAACCTCTGATCTCCATCAAAAGCATTAAATTACATCATTCTTCCCTGGCCCTTGATCACTGATGTGGGTTTGAGTATAATTTGAGATAAGCTCTAAAATATTTTCTAAGCTTTTGAAAAGAGTAGTTTGGGCTGTGAAGAGAGTACAGAATAGGAAATGCGCCAGTGTCATTTGTAGAAGGATGTCATTTAATTTCTCTTGACTATGTTCAGCTGAAAATTCCGCTCACAATGGTTTGATGAGGTAAATTGAAATAATTGCTCCATTCTTATATGGGAGAACATGAGAACAATGAGCTGAGTTATCAAACTCACAATCCAAATAAGTAGCTGAAATTTGAGCAAAAATCGACTCTAAAGACAAACAAGCTTTAGTCCTCCATAGAGCCCACCACAACTTTTTCAAGGCTGACACAAGTTGCATAAACAATGCCAGCAAGACTTAAGATACTTAGACACCGTTACACAGACACATTTCCACACATTTCTATTATATGTTCGCTAGACAGAGAGTGCCTTTTTTTTTAGTTAACAAACACCCATTTGATTCTGTCTAGAGTACCAATTTTAAGAGGACTTTTTTATTTTTATAATTTTCAAATATTTCTCCTGGCTCAAGCTTTATTTCAAAGCTACACATTTGTGAACACATTTGTCACAAGGTTTATTTTAAAACAGTACAATAAGGCAGATTTTCGGGAGTGTCTCTCAGTAGTCACCCAGCCTTCCAAGCCAGTGGGAGGCTCTTTACTGAGTCCCCAGTTACCCGACTGCAGAACTTGAGACAGGCGTTACACACAGGCAGGAGGGGAGAACAATGAGGGACTAGATGCTGGAAAATTTTTCACTTTTTCATTTTGTAGGCCGAAAAGGAAAGCAACAAAGATCATAATAAAAATTAAAATAAAGGTAAATAATAATGATTCACATTTGGCAGATCCACCCACCCTCCTGTTTGACCGTTTTCAGTGACAAATTGCTCAGGTCTTTGTTAGATGAGCTGCTCTACCGTAGAACTGTTCTGGCGAACAATTTCTGTCTATCTGCCACCAGTTCTCTTATACATCTCTCTACCCTCACTCTTCCATATATTAGCTAGCCCTGTACACATTTAAAGTACTATGTCTACTGAGTATCAGCCTTCTCTTTCTATAGTAAATTCCTCAATCCCAGAAATCATTCATCATATTATTTAGTTTCCAGATGCCCTTCCATTGCAGCCAATCTACTTTGAATGCTCTCTCGTTTTAAGTTTCCCTGCCAGTGAGCTACTCCCCAAGCTAGATATAAAGTTCCATATTTGAATTTACCAGTGCAGATACTGATGGAAATATTACTTACCATTTTATTGCTAGGCCATAGTATGGATAGAAGATGAGTTCATGGTCTATTCTTGCCCTCGGGGTCTTTGTTCACATCAATCGTTGTCAAGTCGTGCCTGGTCTCTCTAACCCTGAACTAGTGTAGATAAGGTTTAGGATTCAGTACTTTATATTTATCCCTGTCATATTTCATATCCATGGTTGAAATACATCATTCCATTCTATTAAGGAAAAATTTTGATTCTGTCATCTATTCTTGGCTTGGCTCATTCAACAATTTTTTAATAGCTCACATGAAGACATGTTTTAAAATTTATTTGCCATCCTTCATAGTTTGTGTCGTGGAAAAAACTCATATGTACATTTTGTATGTGACCAAAGCACAATCACTCACACTTTCCTAGAAAGAGAAAAAAACGCCACACAGAGAAAAGATAGATCCTCACACTAATTCCCATCTTACAAAAATTAAAGGAGAGTGTCCTAGTCGAGAAATGGGCTTGGCCTCAGCTTGAAGAGAAAAATTTAATTGCAAAGTTTCTTCTCAATATTTGTATAGTTAAGAAATGGCCCATATGGAACAGATGGGCCTGGTAATGGTTCCATCTTTTATATCCCTAAAGATTTCACTGTAAAGAACAAATGACTGCAAACCAATAAGATTCATAAAGCTGTTAAGTGCTTTTCTCGGTGGGCAGGGGCATGCGTGAGAAGCGTGCTTCTCTTTCTCAACACGTCTTCTGACTGTTTTGTCTGTCTGTGAGCATCGTTCTTGGGCTGAATACCTCTTGGGACTCTGTGAGTACCCAGTGCATGACGACCAAGATGAGTAGGCGTATTGCACCACACACTGGCAAGGAGACCTTGACCCAGCCAGATCTGGGAGAAGAGGATAACTAAAGTCTCCTGGGAGATTTTTCTCCCCTGAATAAACTACGCATTGAAAAAGGTACACCTTTCAGATACTGTGTTTCAGATTGCCTGTAAGATAGATGTAAAGAGAGATTCCCTAGTGGAAGCCGAATTATGGACATGTGAAGAATGTAAAGGCATAGTGCTTTTTCTTCATAGCACTAGTTGATTTCTGAAAGCATCTTGTTTCTTTGATTATTTCTAACTGCCTCTTTCCTACTTCAGTCCCTGTCTGAACAAAGACCACCACCATACTTTTTCTCATTGTCTCTGCACCTAGAGCACTGCACAGAGAGGCTCTCAGCTCCATATGGCACTCTAAGAGCATGCTGAGAGACAGAAAGAGATGGAGCAGGCACTTGAAGGTGGCAGAAAATGTTCTTGAGAAAATTCTATAAAAGATGGATATGTATTGATCCTTTTCCTTTTGTACACCCCTGAACAAACTTGAGTAGTGGTCATGTAAGCGGTAAAGCAATAAGAAGGTAGATGTGAATGCACTCATTCCAACGTGCTGAAGTTTATGGACAAGAAGTAACAAATGTAGGGCTCTGTGGTTGGTGTCAGAATATGACAGGAACAAGTGAATGCTCCCGATAGCCTTAGCAAGATGAGACCAAGCTCCCCTTTTCCAATAAGCCAGAAATGGTTGACTCTTGAAAAGGGAAGAAGCTGCTGCTTTCCTTGATTATATATTTATACGATCATTAATAAAAAACCAATGGGACCACAGATAACTAAGGGTGACAGGAATCTAACACTTTACATACTGTCTTGGTTACTTTTCTCTTGTTGCTGGGACAAAACACCCAATGCCCAAATTAAAGAGGGCAAGGTTTATTTAGCCCACAGTTTGTGGAGGTTTCAGTCCATAATCAGCTGGCTCCAAAGCAGGGTGGCGTGGCACAGGGGCAACAGTTCAAGGAGGCAGAAGACAGCAAAAGCAACAAGAGCAAAAAGGGGGGAAGAGCGAGCCTCTTTTCCTCCCTTATATCGTATGCAGGCTAGAACCTAGGATGGGTGCAGCACTCACACCATCTCCCTGCCCTCCTTTTGCACAGGCTCGGGATGTTTACAAAGTGAGGACCCTGGCCCCTTGCTGAGTCACTTTGTTAAACTTCTAAACTTCTCAAGTTGACACAATTAACAACATCCTAGAGCGGTGAAGCCACGTGCTCTACACCCCAGGAGGTAGAAATGCTGAGTTACTTGGTTAGGCTTCTAGACTTCTCAAGTTGACACAATGTATCAACTATTACACATACAGATGTTAAATCAAAGGACTATGTCTCACTCTATTACCACACTGCCCACCTTCTCCCTACTGACTGTAAACATTTCCATGTCTGTGGAAAAACTGCCAGATATCTTAATGAAACATACGCCATATCTACACTTTATGGCTTTTTCCTTCATTTGTGAATTTAGGAATTCTACTCACAAATATGAGGAAGTAACTCTGTCATGACTTATTCTTAATGAGTCAGGGACCATTGCTTTCTTATGTAGTTGTTCAAATACAATTTGTTAAGTATTTGTTAGAGTTTTCTGTCCCAGGGGATTCTTTGAACCAAAAGGTTTCAGATGTATAGATATGCATAACTAAGCCACAGAAGGTAAAAATGCTTTGATGCAAAAATACTAAGAGAGCAAAAGCAAAACACTCAGAAAACGTACTCTATGTCAGACTTTACTACCATAGTGCTGCATTTTTATTGACATAATAAGTAAAACACTCGTTAAATTGTGGAACCGCTTTTAAATCAAATGATACAATGAGTTTTAGTCTACCAAGAAAATCACTCTCATGAATAAGTTAGCACAGATGAAGATCGCTTCATGTTTTGGGCTCCTAGGTGACTACTTTGGCCTCCATGGGTGTAAGCTGTGACATAACGGTCAAATATCCCTATGTATTCCACGAGGTCACACAGCATTGGTTGATTTGATGAGGCGCCTCCCATTTGGCCCTGGGCAGACGTTGGATCACCCCCCCTTCAGAGGCTCCTCAGTAAGTTATCATTCTCATTACATTTTGCATTTTTATAGCACCTGTAATCATAGCTCCTGGGCACTATACATTGTTAATTTATTACAGTCATTTCAATTTTGCTAGTTAACTCTCAGTTCACCTTCAGTGTTAAGCCCTAAAAGCAGCAGGAAGAATTGATGCACCTAAACACCCAAAGCAAGGTGCATTCTCAGGAACCAGTTTGCCTACTAATTGGCTCAGTGACTTCGGCCGTCACATCTTGTTTGGTGGCCTCAGTCTTCCTCTGAATAAAATGTCAGACTAGGACTAACTACATTGCTTCTAATATCCTCCCCAGCTCTAAGATTTTCCAGTTCTATATATCAGAGCTCTCAGAAATGTATCTGACATCTATCTGTGCATAGATCAAGATTAATCCGTTCCTGAGGTCACTCTCACTCTTCACTCTTTCAGTACATCATCCATCCGCATGCCGCCAGCTGCCAGCTCCCTGTGGAGGACTCCACGTCAAATCTAATCCCACAAGGTCCTCAGAACCAGAAGTAAAAAGGAATGCCTAGGGCTAATTCAAATGTCCCAAGCTAAGCAAAGAGAAATGATTCCTTCATGAGATTTATTTTAGAACAAAACTGGTTAGCAGAGTGAAGTGAAGGAAAAGGCATTATGTTACAACACAGCGATAGTGTTAGTAATTAATGGCATAGTTTAACATGTCAATTTAGGAGATTATCCTCTGCAAAGAACCCATTAACAAAGTTAAACAAAGCTGATCAAGGCTACACTGGCTGGAAAGGGATTGGGGATATTGTGGCAGATTAGGGTACGGAAGGGGGGTGGTTGGAAGATATTCCTAAATGTTTCCTGCTCTTCACATGCTTGTAATTAAGCAGATAAAATGAATCAAACATAAGTGAAGAGACAAGCTTTAAATAAAGGAAGAAATGTATGAACTCACAGCACACTATAAATATTTGGACTTTTAAAATAACTTTTGGGCCGGTGAGATGGCTCAGTGGCGAAAGCGCCTGCCTGGCAAGCGTGAGGTCCTGAGTTCGACTCCCGGTACCCACATACGAAAAAAGGGCCAGTGATATTACTCAGCAGCACGGGCACCTGCTGGCACGTGAGGCTCTGAGTTCGACTCCCGTTATCCACAAAAAAAATAATAATAATAAAATAAAATAACTTTTATAGTATATCCAAGTGCTGTAAAGACTTAGAATGGGTAAATGTAGAACTTGTTTTGGAAAGTGGCTTATAAGAAATAAATACACAAAATGTTCTAGAAAGTACTTGGAAAGAAAATAAATCAGGTTGAACTTGTCAAAGAATCATTTGTATATTAAAGCTTAGGTCAGGGCTTATCATGCAGTATATTAGTCAGCTTTCTTGATGCTATGACAAAATACTTAAAACCAGTAATTTAAAGGAAGAGGATTTATTTCAGCTCATGATGTTAGAGGTTTTAGTCACTGGTCAGTAGGCTCTGGAGAACAAACATCGTAGATTCACGGCAGAAGAAAGCTGCTCACCTTATGGCTGCCAGAAGCAGAAACAGCAGGAAGATCCAGAAAAAGATGGTTACCCTCCAAAGGTATGCTCCAGTAATCCACACCTCTTTCCAGTAACCTCCTTCTGCGCCCCACCTACTAGCAGTACATTCAGCTATGATTTCATCAATGAATTAATCCACTAACAAGTATAGTATTCCTGTGATCCAATTACCTTCCAAAAGCCCCACCTTTGAACACATGAGACTTCTGAGGGACATTTTAGATCTAAACTATAACATGCAGCAAGACGAAACTTGCAAGAAAATTTCAGAACTATACCTAGCCATCAAAAAATGAGTTTTCAATGTGATGCCACCATCAAAAATTTTGTGGAGATAAAACTTTACCCACCAGGCACTGTCCCTTTGGTCTGTCAATGAATTATACCTGACATACTACTCATTATTCATCAGAGACCTTGATAGTGGAGGAACAAAGTACAGTGGTACCTTGGTTTATGAACTTGATTTGTTTTATGATTTGGGGGAAGATGGCTGCATTTGTGTTTGTGTGGGGAAGATGGCCATGGTCATGTTTGTCATCTGATGTGCAGTTTGTAATGGGAAGCAAAATGTTGCTGAATGCTTTTGTTTGTGAACCAAATTGTTTGCAAACAGAAGTATTCATAAACTGAGATATTAGAGTATATATTCATGAGAATACCAAGTCACTGGGCTATGAGAAAAGACAAAACACAGGAATCACAGAGGCCATAAGACAGATGACGCAGGTGCAGTATGCAACAGGAAACATGAAATCAGAACAGTAGTTAAGGTTATGACCAGGGATGTGGAGGAACCAATGGATTTATCAAAATACAAAAGGGGCCACCATGGATTTTGGAACCCAGGAATGGATACATGGAAACAACTCAACACCTACTAATGAGCAGCTAGTCACCCATTAGAGTGCCTCTTTTCAATTCCAGGAATGCATTTCGATGATAGGAAAACATTGAAAAACTACTTGAAAATAAACTTTAGAATGAGTACTCAAATTCAGTTGTGCAAGTGCCTTAGTGCAAGTTGGGGTAACTTTTGTAGTTGTAGTCACCCAAGATACAAATTTGAGCTCAAGAAAATTAGTGTGATAGTTAATTGCAGTGTAAACTTGAATAGATTAAGAAATACTTAGCAGATTAGTGGAGCACAGTTCTGGGTGTGTCTGGATGATTGTTTTGTAAACCACACACTGAAAAGGGAAGACCCACCCGGAACATGGTACCACCAACCAATAGGCTTGTGGGTTGGGTGGAGTAAAAAGAGAAAGAAGAAGGAAGTCCTTAGTCTTTCATCTTTGGAGAAGTCTCAGTGTTATGTTTATATCTAGATGTTCCCATCAAAACCTCATATGCTCATAGGTGGGGCTTTGGGAGGTGCCTGGATCATGGGTGTGAGATACTCATCACTCGATTGGTCCACTGATGGATTTATAGGTGAGGGTGATGATGGGAGGTGAAGCCTGGTTGGAAGAGGTGGGTCACCGTGGGCATGGCCTGGAAAGGTATAGTATATATCCCTCTTCCTCCTGAGCCCCAGCTGATTCCTGTCTGCCATATCATGAGCTGTTTCTCCTCTCCCATGCTGCCTTGCCTTGGAGCCAGCTGACTATGGACTGAAACCTCTACAAACTGAACCAAAATAAACCTTCCCTCTTTTAAGTTGTGGGCGTTGGGTATTGTGTCACAGGAGAAAGAAACTAAGACACCCAGCCTTTACCAACAACTTTGGATGTTTGTTTCCAGTTCCTTTGGGCTTCCAGCTCCTACTCTTCAACCTTCCAATGCAAACCATTCAACCTTCCAGTGCAGACCCTTCAGCTTCCCAATACAGACTCCCACTGCACTTTGCAGTGAGTTCCAGACTTTCAACTTTGGACTGGATCCTCTGGCTCTCCAGCAGGCAGATGACCTTTTTGAATTCTTCCACCCCTAGACATATATATATGTATCTACATCTATCTATCTATCTATCTATCTATCTATCTATCTATCTATATACACATACATATTTAAATCCATTCCTCTCGGGAACCCTAACTGATACAAGTAAAGCAACGACTGCTAGTACAGTACTAAAGTGATAGGCACTTTTCCTAAGTTCTGAATTTCCTTATAATCTCTCTGTATCTATTTCTCAAAGTCTGTCCACAGCATAAAGCTCTGTAGACTACCTTTTTTTTTTTTTTCCTAGATAGACCTGACATAATCCTCTGTTGAAAAACACTTCCTCGGAAATACTTGGAAGAGCAATTGATTCTTATGCCTGGATAATACTGAGATCATGTAAAATCACAGAACAAGGGACCTGTCCAAACAAATAATAGATGGAGACACAAGATCTCCACTTACCCAAGTCTTCTACCACATAATCTACCCTAATGAAGGAACTGTAGAACTGGCACAAATTCCACTGGCAAATATTTAGAGACAACAGGATATTCCCTAATTTAAGTTTTGAATTTTCTATGTGATCTAAATATTGCTAAAATCAATTTTCATGTATTTAAATATTTCACTAGGCTACTTCCTAATATTTTAAAACAAAGCTATTTTCCTGTCTCAAATTATTAATAAATGTATAATGTAAGAAATCTCTATAATTAATATACACAGCAAGATAAAGTCATGGCCATTGTCTTTTCCCCTCAAAGCATGATTAGAATTACTTCATAAATTATTCACAGATTCTGCTCAAATAATAAAACAGTGTCTCTTTCTACATGAATCACAATTTTTATTTGGAGTGTTTTGTAAAGTTCCTTTAAAACGTTGTTTTGATAACTGGTTCTTCTTACTTTGATGTATACGGTATAAGCACTACAGTTGTTTTGCCCTTTGCTTCATTTGCATCCATTGTATATGTAGCATAACATTTAAGGTTCTTTGGGCTTTTTTGGTTGAAAGGAAGAGTTCCTTTATTTCATGCCCTCCTCTTCTGGTAACATTTTTCTACTTTAAAAAGCATCTATGTCCTGCATCTTCCATCATGATGAACTTCTATCTTGCCATACGCTTCCGAAAACAGAGGCAGAATCTCTCACGCTCTCATTTATAAAACCAACTTCTGACACCCTACCTACCAACAACAATTTATCAGTCATAGCATAGATTTATTTATTAGTGTCCTTGCTTTCTGAAGAACATTAATGAAATTAACAACCTGGCTAAGAAGGCTTTTTTCTTTCTTGTTATTGATAGAATTTAACAATGGGAATAGCACCCCAATTAGTCATTAGGCAAGTCAGTGATACAAGGACGTTTGAAACATGTTCCTGTCCTCAGAGGTGTTTATAAACTTACAAGGAAAGAAGATAATGTATATAAGTAACAGAATGAATGATGTGAATGGAAGTGAAGGACTGCACAGAAAAATAAATGTCTAATCGGATGGACACAGAAGTGACTGTGGCTGGCTTGCATTATAACCCATGCTACGGAATCTTCCTTAGGTCTTGGAGGTGAGAGAGAAGAGCGTCAAGGTAACTACCAGAGAGTGATCATTTCAAAGGCTTCTCATGTCTTACGCAAGACGAAATGCCTGATAAATGTTTAAAGAACAATTGTGTAAATGAGAAGAGGCTAAAAAGGAGGACTACTAGGGATAGGCAGGTAGAAAATTCCCTCCCCTCGAAAATCATTCTTTAGCATCCTTCTAAAATCATGCAACTTGGGTGGTCTCCATATAGGAGCACGTGTTTCTTGCATAATCATCTCTGGAGAAACTATTACTTATCCCAGGCTCTGATACCCTCCATTCTACCTGACTGTTTCCAATTTTCCTGACAGAAAATAGAATGGCATGCACTATTCTGGCCCTGGTAGGACATAGTTCTCCACTTCTGTGGACAAATGAAGTTAGCATCTTACCCATAGCTTTGCCTCTTCCCAAACACAGATGGAAAGAAGCCACAATCTTCACCCCTCTAGAAAGAAGCTAAAACTTCCAGCTAAGAATGCCCTTTATATTTGATCGTTCAGGATCTGTACAGGGTTTTTCTCTAAGCATCTCCTTGTGTGTTATGCATGCAGAGAGAAAGCATCTTGTTTTTATGTTGTCTATAATAAATTATAAGTGTAACAGCAGGAGCTTTTTTGATACTATTTGTAAATGCAGCCAGAGGCTATTAAGTGATTGGTGTATCAAATAAATATAATTAGTAAATAGCAAAATAACATGTTTGTAAACTGCTCTGGAAATATGTGATTAGACCAAAGACGACAATTTCTGCCAGAGGTTCTAAGTGTTTCCAAGAGATACCAGAAAAATAATTTAACAATTTTCATAATGACTTCAAAAAATTTCTTATGTAAACCTGCTAAAAAGGTAGAATATTTACTTAGTCCAGACTCTTCTTGAATGCCTCATGTTGAAAATTTAAGTATGAAGATATGTTTAAGTGTACATCATAATTTTTTCAGGGGAGTTAAAATGTGCTTGATTATTGACTATAAGTTTTTAAATTGGCATTTTGATGAAACTAAAAAGGAGTTATAAATATACCTCCACATGCAGAGTGCTCTTAGGCTGTAGAGTTATTCTCAATTAGCAACACTTAAATTTATTCCAGCAAGTCAATCAGTTTGGAAGAAGGTGAGGTAATCCTCTCCTTCCTGCTTCCTGGCATAGGAAAGGGGGTTACTCTGAACAGCGACATGCCCCTCACTGTGTCGCAGTGGAAGCAGAAGAGCCTCCCAAGCCCACTGATTATTCTTCTAAGAGATGCTTTCTATCCCTGCATCCCTGATTTTTCACATCCCGACCTCTCAATCCAAAAGCTACAGAAATTACATGCTTTTATACATGACCCTGGTAAACAGCCTGAAATGGATTTCCATGTCTACATATAAAGCCACAAAGACAAACCCTGACTATCTGTCAAGACTCTCCACCATTTAGTTCCAACAATTATATAGCTATATAATTTAATTTCCCACCAACCCCTAAACCATCTTTTTTCCAAGTTAGGCTAGTATCCTGTATGTCCCATTCCTGGGGCCATGTGTCCATCTATTCCACCCCTAGGCACACTGCTATTCACCAGACATTCAAGAGTTTCTGACCACAGTGACTTGCCCTCATGGCCTAAATACAATCCACTAAGTCAGACAACTGAGCAGGCCCTGTGTTGAAATTCTATGCCTGTGTGGTCTATTCTGCATTTCACTCATATCCTGTTCCTGTATGTGTGATTTTCCCCCTTGTTTTTAAAGATGATGCTAAAACAGGTGCTGGGCAAAAGGCACAGAAATAATGATAACTATGACGACGATGATGATGACCATGAGGATGATAAATGTAGTGGCTAATGTAAATTGATATGTGGAATTCAATATATGTGGATTCCATACATGTGGAAGCCCAGTGCTAATCAATTTTAATAAATTATTGCACTTTAGCCTTATAACCACATGGGAGAGACATGATTAAATGCATTATTTAAAACAGAAGAAAACTGAAGCATTTTAAGATCAGTTTGATTAGCTAGTCAATCAAAACTGAATTACAAAGAAGTAGGTAGACATAATTATCCTTGAAATATTAAATAATGAAATCAGTATGCATATCTGGTTTATATTCAGAAATACTGTGTATGGCTCTAAGTCCTCTAATGAGGATATTTGCCTGAGTTTCATGAGCATCCATTTACTCATTCACCTAATACACTTACATCGATCCCAGTCTACGTGCCAATTCTAGGATCTAGGGATTTAAAAAAATCAATGATATTTGGTTCCTGCCCTCAAACAGCTCACCATCTTGGCATTCCATAAGATTATATCTATACTCATATTTCCCATAAATTGGACCGTGGTGGAAGAAAGATGTATGAAGCTGGAGAATACTTTAAAAACCATTCAGATCATAGTCACGTGGAGGGCTGGATAAGCAATGCCTCACAGGTTAAAGAATGATGAGAAAAGGAAAAAAGAATTTTTTTTTAAGATAGACTGGGTAAGTGACTATGAAAGAGCACTAATGGAAATTTCTGGAAAAGCAAAGACAAGTAAAGATTTCTAGAAAAATAATCTTTGGCCCCTGGGGCTGTATGCTAAAGCCCATGTTTATCTGTCCACAGCAGAGGTGTGAATGCCTAACTCCTCAAGGCCAGATCAAATGAGATCGTGCTTCTTTCCAGTTTGGGGGCCTCTGGGGATTACTTTAATACTGAGCACTTAGTCATCATGTTTGATGGCTTCAGCGGCCTCATTTATCAAGGATCTATAGTTAAATTTAATTTTCATGTGAGTGGAGGACAGCCATGGCAGCCAGGCTCCTTGTTGCTGATCGGCCTCCGTTGATGTCTTCTGAAGTGGAAATGATGGATGCTGCATGTTCTGGCTGTGATTAAATTTGCTTTGACAAAGCAGCATGGAAATCTGATTTTCAATAGACTTCTGCGTTTCACCTAGTGCTGAGTAAACAGATACAGAACATAATACTTGCATGGCTGTCAGGCTGGCAGCTAATTCATTGTGCCCATCTAATCAGGCTGTCCATTAAATTATTATTTGTCAATAACATGCAGGATCATTTCTGAAACTCTGAGGAATGGGAGGCTTGTTTTTAAGTAAATAAACATGGAGAGATTGACAATGTCTGGGATTTTTCCTCAGAAGGTCCAAATAACTCATCAGTCTCTACGTCTCCACACCCCCCACCACCAAGAATCAAGGCACCATTTAAGAAGTTTTTAGTTTCACTTCACTTGGCTCTTATTTCAAATGCAAACAACATCATCCAATTACAATAGGAATGAAGCTACAAACATTGACACTTTAGCTCCCCAGTTTATCTTTAAAGGAGAATGAAGCAGAAAATCACATTAAGTATGCATCTTATGTTAGAGCTTTTAACCTCCTGCCTAGAAATGCTGTCTGCAGACCACCTCCTGGAAAAGGATTCCACTTTGGGGAAGTGCAGGAGAGAGCCTTCTCATCAGCCAAGTATGAGTGGCAGGAAGTGTGATTGAGAATGCTTCATTCCTCCCCATCTTCTTTTGTTCAATCAGTGATGTAGTATAAAACCCTGGCTCCTTGCACTACTAGAAAAGGACTTCTTTGTTATTGTAGCACAACTTCTCCCTAGCAGCCTAGTTCCCAAACTCAGATCACAATTTTCAGGGTTATTGTACCTCTGAAGTTCAGAAACCCTTTTGTTAGAACACCTTGGGCTTCTATGGACCCACTCCCTTTGAGCCTACTTCTTGCGAAAAAGCCCAGGGAACCTTCTGCTTTGTTACCGCTGAAGAGCTGGGAGTGTGCATCATGCATAGCCACACCAGCAGAAAGAACTTGGGCAAGTTTTTTAAGCTCTCTACATCGTATTGTATTTCATTTTAGGAAAAATTATACATATATCAAAGTGTAGTTGCAAGGATTAGATGGAAAAATCCTTGTGGAAGAAATCACTATCCCTCTTTTTAGATTTCCTGGTACCTCATTCATAGGAACTCCCCTCTCTCAAAAGGATGGGTAACCCACTATCAGGTTATCAATCTTGCCACAGTCTCCTTGCCATAGAACAGGGTGACTGCCCGGTGTTCTTTGGATCCAGTCTAGGACACAGTGCCTGGGGTGTCAGGAAAGGCTGCTTTTACTTATCTAGCTCATCAACTTTTGCAGGTAGATGTGTTTTATTTAGGAGAGAAGAAGGGATCATATGCTGGCCTCAAGTCCAAGTTGTGTTCTTCATCTAGCTTTACCTCAATAAAATTGATACCAGATGGTTGTGCTCATTCTTCAATGGTGAAAAGACTTGGGAGAGTGACAGCAGGAACTACTGCCTGCACATATAGTTCCAACGGTGAGGACTGCCCTGTATGAGCCACTCAATTTCTAGTGGCTTTAAAAATAAAAGAAAGTAAGTCGATGAGATAAGGAATAGTGATGATGACTGCTGTATTACTGTCATTGTCTCATTTAACCTTTATAATGCAGCAGGAGGCAGGAAAGGCAAATAAAATGTCCATTTCACATGTGCGGAAAATACTTTTATGGTGATTTCCTCAAATTCATAAAACCTGGAACGAAAATAATAGAAAGATTCAGAAGAGGAAGAGCCAAGCTTTGTAATGTCTGGTCAAGTGCACTTCTGAAACACAACTACACACTGCTTTCTTAAATCTCTTGGATTTCTCAGAACAAGCATTCTTTCCAGCTTCTGTGACCTTCAGCCACTGAGTTACTTTCCTTTTTCAGAACTATTTTGTTGCAAAAACACTCATGTCCTCAAGGAAGCTAGCATTTCTATCCTGCTTGCTCTAAAGATGTCCTTGGAGTGGCCCACGACCCTGTCTTAGCCAGAAGACTGTCCCAGATGCAACAGCACTAATGAATCAAAATATACCATCTGCCCTGCAGACCTGTAATTGGATAGCAATAAGTGTAAGAAACAGTTCAAGGTGTAATGTAATTACTATGAATTGAAATTTATGCTAACTGCATCCAACCAATACATAACAGAGGTATTCCCAGAAACCTTTTCTAAATTTTGGGTTTGTAATGATCTTACAGTGACTACTTAGAAAAGATTAAAACCTTCAAAAGTATGTCTGAAAGGCAATGAGTGGACATCTGTAAAATACGGTTTAATCTAAGCAACATCTGATTTTCCTAAATGTCGATTTGAGACATGAGAATTTGAATCTCTCAGAGCCTAACTGTGGGGACAAGGTGAAGGGAAATGAGGGGCTTGCAAACTTTTACTTTACTTCAAATAAATTCACTGCCTATTAGGAGAATGACTAGTATAATGAGGGCAGAGAGAAGGGAGAGTGGAGGAAGAATATAGAAAGAAATATAGATAAAGCAGAGACTGGAGATAGTCTCTGGTCAGCACTAGATGATGCTCTGAAGAAGTATTTATAAATAATAAAAAGCAATGAAAACTCACTACCCATGACTATGGTCAGCAGGCCCAATTTTGATCCATGTTTTAATTATGGTCCTAAAAATACCAAATAATCAGATCTACTGAATCAAAATCTGCAATTTGACAAGATCCCAAGTAATTTTAATACATATTGAAATTTGAGAAGCGCTCCTTAATTACAGTTGTAAAAATGGAGATTGGCAGTATCAGATCTGTTTCAAGAGGGGGATGGTAGACCAGGAGCAGTTTGAGGATAAATTACCAGGGAAGTCAATGGGGATTTTTATTGTGTTGGTACCAGTGATTGATAATAAAGGCCAAAGTGTTATTGGAAATAGAATAGAAGGAAAGATTTGAAAAACATCAGAAATGGACCAACTGATCAGCTATAGAATGTCTACGTAAAGGAGGAATTAAGATGAAGTTCTACGGCCCCTCACTTGGGTCATCTGTCAAAGAAGGGGTTGTTCATCTTGGATTCCCAACACCTATCCCGTATCTAGTACAGAGGAGGTATGCACCATGTGTGAGGTGAATGACTGCATGTAGTATCGTGGGCATCATATCTCAAATTGTATTGCACAAATCCCCAGGGATCTGAAAAGGTGCTTCGGAAGCCATCGTGGTGGGGAAAGAGGAAATCAGTTGGGCAGTGGTCCAAGTCCTTAATCCAAAACTTATTCGTAAAACAAATAAAAACAACAAATCCACCATATTTTCTTAAATAGCTTATAATTTCAAACAATTTGGTTTGAAGATGAGGACCAATTCTAATTTGTGGCCTGCTACCCTGCATGTTATTTGATTCAAATTATTCCTCAAGGTTTGGAGACAGATGAAACTTGGATATACTTGGTCTTTTTTCCATCAACCTCTGGAAGAATGGAGGGAGAAGTGAGCATTATATAACATGGAAATTTTACTTGTAGGTAATTAATAGGTTAAGGGTGAATCCATCTAAATTTATACTAAGGAAATAATTCAATAGAAGAAACCCATTATAAATGCAAATACTAATATAATTTATCTATAATATGAAACTATAAAGTCAAGTATCTTACAAGCAAAAATCATAAATGAAATTATGGCACATGTGTTTCATAGAATAATACGCTAACCTGGGTATGACAACTTTTAAGATAAGTCCTCCACGTGAAAATGTTTATAATTAAAAAATCAAATAATGAAGAATATAAAATATAAGATCACTGTAGTTGAAAGTATTTAAATATGTATATCCTTATGATCAAAAGGTAGAAAAGAATATGGATAAATAAGAGGTAGAATATTACAGACATCTGCATCATCAATAAGTTTCATAGGTTCTACTTTCTAAACGTATTTTGAATCCAATGCATTCCTACCATGTCTACCACAACTACCCCACACCAAGACTCCATTTCTCAATTTGAGCATTCCAGTGGCCTCCCACACCCATCTTGCAATATATTCTTGTTTTCAGTGACTAGAGCAACATTCTATATATAAGTCGTATTTTGTAACACCCTATGCCTACAACTTCTTGATATATTTAGTACAACCCAAATTTTAACTCCAGATCAGCAATTCTCAACTTGGCCTAAGGAATTCTGTAAATTCCTAAAAGTTACCGAGGACCTCACAGAGCTTTTGTTTGTGTAGGCTGTATCTACTAATATCTATAGTATTTGAAATTAAAACAGAAATACTACATTAATTTACTAATTTGTTTCTAAAGACTAATAATAAAGCCATCTGATGTTAGCAAAGTAACATATTTAGTAAAAATACTAACCACCCCTCCTTATCAGTAAAAAGAATGACATTTTTTTTCTTTTTGCAAATCTTGCTAATGTCTGGCTTAATGGAAGACAGCTGGGTTATCATACCTGTTGCTGCCTTCGATCTGTTTTGACATGCTGTTTGGTGGTAAGATATAAAGAAACTCTAGCTTCCCCAAAAATGATAGAAAAGGGCGGAATATTTTAACATTATTTTCAGAGAACTGTTGATATTTTTCTTTGGCACTGCATGCAAATTTGCCTAGTGGTAGAGTCTTCAAGGTTAGTCACAATGTAAGATATGAAGCTTTATCCATGGACATTTTGTATGGTGATAAAACATATTAGTCTATCTTGCACTTTGTTAAAAAAAAATCACACATTTTGAGTCCACTGACAATCTCATTAGTAAAGTCTCTACATGTCGGGCACTTGTGAAGCTCAAAAAGGATATACAGATTTTCCTGAAAATTCTAATTATTTTAAGATTCAAATTTTATCTATTCAAAACTAGCAACAAACAATATAACTTGTTTTCCCTGAAGTGATGAAGCTTACTTTTGAAGTGATAGGTTCATTTTTGGGATAAGATTTGCCAAATAACTAAATCTGAATAATCCTAATTTGTAAGACATTATTTCAATTACAAATGATGTTTCACAAGAAACACTTCCCATTAAGCTCACAGAGCAGTCGCCCCTGTGCTTTTCCTTGGATCTGGATGTACGGCAGAAGCATTTAACATATACTTCTCAGTTCATTACAAACAAAATGTTAAAAGGGTGTGCTTCCAGCTCCAGATGTAATGCAATTAGCAATTTTGCTGCCTTCTCATAGTCATTCTTAAGTGACTCTGGCATTGCGAGTACTGGTCCAGAATGGCGATGAAGAATACGGTCACTAGTAGTAGACTTTAGCGTCTCTGCCTTGGTAGGCATTAGGGGTCTACTGCTGCCTTCCATCATCAGTACAAATATTAACACAGTAAAATAGATTTGACCTTGCAGTTTGCTCCCTAACAATTCTTGGATCTCCAAGGGACTGTAAAACACACCTTGAGAGCATCCTGTCCAATTCACCAACACATCTCCTCCTCTCCCCCTGCCTCACTCTGCTACCTCCCACACTGGCTTTCTTTTTACTTCTTGAACACACTGAACCCACTCCTACCTCATTTCCGCTTTCTTCTGCTGGCTGGTGATGCTCCTACCAGCAGTGCTCACCTATCTTGGCCTTCTGCATCTCTCCCAGATTCTGTATACCGGATACGCCCTCCAACAGGACTTTCTCGATGCCCCTGTCTATAGCAGGCTCCATATTTTCAGCGAAGGCTCAGGAACTCTCTTCCCCCCATCCTGCTCCAGATTCTTCCTAGCACTCATGAAAACTAGAATGACATTATGTATTTATTTGCTTACTTACTATTTATTCCCCCACTAAAATGTAAGCTTCATGAAAGTGAAAACTTATTTTATTTGCCACTACAGCTCTAATATAGTACTGGATAAATGCTTCTTATCTGACTAAACTAATTTACTTTTCTTTTTTTTTTTAAAGTCCCTTATTATAAAATCTATTTACATGATTTTATAAAGGAGAGTTCTAACTCAGTGCTGTCCAAGAAAAATATAATGTAAGCCACTTATGTAATTTTAAATTTGTTAGAATTCATACTAAAAAAATAAAAAGAAACAAGTGAAAATGATTTGATAGTCTTTTTTTTATTTAGATCTATAACTTAAAATTGTGATTTTGACATGTAATCAACATAACATTTAATGAGATTTTTCAAAAATGTTTTCTTACTCTTTGTAATCTGGTGGGCATTTAACAGAGCATCTTTCAGAATGGTTTTAGGGGGTCGGTGAGATAGCTCAGCGGCACAAGCACCTGCCTGGCAAGTGCAAGGTCCTGAGTTTGATTCCCGGTACCCACATTAAAAAAAAAAAAAAAAAGAAAAGAAAAAAGAATGGTTTTAGGGCTCAAAGGCCACTTGTGAGTAGTTAATGGCTGTTGCAGAGACCACAATCTGGGGGAAGATGGAGAAAACTAGAGCACCATGTTTGCTTTCTCCCATGCCTCAGGACGTGATGAAAAAGTTAGGTACAGCAGCTATAATCACAACAACAATGATAATTACCCAAGGCAGCCAAATAAGGGAAAAGATCAACTTCATAGCATGGTGGCAGAAAATGTTGCCAACGAACCACACTTCTAACCACTTCCACTCCACCATCTGTAAATGGAACCAGGGAAAGAAGGTGAGCTACCAGTTTGGGGAGGGTTAGAATAAAGAGGTGAGCAGGTAACCCAGCCCTTAACCATCACTGCTGGATCTCAGCAGAAATAAAACAACTCTGCAGCACCACACTGATGGGAGAGCATAATTCTAAGTCTCCACACAGACTCCAGAGTGACCTTTCCAAAATGCAATTCTGATCATACCACTCATCTTCTTAAATCCTTCACTGGGGCCTCTTTTCCTCAGGATGAGTCCAAGCTTGTTGGCAGCACGTCACACAGGTTCCTTGTGGCTGAGCTCCTCCGTTCTCCCTGGTTTTCGCTCACCTTCATCTTTACCTTCCCAGATGCGCTGTATATGCTCACACACTGAACAAGTTTCACTTCCCTAAATTAGGGTTCTCTGTACCATGAGCTGAGCCCCACATTTGTTCAGAATACACTACATCTTCTTTTCTCCTGGCTAAATCCCAAATCTCCAAATTCAACTCAGCAACCTCCTGATAATCTTACCTTTTCACTCAGTCTGCCTAATAATGTGCCACTGTATTTAAACAATGCCTGAATGTGTGTCTACACTGCCATAATGGCTTAATTGTATATCTTTTTTTTTTATGGGGGCACCGGGAATCGAACTCAGGACCTCACTCTTGCCAGGCAGGCACTTATGCTGCTATCTCACCGGCCCTGTATATCTTTTTGACTCAAGTATAGAATCTCTGAGATCAGGGACATTGTCTGCAACTGCTTTCTTACCGGAACCTAATACAATGCCTGATTCATAATGTACACAATCAGTAGCTGTCGAACAAGTGAATTAATATGTTTAGAGTTGCTGTCATTTACTGGGCTCATCACACTTGTAACTAATAGGTACATTACACACAAAACTTGACAATGAAACAAAAACATCTCAATTAGGCAGAATAATAATTGCAATTGATGTTCTTTCAAAGTCACAGATTAGATCTGAAATAATGCATAACAAAACAGATCACGAAAGATCTGAAATTGAGGTAGGGTGTGTGTGTGTGTGAGACACTGAAACATTAGCAAGCTGCCCGATGCATTTGCCTCAGTATATTGGCAGGAGCTGGTACACCCTATGGGTTGTAGACCGAAGCTCTAGAGTAACCACACAGTTCAAAATCCACTGACAATCAGGGGGAGGGGAGTGTAACAGAAAATAGGATTGATAATTACAGAAATGCATAGACCTTAACCTCAATCTTCCACCTACCAGGTGTCAACCATAAGCACCTCTGAATTCACCTCTAGGCAAAATAAACTAAGTAAAACCTCTGCCCCTCTTTTTAGCAGAAATTAAACAATTTGGAAAACTAGCACAGGTGGAGAGAGGGATTGAGGGTCAAGTGGCTAAACTATTTCACACCCAAACACCCTAAATGAAATTAATATTGGAATAAATATGCAGGCAACAAAGAACTTTTGAAATTGAATTACTATCTTTGTAGAGATTGGAGAAGATATTGCCACCATCAACTAAGAGTAGGATGTTATGAAAAGGAATTACGTATATGCAAACAAAAAGAGCAATGAAATTATCTCTTGTAATTATAAATATATAACTATAAAATAAAAATCATACTAAAAAGTTAGGGATACTTTTTAGCACTAGAGTGGAGATATAGTAGAATGAAAAGACATAAAATGGGAGATAAAATTTAAGGGAGGAAGAGATTCAGTCCAGGAGAACCAATATTGGGTTGATAGGAGTTCCAGAAAGAAAAATAAATAAAAGGGTGGTGAGGACTTAATCAAATAAATAATAGAAGAAAAAATTTAAAACCAGAATCAAAATCAAAAGATCCAGTACCTTGGCACATCTTTGTGAGAAGTCAGGACAATCAAGATTAGCAGAAAACCCAAAAATGCCCAGAGGAAAATAAAGCATGAAGGTTATCTGAAAGTAATGAATATTAGACTTTTCACTATCCATACTAGGTGCTAAAGGACAATGGAATGATGCATTCAAAGTACTGAGGGGACATTCCATTCTTCTAGAATGCTGTGCCAACCCAAATGATCAGGTAAGTGTGAAGTAAAACCTTAAGGTGCTCAGGGATTCTAGGTTGGGATAATCTTCCTCCCAGGTACACTTTCAGAAGTTACAAGAGAGAGAGAGATGTTCTAACAATAAGATACACATTTCTCACCTTATTAAAAATTCCAATCATCAATAAAATGATATGAGCTATCAAGCCACAAAAAAGACATGAAGGAATTTTGAATATATTTTGCCTAGTGAAAAGAGTCAATCTAGAAAGACTAAAGACTGTATAATTTCAAATATATGACAAAACTATAGAAACAAGAAGAGCAGTGGTCACCTAGGATACTCAGAAAGGGAGGGATGAATAGATAGACATGAGATTCTAGGGGTGGTAAAACTATGTTGCATGATATTGCAATGGTGGACATATTACATTATACATCTGCCAAAGTCCATAGGAGAAATAATATGAAGAATGAGCCCTGATGTAAACCATTATCAGAGTAACCAATTATATATATATATATATATATATATATATATATATATATATATACACACACACACACATATTCATTCATCAGTTGTAACAAATGTACCACACTAATGCAAGATAATAGCAATAAAGGAAACTGAAAAAGAGGTAATGCGTTGGAATGCTGTGCTTTTTGCTGTTTTTCTATAAATCTAAAATTGTACTAAAATACAGTCTATATTTTTTTTAAATCACAACTCTGCCACCACCAGCCATGCTTTACTCTGTACTATTTTGTCTTTCTTTTTTTTTCTATAGTACTCATCAGTATCTGACATGTCTATGTAATCCATCCACTTTTATTGCTCATTTTGTTTTCTTGACTGCAGTGAAATTTTCATGAAGACAAAGTTTTCATCTTTTTATCCACAAGTGTCTAAATGCTTCCAGCCCTGCTCGATACAGAGTAGGTGCTCAAAAATTCCCTTTGAATAAGAACAAAGTAAACCCCCCAAAAACATGTAAAGAAAAATAATATCAGAGATTCCTGGAAATAGGATCCATTACTCAGGGTATTTGTGAGAACAGCTCCCCAAATGACTCAGAGCCACAGACAGAGAGAATCCCACACTGGGACAGGAGACTGGCAAGTGACAGGATGAACATCTTAAAACGCAAAGTAGATTCAGGAAAACACACACTGTCACTGGAGTTATTAGTCAGAATAATATGATCAAGCATATTTCAAAGGTAATTTAAAATAATCAAATTAAAAATAAATACCTTAGTCAAGGAAGTCATAAGAAATTGAATGAACTGCAGTGTGCTCTTCAACTTTAATGTCATCCTTAAAATGAAAGTATATTTGATCTTGAAGCCTGGAATATCGTCTCCTAGGTAGTATAAGATAACAGATATCAATCTCCATATTTTAGCAAAGTCAATTCCTATTTGATCCTTCAGTGAGCCACTGTTGTGCAATAATATAGATGCTTTTTAAATAATATAGATAACTTTTTAAATAATTTTAGAATTTTCTTGTATACAGAATATTTACATTATAGCTTCAGAAAGCAAGTGAAGTTTGTAAATCCTGATGATATATAAAGCTGACAGAATGTGGGACTTAGAAGAAGAGATGGAGAAAAGTCTAATGATATTTCCTTCAACTTTTGTAGTGAAGAATCATGAAATTTCACCTAAACGTGAAGGAACACAAATAGAGATTCAAAGAGATAACTAAAAAGTAATTAACAGAATGGCTAAATATAATAATAAAACAACTGGAAGACAGAGAAGGGGGACTGAGGAAAATCAAATAATCCTTCAGTTTTCATTTTGAAGAGTCAAAAATTAGTATCTAAATGTTCTAAATCAAGATTTAAGTATACACGCCTATAATATGGCAACATGCAGCCAATAATAAACAGAACTTCATTTTGCATAAGAATTTTATATGATAAGAGGTATTATTTTTCCTACTTCATAAATGAGGAGATTGAGACACAGTAAATTTATTTAAAGTTCCATAAATAACGTCTCCTATAGGTGGCATACGAACTCATTTGGCCTGACTACAGAGTGTGTGGTTACATCCACTGTACCACATTACCTCCTGACCTATAAATGGACAAACAAGTGCTGCCTCACCAGTGTAAACTGCCCAGGGTAGGACTCTTCGTTATTCATCTTTATAAACCCTCCCGTGGCCAGCTCATTACCAGCCCCATGGTTGGAACTCAATGAGTGCCCACTAGCTGGAACATCACCCCATACATCCATCCATTCTGTCCTCTGCCCTCCAGTGGTAGATTAACACACAAAACAACTCAGTTTGTATCCACTGGGTTGAAGTACAGACCCAAGACCCAAACCTCCAAAAGCTGATTTCTGTCACATTATTTAGGAGACAGGTCTCTGAAAGAAACCACAGTTCTTCTCTAAGAGATATACTATGAAACACTTTAACAATTTCCTATGAAGCAATTAGGAAAATGTTAGCATCAACGAGAACTGAGACCATCAAGTCATTAGGAAAGCAATTTAAATGCAGTGTTGAACTTGTTTTAAACCCACTGGATTCCCAGGCTTTTCTGTGCTCTATCCCTAAGAACACATCTTCTGAAAGCCAGGGAGAATGAACTCCACTGCCTTGTGCTAAGTAAATAGCTTTTAAACAAGTACTTTATCATTTTAGACAACTTACCAATAAAAAAGGGTGAAATAGAACACACATATTTGGATCACAAATTCTATATCTACTCTAGAATCATTTCAGCCGAAATATGAAAATAAATGTTTTCTAAAGGCTTGTACATAGAAAAGATAGGGATAATGTTTCAGAAAATAGAAAGCTGTCCTTTTTTAGAATAAGTGAAATGATTTTAGTATGAATGCTATTTCATAAAATGTGAAAATTGTAGGATGACTTTGAATGAAGAACAGGCATTAAAAAGTAGGCTTAATAAACAAGAAGTTTAAAAATGCCTGTAGACATTTCCTTTCCACCTAATAGTTGCTTTTAATAGGAACACAATACACATCAAGAACTGAAGTATTGCTGTCTTTATCTACACATTCTAACATTTACAACTTACGTGTACAGTTAACTACTCATGTAAAATACATTGCTACTTATATCAAGGACATAATAGAAAAGAATATTTGTATAATTTACTTTTACCACCTGAAGGGTGGGAAGAAGTGATAGATTTGTACACAGGATACTGTTCTTTTGGGATATTTTTTGTAAATAATTTCTAAGTTCAGATATGATAGACCAAATATACTACAGAGATTGAGTATATTAATACTTCTCTTATGCATATCATCCTTTAAGCAGTTTAATTAACCAGTACTATTCCAACTGCTTCCCATCCAAAATGTAATACAAATTAGTTTGCAGTCATGTCCACAACCTCAGGTAAGACATACTTAATTAATATTTGACTGGTATTAAGCTGAAAGAAATTCAGAATGTTCTGGGTCACACTGCTTCTATTTTAAAAGAAATCTAGTTTATCTTAATAAAAATATATTTAGGAGATGGTATCTGCACTAAGGAAAAGGAAGCTTTTTAGGAAAACCAAAAAGGAACAGAGAAAAGAACCTTACAAGAAGTACTTGGGTCCCTGCAATTATCTAAGCATCAGTGTCAAGGAAAATTTTAAAGTTTATTATGGGAGGTTGGATTATTGTCTCCCTTTCCTGCCCCCCACCCAGACACTGACCTATGGGAGCCCCTATATTTCTCTGCTTACTGTTGTCAGGTTGGTCATGTGATTTCCTTTGGCCAATGAAATGCCAATTCTGAGCTAGACTTCTCACTCCATTAGAAGCTTCCAACCACGGCCATAATGGGAGTATGACCCATGTGTCCCACTGGACTTAGAAGACTAAGAAACATGTGGCCCAGACTGCAATCTCACCCTAGATCTGAGCCAAGACAGGTTGAGTCCAGTCCTAATTACTGAACTCCAGACAACTTACAAGGCTGTGTGTGGGATACAATGCTTATTGTTGCAGGCCACTAGATTTGGGGGTAGTTTGTTACACTGCATCATTGCAGCAAGGCTGAGATAATACCTAATATTTTTGAAAGTTATTTAGGTTGTCAGTCCGTGAAGACTGGTGTAAATGCCAAACACACAAACGTGTTCACTGATTTCTAACATAAATGATCATGATGAAGCAATCAGAAGTTTGGCATTTTATCCTTTGCATAGAAAACTAAAAACATAAATTAAATCTTTATTCAAAAAATGTAAGTTTAAGAGCATTTAAATGTCAACAAAATATATCAGAAATGGAAAATGTTTTGCTGTCTGTGACCAACCAAAATAATACTCAAAATGTAATTATTTAGCAGATCATTACCAACTACCTATTAAGTACTCAACAGATGCTGGTACTATAGAGATGAGATCTATAGGTTAAGTAAATAGGACATGGTCAACCACGTGATAAGTATTATATACCATGAATGTTAATGCTGGGATTATCTTCATCAATATCTTCTAGGCAAAAAAATACAGCGTACTATAATATCAGTGCAATACAATACCTGCTAAAATGTTATTCTGCACAGAATTGAGGTAGTGTACAGCACAAACAGCTTCTATGGCTTTAGGGACTCTGACCAGTGTCTTAGAGGAGGTGGCATCTAAGGTGAAAAAAGAAGGATGAGTAAAAGTTTGCAAATTACAGGAGCAGGGAAAAGATATTGTAGCACGTATAAAGCACAAACATGAATGCACTTAGCCAGCAGAGGAAAGAGTGAACCAGAAGAGATTCTACTAAAACAAGGCCACCACCTCAAGCCTACTTTTATTAAGGACCTTGCTAACTCAATGCCTGAAATTATACCCAACTGTCATAATTTGGTCCAAGAGAGCCCTCCTGGTGGGCTGCTGAGTGATTCCATAAATATAATTCTCCCTCCAATTCTTACAAAGAAATTTCAAGAAACTCCACATTATTTTTATTAGAGCTATATGTTAGCTATTTACCCACCTTTTCAAATATTTGGTGTTCATAAACTAATGTTATAATATTTCTAAAGTTATTGTGAAGTCTGGAGGAGGGTAATGAAGAGGCAGCAGCTACAAACCCCTTATCTCCCAGGCGAAGGTGCACATAAAAGTAGATCAAATTCTTGCCAGTTTCAGAAAAGAAACTATTTTTAGTGCGTAATCATTGTTGCCTTGAGGTAGCTCTGACTTTCAATTGCTATTCTAGGTTTTTATTATAAATTGCTATTAGTTTACTTTCATCAGTGTTAGTACTTTTTCCCTGAACTGCTTGCTACTAGAAAACATCACTTGCATGCTTAACAAAATTTCAAATGTAATGTGTCCAAAGTCAAATTATTTGATTAATCACTCCTCCTCAAAGCAACTGAAAAGATAAATAAGATATTGTACTCATAATGTCTGTATTAGTGTGTTCGGGCTGTCATAACAAATACAACAGCCTGAGTGGCTTAACCAACAGAAATTTATTTCTCTGAGTTGGGAGGCTGGAAATTCAAGATCTAACTACCAGAGAGATGAATTTCATTCTGTTCTCTTGGCTCATTAGGCTGCCACCTTCATACTATGCTCACCTGACACCTTTTCTGTCCACACACAGAGGATGTCTTAGTTACTTTTTCTCTCGTGGCTGAGACGAAATGCCCAACACTCAAAATTAAAGGGAGGCAAGGTTTATTTGGCTCACAGTTTGTAGAGGTTTCAGTCCATAATCAGCTGGCTCCAAGGCAGGGTAGAACATGGCAGAGGGGCAACCATTCATGGTGGTGGGAGACAGGAAAAGCAGCAACTGAAGGAGAAGGGACAAGCCTCCTTCTGTCCCTTATATTGTATGCAAGCTACCCGCCCTAGGATGGTTGTAGCACTCATACACTTAATCCCAACATTGGACCATGAGTCGATCACATACTCTAGATTCAGCCCTCTGAAAAGCCTGCTTCCTGTGACTGCATGAGGCTTTGGGGGGATACTTAGATACAAACCATAACACAAAGTCAACACTCCTATCATAGTGAGACCAACAATTATGACCTCATATAAACATAATGACTCCCTAAAGGCCATATTGTGGAGGACACCTGGACGGCTCTCCTTGAAAGAAGAGCAATTATCTCCATTTTGGTTGAACCTGGCCCTATTTCCATGTACTGATATGTACAGAGCTGGCTAGGACTTTTCCTTATCCCTTCAATTGGCTTTACGCAATGTAAATCAGTCCAGCCGAGGTGCTGATGTGCAGTCTTTGAAGCAAGGTGGCAGGTCAGTGTTTCCCCACCACCATAGCTCCCAAGACATGTGTGTGAGCCGGGCAGGGTGGAGAGCCGTGCTCCATGCTGTCGGCTGGGATCGAGCCTCGAGTAAGAGGCTATGACTTCCCAGGGCATAGAAGATTACACATCAGAGCTGAAGCACCGACCCCAAAACATTAGATACTTTCTTGAATTGTGTTATGCAGATTACTCCTTCTGCATATCCTTCCCTCTGCATATTGCAAAGGTGATTTCAGGCCTCCTACCTAGCCCAGCTCATGGTACTCAAGTACTTCCCACCACTTTCACAGTGACTCATCCCTGAGCCACTCCCCTCCTCGAGAAATAATAAAACCCAGGTTCAGCCCTGGGTCAAGGCCTTTGTTCGGGTAACCATCACTCTGGCTGGACTTAAGACCCCCTTGACTCCCCACAACTATAGATATGTCTTAGTGTCTTTATTCTCACTGTGGATTGCATTGGAAGTGGCAGATTGGAATTAACTTGCTAGAATTCCAATAACTTTCCTTTGGAATTACAAATATAAACCTCCTGGACTGCGACGAGGACCAGGAAGGGCTCGCTATGCCCTATCTCTAAAACATTCCCTCAGGAGGTTAAGGCTTAACATATGAATATGGAGGGAACACACTTCAGTCCACAAGCAGCTACCTAGAGTAAATGGCATCACTCAATAATCAGACCAAGAAAAGGTATGAAATCAGACTCCTTTCAAATTTTTCTACCCTGCATGGAATTTATCACCAAATCCTGCTGGTGCCACCTGCAATACGAAGTCCAAATCCAGTAAACTCCGCCCTGCTCGGCTCCCTTCAACCTAGTTCAGAGTGACATCAGGGTTCCTACAATTGCTTCTAATTTATTCCCTAGCCCCCTCTTACTCTTGCCTTCTTAAAATTTATTCCCTACAGAGCAGCCAGAGTAATGCTTTCAAAAATAACCATGCCATCTCTCTCCCTTACTCAGGTCACTCACTGGCTTCCTGCCCCACTAAGAGTGAAGTCCAAGTTCCCACCATGTCCCGTAAGGCTAACAATCAGATCCTGTACACTCTTTGGACCGCATCTTCTCCACTACCCCTTCACTCACCTCTACAACCACACTCTGTTCCTTGCTTTTTCTCACACGCTTCTGGAACATTCCTGTCTCAGAGCCCCAGTTCTTAGTGTCCCCTTTAATTGTAGACTTTCTCCTAAACTGTCATGTCTCTGTTTCTCATTTCATCTCAGCTATGCAGCTTTTGCCCAAAGATGTCCTCCTGAGGGACCACCTTCCTCATTATCTAATTTCTTTCTTTAGTTTGTTCCCATAGTACTTTTCAAAATAATGCTATTATATACCTATGTGCTTATGTGTTATTATCTATCTGCCCCCACTAGAAAGAAAGTTTTGCAAGGCAGGGAATTTCACCTCCATCTTCCTCCTGTTTTTTTTTCCTCTTCCTTCTACTCTTTTCCTCTTCTTTGGCCTGCTTCCCCTTCTTTCTGCTTCTTCTTTCTGTTCCTTCTTTTCATTCTCTTCATCTTTTTTCTTCTTTCTCTCCTTCTCCTCCTCTCCATATATTCCTTCAGCCTAAAATAGTACCTAGACCATATTATCTACTTAATTAATATATATTGGATAAATTAATTGATTTACAATAGGTTATCGGAATTTCCTGGGTAGTCTTACAATATGGAGTGATGCATACTACATCATTATTTTAATTTATAATTTTCTAATAGCTTAAGATATCTATGAGCTATGTTTGAATGTAAACCATTAAATTCCTTACTCCAAAGTTGTATTAGCTTCCCATCACTATAAAAAAATTCATGAGATAATGTACCTATAAAGAAAAAAGGCTTTTTAGCTCTCAGTTTCAGAGGTTCCAGTCCCTGATTCATTGGCCTCAACCCTTTGGGCCTGTGGCAAGGCAGCGCATCATGGTGAGAGAATGTAGCAGAGCAAACCACTTACCTCATAGCCAAGAAGCAAAAAAGAGTGAGGAAGGAGTCAGAGTTCCATACACCCACTCAAGGACATGCCCCCAGTGATCTAGGATTTTCCCACTTGGCCCCACCTCCTAACCATCCCACTACTTCCCAATAGTGCCACCCTGGGGATTAAGCCCTAACTGTATAAGACTTTAGGGGACATTCAAGCTTCAAACCATAGCAAAAGCTTAAGATGTAAATTAAAGCATCCATTCTTCTTAGTCTTAAACTGAAAATACAAATTGAACATGCCACATTTGCTCATACTTTATCACTGTATTGTTGCCAAGTTATTTTTCACTAGAAAGTATGAACAAGAGAACAATGTGTAAGAAACACTATGTCAAACTGTAATAGAAATATTCTAAATAAAAAATCCCAATGAGTAATCATTGAGAATTGTACAAGTCATAGTTAGAGATCATGAAAAGGTTTGCTGAAGGATAAACCATGCCACACATCTATTACTATGGTTTACCATCTAGCTTTTCCTTAAAAAGACCATGACTTAAACATCAGAGAAGAAGCAAGGAGAGAGACATCCAAGAGTCACAGGACCATAGTAAATAGACATGACCTAGAGAGTTGCTCTGGGCCATAGAAATCTCCTGAGCTCCTGATCTGGGGGGAGTAGCCCAAATGAGAGAGAAGAAGCAGAGCTTCCAGACTGCTCCTCCACCCGGTCACCTGCTTCCGTCATGCAGTGTGCATTCCTTCAGTAAACAGTTGACCTTTTAGCACACGAGTGATCATCTGAGAGGCTCCAGTAGTGCAATTACGTATAGAATCTTGGAGAAGAGGAAATAAGCAAAGGCAGCTGGGGACATATATTGCAATAGGCAGTAACCAAGGGACAGAGGCACAGTATGGATCATTCTCTGTTGTCTCAGAGAAATTATAGACAGTATGATGGTGCGAAAGAAAAGAGCCAAGAAAGAGATACAGGAGTTCAAAGGATGTGTAAGACAATATAAAAAATAAAATAAAAGGCAAGTTGGCAGAGCACAGACAAGAAGTAGAAGGGAAAGATACATAAATAGCTTCAAAAATTAGAATTCATAAAAAAAGTTAGATTCATGGGGACAGATACATGAAACAAAATGTGAGTTAACGAAAGTATTTAAGAGTTTATTGCAATAAACACAGACATGAAAAAGAAAACACCTTGAATGAGTATTATTGGTATTCAGAAGAAGAAGAACAAGAGAAAAAATAAATAGAAAAAAAAGTGTTCAAAGATATGCTAGAAAAAATATTCCTAAAATAAAACTTGGTTCTTTAGATCTTAAAAATACACAAAAAGATCGAGGCCAAGATATATTGTAGAAAGTCACTGAACTTCAAGGATAAGGAGAGATACTATAAATATCCAATACAAGAGGGGAGAAGGAAGGCATTTAAAAGGGGAATTAAAGTTTGATCTCAGATTTATCCAAAGCAACACACATAGCTATGTAATAGTGCAATAATCTATCAAATTTCAAGGAGAGAAAGGCTTTTTACAATAATTTTAGAATCATGCAATTAGAGTTGTAGAAAGATATTCTCAAGCTTATAAGAACTAAGGGGCATTAAGTTCTATGAAAATTTCCTTATAATCATGAGTGTACCATAAGAAACAATAACAACAAAAAAATGCCTGCACATAATACAAAAAACAAAAAATAAAAATAAACGAGAAGTTAAATATAATAAATAAAAAGAAAAAAATGCAACTTTTAAAAATTTGTAAATGATTTAATTGCCCATACAGAAAATCCAATGAAATCAGCAGACAAACCACTGGAATTTATAAGCACATTCTGTGATACAAGCAACTGGATACAAGATCCACTTGAGAACAGTAGTATTTCTGTACAAAGGTGAACCACTTAAAAATAAACTAAGAATTAAGAAACAATTCACAATAGCAGTAAACTTACAAAGTAGATAGGAAATAAAAAGCAATTCAGAAATCCTTTATGTAGATAAAATTAAAACTTACTTAGAAACCTAAAAGATATAATATTTAGTTCATGCTCTCAGATGGGAACATTTGATATAAAGAATTAGCCAAACCTTCAATGATGAATGTAAAATCTAACGTAACCACAATCATAACTATAGCTGGATTTTTTAAGAATTTTGATAAACTCATCCAAAAATATTTTAAATTTTTGAAAAAGTTACAAGAATAGTCAGTTTAACATTGCAAAAGAAAAACAGAGGGTATTTGTCCTGAGAAATATTTTTTAAACATTCCAAAGTCATAATAACGAATATAGTACTGGAACAAGAAAAAGAAACTAAAGGTAATCTTTTTATATGACAATGTTGGTACCTTAAATTGATTAAGAAATATTACCTGTATAGTAAATAATGTAGGTAAAATCAACTCATTTATATGAATTCAAAATAAAGCTGTATTGCTAAATACCAGTGTTTGCAGTCATGGACTTCAAACCAAAATGTGAGAATTAAAACAATTAATAGCAAAACACTGTAGATAAAGGTTGTCATAGCCTTGGAATGCAGGAGAACTTCTTCATTGTAAGTCTTGAGCCACCTACATGAAGCAACATTGATGGATTTGACAAAATAAGAATTTCTGTTCAACTAAGGTTAAATGTGCAAAGTTAAGCCCACAAAATTGATTGGGAATTGTCTGCAGTCCAATACCAACAAGGGTGTCACGTGTAGGACACCCACAAGTCAAAAGCAAACATAAATAAGAAACTCAATTTTTAAAAAAGGCTAAGTATACTTACAGGCACTTTATCGGAGGGAGAAATGCAAAAGTTAGCAAGCTCAAATTCATTGGCATAGACAAATTCAAATTAAAATAATATCGAGTTAGTACTTTAAAAACATCAGATTGCCAAAATCTGGAGATCTGCCTAATTTTAGCTGTTGGAGGGTCGTGGGCTTATAGGAATCCATGTGCACTACAGATCTAGTTCACATAGCTGCCATCATTCTGGAGCTCAAAATGGCAATTATTCAAGTCCGCGATACGCACATCTCTGACTCAGCAACCTCTAGGTAAAAGTTCCTGAAGAAATTCTCATGCAGTTCCATGAGGAAGATCCCTAAGTATATTCATCTCTGCATGCTTGGTGGAGGCAGAAAGTTGGGCACAACCCAAGTATTCCTGAACACAGGCCTGAACTTACTAAAATTTTTTGAAGAAAATAAACTAAAAATAAAGTGACCACACATCTCAGCATGCTGGGCCAGTTTTGTCATATGTCTGTTGTCCAAGGCTCATAGTTAATAAGGCATTTCAGTTTCAAACGTGTCCCATTTTGGACAATAAATTACAAAGAATATTTTGCACTGGCAAAAGTAACAAACTAGGTTATTCATGCAGAGACATGGATAAAACCTAAAAATACCATATAGAGTGAAAAGGAAGAAATTTAACTAGGTCCCTAGCACAATGTCACTTATGGTAAAAATATCACTATATATTTTCAAAGAAAACAAATATGAATCAAACACATGAGCTGTATATCAAACACACTAGAATAATTGTGGGTTAGGATGAGAAGAATGACATTGGGGAATAAAAGAGAATAACAGCAATAATAACAATGGAGTAATGCTAATAATCATATTTTTAAAAGAATTGTGTCCCATGAATTAAGGAGCAGGGACAACCCATTTTTTAGAACTAAGGTTCAAAATGATTATGCGGGTGGGAAGGGTTGGCTGCTGCTTAACAGATACAGCCAACTATGGAATAAATCGAAGCAAAAAACTAAAAGTGGGAAGTCTGTAGTAGAAAGACTTGAGTTGAGCACTCTATTAATTTAACTATCCAATAACAATAATGAAACCATGGGGATTAATATTATCCAGAAGAGAGTAAATGTTATAAGCCTCAATAATGTAAAACATAATCATGTAGCTAGTAAAAATAGTGGGTGGTGAGTACCAAAGGATAAAAATGTGCTTATTTCTTCATTTTCATAGCAGGGAGTCAATAGATAAAGTCTAAATTTCAATCATGATGGTATAATAAGCATTATAATTTCAACCTTTAAAGTTGTTCATCAACTCTCATTCTTAACTTTAGACACATTCAGGTCCCAATCTTTCTTGGGAAGAATTTACCTCAATTGCAATTCCTTTAGATTGAGTCAGTCTCTTTTGTTATCCTCAAATAAAATTCAAGTGGATAGTTAATCTTAAAATCATCTATGTGGTATAATACATTTTAAAGTTATTTCAATTTTATTTTTATCACTCTATTTGCTTAGGGCAACATCTGGAATGATGCTCACCAAATGGTAATGATGATTATACCCAAATGTGCATATTCACTTTAAAATTGGTCAAAATGTTAAAATCCTTGTAACCTTTTTACAAAGCAATAGTTATTAAGCTGAGAGAAAAATATCATGGACATAGAGACAATGATTGAAAGCATTCTTATTAGCTATTAGACTATAAAAGTAAGTAGAGATAGATGGAAAAGAGAACCAAGCCATTTATGCCAACGTTTCACAGGGACTTACATTTATTGCAGAAAATTGTAAGCAAAAATATTATTCTGAATGAGATCGTAGTTGTAAAGTACCACCTGTCTTTCTAGGGTTCAGAGCTGTCTTTAGGATCTCAGAAAAGCACAGCCCAACCAGAGTCTGGCCTTACTCCACGGTTCATTACTGGGAAGGTAAAACCACAAGGGATAGTGAGTAGAAATGATGTCATATTTGTCACTGACAACCAGCCACCCATTCTACTCAGGACACACATCATTACATTTTACATTAAAAAGTAAGGCTCACCAAACAGTGCCCATGATGCACCAAGTTGCCATGCAGAATTCTCAAACAGGCTGCGGCACAGGGTCCTTGCTATCTGTAGTTATTTGAGTTAAATGAAGTCTGACATATTCCCACATGGAAATAGTAAGGAGAAACCTAATTTTTTCAGTCTATTAAATTTAATTCATTGTGTATGTTTTCCTTCCTTATCAGCAGTTCAAATTAATTTTTCTCATTGTCAACAGACTGACAATCTCACACATCTTTAAATCCAAGCGCACAATATTTGTGAGGACTATCCATACCCACGGGCATGGAAAACAACATGTTCATTCCATTAGGCCTTAGCCAGGCTCTAACAACTACATAAAATAATTTATCCCTCGACGATGAGGTACAGCTGTAGCTAACTCCTCCTGTCAATTTCCATTTCAGCAGCAGGAATTGGGATGTTCTCAGGAGAGGAGTGGTTGGTTTTCAGTTACACACAGCTAGAAGTTGAAGTCATCCCAAAGCCAGAATACCAGCATAGGAATAACCTATGTGGCAGCGTCATGGTATTTGTACACACTTTAGCAATGCTTATCCAAGACTCTAACAGTGTAATCAGTTTCACAGGGGACAGAAATAACATGGATCTCTACATTCGCTGATTGCATTGTGCACTGAAATAATAAACGCCATCTAAATGGAAGGGTCGGGCCGGTGAGACGGCTCAGCGGCTTAAGCGCCTGCCTTGCAAGCGCGAAGGCCCGAGTTCGACTCCCGGAACCCACATACGAAAAAGGGGCCGGTGATATCGCTCAGCGGCACGGGTGCCTGTTGGTGCGCGAGGTCCTGAGGTCGTCCCCCCGGTACCCACAAAAAAAAAAATAAATAAATAAATGGAAGGGTCACATTCCATAGGACAATAAGTGATAACTGCAAAACCTGGTTTGTTATCCCATTTATGAGATGAATGAGTGTCAGATACAACTTTTAGAGGCAGTCTTCCTGGAAGTCTCCCCATTCCCATATAGCATGCAGTGGGAAAACTTTCACCATTTTAAAACCAGGAAATATTCCTGGAAACTGAAATATTGTTGTTGTTGTTGTTGTTTTTTTTGTGGGTACCGGGGGTTGACCTCAGGACCTCGCGTGCCAGCAGGCGCCCGTGCCGCTGAGCGACATCACTGGCCTTTTTCTATGTGGGTTCAAGGAGTCGAACTCAGGACCTCGCGCTTGCCAGGCAGGCGTTTATGCCGCTGAGCTATCTCACTGGCCCTGAAATACTGTTTTTGAAAATTAGTATTCATCCCCATATCCATCTGCTTCATTTTTTATCTGCATAATGAGGAACCTGATGTTTCTCGTTCTTACCTCTTAACGATATTTTGAGGACAAATGAAAGAATAATGTAAAATTGGCTAGAGATTTTGGAAGAAAAGTTCTCTGTTAATCCAAGCTACTACTATTATTATCACCACCAAATACACGATGGTTTCAAATCCTAAATCTAAAAGCTTTTTCAGACATCTATTATTCAAATCTTATGAAAAAAAATCCCTGCATTATTTAGCTCTTTATTAGAGTTGGGTAAACTGAGACCTAAAAAGAATAAGAAACTTCTTCAAGGTCATACAATAGCAGAGCAGGTAAAGAAACAGAAATATCGATTCTGTGTGCAACCGCTCACAGACACAGAGGCCAAGTGAAATTCAGAACCATTAATATCAGAAGGAGTCTGAACCAGCAGCTTTTACATTTTAAAAATCCAATTAAAAGCACCAGTACAGCAAAAATCTTAAAGAAATGCCCTTTGTAGAAAGAGTATGCATAAAACCATTTTCCCACTATTTCCTCAGTCATCTTTCTTGATATGACATATATTTTTATTGAGAGTAAACCAAAGATGTATTAGTACAGCAAGCAGAACCAAAACAACACCCAGGATTTGGAGGCAGATTTATTTTATGTCAATGGGCACTGATTGGGATCACTTCTAAAACATCAGGCCCTGATCTCTGGAGGTCTAGGGCTTACATGGGATAAGCAAGCAGGAAGTACAGAGTCAGAATGGCTTGTCAGTTGGGGATTGGTTTATACAATGTTCATCATAGTGACCAGCTATGCATCACAGTGACCAGCCATTTCTAAGAGACAGAAGCATCCGGAACTGGAACAGGAACTGTTACCTGGGCAACTAACAAACTGAAGTGTACTGGCTGGGGGGACCACTTTCTGTTACAGTGTATCTTTTCTCTGCATGCTTATCAAAGAACTTTTAAAACAGCCTCAAGAATTCCTCCACTGGGCCAGTGAGATAGCTCAGTGTCATAAGCGCCTGCCTGGCAAGCATGAGGTCCTGAGTTCGACTCCCCATACCCACATAAAGGAAAAAAAGGGCTGGTGATATCACTCAGCGGCATGGGCGCATCTGGCAAACACGAGGCCCTGAGTTCGACTCCCGGTACCCACATTAAAAAAAAAAAAAAAAGAATTCCTTCATTAAACAGAAGTTTGCCACGTGAAGTTGTCTTGATTCACCATGCATTTGTAGAGTAAATGAAGGCAAGTAAATATCTTCCCACAAGTGTATTTCCCTTGATTCATTTTAATTGAAATGTTTCCTGAGTGCTTAGTGTTTCTGTGGGTGACAGAGAGAGCTGTAGGGAGATGTAGGTCCAAAATACAGGCTTACAGTAAACATACTTATGGCGTAAACTAGACAATACTCACCTCGTCCTGTGGAACATTCTACTCACCACCTCCCATGGAACATTCTATCTCAGCCCAAATTACACCTTGAGAATTCTTAGAAATCTCTCCCGAAGGCAGAGCTCCACCTAGAAGGGCTCATTACCAGAGTGTGCCGAACAGTCCTACGAAGGGGTGTCTCTTTCATGACCCACTTGCTGTTCTCATTAGTTCTTGTGAATTTTAGTGGAACCCTGCCTGGTCATATTTTCTTGCCTGTTTTTGATGCATTTAAACTGTAGCCTGCTAATCTTTGGGGAATTCTCCCATGTGATTACATGGAATGTAAAGTAGCAATTACAAAGGAATAAATTTGCTCCACATTAAAGATACTTTCAGCTGCTTTGGGAGATCATTTTGAAAATTTTGGAAATGTTTCTATCATGCTGAAAAAGGCATTATTTACATCCTCACAGGGAGGACTGCACCAAATGTAAGTACTTGAGTATGGAATACAGTACTTTTGGTGAGAGTTTTCTCATTGGGGGTAAATTTTCTGAAAGTGGCATGCAGAGAGGCTGGACTTTTGTTTCTTCATTATTTTGAATTTGAATCTTTTTTTTTTTTTGGTGGGTACTGGGGGTCAATCTCAGGACCTCACGCACCAGCAGGCGCCCATGCCGCTGAGCGATATCACCGGCCCTTTTTTCGTATGTGGGTACCGGGAATCGAACTCAGGACCTCGCACTTGCCAGGTAGGCGCTTATGCCGCTGAGCTATTTCACCGGCCCTTGAATTTGAATCTTATATTTACAGATTTGTCTTGAAATTCTAGTATTATTACTTCTGCAGAATTAGACAATGAAATTTTATGCATTTCACATATTTTTATAACTCATTACAATACCACTGAACTTCTTTTAATTTATAATCTGACAATGCAACATGCTCGTTAAAAAATGAGCATTGGGTTAGGGGTTTAGCTCAGTGACAGAACCCTTACCTAGCACACAAAGCCCTGGGTCTGATTCTAAGCACCTCAAGATAAAAAGAAGGAAGGAAAGGAAGAAGGCGGGGAGGGAGGGAAAAAGAAAGACAAGAAAAAGAAAAAGAAAAAGAAATTGAGCCTCATAATTTCCTCAAGGGGGAGAGAAGGTTGTGCGCTTCAGAGAGCAAGGGCATCACTAAGTGTCTCCGAGGTGCTAGTTCATCACCGAGCCACTACTACTCTGCCCCTCCCTTTTAACTTACCTTCCTTTTGCGCCTCCTTATGACTCTTTTCTACCTCTGTCACTACATGTCACCTTTTCCTATTTACTCCTAAACCTCACTGAAGCCCACTGGCAGCATTCATTGCCAAGCAACTGCTAACCCCTGTTTAGAATCTGCTTCAAATACCTGCAATTTCCCAGACATCCCACAATACAGCAGTTACCTTGGCTTTGGCCAATAGAGAGACAAAATCGATAATAATAGTCGTTATGCATGTGAGTGTTCCAGTATTTTGAGGCAGGCTGTCTGGGTTCAAATCACACTGTTACTTACCAGTGTATGACTATTGGGCAACTTACCTATCTTCCTTACTTTTCTCGTTGCTGAGACAAAATACCTGATGTCCAAGTTAGAAGAGGAAAGGTTTATTTCAGCTCACAGATTGTAGAGGTTTCAGTCCATAATCAGCTGGCTCCAAGACAACAAGGTGGCATGGCAGGGCAGCACTCACACCCAGGGTGGGCCTTCCCATTATCCACACCCAGAATTATGCCAAACAGCTCAGTGGACTAATTTAGTAATCACACACACTTGATACCAGCATCACACACTCTAGATCCATCCACCTCTGAATAGCCCCACCTATGAATGCATGAGGCTTTAGGGTACATCTAGACACAAGCCATAACATTACATAACTGCCATATCTTATTTCCTGTTCTGTAATGCAAAAATAGCAGCAGCTACTATTTCATAAGTCCTATGGACTGAATGTTTATATCCTCACAAAATTTATATATGGAAATTCTAATCTTTCATGTGATGGTATTTGAAGAGGGGATTTTTAGAAAGTAACTGGGTCATGAGGGCAAAGTCCACATGTTTGAGATTAGTGACCTTAAAAGAAAAGACAGATCATTTTCTGCTTCTCTCCCACTACCACCACCACCACGTGAGGGCATAATAAGAAGGCAGCCATCTGCAAACCTAGAAAAGGACCCTAATCAGATACCTGATCTGCCAGCACCTTAATCTTGGACTCCCCTGCCTCCAAAATTGGAAAATAAATCAGTCTATGGTATTCTGTTACAGTAGCCTCATGTGGATGACAATATGTTTGTTTGTTTGTTTTGTGAAGAATTAAATGTGTTCATAGATTTAAAGGACTTAGCACATGGCAAGCACATAGTCTTCAATAAATGTGAACTATTGATATGAATCCAAACACCCTGTACCTCCCTCAAGCTGTTTATTGTTGTTGTTGTTGTTATTATTAGCGTGTTTGTTCTTGATGTTTGGGACCACACCATGTTCATATTCTTCTGCCCCAGTGATGATCCCTTATCCCAAGCTGGAATGCTTCCGATGTTCCTCCTGTTCATTAGAAATCCTACCCTTCCTGTGAGGTCCACCTCCTCCAAGAGCTTTTGCAGGGACATGAATATGTCAAGCCACAATGCTCTTCACTTTACACCTTCTATGTCATTTAAATCATCATATCCTTCCATTGTTTATTAACACTCTAGTGTGCTGTTTTCTCATTGCTTTCTGATTGCTCATGTTGTCTTCACAGCTAAATGCTAGCGCAGGTGCTGTCCTGACTTCACCCTCCTACAGCAGTTTCTGACCATTGGGTAGCTTGAAATAAGTATTATTCTACTCCCTGTGAACATCCTAGAGAGATCAGATGTGCATTTAACAAGAAAAAATAAAGAGATTTCCAAATTTTATCTTCCTTTTGATTTCATTCAGTGTAAGTATTTGGAAAACAAGTTATAATGCAGAAGAAGTTCAGATTTTCACCCCAGAAACACAAAGAACGAGGATCACTGAAAACACATTGAAGGAAAAACAGTCCTTTGTGACCAGTACAGATTGGTAGTTATGATGCATATGATTTAGTGATGTTACATTCCAGCTGCAGTCAATTGACCTGATCACAAATTCTCACTGAAGACAGGAGAGTTCACTCTGTTCTAATCCCTCAACAGAAGAGATTCGGTGATCTGTATATCAACCAACAACAGAAGCTTTGCTAATGTGCATCATGAATGCTAGAAATAGAGTAATCAATGGTTTCTTAATCTGCATTACAGATATTGGAATTGGGTTCTCATTGATGTTCGAGGTACACGGTTTGGCTCAAATATTTTAGATGGTTAAGTTGCACTTACTCCCTTGAATGAACAGGGTATAAAAACTATAACTATCTCTGCAAAAGGAATGATGGTGCTGGTTCTTAGCCCAGATGTGAGCACCAGAAGACCTCGGGTTGCATACAGCTTTCTGCAGAAAATTCTGTGAACTCTTACTTGGGAACGCCGGCTGTATCTGACTCCTGTGAAACCTTCTCACAAGTTCATGATTGCAGTACCTAAGAAATGGAGAGCTAGGGCTCTATCAGACTGTGAGGAAGGCCATGTGTCTGTTTTATCCTCACTTGCTAACAAATAGGTCCTTTAACGGATAGCTGCAAAGCTCATTTTGGAGAAAATGTCAGGAATTAGTACTCTGAACCACTTCCCTCTCCATATCAGAGTATCTGATCTATCCCTATTTATAATGTCCAAAACTGCCAAGCAGAAGAAAGGAATGTGAAGCAGATTTGCATGCACACGCACAAAGTTGGATCTGTAGGCACCTGACTAACCAGCGAGCTACAGAAATCTAAGTGGTCAGTCAGCTAGCACTTACCAGGTGCCTGCTATCTAACCCTGAATCATGAAAATGCAAGATGTAAGAAACTGGCATTTCAAGGGGCACGTAATATAAATCTCTAATATGGTCAAGAGCAGTAAGCAAACTGAGCACTGCAATCTATACAGTGAGGTTAGAACACCTGAAAGTTACTAGAGCATTGTTATTTGTTATGCCATATTTTTTCTTTATTTCTTTATTTTTTTCCAGATCATTTTCTTTATTATACATGTTTGTTTACATTCCTCGTGGGGAGTTAGTACATGTGCATAACATGTCTTAATTCCTTTTTCATCCCATTTTCCTCCCTTCGATCCCCTTCCATCCATCTCTTGATCTACTTCCTGTTTATTTCTTAATGGAGAAATGTTCGATCTGTCATATAGAAGAAAAGTTAGATCTGCCTGTATATTTCTTATAGGTCTAAAGAGAGAAAAATGGTATAGCAAAAGTAAGTGTATAAGGAGCTAAATGAATTCAGATTCATTTTTCTTGAAATTTTGCTTTATCTGCCATTAGAGCTGTGTCCTAGGAAACAAAAGTTTTGTGGTAAATATATGTTGGAGCTCAAACTCAAAAGTTGCCTAAAGTCCCAAACAACCAAATAATTCAGTTTAACTTTGTGATAGCTGTGAGGTCAACTTGAATAGACTGAGAAATGCCAAGCAGACTTGTGGAGCACAGTTCTCTGTGTGTCTGTGAATGACTGATACATCGGCCAGCAAACTGAGGAGGGAAGACCCACCCAGATGTGGGTGGCACCAACCAATAAGCTGTAGCCTGGATGGAATAAAAAGGGAAAGAAGAAGGAAGTCTCCTCTTTTGCTTCTCTGGAAGACCTCTGGGCTTTACCATTCCCTTTGGACTTTCATCTCTAGTTCCTTTAGGATTCCAGCACGGTTTCCTCAGCCTTTCAGCACAGACTCTTCAGCCTTCCAATGGAGAACCTTCTACTTTCTTAAATGAACTTGCACCAGATTCTTCAGTGAGCTGTAGGCTTCTGACTTTCAACTGCATCCCTCAGCTCTTCAGTATGCTGAAGGCCATTTTGCATTCTTCCACCCCTGACTCTGTATGTGGCCATTGTAAGCCTACTTTGTAAACCCTTTATATATCATAACTGATACTGACTTATTTGATACTTTATAGGAGTTCTGGTTCCCACATTCACCAGAATTCGTTAGCATACAGAATATAAAAGGTAAATTAAGAAAGTGATAACTCGTGTGTAATGTTGTTTTAGAAAGAGGCAGTGTGCTGGTTCATGGAGCAGTTGCTGTGGGCCTGTCTTTGTCCCTAATGCTTTGAATGCATTAATCTGCACAACCATCCTATGAGGTAGATTACTAGTATTGTCTACATTTATAGATAAGGACAGAGAACACATCACATTTACATAATGTGCCAAAGGACAACAACTAATTAGTGGCAAAATTGAGATTTTAAACTGAGGGAGTTTGGCCCCTAAATCTGTTCTCTTAGGCACGGTATCTACTAAGAGGGTGTGTTAAAAGTTAACATAAAAACATTACGCAGTAGGGGGCACTTACTACATTTTACTCTACTTTCCTTTATTTAGAGACCAATTTTATGCACTATGGGTACTCATAGACACCCTTCTATTAAGCAAGCAGACCATTAGGTTCCAAACAGCAGCATAGGCACAATTTACTAATGATCTCATCAGCCAAAGGCATCAACAATTTGACAGATGTGAGTTGAGTTGTGATTCATCCTCATATATCCCCCTGCCTCTCTTGTCCTCCTCCTTCTCTTCCTTGTCCTCCCCCTCCTCCATAACATAAGGCATTTTATATTCATAGGATGTGTGGGGTATATTTTTTCCTCTTACTATCTATTGCTTTCTGTAATTCCTTCCATCCAAACCTTCACACTACCAAAAGAATAAAATAAGATTGTCAATAAGCATCATAAGTTGTAATGCACTTCACAATTGTGGATGACTACAATTAATGAAGTCATTTAAATAATATGGGCACATATTGTATTTACTCTTTGCAAGCCAACTACAGTTACCTTTTATGGCTGTAATATTACTGGACAGCCTTATTTTAATAGATATCATGTTGATCCAGTAGAGTATCATTGTATCTATGAATAGAAACTCTAGAAAACACAGGATACAGAGTGCTAAATGATTAAATATAGACATTTTTACACTATTCCCATGATGGCAGACCAAATTGTTGCTGTCTTGTGATGGCACTCATTCTGAGCATAAGTACATGACTGTCACAGGGGATCCATGGCTCAGTAATGTCCCAGGATTTCTGATTGGTCAAAAGTAGTTTATTCTGTGATTACCACCCTCTCTTATCTGGATTCTGCAATAGCCAACTAACTAGTCCCCCTACTTCCAACTTTGACTTCCTTCAGTCTCTTCTCAACGCAGCAGACAGCACTGTTCATTCTGCACGTAAGTATTACCCAAGCAAATGAAAAACCTATCGCCATACAAAAACTTGCACAGATGGTCCCTACCTTACTGTGATTTGACTTAATGGTTTTTCAACATTACAATGGTGCAAAAGCAACACACATACAGTAGAAACTGTGCTTCGTACAGTAAAAATGGTGCTTTAGGTTTTGAATTTTAATCTTTATGCAAGCTACTGATATGCAGATACTCTCATGAGATGCTGGGCAGCACAGTGAGCCACTGCTCGTCAGCCACTCTGTCCCCAGGGGAAACAACTGACAACCTAAAGTATACTCTGTTGCTAAGCTAGGGTGTTTGGAAGATGAGGTGTATTTAATGCATTTTTGACTTAACAATATTTTCAGCTTAGAATACACTGATCAGGGCCGGTGAGATGGCTCAGCGGCATAAGCGCCTGCCTGGCAAGCGTGAGGGCCCGAGTTCGACTCCCGGAACCCACATACGAAAAAGGGGCCGGTGATATCGCTCAGCGGCACAGGAGTCTGCTGGCGTGCGAGGTCCTGAGGTCGACCCCCTGAGGTACCCACAAAAAAAAAAAAAGAATACACTGATCAGATAGAACCCACTGTAAGTCAAGAAGCACCCATGTGTGCATGCTCACAGCAGCATTAATCATAATGGCCAAAAGGTGGAAGCAACATGGATTTCCATCAGATGATGAATAGATAAACAAACAACAATGCATCTGTACAATGGAAAATTATTCAACCGTTTGAAATAATGGCATGCTGATACATGCTAAACAGGGATGAACCATGAAAATTTCATGGCAGGTGAAAGAAGCCATTCATTCAAGACCACATATTGAATGACTCCACTACATGAAGTGTCCAGAACAGGCAATTCCATAGAGGCAGAAAATAGATCTATACTTGCTGGGATAGGGGAGAAAGGGAGAGGAGACTGATCGCTAACAGGTTCAGGATTCATTTTAGGGATGATGGAAATGTTCTGAAATTAGAAGGTGATGTTGCACAACCATGAATGAACTAAAAACCACTAAATTGTACACTTTTAGAATATGAATTTCATGGTGTGTGAACTATATCTGAATAAGGCTTTAATTTTTTTTTTCTGTGGGTACCGGGGGGTCGACCTCAGGACCTCGCGCGCCAGCAGGCGCCCGTGCCGCTGAGCGATATCACCGGCCCCTTTTTCATATGTGGGTTCCGGGAGTCGAACTCGGGCCCTCACGCTTGCCGGGCAGGCGCTTAAGCCACTGAGCCATCTCACCGGCCCAAGGCTTTAATTTAAAAACAAAAACTATAAAGATTTGCCTTCCCACTCCACTCTGACCTCATCTCCTACTGCTCCCTGCATTGCTCTTGCAATCCCAGCCACGCGGGACACCTGGCCCTCCTTGGTCAGGGCAGCACACTCATGCCTAAGGTGCTACCAAGAGCTATTCATGCTTTCCAGAACATTATTCCTCCAGAAGCCACAGGGTACCATCTTTTTTTCCATCTTTGTTCAATGTGACCTCTCAAGTGAGGCTTCACCCTGAGTACCCCACTTAGAACTGCTCTCCTACCTACCCAACTCCCTCATTTTTCCCTATTTTTCTCCATTGCCCCATTGCCTTTAAACTTGTGAAATAATTTACTAAATTTGCACATTTATTGTCTGTGTGCTTCCAGTACAATGTAAGGCCCATCAGGATAGAGAGTTGTGGCTCTTGTAATTCATGTCCATATTCCTACAGCCCAGAACAGCAGCCCTGATGTATAGCATGTCCTCAGTAAGTAACTGCTGAAGAAATAAGTAGCAAATCTTCCAGTTTAATTCCCTCTCTCACAAATGGCCCACCATATCCTGAATGATAGAAAATCCCTAAGAATCCCAAAGACAAGAAATCTTACTAAACATAGTCTGTTACAGCTGGATTGCTCAGTCTTTTCCGGGAGCCACTCAGTATTCCCAACCTAAAGTTAGAAGGAGTATGATAAGAAGGAGTTTCCATTTTCATTCAATTCAGACCAAATAAGAATGGGTAAAACAAGCTGAACAAGAAGGGCAGGACTGCTGCCCTTGTGAATTTCACATTTCAAAGGGATGGTGACATTATAAAGGGTGACTTGAGGTTGCTGAGGTTGCCACGGGAAGAAAGGACACAGGGACTAACTTGTCTAGATCTTCAAGGAACAAAATTAACAGCAAGCTCATAAATAAGAAAATATCAACAGTGAGAAATGCTATGCAAGATACTGAAATCAGGTGATGAAATAGGCTGAGTGGTAGCACTCATTGGGTACACAAGGTAGGATTCTATCAGGAGGGGCACTTAAAATGAGATTTAAAAGATAAGAAAAAGCCAGTCAAAAGAGGCCCTGAAGTGAGTGACAGCATGGTGCGCTCTCAGTGCTTTCATGAGGTCAGGAAGGCTGAGCTAAAGCCATCAGAGGAAGCAACATGTGCTAGGGCTGGAGAGGTATGCAAGGGCCGGATTCTGGGTAGCTCTGAAGCCTCATTCAGAATTCCCCAAATTAACCTAATGGCAAAGTAAAGCCACTGCAGAGGCAGACACAGGACCCAACCAACCCACATGCAGATTTTATGTTTAAATGATCACTTTGAGGGCCGGTGAGATGGCTCAGGGCGTAAGCGCCTGCCTGGCAAGTGCGAGGGCCCAAGTTCGACTCCCGGAACCCACATATGAAAAAAGGGCCGGAGATATCACTCAGTGGCACGGGCGCCTGCTGGCACGCGAGGTCCTGAGGTCGACCCCTGGTACCCACACACACATACACACAAAAAATGATCACTTTGAGGTGTTTTTTGCTTGTTTGTTTGTTTTGTTTTGTTTTTGGTGAACGAATGGGAAAGGCCTGCAATTAGAGGCTAAGAAAGCAACTAGAAGGCTGCCGCCATTGCCTACTCACCAGAAGGTGGGTGTGCAGACCCTGGTTGGGCTACACACCAGGGAGCCACACGGATCAAATGGGCATGGGGTAGGAAGAACAGTAACCTAACAGCAGGTAGATGAGGGTGTGAGAGTGATAATAATAATGCAAAATCCTGAATGTCTCACTGCCTATGTCCCACATTTCTCATGGGTGGCCACAGGTCTTAGAATTAACCCTGTCAATCATGACTCAGAACTCACCAAAACCAGTAGCAATGTTAGCAGTCTTACATCCACCAGACCTTGAGGTCTGGAATTAATCTATGGCTGAGCCCAGGGCTCCTTCATGGCTCCTTCTCCTGTCCTCTAATGTATTTCTCTGATTCGTCCTTAATTTTTCCATTTGGACAGGAGATTTATCCTTGCTACCCTACTATCTCTCCTGGCCTACTGCTGGCTACTCCTTGCTGTCTCCTCTCACCCACCGGATTAGATCAGTTTGGGAACTATCATCAGAACGGATCCGGTTCACATTACTCTGAGTCCCTTTAACACCACCACTGAGCAGTAGCCTACTCCCTGGCTAAATGATAGTTATTTCTGATCTTTGCTCCTAAATGGTAATTGTGTCTAGTACTGGATTTCTTTCTATCCCCACTGATCAATACCTCTGATGTCCTAAGTTTATTCAAACTATGGTAGGTATCAGCCCTTGTTTCACTTGTCTGTTGCTGTGTAATAAATCATCCTCAAGCTATGTCAATGGCTTTAAAAACACAATACATTCTTACGGCTCTGCAGTGTGAGCTGAGGTCACCAGGACTGTGCATTTTCTATTACACATGGTGTCATCTGGGGTTGGGATAACTGAGATGTATTCTTCAATCTGAGATCTTACCAGGAATGGTTGGAAAGGTTGGCTAAGGGGAAAATGTGGCCTCTGGAGTTGAGCTATAACACTTAGGAATGGGCTAACAGGATTTCAGGTGGAATTGGATCGGAGCACTCTTTTCTGTGGTGAGTGTTCCTGGCTCCTGCCCTTTTCTCTCACCTTCCTTCCTCTAATTCAGCCCACACAGCAGGAAGAGTTTCAGGGCACCTCCCATTATGAGTCCTTCTGCCTTTGTCCACTGCCCTTACGAGCCCCAGTTTATCAAGGGGCTCACAGCTAAGAAAGTCCCTGGGTGTACTGCTCATGCCTGCCTTGTGTCTGTCTGGACCTTGTGCCAAAGAAGGAAAGGAATTAGTGCCCTGTTCATGAGGGTAGTAGCTATAAGAGGATGCATGCAAGTCTTTTTCTGTGTGTGTGTGGGTACCGGGGGTCGACCTCAGGACCTCGCGCTTGCCAGGCAGGTGCTTATGCCACTGAGCCATCTCACCAGCCCCCGTGCAAGTCTTAATGAGTTAAAAAAAACACAAACAAAAACCAAAAACTTATGTCCTCCTTCGGATGCACATTGTTCGCAAAGCCAGTATAAGTGGTATGCGAAGTGATGTATTCAAGAACCCTGAGATTCGGTCTTGGCCACACATTTACACAACCAACAATTTGTGGCCCTGTGAAGTCACATCAATTACACTCCCCCTGCCCCAGGCTGGAATGATATTAGAGTCTTCATTAAATGGCTCTTTAAATAAAGAGGCAATATGCTCTTTTCATTAAACTCTTAATAATCTTAGCTTGAACAGGACTGAAGAAATCACTAAAAGAAGCCATCAACAAAACAAGGACAGTCTCTAGGCTCATTCGGCGGCTGTTTTCCTCATCAACTCTTCCCACCTAACGTGGAAAAGCGCCAGCTCTCAGTGTTCAAGGCATTGTTAAAATTCTAAGGAAGTAATAGTAAAGCAAAGGCATTTTCTCTTAATGGAGCCTATTATAAAATATTGGTAATAGGGAAATTACTAACTAGCCAAAACATAAAAATAAAAGCAAAGAGATGGGATATTTCTTACAAGTGGCAAGTGCACTTGTAAGAAATATCCTCATGCCATTGCATCCCCATGCTAGAATTCAAAGAGACAGATTTTCTCTTTCCATTAACAAATTCTGCATCAATACATTCTTTTTTTTTTTTTTTTTTTGTGGGTACCGGGGGGTCGACCTCAGGACCTCGCGCGCCAGCAGGCGCCCGTGCCTCTGAGCGATATCACCGGCCCCTTTTTCGTATGTGGGATCCGGGAGTCGAACTCGGGCCCTCGCGCTTGCAAGGCAGGCGCTTATGCCGCTGAGCCATCTCACCGGCCCCATGCATCAATACATTCTTGAATCCATTTAACAAGAACCAGGTATTGTAAATGGGCGCTGTAAAAAAACAGAAAAAAAATTCCCTCAGGGTTATTGTGGAAAAGAAAAGAGTATAATATCAGTGAAGAGTAGTGAAAGAGACATTGAGACAGAATAAGAAAAGCAAAACAAAAAGACATCTACCAGAGGGAAAGAAACAGGTGAAAATATGCCAGAGAGAAGAGTATAGCCACTCGGACCCTATTACCATGTGCAGTTAAAATAGATCTGCCCTACAGGCAAAAATACTCCTAATGATTCTTCAGACTGCAATATTCCTTAAGCTTATAGTTCAAAGAATGGTCTTCTAAAATATTAGATATGCAAAACAACAGATTATAAGTGGGACCGCAGTCAGCTTTATCGCATTACCTCTGTGTAATACCTCCCACAAATGGAGTTCCTGCAGGATACACGCCCAGGGCATGTGCTCAAACGCACATTTTGTCTTTTTCACATTCCTTTCCAAATGTGCATGGTGGGGTAGGTGGTTTCAAAACTTGATGTTTGCAAATTTCCACTGCCATTTTATAAACATACATTCTTGGGCCATACCTTTAGGGTTTGTGATTTAGTAGAGGTTCCAGGCATTTCTAATTATAATGAACTCCAGAGGTTATTCTGGTGCGGCACAAAGACTGGGAATCACTGACACCCACTGAGGACTAACAAGGGGTTGAGTACACTCTGTCTGAGTCACGACTGAACTAATGACTTTTAAGGAATGACCATGAGTCCCTCGGTAATTCACATAACTACTATAAAAATTATAGTAATGCATGGTCCTTATATCTGTTTAAAAATGTGAAATACTGACATTTATCTTTAACAAATCATAACATTGCTGTCATAAATTTCTATGCTTGTCTCTCTCGTCATTCCACTACTGATCTCCAGGATGTGTCATTTGAAGTTAAAAAACATAACCATAAAGGAACAAAGAAAACATCCTTTTCTAGAGCTTTTTAGCAAAGTTGTATCATAACACATTTAATATTCTATTACGTAGGAAACATGTAGTTCAGTTCATACATTGGGTTATCAATTTCTTCCACATCATGTACAAAGGCCAAGAGGGCAATATGAATTTATTTGAACAAATGAGTACCAATACTACTCTGCAGAAAAGGTGGCCCACCCCATGCCCGGACTGTCACACAGAAAAGTAACATTTCTCTTGCAGAATGGCTATGAAGAATAAAAGCAATAACGAGTCACTTTAAACCCTGTAAAACATTCTAAAACCTAAATGATCATCATTATTTAGATGTATATGTGTAGCAAAATGCTCTTTTGAAGATTTAACTTGTGATTTTAATATTCTATGAAAACATTAACAGGAGATGATAGAAGATTTGTTTGAGATCCTTAAAGGAAAACTTGAGAAGAATGAAAATAGAGGCCCCTGGTGTTGTTAGGATAATCTCCTTACAAAAGATACACTCTCTGGGAAATGGGTATAGTCAGACCGTTAGCATTTAAAGAATGGAAAAAGGAAAGCTGTAGGTAGATGCGTCCAGGAACAGAGAGGAAACAGCAGATCTAGTTTGGAAGAGAGACTAAATGTGTTGAACAGTAAGAACCATGACCTTGGGAAGCAACTGAAGGACAACTTTTTCTGAGCATGGCTCTGAGAAATTAAAGTTGTCCTCACTCAAAAGTCAACACTGGCAGAGTGCCCTTGGCCAATATGGAGACGTGAATTAGCAGCATCTGTCAGAGCGGAGAGCATGATTTTGTCAACAGCCACCCAACTTGGCAGCCGCCAGCAAGCGACAGCGTTAGCAAACTGAAGAGAATTCATTCTCCACTCTCTTATAACAGAAATTGAACTGACCTCTCAGCTCCCATTTGGAGTGGGTAAGCCCCTCAGGTTTCAGGAAATTTTAAGAGGAGGATTTCCAAAAGGAAGTTACAGCACTTCCTGTCGATCTATAAGACTCAAATCAATTTTAATTTGTGTTTAAAAGTCATAGAGGGGCCGGTGAGATGGCTCAGCGGCTTAAGCGCCTGCCCGGCAAGCGGGAGGGCTCGAGTTCGACTCCCGGAACCCACATACGAAAAAGGGGCCTGTGATATCGTTCAGCGGCACGGGCGCCTCCTGGCGCGCGAGGTCCTGAGGTCGACCCCCGGTACCCACAAAAAAAAAAAAAAAAAAAAAAAAAAAAAAAAAAGTCATAGAGGAGTTCAAACTCAGTTCAAAACTTTCACATATGCACTAGAGTCTCACTAAAGGCATTCTTTTTAAAAAATATAGTTTTTCTTTAAGAAATGGTGACCTTGTTTTGAGACTGATCATCTTTCTGGTGACATTAGGATTAAATCTCTATAAGAAGAGATAGACAAAATGCCCAGAAAGGAAAAGCACTCAGCTTTTTATGGGGGAATTGAAAGCTATGTACCCTAATGTAAGAAGAGTTCTGGGCCAGAAAAGGAAAAAAGCCTACAACAGAGTATTCCCCACAACAGCCCCACGCCAAGCCCCTGAGAGCCAGGTACACGACCCTTAAAGAACAAATCTGAAAGTCATATGAGATCCTGACCTTACCAAAGTTGGCTCAAAGATCTGAAGTCTTTCCAGTTGCTGTAGAAAGAGTGGCATTACCTGGAGAATGGGTGAATTTAGCAGCAAGGCAAGGAGACTGAACCCTAACCTCTGGTGAACATAGATTAACCAACCAAATGGCGGCATTTGTGAACTAGGAGTTGAAAGGTAGTGGTAGCACCCAGCAGAATAAAAATAACAAGCAAAGTAACCTTACTTACCTATGGTTTATAAACAAAGAGGAAGAGAGAAATCAGGTGGTTTTACTCTCCATATATATGTCCCCTTGAGAAGGGTAGATAGAGGGACTCCTAGAGTCATTAAGGTAACTTGCCTCATAAGGGGACCCAGACAACAGCTACTAATGTGGGATAAAGAGTACAATACAAGTCCTAATAACAAAATTTGTATTAAAACTAGATCTACCACTTTATTCTAAAAACAGTTATTAATTTTTCTGTTTGGCATAGACGTAGAAAATGATCTCTTTCTCTTACTGATGATGATGCTGACTTCTGACCTCCCCGGAAAATGGACATAAAGGACCCAACAACACAGCACCCATCCTTTCACAGTATGATGTTAGCCAGGACACCACAGACAAACTCTTGCTAAGCACGCATGTCTACTAACAATAATCCACCCAGCTTCTGCAGATGACTTGCTAACAACATGGGAAGCAGAATATAGTACAAGCCTTCAGTTGCGATCATCAAACAGTGGTAAGATTTATCAATGTGGGGCAAGAAAGTGAATAAGAGATCTTCAGTTCAGTTGAACCCAATTATCTTTCCCATGCCAGAAAGAACTAGCTATGTGCCAAATATTTCCAAAGAAGGCACAGACAAGGCAGAAAAACAGAGTGAGAGTGTAACTTAAGTAAATGCTGAATTATTGGGGAGAAGTTAGAAGGAAGCATGATCCTAATGAAATGTAAGATGTACATTTGCTCATGCATGTGGTTCCCTGAGCAAGGAGGATACTTGGGGAAAATGCTACGGAAAGAATTATTAACAAGCATTAATTATGACTCATATTGTAGAATGACTCAATGTTCTTGTTGGAAGACAATAAGCAAGTGATAACGAAGTTTTCTGTGAGATTCTTTGAGGCACACCTATAATACAAGTGGCTTGAATTCGGAGATATGGCCGTGAAAACAAAATGAACACAGGTGTCACGACCATGGCTTCACTGAAGAGTTTAACTCATGGCAGGGTCCAGAAGAGGCCATGTACAGACTAGCTGGCTAGCACAAAATCCTGCCAATAGCTAGCACCAGCCTGGTGGGGCCCATATGCCTACGAGGATGCAAGCTCAGGAAGTAGGTGGGTGGTGGCAGGTAATCCATTTACCAAAGCTGTCACATTCAGGAGCAAACAACTGAGAACCCTACTTTCCCCAAGCTTCTCTCCAAAACCCATGCTGTCCTAGGTTTTTTATGCACATTAATACTAAAGTTGTAAAGTTACCAGTACCATATATGAGGATAATCCCCTTCCTCCATTTTGAAACAATGCATCTCTCTACTTCCCCTGCTCTTCCACTCACAGCAGTATGAAATGTGTCCCTGAGTCCCTCTGACCTGCCACAGAATACTGAAACAATGACCACGGAGAGAAATACCAGATGGTATGCATATGGCTTTGGGAACAACTTTCAGCAACGGACACTTTTCTTTCGTTTAATGCTTTTCAAAATGTGTTTAGCTAGCAAAAAATAATGGGATAATTCCCTCAAATAAGTGCAGTCTCCCTTGAATTTAATAAGCTAAAGTATGATATTGAGATGAACACGGGTGTTCTTTGGAACTGGTCCAAGAAAGTAAATTATGCTAAGAACTATCTTATAACCAATAGTCCCCCAGCCTGATTATCAAGGAGGTCATTAAGGTAAGCACTCAGAATGACTCACAAGCACTTGTAAGTCACACAAACATGTCCCAAATACACAATAGTAGTAAAGGGTTTTACATGGTTCACCATAGATAGGTCACTCAGGCTATCCAGGTATGGTTCAATACTGATTTCTGAGACAGCAAACAGCACAGTATGCTCCAAGATTTGAAGCAGCATAACCTAGCTGTGATAATACAATAATAAAAATAGAGCATGGGGTTATCAACAAGTTTGCTGTGCAAAGACCTATACTTAATGCATTACCACTGTAGATATTCTGGGCACTTCTATCTATAGATCAGATGATACAAGGATTCTAAAAAAATATGCCTCTCTGATGACATCATAACCATGAAATGCAATTGTTTGCTGCTTGGAAAGACAGAATCTGTAAAAATGTCGTTTAAATAACCTAAGCATTTTCAGCACTGTAATATACATATTAATATTTTAAATGCATTCTTAGCCTGGTCAATGCAAAATAGTCATCTCATAAATTTTTCAGTATTATAATACTATTTTCATTTTAATCATCTTAATGCCCCTACAATTCTGCCCTGCATATTTGTTTTTATTTATGACCCATAAAAAGATACTGAAAGTGTTTGCTTATGGTTGAACACCTTGATCTTATTACCACTCAGACTGTGCTTCATTCTATGAGGTTTAGAGTAGTTCACACATGCTCTCTTTTCTTCTTGAAGATTCTACCATTAAAAAACACGTCAGATACCTGCATTCTGTTGCATGCCCTAAGTGAACACGCAACAGTTCTAGAACTAAGGTGCTGTGTTCAACCTAATTATAATGATTTTCTGTTGAATTATGCTCAGCTACTATTATATCCAAAATATTTAAAGAGCATAACTCAAAAAGCTGGTATCTTTGCTTATAATTATTGTCTATATAACTGAAAGAACAAACTCTCACAAATGTGAAGCATTTGTCCCTCCATGAGGCTATCTCATGTACCTCTGGGTTTCTTTAATATGGAAGCATGAGAGTTGAGAGAGGAAATGCTGGGTGGAGCTAATTTGCTTTATGTAAGAAAATAGACTGAAATTTATTTTTACACATAAGAAGGAAGGGGCAGGATTGAGGAAGAGGAGAAGAGAGAAGAAATATTGACTGAGGTTTTTCAAGAATAGTGTTATCTGATGTGGTATGATATAAATGTTCTCTTTCCCTCAAATGTCAACAAAATCTGCTCCCAATACACAAAACATGGAGAAGCACGTGTGTGTGTTCATTTCAATGAGTTAATATATGAAAAACTGCTCTCACCAGTGCCTGGCACTTGGCAAACACTTAAAGGCTTTTAGCTTTTATTATGATTCATATTATTTACCATTTACAACCTTGCCTAGAGAAAAAGACATAATATTACAACACACATATGCAATGCTATTAAAAATGGTGAGTTTTTCAGAAAACAGAAAATATTGGAAAATTTTTCACCAGAATGGGGGTGAAAGTTACTATAGTTGAGCCCAGGATTCAATTCAAAGTTTCCTAGTTGTTAGTCAAAAATAGAAATGCAATGATCTTCCTTTTGTTCTCTACTAATTTGAGGGAGACAAAGTATGTTTGTATATACAGAAAAATATTCTTCACACAAATCTTGTGAGTTTATTGTGTGCCTTGAGGAATTAAGAGCAGCTAGCTAACATGAAGAGCAATTTTCTAATGGTAGCTTGTTCTTTAAGTACTCATTTTGCTATAAAAAGTCCGGGTAAAAGCTGAAGATACAACATTAAATCATAACTTCAAAGGCTGTTCTTTGGAGACAAAAGCTAATAGATACAGAATTGCTATTTCCTCTTATGTCAATAATATAAAAATATATCTTAAGGAACCTGAAGGAATGATTTGGTTAACATGCCCATTGTAATATTATTCATTTTTCTTCACAAAGATTTCAGAGTATCACATATACTACCACTCTGTCTCCTCAGTAAATACGGCAAGCATCCCCAAGGACACAAAACTCTATTATACATGCACCCTCCTGAGCAGCTTAATGACAATTTGGGCGATGATGGACTACATATAAGATGGTGGTCCCACAAGAGTATCAGCCTACCGACATCACGGTCATCTTAGTTTATGTAAATATGTTCCATGATGCTCACGCAATGATGAAATTGCCTAAGGATGCATTTCTCAGAAGTTATTCTTATCATTAAATGATGTATGAATGTGTTACCATTGTGCATACATTCCTGAAACTTACGTGTGTGTGTGTATATATATATATATACATATATATATATATATGTGTGTGTGTATATGTGTGTGTGTGTGTATATATGTGTGTGTATATATATGTATTTCCCCAAGAAGTAAAAAAAAAAAAAAATGTTTCTCAAGGCCCTCAGTTTTGTGGTGAGACTTATGAAACATACTCACATGAACTAAAAGTAAGACTAGAATAATGAAGTGAAAGTATTGAAAGTGATGAAGGATGTCATATTAATTATTAATTTCATTTCATTTTAGGAAAAATTACCATACAGATGGTGTTGATTATGCACTACGTAAAATATTATTTGATTAACAAAGTTTTCACGGCCCAGTTCTACCCACCAAGTGTCTTCCTAATCTTTATAAATAACCAACCACTTGATGGAAATGAAGCTAGAGAGCAAGAGCAGCTCAGCTTTTCAAAATGTAAGGCAACATTATGAACAAACCTTCAATCAGAAGTTATGACATAAGTCAACAGGGAATGATGAATCAATTTACAGTCTAACTGTCAGTCTAACTCATTGCTCTTGCTAAAATACCTTGGTATACAAATACCAACACATGATTTGAATAACACTGTATAGTATATATCATTAATAATTTAAAGATTTCATCTTAGAAGCATACTAAGAGGTATCAGTGTTCAAGTTTAGGAGGAAATTCTCAGCATATTGAAATACAATAGTGGAACATATAATTAATGCTTCTGGCCAGGTAAGACTACAGAACAGAAGAAAATATAAATAGCAAAATTGCCCTTCCTTACCTGTGTGTGGGAGAGAAGTCAAGTTCATGGGTCCATACACATGCACAGAGAGGAAGCCAAAAGAAGAGAAAAAAGAAACAAAGGATTATTTGGGGTAGAACTAAAATGGGAGTAGCAATAAAAATGAAACATTTTACAAAGAAAACTATTCTCCTTCCATACAGAAAGCTTCCAATTATGTGAGTCCCTCCAGGTACATAATGTTTTTTTGCCAAGTAAACTTGTGTTGATTTGTGTGTAACGTGACTGACCACTGACACTGGACACTCCATGGTGGTAGACAGTTGCTTCTGTGATGGATGTATGTAACAAGTCTCAGATTTTGTACAAAATTTAAACCCGCAATCATGTTCTAACCCATGTCAAAAAGAGAGTACGAACCAAATGTGCATCGATGTGACCCCAAGATCTAATTCTTTGTTCCACTTTGTTTAATTCTTGCTTGCTTGCAGCCAAAATGTTAACAGCCAATGCTAGGAGCCATGGCATGCTGATACCAAACATGCTCTTTGCCCTTTAACATCTAATATTCTACACGAATGTGCCATTCATGCCACATAAATGGGTATAAGTGGAGACAATCGATGAGTGATGAATTTTAAATTTCTCAGTGACTCTACTGACACCAGCCCCCAAATGAATATCAGTCCCTGTTAAATTCAAGTTTCTTTTACTTGCAAAGATATTGCATTTAGAGGTGAAATTTCATCACACAACATTTGCTAAGGTTTTTACTATATTTCATTGTAAAGCTCCTACGGGAATGGGGCACACTCACAACCCCAAGTGAGTATCACCTCAATACATCATGACATGAAAACCTCAAGTGACCCTCTGTAATTTTATCTTTCAAAACAGCCATTAGGTCATTGCTTGCTCTTGGTAAACAACAGTGCTCTTTTGGCAATTTCCTGTGCCTTCCACCATCTTAAAAATTCAGTTTTAGGAAGGAGGAGAACAGAAAAACCCACACAAAAGTCACACCTGTGTAAAAAAAAAAAAAAAAACACAACTGTAGGGTATGTGAGATATTTCATAACAAACTGATCACAGTTGAACAGGGTACAATTCCAATTCACCTTATATAGATCCTTTCCAACTAATGCTTTATCTTTAACGTTCCCAGACACTTTATTCTTTTATCCAACTTTTAGCAGAGGTGGCACTCCCTAAACTGGATATTCTTCCTATTTATGAAGAGAGAACCAGTGGTATTTTTGCTAGTGAATACTACTGCTCATCCCAGCCTACAGCTTTTACAGATGAGGATGTAATAGGTCAGAACAAAGCTGTTCTAATTTCAAACTCCCCAATCACTGATTTAATTATGCTATACATCCAATCTATCTATAATTCAAGAGCTTCCTCTACATAGCAAATTGACAAGTCAGTACCATATAAAGAATTAATAAGTAATTGACTGTTTAAATATGACACAAAAGGCAGGATCCACAAAGAATTGATAAGCTGGACTTCATTCAAGTTAAAAATTTCTTCTGTGAAAAGGGCTCTATGAAGAGAATAAAAAGACAAGCTATACAGTGGCAGAAACTATTTGCAAAAGACATATCCAATAAAGGGCTGTTATTCAAAATATATAAAGAAATTTTCAATTCAAGAATTTAAAAAACAAAAAACCCAATCAAAAAGTAGACTAAAGGCCTTAACAGACACTTCACCCAGGAAGATATATAGGTGGAAAATAAGCATATAAAATGATGTTCTACATCAGATGTCATCAAGGAACCACAAACTAAAGTAACAATGAAATAGCATTAAATACCTGTTAGAAATACTCGTATCACCAAATGCTGGTAAGGAAGTAGAGCAATGGTAATTCTCACTATCATCGGTGGGAATGCAAAAAGGTACCGACATTTTCCTTTATTCTTTATGTTTTTGTTTTATTTCTGTTTTTTGAGACAGGGTTTTGCTATGTAGTCCAGGCCAGCCTTGAACTCACTATGGAGCCCAGGTTGACCTTAAACTTGTAACAAAACTCCTGCCTCAACCTTCCTACTGCTGGGACTATAGGTGTGCATCACCATGCCCGGCTGGTGCAGCCATTTTGGAGACAATTTGGTAGTTTCTCATAAAACAAACTCTTACCGTGTGATCCAGCCATGACACTTCTTGGTATTGACCCTAAGAAGATGAAAACTTATGTTCACACAAAAAACTGCATGTAAATGTTTATTGTGGTTTTAATCATAATTACAAAACTATGAAAACTGCCAAGATGTTCTTCAGTTGATGAATGGATAAAGGAACTATGGTACATCCAAATGTGGAATATTGCTCAACACTAAAAAGAAATTAGCTATCAAGCTATGAAGACACACGCAAAAATCTTAAATGCATGGTATAAGTGAAATAAGCCATTTTGAAAAGGCTATATGTTATGAGTCCAACTATATGACATTCTGGAAAAGTTAAAAATATAAAGACAATCAAAGATCAATGATTCCCAGGGGCTGGAAATGGATTGGAATGAATAGAAGGAGTCAGAGAATTTTAAGTAGTACGTATGATACTAGAGTGGTGAATACTTGCCACTGCCCATCTGTCCAAACTTACTGAGTGCACAGCACCAAGAGGGAACCCTGAAGTCAACTGTGGCTGTTAGGTGGTAAAAATGTGTCAGCACAAGCTCAGTGTAGCAAGTGCACCACTCAGGTGGGTGATGTTGGTAACGGACGAGGTTATGTGCGGGGAGGCAGAGGATAAATAGAAAATTTCTTTATCTTCTGCTCAACTTCATACTGAACTTAAAACTACTAAAAATAAGATTTACTTTAAAATATCAAAATGTGTATGAGACAAAATTGTCTTCCATCAAAGAAGCTCATCTCTTAAGTTTCATTACTCACAAAGCTACACAGATGAGTACTACAATAATGAGCCACAAAATCTACAATACAAATTTCTCAATTTTCTAATTCTGAAAGCACATTTTATCCTTCCTTTATAACAAAACTAAACATCTCTTTTCAAAGTAAAAATAAGTTCTCTATTTAAAATGCTATAGTCACCTTACATGACCTTCTGTGGATGGTTTACATGGCCTTGGGGACCTAGTTCTGTTACTTCTCCTGCCTCATCCCAAATTACTGTCTTCCTGTGCTCTGAGCTACAAACACACTATCCTCCATTCATTTCACTAAATAATCAGCTTCTCATCACTGGGCCTTTGCACCTGCTCTTCCTCTTACTGGAACACTCCCCTCCTAAGCTCCACTTTTCACCCAGTACTGTAACTCCCACTCACCCTTCAAATACATAGGATCATGTTCCTAATAGTCACTCAAAATCTGATAATTCCCACAGTTAAATGCATTCACAAGACCTATTTCTTTCCTTCAGAAGTTGAATCTCAATTTGCTTTTATACTTTCATTAATCTTCTCATTTATTAATGCCCATAAGCTCCATGAGGAGGGAGGTTTTGCATATTAACGTTACCCTCAGTACCTAGTATCTAGCCAGTGCTCATAAGAATTGCTGATTATCAAAACTGTTGATGGATCAAGAACCTCCTTTATACATTATGTGGTAAAAATCATACTGGGAAAAATGAACATTTGTTGAGAAACATCAAAGAAGTCAGGAAAAGTAATCAGTAATAAAAGCATAGGCAATTAACTGTAATCTTTTTCTATTTAGCAATTTATTCTAGGGTCCCCTTTGGATATAATATCAATAGAAAGTTGAACATACCCATGCAGAGTCATATCGCTTTTTAGTTTATGCATTCCTACAAATTTTTCTTTTTCCTACTTAATTATATTTAATGTTTGACTGAACTCAAAGTGAAGAAAGAAACTGCTGCATGGAACTGGTGGAAAGCCATTCTGAAAGCTCCTTAGGATCTGACAGATAAAGCTGCCATGGCTGCGGGAATGACCTTAATCAGGTCATTTGATGATTACAAGTTTCTAGCAGTGTTTCAAGGGGACCAAAGGAAAAGTTAGTCTCATTGGACAGATGATATATCCAAGCTGAGATTTCCAAGGGGAAAAAAAAAGAGAAAATAAAAATGTGTACGTAAAGAGACTGCGAATTATTGTCATATGAACAAAAAATACATTCTTTTGGGCTTTAATGAGCCAAATTTGAAAAATAATGATCTCAACATCATAACCAGTTTCTCAATCAGCCTCCACTGGGAGGCATGGCAAAGAAAGGAGACTGACAGACCAACATAATGAGTCTGCATTCCTCCCAGGAGAAAAGACTGTAAAGATCATGGCATAGGTAACTAGTAAATATCACTGCTGGTGTAGAAACAGACAAGTCTCTGGGTTACCATTAATAAGAATATTCATAAAGTGCCCAGAGTGTAAGAGAGGCACTGTGAATAATATGCTTAAGAACAAGAGAGGAGAAAAAGAAAAGAACACTTTGCTGAAACTTTCAGCAGTCGTGAGGGATATTATATTCCCTGCACTTACATTCTTTTGTTTTTGGAGTTGATGAAGCATAGACGGTGGAGTTCTAAGATCGAGGAAGTGAACTCGTGAAGAGGGCAGAGGTGAGCGGGACACAGAACAAAGAAGGGAAGAAACAAGCAAAAGTGAGGGAGGCTAGCGCCTGGCCAGGGAAAAAGAAGTTTGAAAAATAATTAGTTTCCCTCTAGAGCCTGTCACAAAGTGCCTTCTAATTTCCAAAGACGTCACCCACAGAATTTTATCCCGCCTCACATCAAGCCCGTGGACAGGAAGGGAGGGATCACACCCTGACTCCTCTTTTCTAGCCGATCACCAGAGGCTCAAAGAAACTGCAAGTTGCTCCAAATCCCGAGCTGAGTGGTGGCGAAGCAGGACAGATCTGCGTGCTGCTCCCGACAGCAGAATGTGTCTGAGGAAGGCAACACAGAAATGCCATGTCTTACAGTTGGTAGAGCATGAGCTCCTGTGAGCACCTCTGGTGTTCCCAGTCTGGGGGTTAAGCAGAGCTACTCTGGAAAAGAGGAAATCCTCAACTAGCAAGACAACAGTTGATTAAGTCTTCCTTTTCTACTCTTTAACTCTTCTACACATGTTTATGTCAAGCCTACTATGGCTTACTGTAGAAAAAAAGGAGCCCTGAGTCCTCCTTAGAAAGAACGTACCACTTCCCTCTCCACTTATATAGGGGAAGAAGCAAGAAATAGGCCTTGTTTATGATTCCTTTTTAATATCAACAAACTCATTCTTTAAAAATTGTATTTTCTATCAAAAGCTGTTCTCAACAGCTTTCTCAACAGCTGATAAGAATTCTAGATCGTATGTTGTTTGATTTCAGAGTTCATCTTCCCTTGATGTAACTGATATGTAAGGCAAAAGGCAGTGATGATGTACATGGTAGTTATTTCAGGTCCTGAAATTTCTTAAGCAGAGGAAATCAAGAAATTCTCACTGCTTATCAAAACTCTAAATTTCATGTTATAAAATAGAAAGTAAAGGTTTGTAGAAGGAGAATATTATTTTTGCAATTAATCTTATCTATGCTTTGGAAAGAATCTAAACAAATCGTGTCTGAACCACTTCATTTCTCTCCTGTACACTTCCATTTTCAAGTGGATCAAAACACTTCTTCAGTACACTGGGGCCACTCGCAGATGAACACATAACGTGGGGAAGTTCACACAAGGACTGAGGACTGCTGGGGAGAATCACTTGCACAAACTTCCATGTCAACCACTTTTGAAAGCAAGACTTAACACCAAATGGTAGAAGGGAGGGCCAAGGAGTAGCCAAGTGGAGAAAAGCCAAAGGACCCCGTGATGTGCAGAGAGGCACTCAAGGTAAAAACTGGTGGTGTTTTCAGGACAAAGCAGCTAAATTCATGAAACCCAGTAGGACATGTATACCTCCCCATCTTATGAATCATGAATCCCAAACTCAGAAGTTAGGTCCACTGCTGCCACAAACACTCATGCATGCACAAAAAGACACATACACGCATTCTTAAATTTCTAAAATAGAGATCTTGTTAGTCGTTAGGGCAGAAAATACTAGTGTATTCTGCATTGCTCAGCATCCCTGTCATTAGGTGGGCTCACAAGACTAGCTTTAGTCAATGATCAGAGTATTGTTGGTTCCTTCTGAGTTAAGGCAGAGAGAAGCTCACACATAATCCCTCAGTCATACTCCCACTCATTGCAAGGTGATTGCAGAGGATTTCTGTTGAGAAAGAGCTAACACAAGGTTGGCACAACTGCACCACTGAGCATGTGGACCCATTGCCCATGAGTTGCCTAGACCTACAGTGAACTCTGTGTGTGAGAGAAATAATCTTTTGTTAAGCTATAGATAGGGTGTGGCTTTTATAGCAGTATAACTTAGTTTTACCAACTAATGCAGTCCACTTGTCCATTCTATTAATCACTGAGTTCTCTTAATCCCATCTCATCAATATTTCTTAAATCTTTCTAATGCTAACCATTGTCACTGTCTCAAATCAGGTAACCATTCCCTCTTACCTATATTGATGGAGCAAGTCTCCCTGCCTCTGGTCTTAATGCATTCTAATCCATTTTCCTGTATGGCCAGAGTCATCCTTTAAAGTTTAAATTGGAGCCTTTCATTACTTTACCTAAAATCATTCAATGGCTTCCCATCAAATGCAAAATCCTCCTGTGGCCTTCAGTGTTAACTCCATTTACTTTTCACTCTTGTTTCTTGACATTCCAATTGCTGTGCTTCAGTCATACATGTTACCAGATTTTCCTGGAACTACCAAGGGACAGATTCATTGTCCCCTTTTCCTGGGACACTGTTTTCCACTTTGCCCAATTTTCCCTAGGTTAACTCCTTAAACACTTATTTGAACAAACACCCCCTTTCCTGACTTGTAAAAATGATATTGATGTTCTAGGTCAGCCTCTGCTCACCGCTATTAATGGTCACTACTCCAGGATATATGAAAGCCTCACTGATAGTCCCTTGCTACAGAGAGAGACTCTTGACACAGGAACTGTTTTCTAGTCATCACTCCATCCTTAGGGCCCAGCACACAGTATAAACCTTTAGTAAGTATTTTTCAAATAAATTGATGGATGGATGGATGGATTCATGAATGGACAGATGGATGAGTGGGCAAATGGATGTATGTAAGAATGAATGAGTGAAAGGATGGATGAATGAATGGATACCTAAATCCAGCATACTTCCCTCCTTGTTTTTCTTCTCAGTTGTTACAAACAAAAACAGAAGCAAAGACAAAGGACTTCAGATTCTAATCCATCTGTCTTTAATTATTCTCCCTCTACCCCTTTAAAATTGTGTATCCCCACAAGTAACTTAATCTTCCTTGGCCCTCCAATCTCATTTGTAAAATGTGAGTAATCACATCTCCCTTGTGGAGTGCTTATAAAAACTGGAGTTGTGAACATAAAGCAGATACAAGGTGGGAAACACAAAGCAAATGCTAAATATAAATGATACTATATTATTATTATTATTATTATTATTATTATTGGTCATGTAAAAAACTAGTCCAACGGCATGATGGAGATGCACTTACTTGGAAGCAAGATCAGATTTAATTTTGAGCAGGAGCAAAGCAGACCATTAGAGTAGACTCAGTGGGGGACAATGACTCCTGCTTAGCTTCCCCGGCAGCTTCCTCTGTTCTCCTCATTCTTTACATTTCTCTAAATACAATAATTTTTAAGCTACTCCAAAATTTCTTTCTTTTTTGGTGCTTAGGACTCTTTACCACTATTCCCTTTCTTCTCCATGTTCTCTTCTTGACATCCTTAAAACTCTTCTCTGCACATTTCCCTTTCTGTACCTCTGGCCAAAAAGAAGCAGGTAGTTCATGAACACAAATAAAGCTGAGTGATCTATCCATCCTCATTTAAAAGACTAAGTCTTAATTCTGTTCTCAACTGTTCCCATCAGTTATGCAATCAAGACATATTGATTGGGCACCCACTGTTCTAGGCCTGGGGCATTGAGCTAGGTGCTATTATTTTTTTCTCTGAGCAAACATTAATTAGTTACAAACTACTAGCCATACCTAATTAGGATAAAATTTCTTAGAGGAAAAGTTAGTTCCCTTTCTTGATATTTTGGCCTCCTTGGTACTCAGACAAAAAGTTTTTTTTTTTTTCCTTTTCATCTTTAACAAAGCCTACAGCAAATAAGTGATATAGGATTTCATTTTCAGCATATATGAGGCTTGTTCTTTAGTCACAGAAATTAGTCACCCCTAGAAGGAACCAAAGATATAGGGCATTGACAGATGTCAGTTCCTGCAGTCTAAGAACCTGATCCTTCAAATACATAAATGTACTTATCTCTTTAACCTGAAAGTCTCATAGGTATCAACATAGCATAGACTATCGTCACCTGTGAAGGGATATAGTAATTTGCAATTTTTGCTTTGTGTTCATTGCCATTGTCATTCCTACAGGGGTCTAAGGACCAAAATGGAAAGTCCTTTCAGACCCCTTTCTTCTTCCCATGTCCTATTCTTCAAGTCCAAAAGGCACATTGTCTCCTGTACTGAGTGAAGCAGTAGTGTAGTGGGGACTGTCCTGATCAGGAATTACAAGGTCTCATCTTGCAATTAGTGCTAGTTAGAATATAATGAGGGAGGAGGCAGGAGGAGTTTGACCCCTGTTAATCTCTGGGTTTTCACAGAGAAAGTAAAAAAATGCTATGTGGCTGTTACAGACTATATCTAGCTGTCCCCCCAAAGCCTCATGCACTCATAGATGGAGCTCTTCAGAGGTGGCTGGACCTAGGGTATAGAACATGGATTAAGGGTGTGTGAACATGGATTAAAGGTGTGATAGCTGGATTAGTCCACTGACTGGTTTGCATCGTTCTGGGTACGGGTAATGGGAAGCCCCACTCTAGGTGTTAGTGGCGCCAACCATTAGGCTTGTAGCCCAATGGAATAAAAAGGAAAGATGGAAAGCAGGCTGCTGCTTCTTCCTGCCTCCTGCTTGCCCTGCCACGGACTGTTTCTCCTCTTCAATGCCTCTCTGCCATGCTGCCCTGGCTTGGAGCCAGCTGACTATTGACTAAAATAAACTGTCAGCTAAAATAAACTTTTCCTCCTTTAACTTTGGGTGTCAGGTATTTTGTCTCAGGAACGAGAAAGTAACTAAGACAGTGACCAATGTTTGAACAACATAGGTTGATTAAAAAAAAAAAAAAAAGGAATACACACAGGTAACTGAAGACTAATTAGCTTCTCATGAACTCATATCCAATATTAAATTGCTCTGACTTTCAAGAAATTCTTCCTAACAATTTGCTCCAGTCCTTCCTCTGTGTGAAATGTTCTGAATTATTTAGAGAAACTCAAGGACACTATCAAATCAATATGTTGTCATCCTCAGCTCCACTCCACCAAGTTTTGATATCAGCTTTTCCTCAGGGATTAGCTTCCCATCATTAACAGCACACATACATTTCTCTTTGTATGATTCAAGACACTATGCCACAAATATATTCTGTCCAAGTGAGCAACACTTGGCAACATTCACAAGATCTAATGTCACCACAGGTAGTAAACTTTCTCAAGGAATGATTCAAGTCTCAGTTCTCTGTCTCTTCTAGCAGCCCATCCATTGGATATGTCTAGGGATCCTAAGAAGCTGTTGAGAGAAATTCACCTAATTATCTGTGTTCCTGGAGTCTCAAGGCTCCAGCAAATATGAAGATTGCCTCTTTTTATCATGTCTGCTTTGGATTTATTCCTACATTTACAGCTCTCACCAGCTATATGTACATTCTTCCCTTTCAGCATAAGCATAGCTACTTTTTATTTTCAGGTGTTGTTTTTCTCTTCAAGTATGTACAAGTCTACCAGCTGCCAAAGTATCTGTGCCCCTCTGCAGGTGAGCCTATGTTTCTCTAAAGTGAACTAAATATGAAGACTGAGAGACCAGGGTGTTTTCTTCTTTGTTTCAGTGCTCTTCTTTAGCTCCTCCTTTTGCCACAGGAGGATTTTGAATGAGGTTAAGCTAATTATCCTAAGTCTCATTTCAACTCGTGGACTCCTCATTTTGGCGTCTGGCCACAGCTATCTGTTTGGCCTACTGTGCTGACTTACTTGGTTTATCAGAGGACGAAGTTACAATGATTTCAGCTGATTTTGTTTTCCTTGGTGACTAGTGTTGGATGAATTAAATCCCAAATTAACTAGTATAAAACATTTACAAAAAGAAAATCAGAGCACTCTGAAATGGATTTTCCTTTGCAATACTGGTTGCTGTGTAATGCAGATATTTTCTCAGGGCTGAATACCAGCCAAATAGCTTCTGCTGACATGAGCCTAAACAGACTGCTGATGGTCAACGGTGGGCAGAAGTTTCCGGGGAAATAAAACAAAACTTATGAAAACTGGCTTGAAGACACATTACATATTTATTATCAAGCAGTTCAACTAATTTGCTTGTATGTGTGCCCAAAGCCCTAAGGATAAAAATGTGAATTTGTGGAACCTATTTTAATTGTTGCTATCAACCTGCTGTCATCCCTGGTTAGTATGCCTTATAACATACTTCCCTAATATAAGGCATCGCTTAGATTGTGAAGCAGGCTTCTAAGCCATTGCCCATCTTCCTGGTCTAAAATAAAAAAAAAAAAATCAGAAGACTGAAGAGTAAAAACAGCTCAGAGAATTTAATTCGACTGTAAGCCAAGAATGCTCATGATTCTTCATTGGCACCATAGCAGAAATGTCCAAATGCAAAGTATAAATTCAAAGGTCTATTTAGGAATTTTTAAAAATAATCTTGCTGAGATTATAAGTTGCATTTGGGCTTTGAATTTTGCTTTTTCTACCTGGAGAAATGCGTATAACTCTCATCTGCTTTTTCATAAAGTAAAAATTTTAATAGCCAATCAATAGACAAAATAAGGTTTTAAGTTGTCTCAGCATGGCACTCAGCTTCTAATCAATCTTTTGCAGTTTCTTAAAAACTTCAGTGCCTTAATTTTAAATTTAAAATATCACAAGCAATAACTAAAGATTATTTCAAAGTAATAAATAAAACAAATCTAGCTAGAGACAATACATTTCTGCTGATCTTTTTCCCATATGAACATCCTTCTCGGGGGCAAACATTCCAGAAAGGTCATTTTTTTGTTTTTCTGATGTCCCTTCATTGTAGACAATTTTTTTCCCCCTAGTCTAATGACTGGAAGCAAGCAAAGTACTCCAAATGTTTAACTTACTATATTAAACAGTACTGTATACTAAATGCTAATTTTTCTTTACATTCTTACAGAAACACCAATGCAAGAACTTTGTATATTTCAAAGATCCCTCCTAAATCCTATCATCGATCCACAAAGATTTGGCAATACTTTCTTCCCAGGGTTTTATACTTGTTCTTCATCAATGGAACCTGTCACCATTCTTCTTTAAAGTTTTTCATCTCCATTTGAACATAATCATTGTGATTGCTAAGCTAACCCAATTAATTCTAATATCATCTCTCCCATCTATCCTTTCCGCAGGACCTGATCTTTGGTCTCATCTCACTGAGCTCCTCTCCACACCTGACACGTTGCCACCAGTTACAACTCCATGTTACTAAAGAAACTGTCACTCTCAGTTCTGTGTTTAATGTAGAGGAGTAACATTAAGATGTGTCCAACAAGGGAAAAATATTGAAAGAAGGGGTACATAAAATGAAGAGGATTCATTGACCAGAAAAAATCAATGAAGCAAAAATGGACCATTTTCCTCTTATTGATTTTCACTGCTCATTGTGTGTTGACAGGCAACTCTGCAACTTTCCACTCCCTTGTGTTTCCCAGGGAGGGCATGTGACAACACATGCTCACAACACTTGTTCAGGCCCTTATCATCTACCAGGTTAAAACCACAGGGGGACAGAAATTCACACTGAAGTAACCACCAGAGTTTCTCACTTGAGTATAAATTGCAGTCAACACTGAGCAACACTGCCCTTGCTGGTTTCTGATAAAATCTCATTGCAATTGCAGTTCTGACTTAGTGGCCTCTTGACTTTAGCTAGGCATATTCTCAGTTAAGGCATCCCGAGGGAACCTTGTCCTTCCCTTTCCCAGACTCAACCTCCTTATTCAGAGAAATCGCATTTTACAAAAAGTGCCATCCATCATCTTCAAAAGCCAGGAAGTGGAAGTCCTTGCCAGGAGAGGGGCAGATATTCTGAGTAATTGGACACTGCCTCTGTAGACCTAGCTGCTGCCTTGAGCATCCAGAGACAAAAGGTGAGACGAGGAGGAACCATCCCAAAAGAGGCTGCAATGCCAGGCGCTTCAGATTTCATCTCAGAGGCAATCAGGTGTGTGTCAAACTCTGCACCTATTTTTAAAACCTACATACATTCTAAAATGAGCCAGCGTATACTTTTTAAAGAAGTTATTTACCATGATGTGTCATGCAGTCACTTGGGCTCTGGAGAACATTGGCATGAGTGCTCAGATAAAGATAAACTCCTTTTGATACATGCCTAGAATATGGAGGAACTCAGCCCTGGGGATATTCATCACCCTTTGTTTTTCCAATATGAAAATGACCTAATAACAACTAAGACCCCATTTTCTTATTAGCATTCTACTAGGGGTACTGGAGGTACTCAAGTCATATCTGTCAATGATAGGGTGAGAGTGCTCTCTGGATAATTAAACCTGCCCCTGTTCAGGCAGACACTGTCTGGGAAGATAGTAGCCATGAAATATTTACAAGGAGGTAAGTAAGGAAGGGCACACTTGGCTTCTGAAAAGAATTTAGGATCTGAGTATGTGCTTACAGTATTAAATATCTGGATACTCAATCTAAATGAAAAGATAATATCTACAAGATTGAGTAAGCGATGGTATGCTAATTCAGCTCCACCATCTTTTAACTATAGAAATAAGGTATACCTAACAAAAGCTTCCTGAGTGCATCCAGTGAATGAGTTGTCCCACAAGTAACTAGCTTCTACTCTTTCCTTCCTTCTTTCTCTCTGCTCTCCTGCCCTTCCTTCCTTCTACATTCTGGTTTTCTCATTCTTCTCCTTTCCTTTCACAAATGTGGATTGTGTGCCTACTAAGCACCAGGTAATGTGCTAGATACTAGGAACACAAAGTTATGTCAGAGCCCTTCAGAAAGTTACAGTTGTATTTGAAAGTACAGAGTTTAAGCAACAATATAGCACAGACTACTCAGTGCAATGCTAGAGGAAGCCACAGGAAGCTGTGAAGCATGGAGAAGGCACATCAGTGTGAGCTCGGTCGAATCGCACAGGACTCCCACGAGGAAGGTTTTGCTTGATCTCAGCTTTTTTTTTTTTTTTGTGGGTACCAGGGGGTCGACCTCAGGACCTCGCGTGCCAACAGGCACCCATGCCGCTGAGCGATATCACCAGCCCCTTTTTCGTATGTGGGATCCGGGAGTCGAACTCGGGCCCTCGCGCTTGCAAGGCAGGCGCTTATGCCGCTGAGCCATCTCACCGGCCCCATTGATCTCAGCTTTTTAGAGTTAACTAAAGAAGGAAATGAGTGAGAAAGAACACGTGAAAAGATATGGAGCAACATGCTATGTTCAACAGAGATTCGATTTGGTGGGAGGCAAACTGAACATAGGAGGGCAAATTAAGAAGAAATGAAGCCAGAGAGGTCCCTCAGAGCTATTTGCATACCTAACAATCTTGCATTCTTAGCTAAGAATTTGAACTTGAACTTGAAAACTAAAAATTTATGGAAATCATGTAAGCCATTTAGGACTACTTGTAGATATGATTTTTGTTACCAATTCTTAGTTCCTCCCACTGTCATATAGGCCTGAAATAAAGTAGAGAAACTGTTTAGCTTGGCTTTGTCTCTGCCTTAAACAATAGGATGTTGGTGCAAGGGACAGTTCCCACTTCTAAGCCCAGGCTTTCACAAGTAGCCCATGCTTCCACACAGGCTCCACCCTGAGAAAAGCAACCCCAACAGCCTCTTCCCCTTCAGCCCAGGTCCTGGAAGAAACAGACCCAAACCTGGCTGCACCAAACTCAACCAAACTCAGCCGAAATCAGTCAAACCTAAGCCCCTACAGACATGTGACTCAGAAAAATAAACCCACATTGCTGTAATCCCCCGAGATCTGGGGGGTTATTTATTACATGGCCTTACTGCAGCAATAGCTGAGTAACATAAGTGAGCCTTTTCTCCAGCCAACCCCCAAACCACTGCCTTTTAAACCAAAGTAATAAGGGGATGGTCAACTCAGACTCCATTAGGAACTCATTTTAGATAAAATTAGTGCTTTTGATAGGAAAAATATATCTCATTGTGTTAATAAGGAAAGTGTATAGGCATGTTGAAGCAACCCGGCATAAAATCACTTCCTTGTAAATGTTGAATATTTGTCTTTTGAGAGTTTAGATTGTGAAGGGAAATGAGGGAGAGAGTTGTTCAATCATGCACTGGAATTTTAAGTTAAATAAGCATATACTATAGAGTCTATCCAGCTCACAGTTCCCATCCCCTGTAAGCAGCCCACAGGACCCTAATATTCTCAGGGTGCAACCCCAGTTACCACGTTTGTATCACTTGTCTCTGCTCCCTTGGCACACAGTACTAGAACTGAGGACATACCAACTCAGAAGAGGGAGAGAAGTTGATTGGAAGGAAAGCTGGGGCTGCGGTCTACCTCAGTGGTAGAGCAGTTGCCAAGCATGGCCATGTTCAATCCTCAACACAGGAAAAAAAATTCACCAAAGAAAGAAAGCTGGTCTCTACAGGGGGAAAATGGGGTCAAATTACAGAAAGAAACAGAAACTAGTAGTTAGCTGGCTTCTGAAGGCAGAGTACATCCAAGATAAATAGTCTTGGTGCCTGTAACTGTCTCATCTATTCACAATCCCCCAAGGCCTGGCAGCACTTCCTGCCTTTTGACCCAAGATGTAACTCTGAATCATAACAATAAATTTTCCTTATGCCTTCACTTGAGAAAGTTTCCTTTACTTGAAACCAAAAGAAACTTGGGGAAAATATATATCTACTATGTGCCTTACATGTGTGAGGCATTAGGGCCATAAAGAAACTAGGACAGATGAGTGAATAAATTTTTTTTCAAGAGTTTTTTAAGTTATGAAAAAATAAATATGCCATTTCTTTCCCAGACACAGAGGGGTCCAGAAAGTCTTCATTAACTAACTGATTATTAATCTGAAACCCAAAGTGCAAACTGGAGATGGCCAAATGAATAGGTTATCCAAGGCAATATAATCAACAGAGCCAAATGCCACCTGAGAGAACCAGTAAGAGTGAGAAATGGCCTTGCAATTGAGTAATAAAGGGCATTGCTAATACTAAGAGAAATTTTGGTGGAGCAGTTAGTACAGAAGCAGGACTGATGCAGATTAAAGAAACAAGTGAGAAAATAGAAACAAGATAATTTATAGAGTATTTTCAAGAAGCATGAATGTGGAAGAAGAAAGACTGTGAGTGGAGGGGAAAGGAGGGATTGAACTGGGGAGTTCTGTTTGTTTAAGTGGGAAAGGCTTCACATTCTAGACATGAGGATAGGTGTCACAGGCTGACATATCTTGAAGAAGGTATCTTTTGTGGGAAATGATGAGCAGAGGAAACAGTACAATGAAATTGGGAAATAATGTGCCAAGAAGATAAAGACAGTCCATTCAGAATGTGCAAATTTAGTCAAACTAAACTGTTCTTATTATAAACCAACTGCTTGAGAAGAAATTATTTTGGGGGAAAATGCATTTCTATCCTCAGAAGGAATGTCTGAAAACTAATTACTATTCTTAACTTATTCATCCCCAATGCCTCACCAACATGATCCTTTGTAATAGACTCATATTTCAAAGTGAGGAATAAAAAAAATTACGCCAACTAACAATGACACCAAGACAATTCTCTCAGGTATACAGTGAGGGGAAAAATGAATATGAGAAGATTTTTTAATACTATTAAATTACAGGGTTGGCTTCCTTTTACAACTCTCATTTCCCAAGGGTGTTGAATGTGTACCAAACAAATAATTGAAAATTTATTTTGTTGGTGTTGAAAAATCTTCTATATGTGGGTAGCATTATTTGATAAAGAGATCAATAGTTAAAATTGATTGTACTTTTAGAGACAGGAAAAAATGTTATCATCGAAGGAGAACTACCTGCTGTGAAATGACCAGAGCACAGAAAATAAAGACAAGTGTTGCACCAATCACATTTTCTAGAACCTTAATTGGAAGTTTTTTAAGCCATCACCATGTCCCTTCCACCAGTCACCACACCATTACTACCATCACTATGCTAATAATCATCACCATCAATATTATCACCAACTCTACTTACAGCACTACTACCACCATCACTATCACCACTTCCATCACTACCACCATCTCAATTCTGATCACCATCACCACCATTGCTGTCACTATTTCTACTTCCATCACCACTATCACCATCACCATCATGACCACTACCACTGTCACTACCACCATCTCCATTTCTATCACCATCAAACCTCTACAAATACAAATCACCACCACCTCGGAGTTTTCCAGCATGATTTCTGAACAATAAGATGCTGTTTGACTCAGACATTTTGCAACCAAGTTCTGGGATACTTCTGCTCTACAACGCTTTTCCTGCTATATTTGTGGTTGATAAATATACAAATACAGTCCAGGGGCAGGGGTAGCAAGAGGAGAATTAAGCCTCAGGGTGAGAGGTGGAGAAACGGGACGCCACGCAGTCATGCTGCTGTAATGACCTGCCTCTGGAAGCATATTGGCCTGCTGCAGGATGGATTTTTGATAGGAATTTCCAAAAATAGCATGTGCAGCCAGGCTTTATCTTTAATGTCCCAGCATTGATCAAAAAGGGGGGATTCAACTAAGCCAATGATGGAGAAAACTAATTTCATGGTAAAATAATTCTAAAATGTATTTAAGGTGCACAGGCAAGACCATTTTCAAAGAAATCTGCATTACAAAACATGCATGGGAATTGAAGACTCCATTCAGACAACCTCCAGCTGCTAAAGAAAACTGTTATTCTTTAGCTCTCTCCCACTGTTTCATGTAAACAATTTTATGAGGTAGAAAAAGCCTTCTTACCACATAGGCCCTTGTCAGAAGAAAGACTCGTATGGTATAAATATTTTGTTTTGTTTCTTCCATTAGCAAACGTTTCTTTAGTAAAAGACATGCATAAACAAGAAGAAAAAAGTGGTGCTGAAATTATTTACTAGCTTCTTTGAAGGAGATCAATATGGAAAAGGCATCTAAAAATGGTCTTTTTCTGCTCAGTGAAGTCGTATCTTCCCTGTGAGATGTAGTATTTTATGTTTAATGGCAAAAGATCCAAAATAAAGATCTGACTTCTTAAAAATGTCCAAAATTCTAAATTATGGCTTTCACAGCCTCATAAACAGGGCTTCATAGTGTGCATACAGTAGACTTTCCTCATTATTTATGATGGTAACACCCTCCCCCAGCAGGCGTGTACTTGGTGGACTTAAACGTGCAGTGGGGACTATCATTCAAACCCAGCTTTGCTGTGCATGTCTTTTACTTCGTTTCCTTGTCTCTCCTGCAAAAAAGGGAGATGGGGATTGATAGTGTCATATATATGTGCATATGTGTAACCTGTTAATGTTAAATAAAATCCAAGTGGCCAAACAAAGTAATTAAATTAAATAATCACATAACCAAATAAATGTTCTGTCAATTCAATTTCTGCATTCTTGTTAAAACTTATTTCAATTAAAACACGCCGATTTTTTTTTTTCCTTTCTGGGATTTCTTATAATTTATGAAAAAAAAAGTCCTGTCAAAATGCTAGCACATCATACCATACCTTATTTGTACTTTTGTTTCTAAGTCCTATTTGTCTTTTGCTTGAATTTAAGACTTCAGTTCTCATGTAGGATCATGTACAGCAATTTAAGGCATCTTAAAAGGCAAGCATCTGGGCTGGTGATATAGCTCAGCGGCATAAGTGCCTGCCTGGCAAGCGCAAGATCCTGAGTTCAACTCCCAGTACCCGCATATAAAAAAAAGTGCAAGCAGCTTCTTGGAAAAGTCAGCAATAAGGTATACTTAAAGAACATAGAAGTTCTAATCATAAGGAAAACATGGCCCATAGATGTCAACAAAAAGAAAAAAATAAATAAATAAATAAATAAACACTGAATACACCACCTTGTGATTGTGGGTTTAGTGAGGCCAGTTTGAATTTCCGGGTTTCAGTTTGCATCTTGATCCTCATGAGGTTGTTCTCAGTTCCTGTCCAGCCCTGGCATCAATTGCCCACCTCTGTATTTCACAGTGAAGTTGAACACCATGTGAACAGTGGGTACAAACAGCAGCTCAAAGGCCAGATGTGGTGGTGCATGCCTGTAATCCCAGCACTCGAGGCTGAGGCAGGAGAATCACTGCAAGTTCAAGGCCAGCCTGGGCAACAAAGTGAGTTCAAGACCAGCCTGAACTGCATCATGAAACCCTGTCTCAAAAAGACAAAAAATAAAACAAAAAGCAAACTCCAGCAGCTCAAGAGTTGGGCTGACTATACAGTCTGCTTGCTATATGACTATGAAGTCTGATCAAAAAACACAGTGAATGTTTAAATTTTTTTAAATTTATTTCATGTTTTTAGTTGCACTGTTGTGGTTGCTTTGATGCCCTGAATCCATTCGAAGCACTTATCTTTCATGGTCATTCTGGCTTTGGGGAAGAGCCACAGGTCACGCAGTGCCAGCTCCAGTGAGTGGGTGGAAGAGGACACAATGTAGTGTTTCAACGAGCTTGCCTTTCCATTGGGTGGCACTCGGCAGCAGTGTTCACCATATTTTTCATCACACTTCATAAAGACACTCAGGAAAAAGGACTTCCAGGACTGCTTTAGAAAGTGGCCAGAACAATGGGATAAGTGTGTTCAAAATGAGGCGGAATATGCTGGGGGGTTTAATGGCAATGTGTCTTTCACTATAAAAATTTTTTTTGGTTTGTAATCAGTATTTTTTCTTTTCTTGATTTTTTATTAGTACATGTTGCAGTATATAATGAATTGATTTCTTTGCCTCAATTTCCTGACCTGCCAAATCGTCCTAAAAAGCAGTCATGTAATACGGTTGTCTAAGAATTAGCTAAGAATTAATATGCAAAGAATAGTTATCATACATAAAATGTTAAGTTAATGCTATGGGTGTCATTTATCATTATAATTAATTATTATTATTCACATGAATATCTGTCCCTTCAGATTACAAGCTCCGTGAGGAAAAGGACCAAGCCCTCTACATCTGCATACTGTGAACAACGCTTTGTGCATGGCACCAGCTCGATGAATTAAACATATCTAGCCTCTAGTTTCTGTTAGAAACCCTACTGAGGTACAGATAAAAAATGACCAGGGCACAATTATAAACGAATAATGAGAATTCCAAAAGTATTCCATTTTGCAGCATGATCTTGTTTCTCTTCTCCTATGACGCTAATTAAAGAGAAGCAGGACTCAGGACACATTTAAGTAGAGGATGGTGTCATGTGCTAATGGGACATTCCCTCGAGTTGTCCTGCAATCTTCTTCCTTCTGCTCATGTTGAATGGCTGGTGTTTAGAGATGCCTTCCCCTTTACATGCAAACAGAACGCAAGAAGAGCTGGGCAGTGCAATCAAATCTTGAAACCTCCATGAAACCACAAGGATGGGACCCATCTGTAGGATATGTTGACCTCGAGCAAGCACAGTGGATGCAGAGATGCCAAGGATGCTGTGACTACACAGCTCTGCAGGGGGGATCAAAAAGAACAAAGAGAAAACTCACCTGTAAAGATGAAATGACTGAAGCAAAGGAAACTGGTTTCCAGTGGTACCATAGCTTCAGTAACATTGTATATGGCTTCAGCAATATTGTATATATTGTAATATCTGTATTCACAGATATTCACGTGAATAATAATAATTAATAATAATGATAAATGGTACCCATAGCAGTAACTTAACATTTTCTGTATGATAACCATTCTTTACATATTAATTCTTAGCTAATTCTTAGACAACTGTATTACATGATTGCTTTTTAGGACCACTTGGTAGGTCAGGAAATTGAGGCAACTTTTTTCCTAACTTTCTTTTGCTAAGAAGTATATAAAAATTGAACTCTCTCAGTGGCCCCCATCGTTACCTTTAATAAGGTATAATCAACAAATAAGAATTGCATATATTTAAGTTGAACAGCATGATGTTTTGACATACGAATGAACTGTGAAATAATCATTTCAGTGAGGTTAACTAAAAACGTAGCCATTACCTCATATAATTACCATTTCCTTCCCTCTTTCTTTTCTTCCTTTCCTCCTTCCTTCCTTCTTTCCTTCATTTTTGTTCTAAGGAGAGAAATCCTGTCATTCGTGACAACGTGGATGAACCTCAAGGATACTATGTTAAGTGAAATAAGCCACACACAGGAAAAAGAAATACTATATGATCCACTTACACGTGGAATCTGAGTCTAACTCATACAAGCAGAGAGTAGAATAGCAGTTGCCAAGGTTGGAGGGGTGTTGGGAAATGAGGAAATGTTGATCCAAAATTTCAAACTTTCAGTTATGGAAGATGAGTAAGTTCCAGAGACCTTAAGCACGGTATCATGACTATAATTAGCAATACTGTATTGTCAATAAAAAGAAAAAAAAGTTTTAATGTGTCATTATTTTTGATTAACATTTCATTTGAAAACTCAGACAACAGGAAAATTTAAAGAAAAGTTTAAATTATTTGTAATTCTATAGTGTATGTATCATTAATATTTTATTTCCTCATTTAAAATATTTTATTAAAAAATTGAAAATATTTAGACTATGCTGTGTGTGGAGTATATGAACTTTAGAAGAATTATACCAAAGTAAACACCTTTATAAATACCACCCAGGTTCAAAAGTTGAAAACTGCGCCTTACCTTAGCATCTTGTTTTGCTTCAACTACAGTCACACCACTTTCCTCAGCATAGCTCCCTCCCTAAGCCTAAAATCTGTTTTCCTACCTGTGAGTTTCATTCCTAAATATGCATTAAATGTTTTGTTTATTGTTTAGCTTTACATAAATAAAATCACAAACTATGCGTTACTGAAAGCTTACTTTATTTTATTTCTTCTATGTCCACATAGGACTCATTGGTGTTAAGGTACAAGCTATACATCAGTTGTTTTCATTGCTGTGTTATACTCCACTATATGAGAAAACCACCATACATGTCTTGATTCTACTGTTAATGGATATTTGGAACATTCCCATGCTTTTCTGCTAAGGACATTTTGATAAATATTTCATGGTGCAAATATGTAAACGTTCTGTAGGAAGTCCACCTACTAATGGAGGTACTGGGTTCATGAGGCTTCAATTTTTTAAGTAGCTCCAAAATATTTTCCAGAGTACTTATACCAATATTTACTGCTGGTGCAAGTGGATAAGAGTCAGTAGCTAAAGGTAATGCTTAGCTTTATTCAGTTTCCTAGAGTTTGCCAATCTGGTGAATATGTGTACTGATAACTAAGGAGTTTCTCTTTCCTCCCATGTCTGGTGTATGTGTGTGTGTGTGTGTGTATATCTATATCTATATCTATATCTATATCTACATCTATATCTATATCTATAGATATATATATATATATATACTATGGATAATTATGTGCTCTTTTAAAATTAATCAAGAGCTATGAGGAACTTCTCTTGGCATCTATATCTTTGTAATTTAAAATAATATACCAATGATTAGAAAAATCATCATGGTCAGAAGTATCACTATTCATACAATTGCCCAGATCAGAACTTAGAAACCATTCTACTTCTCTTGTGTTCCATTACTCTACCTGTCAAAAGGGGATCAAAGATTGCTAAGACTACTCCTTAAATGTACAGTGACTTCTAGAAAATTGATTCCACATCTGTTATATAAATAGTTAATTACTATGCTCGCAAGAGACACATAGGTTTTCTCCACATTTTGCTATTATGAATGATGATATTATGAACATTTTTTACACAATAATGTGCAGGTACTTCTTTAGGACAGTACTGAAAGATGGTATTTTGAAACACGAGTATGTGAATGTTTAAATTCCTGAGTTATCCCAACAGTGAATGAGGATTCTTCACTGCTACTGTAACTTCATCTCATTTATTAGTTTGGTTGCTTTAGTGAGTAGATATAAAGGTGCCTAATTCTTTTTTGTTATTTCCGTAATAATGCTAGCTCAGATCTTGCCATGTACTTGTAAGCCTTTTATTTTTCTTTATGTTGTTTTATTTTTTTATTTTATTATTTGATTGTCTTCTTCTTACCAGTTTAAGGAAGTTTTTTGTGTAATCTGAACATGAGATATGACAGTTAATCTCAGCTGTCAACTTAACTGCTGGAGAAGGACTGGATCATAGAGTCATTGTACTCATGAGTGGATTAATTCACTGATGTTCATAGCTGAACATGACGTTAGAATGTGGGCCTCTCTTGGAAGCCTGGGGCTCTTCCCTGGTGCTCTTCCTGGCGCTCTTCCCTGTGTTCTACTGTTCTCCCACCATGAAGTGAGCAGCTTTGCTCCACCATACCCCTCAGTCATAATGTTTCTGCCTTGTAGTCAGCCGACCATGGACTGAACCCTCTGAAATCATAAGCTGAATAAGCCTCTCTTCCTTTAAGTTTTGGCTATTAGGTAATTTGTCCCAGCAATAGTAAAACTGACAAATACAGAAAATTAGTACCAGATAAGTGGGTTCATTGCTGTGACTATGGCCAAAGCAACCATATCTGATGATTTCCCAACACCCTCCTTCTTTTGGATGCCCCTCCATCCTTCAGAAAATGCTTCTACCTATAACATGAGGCCCTTGGGCCACCTGTGTGAAACACAATCAGGACCAGGCCCAGGCCCGGACAAGTACATGGACACCCAGGGGCAGGTGGTGCTCAGACCAGCATACCTATGTGGTTTAGAAACATTTGGAGATGGTTTGTAAAATAAATTTGGAAAATTTTGGAGATGTGGTATAAGGAAGCCCTAGAATGTTGTACACAGAACTTCTTGGGTGATTCTGGTCAGAGCTCAAAAGACCAGAATGCTGATAGGGATGCAGATAGTACTGAACATAAGGTTTCAGTTGGGAAAAGGGCTCAATGGAAACTTAGGCTAGGGATCACGTATGTTGCATTCTGGCAAATAATTTGTCTATATTTTGTGCATGTCCAAAGATTTTATATGAGGCTTAACTTTAAGATGGTGTACTAATTAAACTGGTGGAAGAAATTTCAAACCAGCTGATGTTCAGTTATAGCACTGGCACTGATGACAGCTTTTATACACATTTATAGTAAGAATTAGGAGCAAACAGCAGAGTAGAAAATTTTGAAAGACTTAAATTCTGGCTCTAAAAAACCAAATGTAATGATGACTCCAAAGGTGGTGTGGTTGCTGAAGAGATTAGTACCGTTAAAAAAGAAATGAAATATTTAGAATCAGAACAAGAAAACGGATGCCTTGAGGGCATCTCAAGAATCAGTAAGATCCCAGCCATGACAGTATCAAGGGTGCAAAAGTATAAGCCTTTCATTTGAAGAAAACTTTTGCGCCTTGTGCTCCCAGCAGGGTCACCTAGGGAATTGGTTCTCTAAGATTCATTTCACCCTGCTCAGCCATTGAGGCCCTCAGAAGAAACTGCACCCATGGTCCAAGTAGGCCTGGCTACTGCCCATACTGGTCGAAGCCCTTGGCTTTGTTCACATGATGCTTGATTTTCAGGGTTGCACAATGTAAGAGTTATGGAGTCATGGTAGCTTCCACTCAGATTTCAAAGGAAGGCACGGGTAGCCAGGCAATGTTCCCCTGTGTGTGAAGCTGTGGCAATGAAGCCAAAAGTGCAGTGGAGACATCAGGAAGTTGACAATGCTGGAAACATGGAAAGTAACAGGCAGTAATCAGAGCCAGACCAAGAAAGAGGCCATATAGACTACCATTAACAAGTCCACATGGGTGGGATCCCTGAAGCCTTCTGAAACTCACATAATACCAGCATGTATCTTGAATGCTGGACTTGGTGTTATGGGATTTAATGTTTGCCCTGCTGGATTTTGGTCTCACTTTGGTCTGCTTCTTTTCTATAGCTCCATTCTTCCTTTTTGGAATGTAAATGTTTACCACTGTTTATTGGCAATACATAACTGACTTTTTAAATTGTACAGGGGTTCACAGCTAAGAGTCTGCCTTGAATATCAGAGGAGACTTTGACTTGAATATTAAACATTGCTAGAACTGTTGAGACATTGAGAAAGGAACTAGTGTGTTTCTGGTCATATGCAAGATAGTTGTGCCATGTTAGGTGCAATTATGAGCTTGCTCTTATCTTTATTTGGAGATTAAGGCTTAATTAAAGGGATGTGTTTGGATGTCGGGTTGACAAGGGGTACAAAGTGGTTTAGCTTAATTTTAAACTTACCTGGATTAAGAGACTCCTGGGGAGATGATTGGATTTTGGAGGCTTCACCCTCATCAGTGGATTAAACCCCTAATTTTTACAGCCTTTTGTCCTGTTAGAAGCAGAGCCCAGCTGGAGGTGGATCCTGTGAGTATGCCTTTGGAGGATATATCTGCAGCTGGTGCTCCTTGCCTGTGCTGTTTTCGAGGCACCATGAAGTGAGCAGCTTTGCTGCAATTCCTCTTAGCTATAATATTTCTGCCTTCAAGAAAGCCAACCATGAACAGAACCTTCTGAAACCATGACCCAAATAAACCTCTCTTCCTTTAAATTTGACCAGGTAATTTGTCCCAGCAATGGGAAAACTGACTAATACACTGGCTCTTTGCCAACTGTATATTTGCCAGTTTTTAACATGTCTCTTCTGTTTACAGTGTCCTTTAAAAAGCAGTCTCTTGTGGTGTGTGTGTGTGTGTGTGTGTGTGTGTGTGTGTGCATGTTGAACTCAGGGCCTTCACACTGAGCTACATTCCAGCCTTCTTCCTCCTTCTCCTCCTCCTCTTCCTCCTCCTTTATACAGGATCTCACTAAGTCACTTACATTGCCCAGGATGGGTTGGAACCTGCAATCCTCATGGCTCAGCCTCCCAGAGGACTGTGAGCACAGGTGTGAGCAACCACACCCAGCTACAATATCTTAATTTTAAAATGGTCAAGTCCTTACTAAATGGTTTGCATTTTGTGTTTTGCATTATTTGTGTCTTATTCAAGAACTATTTTTCTAACTTGTAGTCCTAAAAGACAATTCTTTATTTTCTTCAAAACATTCTATAGTTTCCCCTTTTATGTTAAATTTTAATTACTTTTAAATGTCTTTTGGTATGGAGGCAGGTACCAAATTTCATTTGCATCATGTGCTTAATCATTTTCCCTAGCATCATTTACCTCTGTGCTATAATGCTAGCTTCATAAATTTGAATGTATGCCCAAATCTCTCAGAGAGCTCTCCACCCTACTCCATAGTTCTTCATGTCTATCCCCATATACATTCCAGTATTCACTGGAATATCAACTACAATAAGCCTGATTGTTAGAAAAGGTTTGTCATACTTTGTTCTTGTGTCTTGAATATTTCTTATATTTTCCTTTTTCAAGTAAATCTCTAAAACAGGATGCCTGGTTACACAAATTCACACAAATCTGTTGAGTTTTTATTGAATTAGCATTGAATCTTTAAGTCAACTTTGGAAAAATTAACATCTTCATAAGTAGGACTATGATATAGGTCATCTCTCACTTAAATTTTTTAATTTATTTTTGCAATAAATATAATCTTCCAAATATAGTTCCTAGGTCTATTTGTCTATTCTCACACACCATCCACATGAAAGTACAGTGTTACAAGCCTTTTTTCATATTTATTTTTTGTTATTTTATATATGCTGTTAGGCTAAATTTTCAATATTAGCATATACAACTGCAGCTTGGTTTTATATACATATTGATTTTATATGCAGCAACTTGCTAATCTGTATTTTGAATTTTAGTAATTTATTTATAGCTATATTTGGGATTTTCTGCAACTTTAAATAATGACAATGTTGTTTCTCACTCCATCTCTTTCCTTTGTCTTACCACACTGAGTAAACCTACTATAATGTTGAATAAGAGTGGTGACAACAGGTAGTCTTAACTTGTTCTTGATCTGAAAAGGAGTCTATTGAGTACTTAACCATTAGATGTATGTTTGCTGTAGCATTTGTATATATTACTTTTACCAGACAAATCAAGTTTCATTATTCATCGAGTTTACTAAAAATTATTCTTAGTAAATAATTCTTACTAAGAATTATGTATTTCCTAATATTAAATCAACCTGCCATTCTGAGATAACCTAACTTGATCATTATATATTGTATTTGTAAAGGTATTTGGATTTTGTATGCTACAAATTGGATTAGATATTTGCCTCTGTCTTCACGAGGAGCGTAGCCTATGGTTTTTATTCCTTCTAATCTCCCTGCTTTCTTGCCAGGTTTCAAAGCAGCAAAGTTATGTTTGCCTAATGATGAGTTTGGGATTGCTGGCTCTTCCATTTTCTCAGGAAGAGTTTGCACATCAGCATTCCAGGTTCTCCTACTATCTGGTAGAGCCACCTGGCCCTGGTGTGAAAGTTCAAGGTCCTTGGACCTGGCAGAATCCCTCTGGATGAAAGCTAGCCTTGGACTTCATCCAGCCTGCAGATTTCCAGCTTCTGCATCAGTTTCAGCCTCTTCATATTCATTCTTTTTGTGTTAGCTCAGAAGTAAATGTTTTAAATATATTTTTGGCAGCCTGTGGCTATTTTAATCAGGTGTTTTTTATGCTGTCAGAAATGGACATCCCAGTAGCTGTGTTCTCCTAGTAACATCTGACCTATCTTTATTTGTAAGACGATGTCTATTCAAGCTTTATGTCTCTGGCATATATGAAAGGTTTGGGTAATATTTATTAAATTCACAAATGAATACTACAACCACATTAAACATATATTACTGATGTCCTTATAATAATTCATTATAATTTTTTCTTATATGTTAATCACCTCTGGAAAATTATCAGTTTTTGAGGGATATGAAGCTGTTTATATGTCATCTCATCCCCAGTGTCTGGTACATAATCACAGTGAATAAATGAGTGAAAAATATACAGATAAATCCATCTTTGTAGTTAATTTGAATATATCTAGGTTAAATTTTACCCAGATGCTTTTTCATCCGCTACCAAAACAGTAATTAATGCAAGGCAGGGAAACTAAGATGTAAATTATTGAATTCTGCAACAAAGTAAATTTACTGTCATTTAATTGGGTGTATCTCCTGTTTCGTAGAGTTGCTTATGTAAATCTCAGATAATTAAATGCCTGAGGTGAGTTGTTTCACAGCACTTATGATGTTCTTTTTTCATTTGTGCCCGAAGGCATCTTGTTTTTGGCAAAAGATGTCCAGCTCACGTCATTATCTGAACAAAGTTATGCTTCTTGACAACATGCTCTGAACGTCACCACTGAGAGAGTCAAATAGGTCTGTGCCAGGTGATTACCATGCTATACCTATCCCCTTACCAAAAGCTGCTGCAAATAGGAATTAGAATCATTGGAGTTATCTAATTCTTACAGCCACTGTTACCTGAAACAATGACTTCTCACACTTTACTACTAACAATGAAGATATGAAAAATCATTATCAATGCAATGCATTTCTCTGAAGAAAAACAAAATGCATCTGCAATAACTAACAGCATCCAGTCCTACAGGGTGTAAATGCCAGGCCAATGACTGAGCTGCCTCAGCTGCGTGTGTGTGTGTGTGTGTGTGCACGTATGTGTGTGTGTTGCTGAAGATGAAGCCCAGGCCCTCATGTCTGCATGCACCCTACATTCAACGATATCCCCAGTTGCCTCAGGTGTTTTAAACCTGCAAGCTCAGAGAAGATAAACCAACTAAATACATTTTTACAGAACATTACAGAATCTTACCTAAAATACATGGGACCAAGAAGGAAAGAAATACATGACAAAGCTTAATTACCAAATGAAAAGAATTGTTTTCTCATACATAATACCATCAACAATTTACCAAGTAAAATTCAAAACAAATAAATTACTTTCACAGTGTAAACTCATTTAACTTTCTGAATTCACAGTAATTGTGTGGTGGTCTGAAGCCAGACGTCTCTGACTATTGTTAATGTTGCTTTCTGCTCCCCCAGACTAACAACAGCACGGGAACTCTGTCAAAAACACGAAGGGCCGGTGAGATGACTCAGCGGCATAAGCGCCTGCCTGGCAAGCGCGAGGGCCGGAGCTAGACTCCCGGATCCCACATACGAAAAAAGGCCGGTGATATCGCTCAGCGGCACGGGCGCCTGCTGGCACACGAGGTCCTGAGGTCGACCCCCGGTACCCACACACACACACACAAAACAAAAAACACAAAGAACTATGGTTCAATTCCCATAAAAACAAACTCTTTTATTTAGAAATTATTTTTTAGCTGTTATGTCATGTGTAATATCTTGGTTCCATCTTGAGCTCCAAATTAAAGATTCTAATGAAACTTCTGCCTTTAATAACTGCAATATAGTGAATTTAGCTACTCAAAAGTATTTAAAGTAAACCAGTGTGTTCATTAATCATCATTATACTTGCAAGGAGAATCAAGCAAATAACCTTTCAGAATATTTCTCAGGTCAAACTTCAAATCACTCCTACAACTTTCAAACACTGAATTTTAAAAGCAGTTTACAAATACATGCACACACTCTAGTCAGTTAATTAAAGTAGATCTTAATTACACTTTATTCAATTTATCATTTTAAAGTTACAAAAGCAAATGTGAACACTGATGAAATCCTATACAGCTTGGAGGGCATCAGCCTCAGGAAGGGACTGTAGTCAACTGTGTATCTAGAGCAAGGGAAGGGACACATTGTGCAGTCCATTGTGCAATACCAAGACTATTTTAGGAACAAGAGGAAAATCGAAAGTATCCTTCGTCCCAGTGACTATGCAGGCGTGAACACACTGCAACATAACAACAGCAGAAAGATCAGAGTCCATCTTCCTTCTAAAACTGCATGCTTAGCCTGTATATCAGTGATATTAGTTGACCTACTTAGGATTACACCTGCAATTGCAGATGTACCCAGTATTTCTTTTTCACATTGCTTTATATTCTACTCTGCCATCAGTATGACCTTCATAATTGGTTTGAGTTTTTCCAATACAATGACCAAGATGATCTTCATTATAAGCAACTCCATGATGATCTCCATACTTATTTTTGAGGTCATTCATACCATTTGGGTTCAGGATGAGAGAAAATTTCTCCTTTTCCTTGGTCACTCCTATATAAATAGACTTGCTTTTTCTTTCTTATGTATGATAAAGTTAGAAAAATTCAAACGTATATGAATTATAATCTCAGAGGATCACCTGCTACCAAGTCCCAGTGTCTCTCTACCAGGACCAATTACAAATTGTAAATGCTCTCTCTCTCTTTTTCACACCACTTCTTTCTTACAAACCTCTTCATTTTTATCAGTGTCTACTGCAATCTCCATTTCTCTGATGGTTTTAATAATGTCCAGCTTCCTTGGAATACATACAGCAGGAAATGGAAATATGATCTGGGAATTTCAAATCTCAAACTGCAATTCAAAGATCATTCTCTTTTTCTCTTTCTTTCTTCTTCTAGAGAACCTGACAAATGTAACAGATTAGGCGGGACAGTCTCTTAGAACCTATTCCAAATGCTAAGAAAGAAAGTCAAATCAGAGCTAGAGCACCTTGACTGTAAAATCCTGATGCTCGCCAAGGTTTTGTTACTTCTCGATTATTTGCTGTCCCTGTGAGTGAGCCTGAACTTTATCTTAGCATTCAGAGAAATGGTCCCAATTAGAAGAACTGAGCAAAAAACTATTTAAGAAAAACTTCTCTGTATGTTTCATTATAAGACAGACACTTCATAAATCAGATGTACCATAGTCAACTTGTGCACTTCACATCATTTCTACCATTAAACAGGATCATATAAATAGATACTTAAACCAGCAAAACATAACTGGGCTTTCATAATATCCGGCATGATCTTGATTCCAGCTTATCAACCACTTACTTTTGAGGATAGTTATGATTCAGTAAATGTTTTACTGAATGAATAAAAGACCCCAGCAAAGGCATGCAGAATACAAAGCAGGAATTGCGCCCACCCAGGTGATGTAATGACAAAATAAAAAACCATCATGTTAGTAAGCAAGATGAGTTTTTATTGTATCTTATCTCCTCACCCCAGTTCCTAAAATTATATGTACTACTACTAGTGAAAAACAAAAGTTGCCTAGAGATTTGGGTAAAGTAGAGGTTTAATTCAATAGCTACTAAAACCAGTAGCTCAAACCCTTATAGCATTCTTACTGAGGAAAAAAAAATAACTCTAAGGAGCACCAGACATTTTTTAAAAAAGAAGATAAAGAAAAACAAGTTTTACTGCAAAAGAAAATGCCTACATGCAATTTATATCTCAAGTAAAATATTTTAAATCTTCTTACTTGAGAGTATCTAATGATGAGATTTCCAGGCCTAAATTAACAGAGCCACTTCTCCTTGATACAGAAATAGGTTCCTATTGATCAAATTCAGCAGAGGGCAAACTAAGCAGTCTTGCCTGCCCATCTGTATGAGTTTTGCCAGCTCAGAATATCCCTAAAGAGGAACAGAAGTGCTTGGAATCGATACTGCCCAATCCAATTTTTTTCCATAGCTATCAAAGAGACTTCAGTAATTAAGAAGCAATTCCATTAAAAAGTCTAGTACCTATATTATAATCAGCAGGGACTCAAATGAGTCCCTGTTTCTGAAAAACTCTTTATGTGTTCATTTTGTGCATCACATTTAAGCAACTGCAACACGGTCACCAAGCAAATACATAATTTTCTCTTTCTACCGCCCCAAGCAGCCAGAAGTTGCAAGTTAAGAGAAAGGACTTTATATTGTTTGAGGTTTGGGATTATTTTAAAGAGCTCTATCCTGGAATTATGAAGCTTGAGATGTTCGCATTTTTTTTTGCTATTTATGCTGTTTCCATTAAGTATTTTAAAGATAAATGTCAATTTGTCTACAAATGAGAGAAAATTTCCACTGAAAGAATAAATAAGGGTTCAATCCCTGAAATGTACTTCAACATTACAACAATATCAGAGCAGGGATTCAAACTAAGATGATCCAGATAATTACAGTCAGCCTTCATATAAGTAATAGAATTTGAATTTGTACAGGTAAGCAACACATTCTGCCTATGTTTTGCTACATTATTAAAAGATTACAATAAAAGTTTCTAGAGACAAAAATTATTTGCATTTATTAAGGATTGTTATAGTACTTGAAGAGGATTAACACATTTCAAAATATGCAATCATAGGCAAATATTAAATGGCTACATTTTCCAAAGAAAAACTCTATATGGCGGCCAAGTACTTATTCTAAGAAAGAAAAAATATTAAAATCAAGACTACACAGAAAGATTCATGATTTATGCCAGTACGTTAGATGTAAACACATTTAAAGTGTTATAACTTCAGATAAATTAAATTACTGGAAAAAATAGATTAGAACAAGAAAACTTCAATTTAAATACCACAATTTCTGGGTAGGGAAACTTTCACAAGTGCTCCTAAAATATAAGTCACCTTTTTGGATAACTTTATAATAAATTAGAAGTGAAACTTCCAAGGAATATAAAAGACTTTCAAGGCTAACAAAGTTAAGAGTATGTATAATAATAGATATTAACAAAATGTATAAACAAGATTAAATAACATATAAATTCATCCCTAAGAAAAATACAACTTGGGAAAATGCACTTGCATATCAGTAATTTGCACAGTTTGGGCGGGGCTGCTGGACATTAAACTTAGAGTGGGACCGCTTTGTCTCTGAACTGATCTAAAATCCGAAATCATCAAAAACGGATTACAAATAAAGAGTATATGTTCTGATTAACCTCTTCATTTTTACGTAGCAGAAATGATCTATAACAGAGATTCGCAATGCTGATTTTATGGCTACATCAATCTAGCCTTCCTCAGTATTACACAGTCGAAACTAGAACAAAGGAGTCAAGATACTGACTATCCAATCCTCTTACACGTGGTGTATTTACTGTATTCATTCTACCGCCCTAAACAAAAAGATAAAAAATGAATTCGTTCTGTCAAAAATGTATCTAGAAGAACTAAGATTTCATAAGTCCACTGATGCCTCAGAGTACAACTAATCATATGCATAATAAAAAGCACGCAGCAAAGCTGACTCTCCTACAAATGATAGCATAGCTTCACCACCCTACCAAGAACAACTTGGAGTTTATGAGAATTTAACTCAATAGGTCTAAATTTAACCATCAGTTTTTAAAATATGTTTAGGCATTTTTTTTTTCTACAGTAATTCCACTGGCCTGGCTACTTCTGTTTCAGAAGAGCACAGGCTTTCTTCTTCCATTATAAAGTTAGCATCAAAAAATTTGAAAGTGACCTAAAACCTAGAGATAACATGAATATGGATAAATAGTTCACACTGGTTTATAATAAAAGCAAAGTTTTCTACTTTCCTTTCAAAACTAAACTGAAAGTATTAAAAATACCTAATAATTCAAGTCCAAGCCTTAAAAACACCTCATTTCTATTAAACTTGTTTCACCTATTAATTAGTTGCCACAGATCAAATGTATGGCACACACAGTAGACAGTCAATAAGTATTTGATGGATAGATCAATCCTCAGTAATCCCCTTGCAGTGGTGAAAACATTATACTACAAAACTCACCCTTATTGGGTATTCATTTACCTTACGATTCCTTGTTTTGTTTTGCTACATTGTAATATCATGCCAAATCAATTTTTTAAATTTTTTAATTATTTTAAATTTTTTCTTTTTGTACATGTTTGCAGTGCATGATGTTTACACTCCTTGTGTGGAGTGGGTTCATGTACATAACACATCACAATTTCTTTTTTCATCCCTTCTACCTCCCCTGCCTCCTTTTTCCCTCCATCTCTTGATTTTCTTCCCGTTTGAGAACGACCTACCTCCCCACTCCCTATGATCTTTTATTTTGCTCTTTATTTATAATTTGGGTTTCTCATAAGCAAAACCATGTAATTGGTGTGTCTGATTTATTTCACTTAACATTATCATCTCGAGGTGCATCCATTTTCCTACAAATGACTCAAATTTATCTCTATGGCAGAGTAGTACTCTATTGTGTATAAATACCACATTTTCTTTATCCATTCGTTAATATGTTTTAAAGCAAAGTGGTCTTGGTTAACATACATTGGTAAAACTAGTAATCAGATAGACAGACAAAAACACAGAAAAGAAAGTTGAATCCCAATCCAGAAAGCAAGAATGATTTACATCCTTCCACACAGTTAATGCCTTTCAATTAAATTTATTTCAACATATCCAGGATGTTGTCTACACCTCCTCTTGGCTGGCATAAAGGAAGACATCACATTTTTTAGGGTTCACTAATATCATTCCTTAATAATAACAAAGTGGAAGCATTTTTTAAAAAGATGTGCAAACCAGATAATGAGCTACTGGACCCAAAATTTTAAAATACTTGCACTCCTGCCATTCCAAAACACTGCTCTGTTCTCATGACAAGACGATTCTATTGTCCATAATGCCACACAGTCAAAATGACTGGAAATCTGATTTTTCTAATGCAAATGAATCTCTCCACCTATTAAAAATAAATAAATGTTTAAGTTGTAAACAGAAAGCTCTGCTACTTTGATAGACATCCAGCCAAATGAAGACAGCATCACACATGAGTAGATTTTAGTGTTATAATCAATGCAACTTTAAAGACATTGATCTGACACACATTTAGTGTTATGAATAATCATTGTGCTGCATGGTAATTAGAGATAAATGTGAAGTCATTCACATAAATGACTACAATTAATGTTAGGTTTACACAGCAAAATCAAATTTTCATAGTACTACATTTTTCTTTAATTACCCCAAAATCAATGTTTGCTCTCATGTACTGCCACTGTCATCCCCACACTGAAAAAGCAAAGGTCTTAACCCTTTGTCCCTCATGGCTTGTGAATGTTCTTATCCACCCTACACTGGCATAGACCCAGATCTGAGGCACATTTGGCTCCAACTACAGGCCCTGATCGCCAGACTGCTCATTGACAGGCTCCAAGACAGGCCCTAATACAACACATCAAACCTGACAGCGGCGCTTCCCCAAGAGCCAACGCTACCAAGGCAGTGGGAAACCTGGCTGAGCTACTAGGGACTAGAGAGAGGGAGAGAACCTTCTATCTTTGCATGAGCTTCTCTCAAGGATCTCCTCATACAATCCTTCCAACAACGCCCACAGAGCAAGACAGCAGCAGTACACTAAAGGGGAAGACCCCCAGAAAGGGAAGTATGTTTATCTGTAAGATATTTTTTGCTTTATCAATGTGTTAATCCAACTTAACTTGTTTTAACCGTAGCTAACATAAGTTGGCTAAGAAGTATTTAAGTTTTCCAGACTACTCAGAGATGGAGGTAAAAAGAGCTTTTATAAGCTGAGGGTGCCGTGTTGCACTCCTAGTCTTTATGTCCAATTGATTTCTGGGTGTACTGTGACTTGGAGGCTTTCTCAATGAGAAAAGTGGCCGGTAGCTATTTAGATGGCTGTAGCTCGAATACAAATACTATCCTAATGCCAGTTTAGTTTTCAGCTACCTCCAGGGGTTCCTGAAAGGACAACATGGGCATACTGTTTTGGAAAAATGGCTTGAGTCATGGCTGGGAATTTTCACTTGGCAGCATTGAGAGACAATTTTCTCCAGTGTTTCTGCACATTTTGCATCAGCTTCTGCTCTGGTATGACATTTCTGGGGTGTTTACAAGGTGTTATGTTTTGGATCTTAGACTGGAAGCTTGATCCTGAATGTGGCAGAGCAGAAAGTCACAGAGGCTCCACCTCATGAAGAGATAGATGTCTTCTCACAGAAGTGGGTCAGGTCTCATGAGAGTGGATTAGTTCTCAAAGGGAGATGAGAAGGTGTGGAGGGGAAGGGGACGTAAAAAGGATTAAGATGTGTTACATACATGTACCAACTCCCCGGGAGGAATGCAATCATTATGGACTTCAAACACGCACTAATAAAAATAAACATTAAAAAAGACTGGGCTGTTATAAGGTGAGGCCACACACATGCTTCTGCATGCAGATGACTCCCTATCTGTTTATCTGCCATATGTGACACAGACAGAAGGCCCTCGCTGTGATGCTGGCACATGCTGTTTGAACATTCAAGCCACCAGAATCATGAGCCAAATAAGCCTCTTTACTTTATAAAGTTCCCAGCCTCTGGTATCTTGTTATGGCAATACAAAATGGACTAAAAGATACAGCAAACAGCCTTAGAAAGCAAAGACAGTGTCTCCCTCCAGGGCATAGTTGATCAGCTTTAAATATATTCAATTGTAAATTATTAGGCTTTCTTATACTCAGAGGTCCTCAGCTGTGCCACAAATCCTTGTGTGTATAGCATCTATCTAGGCCATTTCTCATCTCCTCCATGGGACTTGGGGGGAAGGGACGTAACCTCAAAGCTCATGCCACCTGTCATGCCATAATTAAGGAAGCCTTCTAACCCAAAGGCCTCATGTTCTTTGCTAGCATCCATTATATGGCAGGCGAACTTGTCAGCTTGAAAGTGGGATAAAATATCGTCTTCACGATCACTCCTAAGTAGCAGAGTAGGAAGTTGCTGTGGATTCTCGAACCTCCTTGGGGAAAAAATTAGAGAGAGAGGTCTTATCCCTGAACAGATAATTCTAGTGTGGAGGGGAGAATAAATAGCTCTGCAGAAAACAACTTCTCCAAGAAAATGTGGGGGCAGCCACATTTTCCTAAATAATCTAACAGTTTGTTACATTGTACATGGGAAAATGTATAGTATAAGATAACAGGATTCTTTGTTGCTTCCTGGTACATTTAGGATACTTGGAATTCAAATAAAGTTAAGACATTCAGAAACTTAAGATAACCTCCTTAAAATTAACATTTTTTAAAAAAGAAAATAGCAACGACATTGAAAATCAGATTTATTATTATCCGTGTTAATTTGTAGTCTACCCACAAAATATTAACATTAAGTTCAGTTACTTTTCTGTCAATTTCTGTTTTGTTCTGTTTTGTTTTGTTTTGTTTTGTTTTGTTTTGTTTTGTTTTGTTTGAGACGAGGTCTTGCTATAGTATGGTATGGTAGGCTGTCTTTGAACTCACTATGTAGCCCAGGCTGGCCTCGAACTAGCAGTGATCCTCCTGCCTCTGCCTCCTGAGTGCTGGGATTACAGGCTTGCACCACCACACCTGGATTGTCAATAGATTTCTGTCAATATTTTGAAGAGAGAAAGGAGAACATTTTAATTCCTTGGATTAAGGAAGAACATCTCCTTCAACATTTGGGTCAGTACAGCTCAGCTGTGTCATTTGTCTAAAGCATCAGTTCAATGACACTGTTTCAAAACATAATTCTTTACCCTCCAATTCTGAACCTCTATGAATTTAACAAGTTGACTATATAGTTTGTGCTGATGGTTATGTTCTCCTTGGTTAATTAACACTCTGCAACATTTAATTCTGCATTACATAAATACCAGTAAAGAGAGTGAAAAATAAAACTAGATGCAAATTTTATGCTCATTGCAATGTGAAAATTAGACCACAGAAAAAAATTCCTGGCTGGATTCAGCGTTTCCTTGTGCCAGCTAGAGCCTTGAAAAAATGTTAAATTATTTTTCCACCAATTCAACAGAGGTAAAAATGATCACATAAAATCAGACTAAACAAAAACAAGTCAATGAGGCTGCTACACATGAAGCTTTATACAAATGAAGGACTGTCAAAACATTTCAAAATGTCAGAAATTGACTTAGAAATCTGTAGTATCTTTTAAAACAAAAAACTTTCCTAGTATAAATTTGCTTAGCTTTAAAATTTAGTCCCAACCTCTTGTTATCACAAAAATATGTCTTCTCAATTTTTAGAACTGTATCTATAATGTTAATTTGCAGAGCACCAGTGTCTGCCCTGTTATATCCCAAGGTGCCTACTTGATTACAGTGTTTGAAGAAACAGCCTAGAAGGACAAAACTATACACAAAAACAATCAACCCCACACAAGATGTATTTTCAGAATCATTTTTTGACATGTATAAATCAGAGATGCGTTTGTGTTAGCTAATCACTACTAATGAGGCTTGAGCAGAGAATTCAAACTTCAATATTTAGCTAAAATTTTGAAGTACAGCATCCGAATTAAATTAATACCATTTCTTAGAAAGCTAAGACTTAGGGGCTGGTGAGATGGCTCAGCGGCATAAGCGCCTGCCTTGCAAGCGCGAGGGCCCGAGTTCGACTCCCGGATCCCACATACGAAAAAGGGGCCGGTGATATCGCTCAGCGGCACGGGCGCCTGTTGGCGCGCGAGGTCCTGAGGTCGACCCCCCGGTACCCACCAAAAAAAAAAAAAAAAAAAAGAAAGCTAAGACTTTTCACATTCTAGTTTTGGTGCAATCACTCAAGATTGGATAACAAGGTATGTTAACCTTTACACTAGACCAAAACTAAAACAGAAAGATATACAAAAACGTCCTCCTTGATGTTGAACATTCAAAATAAAAATACATTTTAGCATTATTAAGACAAAAGTATGCTATCTATAGCAACATCACTGGGGTTTCTTTTTAAGTAGTAGAAAGATGGGTGATGTGACTACCATTTATCTATTTCTTTTTCTCCTCTAACATTGGGTGATTTTTAGTATGTTAGAGGAAATAACAGTCTATGAAACATGAAGAAAAGCCAGAAATAAAGTAGCTTAGGTATAACAGCTGCCATGGGAGAATGAATCTGCTTCCATAATATTGTCTGGTCATTGGACATGGCAAAAATTGACTATTGATTCCAGCTAAAGCTTTCATGTGGAGATTTGAAGAGCCCCCTTTATGACTTCACAAGCCACAGCCGGTGTTTGTCTAGCACCAGTGTGTTTGATACCCACCCAGGTTGTTTTGCCAGGATCATAATTTCACCTCTTTAGCAGAGATGCCAAATGCTCTATGACAGGCTACAACTGCAGTTTTGGCCATATGCATTTCATAATGAACAAGGATAGTCACTGCTTTTTCCTCAGTAAAGAAATTATTGCCACAGCATAATTTCCTATTAATCATAGGCACAATTTCTATGGACAACCTAGTCAGAAACCTCTTGGGCAATTTGTATGCTCAAGACCATCACCTCAACTTCTTGTGGAACTGGTAAATATTCATACTGAAGAATGAAAGAGAGTCTCCAGAATATGGAAAAATACTCAATAATCATTCAGCCATTCAAATCCCTGCCCTCCAAAAGTAGCACAGGGCTAGGCAAGCAGGAGTCCCCATTCAACATGAAATGTTTAAAGACATCTTTATCTAAAGAAAAGCAGATCTCACGGTAATTCTATAAAAAGTCAACTATGGTGATATTTTTCACATACATCAATGTTCTGTTGAGATGAACAGACAAGTTTTTAAATAAGTTTCAAAACAAATCATAAAAGTTCCCATAAAAAATACCAATGGGGAAACAAGAAAGTAACAGTGCATCAAAAACTGGTGAAAAACCAGTCATATACCACCCAAAATTATTTTGTTGAAGTTGGCTTGAACAAAGATCTACTTATCTCTCAGAGAACAAGTTTCCAGATTCACTGAACTACCACTGAGCAATATATTTGTTTGAGGTCAGCAAGGCAAGTTCCCCATATAACATCTAGCTGAGCCGTGAGAGCAGAAGGCATACATACAGGGAGAGGACAGGAATAAAAATCATTCTCTAACCTGGGGCTGCTCTTGGATGTGCATTTTTTTTTATTTTTGTTTTTGTTTTTGTTTTGTTTTTTAAATAAAGGCTACACACTTTATCTGTAGATTTCCTAAGTCAAATAAAAGCTTTGGCAAATGCTATAATGTAATGCATAGTTTCTTTATCATACAGAAATTTATACTTTCAAATTCTATGGCCCCTTTTTATGTAGGAGAAGGGCAACAGAAGGTATCCAATATCTTTCAATGACTTTAGAAGTTGTTCCTAAGAAATAAGTTTATTGTGATTGTGATAAGTAGCTTTACCATACTACCTGAATTCTCTTAATAAAGACCATCTAGATTTTTATAGGCTTCTGAAGATAGATGGATAGATAGATAGTTAGATAGATGATAGATTAAGTATACATACACATGGGGATATTTATGCAGGTATGGTCTCTCTTGAAGATAAATCCATTTATTTGTTTGCTTGTTTGTTTGTTTGTTTATAGTCTAACATGAGACCAGCATATGTTTAGTAGTAGTATTTGGTAACAGTGTAGCTATTATTCAGGAAATACAGCAAGGGATTTGGAATACCAAGCCACACAAAGAATCCCCCTTTATAGAAATTCTGCAAGAACTGGAATCGTGCAGACTTGTACAGAGGTGTGCGTTTTATTTCTCCCACACCAACATGGCTGATATCATAAAGAGAACCTCAGCAGTGTCTTCTTGGGGTGGAAAGGGAGGGAAGATCTGTTTTGGGAACATAGTCCACAGTCAGCATGACCATTTTAAAGGCTTCTAGACTATATCTACTTAACCTAATAGTAAGAAAAAATGGAAATAAAATGTATATGTTCATCTGTGGCTGCTAAGATGGTAGGCATGACATATAAAGATGAACTAAATAAATATTCTCATGGTCCCATGGAGACAAACTTAACCTTAAACAATCTAAGTGCTACAGAAGAGCTATAGGAGCAAAGAGGAAGACACAGGGTAGGGAAGGGGTTAGGCAGGAAGTGTCCCCAGGGAGACACTCTGGAGTGGAGTCCAGGAAGCCAAGTGGATGAGGATGAAGTGAAATTGCGGGCCATTAGGCAAAGGAAAAAGGTGCAGGAGCAAAGAGAATGTGGGTCATTAGAAGCCTCAGTGGGTTAGGGGGCTAAGACTATGTTTTTGAGTATTTAGTAGGTATCCTGCTCTGCATTTAATATTGGACATGCCCTGAAGACTGTCTGTGAAGGACAGCAGTGCAAAGCAAGGAATGAAAGTTGGGCTGCATACGGACAGATGAGCAGTGGGTGTCATCCCACGTATTTCGTCTTTAGTTATAGATGACTGAAAAACTATGGATGAATGTTAAGGGGAAAATATAGGATCATATTTGTTTGAAAGCTATTCTGGTGGTATATATGAGAATAGTGACAATGGTTATTTAAGGAACAGATACAATTAAATGGGTCTATGTAAGAAGCCTAGAATTTAAAGCAGGAAAATGTTTATTTATTGGGCTGGTTTTTAAGGAAAGCTGGAACTTTTGTGCCAAGAAAGAAAATAATTTATATAATACTCAAGGTTTTAGGCCAGAAGTAAAGACAAAAGGATACTGGAAGAATAACAGCTCTGACTTCAACAGTTGTATTTACTACACCATAGACAATTGGGTGAAGCGTCTCCAGGAAGAAGCCCATGCCTGGCATGTTCAGCCCCTGGGACTGAAATGACAGAGCCCTGGAGTGAGACGTATACAAGGGCAGGTCTTCTGGGAGCCAAGAATGGAGTCACAGGGAAAGAAGAGGATAGGAAGAAAGATTAGAGAAGAGCCTGGCTTCAGACAGCTATGAGAAGGAAGAAGGCATGAAAAATGATAACCTCCACACACTGGTGAGCTCTGCCTCCAAAAACCCCTTAGCTAGTAAACCTGTTGAATGGGACTAAAGTAGAAGCTGATGTTCTGAAGTATCCTTGTGTAGGAACCATGGAAACTCCAGCTGAGATTAGAGAATATAATGTAAAGTGACGGGTTACTGTAAAGTGATTGGATGACTTACTATTGGACTAATCCAAATATTGAGAGCTGTTGGTAAAAAACAGACAAGCTAGAGATTAAAGAGGGAGAAAAAAAGAGGACGTAGGGGAAACCCTAGAAAATTAAGAGGTGTGGAAATGAGAAGACTTCCAGGTTTCTGGCAGATGATGAAGTAGGAGATGATCTCACTGACTGAACTAAGGCATGCAGAAGGTCCACATTAGAAGGCACATTGCCTGCCAGTTTGGACTTCAGTTTCCCCACCACTTCTAGAAAAGGAAGGAATTGTCCTAGTGGGCCCTAAAGTCCACTCTAGATTTGGCTGACTCTGCCAATAAGAATTTGAGAACATTCGATTTTCAATTAATGGAGCTCACTCACACGGCTCTCCTAGATCTAACAACATACTTATTCTTTTCCACTGCCAAAGCTGTGTATGAATTCAGGAAGAAGGATACCACTGGAATAAGCATAATGAACCCAGCTCAGGGCTGTCAGGAGCGCCAAACAATCCCCTGTAAGAGTGAAGTCAGCTAAAGGCTTCATCAATTACTTTACCTTATCATTGTGAGAGGGAAAACTACGCCCCACCTGTAACCCTGTATCAGTCTTCCCACACAGGAAGAGTTCATTCCTTATTACAAAGCAGGAAGCATGGAGAAACATACATACTTGGAGGTGTTACTGGGGTAGATCAATGTGGGTAATAAGATCCTGTTGGTTAAATTTAGCCTCAGTTCACTGGTCTAAAATAATATACTTCAAAAATTTTTCTGTTTTGAAACTCGTTTTTTAAAAAGGTATAGATATTAAGATTGACATCCAACGTCCATGAATTCTATAGCCAAAACCTTTTTAAATGTAACACTGTAATTTTTAAATTATTATTCTTGCCAAAGTGATACGATATGAAGGAAAATCATTCTTATAGGGCATACTCTATGTCTTTAATAAATATTCCTATAGTACTAATGGATTTCATTTACTCCTTAAAGGAGGCAGTTTGGGTTTGCCAAAATATTCATAATCTGCAAGGTTTCAGACTATTTTTTACAGTATACATGTTAACTACAAATGAGCAAAACTAGTTTGGTTGTCATATACTCCAGTTACCAATACCAAAGTCAAGCATCCCTCGACACACTTTCTGCCCAACTGATTGTTTTATTTCGTAAAAACGTAATAGCTTCACTGTTTTCTTCTTCAGTAAACACTAGGTGATATGTGGTTCAATGCTTTTCAGCACAAAATTACACTGAAGAAAAGTCAATGTAATAGGTTTGACCTATTATTTTTAGCTATTTCTTTCCAATTTCCACAAACTATTGTACCATCAAGCATCTCTAATGCAGGGTAATTCATTTCTGACTTTACTGTTGACCCCTAAATACGTTGAGGTCATCCACTGCATTTGATAAACCCAATTTTTTAAACAACTTCTCCTTACATTTAGATGTTTTTATTTAGAAAGTGTATAGTACGCTCTAAATCTTCTGATCTTTAAAGAATATGTTTACGAGATTCAAGCACTGTTTGAAATGAAAGAAAAAAAACTTCGAAAGTGCTGTTTCAGCAGGCACCATCCATTCAATCTATTTATAAGAAACAACCAGATGAAACCTTTGGTCTCACATCACTATCCTCAGAGATGTCACATATAAATAGCACAGTAACAATATCTGTTTTATATGGCATATAATTGTATGCTTTATCATGTTTAAACCTTTTTATTGCTCATAAAAAGGTGTATTCTACCAGACATATTCCTACATAAGAAATGCTATCACTTAGGTATCATACTGAACTCAGAAAGCACAGCATAAAATGCTATCTATGTTCAAAACCATTTGTGTTCCATTGCAAAAATAAAAATGTTAAGATTTTAGTATTAAGAAATTGACATCCATCACTCAATTATTAGGCTGTCTATGATACTCAACATTTCCCTGTGTAAATAAGTCTTAATGAAACATCTCATGTAGATTAGTGGAGAATCTTCGTCATAATAAAACCACCTTTTTGGCTGGCACCCACCTCAGGGTCCCCTCCAGGGAACCCACCTGTGATGTGATACGGGCTATTCTGCCAGTTCATTCCCAAGAATCCATAAGGTGGAGCTACATCAAATTGTGCAGCGCTTCCCTTCAGAAGTGCTGGACACCCCAACCCTGGTCACCAGCTAGATTAGATACCATACATTTTAATTTTATCAAGGCCCATGATTTAAAAGCAAGTAGCTCAGAAGTATCTATAATACAAAAAGAGCTTCCAACCCCACACTCCCTACTTTTCTCTGCCTTTCCCAATTCTTACCATCTCTCTGCTTCTTTCAGCTGTTAGGGAAATCTGTAAGACGGGAATAATAATAGTGTCAGTTGTTCTTAGTGAAGGTTTTAAGTGAGTTTATGTATTTAAATTCTTAAATCAGTGTTAGGATCATAGTATACACTATGTAAGTGTAATTTGTGATGATGGTTAATATTGTAGAATCGGGACTATTCTAGTAAGAAAGAATCAATAAATAAGTAAATAAATGATAGCACCATTTTAATAAAATTAATGTCGTAGTTCTCCTGTTATGCACTGTGACTTCTGAAGGAAAACATTCAAAGATATTTTACATCCTATAATTGCTCAAAATTAGCCTCTATTTTATTTAGTTTTATATTTGAATGACGTTTTATTGTATATTTTTCTTTCTTTGCTCTTGATAGAAGAATTAAACATTTTTATTTTGTCCCAGATAGTGCTTGATTTCTTATTCATCTTTTTTATTGACTGAAATTCTTCCCATTATTCTTGAAGCTGACTGGTCTCCTAACCTAATTTGGGATAATTATTCCTAGTTTTACTCTGAATCTCTTGTAAAGCTGTTCATTTCCCCTAGAGTTTCATTGTTTGTTTTTATCATGCACTATTTGTTCATCATATTCTCAAATACTTTTTACCCTAACTATACTCTTTATTATATGGAATCCATAGTTGCCCAGAGTCCTCCCTCCTATCCCCCTCTTTTCTCTTCCTCCTGGTCTTCCTAGTGAGCCACAAAAATGTTATCAGGTGACTTTACTGCTCCCTTGGACATACTGGTTTTTGAAACATGAAACTTTTCTTTACTTCTTATTTTCTTTTCTTGCTATGCATCCTCAAATAACTTCCTATGAATGGGTGAATATATGAAATTAACTTTATTCTTGTCCCTGATTGATGACATTTCAGTATATAGAATTCTTAGCAAAAAAAATATTTCTTTCAGATTTAGACATCAATATTGCATTGTCTTCTAGAATCTAGTGTGCGAAAGAGCAGTTGGAGAAAAAGTGGATCTTTCTTTCAGATAATCAGTTCAATTATCTCTATTTAACTTTGGTGTCCTAAAGTTTTTAATGATATTCTCACTCTGACCAGTCCTCTGTCTCTTCAATGTAAAATTTTATGATAATTTTTAACTCTGGGCAATTTTCTTAGATATTCAAAATTTGTATCCATCAATTTTTTTGCTTATTAATTCCTGAATATCCTATTATTTCAACATGAAACATTCTAGTTTAACTTATGGCCCTCATCTTTCCTTCATGCTTCTAGTATCTTGTCTTTTTGTTTTATATTCTTACAGATGTCCTAAAATATAATCTCCAAATCTTCCATTGTGTTTTGCATACCAATAATATTTTCTATTTTAGGAGCTCTTTTTCATTCTCTGATTATTCACCTTAACAACATCATGTTCCTGTTTTATAGACAGAATATCTCATATCTCTCTGAGGACATCAATTATAACTTCCTTATTTTCTGTGTTTTCTGAACTCTAAATCACCTGCCTCATTTAAAGTTAGTTTTTCCAAGATTTTTCTTTGCATCATTGAAGGTTTTCCTTGCCTTTTTTGAGCTTCTTTGTTGCTTAGTCATAATAATGAAATCTCTGTGATCCTGGGCAAGGTTTGTCAATTGGAAAATTCCACTTTAGGGTGCACAAGGGAGCAGCCACCATTGTGCCAACAGCTTCCCAACAACCACTGTGTGGAAAATTTTACCATGTGACACAAACCATCCATTACTTTTCTTGGTTCTTCCCTCTCACTGCCAGCCCAAGTGTTGTAATTGTTTAAGTCCTTTTCTTGGGTTTGGGTTGGTATAACAGAATACCATGGCTTGGGTGGCTTATAAACAAAAAAGATTTATTTCTTATAGTTATATATGCTGGAAGTCTGAGATGAGGGATTCGGTATGGTTAAGTTCATGGGGTGGGCCCTCCTTCTGCTTTACTGATGGCTGTCTTCATGTGGAATGAGTAAGCTACCTCTCTGGCCACTTCCCATAGGGGCACTAACTCCATTCAGGAGGGCTCCACCCTCATGACCTAGTTACCCAGCATCATACTGGGATTAGGGTGTCATATCTGGAGACAAACACCTAGTACTTATTTTGGAGAAAAGGTGGGGTGGGTTGAAGAGATTAATTGCAGTATATTCCACTTCACATTCCCTGTTTTTAGATGCATTTCACACTCTCAACCATTTTTTCTCATCATTTGTCAACCTACAGTCTCCCTGGGATGCTTGGGTCACTCAATTGCAGCCTCCACTGCTCTGATTAGCTACCAGCCCTTTTCCATCTTACGTCCACCAAAATTTCATATCCACACCCACATCTTTTTACTTGTATGGGATCATGCCATTTTTATCCTTTCAGCTATATTAATAAATTCTCTGGAATAAGAAGAACTGAAATCATGTGCTCAGTCTGCCATCTTGATCCAACAACCCCACCTTTGTTTCTGTATAAGATTAGTCCTAAAGGTAAAAAGATGACACAGACAGGCAACACTCACCTAAAGATTTCTTACTATAAATGGGGTACAGCAATATGGTAGCTCTCATTTAAACTTCATGGGATACACTCCAAGATCCCAAGTAGATGATAAAACTGCAGATAAAAGGGAGCCACATATATACAATGTTTTTCCTATATCACCCTGCAGCATTGCCTCATAGTACCAGAGTTAGTTTGTTCTTCCAAGTCTTACACCTTAGTGTCTCCTTTCCGGCACTACTTTTGTGTTTTGAGACCATTATTAAGTAAAATAAGGGTGACTTCAACAAAAGCAGTCTAATACCCTATGCCCCAGTGGTCAATTTGATAACTGAGATGGCCACTGTGTGGCTAATAGATGAGTGGTGTATACAGCATAGATACACTGGACAAAGGATGATTCATGTTCCAGGAAAGATGGAGCAGAATGGGATGAGATTTCAGGATGCTACCTAGAATAATACGTAATTTTTCTTTTTTTTCTTTGGTACCAGGAATCAAACTCAGGACCTTGTGGTTGCCAGGCAGCCGTTTGTGCTGCTGAGCTATATCCCCAGCCCTGCTATATAATTTAAAACTTAAGAATTATTTATTTCTGAGATTTTCCATTTAATACTTTCAGACCACTGTTGATAATGAGTAACTGAAACCTCTGAAAGTAAAGCAGTGGATATGGGGGGAACTACTGTATATCAGCACATCCGCCCCAGGCCAGTTGAAATTGCCCCATTTCACCATACCCAAAAGCGAGTTTTATCTGTTCTATTTTTGTCCTGTTCTTGTCTGCCCATCTAAGGAAAGGGTGATCATGGGCTGACTATTCAAAAAGACAGATTGGCTGACATGAATTCATCACATATCTGGAATCCTCTTGTTTGCAGACTAATAATGGCAGCTCTTACTCTGGGTTACCACATACTTCTGTAATGTCTGCATACATATTTAATTTAGGGTTAACAATCACGTTAGCCCATTCTGAGCCAGGAAACTTCATGCATTTCACTCAGTACTACCCTACTAGGTAAGGCTTCTGATCATCCCCAGTTCACAGGAAACTAAACCACAGAAAAAGTAACTTGCTTTGGCCACAGACTTGCTAAGTGCCAGAAACATGAAGGAAACACACAGTCTGGTTCCAGAATCTGAGCCCTCACCCCATATGCAAACATTTTCTTGCTATGATTTACGATTCATTTCTTTGAATTGTTTTACAAGCCACTAAATATATGTCCCTTTGTAATTATAGTTGGCTTTTTTTCCCACAAGACAAACCATCTTGATATAATGTAACAGATTACCATATCTTGTCTAAAATTATTATCTTACACTTTTATACTTTCAGAAGCACTCATGTATATTAGCTGGATGCATCTTAATCACAGCTATGTATATGTGTTATTACTTGTTTTTGTGTGTGTGTGTGGGTACCGGGGGTCGACCTCAGGACCTCGCATGCCAGCAGGTGCCCGTGCCACTGAGCGATATCATCGGCCCTTTTTTTCACATGTGGGTCCCGGGAGTTGAACTCAGGCCCTCGCGCTTGCCAGGCAGGCGCTTACGCCGCTGAGCCATCTCACCGGCCCCTATTACTTGTTTTTAACAGATAAGGAACACCAAGATCACATGGCAATAGAGCCGGTACTAGAACTATGGCATACTGGTTCCTATTCCACTGCTTCTTCCACTAAAATATAATGTCTACACACAAACACAAGATTTAGTTGAAGGTCCTTAGATGCCATGTATAACCATACTTTATCAAATCAAAGACCTCAGAATTCTGAGCCATCTCTCCATATAGATAGATGCTTTCTCAAGATACTCAAGAAGTTTCCTTGGAATCCTTTGCAAGTGTTACTGTTCTAAGACAATTGTGAAGTCTTTGAATGGAGTCAGTGTGTTTTGTAAGAAAGGGTACTCCATTGTAAACCAAATTCTCTGATTAAGGAATGTACATATCATTGGCATGTCCAAGCTAGCTACTCTATGATGAGCTACAGTGGGTCAAACAAGAGCCAGGAAAAGAGAGAGAAAACAAACAAACAAACAAACAAAACACAAGACCGGAAGTTAGGAGATCTGAATATGGATTCTGTTGCCATTCCTAACATGCTGTGTGGCCTTGGATAAGTCATTTTGCCTTCCTGGATTTTATCTGTAAAATAAGAATTCCACATGATAATATGCAACAAAATGAAACACTAAGACTATAAGATTTTTGTCAGAATATGATTAAAATTCATGTATTTAATAAACCTTCAAAATGATCTTGTTCCATATACCAAAGATGGAGTGGGAAGGAAATCAAATTACTGCACAATGAATAGAATATATTAAGACAAAAACACTCAGCTTGAACTGAAAATAGACATCAGTCCCTGAACACAGAGGAGTATATATTAAATGAATGAACAAGTGGCAACAATATATGTTTAGAGCAGTGAAACTCTTAAAAGATGAATGTCGCTGACATTTGTAAAGAGTAAGAAGTCATGACATCATAACAGAGTGTCCCCCAGCGAGTTCACTCTTGAAAATGTTACTCCTCCCTCAGACAGGTTGGAGATTTCCAGGAACATTTGTCTGTGCCTCTGACTGTCAAAGGAATTTATTGTGCATTTATACAAGCAAGAAGAAAAATTAGAAAAAAGACCAATCCTCATACTTTTTCACATGAGTGTTATCCCCAGTAGGGCTTCTGGGAAAACAAAAGTTTCCCTAATATAATTTAAGCTCCTTTTCATCAGATGTATTGAACCCTCAATACATTCTCTTTTCCCTAGCATATTATGAACTGACTACAGCAAGAAAGATGCTGAACAAAAAAAGCCAAAGGTTTAATCAAGAATAATAAATGTATCTTCGCATTCAAATGTTCCTTTAATTTCATAACTATGGATAGGTCCTATCAATCTTGTTTCTGATCACATGTTTTCACCCCAATTAATCATGTAGGATCAGAGTTGTCCAATTCTCTAAATTCAGTTCCGTAATTTAAGTCTCTCCATGCACCCAGTGGTACAGTAGCCCCTCTGACTTAGAATGTGGCAGAAATAATGGGGAGGATATTGGAAGTGAGAAAGAACTGGTTGTATTTTTTTTCTTGCCTTGAGAAAATGCAAAATCTTTGATTCACAAGGACTCAAGGAAAACAAAACACTGAAGAGAAAGGGCTGAGTGATGAAGTGAAGCAACTGATGATGATGATATTCAACAATTATTAAGCAGTCCCAGTGAAGAACACGACAAGCTGGGTGTGGTGGTGCACACCTGTAATCCCAGCACTCTGGAGGCTGAGGCAGGAGGATCTCTATGTAGGACCACCTGTATGACTCTCTTTGAAAGAAGAGCAATTATCTCCATTTTGGCTAAACCTGGCTCTATTTTCATGTAACGATATGTACAGAGCTGGCTAGGACTTTTCCTTATCCCTTCAATTGGCTTAAGCAATGCAAATAGGTCCAGCCGAGGTGCTGATGTGTTGTCTTTGAAGCAAGGCAACAGGTCAGTGTTTCCCCGCTCCCGTAGCTCCCAAAAAATGTGTGAGCAAGGCAGGATGGAGCCGTGTTCCATGCTGTCGGCTGGGATCAAGCCTCGAGAAAGAGGCTATGACTTCCCAGGGCATAGAAGATTACACATCAGAGCTGAAGCACCGACCCCAAGCCATTAGATACTACTTTGAATTGTGTTATGCAGATTACTCCTTCTGCATATCCTTCCCTCTGCATATTGCAAAGGTGATTTCAGGCCACCTACCTAGCCCAGCTCAAGGCACTCATGTACTTTCTGCCACTTTCACAGTCACTCATCCCGGAGCCACTCCCCTCCTTGAGAATTAATAAAACCCAGGCTCGGCCCTGGGTCGTGGCCTTTTATTTCAGTAACCACCGTCCTGGCTGGACTTAGGACCCCCTTGGCTCCCCACAACTATGAATATGCCTTAGTGTCTATTCTCGCCATGGGTTGCACTGGAAGTGGTAGATTGGAATTAACTTGCTAGAATTCCAATAACTTTTCCATGGACTACAAATATAAACTTCCCAGACTGCAATGAGAACTGGGAAAGGCTCACTATAATCTCTGTGAGTTCAAGGCCAGCCTGGGCTACATAGCAAGACCTTGTCTCAAAATAAATAAATAAATAAATAAATAAATAAATAAATAAATAAAAGAACACAACAAGAAGGAATGGATGGAGAAGAAGGGTAGTCTGTGCTGTGTGGTTGAGAGTTCTCCAAGAAGGAGAGAAAACAAGTCCCTGCAGGAGGATGGGCCAGGTGTAGATGTACACAAAGAAGGCGGGGGAATGTCTTTAGCTGGTAAATTCAAAGACTCCAAAATCAGAAGTCCAAGTTGTTTGTTCAAAAGACAAAGAGGAAATAGACCACAGGTTGGCTCAAGGTGCCAGAGAAACTCCTTGCTGACATATTTAGTGACTATTATGGCCTTCTGGCACACAGTCCTGAAGTCTATTTCCACAGTGAATTTGTGAAGAACAAGAAGGGTCAAGAGAACAATAGAAGAGAAAGAAGAGCCCCCTCCCTTTAATATAGGATCTTCCACCCAGGACATTAGCAATAAACACATTTGAGTGCTCACTGGAGCTAGAGGGCTGTATTAGTCTCTAGTGATACCATAATAAATACCACAGGCAGGGAGGAATAAACATCACTTCATTTTTTCACTGTTCTCAAGTTGGAAGTCTGAGATCAAGGTGCCAGCCAACACGATTCTCAGTGAGAGCTCCCCTCCTGGCTTGTAGATGGCCACCTTCTCTCTGTGTCCTCACATGGTTTTTTCTCTTTTCTCTGTGAACATGAACATCTTGGGCATCTTATTGTGTCCAAATTTTCTCTTCTTATAAGGACACCACTCCAATTCAACTAGGATCCATCCAGATGGCTTTGTTTTAATTTAATCACTCTTTCAAAGACCTTATCTCCAAATACGGTCACATTCTGAGGTACTGGAGTTTAGGGCTTCATGTAAGAAGCTGGTAGAGAAGTAATTCCACTCTTCATGTAGGAACATATATTTGGGTTATAAAAGAAATGACACTGTTAAGTGTATATGTGACTCGGAAGAAGGCATAATGCAATACAGATATTTGTGAATACAAAATTCAACTTTAAAAGTATGGATTTATATAAAAGTACATATAAATACATTCCTATGTGAGCAGTTAAACTTCAAAACCTTGCAAGACAGGGGAGTTACAAATTGAGAACAGGAAATTAGATAATGTTGATATTCAACTTCCCCTCTATAGGACTGATGAAATATCTCAGTAGATAAACTTGTTGATGAGGCTCTTTGTTAAATGGCTGTTTCCTAGAAAAACGTAAGGCAGAACGAGGTAGTAGAAAGACACGTGGATGAGGTTTTGAGTATTGTGGTGTCTAGTTCCAGGTAGAAGAAAAGGCATCAAAAGAAAATTGGAAAGAAAATTGGGAGAGGAATTAAGAAAAAGCAAAATTGTAGATGCCGAAGGGATCAATTCCAAGAAGGATGGTACAGCCAAGAGTGCACAGTTGTAAACAATCACATAAATAAGTTGTGAGAAGACTCGACTACACATTGTACTTGAGAGTTCACTCGCGACCTTCAGAAAAGCGATGTTACTACCATTCATATAATTAAAGGCAGTCCTGGTGTGTTGAGAAAAGAACGTGAAATCAAGCACAGAGAATTAGTATTTTTTCCTTTAAATCTAATGGAGAAAACAGAAGGAAGTGGGTTTTTTTTTTTTTTTTTTTTGCGGGGGGTCTGCTTGTTTAAAGATCAGAGTCATTAACAGGTTGAAGAAAGGATCCTTCCTGGAAGTAGGGTTTGCAGGATCAAAGCAGAGAGGGATTTTCTATCTGGGCTCACAGCCAATGTGTGAGAGCCTCCTGGCACTGTGCCTATCCGTCCTGCTTTGGGGGGGCTTAAAGGGTAGTGGGGATATAAACCATTACCCCAAGTTACTTGTTTTAGTGGTCATGTGCCCAACAGAAGTGGACACACAGAAAAAAGTGCTGTTTTAGTTACCTTTCTCATTCCTGAGACAAATACCCAATGCCCAAAGTTAAAGGGAGGGAGGGTTTATTTAGCTCACAGTCTGTAGAGGTTTCAGTCCACAATCAGCTGGCCCCAAGGCAGGGTGGCATGGCAGAGGGGCAACAGTTCATGGCAGTGGAAGACAGCAAAAGCAACAAGAGAAGAGGAGAGAGATAGAGAGAAAAACCTCTTTCTGTCCCTTATAGTGTGTGCAATATAAGGCTACCCACCCAAGGGCAGGTATAATACTCACACCCTTAATCCCAATATTGGATCTATGCAAAATCTGAGTCATAAAAACATACAGAGAACTCCATGAAGAGTTTGCCTTAAAAGAAATGGAGACACTTCTGCCTTGGAGAGAAAGGGGAAAAGAAACCTGGAGACAGCATGGTCAAGTTTTGAGAATGTATGGAAGGGAACAAACGTCGAAGGATGGCCATTCTCTCATGGACTTCTGAAACCACATTAACTGTTAGCTGGATTTCATCACTGAATTTTGAATTGTCACTTTTAAAACCAACAAAGTGATTTAAGTGATTGTTTAGCATCAAATTTGAACACTCTCAGGGAAAGACAAGAAGATGGATTGGGTCTGAGGGTAGGTGGTCAGATTGAGAATTTACCTACAGAGAAATCCAAAAAAAAAAAAAAAAAAAAAATTAAGTCAGGCAGACAAAACTGCTTTTGTACAAAAGACAAATAATTCCATTAAAGGTAAAAAGTATCATTATTTAATCAAGAAAGTGGGTATCAAATGTAAACTTCATTCAATAAATCTTCCTTATAATTTGTGGCAAGAATTAGTTAAGGGGTCTAATAAAAGGAGATCAAATGTGAACAAAAACTGTTAGTGTCCAAATGGGAATAAAAACAGTACATAAAAGTTAAAGAATGTTCAGTCCTCATCAATGAATGAAAGTACATTTTATCCTAACTAGGGACCAGACCACACATAAAAGTTCAGAAAAGGAGGATGGGAAGCTTGGAGAGAAAAGCATGGATCTTGGCAAAGCTGCTAAGGTCAAGACCTGAAGAAAAAGGAGCCAGGGATGCAGCAGCAAGGACGGCTGCGGTCTGGCGCTCTCTGTTGCCTCCTGCGCTCTTCAGAGCAGGTCTCCAAGTCTGGGCTGAACCGGGGGTCTATTTGGAAGCCAATCAACCAAGCAGCCGGAAGGCAGAGATGCTATAGGGACAATCCGGGCTGCAGGACTAAGCCCAAGCCTCATGCAGCCGCTGGTCAAGGAGGGCAGAAAGCTCAGGCCACTCATGTAATAACTAGGGTTGATGTACAGCAAAATAATAATAATTAATAATAATTAAAAAACCATGATGGCTTCCACATTAAAGTACCCCAGGCTGTAGGACAAAACCAAGAAACATTTATCTTCTTACGATTCTGTTGTCTACAATTCTGAGATTAAGATACGTAGTCAGCGAGGTGGTTAATTCAGAGGTTTCTCTCCTTGGCTTTTCGTAGCCATCTTCTCCCTGTGCCTTCTCACACGGTCTTCCCTCCAGTTACCTGTGGCCAAATTCCCCCTTCTTCCAGGAATACCGTTTGTATTAGATTAAGTCCCACTCTACTGTCTTCCCTTAATTTTCTTTACCTCCATCTCCAAATACAGTCGCAGTCAGAGGTACTGAGAGTTAGAATTCAACATATAATTTAGTGGATACAACTCAGACTATAACAAATGGAAATTCTAAGGCTCTTTTAAAAATGTACCAGATAATCAGTCTCCTAATTAAAATGTAGTACATGTCTGGCTTTGAAAAACAGCAATATCTGGGTGATGTTTTCACTCTATAAAGATGTCACCTTGCTCATTTCAGGAATTAGAACATAGGTATAACTGTCTTATAAGAATTGAGAATTTTATTGCTATTTCATTTGCTAAGGTTTAGATGTCTAATGTCCTCCAAAGACCCATACGTTAGTCTCGGTCTCTGTGGTGGTGCTGTGGAAAAGTGGTGGAACTTTGAAGAGATCAGGCCCAGTGGGATGAGGTGTTCAGGTCATTGGGGGGTGAGCCTTGGAAAGGACCGTGGGACTCTGATCCCCTCTCTCACTCTCTTTTGCTTCCCGGCCATGAGTTGAGCAGGTTTTCTCTGCTGTGCACTACTGGCAAAATGTCATGCCATCATGCCTCACCACAGGCCCAAAACAAAGATGTCAACCAATCAGACAGGACCCTTCAAGCCCATGTGCCAAAATAAACCTTTTATCTTTATAACCGGATCTTCTTAGGTATATGTTATAGTGATAAAACCCTGAATAACACAACTTCTTATACCTCAAATAAATACATAGAACACAGGATCAGTGAAAAATACTTTTTTAAAAAGAAGCACATTTTCTGTGGCTTTGGCTAGTTTCCAGCTTCATTTTTCTAACTATTTATTAGCCAAATAGGCCTGCCCAGGGATTTAAAGCCAAAAACGAGGGGGGAAATTACCATGCACTCTTCACTTATGATTTTCAATATTTTAAAAAGAGCTTAAAGATCTTTTATTTTATACATTTGCCAGTAATTGTCTTTATAGTTTTATTGGTATTAATTTCACTCAACCCATTTAGAATGTCAAGCTACATACGCAACTTGGTAATAAAGTTATTATTACTTCATAGAGATATAATTATAAGTAATTTTGGTTCCTTCATTTTTGTCCTCTAACTTTCTTAACATTTCTACCTACACTTTATAAGAATGAAGATGAGTTTGCTGACCTTTTGCTAAAGAACATTCAATATGAAGAAACCAATGATTTCATCCTAGTTGAGAAATCTGAAACTTTATTTTCTAACTCCATTAGCTTTTTCAGAGTAAGTCTCATTATAATATTACTACATTACAAACAAAATTCTAAATTCAAAGAACACAATGCTACAAAATGGTAAATAATTCAAATAATATGGAGTTCCCTTTAGCCAATGAACCATGTTTCAATATGATGTTGTTCCCATAATTAACAACATACTAGAGAAGATACTATTTAAAAGAAAAGAACAGAGAAATAAGAGGAAAATTACAATTTCTCATTGTTTGTTAAAGATCTAGTGACACACATCATTAAACAAAATAGTATAAAGTTTCTTGGTATTAGGTGAGCAATTTAAAATATGTAGTAAACGTGATGTATACTACTAAAGTAATTTGCATATAACTACAGCCTTCATTATCCATAGTTTTGAAAAGCTTTGTGAATCTATTAATTATTACATAACAGAACACCCTAGCTGACCTAATGAAAGGAAACGGTATCATTTTGGCAAATATTTTAATTCCAAATGAAAAGGAAAAAAAGGCAAAAAGGAATAGATCTTATTACTAGATCATGTGCTAAGGAGGGCATAGATTAACGCTCCTTTGTAATTGGAGGAATTAGAACCTACAATCTTAAGAAGGAGGAAAAACCACACTCACTTCAAAGTTTGTGCTGTGGGTGTATTGTAGTCAAGCTAACCAACAGAGAAAATCAGTAGCAGAGAAGCGGGATTGTTGTTGTGACTATAGCTGACCATGTGCTTCAGAACTCAGGAGCAGGGAGGGTGAAAGTAAGGAAGGGAAAAGAATAAAAAAGAGAAAAGAAGAACCATTTGGAACTGGTTTGTGCGAGGAGTTTGGAAAGGTTTGCAGATATGGGCTACAGGAGCACTAGAATTTTGTAAGGGGAATTTAGTACAAGATTCTGGTCAAGGGCTGGTGAGATGGCTCAGCGGCATAAGTGCCTGCCTGGCAAGCACGAGGTCCTGAGTTCGACTCCCAGAACCCACAAACGAAAAAAGGGCCGGTGATATCACTCAGTGGCATGGGCACCTGCTGGCGCGTGAGGTCCTGAGTTCGACCCCCGGTACCCACAAAAAAAAGAAAGATTCGGGTCAAGGTTCAGAAGCTTTTGTGCGAGGCTGAATTTAAAGGTGGCTGAGTAATTGATTTGGTAGAGAAATTGCAAGGGAGCCCAACACTGGGGCTGTGGCATAGTTACTGCTGGCTGATTTTAGCCAGGTCTATGATGAGAATCAAGAGCAAAAAGCAGAGCAGAAGTATTTAAAAAACTTAAAATTTGACTTGAAAGGAACCACATGGTAATGTTGAGGCCAAAGGACTTGTGGTTGCTGAAGAGATTAGTATCATTAAAAAGAAACCAAGTGCTTTGAACTAAGACAAGAAAAAAGATGCCTTGAGAGAATCTCAGGCATCAAAAAGACTACCCACGGCAGGTGCTAATGTTCAGCCATCCAGGGACTTAGAGGTTGCTGCAGCTATTGGGCTGGCTATTGTTTTGTTCATGTGATGCTGGTGTTTTAGCATCCAGAAAGCAGGAGTTGTGAGGTGAAGGAGGCTTCTGCAACTACTTCAAAGAAGACTAGGTGGCCAGGAATGAGCCCCAGAGAGCGGGATGTGTGACAGTATGGAAATGAAACCAAAGATGCAGCACAGACCCCAGAAAGTAGGAGATTCCAGGAACACGGATTGTTTACCAAGGAAAACTATAAACTGTGAACACAGCCACACAAGAGAGAGGCTGTGTGGGCTGTACCTGACAAGGACATAGAGGTGGGGCCTCTGATGTCCTCTATAACTCACATATTACCACAACATGCCCTGGATGTTGGACACAGAGCTATAAGACTTAATGCTTCCCCTTTTAGGTCTTGGTCCTGTTTTGGTCTGATTCTTTTCTATCCACTCATCCTGCCTTTTAGAATGTTTACCCTATACCACTGTAAACTGATAATATGAACATGCTTTTTTAATTTGACAGGGATTGACAGCTAATAGTTTTCCTTGAGTCACAAGAGAGACTTGGACTTGGGCTTTTGAGCAATTCTGGAACTGTTGAGACTTTGGGGCAAGGGATTGGTGTATTTTCAACTGTACACAGGACAGTTATATCCTGTTAGGTGGAATGATGACATTTTTATTGTCTGTATTTTAGATTATAGCTTAAGGGGATATGTTTGGATGTCAAGCTGAAAGGGGTGGAATGTGACAGTTAATATTAATTATCAATTTGCCCAATTAAGAAGATCCTTAATTAGAGGTAATTAGATCATGAGGGCACTACGCTCATCCGGGGATCCACTGAAGTTCATAGCTGATTGTATTAAGAGGTGAGACCCAGTTGGAGGTAGGTCATTGGGGGCATGTCTTTGGAATGTATATCTATGGCTGGCACTCTTCCCCTGTGTTGCTTCTCTGACACCATGAAATGATCCATTCTACCCCACCATGCCTTCTTCTGCCATGATGTTTCTGCTTTGGAGCCAACCAAACATAGACTGCATCCCCAGAAACCATAAGCCAAATAAACCTCTCCTCCTCTATCTGTTATGTGTGTCAGGTATTTCTCCTGGCAATGGCAAAGCTGACCAATACAAAAGGGATGTATTGAAATAAGTGTAATGTACTATTCCTTTGTTCTGGCAAAGATGCAGACATAGAACATTGTTAGGCAAATGTATCATCTAGTACAGTGGAAGGTTTGAGAAGCTGGGGGCTTTGAAAAACTAAGTTTTCCTGAAAAAGATGATCTATAGTGGGTAATTTCTGGGCACAGACATCTAAATTCCCATAAAATTCCAGTAGAATTCTAATATGTGGCATTATGTGCAAATGAAATCCACAGATGCTGAGAAATGTCTAAGTTAAAGGAGCCGCCCTTTGTTTTTGTAATTTAACAGAGAGGATTTGAAGAAGAGGTTCAGTAACATATAATCTTCATGAAGGAAAGGTTAAAATAATACCTCTGTGAGTAGAGGGTAGGCTCTGAAAGGATTGGCCATTGCCACTGTCAATCCCTGGAGAGACAATGAGAGTTGGAAGATGAGAACAAATTGGGGGAAGGGGAAGGAATTCTTCTCTCTTGATGTTGGTTTCTTACACCTGGACCTCAAAGAATCTACTTGAGTGAACACATAGCATTATTAAAAAAAATATGCCTCTGAAACATGGGGACTATCAAGAATCTGGTGGTGGAGCCCTTGAAATCAAGAAGGACGATTTTATGTGGCTGGGCAGAGAAGCACCTATAGAGTGGAACAGCTGAATGAAGCTACACTCTTTGAGAAAAACTGTAGTTAATGGTGGGTCTGGATGGTGATAAAAGGAAGGAAGTACAGGGCTTCTGAAACAAGTATAGAAGGCAGTGGTACAGTAGCTAGAGCTATGTGCCTACTCAAGTGGACCCTAGAAGTCGAAGCTTTAATCATAGCAACAGTGAGGACTATTGCTCAGGAGAGCTTAAAATCAGCTCTGTGCAGTAGAACAAAAGGCAAGATAGTGCCCAGGCTACCATCAGAAGTTCATGGAGACACTGTCCTGGAAAAATATTTGATAAACCTAAAGAATCCACAAGGGAGAGAGTTTGCCAACATCACTTTGTCAGACAAAAGGAGCAGACTTTGAACTTAACTGCTAAATGTGACATCCCACACTGGTGATACCTGAGGGCCATATGCATTATACTTAAAATAAATAACTCTCGTGAAGCCAGAAATTACATTTATTATAATTTTATAGATAGAAATTTGAAAGAGTATGAGGTTTCCTTAAACTAAAGAAAAGGTAATACCCCAAATTAGAATTTAAAGCTTAGCATCCTCAACTATGCCAAGACACTAGCTGCAGTGTTGTCTTAGAGGGTGAGCAGGCAGCTGGCACACTAAACCGCTAGACTGTAAAAGCACAGTGATCAACATCAATTTAGATTGTATGAATGGCCCTGTATTTTACAATGCCTTTGTGTCAGCATTTATTATTTGTTAAAGAGTTTAAATCTACAATAGAAAAATATTTCTGTGAAATCCAGTAATACACAGTGGTTAACCATAGCTAGATTTTATAAACTGTGATTTGTCAAATAATTCATGCTTTTTCTCAAACACAAGCCCTTGCATTATTCTGACAGCAAAAAAGGGTTTACCTTTTCCCTATAATTTTGAATTGAACCTACTACATATCTGCTTTACCTGAATTCTTAGAGGGTTAGGAATTCAAGCCTAAAAACCACTTTGTGAAAGAAAATGTAGTCTTACAGCTAAGGGGACTGGAAATACCATTTCCCTGGTCTTCAAGTAATATCCTACATGTACCAGTTTAGCTTAGGCAGAGAATTACTGTACTCTTTAGGCACATCCAGGGAATGAAATTATACAGGGGAAAAAGTAATAATCAATCAAACTAACAACAATTGAGTAGCAAGCTCTATTGTAAAACTGCTAAATTTACATTAGTAAAGCTGCTAAAATTACATATGGTACCTTGTTTAGACCTAACGAAAGATAAACGAAACTGATAGAGTTCACCTATAGGTTAAATTCTTTGTCCAAGCTTATACAGCTGAACAGTAGAATTAGTATTTAAAACAGATGATTCTAACACCAATAACAGTGTGTTGTTTTTTTACCATATCATGCTTTTTCCTTTTGTAACTTTTCTGGCATTTAACCACAGTTTTGGCTGGAAAATTTTTCTGTTTTAATCTGAATCTCATTCATTTCCATTTCAGTCTGTTTACTTTAAACCTACTCACATAAAGTTTCAAAACAGCTGGCTACTGTCCTTGGTTTTAGACTCCCTAATGTACAGTATTCAAAGATAATAAAATCCCCCATCAGCAGTTTCTTCCTTTGGCTGAATAAGCCCTTTCCAATGTTTCCTTTAAGAGATTTCTGTCCCTTTAAATATCCTGTAGCATCGCTATGACATGCTGACTTTTACAGCTGGAACACTGACACATGGTTCTCTCACAGTCATTTATAACCCAAGGACCACTCCCACCCCACTCTCACCATGTTCTTTAACCAACTGTCTTCTGTTTAATGCTTAAGCAGCTTAGTTCTTCCAGCGAGTGCTTTGTCATTGTTGAGTATCATACGTTTGCTGTGACCCTTTTCTCCAATTTGCCAAGAAGGTGCTTCTACCGCTAAGGAGCATTGCAAATCACTTACCACCCTGTTAAAACCCTCTGCACCTCCTGTTACACTCTGTGTCCCTACTTGACAGGCATCTGTTGTAGTTTGAATTGTGTCCCCTCCTCCAAAATTCCTATGTTGAAGTCCCAACCACCACCAGTACTTCAGAATGTGATTTTATCGGATGATAGGTACTTTAAAGAGGTAAGTAAGGGTAAATGAATTCATTAGGGTTGGACCTAATTGAATATGACCCGAATCATTATGAAAAGAGATCAGGGCACAGCACAGATCAGCAGTAGGACCACATGAAGGCACCATGCGAAGAAGGCCACTCACGAGGAAAGAGAGAAGTCTCAACAAAACCAACCCGATGGTCACCTTCCTGTCAGCTGGCCAAGCTCCAAAACTCAGAAAATACGTTCCTTTTCTTTACAGTCTGTGATACTTCTTGTTGCAGTTCTACCAAACAAATACAGTCCCATAAAGTATTTCATTTCCCTAACTGTATTACTAATCATGTTTTTTAAAAACTACATACACCAACATCATACACCCTCTAATACTGACAAAGCATATTATTTCTGTGATATTTTTGACAAAAATGCATAAACTCAGTCTGTCCAGGAATAGGCATTAGATAATCCTAAACTGAGAGGATTCCACAAAATAACTGATCAGCATGTTACAAAGTATGTCAGAGGAAGCAAGAAAAGACCAAGCACTGCTATCGATCAGAGGAGACTAAGGAAATACGAAAACAAAATGCAGTGTAGCATCCTGGATTGGACCCTCAAAAACAAAAAGGACTTTCATGGAAAACTGGTAAAGACTGAATAAAGTCTGTAATTTAGTTAATAGCACTGTACCAATGTTGGTTTCTTAATTTTGATAAGGCCATTATACATGTTAACAAGATAGAAAGTTGTGCAAAGGGCATGCGGGAACTCTCGGTTGCAGTATTATTGCAATTCTAAAATTATTTCAAAATAAAAAGTAAAATAACATAATGTATGTAATATAAATGATGCATTACATATTAAAAATTAATTAATAAAACGAACTAATAAATTGCCACTAAGAGAGAAAAATTACATATTTTGTCCATGTGAAGTGTCCTGCTAAAATAAACTCCATTTTAAAAGATGAAGGACAGAGAGGCACTACCATTCCTTAAGAGCAACGGAACGACAGTCCTATGCTGGGCATTTGACTGGTTCTGCCTCATTTAATCCTCACAATAGCACCGCCATTTGTAACATGTGACAACTGATAAAACAGAAGCTCAAAAATGTTTAAGCAGCTCATTCAAGGTCACATAACAAGTGAGAGAGTGGAATTTTAGATCCAAGTCCACCTAGTGCAAAGGCACCATGCTTCATCTACTGGTTAAGAAATAATTTCTAAACATGTATTATTTTAATACGATAATAATAAAGCTGCTTCGGCACGAAATTCCCTGACAGGGCAAAAAACAAAAGAAATAATTTCTATTTCCTCACCAAATATTCACCTAATTTTATCTCTTCTTACTCTGTGGATGACATTCTTGGCTAAATATTGAAATCACTTGGGGAGCCTTAAAAAAAAACCCTAGGCCAGATCCTATCCCCATATTCCACTCTGACTATAATCCTGACCTTGAGATTTTTAAAATATTCCCAGAAAATTTAAATATCCATAGAACAACAACTCTACTAGTTTGTCAGTGTTAAGGTCATACAGAACACAACTAAAAACCTTTGCCAACAACAGGGCAGTCATATTTATCATTTATTATCCTGGAGTAAGCATACATCATCAAAATCAATTAAATTCAATTTATGCAACATACTATTTATGGAATCAGCAGAGAAGAAATTCTTTCAAAGACATGCAGAACAGAGGCCAGCTTTATAGAAGCTGTCATCAGCTAATTACAGTGGAATACCAAAAACTTAGAGGCAGTTGACTTAAGACATAAATCTTAAACCCCCTCCAACACATAGAAGTAGTAGCTATGTTTTGATTAGTAGAAGTCAAATGACTTACACGCTCCGATTTTAATTTGCTCTGGTCCCTTTAAAATGGCAAAGGGAAACTATCAAGCTATGTAAGACTCTAATTGAAAATAAACATTTTCCTACTTTTGAGTGGAATTAAAACTGGGAAAAACTGAATAGCTTCAAGGTGAGGAATGAAACAGAAAGCAACATCAAGAAAGCTGCAATGAGGGTATTTGGAAGCCATTCCGTTTGCTGAATTGTCAGCCATGCAAGCACTTATAGACAATTACAACCTTAGAAAACAAATAAAAAGTGTGTAAGTAGGCACTTTGATACTTCTTCCTAATTATAGGGTTTACGAGCTGGATTCAAAACACACAAATAGAGGCAATGCGAACAATAGTAACCCTGAAAGGAGGTTATGAAGCTTATTAGCTTTACATAATTACACAGCTGGGACAGGCTGAAGCGACCCCTGCCTGTAGCAGCAACTCTTCTCTATCGGGTCTTAGTGCCTGGATGCCACTCTTTATTTTAGCTTTAAAAAAATATGATATAGGTTGTGTCATATGGACTTGCCAATATTTGACCTACAGAAAGCGTGATTTCATATTTTGAGTTGCAATATGAAGATCCCCTTCATCTTTCCTGGGTTCTCAAGGGCTCAGCCTTATTTTTCTCCAGCCTTTAAATGTCCACAGTATCAGCCACAGTGGTGTGAATCACAGAGCATTCCTGGTAGAGGTTTATGCAATAAATGAAACTCACCTACCTAGAGGGAAAAGCTGTATTTTCTAATATTTAACCTACTAAAAAGCCTCAGATATATATGCCTTTGTGATATATCCCCCCCACCAGAATTTCATTCTGATAATTGGCCTGAGCACCAAATCATGCCTGTAATTTAGCTGGCAGTTGGTGTTAGGAGAGAATGACAGTTTGCTGTCCTTCCTGATGTGTTGGTGCAGGGCTGGAAGAAGGTCGTGTGAGAAATTTCTCACTGTATTTGCACACACACACCAAAAAAAAAAAAAAAAAGAGAGAGAGAGACTTTTAACTATTTCATGTATCTATGCCTCAAAGATGCCTATTATTGATTTTTCATTTGTAAGGAAGGGAATCTAAGAAAAACAAGAGCAATCCACAAGAATGACATGAACAAATATTGGTTGTCTTAATTTTTCAGTAGCAAAGCCTGTGTGTGAACTTTTTTTGTCACACAAATATTTTATGTTTGAAAAGGCAAATATGGATTTCCAGGTTTTCTCATATATGCCAAAGAGAGATTTCTCTAGAAAGTTTCATGCAAAAGAACTGCAAAGCTCTTCAAGGCTTTAGGCAGCAAACTGCAGGATATATTAAAAGCTTGCATTTGTTTACTATTTGCCTTTAAATACATTAGCTATTTAATCTTCACAGTGATCTAAAAGGTGGGTACCATCTTTATATCCACTTAATAGAGGAGAAGGCTTCAACAGGCCCAATGTCATATGTCTATCAAAAGGCAGGGCCTGGGCTCTAACCGTCTCTCTCAGAGCTAGTATTCCCACTGCCTCTCCTGCCTCATATCACTAGATCCACCCAGCCAACCACAGCTTCTCTACATAACCCATTTGTGCATTATTTTCATATGTAGAGTGGACTAGTATCACCTATCTTGACTGTCCCTCAATGAAAAAAAGAAGACAGCCCCCGGTCTTACCTATAGATATGAATTTATTTTGTGTTTCACTTATTATCTGATTACTTCCAATGGATTGAATATGCATGCCCACCCCACACCCAAGGGTGAACCTTGTGAATGGGATCATCAATTCCTTCAGAAGAGGCCTGAGGAAACTACTTCAACCTCTTCCGCCAAGTGAGAACACATCAATGACCATGAAGTGAGCCCTCAGTAGACACTGACTCTTTCAGCACCTCTACCTTGAATTTCTCAGCCTTCAGAACTGCATACAATAAACTCTGTTTAAAGCTACCCATTTTATGGTAGTTTGTTATCACAGCTCCAATGATTAAGACATCCCTTCAGGGTGCATTGCAAGTTCATCATGTAAAAGGATGCTTGTCAAAACATAAGGATGTGCCCATTTAATGTGCAATCTATTTCTAAATGAAATACTAGCAAATAACATTAGCATTTATAATCTTTTTAATTTATGTGATTGTGTTTTGTGTTTGGCAAATAAGTGAAATAATTTACAGGTACAATCGTTAAACAAGAGTTGGTTAGACTCGAGTTTTATCAAAATAAGAGTGACTATAAATTGGGACCTATTAATTGTAATTGGAAACATTGTGTTGTTCTAGAATTCATTTGTTTGGTAATTTCACCTGTGGGAAAAAACTTTTCTCTAATAAATGTGGGCCCTGTAATTGGATTCCGTATCACTGAGTTAGCCCGAGAACGATGATGCTCCACAGGAAATATACACTTGTAATATGAATATGAATAGTCCCTGGGGTAGTTTTGAATCCAGTCTTCATGAAGTGTAAAATTGGCATAACAGCCTTAGATCACATAATGCATGTAGATAATTTGGATTATTGCAGACCAGACATAATAGCATATTTGGGAAATGAAATAAGTTTGGAAACCACAGTTGCCTGCAGTACTGCTGCAGACTCATAGTTGGTCTCCTTGATTCCATATTCTCCACCTCCTGTAGTCTATTCTCAGCCCAGCAGCCACACTGATCCTGAGAAAACATAAATCAGATTAGTTGCTCTCCTGAAGTGGAGAGAATAAACTATAAATCCTCACAGTGGCCGAAAGGTGTAGTCTGAATTCCTCTAGCACATCAGCCTCCTTGCTGTCTTCAAACTCTCCGTGTGGGCTCCCATCACAGAGCTTTTGCACTCACTGTTCCTTCTGCCCAAAATGCTCTTCCTGAAGAAATCTACTTTATCCACTGCATTACCACCTGCTCAGAGAGTCTGCCTGGCCTGCCCAATTCAGTCACCTCCACCCCATGTATTATGCTGTACATTTAGATGACCCCCCACAGCCTCATGGGATCATAGGAACCTTTGGAAAGTGATTGGATTATGGAGTCTTTATAGCTGACCTGCTGTAAAGAGGTGGGGTCTGGTCAGAAAGGCAGGTCACTGTGGGTGTGACCCGGGTGATTATATTTATCTTCCTGGCTCCTCCCTTGATTCTCTCTGCTTCTTGGGTGCCACACTATGAGCAGCTTTTCCTCCACTATGCTGCTGTGCCACGCCACCCTGCCTTGGAGCCAGCAGGCTATAGACTGAAACTTCTACAAACTGTGAGCCAAAATAACCTCTCCTCGAACTTTCAGGTGTTGCGCACTGTGTCTCAGCAACAAGGAAAGTAAAATGACACCATGTGACCCCAGCGTATACTCCAGCCAACTGACCCTCTTTATTTTTCATATCACAAATATGTTTTCTCCAATTAGTAACTAAGTTGATAGAGGGAAGAGACCATCTTTTGTACCCAGAGTCCAAAACAGTGATATAACAGGAATCCTCTAAAACTGTTCATAATGAATGAATTTTTCTGACAAATGGAGAGAAAGCAAATGAATAAGTAGCGCACTTTGGTTTAAAGTGGAATACCAGAATCAGAATGAAGATGAGACCTTCATCCTTAGAGAAAGCAGAGTTGAAGATTCATGGATGCTGTTTGGATGATCACTTTCCAAAAACCCAGAAAACCTTGGAGAAAATATATGAGCTCCAAAAAAAAAAAGAAAAAGAAAAGAAATGTAAATATATGAGCCCCAGAAAAATAAGCCCCAACCTGGGGACTGAATCTTTAGCACATTTACACAAATTTTATATAAATTTATCTATTTACCTATTCACCTGTCTCACTCTTTGTCTATCCATCATCAAATATCATGCTAATGGTTTTGTAAATACCTTCCTTCATAACTCAGCTTTTCTTTGTCCAAGCCAAATCAAATGCAAAATTATCAAATTTGCTCGTTTTTCACTTGTTTTGTTCCTTTTCTTTTTTAAGTTGGCTGTTCTATTATCTCACCACACTTTAATGCAGCTTCAGTAACAAGGCCTCCTCTTGCTGCAGACACTTCAAGTATGGCTTCACATCAAAACAGAAAAGGAACTCATAATTAGTGATTTACATTTGTTGACTAATTATATTTTAACTCAAAAGCATTCACACTAAATTGTTACAGCTGAATATTTTTATGATCTTCTCTTTGCCTCTATAATTATGAAATAAACGGCTTTCCTCCTCAGTAAAAGAATTTCAGGCATCTGCCTATACAATCGACACTGGAAAAAAATTCTGACTTAAATCTGTAAAAAGGCTCTAGACAGCTAATCAATCATGAAGGCAGTTATCAGGAAACTTCGTGCCCCTGGTGCCAAGCTTCAGGCTTCCAAAGGTGCAGACATGGGTCAGTTGCCTCCTCCACTGAAAAGACAGCCAGTTGCTGGGCAGGGTTTAATCTTGTAAAGGCTGGACCGTCAAGCTTTTGAAGTGTGTAGAGACTCACTGAAGCCCAGAGTTATAGCCAAGAAGCAGTTAGCTGGCACAAAAGAGAAGTCGTGGCCCAGATGCTGCCTGGTAGATCTCAGAGAGCTTGTTTTGCTTCCCTCCTTTCCTCCAACTTTTCTTCTCCAGCTCATTTTTCCCAGCATTTAGGTCATAGCTGGTTATGAGGCATGAGGGTTGATTGGTCACTGAACCACATGCGTCTCTTATAGCACCTACCAGGGTATAGGCAGAGAGACTAGAGCTAGGTTGTGGCATCCAGCACTGGAGAGAAGGAGGGGATTAACTTGCCTCCTGGCTCCCAGCCTGAAATTCTATTTCCAGGCTTTGGATTATAAGTCATCAAAAATAAAGATCAGAACTCACTGGAAAAGACAGAAGTCACAATAGATAGACAGACAGATGGATGGATGGATGCATGAATGCATGGATGGTCAGATACTCAATCTTCATTGTTCACAGATCCCCTATGAGTAAAATAGCCCATTGGATAGAATTACTTGTAACACTGAAATCAATACTCAGAGTGTTTTTGTTTTTCCAGGTCATTTATACCATATGCTCAACATGGCAAAAAAAAAAAAAAAAATGAGTTGCCTGATGCCTGTGTTCACCACTGACATGCAACAAGACTACTCAAGGCCCTTCCCATTTCGGCTCTCACCTTGCAAATGAGTGTCCTCTGTGTGGTCTATCTAGTGCAATGGGTGTTTGCATTTTTGTGCTTTTTTGTTGTTGATTTTGCTGTTTGAGATGGTCTGTCATGGCTTACATCTAGATGTCCCCCCCAAAGCCTCAAGCATTCATAGGTGGGAGATTTGGGAATGACTGCATCACAGCTGTGTGATACTGGATTCATCCGCTGGTTGGTTCAGCATGATTCTGGCCATGGGTGATGGATTTACTGAAGAGAGAAGACCCAACCTGGATGTGTGTAGCACCTTGGATGGAATAAGAGGGAAAGCAGAAAGAAGCCTGCTGCTTCCTGTCTGCCATGAAAGGGAGTGCTTCTCCTGTGCCAGGCTCCTCTGCCATGTCTCCCTGCTTTGGAGCCACCTGACTATGGACCCAAAGCTCTACAGGCTGTAAGCTAAAATAAACCTTTCCTCCTGTAACTTGTGGGTGTCAGGTACTTTGTTCAAGCAGCAGGAAAGTACCTAGAACGCAGGCCAAGCACCATCCCAAAGTGTTCTCTGGTGTTCCTAAGCATGAGAAGGCTGAGATAGACATAATGGAGAAAATATGTTGGTAGACAAGCTTCATTCAGGCATGAGTTCTCATGCATGTGTAATGTTAATGAATCACCACTACATATTAAATAGGGTGTCTATAAACAGAAATCAGGCTATATGTATTAATCAGATGACAAAAGTGTCATGACCCAAGTCTTGCAGGAACCTAAATCTGTTTTCCCTAGGAACAACTGGCATGCACTAATTCAGTAACTGTAGCAACTTTATAGAATGCAACTACCACAAATAACGAGAATAAACCGTCTATGTATATACATACATGTTTATGAAATGGATTTACATGTATACATATTTATTTTGTTATATAGAACAATGTTATATAGAACATATATAGAATATATATGTTCTATATATGTTCTATTATGATATATATAGTTTTTGCAATGCTAGGTTCTGTGCAGATGGTGGTAAACAAAATAGATATGGCTCTACCTCCTTGGACCTCAAAATTTAATAAAAGAGTACAGGATTAAATAGCCCTTTGGGCTACTATGCTGAAAGTCACACTGCCTCATCAGTGTCATCAATAGTAAAGCAGTGTTTTTATCTTCACTGTTTGATTCCTCTTTTTTTCCTCTGGCTTTGAAGTAGGGTGAGAAGGCATTCAAATGTAATTTCTTAAGGACAGGGATCTTTATTATGCTCTGAGGCCTCGGTTCCTGGCCCATGTACCTTGCAAGTAGTAGACACTCAGTAAATGAATAAATGTATTGGCCCACTAAACACACTAACACCTGAAAACAGAGGGAAGAGAAGGCTAGGTGTGGTGGCATATGCCTGTAACCTCAGAACTCTGGGAGACTCAAGCAGGAGAACTTCATTTTGAGCCCAGTGTTGGCAACTTAGCAAGACTCTGTCAAAAAAAAAAAAAAGAAAAAAGAAAAAGGGCTGGGATATATCTCAGTGTGAAGGCCCTGGGCTCAATCCCCATTATTGCAGGAAGAAAAAAAAGAGGGTATAGAAGAAAATGGTAAAATAAAGCTGCAAAGCATAGCATATTCCCTTATCTGGTAATAATTCTTCCAATGCCTGCCTCCTAGCTAAGGATTGCTGAATGTGTGCTCGCAGTAAAAATGTTACCCTGTGTCTCTGCCGATAAGCAAGCAGGCAGACCCTCTAAAAGATAGTGGAAGCTAGTGAAAGAGCTATCCAAAAAAGTATACTTGGCGAGTTTGTGATTCTAAAGAAGGATCCTTCTTTGTGAACCTTTAATACCTTCATGTTCTCCAATCAATCTATTTACTGGATTCAGTTGCTCAATAAATTTGGCTGTATTACCAACAACAAAAATCCTTTAAGTACTTCAGAGATGGTCAATAATAGAAAATGCCATTAAATGAAAAGATCATCCATAAATTGTTTTTGTTGTTACTGCTATTTCTAACCCTGCACTGATTAACCGCAAAAAATTCCATTATCCCACCTCCTCTTCTTACTGAGCTACCTGAGATATCACACAATCCAACTCTGCAAGTGATTAAAACCCTTAGACAGAAAAATATTTTTTTTCAATTGACTGCAAATATACTTCAACGCATGCATCCCAAGATGTTGGCAACACCAACTGGATAAAAGGAGGCAGTTTGGCCAGGTGCCATTTTGCCACTAACTGAAAAAGCTAAGGACTGCTCTGCAAATCTCCTAAATAAAAAAGCAATCTAGGGCCGGTGAGATGGCTCAGCGGCTTAAGCGCCTGCCCGGCAAGCGCGAGGGCCCGAGTTCGACTCCCGGAACCCACATACGAAAAAGGGGCCGGTGATATCGCTCAGCGGCACGGGCGGCTGCTGGCGCGCGAGGTCCTGAGGTTGTTCCCCCGGTACCCACCAAAAAAAAAAAAAAAGCAATCTAGTTTCTGGCAAGGAGATCGGCAATGGCCATTTCATATAAATGAATCTGTCATGATTTCATTTGCGCACAAGCTCGATCATCCAAAATAGCAGAAACAGCAGGCCATGGTGTGGCTTTTCTTTATCTGTTTTTGATAGACTGCTTCTCCTTTTCCTGCCCCAAATGATGACTGCCATCAATGAAAAACTGTACTGTGAAATTGCAAAAAAATTATTCTCAATTTTAATAGTCAACTAACTTACCGAAGAGAGATTGTTCCTTTTGTTAGTGCTTTACAGATTCCTAACACAAGATCAAGTACAAATGTGATCCTCCCTGTATACATCTTCATCAAAATAAGATAAGTGGAGGACGACAAGCTATAAAGCACACTCTTCGCTTATTGGTATGCCCACCTGTTCCAGATCATTTGCAGGGCTGCCAATAACAGAAGGAAGTGGCACAAATGAACCATGTCTTTTTCAGGAAGATTCTCTTGCAAGATCCACAGAGAACGTCGACCATTATTTTCTAAAGCCAATCAAAGGTCTTCCATGCCAATGTGCACATGTAGACAGCTATTCAAGCTGGTCTGATTTCCCTCAACCCTGGAGATTCCAGTCATGTGGTATCTAAGCTGCTTCATTAGGCAGAACCAGAAGAGATGGTCTTTGGAAATGGTGTGCCCTTCATTCTAAATAAAAGAAGAGCATTTTATTTTTTTTTCTTTCCTTCAAAAGGCAATGAAAATTGCTGTAGCTTAGCAAAGGATAATGGAAGTACATCACTGGGCTGTGAGAGGCTTAAGAGTTGTATTATCCTGTGTCCTTTTCATCAACGACTTGGGGCTCCTCACGGATTCCTGAGATTTCATCCACAAAAGCCTCAGATAGATGACTATACCTCCCTCTCCTCATCTGCTCCCACCCTCTCTGTACCGAACATCATGTTCCCAGACAGCTTCCCTCGGGAACTGTAATTTCCTGATTAATGTTACACTGTGACAAGATCCAAAATGGTTAAGCAGATCACCCCACTCCCTAAAGAACCATAATTGTAAGGCAGCAATGTCCAAGCCTGTATTTTCTGTTATATGTAAAATATCCCTCTTTCATGTCTATCTTTTTGAGTAGCTAATTATTATAACTATTTGTCAGATACTCAAAAAAGTTTTTGTAAAAAAGAGAATAGTTTAATTTCTTGATCAAATATCACAGGTTTTTAAGAAAGGCTCCATCCTTTATAATAACATATGCCATTTTTTTAACATCTGAGTCAATTTTGTGCAAAATACAAGCAAGCCAATATTTATTCAGTGAGTAGTAGCACTATAATTAAAAAGCGTCTAGATTATGAATCAAAAAAAATTGAAGTTGAAACCAAAAACTAGCTAATATTTGTCTTTGGGTAAATAGTCTTCTTCAGACCTCATATTTTACATACACAAATTAAAAGGTCATACCAAGTGATGTTAAAATCTCTTCAAACTGAAATATTCCAATATTCTACCTGGTTAAGGACCAATATGAATAAAAATCATTTCTTAATTATTTAGTTAACAGTTAATAAACCACTATGAAATGAATTTTCTCTCTTGAGGACTGACCTAGATGAATTTTTTATTGTTTTAAATATGTCTCCTTAATCCACATTATCAGAATACCTTATTTATTAAAGTCATGATTAAATGAGGCCATTAGTTGAAATTTTCAGAAATGTAACTAAGTTGGCAAAACTCACCAGGTAGATTTAAAGAGACATTGAAGAAACTCTTTCTCATTTTTGACTTTGCCATCCTTCTAAACAGAATCTGGAAATTGTCCAGTTTAATTTATGTAACACTCCGTTGCTTGTGTCTAACATAATTGCGAACATGATATGCATTCATAATTGAAACCTAAGCTCTAAGGGTCTATTTTTCATCTCATCAAAAACTCGCTGGAAGAAGAAAGGAATTTCACCATGGATTTTGTTAAGTCAAATGCTAAATAACAGCAGTAATCAAAAGCATTCACAGGACACTTATATTAGACATTATTAACTGGTAGGATTCTAGACTGATGATGTTTGCAAATCTTAAGAGATATATTTAGACACAAAAGACATACCTTAACTATTAATACATGATACGTATTCAAATATTAAGTATCTATCAAATACATCATTCTCACAATTGCAGCTTATAATCAAAATGAAAAAGGATTTGACAAGTAAAATTAAAAAGTACAGACTGTGAACACTTTAATGTTATTGAAATTAAATAGTAAAGAATTCTTCTAAAAATTATCTTGCTACAATTTCCTCTATATATTCCCAAACTTAGTATTTTGCAAGAATTAATGGGTAGTTGGAAAACTCTGAGGTAATTTACATAAGATAATACATTGGTTTGCTATCACTTACACTTTCAACTTCTTTTCTGACCTCACGTTTACTGAGATTGTTGTTCATACAACAACAGTATTTATTAGTTTATTTTTGCTCATTCTAAAGATAAAAAAGTATGCTTTCACACATTAATTTTAACATTTTTAATTTTTACATTGTTTATATCCATTCACTTTATTTCCACATACAGAGCACTGTTATTCACAAATTTAAGAAACAATTTTCTAATCTATGAATAATATTCATGGGAAGATAAAAACAATATTGAGTCTGAAGCTGGCATCTCAAAATCCAATTAAAAAAACAATGTAATCTGATAATGAAACACAGAAAGCATCCCTTCGAAACGGATCTTCAAGTGAGAGCATGCTCACATCACATGTCTGCAGTGAATTCATGGATGTGTTCTCAGAGCCTGAAATAGAGGCTGTCTGTTTTGATTCTTGCTTCCTGAATACTATGAATGAAAGTAGTTTTGTTATGCTATGCCCTTCCACCATGACATTCCTGCATTGGTGTCAGCTGAAAAAGGACTGAATCCTTTGAAACCATAAGTCAAATAAACCTCTCCTTCTTTAAATTGTGGGTGTCTGGTACTATGTCCTAGCAACAGGATAGTTAATACATAAAATTGGTTCCCAGAGTGGGGCTGTTACTGTGATTGGACCTGATCATGTGATTCAGATGTTTTTGGAACTAGTTTGCTACAGGAGTTTAGAAAGATTTAGAGATACAGGCTACAGAAGCTCTGTAATGCTGTGAGAAGAGCCTGAGGGTTGATTCTAGTCAGAGCTCAGAGGACTAGATAGGAATGTGGATAGAAAAGACTAGTCTAATGTAGTTTCAGTTGGGAACAAAACCCCACTGGCAAGTAGACTAGAGTCCATATGTGTTACATTCTAGCAAAAAAAAAAAAATCTCTGCATTGTGTCCATGTCCTGAGACTTACAGGAAAGCTGAGTTAAGGATGGTAGTCTCACTGATTTGGCAGAGGAACTTTCAAAGCAGCCCAAAAATCTGTCTGTGGCATGGGTAGTGCTGGCTGCTTTTAGCCAGATTTATAGTGAGAATCAGGGACTAAGGGCAGAACAATAATATTTTTAAAACTTAAATTTGGGCCCAAAAAAGACATATGTAAAGCTGAGGCCAAATGAGGTGTGACTTCTGAAGAAATTAACACCACTAAAAATAAGCCAAGTACTTTGAACAGACATGGGAAGAAAGATAACTTGAGGGCATGTGAGGAATCAGCAAAACCCCACTTATTCCAGGTCCAAGGGTGCAAAAGTATAAACTTTTCATTTGAGAAAACAGTCCATGGCTCCCTGCTAGAGAAAGGTTGCCTACAGAATTGATTCTCAGGATTCATTTCAACATATTCAGACATCAAGGCACTCACAGGCCAATGCATTCATGATCCAAACAGCCTGGATACTGCTTGAGCCAGTTTTTTAGGCATGCAAAATATAACAGTTGTAGAGCCAGGGAGCCATTAACCCAAATTTCAAAGGAAGGCCTGGAAGGCCAAGCAGTATGTCCCTGAGAGGTCAATGCATGAAGCTGTGAGAATAAAGTCAAAGATACAATGGTTACCCCAGGAATTTGGAAGCTCAGGAACTTTGAACATCTACTGAGGAAAGCTGCAGACCCTAGAGAGAGACTCTGTGGGCTGTAACCAACAAGACCATAGTGGTGGGAGGATCCAAGTCCTCCGGAACTTACCTCTCACCCAATACACCCCAGGTGCCTGACATGGAGTTACAGAACTTAATGTTTGCTCTGCAGAGTTTTGGTCTTGCTTTGGTTCTATTCTTTTCTATCCTCCTATTCTTCCCATTTGGAATGGGAAAGTTGACCCTGTGCCATGTAGCTCAGGATTAAGTAATTTGCTTTTTTAATTTTGTAGGTCTTCACAGCTAAGAGTTTGTTTAATTTTTGATTTGAACTTTTGAGAAATGCTAGAACTGTCAAGAATTTGGGGATGAGATTATTGCATTTTTGTTGTATGCAAGATAGTTGTACTATATTAAGTGGAAATATTAACTCCTGTGTTTATTTTGAAATCAAGCAATGTTTAAGGAGATGTATTTGGGCACCATGGGGTGAGATGTGACAGTTAAACTTAATTGTCAACTTGATTGCCTTGGGAGCCACCTAGACAATTAAAGTAACGCACACTACTAGGTGTGTCTGAGTGAGTCATCAAAGTATGACCTTGAGACCCTGGAATTTTCCTCTCTCATGCTGTTCCCCTGCTCTACATTTTAGCTACCATGAACTAAGCAACTTTGTTATACCACACCCTTCCACCACGATGTTTCAGTCTTAGCAACAGCCTACCATGGACTGAATCTTCTGAAACCATGAGCCAGATATATCTCTCCTCACTTAAGTTGTAGGTGTCAGGTATTTTGTTCTAGCAATGACACAGCTAATAAACAAACATAGAGTCTCAAATGGAAAACTTCATTTTGTATGAACTTTATATTCTATAAATGTTCAATTCAAATTGAGCTGGAGATGTTTCTGTTGAAAGACTACAAAGTAATAAAAGAAGAAAACCCAATAGAAACCATTTAGTTCTTATCTCACTCATTTTCTCTATGGGTTAACACTTTTACTGTGGTAATTCTCATTTATACGACTCTGTCTGTCCCTCTCCCTCTCCCTCTCCCTGTCTGTCTCTCTGTCTCTCTTTTTATCTGGATTTAACCAAATGCAGGTTGAAAATATAGCTGGGTCTATAGTGGTTGCATCTGTACAGAAAATACAGACTTTTTCTAGTAATTATTCCTTAAACAACATAGTATAAGAGCTTTTGAATAGCATTTACATTCTGTTAGGTATTATAATTAAGCTAGAGAGATTTAATGTATACAGCAGGATGCACATAGATTATACACCTGTACTATACCATTTTATACAACTTTGGATTTTGGTGTCCATGGTGGGCTCCTGGAACCAATCCCTCATGGATATCAAGAGATGACTATATCATCCCACCCTCTTTTCTTTACCAAAGTCTCTTCCTAGAATGTTCTCTCATTCCTACCCTTTATTTAGAATCTCTTGACCAAATCTTGACCTTCTTCTTGGTCCCAAAAACACTTCCAACATTCTATTGGATTTAGAAATACCTGATGCTTATAACATGCAAACTAACCTTTTGTTTCCAGTTTCTCTGTTTATATTTCATATTATATTAAAAGTTTCATCTTTCTCCTAGAGTCATAAGCATGAAGTTTAAAGCCAGTGCAAATTCTTTCCTCTTGATCCACCCCACCTGTTCATTTGTCTTCTAGTTCTGGTGTTTTCATCACTCTTTTACATTTTGAATCCATCTCTGTCCATCCACATTGCCACACCATTTGTTTGCATTGTTCCTGATTCTCATTTGGATTTCTACAATACCTAACTATTCATCCTGCTTCTAATTGATTTTCCTACCAACATTTTTTCTACACTGGTGGTAGAATGGCCTTTCCATTACCCAAATCTGAGTGTGTCATTGCTGTTCTTTGCAAGACGAAGTCTTGTCTCAACACAGTAATCAAACTTTGTTCACTTCTTTGTCTCTCTCCATAATCACTCCCCCAAAACCTTTGGTTCTACCCCCATCATAGTTCCTGCATCCCCAGAATTTGCCGTCTTATGTCACCAATACCAGACTTGGAAAATATCTTTCCTCTGTTTATGATGTTCTTCTCTCCATCTGCCCAGTTAAATCCAAAAATATTGCTCATGAAAATGCTTCTGACTTTTCTGTCTAAATTACTTTCTTCTCTACAACCACCCACTTCTAAGACTGAGGGTGGGTACTGCAGCGCACTGCTCCTGGTCTCTGAGTGTTAATAGGGGTTGTATTTTATTCTTCTCCAAATGAAATTCACTGTCTTTATTCATTAAACTTTAAATATGGTTCAAACTATCAACACATATATTACTTAAAAATTAAATTTTATAGCCAGGCACAGTGCTATATGCCTTAATTCCAGCACTCAAGGATGCTAAAACATGAGAACTGTAAGTTCAAGCCCACCCTAGACAACTTAGCAACTTAGTGAAACCCTGTCTCTAAGTAAAAACTAAGAAAAGGCATGGGGATATAGTTCAGTGCACAAACTCTGGATTCAATTCCCAATACCACCAAAAACAAAAACAAAACAAAACAAAACAAACAACAAAAAAATACTTAGTCGTTCTGGAATAATTTGAACTCTAGGTGGTTCTTCGCTTTGCATTTTTTTTTGTCAAGTTCCACCAAGACTAATTTGTGTGTGCAGTGACAATGAGATCAAAGAATTTTAATTTGGAAATAAAATATCCTCATTCGTATCTATGAACCCTAAGGCTAAAAAGTTTCAAACTACATGGCAAAGCATTTTCTCATTAATTTTTATCAAAATTCATTTGGAAAATATATCTTTCATAATATAATTAGGATTTGACCACTGTGATTACCATTTACATGTATTTTCTTCCAATTTTTTTATTTACAAAACAGTATTGCTCTATATATGTGCTGTTATTTAATAACATGTTACTATGCACTTTCCATACCATTTAAATATTATCTCTACATATGGCTAATATTCCATTGGATGTACTTGGAATAATTTGGCTAACTATAGTCATGGTCAATAAATCATAATTTAACATTTCCCTATTATATATATTTAATTTTTTAAATTTTTTTATTCTTGGAGGTCGCACTGGAATACCCAAACAGTACACTCACAATTTCTCATCAGAACAAAGCTTTTTAATTTCTATTTCTTTGAGTATCAGAGAGACTGTACATGTTTATACATGCTTATTGCCAATTTGTATTTCTTTGGAAAATCACTTTTTTGTTTCCTCTGGTCATTTTTAAATGTAAAACATGTGATTTTCCTATTGATTATAAAATACATTATTTATATTATATATATCACATTATATTACACCATGTATTTTAACATCCTGGTATGTATTTCATGTTTTTCAAAATTTGCCATTTGTTATTTAATATTGTGCATAAAACATTTTGATTCTTTTGATTTATAGAAGCTGTAAATATTTATGTACTCAAATCCATCATTATTTTCATTATTGTTCCTTTCACTGTTTTACATATAGAATGTCTTTTTGCATACAAACATGAGGAAATTATTAGCTTTATAGTACTTCTATGATTTTTTAAAAATTTAACTCTGTAATTCACCTGGCATTTATATTGGTATATTGGTTAGAGCAGAAACAGAATTGTTCCCCCCTAAAATTAGCTTCATTCCTAATTATTGAATAAATTTGTCACTTCTGCTCTTGCTTTTAAAACCATCCTGTCGTGCACTATTTTGTTTTGTGTAATAGTTGTTTTTAGGGTCTTTCTGTTTTTGGATTCATTTTCAGGTCTCACTGACTTTGCATCCTTGAATAAGTCACTTGGCTTCCTGGTGTCTAATTCCATTACCTGCCAAACAGTGCTAGATCTACGTGCAGATCATTTTAAAGATTAGAAATGATTTGTGTGAGATGCTTATCATAGTGCAGGGGAAGTTAGAAGTACTAAATAAAAGTTTCTATTTATTATTTTTTATTATCCTATATTTCATCTTGTGCCACTAGCACAATGACAAACACATTTTGAAATGTAGCATATGCCCTGACACATTGGCCAAGGGAAAACTCCTACACGTTGACTTACCACATATGCCTAATTATCAACACTCCTCTCACCCAGGTGTAATAAATTTAACAAATACTCGAAAACTTACAATGATCAAGGCAGTGTGTTGGGCACTGTAGGGAATACAATGGTAAATAAAAAATAAAGGGCTTCTACTCAACTTCTCTAATCCTGGGTTGCTTCTGTTATACACAGTGTAAGTGGAATATTTATTTCTTCAACAAAATGTTTATTTTCCTCTGCTGTGTCATGACAGAGAGTTCTGAGGGTTAGGTATCAGTATAGAGTATTTTGTCCAGGATCTTCCATACGAATCTGACCCTACACATGTCAGACGTGGGTAAATATGGCACAATGGGGAGTTCACTGACAGAATCTCTCTTCAACTTCCAGCTCATCATGTCTTCTCCCTCATGACGTCCCTGGTTTCCTCATGAGAGGTTATTCTCTCTCCCTTGGAACCTTCTGTTGTTTCTCTTCATTTTTCTTCTCTAGGAATTCAAGTGGCACATTCCTCTGGGCTCCCAGAACATGGCACCAAATTGCACGAGGGTATCTTCGTTCCACCACTATGTCCATCTGTATTCTTGTCTGTCACTCATGCCCCATTCAACTATCTCCTGCCCAGAATTTAGCTACATGTGTATTTGTGCAATGAGCTCCAGTTCAGGGAATATTTTTTATTCATTTTTAGACGTCCAACTAGGCCATATTAGTCCTCATACCATGAAGCATTGCCACCAGATTCATAAATATTGTACTACATTAAGATACTACTTTGAAATACAAATGTTGGGGGAAGGAATAAAACACACTTATTCTCAATATTGAAAATACACTGAAAATCCTGTGCATTATCAAATATGGATTTTGAGTTGTTATTAAATCTTCCCTGAATCCTGACATTATATTTAACTTCAAAGATGCTTATTATCTCCATCACTTACTTAAAAATCTTCTTAGTTCCTTTTATTATTTCACTTATTGTTTAAATTAAAGTATTCTCAAAGTTTTCAAATGGTCAAGCCTGACTTTCCTCATCTATAACTGTAATATACGATCATTTTTGATAACCACAATTTCTTTTTCTGGTTAAAGTGCCCCAAGGTACCTCTAACAGTGTCTGGATATTGTTAGGTCATCAAAAATGTTATTTATTGATCTAAATAATCAACATCCTATTTGGGAGTACATTTAACAAATTATAACAAAGTGAACACAACCTATGTAACCAGTTATTTCAAAATCAGTTTTGTTTTCAGACTCTCAAAGCACCGACTTATTGGATAAATAATTTGAGCACCTAATCTGTACAAGACTCTGCGCCAGGCATGGAATATAAAAGGTAAACACTGACTGACCCCTAATATGTCCCAAACATGGGGTATATCCTATGTTCTTGCCTATTTATTCATCACAAATCAATAAGGTGGATGCTATTATAATTCCCATTTTACCAGCAAAAGAACCAAGGCTTAATAAAGCTGCCTATGTTTAAGTAAGTGGCGAATGGCTACACAAAGATATCACCCCAATCTATTCAAGAGTCAAGTTTAATGTATCAATCATTACACTTCACTGCCCAAAGAAGTACGCAAGGATGCAAGATGAAATGAATTATGGTTTATATTTCATCCGATGAAATTAATAAAAACTTTATAAATGGCTTCCATCTAAAGCTTGAAATTTTGCAAGGAATATTTAAAGTTTTAAAATTTAACAGATCATTGCATTATGTTTCAGTATTAACAAATATATTCATTTCAAGGACATTCCCTAGATTTAAAATCAAACACCATAAGGCAATGTAGTCTTTGTAATCCACCACCTTGTAGGAAATTAACACAAATAACTAGAAGCTGAATTGTATAATAGTTGTTAGGAAGCTACATCTATTAAAAACATTAAAGTTTATTTCAAATTAAAGAGACCACAGGGTACTTCCTAAACATTTTTTGTCTGCCCTCCAAAGCAACTCAGGAAAATAGTATGAACGGTGCAAATTCAAAACCCTATTTGGAAGAACTTCGGACAGAAGATTCTAACTACCAGAGTCTTTATCTCTATTTCTTTATCTAATTCAAAATCTGCATTTTGTCAACTCCCAAGCATAAGGACATGCTCTGCTCAAGTAAGTTGCTCTTTTACATTTTACAATTCTTGTTACCTGAAAAGAATACTAACTGCATTTTTAAAAATCAAGCCATTCCAAGGAAAATTAAGAATAAATATGGAGCAAGTTGCTCGCTTCCTGTTAGAATTGTCAAGGCTGAACAGCTCCCTGGTTGTGAAATGCAAATGATAGCTAAAACATTCTGCTAATTCCAAAGTTCCATTAGAAGTTGAAAACACATAGCACTTTAGTGTTCTCGTTTGTACCTAATGGATAGCATTGGTATTTTCTCAGACATGAAAATAAACTAAGTACTGAAATTTTATGAAACTAAGCAAAATGCGCAAAACAGCTAATGGTTGTATTCACTATGTGAATAAATACATCCAAATCTCTGAGCCTAAGAATTATGGTACAAGTCTCATACTCTTCAAAGTACTAATTGAAAGTTTTTATACTGTGTTCATATTAAGGACTTGTCATAATTATCTGTATGTGATGCCAGATTAATGTCTGAACAAAAATATAAAACTGATTAGAAAAGGCTGAGACTGTAATTAAACTGAACTAATCCAAAATAAACATAACAGTTTAATGCCATTAATATTCCAGCTCCTTAAACAGATGTGATACCTAGCATAAAAGGATTAAAAATTTCAAGGAAACTGCATTAATCACATAGCTGAAAAGTGAATTTGAAAATTCTCAAGTGTTTTTTTGAATAAATATGAATATTTTCTTTCCTATTGTTCTAACTTTCCAAATCTCAAATTTTCCTTTTCTTGTTGGTGGTGGGAGGAGGAGAAGTTTAGGTTCAAAACTAACCTATGAAAGTTTGTGAATGAATGACTCTTTAAAAAGTAACCAAAGACCACATTTGCATGGAAATGTAAATTATCATCTGAAATTTACGGTCCTTCCAAAATTGTCCCTTTTTGCACTGAACGCCAGTGAAAACAATCATCCCAAATATTCTCACTTTGATATACCATGGGTAATTTTATGGCATAAGGAAGGCATTTTACCTCATCAAAGTAGATTAAAAATATATAGTAAGTATGTAATATTTAAGCAAAAAAAGTTTGTAGCATCCTATTTATAAAGATCATTATTAAAAATAGCAATGTCTGGTAGAAAGCTTCTGAATCTGGTTTTATCATATCAACTGTTGCTTCTTGCATATCTATTAGATGCAAGGCATGCTACTGGATCCAGAATGTGCAAAAATAGAGAGAGATGGCCCTTTCTTCTAAGAGTTCTCATGACTCATGACCAATGGTGGTAATATCATATTTCTACATGTAGCAATATCTCTGTATTGTTTACTTCCTCCCCCGGTACATTTGTTAACATTACAAATGCTCACCAATAGAAAAATTCATATAGCTCTCTGCATGAACTAAATTTTCAAGTTGTACAAATGATGGTGTATGTGGACATAAAAGCATTGAACTAGCCTTCAATTTAGGAAAAAATACACAAAATTTGGCTACTTGCATGATCAGTTTTCTTCTTTTGGGTATCTTTGGGGAACCAGTATTGCATTTTATTACCTGACCTCATCTCCTCCAGCACTCCATTCTCCTCTGATTTCCTGTGGGTTACTGGGAGGTTGTTGCAGTTTTCTGGATGCTGACCTTTAGCCAACTTTTGGGCTTGTTGGGCCAATTCAGTACTTTAGAACTTTCCAACTTTTCCTTTCAAATTTGTCTTGGTATTTTGCTCTACCTAATCTCATCCATTCTGTTCATACCACAACTCTCACTTTGTTTAAAACATTTTCCCCAAATCTTCAGGACACTGAGAGGTGAGAGTTTGTAACAAAAGGTTCAGAAATATGTCAGCCTACTCTTTAAAATTTTAAGTGATCTTTCAGTGTCCTGAAGTGAAAAGCAAAATTCAGCCAGGACTTTCCAGGACAGGAGTTTCCACCGGGGAGTACAATAGACCCTTTTGGAAACCACCTTCAGGTCTTTCAGCGACACAGTATAAAAGTAAATTGTGTCCTGGGGCATATAAGACACTGAGCATCTTCCAAAGGAATATATCTTATTCCTAGTGAATAAGTTTTACTTATTTTTAGTTTTCCTCAAAATAATATGTGAATTTAAGTGAATTAATGCAAAGATAAATTTTCCAGTCCTTTATATGGATTTTGGAAAAAGAGTAGAATGTTAAAAAGTATGGACTTTAAGAAATGTTCTAAAATTGCAATTCCTCTCTTACAAAGAACAGATGCTAAAGGAATCACTATTCTACAGAAACAGTTCATTTTTAAATAAATCAATTAGGAAACGTTACTGAAGACAAATAAAAATATTGAGGCATTTCTCATTTATATTCAAAGCTAAGGATTAGAAGAACAACCCAATTACTCATCCAATCTGCCCATTTAAGCACCCGTCAACTAAAGGGATTAATATGCCTTATGGTTATGGAATTAGGGGCAGCTCTGTCACAGTCTTTGCCTGAGAACCATTAACAAACACATTTTCTAAGTATGTATTAACATTTCTTAGCTGTCACTCCCGTAATGACCCTGATATAAGCTAATGAAAGCATTCAGATTTCACAGCTACAATGTTGAACATAGAAGGTGCAGCCTTCCTTACTCCCACAAATAAAGAGTCATACCCCCAAAAAGAAAAGGAGAGAGAGAAAAAAAAAAAAAAAAGAAACAAAAAACAGTTGCTTCAAATACTCAATTCATAGAAGCTAATTATTCTCACAGGGATTTTTTCTCCTAAAAAAGACAAATTATAACAAGTATAGGAAGGAAATGATTAAGTCACAAAAGTGTAAAAATGTAGAGAACTACATAATGTAGAATCTGAGTTACTAGAGATACCATATGTAGCATCTGCAAATGATTATCACTCTCAGATGGTAGCAACACCTGCTTTGGCTCTCGTTTTAGTGTGGAATTCCAAAATAAAGGTATTGATACTTTACTGAGTCTATCTGAGGATAAGTAAACCATTTTGGCAGTGATTTCCTTCCATCGACAAGTGTAATAAATGTATAATAAATGTGTTGCACATATGCAAATAAATTGATTGTTGTGTAAGTATTCAAATCACATAAAAATAATCAATAATTTAAAAAAAACCAATTAAAAATTGGCAAAAGACTTGAACAGACACTTCACTAAGGAAGATGGATGAATGGCCAATAAACACAAGAAGCTCTTTGTCATTAGTTAGAAGGGAAATGAAAATGAAAATCATAATGAGGTCCTCTTCATGCTTACTAGAATGGCTAAAAGACAAACTAATGTCAGAGAAGACATAAAACAACTGGAAATTTCACACATTAGTGGTGAGTATATAAAATAATCAGGGCCGGTGAGACGGCTCAGCGGCTTAAGCGCCTGCCTTGCAAGCGCGAAGGCCCGAGTTCGACTCCCGGAACCCACATACGAAAAAGGGGCCGGTGATATCGCTCAGCGGCACGGGCGCCTGCTGGCGCGCGAGGTCCTGAGGTCGTCCCCCCGGTACCCAAAAAAAAAAAAAAAAAAAATAAAATAATCAAACCACTTAAGAACCATTTCCTGATGTGCTATCCTATATTTTATGAGTAAGTCATTTGACTCCTCCGTATTACCCAAGGGAAGGGAAAATGTATACCCATAAAACTACATATATAACACTATATATTTATTCATAAGAGGTCCCTACAAACAACTGAAAACAACTCACATGTTCTTCAACAGAAGAATGGATAAACGATTTGTATATTCATATAATGGAATACCACTCAGCAATGAAAAACACTGAACTCCTGATGCATGCCACAACATGAGTAAAATTAAAAATATACTGCAGAAGTAAGATATAAAGAAAGTATGTACTCCTATGATTCTATTTATTTGAAATTCAATTCCATAGCAGGCAAAACTAATCTTTGGGGATAGAAATAAGTAGAAAATGGTTTTCTCTGGGGGACAGGGGGTTGCCTGCCAAAGGGCACAAAGACAATTCTGTGCTAATATAAATGTCATCTTGACTGAGGTATGAATTGCATAGTTGTAGACAATTATTAAAAGTCATTCAGCTTTGCACTTTAAATTTTACCACAAGGGCCGGTGATATAGCTCAGCAGCATAAGTGCCTGCCTGGCAAGCATGAGGTACTGAGTTCAACTCCTGGTACCCGCATATAAAAAAAAAGAAATTTACCACAATAAAAATACTAAAATTGATAGGCCACATCAGTATTAATCAATGTTTACACATTTCAACTCACATAATGACAATAATTAAAACATACCCACTGTTCACTATACAACAGGCTGTTCTCAGAAGGTTTCCTATTATCTCACTTAATCCTCATAATTTTGTTTTCATTTTAATTATTTTAATTCTATTATTGTCCTCATTTTACAGATGAGGATCTGAGAGGCTAGATAATTTGACTGAAGACCATATCTTATGTAGGCAGAGAATAAGTCTAAATATATCAACTTTATATCAACTTTAAAGAGTCTTAAGTAGGGCCGGTGAGATGGCTCAGTGGCATAAGCGCCTGCCTGGCAAGCGCGAGGGCCCGAGTTCGACTCCCGGAACCCACATACAAAGAAAGGGCCGGTGATATCGCTCAGCAGCATGGGCGCCTGCTGTTGCGTGAGGTCCTGAGGTCGTTCCCCCCGGTACCCACAAAAAAAAAAAAAAAAAAAGAGTCCTAAGTTTGTTTAGAGTTTAGGCTGATGAGCACTTTAATCCACACTACTGAATTGCTATTGCACAAGTTTTAATGATAAATTAAAGGTGATTATAAAGTACTTCTGAGTCATTAATGTATATGCTTATGAAAATTCTAACAATAAATAAAGCTATATAAAGCTGAGAAAACTTAGCTTTACCAAGATTTACTAAGCACATTCAGACACTTTCAGAAGAGGGCAGATAGATGTGTGCAACTCTGGGAGACTGATCAGGCTACAGAATGCCATCAGTTCCAGGTCCTGACACAGCTGACATTTTGAAAGGAGACCTGGATGATGAGAAAACAAGGAATGCTCATTAAGTCTGTACTGACATCCAACGTGGAGGGTGTGGCGGGTCAGACGCAGTTTCAAGTGACCCCTGCAAGTTGCAGTTAGAAAAAGAAGCATGTTCAGTAGCAACAAAGATAGGTCTTTTCAGTTAGGGAGAGGGGAAGAAAGCTGTAAGGAACAAAATACAAGGAAAGTCTTCTGCTAAAAGACTCCTCTACAAAAGGAGGGTGCAGCCTTTCTGGTACCCTCCCAGTCTCCATCCCAATGTAATTACTTGATGTCTTCCCTATACTGATGAAAATATAGATTCCATCAACAGATTTGAAATCAGTGATTATCTCATATTAAAATAATTCTATTTTCATTCCATCTAGACATGACTTCTAAAAAAGGATATTTAGATGCAAGCTACCCATTCCATTTTTATTATCATGCAAATTAACACTCTGAGTCTAGAGACCAAGAAGGTGCTCTCAGGAGCAGGAAAAGTGATGTCCTGATCTTGGTGTAAAACCCAAGCAACTAAGACGTAGAAGGGGAAAAGATAATATATAGACCACTATGTGTTTTCCTGCTTTCAAGTTTCTCCAAGAATTGTTCTAATCCCTCAACTCCAAAACCAAACAGCCCTGCACCACTGCTGGGATTTCCCTCCACATTTAGGTACCAGCATCTCCTGTCTTCTCACTCCTCCCGTCAATATCCCCTTTTTGATACGTTTCGTTACAAGGCCTCTAATTATAGCCAGTACCAACTTCCCATTCTCTGTGATAAGTTTGATAAGTTCCTGTTATCAACTTTCTAATTATATCTACTACCCACTTCCTTATCCAATTAACCAGTTAACAAACACCAAATTAATACTAAACAAGGCACATTACTAGATATTTTGGGGGGACAGAAATCTGTGTATGGCTCTCCTCACTATGTTCAAGGACTATCCAGACTCTGGAGAGGCATGTGTTGTGTGTGTGTGTGTGTGTGTGTGTGTGTGTGTGTGTGTGTGTGATTTCAGCACAACTGAATCAATGGGAGCCTTTCCAGCATACTGGGATGAGCAGAGGTGGTGCCCACTGATGAGGAGGAAAATCTGAACATCCCTCTCTGAAAGATCTCAACTTTTAGTGAATTCTATGAACAAAACTCAGTGGTGGAAATGATAAGACCTATCTCCCTTAAATAGAAAGTCTGTGTTGTGGAACAGAGGGTCCTAGAGCTAAAGCAGAACACTGGGATAGTTCACTGAGGACAGACCTTGAAGACCAAAGAGCAAAGATTTTATCCATTCCATAGGCATTGTCCATTCCACAGGCATTGTGAGTAAATGACAACTAAAGATTGTATCATCTAAAGTGAGCACATAAGCAAACTTAGTAAACTTGGGTCTCTCTGTCCTAAGTCAGAAGTCAACCTCTCGACAGCCCATGGGGAGAGGGGTGGCCTGCAGGTAGGCACCAGCCAACGGGCACTGAAGACTCATACATCTCCTGGCTTAATTCAACTCTGGACACTGCACATGATCTTCTGTAATGGGCAGGGCTCTAGTTCAGGCTAATCATTAAAGTATTTTCTACTTTGGGCATTTCCTCATTTTTATAAATACAGTATAAAGAATAGTTATATAAATTTAGGCTGTTCCTCAGGAAAATTTATAAAAATGTCAGTGAAATCTCAGTGCAGAGAGGTTATACACTGTAGTGCAAAGAGAGATGAATAGTAAGTAGTAAAGAAATCTTGCTATCGATATAGATAAGTTATATGTGATTCACTTTTCTTACCTATAAAATAAAATGGTGAGACTACTTCTAATGTCTCTGAATCTAAGTGTCTGTTTTATCTCTATAATATCACTTACACGCAATAATATCGTCTTAGACAACTTAAAAAGCTAGATTTTATGTTTGCTCTTATTTCAAATTAAATATTATTAATTTTGAAAAAGATAATTGAAGTTAGACAATTATTCCGAAACTTGAGTTGATGAGTGTATTAGTTTTCTATGCTGTGTAATAAGTTACCACAAATTTAGTGGCTTAAAAGAAGACACATTTACATCTGGCGTTTTCTGTGCTTCAAGAATCTGGGCACAGCATAACTGTCCTTTGCTCAGGACCTCACAAGACTGTAGCGAAGGTGTCAGCTCATCTGCATTCTTTTCTTCCAAGCTCATGTGGCTGCTGATAATACTGAGTTCCTGAGGTTCATACCTACTTGCTGGATGTCATGTGAGGTAAACCCTCAATGCCAACAGTTGTCCTCAAGGTTGTCTTCAGGGCTGGCAGAGCCTCTTGCTCCCATGCTCTAAGAGAAAGTCTTATATAAGGTAACATATGTATAGGAGACACATTCCATCCCTTTCGCATAGTATACCAGGAAGAAGCAAGTCACAAGTGCCACCCAGAGCTCAATGATTGTAGATAATGCAAGGGCTTGAGCCATTGGGGTCACCTTAGGATATGTTCTCACAACGTGAAATGCATTTGTATAATTGCCACAATAGTATTCCACCTTCTTACAGTCATTTCAAAAAATGAATGGGTTGTTAAGAACTAACATAAGATAGGGAAGGATGCTATTAGAAAACTTTCTTATAGTAGTAGCCCTGACAAGACCAAGAATAGGACGTGTTCAGCACTTTCTCTGTAGTGAACACTGTATGCATATTATTATATTCAATAGTCGATCAATTGGGATTATCATCTCCAATTTACGGTAAGAAGAGTGAAGTAAAGATAGGTTAAGTGGTTTACACAAGATCACACAATCAGAAAACATCAGATCCTGCTCAAAACCATAAACTCAGTTTCCCCCACAGCAGCCAGGGTCCACCAGTTTTGTAAACCTAGTACTGTAACTAGACTATTCGGAAAATTGCTATAGCCTCAAGCCTCAGTTTCCTCCTCTATAAAATGGAGAATATAATGTTACCTGATTTAGATCTCTCATAAGGTTGTTGCAAAGATGAAATGATAACGAGAATGCAAAGCACTTCACACAATCGCTGGCACAAGGTGAGCACTCAGTGAGTGGTATCGCTGCTTTCTGCTGCAAGCTCTGTGTAAACTCTAAATATTACACATCTGAAAATACAAGTAAGAACACTAAACTTAATGGCTCTTTATGTTTTATTTGTTTGTTTTACTCCAGCAAGAAGTTTTCAGGATTCTTTCATAATCAGCCCACTACTTTTCTCTGCATAAAAGGCCCTTGAGGCCAGAGAGAGGAATAAATATTCCATCCATCTTTCTGTAGGAGAAGCAATAAAACTCTTGTCTGCCAATAAATTGAAATGTAAAAGACATTTTATAACAATTCATATCAGTGGGTCAAAAGAGTGGGCTATTTATATGCTCTATAAGAATGTTCAACTTAACTTTCTTAAATTGTAAAGTATTAAGATAGACCAGAATAGATTATAAAAAGAATGAGTAGAGAAAAGGGAAAATGTATCTTCAGAAATATTTAATAACATGGTAATAACCTTACAGGACATTATGTAAGGTAAATCATACTTAATAAGTCTACAACGTGCTTTAAAATTAGACGCCCACATTATAAAGTGTCTAAAAGGCAGCTGTTTCTGAGACTAGGGGTGGCTATGTATTAGTCATTGAGTTCCTTGGCTTGACCTTCACCATACACTTGTTTTTTCATTTTTGCCTCTAATCAAAGCAACACTGTCACATTTGTGAGTCCTGTATTAACATAAGGAGCTACTCATAAATATGACGCCCATAGCCCTTGCCCAGGGGCCACTTAAAGTGCAAAGGTAAAAGGGACACAGCAGTGCTGGTTGGTAAATGTGTAACAGCTGGCCTGGGGGTTCATAGCGGAGGAATATGCCTGTCTGTTTCCCTGGCACACTTCAAGCTATCAATAGGACATGCCTGGCCCGGAGAGGGAAGAGATGGCTATGGCATGGTACATAGTCCAAGTGAAAAAGTCAAAAGGAAGCCATCGAGAGAATGTTAAAATTCAGTTTAACATCATTTACCTGATGTATCTAGAGGCTGATGTCTTGGAATCTCTAAACTCAGCAGGGCAGGGTTAATTTGGGAAAACTTCTAGGGGAAGTATTGGATTTTTCAAAAGGGATGATTGGAAGGAATTAACTGTACTAGCTAACTTTAAAAAAAAAAAAAAAGGTTCTCTCAGGTAATCCCCAATTAATCACAGCACTGGGTATCATTTTTCTTCTTTTACACATAAGAAAATACAGTCTAAGGCAAACGTCCTCAAAGCTAGCAAGTGACAGAGCTTTGCACTCTTCTCTATTTTTCTTCATCTTTCTTTTTCTTTCTTTCCCCCTCTCTCTCTCTCTCTCCTTGAATCCCTCCATATACATAAATACTCATCTAATGCATACTAGGCCCAAGGCATTATCCACATAGTCAAGTATATAAAAATAAGTAAGTAACTATTGTTTTAAAATCCTGTCCTTAAAGAGTCAATATTATTGGGAAGTGGGATAGGACAGTAGTCAGAACAGACACAAACAAAAGAAAGTTCCAAAGCCAGTAAGCACAATGACAGAAACGTGAGCAGGCACATTGGATGGAGCACACACGAGGTGGAAATTACTACAGGAAGTGACACGTTCCAGGACCCGCCAGTCAATCCTATCACTGAGATGACTAATGAGTATCTAAGGGGAGGATCCAGGGTAGATACACTGGACAACAGGACAGAACAGGATGGAAAAAGATTTCATCACTCTACTCAAAATAGTATGCAATTTAAAAATTGTTAATTGTCTACTTCTGGATTTTCCATTTAATATTTTCAGACTCCAGTGACCCCGGTTTCCATTTAATATTTTCAGATAATTGAAACTATGGAAAGTGAAACCACAGGTAAGCAAGGACTGCTTTCTCTAAGTCAATATTCAAAACCACGTCCTGAAGCCTTTCCTATAATGCATTCCTAGGAGTTGTTTGACACACTGGGAGAAAGCAATCCCAAGGGACCCAAGACGTGAGCATGAGAAGAAAGGAAGAACATATTCATTACAAAAGCAGACTTAGCCTTGGAGCACCTACACAGAGTTGAGAATAGAATCTGCTATTAAAGATCAGTTTTACTCAATTATTTTGTTTAAATACAAAATAGAAATAATTATAGTAGAAACTTCACAGGATGCTGTAACACCAGTAAGCACTCTCCTTGACGTTCTCCAGAAGTACCGACATTTTTACAGTATTCTTACTAGCACAGAAATAAAATTTATCTCTCAACTCAGATGCTAAAAAAAAGAACAGACTCTCCAACACCTCTGGAGAAAACAGAAGTCTTCTAAATAATATAACTGCATTAGCCAAAAGATTTTCTTTTGAGAATACCACAGAGCAATAGATGAACAAATGAAGATTTAATAGATCTTCTTGGTGTAAATAGAGAGAAGTGGTAATCGTTTTAATGGTTTAGTCACTTTCGCCATTTAATTTTTTTCCTACAGTGAATAAATAAAGTAATAAAATGTCTCCATTAGTTTTCACACAATACATAAAACTGAATGATACTGAGTATTTGCTGTTACAATTATCTCACCTTTTAGGGACTTTTTTTTTTCTTTAAAAGATTTAAATCTCACTTTGTACAAAAATGAATTAGAATTTGCAGAATTCTTACACTATTTTCTATCACCATTCTAGACAATGGATCATAAAGCAGGGCACAAATTCAAATAATAGGATCACACTCTAAGCTCTTTATTGCAAAGAATATTGGCAAAAAGCTATATCCATGCCTTTCTTCATGTTATGCACAATGAGGATTACACAATTTTATACAAATCATATTTCTACCAGATATGCACCACATCACCTCTAAAGTTAATTTATCAAACATGAGGTAGAGCTTTACAAAAATGAAACTATGCTGATTTAAAACTGAGACTACAAATGAGAGAAGAGGCCCTGCACTGAGCAACAAATCAACCTGAAAACAGGGTAGAGGGAAAATGAGAAGAGAAACTTAATCCTTTGCTAGAGCCTAGTAGGGTGGCCCATATTCCCTTATCCCAGTGATGTTACAGCCTTAAAAGTCATTCCCAAACTTGAGTTTGGAAACTGGCTCATCTTGTCTCTGCCTGAATGCCTCATCTGAGTAGGTGCTAAGGTCCCCAAGAGTGTCTGTGAAGAAGTTCAAAAGGGTGAGGAGCCACAGCTATAGCCAGATACCTGGTTTACCCTTCTTCCTCAGTGCAGAAAATAAAGAGAAAGCAATGACAGTGCAAAGGTTACAATCTACCAAGAGAGATTGAGAACACTGGAATAAAAGCATATTTTGGTTTCTGTACTACATGTGTTCATCAGCTTTCCATTGCTGTGACAAAACACGTGAGAAAATCAACTTTTAAGAAGGAAAGATTTATTTCGGCTCACATTTTTAGAAGTTCCAGTCCATGGCCAATTGGGCCTGTTGTTTTGGGCCTGTGGTAAAGAACAGCTGCTTACCTCATGGCTACCAGGAAGCAAAGGAGGAGAAAGAAAGGGGCTGGGGTCCCAATATCCCTTCAATGATGCACCCACAATGAGCTGACTTCTCCTGACTTCTCCTCCTAAGAATTCTTCCACCTCACAATGGCATCATAGACTGGCAACCAAGCCTTTAGCATGTGGGCCCTTGAGATACATTTAAGATTTAAAATATACCAGTATATTTGCCTAGTCTGTCAAAATTGCTGCCTTATCACACATATCCTAGGCTAAATGACTAAGATCATTCCTCCCTGCAATTACTGTCGTTATTAAACAACTTTCTAGTATCACAAACAAGAAATGGTAACCAATATCTGAGATGCAAAGCCACAGGGCTCATCTATGAAGAGGAAACATTATCTTGTTTAAATTCTGGGCAGCTCAGTTTCCTCACCCCCATCCCTACACTTTAGTTTTAACTTAGAAGTTCACAGCTAATGTTTCATAGAGTGATGACGAGATTTTATTCTTGCTGTCACTGAACAAGCCCAGGTCCCATCCTGGTTACAGGTAACATAGTCCGAGTTCTTTTTCCAAAAAAGAGAGTGTGCATATATACTATCACAACTAACAGAAGTCAAGAACTAATGCCACAAATTTTAAATCCCTAAGTGCTTACCTTTGATTTCTACAAAAAGTAAAATAAACATTTTTACTAGTAAGCAAGCAATAATTATATGCTATCCAAGTACTGCTAAAAATATGTGCTTGTCTATGAGTATTATTTCAAATAGCATCATTTCAAAGGTAATAATTACTAAGAAAAACCCAGTTTTAAAAATTAAAGGGAAGAAATTTAACCCTTACACTACTCATTTTTTAAGTTATTTTATTATATTATGAGCTGGATAGCATATCTTTACACAGGTAGCAGTTTCCTGAGGGGTTACAGTAGCCTCCTATCTGGGGTTTCCATAGATCTCCTGCTGGTAACTCCACTCCTCTCTGATCCACTGGTCACACTACAGGCAAGTGATCCTTTCACAACCCAAATAAGCGGAGATGTAAATTCTAGGCTTAATTCTATGTCTATTTCCTGGATGGCTTCCTGAGAGGCTTGTAGTGTAAATGACCAAAATCATCAACACAGCCTTTAAGGCTTTGAGTGGTCTGTTTCTTCCTAGACCTTTGGCATCTTCTCCCATTATCTTCTGGTCCCTATTGCTCTTTGTTTTTGTTTGTTTTGGTATCGGGAATCAAACTCGGGACCTTGCACTTGCCAGGCAGGCACTGTCCACTGAGCTATATCCCTGGCCCCTTATTGCTCTTTGGCCATACCAGGTTTTTCAGATCCTTAAGTTTGCCATTTTCCCTCTTGCCATCATGCCTTTGCACAGGCTATGCACCTATTTGGTATATTCAAACACCATTCTGCTTCACTCACTCCTCTATCTCCGCTAATTCTTAAGATCTCAGATCATGTGTCACTTTTTCAGGATTCCATCATTTCCTTTAAACCAACCCTCTAGGTCTGCTGTCTTTGTTACAGGCTTTCACAGAATTGTGCTCCTCTTCATCACTTCCTATTTGCTTATTATTGCTGTTAATTAATAAGGGTTCATTCCAGTTGCTTTGAAGCTCTATTGGGTCAGAAGCCTCATCCTCTCCTTGCTCATCATTTCTTTTCTATCACTGACAATCATGATGGGTACAGAGCAGATGCTCAATTATTAAGCAATGAATTTATTAATTAAACAATTAGTCTTGTCTACAGTTTGACTAGATCAAAGTTTAAGACAACTGAAAAGACCAAGTGAAAAATTTGGATCTCAGTTGGCTTCTAGGTATAGACTTCAGTAAACTGTTAAATACAACATACAAAAAGCCTTAATAAAATACTCTTTCTGTGAGGGTAATCTGTCTTCTAGAGTGTGAATAAAGATGTCAGAAAGAAAAGGAAGTAGGGGAGGAAGTAGACAGAGTTGGAAAAGTGGTTGCTACCGCAGAGAAGGGGGTCTTATTCAGTCAGCAATATTGTAAATATATTGTCATAATGTATCCACATATTTGTTCAACATATTTGAATTTACTGACATATTTTTTATCTTTATTTCATTCTTTCTTCTCAACAATCAAAGTGACACAGGTGGAGTAGACATGATTCACAACCATTATAATGATTAAAAAATGTCAAAGAATGACTTCTCCATGCACCCAGAGGAAAATCCAGGGCCAGAAAATCCAGGGCAAGTCTTCAATGTCTGATTCCCTTCTGCTCACACACAACTTGCTAATTCATCAGTAGATTTCGTTATTTAAACTGATAAAATTTTAAAACAACCATAATTCAAAAAACAAAACAAAGAAGTTCAACAAGTGTCTTTACTGACACTTCACTGAGACTGCTGGAATGAAACTGTCCCCTCATCAACCATTAAGCTTGAAGACAGTGCCATAGCGCATCTCCTTCGCTCACCTGTCCTTCCACTCAGGATTTCCAGTCAATTCTCACCATTTGCAGGGATTATGTTCTATAAAGTCACCATATATACTGAATTAGCAAGTATTGAACTGTTGCTTCTAGGAGAAATACTGAGTTAAATTCCTATAAACCTCAGCTCACATTTTCATCAACCAATCAATATATAACCTTGTTTTATATGTATTTCTGTTTAAAGACACCTATTTAATATCTATTCTTGATTCATTCAAATTGAATTCATGACAACACTTCAGTGCAACACTATACATCACTGTAATGCATGCCTGAATAAAATTTATTTAACACATATATTTTCTCCAGAAATAGTATTTTGCCTTTTTAAACAGTGCACTTAAGAAGACTAGGGAAAAAAAAAAAAAAAAAAAACCTAGACAGCGCTTCAGCCTAATGCTTGGTGCCTTCCTAAACAGCAGAATTACCAACAAGAATGTAAAAATGATAGCACTAAAGAGACCATAAAAAGAACATTATTTTTAGTATGAGCACTGAAAAAAGAGACAGAGTTACCTCGTTTGACTCTGGTTAGTAACATGCATGTCTTTCAACTCAATTATTTTTTGCCATTCTACAAATGACCATGAAAGCAAAAGAGTATGGATTTTGGGTTTTAAAATAAATTACAGCAAGTAGAAAAATCCTCAAATATGGAATCTATAGATACTGAAGCTCAGCTGTACTTGATCTTCAAAAAGCAAAATGTGATGGAAAACAAACAACAGAGAAATCTATGGCAGTCAAGGTAGACCAGAAGGCTACCAAAGGCTACCAAAGTCTGCCAAATGGTTATGATAAGCAAAAACTGGTGGCAAATCCACTGTTGAGGTTCTATGAATCTAAGAACTGAGAGGCCAAGGCTCCCACAGATGGCCTGCAATCAAGAGACCTGGCACAGGGGTCGGAGTGCGGCTTCATGGTAGAGCCCTTGCCTAGTATGCATGAGGCTCTGGCTTCCGTTACCAGCACGCTAGAGGAGCATGGAGAGAAACAGGGAAAACCTGGCCCATTAACCTGCAAATGCCCCTGAAGAACAAAACAGGAGAAGACAGCCTGTACCAAGCCCCCCTTAGACAACTGCCCAAATCTGTTGGGCACTCAGTGATCCAAAAAAATAAACAAACAAGGAAACAGTGATGAGTTGAAAACTTTGATTTTGCATGAAGGAGACAACATTTGAGCCCTGCAGTATCTACAGTTATCCAGTTAGTACATGAGTAAAAGTATTTTCCATTCAAGAGGAATAGTAGAAAACAATGCAAAGTTTAAGAACCCTTTCAAAAAAAAGCAGCCCCCCTACTGGATTTTGCTCAACTTACATAGATTTTGGCTGTATTATACTTCTCTGCAATTCTGAACTATCCTTTGGATTTCCAAAAGGAAAAATGTCTAGCTAGTGCACATGAATACATGATAAATAGCTCCATGTGAAGAATGTTTCCTGTACAGGATAACATGGTGGTTTGACCACCTAATCCTATGTGTAGAAAAAAGGATTAAATTATTAATTTTGCTGGTGTAGGTTGTTTGCTTTGAAGATCATCCACGGTTAATTTAAAAATCAGAATCATCCAACACACTGCTGATTATCTTTCCACGGTGTTCAAGTTTGTAGTCAGGGAACACAAACCAATCATAGTTTTAGACAAACATAGTAAGGATGTTACAAAAGGATGACTTTCAAAAGTCATGTAATGTATCCCGAAACTATATATTAATTTGTTAGCTATCTCATCACTCTTTTCTCTGCTGAAGAGTGTCAAGGATTACCTTCAGTTGAAAAGGAGACAAAGACTTTAAAATAAAGAAGGCATTAGAAAAACAGAATCAACTCCACTATTTCTTAAGTCCTAATCTTTGGCCTAATACAGTGCTAGGTGCTGTAATGGACAAGAAAATGTGGTGAAAGACAAGCATCTAGTGATCTTACATTAAAACAATTATGGCATCCTCTAAGGCTGGACATTGGTAACCAAAGTAAGCTTAGAGCTTATAGATGATAGTACTACAGAAATTTAGGAAATGCAAGATCATTGTAATGAGGCTTAATTAGGGAACTCTCCTCAGAGGGTGTGCATCACAGGACTACCTGGAAGGAGAATCTCCTACTTCCTTCATTCACCGTATCATCTGGCACAGTGCAAGAAACAAAACAGTAATTTTCTCAGTGTAACTGAGGGGAATATAAGGTTTGCATTAATGGGAATGATAGACATTCAAGCCAAAAACAGCAACATGAGGAAAGAATAAAAGGTTCAAAATAACAGCTTGTATTGATTATGATTCACTATAGGAACATAATCAATAGGGTCATAATCAATCATATTGTGTAAGGGGATTTATTAGACAAGCTTACAAGATCAGAGGTAGGATATTCTAAAATGTGGCTTTCAGCCCCGGGAGAGCCAAAGGATCAAGTAGCTACTCAGTCTAAGAGGCTGGAAGCCATAAAACAAGAAAGAGCAGGACAGAAAAACAATGCAGGGCTAGTCAAGACTGAAGGCCTGGGGGCTCCCCAGAGAGTTACGGGTGTGAATCCACATTGAAAGGCTGACAAAGCTGTGGTGTGATGTCCGGGAGATAGCATTAGCAGGAGATGTACCCACTCAACCAGCGTGAAGCTTTACAAACAAAAGCCAACTTTCTCTTCCTTCCCTTTTCATTCTATCCAGCTTGTAAGGCTACTGGATGGCGCTATCCACAGTCAGCACAGATCTCCTGTTCTGCTTGCCAGTCGTCTCTGGAAACACTCCACAGACATAGCCAGAAATATGCTTTGCTAATTTACTATTAGACTGATTTGTACGATTAAACAATATCAATGCCATGAAAGACGAAATCATCATGCGGGAGTATTCTAAATTAAAGGTTACTAAAGAGATATAACAACCTAATTCAGTCCACTTTCTTGATTAAATTCTAAAGTGAGGAAAAACAGACACAGAGATCTTTACTTTTTCCAGAATCAGGGGAAATGAATATAGATAGCATCTTAGATAATGTCAGTGCCCAAGTGCTGAATTGTTCAGCATGATAATGGCATCACCGTTGTATAGGACAACGCCCTCGCTTCTAAGAGACGCACCTGACATATCCAGGGGTGACCCGTCATGTCTAAAACTTAGTCTCAAATGATTCAGAAAAAAATCTATATAACACCCATGCCCACAAAGACAGAGATAAAGCAAATGTGGCTTTGGTGAATTGCAATGAAATAAATAGTTGTACAGAGAGAAAAAAAACGCGTCAGATGGGACTAAATTAGGTGGTGGATGGCACTGAGAAGCAATGACACTGGGCTGAGGTGTACGAATAGGGAATGAATGGACAGCTGATGTAGATCTTTGAAATAAAAAATGAGGACCTTGGCTCTGACTTGGAGAAAAACAATAGGGAAATTGACTGCATGATAATCTTTGGCTTAAAGCAAAACAAGGAATTCACACATCAGGAAAATAAATACAGTAGAGCTAGATAGAAAGAGGATTTTTGAAAGCCAATAAGAAGATTCTGTCATAATTAACAAAGGGGGCATAACTAAAGGTTAGGCTCTACAGAGGCAGAATGAATAAAAAGACAAAGATCTATTGAAGTAATAATAAATCGAGGCTGTGGATGGACCGTGTATGTGGACGATCCATTCACCAAGGATTGCTTCCCTGACTGGCCTCCCCAAAACCTCAAGGTCATTCTCATCACCTCTCCTCATTCCACCCGAATATCACCATAGCAAGACCCCATCTGGATGAGGTCTTTCCAACAGGATTCAAAGCGTCTGCCACAAGATTTCCCCAATAATCAGCAAAGTTCAACAGAAAAGGTTTGTGCCTGTCTGGCTCAACCTCAATGTCTGCCGCCTATACAGGAACCAAAAAGAAACAGTGACAAATGGGTCAAAGGAGAGAAAAAGGCCACAAATGTCACTGCAGTACAATTTGCAGTACAAAGTTATAGAATCAATCTACTTTTTGTTTTTCAATTATTCCTAAATAAAGCTGGGAGGGTGCCTGTGAAATTCCTAACATGGCAGGCTGAGGAAAATAGAGCCACCTGAAGGATCTCTGGCTTGGGGTGAGGGCATCATCCCGTTTCATGCAGGAGGTGAGAGTATGTCGGTGGATCACGGAAGTCCCGGTGCCATCACGAAGTGTCTGCCACAACAGTTTTCTCTCCAGATTGCTTTCGATGCTGATTTGTTTAAAATACAGCAGATGTACTTACTCACATAATTACTTTGTCTGACTTCCTGTCAAATCAATATTTATTTACACAAATCAATCTTGTTGCTTTATCCTTAAAGACGGTGGTCAATCTGTATCACTACTATAAAGCAAGGTTCTGGATTTTTTTTCTCATATGGAATTTTTTGTCTTTTCTAGATAGTTTATTTCTGGTCTTTTATTATTACTTAATTATCATTTGTTTAGATTTCAGTTTCCTACACGCAGATGCAAGCCCGACAGGAAATCATGCTAAAGCTTTGGTTTGTGGATTTTCCTGCATGCACTAACTATACACAGTAAGAGTCACATTGGACCCATGTTTGAATCTTGGTTCTGTTACTTGGACAAGATAAATCACTTGGACAAGGTACTTAACTTCTATGCACATGACAATATACACTTCATACACCTTAATTAAACAAGAGCATTCAGAGCTGAGCATGGTGGATCACACCTATAATTCCAGCACTCAGGAGGCTGAGACAGGAGGATTGCTGTAAGTTCGAGGCCAGCCTGGGCTACATAGTGAGTTCAAGGACAGCCAGGACTACACAGTGAAAACCTGTCTCAACTCACCCCAAAAAAAGATCATTCATGCAAATTACAATACCGGAAAAATAGTAAGCACTCAAAAATCATATTGCTATAATTGGCTTTAATATTAATTTTACTTCACTATAGAAGAAAATAATCCTGTGTATAATGATAGCATTCTTTTATACTTACTGAGAAGAGTGCTTAAAAGATAAAGAGTTCCAAAGAATAAATTCAAACCCTGTAGTTCTAAACCCTGTGAGTCTATAAATAACCATAAAGATGGAGTACTTTCTCTGCAGTGACACAACCCATGAGTAGAAGCCATGTAGCCAACATCTAGTACATTCCAGGATCTGCTGGCTTCCAGAAAAGGGAAAGCTTTATTCACTTTTTCATAATGCTATCAGGCTGGGGAAGGGATAGAATTACTACCAATGCCTACTGTGGTTTTAACATATTCCTACAACCAATGCTATGCTTCAATGTGAACACATTAGCACAAAGCAATGTTAATTGAGTGCTGGCTGATGGGGCAAAGAAAGACCTTATTTTTTTAAAAGGCAGTGAAATATTTTTGATAAACATTGACATATATTTTTTCTTTGGAGCTACAATTTCTCCATAGGGAAAAAGTAGTTCAGTCTTAGAAGAACCCTTTTAAGACCGCTTTTATTTATGTGACTCTAAAACAACTTTCCAACGCCTTATCTTGGTGGTATATAACAGTGTTTTTGACTTAACTAGAATTGACCTTAGGGTAGCAAGGGGACAGGATTACTTCATCCCTTACACTTTCTGTGGGTATGTGAAGGTTGAGGTTGCTGGAGGGATTTTCAAGGATGGAAGCTATTGAGAGTACAAAGCCTGAGTTCAATGTTACTGAGCTCCGTTGAGTTAGACTTGACTAAGATCAAGATGGAGAAGCCCCTGAAGTACAATTCACTGTATAGAAGATGAACACCTCTGACTAGGTCTGACACCATGGTCGGGAAGGCAGACACATTCCCATCCTTGGCTGCAGCAGCAAACAGGCCTTACTTAGAGATAGAGAAAACACTCATTGGCAAAAGAAGCAACATTCCCAACTACCTGGACATAGTAGAAAATAAGACTAATGTGGACTAACTTTTCATTTTCCATAATCCGCAGAAAGTACAACGGTATTAAAGTGTATTTGCACACTTTTTCTATAACAGCAAATGCACTTGGAGATAAGTTTATTTTTCTTTACTTAGCTTAATCCCTATGATATTATTATCCACTCTTTTTTAACTCCATCTGTTCCTATGACTGGAGTCACACCACATACTTGGGTTATGTTTATCATTGGAGGTTCCATATACTTCTGGGGCCATAGATACCATATCGCCTGACTTGCAAAACTCAGAAAACAAACTATTAAGGGAAAGAAATGCCATAAACTCAATATACTATAGCTAAAACATGTAAATAAAACCAAAGAGAAATACTAGCCTAAATTATCATTTAAAATAATCCTTACAAATACAGACACACAGGAAAGCTATTATATTACCAGATCTCCAGCATCACTAATTGTATACTAGCGTCACAAACAGTAGCACTCATTAAAAAAAAAAAAACCTTCATGATAATATTTAAATTAAGACCATGGAATCAAGTAAATACTAGCATTCAGCTTTCATTCATTGTCAAGCATAGTATGTCACAATTTTCCAGAGTATAGATGGCACATGTTAATTGGCTTTAATCATCTGTTGAGAAATATTAATAAGCAATAAAACAAATAAGAACTAAAGTAAGCACCCTGCTATACACACTGACCCGGTCATGGAGTGAAGATAGATATTCCTAGAAAATTATGATAATTTATTAAATGTGCTTTATTAAAGAATAACTTGATCAGCTCGGAAAGATGAATTGATTCATTCAATGATTTTTTTTATACATCTATATACTCTTCTAGGCACTGGGGTATAGCAGAAATAAACCAAAGAAGATTCCTATCTTCAAAATGAAATGCAAAATGAAAGCATATAATAAAAGAGCAAAGAAAGCTAGAGCATCACAGGTCATAATAAAGGGTATAAGGAAAATAAACAGAATGGTAGGGAGTAAGCAGCTAGAAGTAGGAAGTGAACGGCTGAAGGGACAGGTCTTCACAGACAGTTGGACAATTACTACTGAAAAGGTGACGTACTTGTTAAGTTTTGAATGAGAAAGAACAAGCCAAAAAACAGCCAGAAAAAAAGGTGTGCCAAGCAGAGGGAAGAGGAAGTGTAAACATCCCAAAACAAGAATTTACTATTGTGAAAGGACAGAATGGGCACCAGCACAGTTCTAGCATGGGGAGGAAGACAGTATTCCATAATGATGCTGAAGAAGAGGCAGAGGCAGATCTCCCTGGGCCTGTGTGACATGAAAGGCTTAGAAATTATAAAGATTAATAAAAGTTCTTTGTTTTTTTTTTTTGTTTTTTTTTTTTTGTGGGTACCGGGGGGACGACCTCAGGACCTTGCGCGCCAACAGGCACCCGTGCCGCTGAGCGATATCACCGGCCCCTTTTTTTTTTGTATGTGGGATCCGGGAGTCGAACTCGGGCCTGCGCGCTTGCAAGGCAGGAGCTTAAGCCGCTGAGCCGTCTCACCGGCCCCAAGTTCTTTGTTTTTTAAGGGTTTTTTTTTTTTTTTTGTCTTTTTGAGAAAGGGTTTCACTACACAGTTCAGGCTGGGCTTGAACTCACTTTGTAGCCCATGCTGGCCTCCAACTCATACAGATCCTCCTGCCTCAGCCTCCCAAGTACTGGGATTACATGCATGCACCACCACATCTGGTAAGTTTTTTGTAATTTAGTTGATGTATAAAATTACTGCAGTCTATTTGGGCTAGCTAGTAAGTTAGAAGATAATAATAGTATTAATAACATTTTAGAATCAGAGAAGAATTTATGCATTATCTCTATTTATTTCAGAGATATTGACCTGTAATAGAAATTTTAGAAAACTAATAGCCTGACACCATGTTAAGACAGGCTATGCTAGCCTAGCCTGTCTCATTGTTAGACCATTAGACTCAGCTAGCCTTGACCAGGCATGCTAGCTACAACTCATAGATAATTTAGCCCAGCTGCACTACCCAGCCTGTGAATGTATCTTGTTTCAAGGACTTTCTGCTCGGGACAGACTAGCCCAGACAAGGACATGCTCGATTTTACTCACCCGCTCAGCCCCAGCTCCCTCTCTAGAATTTCCCGCCATATGATAAACAACTCCCCCTAACAAAACCTTCCCAGGATGAATCTACCTAACAACGTGTGACAAAACATATGTAACCAATTATAAAATAACCCACTATCACCTTTGTACTTCCTGCTTACAAAATGTATATAAGTTGCTGTTTTACTCTAAGTCAGTGCTGGTGATTTGGACCTGGTTCCCACCAGCCCGCTGGCATTAATAAAAAGTTGCCTTCCAACTCCTTGGTGCAGAGAGTCTTCCACTCAGTTTGGTATCAGTTTCTGCAACAGACCAAGTGGCCCAGAAAAAGGACAAAGGACTCAGTAAGAAAAGGAGTCAAAACTTTTTGTTCTCGGATGTCTAGTGAGCATTTTTTGATGTCTACGGCTTATGGTCTTTACCTCTCAAGATCCTAATGGTTTTTTCCTAGTCCTTGTCCCATGGCACACATCTAATGGCTAAAGAAAGCTATTTGAGCTCTTCTTAGAAGGAAACTGAAAAGAAAAACTTAGTGGTACTGCCTGCTCACAGAAGGGATGTCTTAAAGGATCTCTAGTTTTACTCTTGTTTAGACCTACAGAATTAGACAGGGACAAAGATTTTGCAAATGCAACAAGAAGGAGAACTTCGACGAAAATACAGTACATTAGTCATGTTTCTATTGCTGGCACAAAATATCTGACATACACAACATAATGTAGGAAAAGTTCATTTTAACTTATGGTTTCACAAGTTTCAGTCCATGGTCAGGTGACTCCAAGTAAGAAACATCATGGTGGAAGGGGATAAGGGAGGAAGGTGTTCAACCCACGGCAACCAGGAGGCAGAAAGAAAGGAAAGAGCTAGAGAAAAGATATACCCTTCAAAGGCATATTCCCAGTAACTTGGTTACTTTCCTCATCACTGGGACACAATACCCAACACCCACAACCTAAAGGGCAAAGCTTTATTTTGGCTTATATTTCAGTCCATGGTCTACCAGCTCTAAAGAAGAAACAACATAACCAAAGGCATGGCAGAGGAGAGAGAAAAGGAAGGAGCTAGGAAAGGAGATAACCCCTACCAGGCCACACTTCCATTGATCGGCCTTTTCCAACCACATCCCACCTCCTAATAGCTAGGCAGTTACAATGCCCCCATAATGTAATCACCTTCCATGAGGTCTTGTCTCTGAGTGCATGAGGTTCTCAGAGGACATCTAAATATATAGAATGACACCTACTTCCTCCCACTGGGCCTCACTTCCTAATTCCCCATTAAGCTAAGAACATATCCATGGATGGATCTATCAGTGAAGTTAGCACCATCATGACCCGATCCTTTTCCAAAAGCTTCACCTCTGCACACATGAGACACCTGGGGGACATTTTAGATCTAAACCATAGCATAGAGCACATGGGAAATCCTAAAGGTAAAATAACCTTAAGCAGCAGATACCAATAGGTAAAGCTGGAAAAGATGAAAAGTTTACCAGAGATATAAAACTATAAAAATACACTAAAATAGTTTAAGTATTTTAGAATTTTAAAAATTCTAATTATGGTTGAATTCTCTTCCTAATGTATTTAACATTCTTTTGTGGTTTTTCTTTTTTTACTAATCAATTGTAAAAAAGATATTAGATTAAAACAATAACAATGTCGAGACACTTGGTAGTATATTTAGCTGTGGAACAGACTAATGGGAATTAAGACAGGTGCTTTCTTTCTGGAGAAACAAAGATTGGATTGGCCTAGTCAAAAAGTGTATCTGCTTGAAGGCATGAATCCAGACCAAGTAACTTGGTAATGCTCCTTGTCACAGAACAATAATTTTGTTCTTTCTGAGTACAGAGAATGATTAGCATGATCAAAATTCTACAAGAGAAGAGGAAAACATATTTAAGCTAATATCATGGCAAAATAAGACACTGGCAACTCAGAAGCTGTGACAGACATAGCAGTGCTTTTAATGTCAATATCAGTGTGTCAGGCAAACTATGATTGTATAGCCCTGGGATTACATTGGGAAAAACCCAGCCACTTATTTCAATCAAATTGACAAAAGCAGACATGATTGAGATAAACAGAGGATGCTTGAGGAAGAATTTGCTTCACATGAAGCAGTCTTCTCACATCTCCTTAGATTACATATTTATTTAAATATCAACAAAAATCTGAACAGTCCCATTTTCAAACTATTGAAGAATGCAAGTAACAAGACACAGAAAATGGAAAGTTTACGCTTTAAAAATCTTCATATCAATGTTAGATTTAAAACTTCAGCAACAATTACTATTTTCTTCTTACTCTTTTTATTTTAATAAAAATAATACATAGGCCAAATCCTTTTTAATGATATGTTTTTTAAAAAATTATTTACAATCCCATTCAATTTATGGGGACATCATGCACAGGCTCAGAATATTGGTATATTTGATTATTACACACTCTAGTTTCAGGAATGTAGGTGTCATTAGTAGGTTTGATGGTGGCCCTCAAAAAGATATGTCTATATCCTAACTCCTACTAAACTGTGAACAAAAAATTCTTTGCCAAAATGGGTTTTTGGAGGTATAAGTATCTCAAGGTGAGATCATCTTTGACTATACAGATAAACCCTACATCCAATGATACATGTACTTATCAAACACACACAAAGGAGAGATTTGAGAAGAAGGCCATGTGAAAAGGAGCAGAAGAGTTTACAATAATCCAGTAGCCACTGATCATTTCTTTTCCTGGAGCCAACAGAAGCTGGAAAAAGCAAAGCAGGATTAATCCTTGATGACTCAAAGGAAGTATAGCCCTGCCAGCACCTCAGTTTTGTCTTTAGAACTGTACAAAAATAAATTTCTCTTCAACACAATAACAAATGGAAAAGTGCAATAAAGAGATAGAAATTATTTTTTGTAAAGAACCTCAGATAAATTCTGGAGCTGAAGAATGCCATGCATGAAATGAAAAATGCAATAGAAAACATCAGACTCTCATCAAGCAGAAGAATTAATCTGTAAATGCTTCAATAAATGATATTTGGAAAGCAGCCTATTCATACAAAAAAGTGTAAGAAAACAAAATTTATTCCTTATCTCATGTGAAAAAAATAGGAAGAAAAGGAAATAAGGCCCTTATATTCTACATAAAACCAACCCAAATTCAAAACTTAAATATAACATCTGAATCCATAAAATTCTTATAAGAAAGCTCCATGACACTGGTCTGGATAGTAATCTTTTGGATATGACACCAAATATACAGTTAACAGAAACAAAAATAAGAATAGCTGATGGGACTACATCAAACAAAATAGCTCCTGCATGGCAAAGGGAAAAAAATCAACAAAATAAAAGGAAGTACACAGAATAAAATATTTTCGAACCATAGATGGATAAAAGGGTTACTATTTATAATATAAAAAGAATTCATACAATTCAATAGCAAGAATAGCAATGATAATAATAACCCTATTATAAAATGGCCAAAAGACCTGAAAAGACATTTTTCCAAAGAAGATCTGCAAATTGTCAATAGATATATGAAAAAATGCTCAACATCACTAATCATCAAAGAAATTGAAATGAAATCCACAATGAAATATCATTTTACAAGTGATGGGATTACTCTTGTCAAAATATCAAAAGATGACAAGTACTGTTGAGGATTTGGAAAACAGAGAACCCTTATACATTGCTGGTGGAACTTTAAATAAGCGTAATCATGAATGTAGAATAGGGGGATGGTTAATCCTCAAAAAATTAAAAGGAGTCCTGCAATAAAATTCATCAATCAAAATTCCGAGTATGTTTCCAAAATAAATGTAATTATCATCTCAAATGGATATGTGTTCATTGCAGCATTACTTATAATAGCCAAAATAGAGGAAAAGTATGCATTGATCAATTAGTAGTTTCTTTAACCAACACCTTTTATTTCCCTAATCTTTCAGTCCCTGAAAACTATTATTCTACTCTATTTCTGTATAAATGCAATATTATCTAGCCTTAAAGAAAGAAAGAAAATCCCACCATTTATGACAATATGGATGAACCAGAAAGGTATTATGCTTAATGAAATAAGCCAGACATAGAAAGACAAATATTCAATGACCTGAATTATATGTGGAATCTTCAAAGTTCAAACTCATAGAAACCAAGAATAGAATGGTGGTTTCCAGGAACTGAAGGGTGGTCAAAAAGCACAAACTTGTAGTTTTAAGATGAATACTTTTTGAAGACCTAATGAACATTATGGTGACTATAGTTAAAAAATCATGTGTTGTACACCTAGAACTTGCTAAAAGAATCTTAAGTACTCTCATCAAATGCATGAAAAAGGTAACTATGTATGGTGATGGATACGCCACTTAGCTTGATTAAACCAGAAGTAGTGGTGCAACACCTACGTTCCAAGGATTCCGGGAGACTGACGCAGAAAGATCACCAGTTTGAGCTCAGCCTGGGCAACTTAGTGAGACTCTGTCTCAAAATAAAAAAAATTAAAAAGGCTAGTGATGTGTCTCAGTGCAAAGCCCCCAGTTCAATCCCCAACACCACACGAAAAACAAAGATATTAGTTTGATTATAGTAATTGTTTCACAATGCATGTGTGTATCAAAACATCACATTGCACACCTTAAACACATACAATTTTTGTCCATTATATCTTAATAAAGCTGAAAATAATTTTTAAAAAATATTTAATAATCAGTTACATGCAATTGAAGGTCATCATGAAATGCCAGATATTAGATTGGCAAAAATTCTGAAGGCCAATAATATCATATGTTTATAATTTTGAGTAGAATTTGGTAACATGTAACCCAGTGTCCATTAACAAAAGGATCACTAATTATATTGTGCCACATTCACACAAATGAAATACTATCAGCAATGAAAAATGAATAAAATACAGCTATGTACTTTATGAAGGACTCTTAGAAACAATTCCAATTGCAAAGAAGCAAATTGCTTAAGATAACATAAAGCAATATCATCTGTATAATATCAAAAATCCAGCAAAACCAAACAATATATTGCACAGAGTAACAACAAATTTTTAGAAACAAGAATGATGATGACAAAATCACAAACACTGATTACCTTTGATGGTTTCAGGGGACGTGAGATTTTAGAGGAATATGTTCACGAGTTCAGTAGTAATGATTAAACTCTAAACTGTAAGCTGGATATGTATTGATGGGTTCTCATAATATCGTTATGCTTTATTACTGGCATGTGTGTTACATTTTTCACATATAGAAAATATTTGCACCATTTTTAAACAAAAGTTGGGGATCACAAAAGAACTGACACAACTTTATTCTAAAGGGAGAAATAAAAATTGCAGATAAACAATTATAAAACATTGCTGCTAGAAATAACTTCAGCTGTGTACCTGCAGTTTTCAAACCTACGTGTATATTAGACTCACTTGGGATGCTGGGGCTTTTAAAAGAGAACAAGGCCTAGGTTCTCTGAGACCAAATAAATCACAATTTATGGAACTAGAAACCAGTCATAGCTTATTCATTTTCTTTTGCTTTTGTCTTTACCATTGCCAGATGGTCCTAATATGCACTCAGGGTTACAAAGCATCGATATAGACCAAGATTCCTATTTTACATTGAGAAACTGGGAACAGAGAGAAGTGACTTGTTATATTAGCAGAACACCCAGGCTTCGAACAACCCAGTAACTCATCTATATAATTATACTATCAGGAAATTTTACCAAACTTCTACTAAAACTGAAAAAGGAGGTGTGCAGAGTATAACCTTTTAAAAAAATCTTTTTCTAAAAATAGTCAACAATACCCTGGCATCCTAGCCCTCCTCAAATTTTCTGCAGGCAAATGTTATGTAAAGCTTCATCTTTTTTCCCTCCCTTTCCTGGATAGACACCCCTTACTCCACTTTGTATTTACTGATGTGCAGCAAAGCCCAAGAAATCAGCCTGAAGAGGTGTCTTAATAGCCTCATCCTCATGCTCATCAGTCGTGGTGGACATCTGCTGCCCAGACGACAGAGGCCAGTGCGGTGCTGACAAATGTGCATGCTCGCCACAAGCAACAGAGATTAGAAATACAATTTGCAGCATCTTCTTCCCCAGGCTTTGCCCCGAAAGACTTCAGCAGCAGTTCAAGCAATGGTGATATCGTGGGATGCCAAATTACACTCACACCGTGTCATCAGACAGCTGTTAACAATACCTAAGGCAATTGGATATTTTCAGGCATCTGCTTTCTGCTTCACCAGGCAGAAAATTGGTGAAGGAGGTGGTGACCCTTTGATTCAATAACCAAATACTCTTTTGCACACTCTCCTGCAGTTGGTTCCAAAGAGAAATCTGCCAGTCCTGCTTGGTAGTTCGGCTCAAAGCACTGCCTGTTCCTCTCTCTATATACTGCTAGAAAGTTAACCCCACCTATGGAGGATTTGGGTTTTGCTCCAGAGGAAGGGACAAACATACTGAAGTGCACTGGATCCAGATCAACCTATCAAGATTATGGTGCATGTGCACCCCAACTCCCTCCCTCACCACTCCCCAACACATAACATCAAGGAGAAGTTATTTTTCTCCCACAGGCTTAATCCTCCTAAATCCAATCACACAGTACACTGTGATGGAGTTTTATGTCTCCCCTAGATCCAAATGATATTAAGATAAATGTTTCTCCATGACAAAAATGTGTCTTTTACCCATTTACAATAAAAAGTAGTGATTAAGAACTTTGTACAGATTTGGATTATTAATTATCGTAAACACTGGCATGTGCCAATAGTTTCCTTGGTCCTGTTCTTTTTCTATAAAAATTGCTTTATTAAATGAAAATTTGCATACTATGCAATTTACAAACTTGAAATGTATGACTTAGTAGAATTTAGCATATTGACAGTCACACAACCATGACCACAATCAAATTTAGATCTTTTTTAATGCCAAAACAAAACTCTCTAACCACCAGCTATTGTCTCCCAATCCTTCCCCACTAAATCTAGGCAACCACTGAGCTATTCTCTATCTTCATAGATTTTTCAATTTTGGAAATTTATTTATTTTTTAATTCGAAATAGACCATGCTCATAGCAGCAACAAAGACCTTAACATATGCAAAAAAATGGAAATCCTGCAAAGTGAGCTCTCACACCGTACTGGAGTGAAACTAGAACTCAATCCATCTAATCTTTCCAATATTACAACTAACTTACTTGAATTTAATATTCTTTCATTTCCCTTACAAATCCAGAATACTTTTGTTCAAACTCAAAAACAAAAAGAGGAAAAGAAGGTAAATTAATCTCCAACACAGTCAAATTCTAAATAATTGATAGTTGACTAAGGAAAGAAAATGCATAAACTGATGAAAAATAAAATTTTACTGTTTTATTATGGTTCTGTTACAATGAAGAATTATGCTATAGATACTAAATTATACCACATAATTTAAAATGAAGGAGAAAATTATGGGTTTTTTTTGAAAAGCCCTGAACATCAGACTTGCTGGTTCAATTACAGATTAATGTTTACGATGTTAGAAGACCTTTTTTCATTGAACAGGTTTACCAGCTGGCCTGAAATATTTTTTTCAGGTTTAACATAATATGTGTTTATACAAACATTCTTTGATGCAAAGCATTTCTTTTATAACTGAGGTCCTAATTTTTTTTATTTATAAGCACACCATCTTCAATCCAAATAGAGTGCTGGCCCTGTGATTGTAAATGCCTTTATTCTGAAGTGGGCAATAGGTTTCAGCCTGCAAATGTAGGAGAATCTAGATTTAGCATTATTGTGCATAATACAGGAGAGAGAAAAACTAGAGTGTATAGGAAAGAAGAAAGTAGGCTAAGCTCTGTGGAGTGGAATGGAATGGAGTGGGGTAGTGGTAAAGTAATCCTCGGGAAACTTCAGCAAAAAACACATGGGTAACTTGATGGGGCAGTGTCTTGGGAGTGCAATATCGAGCTCTGTGAATAAGTCCTTTGATATCATCCATTTATAAGAAAAAATTATGAAATGAGTTGTCACTGAATTCTCAACTGAAATTTGCTTGTTAAAAGACCGAATGCCGCTCATTATGTATGTAGAGTCAGAATGCATGGTTTCTTTTATACAAGAAACCCAAAATTTAAATAAATAGCAAAATAAAAGATAGATAATAGGAAAAAGTAAGAAAAATCATTCTCAAATGAGAAGGGGATCAAGAGATGGATGGTGGAGGGGAGGGACAGGACATGAAAAGGGGAATCAAGATGTGTTATGTACATGTGCTAACTTCACACAAGGAATGTAAATATTATGTACTGCAAATATGTCCTAATAAAAATAAAAAATTAAAAAAAAAAACAGTTACCAGAGGAAAGACAGAATGAGCAACTGGCAAATGGATTAGGTTACAAAATATCGGGGTCTCACAAAAGCCCATTCAATCAAGCTGGGTATTGCCTGCTTACTCCCTCCTCTGTGTTAATGTAGCTGAGATCTAGAACATTCTGAGTTGTTTGCACCAGGAATAATAATGGATAATGTGTGTTTTTCTTCTTTACATTTTGCAAAGACTTTCGGGTTACCTTATTTACATCCCTCATCCTCCCTATATCCAAGAAATACAGGAAACAGGGAGGTAGACCCTTCACAGATGAGAAAGGGATCTAGTGATAGAGGGAAGGGTGTAGAGAAGGGACAGTAAAAATGATTAAGAGGAGATACGTGTATGTACCAACTCCCCAGTGAACGTATTCATTATGTATTATAAACGTGCACTAATAAAAAATAGATAGACGATAGATAGATAGATAGATAGATAGATAGATAGATAGACCCCACCACCACCAAAAAAAAAGAACAGGAGAAAGAGCCAATAACAGAAGTAGAAAATTAGGAGTTTATCTTAGAATGTAAGCATTGTAAGATTGTACCAGTGTCACAGGCAACAGCTATGATTTGAGTAGGAGGAGGATCAATATTTAATTAAACACATTAAGCATAAGGAACAAAAACACATGGATACTAGATTTTTAAGAAATGGTATAAAAATAAATTTGAGCCCTATTATCCTAAAATCAAAAGATTTAAAAGTGCAAGCCTTCCTTTCACAATTTATTTTTCAACAACTGTTGTTTTTGTAATGTCACCATGTTGTAGGAATATAATTTCTGGGTTATATAAAGTTTTACCATACAGAGTTAAGATGTTTATTTGATTTCAGCTTTTCTTCAGTAAAAAGTTTTCTTAACTATTATTTTTATCATCCAAATAATAATATTCATCTTTTTTTTATACAAAATGCACATTGTAATTACTCATGGCTCAGTTTGGCAACTTATTCTTCACAGCCATGCTTCTTAAGTGATGGTGCTTGGACCCCTCGAAGCAGGTCACCTGTGTACTGACACCTGGGTCTCCCCTCCAGAAGCCTGATGTGTTGATGCATGTGGGGTGCAGGCTAAGCATGGGGACTTTTAGAAACTCCCTAGATGGTCATGATGTGCACTCAAGGTTGAGAACCACTAACCTAGACTCATTAAAGAAGAATTTCTGGATGTGGCCCTGGATCTACTTATAAGAACCCCAGGTGACTCTTAAACACAACAAATTGTAAGAATATGGAAATGTTTATTTACACATAACTGATGATGATTCAGAGATATCCAAATGTATTAAAATTCTGCATCCTCCACTCCTTCAGTCTTCTCCCTAGGGAAGGAGCAAGGCTAATCCACTAGTAGATATGCTTATTAGACATATCTCTTTAGAATACCTTGGAATTTCCAAAGGATTTCTTTGTCACTTAGCTCATTTATTACAAAGCAATCTTATAATGTAGTCCTATTATAATTCTTATTTTTAAATTTTAGCAGATTTAGCTTCAGGGCTTTTGACTCACACCCTGGGTAGTAATGGTAAAATTTTAGCATTAAAAAAAATACTGGGAAAATACTTCCTAGGAAACCTACTCCTTCTCCTATATGAAGGATGATCATATTTACTGGAAGGGAGCTCTAGTTCCTGGTCTGATAAAGATACTAAATTTGAAAATATCCATATTTCATATTCATGACTTCTCCTTAGTTTTCCTACTTAGACACTTATAAATAATAATTTTAGAAATGATAATATTTACATACTGTATGCTACAGTCAACAAAATTTTTCACAAAGATGAGACATAGAATATGTATTACTATAACAAGTATAATTTTGAACTCATTATAGATCATTGTTTTTACCTATAGTTCCCCAATGCCCAGCTCAGAACAGTAAAAAAGAAAATACAATAAACAGCTGTTAAATAACTTTTGTCAGGACTAATATTGGTACCCTACCTAATACCCTTTGTATAGTTTAGATCTGAAATGTCCCCCCAAATCTTCACATTGCAGAGGTGGGGCCTAGTCAGAAGGGCCATGCCACTGGGGGCATGACCTGAAAAACTCCGTCTCCCTTCCAAACTCTTCTCTGTCTGAACGACTGAAATATAACACTTTAAATAAGATCTCATAAAAACCCAAAATATATTTCCTCAGGCTTTCACAACTCTGAATTTACACAATGTTTACTACCTTCAATGAAGATCACGAATGAATTTTAGAATAAATTGAGGAAATCTATTGCTTTCTCCTGGTCTGATATTGTCCTGTGTAATGTCTGGGACAAGCACAAACAGCCATTGGCCTCAAAGTTTTCAAATACTTTTCCTCCAACATTATTTCTTCCCACTTTTTATGGTGATAACATATACGTAACGCAAAATTTACCGTTTTAACTATCTTAAGTGCACAGATCAGTGACATTAAACGCAGTGATCATAACCACGCACTTCCAGAAAGTGTTCAGAGTCCCAGATAGAAGCTCTGTCCTGCTAAACCATAACTCTCAGCTCTCTCCTCGCCCAGCCCCTTGTAGCCTCTATTTTACTTATTTCTCTGTAAATCTGACTGCTCTAGCTAGGTATCTCACATAAGTACAATGGTGCAATATTTTTCTGTGTGCTTGTCTGGTTTTACTCAGCATAACGTTCGCAAGATCCATCCCTGTTGTAGCATGTAGCAGAACTCCATTTGTTTTTAAAGCTGAGTACCATTCCCTTGTATGCAGGTACCACGTCCCTCTACTGAACATTTGTGCTGTTTCTGTCCCTACCCCTCCTTCCTGGAGACTGAACCCAGGGCCTCATGCATTCTAGGTAAGTGCTCTACCAGTGAACTATATCCTTCCAAGTAGCTGGTATTCCAGTTACACACCACTGTGCCCAGCTTCCTCTCTGCATTTTGTTTGTTTGTTTTAATAAAAGTCATCCTAATGAGTGTGGATTTAATGTTTTTATAATTTTCTTTCTTCAAGAATGTTGAGTTAAATAAATTCTTCACTCATTTAATTTATCCAGTATTCACCAGAATAAAAATTTTTAAAGCTTTGTTAAGGGGGGGAGTTTCTTTTTTTATTTATGCTATAATTTTTAACAATGCCAATGATAAAAGGGAATAGCTAGTCACTGATTTCTTTTCCAAAAATATGTAAAAATTGATTAAATAATATCTATTGAGATGTACTATTTGCTGAATGGAGAACATACAAATGCAAGGACTTTATTTTCCTCTCACCCTTTTCCTTATCTTCCTTTTCCTCTCATTTATAATCATGTTTTAAAACATTTTTAATCTGCTGACTCTTCCATTCTCTCTTTTTAATTTTTACAATTCACATATTCTCAAGAGAGTACATTTATTTTCTTTTCATTCTATTAATACAGTGACATTCCAGAAAGGCTGATCGCTGCTTTGGATAAACGAACCCACACAAATGTTCACAAAACACAGGGCTGGAGGAGAATAATAACAGGAACGCCATACAGGTTGGCATGAATGCCTCTAGATTTTGCAGTTCAGTTTAACTAGAAAACTAGTATTTTTGTTGTGGCAAAGGAGCTCTGGTTGGATCTGGCTGTTTCCCAGGGTCTATGTTCAGAAGCCTGGTCCCAGTGTGGAGGTGTTGATTTGGTGGAGCCCCTAAGAAGTGGGCCCTGCTGGAGAGAAAGGAGGCCTTGAAAGGGATTAACGTGGATCTCAGCCCTTCGAGGCCCTGAGCTGTTATAAAGCATGGCCACACCCACAAGCCTGCCGCCATTTCTCTTCCTGTTTCTCTGCCAGGCTGTCATGCAGCAAGGGGGGCACTTAAGGGACGCCGAATACATGGGGTGGGCTGACCTTCAACGGTCAGCCTTCAAAACTGTGTGCTAAATAAACCTCTTTTCTTTACAAAGTACCCACCTGAGGTATTTTTGTTTTAATAACAGGAAACAAACTAATACACTGTTTACATTCCTTGTGTGGAATTGGAACATGTATGTAACACATCTTAACTCCTTTTTTCATCCCCTGTCCCTCTCCTGCCTCCGCTTCCCTCCGTCTCTTGATCCCTTCCCCACTTGAGAAAGATCTATCTCCCTACTTCTTATTATCCATCTTTTATTTTGCTCTTTATTTATACTTTGGGCTTCTTGTATAAGAGAAATCATGCGATATTTAGGCTTGTATTTACTTCATTTAACATTATGGTCTCAGAGTTCATCCATTTTCCTCCAAATGACTCAAGTTGATCTTTCTTTATGGCACAGTAGTACTCCATTGCGTGCAAATGCCACATTTTCTTTATCTATTCATCCCATACCTTTATAATCATGACTTCCTGCTCTCATCCCTAAACTCTGCCAATGTCAAATCTGTTATTCATTTCTATAATTTTTTTAAGTTCAAGAATGTCTTATAAATGGAATCTTATGGTATCTTTTAGAACTGGCTTTTTTCATTCAGCATAAAGTCTTTGAGGTTCATCCAATTTGTCTCAGGTATCAATATTTATTGTATTTTACTGCTGAGTGGCAGTCCATAGTATGTCATATTACAGTTTATTTAACTCTTAACTCATTGCAGCATATCTGGGTTGTGTTCAGGTTTTGGCCATAATAAACTAAGAACATTCATGTGCCTATTTTTGCATGGATATCTACGTTTCTCTTGAATGAGTGCCCGTGACCTAAGCATTTTAATAAGTAGGTGAGTCTCCTCCACTCTCTCTTTCCCTTCTACTTATGATATACAAATAACAAGAGGACACCAGGGATGACCATGAAAGGCACAAAGTGGGAGATGCCAGTTTCTGAATCACTAATAGAGAAGAGCCTCCTTTAGCTAGGAAAAGCCACCTTGACCTGTTAAACAAGCCAGAGACAAAGTTTTATTGTATTTGGGACAATCCATACAGCAGTTTGACCTATCCTACCAAAAATCCCTAACATACTGAACAAATTCCAACGAATACAACCCAGCAACTAAGTATATTTTTGAAATCAAATTATATTCATAATAACTTTTAACAATTTTAGAAATTTTCATAAAACTTATTTTTTCCTTAAAATAAGCATCATTTTTGCATTATCACAGCAGTAATATGGGTTGTGGAGGTAATCTCGATGAGAAATGATCCTCCAATGGAATAGCTTAGTCCATTTCCTCGTTTTTAGTTTGCTTCTACTGAATTTAACCTTCCAACGAATTTAACACACAGCTTCTGCTCACCTATCCCCTAGCACAGTAGTTCTCAACTTAAACTGCTTCAGGATTACCCGGAGGGCTTGGTACAATCAGATTACTGGGCCCCACTCCCAGAGTTTTTTTTATTCATTTCCATTTTTAACAAGTTTCCCAGGTGATACTGAAGCTCTTGGTCCGGGAACCACACTTTGAAAACCACTGACCTAGAAAATCAGAAAAATAAACTTAGAATGTTTTTTGAACAAGCGCAGCAAGACCCTGAAAGGCTACATGAAATCATGTCTACTGAGCCAAATGAGTGGCATTAAACCACCAGACTTTGTAGCATCTGCTTTGACCACGGAGGAACGGTACTTTATTGTCTGATTGGTTCATTAGTTTTTTGCTTGCATCCATCTCTGATGGAATTTTGGTAGTCAGATCTTAAAAGTTACCTCATCTAACCTCTTCCCAAAGCAAGGAACACATCTATATCCAAAATAAACATGGATCTCATCCTAGGACTTAGCATTTCTGGGTATGGGTAACACACCTTTTTGTTCTCCTCAAGTAGTTGAGTCTGTCAGATGGGAAAAGTCTAGTTAAATGTTACTCTACAATGATGTGAAATAGGATCCCAACTTAGACATAGGAAATGAAACCCTAATGGCACTTTAAAGTAATCTTATAAACTTCTCACATTTTTTCTATTACACATTACTCAAAATAAGAAGAAATAAAGTCATTTAAAAAGAGTCAAAACATTTTTTACAGAAGGATTAGTAGAGCACTGTGACTAAGGAGTCAGGTAAGGTGGGATGTTGGTCTCTATGGTGAGTCATATCAATTCCTGCTAGTTTGGGTAATTTCATTTGCAATATAAGAATAAAATGTGCTCTTCCCACACCAGGGTATACTAAATCACTCTGTAAACTAATACAATCAATTTGTTAGCCATTAGTGGTCTAATTATTAATATCTATACTTTCATTTAGCTAATATACCATTATTGCAAAGTGTTTCAGTTCTTAGTCTCTGTGTTAAGCACTTATAAATATCTGTTATATAAATGCCCCTTCATCTCCTCTTGCATTTTTTACAGTTTACAGAAACTGTATAAATCAGGACAATGTCTATTTCTTCAGAATTTCAGAATAACCACAGTGCTTCCTGTCTTTCAGTCTCATCAAAGCTCTTCACAATGATGGTCACCCCAGCCTCAGTCTACTTGGTATCAGTGGAAGTCTCGCTTGACAGGACAGTAGCAGCTCTTCTCATAGTGAGTGACTGAGACTTTCTAAGCACCCTGCTCTGGCTCATCCTGCCTGTCATAAATACCAGAGATTTCCCTTGTTTCTCTGCTTCTTTTCCACAACCAGCTTGAAAGTATAATCTTTTCCAAAACCCTAGAGGGATTTAACATTAATCGCATTTGTCCTGCACCACAAAAAAGTACCACTGAATAAGACATTTCACCTTATTTTGTCAGCCTTTATAAAACATCAGAGGGAGTCTGTTTGGCCAAGGTGGTATTCCACCCTACATCCTTTTGCTTCCTCCCTGCAAACTGGGGTCTCTTTTAATCTTAATTTCTCTTTAACCACCAATCCAGACCATTAGCGGTGCTCTTCTCTGGTTGTGCTAACACTCAATCCAATGTCAGCACTCGTTCCTACTCTCCCAGACGCTGCTTCCAGTTTAGGAGCAGCTCTGAACTACTACAGCGGATTGTTCCTATCATCTCTGCCCTGTCTTCCGGAACTACAGCTTCACTTTCTACTAGACGACCTAGACTAAGGCACTTCCTAGACTTGGCCTGGGTCCTCCAGCCCTTCCAGAAGTGGAACAGGGGTGGCCATAGCACAGCGCTGGTCCTCCACCTTCATGGCCCACACCTGCTTTACTGCTGGCTGGTTCTTCTGCCAGTCTTCAATGCCGTGAGTGGACGGATTTTATCACCCCCTGCTGGAGATCACCAACAGACAGAACTGGTTTGCAACTTGCTATCTTTAGAGGCCCATTTTCTGCTGCTCTACCTAGTTAGATCAAATATTCTGGAGTATTTTCATGTTTTCATGTTTTCATGTTCAGACCAATAGCATGGTTAACTTCGGGATCTGTGTAATGCTACTTCTCTTCTTCACAGCCCTCCCTGACCAGCAAGATGACTGGTGACCAGCAGGATGAGTATGGGCTGTTCCTCCAAATGTACACGTCAGTGAGGGGATCTATCAATTTCACTGATAAAAAAGATTATACAAATAGATTACTGGGCTGTTCCAAACCCTTTCATTCACTGAAATGCCCAGAAAGTTTTCTAAGTGATACTGAATCTGCTGGTATGGGAACTACACTCTGTTAACCCATTAAAAGAAAAGCTCTAATGAGGAACTGAGGTTTTCTAAAGTGTACTGATTAGGGAATCCATCTGCAGTTAGTTTTCTACATTCCTACACAGGAATCCCATTCAATAAATCTTAAAGCAAATGTGTTCTATGATGAGCTATTCAACACCTCTACTACCAGTGAGTTTTGGAGGACAAATAGTCCTATCAAAGTAGTTTTAGGAGGCAAAAATGACCGTGGGTGAGGCTACTCAAGAGCATGTTTATTCACATTATCAATCAAAATTTTGTCTGTTTCTAGGAAGAATTAGAATCCTACTCAATTTTTCTATTTCAGTTTTTCCCAAACATCCTCCTCTCGTTGTAGTTGCCCATTAAGTTGAAGATGGAGTCAATGCCAAGGACTTTCTAATTGGAAATAGTGTAACCCCCACAGCAGTACTTACTACTTATTTTTATTTGCAAAATTTCAAACCTAGAAATTATCACAGTAAATATTAGTGCACTTTTACCTAGAATAATTATTATTTTGCCACATTTGGATTTTCTCTCTCTTTCTCTCCATATATGTACATATAAAACATATTTATTCTTTCTTAACCATGTGAACATTAGTTGTGACATAATATTCACCACTAAATATTTCCATAGTCACCACTAAAACTACATAACTTAGCAAGCATGCATCTTCTAAAACAAAGACAGTTTCTAAAACCATTATTATAGCTAAGAAAGCTAACATTAATTCAACATATAATCTAATACACAGTCCATATTCAAGTTGTTCCAATTGTTCCCAAAACCTCAAAATGCCTTTTATACTTTTCTCTCCTATTTTTTAATCCAATGTCCAAATTCTATGCATTACACGTTGTTGTTGTTGTCTCTTAATTCTTTAAATGTTTCCTTTGCGATGTTTGTGTTTCATGATGTTAATTTTCTTAAAAAATCCAAGCCAGCTGTCTAATTGTTTCACTTTCTGTATTTGGCTGATCGTTTCCTCTGATTTGATTGCGTTCACCACATTTGGCAAGAATATGACCCAGGTGATATTACATCAAGTCCAAGACACATAGTATAAGGTAGTCACTGCCAGTGAATCGCACGAATAAGGTGACTTCTACCATAAAGGTACACTTTTTATTTCGTAATAGATAAGTAACTGATGATTGGAGCTTTGAGACCATGCAAGTGTCCTGTTCTCCACCATCTTTCTCCAAAAGGTTTAGTATTCACCGATGACCCATTTCTCATCAGTTATGGAAGGCTTGCAACAGTGTGTCTTTCTACTTTATTTATTAGTTATCACTTCTTTTGGGGAAAAAAATCTCCAAAACAGGAATCCAAAAATCTCCATAGACTTGAGCTTTCACTCTTCATTAAATGTCTTTTAAATCTGTCATTCTAATTATTCTTTTGATGTTCAAGTTACTCAGATTTAGAGAGCTATATTTAATTTATCCCAACTCCTAGAGATGGACACATTCTCATGTTGATTTCTTGTTTAGTTGCTTAAAACTATTCAATGGACTTTCTTTTTCAATGGATTTTGCATTATATTTAAGAAACTCTACATAATTTAGGCAGAGGAGGAAATTATTGTTCATCTGATGGGAACCAGAATCCAAATAATCTGGTATAATACACTTGGCAACACTGACACGCAGTATGTTTGTAATATAATAGCAAGTGGTTCTTTAATTCAATTTAATGCAGTTTATTTCAGGGTACTTTATTTATATTAAATTATTAGCTAAAAGTAAAATGGTATTAAACATTAAAATTAACAGAACCTCACAACCCTTATATTACCTTTTGTTTTCCATTTCAAGTCACCCCTATGCATTTCACATTGTTGTAATAAAAACACAGGTATTATTATTTGTTTTTTCCAACTAATAAGTAGTAACAGCAATATTTTTAAAAAGACCAGACATAACTTCGGAATTTCATATCACACATAATAACGCCAAACCCTATCACAAATGAAAATGTTTAACCATTAATAAATTTGTATTATAAATAAATGATATGGACCCACATTAAAAAAAAAAGAAAATCACAGAACACAAAAGAGAATATAATGAAGTTTTTTCCCACTCAAGACTCCCAGTCTCACTACTCAAAATGACTTATTGTACATACCTTCTGTGTTTCCTTTCAGAAATCCTGAATTCATAAAAAGTGTGGGTCAACCATTTGCTAATGCTTGCTTTTAAAAAGTGAATTTATAGCAACAAGTGTTCTGTATTTGAGTGCTTCCCAAGTGTATCTGAGTAACTTTTCCTGTCAGCACACCCTTGTCGGCTAACTTTCTTTAATGGATGTATCCATAGTATTTCACAGTTGCATCACAGGGTAATTAACTAGTTCCATATTGCTTGCCAATGTTAATTCACTAGCTTATTGTTATGGCTGTGTCTAGATGTCCCCTCAAAGCCTCATGCAATCATAGATAGGGCTTTTTCAGAAGTGGCTGAATCTAAAGTGTGCAAAGCTAGGGTTAAGGGTGTGTGATTACTAAATCAGTCCACTGATTTGTTTGGCACAGCCCTAATCCTGGGAGCCTAGATAGAGTATAAAAGAGGCAGAAAGAAGCTGCCAAGGTCTCTTGCTTGCTTTGCTACTTTCTGCCTGCTATGAACTGTTTCTCCTCTGCAATGCCCGTCTGCCATGCCACGCTGCCCTGGAGCCAGCCAATTATGGACTGAAACCTCCACAAATTGTGAGCCAAATAAACCTTTCCCCCTTTAACTTTGGGTGTTGGGTACTTTGTCTCAGCTCAAGAAAAGTAACTAAGACACTTAATTTTTATTATTTCAAATAATAGTCCAATATTAAGTATACATATATCTTTGGGTTCATGTGACAGTATGCATTTAGAAGGACTATTTAGTAGCAGAATTTGTGAGTTTAAAGATCAGGGCATATGTGTATTTTATCTTGAAAGACCTTGTCCAGAGTGTATGAGTCACCTCTTTCCCATACCCTTGACAACACTGTGAAACAGCAAAAATTTTATCTTTGGTATATTCCAATATGACAAGGGAAAATTAAATCTGATTTCTTTAAATATGAGATTGAGCATCTTTTATATGTTTATAAATTTTCTATATTTTTTTGTCAATAGCTACCTCTGTGAATTTTATTGAATTATGTCATTCTTTCATGATTTTTAAGAACTCTTTATGCATTAGGAAAATCAAATTGGTTGAATAAAATATCTTTTGTCCTCTTTGTTACTTATCTTTTGATTGCTTTTGATACATTTTCCATATGTAGTCAAATTGATCAGTCTCTTTCTATATGACTTATTAGTTAGAAAGTCTCTCCCGGGCCAGTGAGATGGCTCAATGGCATAAGTACCTGCCCGGCAAACGCAAGGTCCTGAGTTCAACTCCCAGAACTCACACAAAGGAAAAAAAAGGGCAGGTGATATCACTCAGCAGCACAAGCACTTGCTGGCAAGCACGAGGTCCTGAGGTCGACTCCCGGTACCCACATAAAAAAAAAGAAAGTCTCTCCCCATTTGGTACCATATTTTTAAAAAGTATTTTCTAATATTCTTATGCAGTTGTATTTTTACATTACCTTCTTTTATTCATGGGCATTTAGTATAACGAATTATTGGCTCTACCTTACTGTTTCCCCAAATGGCTAGTCCAGGGCTTCACAATATATTTAATTGTCCCCACTAATTTGAAAGGCAACTCATATTCTGCGCTAAATTCTCATACGTATTTTAACTTATTTGGTTCCAATAATATGTCTCAGTGTATCAGAACTGATGGAGGAAAGGAAAGTAAAAAGGACTAAGATGCAATAAGTATATCTACCAACTCCCTGCCATGTATGTATTCGTTAGTATCACAAATGTGTGCTAATAAAAATATAAAACAAACACAAAAGATATAATTTACGTATATGCTGGGCTTTGTAGTCAATCTGTCCCCTTAAAATTAGGATTTAGGCTCTAGAACCACACAGCTTGCATTCAAATGTTGACTCTGCCACTTACTGTGGGGCCTTTGGCATATTATTTACATCTCTCTGTGTGTCTGTTTTCTTATCTATGATGAGGATACTAATAACAATTACCCCACGGGGTGTTAGGAGATGCAACATATTCATTTCATATTCATATGAAATGCTTACGTCATGTATTGTAAAGACTAAATGTTTAGTAAGTGTTGCTTTTCCTTTCCAGAAAGTTTTTCAGGCTATTTTCAGATTTTTATTTATCTATGTGGACATCAGGATTGATTTGACAATTTTCAGACTTTCTGTGATAGCAGCTTGTAAGATGGTCACCAATGACCTGTGACTCCTAGAATTCATGCCCTTGGGTGGTCTCCTCTCATAGTAAATAGGACTGGCTCATGTAACCAGTAGGATGTTGCAGAAGTGATGGTGTGTGACATGCAAAGTGAGATCATAAAAGACACGTCTGCTTCCAACACACTCTCTTCCTTGGGTCACTCATCCTACAGGAAGCCAACCACCACGTTGTGAAGACACTTAAACACTTTCTGAAGGCCACAGGAAAGAAACTGCTGCCTACTGCAAACAACCATCCCCACAGTGGTGAACCATCTTGGAAGCAAAACATCTTCCAGCCCACCTCAAACCTTTGAATGACATTAGGCCTCACTGCAAGCTTAGGAGAGAATTCAAATACAGAACCACATAACTACGCAGCTCCCAAAGCCCTGACAATATGAAACAATACAAAAACAATATGAAATAATAAATCTCTATTGTCCCTAGGTTTCAATTAATTCTTTATGCAGCAATATATAGCTTATAGCATCTTATTAACAATTTTATGTATTGGGAAGGCACTGAATTTATAGATTCATTTATGGAGAACTGACCTCCTCATAATATTGAATATTCCTATCCAAGTAAAACCTCTATCTTACCATTAATTCAAGAATTTTTAAAGGGTATTTTAGGTTTTATTCCTCTAGGTCTGGCATATTTCCCTTATTGTTTTGTAGCTATTATATCTCTTTCTACTTTATTCTGAAAATTATGCTGATACTATAAATTTCAATGTTATTAATTTTCTATTAATTTTTATCCAGCCAGCTACTGAAATCTGTCATTTTTTTAGGGGTCAGATAATTGATTGTTCAGGAGTTTTCATATATAGATAATGATAATTTTGCCTCATATTTTCTTTTTGTAGCTCTGTTTTCTCCCACGTAATTGCACTAAGCAAGGTAATAAAATTAGATCTAAAAATATAGAAGATATTACAGACTATCAGTATTTATCAGTTTGATTTCTTCCATTATGCTGACTACTGTTATAGTTAAAGACTACCATCATCCCAATTTGATTGAAATGGTTAACAATTTTATTTTATAAACTTTCATTTTAATAACAATATGAATAATTTTTAAAATTGTACATCAAACCTTGTTTTCAAGTCCTTGGTAATAACTAAAAAACATAAGAAATGGTGGTCATTGTTTTGACAGTTCATTATCTTTCACTTATTATTCTTAATCCTACTGAACCTTTAACCAAAAGACTTAATTACCTCCTTAACCCATAGACAGGGAAGTTAGAACTACAGAAATAAATAAAAATGTGCTTTTCAATGAAAAGTTTAAAATTGAAAGGGAGAGATATCTTCACATTGTTTAGGAAAATAAAATCTTCCCAAATAGTTTTTCTTTTAATAAATTTCAGAAGTAATATAATTTCTGAAACATTAAGTTGAAAAACAAATTTCAAAGGAAACTGGATAGAGAGGAAACAATGGAGCACATTTTTGAGACCCAGGAAAATGAGAAAAGCTACACTGCAGCTAGTAAATTGATTTTTAATAATATTAGAAGCTTGCAAATCCTTTCTTTTCCTTGTGCTGCACTGAGGGAATACACGAGCAGCTGTTAAACATCCTCTGTGGAGTTTCAATTTCATTATTATATCCACATGAAGTAGGAAAAGCCAAAATAACAACCAGGTAAAGTAAAAGGTTCATTATCACCTGGAGTTGTTTAGTGTCAATTTTTTCCGTATCTATTTCTAACAGAACAACCAGCACTTTATACCAAAGGCAAAATGACATCTAAGTTTAGAGTTAGAGATCGCAAATTTTACCAATTCTAATTCTGGAAACATATCTTGCACACAATTGATATTTCTGCTTGAGAAGACCTTTTCTTACGCTTTACAGACACACATTATGCCAAGACTTTCCAAAGTGACTTTTCACAAAACCAGATTTATCAGCAGGTTTGATCCACACTAGCAGAATCATCTCGCACCAAACACTGCAGGATTTATGAGAGGACAGACCGTGACGTGACGATAACGCGTAAGCTGGCTTTTCTGTGCTTCTCTTGGAACCACGGACATGTTCGTCTTAGACCTTTTCCAGTCTCGGCATCTGTTGTGAGTATGATGAAAAATAATAGACCAAAAAAATCTGGATTTATTTCAAAGGTAATTTCACTGGTCTGATTTAATGTAGCTACAAGATTCATATTAATGATAGCAAGAATGAGAAAAGACCGTCTAATCCAAGCAAGCAAACTTTGTGATTGTTGGTTGCTACAGATTTGGAATCTACATTTAGGATGCTAGGGACATACTATGCCCAGCGATGCCCTTTGGAGGACCAGAGTAAGATTTGTTGCAGTGTCTTAGTGAATAACTACGAAGAGAGGGTTTTGTTTTTACTTCAACTACCATCTGAACTGGGGTTACATGCTTCCCTTTGGAATAAATACTCTGTTAATTTCCTGTATCCTCGTTAGAACTCCATTTATCATTTACACCGGCAACATTATTTTTTTTGTAAGGGAATAGATTCTCCATAAGTTTTTGCTCCACAAACTTTACCAAGGTCTTGGCATTAACTATTCAACCGTATTTTCTTTGTTAAAAAATTCTCTTCCTCTTTTACTTCTGCTGAACCAAAATTTAAAAAGTGATTCAAATTTTTCCCTTCTGTTTCAATGAAGTTCAACAATGCATGTTTGAAAAATAAACTTGCTTTAAAGAAAGACGACTGGCAAGCAAGACTTGCATTAAGCCATACCATAACTATACTTCCACAACTTGAGTAAATCCTCATACTCTCAGTCTTCACGGCATTTAGATACTTCCTTTTACAGGAGGTGCTGGTGCTGTAACATTCTGTTTAATTTTTTGAAAGTGGAATGCAGCATTTTTGGAGAGAACTGTTTGGGAAGGGAGAGAAATAAACTCAAGCAAACAATATGATTCTGGAGACGCCTTTGTCTTGGTTTTTGATATGGAGCCCAGGGTCTGGCGCACGGCAAGCACACACTCCCTCACTGAGTTATACTTTTTTTTTTTTTTTTTTTTTTAATTTTATTTTAAAGAGAAGAAAAAACAAAACAAATCAAAAGAAGAACAAATTTTCAAAACAACATAATAGGAGGGTAACAATGGTTAATACATTGCGTATTACTATCTTTAAGTTAGTTATTCAGGACACCAGACATTAGCATTTAATTATCCAAACATTATTGGCACAAACCTTACTCTTCAATGAACTAAGTAAAAATCGTAGTGTATCTATATTAACCATCTTATATATATATATATACAATTTTTTTCCCTTTCCCTTCTTTCTTCTCCCTATTCCAGTCTCTCTTTCCTTTTGACCAGTTTCTTTTTGATTCACCATGTCTATTGTACATTTTGGATCTTATTTACTCTTTCAGTTTCTCATACTAGAGAGACAATACGATGCTTACACATGTGCTTCTGGTTTATTTCACTTATGAGTATTTTCTCGAGTTGCATCCATTTACCTATAAAAGTCTCCAGTTTATCCTTCTTAATGGCTGAATAGTACTCCATTGTATAAAAATACCACATCTTTCTTATCCATTCCTCAGTTGATGGGCATTTGGGTTGTTTCCAAGATCTGGCTATTACAAATTGTGCTGCTATAAACATGGGTGCACATATATCGCTGTGGTATGATGTTTTTAATTCTTCTGGGAAGATGCCCAGAAGGGGAATAGCTGGGTCAAATGGGACCTCCAACCCTAGCTTTTTGAGGAATCTCCACACTGACTTCCACAGTGGCTGTACCAGTCGACACTCCCACCAACAGTGGAGAAGGGTTCCTTTTTCCCCACAGCCCCTCCAGCATTTGTTATTAGTTGATTTCTTTATAGTAGCCATTCTTTCTGGGGTGAGATGGTATCTCAGTGTTGTTTTAATTTGCATCTCTCGAATGACTAGTGATGTTGCACATTTTTTTGTATATTTATTTGCCATTAGTATTTCTTCATCTGAGAAATGTGTATGCATCTCAGATGCCCATTTTTGGAGTGGGTCTTTAAATTTGGGAGGTCTGATTTTTTTGAGTTCTTTATATGTTCTCGATAGTAATCCTTTGTCTGAGGAACAGCTGGCAAACATTTTTTCCCACATTGTGGGTTGTCTCTTCACTCTGTTGGTGGTTTCTCTTGCTGTGCAAAAGCTTTTTAATAAGATGAGATCCCAGTTATTGATTCTTTGGGATAGTTCCCGTGCGGTTGAGTTTTTATTCATAAAGTCTTTGCCTACACCAATGTCTCCAAGGGTTTTACCTATCCTACCTTCCAGCAGATTTAATGTTTCTGTTTTAATATTTAGATCTCTGATCCATTTTGAATTTAGTTTAGTGCATGGTGAAAGATATGGGTCTAGTTTTAATCTTCGGCATGTGTAGAGCCAGTTTTTCCAGCACCATTTATTAAAGAGACTATCTTTCTTCCAGCGAATGTGTTTGGCACCTTTGTCAAAGATAAGGTGGCTTAGTATGTCTGGGGTTGTTTCAGCATCTTCTAATCTGTTCCATTGATCTTCAGGTCTGTTTTTTTGCCAGTACCACACTGTTTTTATCACAGTAGCTTTATAGTATAATTTCAAGTCGGGGATTGTGATGCCTCCTGCCTTGCCTTTGTTGCCCAGAATTGCCTTTGCTATTCTAGGTCTCTTCTGATTCCAAATGAATTTTAGGATTGTTTTCTCTAATTCTGTGAGATATGCTGTTGGAATTTTGATTGGAATTGCATTAAATCTGTATAACAATTTTGGAAGTATGGCCATTTTCACTATATTGGTTCTTCCTATCCAGGAGCAAGGGATATCTTTCCATTTTCTGATATCCTCTTCAATCTCCTTTTTCAGAGTACTGTAGTTTTCAGTATAGAGGTCTTTTACATCCTTCGTGAGGTTGATTCCTAGGTATTTCATTTTTTTGGATGTTATTGTGAAAGGTATTGTTTCCCTAATTTCTCTTTCAGTAAGTTTGTTATTTGTGTACAGGAAGGCTATTGACTTTTGAGTATTGACTTTGTATCCAGCTACACTACTGAATTTGCTTATCAAATCTAGCAGTTTTTTAGTGGAGTTTTTGGGGTCTTCTGTGTAGAGTATCATGTCATCTGCAAATAATGATAATTTAACTTCTTCCTTTCCAATCATTATTCCTTTTATTTCTTTCTCTTGTCTAATCGCTCTGGCTAAAGTTTCCAGAACTATGTTGAATAAGAGTGGGGACAGTGGACATCCTTGTCTTGTTCCTGATTTTAGAGGGAAGGCTTTCAGTTTTTGGCCATTTAGTATGATATTGGCTGTTGGTTTGTCATAGATAGCTTTTACCAGATTGAGATAAAGACCCTCTATTTCACTGAGTTATACTTCATTCAAGAAAAAATATGATTACCAAACAAAGAAACAAAACCAACCCTGCAAGAAATGAACCACAATAACTTCCTTTAAGTACCTTAAGAAAAGAATACAAAAGGTTGTTTTGCTTTTTAACACAGCAAACCAATCTCCCCTGATAACACAGAAAATGTTAACCAGAAATCATGTTTGTATTTTAAAATTACTGTAAATTCAGAAAAGAATTAGAGTTGAACATTGGATTGCACACGAAATCAATTTTTTTATTTATGTTTATGAATTTCCGTTTTGGGGAGTGTAACATTTAGGTTATAACCAGTCAGTCATAACCAGTCAGTTGGCGTGAAATTTTAATTTTGTAAACCCTAAACCTGTTGAATGCCTTTCCCTGTGGATTGTCCATATTCAAAGCTTTCCAGATTTTTGCTGGTGATAGGAAACAGTAAAACCAGCTACCTAAAGACACTATGACTAGGTATCAGGCTTTTTTTCACTTTTATTTCTCTTTGAGAAAAAATTCTACCTCCAAGAGCACTAAATAAAAAGAGACTGGCTTTTCTAGTAAGTGCCACCCCTGCAAAGTATGCCCTGGGAAATAAGTTGGGACTTTTGGAAGCTCAGCTGTTCTAAGAGCCCTGGAGGCCGGTTCCCTGGGTAGCAAAAGTAGATACCTGCAGTCCTTGTGCAGACAAGTTCAAGTCCCTCTGTGCGGGGGCCCTCATGACACTGCACTTGGCAATTTATTTCATTAACTCTACAAGTACACAAATCAGTTTCAGTAACCTTGACAAACAGATCTTTGGGAAAATGCTATGGAAAGCATATTTGCCATTTGTGTCACAACCAGAGTTATGTTTCATCTCACACAGGTAGTCATTGATTAGTTGTGTTTCAAATACTGAAATACTTTGAGACGCATTCCCTCAGACCCTCTAAATACGATACCACCATGGTTCTCAGCGTTACGTGAACAGCCAACACCTCCTGATGCAGAGTAATTGGAACTACAATAATGGGCCCTCTACTTGACTCTAATGGATTTTCAATGTTACGCCTCCCTAGATGGCCTTCTCTTTTGCAGCATCTATAGCCGACATCCTTCAATTTTCCAGTAGAGTGCTGCTATAAACTGCAGAGAAGCACGTGTTAGTGGTTTTGTATGACATGGAGAGTATCTAGGGCACCTCCTTCCTATTTTGCTGATTCCACTGGTAAGAATTCTCTGATTGTGTGTTATTAACATTTATAATTATCTATCTCTTTATCGAATGCCTACTTTATGCCAGAGTGTACTAGGTACTAGAGATATAGGACCCATGCTCTTTAATTGGCATGAAGTCTACTGGCTTCAGCTAGATACCAGTACCTAATCCATAACCCTGCAGTGTAGTGTATGTGCTGCGCACGCTGATCCATGGCCCATTTAACTGTGCCTAAGTCAGTCCTAACTCGAGTTTTAGCGAATTTCCAATTCTCTAGGAAGAATACATAAACATTACCTGGTTTTCTTGACTTTATTATTTTTATGTAATATTTAGTATGGTCACAAGCACAACTGATTCCAAGGGAGAATTTCAAAACAGATAAGTAATCAAATTACATCATTCTTGCCATACAGGATACGCATGAATAATATGGTATAACATTGTTCTGTAGCTCACATAAAGGCAACGGTAGGAAAGAAACGTCAGTGGTAAATGTGGGTGCAGCAAAAATAAATTCTACTGGCCAAATAAAATTCTTGCATACCTAATGGTTTTTTAAAGCCATTAGCAAAATAAAATCTTCATACTCTTTCAAAAAATAATATTGGCCACTAGATATGTGCACATACACTTAAAAATTAATCTACTCACTAAGACAAACATGCTTTAGAAAAAGCCGTCTAATCTGATACAACAATGCCCTGAAACTCTGAGTAGGAATACTTCAGGTAAATTGCTTGAGGTTATTTTGTTCTCTAAGTAATGGCATTTCTCAAGAACTGATAGTCGCCTTATAAAAAACAAGGCAATATGAGCTCATTTTAGAGATTCTTATTGCAGGCTGCCTAATTCAGTGCAAATATATCTCCAAGACAAAATGAAGAGCAAAATGTTCCCAGCACCCCACATCCCCGTATGTTCCCAAATGCTGACTTAATCAATACTTAGGGTGAGATTACTACTAACCCAAATGTTTCTTCAACAACAATAAAAAACTTGAAGATAACTTTACTAGAAAAATATGACCATGTTCTATTACTTTTGTTGAAGCCTGATCCTCACACAATTGAAAAATATTCCTTATTCTGCCTTCATTATTTATATGTGGGCAAGGAAATAATAAGGGAGAAAGCCAAAAGATCATGTTATAAGATTTCTCATCTATCTCTAAGAAAAGCAGGCATTCGTATAATACCTCAATCAGCAAGCTCATCACACTGATTTATAGGATGGTGCTCCAGAAGCCCGACATTGTTCACAAGCAATGACCTTCATTAAACAGAAATATCCAATGTGAAACTGACATCAAAAGAAGAAACTTGAAATACAGACCAAATATTTCTTTGTAATAGAGGACAGCTCAGGGTCATCGTATGCCACTATGTACCACGGAAGAGAGAATCAACTCAATAAATACGCCAAAATGCAACATGACCACTCTCTATGTTTAAAAGTAACCAATCAGTAGCAAAGAGAAGGAGCAACAGCAGTGCTCAACCAGATCTCTAAATACTCACCAGGCAAGATAGTGCCATACAATACAAAGATCATCAGCTTTGGTGTTGCACCTATCAACTACCAACTCTCTGACTCTGGGCAAGTCTCGTAAATTTTTAAATTCAATCTGGTAAGTGAAGATAATTATACCTGCCTTACAAAAGGCATTTTCCTCCCAGTTATCTCTATAAACTTTATTCTTGCAATCTTAAGTAAGAATTATGAATAAGAAATGATTATACTGATTGTTGAGGAATAAGTTAGACATGTCACTATTTTGTCTGGACCCATGAAAATAGTGGCAACCTTAGGACAACCTTCCAGAGTTCTTAAGATTAAAGCAACTAGTGTTTTTAAAAAGGTTGTTCTGGCACAACCTCATGCACGTATCTAGAACACACACACACTCTCTTGGTGTATGTTAAAATAAATGAAACTTACTAAATGCATGAGTAAAGGACACTGTGGCTAAGGAGTGAAAAGGTAAATACACAAATTAGAATGAAAAACCAATGGGAGGTGTGGTAGGAGAATAACACACCCTCTACAAAGACATCAATGTCTAATCTCCAGAACATATGAATATGTTACATTACATGGCAAAGGAGAATTAAGTTTGTGAAGTAGTTGACCTTAAAATGAGAAGACTGTCCTGAGTTATGTAGGTGGATCCAACATAATCCCGAGAATCCTTAAAAGTAGCAAAAAGGGACATGAGAAGACTTCAGAGTGTTACAATGTGAGAAACACTCAGCTTTCCATTGGTGGTTTTGAAGATGCAGGGAGCCATAAACCAAGGAATACTGGCAGTCTCAAAAGACAAAAAAAAGCTCAAAAAGACAAAAAAAGAAAAAAAATAGATTATTCTTTAGAGCCTCAGGGAAAGAATGCAGACTTGCCAACACCTTGATTTCAGTCCAATGAGTAAGTGTTGGTCTTGGACCTACAGATAATGCATTAGTTTTGTTTTAAGCCATTAAATTAGTGCCATTTTGTTACACCATCAATTGGAAACTAATACAGGAGGGGTGATGAGTACAAGATGGCGTATCACTGTGGCAGGAAAGGAAGCGACTAGTGAGTCTTGTTGTCACTGATGCTGAAGAGTCAGAAACCTCTTCTATGAGTACACATTCCCTTTAAAAGGAAGGTGTTTACAATGCTTGACTAGGTTGCTTTTATAACAAGATCAGAGAAGAAAGGAATGGTACAATAGAGTAATGAAAATATGCATGAAGTCAGAGGATATGGCATTTAGCTCTGAAATACATAGAAATACTTTCTTAAAGATATCAGTTATCTCCAAATTATAGTCACAGATGGAAACATTTCTTCTTGAAAAACACGAAGACCAAAAACAGTGAGAAGAGCAAAAACGTGCCCATATAAATAATCTGCACTTTGACACAGCATGGCTTTTCTGTAGAGAGGGTGAAATTTTTAGCTGATAATTAAGAACCAAATGAACCATTTGTAATTTTCAGTGCCATGAGCAAAAGAAAATTAAATTAAATCAGAATTAACGTATTAGGTCTGGGCTGTGTAAAGACAGATTATTGCTTTGTCTGGATTCTGTCTTGTTAAGGAGAAGCTATTCTTCATAACATCCAACTCTAAAACACAATTGATAGGATGACATTAGCAAATAAACATGATAATTGAATCATTTAAGTTCAAATAAATGTGCGACAGAATGTTCTGTTGGTTACAAGGGCGCTCCTTCAGGGGAACTATATGAATGTGTTTAATACTCAATCCCACACATACTTCTGAGCCAGGCATAGTATTAGATGCTTAGACTTTAAAGTAAAATAAGACACGGCCCTTATCCCTCTTGGAACTCATTTTAGAGGAAGGACGCGTGGTAAACAACTAAATATATAACAAATGATACAAGTACGCAAAGAAATACAAACTGTCATTGGTTCTCCAATAATAAAATCCAAGGATAGAAAGAAATCATTTGTCCATAGATGCCTCAAAATTTGTGAATGGCAAAACTGAAAGACAAATTTAAATCAATTAAATCTTCATATATTTTCCATAGATTCCTTCATAAATCTGATTAAAAATGTGGACTTGAGGAGCACGTGTAGAGGAATCAAGAGGAAAACAATGACAAGGGTACTCAAATGTAGCTGCATTCAATTTCAGGAAGTTCATCTGAACCCCTGGTTCTGAACATCTTATATCAACCAAAGGTATACACTCTAAAATTCACCTCCAAATATGTAAAGTAAAACAAACATACTAAATAATTCTTTATAGTAATGCTTATTTAAAAATTTAACACAAACAGTAGAGGAGAATGAAAATGTATTTCACAGATCTTGGGAGCTCTACATTTAACAAGAAAATCATGGTCTTTTGTTGTTTTTGGTGGCACTGAGAACTGAACCCAAGACCTTATGAGTGCTAGCAAAGTGGTAGGCAAATATTCCCCTAACCATTTTTTCTTTTTTAACTTTGACACAGGCTTTTGCTAAGGAGTCCAGGCCATCATTAAACTTATGACCCTCCTGCCTCACTCAGTCTCCCGAGTAGTTGGGATTACAGATGTACACCCCCACCCTCAGCTGGAAGTCACATTTTGGGAGTCTCAATTTTTAGTTTTAGGCAGTCCATATCAATTTCCATCAAATTTCATACTATACTTATCTTTTTATTATAAAATAATTTAATTAATTACCACATTAAAATACTTAAAATAGCCCCCACCACCTCCTGTTCTCAGCTCTCAAAAAAAGTTTTTTCAGTAAAGCTGGCACCCGTGTACACAAGGCAAGTGTCATAGTCACCCTAAGGCTTCACAGTTCCCCTGAGCACACTGCCGTATAACCACAGGGTGAGAATATCCCAGTTTGAAAAGCACATGACTGAACTTGTTAGAATGGTCCCTTCAAGGAAAAAATGGTTGAGTCGGTGAGATAGCTCAGCAGCATAAGCGCCTGCCTGGCAAGCGTGAGGTCCTGAGTTCGACTCCCGGTACCCACATACGGAAAAAAAAGGGCCAGTGATATCACTCAGCAGCACGGGTACCTGCTGGCGTGCGAGGTCCTGAGTTCGACCTCCAGTACCCACAAAAAAAAAAAAAGGTTCATAGTATAATTTATTATGTGAGCTGCATCTGATATGTTCAAAACTACTGACATACATGTATGCACATTTATAAATTTCTTCAAGACCCATATGGTACAAGGTCACCCACATTGAAGAAAAATTAGTCCCTCTATGAAACACACTATAAGCCCTTTCCACTAATAAGCAAAAAGCATGCCTGAAATTTAAAATAAAATGACTTTTAATTGGATTAAAATTTTAATTTATTTTAGTACCTTTATTTATTTGAGAAGGTAATTTAAAATTTAAAAATTTAAAAATTTAAAAATTTAAAAAGTAACACTATAGATGTTTTATACCATTTTTTAAACATTGTAAATGTTTTTTAAAAGAAAGGTATCGGATTTTCTCTTGCCCATTTGAAAACTGGCCAAGTTCTGCAACAGATGTAAATAAAACAAAGGACATCTTATACATTGTTTATATTTTTTATTTATTTGGTACCGGGAATCGAACTCAGGACCTTGCGCTTGCCAGGCAGACTCTGTGCTGCTGAGCTACATCCCTGGCCCTTATACATCGTTTTTACTCCACAAAAAAATGTATGCCATTTCCCCTCAGCACCACAGAAGCCTACTCAGGAATAAATGGCTGATTTTTCCACATAGAACCAAAAAAGACTGAATTTCAATGACCTTTTTTATTTGTTTAACCATTCTGCTGGAGAATAAAACATCCAACATTTCTCTAAAAATAAGCAGGAAGCTAGGAAAATCCAAAAAGTGTGTGAGTGTGTGTGTGTGTGTATTCGTTTAAGAATGGGATTAGTGATAAATAGATATTTGTTCAAAAAAAGATTTATTGTCATTTATATGTAACTCTATGGTCAGGCCCTAAATTAAGAGAGCTATAAACTGCATGCCAATGCCCAGGCAACACATACGGTTTGAACAAACAAACAGGCGTGTAAATAGAGGGACACCACGGGAGAAGTGCTGGCATGCTGAGGAAAGCTGAGCTGGTTCCCAGGGCCCCAAGCAAGTCCTCCTAGTTCTTCACTGTTTCTCCACATAGCGTGGCACCTGCCTTGTCTGCAGTATGACTGTCATCACAGCCAGGATCCACAGAGCTACCACTGCTCAGACAACTGCCCCTATATGCCAGGCTTCTGCTAAGCGCTTCCCGTCGGCGACCTCCTACACTCTGCCCCTCAGCCCTGTAAGAAAGGGATTGGTATCACCCTCACTCCACTCTCAAAGGAAATGTAGCTTACAGAAATTTATGTGTCCTAAGGTACAGTGTTAATGGTACAACTTAGATTTGTTCCCAGACCCATCCATCTCCAAATCCTTGGTTCTGAATCACCCACCAACTGCCCCTCGCATTTAAAGTGTCCTGCGCATTGTGCTGCTTTCTATTTTCGTGCATCGTATTAGTTTCTGCAATCAGCTCTTCTAAGTCCGGGACCTCTGGCTGACATGTTCTCTATTTTTGAGGTCCCGACAGTTCTCTATGACTCAGCAACATACACCTACAAGATAAATTACCTATTGCCAACAAGCCTAATATGCAATAGTCAATAAGAACTGAATAATGGGATTTTTTTAAATTAAAAAAAAGCTAATTCGGGAAGAGGAGAGGCTGGAAAACATGGCACAGCTCTCCCTTATGAATCACACGCAGAAAACAGAAACAACCAGGTCTCTCCACGGCTGTGTGAACACGGAACTTGGAAGACAGAGGACTCGGAAAGTCTCTCCAGAAAGCAGAACAGGGGTGGCCCATTCGCTACCAAAGAACTAACACATAACTCACTGAGAGATCACAGACAAGGAACAAGAGCGCCTCCCTAAGACTTGAAGAAATTAACCCACTGCTAGTACGAATTTCATGGGGGAAGAGGAGGCCAGAGGATTGCCTTAGGAGTGGGACAGTGGTAGGCTCTATTTCACTTGCTGGAGTTTTCTCCATAGTCCAGCTGGACAGTTCCTTAATAAACTCCTGGTCTACTTAACTGCAGGATAGTCTTTGCTCCTGGGGACCCGGTCTTCCCACCACGGACTCCTGGGCCCTGCTCATGCTTTGGCTTTCACTTTAACGACCTTTGCTTTGAGGCAATTAGAAATTATATCCATGGGCCAGGAAGCACCATCCCCTCATTCAACCTTCGTCCTCAGGCCTGATCACCTGCAGATGAAAATGCTTAATGAGAAGAATGTGGAAGATCTTGACAGCTCAAACTTCTATTTATTTATCTAGCACCATTTCATTGTCTGTGATATATCCATTTACCTGCCTCTGAGGAGAGAATTGGGCTTTATAATCAACAGACTCAGGTTTCAGGCACTAGCCAAAGAAGTTAGCTCTTCATCAGCAAACTTTATTCTCTTAACAAAACTAACTGTTCTTATATTAGTTTTAAAAATAATACCATTCTCACCCTAGAATTTTCTCATTCTCATTCCTGTAGGGTATCCTCAAAGGCTTCAGAAAAGTGCCACACATTCCACATCTAAATTTTCCCTGGTTCCCTAATTCTAGCCTCAGTGGTCTAGTGGACATAACACCTATATCCCAAATTACAAACATATGTTTGCCAATTTTTGAACCTAAAAAGAAAGTGTCATTCTCTACCCTCAACTATCCAAGGTCTCCAAGCAAGAAGCCTTGTTTGGAAAGAGAATTTCAATGTAAAGTAGCTCCTCCAGGAATGTGATCCATGGAAATGACATGAGTACCATGCTCCCTCCTGCATCCCACTAAATTACCGGAAAGAGGTATCAAACGTGTAGCCATAAGGAGAGCGAAAGAGAAATATCAAACAGACTGGTATAGCTGACACATGAGGAAGCTGACACTTCAACTGTCAGGAGGTGACCCAAGGAGTAGAGGCGTCGGGAGTCTTTAAAAGTATGTGGCCGCTTGGAAAACTGGCAGATACTGGTTAGGTTTGTTGAAAGAAGCACTGAGGTCCCAAGATCCTGTCTCCAGCTCTTTCTGGCCAGGCACTGTCCTCTGGTGCTCCAGCAGAAGACAGGAAGATTACTGTGGAGAAGAGAAGCAATCTGAGTTTAGGGAATCACTGTACTTGAAAAACAGTGATGAGGGGCGTCTACAGAGAGAACTGTAGGCTGCCAGAGTCCTGTTCCCTCCCTTGCTCCCAAGGACGCACCTGCCTGTGGATGGCCTCCCAAGAGAAGCACCTACACAACCTAAAAGATGGAGAGCTTCCGAAAACCAGGGCCCACCAGGTGTTTTTAGAGCTGTAATTTGCTTGTATGCATCTCTCTTTAACAAAGCAATTGCAACAAACATTTAAGCAATGTCTCTAGCAAAAAAGGGAGGCTCGAAGTAAATGAAACAGATAATGGAGAAAAAATTTACATTATGTTATAAAGAGAGATATAAGAAATGCCCCTCTTAGGCTGGGGATATAGCTCAGTGCCACAGCGCCTGCCTGGCAAGTGGGAGGTCATGAGTTCAATTCCCAGTACAAAAAAAAAAAAAAATGCCCCTCTTTCCTCCCTCCCTCTCTAGCTCCCCTTTCCATTTATCTATAAAATAGAAAAAGGAGGCTATAAAATATTCAGGAAACAAGTGTTCCCTGTGTTGTGGTATCCTCAATAAAAATTAATTTCTAAAAATTAAAATATGATAGCATAAATGAAATAATTATTCAAAGGACTGGAAGATAAAGTTAAGGAAATCTGTCAGAAAGTTGGACTATAAGGGAGAAATTATAATAAAATCAGTAAATCAATCCAGGAGGCCCTACTTCAACACAACAGTTGCTCCAGAAAGAAAAAAGAAAAAAAAATACAGAAGGGAAAATTATCAAAGAAAAATATTTTCTTTTTATGCTAGATGAATTTTTACATAATAGGTGAATTTCCAAAAGGAAAAAGCTCATTGAATAGTCAGTTAAAAAGATGAAAAAATATCCAACCTAGTGCACATCTTCATGAAACTCAGAACACTGGAAATTATGATTTCTCAAGTGAGAAAATATAGGGTAGGTCCCCACACAGGATCAGAAATAAAAATGGCCTTGGTTATCCCCATAGCAACACTGGCAACTAGAAACAATGGGAAGAAGTGTAAGAGTAGAAGAAAATTTTACTTCCCATGAACCTTTCTCTGGAGGATTCTATAGGATGTGCTCCTCCAAAATGAGAAAGTAAACCAAGAGAATAAAACCCAGGAAACAGAGTATTCAAGATATGAGATATGTCATGGGAATTTCTGGGATAATGGAAAAAAGAAACTAAAATACAAATGACAGCCCCCAAAATCCAAAACAAAATCCTTTAAGAGAAAAACTGATCAGTTATTTCATGTTCTCAAATGTAAATTAAACAATTATTAATTTCTGGAAGAATGAAAGATTAATCATAAAGCCCTTCTCAGCTCATCTATAATAGTTTTTATAACATTATAGCCCCCAGAAATGATTAAATAAAATTATACCACTATAATAACTTCAGATGTTGGTATATATAAATTCAGGATAGGGATATGAAGTTCCAAGAAAGCAAAAATCTTCCTTTTTTATACCAGTACATTAGTTTGCTAGGACTGCTATGCTACTTCAACAATAGATATTACTTCCTCACACTTATTCTAAAGGCTAGAAGTCCAAAATGAAGGTGTCAACAGGAGTGGTTTTCATCTTCAGGCCTTTCTGTTTCACTTATAGATGGCTATTTTCTGGTACTTTCAAATTATTTTACCCTATGGGTGCTAGTATCCTAATTTCCTCTTCTTATAAGGAGACCACTCAGATTGGATAAGCCCTCACCCTACTGACCTCATTTTAACCTAATTACCTCTTTTATATATTTTCTTTATTTTCATTAGTATGTTTGCAGTACATGATGTTTACATTCATTGTGAGGAGTTGGTACATAACGTATCTTAATTCTTTTGACTTCCATTTCCCTGCCCCTCTTCCCCCACCCTTCATCTCTAGCTCCCCCTTCCATTTGCAAAAGGTCTATCTCCAAATTTCCTGTTATCTATATTTTATTTTGCTCCTTAAATTCATACTTTGGGTTTCTCATATAAGAGAAACCATGTGCTATTTAAGATTGTGTGTTTGATTTATTTCACTTAATATTATGGTATTTAGGTGCATCCATTCTCCTAAAAATGACTCAAATTTATCTTGCTTTATGCCATCATACTCCACTGCGTATGAATACCACATTTTCTTTATCCAGTCATCTGGTGGTAGACATATAGGCCACTTCCAAGATTTAGCTATTATGAGTTGTGCTGCTGTAAACAGAAATATACATATATCACCATAATATGATGTCTTTAACTGTTTTCAGGAAGATACCGAGTAAGGGAATAGCTGGGTTGAGTGGAATCTACTTTTTTTTTTTTTTTTGAGGAATCTCTATATTGATTTCCATAGTGGTTGTACTACTTAAACTTAATCATCACTTTAAAGGCTCTAACTCCAAATACAGTCACATTCTGAGGTGGGGAAGCAGTTGGGGTTTAGGGCTTCAACATATGAATTTGATGAAGGGACATAATTCACCCTATAACAACCAGTCAGTCAGTACATAATATCTGAAACTGAAAAATCATGTTATTTGAAACATGGGGACAAGTAGTAGAAGAATCTCAAAGACTTCATGGTAGTTACCTCTAAAGAGTAGAAATCTGATAGGCAGAGGATGGACTGTCACGAGTCTTACAGAACTACTTGCGTTTTTCAAAAGCACATATTTAAATGCAATTAAAATGAAAAAAAGAAATATTTCAATACAAAATAGTTATAAAAATGTGAATAACACACAAATACAAAAGATTATAAATGAGTCAAAACATTCATTTATTACCAGATGCTTAAGGATGCATTATTTTATGACATTTAAGGCATAAATAGCTAAGGAAATGATGAAAAACTAACAGGAACTCACAGTATTTTAAAATGTCAAACACTTAAATTTATGATTTGCCAGGCATCGATGATGTAAAGAATGGTTCATGTATAGAAGACACCATGAGACAGATCAAAGAAGAAATTCTTCTACCACTGACACACATAAAAGGCATCATTTTGTTTTGTTTTGTTTTCCACATACATTTTGAAAAAACAAAACTGAATTATGCAAGCCATAAATATCCTCTCAGTGAGGGCCCTAAGCCTGGGAGAAATTGAAACTACAGTGAAAATTTGATGCTACGCTCAGTGGGCAGCAACTTACACAGCGGGGCCTGTGGACCACTCAAAGCTGCCCCAGAGATCCCTTATTCCGGAAGTTAGAACTGCCATGGAAACACTCACCCCAGCTACAGCTAAAAGAGATTAATGTGGGCCGTACGTAGATTCCTATTTAGAGTGGTAGCAGAGAGCCCAGGGTAAAAAGAGGGAGGGCAGTCTACTAAGACAAGCTCCCATGCCGCTCAGTGGGCAAAGCCAGCAGTCAAGCGTGTCACTGGGACACGATACTTTGGTTTTCTCATATAAGAGAAACCACGCACAATCTAAGTCTGATTTATTGCACTTAACATTATGGTATTAAGGTGCTGACCAGGAAGGTCAGTTCCAACCACTGAATGACCGGGACAGTGTTTATGGTAAATGCACCATTCCATGGTCAAGAACAGTCCTGGGTGACTTCAGAGACTTCAACCCTTTGCAACCTGCAGGTGTTCCTGTGACAACTGCAGTACATCTAGTACGTACTCGAGGAATAGCTATAAAGAACTTACACCTATGATAGTATAGGGGTTTCATTTTGTTTTGGCTGCCTTGACTCAGTTTTGAGGTGTTGGCTAGAAGCCAATGAGCTCCTTTTTTTTTTTTTTTTTTTGGTACGGGGGATTGAACCCAGGGCTTTTGCACTGAGCTACATCCCCAGCCTTTTTCTCATTTTTTATTTTGGGACAGGGTCTCCCTAAGACAATAATTTGCCCAAGCTGGGCTGCAACTTGCAATCCTCTTGCCTCAGCCTACCAGAATACTGGGATTAGAGGCCTGTGCCACCATGGCGAATTAAGTCCACATTCCCACCACTCCCCTTATGGGGCTTTCACACTCTCAGTCACTATGTACCTACCCTAGTCACCCTGGTGCTAGGTACCAGACAACTGTAACCAGCCCTTATGACCCAGAGCCTGAGGAATCATTTAGCCAACTACAGAGAACTCTTACAACCTCACTAATCCCACCTTACCTGCCATAAATAAACTGGCCCCTACAGCTCCAGCTGGCCGTTAACATATCCCTGAATACCTGCCCTCCATGCCCCATGACACTGCCTGCCAGTCTTGTCATTTGGTGCTGCAACAAAGTATTCCATCTTTCATCTACCCTTGTGTCAGTATGTTGTGTCCTTCCATCAAAGGAACCTTTAAAGCTTATAAAGCACCTACCCCAAAAGCCACAACTTGCAGAGTTTGCTTATAATGATTTACTGTATCCTTCTACCCTAAATAAGCCAAGGCTTCCACCCCTACTCATTTTGCCTGTAAATCCCAGAACCATCGATACTCCAAAAGTTTGTCAACCCCTGGAAGAAGCTACAGGCTTCCCCCAAAGTCTTCTTTACCACCCAGTCCTACAGACCTCCAAAAAGAGAGGGGAGACTCAGTGTCCAGAGTGTCTCCCTTCACCTGATCACTTTTCCTGTGTCTTGTACCTCACTTTTACCACATGTCCTAAGAGTAGACAACTCTTAAGTGTAATCACTTTAGGTTAATGATCTGCCAGGAAAGGACACAAGTATTTGTTGGAAACCACCCTGTACCTTATATCCTTGAATTATAAACACAGAATCTTTGGAGAATGTCCCCTTTACTTTGGTTTTTCTTTTGCTTTTTTTTTTTTTTTTTTTTTTTGTGGGTACCGGGAGTCAAACTCAGGACCTCGTGCTTGCCAGGCAGGCGCTTATGCCGCTGAGCTATATCACCTGCCCCATCCCCTTATAATTTGATTCTGAGCTCAGAGGTCTTCATGCGCAATTGTGAAAGGCAAATTACAGTTTAGTTAGTTAGTTTATAAGAAGACATACGAATAGCTTATAAATAGCACACACATCAAGTTAAGAGCTAATTCAAGGCATGTAGCTAAGTTTAAAAATGTAAAAGTAAACACAGAAAAAAGATAGAAAATTGAGATAAGATAATTCTCCCAGGAAAGAAACTAATTAGGTAGAGAAAGCCAAGTTAGCTGACAGCACCTCCCTGGTTCAGGGCTAGACTTGGAGGAACTTAAAAATGCAGAATACCTGGTTTCCTTTGACTAACAGACTCTAAACCCACAGAGCCACCTGTTTAAAAAAAGTACCTGCGCCACTATCTATACAAGACCCACATAAAGAAAGCATGCTGGAATTAGTACAGAACTAAATGTTTCGTATTATCCTATGGTCTAAAGTAAGTACCAGAAACAGGCCTGCATTTCCACTTCCTGTCCTTAAGTAATAATAACCCTGTCCATTCGGGTTATTACAATAAAATCCCAAAGTTTCAGTTACAAATAATAGAAATTTGCTTCTGATTCTTCTGGAGGTTGAAAAGCCCAAGATCAAGGTGCTGGTTGATTTGGTTTCTGGTGAGGTCCTGCTTTTTGGATTCCAGGTGGCACCCACTTGCTGTGTTCTTACATGGCAATGAAGTTCATCTAGCTCTCTGGGGTTCCTTTGATTCCTGATGACCTAATATACCTCCCAAAGATCCTATCCCCTAACACCATCACATTCATGATTAGGTCACAACCTATGAATTTTTCAGAGCATAGTGCCCTGTGTCACTGATGGTGGGGTTAATTTTGGGTGTCAACTTGAGTGTTCAAGTTAGGCCTACTTGGCTGGTGAAGCACGGTTTCTGAGTGTGCTTGTGAGGGTGTTACAGAAAAGCTTGGGGAGTGGGAAAACCCACTCTAGCACCATTCAATCAGCTAGGCCCTCAGATAGAACAGGAAAGTAGAAGGGGTAATTTCTCTGACTTGCCTTTCCAGAGTGGGTTGCACATCTCCTCCCGCCCTGAGACATCCAAACTTTTATTTAGCCTTTGAACTCTGGGACTTACACCATCTGCCACTAGCAGCTCTCAAGCCACTGGTCTCAGATTAGAGGCTGCACAGTTGGCTTCCCTAGGTCGAGGTTTCCAAATAAGGATTGAGCCATGGTACCAGTTTTTCTGATTCTCCTTAGGTCTGTCATGGGACTTCTGAGCCTATGTAATCATGTGAGCCAACTCCCTAATAAATCTCGTCCCATATTGGTTCTGTCCTCTGGAGAACCCTGACTAATAATACACTGGTACATCATATAAATCAGCACTACAGAAGTCCACACATAATCTAGATTTTAAACAACCCCTTGTATGAAGTGTGCAGTGCCTTCATTTTGTTTAGTCACAACCCCCTTAGTCGCATGACATTCTTCAAATTTCACAGACACAACAGTACTTTTTCAAATGAGAGGTCCAAAGAGAACCTCTCAGAATTAAGAAAAACTACAGCCAGTGCTAGAGCAAGACTAAAGACTCACCTGAAAGAACCTTTCAAACAGTGCCACACAGACTGAAGTCTTGGGAGAAAACCACACATCCCAAGGTCATCAGGTTCCACAAAAACTCTCAGGAGGCAAATTAAACAGACTATTAGAATTTTACAGACGATGAAAATAAAATAAAAAAGGTGAAGACCTTTTCAAGGTCAACCAGTTAGCCAAACTAAGAATGGAAATAAGATTCAAATTTTATACCACCTTCAAGGGCCATATGCCCAGATCTCCAGTAGTTTATGTAGTATATAAAATTGTCATGTGTCTCTTCATGAGACAAACATTTAAACTATGATGCAAAATTTGAGGAATAGAAACTACAAATACTAGAGAAAAATATGTCATATATGTTTAAAGCTATAGATTTTCATAAAACAAATTGGATATAATATTGAGTTATAATTGGGTTATTTATTTTATTATATTTGCATCATTTATTTTACTTCAATAGTATTATCTGAAGATAGTTTTTGTACTTTTTTTTACCATAACCCACTTAGCATACAAGGTTTCCTTTAAGTTCATTATCATTACGGAATTTTAAATTATTGATCTCTTCTTAGATCTTTTCCTTCTTACAATAATTTCAAACTAAATTAAATCTTTTAAAAATATAGTTTTGTATATATATTACCATATCTTAAGATACAAAATGAATATAGAAGGGAAAAGATTTTAACATACAAAACCACTTCTTACTAACATTAAAGGCTATTAATTTAATTGAATTTCACCATACCTTAAAAATTTTCTCAACCATTTAAATGACCAAATTTAGTCCCTCAAAGAATGAACTTTGCTTCCAAACCCCACTTATAATCCCAATAATTAATGTTAAATGGTTAAGATCATGTAAACTATCTCCTTCCCTCAGAAAACTCTGAAGGGGTATTATTTATATAAATTGCATTTCTAAAGCAGTGTTTACCAAAAATACTTCTTAAAGTATAACATTAGTTAAATATAACCTGTCATTTTATTTATGAAGTTATCCCTCTAAATTATGCATCTAAAAAAGTAGAAGAATTCCACTGCTTTTCATTTGATGTCTGTGAATGCTACACTATGATTTTGCTAGTAAATGAGTAATAGATGGAAATTTTCTCTAGATGATTTAAACCTACAGCCCTGGGATTTAAATAAATTATCAGTCCTAAAATAATATACCCTAGCTATATATAGTAATTAAACAAAATAAAGCAATGCTGCTATAACAGAGCACCACAAACCGAGAGGTTTAAATAACAGAATTCCGTGGTCTCATGCTTATGGAATCCGGAAGTCAGATCACAGTGTTGGAAGGGTTGGTTCTTGATGAGGGGCTGTGAGGGGGACTCTGTCCCAGGCCTCTCTCCTAGCTTCTGGTAGCCTCAGGCTTTCTTTGGCTTATAGATGGCACTCCTCTGTGTCTTCATATCTCTGTATCTATTTCTGTGTCCAAATTTCCTCCTTTCATTCAGACACCAGTCATATTAGATTAGGATCCACTTTAATGGCAACCTTATCAGTAAAGACTCTATTTCCAAAAGGTCATAGTCACAAGTATTGGGAATTAGAACTCCAAAATATCTTTTGGGAGAAGGCCACAATGTTCCCATAGCAGGTTCTACTAAATAAACATGAAATTTCTTTCCTTAGAATTCTTTAATTTACTAAAATTAAGAAAAAGGTACCCTATATCTTTATCCTCAAGACATGAGTGAGAGCCAGCTGTGGTGGCACACACCTGTAATAGCAGCAGGCTGGAGGCAGAAGGATTGCCATGAGTTCAAGGCCAGCTTGGGCTACCTCGCAAGAACCTGTCTCAAAAAATTTTATTTAAAGCAAGTAAAAGTATGAAGGAGGCCATCAATTCCATTGGTAAAGCTATTTGTCATATAATAAAGCTTTGGAAGATGTTTAAAGAAGGGTTTCCATTTCTCTGTCAGCCTATTAGTTCTCAAAGTTTGTTACCTTTAGGTTCCTCTGTGAGCCTAGTTTACTACCTTCTACTCCTGCAAATCTTTATAATATGGATTAGTATAGGATCCAGTTTCTCAATATGATTCATCTAGAGAAGATGTGTCACCTCACGTCCTTCCTAGGAAGACATAGGTTATAATAAGAAAGAAGGTTCAATTTAAATCCACATAGTATTCATGAGACAACTATGTATTGAGTGCTTCCTATGCCAGTCACTGACCTTGGTATTGATGAAATGGACAAAAATTCCTTTCCTTATGAAGCATATATTCTACTGGTGGAGAGGATAAAAAATAAACAAAATAAGATGTAAAATACATAGCATGTTAGATAGCTATAAATGTGACACAAAATAAAGAAGAGAAGGAAAATAGAAAGTGCCAGAAGGCAGCAGATTGCAACTTTAAATAGGTTCTTCAGTGGCGATGATGCTGAGTAGACAGGAAGGAGGCATGGGGCTGCTACTTCAGGCAGAAGGAAGAGGACAGCAAAGGTCTAAGGAGGATATGTGCTCCCCGAAGCCAATGTGGGGAGGCCAGTGTGGCAGCATAGAATGAAGTGGCCACTGGAAGACCAGTGGAAGAGTAATATGTGGCCGCTGTATGAGAACAAAGTCTTAGGGAAGCAAAGGTGCAAGAAGTGAGACAGTTTAGGAAGCTACTGGCTTAGATGAGGGAGTAGGGGTGAAGATAATAAGAAGTAGCCACCTCCTGAGCACCTTTGGAAGAGAGAGTCACAGGGTTTGCCTACATATAAAATTTGAGGTATCGAAAAACAAGGAAATGACTCAAGATTTCTAGCCTAAGCAATTGGAAGATGGTTTCCATTTACTGAACGAGGGTACAATATGGGAGAAGTGGATTTTGAAGGACATTCGTATTGTGGTTTTGCAGGTGTCAAGTGGAGACAACATGTTGATATCCAGGATATGTAATTTAAAGATAGGTGGGCTGCGTAACTGACTTGGAAATGTAAAATACAGATGATTCTTAAAGTCATGTGTATGGATGAAACCATCAATGAGAAAAGCAAAGGCACAGTCCAAGGACAGAATTGAGACATAACAGTAGTAGGAAGTTGAAGAAGTGAGGGGAAGCTAGCAAGGGAGACAGAAAAAAATCAACTAAGAGGAGGAAAACCAGGAGAGAAAGGTGTCCTGGAAGCCAAGTGAGAATGTTTCCAAATGGAGGCGGCGCTACACTGTGCCAAATGTTACCAGCAGGACAAGCAGACAAGAACTGCCAGTTGACCACCAGAGCCAACCCTATCCAGGTCATCAATGACCTTGACAGAGCAGTTTCAATGGAGTGGTAGAAAGGAAGCCTGATGGTAGTGGGTTCATGAAAGAGAGGAAAGAGAACGGAGAGAGTGCATTCTTTTTAGGAGCTTTACTACAAAGCGGAGAAAGGAGAGAGCAGAAGCTTGACAGTGATGCTGAGTCAATCAAGGATTTCTTTCTTTAACAGGGGAAAGGGAAAGAATTTTAAATGTTGATGGGGTGACCAAATAGAGAGAGAGAATTGATTATGCAGGGCAGGAAGTGGGAAATTACAGGAGTAATGTTCTTGAGTACACAAAGCAGTGGAATTGCTAATTAGGTTAAGGCATTGGCTTGATATAGATAGAAAAATCCTTGTCTGTGGTCACTTTATAAGAGACACACACTCTATTAAGTGCCTGCATATAAAGGCAGAGTATGTGAATACGTGGATGCCATAATGATAGTTTGGAGGTTCTTTTCTGATTGCTTACACTTTTAATGAAGGTGAAATAATGTCATCAGGTGAGTATGAAAATGGGTTTTTTTGGAGGAACAGTATGAAATACTCTAGGAAAGTAGGGTGCAAATAAGCTAGAGAAGCATGGCACAAGCTTATTTGAGCTTCACAGTCATGATTTCAAGTGAAACACCTCAGTATGGTCGTTTTTTTCCCAGCCACATTCTCCTCCTGAACACAGGTGTAGAATAGGCTGAGAGTTGAATTTATCCTGAATTGTGGCAGTGACAAGCAAGTCCAATGAAATGACAGAGAACCAGGAATACGGAGGGAAAGGGAAAGGAAGGGAATAAAATTATCAATTACAGAATTCATGCTGATTAAGGAAGAAGAAAAACCATGAAAGGCAGTGATAGTAAAAGTGTGTCCATGGACTGAATTGCTAGAATCATGTTACAGAAAAAAACAAGATAAAACAGAGACTGGTGGTCAGGCAATGGAATTCTTGAAACTAAGATGTGAAAGAGATGAAATGATTAGTAATGGTAAGATCTAGGCTGGACTAGGTAAGGAAAAATAAAGGAAAAAGTTCGAGAGGTGAAATGGTGATAAAGGAATACAGAAAAGATTGTCCTCAAGGATACTGAGATCACCAGAAACTATGGCAGGAGTCGGGTGGCAAAGACAGAGGTGAGGCCATCACGCAGTCTTTAAGGGTTGACAGAGAGTAATCCAGGGCTAGTGGGACAACCTCACGATGGAGAGATCATCCACTATTTAGTCTAACAGGATGAGATTCAAAGCAGAGGGATAGAAGGGCACTTTTTCTTAATATTATTTTGCATTAAATAAGAAAACTCGATGCAAACAATCTTAGAGTTCTTTTTTTTAAGTTGAATTTACTAGACAGAGTAAAAAAAAAAAGCATGCTGGTTAGTCATCATGATCAGGAAATAATTAAAGAGAGTGACAAGGCCCCTAGACCAAGGAGAGAGATCTCCCTTGCTGCATACCAGAGCCCTAGAAAAGGGTCAGAAATCCACAGTGTAGCAGTCAAAGTGAGAGCCAAACATCGGTGTCACCTGTGCAAGGCACGGTGGCCTTGACGCAGAGTGGCAGTCCCTGTGGAAGCATGGTCACCACAGAACCGCAGACCACAGACAGTCCAGGCCTCTCTCACATGGGAAACGGGGCCGAGCTCCTCACCCTGCCCAGGTCTGGGGTGCTGACGCCAGCTCAAAAGCCCCCACACCAGCTGGCAGGCCATGCCGAGGACAGCAGCTGCCAACAGTGTTGAAATGCCATCTTGAACAACAACAAATAAGGTATGTCCAAGTGTCAAAAAAAATTAAAGTAGAAAACAGCACTGTGGTGAGTCTCGGTACTATCTCAAAGATAAAAAAGGCCCATTTTCAAACCTTCTGTGTTTGTTAGCTTTCTGTATACATTTATGCCTCAGCACAGCCTATTTCCATAACAACACTGCTAAGTACAATCAGGAAAAGGAAGTAAAGCTTATTAGAACTGAATATTCTCACATCTCAATAAAAACTTCAGGGTGAGAGACAATCTAACACAAGGCACCAAGAAGGTTCACAATGTCTTCTTCCAGCAGCTCAGCTTGGTGTCAAGGAAGACATACAAATGCACGTGGAAATGTGAATGACAAGGAAACAACAATTTCAGAATCCAGAGAGAACATAAGACAAGCATCTTGCTAAGAAAAGTGTGTAAAAATCATGGTGTTCAAGTGCACACAAGTGATTTCAGGACAAAGGACTGACTCCATAGGAGGCTGTGAGCTAATTCTCCAAGACATTAGTGAGTTCTCTGATAGATTCTCTCTCTCTCTCTCTCTCTCTCTCTCTCTCTCTCTCTCTCTCTCTCACCCCTCCTCTTTCCCAATAGCATGTAAAGAGAAAGACAAAAGATGTCGTTTGAGGAATAGGCAATAAAACAAAAAACAGCACCATCAAGGCACTTATGGCCAGCTTTTATCAGAATCCCAAACCACAGACCTATATATGATGTCCTCAAGACAATAAAGAAAAGTAATTTCTCAATCAACAATCTTATTTCCCCAATTTCCTGAGAGCTGTAGTACTGGAAAATTTCTGGCTCCCAGCAAAGACTTACAGAAGGGTTGATCTCAAAGGCTTTACAATTAAATCCTAAGATATGTCTGTGAAAGTATCTAAAACTTTAATATTTAAAGTTCATTAAATATTGTTTCTAGTGTTGACATTATAATGTTGAGGCTAATGATAGACATTTAGTCTAGTGTGGCTCAACAACAAAACCCAATTAAAAACTAAAGACACAGAGCAAGTGGAACTCTTAAACACTGCTGCAAGGAATGGAAAATAGGAAACAATTTAGCAATTTCTCAAAGGGTTAAACATAGTTACCACTTGAACCAGCAATTCCACTTTTAGGTATATTCTCAAAAGAACAAAATCATACCTCCGCACAAACACTTGTACATGAATATTCACAACATATTATTCATACTGGCCAAAACAACCCAAATGTCCATCAGCTGATGAATGGGTAAGTAAAATGTGGTATGTCCATACAAAGAAATATTAGACAGTAAAATGAAGTATCAATACATGATACAACATGGGTGGACCTTGAAAATATTATGATAAGTTAAAGAAGGCACTTATTATATTTTTATTCCATTTATATGAATGTCTAGAATAGGCAAATCTGTAAAGACAGAAAGTAGATTGGTAATTGCCAGAGAATTGACAAGATTAGAAGAAATGGGGAATGACTGGTAAAGGGCACAGAATTTCGTTCTCAACTGAAGAAAACGTTCTAAAATTAACTGTCGTGATTCTTGTTATGACCACGCTAAGAATCATTCAGACGTATACTTCAAGAGGATGAATGACAGCCTCATAAGTATTCTTTCTTAAAAGCTGAGGCCAGATATCAGCACAGAATTAACATTTCTTTTGGGAATACAACAAAAATTGTTTTTTCTTCGAATGGTATCATTAGAACTCGGACCTCATGGGTGATGAACATATAAAGAGGGATTCCTTGTGACTTAAGAATCCCCGGACATTTTCTTGAATATACTGCTTCGTGTATAAGATAGAAAGTAGGGAGAAACAAGAAGGGGGTAGACGTGTTTCTTCAAATGAGAAGAAGAAATGTCCAGGAGCCAGAAAAGTAGCATCTGCTCCTGCTGGCTGTGACTAAAATTAAGCTCTAATTTAGCTTTCAGCTAAAATTATCATAATTGAAATAAAACTAACAAAGTGGATGTGACTTGCAAATTTCTGATCCTTGAGGGGAAAGGAGGCCAAATGGCAACTTCAGAATAGTGGGCCTCTCCCCTGAAATAGCATGCTTAGGATTTGGGATGGACAAAGATTTTCCCTGGTTACCCTCACTCCATTGATAGAACTACATTTTTTCCCATATTCTCCAAATCCAGAAAGAAAAAAAAAGTTCTATTTAGAGAAAACCCAAGAAGGCAATGGAGCTGAGCACCCAGGGGTAGCTGGTAACTTAAGATGCTGTGTTTCTTCTTTATTTGACATTTTTTTTTTTTTTGGTTCTTGCTTAAAGCAAGACTTTCACACAAAATCAATTATAAACACACCCACTGCACATACATGGGTGTGTGTGTGTGTGTATATATATATATATATATTTACTTATGTGTGTGTGTATAATCTTATACCTTATACCTACTACACTTCATGAATACTGATTTAAGAAAACAAACAGCACAAATATGGGCTCCAAATATGTCTTCAATATAAACTGTAGATATTAACACAATAATGATAACTTTAAAAATAAAACCAGACGTGAGCGCCCCAAGGTTCTGGAAAGAAGCCAAATGGTGAAGTACTTCTGGCTTGCTCCACAACGGTGTCAATTCCTGTTTTTCTTACAAAAGAAAAATGGGAACACGGTCTTATCATAAAGAAAACCCACTGACTTCAGACACAACTTGGAAAAAGTCACCTCTCTCTTGGGTGTCTGTTTCACCTACTTGAAGGACTAGCATACCTGCAACTGAGAATGCAGAGAAATACAAATACTCGCAGCCAAAGGTATTAAGTCTGTGAAAATACATACAATCACACAATTAACACAAACAACCTGCTATTTTTATTTATTTATTTTTTTTTTGTGGGTACCGGGGGGTCGACCTCAGGACCTTGCGCGCCAGCAGGCGCCCGTGCCGCTGAGCGATATCACCGGCCCCTTTTTCGTATGTGGGATCCGGGAGTCGAACTCGGGCCCTCGCGCTTGCCAGGCAGGCGCTTAAGCCGCTGAGCCATCTCACCGGCCCTAACCTGCTATTTTTAAAACTGACATTTCCATTCATGATACTGAGTGACAAGGAGAACCAAAAAGAAAGGAAATTAATTCATACAGATGGACAAATTACATTCTCTATAATATAAAGCTTTAATTTTATGATCAGCTTTTTGAAACATTCTGGACAGGAGATTTGTTGGATCTTTTTCATTTTTAATCTCTGAAAGAGGTGCCTATATTAATCTAAAAACCTAAATGCAAACTTGAGGCAAGGTTATTGCTCTGAATATAAATAAAGTGTTTAAAGGCATATTCCCATACTTTAAGTAGACGATCCCTAGGTAACAGGTTAAATAATGTGCTATGTTTATTCTTATTCATTCTGCACTATTAATAATAATAGGCTACATTTAAACTTTTTTATTTCCACAGAAATGATGACATTCTGTTGCTTCAGTTTCTTTGTAATGGCTTGGGTCATAACAAACCAATATCAGTTGTCAAGATCTTAGAGAAATATGTCTGAACCTCCCAAGAATAATTAATCTAAATCCTTTGTGCAGACACTGGGTGGAGTATGTTATGAGTCACTGATTTTCTCCTCTACAGTTGATATATATTCAGCAGGAAGAAAGACTTTGCATTTAGCAACAACTGTACCTTATGTTTTCCCAAGGTCAAATACATTTAAATAATATCTATTCATACATAGATCTAATGCTAGATTTTAGAAATTTGACTTTCTGATACATTTGGCTTTGTTGATGATATTGGTTTATTTTTGGTTTTTGCCTAGTTTATGTATTTATTATGTTTTGATGCATATATATATAAGAATATATACTAGCTAGATGAATAGATAGACAGACAAACAGACAAATAGAGACATGAATAGATGGATAATGTAGTTTAACGCACAGTAATTAAATGAAATCTTTACATCCCAGATGATTAGATAGAACAAAGCCCATTCATCACAAAATAATTTTTGTTATCTTTAGGTGTAATCTTAAGCAATTCATGCATTAGTTTTAACTGTTTATGATTTATATAAATCAAGTAGAGCTCAACATATTTTATCAAAGATTTGTTTCTTTCACTTCACAATATGTTCTTGAAATTCATCCATGGTGATGAGTTCATATTAGTCTCATTTTTACACAAAAATATCTACCCCTTGCTCAGTCATATAGACTGATTTGTCTCTTTGGAGTAGACAGGCATGACATGAGTGTGTTAAGCCTGGCAATGGTGAATTATACTTAAAGACTTCAAAGATGTGATGTGAATAGTTCTTCATTTCTGTTTCTTTTCCTCTGCATCACAAACTCTCTCCCATCCCCCCAAAACGGCCATTTTTTGTGGAGCTATTCCAGTTTTTCTTATCATAGACCAACGAAAGTTATAACGCTAAGAGTCAGAAAATATATACGGTTAAAGGAGAAAATGTTGAAAAAGTTTCACTCTCAAGTCCTCTTTTTCCTGCTCAGTCATGCCACCAGAAGTAGCTAGCACCAGCTGTATCTCGCCAACCCTACCTCCTAATGACCACAGTGCTAAACGAGGGCTTGAAAACATGAGCTAGCCTTGAGCTGCTAGAGTGATGTATCTGAGTTAGAGCACAAGTGAATAAAATGCTATCTTCTTAGCAGCTGCCCCAGCATTCCTCTTCAGCAAGGATTTGTGTTTAGGAAAATACCATGATAGGGTGCTTGATGAAGTGGTAGGAGCCTGAGACTATGGACATGTAGAAAAGAAAGAAACATTTTTTTTCTAATGCTTTCCTAATGAAGAGCTGGAAAAAAAAAGAAACCAAGAAGTTTGTGTAAGGCTGGAGCAACATTTAGGGTAAAAATATTAAGGGAAATTATTTCTGAATGATGGAGAAAATTAGTGATATTTGAGTAAAGATATGGAAAATAATAAAGTTAAATCTCCTTGTATTTCTACTATATAAATCTCCCAAGAGCTTAGTAAATTGTACCCTAGACAATATATGAATTGGTTAATTTGCAGAAACTAGGATAATAAATTTCATATGTGGATTGAGGGGGAGAATGAAAAGAGCAAAGATGGGATGAAAAGAGCTAAAGCTACAGACAAGAAGTAGGAGACAGAGGTGAAGCTGAGAATCATACCTGGTTTTTAGCCTAGAAAAGACCTAAAAAGATTGGGGAGAATTTTGGAAAAATGCTCAGTATGCAATGGTGGTCCAAATCTACCTTATGTACAATTAAGAAGACAGGGAGACTGCAGTATGCATCGAAGTAGATTAAAACAATAATATGACCTTTTTCTGATTGCTACATGGCTCCATCATAAAATTAAAGAACAAGCAAGATTATAAACCACAAGGTGCTATTTTAGTGGCATAAGCTAAGACAGTAGCAGGAGTTCAAAAATAGGAGACATCAATGAGGAGTAGAATATGATTTGAGGTCACCATGGACTTGGTGAGAATCTATGGCATTTAGGAAGAGGGGTGGAAGATGGAGAACATTGTTGGAGAGGAGGAAATACCTTCATGAGCTGACATATAATGACAATTGTCTAAAACAGAAATAAAATCAGTGCTGCATGTAAATATAAAAATATAGGGAAATTCAGAGGATGGACTAATTCTGCCTGACAGACAAGCTCTCTGAAGAGGTATTTGGAGTCTTTAAGGATAACAAGAACTTAAATGAGCAGAAAAAAATGATGACAAATATCTGTTTCTCATAAGACACCAGATAAATTTAAATTTCTAAAAAGGTTGGATACAATTCTTTTTAAAAAAAAAATTCATTACAATACACACCTGACCTTGCAAGACTATACAAGAATAAAGAAAATCCCCCCAAAACAATAGAAAGCAAGAGCAAAAACCCCAGGTGATAAGCAGGCTCTCAACTCAGCACCTGCTCTGAGGCACCGAACAATTCTTCATACCCTAAACAGAAACAGGCTACAGGCAAACACCAGCAAAAAGGAAGATATTGCTGCTTATGTTATTAAAATGTATACAAATACATTTTAAGGCAGCAAATATTTTTAGCAAAAAAAGAAGAGTACCCAACTCTAAAAGTTTCAATCCTCCTACAAAATTCAATAATTTAAACTTCTATGCAGGTAATATCATAAATTCCAAATAAACAAAACAATATTTCACAGAATTAATACAAGAATTTGAAAATTTTATTATAATATTAGATTTTAACACAGATCTTTCATTAACTGAGGACATAAAACAACAATACCATCAACATAAACTAAACTAAAACAGATTTAATACAATTTAGATGAAACAAACAAATAATACCTCTGTGGAACATTTATAAATATTGATCATATACAAGACCATAAAACAAATCAATAGATATATTAAAAGATGAAAATCACACATATCACATCTGCTGAACACAATGTAATCAAGTTAGAAACCAGTAACAAAGAAAACTAAACAGAATATTATGGTTGGTGATTTTTAAAATACAAGGGGTGATCCACATCTTCCCTGGATTTACACAGAAAAATCGCGTTCTGTCTCATGAGCCCATCTCTGAACCAATTACTTCTACACTGGATACTGCATAATACTCTATTTGGTCGGGCCTGAATATCCTCAAATATATGAACCACAAATATGTGACATATATGTAGAAGAGAGAAGAGTGATTTCTGAGAGGAAGTTTAGTTTACTTGAAGAAGGCAAGGTATGCAAATGTTCTAGCCAAAAAATGAACATCATGACCATTTCAACCTACTTCACACCCATGTTTCGTGAGGACAACTCCCTAGTTGTAAGTATACCCTGTTGGCTTTGACTAACTTCATCTTCTACTTTTCCTTCTACATTTAAAACTTCTGGAAAGTTTCTCGCCAAATGCCAAAGTTTTTGTGCATTTTGATGACATGAGAAGTATGTGTACACTGCTATTCCATGGTTAGGGAGGCTGTAGCATGTGAAATAAGAAGACAGAAATGGAAGAAGCCATAGGGGATCAACATTATCAGGTACCCCCCTCCAATGACTCTTACAGTGGGTGGGATACCACATGGCCTGCACAGCCATGAAGATGCATTGACTCCTTTCAGAAAAGTGGTACATGGTATGCTTGGGAGTATTTACAGCTTAATGTTAAATACAAAAACTAGTTATCAGATTCATTCCATAGAGTACATTTCTTGTTGATTTGCCTTCTTGGCTGCATTAGACTTATATGCACCTGAAATAAAACCATTTTTTAAAAATTCCACTCATATATCTGAATTACATGATTTACAGAGGGGTTTTTGTTGTCGGAGAGGGGTCAGAGGACTCATTCAGTGTGTACTGGGAAAGGGTAAATGTAGTGAAAAGCAGCATGTACTGGTGGCTGATAACCCTTCAGCTTTCAACAGAACAAAAATACATTTTAACTAAGGTCTGTATAGTTAAATGAATATCAAGGTACACCTGTAAGGGAAGAAGGGGAAGAACTCCAGGGATGCACTGTACCAGTGATGGTGAACCTTTTAGAGACGGAGCGCCCAAACTGCAACCCAAAACCCACTTATTTATTGCAAAGTGCCAACACTGCAATCAAACCTGAATACTGAGGGTTTAGTTTAGAAAAAACAACTCACATATTAACATCTTTTGTCTTAAAAGAAAAACACAATAACACATGTGCCATAGGTTTGCCACCACTGCTCTATGCAGTGAAGGGTGTGGAGAGCAGGATGGATGTGTGCGTGTGTGTGTGTGTGTGTGTGTGAGTGTAACGTATGGGGGGGCAGGCAATCTCAAATTCCCCTCATGGTCCTTGCTAATTATATGCATAATTTGGGCATTTTCCTTCCTTTTAATCCCAGTCTGATAGATTTAACTCATTTCCTCCAATCAATTTTCCTTCCGTAACCAACTTCCTACGTGTACCCCGAAAGTTGAGACAACCTTTCCACACATTACAAACCAAAGACTCCTAACAGAATAAAGGATAGACTCTGTGGCAATGGAAACATAGGGTCCTCAAAAGACAATGACAAATAAAATTTTGTTTCAATAATGTTTAAATTATTCTAATGTCACTAAAATACGTTGGCCTCTTTTATTTTATATATGTGCGTGTATCACAATGTATGTACTTATGTTTATATTTAAATGTTTAAAAAAAGATAAACATATGACAAAATACAAAGAACAGCTTCTAAAAGAATTTTTGATAACTGGCCAATATATATATAATATATATCACATATGCATATATTGTATATACATATATACATATATATGTATGTATATTAATTATGAATTTGAAGAAATTTTGTAATAAAGACTTTAATAATCAACAGAAGAAAACAGAATTCTGTAAGGTCCACCCAAGAATAGTGATCACAGAGGATATCTTTCAAATATTTATTCTATTCATTCATATATATTTCATTCATTTGAAATGTATTTAGTTATATACTACACACCCATTGTCCATGAATTTTGTACCTTTCCAACCATTAGATATTGATTTTCTCTACCAATACTCTTCTTCCTTGAAGGTTTTTATGATTGTTAAAAAATGACATTGATGAATTTTTAAATTATAAAACACTGAATGCAGTGCTGAATAGGAACATAAGTTCTTATTTAAATTCCATCAAAATTTAATTCAAATGTTAAAGTACAGAGAGAACATATGACAACTGGCAAAATCTAGAGATTTCACCAAAACAATCTCTCTTTAAATGAGTCATTTTAAATCTTGTTTAAGTCACAGACCTCTTTGAGAATCTAATAAAAGCTTTAATGATCTCTCCAGAAAAATGCACATGCATGCAACATTTTGCAAACTATTTCAAAGAGTTTATATTAATATTAAATTCATCTATGGGGCCCCAGTGGACTATAGAACTTGATTTAAGTACCTCTTATATATACAAATTTTTTGCTAAAGAACCTAACTTTACTGCAAACAAGAATTCAGTAAAATATTTCTAATAAATTAGCACCAACTTCAAAATGTTACATTCAAATTTTTATCACAGTCAAAAATGAAGTCATTTATATCATCATCAATAGTGACGACCAAAATTCAATTAGGCAATGCTTACTGAACACCATCTATGTGTTACGTTTAGCCCGGAACCAAGCAGATGCTAAAACAAATGCCAGCCCCTCACTTCCCAAAAATGTACAGCTAAGACAGTACAAAAAAGTGGTAAAAACCAGCAAGTGGTAAACACTAAGACAGGAGGAGATGAAATGCTGTGGAATCCCAGTGCGTAACATAGAACGATATTGAAATAAAATTTGAGAAAGTTGTATTTTATCAGAAAATACACTTAGAAAGTATTTTAAATTTTTTTTTGCGACTGAAAACTGTGTAAATATTTTGTGCAAATACAGAAGAAATACAGCAAATGTAATTTCTCCTTCTCTCCCTCTAAACAGAGGTTAATTTGCCTAATCTTCCCACATAGTTCTTTATTTCTTATCAGTAAAACCCTCTGGAGTCAACACGTGTGTACAATTTTCCCATTGCAAGAGACTAGACGGGGCACACCACTACGCAGCGAATTGTCATGGACAAAATCTTTGCTTCCCAGAATAGAATACATATTTATGAAGCTGTGAGCTTGAAAAGAACAAGCTCATCTTAACCAAACATGGCTGCTGACAGGGCTCTTGCTGCATCCCAGACGTAAGAGCAAACAGGAAGAAAGAAGGAAGAGTGGAAGGGAATGGAAGCAAAAATAAAAATGACATCTCAGAAATAATTTTCACCTCTCACATTCTAGAGTTATGCATATGGATTTAAGTAAGTCTTACGCTGTCTTTTGCATAAGTCTGCCATTTGATGCAACACCTACTAATCAATTATAGAGATGAAACCATATCGATTGTTTAAATGGCCATTATATCTAATTTTTGGTTGTCTACAATTCAGGTGACTTATTTTGGATGGTGGATTGCATATGTTTTATGTATTTTCTCTCATGTTCTGCACTTTCCCAGTACCATCAATACATATTTTCTAGTTATAATTATTTGACTAAAGAGAAATGAAATAAATCTCAGTTGCAGTTTTAGGAGGAGAGTGAATATGAAATTCAAAGATCATCATAAATGCTTTCAATGAAGAAATATGTAAGGAATCAATTGTGCTTGTTATAATGTGACATCTAATGTTGTCACTTAATTAAAATGAAAAATCATCTAAGGAATATAAAAATAACTATTTTCTTAAAGATTGAAAAATATCTAGTCTGGCACTAACATTTTAATAAATGCTTTCTCTCATCTTACTGATCACCATATCAAAGTGGTAGTTAAATGTTATTACTTTTCAGTATTGATACCCTCCACTCCAGCTTATCTCTCTCTTTAAAATGAATTAGTTCTTCATTTCTCAACAACTGATGGAAGTGATGTAAATCCAAAAAGCAGCAATTATGCAAAAACTAAAGTCAAAACCATTTTCTTTTTTCCCCTCTCTAACAGCTTGTAAGCATAATTAATCAAATCAAGCTTCCCTCTCATCGTGGAGAGCTGTAATTTAAAAAAACAAATTACACCATCCTTGCAGTATCACATATAAAGTATATTAAGAAAATATGTATATGAAGTCAGAGCTTGTTTTTGGTGATAAATTCTATTTTATTGAACCGCATTCTGTATCATGAACTAATAATATTCATCCTGCACATGGAAGAAAATATCTTATAGCTTAAAATTTTAAATAACTCAAAATATGTACAAGAAATTAAAATATTAAAATATTTTCTATGTCTTAATAAATCAAAATAACAAAATTAATGGATACCCATGTGCTCAGGAGTAATCTCAAACACACCTAATATATCATTTTAATAAGTATACCTTGGCAGTTTAACACACTCATCACACATGTAAAAAAACATTACAGCATAAAAAATGAAAACTGCCTATAGTGTTCCAAAATGTCCACTATTAGGATATTACCAACTTCTAGTGAGACAAGGTTTTCTCTGTTTTTCTGGGAATCATTTAGTAATTACTCCCAGCATTTGCAGAAATGTATGGATATTTTACTTCAGTCTTGAAGACATATTATGCCTGTATGTCCAAATAATTGCCCAAGATTATAAATGCAGAAAAAACACAAATACTACAAATAGTAATTTGCCACCCAAGACATAATCAAAAGTGGTAGTTAACTGAAGCATATCTTAACACCCCCCCCATTTTTAAAGCCTTCCTAGACTAATTGAATGCAGAGACTAACAGAAATTTCATGGTTTTCTATCACACTTTCCCATATAATTATTCCCCTGGGGATTATAATGCTACTTAATCATCTATTTGATTACACATGTTTTAATATTGATAGAGCTTTTTGCATCTCCCTTGAGTTGATCTGAATCAAGGTACCCTGTCAATTTTGCACCTAATCCAAGGACAGCTACAGATAAGGCACTTTCAACAACTGCTTGGTATAAATGATGGTGACGAAAATTATTTGTTAAAGTCAAGATTTCTTATCATTTAAAATCCAGTTTTATAGAAAGGTAAATACGTTTTTGCTTGAAAGTAAAGAGCTAATGTATTTGAGTTAAATACTTCCGGACAGCAATCCTGGGACACAAAAAATGAAGTTATCAATATGCACGCAGAAGCAGAAAGGGCATGTACACAGAGCAAGCAGAGAACCTGATGTGCAAGCTGGGCGTCCTCGGCATCAGCAAGATGCTTCCAACTCTTCTGGAGGATAAGGCACTTAAAGGGCAAAACAGTACTTTCACTCTCAGAGTGACAGAATCTGGCCTACCTTCTGATGGACTGCTGGAAGTAAAAATAATGTGGACTAATTTTAACCAAGGGAGAAGAGCAAATCATGAACTAGATAACAGTTTGTATCAAAGCAAGTAACAGACCAATCTTGAGCAAGGTGTGTTATATACCTTCTGCATATTCCTGTGGTAAATTCATTTAAGTTGCAGCACAAATAACTACAAGTTATTTTTATGCACAACAATTTCTTAGGATAGTAAACTGTTTTTTTTTTTTTTTTTTTTTTTTTTTGGTGGGTACCAGGGGGTCGACCTCAGGACCTCGCGCACCAGCAGGCGCCCGTGCCGCTGAGCGATATCACCGGCCCCTTTTTCGTATGTGGGTTCCGGGAGTCGAACTCGGGCCCACGCGCTTGCCGGGCAGGCGCTTAAGCCGCTGAGCCATCTCACCGGCCCCAGTAAACTGTTAATTATTTATATAGGACTCAGTATTAGGTCCTAAAATTACAAATTATAAATAATGTAAAATATTACACTATTTTCATTTTCATGTATATTAGAAATCTATATGCAATATATATATTTACACAGTAGAGTCCGTACAGATTCTACTGCATAAGTTGTATAATTTGTGCAAACACAGAGCTGTCTAAAGCTTGACAAGAAAAATAAGGCAAGTTAGAAAACTTCATAAATGATGTATTTTATATGTTCTTTGCATTTCAACAAAAATTTGCTATCAAAGTATATTGCCTATCAAGAATATAAGAATTAAAATATTCATGAAGTGCCTTAAAACTAAATGCTTGCTCAGGGAATAAATAGGAATTTTTCAGAAAAAAAATATATAAGCAAATGTGAACGATAATATTTGACAACAAGGTTTATTCCTGTCGATTTCATGAATTGTCTTTCCAAATAATTTTCTAAATAAAAAAGCTATTACCTTTTTCATCTGTGAGATCTAAGTAAACAATACTCACAATCTAGAGATGGAAATTAATTTCATGGGAATTATTAGATACCTCTGATCTTTTGATAAATAAATAAATGTGGAAGGATGTAAATATGGAAAAGATAGAGCAGGAAAATCATGAGAAAATTCTTCAGTCCTGACTCTCATGTAGCTGAACTCTGAAGCCTTCCCAACTACATTTTATTTTCTCTCCTCTTTCCCAGGCAGTGTTTCCAAAGACATCCCAAGATTCGAAATAACCATCTCTGCAATCCCACCACTACCAATCATTCCTATTCACTCCACGGACCTTCATTAGGTGGTCACTTGATTAGACCTTGGCTCTAATGTGTAACAAATACTTTAATGCGCCTTAGGTCTAATCGCAAATGCAAAGAAAGGCATTTTAAATCAAGTCAATGTCTAACTGAAGAATTAGGAGGGAAATATTTGGAAGCAGAGGAGACTCTGATGCTCTTTGCTGTTTACTCTGGATGAGACACAACCCCGCCCTAAACATAATCTACCACAGAATGTAATTTCTTACTGACTGATATTGTAAAATGACGGCCAATCAAAACAGATTCTGCGAAGGTCAGGAACATAAGACAAAGTTGATTATATTTGAAAGCTGTAAATTCTACTTGTAAGCAAAATCTTCCTCGTTCTAGTCATTTAAATCTTCTTTGAAAAAAACAATTACAAAACAGAGTGAAAAAATTATGACCAAAATAAGTACAAAACCCTCAGTTCTTCATAGGTTTATCCATATAATTCACCTTAATCTTACCAAGTACCCACTGACTGCCATATTTCTTCAAATCTCAGACACCCCTCCTGTGCCATACAGGCCTGTATTTCTTTAATTCTACCCTAATCCAGAATGTGTGTTCCTCTTTCTTTCGTTTCTTTGTGTTCCTTAAGGACAGGGTCCTGAGTCCTCTTGCAGCAGCCCACAGAGCACCTCGTGCAATACATATTTGGAATGAGATGAATGCAGCATTGCAACTTCAGCTGGAAAGAGGACAGATCATTTTGCAAAAATGGTAGGTCCCTTCCCCCTCCCTTAAAACTAGACTGGAAGTAATCATTTGCAGCACCCAAGATCAATACTCAAAGAAACAGTGGCAGACCCAGGTTTCTAAGGTCTCCTCCAAATCAGAGCTTCCCTGATTCTTCTATGAAAGGGTCAACTTGGATCTCGATCTTTCCAGTCCCTGTGACTTTACTGTTTACAAAGTTGTTAAAATACAGCACAGATTTTTGAGGAAAAAAAAGGATAAAATGAAAACAGCTTTGTAAATGGAGGCGGGGGAGCTTGAAAGGAGGGGATGGGAATGGGGGAAAAAAGGAATCAAGATATATCATGTACAGATACAAATTCCCTTTAATGAATGTGATCACTATGTATACCTAAATTGTACCAATAAACTTAAATAAACTTTAAAAAGTTTAGGCATTAAAATTTATGTGAAACATTAATATCAAACTGTACTTTCACTGAATTAGGATATTGTTTTAAATAATGGAAATTTCCAATTCAACATTCTAGAATAGAATGCAAATATGGTAGGCCCCTTCCCCCTCCCTCAAAACTAGACTGGAAATAGGCATTTGCAGCACCCAAGATCAATACTCAAAGAAACAGTGGCAGATCCAGGTTTCTGTAAAGGGCCAAATAATAAATATTTTAGACCGTAGGCAATCTCCATCACAACTACTTAATTCTACCACTGTAGCATGAAAATAGCCATAAAAATATATAAATGAAGGGACATAGCTGTTGTCTAGTAAATTTTTTTTTCAGATAACGGATATCCTTACTATGCCTCATGGTTTGCCAGTCTCTGTTCTAAAACAAAATTATAGAAATATAGACCCTTATATATTATACCTTAGAGATAACATTATAAATCTAGTTTAGCAAACTTTTTAACTCATAATTATTATATAAAACAATTATTGTCCTTTGAGAAATACATTTTATTTTACTGATGAGGATTCTGAAGTAAAAAAAGAAAGAAGAAAGCAAAAGTCACCTCTACTCTCACAAAATAGAGATAGCTACTGCATCTTGATGTTTATTCTTCTAGTTACTGTATATCAGTCTCACACATAAACTTGATATTTTGTGTATTATATATGTATTTTCTTTTCAAGGGATTATCAGACTTCATATGCAATTTGTGAACTATTTATCTATTTAACAACCTTTCATAAGCATTTACCAATGTCATTAAATAACCTTCAAGAGTTTTGTACTTGTTTTAAGGTACTGGGAATTGAACACAAGGAGCACTGAGCTATAAATTCCCAGCACTTTCTTTAAAGTTTATTATGAGACAAGCATCACCACCATGCCCAGCAACCTTGTATTTTAAAAGGCTGTATAATGTTGTTAACATCAGCTGTATACGTCATACATTTTCAATCAATCCTTTAACACTAGGCATTTCTTTCTTGTTTATAAAAGATCCTAGATAGTGAAAAAATATTAATCTGCTCTAAATTTTTTTTCATGAGAGAAAAAACAATCTTTCCAGTGATTCTGGAAATGTAACCTCTGTCATGAGACTTCTTCATATTAAAATGTGAAACATTTTGGCTCTCTTGTCTGAGTTCTCACTACTACCTTTTTTCCTCAAAACATCAATATCTGTGATTTATTTCCTTCAAAGCTGATGTGTGTGTGCCACCATCCTAAAAGCTTCGTGCACGTCTGGTGGGCTTCATGCCAAGTGAAAATGTCTAACTTAACCCCAAGTCCTTTCAGATTTGCGCTTGCAGCTTTTGCAGCTGCACCCAGTGCAAACACTACATGTTCCCCGTGCTTTTCCCACTTTGTTCCACAGTCCTGGAATGCTCCTCACAATCTGTTCTTTCTGGTGCCAGTTTGCTCTAAGAATGGTGACTTTATGAATAACCTTCAATTCTTTTCTCAGGTGGCACCATCCATGGGAATCCCACTAGGGACTAGATCAGGTGCCACTTTTCCAAGTGTCCTCTCTGCAAAATCCCATATAACATTTAACACACACTTCACAGCTTCTGCTGTGTGCAAGATGCCAGGAATGAAGCAATGTATAGGACAGATGCAGTCCCACTTTCATGGAGTTTTATATTCTCAACTTACATTATGGCATCATATTTTCTTTGTCGCTTTATTTGGTTCCCTCAGTCAATAGGATGTAAATTCCATACAAGCAAATGCTATCTTGTCTTTAAATGCGCAGTCCCTAGATTAAAGCTTGGAACGTAGTAGTTCAACCCACTAAAAGAAGTATCCTAAGTATGATATCTGACCTCTATTTTCCTTCCCTCAAGTAAAATATTCAGAAACAATTATTAAAATAAGGGGATTGATAACTTCAGTACATTTAAATGTTAACTTTACTTGAAAAAATTATTTCAAAATCCATTTTTATCTAGTATTGAATTTACAGGCTTAAAAAGCACTTTGTTTTTCCTCCTCTCTAACAGTTATTAGTAATCTCCCACTTTTTTCCTGCAATATGTCATTTCTTCCACATAACTCCCAGTGTTTGGTAGAAATGAAAGCTGCTGGACAAAGAATAGTTACTCAGCTTCACTTCTGCTGAGCTGTTAATTCCTGCCCTTAAACTGGGCAGAGGACACAAAGGTCAGAAATGATAACCTCATTCCTTGTGACAGGTTAACTAATATCTATAAAGTTGAAATGGAGTTCAGTAATAAAAAATTTTTTGCAATTGCTGTAGAACAATTTGGGTGTTGCTTCATCTTGATTTAAGTAGCAGACGATTAGAGATGTCTCAGGATTCAAGGAGCATGCAAGAATGAGTGCACAGATGCAGCCTCATAGAACCCACTATGAAATGAACAAATACAAACCTCAGAGTTTGATCTAAAAAGTGGTGTTCTTGGCCAGTGAGTCTACATGAAAATTTAGCTTATAATAGTCACCTTAGCAGAAAGACTTTTTAATAACCTGTAATGGTAGATTTTTTCCTTCTACCAATCTGCCTCTCCCAATTCCATCAGTTACTCTCTCCTATCACGTATGTTATGGGCTTTATACATTCACATGCAAAATTATGCTTATTGGATGCAACCATACCTCATTCAAAACTTTCCATTTTCTTTCTACTAAAAATCATACAAGATAGTTAAGATAGTTATATTACAAATTTCTCTTACTTTATGGAAAAAAGTTTTGTGCTAATATTGTTTGGACAATTAAATGCCTATATCCTGTACTCTGAGTAACTAAAGGTAACAATACGCAATGTATTAACCATTGTTACTCTCCTATTATCTTGTTTTGGAATTTTGTTTATTTTTTTCTTTTTAAAATAAAATTTTTTTTTAAATCCTGACACCTTTGCATTTAAGCCTAACAACAAAGAATCCACGAAATAATCATTATTAAACAGGACACCTCCTACATTTAAGTCTAGCAAACTTGCATATTTTAGTAATTGCCCAAACACATCACATCTAGCCCTACAATAAGAAATTAGTCACTTCCCTGTCCTCATCCAAAGTTCATTCATGAGGGAGCTGAAATAGCCAGTTTCTCTAAGCAATTTTCATTTAAAATAGGGTAATTTTGAATGAAATGTTCAGGCTTGGAAATAAGTTATTCCATTCATTTATTCGTTCAAAAGACAGTTTGGGGGTATGTACTGTATGCAAGACTATGTGCCAGGCACTATAGGGAATAGGAGAAGCTGAATCAGCAATAGCCCATTGCCAAGGAGCTCATCTGCCAGCAGACTACATTATAAATGCCAGCAGAAGGGATGATAAAGGGCTACAGGAGTGCAGATGAGGACAAGGGCACTGCACACTGGGGGAATAAGAAATGCCTTCATTTAGGAGGCAGCTTCTACGTGGATGTTCAAAACAAATTCAAACTAGGAAAAGAGCACTACATTTGGAAGAAAGAGCATCAGAGAAGGCAGGGAGTAAGCAAAACAGGGAGAAGATTTCCACATGCCTGAGGCCACTGGGGAAAGAAGGCTATAAGAACTCAAGCTGGGGCCGGTGAGATGGCTCAGCGGCGTAAGCGCCTGCCTTGCAAGCACGAGGGCCCGAGTCCGACTCCCGGATCCCACATACGAAAAAGGGGCCGGTGATATCGCTCAGCGGCACAGGTGCCTGTTGGCGCGCGAGGTCCTGAGGTCGACCCCCCGGTACCCAAAAAAAAAAAAAAAGAACTCAAGCTGGCAAAGCAGGTCTGGGCCACATCTTGGTGTGCATTCAACACTAAAGAACTTCTTTACGCCGACCTACACTCCAGTCAGAAACAACTCCAGCCAGAGTTCAGCTTTTGCTTAGTAAATTTGACAGAAGAAGCAATGTTTCTTCCCTTGAGAAGAGTGGCAAAGAAAGATAATGTGAAATACAGAGAAATGTAGAAGTAGAGAAAAGGAAAGCTGAGAAAGCTACTTCGATTTTTACGGCAAAATAAAATGGTCATTGTAAAGAACAAGTAAATCGGGATGAGACTGGGAACCTATGCAGAAAGATAAAGCTCATTATAAAGACTCAGACTTATTAGAACTACATTAGATAAGGAGGAGATTATTAAAAATAGTTGGAAATATAGTTTAAAAGGCAAACAAGGGCCAAAATGAAATAGGTCAGTGAACAAAATGCTAAAGTATAACTTTAATACAGCAAGCCATGGGAATATAACTTTTAATTGGTTTGAGATATGATCAAATGGACATCCTAGGAAGATAACTCTAGCAGCACTATGGACAATAGGCAGGAGAAGAGCGAAACTGGAGACAACAAAACCAGTTCAGAGGCTAATGCAATAAGCTAGATGAGAGTTGAAGATATTCCATTAATTGTGTAAATAAATCCAAGCACCAATTCATACTGTTGGGAAAAGCATATCTAACAAAGCTAGTGGAAATGTTCCTAGAAAAACACATAAATTAAACTATGTACCTTTAAAAGGTATTTCATATTATAAAAGAGATATAAATTAGAAAACTGGTAATTACTTGAACCTACTTACTTAAAATATGCCAAAGATAAATGTCAGGATAGTGTAATCATGATGTAATCCATTCAAAGTTCTCTTAACACCAACATAAACAGTAAGTTATTCTGATAATATTATAACATACAAAAAAAAAAAAAAAAAAACAGCTTGGAAAATGTTAGTTTTCTACAGACCGGGAATTTGTGGCAGCTTTTCCCTCCATTGTCCTTGAGTTTACAATAAGCAAACCACCATCAACTTCCCAAGAGTCTCTCCTTAAGTATTATCCAGGTATCTAAAAAAATACAGAAAGCTAGTCCAAGTACCCATCCGTAAACCACAAAGTCTATCAGCCGAAGATTCAATATTAAGCTAGAATTACTGGAAGATGATCGTTCCTCTAGAGAAAAGTTAATACTTTTATTTTAATACTCTAAACCTTATGAAATCACAAGTCCATTGGAAAAATCTTTCTAAGAATGTAGAGGATGATTAGAAACCCTGTGGCAATGAGGTACTTACAGTTCAGAGCAGAATTGTCCTGTAAAACTTCCTGCAATCATGGAAATGTTCTCTGTTTGCTTTACCCAGTACAGTAGCCACTAACCACACTTGTTTGCTGAACACATGAAGACTGGCTGGTGGGCTTTGAAACTGAATGTTGACTTTGATTTCATTTTAGTTTTAATTTAAATAGCTACATATAGCTAGTGGCTCCTGGGCTGAAGGCTCTGGACTAGACTAACATGTGGGCGCCCACTTGGAAACATTATCCCAAAGGTTTGATAACAGCCGGACATTTTCCTAATGTGTCTGCTAAAGAAGCAAAGTAAGCCCTTCAGTACCAACTTGTTCATGGGAAACTGAAGCCCCTCCTGCTAGTGTAACTACACTCATTCTTTACTGACAATCGGCTAATCAAACTATGATGGCTTCCATTTCCAGCTCAAGTCAGCAACTCACATCAGACATCCTTGTTAGTGTATGCTAATGATTTCCATTTGATAACTTACTAGACACTGAAACTGTCCATAGAACAAAAAGTATAAACATGATGTTCAGTAAAGCCTGGCAGGCTTTTAATAAGACACATGGGAACATACTAATCCAGATTTCTGTTGGCAGATACTTCATAAAAGGTTAATCAAAGTGCTGGGCAATGTGGGAACATCTGCATCAAGCTCAGCATTATTTTATTTTTTTTAACAGAAAGCTTAACATCTGCACAGAGGCCCACGGGGAGAACTCTGAGCCTTAAAACAGAAAGATTTGCAACTGCATCAACTGTGGTTATGTTAACATTGCTTCTCTTCAGCAACCCCTTCTAAATCACAGTGACACTTGGGGGGGGGAAGGAAAACACCTCTGTTCTAATATTTAATATTTTTCCTTTCAAAATTTAAGGATAATATACAATGTACCATACAGTGAAAAAAAAGTTACCTTTGTTAAAAAATAAAAAAGGAAAATGCTTGAAATATTACCACCACCGAATTATTAAGATTTCATTTCATAGTTATCCTGTTTAAAAGGTGCAAAATACCTAGCTCTGCACATCTGGTGAAACAGCTGGAAAGTAAACCCTGTTCATTGATCATCTTCTTGTTATTGTTACTATGAATATAGTTTTATCACATACTACTTAGTTTTTAAAAATCTAATTGTAAAATATCCAGTGGGTTTGTTTCTTGCAATGACCCTTTCAAAATAACTTTCATTCTATTCACATAACTAAGAAAAAATTATAAATCAAAAGAATTACAGCAATGCTATTAAGGATTAGTCAGGGTTTCCATCATATGCTTTCACTCTAAGGCCCACCTTCATTACCAATAGCCACATTTTGATTATTAAAACATATAGTACATAACATCAGAGATTTTTTTGTTTTTTGTTTTTTGTGGGTACCGGGAGTCGACCTCCCGACGGGAGGACTTCGTGTGCCAGCAGGTGCCCATGCCGCTGAGCGATATCACCGGCCCTTTTTTCGTATGTGGGATCCGGGAGTCGAACTCGGGCCCTCACGCTTGCCAGGCAGGCGCTTACGCTGCTGAGCCATCTCACCGGCCCTACATTTTATATAAGTATATAAGCTTGTAATTGTGCCCTTTTTCATAAAACTATAATTTGAACAGTATTTTCAGCAATTCTTTTACTAATCTATATTGTTCTATTTAACGCCTCTGAAACAAGAAAATGATTTTTCTTCTTTTAAAACAAGATATTCCTTGTAAACCAAGAGGTAACACTGTAATAACTACAGGCAGAGTGAATTACTACTTTAGCCTGTACATTAGGAATATAAATGCACAGACATATTGCCTGAAATGCCATCAGAAGGAGTCAAAAATACCTATGTAGAAACTCCTCTGAAATTAAGCTAAATGTTGTATTGGTAATAAATAATAATCATAATATCACCTCTCTAAATAATCGTTCACATCTGAATAATGCATTAAGGAATTCTCTATATAGCATTTTCTCTGTGTGGAATCTTGCCTAGAGACAAAAAAGGAACAAATGCTAAATACAGCTTTACCAAATTCATCTCAGCTTGCAAAACGCAAGAAATATAATGTCATTCTCTGACATAAGTCCCTAAGCCACAGTGGATCTATATATTTTGAAACATAATTTAGAGATACTACCACCACCATGCAACTCCAAAACTTGAAAATGCAAGGTCAGATTGGTATGTGGACAGCTAACATCCTCTGTCACCCCTTTCTTCAGTCTGGGGAATTTCTAATGAAGACAGTTGTGACTCTCAGTTTCCTGTGAACAGCAGGACACCTCACCCCCTCCCTCATTCTGCATCTCGAAGACCCTGGTTTGTGGAAAATTTCCAGGTCATTTCCTTACCAATATTCTCTGGAAGTGATACCAAAATCAACCATAAACTGCTTAAGAGCTGGTTGCGACATCCCTATCTAAGAATCGTATCTTCATAACATTGTTAAAGGAAAAAGATTTAATATTTAATATGGCATTCATGACAACATGGCGACTCTGGAAAAACACTTTCATACAGACAAACATACGAGTGTAAGTATATATGTATGTGCGTTATCTGTCGATGACCTCATGTATATTACGTGCATTCTATTTGTATACACATATGTGCCTACATACAAGAATTCCTTATGAAAATTATCTAGAAGTCAGTTCATCTAAGATCACTGTATTGGAAATATGATGCTTGCCTATCTGAGGGAGACCCTGGCAAGGGTAACTGGGTATCAAGCTGTTAAGTGACGTAAACCATCACTGACCCTTTTCTGAGCTTCAAACACAAGGCAAAGATCACAGACAAAATCTACAAGCAACAATATTGGAGTAGAAAGCCATCAATAGCCAGCTCTGAACTTTAGAAACTGTTATTAGAGTTGCTATTTTACTCTGAGGGAATACCAAGTAATTCTTAAATTAAATTTCAAAAATATATGGAGTGGACAAGCTACTAATTGAACTTATTTTTTAATAACTTAAGTGTCCCTAGTTCAGGACACTATTATTTCATAAATATCTATATTATATTATCAATAATAAAAATCTTAATTTGGGGTGATCTCCATAGTATCTCATTTTTATTTTATTTTTTTCAAGACAGGGTCTCACTAGGTAGTTTAGGCTGGTCTTCAACTCACTTCATAGCCCAGACCGGCCTCAAACTCCTGGTAATTCTCCTGCCTCAGCCGTCCTAATGCTGAGACTACAGGCACAGGCACGTGCAACCAGGCCTCACCTATAGTCTCTCATCTTTAAAAAGAAACTGCAGGATTTATTATCAATGAAAATCATCCTCCATTAATTATAAATAAATCCCTGACTTGAGAATTAGGACTTGATAACACAGCATATAAAAGCAGATAATCATTTTAGCATATATCATTTTATTCCCCCAAATAGCTTAAATTATTTAGAATTTTCAGCCTAATATTTGAAATCATTTGAAACAGAACAAAGTGAACAATTTGTTTCCTTTTTCATTTGATAATTTGGAAAAGATTAAAATTATTCTAATAATCTTGCTATCCATTTCTTTCTAAATAAAGGTGAAAAATGTCCTGAGCAAAAAAAAAAAAAAAAGAAAGAAAGAAAAACAACAAAAACAACAACAACAAAAAATATATGCCTTGGCTTTAATAATGTATTTTTAATTTAAATGTTTAGAGTTTTTGATTTGTTTTTGTTTTGCATTAATAGGGATTGAACCCAGGACATTCTGCACGTTAGTCAAGTACTCTACCACTGAGCTACATCCCCAGATACTTTTTTCTTACTTTTATTTGATTTGATCATTTTATTCTGCTTTCATACCAGCTCTCGCTCAGCTGCCCAGGCTAGCTTTGAACTCATAATCCTCCTGCCTCCTGGGATTACAGGCATGCATGAAAACACCTAGCTAAGGGCTGTTTTTAATAAAATCTTGGACAGATCTAGTCCTCCAATCCCGTGATTAATTATCCACTACTTAGATGATTAAAATTTAAATTACTTTACTAAAACTTACCTTTTTAAAATAAAATAACAAGATTATCTTTTCTTTCAGATAGAGATGCTAATTTAATACAAAAACTCAAAACTGGCTGTTACTGTACTTCAAAGTACTATAAACCATATATATGACTTCTGAAGACTTCGTATTAGCATTATATGCTAATGTGTCCTAAATTCCCCTTCAGAGAATGCTATCCTCAAATAAGTAAACAAGCTTTTATAAGAAAGGGATTCCACAGTATGGGAATTACACAAAATAGCATTTCAAAACCAAAGTATTCTTCAACATTTACAATCTCAGAAGTCAAGATTTTCTAAACATTACTACCTCAGCTTCTTGTAATACAGCTCTCTATGGAACACCAGTTTGACAAATGGAAAAAGATCATGTACTCAATAAATATCGGATGGTAGAAACAAAATGTGCTTTTGCCAAAAAAAAAATCATTAGAATCTTCCTGGATGGTGAATCAGATCATTATTTATTGATTTCATTGGAATAGTATCCTGCCTAGATAAGTTTTTCAAAATCAATCATGTTTTTGTTTTTGTTTTACTAACAGCACTTCTTTTTCTCTTTTTAAACCATTAACGGAAAGACCCATCACGGGAAACAGCAATATTTTAATAACTCTTCATATAAGTAGATTAAAAATTTTTTTATCTTCTGATTTTTTTTTTGTGGGTACCGGGGGTCGACCTCAGGACCTTGCGCGTCAGCAGGTGCCCGTGCTGCTGAGCGATATCACCGGCCCTTTTTTCGTATATAGGTTCTGGGATTCGAACTCGGGCCCTCGCGCTTGCCAGGCAGGCGCTTATGCCGCTGAGCCATCTTACCGGCCTTCTGATATTTTTAAATCAAAGCATTTATCACATTCACTTTTCAGAACCACCAATATTTTTGTTAAAATTAAAAGTTTATTATCAAACTAAATTCAAATCACTTTATTTACCCACCCAATATTTCTCTAGCTTCCCTAACACATAAATTATCTTTATTTCTTAATCCATACTTAAGAATATAACAGTGACAATTATATCTCAAGACTTGGACCCACCAGCAATGTTGAAAACTCAGCGGTGCCTCTTTCTAGCCTTCATACAACCACCAACTCTGTCACCCATACCATAAGACCAAGGCCAACAGCAAGTAGCCTTTATTTTTGTTTCATTGGTCATTTATTCATGTAATAAATACTTATGTTCAGAGTAGTGAGTGAGACACAGAGGATCCATATTCTGTGAGAGAGACAGAAATAAAAAAGATATACAACATGTTACGCTGGCAAATGCTAAAGATAAAAGAAAACTAGTCAGGTAGAAGGATATACACTGTAAGGAGTAAGAGTTTGAAAATCTTTCGAGAGTGATGAGGAAAGCCCTCCTAGAAAATGTCACTTCTGAGTAATCAATGAGAAAGGAAGCATGAGACAAGGCAAGTGAATACCCAAGGAAGGGCATTATTCGCAAGTGGAAAGGCCCTGGAAGAGGGGAAGTGCCTCAAGAAAGGGAGGAGATCAAGCATGGTCTGAGCTAGGAGGACAAGGTGCTGGTGGAAACAGATGAAGTGACAGAGGTGACAACCCGCCACATTGGATAGAGCTTTACAAGTCATTCTAAGGACTCCTGGAGTTTTCTCAGAAGGAGATGGAAAGTCATAGGTTCTGCATGGAGGAATGAAATACTCTAACTTCCATTGTCACGGTATTGCTCTGGCTTCTATGATGGTAATAGAATGTGAAGTTGGGAGAAGAAAGCAAGGAAGGCCAATTCAGGCAAGAGATAATGATAATGGTAGCTTCAGCCAGAGTGGAAGTAACAGGATGCATGTGAGGAAGATCAGAATAACTCTTGGGGCAATTCTTGACCACACAGTTTCACTGAGCAAATTCCTTGAATAATAAATCTACTGAGGAGTCCATTCATGCTGTCAGAATACCATTTTTATATCTTCCTACTGTCATACTGGACACAAGTCAACTGCCCCTCCTCAGGTTCCCTTGGTCACAGTACGTGTTTGTCTTTTAAACCCATTAACACCACTGGGATCCAATCAGTCACTAACACCAGAAGAGCAGGCTGTGCCCTTTTGCTGTAGGGTGTTAGGCTGAGGGCCAAATGTTCCATTTCTGGGTATTTGTCATTTTCAGACTAGAAGGAAACACTTCCCTGGAGACATGGGACGTGACACCAGGAGGAATGTTGTATGATGCAATGACACCCTCTGAAAGCTAACTGCCCACGGGACAAACACTGACCAACAGGAAACAAGAGAGGGACATAGAGGGGACCAGACCCTCCTCACTCCCGCGACTTGAGGTGAGGCTTCCTTGCAGCTCTTCTGGGGAGCCCGGCAAGCCAAGCAAGCACCCTTGCCCAGCCCTCTCTGTGTCTCGTTCTGTCTCTTTACAAAGCAGTCAGAAATTAAAGTCTTAGCGCTCGATTCTTGCCTCAGACTCTGCATTCTGGGAAAATGCATACATAAATGATTTTCTCAAACTGTTGTCTTCCCACTGTTTTTGTGGCATCTGCCATACTCATTCTTGTCTTGGTTAGAAAGATCTCTACAACCTGTATGTTAACATATAGAGAGTTGATTTTCTTCTAAAATTTTACTTTTTAATTTAAGTCTTACACTCAACTAACAAATTTTTGCAAATGTATGAAGTAATGGTACCCATTTGTTGTGATTGCAAGAGGTGTTTTTATTTCTTAAGTAAATGATTCTTTTCATAGTGAAATTAAATTTCAGCTTTATCATGTATGTTTTCTAAATATACTGATATTCATTTTGGAGTACTCATTCTAGTCTATCAATTTACTTAAAATTTTTACTCTGTCTACACTATATTGGTCTTGTTACATTTGTTTTACAGTGTAGTTTGATATCTGATGCCTCATCACCCTTCTTTGCCACATTTTCATTTTCTCTGTTGTTCACTTGTCTTAACCATGAATGTTTTGTATTCAAGTCCAAAATTAACTTGAGATTCTAAATTAAATTGCAGTTTATTTATTATAAAAAGTACGTGACTTCTTTTCTTACACCTTGTTTTGCATCCTTCAAAGCCATTTTCTAATTTCATAAATTCCGTGACCTTCTTGTCAAAATTAAACCTAAGTATTTCACATTTTTTGTCATCTTTGTGACTGGGATAACTTTCATACTTCTGTTTCTATGTAAATATTAATAATATAAAATTTTTAATACTTACAACCAGGGTCTTTCATAAAGTTCCCTTATCAGTTCTACTACTTTTATCACCTGCTCTTGGAGTTTCTAGGTATCTTAAGAAATATTTTGATGGAAAACAAATTGATTTTGCTTTTCTCTGTATTTACGGCTATCATTTTATTTTCTTTTTTTGTATTTACTATACATGAACATACAAAACAATGTTAAATAGCAGCAGTAAAAGAAAGTACCCTTTTCTCTGTCCTATTTCATGAAAATAGATTTAGAGTTTTACTATTTAGCATAATGTTTGCCATTGGCTTTAGAATATAATCTTTATCATACTGAAATATTTTCCTTTTATTTCCATTTTGCCTATAATTTGTATTAGGGATAACTGCTAAATTTATCAAGTACTTTTTCAATGAACTATAGATTTTTTACTGATTTGTTGATGCAGCAAATTACATTAATAGATTTCCTCATGCCTGATTCAACTTTAGATTCCTAGAATTAATCTGAGTTGGTGATAGTGCATATTTTTAAGAATTAGTCTGAGTTGGTGATAGTGCATATTTTTAATATTTGACTGCATTACTGAATTCTAGCTGGTAACATTTTGAGAAATCCAGCCCAAAATACACTTACACACACACACACACACACACACACACACACACACACACAAACTTACTAGAAGAAACCAAGAGTTTCTGACAATTCATTATGAGGTAAAATAAAATGTGATGCAAATTATAATAACAAGTTCATTTGTGTATATTTATAACAACAGGGGGTGAAGCCAACAATATAGAACATATTAAATATCTGAAACATTTTCAAATCATGTTCAATTACATCAATGGTTCTCAAACTTAAGCAAGGATCAAAATCACCCTTGAAGCTTATAAAAGAGATTGTCAGGACCCACATGTAAGTTTCTGATTAGTAAATCTGGAATGAGGCCTAAGAATATACGTGTATCTCTAACAAGTTCCAAAATGATGCTAATGAAAACTGCTGTAATGTAGCACACAAAGCTTTAAACATTTTAATAACAAACTTTGTAGTTTCAGCCTCCACATCTGCAAAATGGAGGAAATTGTCATTCCTTATAGGGTCACTGTGAGAGATAATCTGGTGTATGTGAAGAATTTAGCTCAGAGCCAAGCACATAGTAAACATTAAATAAGTGTTTGTTACTTGCTGTTATTTTTCATTAAGCAAGTAAAGAATAAAAAAGAAGAAGGGGCCGGTGAGATAGCTCAGTGGCATAAGCACCTGCCTGGCAAGTGTGAGGTCCTGAGTTCAACTCCCGGTACCCACATAAAAAGGAAAAAAGAGCCAGTGATATCGCTCAGTGGCACAAGCGCCTGCTGGCAAGTGCAAGGTCCTGAGTTCGATCCCCGGTACCCACATAACAAGGAAAAAAAAAAAAAAGGAAGAAGGAGAAGCAAAAAGAGATAAGAAGAAAAATTAGCAGAACACCCAATACCTGTTAGCTACATATTTCCATTTTAGGACACTATCTAACATATAAAATTAAATAGCAAGAAGAATTAAAATTTAACTAGAGTAGAAATACTCTCTTCTGCATGAACTGGGAATTTTAAAAATATTCTAATGATTTCCAACATTGAGTCCTAAATTCCCTGAAAAGAAAAATAAAATGAATCACCAGTGTTACTTTAAATTTGATGTTAGGTATTATTCTACTTAAAAACTTTTACTAAATTGCTTTCCATGTATAGCTCAATATTAAGTAATGACTTATACTGAGCTATACATGAGTAATGCTCTTTAAAGATCTTAAAATACTTCTAAAGAGATAAAGCTCCTTAAGGATCTTAAAATAGCCAAATATTAAAATCTTTTAAGGTATTATATAAGATTTTCCTGTATATTTTTATGGTTGAGACTACTTGAAATGAGGCAAATCAGATTTATCTCAGATGTATTAAACATCTAGAAATACACCTTCATAAAAAAAAAAGATTCATTTAGATTTTTAATTATGAATTGGATGGGGACTTCAGGATGTTATATAGAAGCTTATCTGATTTACTTCTGTGAGAAAGTGTGGGGGATTAGGGGCCGCGGCTGCCGGAACTAGAGTCGACTGCTCCTGTGCTCAGTCTTGGCAACAAAGATGTCTGCCTTCCAGGATCTCCAGGGAGCCATTCTGCCCTGTCAGTGCCGCCAAGGACACTGGGGAATCTGGATTCTGTGCCAGATCTCCTCTGCTCTGCTCAGCTCAGCCACACACACACTCACAAACACACACGTATGCACACACACATGCATGAACCCTCTTCTCAGGTGTGGTTAAGAATAAATGTGTGTACCAATTTCTGCACTCGGTAAAAGTTGACACACCCACTGCTAAAACCCTGAGTCTCCCTCCCACTCAGCTCCCAGGGTGGCAGGCCAAGTGTATACAAGCACATCTCCACTCAGGAGAATAAAGGGGTCTTTTCTGGGGAACCTCAGCTGTCCAATGAAAAGATTAAAGGATACTAAGCTACATCTTTGGATTGAATTATTCCCTAACCAATGCTAACTCTGGAAAAGATCCCACTACACATCTCCATCGTTATCTCCATGTTGTGCCTTATGGATCTAGAACTTCTCTCTACCTGTGTTAAAGGTTGTTGTAATCTACAGCTCAATGGCATCTGCTCTTTTACTTAAAACATTATGAATATTTTTCTATGCTGTTAAATACTATACAATTCAATTTTAAAAGGCTACATAAACAAGTTCCATCTCCCCATGTACACTCCCAGAGCTTTTAAACATCTTAGGAATACAGAAAAAGAGAGGGGTAACTAAGGGGGAAAATGAGGACATTCTAAATGAGAGGGACTTAAGGGTTAAATAATTAGGAATTAAAGAAGAGGAAGAAAAAGGAGGAGAGATTTTTTTAAAGTACACAGAAATCAGCTCATTCAGTTCTTGGAGATTACCACTTGCTGATGTGAACCTCAAGCTGCAGGTTGCCAAGAAAAACAGAAGAGATGAGAGTGGAGAGGGGATCAGATAATTGACTAAGCTCCTGGATCTACCTGAAGCTAGAAAACCGTAAGAGCTTGATGTCAGATGAACACAGAAATTCTTCTGTTGGTTTAAACCAACATAAATTTCTCTGTCTTGCAATGGAAAGATATTTTGTCCTTTAAATTTCAAACCTTCTATGTTTAAGCAGGCTGGAAAGACTCTCAAATTCATAGCACATTTCCAAATTCATTACTATTTAGACCAACAGTAACTATTGTGTGAAGTAATTCATGACTTACTCCTCAGAACACTAATTTCTTTCGCTGCAGCAGGCAACTATTATAACCTGAAAGCCCAATTCCCAACTCTACACCTCTTTATTAAATCACATATAGTATGTGGCCATATTTTCCATTTTCTCAGTGGCTAAATGGTTCTTTTTGAAGTAGAAGGTGACTGTAGTTTCATAATTTAACATCATGAATTCAGAAGTAGAATAAATGGTACTAAGTAACAAGTATCTTTTAGTCTCTCTGAAAGTAAAATTACGGCCAAACAGTATCTTGAAGACCATCAAAGGTGTTAGCTGCTCTTTGAAATTTGTGTTCTTAGAGCAAAGAGACAATAAATCCTCCACATGTCAGAGTTGTTGATCTTCCCACTAAGCCCATGGAAGAGGTGCTGAGAGCCCTATCATTCACCTTCTTTCCTTACAGGATGATTATGTTGCACTATTAAGACGTCACTGGAGTCAAAGTTTCATGAAGTGATGAAGTGCAAGACTAATAAGCGAAAACATGCATTCAATTTCAGAACCCTAAGATATTAAGATATACTTAGCCAACATACATGAACATAGCCCAAAAAGTCCAACTTTCCCAAAAATATTGATAGCATCCTCTCCACAGGCATCATGAAAAGAAAGCATCCAGCCAAAAGCAACAACAGGAGGAAATTTGTCTCCCTATGGCCCCAGGGGCTTTTAGGTCAAAGTGAGCCAGCTCCATAATTCTTTCCATGATGTCCCTCTTTCCATTGCAGTTCTATGGTATGCCTGAGTGCAATAAACAAATCATTTGCTATAAAGGAAGACAACATCTATTAATTAGGAACAACATGGGCTCCACAGTCTTGCCAGTTGTCTTAGTCACTTTCCTCGTTGATGGGACAAAAAACCCAACATTCACAGTGTAAAGGAGGAAAGGTTTATTTGGCTCACAGTTTCAATCCACAGGCAGCCAGCTCCAGGGCAGAGGTGCATGGCAGAGGAGAGTTGAGAAGAGCTGCTCACTGCATGGTGGCAGGAAAGCAGACAGCATCAAAGGAGTCAGAGAGAGAGGTAAACCCTTTCAGGCCATACTGCCCAGGATCCACTTCCTTCCTACCAGGCTTCTCCTCCCCACATCACATTCAGCTATGAACTCCTCGGTAGACTAATGATTATCACACCCCCATGATCGAATCACCTCCCGGAAGTCCCACCTATAAGCCCATGAGGCTTTGGGGGGACACACACAGATCTAAACCATAACACCAGTCAAAGTGTAACCCACAGAATAGCCACATGAACAAAACCTGGGGTGGAGCCTGTTAAGAATGCAGTCCAGTCTCAGGTTCTATATATGACAGACTGAACCAAAATCCATGTGTTAACAAGCTCCAGAGGTTATCTGTGAGCACACTGAAGTTTAAAAAGCATCATTCCATAAGGAGCAAGTCACGCAATTTCTTACAAACATCTTTTTTTTTTTTTCTGGAAAAAAAAGTAAATTGTAGAAAATTACATATATCAATATCCATTTTGAAACTAAAAAATAAATGAAACTAAATGGTGTATTCTTCATTGATTCAGACTTATGTGATAAAAATATCAATTAAAAGGTAGTTTAGACTCCTGGGGTACTCCAGGGCATAAGGGCAATATAGAGATGAAGTAGGGAAGGGATGGACTCATAGGTGTCCCCATGACTATGATGTTCCACATATTTAGTATACTCAAATATTACATGGTAAACATTTTTGAAAGTGAGGAAACATAACCTCAATTTGAACACAAGTAAAATAGCTTGGCTTAGCTTTTGCATGGCCTTGGTATATGGAGAACCATAAAGGGGGTTACTTAAGCAGCCCATTTGAGAGTTACTAAGCAAAGAGAACAATGATTTAATCCATATGGGTAATAAAGAATGTTTTATTACTTAGGTGTGGAAAGGTAATGAGCAGTACATACATAAATAAATAAGCAGATACATCAAACATTTGTTTGCATTTTTCTTCCAGCAACCCCTGCTCCAACCCACAGCACCACCAGCAGCATGTCCTCAAAACATAAAATATAAACAAAAGCTTGGAACAGCAGGTACTCAGAGCACAAGGAGAAAGAAATTCAGAAATTTCCAGACAAGTTACTCATCAGGGACTTTAGGAACTGAAGATAGCATGGAGTGAACAGGTTTTTGAGCCAACAATGATACCCTCACATAACCAGGGCTTGTTTTTCTTATTTGCAATTTTGTGTTAAACAACAACAGTTTAAAAATTTATGCTCACAACAGCTCTTTGAGTGAACCTTGAATTCTCAAACTCTGCAAGGAAAGCAACCTGATTAAGCAAATATGCACTCTCAGATTTTCACAATATACAGCCTGACCAGGAAACTGTTTCACGAACTTGCTGCCAGGTCTACTGCCTCATAAGAAAGTTAATCTTGGATGCCACAGTGTTCATAAAAACTCCGCATAAGAATTTACATCCACAGAACATCCTAATCCTGACAATGAAATGTTAGAGGAGAAACTAAATATTGTATTTAGAAATAGAAGAAAATAGAAATTTTACTGAGATACTAAAATATGTAGGCTTAATTTCTGGGATCTAGTTGCATGGGATGAACAACTTTGGGTGAGTTTACCCACTAATATTCGTGCTTTCCTCATAGATTAACTGAGTACAGAGAGCTCTTCCCCTGTGGGCTCCATGTCCAACATGCATAGACATATCTTATGAACCCTTCATCTGATCTGTACCCCCTTTGCTTTCTTCTGACCTCTTGAATATTGAGCTTCCCTTGTCAGTTCATGCTGCTGTCAGAACACATCTTGCTGAATTCCTTCCAGCCATCCAAAAGCGACTGGACTTCTTGCCTGCCAACTTCTCTCTCTCCCATGGGCTGCTGATTCCAGAAGGGTCACTATCTCCTTAAACTTCCGTCCCAGGCCCTCTCAAACCTAAGCATGATCAGCTACAGGGGGAAGACTTATGACACGCCTTCTTCCCCAGGCTCACGCTGTACACCAAGGAAGATATTGTACTAGATGTGATAGCCTTTTGAAAAGTTTAGAATTGTTGCTGAGAGGAATTAGGATATTAAAATACAGGAGATGTTAACGTATCAAAATCATTCAAAAAGTTCATTAAAATGAATATTTTTCCAGCCATCACAAAATTCACATAAGTATAGAACTGTAGTAAGCCCAGATATGTTACGAAGCAGATTCACTAGAAAAATCTTGTTGCGGATATTTTTAAGCTTTTCCTGTAAAATTGACTAAATGTAAAGACAGTCTCTAATTTAATGATGGTTGACTTATGATTTTTCAATTTGACCAGATGGGACAGTAACACACATTCAGTACAAACTTTACTCCAAAATTTGAATTCGGGTCCTTTCCCAGGTTAGAGATATAAGTATGGTAGATTCTCTCTCATTGCTGGGCATCCACAGTGAGCCACACACCCAATCAGCCACTCAGTCCCAAGAGGAAAGAACTGATATTTAAAGTGCACTGTATTGCTAAACAGGGAAGGGTGTTGTTAGGCTGGGTGTATTAAATGCATTTTCAATTTATGAGTTGATTAAGTGTGATGTGACCCCATCTTAAATTGAGGAGCATCTGTAATCTTAATGGCCATGAGGACAAAAGATGGTCTAATGACCACAGTTAACTAATGCTTCATGAAGAAAGTTCAAAAGAACTCGCAGCTCAAAGTAAGCTTAGAGAGTATCCAATATATCCAATATATTCTTGATTTTCCATTTTAAGAAATATGTGTATTACCATAAAACTACAACCAGAACCAAAGCAAGAATTCAGGTCCCAGTTTAAAACTATTTCCATTAATTTTAAGGTGTCTGGTACATACTTCTGAATGCAGGCAATTTACCTACTTCAGAATGCTATTTTTTTTTTTTTTTTGTGTGGGTACCGGGGGGTCGACCTCAGGACCTCGTGCGCCAACAGGCACCCGTGCCACTGAGCGATATCACCGGCCCCTTTTTCGTATGTGGGATCCGGGAGTCGAACTCGGGCCCTTGCGCTTGCAAGGCAGGCGCTTACGCCGCTGAGCCATCTCACCGGCCCTCAGAATGCTATTTTTAAAGCCATCAGGGCAAAAATCCTACAATGACCCTCAGCGTTCTATTGTAGTGCGAGAGTGATATTATTGCTGGTCTTTCTCCTCACAGTTCTCTAAATCGTTCTTATTGCAATGTTACCTATTTTTCCTTTATGGACACCAAAAAGTCATGCACAGATATTTTTACTCCTCACCCCTGCAATACTCAGATTTATGAGAAATTGGCTGGTTTTCTTTGCAGAGCTCAAGGCAATCATTAACCATCCCTAAAGATATAAATTCCTATTGCTACACTGGGGTACGATAAAGAGAGCTGCCCTTCAGAGAAGTAGCATAACAAAACCAACATCTACAATTCAAAACAACAGTCCTAACTAGTTTGAATTGAATTTTACATTGAAATTACCACTTGTTTTTATAAAGATATGTTATCTTAGTACGTGTGGTTTTGCTCTTCCTATCACATGTACTTCTTATTCTGTTGCAGTACTAATGTATCTATCATTTTGAGGCAAACCAGCATAAATTTGCATCAAAGCTCCCTTAAGATACACTATGCTAGACCCATCCTCTAGATTTCTTTCCAGCTGAAAACATATCCAGCAAGTTTTGTGTTACGTAGTACTAGACAGGCAAAACCATAATTTATATTGATTACAAAATATATATGCTCTTCAGAGAGTTTGACCTCTGTACATAATTTAGTGAAAGTCTACTTTTCTATTTCATTTGTTGTTGAATGGAACACATCCTGAATTTTTCATCTCTTCTTTCTATACACTGAGTCCCTCATGTTAAAGACAATCATTCAATCAGTTTGCGGTACAACACAGTATAATGCCTGATAGATTGCAGTTACACATTACTTCACCGACAGGAATAATAAACACAGAATGAAGAAACTAGATTTTTCTTAAGTGGACAAAGGAATAAGAAAGTTTCACTGGCAATTGTTCTGGGCAAATATATCATCAAAGATTAGAACATATGGCTAAGAAGAAATGGTTCATTTCTTAAAGAAAAAATATTTTTCATCACAGCTATGAACCACCAGGTAAGAGATTTGTCAAAAAAGAAAATTTCCGTGGCACATCGCATTTGCAGAACCATCCAGGCGCTAATCCTGTACACAAAACAAGCTGCGTGTTGACAGACAGTAAAAACCTGCTGGTGTAAACTGGTGCCACACTGACTGCAGACATCAGGCAAGGGACAGAAACACCCAGAAGCTGTGCCCACACACAGTGAGAGCCAGGAAAGCAAAGATCTGTGACACTTACAGAGTTGTGATCCTTGCCATTTTTATACAATTTGATACATTTTTATACATTTTCCAAAATGTACTGATCTCTTGTAAAAAATGAATAACCATAAAAAGTAAAATTAAAGTCACACAAATATATGGTTTTATGAGGCAATGTGAGAAGAAATCGCTGAAAACAACAGATACAGTTGAAAATTTCCAAACACTGCCAAATGGCTCCCAATACGGAATAAAAGATACATCCTAAGGGAATGCCAATGATAGCCAAAAGACAAAAGAAGAGTTGTGAGGTAAAGAAGGCAACAAAGAAGAAGGAGAAATAAAGCAGGTAAGAAAAGAGATTAACAGCTAACAGAAGCAGAATTCATTAGCACGAAAGGACACGAATCTGATATAGATAAATCTTGCTCGGCTTTTAGTTCTCAATTTGGCATATTATTTTCTGAAATAAAACTTTCCTGGCCCCTCCAGACAAGATTAGTATTTCCTCATAACTGCTCTCATAAAACACTGAATATCACTTTGCATCACTTATGATTTACATAATTATGTGTTTAATGTTTATACACGTATTTTCCCACCCTTCCACTGTAAGTTCCGTAACACCAGACTGTGTATGTGTCTCATTCACTAGTGTCCACAGTACTTAGCAAAACTTGTATGCTCAACAAATACTAGAATCAACAAATCTGATATAGTGGTTAAATAATACCTATTACTTCATTCACCTTTTGATATAAGTGGAGAAACCCTCAGGTAAAGAATTGACATGTTGAGTTCCACCCAAGGCCTGCTCATGCTGTTCCCTCACATAATATGTCTCTTCGTTTCTGCTGATCTAAATTCTGTCCACCTATATTGGTTAGGATATAGAGCTGGCTACTCCATCAGGGAGGCACAAATAACAATGGCTTATACAAGATGTGAGTTTATCTCTCTAACCTATAAAATTCTCAGCTGGCACGGCAATTCCAATGACACTGAGAGGGGTTCAGATTCCTTCTATCTTGCTATCTACTATCTTCATGCAACTCCCAAATTATAAGCCAAGATGGCTACTCCTGCTCCAAGATATCTTACCTCTGTCCTGCCCAGTAAGATGGACAAAAAGAGTAAGGGGCAGGCATACTTCTCACCTCCACGGCATGGCCTAGAAACTGTACACGTGCTTTCCCTTAAATCCTATTGGACAGAACAGGATCCCATGGTCATGCGCAGATGCAAGGAGGCTGGGAAGCATAGTCATCAGGTAGGCAGCCAAATTTGAAAGAAAATATAGATACTGGGGGAAACTAGCAGTCTCAGCCACACCATCCATCACTCAGGTCCCACGTCCTCTCAGGAGTCCAAACACTATTGAAGCTTTCTTCTTTTCCTGAAATTACTTATGTATAAACAGTTAATATGCTATATTGAAACTCAACAATTCTCTGATGGCTCTGTGGATTATCCGTTCCTCCATTTCTATCTTAGGGTCTTTGAGGAGTGGATCCATAACCTTTGTCGCTCCACACTCCTTATTCTGCCTTCAAAGTGCCTGGCGCAGTGTTGGAATTGTATCAGGTATTATATTTTTACTTGGTATTTAAAATAAACGGGTATAATAATTGAAGAGCACAAAATTACATTAACATTTCAATAAATGTTCTGAAAAGGTATTTCAAATGTGATTGCTTATACTGAAGAGCAAATTTATAAGTTGTAGCTCCTCCAAAACACTGTTCAAATCATTTATCAGTCTTTGAATAAGGTTAGATAACCTATTACTTATATTATTGTAGCTATTTTAAAAAAAACTGTAGTTAAAATTAGTTGATTCATTTTATTCACAGCTGATTAATTACAAGACGATCAAAATTAAGCAGTCGATGTGAAACTTCAAAAGAAATTATTGATTCTTCTCATGAGCAACAGCCAATTAAAACAGTATGGTGCAAGACTGCTCTAGTTCTTAGTGTTCTAATTTTGGATTTTTTTCTCTTCATTTTTTTAAACAAAGAACATTATATAAAGACTTCAAATTAGCTCTTGGCTTTTCCTATTCAATATCAACCACTTACAGAGTGTCAATCATTTTGCTGAACCTTTCTTTAAAAAAAAGGAGACTTTTGCCAGTGGTGCTGCAAATGAAAAGAGATGATGAGATAATCATAGCAAAATCTCACTCCGGTGTGCCACCTTTTCTTCCCTGATGAAAACCCCACAGGATATTGTTATGTGGGAAAAGGACATGATGAGTCGAAGACAAGAAACTGGTTTTTGCCACACAAACAAAATACAAGAGGGCCAAAAAAAGAGCTTATATGAGGATTTGAAGTAAAAGAAGTTTAGGATATTGATTGTTGTAGGTCTTCGGTTTCAGACATCCTCCTGGCAGTTCTACCTCTGGGGAGTGGGGTAGAATTGACAAATGGAGCTCGTGACACAGATATGTGGCAGGATTCCAAAGGCTCTCTTAAGAAATGGCAGCCACATCTTTAAAATATCTCCCACATTAACATTATTGCATATGTTAAAAATTAAACACAAAGAGCTATCAGAATTAGTGCACACACCAAAGGCTCTTAAACCTTCTATGCAACTTGTTTCATTTTCATTCCCAGAAAGTATTATTTTCCATAGCTGACAACCAAACTGTTCATTGCTATATATTTTCCAATTATCATGAAAGCAGCATCATAGTATTAAAAAATAATCTATCACCCAAATACAATCATTTTAATATTTTGTTCTCACCCAAGCTATATTCATGTTTACTCCACAGTGGTAACTGTAACATAAATATAATTTTATGTTCTATTTTCTTCACTTAAAATTAAATTAGGATGTGTGACATTTTCATGTTGATATACCATCATCATAGTTATAATTTTAATGAATGCACACATTCCATTTAATTAGTATAATATACCTAACCATCAACCTTTCCTAAGGAAGAGGTTTGGAAAATATAACACCTTTCTGAAGACTTACCTTTTTAAAAATTCTTGCTTAGTAGTATAAGAGCTCTGATCTTTGCCCTTGCATTCAATTACATATCAAACAAGATGGATATTTACCAAGCATCTACTGTGTGTCCACGTTATAACAGATGTTGTAATAAATATGAAAAGGCATAACATACATCTCTGGCTGTGACTAACTTGGGTGGAGCTTGGAATATGGATAGAATGTCTGGATTGGTAGAGAGAGACAGAAAGGGCATGCCACAAATGGATCAATTTTTTTTAAATACTAAAGGTTCTGTTCTCATGCTAAGCTACATGTTTACTGAGCATCTACTGAGGGGCATCTAGTAGATGTTAAAAGATAATACCAGCATAGAATTTACTAGGAGAGATTACTTCATAAAGATTATAGATATTATAAAACCAGATGTTTCTATCTTCCATGAAATGAGATAATAAACTTCTGTCCAGCAAAATATATATGATGTTTTCCTGTATTGAATTCTCACAACTGTATAGTAGGTAAGATGAATGCTTATATTAATCCCTTTTTCTGAAAAAAGAAAGTGAGAGACCTTTTCAACTTGCTGAACATCACACAGCCAGTAAGAAAGCTGAGCAATAGCTTCCAGCCAGGTTTGGGTACTTCCTCAAAAAAATGTTTCTTGAGTGCTGAGGTCAAAGCCAACTGGTCAGAAAAATTAGGCGATGGGATCAGAGAGAGCCATTATGGCTCCAGCTAGCTGGCCTGTTGGGAACTGAGCACCTGTCAGGGTAATGTCCTGGACCCAGCTCTGCAGAGCAGGAAGTGGGACTGGAAGGAGGAACAAGGCAAGGGTCCTGCCTCAGGGAGATGAGGAGGAATGACAACTGGGAGAGCAAGTTCATTTCTGACCCCTTGTGAAACTACATGGGTAGATAAATCTACTACACCAGTAACTGTGGGCAATTTGAGGCTATCAAGGCATGATGGGAACAGCAAAGCATGTTGGGAATAGTGGGCAGATCCTAAGGAAACCAAGCCAACTCACTCTTGCCCCACATCCATAAAGCTTCATTCCGGCTGTGCTACATCCAGGCATAGAGTTGCTGTGCGGACATAATGTAATTCATGTTTGGAAATTAATTCAGAACCACCATCACCACCAAGAAAGAAAGACAGGAAGAAAGAAAGAAAGAAAGAAAGAAAGAAAGAGAGAGAGAGACAGAGAGAGAGAGAGAGGGAAAGAAAGAAAAAGAAAGAAAGAAGGAAAGAAAGAGAGAGAGAGAGAGGATGTTACTTCCATTTACATTATTTACATCACAACTACTGAAATTTCAGGAAAGTCATGATTGTCACCTTCATCCTTACTTAAAAGCTGAGGAAAACAAAGGCACACAACTTGAGTAAACAAAGATTTCAAAGAAAAATGTTTTTAACCAAAATGATAGCTTGTGGATGTATGCCTTGTTTCTTTTACAAACTGAATTTTTATTCTTCAAAGAAAAATGTTTTTAACCAAAATGATAGCTTATGGATGCGTGTCTTGTTTCTTTTATAAACTGAATTTTTATTCTATGTACTTTATCCATTTTCAACATCATGTAGGTAACTGGATAAAGTATGATGTGATACTTGGACTCTAGCAACATTATTGGGTTAGCTATAAATTTCAATAGAAAAGGTGGAAAATGAATACATGGAAATCCTCAAAAATAAGAATGAAAATGTACTTCCTATTACTGTATGACTCAAATTCCCCAAATAATTATTGGAAGGACCCATTGCCATCTAGTTGTATAAACATAAACGAGCCTATGATAACACCCAGAGCTCAAAGAGTAATGACGAAGGTGGAAGAGATGGTCTAGTCAGGCATGAAATTGATTTTATAATAACAAATATCTGTTGCCTTCCATGTGCTAAGTAAATAATTCTGAAGCAGGGGGTAAAGATAATAAAAACGAAATCATTAACTGCTTCTACTAAATCAAACACAGAAAGAAACCCATTGTCATGCTCACCCTGAAGCCTGTTTGATGGCTAATTAAAACAATTATTTTCATCATGACACAGTCCTTAACTGTACGTACCTTCAAAGCTGTGGGAGAGTTTGCCTGGTAACCTTGTTGGGAGTAGAGTTTCTACTCTACCCCCCAAATGTACATTAAAAATACATGAGACACTGAGACCAGGCAAGGCGGGAGAGGAGGCCAGAAAGAGACAAGCACAGCGATAGAGCCTACAAGAGAATCACAGACCCCTGCAATCTAACCTTTGAGAGACCTCAACTAACTTTCCAGTGGCTTTTCGCTTTTTGTAAAGGACTAAGCTAATTGCAGATAGTGGAAGTCTATGATCAACTTTAAAAAGTCACTTTGAATGTCATTTTTATCATTTATGTCCCCACAGCTCAGTTTGGTTGATTAGAATATAATTCTACTGACAGCACCATTTCTGATTCAATGCCCTGGTGGGTCAGTTAGCTTTATTGAATCTCTTAGCCCCACAACTCATTTTTCCAACAAGCTATTTCCAAATCTGAGGCTTTTATTCAAAGACATCATAAAAAAGTAGAAAAAAGATAAAATTTTTCCAAATCCCAGCAATCACTCTAGAAAAAGTCTAAGCAACTTATTAACGGTGTCTGTGTACATCCATGGACCCATGTAGAAAAATGACCTCTGTCACATGTTCTTAGCACCTCGTTCTCCTTCCTGAAGCCATTCCTTTCCCTGTTCCAATGTGATTCCCAGAGAAACCGCCTTGGGCTTCCATGACTCAAATTCTTGGCCTCAGCTGGTTGGATCAGAGGTTGACATCTTTCCAAACTGAAGCCAAACAAAAATCCTTGCCTGTGAGTTTTGAAGTTAATTTCAGAAAACAAACCTAAATCTGCCTTTCCTTGATGGTGGAAACAGTCAGAACTTCAGAATATAGGAGCTACTGACCATGTTTTATCCCCTTTGCAGGAAACTTGGCCTTGGTAAGAAAGAGCAAGTCCACCACACAGAGAGAAACAGACAGAAGGTGGATGAGAAAGGCCTGGCAAGATTTGGTTCCCAAGCTCTGGTTGTTCCTACGGCTCAGCCCCATCTGTGCCCTGTCATTGTTTTATTTTTTGACTTTGTGGGACACCAAGTGCTGCTAAACTCCTTTGTCTTTGCCTCCACTAATTTGAGTTGAGTTTCTGTCATTTGCACACTAACTTAAAGGTAATCCAAAAAGAATGACGTCTTCAGCTCTGCCTAACTGTGTATCATTCTGAATGAAGAGTCATGGTGCAATACAAAAACCCCACCCCTCCCAGCTTGACATAATGGAGGATTAGTTCTCGGTGAGCATGCGCACCTGTTGGCTCAGTACAGTACTGTTTTTCACCAGTTCTCTCGGCCTCCTCTTAGTCTTAGAAGTGCTCTGATTTGAAAGAAAAATTTTAGGGTCACCTTATCGATTTCTAGCCTTGGGACCCCGACTGACGGAGCATTGTTATCTAGTGATTGTCAGTAGGGGCGGGGGGTGGCAGGTAAAGATTTCTAGAATCTTGAACTAGAAATCGAAAGCTCCAGACTAGAAACATCATCTAGAAGCATCATTTCTACCAAGTCATTGGCCGCAACCTGCCACAGCCCATCCAGAAGGCCAAGCATCCAGAAGGCCAAGAATTTAAGTTGTTTGGTGACACTAATGACTTCCAGTGTCTAGCTCTTCACAATATATAAGCTTTTCTGTTTGTAAATTGACCCATCTTATTCTTTCTAATGGAATATTATGTGGCTCTTTAGACTTGAGTCAATGATTTTAGTTATTCTTCTTTTTCCAAATTTAGCCTCTTGACAAGCTGTGCTATTTCAGTTGACATTTATTGGATGCCTGTTTGTTGTACATAGTGCCAACTCTTGAAGGATATCACAATGAATAAGACATGAACCCTGTCCCCAGAAAATTAAAGCACTTCTTAGTATTCTTTAGGGTAACTTCTGTTTCATTGTAGCAGTAATTTACTAAGTGATTCCTTAAGAACTGCCAGAGTTAATATCCCCAAGGTATGGTTCACTCACCTGGTAAGACCTATGGAAGAAAATCTCTATGCAAATTTAATATACCTTATTCTTCTAACTTAATGTTAAATATATAGTTTATATTCTTTTGTAATGAAAACTCTGGCCATAATTAAATAACCATAATAAAATAACTCTAAAATAAAGCACTAGCAACGCACCTTACAAATTTTTACAGAATTTAATTTTATATTATAGCTACTAGAACTTTTTCCCCCTCATCAGAATTTTCCATCTACTACTACTGCAGCACTCATAAGTTAACTTTTTCTATTAAGACTAAAGCTAAACTATATCAACATGCTCTTATTTCTGTTTCTTAAGGTCTAAACGCGAATTAAGGAGGAGGAATGCCTGTACTCATTGCCAGAGATACAAAGCAAAAAAAAAAAAAAAAAATGAAGACTTAGTGCCAGAATTGGAAGTTGAAATGCATTTTCTCATAGAATATTCTATGGGTGGTGAGCTATTATATTATTAGTGCTATATTTCAGCAACATTGCAAGTGAAATGTCCTTTTTATGGACCAGTCAGTCTATAGATCTCACTATCATTTATATCACTGTTATTAGGCAGAAACATGTTTTAAATTCTAAGCAACTAAGTTATACATTCACTTTCAGAATGCTAATATTTTCTTAAGGCAAGCTTATCTGAATGTTACGGGTACTAGGTCAGGATAATTTAGTGAGCTGTCCAAATAATTCCTTTGCTTTAAAGGCCATCACTCTTCATCATGGCTATGTTTCATACTTTCAATACTTTGCCTTCATTCAACCACCATGTACTGAGCACCTCCTGTGTGTAAGGTAGTACTTAAGTACTAGTGCTGAGTAAGCAAGAAAGGTAGCATGTCTATCAGTGACATGGTATCATCTCTGCCCCTTCTATAGATTCTCTGAAATACAAAAAGAGCCTAAAACCCCAATCTTCAGAATAATCTTGTTCTATGGTGCCGGGTTAGTTACACAATGAGAAGCATCCATATGTGATCTGGATATCTCTGGTGGCAGTTGCAGGAAGACTCATGGGCAGGAGGCTAGTTCTCGAGAATTCCTAAGATCAGCAGTGGCAGTTCTTTTTGAGACTGGGAGATTCGCTGAGACAGCTTCCAGAGATATCACCTGCGCCCAAGCATCTGCTTCTGTGACCTTCCAGTTCCTGTGATTTTATATAAGGAACTAGAAGTTTCTAAAATCATTACTATGTGGAATACCCAGGTGATTTCTGTCTCCCCAAGCCAAAGCTGACAGAGAATAGCAAACACCATCCTGCTTTTAGAAGCTAACATTCTCATGGAGAAAAGAACATTAAGTAACAGATTACACATGAATTAGTCAGCTTTCTTATGACTGAGACACAATATCTGACACCTATAAGTTTAAAAAGTAAGATTTATTTGATTCACAGTGTCCAGTGGGTTCAGTCCATGGTTGCCTGGCTCCAAGGTAGAAACAGAATGGTGGAAGGACATGGTGGAAGTAAACTCTTCAACTCATGGCATCCAGGAAGGGGGGAGAGAAGTGAGAAGTGGGGTACAAGAATATACTCTCTCAGGCAATGCCCTCAGTGATCTACATTTTCTAACAAGGTCCAACTTCCTAACAGCACATTCAGCCATGAACTTATCAATGAATTAATCTACTGATAAGTGTGTGCATTCATGATCCAATTACCCTCTAAAACTCCCACCTCTAAATATTTGAGACTCTTGGGGGAATATTTTAGATCGAAATGTCACAACACATAATTATGTGAATGTCAGCTGTGATCTGAAGCCAGTTTCTACCAGTTGTACAGCCACTTCCTAAATTTTTGAGAAATTTTGGGCAAGCCAGTCATTAAACACAATCAAAATTAAAAATTAAGTTACATAAATTGTCATTATCTAGAACAAAAGTAGTAAGTACTTTACTATTTTCTATTTTACTGTTTTTTGCACTCCTGAGGTTATATATATTTGCATATGTGTGGTGAAAATATTATATAATGGCTTGCTATTTACTGAGCATCTCTCAACTCCAGGTTCAGTGACATAACATTGGCAGCTTTCTATCACTATTCTGGTAGTATCTACACCACTGAGATCATCAAACACTACAAATCAAGTTGCTTTTCTTTTGCAGGCAGCTGTTAACCCTTTTTTCAGAGCCAGTTAATCACTAACTAAAACATCACTGGTAATGGGATAAATACCAGAAAACTAAGTATATATTACCATACACCAGAAAGCCTGTCATATCCGAAGGTTTCAAGGGCATTTGCTGAAGGAAGTGATACTTGGAGTGATACTTGACTTGCGCTCTGAAAGTCAGTGCAGCAAGGGGGCTAGGGAAAAGTGTTCTGGGAAAAGGAAAAGCATCTATGAGCTCTTTGAGGGAGGAAAGATCTTGGTCTTAGCAAAGACTTGATGGGGATAGATAGCAAAGAAAGAAGATATGTCACTTAACCCCACTTTGTCCAAACTTTTATTGGCAGTCATGTTGGTCTGCCATGTGATGCAGTTATTTGTGCATTTCTCTTCCATCATTCAACAGACAATTTGGTTGCAGACAAAAAAAAAAAAAAATTGCCAGGGATCTATCAGTTTCCTACGTATCCTGAACATATGTCTAAATGGATGAGTGAGTGAATCCTCCTAAGTTCAGTAAACATGAATTTGAATTTTCAAATCTCCAGAAATGAAGATAAAATTCATAATCCAACTTTTATATTAAGCTGCTTTAAAATACTAGGATTTTTTTTTTAACATGGGTACCAGGAGTCAACCTCAGGACCTCACGCTTGCCAGCAAGAGCTAGTGCCGCTGAGCGATATCACTGGCCCTTTTTTCCTTTATGTGGGTTCCAGGAGTCAAACTCAGGATCTAGTGCTTGCCAGCCACTGAGCCATCTCACCGGCCCTAAAATACTAGGTTTTAAGTTAAAGAATGCCATTTACTATGTATAATGGTCTAATTTATAGAAGTTAGAAAAGTCAAAAGTAAAATAATAAATATGTTCAACATGTGTATCAGTACCCTCTGGCTGCCATAATGAAATCCCATAGGATGGATGGCTTAAGCAACAGAAATTTATCTTCCACCATATTTGAGTCAGGAAAATCCAGAACAAATTGCCAGCAAGACAGATTTACTGTTGAGTCTTCTTCTTATGGCACATAGGTGTCCACCTTCCCATTATGTGTTCACGTGACCTTTATGCACACACACACATACAAGTACATGTACACCTACACAGAGAAAGAGTTGGTTGGCATATTTTCCTTTTTCTGCAAGGACACTAGCCCTATTAGATTAGGACTCCAATGTCGTGATCTCATTTAACTTTAATCATTTCCTTAAATGCCCTATAGCTATGTAGCTACATGTAGAGTTTGAGCTTCAATACATGAATTTAATGGGGACACAATTTGATCCCAAGCAATATGTTTAATATAAAAACATAGAGCAGATATTTGGTTCAAGAATATTAAGAAGCCCTTTCTAAAATTTCATCAGTAATCATGATAACTATTAATGGATACAGATGTATATTTTCATACAAAACTGAATGACACCCATTTGAAGTGATGTGATTTATTTCATTTATGTATGTTACATCTTACATATAATATATACTGTAACTTGACATGAAAAATATGAAGTTATACAACCCTACAACCGAACACACACTCATGCGTACATGTGTGCATTTTAAAAACCATCCATGAATCACATCCCTTCAAAACTGACCACTGATAGCATCTATGCAATTTTGTAAGGCAGGAGTACTTTCGCTAGTAAGCAGCAATACCAGAAATAAAAGTATCCCGTGAGCCACACTCGACTTTACAGCCTGGGAACATTTCTGAATGATTCTGTAACTATTGTGTTGTTCTTTCCATGTTCAATACTATTATAATTTATAACTGTTTCTATGTCCCATAATAATAGCCTCCAATTCACTGAGTGATACTGCTGTTAAATATGCCTCCAAATCAAGAACCATGGAGAAAAATTAGATGTGCTAAAAAGCTATGACAAGGGTCACAGTTTTATGGATTATTTATTCATGTGTTATTTTTATATTACTTGATACACATAAAAAGTATATTTAAAACTAAAATGGTACCATAATTGTGCTATATTTATGAAGTCTGGGAATATATCTCCTGCATTATAATTTATTACAATAGAAAAATTAGTGTGGAATTATGTGAGCTTTGAAAAACATAGGTTTTTATGAACAGAGTGCTCACATAAAATGCGATTGCCTCATGCATACAACTGAGAAGCAAGGACAGCTGGTTAAAACAGAGAGCGCGCTGGGGAGCCACAGTACTACTTCATATGAGACACTCTTTCTTGTCTATTCAGAAATGTACATCTCTGCAATTATTTAAGTAATCTTTACAGAAAAATTATACTTATTTCCTCGAATTGGTACCAGAATGCAATTGATATAATATCAAGAATTCTAGACCCAGAGGAAAGTTGACTTGGCTCTGAGTTTTCAATCCTAAATCAGCTTTCCCAAAGATCATGTGATACGTGAGACCCACCTCCCCCCCGAATCATGGATACAAGCTGATCTGATGTTCCCTTCAGTGTGATAACTCAGTCATCGTTGCTAGTTAAGGATGTAGCTATGTTTGATTCTATCTTTGCCTTGAGTCCAGCCCCGCTGCTCTAATCAACTGCCTCAGCCACCTGGAGAATCATCTGATAAATCTTGTTGGTCTCTAACTCCCAGCATACAACCCCTTTCTCCCAGCAGGACCTATCAAAATGCAGCCAACGACAGCCAAACTGTCTCCCTGCATCAACCCCAGCACCCCAGGTATACCTGTCTGTCTTTCCTAAGGGCTAATTCTTTTCCCAAAATTCCACTTGCAACTGGACCCTGTATAAGCCCATTGCTTTGGGCTACCTTATGGCCTATTTGAATCTGTTTCATGTCCTATCCTTTCTAATATAAGCAAGGTCCTCACGTGTTAAGCCCAAAGGTAGCCACTCTCACAGCAGGGACAACGTAGTTTCCTCTCCCTCTACTCACACAAAAAAATTCTTGATTTTTTCAGCCTAACCTTATTTCTCATCCCAGTCACAGTCACTTACAAAGTCATTTCTATGTTTTAAAATTTACAAAACAGTTCCTATTAGCACCAAGAGAATTAAAAGATGCAGGCTAATAGTTCATTATGGAACTTAAAGTAACTACATGGTAATATAAGGCACAGAGCCTTGAAAAAGACTCATATATATTTATAAGATAAAAGACATTCAAATAGGAGAACAGACTTTTCTTATTTCCCACTGAGGCAAAGCAGAAAGAAAATAGCTGAGGTTGAAACCAGAAGAAATTCACATTACACAAAAACCAAATACTACACGTTGTCTCTTATATGTGGAACCTAAAAAAAGAAGTCAATCTGAATAGAATATTGGGTAGTAGCAGCTGGGAAGGATACTGCAGTGGGGAGATAGAAGGAGGTCCAATAACAAAGCATAGCAGGTACCAAACCACAATTAGAAGTAGTAACTTCTAGTGTCCCACAGCACAGTGGTATGGCTACAGTTCACAATAGCCTATCATATGTTTTATGAATAAGTAGAAGAACTTGAAGTCTCCAAACATAGAGTAATGGTAAGGAAAGAGAAATGCTAATTACTCTGATTTGATTGGTATATATTGTATACATTGTATTGAGCTATCTCGGAGTAGACCATAAATATGTACAATTAAAATAATGATGATAATAAAATTTAAAATAATAAATACTTAGGGCCAGTTGTGGTAATCCTATAATCCCAGCACTGTGAGGCTGAGGCAGAAGAATTACAAGTTCAAGCCCCTCCTGGGCAATTTAATAACTTAGCAAGACACTGTCTCAAAAATAAAAAATGAAAAATGGCCGGGGATGCAGCTCAGGAAAACAGCCTTGGGTTCAATCCTCAATACCACAAAAAAAAAAAAAAAAAAGATTCAAGATTAGGTAAAAAAAAATACTCTTTCCTGTTATTATGTAAGATAGGAGAAGCCCATCTTGCAGGAATGATTAGAATATACAGTTCAGTACAGCCAGACTGAAAACCCCTTTGAAGCAGATGATTTACCAATAGCTAGAAGGTATGTGGCATATATGCATTTATTGAATAGGTATTCAATAAATACTCTTTTGAAGGAATGAATGCCTCATCAAAATCTGAAGTTGAATATGTTATATTGAATATATTCAGCTGAGGTAATCCTGGCAATCACTGAAAGTAAAAGGAACCTCAGAAATCTCAAGATGTGTTCACAAACAGGGAATGAGTATAAACCTAACATCCAGGTCTCCCAGTCCTAGATCCTCTCAATTAAACAACCATGGAACTCTGCTGCACTTTGGGCGGAAAAAGGATGAGTGAAATTCAAATGGAGTGCTTAGTTTGGGTTTGAAATTTCCCCTGAATGCCCAGGTGCTAAAGACATGGTCAATAGCCTGTGGCGCTATCAAGAGCTGATAGGACCTTTAGAAGGTGGAGCCTGGCGGAAAGAAGCGCGCTGGGAGCGGAAAGAAGCACCACATGGTCCTGCCACAATAAAATCAGCAGAGCCAACTGACCATGCATTGAAACCTCTGAAAGCACAAGCCAAAATAATCCCGTCCTCCTTTTAAGGTGGTTGTCTCAGATATTTTGGGTAGAGACCAAAAAAAAAAAAAAAAAAAAAAAAAAAAAAAAAAAAAAAGTGAACATGGAACATCAAAGAATATTTAACATGTCATTTTGAAAGTAAAATTTTGAGCTGGGTGTGCTACTTTCCAGCTACTCAGAAGACTGAGCCAGAGGATCACAAATTCAAGGCCAGCCTGGCTACCTACCAAGACTCCATCACAAACAACAATAATAATGATTAATTATAAAATTAATTTTTATTTTTTATTGACACACAGCAGCTATACATCATTTAGTGGGAACAATGATGAGTAAAATACTGCCTCCTATTCTTTTGCCCAGACCTCTGCCCCAGATTGACCGAAGAAATTTTTCACCCAACCTCATGTAACCCTTACAAATGGTTCTCTAGTCTCTGATGGCACAGTGCCTGGACCAGACTCTTTCAGTATGAGGATGAGGAATGACTACACATCTTCTCACTGAAGCTTGGGTCCCCCAAACTGGTAAACATGGACGGCACTCAGATCCGGGATGTCTAAGGAACACAAATGGCTTACATTTCCTCCAAAACTTCAAACAACTGAACATGTCCAGTGCCTCAACACCCAGTCTTGCCGTAGATTCAGACTGAACTAACACATTTGCATCCACACTTGCTCAGCATTGCACAGCTCTTGCATACAGGGCGTTGTCTAAACCTTTGGACCACTCTGAAGTAGGAATAACCATCCCCATTTTATAGATTTAAAAACACCACAGAAAAGGTAAGCAAGTAATCCTAATAATCCTCAACTACGATGGGTTTGAAGCCAAATATTTTGATACCTGTAATAATTACAGGATTCACTTGGCAATTAAGTAGAATGATCATCCAGTTTGTCACTCCCTGAGGACAGTTTTGAGAATGAAATGACCATGACAATAAGCATGAACTGGCTCTGCCTGGGCAAAATGGGAAGAATGTCATTGTCCCTGTCCTCCAGCACTGTAGTCTGCCAGTTCACCACAATCCCATGTCAGTCCATGATAAAGCTTAGTTCCTTTGGCTCCTCCTATGTGCCTGCTCTTAAAATTCCTAAATAGGAACTTCCACTCTTCACAGTACAAGAATAGCTTGAGTTGGAAAGGATGCTAAGTGAATCAGTCAGTAGTGTTGTGGCATATTAATTAAATAGGGGTTTATTACAGAAAGTCAATTTCTATCCAAAATTTCTAAGGAAGAATAAATGCTTTTTCTGTCTAGGGTAATATCAATAGCACTTTACAAGGGGATTGAAAGAGGGGTAGGAATAGGTTGGATGCTAAGACCTCAATTTTCTACACAATACCACAATGACATTCTTTATTTATGCAATGGCTTTGGGTTGAGAATTTGACATGAGGGGTTATTAGCTGGAGAACTTCTCAGTGAATAGTAGAAAATGTCAATTCCTACTTATTATTGCTTAATTAGAACTTTTTTAAAGTTATTTTCAAATTTCAGCATTTTGAAATGTCAACTTGTAACACTTGCAAATATTTTTTTTTTAAATCTGTGCAAACCAAGCCTATACCTTTGCCTTTTAGAAATCACCCATGGTGACAGGGGGTTGCTTTGGAGAACTGCAAAACCTCTCGTCTCCCCAGAGTTCACTTCCCTGTACTGTAAAATAAAACTGGGAAAAGGACTTGAATAGAAGTTACATAGGTTTGAGCTCAGAGTCGACCAGTTTATTTTCAGTTTGCAGTCATCCATGAGGGTCAGGCTTCACTTTATAGACAGGGCATCTTTAAAGAGAGACCAGGTTGTTCATTATTTGGCAGTAACAGAAATAGAAGTAATCTAATTTCTGTGGTCCATGGGCTGTGTGAATCACTTCCCCAATGTGGACAAGCCCAGAATACTTCCCTAGAACTCTAAGGGCTTTCTGCAGCAAAGGGGAAGTTGGCACTTGGCCTTACAGCTTCCGGAGCACCTTTCAGTGAGTTAGTTTTTAAAAAATGGCTCTACATGAACAGGAGATAATTTCCTTCTGTGATCTTTCCTCTGGCCTCTCACCCCTTATCTCACTTCCACACCTCTTAAAACATTGTCACAGCCAGTCGAAGGAGGCATACCTGCATAAATATGGAAGATGAATTCTTAACACTCTTTGCAAAGAGAAACTGTGTTATCCAAGATTGGAACAGAAATCATATATTACAGGCATGGATTTGTGTTCTAGGAATGATGTCAACTCTACTATGCCCAAAAACCACCCAGATGAAGCCATTAATTCCCTAAACATTCCCATATACCTAGGGTGAGGAGGACATGGAAGTGGGCCCACCCCCTCGGCTGGCTCCTAGCCCTGTGGGTTGGGCCAAGTTGTCCCCACACTGTAGGAGACACAGCTCCATCCTGAGACCAGACATATGGCTGTCATTATCATGAATTCTCTGGGCCTTTAATAACTTCAAGTCCCTTGTCGAAAACTCTTGTTTCCTCTATGGAAAATGTGTTTATCAGAAAATATCATAAATAGGAGGTAAATATTCAGATTTAGACCTGGGTCAATAGCTGCTCTGTGCTTATCCAAATCTATCTTTCACAGGTCAATAGTCTATCCTGTATAGAAAATGTCTGAATCTTGATTTTTGCCACTGATTATACCAATTTTTGCAACTCATTAAATACTTAAGCTCTATGCATCACAAGCACTGAAAATATCTTCATTTTCTAAACATTCATTCACATTCTTTGAATAATTTTTCATCCAAACTACATCAATGCTCTTATATCTTAAGGAGAAAGCTAAAGCTAGAAAGGTATTCTCAAATACATCAGTATTTTCCATCAGTATCTAGCATTCTAAGAAATAGTACAGGGTTCATTTATCTTCCATTTATTGTATTAGAGTGAACCTTTATATCTACTTTATCTTCTGCTGTGAAAGTTAGAACAAATGTAGAGTATAGCCTGGGAAAGTGTTCTAGGTAAATGCTTCTCAAACTAGAGTCCTTAAACTTTCAAAGGGGCCAGAGAGAACGCAGGGAACCTATTAATTTGGATAGGAATAAATCTTAATTTTATTCACCTCCACTGGAAATTCAACATTACATTTCTTTGAATTATGAAAATAGGCAACATTTCGCCATAGGGCTAGCCAAAAGAATTCACAAAGATTTTAATAACATTCATTTGTAACAGCTTTCTCACAATACTAATTACATTTATAATTCAAAACCTTAGCACCTGCCATATCTACCCCATATCACATTTTTGTTTAATAGAATTTTGAAAACAGTATTTCAACATAAACATTTCTTTGTCATCTTGTATATTTTGTTTTATACACTCAAAAAATTGAGAATTGATCTTTAAGTTTCTACAGATAAAGCAAAGAAGCTTAAGGTACCAAAGAGGTTACAAATCACTGTTAGCAACTCATATTTAATAATATAAATAAATTCATGAAGTCATACAAATAAAAAGCTTTCTATATGCTAATGCTTAAATAATATTTTATAATATAATGTGCCCTATTCAAGGTAACTCCTGATTTTAATTCAATTTTGTTGAAGAGGTATCCGTTCTTGAGAGTTGAGGAGAAGGGAACTCCCAGCTCTCTGGTGGATGCATGTACCAGATGGGTAGGTCAGATAAAAACTAAAATATCCATCAAAGGCTCCTGTGCTAAAGATGTGATCCCCAGCCCATGGTGCTACTGGGAGGCTGTGGAATTTTTAAGAGGTGGGGTCTAGTTGGAGGAAGTTAGGTCATTAGGGGGAGTGCTCTTAAAGGGGAGACTCTCTCTCTGTCTCCCTGTCTCTCTCTGTCTCTGTCTCTGTCTCTGTCTCTCTCATTGTCTCTCTCCCCCCACTTCTCTCCCTCTCTCTCTCTCTGCTTTCTAACTGTCAAATTTTTCCTTTGCCATGCACTCCCATCATGATGTGCTGCGCTACCACAAGCCCAGAACAGGCCAAGCAACCATGGACTGCAACCTCTGAAATGGTGAGCCAAAATAAGTTGGCTTTTAACCCAACTTAAAATAACAGCCTCCTTAAATTGATTCCTTCAAGTATTATAATGACAGAAAGCTAACAACACTGGTTTCTTCTCTTGTAAATCCAAGATGAGTAGATATATACATAACTGACCATGCTGCTCATGAAGACTTACTTCTGCTTTCTTTGTTAGCTGATTTTTCATTTCATTAAGTCTGGTTACAAACTAAATAATTCCCAGTGTAAGGGAATAATTACAATCTAGGTTTGCTCATAATTTTTCTGATTTTTACCCTACAAGGCACACGCTATCCTCAAACAGTGATTCCCATAAGGCAGAAGTATTCATCCAGACTCCTCATGGATTTCAATCTTACTCATTTAAATTTAAGTTTAGATTAAGACATAAGATTCTTCTACCCTATCTTTTAAAAACACAAAATTATTGCCTCCTATTCTTATTTTTCTTTCCTATTTCTCACTCTCAGTGACTATCTTTTTCTCACCACATCGATTTAGAGCCAAATGGTTAAATGGCCTTTCTCAATTTCTTGGGGACGCTGATGCCTAGCTGTGATGTTGTTGGCATCTTACTTTTGACACATTCTTAAATGACAGTTGTGATTCAGCATCCTGATAACTTTTATTCTTCTCAGATAAACCCTACATGGGATAAATCCTCTCACTGTCATGGTAATGTACATTTACTTTCCAAGAGGATTCTAAGATTTCCATTATACCTTTATAAAAGCAGTTGATCATTGATTCTTCCCTCCATTTCTTTCTTTAAGAGCTCCAGATCAGCTGTCCTGTGTACTTTCTGTAGATCCCTAGTGCACTGACCAGCCTAGGATAAAGTGGATTAGTCTTGGATCATAAAATCCTTTATTTTTATATTTCAATGTAAACAAAACTATGCAAAACCATAGGCCATTTTCCCCTCAAAGTCAATGCCTTTAAATATTACTATCTTCACACCACTTACCAAACTTTTGAAAATAGCATTTTAAGGACCCTATAGTTTAACTGTTTCAATTCCATGACTCTGAAGATAAGAAAGGCCGACTAAACCACGCTGAGTGACATGAAAAAGTACTCCACAGCAGCATGAGAAAAAAAAGTTTCCTGTGCTTTTTTCTACTTCACCATGCCATCTCCTGGCCTTCCACTATAGAACCACTATACTCTTGTGTTTGTGCATATTTGATACTGTAAAAAATCTATCATCAAGGAAATTTACTAACATTTTAAAAACAGTAGCGTACAATCAATTTTCTTTTTTCATTTACTGCTCTATGTGCCCTTTGTCAATTGATATTCCCCTGTATCTTATTTTAGCATCAACAATTTGAAGTCTACCATTACTTACAAATATATGCCTAAAAAAACTGTACTACTTGAAAGTGTTCATATTACTTTTTCAACCACTAAAAAAGAATCAATTCCTGTTGTGTTATTAAAACTTATTGGTATTTACTAATACATTTCTGTGAAACTAAATATAAAATGCTTAGGACATAATTCATAGACATTTTTAAAATAAGAAATTTGTTAAATTGAATAGTTTTCCCCCAAAAAAACAAAATGTGCCAAAATATACAAATTTCTGTTCTTATAAACCCTGTTTGATGTTTACTATAAAGCTCAGGAAGTCATCAAATAAAAAGGAAATTAAAATAGGAGACAAATAGACTAAAGTCCAGTGATGGTGAACCTTTTAGAGCTTTCAATGATAACAAACAGCCTGCTGTGGCACACAGGTTCACCACCACTGAACTAAACTCAAAGAGAATTTAATCAGTGAAAAGAAAATATTTTCAAAAAGCCAACCGAGCTAGGATCCTTGCAAAATTATTCAAGGAAGGACATCAAAGAATGTTCATATATAGTACTGTATTTAACACTTTGCATTATTTTTTGGAGTTTGAAACAAAAGATTATACAATAAATAAAAGGCTCAGATTCTTACTTTGTATGTCTATAGAATGCAAAAGGAAACAATACCTCCTTCACTGAAACCACAGCACCACTAAGAAAACAGAATTTCCTGGAAAATATTGCTACATATCCAAATCATGGTTTAATGTAGCCATCAGTTTAAACTTCACACTGTAATATGAAATTGGTTGGAAGTAATAAATAAGAAACAAAATTTTTCACTCTCCTCTTGGACTATGGGTATTCTCTAATACAGATGCTATTCAATGGTTACTTTTATACTTTTCCAGTTAAACGACTGCAGATAGAAAAGGGAGAAGTAAAATGGATGAAAGGTCCAATGATGCAACTTAAAGTTTATAAGGACATTGTTATGGCTTGTGTCTAGATGCCCCCTCGCCAAAGCCTCATAGGGTCATGGGTGGAGCTTTTCAAAGGTGGCTGGATCTAGTGTGTATGATGTTGAGACTAGTCTAGTGAGTATGTGTGTGATGCTGGGATTAAGGATGTGTGATTACTAAATTAGCCCACTGATTGTTTTGGCATAGTTCTGGGTGTGGATAATGAAAAGGTCCATGCTGGTTGTGGGTGACACCACTGATAGGGTGAGTAGTCTGGAAGGGATAAAAGGGAGAGGAAGGCTGCTGCTGCTACTTCTTCACTACTTCACTGCTTTGCTGCCTTCTGCCCACCATGAACTGTTCCTCCTCTGTGATGCCCCTCTGCCATGTCACCCTGCCTTGGAGCCAGCCAATTGTAGACTGAAACCTCTACAAACTGAGAGCTACAATGTACCTTTCCTTCTTTAACTTTGGGTGTCATTTATTTTGTCTCAGCAATGAGTAAAGTAACTGAGACAGACATGAACCTTAAGAAAGAACTAAGTTTTAAAGATATGTTAGAGTTATAGCTTTCACATTTAAACCACTATATGGTTAGGTTAGAAAATCATGAAGGAATTCAAAATATTTATATGGCTCTTTAAACATAGAAGAATCTCAGCAGATACAACTCAAACCCAGATTGGATTTCTCTAGATTTTACATCCAATTAGTCCTATGCTTCTGTTCTTCTTGAATCCTGAGATCTTTGGAACCTGTCTCATTGCTCTTTCCAGAACCTCTATGTTTCCTCTGTCCTCCACCTCACCTGGTATACCACAGCAGGCATCTACGGAACCTCAGGCATCTTGCTAACTCTGGTTCTTAGTCCTTGTTAAAAATCTCTGGAGTTTCCATCACTTTTAGGAGAAGCTTTAGGTGGCTAATCAGTCCTACGTGGCCTTGCATGATTTGCCCCCAGAAATCTTTCATGCTGCATCTCACCCCCATGTACACATGCACACTCCCAGCCAAGCTAAAATCCTTGCACTTAACAAAACACATGCTCTTTCCTCCCCCTGAGACCTTACACACGCGATTCCCACTACACAGAGTGGCCACCTTCCTTTTACTATATTTTCTCAGTGGCCTAAGTTCAAATATCCTTCTGTGAAGCTTTCCCACACAGAGCGAGGCACTTCCTTGAACAGGCTCTTTCCTGCACTCATTATAATGTACATTCTCTCTTTCTTGTTTACAGCCTCCTTTAAAAAAGGGATTATATTATATTTATCTCTATTTCTCAGGTTCCTAGCATATGTAGTAACTGACACACAATAATTACTAGTTGATAAATGGATGTTGTTAAATCATTTTTCATTCAATATCCAATAAACATCCACTTAATAACTTCTATAGGTCAGACACTGTGATGGGTGTTAGAGATCTACCAATAAATAAACATGATGTCTATGATCAAAAAGCAGTGTAGTAGTTGGGCATGATAGGGTGTGGTACTGCAGACCTGTAACCCAAGCACTCAAGGAGTCTAAGGCAGGAGGATTGAGAGTTCAAGCTCAGCCCAGGCAACTTAGCAAGATCCTGTCTCACAATTAAAAATAGAAGAAGGGCTGGGGATATAGTTCAATGCAAAGGTCCTTGGTTCAATCCCTAGTACTGGAAAGAAAGAAGGAAGGAAGAAAAGAGGGGGAGGAAGGAAGGAAGGAAGAAAAAGGAAGGAAAGAAAGGAAGGGAAAGAAGGGAAGAAAAAGAAAAGAGGGAGGGAGGGAAGAAATGATTCTAGTGAATAGTAGGTAAAAGGAAAGATCTTACACAGAGGGCCTAGTAAGCTCATTTGCTTTAATACACGATCTCCTCCGAGTTCTACTCAGACTGTATGAGAGGCTGTAATTCCCATGTCACAGATAGGCTCAGTCAGCATAACAAATCACTGAGTCCACATGATTAACACCAGAGCCAGAATTTGAATGAAATCCTCCCTAATCACAAAGCCCATTGTCCTTTTTTCTGTGTCTGTGTTTTTCCAATGCTTATACTAATCATTTTTTCTTAATATCAGACACCAGAACTGGAAAGTAGGTAATAAAATGACCTTACTTAGATCACTCTGTGGCAGCTGATTCTGAGACCATTCTATCCAGGATTTAGAACAGTCATTACCAGATACTGTGCTGTCAGGTCTATGAATGTTTCTATTTTCCTGTTTCATTCGGAGAACTCAACAATAGACATACTAAATCCACTGTGGTCTCATCCAGACTTCAGTAAAGAACTATCAGTTCAAAACCTTTAGATTCAGGGGCTGCACCACTATACTTAACTGGTGCAAAAAATTGCAAAAATCAAATGGAATTTAATGTTTTGTGACAGTGATTAAAATATTGATAATAGTGGTGACAGTATTAACAATGACCATGAGTGAAGCAGAATCCCTGAAAAATTCAGTGGCACTCAAAGAATAAAACAAAAGAAAACTTACATTCGTTCCTTGGGTACATTATTCCAAATAAAATACCAGCTCTTATAACACAGAGATTTTTATCTTTAAATCCCCAAAGGAATATATTTCTTCTATTCTTCTTCTAATAACCTAATGCTATCTACAGTCCTCACTTTTCTTTTGTTCTTTCTTTTATTCCTATATTTATACCTGTGAGTATTTCAAAGTTAATATCACCAGTACCTGATTATATATAGAAGCTTTACTTATTCTTTGTACTTACAAATTATTTATAAAGTTCTTGCTAAGTATCATGCACGTTATATGTGTTTTGCAATCACTCACCCATCCCTCCCAACAATACTATGAGGTAGGTACTATTATTACTTCTTTTTTTTATTTTAGTGACATGGAATTGTTGTACATATTTATGGGGCACAATGTGACGTTTTTGCATATATATAAATTGAGTAATGAACAAGTGAGGGTGATTAATGTGTCTATCACATTAAACATTTATCATTCTTTTGTTGTCAAAACTTTCCAGATTCTCTCATCTAGCTACTTGAAATACATAATGCATCATTGTTATCTATGATCACCTTAATGTGCAATATCCCCATGTAATTATTAATGATAAATTGAAAGGAAATTTAAGTAACTTGGCAAGGGTCAGAGCAAGGTTTCAAACAAATCTAGTAGAATATTTGTTCTAACCAACAGGCAAGCTACTTCTCAGATATATATGATAAGCCATATAGCAAACCTGGATAGAAATATCTACGTGGATCACTGGAAAACTGCAAATAATCTTTGTACAACCTTTGACTTTGAATCACAGACCTTTGCATACAGGCCCTATTGCAAGACTGTGAACTCAATCTGCAGATACACAGCAAGAAGAGAGTGAAGGCTCTTCTGGTTCTAGCGAGGTAGGATTAGGAATGGAGATTCCTTTAATCTCCTGATGAATTTATTAATCTTAAGGTCCCAGTAGGATTGCTTAATTCAGAACAGTCAAGGAGCTAAACACCTGCCTTCAGAAGGATCCCTAACACTTCTAAGAATGATCACCCACAGGATGAGTCTACTCAGGTTTAGAGCACAGTTATAACATTATTTCAACAAAAACAGGGACCTCTTTTGAGAAATGCTCCACCTTAAATAAAACCAGATTCCAAATCAATCATGTCAAGCATGAATTGGAGGACTATACATCGTTATTTGCCTGGGATGACTCCAGATTTTACCTGATGTCCATTCATAGCATATTCTTTCACTCTCAAAAGCACACTTACTGGTGTGAGTGATAAAATATGTTGCGCCATGGAGAACCAAAGGCTGGTCATGGCTCTTAATACATCCAGGAGATAATCATTTCTGAAGATAAGCATGAACATTTCATCTAAAATTCTCAAAATTTACCATATCTGTTTTACGACTCTTCATCTAAAATTCAGTTCTATTGCTAAATTGCAATAGAACTGTGGGGGAAATTAACAAATATAAAAATCTATTAACTATGGGACAACCCGTGCAAAGTCCTACAAAAGCATAAATGAGTGACCCTTGCTCCCTAGGTATGCATCGTTAGCCTGGTGAGAGGAGGCTGAAACAGCCCCCATCACACCCCAGAACTCTGCTAAACCCCATTACACTGCTGAATCCTCATAGCTGCCCTATGAGACAGGAATCAGTACCCTCTTCTCAGCAAAAGAGAAAAACTGAGATTTAGAGGTCACTGTTGAGTTGACCAAGTAAATTAATAAATCAGACACTGGAATTTTAGCTTCCATCTCTACTGTACTTTAGAGATGACAAAATGTTTTAATATACATAGGACAAGAGTGCTTAAGTTCCATAGGACTTTGGCTTCCATTTATTATACAGTGAAACTCAATTTCCTTCCTGATGCCAATTCCAGTGTCTCTATATCACACGAGGAAACGCTGTGCTAAGCTATGGCCTGATGGTGCTGCCACTGCCTGTACGGTGGCATTTGTATATTTAAATATTTAATTATTTTTTTCTTTGCTGTTTTATACAGTGGAGTAAAAGAAATAAAAATGCTAATATCAGTACTAACACAATTTAGGAAATGCATGCTATCATTAAGCATGGCAAAAGCAAAACATCAAAAGCTCCTGGGACATGAGCTGGCCAATAATGAGTTTATTCGTGAAGGAAGCAGCAATTATTTAATGACATACATGAAATGATGGAACCAGGATCAAGCATTGTGTCTACAAATGGGGTGCAGTGAAAGGGAAAATGGAGAGATTGATAAAATTGTGAACTAAGAATCAGAATCATAAAAGCATTTCAGTGACTTAGATATAAAGAGAAACTCAAAAATCCCTAGAATTGTTTATATGAATAAAATCATTTTCTACAGGATTATTATCAAGAAAATATAAAAGCCAACTCCTTCTTCTCTTAGCAAATTTTGTATGGAAGCTTATAAGTGCCCAATAAAGTCAGATCATAATTGCCTGCTGAATCTCCTAAAAAATCACAACCAGAAAGCCTGTCTTAATGTTACACAAAATATTTCTTCTATTCTTCTACCTTCGAAGGATCTAAAAACTTAGGTAATACTTTTTTTAAACTATGTTGCTGGAGATTGAACCTTGGTCCCTGAAATGGAGGCGAATACCCTGTCACAGAGCTACACCCCTAACTCTGAAAGTTGTATTTAAAATAAATTCACATTGCATGGATTTAATGCTTGGTATAATTTTTAATATACTAGACAAATATGTACTTCCTCAAAGTTAGAAAGAAAAGCCTGGGCCCGTATGCCACATTAGATACCATCATTGGGGATTTTCCTCAATGGAGTTTCCTCAAAGGAGTTTCCTCTCCTGTAGGAGCATCCATACTCATATCCTTGCTATTGACCTCTGCGTCTGTTTTACTCAACTTCTGCACATAATTTCCATCCCGATTTTCAGGGAGATATTATGTAATAAAACATGATAATATAAAAACTTTTTGCTCTCACAGAAAGCCTGTAGCAAGTGAGGGACGTCCCCTTTGCCTTAATTTAGAAGATCAATTCCCTGCAAATGAAGATTTACTTATTTCTGAGTCTTCTTTGCCTGGCCTTACTCCAGCTAGGTGGCAAATACTAATTACTCGTTGGATAGTTTTTAAAAAGAGTCTAGAAAGTTAAGAATATTTGCAAAAGAAAGAAAAATAGAACATCTTTTCTATCCTCACTTTCAGCATTTACTTTGACTCACTCTTTTTACAATTGGTTTTTCAACATCTGAAATCCATTTATAATTCTCACTCAACACTGGCTTTCTATTCACTGCTATAGAGAAAGTCCCAAGGTCAGGAATAAACCTAGTCAGCTTTTTTTCTTCAGGTTTCAGAGCACACAGCCTTTTCTTTTCTGATACAAGTTGAAGTTCCTTCTTCTAAAGTAAATTTTTCCTTTTGGGCAAAATGTCTCCTTCCTTTGGTTACTCTAAGCTAGACAGTTTCTGAGCTTTCCCCCCCGAGTCTGGCCTTCCTGTGAGCTTTTCTGTATCTTCACACCTCAGAGGCCTGAAATTGCATCACTTTTTTTGGCTGATTGCCACAGAGCTCTTCCAGGAGAAACCGTAAAGATTAACAACAAATTGTCTTTTTAAAGGGCCAAACTTCGAGGAAATAATAAGGTAGATCACTGGGCACTGGTAAGGACGGCCATCCACTATGCGCTTGTCAAAAGGAAAGAATACATTATAAACCAGTGCGTCCTTTTGCAGAAAAATTGCCTTCATAATCTGTATACAGTATACCCATAAAATATAAGAAAGCATTCCAAATGCTGCAATTAAGATCAAGACTTGCTCTTTTACTTTCTATACTTATGCAATGTTTAAAATGTTAATTATGGGGCCGGTGAGATGGCTCAGTGGCATAAGCCCCTGCCTGGCAAGTGCGAGGTCCTGAGTTCAACTCCCAGTACTCACATAAAAAGGAAAAAAGGGCCAGTGATATCACTCAGCAGCACAAGCGCCTGCTGGCAAGCACAAGATCCTCAGTTCAACCCCCGGTACCCACATTAAAAAAAAAATTAAAAATATAAATAAATAAAATGTTAATTATGAACACAAAACAATAGAGAAAAATGATCAGTTTTTTTCACTAGGCAATCTTTTTTTTTCTTTTTTGCAATCTTACCCTAGAGACCAGATGTCCAATGATCAATTAAATGTGACCCCATCTTGGAAGACTTCATAATCTCAGGGAAGTGGCAAGATATACTCTACTCATTTTTACCTGGATGCAAAAGATAGATAAATAAATAGATATAGATAGATAGAGAGAGAGATATCCTATTTAATCCCTAGAAAGGACATAATATATTCACTGACTGCTGTTATATCAGCAATATGAAAACATATGAAGGTTAAAAAAACTCAGTGGTAAAAATAGCTATATGGCTGTAATAATTTGCTAATGGAGACACAATATAAAAGGTGTAAACTGTGACATTAATAACATAAAATGTGGAGAATGCAGCAAATGTGAAGAATTTGTGTGCAATGAAAATTAAGTCATTATCATCCTAAAATAGATTTATAATTACAATAAATTTTATATAAACCTAGTGGCAGTCACAAAGAAAACACCTGTGATTGATATACAAAACATTAAGAGGAAAGAATAAAAGCATTATCACCACAAAAATCATCAAATGACACAGGAAGACAGCAAGAGAAGAATGTAACAGTGACAACATAAAACAATCAGAAAATAATTAAACTGTAAGTCTTTACCTATCAATAATTACTTTGATATAAATGGATGAAATTCTCTAACCAAAAAAATACTGTAACTCATTTTCCCCTTCCTCCACCCATCATAAACCCTAGTCTTCTTTTTGTTACTATACATTCAAGTACATCAGATACCTCATGTGAGAGGAATCATACAGTGTTTGTGATTTCATGCCTGGCTATTTCCTACCACAATATTCCTGGGGTTCATTGCACTGTAGCATGTATTGGAATTCTATTCATTCCATTGCGCATAGACCACATTTTATTTATACCTTTATTCGTGATCGGACTCGCGTGTCATTTCCGCATTTGGGCCTGGCAGTTTAATGCTGCCCTTATCTTCATATTTTGACATTGAAAAAATCCACCTCCACGGCCAGTGAGATGGCTCAGCGGCATAAGCGCCTGCCCGGCAAGTGTGAGGTCCTGAGTTTGACTCCCGGAACCCACATACGAGAAAAGGACTGGTGATATCGCTCACAAGATCCTGAGGTCGACCCCCGGTACCCACAAAAAAAAAAAAAAAAATCCACCTCCAGTAGGCTGCTGGGTATGTTAGCAGATACTGGGGAGATGAAAACATTCATATTACAAAGAATATAAGCAACTTAAATTTGACCATTAAATCACCCTGCCCTTACAAAGTCCTGTTGCCTTTATTACCAACTCCATGTCCAATTCTAGGTAAGTTTTCCAGCCACTTTACAATCTCCCCTCTCCTTCCACTCACTTCCTACTCCTTTTCATCCCTTCACTTCCTACCTCAAATCTCTGTTCATTATGCATTCAGGATTTAGCTTCCTTTCACCTTATCTTCTGTACCACTTTTCTCTGAGTCTCAGTTGGTGGCAGCACACAGCAATGCAGTTTCCTAAGCACTGCTATTTCCACTACCTACTGAGAAAGATTTCTGGGGCCCATGGTTAAGGTAACGAACAGTATTTCCTGCTTGCTATGTTGTGTTTGAAGGGGTTCTGGGCTACAACTGCAGAAAAGCAACTGGAGACAGGAGGAGGAGAGGAAGAACAGGGTCTGAAATAAAGAGCTCAGCTCCATTTCCCCAGAGTTTGACAGCAGAGGAATGAGAATTAAAGTCAACTTCTGGAAAGAGACAAAAGACAAGACCAGAGGGCAATGACCATTCAGAAGACAGAAGCAGGAAATGCAGCTAACATTGAGGAGATCTGTCAAGAAATCCACAAAAGCTTATAAACCCACTGAGTGATGGAAAGGTGGCCCCATCAATTACACTATTTGGCAGACGTGAATACCTGCCATGTAAAAGATCTCAAAGATAAACTGACTGGTATAAGCTACTATATAAATTTTACACGTGTGTGCTCAGAACAGACATACAGGTATCACTTGCTGAAATTCAATTTTTTTCTGAAAATATGTTGCACAGCAATTTGCAGGTGGTAGAAGCCTATCACCTATTATTTTAATTGGAAAATTTAATATGTTCCCAACCCATCCAAGCATTTATGTAATTTCCCCAAATATCAAATAAAAATATTTACGTAAGACATATGTAGAAATCCAAATCTACCCAGGATTTCTGGCCGATATAAGTTAAATCATTAGAAATACCAATTACCTAATTATTTAATGGGTGATGCATCCCAGCACTCAGGAGGCAGAGGCAGCAGGATTGCTGTGAATTCGAGGCCAACCTGGGCTACAAAGTGAGTTAAAGGCCAGCCTGAACTGCATAGTGAAACCCTGTCTCAAAAAAAGGCAAAAAAAAAAAAAAAAAAACATACAATGAACCCTTTGGAAGATTATGCTTATATGCAATATAAAAAGATACAACAGATAGGAATTATATTTTCCCTTCAGATATACAAAGAATACATACTGTGATATAAATAAAGAACGGCATATATGTTGGAAATATGATCCCAGCTAAATTACAGTGTGGCTGGAAGTGTTCCCAGGCTTTTAGCAGAAGAGGACTGAGACTCAGAAAAGCCAAACCTTCAAGAAAACAAACTAGAAAGGTCATAGGGGTCATGTAAACACTTTTAAAGAACCCAAACTAAGACTGTAAGACTACAGCCCTTTTGCAGGGCTTCCTCTTGCCTGATCTCAACCACAGTGCAAGGTTTTCGTTGGTAAACACTTGCATGTTACATTAGTAAGATTTTGATTCAAGCTGTGAGTTAGGGTTAAGGTGCCTGTAAATCCTTAAGGCAAGCGTACAAAAATGAGAGTTGATATAGGGAGGGACACCTGTTTAAAAGGAAAACAGACCACGGACAATTAAAGGATAATCTTAATCTCACATAACATTAATTCTAAATTAAACCCAAATTTTGAATTCTGCATTTAAGGGACTACTATTACAGAGTCTGTGTATGAGTGAGAACCCAGGTGGAATAGATATTGGAAATATAACTATCATAATATCCATAAGATTATATAAAATTAAAAGGGTCCTTCAGATTAGCAGAGATACTGAAATATGAAACTGTAGTACACAATATGTACACTAGGCTTCCAAATTCATCCCTTAAAAAAAGCTACATAGGACGTGTTGTTTTGTTGTCTTGATTTTGCCAGTTCAAAGCCATGCATTACAAAAAAAAGGAGAAAGGGAAGAAAGAAGAGGTTAAATTATGACAGGTGTTTCTTCGACCAAAGATTCTGCGAAGTAGACCCATTGCCTCTGAAAGAAAGGACTCAAGGACCAAAGAAACATCCTTTGGAGCAAATTTCTTCTAGAAACGTTCTCTTGAAAGCCACAATTTTAAATATTACCAGAGCGATAGATTATGTTTCTACACATACTCACAAAACTGTGAATATTTTGCACTGTCCTTTTTTTGCTCCCAGGTTTGTTTTTAGCAGACACCGAACCAAAATCAATTACTATTCACTAGAAATAGTACCACAGAAAAATTATTTTGAAGCCTGTCCCATCTTTTACACTATCTGGCTCGTAAAGTTATAAATCCTCTCCCAACAAAAATCCAATCCATAGCGAGGTAGAAGCTAAAATTCTGTGTGGTCCAATCTTCTCCAGGGATCTGAAGACAATTTCACTGTTCTGTTTTTAAACATCTTGAAAAATCCCTACATTCGCTTGAAAGGGCAGATTGATGTTTCCTACACACACACACACACAAAAGGAAACTGTACTTCTGGAATTTAGAGATGGTACAGGGGCAGTTTCTCTGGTAAATTATTCAATCAACTCTATATTTGTAAACCTTTTTTGAAGTATCTGCCTTAAAATCATGTAATCTAAAAACCAGAGTAAAGAAATCAGCTTCAATCAGTCTGATTCCACAGTGCTGTCCCTGGGCAAGAGTGAAAAGTAGCTACCTATTTTCTTCAAATAACCACTGCAACGTCTTGATATCATCTCTCAATTTTTGGCCCTTTCGCATCAAAAAGTTCGTCCTGCTACCTAATCTAATTTCTTCCATTGCAAAATATCCTCATTCTCAGGCAGGGAGGGATGAGCAAAGAACTGTGAGATGGAGGACCTGGTGTGGTTGCCTGGTTGACCATATTTGCTGTGTGACTCCATGCGAGTTATAGGTCTTTGTTTCTTAATCATCACAAGAATCTATTTGCAGAAGTAATAGCAGAAAATTTCCCGAACATGGGAACAGAATCTAACATACAGATAAGTGAGGCATATAGAAGTCCAAACAGCCATAACCAAAATAAATCTATACCCAGAAATATAATAATCAAGATCTCAGAAATTCAGCACAAAAACAGAATATTAAAAGCTGTCAGAGAAAATAAACAGATCATCTATAAAGGAAAGCCCATCAGAATCATGACTGACTTCTCAACACAAACCCTCAAGTCAAGAAGAGCTTGACTTCCAACAACTTCCAAACAACTTCCAACCCAGATTGATGTACCCTGTAAAACTATCTTTCAAAATTAATGGAGAAATAAGATACTTCCATGACACAGAACTACTGAAGAAATTCATGACCACCAAACCAACACTACAAAGAGTACTGAAAGATCTAGATAGAGATAAAAATGACCACAACATCAGAAAGAAACCACCAGACAGGGCAAGCAATTAAACAGAGGGAAAAAGCAAAGAACTAAAAACAGGTAAATAACATGACAAAGATAAGCCAATAGATATCATTTATAACCATCAATGTAAATGGCCTCAATTCACCAATTAAAAGAAACAGATTGGCAGAATGGATCAAGAAAGAAGATCCAACAATATGCTGTATACAAGACACATTTAACTCAAAATGAAATTCATAGACTGAAAGTTAAAGGATGGGAAATAATCTTCCATGCAACAAGAACCCAGAAAAAAGCAGGAATAGCTATTCTGTTTGCAGACAATGTGAACTTCAAACCAAAAATGATCAAAAGAGATAAAGAAGGTCACTACATGCTTGTTAGGGGAAAAATCCAAGAGGAAGAGATAATAATTATAAATATATACGCACCAAATATGGGAGCACCCAACTATATAAGACAATTATTAATAGACATGAAAAATCAAATAAGCAATAACACAATTGTAACGGGGGACCTTATTACCCCATTGTCACAAAGAGATAGTTCAACTAGACAAAAAATCAGCAAAGAAATAACAGAACTGGATCAAACAAGTGAACAAATGGACTTAGTAGACGTTTACAGAGTGTTCCACCCCACAACATCAGAATACACATTCCTCTCAGCTGCACATGGGATGGTCTCTAAAATAGACCATATATTAGCCTGCGGAACATCCTTAAGTAAATGCAAAGGGATTGAAATTATCCCACGCATATTATCTGACCTTAGTGCAATGAAACTGGAAATTAATGGCAAAAGAAACCGTGAAAACTCAATAAACAAGTAGAAACTAAATAACACCATCCTAAACAGCCAAAGTGTCACAGATTACATTAAAGAAGAAATTAAACAATAACTACAACTAAATGAGAAAGCAGATAGAACATACCAGAACTTATGGGGCACAATGAAAGCAGTCCTAAGAGGGAAATTTATAGTGATGAATTCTCATATCAGAAAAACAGAACAAGCACAAATAAACAACCTAATGCTGCACCTCAAGCTTTAAAAAAACAACAGCAAGTCAAGCCCAAAGTCCACAGAAGAGAGGAAATAATAAAGATCAGAGCCAAAATTAACACAATTGAGACTAAGAAAACAATAAAAAGAATTAATGAATCGAAGAGTTGGTTCTTTGAAAGAATAAACAAAATTGATAAGCCTTTAGCTAACCTTATCAAAAAAAGGAAAGAAAAAACTCAAATTCATGCAATGAGGAATGAAGAGGGTGAAATCACTACAGATCCTGTGGAAATTCAGAAGATCATCAATACCTATTTTGAAAATCTCTACTTGCATAGGTTGGAAAACACGGAAGAAATGGACAGATTCCTAGAAATATATGAATTACCAAAGCTGAATCAAGAAGACAGAAAAATTCTGAATAATCCAATGTCACTTAAAGAAATTGAAAATGTAATTAAAACCAACAAAGAAAAGCCCAGGTCCTGATGGATTCACTGCTGAATTCTACAAGAACTTTAGAGAAGATTTAATGCCAATACTCCTCAAACTCTTTAATTAAATTGAAAGGGAAGCAATACTCCCTATCTCATTCCTGGAGGCAAGTATTACCCTGATACCAAAACCTGAGAAAGACCCAACCAAAAATGAGAACTACAGGCCAATCTCCCTATGAACACAGATGCAAAAATCTTCAATAAGATACAAGCAAACAGAATGCAGCAAATCATCAAGAATATTATACACCATGACCACATGGGATTCATCCCAGGAATGCAGGGATGGTTCAACATACAAATTATTACAAACCAATAAATGTAATACACCATATCAACAGAACCAAAGACAAAAATCACATGATCATCTCAACAGATGCAGAGAAAGTTTTTGATAAAGTCCAACACTCATTCATGATAAAAACCCTACAGATAATCAGAATAGTCTCTACCTCAATCTGGTAAAAGCCATCTATGACAAACCAACAGCCAACATCATACTAAATGGACAAAAACTGAAAGTTTTCACTCTAAAATTAGGAACAAGACAAGGATGTCCACTATCACCACTCCTATTCAATATAGTTCTGGAAACATTAGCCAGAGCAATTAGACAAGAGAGAGAAATACAAGGAACAAGGATAGGAAAGGAAGAAGTTAAATTATCATTATTTGCAGATACTCTACATAGAAGACCCCAAAAACTCCACCAAAAGAGTACTAGATTTAATAAGCAAATTCAGCAGCATAGCTGGATACAAAGTCAACATTCAAAAATCAATAGCATTCCTGTACACAAACAACTAACTCACTGAGAGAAATTAGGGAAACAAAACCCTTCACAATAGCATCCAAAAAAATGAAATACTTAAGAATCAATCTATCAAAGGAAGTAAAAGATCTATATATTGAAAATTATAGTACTCTGAAAAAGGAGATCAAAGAGGATAGCAGAAAATGGAATGATATCCCTTGCTCATGGATAAGAAGAACCCAACATTGTGAAAATGGCCATACTCCCAAAATTGTTATACAGATTTAATGCAATCCCTGTCAAAATACCATTAGCATACCTCACAGATCTAGAGAAAACATTGCTAAAATTTATTTGGAAACAGAAGAGATCTAAAATTGCAAAGGCAATCCTGAGCAGCAAAGGCAGGCAGGAGGCATCACAATCCCTGACTTGAAACTATACTACAGGGGCAGGGGATATAGCTCAGTGGCACAGCACCTGCCTGGCAAGTGTGAGGTAGTAAATTCGATCCCTGGTACAAAAAAGAAAGAAAGAAAGAAAGAAAGAAAGAAAGAAAGAAAGAAAGAAAGAAAGAAAGAAAGAAAGAAAGAAAGAAAGAAAGAAAGAAAGAAAGAAAGAAAGAAAGAAAGAGAAAGAGAAAGAAAGGTAAAGAAACTGTACTACAAAGCTACTGCGATAAAATCAGCATGGTACTGGGAAAAAAAAAAAGACCTGCAGATCAGTGGAACAGATTAAAAGATGCAGACACAACTCCAAACACACTCAGCCACCTTATCTTTGACAAAGGGGCCAAACATGTTCACTAGAAGAAAGCCTTTTTAATAAATGGCGCTGGAGAAACTGGCTTTCCACATGCTGAAGACTAACAGTAGACACATGACTATCACCGTGCACTAAACTAAACTAATCTTTGGATCAAAGATTTAAATATTAAAACAGAAACACTAAATCTATTAGAAGAGAAAGTAGGTAGAAATCTTGAAGATACAGGGATAGGCAGAGAGTTCATGAACAAAACACAAACTGCACAGGAAGTACTTTAAAGAATCAATAACTGGGATCTCATGTTATTAAAAAGTTTTTGTACATCAAAAGAAATCACCAACAGAGTGAAATGACAAACCCACAGAGTGGGAAAAAATTTTAGCCAACTGTCCCTCAGACAGAGGATTTCTACCTACAGTGTATAAAGAATTGAAAAAAAATCAGGCCCCCCAAATTCAAAGACCCAATCCAAAAATGGGCATCTGAGATGAATACACACTTCTCAGATGAAGAAATACAAATGGCAAATATATATATGAAAAGATGTTCAGCGTCACTGATCATTCAAGAAATGCAAATTAAAACAATACTGAGATTCTATCTCATTCAAGAAAGTATGGCTACCATCAAGAAATCAACTAATAACAAATGCTGGCAGTGCTGTAGGGAAAAAGGAACCCTTCCTTTTGTTGGTGGGAGTGTAGACTGGTTCAACCACTGTGGAAATCAGTATGAAGATTCCTCAAAAAACTAAAACCAGAGGTTCCGTTTGACCCAGCTAATCCCCTTCCGAGTATCTTCCCAGAAGAATTAAAAACATCATACCACAGTGATATATGTGTACCTATGTTTATAGCAGCACAATCTGTAATAGCTAAATCTTGGAAACAACACAAATACCCATCAACCAAGGAATGGATAAAGAAGACATGGTATTTTTATGCAATAGAGTACTATTCAGCTATAAAGAAGGATGAACTCAAGGCTTTTATAGGTAAATGGATGCAACTTGAGACCATACTCCTAAGTGAAATAAATCAGACTCGCATGTGTAAACATTGCATTCTCTCCAGTGTAAAAAAATGAAAGAGTAAATAAGATCCAAAATGTACAATAGATATTGTACAAGTGAAAGGGGAAGAAACTTCTCAAAAGGAAAGAACAACTGGGATGTGGGAAAGGAGAAAAGAACATATATTATATATAAATATATATATATATATATACACACACACATACGCAAGATAGATAAGATAATTATACTACTAATCTCTATTAGTTCATTGAAAAGAACAGTTTGTGCTTATATTGTTTGATCAATTTTGCATGCCTATATCTTGTAATCTGAGCAACTACTTTGAAGGTAACAGTACACAATATATTAACCATTGTTAATCTCCTATTATCTTGTTTTGAAATTCTGTATCATCATTTTTACTGTTTTTTCTTTTTAAAATTAAAAAAAGAAATTACTGAGCTAGATTGTCTTTATAGATATCATCCTTCTCTAAGAGAAACTACCTATACATCAGAAGCCAAACACACACACGAGTGTACACACACACACACGCACACACGGCGTAGCTGTAAAATTCAGTGAATGTTAAAATTTTTCTAAAAAAAAACTTAAAGTAAAAGACAGTGTCAAGAATAATGGGATAGGGCCGGTGAGATGGCTCAGCGGCATAAGCGCCTGCCTGGCAAGAGCAAGGGCCCAAGTTCGACTCCTGGAACCCACATACGAAATAAGGGCGGGTGATATCGCTCAGCAGCATGGGCACCTGCTGGCATGCGAGGTCCTGAGTTCAACCCCCGGTACCCACAAAAAAAAAAAAAAAAAAAAAAAAAAGAATGATGGGATAACTGTGTTCAAAGCAAGGAATGGTATTTTGACTATTTTAAAGAGGATTAATGGCAATGTGTCTTTTACTGTAACAATTTTTAAAACATTACATTTTGTGATCAAACCTCACTAAATGGAATATATAATTTATATTTAAGTAATATTTTGGGTAGCTTTCTTTTACTCGGACTAACCCTAATTTTTTTAAACATTTCCATAACTCTCTTCAGTTTGCTTGTACTAGAGGATAATAATTTAAAGTACTCCTCGGTATAGTTTCTTCCCACTATATTCCTCATTAATCCAAGTTGCTCCCCTGATCCTACATTCTCACAGGCTCGGAAACAGGGAGGCACGTGGAGCTTCTATTCATAGAAGACGCAGCCATCCGTAGGGACCAACGAATAGGGACGAGAGATAACCCAAGTGGACTTCTCTGAGTCTTATGTCAGCTATAGGGTCCGAACTCCACGTGATGATTGCAGGGCTAATCTAAACAGCATCCAAGATGAATCTCTTTGTTTTCAAATGCCGTATGTCAATTCCAAATCAGCTTCTTCAGGAGCTTAACTTGGATCATCTATGATGATTTAGTAACAGCACACAGAGTCAATGCCACCGTTGCTGATCTCGTTCTTCCAAGTTGGTTATGATGGAAAACCTCACTGCTTCTGAAAGTGATTAAAATTAATGTTCAGTATACGGTGTGACTTCCGAGCACAGACATGTGAATAACATTTAAAATTAATAGGTATTAGTGGCAACAACAATTTTATTTTCAAACACAGTTACTCCTACCTTAGAGAAAAAGTACAATATATTCAAATTTCCCTTGAGAGAAACTGACAACGGTTCATTATCTATGTATGGAACAAATGACATTTGGCGCGTTTCTGTTACAGACCACCCATAGATTTCAATCCCTGGCAGAATACACCTCAATGATTAGCACCAGAGGCATCATATTTCAATTCTATTTCTTCTGGTAAAAGTTTCAAGCTAGTTGTATGTCTTTTTCTCATCTGTGAATTACCTAGAACTAGATGAGGAAAGCTACTGTTTTATTTTGTTTTTCCTTTTTTTATTAATGCCAGAGAATGCATGAGAACTCAGTTTGCTTTGTACTATGATAGGATTAAGTATTTCTGATTCATCTCGATGACATCTTCTATTCTTTTAAAGCTTTTAGGAAATCAGGGCCATCAGTTCAAGGCAAATTAACACACCTTCTTGATTGCTTTAGTATAGTGGTCACAATTACAGGGGGAAAAATCAGTTCTCTTTTCAGGCAGAAAACCTCCAGTCTGTAATTGCTTACAAGGACTCTCTATTACAAAACTGGCTTTGATGTGATATGTTTATTTTAGCATAAGAACAAAGTGATCACTTTGTCAACCCACCTCCCTATTCAGTACACCTAAGAGATTTTCTAATCTCACATAGATACAGTTTAAGTATTTGCACTGTTGAATTCCTATCATTGCATTCACAAAGTGGAGTCCACAATGGTGAAGAGAAAAATCCTACGATTCTGAAAAATGACTGCTTTCATTGAACCTGCATGTGAGAGTGATGTAATTCCCCCAAAGGAATGGCGAAACTACTTGTGCTAAAGTTGAGGCCAGCTTTTTAAAACAGCTTTATTATCTTCCCACATTCATTTTAATTGGAAGAAATTAAGATTCTCATGGGGCCTTTTTCAGTTTGTTTATCCTGAAGGCCACATTTCTCAACATAAAGGTTTATCAGAAGGAGATAATGACATTTCCAGAATCTAGGCAAAACTCCTCTCTACCAACCCCCCCACAAAAAATGTTTCTGAGAGACTAGGTGGTACCACTAAGCCAATTTATTTTCAACCTAGGTTCTCATGTAAGTCAAATAAAGTGTGATAATAGTAACCAACTTGATAAGCATCCCAGGAAAAATTCAAACGCATAATTTCCTTGAAGAGCATCTAATACCCTCCAAAGAACTATGAACGCTTATGTAAAGATGTTCATACTTAAAATAAGAGCTGTTGTGACTGGAAGTAGCTGAAGACACCACAGTCCCACCCCCAGGATGCTCACAAATTTAAATGATTGTCTAATTACCCAAGCAGCAGCTATTAGCAACCTTGTCAATTATTTAAAACTCTGACAGCTTTGTTGTTCTAAAAAGAGCAATCCTATTCCCAAAGGGCCAGTCAATAGAGGGGTATTATCAAGGTGGCTTGGCAGTAAGTTTTATTAGTTAAAATAATTCAAAATATGTGACACATCAAACTATTTTACTGCGGCCTGAGCTTTATCCTGAACACTTTGAGAATATTAAAGAATTTCAAAATATGATCCCTGACCTTATGGAGTTCATAGTCTGCCAAGAAAACCAACAATACTGAAGAAATACTTGGCAAACAAAAACAGAACTTTCAGCACTAACGCCGTATAGATTTTCACTGACCAATACAATAGCCATTAACTACTGTTTCCTTTTCCTGTTTTATGTCTACAAGAAAAATTACAACGTTAGGTCTATATTACATTTCTTTTATTCATTCATCTGTCAGTGGACACTTAGCTACAACTTGGCCCCTGTCAGTAATCCTGAAGTGAACATGGGAGTGCAGATATCTCTCTGAAATCCCGATTTCAATTCTTTTGGACATATACCCAGAAACTGGATCATATCTTAATTCTATCTCTAGTTTTTGAGGAATCACCATGCCAATTTCCATAGCAGCTATCTCATATTACATTCCCACCAAGAGGCTACAAGAGTTCCAATTTCTCCACATTCTCACCAACATTCAAATTATCTTTCATTAGGTAGTCTTTTCAAAAAATGAAACCTTGCCTTATGTAACAGCATGGATGAACCTGGAGGATAGTACACAAGGCCAATCACAAAGGACAAATATTGCCTGACTCCATTTACATAAAGCAACTAAAATAGATTCAGAAACAGAGACTAGAATGGTGGCTGCCACGGGTTGGTGAAAGGAAGAGATGCGAGTTACTGTACAAATTTAATTCTGCAAGATGAGTAAAATCTAGAGATATGTACAATATCATGTCTATAGTTATCAACACTGTATTACACAATTAAAATTTTGTTAAAAGGGTAGATCTCATAACTCTTCTTACCACAATAAAAAAATTAAATAAAATTATGTACCTGGCTTGCATTGTGGCTTACACTTTTCTTCTCCTGGATACTGCTCATATGGTTTACTCGTGGAAATAGAAAAATTCAGGGAGGAAATGGACTTTCAAGGATCAAGAGGACTTTGACAGGTTGAGTTAATAAAGAAAGGTGCCCCAGGACTGGGCTGGAATGCTGAATTCTAGGGTTAGAAGGAAGATTGGCCTGGAAGCACATCTAAGCGTTTGGATATTTTGGTAGAGGCCAGTGTTGGGATCCTATGGAAGGACACACACCCTTTCTCATCTCATTTATGGTACACTTAATAAGCCAATTGTTGGTTTGATAGACCACAGAGAAGTACAAGGTATGTGTCTAAAATCTTAAGCAGAAGACCGAGAAGCTGAGGTTCCATCTGCCATACCTGGGTAAACGATTTATCATCTCTGTTCAGATTATATCCACAGCCCCTTGATACCATGTCATTTCTAGTATTTTGAATGCCTAGATTTAGCCATTCTCTTTAAGAATCTCTTGACAAGAAGTGCTTGAAGACTATCAGATTGCTGTCACTCTAAAGTCATGGTAACTACCCTGGAGACAGGCTTCTGGACCATCGGTTGATGCTCCTGCTCTTTACAAACAGGTAGTTAAAACCTGGGCTCTCTTTGAATGTATTTCTCTACCTCTCTACCCTCTCGATTGGCCATGTCTCCAATTCTAGAAAGATAACTCACAAACTTAGAGCGAGCAAGCCTTTTCTAGCTTTTTCTTGCTACATGGCAGAAGGCAGGAGGATCCTTGAATGATGATGCTTTTGGGAATCTAACCTACATCCTTCTCTTTTTACACCCTACTTTCCTTTCCTAGACCTGTGGAAAACCCCTCCCACATTTTAAAGTTGTCCTCAAAAAGTTAGCTTATAACTTTGCATAGGATACGGTTGACAAAGAATATAGTTTCTTGTTTTGGCAACTGTGTGACACTTAAAAATATAACTGTTACTTTGTTCTTTTAAACATATTCAGTGTTTAAAACATGTTCATTCAGTAAAAAAAAATATATGTATATATATGTTCTTCAACATGAGGAAATTTCACATTGTTCTCTTTGAGCTCATAATTCTATTCTACTTCTGCAACAAATTTCAGCTCAATATATTTTATGCCTGAGAGTCTTTTATTGATCACTTTATCATACATGTCTGAAAAAAAATGCTGGTAAATGTAACTTTTTTAATCTCCTGGGACCATAAGATTTGAAGCAGTAACATTTTCTTCTGGATTGGTTTCTCATTAAATTACCATTAAACACAATTGATAAACACAATGTAACGTATTTTATATTTTGACAAATATATATTAACTGTATAAAACAGAATTTAGATAGAACTATTAATTAAAATGCTTTGATTTTTTTCAATTATTTCATGGACCGATGGACAATGTAATGATGGCAAGAATGAGACAATGTTCTAATCCACATCAAATTTATTTCTATTTTTCACTTTTATGTAAGTGTCTAGAATGTTTTTGACATAAATACATAGGTAGAAATGGAAGGAGTTTTATTATAACAATATCACTCGATTTTTAAAACTCCTTCTGAGCTATATGCCAAAAATCAAACAGTGATTCAGCATCAAAAAATTATTTTTAATGATCTATCAGCTGACAGTTCTATTAGACATTCCTTTCATTTTATGGAAAACAAAAACCAGAAAGTACTTGAGTTGCAAAAGGATTTACTGCCCTGTCATTTTGTCCAATCACTTTCTTCATACAAAGCTACTGCTTCCGTGTGAGGCCCAGCTCTGCAAAGTTGTATGTAGGAATGAGTTGTAGGTCTGCTTTCTTTTGTCGTCTATCGGGCCATAAATAAGGCAAGTCTCCTCACCTGGGTCTACCTGCTTATTGGCCATTCTAAGTCATAAACGCTTCCTGACTCTACCCCCTTGTTTAGAACCCCGCCTCTCCTTTGCCCAAGAAAAAGTCACCATGCCTGGAACATCTCTTAACACATCTCTCTGCATCCGGTCTTATGTCCTTTCCATTTATTCACCTCAACAGGATAAAATAAACTCAGATACGTGTGCCTTTCCACAGACTCTTCGCTGGCTTCTCAGCCTGTATCATCAAGTACGAGCTCCTTTATTATGGTCACAAGACAGTGGGAATCTGTTCTCGGCCCATCTCCTAGACTCATCTCTGCCACTTTTTTTAACACTTCAAACTCCAACCAATTTGAACATCTTCCTTTTTTTTTTTTTGAAAGAATCCAGGATGTATAAACATGTTCACTCCTCCATCTCCTTCATCTAACTCCTACTTTAGTGAAAGGCCTGGCCTAACTGATATTTCCTCCAGGAATTCTTTTCTGATCCCTATGTGAGTTTAGAACACAGCAGACCCATGTTCTTGTGGCGTTTTATAAAATAAACAATGCATGACTATGTATTACCGTCATCATTCTGTGCCATAGATCACTAAGGCTCTTTACTCCTGTCTAACTGAAAGATTGTACCCTTTGATCAGCATCTGCCTTTTCCCACCCTTCTCCCATCTTATGGTACCCAATGGGACAAACATTTAATGCTTCATGTCACACTGAGGCTGCCAACTTCATGCTGCAAGAGCCAGACCTATATTACTTTTGTGTACCTAGCTGTAACCCCAGAATATTTTAAGTGCTGTGTAAATGAATAGTTAGTGAATAGAATATTTTCTTATTGTTTCACGAGCAAGATTTTGTCAGTATATGCACCCTCCTGTGATCCCATTTGCTTGAAATATATCATTCTCCATTATTGTTTGATGGCAAAATCAGAGTTCTTTTCTGATGACTTGGAAAAACATCAAATATTCCAAAATAACTAAATACGAAGATCTGAGCACCAAGAGTTTGTCAGTCTTTTGCATTAAGTGCTGCTAAGGGGGAAAAGCTCTCTTGAGAGGACATAGTGGCTTTTACCAGTATTCCATGTAGATAAAACCACACCACCCTATCTACATGAATCCAAGTAGACATTGAATTGATTTAAAGGTTTTTTTCCCCTCAAATGCTCTAAAGAGGTTTGAAATAGAAGTTATTAATTTCTGACAAATTCCCATATACTATATTAATGTCTGCCTTGCTTCCTATATATAACCTCTTTGCATGATAACATTCATTATTTTTATCTGCAAGCTCACAGTAATAGAAAATTAAGTATTTCAAATTTATTTTGTACAGTAAAAATTAGCAAAAACAAATGTATAATTGGCTCTAATAAAACAAATGAGTGCACTGCAAAAAGTATTGTGTTTGCTAAGAATACAGTTAAATTGTATTCCTTAACAGTGTTTTCCTTAACAAACCACCCATTACAATTGCTTTTATGGATAGCGTCTTTCATATAAAGTGGTGCAATATGATAAGCCAACTGCTGCTAAATGATCAACTCCATTTATGTAGCCAGATGAAGAGATGTCTTTCATAGTAACAATCTAAGATATAAGATACTCACCCAGGGAATTCTTTGATATCAGTAAGCATTATTCATGTAAATAATTAACCTTCATATTAGCTATTTCCATGGTATGTGCTCTGGTACTCACTAGCAGGTATGTAGATACTGGAGACCTGATATCTGCACAAACTTCTCAACCTTAATGTCTTTGTGATTTGTTTTCTGTATCCTATCCTAATTCTATTTTTGAGTTAGGTTGCCTGAACAGATTCTGCAAGGATAAGGTCTCCCACAGAAGACAGAGAAAACTGAACTCCTTATATTTCTCCCTCAATCCCTTCTACTGCCCTATTTGCCCCTCCTCACAAAGATAAAATCATTTGTCAAGTGCTGAATCTTGCTGTTGTATTTTTCATGTCCCTGTACTGTGCTGCTAACTCTTACCACTTACCCTGTGTCACCCAGGCACACGGTAATCATCCACAGCCTGGATCATTTTTATCCTTTCTCCTCACACTGGCACCAAAAATAATCAACACCTTGCAAAAATTCATCTATTCATGGGTTTTACAACATGTGTTGAAAACAAAGCATACCGTGTGCTACACACAAGCACTGTAGTAGGTGTGCAGCAAAATGTGATCAGAGGGAACAAAGGCCTTGACTTCATAAGCTTTCTAGTCATACATAATCCTAAGTTGTAAGTTTTGTAAAGAAAACTGAAATGGGGCTGTTCTAGAGAATAACAGTGGAAAAGGGACCTACTTTGATCAGGAATTTGAAGAACACCTCTCTGAATTAATTACATTTCATCTGAGCCTCCAAAAACTGGGGTTGTGGTAGCAAAAGGGCTAGAGACCCAGAAGAAGGTGGGATGACACAGAGTCATGTATGCTACAGGAAGGAGCCCACAGTTAATCTAAGACGCAAAATTGGGGTCAACTTCAAAAAAGAAAGCATGTTGACTCATAAATTTATAAAAGGGGCCAGATTGGTTCCATGGAGAAGTAGGAGGCTGTTCTGGTAGTTCATATACAGGATGACACAGCCAGGCTTGGGAAGCTGATGATCAAAAAGGACACAATAGAAGGCTTTGAGACATACGGATGGTAAAAACTATAGATTCTCGTGACAAGTTAGATTTAAGATGTGAAAGGAACAAATTAAAGATGACCACCAGTGTTCCTTTTTAAATGTAGACAGTCGTAGTCCTTACTGAGCTAAGGAAAACAGAGAGGTTCAGGTTGGAGGAAGAGTAGAATTCAGGGTTTTGTTTTGGACACGCAAGGCCTGACAAGCCTTAGGTGATTGGAGATGTCGAGATAATAGTTGGAGATATTAAATTCACAGGTGAAGAGGAGTATCTATCAGAAAGAAAGTATAAAAACAGAGAGTGGTAAAAAGGGCCCAGGTTTAGCTAACAGGAGCACCACTGTTTTGAGACATAGTAGTGAAAAAACAATCCAATGAGATATGAAGAAAACTAGGAGGATCTGAGGTTAAAGAAGCCAAATTAAGTGTCTCATAAAGGGGGAGGGCCATGGAAGTGCTCAGTTAAGTCTCAGAACAAACGGAGCAAAAATGTGTCCCCATGAATTAGGCCATGTGAAGGCCCTCGTGACCTTGAAAAGTACAATTTCAGCTGGAGAGTTGAGGTTAAAAGCAGGATTACAGATGAAGCATTAGAAACAGCAGGTGCAGCCAATTTTAAAGAGAGTGGCTACTAAGAAATTAGAAATGGATTAGACACTGGAGAGGAATATGAGATCAAAGATTTTAGATTTGTTTTTACACACTGTAAATAAAAGATCAATGACACAGAGAGGAGGAATAAATTCTACAAGGAAGTCCAGCAAAAGGCAGAGAATTAGGCATAGAATTCAGTAAAAAGTAAAAGAATTATGGGCCGGTGGGATGGCTCAGCGGCTTAAGCACCTGCCTTGCAAGCGCGAGGGCCCGAGTTCGACTCCCGAAACCCACATATGAAAAAGGGGCCAGTGATATCGCTCAGCGGCACGGGTGCCTGTTGGCACGCGAGGTACTGAGGTCGACCCCCGGTACCCACAAAAAAAAAAAAAGTAAAAGAATTAGTGAACTGGGCGGGGTGGTGCACACCTGTAGTCCCAGCACTCAGGAGGCTGAGGCAGGAGGATCACTGTGAGTTCCAGGCCAGCCTGGGCTACAAAGTGAGCTCAAGGCCAGCCTGAACTATAGGGCAAAACCCTGTCTCAAAAAGACACACACACACAAGAATCAACTTTGAGAGGAAAGGAAGGGGGAGAATCCAATGGAAAGAAGAGGAGGGAAAGAAGTAAAGGAAGAGGAGAAGGTAGAGCAGAAGGAAGAGGAAAAAGAAGAGGAGAAAGAAGGGGAGGAGAAGAAAAGGGATGTTTTCCCCATTGTAATGAGAAAGAGATGCCAGTGGGATTTTTAGATTTGTTTAAAAGAAAACAAATACTAAACATCCTTCTGATGCCTTCTATTTCTCGCTGTCCTAAAAGCCAAGGTCACCAACTGACAGAGGAGTGGGAAGAAAAGTTTGAAGGAGATTTGAAAAGAGCAGATTAGGGGAACAGCCATATCAGGAAGTAGGAAAGCAAGCCCGCTGGGGAAGTTAGAGCTGACTGGCTATGGAGGTTTGAAATTGTGCATTTAAAGTTCAACTTTGGCAGCCCTCTTGCTTGCTTTATCTCTAGGACTTTTCAGCTAGTTAGATACTAGCAAAGAAATGATGAATGACAGATTCACAGTATTAGAGTTTTTCTAGAAAGAAATAACAGAGGAAGAATGGTAAAATAAGTTGAATGCTTTTGCAAGGAGTTACTGTGGAGAGCAACCAGAGGATCTAAACGAGGCACCAAGGAAAGTGGAGAGGAGATGTGGAGGCAATGGATGAACAGTGAGATCACACTGAAGGGCACAGTAGAAAAGACTCTGAAAACATCAGGGAACCAAGAGGCAGGGGTCGGATGAGTGACAGAGTCAAGACCACCAAGAATGGTGATAGAGCCTGGGGACAGAAGGAGACCAGAGGTCGGGAGGAAGACTCTAAAGAATTAGAAGGGGTGACCAGAAGTTCAGTGGATTACAAGTATTTGAAGCAGAATATGGTCTATCTGGTATAACACTCAGAGGATCAGGGGTTTTTGATGTGGGGGCCAAGGGTAAACTTGATCTTTAAAAAGTAATATAGAACAAGGGGGAATGACAACTCATCCCCTGACTACTATTTATGTATTTTTATTTTATATTTCACTGAAACTTTCTGTCAGCCTTTTGGATAGAAACAGGAATTTATTTGCCATGTATGGGCTCACCATACTCCTGCTGGAACCAGTGCATGGCTTCCTCTTTGCTGATTCTGTGTTCAGCCCCAAAGCAGCCTGTCCTGAGGCACTGCATATCCTCGAGCTATGATGAAAGAACAATTTCCACCTGATGGGGTTGTGGAGAAGCCTGGCTGCAAACTTCAGATGACCATGGCCATCCTTGCTAACTGTCTGCTAAGCCACAAGATTTCCTAAATCTGACTTCCAGATGGTTTTCTAATATTCCTTTGTCTGCTAGTAACCATAAGTAGTGATGAAATATCCACCCATACATTTAGACATATACATTTTCTATTATTGTACACATAGAAGAATTGCTTCTTTCTCATAAAGATTTTCTAACAATATTAAATTGTTAGCATGATTTTAATAAATTCAATATAACACATTGTATAAATGTATAAATTGTATAAATGGGGTGACATATTAAAGAAATATAATATTGTTGAACATCTAAATTGTTTCAAAATTTGGAATATTATAAATAATGCTGTAATGAACATCCCAAGACACACATCTTTATACACATCTCTAGTAGTTATTGTAACAAATCCCTTGACTTAGTATTATTCAGTCATAGAAAATGGGTGTGTCCAAAACGCCTGAGACATGTTATCCAACTGCCTTCAAAGAAAGTCTTTATAAGCAGCATCTAAGAGTTCCCTGGTACCTTGCCACATTGGAGTACATTCTTTGTTTCCTTCCTTTCTCTTAGTAGATGAAAAATCAAAAAACCAAAAAGAAGAATCTCTTCACAAGTCAGCATCCATTCCAGAACCTGGCATACTGATGTGCCAAAGTCTTCCCTACCCAACACACAGGTGGTAAAAGCATTCATTCCACACACTTCTCCTAAAATGCCTCTCTCTAACTACTTTCTGTTCTGGCATCCTGAATAAAAATTATCTTCCCTGCTGTTATTTTGACCATATCAATCTTTTCTACAAAGTCCCCCGTAAGTTTCCTGCACCTGAAATAAATTCCTTCACATTTTTACTCCTTCCAGACTTTCTCAGACCCCATCCCTAACCTCCTAGAGCCAAGTCATTATTAGATTGATGCTAAACCTCTCCAAATCCCCCATTCCTATCAAATTTAATTTGTGGATGAAAGCTTCCAGGTAAACACAAATTGCTATCATTTCATCTTTTTCTATTATGTTTCATTATCTCTTTTATTATTTTCCCAATTTCCTTCTATGTTTTTGCTCTTCCTCAAAACTGGTTTTATTTTGATTTGTTAGGTATCTTTTCCAGTTCTCATCACTGTATCTCTTTCCATTTCAGATTTATTTTGCTGGAGCTCTTCAAACTATGGTTATTTCTTAGGTATCTGAAACCTTTTACAATAAAATGAATGCTCTATATTTGTCAGGTTCAAAATTACATTTCCCACTGGCTTTTGCTTTCAATAAGACAGTAATAGCTGCAACACAAGACTAAAGGAATAAAAGGAACAAATATTGGAACATTGCAATATCCTACCCATTCTGGTGCTCATGACAAGCCTTTTGCATATGGTATATTATACAGCTTCAAGAAAAAAAGGGCCTTTTCATGGATGAGAACTCTACTCTTGCTAGCCTGATAGTGGTTGCCCATATGGCAGGAACATGGAACTTCACTCTAATGTTATTTTTTGCTTTCCAATTTATAGCAGAAAGAAATATTTCCATGCCACAGTTAGAAGAAAGTGTATTCTCTAGATTAAAGGCAATGCTTTTTTAAGGAAAAACAGATGCATCAATCAGGCTGCACTGTCATTCAAAAAAGAGTGCTTAACATGCTCACAAAAGTATGGAATTAAACCTTTAATGGTTCTTTTGTTTGGTGCGCACAAAATCCCTAGATCTCTCCTTTGCCTGGCCAAGTCCACATACAGTAGGAAAGATACTAGGATTCAACATCGCAACACAGCCGCCTTGGGGACAAGATTGCTGATTTCTTTCCAAACAACTTTTTTATCCAAGTCTCAATAAAAACTTGGAAAACAGTCAACAGAGCCTGGGCTTCTCCTTAATGTCATCTTTAAGTACTGCCCCAAGGATAATCACCTTTAGCCACCCATCCCCTCTTCAACTCTCATCTTACTGCTCTTCCCTTCCTACTGGTTCCTCTTAACTCCCCCACAGTTTCTGGAAACACCCTGCTTCTCCCCACAACACCCTACCCAAGTATTCTCAAGCTCATCTCGGAATGCCGCACTAGCCAGTCTAGTTCACGCCTGCGTACACTCGTCTGGTTTCAAGACTACTCATTCGCTCACCCCCACACATAAGCGCTCTCGTGCGGCATTTTCCCTACCATTTCCAAATTGTTTCTTTCCCATCTGTGTAAAACATTTTGCAGAGGCTCACAGCATCTCCTTATACCATCCCCAACTCCTTCCTTCCCTTGTTATTTTTATCCTATGACCATTTTCACAACCAAAGAGAGCTTTGGCATCTATCTTTCTCTGGTCTTCAACTCCTGCCATCCACCGTAACAATTCCTTAGCAACCCAAACTGATAGTCACTGTTGGTCTGTCATATCTCAGGCCACCTCTCCTCTGTCATACTCTGAATTCACACTCTCTGAACACAATCTTCTAACATTCCATTTTTCTTACTCTTACAATTTAACCTCCTCCCCAGTCAACCTGCTCTCTTTCTTTCCAAATCAAGGATAGATCAACATGGCTCATTTATTCAACTGTCCCACCATGCCACTCTTCAGTCCAACTGTCTATGGGTGTTGCTCTTCCCCCACACAAACAACACTATCAGAAACAATACAATAATTCACACTGATGCCATCAACATCTCTATTTTCAACTTTAGGTGTCAAACATCTTTTACTTTCCTCTTACGATTGGTAATCCAGGCTGGTGTCAGACTCTTCATCAAGTTCACCCTGCATGTAAATGCATCATCCTATTAATAACACTGAGTCTACACAACAAATATAAATTAAAAAGGGCCCTAGTTTCCTGCTACTCAGTTTGGTGCATGGCCCTTTAGTACCACCATCACTTGCGACATGAGAACATGTGACAAATTCAGGATTTGAGACCCCAGATGTAATGAATCAAGATTGCATGTTCACAAGATCCCCAAAGGATCTATAAGCCCATTAGAGATCAAGAACCACTGCACTGTTCTTTCCTTCAATCCTTCCCCACACACGCATGCACGTGCACACACATACGTGTACAGAAACACAATGTGGTGTGGGAATTACAGCGCATCACTGGGATAGTCTCCCCTCCATTTTCCTAATCGACTACTTCCGCCTCATGCTCCACACCTCTCTTTCTTCCTTACCCACTGCATGTGGCTTTACCACCTCCTTCATAAACAAGATACAGAACCAGGTGGGAGCTCCCTCAGCTTCTTAGTCCCCAGCTCCTAACTCTGTCAGTATCCATAAGGGTCCTCCCTCTTTTTGCTTCATCTTCAGTTCTCCTCCTAGCCAAATGAATCCCTCTTCTCCCTCCTAACATCTTTAGGACCCTGTTCCATAAATCACCTCCTTTCTCTGCTCTATCACAGATCCACTTGTGTCTACTCTCTACTGACTTCGTCTCAGCCTGTAAACACATTTAGACATTACCTGTCTTTCACAAAGCTTCTCTTGACCTTGACTTTCCTGCTAAGCACGCCTTATCATTTTTCCTGAAAGAGGTCTACACTCATGTCTCCACTTCTTCCGTTCCCATCCAGATCACCCTCTGGCTTCCAGGCTGCTTCTCTGCTCTTCACTGGGTACCGGCCTCCACCAAAGTTCTGTCCTTGGACCTCCTCTTCTCACATGCTCACTCTCCCCGTGTTTCCTCAGTTGTAAAGACTTTGGCTGTAATTTCATGCTGATTGACACTCAGCTTTGCATCTCCAGACCCATACTCCATGCAGGGGTATGGATAATTACACTTGGAACCTCAAATCCATCATCTCCAAAACTAAATTTATCTTTACCATAAAATTAATCTAGTGATCCCCATCTGGTTGAGGAATGCATCGTCTATCCAGTTGTCCAAACCAGAATTTTAGGAGTTTCCAAACTAATTGCAGTAGCATACACCTGTAAACTCATCCTTCTGGAAGGCTGAAGCAGGAGAATCATAACTATGAGCCTACCATGGGCAACTTAGCAAGACCCTGTCTCAAAATGAAAAGTAAAAATGGACTGGGGATATAGCTCAGTATGAAGGCCCTAGGTTCAACTCTCAGTACCACAGGAAAAAAAAAAGAGAGAGAGCTTCCTAAGACTCTTCTTTCCCTTTCTCTTCCCCTTCCATGCCTAGCCTCACTACCTCTCTTACTTGTCATCATTTCTCACATGGACGAACACAATGGGTTCCTAACTTGGTTCACTGCCATAGCCTTATATCCATTCCAATAATCCATCATCTAGACTGTGCCCAAAGAGATGGCCAATATGGTCACATTAGTACACTGCTCAAGGTCCTTCAACAACTTACCATTACCCACAGGATAAAGAGAAACACTTCACTGTTATATGAAAGATATTTCAACATCCTAAGGTTTGATACTCTTTTAGACTCTTCTGCCAAACCAACACGATACTCCTGTGCTCTAACTATGCAGAGTCACTTGCATTTTTTTAATATACCACATTGTTTCCCAACTCTGCACGTGCTGTTGAGAATATTCTTCTCTCCTATCTAGTTAACTTCTTATTAATTAGTCAAGATAACCCCTAGCTGTTGCTCTCTCTGTGAATCCTTCCTTTGCCTTACACCCAGAATTAATTCAGTGCTTCTCCCTGCATGTTCCCCTTGCAAATTGATTATGTATCCCTTTATTTCAGGATGTATCATTTTATTTCTTAGAGTCTAAACAGGATCTCCCCTTGATACACTGAGTCCCTGGAAGACTGAAATTGTGTTCTATTCCATCATTTCTATTCTTTGTGCCCAGTGGTTGTACTGTTTGTATCCACCTCATATTTAAATATTGAAGCTCAAACCCCAAATCCCCAAATGTGATGATAGAGGTGGGGCTCCTGTAAGGTATTTTGGGTTAGATGAGGTCATGAAGATGGGATTTTCATGCTAGGATTAGTACCCCTTAAGAAGAATACCAAAAGGCTTGTGCTTTCTCTCTGCCTCCTCGGCCTCCTATTTCTCTTCCTCCTCTTCTTCCTCCTTCTCTCCCTCCTCTTCTTCCTCTTTCTCCTCCTTCTCCTCCTTCTCCTCTTCCTCCCTTTTTCTCTCTGAGAGAGAAAGAGGGAGAGACAGAGACAGAGAGAGAGAGAGACAGAAAGAGAGATGGAGAGAGACAGAGAGAAACCGAGACCATCTATAAGCCTGGAAGAGGATCCTCATAGGATCAGTTCTGCAGGAATCTTGATCATGGACTTCTCTGTCTCCACAACTGCAAGAAATGAATATATGTTGTTTAAGCCATCTAGAGTATGGCACGTTGTTTTAGCAGCAGTAAACAACAAGATGACTAACACACCAGCACAGTTCTTAGCTTGCACAAGGTGGCATACTAGGTGATCACTGAATGACCAAATGCAAATAGAGGAATGAGGACTAGAATGTGCTGTCCGACAACAAAGAGACAGGCCTCACAAAATCAGAGAAAAAACAGCAGCTCCTCTAGGTTATACAGCATAGACTATGACACACAAATTGAGTGCATAATTAATTTTGCCTTGTGGGGTATTTATGGCTATACAAAAGAGCAAAACTAGATCTTGAAATGGCTCAAGTTTTGGTTCCCTTATTATAATCTGAAATTTCCCAGATCCAAAAGGCACCTTCTGCTCCTTCTTGCATGTGCCTTGCACTGGCTGCATGTACCTCCGGAGCTCTCCTTCTCACAGTTCCCTCCCTTCACGTGCACATCTCCATCCTTTGATTTATCCCACTTTCTTCCTGGTTCCTCTTCCTTCTTATGAGGCTGGTCAGAGAATTAGTATGACTTAGGGGTTAGCATTTAATTGCATTCTGTTGTATAATATTGATAGGTTTTCACCTGTGAATAAAAAATGTCTTGAAGGCAGGTATGATACTGGCTTGCTTAGAACAAGGTTTTAAGAAATACATTAGAGCAGGACAAATGCAGACCACAGCCCACGACAAACACTGCCCCAGTGCTTATATTTGTATGATCACAAGCTAAGAATGTGTTCATATTTCTAAATGGTGGCAAATAAAAACAAAGAAGGTAAAAATTGCATGAAATTTCATTAGCTACAAAGTACTACTGTAGTGTCCCCTGCCTACTCACATATGCATTATCTATGACTGCTTCCACATCACAACTACAGAGTTAAATAACTGCGACAGAGACCGTATGGCTTGCAAAGCCTGAACTATTTCCTATTTGATCCTTTATAGAAAAAGTCTGCCAACCTCTACAGGAAAGTTGAGTTAAATTCAGACCTCCATGATTATTGAAATAGCCCCTCAAAATACCTGTCCCCGCCCCCAAAAAAGTTTTTTAATGAGTAGCAGAGAAAAAAAGATGAATTACAAATCCTATCTTGGAGCACCCAATAGTGGAATTGTCCATGGCATAATTTGACACTGTGAGATCCCCAAGTAAGAAGAATTCAAAAGAGAAGGTCATGTCTATTTTGCGCTAAAAATCTTGCTAATCGTGAAGAAGAAAATAGTGACAGCACCCTGCACTTTCTTTACCTAGACAATCTATATTGAAATTAATGTAAGAAGACATGAAGAGCTTTGTTTCCAGCAGTTTAAAACCATGTTGTGCAGGAGGAGTATGAATCATAGATTGGAAATGATGAGGTTTAATTAATCATTTTTATGCACTTGTCTCTCACTGCAGGATAGGGATCAGTAAAAAAAAATGACCTGAAAGAGGTGAAATTTTCATAACTGCTTTTTCCTCCTGCAACCCTGTGAATAAGTGGAAGCCATGGTGTCGTAGCACAGAGGTTCTCTGATCAAATGATAGGAGATACAAAGCTTGGAGACCCAAGTAATAAAGCACTGCCTCTTGCTCGCTATAACATCTGTACTTGTCTGGCCATGGCTATAGAGGGGCCTGTGCATTAACTCAATCGGCTTCCTACCTGAAACCTCAGCTTAATTAGGACCATTTGTCAAAATGACACCTGTTTTAGAGGCCAGACTAGATCCAGAGTGTTTACTGTTGTTCTGCTTGATCTCCACAAACGCTAAGTGCCTATTGTTGGTGCGAAGGATAGGTAAATATTTATCCTAAAGTTGGTAATAAATATAGCCTGTTGATAAGAAGAAATATATCTGATATATGAAGAACATCCATACTTAAAAAGGAAAACCATAGTTTTTACTTTTTTATTGGACTTGCAAAATCTGGTGTCGTGCAAAACCAACATGCTAGGGCACACTCTTTCCAAGAGATTGAGCGAAAATAGTTCTATCTTGTGTCAAGCTAAATGGCTAATCCCTACAACAATGGATTTAGCAGACTACAGTTTCAAATATAATAAAAATATTTATGTAGCACACTAGTCAAAGTCATCACCACAGAGCATTCAGAAACCACTAACTGTGTAAAAATTAATCAATTAATGTGAATGATATCAAGATTACTTGGCTTCTATTAATAATATCCACTGTTAAAATGCCTTGTCTATAATGCACCTAACAAAAATACCCTTTCATATGTTGGTTAATATTTCATTTTACTGTATGTATATGCCACAAATGTGCATTCATACCAAGGCATCTACCTTAGATGAAAGACTCTGAAGGACACAATCATGCCATTATATTTATTTAAACAAAATATTTATACTATGTACGGCAGAAATTGAAACTACAGAGGGTGCTGTTCCATTTAAGTGGTACATTAGAAGAGAGTTCATGTATTTTGATTAATAAAAATATGAATAATTACTACCAAAACAAAAGATACTGTACTATTTTGATTTCTTCCTCTAAATCCTAAAACTCTTCAAGATACTTTCCCTTTGAAATACACATAAATCCATTTTAGTTGTTTTCAAATGTTCTAAATTATTTAAATTAGTACATTAAATTCATTTTAAGAGAGACAGATCCTCGCCAAAACCAGTCGCCCTATACCAAAGTGACATTTCTAGTTATGTATGCTCTTAAACCCAATGATTCCTGCTGTCACTGAGGGGCACCAGAAATCCCCTACAGACCCAGCACAAAACACTTAACATTAGCAAGTCATTGACAAGACCAAAAACTACATCTCCTAATACTATAACCCAAAGACTCTCCATAAAAGCCTCTCTTCTGTCTCTCCTCTCTGTTCTCTCTCCTCTCGCCTCACTCTTCTCTCTTCTCTCTCTCCTTTCTCCTCTCTCTCTCCCAATCATAGTTTCTGTTTTTGATTCATTCTTGGATCTTAAAATACTTAATTATCATCAATTTTAGTTGTATAGACATGAAAACCAAAATATCTGGGTAAACAGAATTGTCAGATAATCAAATAGATATCTAATATGAAAGAAAAATAAACTGTAAATTAATCATTCGTTAAAATGGGAAAGCAAAATTTTTAAAATAAAGTATTCTATCAGTGATATATGGGTGCAAGTGGGGATGGCTGCCCAAGAACTTAACACACATTGCTTTGCCTTTTCCAGTACTACCCCCTCCATTAATAAAAAAAGAGGTACACATTTAACTTGATCATCTAAAATCATCTAAAATTATAATTATCCTATCTAGCCGGGCATGATGGCACATGCCTGTAATCCCAGCACTTGGGAAGCTGAGGCAGGAAGATCTCTGTGAGTTCAAGGCCAGTGTGGGCTACATAGTGATTCAAAGCCAGCCTGAACTGCATAGCAAGACCCTGTCTCAAAAAGGAAAGAAAGAAGAAAATGAAAGAAAGAAGAAAGAAAGAGAAAGAAAGAAAGAAAGAAAGAAAGAAAGAAAGAAAGAAAGAAAGAAAGAAATCATCCTATCTAACAGTCAGAAAATCACTAGAAAGTATGAGTTTTTCCCAGTAAAAATGTACCACTGTGGGAAGAAACATGAAGTTCAGAATATTAAAGTGTAGTGTTTTTTAATTTACAGGCTTCAGATGTTATTCGATAGTCCATTAAAAGGTTTCTAAATGAGATACACAGAGTTTAACTTCTTTGCACCTCCTAGTGTAGGTCATTTGTAATAACAGTATTAGCATTTCCACATGCTTACATATCTCCCCCAGACAATTGAATTAGGCCAAGCTTGATTTGATGCACATTTATTTACTTGTAAATGGCTTTGTATACAGGTATACCTGTCAGGTGCAACAAATTAAGTCTACTGTCTACAAATAACGTCTGTGATCAAAATTCACATTTTAAGCTCTCCAAATGCTTATGACACTTGGAGAAAATGTTTTATTTTTAGTGACTCCCTCAATTGCCAACTTACAAGCTAATATATTGCTGTGCATAAACCATGTATTAAACTTCAGAATAATTCAATTACCCTTTAGAAAAATTAAATGAACTTCCAGTAATAATGCAAACATGCTCCACTTAAACAAACATAAAGGTCTGCCCAAATTATTTAAGAACAGCCTAAAAGAAATCTAAGTAATGGATGATGAAGCAGACATTCATTTTGAGAGATTGTAAGATTCGATTCTTATAAGAATCCTGTAGAAATATCTCTGGTCTCAGGACGTCAAGAAGTAATGAGGTGGCCTTGCAACCTTGGGCTAGGCCTGGCCCACCTCTCATCTTACACACTTTTATCCTAAAATGGATCGTTTATATTCTGGCTGGAACACAGGACTGTGAATGCACACATGCAAGGTTGTTTTATTAATTTCAAAAAGGTGCCAAGTAGTTTATCTCAAATTTGTGAAGTCGGAATTTGGTGTAGGTGCCGACATTTTACTCTCCCCTGTCCAAATCAGCAGTGCTAACAGTGATGGTGCTCTGGAGTCTCATTTTCAATCATTAGCCTTAAGAACCACGGGATAACTGAAAGCACCGCAGAGGCTAATTTCCTGACACAGAAATTAGAACATCTTGAAAACCCACAGGTAACGTGTAAAGGAGTTATATGAGCTGCTAGGATGGACAGCTTGCTACTACTGGGCTGAGACACACTCTTGTATATTCTGTTAACTTATATTCCACAAAAGAAGGGAAAGGAAGGAAAGGAAAGGCAGAAAAGAAAGCAGAAGGGGAAGAAGAAGAGGAGAAGGAAGAGGAAGGGGGAGGGAAGGAAACAAAGGAAGGGAAGGAAAAAATGTCGGGGAGGAGGGGGAAGATGAGAAGGGAAGGAAGAAGTGAGGAAGAGAAGAGAGGAGAGGAGAGGAAAAATAACTAGAATATTCCTGTCAATATTACATAAAAACCTAGCTTCCATCTGAAATAAATAACCCATGACTCAGAGACAGAGAGATTGGAGTCCCTCACTAGATACATATCCAAGCACAGCATTTTTGACCTTTTATGTTAGCAACTATCAGGGTCAGTTATATCATTACTGCCAACAATTGTGGTATATGTGTTGTTGCAACATCTAAGCAATCTTCTTCCTCCCACAGCCCCCTCAGGTTAGACACAAACACAGAATAACCTTAAGAAATGAAAAACTAAATGGTGTTCTCCCCCACATGCATTCCAAACAAAACATCCAAGGGTTTCTTTTGTGTCACCCAAAGTACAGGTATTCTGTTCCGAAAGTGACTGCTCTGAATGTCAATAGCAGAGATGGTTCTTGGGCTCAGACAAGTCTGGACATCAGACAGATGCTCTGTGTACGGCATCCCCACCAAGGCTGTGCTGACGTGAGCTGCAGCACGTCAGCGTGGGGTTTGAGCACCGTGGGGAGCACCCTGCAATGGGCACTGAATGGCTGTCCTATTCTAGAGCCTGGCGCCATCCTGTCCAACGCATCAAGCTTACCTGCATGTGTGAGGCCACTTCACTAACAGAGCATTGCTAAAAGGCCACTCTCACAGTTCCTACTGTGGAGTAAAACTGACTCATCTTCCTGTCTCTGCCTCACTGGCAATTTATTTCATTCCTTTCCTGACTGGATTACAGACGTGGCATACTAATCCTGAAAACTGAAACTAGGAAAAATTTTTGTTTTTTGCTTTGATGATATAAAGTATTCCAAAATAAGCATGGCTCACAATAAGAGGTTACTTAACACACAAACACATCCTATAAATCATGAATAAATAAATACTAAAGCATATTACACAGTCACATTCCATTTCTCAACCAAAATGCACCTTTGGGCCGGTGAGATGGCTCAGCGGCATAAGCGACTGCCTGGCAAGCACGAGGTCCTGAGTTCGACTCCCGGTACCCACACACAAAAAAAATACACCTTTTATTTCTTAGCTTCAAGATCTAAAACTGCCCCAGAAGTTCCCGATGCCATTGAAGTCCCTAACACCTTCTACCAAGTTCAGATTCGCCAGTGCCCCTAAAATATATGCACACCACCTGCAAGACTCATCCTCGCCCTACTAAAAGAAACTTATCACGAGACCGAGCCACGCCACACTTCCAGACCAGTGAAAAATTAATTTCTGAAGGAAAGGGATGGAAATACAAGAAAGTAATGGTGTAGAGGTCTCAAGTTTCAACCTGCCTAATTATTCATCAAAAAATTCACTAATTCTCTGTAAAGAAGTTCATTCCACTACTGATTCAGTTACTGGAACAATTACTAGTTGTTAGGCCTGAGTAATACAGTCCTATTTAAAGAGCAGTGCTCTAAGACAAAAATCCTCTAAGAGGGAGATAAAACAACTAAGCCCATTTACCTGGTATTATTTCAGTGGGCAATTTTGATTAAAGAAAGTTAGGGGGGCCGGTGAGATGGCTCAGCGGCATAAGCGCCTGCCCGGCAAGCGCGAGGGCCCGAGTTCGACTCCCGGATCCCACATACGAAAAAGGGGCCGGTGATATCGCTCAGCGGCACGGGCGCCTGCTGGCACATGATGTCCTGAGGTTGACCCCCCGGTACCCACAAAAAAAAAAAAAAAAAGAAAGGGGCTGCTGTTAGCTTTCACTGATCTTGTTAACTCCCCAGTTGCATTCTGACCTCGTACTAGCATTCTGCCTCCAGTTTCCTCTGAGCTTTACTATGTTCTTTCATTTCCTGTGGTACTAATCCTCAGCCTAGGGAAAAAGAAGTTTATGTTGTATCACAAGAAATGTTATTCATTACCTCTCAATGCAGACATCTGTGGCATCTTACAAGGCCAGGGAATTATTACAGCCCATTTCAAGGCCTTTATTTACTCCTTGTCTTATGTGGTTTGTGCCTTGTTATGAAAGGAAATCAATTTATTCCCTGTTACATCATAAGTGGTTAGGAGGGAGGTCATAGTTACTTCAGCATCTCTAGATTGTCTTATGAAGTTGTCATTTTTTTTGTTTGGTTTGGTTTGGTTTGGTACTGGGAATCGAACTCAGGACCTTGCACTTGCCAGGCAGATGCTGTGCCACTGAGCTATATCCCTGGCATGAAGTTTTAAATAAGAAATTTGATTAATGTTTTACAGCTGCCCATGTAAAAATGACGTTGATTTTATCCAATCTTACTGTCAATCCCATTATCTATATTTCAAAATGGGAACAATGTTTAATTCGACATGGTGCAGTTTATATTTCAGTCATCTAAAATCTATTATAAAATTTAAAAATAACAATTTATCATCTTAGAAGAAAATCTAATGTTAAAGTTGATTGATTTTTTTCCATTTGCAGTGGAGAATATAATAATTTTTTTTACTCATCTATGCTAAAATGACAAGTAATCTACTGTAAGGGGAATGTTTTAGCTTTGTATCCCCAGTACGTAGTCTTTCACATAGCTAACATCTTCCAATTGTTCACAGACTCTCCAACTGTCTAGAATTCCAGAGGCAATGTGTCAATGGTCTCCTTCCCATTGATCCAGATTTTTGGAATCACCTCTCAGTTTACCAAACTGAGAGGCCACCAGTTTACCCTCGACACACCTTGCTGTCTGCACCATATCTGACCTCACTGTGTGCTGTCTGTTGAGTGGGCTTTTTCTAAGGCATTCAGCTGAGTTTGTTCTCCCAAGACCTGACTCTTCTCCACTGTACTGCAGCTAATCACACAGTTCAGACAATATGCATGCAACAAGTATTTATTAGAAGTTACCATGAGTCTTATCCTTGGTGCCTGGAGCACTAGGATGTTTAAGACAACCAGCAACCTAGCTAGGGGCCGGTGAGATAGCTCAGTGGCATAAGCGCCTGCCTGGCAAGCGCAAGGTCCTGAGTTCGACTCCCAGTACCCACATACGAGAAAAGGGCCGGTGATATTGCTCAGTGGCACAGGCACCTCCTGGCGCGCAAGGTCCTGAGGTCGATCCCCGGTACCCACATTAAAAAAAAAAAAAAAAGAAAGAAACCTAGCTAGAATTCTACAGAAGGAAACAAGCCATAGGCAATGAAACAAATACCTAGGTGACAATTTGCGGGCATCATGTAGCAATGTTCTCGGATTGGTACTACATTTCCCTGCCCCATGGTCTGACCAACCATTGATAGACATCTAATAGGTAGTTTAGATAATTACCCAAAAGAAAGACAATTATTTGATAGATAATTACTTCCCCAAGAGGCTCTCCTCGAACCTTTCTTTCCAATCAATCAAAATATAGAAGTATAGCAAACTAGTTTCTTATCTACAAAGTGACAACTACTTTACCTATAAAAAAGATGTTTTTGTTTGTTTTTATGGTGGAGGGAGGGCAGGGGGACTATATGAGACATAGGAAAGGTGAATCTCCTCTTTACTAGCTATTTATGCCAATTCATTTCAAACAAAGGTATAATAATAAAGGTTTCAAATTCTTAAATATTTTAAATTTGATCAATCAGCCAGGGTTGTAGCAGGAAATGGAACACTCAAACTGAGTAACATGAGGAAGATTGAATGAAGAGATTTCTTACAAAAATGAAGTAGGGTGCAGGGAAAATAGAGAAAGCATGAGCACAGTGCAGAACCCTGACCAGGAACAGCGGGGCCATCAGTACCACTGGGCCTGCAGGGTAGAGGGGCAGTTACAGGGCTCTGAAGCCAGAGAGAGCTGCCTCAGAGAGGCAGAGAGATAAGCTATGACATTGGGCAGAGGGATATATGACTTTGATACCCCTGTATCTACTTTTCTCCCTCATTCCATCACCACTGGCCAAGCTCAACATTAAGCCCGAGGCCCGAAGTGAGTCGGTGTAGTCTGCAAAGGTCAGCTTCCCAGGTGTCACATCCAAAGTTTGTGTGCCTCCCTCACTGGTTCATATTTTGAGCATAACCTCCAGTGTGATGGGACCTTTAGGAGATAATTAGGGTTAGATGAGATCATGGTCATGGACCCCCACGATGGGGATCTGTGCCCGTCTAAGAGAAGACACCAGAGGGCTTGCTCTCTCTCTCTGACCCTTATGCCTGAGAAAAGGCCGTACGAGGACATAGCAAGAAATTGGCCACCTGCAAGCCAGGAACGGAGGCTTCACCAAGAAGCAAACCCTGCCAGACCTGAACTTTCCAGCCTCTATAACCACGAGGAAATGCGTTTCTGTTGTTTAAGTCACCTGATCTATTTTGTTTTACTGTGGCAGCCAAGCTAACATATGAAGAGACAAAGCAGGTGGAAACAGGCAGAAATTGAACCCAGGGAGAGTAACAGAAGATACACAGCATACTCAGATGTGTGTTGTAAATTACAAGTTATCAACAGCATAGCTCAAAGTATGGGCTGATTCATCTTTAATTACTAAATTCAGTCAAACAATGTATTACTGCGAAATACATTGTTACTGAGTTTAGTTTAGCCACCTAAGCACAGTCCTCAGTTTTGTTTTTTGGAGTTTTGTTTTTGTCTTTTTGTTGTGTGTTGTGTTTTGTTGTTTTGCTAGCCTGCAAATACTATTCACAGTCAAGCAAAAGCTTTCAAAGCAGCTGGCAAAACCAATGTTCACTTGTGCTCTGGTGTTGTTACTGTTTTGGGAAGTATTTTTAATATTTCTTAATGCAATTAATGTTTTGTAGTAGACTCGTGGTTTTAATAACCACCCATTTATCCCATACAGGACACTTCAACCCTGAGGCAGAAAATCATGGAAAAATCATGACATTGTCAGAGCACATTAATTTCAAAAATTACAAAACTAAATTCATGAAACCAGTGGGACAGGCTTAAAAATGTACATCATATGGCTCAGTTATCTATTATGTGAATTTATAGAAGCTCTGGGCTAGACAAAATGTCATAGATTTATTAGTGGATTAAAATTATTACCAGTGAAAGAAGTTGAAATAAAGTTTCTTTAAATTTTTTTTTAAAGTATCATGTGTCTGTATGAAGTAAATCATCACAAACAACCGAAATACCTCAAATAGACTGATAGTTTAGAGAAAATGAGAACCGCCATCATTTCTAATCGGAGCTACTCGGGTAGCAGAAACAACAAAGGCGACTTCAGACGTGTGTGAGAAGACTGTTCCACCTGACGCCTTTAAAATGTGTGTCTTCCGTTACAACTTAGGAGCCAAGAAAACGAAGTGGAAATTCTAAATTTTAATGATGCTTGAAAAGTGTCCATTTTAAAGGATGCCACAAAAATATTTTCCTTCCAGATGATCTTTCACAAAAATCTTTGAAATGTAGGTCATATCATGTTTATTATCCACAGGGAAAGAGAGCAAATAAGATTCATAAAGCAATTACTGTGTGGCAGCTCTTACGTTGCTTGCTATCACTATATCATCTCATCTGCCCTGACAGCCGCCCTCCAAAGTGCACACAGTTCCCACACCTATTAAAAGAATGTGTTCCTCCAGGACAAAGGTGCAGGTGACTACACCTATTCCTAACTCACCAGCGCCTAAAAATCACCTGGTAATGAAGGGACATTCAATAAATGTCCTTGAAAGAATAAGTTAATGATTGAGTGAGTGAATGATACTACTAGAATTAACGAATCTACAAACAAAAGAATGGATAAAGAAAATGTGGTATTTATACACTGTGGAGTACTACTCTGCCCTAAAGAAGGATGAATGAGTCATTTGTAGGAAAATGGATACATAGTGAAGCCTAACATAAAGTGAAATAAATCAGACACACAAGCTTATATACTGCATGGTTTCTCTTATATGAGAAACCCAAAATATAAATAAATTATAGAGCAAAATAAAAGATAATATGAAGCAGAGAGAGAGACCTTCAGCAAAAGAGAAGGGGACCAAGAAATGGTAGGAGGGAGAGGGAGTGGAGAGGAAGGGGACAAAAAGAAAGAAATAAGATGTGTTGTGTACATGTGCCAACTCCCCAGAATGAATGTAATCATTATGTACTGCAAACATGTACTAATAAAATTGAAAAGAGTCCAATGAGGCGCTATCTCAAAATAAAAAATACAAGGGGCTGAGAACATAGCTTAGTAGCAGAGCATCTGCAGGTTTGATCTCCCATAACACGTACACACACACGTACACACACACACGTACACACACACACACGTACACACACACAAATATGGAAATGTGATGCTGGGTCCCATTACCTCCCTCTTCCATGCTTTTACTAACATGTCTGTTGAAAGAAAATGGCTCAAAATAGAGGAAAACGGCCACCACAGTGAGTTATTCTCAAGAGAGGCAACTTCTACCACCTACAGCAATGTGTTCATATTACTTAGATGGTGTCCCACTTTTTAAATCCCTTAGCAAAGATGATAAAACTATTTTGGAGGGGAAAATGGGCAGAGAAGGAAAGGAAAATGGCAGGAGTTGAACAGAGAAATTATCCAAGGTGGGCAGAAGGTGAAAGAGAGTAACTAAAATAGATTTTAAGTGTTCTCACGATGAATAAATGAGAAGTAGGTGAGGTAATGGAGATGTTAATTAGCTCATTTTAGCCATTCCAAAAGGTGTGTGTGTTTAAAATACATTGTATATCATGAATACACATAATTTTTACTTTTCAATTTAAAATTTTTTACTTTTTAAAAAAGCTGGAAGACAGACCATCGATGAGCCAGGTAAGCTGACTGAGTAGTGCAGTTGTGGAAACCCTTGCATGCCGGAGTCCTAATTCAGGCAGACTAACATGAAGAAGGTGTGCAGGGAGCTTCAGGAAGTCACAGCTCGTCCCAAGAGCACCTTTGTGTGAAAAGAAGCACGCAGGGGAGGCTTCGGGAGCCATCCGTGCCTTTGTGGAAAACAGAAAAAGGCACACCAGACTCAGCCATGGCCCCAGGCCAGGTTCCTGGCTAAAACCATCCACTGAGAAGCTGTGTGGGCTACGACTACAGGGAAAACCCACCTAGTGACAAGACCGCCCCTGCCAAGAGCAGTCAAACCTTGATGAAGAAAGAGGATTCAGGCTTCATTTCACTCCGGGAATGTCCATCTGTCAAATGGTGGACAGCAGCAAGCAAGATCAGATGGGACAGGACAAAGACACTCAGAAGTCCCTCAAACCATGGCCTACTCACACACATCCTTGAGAATGAAGCGGGAGCAAGCCACAGTGTTTCCTCACGGTGCCTCTCTCCGGCCATTTTCTGATGTAGTGTCCCTTCTGCCCGTCTTCTCCCCACATGGCTGTGGGTGACTTGCATGTTCCTGCAGGAATCATGACTTCCACTTCCCGGAAATAGCCAGGAAATATGCACCAAAATATGCACCTCCTAATCTTCTGATCTTCCCACTTTCTCCACCCTGCTCTGTATCCTGGCAGCTAATCAGTAGTCACCACAGCAAGGCCTCTGGCCCTTGGCATTGGGGTTGGAAGTTGGGGAACTCTGGCAGGAGACTGGAGAGAGAAGGAGTGAGGGGGTTCCTTGCAGTGACTGTGTCCCCCCCCCATGCAAGTTGTTGGTCCTTTCTTTTCATTTCAGTAACTCCCCTCTCATCCCTGTGGATACAGGGATACTAAAGAGCATTGTTGCAGCCAAGGGTGAGTCCCTCAAATACACATGGATCTTCTAGCCTGTATCTTCAGAAGGACTCACTGCACAAATACGTCTTCCTTGACATTATTTTAGTTTGACAGCACCACCCTCTTCAATCTTTCTTACAGGGATGCAGATCACGTAAATTAATTCACTCATTCAGCAAATATTTCTTAGACACCTACTGTGCACCAGGCATTATTCTATGTGGTAGAAATACACCAGTAAATAAGGTGGCAAGATAGACAGACAGACAGACATAGATACTTATGTACACATGCACATATGTAGTCACACACACTGACACACACGTTGCTTCTCTTCAGTAGACCACAGCTATGAGAAGTACATCTAAAGATGTACTGCTTTCACAATCTTGCCCTACTCTGTACTAACTGCAGATCTTGCCAGAATTTAGCTTCTCCATGTCTTAGTTTATGTATTTGTTAAATAAAAGACGGAAGGATAGATGCACGGATGGGTGGATGAGTGGATAGATAGGCGTATGGACACACTAGCAGATAACAGGACTTCCTTCCTTAGGTTGATGGAAAGATCGAGATAATATAAGTGAGGCCTTAGTGATGAGCACCCTTCTGAATGAACATAGACATTTTTATTATCTTACAGAGCTTCCATTCAGAGGGATAGACTAGAAGCAGCCTCAGTTACACCATGACCATGACATGGTGACCTTCAACACAGTGTTGTAAGTCTCTGAGATTAAATGTCATTTGGGGGGTCCATTAAAAAAGAACAATAAACCCTATCTTGCAGCTTGGGGAAGAATGAAATTAGACTGTATTTGAGAAACAGTACAATTAAGTTACTCAATAAATGCTATCATCCTCTACCCCTCTACTTCTGAATTCAGAGCCCTTGATTCTTTGACTAGACATGATGTTCAAAATTGGCTTCACCTGCAGGAACCCCTGAAAAATTGCTGGTTTCAGTCTTGCTGCTTGACATCCCATTCCTTAACTAAGGCAGGAGAGGAACAGATGATAAACAGAGGACTAGAGTTCTAAATACATGCCCAGAGAGGAAGCAGAGCCAGTACAAGGAAAAAGAGAGAGTAGAGACACAGTGACTTCTGTTGGCAGAGGGAACCCAGTAGTCATGGGCCAAGAACAGGACTACAGAGAACAGGGAAAACCAGAGACACCTTGACTGAAAAGCAGATTATTGTGCTTCCATGTTTTCTTTTCCTTTCCCTTGTGTTTTCCCTTTATGTTTAGTAAAATGTCCTTTGAAAATTGTAAACTGTCTCAGTACGTCAAGAGAAAATACAAAATGGCCGACTCTCCACGCTTTAGCCAGGATGATAAATAGCAACAGAGGCCCTGAAGGAGACCTGGAGGGAGCAGGTAGGGAGAGAGTCCTGAAGGGGAGGCATCGTGCAAGGCTTCCTGAGTGTTGCTGCTTGCCAAAGTGTGTCTACTCCCCCAAACACTTATCTCACTCTCTCCCACCCCACAACGACATATTTCTGCCAAAAGGAAAAAGACTGAAGTAAATACTGTGACCCGTCCACTTGTGCTAGTTCAGGCTCTGAGGCACGGGTGTCTCATATTAATATTCTTTGTACATGTGAAGCATTATAAAAATGAAAGTAAAACTCCATCCTTAGAAAATGACGTTTAAACAGAAGTATGAGAATAATAACAGTTCTCTAAATATTATCATATTATTATCAAAGAGAGAGAGAAATGGACAGAAGCCCGTAGGGGTTTAGTGAATCATGGTACCCACTCAGTAAGGTAGTAAGCAGTCATTGAAAGGGTTGCTTACCCTTGGGAAAGGGCCTGGGTTCTATAAAAAAGTAGAATCAAAAATGCATATGCAATACAAACCATTCAAATATGTCAGAATGCCAACACTGATTGCCCAGAAATTGTATAATAATAGTTAACATTTACTTACTACGTAATAGGTCTTATTTTATATTTACGTATATGTATACTTTTATAACTCTCAGAACAACTCTAAGATTAAATACTATTATTATCTTCATTTCATGGATGACAAAACTGAGAAAGTGCTACATTAAAAATACTTGACAAAGGCAAAGCAGCTAGCAAATGGCAGAAAAGGGATTGGTAGCACATTCTAGAAGCCTGCTCTTAACTATTATGCTACACCGCTGCCCATAAATAGGCTTTAATAACAATAGCTACCCATTGTCAGGGGCAGTAATCATCTCGGTTAATCCTCACAATAACCCTGAGTGTAGATATTATTAACCCCATTAAAAAGATGAAAAACTTAGCATTAGAGAGGGCTAAGTAATTTGCCCAAGGACACAAAGCCAAAAAAAAAAAAGAATCCAAATCTCACCCCATGGCCCAGTTCCCACCCTAATCCTGATATTATGTTTTAATTTTTCTCCATACTATGTTCTAAATCTTCTACAATGAGTATATAGTAGTTTGATAAAATATGAAGGTTAAAAAAAGGGAATCCAAAAGAAAAAGGTTTCTTTAACAACAAAGAAGTTTAAACTACAAAGTAATATATCATGTTAGATTAAAAAAAAATTTAAGCTCCCATTTCATGGCTTCCCTTCTGGTCTTTCTTAACATTTATTTTTCACAGTACTATAAAAGAGAACATACAATTTTATGTCACCAAGAAACAATTTTGACTGGTAACACTTGCAAAAGGCAACATTTCTTTATCTGATTGGTTGGGTAAACCCACTGCCATCGGCAGCTCATATCTAAAATTCAATTTAATGGAATGACCAACGATTTTACTCTCCCAGCTACCCAAGCTGTATCTCATTACCCATTAACAACCAGGAGTTACTAATCACTGGGTGAGCCGAAAGCCATCCATGGGCACACGATGAATGTCAAGAGCAGGTCCCCGCTTCCTCGGAGAACACATGATGCAGAGCATCATGGATTAGACAAAGCAGGCCAGCGTTCTGACGCTGCTGCTGTGCTGAAGACCCTCAAAACAGAGAAGAAGAAAAGCAAGCTGCCTCTGCCACCAGCTTCACCCCATTTGGAAAGCTTGCTTCACCTCTAAAATCACCTCGGGGTCAGAACCCTTCCCTCCCACTCCAGTAAATAGGTCTCAAGGTGGAAGAGAGGTGGGGAAGGGGTGAGGATTGGCTACAGTGCACCAAGCAAACTACCTGGAGGCGGGCACCAAATATCAGCCACTTGCAGCTCACACTCTGAGCCACCTGCCTCTCTTTTCCTCAGAATTCATTTGTACTTAAATGGTCTAAAGTTAAATTCATAATTTGGATCTTAAAGTAATAATAGCCACCTTAATTTACTTTCACATAACACAGCTCTTCATTTTATTGTCTTTTTTAAAAACCTAGAGACAGGGCTGGTGAGATGGCTCAGCGGCACAAGTGCCTGCCTGGCAAGCGCGAGGTCCCGAGTTCAACTCCCGGTACCCACATATGAAAAAAGGGCCAGTGATAATCGCTCAGCGGCACGGGCGCCTGCTGGCACGCGAGGTCCTGAGGTCGACCCCTGGTACCCACAAAAAAAAAAAAAAAAAAAAAAAAAACCCTAGAGATAAGTATGTCCACGAGTTTTAAGTTCCCTAATTATGCTAACTGGAGAGATACTCAGGTTGCAACAGGGTCACGGACTCACAGCTCCGCTCCATTAAATTTTGACCAGTTCTGGGCCCTCAATATTCACAGTTGCTCCTACCCCTTACCCACAGCGGGTAGAGGAGTTCAAGCCCTCAGCAGATGTCCAAAACCTCAGAGAGTACTGTCCCCTGCTTATACTGTTTTTTGTACACATTCTTATGGTAAAACTTAATTTATAAAGTAGGCACAGTATGATATTAACAATGACTAATAAAACAGAACTATTATAACCACACTGTGTAATGTCATAAATTTGTATGAACATGGTCTCATTCTCTCAAAATATTTTAGTGTTCTGTTCTCACTCTTCTCGTGAGAAATGATGTGAGATGGTACCATGCTTTCATCATGAGATGTTTTGGGAGAATATTTTAATTGGAAGTTTTCCTTTTCTTTTTAATTCAATGAAGTGTTGCTTCACAGGTTGTAATTCTCCAGTGATCACAGAGGTGACCTTTCAAATGCTGCATTCTATCCATTCCATAATGTCGCATTCCATAATTTTGTCCTTTCCTCTCTGTACAATTTGAAACACTTCTGCCGATTTGAGTAATGTCCACACCGCCAATTCTTTATTCAGTTTACTCTCCCTCTTCCTCTGCAGATGAATCAACAGGTCGTTCCAACCTCTCATCTGTTAGCACTTCTCAATGGCCTTAGTGCATTCTTCACTTCTTCAACAAGCACATCAGCAAATCCCTCTCCACCTACTTGTCTTGCAGCCTCTTTGGTTTTATATTTTTCAGTCCAAATCTATTCCTGAATCTGTGTAAGCATTTTTTACTTGCAGTCAACTCCCAGGTGTCACCATTTCAGGGGATCCCCTGCAGGATTCCTTGTATAGGCACAAGCTTCCTGCCACAACACGTTGCCATTAATTGCAATACGTTCTCTGGTTATGTCTTCCACCCAAAAATTTAATTCATTTTATATCTGAACTAAGCATTTATCACATCCCATGGCCATAACATTTGCAGTTTGAAATGAGTCTGCAAAATTAGCACAAATTTCTTTTTCCTTCTTCACAACTTTGTGGACAGAAGATTAATTCTTACCGTAGATGTTAGCAACCTAAACACACAAATTTTTCTTTCCTTATAAAGTCAAGAACTTCTAATTTTTCACATAAAGGAAGGACTTTACAGCTTCTCTTTGGCATGTGTGAACTTCCAACATCACTTTTCTTGTGCTTTCATTGTTACGTGAAATAAGAATTACCTGAACTCAAACACTGTGATACCATGACACTTAATCTGACAACTAAAGAGGGTACTAAGTGCTTAACAGGCAGAAGGAATATACAGTGCAAATACACAGAGCAAGACAACATGAAATATCATCATGCTACTCAGAAAGGTGTGCAATTTAAAACATATGAATTATTTATTTCTGGAACTTTCCATTTAATATTTTCAGACCATAGTTGATCATAGGTAACAGCATTTGAGGAAAGCAAAATCTTTGACTGCTGAGAGACTACTGTGCATTTACGGTATTTAATAAACTCTTTTACAGTAATGGCTTGAGAGACAGGTGGGCCGCCCTTAAATGCTACGGAAGCTACTATGCAGCTTACAAGCAATAAAGCCTTTTTTTAGAAAAAATAATAATGATATGGTAAACTTTATTTATGGGTACTCCTTACCCAAGTGGCTCGTCCATCTGCACCACCCCAGACGAAATGTTTCCTGAGAGACCAGCTCACAGGGTGAATGTGAGTATACTTCCTTGAGTGGAATGCTGGATCGTGCCCTGAGTGGTACTGCGAACCAGCGATGCATGGTTTATAAGAGTATGAAAGTAAACATATTCACAAAAATACGAACTACAGAAATGAGAGCAGAAAGCAAAGCTCTTGGAGAATTTCTAGTGACCTTGGGATGATGAATAAAATCTTAAGTAAGAAAATATTGATGAAATAGATGAAGAATAAAAATGAACAATTTCCCCCACCCCCCAAAAAAGAACAGAGAAACCACAGGCTACGAACAGATCTTCGCCACACGTGTAACAAAGGGTTGGAATCCACAATACCGAAAGAATGCTTACAAATAATTAAGATAAAGTTCACCAACCAAAAAGGTGAAGGCTATGGAAAAAATAATTCATTGAAGAACAAGCTGAAATGAATAATAACTGTATGGAAATTTGCTTAACCTATTAGTTATCAGGGAACTGTGAATAAGAAACATAATGAGATATAACTTTATATGCACCAAATTGATGGTTAAACATTGAAAGTCTGACAATGCTCCTTCTGGCGAGGACATGAAACAACTAAATCCTTAACCACTGCTGATGCAAGTATAAGTCAGAGAGCAACTTATCAATATTTAGTACAGTTAAAGAGCTGTGCCCAACAACTCCGCTCCTTGCTAAATGCCCTAGAGAAAAATCTCGTGTGCAGACATGGAAATGGGTACAATATCACTGCCTGTGTTGGGAAAATCTGAATGCCCAATATCAAGAGAAAAGACAAAATCTAGTAACTTCATACAATGTGATATTGCAGTGCCATAAAAATAAACTATCTCTACATGTATTGATGCGATCAATCTTCCAAAAAAGAATAAGCCATACAGAATGCGAAAGTACAGCATGCATCATGATGCCTCTTGTACAAATTTTTTTTGTGCAAAAATGACCCCTTTTCTGTTCAGACATGCATGCATATATAGAAAAAGCATAAAAATATACAGAAAAATGACCACACCAAATTCAAGCTAGTGACTGCCTCCAGGAGAAAGAAGATCCTAAAAAATGAGACAGCCCATAGGGACTTTCCACTGTAATTATTAAGTTTTATTTCTTAAACCAGGCAGTGGGTACACAGGTGCTGTTACATTATTCTCTGCACATTTTTATAGAAACAAATATTTCACAATAAAAACAGAGAGTAAAGAACCCTACTAGCCAAGGCAGGTGTAAGAGATGAAATAAGATATCCATGTCTGTAATGTTCACACTCTGTAATAATCCAACAGCATCTGGGACCAATTTATAAAAGTAAATAATGCATTTTGCTTGTGTCTGAAAATGACTAAATGTACATAACTTAAGCACCTATGTGCTAGATCCATATACAATATTGAGTCCATGAATTTTTCTAATTTGCTGTCCTTTTGTAGAGGGTCACTATCCTAAGCAAGACAGATAGGCATCATGGGTCACCATTCCCTGATATCAAAATATCCTGCCCTGAGTCCTGAGTCAGTTATAGGCCACAGGGGAAAAGACCCAAATTCACTTACCTTGGTCTTTACCTCAGCTGTCGTGCAATCTTTAAGAATGGACAGAACAGTGAAGAACATATCCCTAGTAAAGACACAGGAAAGAGTAACAGAACACAGAGACCACAAAAGAGGAACGTGTGTGGGCATTACGGTGGCACATTCCAACACTGAGCCATTGCCTTTTTATAGCTGCATGATGTGAACTTATGACAAGTGTATACACAAAGAGAACAAAATTTTAAGGAAAGTCTGTGGCTGTATTTTGAAAACCCCAATGGGTTAAATTCACTGTGGGTTTTCTTTTCTGGACAAGTCAATATTTGGATTTGTAAAGTCCAAGATAAGCCAGTACAAAATGGCATAAAAATCTCTCGACCTAACTCACAGTTTATACATTAAGTCAAACTAAAAATAAGTTATCAGCTGCTCTGTCAGTATAAAAAAGTCAATATTTTCCTATCATACCATCTGCTTTAGCAGTGCAAGTTAATAAATTTAGTTGGTGAATTTTTCTTCTCTCTTTGGATTCTGGAGAAAGAAAATATATTTTCAATAGTTAATCTAGTCACTTACTATATAGAGGAATGAAAAATGAAATACTATTATTTGAACATGTGAGCTTGCCATGTGCTGTAATAGAATTCTTCACCTCTGAAATAGAAAACCTGTATTACATCTACGATTCAATGTACTCCATCCCTAGTCTTCCTGCTTTTGAACCTCTTGCCCTCTTTACCCCCAAAGGGGGTTCCAGCCAATCGAGAAGATAAAATAACCCAAACTTCAAAATGTAACTTAGCATCAGGGACCTATTTTCAAGCCTAAATGAATTTTGGTTTTCACTGAAAATATGAAATTAGCTACATCTATATAACACATAGGTATTAGATCTATGAAGTGATAAAACTCAAAGAATTTTCCTAATATTCTCTAATTTTGTAGGAAAGCATTGTTAGTGAAAGAGAAGCTGACATTCGGTCTACTCTGATAACACTTATCTTTTGAAGAAAACCACAGGCAAATAATTCACAGTGAAAATAGGCGTTAGTAGGAATTTCCAAAACAATGAAATAGGTACTGAGTATATTATATGTGCCTAATATACATAATGGTTTCATATTTTCTTATATGTGCTGCTATAGCCCTCAGGCATTAAAATCATTGCCAGTATTTCATTTTAACTCCTTTTTTATAATATGTCAAAAAAAATTTTTTTTTGTGGGTACCAGGGGTCGACCTCAGGACCTCATGTGCCAGCAGGCGCCCGTGCCGCTGAGCAATATCACCAGCCCTTTTCTTGTATGTGGGTTCCGGGAGTTGAACTCGGGCCCTCGCACCTGCCAGGCAGGCGCTTACACCGCTGAGCCATCTCACCGGCCCCTGAGCCATCTCACAGGCCCCAAAAATTATACAAAAAGCTTTTTAAAAATTTTTACCCTAAAGATGTTTTCCCAGTAATGTGCCTGGTTGCAATTGACCAGTTAAATAAAAGTTTCTTCGCTGTAAGTTTTTAATTTAGTAAGGTATATCTAAATTGGATGAGCCATCCTAATCATGAAATACTCTGGTCTGAGAAACTGTGAAATTAACAGAACTTTCCTGCTACTTGTGTACTCTATAATGTCAAGAAAATTGCCTATCCTTTCCATGACACTCTTTCCAGTTCCCATTTATCTCATCCTCTGGGATTGTTGAGAGTTAATATCTATAAAAGGTTTTGTGTTTTCTTGACAAAAAAAAAGGTAAGTGAGAGAAAAGTAGCAGTGTATCATTGCAATGTGCAGACATTTAAGTGAGTTTCACGTAACCTGAATGTAAAATTTTAAGCTTCCCAGAAACACAATATAAAAGACAACTAACTATGGAGCCAGGCATCCAAAAGGAAAGAGCATTTTCTATATTATCTTCCTTTTTTTCTATAGGAGGAGAAAATAAAGATTTTTGAAATAAGAAGGGATGTAATAAAATAATAGAAACCAATATATTTAAAGAGTTTGGATATTTTTACACTCTAAATGACACTTAGAGGATCAATAAGTCCCTTCTCTGAAAATTGAAGCAACTAATTCAGTCCTGCAAAGTACCAAACTGAGAGTCAACAAGCCTACAATACAGCTGTTTATGAAAACATGAAAGAACAAGCTGAAGAGATAGAAACAGTGAACCATTATGGTGACCCTGGTGACACAAGCCCAGAGACAGTGACTGGGTGAGGCAAGACCAGCAGAGGATTGATGGTGGTCAGGTGCCCAGAAGCCCAAAGGCCAGAAGCTTATCTCACCATTAAATCATAACCCTAATGCTAAAACCAGAAATAATAATAATAATATAATGATGACATAAACAGGTAATTAAGTTGGTATCCCAAAAAGAGAATAGAGAAAGATAACATTTTTCTCCTTGAGCTATGAAGGCTGTGGGTATTTGAACAGGGGATTGTTGCATAATCCAGGAACCCAAGGTCATGCCTCAGGACACATCAAAAATGGCCACGACTGTGACTCCACTACGCTTAGCAGGAAAGTTCACTGCCTGGGTTGATCCAGAAAGAAAAATCTCTTCTCTCTCAAGCTATCACAAACTGGGTGAAGGGCATTCAATGTTTAAATTTTTAACATGAAAATATTTTGAAATAAAAACATTTCGACTTACATGTGTCACTTCCTTCATTCTTGATATAAAATACTTTCTGCTTTTCATTTTTTTCTTAAAACATATCCCAAGTATTAGCAAGGAGTTTGAGCAGCTTGTACTTAACCTGGATAGCAAATAGAGACAGAGATAGAGTAGAGACAGAGATGATAGAGATAGAGATAGAGACAGAGATAGAGATGGGAGAGAGAGACAGATACAGAGAGAGATCTCCCAACCGAGGCAGTATTCCTTAAGAACATTTGTTCATCCTTCAACAAAAATATATCAAATGCCCACTGTCTCCTATAGCAGTGAAGACAACTCAAGACCTGTTCTCACAGAGGTGCAACCTATGAAGGGGAGGCAGACAAAGAACGAACAATGAGTACAATATTTTTAGACAGTGATAACTAGGCAAAGGAGATTAATGAGGACAATGAGATCAAACCTGATAGGAACTGTATACAAAGAAGCCACAAATGTCCTCTCTAAAAAGGTGACTTTGAAATCAATGACTGAACAGTGACGAGACAGCAGGTATGCTACGTCTGAAGACACCACACCCAAGAGTGGTAACAGCAAGTACCATATCCCAAGGCTGGAGTACTCAAGGAAAAAAAAACCTAGGTGTATGCATTGCATGAAAAGTCAGGGAAGCCAGGCATGGTGGCGCACACCTGTAATCCTAGTACTTGGGAAGCTGAGGCAGGAGGATCGCCATGAGTTCAAGGCCAGCCTGGGCTACATAGTGAGTTCAAGGCCAGCCTCAACTGCATAGTGAAACCCTGTCTCAAAAAAAGACCAAAAAGGAAGAAAAAAAAAAGAAAAAAACAGAAAAGAAACAAACAAACAAAAAAAGATCAAGTCAGGGAGGCAGTGGGGACTACTGGGGGCAAGCTGTAGAAGGGCCTGCTGATATCACAATAGTCAAAAGTTGTTTATTTGGCTAAAAATTCTCCCACAAAAAGATATCAAGCTGCTTTTACTGCTGTCAGACTCACTATTACTAAATCTGTCTGTTCCCATGGTCCTTGTCCATAACAGATGATGGGACTTAGGGAATCAATTAGCAAATAACACAATAATTTTTTTCCACAGGAAACCAGTAAATAGTTGGGGAGCACAAACCAGGGATTATACAATGGTGGCCTTAGAGAGCATTCATTCCATGCCCTCAGACCCTTCCTACAAAAAAGCAAGCACCGTTAGGTGGCAAAAATACCGGCCTAGAAGTCAAAAGACTTCATTCTAGTATGATTCCTCACCCTTCCTAACCCAAGATTTCTGTAAATTGCTTCACATCTTGTTTCTCTTCCTCACTTGTAACATCAAGGATGCTATAGATAATCCATGTTTCCAGCTATGTTATTACATTGATTTCTACATTCCTTCTCTATTGTTGCCGTCAAACCCATACCCCAAACATAATCATTTACAGCTGAAAGGTCAATGCAAGTATTGTGTCCCGAACCAAATTAAGAAATAATAAATTATCTGTTGCACAACTTTCAAAGTAAATAAACTCATGTGGTTAAGAATGGGCTCAGTGAAGTAGTAATTTAAGAGACAATAATTTCAAAAAGAGTTCTTGCTGATTTTCTCAAATATTCTATACTTCTGAGATGTCTATCCATAGAGAAATGCTGACTTAGTATTTGTAGTATTAACTACTGTATTCCCAAAATAATGGAAGTAAACAAAGAACAATGAAAATTCTCAGTTCACCAAGTGCCCTTTTAGCTGAGGACATCCAAGTATGCTATTTCCATAATTGCAAATGAAAGGATTGCTACTCTTTAACCCTGGATAACGTTGCATTTTTCAGTAAAATATAAAATGAAAATTAAATATCATTCTTACATAGTGCTTCTTCTCAAACTCAACCACATTAAATTTTAAAATATATGTATTAATCCTCAGATCCCAACAATAGTCAGCCTAAGATGTCAAAAGGGGGAAAATATTTTATGTGAAAATATTTGATACTAGTAAGTCTCTGAAGAATCATTTGAACCCTAGGCAATTAGGAAGGGTTTTTAAATGTTACATATGCATTTCTGGCAATCTCAATTCCAAAATTTCATTGCTTCCATATGTACATATTTAGAGACAATGTGCTCAGTACACCATCACCAGTAATAACAAAAAAAAGTAAATAAATAAATAAATAAAATCTAAAAGTCCACCAACGGCATAATGATTCAATAGGCATATGCATGGAGATCCTGTATAGCTGTGAGAACAATGACTTTTTTATGGGAAAATGTCCATGGCATATTAAATGAAAAATGCAAGAAGGAAACCAATGTATTTTGCATCACTAAGAATTGGAGGGCATATTGGTCAGCTTTCTCATTCCTGGAACAAAAATATCTGACATCTACAACTTAAAGGAAGAAAGGTTTAAACTGCATCATTGTTTCAGAGATTTCAGTCCATAGCTGGCTGGCTCCAAGACACAAACATCGTGGTAGCATGGTGGGACAAAGCTGCTCAGTTCATGGCGGTCAGGAAGCAGAGCACGGGGAAGAGCGCCAGCGAGAGACACACCCTCCGAAGGCATGGTCCCCAGTGACACCTCCTCCGACTGAGCCCCACCTCCTAGCAGCCCGTTCAGCCGTGAACGCCCACGGATTAACCCACTGATGCGCACAGCGCCCCCATGATCCAGTCACTCCTCCAGGAGTCTATTAATCCAGTCAAACTGACAACTAAGCTTCCCCGTCGCAAAGAGAAATAATAAAAGAATATGAGCTGGGTGCAGGGGTGCATTCATATATTACTTTAGAACTGTTACAGTAATATGTATGCTTGAAATATTCAAAACAGAAAGCAACAATGAAACTATAGTAATGGCTCAGTGTATGTTATCTATTTTTGTTTTCTGTGTTGCTAATATGAGCACATTTTTATTAAAATAACATTTTTTAATTTGTACATTAATCTGACATATATTAAGCTGACACTTGAAGTCTTAATACTACCCTCTTTCAATTGTCACATAACAGTTTATAGTATCAATGTCTTATTCATCCAGACTTTTTTGACAGATATCTAGCTTTTGTGCTTTTTTTCTTTATAATCATGTGTGATACTAAGCATAGGTGTAATTATCATAAAGAGTGATATCTGGAGAATAGAGGGATGCATAAAAATTCTGACTTATTTCTTTATATAATACCAAAAAGAAGTGGAATTCTGAGCAGCATTTCTTACTTTTCTGTTATTCTTCGGGTACTCTAAATTTGAACCCTACTTTGAACTTGCCATCACTAAGAGAGTTATATTTCTTTCTCAGCTTCATCAAAGGTATCTGGCACACAGAATAGGGTTTTTAGTATCTATACTCTGTGAATAAATCAGTTCACAGAAAGAAGTCCAAGTAAGAAGGGGTATGAGGCTCTAATTTGAAAATATAGAAAGAAGATGGTAAAAATAGATTAATATTAAAACAGACTAAATCTAATCTAAGACAGTTCAACTGTGTAAGGTTTTCTATAGACTCAAAGTTTGTCTGTCCCTAAAATTCATACACTGAAACCCAGTCTTCAGTGTGATGGTATTTGGAGGTGAGGCCTCTCAGAGGTGACTAGACCATGAATAAGTCCCTCGAGTAAGATTAGTGCCTTTATAAAGGAGATGACAAAGAGTTCTTTGCCCCTTCTGACATGTGAAGACACAGGGAAAAGGCAGCTCTCTGTGAATTAGGAAAAGTGCCCTCAACAGACACTATATTACCAGTACTTGACACTGGGCTTCCCAGCCCCTAGAACTGTCAGAAACAAATTTTTGTTTTGTATAAATCATCAATGATATTCTGGTACAGCAGACCAACTGGACACCTATAGGTATTGTGTTTTAAAAGGGTCAAGCCCAAAATGCCTATATAAGGACAAATATGGCTAACACCATAAGAAATAGAGAATTAAATGGAAGAACTGGAGTAAATGAATGAATGAGTTGATAAATGGGATGAGTGGGAGGAGGGCTTTATTACTGCCTACTGTCTTGAACCCTTCTCCATTACCTAGTAAAAATTAGCCTCCTATGTTGTATCACTTGCTGGAAAGAATTTTGAAAAGTCAGAGGGGCAATTATAGAGAATAGAATGGAGAATTTCCAGTAACTGGTAATCTCCTGACTTTTCATTCTGGTAACCTAAGTGATTTCCCTACATTCCCAGTAAATCAAGGTAGGATTGGATTATCTAAACTTTGAGATTAGTTACTGAAATCTGGTGAGATGAAGATTCCCTAGGAGCTCAGGATAGTAGAGAGGATGGAAGCAAAGAAGCACAGATCCCAGTTGTCTCCCTTCTTAGGGAAATCCTGCCAGGAGCAGCAGCAGATGGATGGGAGTGGCTGTTCCAATTCAACTTCTTAGGGGATATATCAGAGATACAAAAGTGCAAATTACCATTGGGCAGTGAGCAGAATGTCAAAGCACGGTGAGGAGGAGGATATGACATGCAAAATCACTGAAAGACAAAACAGTAGTGCTGGTGGCTACAGATGATCAGGTCAGGGTATAAAGACTGAGGTATTTGGTGATATCAGTGCAGTTACATAAAAAGGAAATGGGTTGCAGAAAGGATAGAAGCTAGAAAACATTAAGGCCTTTGATTGGAGATTTTAAATGGATATGAAGGGCACCAGAACAAGGAAAATACATTTTCTCTTTACCCTCTTTAATCCTTTCATGGGGCATCAAGGTATTAAAATATAGTTCCCTAGTATAAATCATTATAAAAAGTTGCATTGGTGTCAGATCAATTCATTTTAAAAAGACATTGTTAAAAGGATTTAAAGGATGAAATAATTTTTATGGCCACTGCAATGTATCACAGTAGTCAGCAACATGCAGGTGTTAATCTTGGAGAGCTTGTATCAAACAGATCTACATTGAGATGGTTTGGATGTTCAAACTCATTGCAATTTTAATCTTAACAGAATGTTTTATTTCAAATATGTAAATTCTCTATTTTATGGTCCTTTAATATAGGAACTCAGTACTTGGCACAAATAATCTATTTCATGTGAACATATATACACACAATATGCAAACAAGATTTTTTGCGCATTTATAACACTGAAAAAATTCCACAAACATATAGTTGGAAATCTGTTTTATATTGAAAACTGTAATGAAATTGTGCTATTATTATTATTACCTAATAAATATTAAATATCCATCCGCATCCATTTCATGAAAAGCATTCATGTAATGCTTATGTGGTGCTGGCAGAACATTATAAAAGCAAATGATACAGAGAGTCCTGAGCTCATTATTTAGAATCTTCCAATGCAGATCTAAAGGACACATGCCCTATGGACAGTGTTAACACCAGCATATCATATGGTTCATGGTGCTATGTATGTTGAGCTCTGGGAAGGATCTGGCTCAACAGGAATTAAGTTTTAATGTAGCATCATTCATGAAATGGCACCAGAACATAACTCTCCATGAAAAATTATGGATTTCTAATTTGTATATAAATTTTTAAATTTTCCTACTTTGTCCAATTTTGTCTGGATTTCCCGACTCAAGGCCAACATTAGTCACAGAAACCTGGGGTAGAAGATAGCATTATTCCAACCAGCCCAATCTAGGATGGCTTCCTCCATGCAAGGAATTTAGAAATGTGAAGTGGAAGCTAATTGGAAAGCAGATCAGCTCTCATCTGAAATTCTGATGATGCCATTTTGCAGGCCAGGCTTCCTTTTAAGTGAGGAATTTCACCCTTCCAGCAGGTCCCAAATCGCTCCATCTATTTAGTCCCATCATCAGAAATTCTGAGACATGCCAGAGCTCAGAGTGAAACAGGTGCATCTGCATACAGCCGAATAAGGGATGCACACCCAGTCCTATGCACAGCTGGGATGTAGTAATAGATGCTTGGCAGGCTGTCATTTATCAACTGTGTTTCTAATCTCAGAAATAACCAGGCAGAATACCACAGCCACCTGCTGTGAACTCAAAGCTATAAGTCTTCTAGCCTGGGCTTTATCCTAACAAGCCTGTGGGTAGCACTAGAACACACAAAAAAAATGAGATGGTGGGATCATCCTAGGGATGAATGAAAGTTACTGTCCAAGGCAAAGTTGATAACATATTGAACAAAAGCTAACTTGTACCAAATTCAATATGAGAGGTGTATCATGCACACCATGTCAGGTATTTCCTGTAGTTTTCCATTCAATACACAAAGCCAAACACTATTCTATTAGGGAAGAAAAAAAAAAAAAAGAATCTTTGCCTTCAAATAGCTTGGGGGAAGACATATAAAAGCAAAACATACACTAAATAGGAAAACAAGGTAGTTATAAAATGATAATAAGGAAAAATGAAATACCAAAGCATAAAGAGGAAAAGATATGGCAAGATGCAGAGAAATGACAGCAACCTGCCACTTCAGATGGGATAGTCAAGATAGGCCCTTCGATATTTCGGCACAGACTTAAGGGGAATAGCCATGTAGACTACCCAGGGAAGGAGGCTTCTAGGTAGGGGAAGCTGTGAGGGAAAAGTCCTAAGGCAAAGAGCATGCCAGGCCTGCTGAAACATCAAGAAGGCCAGTGTGGCTCAAGTCAAGAAAGTAAGTGGAGAGCACGACCAGAGGTGAGGTCCAAAAGGCAAGAAGAGGATGGCAAGTTCAAGGCCAGCTGGGCTGTAAGGCAAAACCCTGCCTCAAACCCCAGCACCACCAAAACAGGCAAGAGAAGTCCTAGCATATGAGCCTTGAGAATCAGGGCAGGACATGGGATATAACTGTAAGGAAAAATGACGGCTATTGCAGAGTTAGCTGTTAGTGCTCCATGGCTCAGTCCACCTCAATTCCATTGCCAAATAGGAGAACCATTTATGGGCACAACAAAGCACAGAGCTGCAATGTCTTTCCAAATTCCAGTGCCAATGCTTTATCTTAAGGGAAGTGCATTTTAAGTGAAAGTATGGAGCTAAGCATGGTCTGTAGTTCTTGAAGACATTCTATTTTGGGACTCAAAGCGCATAGATGTCACTCATTTTCAACACTGAAAATATTTTTCCATTCCTAGAAAAGAAGTCTATTTTTGAGGTTGTTGGCTCCTTTGAGAAAACTTAATTTTAATCTTATTTTTATTTGGCCTGCTGGCAAGCTATTCCAAAAACATCACGTGAAACCAGAATCTGTACATCCCTTATATGACACCAGCTAAAAGGCATTCCTAGGCTTATTTCTACCAAACAATGTATAAGATTGTAAATGAGTTGTTTCCTAGAAGGTTGATCCTCTGTAATTCAGGTCAAATTTTAAAATAAGTTGTATTACAATTTGCCAGAGCCTCGGTCTTGTCTTAAGTTATAGTCCACCTTTTAAATTTAAAAATGAAATGAAATGAAATACATAAAGGCAATGTGAAAATCAGAACCCTAAAAATCAATAGATGTTTAATGATCCTCATTTCTTTACAGCTAGGACTCAGTTATTAAAATGAATTTAATGCTGACGAGGCACTTGGCTACATAATAACCTGCTAATTCCCATCCAGTGAGCTTATAATCAATTTTTTAAATAATATAATTAATATTCCAGGGAAAAATATGTAACTATCAAGAGATCCTCTGTAAATGTTCTTTTTTTTAAGTAAAGCAATCTATACCACCTATACAAAATCTCACCCCTACAACAATTGTTTGGTAATATAGAGAATGAAATTTCATATTGCCAAAGCCCTATTTTAACTTCATAAAGCACATTTATTTATATATTGTTAATGTTTTGATGTACTTCAGTCCTAAAAGCTAAAGAAAGTCTCTGTCATCTACCTATCAAAGCCATTTAGATCACCTGTCCTGTCACTGGTACTGAACCAATCTTCCGTGAATCGCTTAGATCCACTTGGAGGCTGCACACAGGAAGAGCAATAGACCCAGCCATGGCAGCCACAGGAGTGCAGAAGCACTGGTCAAAAGGGTGCATTTCGGAGCTAAATATTGGGGCCCTGTAACAAAGAAAGAGGGAAAAATGGTTGCCATGGAGGCATCAGCTGTTTCACTCATGACCCTCTTGAGAAAGGTCCCTTGGTGACCTCTGATGCTGCCCAGGACAGTTCTCCCTCTGTGGCCACAAGCATGCTGCAGGGTAAGCACCACATAAGTATTTTCTTCCAAAGCCCCTGCTCTGAAGTGCACAGTTACCAAAGTCACCAACCATCACCAATATGGTTGTCAAATCATTCATCAGTCCTATAACCTTTGAAAGTTACTCATTTTCTCTATGCTGCCTTGCATCACCTATGTAAGAGGACACTAAATGGCTACAGTCTGTTGGGGGATTTTAGTCCACACAGTACCTTTCCTCTTCCTATCCGATTTACCTTCCAGACGGTGGAGAGCAGAGGAGACTTTCTGAAAAGAAGTATTTAGGGAGATGCCAATCAAAAACCCATCAGATTGTATATGTGGATCATGGTTCAAATAAACAAGGCCAAGAGGAACACACCAGCTAGTGTGTTCAAAGTGACGAGTGTGCCCAGGACCAGTTCAGATAAGATATTTCAGTGGGAGGGTGGGGGCAGGCTACAGGAATTCTGTGGGCCACCAGCAGTGGCTGGCTCAGCCTTTTACAGGCACTGCGGAGAGGAAGCAGCCAATGTGCTGACCCAGCGTGACACTCCATACTAAATCACTTTCTTTTCACTCACATCTATGCTCTCAGGAACACACTGGAAGAGTACAAAATTATGCCTTATACTTCAGGAGAAAGCACACAAGTCAAAATGAATTTAAAATAGAAAGAAATCATTTGGTGCCTGGGATTTATAAACTCAAGCCTACTCTTAAGAGCAGAAGAAAATTTGTTTTAAACTAACACTTATCAACAGCGTATTTTGCTGTGTGCCAGACACTGCTTGAGATACTCTGGGTGCTTTATTTTATTTATTTTCATAATAGCTTTTTGGGAAAGATGCAATTATATCCCTGTTCACCCAATGAGGGAACTGAGGCACAAAGGGGTTAAAGTACTTGAAGTCCTCTGTGAACATCTGGAGTGACTGGAGGTAGATAACAATTTACAGAATAGCCAAGTGATGCTATTCAGGCATTGGCTCTACTACATATGTTCAATCCTGAGTGTGTGATGTTGGTCGCCATGGAGAGAAGCTCACATGAAACCTTATAGTCTTAAAAGACAGGGTGCAGCGTGATCACCCAGGGCCATGTTTTCCATCAAGCAATAGAGCCCCATGCACAGTGCTGCTTATGGTTATTCACGACGAGGTCATAGCTCCTTGCTGACAGAATTTATGAGCACGCTTGAAGATACGTAGGGCTATGAAGACGGAGTAAGCACGCCCCTGGGAGCGCACCTATGCACAGAGACAGAGGATGCTCTGGAAAGGATAACGTATTTCTGCAGAGGCCTTTTTTTTTTTCTTTCTTTCTTTTTTTTAACCTTCGAAGCTAGCAGTGCCTTTTAGCAAGCAAAAGCTCAAAGAAGGCATTAAAGATTTTCTCTGCTACTCAGTGCTATTTTCAGGAAGGAGGGAAGTCTGTACACACACACACAAAAATGTTCTATCTTCCAATTTGATCTCCTCAAATAATGTAATTTCCTACGTGGGTCTGTTAATGTTATTTTTGTTTCCCTTTTTAGTTTTGACATTTCAAAAAAGAAAAGCCTTAAAACAGCAGGCAAATCTTGAACTACTCACAGTGAAAGCATCATTTTTCCTCCAACATTACTGCTCTCTTGAAAGAAGTAAGGGTTTTATATCTGAAATCAATAAAATTGCATTTTAAAGTAACCATTAAACATAATATTCGCATTAATTCCAAGAGTAGCACGTGACCTCTAAGTCTAATCAATAACAAAATGTTAATTAAAATTTGGAAATAGGATCAATTTACCTACTCAGAATGATGGATAACTGTTATAAGAAAAGCTGAGGAGAATTTTAAAAATAAGAGGAATTTAGTAAGATGAATCTAAAGAGGTCAAACACATAGAAGGAGAGTAGAAAGGTAGTTGCCAGGAGCTGGGAGGTGGAGGAAATGGAGAAATTTTGATCAAAGGGTATAAACTTTCAGTTATAAGATGAATAAGTTCTGGAGATCAAATATACCACATTGTGACTATAGTTAATTACGTATTGTTTGAAAATTGCTAAGAGGGTAGATCCTAGCTGTTTACCCTTGCACACACACAAATGATCACTTCTAGCTTCTGGTGTTAATCATGATATCTACCTCTACCAAGGCATTATATGGTAGAGCTAAAGATATATGATTTTAATTTGTCAAATATACTTCAATAAAATTGGAGAAAATAATTTTTTAAATTTTAATAAAATTTTAAAAGATTAATTTTCTAGGTACATAGATACATCTATAAAATCTATACTTCCCTAGGTTTAAAACTGAAAAAAGTCATCCAACAAATTATGTTAAAATTTCAGTGACCAAGACCAAATATCTTCAAATGCACGTTCATTTATATATCACTATTTTTGTTTGGTTTCATGACAATCAGGTTTCAAAGTAATGCATTCTCTGCAAGCAGATTTTGCATTCCCTTGGTTTTACAATATCATATAACTAATGAGACATGAGTGCCAAAGAAACAGCTGTGATCTGTGAAACTGCGGCAAATAAGGGAGACTAAGGCCATGGGGTAGCCGAGAAGTTCCTGCTTATAGAATTTTTGTACCGATCAAAGGAAGATTCCATAGAGCTCTGAGCCAAGTGCCTAGCACATTGTAAATGTCCAGTAAGTTATGTCTATTATTATTATTACTAAAAAGCAACAAAATTGTTCCTAGAATGCACATTTTAAAGCTTCATGGGCTCCTCAAGGAATTCTATTTAATGAAGTAGCACATTATCAAATGTATTAATTAGTTCTGGTGGCCTGAAAGAATTTATTCAATTTCCAAAATAAAAAAATGGCTAGAAAGGGCCCTAATAAAATCTCCTAAGAAACTTCTTATGCCAGCCTTCTAAGCACTCTGCACAGGTAAACCAAGCACACTCAAATATTACTGAAGTAACTGCTAACTCCAAGACGTAGGGCACAAAATAGGCTTTTTATTTATTTTTATTACGTATTTTCTATTAGTACATGTTTGCAGTACATAATGATCACATCTTAATTCTTTTTGTCTCCCTCCCCTCCCATCCCTCCCTGCTTTCTCCAACTCTTGATCCCCTTCGCATTTGAAAATGCTCTATTTCTATTTTTTTCTTCAATTCTCTCTTTTGTAATCCTTTTTCCTTTCCTTCCCTCTTCCCTACATCTCTTGTTCCTTTTCCCATTTGAAAAAGATCTCCTTACTTCCTATTATCTGTCCTTTATTTTGCTCTTTGTCTATCATCATATCTTTTTTAAATCTGGAACATATATTCTAGTTTGGAGGCATGCGCCCATAGTCAGTAGGACCCTAAATGTTTAAGACATATGCACTGCACACTCTCTGACCTTTTAAATTGATCGCCTTTCTGAGAGCTCAGCGCTTCCGTTGATCCTTACCTTCCCCCATTACCTGCTTCACAGTACTCTCAGAAATTTTATCCCAAAGCGCTCTTCACTGCACTCTCTTCCTCATTCTCTGCCTACACTCAGCTGTTCATACCCTGTGTTTTAGTTATTTACACTGCCTTAATGACATCTCCAAGGAACATCAAATCAAGTACCCTATGGGTGCTGAAAGTGCTAGCTAGAATTGAACTGTCAACTAATGTTCCTTCTGATTTCTTTGAGCATTTAGTGATGATTCCACTCCAGCAATAAACATAAGTACTTCTGTTAGGAACAGGGTAGTGATAGGAAAATCCATTAGGTTCATCCAATCCCACTTAAATCTAAGAGAGATCTCTGAGCCATGGAAACCTTATTCTCTTTTGGCTTTGAACAGAAACTGGAAGCCAAAGCCATAGGGAGGATTAGAGGAAACACTAGAGACAGGGCTAGAGTCAAGAAGTAAAGGACTTGGCATTTCTGCAATCTTCCAAGAGAAGTAAGCAGCCCAGAGAACGATGACAGATGCACCATCCCCTCTTTGAAGGCCCTTGAATACCATGGTGCTTCTGGGAGAGCGCTGAGAACTCATTCCTTCAATCTGTCCCCATGTTATGCCACTTTTTACTTTTACTTCTTCCCAACTTTATGTTCACTCTAATTGAGTATATTTCTACACTAATTTACCAGTGCTCTTTTTTTTTTTTTTAATGTGGGTACCGGGAGTCAAACTCAGGACCCCGCACCTGCCAGGAGGTGCTTGTGCCACTGAGCGATATCACCGGCCCCTTTTTTTTCCTTTATGTGGGTACCAGAAGTCGAACTCAGGACCTTGCGCCTGCCAGGCAGGTGCTTACGCCGCTGAGCCATCTCACTGGCCCTACCAGTGCTCTTTTAATATTATCATATCTGTTTGACATGATAGCCCTTGATTTAAAAAAGGTATTCACATCTGTGTTTTAGTACAAATAATAACAGTAATATTTGTTAGGTCCTTTTCTCAGGGTTTTCATTAGCTCATTTAATCCTTACAGCAATCCTGCAAAGTAGATACAACCAGTCTTACCAACAGATAAAGGCTAAGGAATTGGCCCCAGACTATAATCAGCAAATGCTAGAAACAGACTTGAACTCATATCTCAAACGTTGAAGCATGTGCTGGCTAAGTTACTTAGCCAAAGTCAGGAAGTGAGTAATAAGAGTCAAACTTCTGGGTACTTTGAGGCTCAATATCCCCTTCCCTGCACTCAGCTAACTTTGTTCTCTGTCTTGGAGGATTGCTGCCTTCTTTTTCCCACTTACCTAACCCCATTTCTGATTCAAGAAACAGTTTGTTTCCCTACTTTATTTACTTCAACTAGATTTTGTAGAGCACCTTTGATTTACATGGTACTCACTGACCTATAAAGAAAATAATCTTTCTTCTTATCTTTACCTTTGGCCACTTGAACGTACATATTTTTAAGCATGTACTGGTGCCAAGCACTGTGCTAAGCCCTTGACATACAGCGTGAATAAGGCAGACAGAGCTCACTTTCTGATGGGAAAGACACATGAATAAAAGTGGAGTGATGCAAAAGTGTGAAGGAACAACACAAGAGGCAATGAGCGTGCACAAGAGAGCTAATTAACCCATACTGAGTTGTTAGGGAAGAAAAACACTACTTATGCTAGGACTTGGAGGAGTAATTGAAGTGATCCAGGTGCAGCAGTGGGAAAGAAACAGAATGCACAGGGATGAAGCACATCTCGTCTTGGGAGTGAGAGACTCATACATTCAGAGAATCATAAGTATGCAGCACAGTAGAGTCGAAAGAGAGAGCGCTTGTGTGTATGTGCACTGGAGAGAAAGGGGCTGAAGCAACTGGACAGGCTGATTGGAAGCACTGAAGGTCTTCACACTGGAACTGGCTTGATCAAAGTTGCACTCTAGAAAGGGAGGTAGGGGTCAGGCCGGAATGGGCAAATCTAGAAGCAGAAAGAGCAGCTAGAAGCTTCCTTGGGTGCTGATGGCATGGACTAAGGAAACAGAAGTGGGAATGTAGAAAGGTGGGTACAATTTAGAATACTGAAGAAAACAAAAGGAGAAAGTCATAGAAATTGATTGAATATAGGAACTAGAAGAAAGGAAGCAAGAATGATGCCTGGTCTTCTGGCTTGATGGTGGGGCCCCATCAACAGTTTTGCATTCTACTTGAAACAGTTTCCTGCATCTTCCAAAGTCCATCATGTCTGGGTTCTGGCACCTCTCCAAGCCCGCTTCTGTGGGGGTGACACATGCCTTTGTGTCTCTTGCCAAACTGGCCTTCTTCACGTTCCTGAACACCTCAAGCTTGTCACCACCTTCGGGTGTTTTTTAACTAGTTGCTTTTTGTATCTAAAGTAGTTTCCCAGATCTCTGTATCACTGGCTTCTTCTCATCAAGTCCCACCTGAAATGTCACCTCCTCCAGAGGCCTTCCTGATCACACTACCCATTATTTTATTTTTATTTTATAATGTTCTTACTATCTGTAATTAGTTTCTTTGTTACTTAGTGCCTGCCATTTGCTGACTCTCCACTTCTATAGCATGGGCTTCGTGAAAACAATAAGCTTGTTTTGTTCATTGCTAAATCTCCAAAACCTTCAGCAGCACCTAGCATATGATAAGCCCTAGGTAAATACTTGTTAAATGCATAAATGAATCAGTAAATAACTGAATGCATGAATAATCAGGGAACTCAAAGACAGAGTAGGCTTGGGATGTATGTGAAGAGTTCAATTTTGGTATGAGATAACAGAAGGGTATAAACAGCAAAAGTGCCCGTACCCATCCAGTGAGTGGTTAATATACAGGTCAGGACAGAGTCTGTGCCTGAGAACAGATTCAGCCAGCACCATGGAGATGGCAAAGGAAGCCACGGAGTTGAAGAAGGATGCCCAGACAAAATGTGAGTAAGAAGAAGAGACCCAGCACCTAGAACGGTCTGGAACACAGTAAATACTTGGTGAGAATTTATACAACAAATTAACAAATGAACGGATGGGTACAGTATAATTACTTATAAAGACATCTGGTCCTCTAAAATACCATGTAAGTTTCATTTGGACATCAACTGTGGACACTTACAACCTACTACCTAATTCGAGAAATACCAGGTGAGGAAGTTCATCATATACAAGATGCATGTCACAGTCTGATTGTGTAGTTACTGTAGTGTTTTGGGTTCATGCCCGCTGCCATGAGATGTCCCAGATGGGAGCTGCTTCTCCCCATCTAGGTTCCAGAATGATAACACAAATGGAATAGACCCAGTCAGCCAGTAGTCTGGACAAATGCTACAGCCATAAGTTACATGACCAAGAAGCAAATATTTGCTGGCATAAGCCACCGGGATTTGAGGGTTATTACTGCAGCAAAAGTTGATTGATTCTTGGACTCCCCAGAAGACACGGAATGCCTCTGAGATGGTCATAAGGGAATGCAGACCTCAAGGCAAGGCACTCAGACAAACTCTTCATCAACCCTCTCCATCAAGAGATAGCCCTGCATCCCTTCCAAGAAGGGAAATCAAGAGGATGTAATTTTTACTTCCCTTACTGGAATACAGCCAAGTGAAAACAGTGGATAAATAATACAAGAATCTACATTTATTATTAAATTGCATTTGATCTGAATCTACCCTTGTCAACTCTGATACGACCCACCATGGTCTATTCCCCCATCTTGCATTCAGCCCCCACTCACTACCTCTGTTTTAAATGTTTTCATTTTTAAGCCTACAGTTCATAAGCGCTTATGAAAGAAAATTCAATAAAACTCTAGACATAGAGGAGCATTAAAATTAAACTAATGATAATAAAAGTAATCAATTTTCATTTCTTTTACAGTCCTATAATTCCTATAGATTTAATCAAGTTATTAAAGTTTATTTATAGGAAATTATAGATGAAGAAAAATGAACTGAAATACATTTCCCATTCTTGCTTAATTAAAACAATTCCCTCAAATAAGACAGTATAAATACTTGGATTTAAAAGCTTATCATTGCTGGTTATAGTTACATATTTTTATATGACTATATTGATCTTAATACATATGTCAAAAATCAAATGAAAAATGAAATAGATTGGGAGAAAGCTCTTAAGTTACCATGCAAATAACCTAGATACTCATATTCATATTCATATTCTTTAACCAATTCTTCCAATTATGGACAATGAATATTCCAAATGCAGTTATCTGATAATAATAATAGTAATTATTATTATATATTGATGACTATAATGGACAAAGGGAAATGCAAAGCAAATGGGCTAAGAATTACTTTGCTCACAGTAATGATTCACAGTTCATAGAGAAAGAAAAATGCCACTTTAGGGACTAATATGCTAGGCAAGGCACCACCAAGTTAATTCATGCACACTTCTTTTCATTAACAATATCTAAATGAGAAAGCGTGTATATATTATCTCTGATTTACTGACGACTCAAGATACTTAAGAAACTTGATCAAGATTTAATTTCCTGGAAATTATCCTCTTTTTTAAAACAAAAACATTATTTAACTTACCTAAAATTACTGTAAATATCATATGTATTAAAATGTAGTCTATACATCTAGATATATGTTAAGTTCTCTAAGATTTGCTAAATAAAACAGAACACTTTATGGTAAGCCTCATTTGCAATAGTATATAACTGATCACCCCAGAGATGTGGTTCAGATGCAAAATTCCCATGACCTAGTACTATGGGGAGACGCACTAGAAAATACATATGTGTGTGTTTTTATACCAATGTACTGTAAGCCGTTATGTATAACTAACCAGCATCTTTCTACAAATGAAATGATGAGAACTTCAATGTTAAAATTTATCTTCTCAAAGAGGATAAATATAGACACCAATTTTCTTGGGGGATATAAACTCATTTAAAGACATTAATTACCAGTGAAGAGAAAGGAGTTACACTGACTTCTGCTACTCAGGAAGCAAGCTCTCTGACAGCTGCTGGACAGGTACGTAAATTGCAGGCTGAGTCAAAAAAGCTAACACATCCTTCTGCAGTATGACAGACAGAACACCAACATGGTGTGGATATCGGAGTCAGTAAGTAGTCCTGGTATCAAATCTACAACACATCAAGGAGATTGGGATCTGGTACGAATAATATGGCAGACTCGGAAACTGGCCATAGGATTACTGAGGAATGCTTCACTAGTAAAGTCACACAGCCAACAATCACATGCCGGAATCTATTACATAAGCTAATATAAAACCATGGGGTACCCCAGTCATATCATTTTTAAAAATGGGTGTTAGAGTGATAGAGAGAGTATAGACAATGGGATAGTATAGACAAACTGCTTGATACTCAAGGTCACAATTTCCTGATCTGTAAAATGGGGATAACATCTCTTGCCTTTCTGGCAAAAAATAAATGAGGTAGCATGGGTAGAATGCTTGGCACTTCAAAAGTGCTCCGCAAAAGATAAGCTAGTTGTGTTATTAAATATCTGATTTCAGCAGAGTATCTCAAGTATTATTCTCAGCAGGGTATTGACTCTTAACCAGATACTGAATAGAAATGTGACATCACAAAAGTTGCAGCAAGATGAACAGAATTCAGACAAGCACAAAAGACAGCAGAAAAGTTTTCTAAAGGTACACTGAAGTACAACCTCAAAATGTGAGCTTTTACCTGCAAAACGCTGATAAGCAGCAGATTCCACTGCAAACTAGAGGCCGTGTTACGATGCCTCCCAGGTAGTGACAGTAGTGGGTAGATTGTGAGAACATGAGCTTCGGCCCCTAGTAAATCAGATCTCATCATAGCCAGGACAGTCCTGGGCCACAAGCCTAGAAACAGTTTTCATAGAAAATTACACCACAGCAACTGTTAATCACTCAGGGGCCTCTTCCATCACATCTACGTTTGTGGCTAGCATCATCTCAGGCCGCATCATCTTTGAACCTCAAGGACAATAAAGTAAAAAATCTCCATTGGTCCATTGTAAATAAAGGTGAAGAACATATGCTCAGAGTTATGAGTACTCACAAAGAGACCTGAAAACAGGAAAAGAGACTTATCCATCAGAGAGTCTGATTAGAAAAAGATATCTGAGGGAACATTCTGGGAGAAAAAAATTGCAGCTTCCTTCTGAGAAGTGTTTTATACATTTGGCCACAGAGTCAAAAATAATAGAAAATAGTGACCCTGGTATATCAAATTTACTTGGATTTTCAAATATCTTTATAGATGTAGATATTTTAGATAAGACTTTAAGTCCTAGGGTGTTTTATACCCATATAACAAAGGTCTCTTTGGTGGAAAGGCACCCAGACATGACTTTGAATCACATCAGACTTTCAATACCCGGCCACAGAACAAACACCGAGTGCATAATAATATAAAGTCAAAGTTTAAACTTGTGTGTGTGTGCCAAAAGTCTTAGCAGGAGAGAGGGTACCAGAGGCAGGTTAAGGAAACATTCAATCACTATCTTTTTCAGAATTCCTGCCAGTAGAGGAGGACAAAAGGGCAAATTCTAATCACATCCCGAGAGCTCCACCCCTCTCAGACGGTGATCTGTGGATGACAGAACATGCGTTCTCTGTGCTGCGAGCCATCTCTCCTTCCTCTTGTCACTTTTCATAAAGGGAAGGCACACTGGAAGATCTTATCGGTTTTCCTGCACATATGAAAGGTGTTGCTTCAAGGAAAATAGCCAGTTTGCTCATTGTCTGCAGGGAAAAATAATTACATGTATATATATATGATATATGTACACAGAAGTGCATATATACACATAGATGTAGGTATACATTCACACATCTTATATGTACATATATTCATGTACATATATGTGTATATGTAAAATATATACATAAACATACAGATACACATAGACGCTTCTGTATGTACTTATAGTACATAACTTTATTTAGACCTACTCTACTTTTTTAGCACCTCTGCCCAATTTGGGAAGAGTAGAGAGGTTCATTTGAATGAGTGTTCCAATTGCAAACATCATATGGTAAATATTCTTCCGTGACAAAGTATCTTTAGCCAAGGCAAATAGAGACAATGATTTTAACTCAGAAAGCTAGATCATTTCAAATACTTTTACTTCCTCCATCTCAAAAGTCAAGTAAAATGTATGATTTTGGATTAAATGATTACTACTATAAAAAAATTATATAGAATATATATACACATATATATACATGCATATATATATATACACATGCATATATATATATAGAGAGAGAGTGTGTGTGTGTGTGTGTGTGTGTGCTGTATACCAGATAGATGCTTGATCAAGTAATACATAAGAAACGCAGTTAACTTATATAGGTAAAACTTACTGTGATTAAAAATCAAAGCAGTGTAGGGCTGGTGAGATAGCTTCAGCGGCATAAGCGCCTGCCTGGCAAGCACAAGGTACTGAGTTTGACTCCCAGAACCCACATAAAGGAAAAAAAGGGCTGGGGATATCACTCAGTGGCACAAGCGCTTGCTGGCAAGTGCGAGGTCCTGAGGTCAACTCCTGGCACCCACATTGAAAAAAAAAAAAAAAAAAGCAGTGTATATTGCAATACACTCCTGTGATTTTAGAATGTTCAACACATTCTCTTCCCCTCAGATGGGGTGTGGGCAAGAGGCAGTCTCAGGCCAGAGATAAAATAACAGTGGGCAGCAATGGACCTCAGATTGAGTCTCACCCTTGCCAGTCACTCACTCTGGGATTTTGGAAATGAAGTTCTTTTCCTGCAAAAGGCACATAATCATACCTACTTATGCCAGTTGCTATGAGGCATAAATAAGAAAACACTTTGTAAATGTTAAAGCACTCTACAGATAATAAGGAGAAAAACAGTATTTATAACTACTGCAAAATGGATGGGACAAGTATTATTATCCCAATTTCACAGTAAAGAAATTCAATGTGGTCATGTAACAGCCAAATTAGCCTTCTGCAACATCCAAACTGGAGACTGGTTGATTCTTGGTTGTTTCTCTAAAAACACAATTCCTCATTTTTATTATTAGGATTTTTTGCTTAGTTTTGCTTGCTTTTGTTTTGCAGTACTTAAGTTTCAACTCAGGGAGCACCAGCCCTTTTTATTTATTTATTTACTTTTATTTTCAGACAGGTTCCCACTAAATCACCCAGGCTGGCCTTGAACTTGCTATCTTTTCCTCAGCCCCAAGAAGCTGGAATTACAGGCATTGCCACCCTGCCCTGCTATTATTAGTTATTAATATCATATATTTTAAAATATCTTCGAAACAAACTACAAATATGAATTTTCTGCAGATCCATATTTTTGCAGTGTCATGACAAACTACGCAGTAGCTCTAAAACATCGCATGAGAGGAAGGAAAGACATTTAAAAACAGATGGTGACCATTATCTAACTTCCTCTTTGAGATCAACTTTCTTAGCTTCCACAAATGAGTGAGAACATGGGGTATTTATCTTCAGTGCCTGGCTCATTTCACTTAACGTGGTGTTCCCTCAACACTGCCACAAATGACAGACAGGCTTCCATTATTTTATGGCTGAATAATATTCCATTTTGTGTATATATATAAATCACATTTTCTTCATCTACTCACCCATTGGTGGACACTTTGGTTGAGGAATAATTCTAGTGCTCTTTCACACAATAAGTAACTATAGGCTGCAATCATTTCTGACATATTTCAAGATAACTAAGAGTCTGAAGGTTCCCAAGACACAGAAATGATAAATGAGGACATGGAAATGTTAATTACCTTGATTTGATCATTACACATTGTATACATGCATCCAATAACATATCGTACAGTATTATGTGCCAATTAAAAATTTTAAAAATTAAAAAGAAAACAGAGGTGACAGAGACCTTCTTTGAGAGATGACCTTTGCAGAAAGCCCTGAAAGATGGGAAGGCCAGCCTCAAGAGCTAGTGAAGAAGAATGTGTAAGACAGTTGAAGAACCAGGAAAAGTCTCAGGGGATGTGGTTGGAGGTGAGCTAGAGATGACCACAAGACTTTAGAGAAATGAAAATGTCATCCTGTTCTAGGTCCACCATTGCAAAGACTAAGAGCAGGGGACAGAGTACAAATATATTTATGGAGTAAAATCACCAAAACTCAAGGATGGGTTTAATATATGGAGCAAGAGAAAAGAAAAATAAAAATTTTGCATTTGAAATCCTGAGTGAATGTTTTATAGCTAATAATTAGAAAAGGTGTGACTATCAAGCTGGGAAGAGAAAAATCTAGGTACAACAGATGGCATGATAGAGACTTCTAAAACATGTTTAATTATGGCAAAACACACATAACATAAAATAACCATTTTTAATTTCAGTGGCATTAATTACATTCACATTGTTCAGTCATCATCACCATCCATTTCCAAAACTGAAACTATACCTATTAAACAACTGCTCGCCATTTTCTTCTCCTACCCTAAACCCTGAAAACCATCAATTTACTTTTTGTCTCCATGAATTTGACTACCCTAGATTACTCTACTCCTAGTACTACTCTACTCCTATAAGTAGAATCATATAGTATTTGTCTTTTTTCTGTCTGGCTTATTTCAGTTAGCATAACATCCTGGGATCCATCCATGTTGTAGCATGGATCAGAATGTCTTTAGAAGGAGATTTTTTAATGATGTGGCCTTGAAAAAAGTAATGGAACCCAAAAGAAAATCTATCTGGATCTCAAACTGAGACAGCAAGAAAGTAGATGTGCTCAGTTGTACTCTGATATTATAAAGAAATGGTACACTTAGGTACCAGAAAGAGGAGTTGAGGTGCCTACCACAGTTTCCCCTGGGGCACACTGAGCAGAGTGAAGGTCATCCACACATTTTTCCCAGCATAAACATCTATGACTCTTAGGGTCACTGACACCGGGGTGGGATCCTAGTGGAAATCAACATATTTCAGTTCATTCTCATTAACCATGAAGCTGGACCAAACAGACCACAAAGGTGGAGAAACATCAACTTTTACACGAGTTTTCCCCCTAAGGCTTTAACGCAGCACTCTATAATTTCCAAGCTTATATTTTCAATTCAATCATTTCCCATGAAAATGGAGGTTATCAAAAAGATTGTTATTATCCACAACATTTGGTAACAGAAAACAACAGGGCCATATCCCACACTTGTTTCCTTTGCCATCAAGAATCAGCTCTCAGATAATTTCTACCACTTCTTTAATTCACCCAGGAGGAGTCTCCTGACAACAGCTGTCCTCCATATAATAGAAATCTGTAATTTCCAAATGGTTGGATCAGGGAAGAAATTGCAGAAGACTTTAAAAAAGAAGTTAATAATTTAGATTTGAGTGACTGTGCAGGCAATTTCTCTGATACTCTATTTTACTTGATTCCTAATCTCACAGGGATCTTTATTTCAGAAAAGAGCCTTCTGAGATAAGAAGGTAAGACTATGACATTATTTTACGACTAAGTACTAGTAGGAGGAATTTTAAGGCTTTTATTTGCTTACTCACAACAGGCATATTGCACTTGATTCAATGTCTGTTGCAGAGTGCAAAGAATTCTATGCCTTTATGCACAACAGGTACCAAATACAAAGAAAGGTAAAATGATGAGAGAGTTCTTACAATCTGCAGCAGGTATAACATCAAATGTAGTATAATTAAACTCAAAATCAATACTCCTCTTCATTAACATTCTACTTCACAAACTTGAGAATATTACCCGTGAATATCTAATTGCAGTTTTCCCTCATGAAGTTCTATTTTGAAACCTCTTTCAAACTGAAATTGAGCTCCCTGATCACATTAGTGAGCAGGGTTATTTTAGGAATAAAGGATTCTTGTCTTAAGTCATTAAGACATTGCCTTTATGGCCCAGCATACTTTTAGCAACTGCTGGAATCACTGTGCCCCAGAAGCCAAAATGAATTGCAGGATTTGACATCATTCAGCAAAAGCCAAGGAATGACAATACGGCGAAGTCTCAGGAACTCAAATTAATGTAAGGGATGAACTCATGGAAAGTGTTATTTTGAGAATGTTTTATGTGAGCAGTGGGGTCTAGTTTCAAGAAACATGGACCAATAATCACAAACTCTAAGTCTGGTGTTCTGATTTCTTTGCCAACCAGTTGTGCTATTACCTGAGCCTCTGAACTTTTCTGATACTGTAGTTTCTTATCTAATAAAATTTTTTCTCCTAACTCATGGGCTTACGAGGTAGATAAAACAAAATAGGGAAAGTCATCAAGGAAAAATCCTATGATAGCCTGCAGTTTAAAAAAAAAAAAAAAAAAAAAGGCTGAAACAAACCAGGGGAGAGATGTAGAATAAATTGAGGCTTCCATTTAGTCTAGAGATACAGCTTGCAAGGGGCAGTGGTTCTGGCCAATTCCCAACCATGCTCAGCCTGAGGATCCCACAAATGTCCATTCAGAGGCAGGATCATTTTAGGAGAGTGCTGGCCGATCACAGAGCTCTGAAATGAAAGTGAACATATCCAGCCGAGGGTCAAACTTCTGTAACCCACCATGTCTCCCGTGCAGCGTTAATTCTGGGCTCACCAGCATGAGCCTCTGAAAAGCAGATTGCCTGCTCCTCTACCAGTGTGGGGCTGAACAAAAAAGGACTGCTAGGAAACCCAAAGCTGCTGGGTACTGAGCTCAAGTGAAGCAGAAAAAAAAACTCCTATTTCCTCAGGAAACTACTTATAGGAAAGTTTTTCCAGCCATTGCTAACTTTGATAATTGCACTTGACATTTTAGGAGCACAGCTCAATAGCTAAAACATGTCCATGTAAGTGACTTGCAGCAGGAAATATTTAAATGGAGATGCATTCAAAGACTAATTGCTCCTTGTCTGTGGAAATGCACCTCCAAATTTTCCCACAGCTACATATTTAAAAAGTTCTATAAAACACCAAAAATTTTGAGTAGGTATGGTCTTTATAGTACTAAATATTATAGAAAGTAAAATTACTACTTTGAATTATATTGAGTAACTTACATAATAATAATGGAGTATTTCTACTACATGCAGAGTAAAATTCAACAACTGAAATTCAGTCAGCTACTATTATGTAATAAATGCATATGATAGTATAACATTAGTATTTTTACCTTAAGCAAAGTGTTATTTTATAGAATTATGTTGTGGTAAATTAATTTTCCATAGCACCATTCCAAAATAGTTACAGATTCTGATTCCTTGTACCTGTTTATAAGTTATCCACATTTTTTAAAAGAAAAAGAAAAGAAAGAAGAAAGGGAGTGAATGAGGGCAGAAGGAATGAAGGAAAAAAGGAAGGAAGGAAAGAAGGAAGGAAAGTTACTTGTTACTCTATACAAGTGTTGCCTTTGTAAATCTCAGGCCCACCATTCTATAGATTTGAACAAATGATTCAGTGGCCTTAAAACTCAAGATAAATTTAAAAACTACCTGCCTCATAGAATTGTTGCAAGGACTAAATAAGTTTAAAAAGAAAAAAAAAAAACTTGACCCAGTGCCAGGAACAAATAAGTACTCATTCTTATGCCAAACATTTCCTATGAAACAACTGATCTGTTGTTTCTATGATTCTATCGATATCATTAAGAATAACTGAAAAGTTTAATAAACATCTGTTAGCCCTGTCTTATTTCTTTTGCTGTCTTTCTAGCGGGAATCCCTGAAGTTTAATGAATAAAGCTACTGGTGTTTTTTCCAAGCAATAACAACAAACTTTTGTAATTGAAGTAGAAGACTTCTGACAGTAATTCTCAGGATCAGAGCAGGGAGGTGGACATAATTTTAACTTTACTCCTGGTAGGAAAACCTGACTAATGTGAAGGAAAGCATCAGGCTATGGGCTCAGTGGGGAACACGTACCTTAAGGCTCCTGGTCATCTGCTTCGGAGCCCTCACTACTGCAAATGAAGGCAGTTTTGTTGGTAGGTTTGGGGGGGGGGTCTGTCTGTCTGTCTGTCTCTCTATAGTGCCCCGTACTTAGCGCAGAGCCTTGTAGGTTACAGACACTAATAAATATGTATTAAATGAATGACTGGATAAACAAAAGACTGGCAGGTGATGAGTTTGAGGAATAAAACTATAGTATCACCGGGACCTACAAAGGGAAATAGAAAGATGGTGCCAGTTTTGGGGGTTTGTTTGTTTGTTTGTTTGTTTGTTGGTACCAGGAATCAAACTCAGGACCTTGTGCTTGCCAGGCAGACACTTGTGCCACTGAGCTATATCCCCGGCCCAATGGTACCAGTTTGCAAAAGGGAGAATAGAAAGATTGGAGTTTGGATACTGATGTCTTGAGCTTGCTGTTGTTTTGCAGAATACAAAGATAACTATGACCTTTTAAAGTATCATTAGGGTGGTGACAAAATCCAGATTAAATAAGATTTAGTCTATTAAAAATATACTCTGAGTTTCTTATTTTAAAGGTACTTTGTCCAGGACACAGTTACATTCAAATCTCTTTTCTATCCAACTACCTTACCACTTTTGCATTTTAGTGTTTAGTCAACTTTGTCATTTGCAATCTAAAATTTTAATCTTCAAACATGCTCTTGAATTACCAATGTAAAATTCTAAGAGTCTGCAGAATGTTTTTATTAATCCACTGATTTCATCTACTGATATATTTATGTCATTCATGTCTCTCCATTTCTTAATATTTGGCCAAGGCCAATATAATTCAGATTTTGAAAGTAAGCTTTTACATAAAGCTTGGTCAACAACTCTTAGTAGTCCAAATGAAAGAGACAAACTTAGTTTTAAATATCAGACTTTTTCAAGTTATCATTATTTGCAAATGACACGATCCTCTAAATACAAGACCCAAAAAAATTCACCAAAAGACTCTTAGAATTAATAATCAAATTCAGTAATGTAGCAGGATACAAAACCATTACACAAAAATCAATAGCATTCCTGTATACTAATAATGAACCCACTGAAAAAGAAATTAGAAAAAAATACCATTCACAATAGCACCAATAACAAATTAAATACATAGGAATTAACCTAGCTAAGGAAGTGAAAGACCTGAACATTGAAAACTACAGCCCTCTGTAAAATGAAATTGAAGAGGACATCAGAAAATAGAAAGATATCCCCTGTTCCTGGATAGACAGAACCAATATAATCAAAATGACCACACTACCAAAATTGATATACAGATGTAATACAATCCCAATAAAAATTCCAACACCATTCCTCACAGAAGAAAACAATCATAAAATTCATAAGGGACCAGAAGAGACCCAGAATAGCAAAAGTAATCCTGCTGAAAAAAAAAAGCAGGGGACATCAAAATCCTGGACTTGAAGTTATATTACAAAGCTACAGTGACAAAACAGCACGGTACTAGCAAAAAACAGACATAATGATCAACGGAACAGAATAGAGGATAAAGAAACAACCCCAAGCACAATCAACTATGTGATCATTGACAAAGGGGCCAAAAACACACACTCCAGGAAACATAGCCTCTTTAATAACTGGGAAAACTGGCTATCCACATGTAGAAGACAGAATATAGACCCAAATCAAAATGGATCAAAGAACTAAATGTTAAAATAGAAACACTTAATGTGCTGGAAGACAAAGTAGATCAAACACTTGAAGCCCATAGGCACAGGAAAGGACTTTCTGAATGGAACCTTGGTTACACAAGTAATAGTACCAAGAATCAACAAATTAGTTTATAGCAACTTAAAAAGCTTTTGCACAGCAACATAAACAATCAACAGAGTGAAAAGACAACCTATAAAATGGGAAAAAATTTCCCAGCTATTCTTCAGACAGAGGACTAATATGTAGAATATACAAAGAACTCAAAAAAGTAGGCCACCCAAAATAAAAGAAAAAGCCAATTAAAAATGGATAACTGAAATAAATAGACACTTCACAGAAGAATTAAAAATGGCCAGCAAATATATGAAGAAATACTCAATATCACTGGCCATTAGAGAAATGCAAATTAAAACACTAAGACTCTACCTGACCCCAAAAAGAATGGTCATCGTCAGAAAATCAAATAACAAATATTGAAGAGATTCTGGGGAAAAAGGAACCCTCCTATACTGTTGGTGAGAATGTAAACTAGTACAACCATTGTGAAAATCAGTATGAAGATTCCTCAAAAAATTGAAACTAGAAATTCCACTTGACCTAAATGGAATTTGAAATCCCATTTATTTGAAATCCCATTTACTCCCCTTCTAGGTATCTCCCCAAAAGAGTTAAAGACATCTTATTATGGTGATACATGCATAACCATGCTTACAGCAGCACAATTCATAATAGCTAAATCTGGAAGTGGCCTATATGTCCATCAACAGATGAATGGATAAAGAATATGTAGCTTTTATACACAATGGAGCACTACTCTGCCATAAAGAAAGATAAAACTGAAAACAATGCAAAGAATTACTGAATCAAAGAGTTGGTTCTTTGAAAGATAAATAAAATGGATAAAATCCTAGCCAACCTTATCAAAAACAGAAAAGAAAAAACTCAAATTCATGCAATGAGGAATGAAATGGGTGAAATCACTACAGAAACTGCAGAAATTCAGAAGATCATCAATATCTACTTTGAAAATCTCTACTCACATAGGATGGAAAATACAGAAGAAAATGGATAGATCCCCAGATACGTATGAATTACCAAAGCTGAATCAAGAAGATAGAAAAATTCTGAATAACCCAATATCAGTTAATGAAATTGAAAATATAATTAAAAACTTACCAACAAAGAAAAGCCCGGGTCCTGATGGATTCACTGTTGAATTCTACAAGACATTTAGAGAAGATTTAATGCAATACTCCTCAAACTCTTTAATGAAATTGTAAGGGAAGCAATACTCCCTAACTCATTCCTGGAGGCAAGTATTACCCTGATACCAAAGCCAGAGAAAGACCCAACCAAAAAAGAGAACTATAGGCCAATGTCCCTGATAAATACAGATGCAAAAATCCTCAATGAGATACTGGCAAACAGCATGCAGCAAATCATCAAGAAGATTACACACCATGACCAACTGGGATTCATCCCAGGAATGCAGAAATGATTCAACATATGCAAATCAATATATGTAACACACCGTATCAACAGAGCCAAAGACAAAAATCACAAGATCATCTCAATAGATGCAAAAGAAGCTTCTGACAAAGTTCAACACTAATTCATGATAAAAACCTTACAGAAGGGCTGGTGATATAGCTCAGCGGCATAAGCGCCCGCCTGGCAAGCATGAGGTCTTGAGTTCCCTCATATTAAAAAAAAAAAAAAAAAAAAAACCTACAGAAAATCAGAATAGATGGAATAGATATAAGCCATCTATGATAAACCAACAGCCAACATCATACTAAAAGGACAAAAGCTGAAAGCTTTCACTCTAAAATCAGGAACAAGATGAGGCTGTCCATTATCACCACTCCTATTCAATATAGTTCTGGAAAGATTTGCCAGAGCAATTAGACAAGAGAGAGAAATTCAAGCAACAAGGATAGGAAAGGAAGAAGTTAAATTATCACTATTTGCAGATGACATGATACTCTACATGGAAGACCCCAGAAACTCCACCAAAAGACTTCTAGATTTAATAACTAAATTCAGTAGTGTAGCTGGACACAAAGTCAACACTCAAAAATCAATAGCATTCCTGTACACAAACAACAAACTCACTGAGAGAGAAATTAGGGAAACTACATCCTACACAATAGCATTCAAAAAAATGAAATACTTAGGAATCGATCTAACAAAGGTAGTAAAAGATCTATATATTGAAAATTACAGTACTCTGAAAAAGGAGATTGAAGAGGTAGCAAAAAATGGAATATCCCTTGCTCGGGGATAGGAAGAAACAACATAGTGAAAATGGCCATACTCCCAAAATTGTTATACAGATTTAATGCTATCCCAATCAAAATACCATTAGCATACCTCACAGAACTAGAGAAAACATTCCTAAAATTCATTTGGAAACAAGAAAGAATAGCAAAAGAAATTCTGGGCAACAAAGGCAACGCAGGAAGCATCACAGCCCCTGACTTGATATTATACTACAAAGCTACTGCAATAAAATCAGCATGGTACTGGCCATAAAAAAAAAAAAAAAAAAAAAAGACCTGAGGGTCAATGGAACAGATTAGAAGATGCAGCCACAACTCCAAACACACTCAGCCGGGCCGGTGAGATGGTTCAGCGGCGTAAGCGCCTGCCTGGCAAGTGCAAGGGCCCGAGTTCGACTCCCGGAACCCACATACGAAAAAGGGGCTGGTGATATCACTCAGTGGCACGGGCGCCTATTGACGCGCGAGGTCCTGAGGTCGACCCCCGGTACCCACAAAAAAAAAAAAAAAAAACACACTCAGCCACCTTATCTTTGACAAAGGAGCCAAACATGTTCACTAGAAGAAAGCCTCTTTAATAAATGGTGCTGGAAAAACTGGCTTTCTGCATGCTGAAGACTAAAACTAGACATGTCTATCGCCATGTACTAAACTAAAGTTAAAATGGATCAAAGATCTAAATATTAAAAAAGAAACTCTAAATCTGCTGGAAGAGAAAGTAAGTAGAAATCTTGAAGACATAGGTGTGGGCAGAGACTTCATGAACAAAACACAAACTGCACAGGAAGTACTTTAAAGAGTCAACAACTGGGATCTCATCTTATTAAAAAGTTTTTGCACATCAAAAGAAATCACCAACAGAGTGAAAAGACAACCCACAGAGTGGGCAAAAATTTTAGTCAACTGTCCCTCATACAAAGGACTTCTATCTAGAACAAAGAATTGAAAAAATCAGATGCTCCAAATTCAAAGACCCAATCCAAAAATGGGCATCTGAGATGAATACACACTTCTCAGATGAAGAAATACAAATGGCAAATAAATATATGAAAAGATGTTCAACGTCATTTGTCACTCGAGGATTCATATTAAAAGAACACTCCAGAAAGAATGGCTACCATCAAGAAATCAACCAACAACAAATGCTGGCAGTGCTGTGGGGAAAAAGGAACCCTTCTCCATTGTTGGTGAGAGTACAGTCTGATGCAACCACTGTGGAAATCAGTGTGGCGATTCCTTAAAAACCTAGGATTAGAGGTCCCAATTCGACCCAGCTAGTCCCCTTCTGGGTATCTTCCCAGAAGAATTAAAAACATCGTACCACAGCGATATGTGTGCACCCATGTTTATAGCACAATTGTAATAGCTAAATCTTGGAAACACCCCAAATGCCCAACAACCGAGGAATGGATAAAAATAATGTGGTCTTTTTATGTAATGGAATACTACTCAGCCATAACGAAGGATAAACTTGAGACTTTTATAGGTAAATGGATACAAATTGAGACCATACTCATAAGTGAGTAAATCAGACTCACATGTGTAAACATTGTATTATCTCTCTGGTGTGAGAAATTGAAAGAGTAAATAAGGTCTACAATATATAATACATATGTGAATGGGAAGAAATGTTTAAAAGGAAAAAGGAACTAGGATGGGGGAAAGGGGAAAGGAAGGAATGGAAAAGGGAGAAAAATGCAAGTTAGCTATATTATTAATGTCTCTTAATTCATTGAAAAGGAAGGTTTGTGCTAATATCAATGGGAGAATTTTTTGTCCATATCTTGTACTCTGAGTAACTACTTTGAAGATGATAACATGTAATGTATTAACTATTGTTATTCTCCTAATATTTTGTTATGAAGTTCTGTTTTACCGTTTTTTTCCATAAAATAAAATTTAAAAAAGAAAGATATATTTGAGTCATTTGTAGGAAAACGGATGTAACGTGAGACCATAATGTTAAGTGAAATAAATCAGACGCACAAGTATAAATATCACATGGTTTCTCTTATACGAGAAATCCAAAGTATAGGTAGGAACCAAAGTAAAAGACAGATGATCAGACGTAGGGAAGTAGATCTTTCAAAAAAGGGAAAGGGATCAATAGATAGTGGGAAGGGATAGGGAAGGGGAGGGGAGGGAGGGAAAGGTGATAAAAAAAGGAATTAATATGTGTTACATACATGAACCAATTCCATTCAAGGAATGGAAACATTGTGTATTGTGAACACATACCAAAAAGAAAGAAATCAAGAGATGGATGGAGTGGGAAGGGAGGGAAGAGGATGAAAAAAGAAATTAAGATGTACAGTATTACGTACATGTACCACTTACCCACCAGGAATTTAAACATTGTGTACTATAAACACGTACTAATAAAAAATAAATAAATAAATAAATAAATAAATAAATATCAGACTTTTTTCAGAACTCTCCCCACACTCATAGATATGGATGCAGGATATGTGCCCCATGAGAAAGCATAAGATATGCTCCACAAGATTTTACCAAGGCATATTATTGTTCCAGGGCAGAAGGTAGGGGGCCCTAAAGTGTTACCCTTCTTCCAGCATTTAAACAAGCAGGGCATAGCTAGCATACACATGAGTGATGCTGACCTGCTTAAAGTTTCCTACCATCAACACGAAGCTCAGAGTCAGCCCTCGTTATAGACAACAGGCCTTGTGGCTAAAGAGTCTCGCTGAATCACTGAAGACACTCATGCTGGCTACCTACTTTTAACCCAAACTAATTTTTAATTCTTTATTCCTTCAATCTTAGAATTATAAAAACATAAGATAGAAAGGATAGTATAATGTTCCCCTGTGTACCCAACACCTACTTCAAAAGTGTGAATTCATAGCCAATCTTATATCCTGTATACCCCAACCTAGTTCCTCCACCTACATAAGTCCCAGAAATCATAATGGTTCATCAATAAACCCTTAGGAACATATCTCTAAAAGGCAGGTGTTCCCCTTTCCAATAATAACTCCAATATCTAAGTTCTAGGCCTAAAAAAATCAACAATCCCTTAATATTACCCCTCAGTGTTCACATACCTTGATTGTCCTATACATGATGCTTATAAAGTTCAATCTATTTACTTGAATTGGTTTCTAAAGCAAGAAGCAAAGATTATGAGTGGTGATACATCTCTAGATTTCTTATCCTCTATAGTTTTCCTTTCCATATTTTTCTTCTTTGCAATTTAATTTTGTTGAAGAAATCACTGTTTAAGCTGTAGAACTTTGCTAGTGTGGATTTTGTGGGTAGCCTCCCTACAATGTCACTTAACATTCCCTATTATCTATGTTTCTTGCACATGGAAAGACTTATTGGAAGCATGATTTGATTCAGGTTCAGTGTGTTTTCTGGAAAGACCACCTTGAAGATGGTGTGTGAGCTTCCATCATAGAATGCCTACCAGTTGTCCTTCTTTTTCCAAAGTTATCAGGCACTGATCAGCACAGCCTAGAACAAGTCATTCATAAACTTTCAGCAAAATGATATTTTCATTCAATCATTTCTTCATTTATTATCTGAAATACTTCTGTAAATATGAGTTTCCCCTCATCAAATATTTGGCTATCCAGAGATACTATTATACAAGAAAAGCAAGATAAATTCTAAATTCCTTTTGCTTACTAACCAGTTTTCAAAAAAATTTGAATTTAACTCTTACAAAGGTGATACATAAGTTTTGGAGTTATTTTTGGGGGAAAACATTATGAATTTATTATGAATTTAAATATATACAGTAATTATTAATTTAAATATATAGATATATACAATTTAAATATATACATTTAAATATTTAAACATATACAATAATTTTCAGTTCCTTTTAGTTACTTTTTTTGATATGCAAATTGCCTAAATTTTGTCCAGCAGATGCCTCTACCGATTGGCTCCTGAATCCCTCTGACATGAATCTAGAAGTCTACAGTAGCTTCTTTGTTTGCTAGTATGACAAAACAGTGTAGGTTTACCATGTGTATTTTCCTATCCCTAACTGAGGAGAATCAGCCACTTTTCGAGAAGTTCTTCCATTTTATGCAATAGTGAGAAATAATAAGTAGTCAGAGACAACAATCAGGTGTGCTGAGGGTGTTTCACTGTTACTGGGTTGGTCATTGCTTTTTTGGTTTTCAGGAGACAGAAAATAGTAACAGTAACGGTAATAGTAATACATGCTGTGCATATGTGTATACATAAATACATACACATAGAACACCCACAAGTTCACAATGATACTTCCAATTCAAAATCAGAACCAAAGAACTTTAACTTTAGCTTAACTTCATGACTTTACATCTCTAACATCCATCCTCCATGACAAAATCAGTCCTCAGTAACACCAACATAATTACTAGTTATTGTTATCATTTATACAAGTAAAAGTCTCAGAATACTGATACTGAGACTGCCATCTATAATATAATTTCTGAAACCAATTTAAGATTTTTTGCAGTTGTTTTTTTCCTGGGGGCACATCCCTTAATGATATATAAATCACTATGTTTTAAAAGTTTTTTAGAGTAGCCCATCTTTGTTCTATGATTACATTGCCAACGGAATACACAATCAGATTCGTCTATTTCTTTTTACTGTTGGTTTGGGAATAGTCTCTTGTAAATATTAATTTTGTATTATCCTTATGTAAAACACATACAATATAGTTCCAAAGTCAAAATTTTTAAATCTCATAAACTTGTTCTTTATCTCTCCAAAAGGTAACTTTTAAAATTTCATGGCCTATCCTTCCATTTATAAAAATAAAAACACATATATATGCATTTATATCTCTCCTTTATCAGTAAATGGTATCATACTATACACACTTTGTCTCACCTTGCCTTTTTTGCCTAAATAAATATCATATATATATCCCATAGATCACTCCATAAAAAAATAAAGACCTTCCTAATGTCTCCTTATGGCAGCTTAGCACTTCACTATGAACATGTCCTGCAGTTTATTTAACCAATACTCTACTGATGGGCACTGGGGTTGATTCCAGTCATTCGCTCCTGCAGACAGTGCCATAAAGAACAACCTCGATCTTTCATCTCTTCACACTTACTATGTCCCGCAAGTAGCTAGTCCTTCACCTTTAAGTGTAAACAGAGAAATAGACATCATCAAAATAAATTCAAAAGAGAAAACAAAACACAAAAAAAGACTAGAGGAAATTAAAAATTCACTCCAAAGGAAGTGAAAATAATATTTTTTAAGCCTAATTGGCATGCTCAAAGATACTCGAGAGAATACTGAAGCCATAAAATAATATTAAAACACTTTGGGAATGTGAGAAATAAAAGTGAAATTATATTTTTTAATCCAAATTCCATAGAAAGGCTGGAAGATTAGGTTGAAATAATTTCACAAAAATATAAAACAGAGAAAAGGATTTAAAATATGTGAGAAAAGTTAATAAAGCTGGAGGATCAATTCAGATCTACAACCACCTAATAAGAATTCCAGGTAAAGAAAACAAAGAAAGGAAAGGAAATAATTTTGTTTTTGTAGACAAAATTTTCTAAAGCCAATGACACTGGACTCAAAGAACTTTAGACTTCTTGTCAAGAAGAACTATGACCTGATGCAGCTTTGTGAAGTGTCAAACATGACAGATAAAGAAAATATTCTAAAATGTTCAAAGAAGAGGAAAATTCTATTACTAAAGAAAAAGGATAAGACAGATTCATAAGCATCATCAAATGATGGGGGAAACGTACAAGTTCCTAGGAAAATTAGTTTAAGCCTCTATATTTTCACACAACTAAACCTTCGTTTTAACGTATCTATTAAATAAAAAGGTAAAATAAAGACATTTATAACAACTAAAGAGCATTGGCTTGTGGCTTATGACAATATTGCATATAGGACTCCAAAAAAAAGGAATATAGAGATCCAAGAAGTGAAACGAACTTAGCAGCCACAAAAAACATCCTAGGATACCAGGTGTGCAAACCCAAAAATAATGTTCTTGAGATAAGAATAGATTTCACTGCATAAAGTCATGATTTTTTAAACTAGAAGACATAATGGAATGGTAAAGAAGGCTTATATTAATTGTACCAACAAGCACAAAGCAAGCCATTTGCAACTCCAGGAGAATTAGAAAGTTGTAACCAAAAGCTATGCTTTAAATTTGAAGCAAACTGAAATTTTGACTTGATTGTGATGAACTAATACAACTAATATATATTTTTAAGGAGAAAAAGGGGAGGAGAGAGAGAAAGAGAGGGAGGGAGGGAAGGAGGAGGGAGGGAGAGACTTTTTGACTGTAATTCTCGGATATTCTCCCATGAAAAGCATGAGTTCAGTTCTGTGGGACCATATTCTTCTCTGAAGGTCAAATCATACAAGTGATTCCACAATGGGTATATTTTCTCGATCACATAGTTTATAGAAGGATTTAACTGTTTAAATCCTGATAACATAAAAGTAATTGAGTGAAAACTGGGAAAAGAGAAAATCATATGCAGGTAACAACTTATGCTGAAGTTAAAAGCCCCAACCAAAGACCCAAAAATAACAGACCTAAAAAATTGTGGAAGAGAAAGGAAAGAATTGTGAGGTAAGTCCCTCTTTCAGGACTGGGAGTCAACAGACACTATCTACACTTGATAAATTGGGGGAAAGAACATAGAACCACTATATATACATACATATATGGTATAAATAGAAAAATTACAAAGTAGCTGTCTTTGGGGAGTGAGACCAGAGTTCTGAAGCCACGCGCTTTTCATCTAAGCCGTTCTGTATGCTTAGAATGTTTTCATGATGATATTTGAATTAAAAATAAGGTACTGGAATAAAGAAAGGAGAGCTGGTATTTATATGTTTTCATCTGCAGTCTCTTTCCCAAAGCATTGTGGATCTGAGAACTATTCTTATCTGCTGAACACTTTCCAAGAGCCGTGTTAACGGCTGATGATTTACTCTGATGCCCAAAACACACTGTGAGGAGATGATTTACCTCCAGCTAGCACACCCTGTTTGGGGGTTGTTCGGCCTCCTCCATCTATCACTCTCTTGCTGTCTTTCCCATTGAACTGCCATCAGAATACAAATACATTACCATCCCTTATACATGCGTTACTGACGTTACAGGATCCCATCTCTGTACTTTAAATTCAGGAAGGTGGATTATTTTACTTTTTCTTCACAGAAAGAAAAATTTGTTTAATTTGCAATATGATCCCCAGTTGCTATTTTTTATTTACTAGCTACTAATGAAAACTATTTATCTTTCTTGAACTAAATAAATATTATTGTCCCATGCACCCCATTTTTTAATCTGTAGCTGTAGTTTTTAATCTATGTCTCCAAAGAAGTCTACCACAATAGCCAACGCTTGTTTGTCCTGAGAGAAATTGCTTTGCTCCACCACAAGAAGCAAGGTTTGCTTGAGAACAGATGGTTCAGCTTTTCTCCGAATGGGTTTTATCTCCTTGATAAGGACACAGACTGATCTTCCTCTAGTTCTTAAGTTCTTTATAGATGGGAGTGAATGACAGAAATTCACAGGTACTGTACCCACACACAGTGAGATACCTATGCACACACTTTGACAAATACGTTAACTATTTTAACTTTGAATTAGTTCAAGACTCTTGACTGCACAGCATCAAGATTAGAACAATGTGAACCCAACGTAGGGTTTTTGCTGAGTTTGCTTCCAAGGACAAGTCACTTGACCTCTGTGAGACTCAGTTTATTTTTCTATAAAATAGGGATGATGCCAACTATTACACAATTACATTTCTAATTACCCTAACTCAAAAGACATCTGTCATTCTTCTTTGTCTGATAAACTTTTCTTTATCACAGCCCTTATCCCTACCTTAGATTATTCTATATGTCCATTCTTTTCATTGCTTGAAAGTTTCTTGAGAATAGGCTTCTACCTACTTAGTTAATATCTTTCTCTGTGGCATTTAAAACAATGCTTAGCGATAGCAGCTGCTCAACAAATGTTTCTTGAGTGAATGGCTGAATGAAGAATATTGCTGATGGTTAAAATGAGATAATATACATAAAATGTTTTGCATTTTGGCAAAAAGTAAGCCTCTAATGAAAAATAAGTGTTATTATTTTTCTATGCCTACTACATTCCACTACTTGCTTAAAATTAAAGACAAGGTGAGGGTGGGGACATAGCTCAATGATAGAGCACTTGCCTAACACCTGTGAGGCCCTGGGTTTAATCCCACTGATGCAAAAAATAAATACACAAATAAAAAGCAACCAATACCTTAGGATATTAAAACAAAGAATTCATTGCGTTATTCTGCCCTCTCCTTTTCATCTCTAATTGTATCAAATCTCTCACATTGGAAATAAGATGTACCTGAGCCACTCCCAGATTGAACTCTACAGTGGCCATTTTAAATAATTTCAAAAACACTTTTAATAGTAATTGTAAGTAATAATTTATAAATATAAATAAAAATGTTACTATGTGCCTAGTAAAATGTAGCAGGAAGTGTTTGTGATGAAGTCAAACTGTAGTATATTTTCATAAATTGTATTATTGAGAGCAATTAAGTAAAAAGAAATGCATAATTCCAATCAAAATTCCAACAGCATATCTCACAGAATTAGAGAAAACAATCCTAAAATTCATTTGGAATCAGAAGAGACCTAGAATAGCAAAGGCAATTCTGGGCAACAAAGGCAAGGCAGGGGGCATCACAATCCCCAACTTGAAATTATACTATAAAGCTACTGTGATAAAAACAGTGTGGTACTGGCAAAAAAACAGACCTGAAGATCAATGGAACAGAGTAGAAGATGCTGAAACAACCCCAGACATACTAAGCCACCTTATCTTTGACAAAGGTGCCAAACACATTCACTGGAAGAAAGATAGCTCTTTAATAAATGGTGCTGGAAAAACTGGCTCTACACATGCCGAAGATTAAAACTAGACCCATATCTTTCACCATGCACTAAACTAAATTCAAAATGGATCAGAGATCTAAATATTAAAACAGAAACATTAAATCTGCTGGAAGGTAGGATAGGTAAAACCCTTGAAGACATTGGTGTAGGCAAAGACTTTATGAATAAAAACTCAACCGCACGGGAACTATCCCAAAGAATCAATAACTGGGATCTCATCTTATTAAAAAGCTTTTGCACAGCAAGAGAAACCACCAACAGAGTGAAGAGACAACCCACAATGTAGGAAAAAATGTTTGCCAGCTGTTCCTCAGACAAAGGATTACTATCAAGAACATATAAAGAACTCAAAAAATCAGACCTCCCAAATTTAAAGACCCACTCCAAAAATGTGAATACACATTTCTCAGATGAAGAAATACTAACGGCAAATAAATATACAAAAAAATGTGCAACATCACTAGTCATTCGAGAGATGCAAATTAAAACAACACTGAGATACCATCTCACCCCAGAAAGAATGGCTACTATAAAGAAATCAACTAATAACAAATGCTGGAGGGGCTGTGGGGAAAAAGGAACCCTTCTTCACTGTTGGTGGGGGTGTCGACTGGTACAGCCACTGTGGAAGTCAGTGTGGAGATTCCTCAAAAAACTAGGGTTGGAGGTCCCATTTGACCCAGCTATTCCCCTTCTGGACATCTTCCCAGAAGAATTAAAAACATCGTACCACAGCGGTATATGTGCACCCATGTTTATAGCAGCACAATTTGTAATAGCCAGATCTTAGAAACAACCCAAATGCCCATCAACTGAGGAATGGATAAGAAAGATGTGGTATTTTTATACAATGGAGTACTATTCAGCCATAAAGAAGGATAAACTGGAGACTTTTATAGGTAAATGGATGCAACTCGAGAAAATACTCATAAGTGAAATAAACCAGAAGCACATGTGTAAGCATCGTATTGTCTCTCTAGTATGAGAAACTGAAAGAGTAAATAAGATCCAAAATGTAGAATAGACATGATGAATCAAAAAGAAACTGGTCAAAAGGAAAGAGAGACTGGAATAGGGAAAAGAAAGAAGGGAAAGGGAAAAAAATTGTATATATATATATATAAGATGGTTAAGATAGATACACTACCATTTTTACTTAGTTCATTGAAGAGTAAGGTTTGTGCCAATAATGTTTGGACAATTGAATGCTAATGTCTGGTGTCCTGAATAACTAACTTAAAGATAGTAATACGTAATGTATTAACCATTGTTACCCTCCTATTATGTTTGTTTGAAAATTTGTTCTTCTTTTGATTTGTTTTGTTTTTTCTTCTCTTTAAAATAAAAAAAATATATATAAAATAAAAAAAAAAAAAGAAATGCATAAGTGGACCCTATGCTAAATGGATCAGGTAGTGAAATAAAAGGCCACGGTGCTTCTCAAACTGCACTTTAGGGTGCCAGGGTGAACTCTCAAGGCACCACAGGTATTTTTAATTCTTGAAGAAAGCAGAGCACCATCTGGCAGACCTCACAGGGGTTACTAGCTCCAAGCAGTTCACAGCTTCAACATTAGACTGCGCTATATACCTTTTGATGACGTCATAACTTTGCAAAGCTGGATTCTGACCTCTGATGTGATAAAAGAAAATATCACGTGAAGGCAAACGTGGAATGGAAGGTGAGGGCGATGCTGTCCTATGCAATTTCAAGGATTATGAAATTGCACGGTACTCAACAGGAGCACATATTCCATTAGCGAGGAGTCACAGTAAGCTACTAATTAAGTGAAAATACCTTTCTCTTTCAACCTACATAAATTTTTTCCAACAGCCGCAATCAGCAGGACACAACTACCCCTTAGGTTGTTTGAGCCCAATTACTTCATAAGAAGAACCATTAGATCTTTTGTTTATTTTCTAAGAGGACCATGGAAAAAATCACTGAGAGACGAAGGGCTCCATGAACTGGCTGAAGTCTGGAAACCCGCATTGTATGAGCTACAGAAAAACCACTGTATTTCATGTAGGTAGAGATCAGAAAACAAAACTTGTAATTTGCCAAGAAATATAGTGGGAGATTGGCTGGAGGCCCACTGAGAAAAGAATATTGTCAAAGAATAGATGTTCAGGTAACCAGAGAGGCTTGAGTAAGCTTCTTGGACGTGGAATCAGGGTGTGAAAACAAACCTTTTGGAAAGTATTCCACTCTTTAATGGACCTTGAGAGCATAATACTAAGTGAAATAAGTCAGACACGTAAGGCTGAAATTCACAAGGGTCCTCTAACATGAGAGACCTGAAATATAAATAATCTAAAGAGAAAGCAACAAGTTAAGAAATAGCGAGGTGGACTCTGTAGAGACAGGGAGGCAACTGGGGAAGGAAGAAGAAGGGAGGGGAGGACCAGGCAAGAGGAATAAAAATGATCCAGGGGCGTTGCGTATATGTATCAATCCCTAACTGAATGTAATCACTATGTAATGCAAACATATACTAACATAAATAATTTATTTTATTTTATTTTTTTTTTTTTGTGGGTACCAGGGGGACGACCTCAGGACCTCGCGCGCCAACAGGCACCCGTGCCACTGAGCGATATCACCGGCCCCTTTTTCGTATGTGGGTTCCGGGAGTCGAACTCGGGCCCTCGCGCTTGCAAGGCAGGCGCTTACGCCGCTGAGCCATCTCACCGGCCCAAATAATTTATTTTAAAGAACAGTACCTGCATTGTGGATCTCACTTCATGGTAACCAAGAAAGAAAAGACACTTTGAACTGCAAAACTATGCATGCAGGATAGAAAGAAAGATGAAGGATGAGAAAGGGGAAATAAAGGATGGGGAAGAAGATGGTCCACGGTAATTTGTGGAAATGTCAGCAGCTCAAAGAGAGCTGCTGTCCTCCACCAATTTATTAATATTTTTTTAATTTGATATCTAAGTATTTCCTACAATAGCTGATTCTAAAACTTACTTTGTGGTCTTAACAACAACAACAACAAAATCTAACTTTTACCTTTCTTCATTAAAAGGTACTCAGTGGATATGTAAATATACTTCAAGACCCCCATCCGTCTTATCCACGACTCAATCTTTCCCAATCGTTTTTTTTAAGTAATTCTAATACAATCTCATTGGCCTGTGTGTGTGTTTCAAACAATGTAAACCTCTTGATTTATCAGTGCGACTTTCAGAGGTTTGACACAGTTCCCCACTAAGTTTCTGTGCTACACCAAGGCCCCCCTTGTTGCACTAGCCCGATTTATCATTTCAGTTTGCATTTCCTCTGCTTCTGCACCCATTAGTCATGGAGTTTAATGGGCTCCCTCTTCCCTCTTTCCCCTCTCCTCCTCCATGGCTCTGCGTCCAGCTCACAGTCCCAGTGAGGCTTTTACCAACCCGACTCTGAAGGTTTTCCTTCCCTCATCTGCTTTCTTCCAGTTGTTAGCTTTTAAAAATCCCCTCTCCCAAACTTCAGAAACTTAAAAATCCCTTGGCTGCCTCACTGCCCCTGCAGGAAGTGCTCACTAACTAAGGGGATCGCATGAAACGACTTTATTTTTAGGCATGAGGAAGAAAATGGAAATAGGCTGAGCTGCACCCGTAGCAAGCTGCTGTTCCCTATTTAAAGTTTTCACCTCTTTAGCAGGCAGCCCAAGTTCAAATTCTAACCTCACCACTTAGTAAGTGGGTATCCTTAAGAAGAATGTAGCACTTTTCTGATTCCCAGCATCCTTATCTCCAAGATGGTGACAATTAACTTCTTTACCTAGAGGCACAAGTTGAATAGAAGTGACTGGCCAGTAGGATAGCACACAGTGCCATATTTCCCTCTTTCTCTCTCAGGTTGTTTGTATTCTTGGTTGTGTTAATTGCTAATCAATTAAACACTTAAGTTATCAGTATGGATTATGTGATGTTCATGAAAGAAAAAAGCGGAAATACTTTCAAATGCAAATCAGGTAGTTTAGTTTTACTTTCTTTATAGGCAGGTTCTAATTCTTCAGAGACACGCCCCATCCTTCACCAATACTGTAGGCAATAATTCTAAGTAGGTGAATATGCTAAACAAGTGAAACAGAAGGAACTCCTTGCCTCTGAGCGCTCTCTTCTCACATCTGTAACTACACAGTTTTCGATGATAGGACAAATATCAGCGTGGGCAGGTGTAGTATTAGAAACACCCCAGTGCGGGCTTGAGGCAGCATGCTGGATTACATACTCACTTAAATTTTCTTTCCACTGTTCAATTTCCAAACCACTCAGTGATTCTGTGCCTTGTAATTCTATTGAGACAACTTCTAAAATCCCAATGTTACCAAGCAATTGTCCTATAGCCTTGATTTAAAGAAGGGATTTTGGAAAAAGTGGGATTTTCCTCAGTCTAAACCAGAATAAGAGAAAACCACTGCACTGCACATCAGGAATTCCCAGCTGAAATCCAACTTCTGTGATCCTTGGTCATTTGATCTGAAAGGTGGCGCTGAGCTCAGCAAACCCTTCGCTCTCATTTCCACTCAGACATTCTGGTTCTATGATGTTACGGCAGCCCTTCTGGGTGTTAAGTACAGCAGCAGGGAAGCGCCACCTTCTCAGAAGTGTCCGATGGCCACACTGCTGTGATCACCAAAAAGGGGTGGGGGTGGAGAACACTGATTAAGGACAAAACCTGCATGGGTATATGGGGATCAATAGGTGCTCTCTGCCTCTCCGCTAAATTAGGAACTTTAATCTGGTCAGACATGTGCCTTTGTGCACCTGAAACATTCAGAGAAAGATCCTCATGTGTCTGAAAGACAATTATTGTCTAAATCAGAGGTGCTATTTTCTTTAGAGGTTCAGAAATCATCCAAAGTACCGGCTGCAGCAGCCATCCTTCCTTTGAGAGAGCATGCACATTTTCCTCCTGCCCACCCTAGACAGTGCTTAATTAGCACCCATCGTAGGCCCAAAATAAATAGGGACTGGTCCTCACCGTCTAGAGGCCCAGATTATTTTAATATTCCAAAAGTAACCAAGGCAACTAGAGTTTAAAAAACGCAATATTACTGCCACTAAAACTTTCTGATTTGTCCAATTTTGTAAAACAGTTATTCTTTAAAACTGAAAAAATAGTGTTAAGTTCAGTTTTAATGACACATGGAGGAATTTTTAGTATCAACTTCCAGCTTTATCATCTAAGTCCATACCAGTAAAATCTTCATCTTGATCAAGCACACACGCGTACAAACACACACACACACACACGGTGTTTATTTATATACCAGAGATATCACACATCTTCGGGCTCATATTTATAAATAGAACCAAAGAGAAATTTTCATAGAAATGTTAATGATTTCCATAAAAACCCTCATGTACTGCATGATACTTGCATATAACATTTTAATTAACTATCTATTCACGAAACACTTGGGTACTTGCGCGCTTCAGCGTGATTAATGCAGCATTAGTGTGAGGACATAGAAAAGACTGTCTCATAAACCTTTCTTCAAGATGTTTCATATTTGCAAAACACCAGGCTCTGTAAATGACCCAGTGGTCTGGCAGATAATGCTCCAATCTGTTCTGCACAAGATCTGGCCTCTTCTGGCCCTGTTTGATTTAGGCCAGACAAGCCATATGGGAGATCCTCAGGCTATGAGGAGAGATAGAGCCACAGCCAGAGCATGTGGCACTTTGCAGCCCCCAGAAGCCAATTCAAAAATAGACTCCTGTTCTTCCTTCCTTTTGAACAAATGCTGGGAATGTGATTGCTACAGACAAATAACTCTGGCAGGAGAAAAATCAGAGTTAAAGATGTTCTCTTCTTAATAATCACTAGTGTTTATCCAAGCCTACTGTGTGCCAGTGCTATGCACTTTACACACATTTCCTAATTTAGTCTCCAAAAATCTCTGCAAAATGTACATGAATGTAGACTGGTACAGCCACTGTGGAAGTCAGTGTGGAGATTCCTCAGAAAACTAGGGTTGGAGGTCCCATTTGACCCAGCTATTCCCCTTCTGGGCATCTTCCCAGAAGAATTAAAAACATCGTACCACAGCGATATATGTGCACCCATGTTTATAGCAGCACAATTTGTAATAGCCAGATCTTGGAAACAACCCAAATGCCCATCAACTGAGGAATGGATAAGAAAGATGTGGTATTTTTATACAATGGAGTACTATTCAGCCATAAAGAAGGATAAACTGGAGACTTTTATAGGTAAATGGATGCAACTCGAGAAAATACTCATAAGTGAAATAAACCAGAAGCACATGTGTAAGCATCGTATTATCTCTCTGGTATGAGAAACTGAAAGAGTAAATAAGATCCAAAATGTACAATAGACATGGTGAATCAAAAAGAAACTGGTCAAAAGGAAAGAGAGACTGGAATAGGGAAAAGAAAGAAGGGAAAGGGAAAAAAATTGTATATATATATATATAAGATGGTTAAGATAGATACACTACCATTTTTACTTAGTTCATTGAAGAGTAAGGTTTGTGCCAATAATGTTTGGACAATTGAATGCTAATGTCTGGTGTCCTGAATAACTAACTTAAAGATAGTAATACGTAATGTATTAACCATTGTTACCCTCCTATTATGTTTGTTTGAAAATTTGTTCTTCTTTTGATTTGTTTTGTTTTTTCTTCTCTTTAAAATAAAAAAAAAAAATGTACATGAAAAACTCCACAGTGTCAGGAATCTAAGCCCTAGTCTTAGCAATTTCAAAGACTGCCCTTTTCCCTTCTTTCAAAAAACCAAGCGAGAGACTCTATAGTACTATCCTAAGAGAGGTTTGTCTATTCCTAATTGATGGACCCAACAGTTTTCCACTCTTCTATTCATCCCAAATTTGTGCAAAGAGCTTAGAGAAGAGAGAGTGTCCCATATGTGTCTGGACATCCAGAGGTCTGCGAGGATGTACCAGTGAATAGAAAGATTAGATAATGAATGGAAAGGAACATCACAGCAATCTAGTGGTTTGCTGACCATCAAAGGGTCTCACAGGAGAGATAGGGAAGAAGGGGGTAAACAATCACTACAATTCACAATTACTTCATCTACCTGATTTTTTTGTAGTGGTCACAGTGGCTTCATGTTTCTCCTGTGTTTTGCTGTTTGGCTTTGTTTCTCTACACAATCCCTCCTTTGGCTGCATGAGCAAGGGTTATCTCCAATTAAGTTCAATCTTGGTGGAATTCATTGCCCCCCTCCCATTAACAAGGCCAAAATAAAGTTCCCTCACTCCCCAATACCAAGATGTGAGGGCACAGATCTGAGAGAGAGTGTCCCTTCCCCATTACCTAGGGGCCAATGCTAAACAGATATTCCAGCCTAGATTTTAACACCATAGCATAACTGAAGGATGGCCAGCATGTACGCACAGCAGGTACAGAAGCATCTAGTGGCAGCCACATCTTTGTCTAGCAGTGGCAAAGCCCCAGTGCACCATCCCTACCAAAATGGGGACTGCTTTCTCAGGATCCCAGTGTCTGCATATTTTTCCAATCTGGTTCTTCAGCTCCTATGAATTTTCTGAGACCTGAATGGTCTGCAAAAAGGCATTTATCTGCTTAAGGCAGCCAGCATTTATTTATGTTACTTGTGACCAAGAATATGAGTGACAACCCTACGCATGCGCACACACACACACACACACCAGCCCTGTCATAGACTATACTATTGTCCAATCATATTAACCAAGACATCCTTAAGGTTCCCCTGAGCCTGACTAAACTTTAGAAAGGCTTCCTCCTGATTCTATTCTCTTGCTTTAGAGAAACATATCAGTTTGATAGCCTCTTTTCCCAGGTCACTTTCCCAGACAAAGGCTCATTTATTATTATTATGTTTTGCAACTAAAATGTCCTCCCAAAGGCTCATGTGTCCAGAGGTGGGGCATTTGGAAGGTGGTTGGATTGTAAAGGCTCTCACTTCATTGGTGGATTGATAGTTTCATTATTGGAGGAGATGGGAAAAGAAGGTAAGACCTAGCTGAAGGGAGCAGGATATGGGGACATGACCTTGGGGCTATAGCTTGTCCTTCTTCTCTGATTTGCTCATCCTATCTGCTTCCTGGTTGCAACAAGGTAAGCAGCTCTGTTCCAGAATTCCCTCTCTGACATGATGCTCTCCCTCAGCAAAGACCCATAGCAATATAACTAACTGACCATGGGCTCGGTCCCAGCCTTTGGTGCTATTGCAAGGTGGTGAGACCTTTAAGAGGTAAGGCATGGCAGGAGGAAGACAGATCATTGGAGGAATGCCTTTGAAAGGGATTGGAACCCCAGCCTCTTCACTCTTTTTACTTCTTGGCCACCACAAGGTGAGCAGCTTGCTTCACCATGCACTCCCTGCAATGATATGCTGCCTTACCATGCACCCAAACCAATAAGGCTAACTGACCATGGCTACACTTCAAAACTGTTAGCCAAACCTTTCTTCTTTTTCAGCTTATTGCCTCAGGTACTTTGTCACAGTGATGCAAAGCTGACTAGCACACACTGAAAAAGGGAAGTTCTGAAATAAACCAGTTGTTTTCTGGATGCTTGCTTTCCACTGTTACTGTTCATAAACTAAGTGGTCTCTCAAAGCCTCAGAAGCCTCACAGGGCAAGACCCTAGAACAAAGGATAAACTGAAAGTCTTCAAAAACAGCATATGTGCTATACCAAGAGAGATAAGCCCAGGGGAACAAGGGACCAAGTGAGATCTCTGGACAACCCCGGGTGATGTCTCAAGGAAGCTTTTGTTCTAAGAACAACAGAATACTCTGCTCACATTCCTCAAAAAAAATTGGAGAAAAATGTACCCCCATTATGTATTTTTAAATTGTCACCCAAAATTTTCATCATGAGTTCAGACAGAAAGTTTTCCTTAATAAAGGTATGAAATAGTGAATATTTTATAAGACAAAATAAGTTGAGGATTGACTTTAGCTGAAATCAATATTTCATAACCTGCTTTGATAAAATAGGTTTTAACTATCTTATTGAAGAACTTTGCCGAATCCTAAAGGAACTACATGAAATATGTATTTGTGGTTCTATCTAATGTATCTTTAAAACTTTGTTAGCTCTGGAAAACATGGCTATGATTTTTTAAAGAAGTTTACCACTAATCAACTTTGCAAGGCCCAGCTTCATCCATACCAGAAGTACATGTAAAATCAGAGAGGGAGGAAACTCACAGGTTTCTCCTCCAAAACTAATATTAAAGTTAATGAAGCCAATCTCCAAAAGAATATTTCTAATCATTCCTTTTCTTAATGCATTGGAAATTTCTAATCTTGCTACAAAGGTGCACATGAATAAGACAGATGAAGGATAAAACATTACTTGGTAAAGTAAGAGAAGAAATGTACTAAGCAGATACTTTCTCAAGCAGTTTCAGAAAAGATGTGGAAGTTGTGAACCTTAAAAACAGCATGTTACTACATACTCTTAAACTCCCATATTTGAGTACCCTTGGAAAACATGCATACCCGTTAGAAGAATGTCCTTTGTGCACATAAACACAGTTGATGTACATATGACAAAGAATCAGATGGCCAAGCTATTTCTCCAGGGTGCTTTCTGGATTTACAAGAAAAGCTGGCACAGAAAGCCCAATCCCACTTGAAGTGATTCTTCCCCAGGACTGGGTGACAAGGCTTCACTGCAATGGTGCAGTAGGGCTCAGCCACAAAGGCAGAGCTCCTGGGTTTCACTGAAGATTGAGAACTGTGTTTCCCGGAACTCAGGTCGTGTATCTCAGAATGCAAACAAGGCCATAAACTGCTTCCCCGGCTTTATACAGATTTAAAAACTTATGGGCAATATATCTAAACTCCTCTACTAAAAAACTCCTGCTACCAACTACACTTTTGAATACAGAACTGTCAGCACTGGAAGATTCAGAACTTCTGCCAGGAAGAATTTACCACAATAGAATGATCTAAGTACATCATTTCATGCAGTAGTGCTATATAATAGCATGGGTATATTCCCATGCTATAGGGGCAAAAGTTTTTTTATTAAGCTGTGAATACATTAAATATCAATATAAATATCATTATAAACTAATCCTATGCTATTAATCTGATGGCATTTTCTGAACAAAGCACTACAGTCCAACATACCAACAAATGAAGAAAAATGTTGTATGCTGTCTGATTTAAGGAGAAAAATCTATCTCAAATTTATACCCCAGAATGTATTGAAATGACACTGAAAAAAAAAGTGTTGTACTTATATGCCCACTGCCCCATAAATGCAACTCCACACCCAAAAGAGCAATCCTATAAAGTCAGATACTTTCCTCTTTCCTTCAGAATTGATGACTATAATGATTCCAGTCTCGTTAGAAATTTGGAGTCAAATACAAAAATAAGAATTTTTTTATATGTTGTCATCAGATTATTTGAGAGAACCTCTTCTTTGCATAATTCAGTAGCCATGATGATTTGGCCATTCATTTCTTTTGGGATGGTAGAATAATAATTTTAAAAGCAAGCATGCCTGTCTATACAGAAAAACAGAATAACCCAACAAGAGGGTCCACCAACATATCAAACATAACTTAACAACATAATCCAAACCCAGAACAAATAAAGAACTGCTAGATAACATAAAATGCATTGTCTTTCATCTTAACTGTGATAAATTTTTAATGGGGCAGACCTCTGTACCACAGTCAGCTTTGATTTAATAGTTAAACCACACAGTTCAATAATTGTACATCAAATAGAATTCCTCACACCACATTTTATCACATTTTCCATTATATCATGCACTTGAGTGCCTTCAAGTACTGCCTCTGTGCTATCTCATGCTTAACTCTCTTCTGAGCTTCTGGACTTAAAGTTTCTAGTACTAGGTGAGAACATTCACATAGATATCTCTCCAGCATCTCCAAACCAAAAGGTCCAAAATCAAATTGAAATGCTTTCTCATACTCTTTTTCTTCCAGTATTCAGCAACCTTCTCACCTACCTATTTACTCTACTGGGAATCCTCCTCAACTCTTTCATTTTTATACCCTTATCCAGAGATTTAACAAGCACTCCAAGATTCTCACATATTCATCCTTTCTTTCATACAGGTTGAAGTCTTTCTCAGATTATTCTGTTATCTCTATTTCCCCAGGAGCAAATCCCTGTGTGTGCTAAGTAATGGGGATCCCTTTCATGCCGATAGCCTTCTCAGGTCCTTGTAATCCCCTACTGATTTCCGAATTTCTGTGAGAAACTTTTCCGTGTACTCTTCTGTGCTTCTAGTTTAACCCCATTTACTTTCTTCTTTTAGCAGAGATATGTATTTGTTGGTTTTATAAACTTTCTTTTTACATATTTCTCTAAGCTTGAAGTGGAAAGGGAAGATCTCAGAACATGCTGTCTTCACTGATCTTGAACTAAAGGTTTCTCACGATTTCGACAATAACGTCTTACTAGGCTCCTCTCTCCCAGGTTCTCAAGTCGCATTGCAACTAGTGCTATTCTCAAAAGCCCTACTGGGGGGCCAGTGAGACAGCTCAGTGGCATAAGTGCCTGCCTGGCAAGCGCGAGGTCCTGAGTTTGACTCCTGATACCCACAAAAAAAAAAAAAAAAAAAAAAAACTCTACTAGGGCCTGATCATTGATTTTGGTCTTCTTTTACCTAAAGAGCAGTACAATGTATTTCTAGAGCCTCCACTAAGGAAAAAAAAAAAAAGCTCTGTGGTAAAGATCTTAGCAGCAATTACAGCCACTTCTTCTTTCCAACATTTTTGCCAGTGCATCTCTTCACCAACCCTACCCTCCAGCCCTCCCAGTTACTCCAAGAATCTATGTAATTTCACACTTCATGCTTTTGCTGAAGCTACTCATTTCACTTCCATGTCCCATTCCCTTGGTCGAGATCCAGATAAGATCCTACCATCTCTTCTATTATTCTGTTCCATGAAACCTTCCATATGTTATTGGCATGTCTTTAACTAAGCCTCCATAAGACACATCCCTAATCAAAACAACAAAAATCTGAAACTTCAGGCACCACATGACACACCTGACCTCAGGTAACATGTCATAGTCAGAATGCAGGTACACTAAATAAATTACCTTCAGACTGTGTGTATAAGATATATGAAAAATATAAATTCATGTTTAGATTTGGGTCATATCCCTGAGACATCTCATTATGTATATGCAAATATTCTGAAATTTTAAAACATCTGTAATTCTTCTGGTCCCAAGCATTTCAGATAAGGGATACCCAGTCTGTATGACTCATATCCCTATTGGTGTGCTTGTAGCTCATTCTGCCTTAATACTTTAGACTCCCTAACTAGGTCATCACATCTCTAAGGCAAAAGTTATTATTTCTTTCCATATTTCAAGCACTACTCAGCACGATACCCAGCATGTAATAGGTATTCCACAACTTTTTAAAAATAGATTCCCCTTGCTCCAATACCTAGAAAAGTTGTTTGGCAAATATATATTCATCAAATTAAATTCAAGGAATCAAATAATTAAGCTTCAGGGACACGAAGAGAGTTGAATCAGAATTTAGTAGTATAGCTTTAGATTGCAGGATAAGGAAATTTCCCCTTGTTAAAATTCTAAACCTGTTCCAGCCTGGAGTACCACCTCCCCATCTGAGAAACTCCTTGTGATAGCCCAGCCCCGGGGTTCTGTTGTCTGCCTGCAGCCTCTTCAGGGTGTTTACCTGCAGTGTAACCGTGTGTCCATCTGCCCTGCTGGATTACACACCTTCTGGGAACAGAGAATAAATAAAAGCGTATTGACTAAATAAATGCTTAAATACCACAATTTCCCTGATTTGTCCTCAGAATAGCCCTGAGCTATAAGGAAATCTGTTGTTATTCTCATTTTCTAATAGGTAAACCAGAGTAAATGGAAGCTAAATGAACTCAACAGTGTCAGGAGAAAGGAATATGGTAGCAGAATTGAGGTCTTCTCAAAATCAATCACCACCTCTCTAGACACTTCTGCATAATATGAAGTGTCTATGGTCAGGAAAATAAGAATAAGACAACTTGGATCTTGTTACATATAGGAAATAACCCTCATAATAGCAAAATGAATAAAGCTGGCTTTTAAACACTCCACAGAGCTCTGTTTCACCCTTTCAGTCAATTTAAAGAGCTTCCAGAACGTAACTGATACAAACAGAATAGTCAACCACGTAATGATCAGCACAGCCTAATGCCTTCTAGATGCCCAGGGAAATAATATGAAAGTAACTTCTTTAGGACTTTAAATAGCTACAATTATCACCATATTTGGTGTATATTAATATCTAACATTTTCAGCATTTTTCATTACATGCAATGTCCCCTACTATAAACAAGATGCTGCTAAGAAAACCTCACATAACTATATAGATATTAAGTTATTTTTACTAGTGTTACTCATTTTGCCATCTATTTATTGTTTCCTATTTTTCAGGCATGTTGCTAAGAACTACATAAGTTCTCTCATTTAATCTCCATAAAAATATTATAAAGTAGGTACAGTCATAACCACATTCTTAAAATGAGAGGACTGAGATTCACAGAGATGAAGTCATATGTCCAAGGTCATACAGCAAATAAGAGACAGAGCTGGGACTTTACCCAGACCTATCTGGTGCCACAATCCTGTATTCCTGCCCCCTGCGGACACCATCTCTCACTTGTGTCCCTAAAGGGATGCATTTAGTCAGATCCTCTCATACCTTTGACATTATTGTCAAAGTGAACTATGTGAAGTTGCTGTTTTATAGATTTAAAATGTTCAAATAGTTTGACTTAATTTTAAAAAAGTAGATAATGATATCTGCAGCTTTTGGAGCCAATGTATTACTTTATTTTTATTTTGTATATTTATATAATAGTACCTGATGAGGTTATTATCACAAACTACAGTGTAACCAGTGAGACATAAATACCAGTCAATCTTTTACGTAGCTCCCTAATTCTGATGTCAGACAGCCTGGATACTGAGTATACAAAAAACACATTGGAAAGTATACAAAAAACACATTGCCAGGGATTCTTTTCCTAAGAAAACCATTTCCAGATCAGTACAAGAGAAAGCTATGTGTTTTCTACGTGGGTGATGATTTGTTTCTGCAAACCTGCAATGATTTACTACTCTAGTCTCTCCATTTCCTTTAAAATGTAAACAAAAAAGATTAATTCCAAAAAAAAAAAAAAAGAGTAAGATGAAGTAAATGTCATCACTGCTCCCTCTGGCAAGAGGGCCTGAAAACCAGGCATACATGCAAACCACCCTCCTCCTTTCCACCTTCACTGACCGCTGTGTCTTTTTTTCCATCCAGAGGGAAACCTGCCCTGCCTCTTCCAGCACTAATCCTCCTACTCATGCTCTTCATCCCAGCCTGCCTCGCCTCCTCTGGAAACTGCCTCCACAAATTTTCCCTCTTTGTATCCTCAGCTGCCCCCTCTTTCCTGGCTCAACTCTCAAGCACACAAGCTCGGTGTTCTTGTCTGTCAAGTGCACATACAGACAACGCTTTCCTTCAAGACGAATTTTCCTTCTTTCTCTTCCCTGACAAAATGACTAACAGAGTGATGCTTTCTGCCTATACTTCCTCCCTTTCCACTCACTCATCCTCCCAAAGCAACCAGGCTTCCCTCTGGCCTCTCAGGAATCATTCTCAGGAATGTCACCAATGCCTCCCAAATGATGTAGCCCTCGCCTCATCCTACTTGAGCTCCCCAGCTTTAACGTTATCTACTCCCTCTTCCAGCACTCTGCCTGGGATTCACTGATCCTAACTTTCTGGTTCTCTTCCCACCTCAATGACTGTTTTGTACAGCTTCCTTCTCCACCTCAACCCTGCTCGTGCAGAGCCAAGCAGTCACCTGACCACAGCACGGTTATCCTGAGCGGCCCAGAGCTTTGACACCTACGCATAATTGTCTTCTTCACTTGAGATAGCATTTAACCTTCAGATGTCCCTCGAGTATCACATTCTTTGTGGACCTTGCTCTAATCTTCTTAAAAATATTTATTTCCTCCTCACTGTTCCCAAAGCACCTTATGTGTACCAGTAATGCAGCACTTACCACACTGGTACCCAAACCTATCTTTTCTAGTACTGTCGTCACCCTTCATTTCTGCTTCTGTCCTGCTTCTGTTCCTTAGAGAAGGACTGTGTTGCTTCTTCTACACCACCTTATATGCCGTGTACCACTGTGCAACTGCCTGGCTCATCACAGGTCTCCAAAGATGCCTTTTCACTGTGTTAATCCATCTGTCTGGTAAGATTTACGTGCAGTCCTGGTGAGAGGGAAGATCTTGTATTAAGTGAATTTTATAGTCCCCTTTAACACTAACAAGTCACTATGAAAGACATCGAAATATTCTCAAGGTAATTAATATAAAAGCTTTTTCTTCCTAAAATAAATATTTTCACAATATCTACCCTTTAAGGTTCCTATCCAAAGAAAGATATGTGCACCAAACAAATAAAACAGATTCTCTTGAGAACACCAATCAGTTTTCCAAGTCAGACAACTGCTTACTGCTGCTTTCTCGACTCCTACTTTACAAGTCCAAAGTGACAAAGTACCTCATAGGTGCCTGGGCAAATACTTCATTTCTCTCTGAAATGTCAGTGCCAATGCCTAGCCATACTCGAGTTTTGCCTCACTTTAAACCAATAGAAATATCTCTTCTTGCCAGCTGACATTTCGTCCTATAAAAGTCTTTTACTCTTCTTGTTTTCCAGAATATAATTTGTCTGCTGAGCTTCTCCTCATTTCAAACCTCAGGGAATTAAAATATCTATAGTTTTGATTGAATGGCAGGAAGAAGTAATGAAGAAACGAATTTCTGAGGAAGATAGCAATAAAAATGGAACCTGGAGAAACCATAGCTAAAGACTTTTCCAAAGGTAACATTTACTAAATGGCATCAAATACTAAAGTAATAAGAAAGTAAGTTAGTGATTAAAGACTTTATTATCTAACTTTAATCCTCACCAGAGCCCTACAAGGTCAATGTCATTATCCTTGTTTAACAGATTAATAAGTGGAGGTTCCAAGAGGTTTAGTAATTGCTCCAGGTTACCCAGATAATAAGTGGTGGCCCCTGCCATATGCTGGAATGACCTGATAGAATTTTCTGAAGGAAAACTGACCTGCCTGAAAGTTCTCCCTCAGCTCACTGATACGCGGTTCCTGGCCAGGCACTATTATTCCCAAAGAGAGCATGAATCCTATACTCTACCTGCAGCTGTGCTGTGCACTGTTCTACAAGCCCTTAACATATTTTTTCACTTAGTTACTGAATGAGTTATGAAAAGGCAGTACAATTTATAAAGTTTTATGGAATGAATTATGAATGGGGTAGTATCATCCCTACCGATAAGAAAATAAAGCTGAGGACCTGAAGTTCAGAAACAAACCCAAAGTTTCAGTGGAGCTAACAAACCAAACATGTTCCCCACACAAGGCAGCCTCCCAAACCAGCCCTGCTTCTCACCTTGCTGTCAGCACGGCTAATGTCTCCCTAAATCAACGGGATCCTGCCTAAGAATAGCACCAGGAACCTCGCTCCACCGTTCTGCAATTTGGTGGTTAAAAGTCATATTTAATCCTATTGGCCTTCTCGGTAATCTAAAACATATCTTCCTACCATGCTACCTGATTACATACCTGTGAAACTCTCACTCTCTGGATTTCTGGTTTTTTTGTTTTTTTTTTTTTTTTGTACTGGGAATCGAACTCAGGACCTTGCACTTGCCAGGCAGGCGCCTGTGCCACTGGGCTATATCCCCGGCCCCACTCTCTGGAGTTTTTGCAGAAATGCCTGCCCATGTTTGGGTTCCCAGGGTTCTCTGTGTCCCTCATCTGTACTGAGAGGCACTGTAAGAACCCGTAGGACCCAGGGTGAAGGACCCAGGCCCTGGAACCAGAGACCTAGGCCCTCGTCTCAGATCCGCCACTCACTGAGTGACTTGGAAATCACAGGCTGTTTACTCGCCTATGAAATGAGGGTAGTGCTCCTCAAAGTGCTCCAGGGACTGTTCAATAAGTTAATACCTTAAAAACATTTAGATTAGGCCTGCTACACAGTAAAATTCAAGGAATATTAGTTAAGCATTTTTTAGATTGTTAGATGACTCTATATTGTGGGAAGAAGGAAAAAAAAAAAAAAAAGAAAGAAAACGGTGAGGGTAGTTTCCTGGAAGCTTAAGGCAGAGTATGCTTAAAGGAAGGGGGAATCATTTGCCTGATCTTTCAAAGGTCACTGTAAAAAAACTTAGGCTGGCTAAGAGGAGGTGTAATGGTCGATACACTATGTCAGTTTGAGAATTGAGAAGTTTAGAAGCTTAACTAAGTGACCCAGCAGGGGGCCAGGGGCCCCACTTTGTAAACATCCTGAGCCCGTGCAAGAGGAGGGCACAGAGATGGTGAGGGCGGGCAGCCCGCATACAATGTATGGGAGGAAAAGAGGCTCGCTCTCCCCTCCTCTTGCTCTTGCTGCTTTTGCTGTCTTCTGCCGCCTTGAACTGTTGCCCCTGTGCCACGCCACCCTGCCTTGGAGCCAGCTGATTATGGACTGAAACCTCCACAAACTGAGAGCTAAATAAACCTTTCCTCCCTTAATTTTAAGTGTTGTGTATTTTGTCCCAGCAACCAGAGAAAAGTAACCAAGACAGGAGGTTTTCAGTGAGGTTTTTAAAAAGTTTCCATCATTCTATGACTTACCCAACAACACAGCATGTTTGTGGTTGCTCTGTATTTATGTAGAGAAACATTTTTTGGAAGATTAAATGCAATCCCAATTTTCTGTATTTTTGACAGGAAAATAGTATGATCAATTGCAGTTCGAGATAAACTAATTGCACTTATGCTGTTAGCCAGGGGCGCTAGAAGTACTTGTATATACCAGAAGCATTCTTCTGTTCTCAGGTTTTCATTAAAAGTCACTACCATTCTTAGGCTTTAAAAAAAATCCTTAACCTTTTTAAAGGAAAACTTACCAAGAATAACATGGACATGAGTTTTCATTATATAAATTATTCTAATCGAAACTTTTATTAACCTCTGACATCTTCCCCCCCTCCCAGTGCTGAATCTAAGGCTAATTAATACCTAGTTAAGCATTCAGCTTTTGCCCTAGAGGCCAAGATAAACTTATCCACAAGGCAATAATATATTTGTCCAATAGTAAACCTCACTGAGGAGAGAACTGCTTTTTATTTTATAAAAATTTTTGTATAAAATAAAACTATAGCAAAGAAAATTTGCAGACGACAGACGGGGAAAGATTAAAATACCCCTTTTCAGTAATCATTGTTCTTATCTGGTTTTTTTCTTCCATTTTTTTCCATGTATATTTTTATAAAACTTTATTTTTGGTGTACACATAATTTTATATTCTGTTTTTCTTAACACTACTATAAGCATTTTTCAAGTTGGTACATAGTCTACATATATTGTAAAACATGTGTTTTGACTGCACAATATGGAATTGAATGATTTTCCATAGCAGTGATCATTAATATTGCTTCTAGTCTTCATAATTTTAAGTAACGTTGTGATGACCATTTTGCAGCATGTATCTTCATATTATTTTCTATCTTTATATTACTTTCCTAGGTCTAATTTCTAATGGTAGAATTGGGGATCTACAAGTATTAATATTTATATAGTTCTCTATATATATTATCCACTGCCTCTAAAAGGATTGTACCAGTTCTACTGCCACCAATGTTCTAAGTGATTAAGCAATGTCACTAGATCCTAACTTTCTACATCAAAATGTTTTCCTAGCACAGTGGGTTAGAAAGGGAAAAATAGGTACCTCATTATATTACTCTTTATTTTCTTCATTAAAAAGAACATTTTTCTTCTCATGATTACATTCCAGTTTTCCTTTGTGAGTTATCTATTCATTATCTTTATCTGTTCGCCTATTAGAGCCTTCATTTTTCTCATTGATTTGCACAATGCCTTCTCTTTTATTCATAAAATTATTTAATACCAAGAGTAAGAATATTAGAACAATCCTTAAAATTTTGCTGATGTTGCAGTAAGCCAAATAGTGAAATCACAGTCACTAATAGATAAAAATTAAAATATTGTAGAAACACTTCATCATTGAGCTCTGACGTTACTTGAGGGACAATTTGGAGACTTTAAGTCTTTACTTTACCTGAAACTTAGATTTCTGCTAATTATAGATATCTTTTGAAATTAAAATAGTTTTTTTTCAAATATATCATGCCAGCCAATTAAAGATTGTCTTATTCCTTACCTTTTCCCTGACCTTTTAATAGATTTTTTGAAAAATTTGGTGAATGAAAATAAAACTGATGATTCTGCCTCTCTAAAACTATGCTTATACTGAATCTCAAAGTACCTGGCCTTTCTTAATATTAACATTATTATTAATCATCTCTATTCACTGAAAAATCACAAGGTGCCAAATAGTGTTCTATTTTACATAAATTACTTCATTTTATTCTCACAACAAAACTTTGAGATGAATATTAGTTTCTCCACTTCTCAGTTGAGAAAACATGAATTCAGAATGGCTAGCCAAAGCCATTAAGCTTGTGATAGGGTAGAACACAAAGTGAGGGTCTGTGTCCTTCATCAGTCTTACATTAATGCTGTCCTTAACATATTATATACCACTAACCCTGAGTAAAAGAAATTTAGAAACATAGTTTAGCAAGTCCATCATATATTCATATTCCCCAACTGATATTTCCATTAAATAGGGTGACATCATTGATTACATTTTCAACATTTAGCTTACATAACTTGCTAAAATTTAAGTCATAATGCTGTCTTACTGGTAGCTTTAATTGCCGAAATGACATTTGTGTAAATATTATAAAATTCACAAATTAAATATTTTGCTTCTTTTGACATATTTGCATATAGAATATTAAGTTGGCCCAGGTAAACTATATGTCCTGGAAACTGACCCAACTGCCACATCTTCTAATCAGGTTTAGAGGAAATACAACCTACCTCCTGTATGACAAGGAGAAAGATAGGTAAAAGACCCCAACCCAGCTCATGGGAAGATTCTCTGAGTGGAAACCTACAGCTCCACAGCTCCTGCCTAGGAAAATATTCCCACTATCAAATAGATTTAACAGGCTGTTTTCCACATTTGGTCCTCTACACTCCGACTTCTCTTGATTGAATCAGTGCTTCTGAAGTCTGCATCACCCGTAACAACTTGTGTGCTCTAATCCATAACAACTCAAAGCCTAGTCAAAGCAGTGTCTTAGGCCACTGTGGAGAATGTAGAGACGGTACGCAGTCCCCCATCCCAGCCCAAGACCTTACAGTTTAGAGGGTGAAGGTGTATATGTGTGAGCCTACAGTGCTCACACTTGACAGGGACATGAGTAGAGTAAGACGTGTACAAATCACCAAGTAAAGGCAAGAAAAGATAAATGCCTTAAATCGGATACCCTAATATACCTAGGGATGCATATGAAGGTGAGACCATTTTAATGGAGTAACTGAGAAAATCCCTGAGATAAAATGGTACTTCAGGAGTCAATGAAAAATGATTAATCATTTAATGGGTAAAGAGGTGTACTAGTCAGCTTCGCATTGCTACAATGAAATACCTGCGGCAGCTAAGTTATAAAGGGATGAAATTCATTTGTCTCTAGTTTTGGGAGTTCAGAGTCCAAGATCAGGCAGTTTCACTTGGCATCTGGTGCGGGCTGTGGATAGCTGCATATCGTGGCAGGAGCACATGTCCGACTAAACGGTCACATCACCAGCATAAGCAGAAAGAGAGACGAGGACCAGGATCTCACGGTCCCCTCCAGCAGCGTGCTAATGACCGAAGGGCCTCCCGCCATGCCATACACCTGTGGGTAGACACACACATATACAGAGTCCGCCAAAAAAAAAAAAAAGGGATACGAACTTGAGGAAAAGAAAAACTTGTATAAATATTTTGGCCTCTGCAATTACAAGAGGTGCTCAAAGTGGTGGCCGTGAGCTTCCAGACATTTATTAGTATGGCGAACTGCTGCTTGGGTAACCGTGGTCATCGAGATTGCCTCACATGCACTTTCAATTTCTTCTCTAAAGCCCGGCAGTGCAGTGGGTTTCTGAAATATACAACATCCTCTAGGGTCCCCCATATTATTGAAAAACATCATACTACTTTTCTTTTCCTGAAGTGTGTATACATTTTTGGCAGAGTCTGTACATCTTTTTCCTTTATAACTTTCATTGACTCCTGAAATATCAACTTCTCTCGGCTTTTCCCCATCCCTCCATTAAAATACTCTTACCTTGATATGAACCCCCAGGTACTTTAGGGTACCCAATTTAAAGCATTTATCTTGTCTTGCCTTTGTTTAGTGATTTGTACACGTCTTACTCTGCTCACATCCAAACATCTCCCAATACCACCACCCTAGGGATCAAACTTTTATACATGGACCTTTGGGGACATTCAATATCCAAAACACAGAAAAAGACGGAAGAGGGAAAACACTTCAATGAAAGCAACCAGTATAACTTAAACTGAGGAGAGAGAAAAGTGCAGAGCATTTTTGGAAAATGATATGCAGTTGAGTTAGTTTACAGCAGAGTTTGCATATGAGAATTGTGAGAACTAAGACTCGACAAAGAGGGCAGCAGTAAGTCATGGACAATCTTTACTTCCAAAGAGGTAAGCTTTAGAGATTTAATTCAGAAAAGGCACTGGAGGTTTTGGAGCAAGGGAACAACAGGATCATAATTGCACACTAGAAATGGGATGAATTGCTCTTGTGTAAGAGCATACAGAATAGATAGGTACTGGGGACATAAACCAACAGGGAAAGGGCCAGTTAGAAATATACTGTAGGATCTCCGCAAGAAATGGTGAGTCTAAACTAGGGAGTGGCAATGATTGCAAAAAGGTGAGGTGAGAAACATTTCTCCCGTAAGATCTCACTGGTGTGGAGCTGCCCGTATAGAGGGGAAAAAGAAGAGTCAAATAAACTCTACATCTTGATCACGAAGAGACAGGAAATAAAGTGTTCAAGAACAGATTGTTTTGGAGAAAATTGATGATTAGATAAATTTTAAATACGATGATTACTATGGGTTGAATTGTCCCCCCCTCCCCAGAAAAGATTATGTTGGAGTCCTACCCCCAGTACCTCAGAATGTGAGGTAATGTCAGAAATAAAGTCATTTTGCAGGTGTAGTTAGTTAAAAATGAGAGCACAATGGATTGGGGCGGGCTGCTATTCCAATATGAATGGTGCTCTAATAAGAAGAGCGTGGATCACAGGGAAGGGGCCACACGGAGACACGAAAACACAGAGGAAGACCATGCACAGCAAAGGCAGAAGCGGAAGTGCTGCCACTGGAAGCTGGAACACCAAAGACTGCTGGCAAACACCACACGCTGCAAGAGGCAAGGAGAGGGTTCTTCCCTGTAGAAGGATCATAGGCCTGCCAACACCTCGATTTGGGATTTCTGGCTCTAGAACCATAAGATAACAGCCCTAGAAAAAATATACAGAGATTTTTAAAAATAATATTCACTGGATTATTTTTTCTACTTACAGAACAGTCACCTATAATCTTTCCACCTGCGGATAAACACTGATGACACTGGATACACAGCCGCCCAGACTTGGGGGTGTGTGTGTGCGTGCATGTGTGAGTGTGTGTGGGTGTGTGCATGCCTTTAAAATGGAGCTTACATTGTCCGTACCATCTCCTGTCCAGGCAGTCTTTTCCAAGCAGAAGGGCTAGTATTATACCACACAGATGTCCCACAATCAAACCCCTGCTGATGGCGTATTTGGTGTCTATGAAGCATCTACTTAGAAATGTGTTTGACTCACTAATTACATGTTGAAAGGAAATAGAGGAAATTTGCTATCCACATTTTCTCAAGTCCTTAAGAATATGGATGTATAATTTACCCCTAGGGTAAATTACATGCATATATAAAGTTTAGTTCATTTATATCTTTTACCTAGATCCTTTATTATAACTTTTCTTCATATTCAAAAAAGACTGTAAAATCAGTGTGCCTAGAGGTTTCCCACATAGGCACCTATTCTATGGCAACATGAGAATAGAAATTTGGGATGGCTTGCACAAAGTCACAAGAGTGTTAGAGGTTAGTGTGGGTTCTTACACACAAGTAAGACAGAAATAGAAGAAAACTAGAAACATAAAATAATGATATAGAAATAGATGGAAATGATATAGAAACTACTTTAAAATTGATGTAGATTGTTTTCTGAAGCTACTAGATAAAATAAACACCTTTAGACTGGAAGATAAACAGATAATCTACTTCTGTTTAACTTTCAAAACAACTGTAACTATCCCATCAAAACCCTATCAGTTTCAACCCCACTACTGAAGATACTTGTCTTCAGATAACTAGTTTTCCTCAGACAACATCTTATTTTCCATGGAACTGAGTCATTCTTGGACATCCTAAGAAAAAATATAATAACTTACAAATATAGGCACTTTTCAGCTACTGATGAATAGCTTTGTAGCTCCTCATGGAAGTTTTCCACATTCTTCAAATCCTTGTAGTTATAAAATATAACATTGTGCCTTGCAGTCTGAGCATCCTACAAAGTAGCCTTTGTAGAGAAAGTTTAGAAAATTTTTTACAATATCGTACACTTTCTTCAGTTGATCCAAATAAAACGTTCACCTTTTAAATATAAGATGACAAGGCTGACATGCATTCATCTTTGGCTGACTCTTCTCTTAGGCCCTGAGTCACTGGCGGCTTTGAGACGCACAGCCTGGCTTTTCTCGCTTTAGACAGAGCCGTAATTCTTATTGTAAATGTAAGTCACTTTAACATAAGGCAAGTGTCTTTTCCCACTACAAGAAAATGTGAAGTACTCTATTGTAGCTGTAAAGAAAGAAGAAAAGAGCTATAAAAGTGAAGTAATTTTTAAAAATGATCATGAACTGCTCTCATAATGAAAAATAAACTTCCATTTTGTGTCCTTGGATATACTGCATAATGAAGCAGGCACTAAGAGTTCACTGTGATCTAAAAATTATTTGGAATAGTTTTCTACTGTAACAAAAATGGTATTTTCAGTACCCCAGAGCCAAAATCATCAGTCATTGGCATTCTAATTTCAAAGTCACCAGGACCTGTTATTTTAATGATCTTTGATCAATTTCCTGCCAGGTTTAGTTTGTTTCCCTATCCTTCAACCACATTGTTTCCCATTCCAGTCTCCAAATTAAAGACACGTTATCACGAAATTTTCTCAATGAACTAATTTGACCCTTTTTTTGGTCCCAATTATCTTTTTATTTTTATTTTTTTTCATGTAATAAAGAGGATGTGTTTTCCCAGTCTTCCTCTCATCTCATGCATATACAGAGCACATTTTGCCATTTGGGGTATATTTCATCTTCTAGCCATTGTATGTTTCCTGGTTTTAAACTTACGTGCCCTCACTGATATGCCTTATTCCTGGCTTACTACTCACACCTAATCCTTACTCTTGGGCATTTCAAATCTGCAGCTCTGTGAAGCTACACGGATTTCATCCTGTTCTTTTCATCCCATTGCCATTCTTATAAGAAATGTTGCTTTAAGAAATAATCTAATTTTCATGGATCCTTCTACTTATAGATAATTTTCTTATTTATTTAAACTTTCCAAAGTTGACTTTCCTGGAATTCATTCTCTTTAGATTGCTATTTTCACTTATTTGGCTGTCTGTGTATATATTTCAATCTTTAAGCTCATTTTCTTAATTAACTTATATGTTCACTAAAGAAATAGCTTTAGTATGCAGGTCAAAAGCTAGAAGCATCTAAATACCAGCACAATGTCACCTCCTATTTTTCTATATCTCTATTATTGTCTCTCTCTCTACCCTGTTTATAGGTGATTCTACCTGACCATGATCCAGATATGTTCTGCTTCCTTTACTGCATTAACTATGCTTTATTCCTCCCATTAAACATACAGTTTTATCCAGTATGCACTGAAGAAGATGGTTAGTGAGTCTTCAATCTTATTATGACTTCTTGTCAGATGAAATCTGGCAAAATCTGGTAAATGACAGTTAATAAACTAGTAGTCAAAGAGCAGGTTAGCCATAATGTATGTGATTTGGATAAACTGAAAACTACAGAGCTAAATTGAGAAAAACACACAGCCTTACTTTCTTACTGAAAGTGGATTTATTATGAATGGGACTTCTTACAGTGATTAAGAAATGAAGTTAACCCATTTTGTGCTCTGTTGATCACTATCAAGAATGACAAAACATGATTTTCCTTATTTTCAATTAAAATATGAAGAATTACAGAAATTTGAGAAAACAAGAGTTTGACTTCAAAAGGATTCCTCATCCATCCTTAGTCACTTCTGTTGGCTTTTCTTCATCTTTCTGCATTTCAGCTCCTTATCTGGGAAATGCAATGAACTCTCCTGATAGATGATACAACAATCTTCTCATGCAGCTTGACTCTCCCAGTCAACACACCATTGGCCTGACACATGGCTCAATTCAACACTTCATTACATAAAGTACTAAACCCTGTGTTCTCTCAACTTTTTAAAGTAAACAAGCCACCACATACTCAAAAAACCAATTTTTTCCAAGAGATTTATTCTCAAAGTGATAGGACCTGAGTATGAACTAGTTTATAAAACTGCTTTTGTCCTGGGCTAGCATGAGAGCTCTGAAAACCGGGGTCGGGCAGAGAAGAATAAGACACCATCTCTGACATGGTTTTTACTTGTATCTTGAAGAAATTCAAATATGTGACAGGAGCATCTGTCAGAAGTTTCTGTCCAATTTCTTTCAACATCAAGGTTTTCCGATATTTTCTGCATTTATTTAATTTAAATATTGTACTTTTAAAAGTAATTTTACTTATAAGCAGCTTCAGGATCACATCTAGTCTGTGAAGTCCATAGACTGAAATCTTCATATACCTATTTGATAGTGACCACAGTTGAAAGAAGCTGAAATATTTAGAATCCCCCTTTCAACCCTCTCTTCTAGGTTTGTCCCCTAATTCTGATGGGCATCTGCTACGCATTAAATAAAAGTGATGAGGAGTTTTCTGTGTTAGGATTGCTAACTTCATAGAATTCTGTGAATAATAGGTTATTATATTATTTATGTATTAAAACTTTTGTCAATAATACCTATTTGCTACAGTATACTTAGTAAACTGAATATAATCACAGAATGAGCTTCTGATATTATATATGTTCTAACAAACTAAAAGATGTACTCTGGTAAGAATTGTGAATACAATGTCAGCCAGATTTTTAACCTACATTATTATTAATTCCCATAACAACTCTGCCAAATAAATATTTCACCCTCCAGTAGCTGATGAGGAAGTAGAGGCTAATAAATTATCTTGCCACACCAGAGCTGGTATTTGAACCCCACCCACTGTGTCTGATTTCAAAGCTTATCTGTGGATCTTGCTGCCTTTATTTTCAAATGAGTTTAGGATTCTCTAAGTTAATGAAAGATATACATGCCATAATTTAAAATCAACAGTATACTCAAAACCTGGTTTTAACAGCTTTTGGGCAAAACATTGTCTTCATGCTCATAAGAAAAACATGGACTTGCCTGGCTTCTATTCCTTCCCACACTCCCCTCCACTGCCCAGCCCATTAGGATGCTGGGAAGCACTGATCAGAACGGAAGGTAGACCGCCACCCGGGAAGGAAGGGAAAGAAGCAAGAATACACTGCACTAAAAGGCTTCAGGGTGTATCTAGGAAAGGAAAACAATTTATTTCAATTAGAAAGAATAGTCTTCATTATTTTTTCAGAAAATAGAAATCATTTTAAAAATGCAAAACGATCTCAAGTCCTGAACTTAAACGAATTATCATTTTTAGACATCACTTCAACTTACATAATTTTGTAATTCAATTCTAATCACTTGTAACAAACCATGTATAAGTACAGTTATTCTTGAAACTACTTTGACTGCCTATATACTTTAGATATATATTTAAATATCTATTTTTTATTATTAAAACTATTTTGTACACTATGTGTGTATGTTGTATATATGTATATTTTTAGGTCATTTATATATATTTATCTAAACATAAGCAGCTAACAGACATTTATCTATCATTATTTTTTAGTCCAAGTTTTTATTTTGATCAGTAAAAAATGTTTTGGAGCGCCTGGTAAATTTCAACACCTTAGTATTTTATTTCATACTGATATTAGCTTCATTATGCAATAATAGTAAGACATTCGGTTGCCGCTATCAGTCGGATCTGTGTTCATCCACAGAGACATTCAATGAACTGAAAATCATTTGCAGACTACATTATGTTATGATAGTGAATGATTTTAAAAGATTTGAAGTTCTGCTTAAGGAGTTTTGTATGAAACAGCATTTACATTAGAGAAAGGTTTGGGGGAGGTGAAAGATGTAAGTCATCAGAATTTCATTTATTTTTAAATACAATCGAGGTCTCAGAAAGCATCAGTATTTTAACTTTGCAATGTCTTTTTTTAAAACATTACTGAAATATCGTATTACTGGCTCTTGATTTTCTATTGCATTCTTGAAAATGAGTTCTCTTTAATAAATGGGAGGATTTGTGAAGACGATAAGCATGAAAGAGGGACAGAGTATTTAATTGCATTAATTATACTTTCATGTTATACTAGTGCTTGACATATATAATTACCACATTTATAAACTTCTAGAATAACTGATATGTTCGTGTGCATCAGAGTTGCCCATAGTAACAATGTGCATACCTTTCAAACCACAAAGAAATGGAAGTACAATGTATACTTTTCCTATAATGCAAAATATAACCCATGTTCTTATGACTATTGCGTTAATATTATTTTGAATGCAATATCATCCATTTTACACTGAAATACCCGTCTTAGGACTCATTGCTTTGTTACCAGATTCTTCTCAATCAGTCTTATTTCACCTTTACTAATCCTAGAATTTGGATACAAGATAATAAATTACTACTTCTTTGGAAAAAGCGTTTTTAGGAGAATGATCTATCCAATGACATAAAAAATGCTACTAAAAATAGGCAAAGAAAGGTATAATTATTTTCATATATTTTATAGATATAGTCTTTATAAATAATCTTAGCATAAATTTAATAGAAATTGATAACTATGTTGATCTATGCTATCATTTTCATTTTCTTTTAATATACCAATATATAAAAATAATTGAAAACAATGATTTCTTAAGACTCAGAATCGATACTTGGTTTTAAATCCAAGTCCTCACCCAAACAGTGAACTACATTCTATGTCATGAGAACATCACTGCTCTTTTTTGTCTTTAGTAGAGGCCTACTAACATTACTATTTGGTAAGAAGTAAAAGTAAGCGTATTTACTTCATAATTACTCTACTAAACATACAGTAATTCCTATGCAAAACTGAAGAAGAAAAAATACCCTTTACTATGAACATTATTTATAAAAAATTATAACACCCTTACATGTAACAAATTATTTTAATTTATACTTGTATTTTTTTCTGAATCTTTCAGTACTTCAGGAAAAAACATTTTATTCCCAGCTGACTATAGGGAAGATCAGCTCATCCTTAATTCATTAAGTACCATTTTTTACACTCTTATGTTTGTCAAATTATAGGATTCATTATAACAGGAAAGTAGAGTTATGGTTTTAGCTCTTTTTATTCTAATCCTTTTTTCGTGTATTCTTTCTTTTGATTTGTGACCTTCATTACCAGGAGAGCTCACATAATGCTTTCAGTTCAGTTCCAGGAGGATAGCAGTCAGATACTGCAGGAATTATTTTACATGCCATAGTTATTAACATGATTACTCAGAGAAATTATATTAATATCCAAGGCACTCCAACACTTGCCGAAAAAAATGCTCTTTATCTCAACTTTTCCTTCAGCACAGAGGACACATTCTCATCAATTAGCAGTGAAAGTCCCCAAGTGAAAATTTCCTCAGCAAGTGGAAATGCATTATATAGAGTTCACTGTATACTTACACCACCCAGACCATGGCTTTCCTTGTTTCCTTTGTTTTCTTTACTTTTACATTGTAAAATAATGATTTTTATTATATGAGCTTTAGAAAACATTAAATAAAATCACCCATAACTCCATACCTAGAAATAATTACACCATTTCAATGTTTCCTTCCTCTTTTTTAAGTCAAAGGCATTTCGTGTACATGAATTAAGATCATTTTGTATTTATAATTTTATATGATTTTTTCATCCAATGTTATATCATGGGTATTTCCCATGTAATTAAATATTTCTCAGAGTGTGATTTTAATTTTAAGATAATATAAATGTGCACTATTCTTATTTTAATATCCTCTTACTAAAACTCTACAAAGTACAAAACAATCTATAGTAACAGACAGCTGATCAATGGTTGCTGGGGTTAGAGGAAGATATGGCAAGGGAGAAAAACTTAAGAGAAGACTTTTGGAGATGGTGGATGTATTCATTGTTTTAATTGTGATGAAGGTTTCATGGCATGGGTAAAAATATACCAAATTTTATGAATGTAGACATTCCTACTTGTTGTATGTCAACCATACCTCAATAACGCTGATACAAAAATAATTTTTAAAATTCTTATTATTGCATACTAAGTTTGTTCCAAAGTTAGGCTACTATATAGAGGTAACAAAGATAATTCAGCACTTTATTTCAAAAGGAATATAGCTCTGTACATTGAAAGTTTATGAATAGGTTTGATGAGGAGTTATTTCGATTCTTGACCAATGCACAACAGATTATATAAATTACTTTAAAATTTTCTGAAACTCACTCCCCTAAAAATATTTACTAAAACTTTACAGTTTTACAGAGCATTTTATTTCATCTTATTGGTCCATTTAAATTTAGGAAAAAATACATTTGGGGCAAAATTAGATAAACCAAAAATTGCTATCATTAGAGCTCTCTTCATTGAAGACTTCTCATGAAATAGACACATTAGCATCCTACATTAATATCAGTTACCTCATTTCTTTCATAAAATTAGACACAATAAAGTTAATAGTAAGTAATGAGGTCAGAAGGAAGTTTAACTGCAGAATTCAAAGTCTTTTGGAAATGTTTGCTATTCTTCCTCTAGGTTTCAAAAAATAAAACCTTCAGAGAAGACAATGGATACATTGTATACTTACATAATAAAATACAATAAACAGTAACCAACCACTGATACCTCTGATAACTTGGATGTTGAACCCCCATACCAGTATGCCAAGTGAAACTAGATACAAATGAGTACATGTTATAAGATTCATCTAGATGGAGCCCAGGAATAGGCAAATCTAGTCAATGATTACAGAAGTCAGAAAATGATTTAACTATGGGGTAGGGGTTCAGGGAGTGGATCAAGAGGGGCATGAAAGCACATCCTAGAAGTGGCTGCATAGGTGTATTCAACTGTCAAAACTCACACCAAGCATTTAAAATTGGGTATTTTATTATGTATTATTTCTACCTTATTTTAAAAATTGGGGGTGCCGGTGAGATGGCTCAGCGGCATACGTGCCTGCCTGGCAAGTGCGAGGGCCCGAGTTCGACTCCTGGAACCCACATGCGATAAAAGGGGCTGGTGATATCGCTCAGCGGCACGGGCGCCTGCTGGCGCGCGAGGTCCTGAGGTTGACCCCTGGTACCCACCCAAAAATAAATAAATAAATAAATAAAAATTGGGATTAAGCTATATCTCTGGAAAGCTAAAGATTTAGCCGTAAGGTGAAACCAACCCAATGTGCATCCTTTCTGCCCAGCGTGGTCCTAACTTCCAGTGAACCCAATCCAATATGAAAACAATGACCAACATGTAGATGAGATATACGCAAGAACAAGAACAATGCTGAGGAAAAGGGATTTTCTTTTCTTTATCAAAAGAAATAGAAACAGATAATGAAATTCATTTCAAATGCAGATCCCCTATTTTAAATAGACTAATCAGAACATTTGGAAATGTTAATTTGTTTCACTATAGTAGTTTTATTATACATACATATATAGCAAAATATTATGTTGTATACCTTAAAAATACATAATAAAACTTATTTTTTAAAAATATCCAATTTAAGGCGAGAGGTAAAAATGAACACAAGGCTAAAGGATCATACGCCCTCCTGACCTCCCTCTAACAATGGCCCTATTAACCTGTCATGATCAACCTTAAAAGAGTAGGCTGTGCAGCTTAAGACTTCTCATATTTGAATCGTTTTTCTCCATAAACACAGCCAAGCCTGACTCCCTGTAAATTGCACCCACTGCTTCTAGCTCTGCCCTGGTTAGCAAACCTCTCTTCCATGACAGCCCTAGGGATACTGTCAATAGGAAGAAATTTTCCTCTAAACTTTTATAGACAAACTAAGCCCTTAACTTTTCCTGATGTGGCATGATTTTTCAGTTACCTCATCATTCTATTTTAAAAACTATACCCCAGACTTACGATTCCCTGTGTGGTATAACTAAACCAGAGAGAAGTTGAGCTCTATTTTCATTGATCCATATTTGTGTTTGTGTTTCATGAATATGGTCTCACTACAAAACCTCTTCCCAGGATGGTCTTCTAGAATTTTCTTAAGCACAGCCAGGCTCCGAGCCCCCCCCCACCCCGCCTCTTCTTTCAGTACTGTAATGCAGCGTTGAGCAACTTACTGGTCCCAGTGATTGTCTCAAACTGGATGTGAGAATAACTGGCTTCTAATAAACCACTGACCAAAGTAGGATGCAAAAAAACAAAATTTAATTCTAATTCTAATATAAAATGTGGCCCTTCCATAAAAAGAATCATTATCACTGTTGGACGAGAAACTTGTCATGTACAATACTGGCAGGATCACGATGACTTTTTCCTGGAAAATCAAAAATGGAAATATATTCTCCAACCCCAAAAGAGCAACTGTCAGGAGAAAAACATCTAATCTCTGTGATTACCGAGAAGAATGTCCCTGTAACTTTTATTCTCAGCAAAATGCTTATGTGTTTGTGACTTTCAAATATGATAATAAATCAAAGAATAAAATATAACATAAAAAGAAGAAAGAGACAAATAATATTGAAGCCTTTTGGATTACAATGCAAAAAACTAGTAAAATTAAAATCTATAAAATAGGTAAAACCAAAGTATTATAAATACAAAAGAAAAAAATTTCCATTGTAAAAAATAAAAATCAGGGCCGGTGAGATAGCTCAGCAGCATAAGCACCTGCCTGGCAAGCGCAAGGTCCTGAGTTTGACTCCTGGTACCCACATACGAAAAACAGGCCAGTGATATCGCTCAGCAGCACGGGTGCCTGCTGGCCTGCGAGGTCCTGAGTTCGACCCCCAGTACCCACCAAAAAATAAATAAATAAATAAATAAATAAATAAATAATAAAAAATAAAAATCAGAAAAAAGAGCAAAATGAAAAACAATAAAAATTGGTTAAGTACAAGATAAAATAAATATTTTACAACTACCACATTATCTTCCTTACACATGAAATCTAAAGTTGAACTCAGAAGTAAAGAGTAGAATAAGATAAAACTATGAAATTTAAAAAGATAAAAGAAATAAGAGGTGAAAAAGGATAATAATTACATAGAGCATTAAAGAATTAGAAAAAAGCATTAAAAACATATAAAGCCATAGCTGAAGTATTTAAGAGTGTATTATAAGACAAATATATAAGAGATTCCAGCTTTTAAAAAATTAGTATGATAAAGAAAGAAAAAATTATCAGAAGTAAACAGCAATCAAATAGCAAGGTACTGACATAAAAGTAAAAATGTAAACCAATATAACAGAATAAGAGCCCAGAAATAAATCCATGCACTTAGAATTTTGCCAAATATATATGAAGAGGAAAGGACTCTACTTAATAAGTGATATTGGAAAAACTGGATATTCATATGTGGAATAGACTTTTAGCTCATACCATATACAAATGTAAGAACTCAAACTGTAAATCTACTAGAATAAAAAAAATAGAGAAATAGCTCCATGACATTGGTTTGGGCAATTATTTATGGGATATGATTCCAAAAGTACAATCAACAAAAGGAAAACTAGACAAACAGGATTACATCAAACTAAAAGCTTCTTTACAGTAAAGGAGAAAATCAACAGAATGAAGAGACAACCTATGCAAAAGAAAAAAAATGCATATACATGTATATCTCTGATAAAGGATTAATATCTAAAATATATAAAGAACTCAAACAATTCAGTATCAAGAAAGGAATATAGACAGTCCTCAAAACAAAATATACAAATGGTCAACATCACTAATCATCAAAGAAATATAAATTAAAACCACAGTAAGGTGTCACCTCACATCTGTTAGGATGGTTATTACCAAAAAGATGAAAGATAACAAGTGTTAGTGAGCATTTTGGGAAAAATGAAAGTTTGTACACTGTTAGTATGAATGTAAGTTAGCATAGCCATTATGGAAACCCATATGGAGAATTCTTAAAATATTAAAAATAGAACTCCCATATGATCCAACAACACTACTACTGGATATACATCCAAAGGAAACGAAATTGTTATGTCCAAGAGAAATCTACACTTCCATGTTGGGTGCAGCATCACTCACAATAGCTACGACATGGGATCAAGCTAAGCATGGATGAGTGGTCAGAGAAAATCCGGTATATATACACAATGGAATCTATTTGTCCTTGTAAAAGAAGTAAATGTTTTGCAACAACGTGGATAATCCTGCAGTTTATTATGTTAAGTGAAACAAGACAAGCACGGAAAGACAACTACCACATTATCTTCCTTACACATGAAATCTAAAGTTGAACTCAGAAATAAAGAGTAGAATGATGGTTACCAGGGGCTGGAGGGAAAGAGAGGAGTGAGGAGATGTTATTCAAAGAACACAAAATTTCAATAAGGAAGAATTAGTTCAAGAGACTTCACATGGTAAATATGCTAACATTGATGTATTATATTCTTGTAAATTGTTAGGAGAGTAGGTTTCAAATGTTCTCTCCACGAATAAACAATAAGCATGTGAAACAATGTATATGCTAATTAGCTTGATTTAGCCATTCTACAATTATACATATTCAAAACATCCTATTGTACACCTTAAATATATATAACTTTTGTCAATTTTTAAAACTGTTAATCAAAAACAAAGTAAATGGCAAGATGTTTTAAGTTAAACCAGAAGGATCTGAAAGAACTATTTTAAAGGAAAAAGAACACGTTAAGCATTAAGTAGTTTAATAAATTAAGACAATCTAAAGGAGAATATACAGAAACTGTTTAAATGAATAGAAAGAGACCCTAACTATTAAGTAACAGTCGCTTCTCTTAGATGCTATCAGGGACTTGTTCTGATTCACTGCAAAGGCAGCAGATACAGTTCCTGGCAAAGCATTCATAATGGTTGTCACGGAAAGACGAGAAAAGTAAGCTGACGAAAGCCCAGGAAGACGAGAAAGAACTAACTTCCTGTGTCAGATGTTCAACCCAGCCCTGACACCAGCTGGCCCACAGACAGTTTACTTGGTAGTAGGAAAGGATGACGTTAAAATGGAGGTCTCTAAACTGGCCTGCAGGGCCCTTGCAGGGTGTTTTAGGATTTGGTAAAATGAGTAAGGCTTGAATATTTCTAATAACTACAAGGAATGGGCCATCAGAGAGGAGGAAGTTGAAAATCTGAAAGCACTGATAATTGAAGGAGGAAGTTCCAGACTAGATAGGATAGGATAAAGAGCTCAGGAGCAAGCCGCACAAAAATTCATTAAATGTAAATCCTTTCATAAGCAGTTTTTAATGCAATACTACAGAGCTCACTGAAAAGCTCAAGGCTTAACCAATAGGACCAATAATGAACGCGGATTTTGGGGATATAGTTGCTCCTAGCATTACTTCAAGAAAAAGTATCTACGAAAGACAAGTTCACAATTTTTGGTTAGGGAAGTCCTTCTTCCTCCATGGTATTTAGCCCATGTTTTGTAGACCCTAAAGCTTTCCCCAACTAGGATCTGGTATATTTTCCTAATTTACAGTATATATAAATAACCACTTTCCCAGAAATGATGTTTTGCCTGTAGGACAATATAATTCATTTAAAGGTAGCTAATCCTGACCCACACAGAGTCTAACTAACCCCTTAAGCACAGCTCCTCCAGAGCAGCTGTCAACAATATTCTCACTTAAAGGGTTCGGGCTGCAGGCCAACGTGAGGAGGATAAGTGGGCAGGGGACAGCAAATGGCTCCCTCCCAACACACACACACACACACACGTGCCCTTTCAACCAAAGCAAAACAGTTCTGTTGTCTTCTCTACCACTCTGTTTACAAAGGAGATTCCAAAGAAGTATAAAAACTCTAGGATAAGTTATTGTGTTTACCAAAAAGTTACCATCCTTCTCCCCAATAAATACATTCTTCTTTGCTATTTGTTTTCTCATCTCAAACTACAGAGCTACATTATTCAGTTCAGAATCCTGCATAAGGAATTGGTTTGGTAATTAGTTTGGTAGGGATGGTGTAACAAAGTACCACACACTGTGTGACTTAAATAACAGAAATATATTGCCTCACACTTCTGGAGAAGTCTCCGAGAGGTCCTTCCCTCACAGCCCTCAGAAGAAACTAACCCTGCCAACATCTTGATTAGTTTAAATGAATAGGAAGAGACTCTTACTAGCTAAGTAAAATCTGCTTCTCTTAGGTGCTCTTAGGGACTTGTTCTCAGTTCATTGCAAAGGCAGCAGGAACGGTTCCTGACAAAGCATTTCATGATGGTTGTGATCCACTGATGGACTTAGAGCCCTCATGACCCAGTCACCTTCCAAAAGCCCCAACTGAACACATGAGCCTTTTGGGTGGCATTTTAGATCCAAGCCATAACATTTTTCTAAAGTTCCCTTTTTTCCTTAGCTGTCCTTTAAATGATACTCTTATTTAGACAGAGTCCTTAGTTCTGCTCTTATTCTGGACACTCTCCTTGGAAGATCTCATACATTTTCATCACCTCCTCTACTCCCCATGTGCTCCTTGATTGACTGGGAATCAGCATGAGAGTGACTAGACCTGTAACATTCTGATTATTAGAAGTCCTTAAGTATTAGAAGGTAACAGAAACTTAGGTGAGACCTCATTGAAAGGAATAAGCCCTAGGAGAATGTCCTTCTTGTCCTTGGCCTCTTGCTCTAGGACTCCTCTCTCTCTCCCCCTCTCTCCTGCCCACCTATCCCCTTCTACCTCGCCTGCCTCTCTCCTGGCTGCCAGGAATTGATCAGCTTTCCTCCACCGTGCCTTTCCACAATGATGCTTCTGCCTTGCCACAGAACTAAAAGCAATGGAGCCAGCAGACCACAAACCAAAATGTCTCAAACAGCAGGCCAAAATAAATTGTTCCTACTTTAAATTGTTTTTATTAGGTACTTTGCCACAGTAACAGAGAGCTGACCAATACAAAAGACAAAAGGCCAACAGTCTGAAAGATAGGAGGGAAATCACAAAAGCATAATAACAGTTTCAACCAGCAATTAATCATGTAGAGGAATACTGTATCAAGTATTCATTAGAATTAGCATATTAGATGTCACCAGTGGCCTAAGTAAGAGCAATTTTACTTGAGTGACAGAGGCTGAAATTCAAGGGCAGTCACTGAAGAAAGAAGCAGCAGAAGATCATGGCAGCAAGTGCGGAAGATTCAACAAGAGGAAATGAGACGGAATACGGTGAGACTTATTTTCAGTCGGGGGCTATTGCCGTTGTTGTTATTCATGTTTTAAGGAAGAGAGACATTTGAGATCCTTGCAAGGAAGAGATACTGAGGATTCCAAAGTAAGAGGTAGCAGGGAATGGAGTAAGTACATAAAGGAGGGAGGAGATTGGAGCTTGGGCGGCGTGGAGTTTGGAGGTACTCAGTTCATTCATGCTGCCATGACCAAATGCAATAGACTGGGTGACTTATAAACAACAGAAATTAGATGATGATCTTCTGTGTCCTCACACTGTGGAAGAGAGTGACAGAGATCTCTGGGGTCCCTTTTACAAGGTCACTAAGCCCATTCTTGAAGGCTCCACTCTCATAACCTCATCTCATTCCAATTACCTCTCCAAAAGCCCACCTCCCAGCACCATGACATGGTGGGATACACTTTCTACCATGAATTTGTGGGGGGAGATAAACATTCAGTCCATAACAAGTATGGAATCAAGAGCTGTACACTTCATTGTCTTCGACTAGAGGAAACAGGATAGAGATGGTTGAACTGGCAGCTAAATTTTTAGGAAGAAGTGGGGATCATTGCGATAGACCCAGTTTTCTTGATGCAGTCAAAAACAAAGCCTGTGTATTGAGAGTGAGAGGTGGTGATTACAGAGAAAAGGAAAAGAAAAAGCCTAAAGTGAACTGATGCAAATAAGGCTCCCCTGAGCCCGGACTCCATAATCATGTCATGGCAATAGGCTGAACGGCTGTATGGTTTTCTAGAACAGAGTTCAGCAACTAGAGTCAGGAGAACAGCAAGCAAATTGTAGCGTCAATCCTGATTCCAGATATGCCAGAGTGGGATATAGCAGAAGCATAAGTATAACATAGTTAATGGTGCTGACAAATGGATAGCTTGGATAATAAACCACATGGCCCCTACTATGATGGAAAGGAACAGAGATTGAGAAGGAACTTACTGCAGGTATGAAAACGAAGAGGACAAAGGGAGTAATGTTCTATATCAAGTCAACAAGCAGATGCAGTAGAAGCACAATTATGAGATCAGAAATGAAGGAAGCACATGTACTTACAGAACTAAAAATAAATAGCCATAGTCATTGGCTAAAATATTCTAACAGAATTTTGACTACATACAATGACCACATACTATTGCTGGTGAAATTTTATCAAATGTCTATTATAAATTACATTAAATGATTCTACATATTTTATAAAACTGAAATTGAAGACCACTTACCATACTACTTACTTTTATTTTTTTTTACACTGTGCCTGATGCTATGTAAGATTTGGGTGGCTTACAAGGATATGAAAATATAACAGGATATAAAAAATTTAAAATAAGTAAGAGAGATGAGGTTAATAAACTTAATATGAAACTTGGAGCGAGGTTGGTTTAGGAAGCCTAATGCTCCTTACATCAAGATCAATGCAATAAATTTCTCTTAGAATTTAGTGCCAGACAAAAGTTTTCCCCTAAGATCCTAGCATATTTCCTATTATTAACAAGGAGAATTATTTAACTCATTCCATTTCCACTTGGATCTTGACTCTAAGAAACTTGAAGAAAAATATTTTCCCCAATTGTAATTACTGCCTTAACCCAGGCTTTTCTATTTAAACCAACACCTTGGTTCATTATTTATACCTTGCTCTTTATCTTTTATTTAATGGAACTATAGTGGTTTTAATCGCATGCCAACTCAAACATTGCTGGAGTATGTGCAACATAAATTAAAAATAAACATTCACAAATCTTGTTCTTAATTGCAATCCAAATAGTTGATGTTTTACTTAAAATTCCTATTTCCACACTTAATTTCAAACACTAAAATTCATTTCTGAAGTCATCACACTCTAAAATCTTTTTAATTACTTTTCTACATATGACAGACTGTTACAGAATAAAATATCCTCTCTGAGTCTGGTGTATCATTACATTTATCATTCTATACTCAGTAGTGGAATATCATTGGTAACAGAGTGTACATTAAGCCTGTAGCAAATTACACTGCTTATCAGCACTCTCTCCTACTTGCTGTTGTCTGTGTCCTGTCATCAAAAGCAAAAATCTTTAATACCTGGTAATAAACCAGGTGTGGTTAAGTAAGAAAATGGCTAATTTAAACCATGTCTTAATGTGGATGATGTATCAGATCAACAAAATACGCCTTTACCTGGTTATGCCCTGAATATTTAATCCACACTTGTCTGGCTTAAGAGTAGAAATCCAAAGCTAACGCCACACAACATACCAAAGAATCATCCATCCTCACTGCTGTTAGATGTCCCTGGGCGTTTTAGGTCAAAGTAGCTTACACATTCCATTGCTGAAAGAAAATAAAACAATATCCACTTTATTTTTTCTTTATCTTATTTTACATCCATTTTGTTAAGTAAGGAATAAGAATGTCAAAGCAAGGAAGCAGGCTAGTGGCCCCCATCTGCCAGAGAAGCTTCGCTAAATGATTTTTGTCCATGGGGACCTTTAATGCCTGGAACGAGTTCTCCCATTCAAGTCCCCTGTGATGTCCTTGTCCTAAAGGATAACTCCCTTGAGGTGGTTAATAGCTTCACACCTAAAATTGCTGTTCTTGGCAATTCAGTGAAACAATGGGTTAGAAATTGCCATTGAGAGAGCAATAAGCCCCAGTTCTAAAAACTATTAAGGAAAGATCCTGAATGTTTTACTTTCTTTTCTTTTTAATATCTGAGATGCTTCAGTCCCCATATGAAAAATACGAGAGTTTAAATCCATGATCTTCAATAAGCTTCATCTTATGCCATTGGTCATAACCCCTTAACCAGTCACATGCATATACAACTAACATTTCAATATGCCCTGCATTTTTAATTTTTTAAAACAACCAAGTGGTCCTTTTCTATGCTTCCAAGGAGAAGGCACAGTAGAGGATCTTTATACTATTTTCAATTCTCAATAAGCCAGCTTTTCTGAAAGAAGCTTCGAAAAGATTTTCCATCATATAAATCCTTTAACTGGATCCATCACTCATTGTGAAAATTAATGGATAGCTGGGTTATAAAGATAATGAATAGCTGGAACCAGCTTGCCCTTTTTACAAATGATATGCCAAAAGTCCTTTGGGAATAACCCCAAGCTTATTAAAGACCCCTTCTAGAGTAGAGGACTTATATATACTCCAGTCATATTCACTGTCAGATCACCAGGTATGGTTTTCCTCAGTAATGCAAATCAACTGAGAGATTTCTGTAACAGGCTGTTTAACTCTCTGTAAGGGTGGCAGAAAGTTCCAATGAATTGACATAAAACAGTTCAAAACAAGTATAGGGACAGCATTGGCTCTAATTCTCCTTTCCCAAAACCTTTTCCTATACCTTCAACAACAAAACGCCCATTCAAAAGATGGTTTTCCAATGCTTACTTCTCACTTCAGTATTGAGTTTAAAGCTTCATTGAATCAGAATACTTTTTGTTCACAAGCTGATGGTAAGAAAGGAAATCTATTGTATTTGAATAATATGTACTTGTTCCATTATTTAAGAACACTGGATTCTTCAAAAGAAGATAAGCAAAACAAGTGCTTTAGGATGGACAGAATTCAAGAATTGTAATGCATAGATAATAAATAAGCTAATAGCTTATGAGAAGAGGTAAAATCCATAGTGTGTATAATGTAGAGATAACAAGTAGCTTGTGAGTCATACGAATATCACAATGCATTACATAGTGATAGCAAGTTAGTAGCCCATAAGAAGCATTAAAGACATAGTATAAGTGGAATGTATGGTGGAACAAGCAAGAGTAGTACTCTTTGAAGGCTCATAAAGGACAAGTCTCAAGGTAAAATCATGGCACTCTGGGCTGGCAATTATGTTATCCTAATATCAGCTATTTAACACAGTTCATTTCTGGCCCCACATGTGCTCTCCAAAAAGAATTTCAGATTAAACCCCAAGCTATTTGGCAACCTAACTGACAAGATAAAGCTACTGGCAAGTGTGCTTGTCCCTGTATTTCTTTGACAGAGCAAATGCACCCCTCAGATACCTTCTATATGATCATTGTGACCCCTTCCTCAAACTCCACTCTTTTCTTTTAACCACATCACAAATTTGGAAGGCTTGTGTAGCGTAGAGATAAGACATATGAACACTGTATAATCCAGCATTCAGGTTGCAGGATTCCATTCCTTCTTGCATACTATTCTTGGCACATTAACCTACCTTAATACTTCCCCTTCGTTATCATTATATTTAAACTGATTTAGTAGACAACATGAGTAAAGAGTCTTAATTTTGCCCATGAGTCTTTCTGCTCAGTGGTCTCTGGTAGTGTATTTGAAGGCTACCACAGCATCTACTACTTCCTATCTTTGTAACTTCAAGCAAATTACCTCTTTGTGTGTCAATTTCCTCATCTGAAAAACAGGGATATTAATAGTACCTACCTGAAACAGTTACTTTGATGATTAAAGGAATTACTGGTATGTAAATCTCTTATACTGGCCAGCTCACAGGAAATGCTCTCAAATATTTTAGCTATCACAAGAATGAAAGAGTATGATAAAAGGTAAAGTATTTGAGTGACAATGGGTTGTAAAAATGTTATCTCTTTTTGCTATGGTAATTAGATTATCTTCACATGTTAATGCGAGCATGACCAATAAATACTGAAGTATGTAAAGCAATAGTAATAATCGGTATGGTGTAACATGGACTTTTGTAAATTTCTCTTCAAGAATAGATGGTTTTAGGGAGGCTTGAGTTCATGACAGAACTCGCTTGAGGAAAGTTCATTGGATAGTAAATGAAAAGGGATTCAGGGAGTCTAAGAGCTAGAAAACTTTAGGGTCCCAGGGCCAGCTGTACCACTAAATGTAATGACTAGAGCAATAAAAATAAACCAAGTATGTGCAAATTTGTAATGTCCTACTCATAGCCATTGCTACCAGAAAGAGATCTTGGACTGAAGAAAGGCCAGCACACTCTGGATGCCCATTATGAAGTGGCCTGGGCTATTAGCAACTGTGGACATCTGCTACCTCATTTGCTTTCTCCATTCTTTGGTGGCATCGGAAAGATCCTAGCTGTCCTGTGGGAAGAAGGATGACCATGAAGTGTCAATATATATTATAACTGAATAATAACAATAAGTTCATGCCTTTTCTGCAGATATGCTTATTTCACACCTCTCAGAGTGATGATCTCCTCAAATAATCCTAACCTCACTCCTCATTTTTAGCTCCTAATTAAGCTCTAATTAACTGCACAAAAAGGCCCAAAAAATCTACCTGCTTGGATATAGCTCAATTCAGCTAAATTAAATACATCTAAATTCAAAGTATTAGTAAATCAGTAACTCTACAATTACACACTTTTAGAATCCCAAAGGGAAGTAAAGGCGTTTTTTACAATCTTAAAATGAGTAGGAATATACTTTGAAATAACTTAAAATATTCTTCAGATAGGTATGCAAACATGCTCAAACTCTCTGTCACTGGTTATCATATGGTAGCGTCTGTGCTAGGAGGTCTGGGATTTGGAAAATGAAACTCTTGGTACACAAATTTTATTAGTCCATTTTTCTATCCAGCCCAGAACAGGTCCCATAAATCTCCATTAGCTACATACCCTCCTATATTCATCTCAAACCTTATCCAGATTGCAGATGAGTCTGACCTGCTATGTCATAATGTGTCCCTTTCTAATCCTTTTGCAATACATGTCCTTTAGATATGTCAGCATCGCACCCTTTATACATTCTAACTGACTTCTTTATGTTAGGACCCTAACCTGACATTGTCATGTGGCACAGCTGGTTAGGGCTCCAAGAAGATCAATGAAATAAAATTTAAAGTAAAAAGCAAAGGCTTATAAAGAAGGATAAACTGGAGACTTTTGTAGGTAAATGGATGCAACTCGAGAAAATACTCATAAGTGAAATAAACCGGACGCACATGTGTAAGCATCATATTGTCTCTCTAGAATGAGAAACTGAAAGAGTAAATAAGATCCAAAATGTACAACAGACATGGTGAATCCAAAAGAAACTGGTCAAAAGGAAAGAGAGACTGGGATGGGGGAACAGGGAAAAGAAAGAAGGGAAAGGAAAAAGATTGTATATATATATATATATATATATATATATATATATATATATATATATATATATATGATGGTTAAGATAGATACACTACTAATTTTACTTAGTTCATTGAAGAGTAAGGTTTGTGCCAATAACGTTTGGACAATTGAATGCTAACATCTGGTATCCTGAATAACTAACTTAAAGATAACAATACGTAATGCATTAACCATTGTTACCCTCCTATTATGTTGTTTTGAAAATTTGTTCTTTTTTGATTTGTTTTGTTTTGTTTTTTCTTCTCTTTAAAATAAAAAAAGCAAAGGCTTATAATTTTGTTTTTTATGAGGAGGCATAGCTGCCTAAACACAGAAGATAATACCAATTAAAATACATTTTTCTCCAAAAATAATTTGACAGTCACACATTTTCTTCCATAGTTTGAATAATTAAGAAAAATATAATGAAGGAAATAAAGTTCAAAATATCACTAAACAGAGAAAATACTATGCTGCATGGAAAACAGATTGGAGGAATATACATACATATATTTATTTTTTAGATAATAAGACTCAGAGCATGCAGAATATCTCGTGACCTGCTTTTCTGTTACTAATACACAATGAGCACTTTTTCATATCCTTGTAATATCCAAGAATATACCTTCGACAACTGCAAAATCTGCACAGCGCTGTATTACCTTCCTAGTCCTACAAACTGAGTGACTTGGAAAGATAGAAATGTATTGTCTCCCAGTTTTGAAACAGGAATCAGAAATAGGGGTGTCAGCAGAATTATATTCCCTCTGACATCTAAAAGGGAATCCTCCCTGTCTCTTCTTTGCTTCTGAGGTTGCCAAGAGTCCTTGGTATTCCTTATCCTATAGTTCCTAACTCCAAGCTTCACCTCTGTTCTACATGGCTGTCTTAGCTACTTTCCTGCCACGGAGACACTATTTCTGAAACCCCACAACTTAAAGAAGAGGTTTATTTTGGCTCGCAGTTTTTAGGGGACTCCATACTTAGACAGCTGGCTCCAAGGCAGGAGGGGCAGGGTGGAAGGCTCTAGCAGAGGAAAGCTGCTCAGGTCATGGCAACCAGGAAGCAGAGAGCTAGGGGAAGAGCCAGGGAGGCAGATACGCCCTCAGTGACTCACCCCAACCAAGTCCCACCTGCAAACAGTACATTCCGCTTAAGTATCACCATGATCCAATCACACACATGAAATTTTTGTAGACATTTTAGATCTAAACTATAACAATGGCACTCTTCCTGTGTGTCTCTCTCTTCTCTTCTTCTTCTTTTTTTTTTTTTATATGCGGGTGCCGGGAGTCGAACTCAGGACCTCACGCTTGCCAGGCAGGCGCTTATGCCGCTGAGCTATATCACCGGCCCTCTTCTCTTCTTATATAAACATCAGTTATATGGGACTGGGATCTCACCCTACTCTAGCATATTCCCATTTTAACTAGAGCACATCTACAACCACCCTATTTCCAAATAAAGTCACCTTCTAAAATACCAGAGGTTAGTACCTCAACATATTTTCTGAAAGAGGGGACACAAGTCAATCTCAAACAGTCCCCTGCAATAGAACAGTTTCCCTTTTTTTCTTTCTTTATTCTTTTTTTGCTATTATATTTTATGCTGCAAATAGGCTATAAAAAGTAATTTTAATCACAATGTGATATTGCAGGAGTCATCGGTTCCTCACAACTTATCATCACGTACAGAGTGAAAACTGAGGGGCAGTTTAAATAACTATCAAAGGAGACTGAAATAATAAATGGAAGAACCACCAGGCTCTCCGGCTCCACAATCACTGGGATTAACCAGACCCTACAGTGGAGAACGGTATAGATCCGATGCAAACTTCTCTTAATCAAGGAGTCAGAATTCCTGATAACTGAATAAGCAGGAATTCTGTTTCCTCGACCCTTAAATGGTACAGACCATGATGGAGAACCTTTTAGAGCTTTCAGAGATACAAAGAGCCTGCTGCACAACGCGTGCCATAGGCTCGCCACCACTGTACAGACCAACCTAAAACCTACTTCTCTAAAAACTGTCCTGAGTCTGTTTTGCTATCCTGGACTCTAATAATAAACATATCTAGCATCTAAATATTACTTCATAATTTACAAAGTGCAGCAGTATCTATTATATTTAATTATATTTAATAAAAGATGTTACAATCATATGCATACTTAGTGAGATCATTCTTGAGAAAAATGTTACTCTTTTACCAGTTTTTAAAAATGACTTCTATTATTTAAAATCCCTTAAATAGTTTTCATATCCTGCATTAATTCCAATTATTTCATGGTAGTTATATTATTTGTAAAAAGAGATTACTTTTTATTATATTTTATAGATGTCTGAGGCACTAGAAACTATAGATTTATTTTATATGCTGCAACTGTACTGAAATCTTATTACTGTAATAGTTTTTTAGATCATTTCTTAGGGCTTTCTAAGTATACAGTCATGTATGTATTTAGTAACAGAAGTTACTCATGTCATCCTTCATACATTTTCCATCCATAGTCCTGAGAGTAAACATCTCTAAAGCCATTATTAGGATTATTGATAGAAAGTAGTTAAACATTTTTTTACTATCTTTCTTTTCACAAGTTCTCCTTTTCCAAGTTAGAAGCCTTTCTTCCTTCCTATAAGAGACTGTCTGATCATTTTTCTTTTGATACCTGTATTAGTTTGCCTGGGTTGCTATAACAAAGTACCATAGATTCAGTAGCTTAAACAACAGGAACTTACTTTCTCACAGTTTTGGAGGGTAGTGGTCCCAAATCACCGTGTTGGAAAGTAGGCTTCATTCTGATGTCTTCCTCCTTGACTCATGGATAGCCCCCTTCTCCCTTGACCTCACAGTTTTTCCTTCTGTGTATATCTGCATTCTAATAGTCTCTTATAAGGGCACAGGCATATTGGATTGGAGTTCACCCCAGTGACCTCGGTTAGTCTCAATCACCTTTTTAAAGGTCTTATCTTCAAATTCAGTCATATTCTGAAAAACTAGGGACTATACTTCGACATACGATTTTAGGAGGTAAGACACAATTCGCCCCATCACAGTGTCCCTATTATAAACAGATTTACCTAAATCTATTTTATATTCATGTACTCTATTACATATTTTTAATCCAATCACATTACATTACAGTTTGCAACTAATGGGAATCTTCATTCCAGTACTTGAAGGCTGCCCTTCACAGCTTGCCTTATTTTTTGGTATTTCTGCAGCATTCTGTGTGCAGCAGTCATTCATCATCACTGCATATTTTTATAGATATTATGCTTCCTTTTCTATCTCCTCCAGTGGATATCATCATTCAATCTTATCTCTGCGACTCTTGATATTTGTTTTCCACCTCTAGCAGTGTAAATGCCTGGTTCTATAAATGTGTTCTTCCTCCTTGTTGTTAAGTTTCTTTTTTCTTTTTCTTTTTTTTTTTACAATTAGATCTGATTTTATTTCACTTTTATTTATTGTTTTCAAATGTTATTTCATCTTTGTGCTTACAGTTCAGGAAATGAATGAGGAAGGAGAACTGCTAGATATTAAACATGTTTTGAGATGTTTTCCATGTTATTTTGCCCTACTTAAAAAATCTGCCTCAGGCCACCATGTTTGCTGATTAGGAGACAGCTGTGTGTTCTTCATCACCCCTGCCCCCCACCATCCTCACCTCCCAGTTGAGTCAGGACAGACACCTGAATGACAATCCACAGGACCTCACAAAGGTAAGGTGGACCAGTCAGACTTCTCAGCCAAAAATGTATAATCAGGCCAATGAAAACACAAGTCAAGAAGCCAATAAATGAAAAGAACATCTCATGTCACTGAAGAAGAGCTGGTGCGCCTATATCATTGGTGCCCAGTTCCCTGAAGTTGACCAACTTTTTAAGATTTTTCCTGACACCTGTTGTTCTATTGTCTGTTTTCTGTGGTCTACCAGAATCCTTAAAATTAAATACCACCTTTAGTATGAGCTGGTCAGATTGCTTTAAGTTCCAACGAACGCAAAAATATAACCATAATATGACAAACACCATAACAGATATATCAATAGGGTTCCACGACAGTGCCAAGAAAAAGATCCTAACTTTGCCTCAACAGAACAAGCCCTGAAATGCTTCCTGGAACAATAGCAGAATAAGCAGACACACAGACGGGAGGGCAGGACATGAGGCCGAAGGTAGGCACAAGGTCAAGAGGAGCAATTCTTATCGTTACCTAAACTTGGGCTATTAAGCCAAATCATCAAAACACCACATACCTGGGAAATACAGTCAAACTCATATATTGATTACTTATCATGAACCAGCACATTATAAAAATGGGTAAAATAAAGTATTTACACAAAAGGAAGTCATGGCCCAGTGTTAATGGCTTTGCTGTTTGCACAGACTTATGAAAAGCCAGGGTCTATTTATTAGCACTTAGTTCATGGTGTTTTGTGAGAAGGCAGTTTTTTGTTTATTTTGAGGTTTTACACCTATTTATATCTTATTGAAAGCAATATTTTACTAATAGCTAATACTAGCAGAGTACGTTATATATGCCAGATACTTTTCTAAGCACTTTACAAATACTAATTTAGGTAATCTTCAAAACTCTGTATGGTAGGCTCTACTAATCATAAGTAAGCAAACTGAGGCACAAAACTGGTAACTTTCCATGGTCACACAGCTAGTAAGTAGCAGAACTAGTATACAAATCCAGTAATCTGAGATTGCATATCCATAACCAATACTCCATGCTGCTTTTAATAATAAGAAAAGGAATGAGATTTAAATGATCTACACTTTCACAATCTCTTTAATTTTATTATGTTCCTTGGCAGAACTTAAACATAGGGATGTACACAGGAATATGACAACTGAACAGAATCTACTTTGTATCTTCTTTAACAGTGTCACAAGTATTTGCTAATATGCTAGTTTTCATTATTCTCACTGTAACGGGGATAAAATTCCATCAATTTATTATACCATAGTTTAACCATTTCCTCTATTCAAACCCTTAGCTGTTCCCTGGTTTTTCCATTTCTTTGCCACTGTAAAAAATGGTAGAATGAATATCTTAGTCCATATATCTTTCTCTTTTCCTTCTCTCTATTTCCATAGGATAAATTCCCAAGGGTGAGATTCCTGGTACAAAAGTTCATGAGCAATTTTTTGATTCTCAACATATAGTCAAACTACTTTCCGAAAACCAATAATGGAAGGTCGCAAACTTGCAAATTAACACATTTCACTGTAATTTCATAAGAACTGAGTTATTATATCTATATTTTTAATGTTTATTCATTAGTTGTAAAATGGTGTTTTTTTTAATTTATATTTTACTCCCATTGCTTACTGATGAGGCTAATATTTCCCTAGTTGTTTACTTACTTATGGAGGTTCTTAATGAGAAAATTCTCTGTACATAAGTTTTGCCCAATTATCTGTTGAGAATGTAATAGTTTTTCTACCAGTTTGAATGCCTTTAAGAAAGTCATTAATCCTTTCTTGCCATACTTTGTGTATTTTTCCCCAATCTGTTTACACATGAAGGAGCTTTCCAAGGTCCTGAAAAGCAAGATTTGGAGACAGTGCTTGAGGCACCTGGATTCTGAGTCAGCTTTGGCTTGAGAGAGGAAGCTGTGACCTTGAGGAAGCTGGGTTTGGCTCAAGAGCCAAGAAAGCATAATATTTGTAAATGCCTCCTTAAGTTTAAGTGAATCAATTTTTTTGTAATTCATCCCTGGATGGTGATTTAAGCCCTCAATATAAAAAGGCTGCCGCACTGCAAGACTTGACTTTTCAAATCTGGAGGGAACCACTCTCTCCCCGTTTGAGCACCTTGCGGGCAGCAGCGGCCCCAACACCCCCACATTACTAGAAGCTCAAGACAGAAGAAAGCTGTTGGAATCCACTGCATCTGCTCCTGCTCTATGGGACCTCCTTATGCCAATAAAAACCCTAGGTCCCTGGCTACATAAATCAAGAACTAATCTAATCTTACAGTGGAGTGTCTCTGTGGCATTCCTGCCAACCCAGAGCCATGAAACTCTGCCCTCTTCCTTCTCATTTTATTCTACTTACGGTTGTCTTTAGTACACATTTCACATTTTTAATATAGATGAATATTTTATGTTTCCCTTTGTGCTTTCTTTTATACCCTCATACATTAGAAAGATTTGTTCTTTCCCAGGTTCATGAATATGCCCAATTTTACATTATTCTAAAGCTTATTTTATATATTTAATTATTCAATTCATCTGGGACATAGCTTGTTGTATAACATGTGATATGAATGTAAAGATGTTCGCTGTGCTGGGCATGGTGGTGCACACCTGTAATCCCAGTACTCAGGAGACTGAGCAAGGAGGATCGCCATGGGTTCAAGGCCAGCCTGGGCTACGTAGTGAGCTCAGGACAAGCCTGGACTACATAGAGAGACCCTGTCTCAAAAAAATTGCTGTGTTTCTAAATGTTGTTAGTAAACTGGTTATTGAATATTCTTTTTGCTATCATGCTTTAATAACTACAATATCACACATATAATTTGTAGACATAACTGTATTCATTTTGAGGATTCCTATCCTATTTATGTATACTTTTTTCTGTGCATCCAGAGATGAGATTTTCTCCTTTGTAGTACTCTTGGTTTCCTGTGATTTTTTTCAAAATGCTTTAGAACATTTTTATCAAGAAATGTCTGGTAGAATATTTTGTTCTTAAACTTATAAATGAACTTGACAAAAATGTACAGTCTTTACAATATGCATCTTCCTTTCAGGAAACATTTGTCTATTCATTCATTCTTTAATTATAACTTCAGTGAAATGGTGTAGCTTTCTCTATGTAGGTCACAGCCATATCTAATGAAGCTTATTCCTAAGTATTTCATGTCTTTGTCACTACAGTGAATAAGATTTTTTTATTACATCCTCTAGTTATTTATTGCTGATATACCAAAATCTCTATTTTATAGAGTTGATGTGAGTAATAGCCTTTTGAAGAATGTTTCTGTATCTTTGGCAAAACTATTGTGAAAACATTGTTCATGATGTCATTCCGTGTCCCTTCGAGTAATAAATTCCTTCCAGAAGTCAGGAAAAAGAGGGTTATTTTTTCCCTGAAACAAACTTAACCCAATGACAAAGTCTCTCTAGTTTTTTTCCCCTTGGTAGCCAAGGTATTAAAAGTTTAAGTTAATATTTAACTGTAAAAATGAACTAAAGCTAGATGCAGAGCATACATATTTCTCTGTTCCTTTTAGTTGGCTTGAGTTTTACTCATATTATTAATTGTTCTCCTTTAATTCTGCAATCCACTTTAAATTGTCTTTGCAAGCATGTAGTTAGCCTAGGAAGGCTAGATACCTTAATGCGCACATTCACAAGTAATTAAGCTATATGACAATTGAGTAGTATTGTTCATCTGTTCTTAATTATATATATATATGCCAAAAATGGAGTAATAGGCCTATTTCCTCCAGTACACACTGTAAGTCTGCCCCCTTTGTAGCCATTCAAGAAAGCATTACACAATGTAAGAGTGATCCTTCATGGTCACCTTGAAACTTACCTAACTTATAAGAGAAATATAATCATTTTTCATGAACTTAACATTTTTAATAATAAATCGCCTGTAGTAAAACTTTATATGGTCAAAGTGCACCAACCAACATGTCATCAAGATATATCCAGGACACAGATAGGTGAGTATTGATGAGAAAATGGTTTTGGAAAAATTCCATGACAAATTTAGGTTATGCACAATTTCTAAATTACCCCTTCTGGAGTCTTTAACACACCTTTCAGAGACTATTTACTACTCTTTATTCCAAGTTCTGATGACTCTTTCAAATCACATCATTTCCTATCTATCCACGTCTCCACGTGTGATCTACTGAGTCATAGTTTGTTCTAGCTCATTTCCAATACTGAGACTTTACTCCTTGTGAGGTCATCTGTCTACTGGAAAATCTCATGGATCTGACAACACTGGGAAGCCTTTTCACGCCCACAGGCTCTGCTCTATCCCTCGATTATGTACACTACGTACCTGCACTGTAGCACATTGCTTACTGCATCACAATTGTCCATTCTTGGAGTCTGACCTTGAGAAAAAGAACAATATGGTATTCACTTTTTATCTCCAGGACCTAGCACAGCACTAGCACTTCCAGCCTGGTCATACTGTTTCCTAGCTAGTTGTTCACATCTTTGTCTCCACCCGTCCACACCCAGGACATAATTACTGAACGTCGAGTGTAGGGACTTCATAAACACTGGTTGTGGTACGCAATCCACAGTCTGTACCTTCTTATCACAGCTTTCTTGAGCCACTTTAGGGTCTTTTTACCTAGGCCTTTCCTTGGCCTTCCTTGGCCTTCCTTGGCCTCTCTGATACCTCAAAGTCACTTGAACCAATGTGACTTATCGTACTGCCTCAAATACTTCCCCAAGGCAGAACAAAAGAATAGCAGATCCTGAATAATTGTGAGTTTATGTGGCTCCAAATGTGGATCCAAACTCTAGACAAAACGTGGGTCAGCCTATTTATGAATGAGGTTCCTTCCACACATAAAAAGTATCTATTAATGCATCCTTCTCCCAGTCCATCTCATCAAAACTATAAGTGGTTTGAAATAATCTAGCATCCCCTATGAATATGAATTGTCTCCTTGAGAAACCTCTACTTCTCAGGAAACCTATTTGTTTACATCCTGACATAGAGCGAGTTGAGTCATAGTTTGTTCAAGTTCACATCCAATACTCAGAATTCTTCCCTGTGAGGTTATTCGTCTACTGAAAAATCTTGTATATCTGGTGAAACTAAGGACAGAAACTGCCCATAACAAGAGATGCATTTAGATAACAGAGTCTTGATCCCTTTAGAACCCAGGCTTAAAATTTTAAATGTGCATTTAAATGGAAAACTTTATATACCATTAACAAAAAGCATTACTTTGTACAGAATGCTGAACAAAATTTAGCAGCTTCTTGTAAACTGTGATTGAGTGATATATACATATATGTATGCTGTGGAAGTCATAGCATGAACTTTTCAATGCTGTCCTCTGACCTCCCTGCTGTCCTGAAGTTCCTAGGCCCCAACAGGATATTGAAGGATGAGTTGTTCTGCTTCTCTACAGAATGGTATTTGGGTTCTTCGGTCTCTTTCTTCAGCTTCCTATTAATATTTTTTCTCTTTAATTTCTATTTTCTGCTCTCTTCCCCACCCTTTATCCTTCCCATGGTCTTGCAAAACTGAACAGGTTAGAAGTCTGATTTTCAGATGAGTAAAGAATCATATTTTCAGTCTTCTGGCACACACGTCCGTCATTGTCATCTTTACCCGGGGTACTAGTACCATGGATTTCTGAGCTCTGGCACTAGGTTTCCTACTTCTTTTCCCACTCTACTTTTATCAACATTCTGGACTTCATCATTCTCACAGTCAATCCAACAACTTATCTGCAACTATTCTTTGACTTTCGTATCTCCGAAGGTCACTCCTTTCCCTACCAGAGGTGCCCACCCCCCCGACTGTACAAGCAACAGCATCCACTCTAACATCCTAGTATCAAACATTCTCTGACCATTGTACCCTACAGCTCAGCACACTTACACAGCACTCCAGCACTCCTACTCTTCCAATTTTTCAACCCCAACAAGACCTCTGCCATCAACTGTAATATATAATATTTCCTCCTATCTCTTTTAATATCCATCACTCATCCTTGTATTCTCATTTATGTTCTAAACAGCCTAAATGATACGATCTGGAACTACAAATGCTCCCTTGAAACCTTTCATAACTCCCTTGCTCTTCACTGCGTATAACACCAATCCTGGTTAAACACAGAGTGCTCTCAGTCTGTGCCTTGACCAGAGCAGTTAAATGTTACTGAAGAAAATCGCAGAGCCATGCTAACTGGACTAATTTCAAATATTTAGTCACAGATGCCACACAGAACTCAATACTGCTAGACAACATACTTCCATAGAAAACAAAAGGAAGGAAGGGAAAAGGGAAAAGATATATATATACACAAGATAGTTAAAATAGTTACACAGCTAGTTTCTCTTATTAATTGAAAAGAAAGGTTTGTGCTAATATTGTTTGGACAATATCTCATGCCTATATCTTGCACTCTGAGTAACTACTATAAAGATAACAATATGCAATGTATTAACTATCGTTACTCTATTAGCCTGTTTTGAAACTGTTTTATTTTTATTTTCTCTTTAAAATAAAAAAAGAAAAATGTAGCCCACAGATGGTTTCAGGTTCTATAAATGCAATATTATTTGTGCTTCAAACAATAGAATTCGGGAAATAATTTGTAACCACTTATTACACTGTTTGTATATTAAAATGCACGGCTTGCAGAAAGAAAGAAAAGGATCATCATTCATATCTCTGATCTCGCATCTCCAAGATTCCTTCCCTATTTTTCGCTGCTTTCAGCTAATGACCTTGCGTCATACTTCATGGTGAAAGTGGGGGCAATCAGATTAGACTATCAATCCTACCCACCAACCTGCATCTGTATGCAAATACTCTGTCTGTTTCTGTTAAAAAGGGAAGAACATAGGTGAAATCTTGTGTTCTGTGATCATCTTTCATCTTCATAAAAGTATCACCCCTACTATCACCCCCCTTTACTTTTTCATTCCTGCTAGTATTCAAACCTGGCCCAGAGTCTTTCACAAGGCTCCAATCTCTGAAGACTTGATAGACACTAACAGAACCCCTTCCAAGCTCACCCACACTGCTGTAGGAGGTCTCAGTTCCTCCCCAGGGAGGCTTCCTCTAGTAGTGCTCAGAACAGGGCTTCCCACAGAATAAGTGCAGGGAGGGAATGAGGGAAGATGGGAGGGAAGAAGGGAGATGAAGCAAAGATAGAAAACACATCCTTTTATAACTCAACATCAGAAGTGGCATCTCGACCTTTTGTTTGTATTCCATTTATCAGAATCAAGTTGTTAAAGCCAGTATTAGCCATAAAGTGACAATATCAGAGAATTTTTGGACATATTTTAACAAGTACTACTGTTTAAGAATTTAAGTAATTCTAAATTTCATGTGCAATCAGAAATAATTTCTTCACTCCAGAATATTTTCAGCGCCCTCTATAGAGAACTCTACTTCCAAACCAATATTATCCCATCTCTTTAGTCAATTCAAACCTTTTATGACCTGCCTTGTTCACTCCTGCAAATATTTTATCCCTCTGTCTCTCTCTGCCTCTGTTTCTGCCTCTCTCTCCCCTCCCCCATAAATGGTTCTCATTACAGTGCCAAGAATTGCCTTAAATGTCTTGTTTTTAAATCATTTTGTCTATGATTTACACAACTATGATGGGGGGGGGTACCGGGAATCAAACTCAGGACCTTGCACTTGCCAGACCACAACTATGATTTCACTCCTTGAGAACAAAGCCCAAGTCACCTATTCAGTTTATATTCACCACCATGCTTGGTATTGAGCTATGCACAATTATGAAGGAATGAACTAATCAATCCAGCTAGTTAGCTGAAGAAAAAAATTTTTTTCAAGTTAAAATTAGGTATTATTAAATCTCTCTTGTCAACCATTCCATGTTTTTATAATCTTGTTTAAATTAAAAGGAATTCTCTGTGTCAGGTTTTGCTTAGTGTTACAACTCTATCCGACTTCATTCCCTGCCTCATCCTAGATCTATGCCACTATCCCTTTAAAGATCTGAATTGGAGATTCAGCCTCATGCTCGTCTCTGGAACCAGTCCACAATCCTGACTATGGGTAACTAGAACTAATCCTAACTAGTCTAATCCTTGACCTGGTCTCAACTTCACCTTGCACCTGTACTGGGATCACTGGTTTCTGCACTGTTTCAAAACCTACTTTTTGCCATCTTTATGCCTGTGATCAACTAAATGTTTTGTCCTGTGTTTGAATTTCATGTTTGGTAACTGTTTTAAGAATACTCTGTTGATAAGACAAGGAGACACATAAATGACTGTCCTGAGGGAAGATAGTTTTTATCCTCACAAATCCATGGAAATAAGAGTTGCAGCATTCCATACTGGGCCACAGAGGTGGGCACCAGGGCCGATCAGGAGGCAGAGGGAAAGGGGAAAACACATATGAGAGACCCTACCTAGATTTCCACAGAAAGGAAAGGGTGAGCGTGGGTAAATACAGTGAGGCTTGGATGCTAGTTAGTCTTTTCATCAGGCTCTGGAGCACAGGAGTTGTCTCTAGCTATCTGGTATCTGGCCCTGGGGAGATTAGGTACAGAGGGGAACAGTGGCCTGGACCAGAAGAGCCCATTAAAAGAAAGTGGTTGCAGGTAGGCCTCTGGATTGGTGGGTTTGCATATGAAAGGCGTGCTAGAAGATGGGCCTTTTACCTTCTTTATTAATTAACTAACCTTGGGAAAGGCAGCGCCCCCAGGGACAGCAAGGCCACAGATGTCAAAGCATGAAACATCACACTGTGAATCCAAAGCTTTCCAACCGCTTACTCACTTTCTTCAGCAGACTCACCCCACCCGGGAGTCATGCGTACCTGCAGGTCTCAACACACCCCAATCTGTCATACCACAGACACCAGGACCGGGCCTCACATACGCAAATCAGCTCATAACTAAGCAAAAACGATTCTACTAATAGATCTTTACTACAATGCAAACTCCAGATTCTAGACTATTTTGTTTTCTCTTCTGAAATAATTTCTTGCTTTCTTTGTTATCAGCTGCAAAACAGTACATACAGAACAATTCAGTAGGTCATCGCATCCTAAATCAGCACAAATGAAGAGTTACATTCTCAGCTCACTCGCAGGGCGTATTAACCCATAGTTATAATTTATATCTGTCATATAAAGTCATGAACACAAAACTTAAAATATGAATTTTAATCCTTAAATTCTGAAAATGGTAAAGCAATGAGGGGAAAACCTTGAACCTTAATCTATGAGCAAAATCCCCAGAAAAAAAGGTTTCCTGATAAACTAAGGGAAAGACTTATGCATTTAGGTAAGTGTTTTATTACATATTATTTCCTATTTTAAAAGAAGCTAGTTATTACTGTAACAATGTGTATTTGCACATTATGCTGAATGTGTATTTTACACATTTTCAACTTCATCTTTGTCATTCCTGATTTTTGAAACACTCCATAAAAGCTGAAAAATATATTCATTGCACTTGCAAAATTCAACATTCCTTCCTTTTCCATTTCATATTAAAAGACTTTCCACTGTCGATGTAAATTCAAATTTATGTAGTGGTTTATACTTTACAAAGTACTTTCATACTGCTTCCTTAAGCCACAATGCTAAAAATGAGAAGAAAGCACATATTCTTATCAAAATTGTCTAATAAATTAGTAAACTTATTTATACTGCTTTCTTTCATTGTTTCATTTATTCGGTCAACATTTATTTGAGAGCCATTATGTGTTAGGCACTATTTTAGGTGCTCATGATGCAAAAGGAAACAAAATAATATTAGTGTCCTCAAGAATCCTTGGTAGGAAGGAATAAAATTAAGAAGTAAACAAGTAAATGAGGAAGCCCTGACTCAAACCCTGCTTGTCTAATTACAAACTTACAGCTTTTTTGCAAGATACCACTCTGCCTCCTGAGTCCAAATTACCAATGTAAACGTTCTCCTTGCCATGAATTTTAGTAGTTTGATTTCTTCAACCCATCTCTGAGTTTTAAAAAGATCTCAGATTTTTTCTACTCTCTGAAGTGATTTAGCTGTCAACTGTCCAAACATCATTTAATAACCACCATATTTAGAGCAATATTGTTGATAATTAGGAAGAACTCCCTTTACCCCTCCCACTCATAAAAAGAAAAGAAAAAAAAAATCTGAAACTAGAATAGTAATTACCAGAGGTTGGAAGGGAAAAGGGGAGGTTGGATAAAAAGAAGTTGGATTTGATCAGTATACTCCATGTGCATGTATCGAAATATCACGCTGAATCACATTAACAGGTATAATTAACATATGTTAATAAAAATAAAATGAAAACATTTATTCCTGCAAAAATACGTACCTGTAAAGCTGTTAAGCACAAATTAATAATCTCCAGAAGTACAAACATTTAATTATTAGCAGTTGTCTGCCTATCCAGGGTTTCTATAGGAGAGCATTTCAAATTACTCCCCTTTGCCCGTTTTCATCTCTCAGCACTCACTAGTAAGTTAACTTGTTCCATGTATCATTAGTAATTCATGACTTGCTTGTGAAAGTGCAGGGACAGCACTACTACAGACCTAATACAATGAATATCTTATTAGGAAGAAATTAACAAATGAATTGTTGCCAATCAATAGGTGTTGAAGAGAAAATTACAATGATAGTAAAGCCTAAATAATTTATACACACTATTGATTTTTTCATTACATTAATTATTCTTTATAGCACACATAAGGAACTTGGAGAATAAAACCTTCAAAGCAAAGAAATTTATCTGCTGTGATGTCTTAGGCTTAAGTCTGAATTTAAAAACCAAAGAATAGGCCATAATCACAAATATTTTTAGGTTGAGAATGTTCCTAATAATAAACTGGACACTTCCAAAGTACCTGAATTTTTCCAAGTTGTCAGAAGACTTTATGCACAATTACTTTTGATATTTGTCAGTGGAGGTAGTGATCAAAATGCCTATTAATAAAAATACAGAAGTATCCATTAATCCACCAGTTTCATCACATACATAGAAAGCACAATAAGAAATCCAATAGAGCTTGTGAGAAAGAAAATCTTTCCTGACACTTCTCCTAGAATTTTTAAGTTAACCAGATTTACATCCAGTTCAACAAAGTACAGATTCCTTAGAACTAATGATTTTCATAGCCAGCAGAAGACAATTCCTAAGGCAAATTTATTGCAGCAAAAGACACAGCAAAACAAAAGCCTGAGGATGATCCTCTTGCTTACAGGACATTTCTGACACTAGCCATGTCATAAAATGGGGTACCAGAGAAAAACAAAAGAGAAAGAGCTATGTGTAAAGGTGAGGTATGAAAAAGACAATGTAGATAGTTATATTTTCCATGGGTCACAGTGTTCCCCGAAACTTAAAATCTCTCCCTCTAGATGGGAAAAACAACACATATACACCAATCCAAATAGATGTATACAGAAAGGTGTTGCATCTGGTATTTCTTTTCATCTATAAATACTTACATTGACCAGCACTTTGTTCATGGTATTTGACTCTCAGTATTAAAACAGTGACTTCATGGTTCTTGTGTCAAATTTTGTCAGACACCTATTTTATTTAAATATTTCTTCTAATATTACAAGTCTAGTGTTAGTATCCAATATTAATAAATTTTATAATATTCTGCAAAGAAAGGTGCATGTATGTGCACTTTGAGCATATCACAGCTCCTTCAAAATAAATACAGAAATATATTTCAAAATGCCTTCAAAACTAAAACTAAATATATCAGAACAATTTCAAGTGTAACACCATTTTTTTCTTTCTCTCACATTTTACTTCCAGAGACTAAAAGCTCATAAATGTTACCCTGAAGAATTTTAATACTCTTGGAAGAAAATCTAAGCAGCAGAAAACATCACATAAATACATTTTTGCAAACTATAGCCAGTTTTGTACACTTCGTCATGCCTTAACTAATGTTGTTATATAACCAAATTTATAAAATGCCACACACCAAAATAATGTAAAATATGTGTTGTCTACTGTGCACAATAATACAGATCTAACTGCCCAAATCTGTCACCATTAGCAGTTAATTCTGGTATACAAGGTGACAAATACCCAATTTAGCATTATTTTTATTACTCATCAGAAAGTCAGTTGTCTATGTTGGTTGTTTCTTTGGTAAGCAGTGATTTGCTGTGCTCACTATTCTCTAGGTGGACACTGTGGGCTCTGCAGAGTACATACAGTACAGGTACTTAAATATAGTATATGTTCCATTTGTTGAACAGAACCAGGGCATCCATAAGATGAATTAAAAGAAATTTCAAACTATTTTAAAGCACTGTATAAGTTATCCTTCAGTTCTTCCCTCCCCTCCTCACAACTCCACATCTATTTCCATCTTTCTCTGCCTTGCAGAAGGCCATGGAACTCATCAACTAGTTCTCCGCTGTTGGCTTCCAGATAGCTCACTCAGTCTAAGGCAATGAAGGAGGTAGGAGGAGAAAGTGGTCAACACATGTCTTCCCCCACCTTTCAGTCCTCCCAGCCTTCCTCTCTGCCTCACCTCAGCAGTTCCAGCAGTGGATGCTTTCTATAACCAGCTTCTATCCAAAAGCTTCTTCTTAGCTTCTTTATGCCAAGACTATAGCTCCTGTTAGCTACATCAGGGCAAACACGAATACACAATAACATCATTCTCTTCCTTTGCCACTTCATACCCAGTAGGGTAAGTTTCCGCATGTCACTACTTGCAAGGTACCTCAAGGTCCAATGTTGGTTCCCTCTTCTTTGTTCACATCTCCATAACCAGTCCCTTCACAATCCCAAAGGGTATCTCTCTTTTTCTGGACCCTGACTAATAAAGCTATCAATCTGTAAAACAGCAATATGATGTAAAAGAGAAGGTATAAGTAAATGAATGTACATCAGCAGCATTTAAATACACTTGCACTCCCAATCAGATAGCTTCCTGGATAGTTGATTACGTCCCATAAATGCACTAACGAGACAAGCCATTGCATACAAGATAAATTTCTGTCTTCAGTGTTACTTTCTTTCAGATTCAGTTCTTTTAAGATCTCATTCTTCACCTTGACTACTTAGGTCCTTCTCTTCCTCTTCCATAACATCCTTCTAATTTATACTCCGTGGTATCACTGCCCTCTTTTTCTTGGTATGTCACCTTGTTCTTTATTGTATCATAGGGCTCTTACCTTCGGATTTCCATATGCATGCAAAGTCACTGAATGTCTCTGTTTAAAACCATGTTTACTCTTCTTTCTAGGTCTATGTTTTTACTTTGGAAGTAAACCCACAAAATTCTACATTTCTAATTAGAGTCCACAAAATACAGATGCCTTCATGCAAGTTTACAGTTACCCATCCAGGACCTTGAATTCTTTGAAAGAAATACAATAAATTAATATTTATTGGAAATCCAATAAATTAATATGAAATCCAATAAATTAATATGAAGGACATCAAAGTGATTAGCATGTATACTGCTTATGTTTATAAAGAAGCTAGAATGTAGGGGCAATCATGAATACACAGCATAAAATGCAAGTTTCTGAAAACAAATGACACAGTACTTACTAATAAAAGCATAGTAAGATATTAATAATAGCAATGAGCTATAAATATTTATGTGCCCACAGGCAACTAATTCAATTTCACTGCAGGACTGTTTCATGTATGAATTTAATTGTATACGTGTACACATTTTTATTGCTGTTTCATTAATTTCCCATAAAAAATAAAATGATATGCTGAAAAGAAAACAGAAAGACTGTAAGTTTCCATTCAACAATATTTACCAAGTCCCTGCACTGAGTATCCACAGTATCCTAGAATTAACATTTACTTTCATCTTTTGTGGCTCTTTGGCATCTCAACTTCAGAGCTCACTTTTGCACTACTTAAGATGAAAATTTCCAGGTTAAGAAAGGACAGTACAGGTTTACTCATCATTTTATCTTTATGCAAATCGCTTCTCAGCCTTTTGGCTAAGATCAAGTGTATCTTTATGCAAAACATAAAAGCATGTATGCATAAAATACATTCCATGAGAATATAATAGTAGCTGATATATTTCTTCACTATATTCTAACCACTTGGATTATTAATGTTCATCATGAGATAACACTCTTATTACTCTCATTTTCCAGGAAAACAAAGCTGAAGTGCAGGGTAGGTAACTGGCTGAACTCAAGGTCACATGAAAGTTGTTGGACCCCACTGAAATCCAAGTAGTTTTACTTCAGAGTTCATGCTTTTAAAAATTACCTTAACTACATTCACAAATCAGACAGCCATAAGTTTGTCATTGATTTCCTCCTATCTCTTATGAGGATTTGCCGTCCTAATTCATCTCTTCCCATTGCCTTCCTACATCACAACTTTCAACCACCACCAATTCAGCTGTCTGGCTTAGACAGTAGTAGTCCCAAGTCTGTATATACTACAAGTTAAATATACCTCTCTCATCCTCACATCCCACATTGAAGCCCCCATCCTCTCAGTTTTTTCTGAAGTGAAAATAAATGATGAAATTAACCTTTCCAAGAGGCAAGGACATCTGTTTGTATCCAAATGAATTTCTGATTTGTGGCATACTGTCTACCAGGAGAAATCTAGTGACCCAATGAGCCCTGGCCTCCATACATACCTTCACTCCTCTCTTTGAGAATCCGCAAAGTCAGCATGTTGCTAATTATGGAAGTCAACCACTAACAATTAGAATTTGCACGTGAAATAACAATGTCACAACACAAAGTATTTAATAATTCCATTTTCTGAAGAACCACAATCTTGTCAACTTACACTGATATTTTTAAAGGCTAATCTAAAAGGTGACATTTATTAAGCATCTTCTATAGTTAATCTTTGTGTGTAGGTACTTTACATGCGTTATGCAACTGTATTTGTCAAAGAAAAATAAAAAAAAAACATTGTCTATGTTAACAGATGTTGAGTATATTTCACAATGCATAGCTAAATGTTTAGCTATAATTTAAACAAAGTTATATTAACCAGTAAAGTCAACAGGGAATTTATACATAATAACCACAATTTAACAAATTCAAAACCGAGATAACTGATTACTACAAAATACAAATTTGGTTTCCTCCATTTAATTGTTTTCATACTGAACCTATTTTTTGGCCCAGTAATCTACTTTCTGACTCTTAAAATCACATTAGGATTTGCCAGTCTCAATTAAACTGTTTAATTCATTATCAAGCATAAATAACTTTCAAATGTCATAAGCTTCTGACTGCCTATCAAAAAGAGAAGATAATAATTAGCTTTCATGAATAATAAGAGTTCAAGATTAGGGAAAACGACATTGTTAGTGGTTAAATTTACCTAGCTTCTAATTATTACATGAACATTTTTATTTCCCTAATACCAGCCCAATCAAAAATCCCAAGATGACTGGCAAGAAAAAGACAGAAGACTAAATCATCTATTACCATTTACTACTTCCAGTTTATATCCTCACCACTTGAAAAAATTTAATTTACCCTCTTTCTGATTTATAGCAAATATTGGTAGTTTAAAGCAGAAGCAATACAGTGCTTTAAGAGACTCTATAATGAACAAATAAGTAGATATGGCGTATAGACAGAACAATTTTTTATCTCCTTAGTTTTACACGGCATACAAGTACCTTATGGTAAAAATTAACCTTCTTGGCAGTTCAACATTTCTAATTAGAAGAGACATCAAACAGATTATGCTTTAGAAAGCAGTGAGGGCCATAATATTGTAGAATCTTTGAAACAAAGCTTTGCAGATGCCTTATATATTTTAGCCTGATGTCTAAAGGAAAAGCAATAATGAGACAGTGTTTCAAAGTGGTTCTATTTTTTTGTAGCAAGTTGTGTTATACTTTCTCATCTTATCTTTTTTACTTATTATTAAGAAGCAGATGATCTAATACACAGAATCCATTGGTCATTTTTGGCCCTGAATGTGTAAAATAGTCTATGTCAGGATGCGCTTTACCAAAAGTTTCCTAAGTAGAAATGCTGTATTTACAAATGTTGGAGAACCGGCACATTCACTTATAATCCTTTCTTCTTTCTATGCCTGGAGCGGGAAAGGGGGAAAGAAGATATCCTGAACTCAAAATGAAAGACCTTTAAAAGGCTACCCAGGCAAACCATCTCCCAGGAAAGAATTTCTCTTAACAATATCAAAGTTTTCACTGCTGGGGAGCACACCATTTCACAAACAGTTCATACTCATTTTAGACAGTTATAAATTTTATGAAGTTCTTAGTCTGAGTTCAAATTCCATCACTTCCTAATTTTATTCTTTGGTGCTATACAGACCAAGTTTCTTCTGCTTTCCACATCATCCTCTTTGAGTATTTGAAGGCAACTTTCATACCTCTCCTTGTTTTCTCCATCTTTACATTAAGTATTATCAATTTCTTCTATTAATTTTCATAGGAACATGGTTTCCAGGTAAATTTGAGTTGCAGTTTGGTTTTAAATATTCCCTAAGTGGAATGCAAAGAAGAAATCTGAAGATTCATTTCTCATTCATTTCGACCTAAGTTGACACAATTAGAGGGTCTGTCCAGAGCCCAGTAATCTACCAAGGAGTAAGTTTCTCTTTGTCTGATAATTGATATAACAGAGAGAGACAAAAAGAGACAGAGAGAGACAGAGACAGAGACAAAGACAGACACAGAGACGTGGAAGTTGTTCTGTAATACAAGGTGGTTCAGAAAACCTCAACTCTCTGGCTGTAATGATTTGCTGAAAATCACAAGGCTCAAGCTAAAATTAACCAGAGTTATTCTCCACCCTTTCAAAATAGAACTCAGAAATGGCCTGCTTTCCTCTCACCTTGTAGAGCTTTTGGACATGAAGGCTATTCTTCTACCTTGAGGAATGAACCAATTTGATAGAATGAGATCAATATGCAAAGAACTGTGAGGAGAAAGACTACAAATCCCTAGTTCCAGTCATTCCTGAAACTACCTCTACCCTTTCCTGTCCTAAGGTATAATTATGTAAGCCAATAATTCCTCTCTGGCTAAATAAATTTGAGTTAGGTTTGTATCACTTGTCACACAGAGCATCCTCACACAATATCCACAGGGTTCCAACTATTCTAACAGAATTAATGGAACGTGAATCATAAAAGAGAAAAATCACCATCCTGTCCTACAAGAGTATTAGGATGGAATATCTTCTAGCATTGTCTCAGAACAGGAGTGATACCTACTTACCAAAGAGTTTGTCTTTCTTCCCCAATAGCCTAGTTTCCATAGGGATGAGACTGTTTGAAACTCTAAGGAGTACCGTAATAAGTAGGGGCTTAAGAAGCCCTCCATTGTATGTACAGACTGCAGATGTAGTAGACAAAACTTTGAATATAATTATTCAAATTAAGATACAAATACCCTAGATGGGAATTTAATCATATTATTTCTCCTTTTTAGACTGAAATTACTCCTGACAATTGTAGAACTGTTATTCCTTCAGTCATTTTTATAATAGTAAAGAGGTATCTCCTAAAGATACAATCGTTGAGATAAAGGAGGAAATCAAACACAGAAGAGAAAGGAGCATAGGATGATGAGAAAGAATAACATATCAAAGAAATAACTGTGGGGGATACAAAAGTAATCAGGAGAAATCATCTGTAATAAGATAAAACAGGTCATCCCAATGTGCCATCTTCCTATTAGCTTCCAATCTTTTTCTAATCAATTTCTGTGATCAAAAATTGCAAGATCCACACTGTCAGCCAGGATGATTAGCATTTCGTGGATCCATGTAATTCATAGGATTCGTCCCTCAATTCTTCCATGCTTCCCTTTTCAGAACTGGATTCCCACTTTGCCTTCCTCCTGAATGATCCTACCTCCTCTTTCACTGTTTTAAGTAGCTTTTCTTGTCACAAAGAATACATATTATACTGTGGGTTCCCCCTTCCCCTGTTCCTCATCCTCCTTCCTATGATGGCTGTACCCAAACATCTGTAATTTTCAATTTCAATTGTAAATCTAGAAATTAGGAGTCTCAGTACAAATAATCAAAAAACGGTACCTCTGTAAGTCAACATGACCCATTTTCACTGAACTGCTCTAAGGAACTGACCTCGGATCCTTTTGTGAAGGAAGATTTTGATTAGGGAAATTATTATTATAATTAACAACTAGTATTATAATACTACTATATACTCACATTTTAAGTATTACTGTATATAAGCAAATTATATTATGCATATATACTATCCTAAGCATTTTGCATGCATTAGCTCATTTAGTTTTCATAACACCCCTATGATGGACATCCTAATTACTATCTACACTTTAATGGTGAATCTTTCTGAGTCACTTAGTCCTGCTTACACAGCTAGTAAATATAAGTGCCATATCTAACTGACTCCAGGATCCTTGCTCTGACCCATTATGTGATCCATAGGACACTGATGTTTGAGAGAAATGGGAAAGAGATGCTGAAGGGTACCAAAAGCAGAGACTAGTGAAATATAATCTACAGGATCTACGTCTCAGCTTTGCTTAGTGTCAGCCCTATTTGAAGTAGAACCTTGTTCCCATTATGTAGCAATAGATTATCTGCCATTTTGCATTGTGGAAATGTACCCTCTATTATCCAGGCTAATCTGGCTGACTGTAGAATGCTGTACACAGACATTACAATGACAGACAACTAATTCAATCTTCTCTGCTAGGAAGACGCTACTATTAACATCTCAACTCTTCTCTGTAGCTTTTGACATAGGGCACTTCACATATGCCACAAGGAGTCCTTCCTACCATATCTAGAGAAAGGAAGTCATTGAGAATCATTGGAAGGGGAGAATGGTTGAAAAGGAAAAGGGAAAAGGATTATAAGATGTGGTACTAAAAATACTACCAGAAAAAAATTTAAAAAGAAAACCATTGTAGGACAATCGATTACTGATCACTTGTGATTCAGAAAGACATGAATATTTATTGTCATCGCCAAGTTTTTAAAAAATAATTTGAATGTATAATAGAAACCATATGTTTAAATAGCTAAGGTGGAATTTTTCTACATCACAGAACAGAGAGATATTAGTACTTCCTATAGAAGTAAGATCTTACTGCTTATGATCCATGCAGGGTTTGTAACAATGGCACCATTTCATCACTCAGCAGAAATCCGATTGTTTTTAGATTCTACACTCTTCTAATTCCTCTAAAATCTTCATCCACTCATGAGGACACTGCTAAAAACAGTGTTAGTAACAGTCCACACTGAAAAGTCATCAGGTGTTTCTATGTGATAGGAAATGTCTCCAGTTTTAGTGAAATGGGGACTAGAAAGCAGGCTAGCAAACTCTTCCGGATCAATTAGGAATATGTAACGTCTAAATAAAAACAGTACAACATGAGCTGAAATGTAGTAGAGGCAATCTCACTGAAGTAATAGTGCTATAAATTGGGAAGTTTAGAAGTGACATGTATTTGAAAAACTGACTAAGCTAAAGTAGAGTGGCAGGATCTAAAATAATATATCATTATAAGATCCAAAATAATACACCATTACAGGTGGGCATGGTAGCACACACCTGTAATACCAGCAATTGGGAGGCTGAGGCGGGAGGATCACTGTGAGTTCAAGGCCGGCCTAGACTACATAGTGAGACCTTGTTTCGAAAAAATAAAAATAAAGCAATACACCATTATAGTATTCTACAGTAAAAGGCCCTTAAAATGTACTAAGGAGGAAGCCTAATACCCTCATTCCAAGCCCAGCTGTTTTTCACTTTAACCAATATCCATGAAACAGGGAAAGAAGCAGGGTGGAAAGTATTTGAAAAACTCCCTAAATTAAAGGAAAAAAGAGCCATAATGAAGTTTTGTTGGTTCCTGGGGAAATGAAGTATCATTACATGCTTCAGTGATGGCAAATTCCAAAAATCTGGGTAGTTTGCAATAAGGGAAGCTTTTCCACAATGTCAAACGCAAAAGCTATCTGATATCACATATTGAGCTGAGTGTTCAAATTCCTATTTCCTTACACCAAATTGTTTGAAACATTTGAGATAAAAACTTCAATAAAGTAGTGTTCCAAGCTTTTAATATTGCAGCCCCTTGAGAAAGCATGTCAGATTAATCTTCAGACTACAATGGGCAGAAAGAGCATTCGACCAAATTCTTAAACCCATGCCTCTCTCAAAGGATGCTAATAATGTAAGCAGTTTCATTGGCTATCAAGATTTCAAACTTTCCTAATCGTCAACTCCATCACTATATTTAAGGGGGGAGCGTTCCATCCTAAAAACAGGGGATCTCACTTATTTAATCTTCGTATCCACTTACCACATTACCAAGCACACAGCAGGTATTTGACAAATACTTTTGAAATAAGTTGATGGAAAGGCCTAGGCAAGCGGGAAAACAGAAATCTTGCTAAGAACAGCATGAATCTAAAGGTTTCTGTGCTCAGCGACAAAGACCATCTCCAGAAGTAGGGCTACTGGGGCAGAGCAGGAATGTGCACGTGCATCTTCAAAGCGGCATCAGAGGAGCCACTTAGGGAGGGATTAGCCCCATGCCTGGAAATCTGCCCTGCCTCTCTACTCCCAGCTCCCCCTGCTTTTTACCGGCTTTAGGTTACCACCACAGAACTTAAGCGCAAGATTCGACCCGCCTGGTCTACCCAGACCCTCCTCGATCCCCCTTGGCATTCCATAGAGGCTTTTCCAGCGTCCTATCCGAGGGAGGCCACACCGTGCTAGGCACCAGACAGGTCACACACCAAACGACAGCTCCGGACACCTTTGAAGATGAAAGCGGGGTGGCGGGAAGCAGTGGGTCTAGGGAAGAGCGAGTTCGGGACCTCGGCTCTATCCGGAGGCGTCTCATCCATCACGCACAGCCTCTGCCCCGAGCGCTGGCAGAGGTCGGCCAGCGCGGGGACGGCTCGGCCGCGCGGGTCGACACCGGGGGAGGGGCGGGGAGGTGGCGGGAAGCAGCGGGACAGGGGACCGTACCTGGTGTGGCTGTGGTTGCGGGGACAGTCCTTCTTCTCCATGATGGCCGGCACGCAGTTGGTGAGCTCGGTCCAGTCGGCGTGCAGCCCGCAGCTCCAGCCGGTGGAGAAGCGGGAGAACAGCCAGGTCTCCTTCTTGCCCGGCCGGTGACAGGTGCACTTCTTCTGGCCGGCTTTGCAGCTACACGGCTGCTCGAGCCGGATGTTCTTCACCAGGTGCCGGCCGAACGTCGTGCCCCCGGTCTTCTGGATATGCAGGAACACGATCACGTCGCGTCCTTTGATATTGAAATCCACGAACCGGGTCAGGTCCTTCAGGGTGAAGTTGAAGCGCGGCATGAACCGGGGCAGGGAGCCGTTTTCGGGGGCCTCGGGGTCCGGGTCCTCTTCCTCCTCCTCCTCTTCCTCCTCCTCTGGGTCCCCCGGCTCCTCATCCTCGTCCTCCGGGGCCGCGGCTCCCCGAGATCCCTCGGGCGGCCCCCGGGGCGGCGGGGGCAGCTGGGGTCGCCGCTCCCACTCTTCGGGGGACGCCTGTGCCCGGCGGGCGGGACTCGGGGCGGCGGGCGGGCGAGCGTCCCCGGCGCGGGGCTGCTCCCCGAAGTTGCTGCAGGAGCTGGTGCAGGAGGGGGACACGTACTGGTACATGATGACCACGAAGAGGAGAGTGAGCACGGGCGTCAGCAGCCACTTGTTGAACCTTTCATCCATGGTCCCGCTCTCAGGCCGGCAGGGGAAGCGGCGGCGGAGGCGCGGACGGGCGCCTGCTTGGAAGTTTCGGGGACTCCGGGGCGCGGCTCGGAGCCCGCCGCTCCTCCATGCCCCTGACGCCGAGGCGTGCGCTGGCTGGCGGCCCCGCTGCGCTCGGGGCTGGCGGCGCAGGGAGGAGGACGCGCTTGGCGCGGCTGCGGCTGGGGGGCGCCCCGCGCTCCGGGGGCGCAGGGCTCGGCGCGCTCGACTTCGCGCGGCTCCGGGTCAGGCGACGCGGAGCATCCCGGGCGCTCAGGCTCTAGGGAGCGCGGCTCCGGCCCCGGACCTGCGCCGTGCAGCAGCCGGGCAGCCGGGCAGCTTCGGCCGGGAGCGCAGGGGCTGCATGAGGCTCTCCAGGGCGCCGCCAAGGACGAAGGCTTGGCCCGGCCCCGACGTCCTGGGCACCGCGCCTGGCACGCGCGCCCGGCACCTGTGCCCCTAAGTGGCGGGGCGCGGGAGCCGCGAGCAGAGCAGACAGCGCCCGCCGCAAGTTTGCAGCGCCGCTTCCTCCGCGGCCGCAGGCGAGGCGCCTCTACGACGCCGCCTCTCCTCGGCGAGTCGCACTGCTGCTCCGGGTCGGTCCGCCCAGGCGCAGGCACGCAGACCTACTCGCACACACACAGGCTGGCACCGTCACGACCCGCCAGCCAGTGTGACGGGAGCCCTGCTACCCGCAGCAAAAACCTGCCCTAGGTACCGAGCATGCGCCAAAGCCTTCCCCAACCCCGGAGGAGTTTCCAGGGGAGGAGTCCGCTGCACCGTGGGGCTCGGAGGAGGCAGCTGGGGGTGGGAATCCCTTCAGCCCGAAGCGAGGAGAGATGTGGCAAAAAAGCTAAGACGGAGAGAAGAGGCCCCGAGGACGACGTCGCTGGTGCTGATCTGATGCCTATAAATCAGCAGCTTTCTTGGCCAAAGTGGACGGTGAACCTGACCGGTAACACCCCGTACCGCTGGAAGACCCGGGTGGACTAGACCACACGGCTTGGCTGGTCCCACCAGGGCAGAGGAAATGGGCTCCGGACTGCGTTTCATTTCTCACCAAGACATTCTAACTGATGCTCAAGTCTTACTCCGGTCCTTCCTTAACTACGAACTTAGGGCGCCCAGCTCTACAACTTTATTGAATCAGCATCCATGAAGCGCCTACTGTGTATCGGGCTGTGTTCAAAATACAGTTCCTTCTTTCAGCACCAACACTGCCCGGCTCACAACCAGGCAGGACACAGGGATCACCTCCTAAAGGTCATTCTCAATGTCCCTCCTTTGCACCAATGTGAAAGATGAAACCTACTCTTACCTATATTTCTTAAGCCCTTCTTTATGTGCAGATGTTTTTGAAATCTAATACTCCAGCAGTCAGATTTTGAATTTATTCTAGAACCAAATCTTTACTTAAGACAAGTTCTGTTCTTCAGGTAATGAATGAACGTGCCAAGGAATTGGAGTAACTGACCCAACACAATTCCTACACCTGCTTGTTTTTTCCTAATGGACGGCAGACAGGTGTTGAAGGTGGGCTCATTGCAATGTGATTCCCTGGCCTAGGCCAATATATATTTTCTAGCTACTCTGCCAGCTATGGCGCACCACATTTTCATTGACACCTACCTTCCCATTTGACCTCTTTAGGGATCTCACTGGTCTCTTTCTGAGACTGCTAATCTCTTCTTCCATTTGTCATGCCCATCAGTTAAAATCCAGATCTCTTTCAGAGATAAGATACCTTGCCCATAGGAATTTATTTTTATTTTTCTAGACAGGTGGGATTCTTCTCAACAAAGCTTCCCTCCTCTGCTTCCTTTCCTGTTTTCGACTCTATAAACAACCACAGGGCCGGTGAGATGGCTCAGTGGCCTAAGCGCCTGCCTGGCAAGCGCGAGGCCCGGAGTTCGACTCCCGGAGCCCACATACGAAAAAAGGTCCGGTGATGTCGCTCAGCGGCTCAGGCGCCTGCTGGCGCGCGAGGTCCTGAGGTCGACCCCTGGTACCCACACACACACACACACACAAAAAAAAAAAAAAAAAAAAAAAAAAACCCACAAACTGTTCTCTTCCTGATACTGTAGGAGCCTATATTTGTACGAAGGGTGTTGGTATAAAGAATCAGCTTCTCTAAAGTTTACTTGATTCCATTTCCTCTCACCTAGGTTTAGAATTCTATTAATGGCATCACGCTATACTTCAAAGCAAGAAAGTGATAGAACAAGAACCCAATAAAACCCAATAATTATTTCTTGAGTGCATCTGGTTAATGGGTTACTTATTTATTTAAAAAAAGAAAACTTTGTTTTAGTCAAGTAATAAAGTCATTACACCTTTTCATATTATTTTATTTGAGAAGTTTCTTATTATCTATTAAATTGCTTGATATCACATAGATAAATAGAATCTTCTTAGCTACCCAAATGGATAACCCAATGCTAGTGGTAATTTACATAATGAAAAGCACTTTTCTAGTCATCAACTCATTTGCTTCTCAGTCCAATATTCTAAGGAGATAAAAGAAGTATAATAACCCACTTTAGAGATTACAAAACTGAAGCAAGGAAAGGTAGGTGAAAGCAGTCAAAATTAGAAATTACCCACATCCCTGAAATGCATTCAAATCACCACTGAAGAAATCCAGTGAACATCAAGAACAAACCTCATAACTTCCTCTCTATCCTCTTGAGACTTTTTGAGTCAGGAGGCAAGAAGAAAACTGAATTGTTTTTCCTCTATCTCTGGCTTTATAGTCAAAACTGAGCAATTCTACATCCTGCAGTCTTTTGGTACCTAGTCTATGACTTTCCAGATAAAAAGGGGAAAGACAGTAACAATTATAAAATGATTATATGATTATTAAAAGAAGTCATTTAGGAGAAATTCAAAAGAAAATATTGTACCAAACAAATACAACAGCTGTGTTGCTAATAAAATGAATGTGTCCATAAATAAGTGCACCCTTAGCACTTTTCAAAGAACATTATCCCAAAAGAGCTGTTTCTGCTTTCAGGAAAATAGCTCATGGAGTGCTACCATTTCTTTGAAATAATTGCAAGGAAAATAATGCACAGAATCAAGTCAATTACATAGATAATTCAGACATGTACCTGGGTATTCATTTTTAATGATAGGTAACTTTGGTTGGGTAAACACTGTCCCAGGTGTGTGTGGTCTCATTACAATTGTGGAACTTGGTGTGAACCTAATCAAAGCTCTTAAATCACAAAATAAACAGGCTTCCTTATCTACAAGAGCAGACATCACATGCAAGTGAAAATGAATAGAAACTTTCTGAAATTGAATGCTCTCCAGGTAAAAAGGAAAAACATATTTGCATTCAGCCTACTATAGTTACTCCAGGATGACACCAGCTGGCAATTGTTTCTGGCTAACAGATTGCAGCTACTATGATTCCTACACAAATTATTAAAATAATAAAAATACTGTTTCAAATAGCTTCCCTCCACTTCCTTTGCCAGTCTAGCAATGAGCTTAACACTATTTGGGAAGCAATTTGTTCACCTAATTGTATGCCTTCATAAGCTTTACTACAGTTATTTTTATGCCTGATTCTTTCCCTACCTTAACTTTAGTACTCTTCCTCTCTGTTCTCAGATATTCTCAAACCTGTTAGCAACATTGCACTCCCCCAGGATTTAAACTTTTGATTAGAACAGTCCCCATTTAATCAAGTTCAATTGGGAGATAAAATCGCATCTGAACTTCTCTGTTTTCCCCTTGGTGCCAGAAACTGCCTTTGAGAATGCTAAGGAAACCCTGGAGAGATTAACGATACAAACAATCACAGAGAATAGTTTTGAATCTACTACATTTTCACACAGGAACATATAGATATGAATATCCCTCAATGCAGATGTAAAACAAAATAGATTATGTCAGTCTTCGCCAGTGTGAATCTCTCAAGAATAGAAAGTGCTCTTATACATTGAAATGACTTCTTTCTCATTTTTGTAAACATTCACACCAACCCCCAAATAACCCTAGGGTAAGCAGTTTACAAATAAACACCAAAGGGGTAGCTTTTTATTCTTAGAAAATTAAGCAGTAGAATTGGTATAGTCAGGACAAACTGTGGAAAGAATTGTGATTCTCACTGTATTCTAGTTCACTACATGATTGTAACTTTGGAGTAAACGTGACCTTACATATTGCTTCCCATAAAGTTCTATTTATATGAACAATTCAGTTTTTTTACTTTACCATATAACATTCTTTCCTCACCATTAATGGAAGCCTAGAGTGAAGAATGGAAATGATGTTACCTGTGTGTAATGTATTCATTAAGTCAGTAGAGTGTAAGTAAATGAATTAATCTTTTCATAGTAAGTGTGTGTGTATTTCAATAAGAACTTCTTGAGTATTTACTATATACCGAGCACTCTTCTGAGTGCTTTAGATACATCATTAAATGAGATCAATAAGGAGCCTGCCCTCATGTACCTTATATTCCAAAGGTGGAAATACAAATGACAAAGAAATAAACAATATTGATTCATTTAATCCATTAATTCATTTAATCCATTTAATGTTGAGATGCTATCATGTGCTAGATACTTTTAGGTACATGGGTTATATAAGTGAACAATAAAGATAATAATTGTGACCTCAAGAGTTCGATGGTAGCAATATAAAACTACAAAAAAGGCTAGGGAAATAATGGGAGATATGTCATGTCAGGAATTGAGGGCCATTGTAAGAACTTTACTCTTAGAGGAGCAGAGAGCCACTGGAAGGTGTGAAAAGTTTAAAGTCGTTTTGATTTTCTTGAGAGTAGACTGTAAGAAGGCAAATGTAGAAGCAGGAAAGCCAATTAAGTGGCTATTGCAGTAACCAGGTGAGAGATATGGTGGCTCAGACTATGACAAGAGGGTAGCAGAAGAGGGAGTGGAAAGAAGATAAATTGTATTTTCAGGAAAGAACCATGGGTGTTCCCTGATGAACCAAATATTGAAGACAAAAGGAAGAGAAAAATCAAGGATGAGGCCAAGATTTGGGGCCTACCCAACTGGAAGGATAGCGATGCCACCAACTGAACATCAACTGAGGTCATTACAAGTACTGGAGGGGAGATAAATGAGATGATGCGACACGTTAAATGGAAGGAGTGGAGGGAAAGGGGTAGTGCTTTTCACTGGGCAGTCAGAAATGACTATATTTACATGAAGGCTAAGGGGCTGAGTCCAGAAGAAATAGTGCACAATGAACTACTCATTCCAGACACCCTGGAAAAGAGGTTTCTAAACAAAGTAAAGAGTGCAAAGGTCTGGAGTTGGAAGGAGCTTGCAGGGCTCAAGGTAGAGACAGACCACTAGAGAAGGAGGTGTGGGCGGTTCATTCAGAGCCATGATAGTGGGTATTCTCCACTAGAACTGCCATTAGGAAGTTGTAAAAAAGGAAATTATGTGACTAATTGATATTAAAAGGTTGCTGCACTTTGTGAAGAACGGACTAGGAAGGATTTGAAGGAAAGCAGAAAGCCAGTTAGGAGGCAAGTCCAGTTGTCCAGGCAAGAGATGATGGGAGCAACACTGGAGAAATAATCTACCAAATCCTGAGTGCCCTCATGATACCTTATATTCCAAAGGTGGAAATATAAATGACAAAGAAATAAACAATATTGATTCATTTAATCCATTAATTCATTTAATCCATTTAATGTTGAGATGCTATCATGTGCTATATACTTTTAGGTACATGGGTTATATAAGTGAACAATAAAGATAATAATTGTGACCTCAAGAGTTCGATGGTAGCAATATAAAACTACAAAAAAGGCAAGACTTTGATTGGAGAGGTGTAACTTCCTTTTCTAGTAATAGGATGAAACTGCATGGAAGATTCCATCACCTGAGATAGAGGGAAATAAAAAGTCCCCATTTAAATTAATTGAGTAACTTCTTAATTAACCTCTTTCTTTCTAGAATAGTCAAGATCCTGGTTCTCCCCTCCCCTTCCTTTTTGCTTTCCCCTAGGATGATCTAAGCTAGGGAGTTTATGTGGCATCTTTGCACTAGCAGAGGGAAATGGCTCCGTGGAGAGTCTTCTTTTTCCTTATATCTCTCCCTCAGTCCCACCTGGACTCAGGTGCAGGTCTTGATTTCTTCTGGGTCTTCTGCTGCCCCATTATGAAGTCGTCCGTCATCTTCCCATAATCTGCATCTTCTGAAATTGTACCATGAGACCCTTCCCAATCACCAGCCTCCAGCTCCTTCTTTCGGGAGCCCATTATTATCTAAACCAGTGACTTTCCAATCCCATCGGATCCAACCCTCATATTTATTGAACAAATATTTTGAAATAATCTCTTTAATGATTTCAAATTAAGCCTCATAAATAATAGAAACTACCTACACACATTTTAATTTCTCTAAAATCAACATGATGCCTTAATTGTAATGTAAAGGAAATTTGAGAAGAAGTAATTAATAAAAGACTGTGTGTTTCAACATATAAATGCTTCAGTACGATAATGTAGACAACACAAAGAAGTCCTCAGTTGCTTGTGCCTCTTAAATATCTCAAGTTTGGATATCGGAGAAGGTCAGAAGCCATTCCTTTCCTTTCAAGAAGAAAATAAAACAGCAGGAGTATAGGGGGCACTAGAATTAAAAATAGCAGTAGGACAAGTGAAAAATAGGTCTGACTTTAAAATAGATGTATGTTAAGAAAGAAAAATAATCTTAATTGACGCAGAGATCACAAACCAAGACAAGTTACAGAGTTTGGAGTGAAGAAAAGGAGAAAGTACAATGTTCTCACAAATGGACTAGGCTTTTTGTTAAATGTCAGGTCAAAATAACTCTGTAAATATAAAATATCTCAAAAAAGCATATCTGTTTTAAAATCATTCTGTGCACCAAGGCATAATCCAATTTCTTAATTTAGGGGAATAATTGAAAGTTACATGGATACGAGACAATTCTATCATTGTCCCCACCAAATAAATGCCAGTAGACATCCCACCATGTGAGGTGTAGACCAAACCCACCCCCACCTCATCCACTTCTACACACTACAAACCCTGCCCTAGGCATTAATACCACTCACACTGAAAATCTGATAACTCCCTATCTTTCCTTGTCAAATAATCCAGTTTGGGTACATAAACAGGCCAAGAAACTACACATCTTTCCTCATTTTCAACAGACTGACACTTAACAGGCAAAAACATTTTAGAATTTTAAAATGATGTCCATTTTTTTCTTTTAAAAATTCTACTTTTGCTTTTGAAACCATAGTCACATATGGTAGTAGGTGACCTTACTTAGATTTCAACCAGGTGTCTAATACTGGTGATGGAAAGAAATTATTATATCCAAGGTAGATGGTGAAAATCAAAACAATGGATTTGCTAAAAGACTGAATAAGAGGGAATGAATAAGGGATGAGGCAAAAACGATGCTGAGATTTATCTTTTGAACTTCTGGTAGGCCTACAATTCATTCACTGAAAAGAGGGAAATGAGAAAGAAACAAAACCAATTGGGAGGTGTTGAGATTGGGGGGGTTGATAGGAAAAGATCTGCTTAGATAAGTTAGATTTAAACTACTAATGAGACAGCCAAATAGAGATATTAAATAAATAGGTATATAAAGGATCTGAAGCTCAGGTATGAATTATGGAAAGGGAATAAAAAATACAATTCTACCAGCAGAAATAACACATAGCAGTGAGTGCTCTATAAATATTTATTGACATAATCTGAAAAAGACTAAGTAAGCAATTGCTATCATCCAAGCTAGAAATAGAACCTCAGACAAAAGGAATAATAGCAATGGAACAAAAAAAAAAAAAAAAAAAAAAACAGAAATTTGAGGAATATTTCAGGGATAGAACCAATAGGATTTAATGACTAAGTGTGAAAGAGTGAGAGAGGAGATATCTTGAAGTGTCCTAGCTTGGAATACTATATGGATAGTAATGTCATTAATATAGGCAACTAAGCATATATAGGATTAGTCACAAAAATCATTGTAGACAGTTATTAGTTTTTTCAGCAAATTAAAATGTTTGCACTTTTCCAATGGGTTTGAGCTTCAAAGCACTCACATTTCATTCTGAGAAAGCAAGTTTTAAAATACTTTAATTTTTCTGCAGCAAGACAGATAACCTTAGTGTAATTATTAGGTTTGGGAAAAACGTCCAGGTAGAAGTACATTTTTTAAAGACTGTTTTCGTCTTCCTAATGTTTCATATGACAAATTACAATGGAATGTTCCTTGTTTCTGCATTGGCAATGAATTTTACTCTTATTCTCTCTCTCTCTCTGTCTCTCTCTCTCTCTTTTTCACTCTCCATATATGTATAGATATATATTTTAATCATAAGAAATCAAATACTCAAAGTAGGCTTTAAGAGATATTTTTAGACAAGTGTTCAATGACATTTTTTAACAGCACAGAAAGACACACGGCCTGAAAGCCCCCAAGTGCAGACTTTAAGTAGGACTCTGATTTCGTTAAGCACTTAGGACAGTGCTTCACACTTAGTAGGCACCTGAATAAATGTTCCTTGAATACAGAAATAAATATGTTGTCTTTCTAAATTTCTGAATGAGTTTCCACAAACTTCCTTGCTAACAATGCCTAGCTTCAACCTTGAAAGTTGTCGCTTACATTTTATCTAAGGTGAAGTGAGCTCCAACTCCCTTAGTAAATCATTCAATGTGTTCCTACTACTGATAAGAGCCTTTTTAGTGTGACCTTTTGCTACCATTTAATCCGATGTTCCAGTGAAATGTCTGATGAATTATACCACAGAAAAGCAAAATTCTATTACATATATATGAATATCTGTATTCATTTATCAAAAAGACTGGTCACCTTGCCATGAAGCATATTAGCTATCTGATGAAATTATTCTTTGCTACCTTATAATAGATATTATATACAATCTTATTATTTTCAAAACTTTTATAATTATTTCTCTCTTTCATCCTAAGGGATCAGGCAGAAAGCATTGTCTCAGAGCATTTTTCTAAAGCTTTAAGATGTGCTCAATATTCTTCTAGTTTTCTCTTTTACCCAGAAAGCATATTCTAAACATAAAAATTGATTGCTTAATGTATCTATAAACTTGACAACCCAAACTGAAGTCAACATCCTACGTATTGCCTCAGCAGTGCTTATCCATTGTTACTCAATTAATATGAGCATTTGTTTTTAAAATCATGCTGTGAAACTTGCAGTTTTTTTATCCAATTAATTCTTAATTGTACTCCAGATACCCAAATTCAATATACTTTTTTGCACAAAAAGTCATTTTGAAACAGTTGCTCTTTAATTTTTCCTCCCTCGGTAGACTGTAGATGTCTACTGATATTCTTTCTTGTGAATTGCTTTTCAGCATTTAATGTTAATTCTTCCCAACTATTGTTAGTTAAATGTTGCTCCTGCGATTTTATAAGGCAATGCTACGTCATTTAAGTGTCTAACTCTAAGGTGCTGTCCTGATGTAGCAAATGCAAGAACATCTCATTCCTCCAAACACGGGAAATTGAAACATCTGTCTTTCTGGGTCTTTGCAGTAAGACATTCTCTTGTAAAAGCATGCAATGGTAGAGCAAGATAAAATGATCACGTACTTCACATGATCCTTACTTACCCAAGCCATGCAAACCTCCCACAGCAGGGTGTGTGCTTATGAAGAGTGAAAACAAATACCAGAGCTTGGACTACTGCTCTTGCCTCAATCTGTTTCATCAGCTACAGTTCTACCACTTATTTCTGTATGTTACCTTCCTATTCTACCAGGAGCTCCCTCTTTTCACTCTGTTACACTCTAATGACAAAGACCCTGCCTCCAACCATACCTGCTCGTGCACGCACACACACACACACACACACACACACACACACACACACACACTTCTATGACTAGCACCCTTTAATCGGGAAAACTCTTCTCCATATTGTCCACCTGATGATTCAGCTTGTTTTTCTACACTCAGCTAAAACATCTTCTCTTCTATAAAGAGATTTGGACCCCCCATCATCCCTTCAACCCTCCACTGTAGCACTTTATTACCATTATGTAGCTTTATCACCATATTGTGTATTCAAGTTATCTCTGTATGACTGACTCTTATGGTAATTGTGAGCTCTTACAGGAAGACATCTTGATTATTGATATCCCCACTTGTCCAGCTGAAGTAGGCAGAGTTCCAAGATGGCTCCCAATGACTCTTGGCCTTTTATAACCCCATCCTGTAAGTTACAGGCAGAAGCTATGATTATGGTATGATATGATAAGGTATCATATGGTATGGGGCAAAAAGAAGACTATCCAGGTTGGACCTGACTTAATCACATGACTACTTTAAAAGCAGAACGTTTCCTACAGCTGATTTCACAGGGAGAGGTTAGAAAGACGTGCACTTTCTGACCTGGAGGAATAAGCATATGCGAACCGCCTATGGAGGAGGCCATATCTCAAGAAAGTACAGGCAGCCTCTAGGAGCTGAGAACAGTCCCTGGCCAAGAATCAGCAAGAAAACAGGAAATTCGCTCACATTGCTTGAGGAAATGAATTCTGCCTAATCCCTGCCTCATCCCTAATCTGAGTAAACTTGGAAGCAGGTTCTTCCCCAGCATCTCCAAACAAGAAATCAACTCATGTGACGCCTTGAGTTTAGCGTTGTGAGAACCTGCATAGAAAGCCTAGCCCCGGCAAGCCCTGCAGAACTATGAATGAATGTTATTTTGAGCCATTATGGTTGTGATAATTTGTTATATTGCACTAGAAAACTATACACTAGCCTAATCTCTGGCATATAATAAAATATTGCCTGGTTAGTTGATAGACAGATGATTTAAATTAATGAATGAAGGGATGGAATGAAAGAAAGATGGGAAGGAGGGAGGAAGAAAGGAAGGAAGAGATGGAGAGAAAGAAAAGGAAAGAAAGGAAGATGAAAGAAATATGCTTTTTAGAAAAGCATTTATGTTGTGGTTCATTCAAGTACAGGTAAATTTTCAGAGAATGAGCAGATGCCTTCTTGGAATGATTGATGTGCCTTTCTGAGCTGAGGAAGTGTGGCAAACATATTATGCCTGCTTAAATTAGTTTTTTTCTGTCTATGTTTCCTAACTTCCATCCCATCCCTCATCCCTAATCTTTCCTTGACCCTTTTGTCATCCCTACCGTGACTCCAACTTGTCTAGTGAAAAACACAGCCCTGACATCTGTCAGCTGGTAGCTGGCTTAGTTACTACCAGCTAGGCCACAGTGTTTTCCTGTTGAATATAAACAACTCACATTATATCAGCATCAGGTGAGGACTCTCCATGATTATGAATAAGACAAAAGTAAGACCACTCTGTAAACATGCCTGAACAGAGATCAAAACGGAGACACTATGCAACCACAAAATGACTAAACATCTCCTCCAAAAAAGTATGAATAACAACTACTTCTTTTCCAGTGACAATTTTAGCTTTGCTCCATTCCTCCTGGCCCCTAAATAAAAAGTTTTAAAGTACCCATTCACCTAATCAGCCTGCATTCTGAAATACACCAATCCTGAACCCTGGTTTTTTAATCCTCCCCCAACTAATTTGACACAAGCTCAAATCTTAAAGTAACCCCCTAACTTTCTCTTCTCAAGGCAACCCATGGTTGCCCATAGTATGCTGTCTCCTTAGCTACATCAAGAAATACTCATCTTTGTCTCAGTACAAGCATGTTGCTGGGAGTCTCTGGTTTGGTGGGCCTCTGCAGAGATGAGAGTGTGTGTGTTAGACACCTCTTGGATGCCATGCCACAAATGTTTAATGATTCATTTTTAGGAAATGTAAAAGTCAAATAGCTGAATTCAAAAGTTTGCATCCAGGAGTCAATTGCCCTCCTTTCCACAGAGAGCACTTGAGAGTTATTCAGATATGCAAGCTCTCAGGAACTGATTTCCCCAGTCCAAACACAGTGGTGACTCAGGATCAAAGCAGATTGCTACTAATCTGATCATGAGTCACTGTCCAAAGTCTGATTCTCTTGCTTCTTTTCCATTACTGAGCCCCCAAACTTCACTACCCACAAAAATCCAACTGTACAAACATTACTTTGGTGCAAACTTCATCCCTTTTCCTACATGATAACAAGAGTAAAAATTCTTTTAGTAAACTGTAGTGTACATAAAATATGTAGGTTTGGATTGAGCCCAAGGGCAAAAGTATAATTGCTGTTATTTTTATTTAAAAAGAAAATTACATTGTATCTATGGACTTTGCTAAGAATAAAGATTATGGTATAATCAAACAAAAAATGTGATGAATAGAATAGGTAGGTGAGCTAGGCTCAGATTTGATTGGCAATCAAAGATCTGTTCTAGGTAATTATACTGGGGAAAAGCTGGAACCCATAGAGGAGGTTGTCTTTGTATGTTGGTTGTTCTAAACCATAGATTCTCACTTTTGGTTGAACAACAGAACACTTTGGGAGCTCTAAAAAGTCCTAATATCCAGCCTGCATTCTTGGCTAATTAAATCAGAATCTGAGATCTAAGCACCAGAATATTTTAAACTATCCAAATGATTTTAATATCAACCCCAAGTTGCAGCCATTGCTCTAAACAAGACCTTAACCCCACCCACACACACATTTTTTGTTAGCCCTTTTTGGTTGGCCCTTCACCAGGTAAGTGTTGATTGCAACCTAACCATTCATTCCTCAAAGAGGCAACATCCTGGCCCTGTCCATAGTGTGGGTACTGTGTTTTGGAGGATCTAAGAGCTCAAAAGGAAGGGGTGCTTGTTGAGATAGGGATTTCTCCAAGGACCTGTAGTTTTGTTTTTTTTTTTAATGAGAAGCTACAGCCTGAGAGCTTGATGCCCCACTGGATAATGGGGTCCTCGTGGGTAGAATCTATGCCATCCTCTTTGAATTGGTATTAGTCTTCAGTGGCTGATGTTCAGTAGAGATTTCTTACTCTAACTCATAACTCATAATTGGATGAGTTAGTGGTGTTAACTGGGTTTTTCTGTGCCAGATCCTGCACTGACTATAAGGGTGATTTACATGTACAGTTGCCATAGGTTATTTGAGCTCTGTGACTGCTCCTTTTCACACTTTTGTTTGGGTTCCCCAAAGTCGAGTTCCAGAACCTCCTCTCTTCTTACTCTAAATCCTCTCCACCAAAAGCCTCACTTGTGCCCTAGCATTAATCTACTGCCTATGTACAGTAACTCCCAGACTTCCGTATCTCTATCCCAAACATATCTCCTCAACTATACTTGCAGGTAGCCGACTTCCTTCTCAACATCTCAGTTTGGTTGTTGTGATGGCTTGTATCTAGATGTCCCCCCCAAAGCCTCATGCAGTCATAGGTGGGTGGCTTGGTCTAGGGTGTGTGCAGCTGGGATCAAGAATGTGATGCTGGGGCTGATTCATGGTGCTATGCTAGGATTAAGGGTTTCAGTGCTACCCGCCCTAAGGGCAGGTAGCCTGAGTAAAATATAAGGAACAGAAAGAGCTGCAGTCATCGCTTGTTGCTTATTGCTTGCTGCCATTCTGCCCTCTGCCTTCTGGCTGCCCTGCTTTGCCGTGGACTGTTTCTCCTCTGCGATGCCCCTCCTCCATGCCACCCTGCCTTGGAGCCAGCTGACTATGGACTGAAACCTCTACGAACTGTAAGCCAAATAAACCTTTCCCCCTTTAACTTTGGATATTGGGTATTTTGTCTCAGCAATAAGAAATAAGTAACTAAGACAGTTGTTTTACTAATATTTCTAGTTCAAAATATCCACAGCCTAATTCATAATCTTTCCCTGATGTGTGCCTTACATTAATGGCAAGACCATGTTATGCCAGAAAATTGAGAGTCATTCCTGATGATTCTTCCTTTTTGCTCTTCATCTTCAACATATTTTCAAGTCCTATAGATTTTACCTTCTAGATATTCGTTGTAACTTAACATGATAAGCTAAGGAGCCATTATCTACTGCTTTGGCCAGTTCACCTAACTAATCTCTCTGCTTCTGCCAAGCTATTCCATACCTTGAAGTCATAGTATTCTTTTCATGTATCTGATCATGTAATTCCCATGTTTACCATACTTTAGTGGTTTCTCATTGCTTTTTTTTTTTTGTGGGTACCGGGGGGTCGACCTCAGGACCTGGCGCGCCAGCAGGCGCCCGTGCCACTGAGCGATATCACCGGCCCCTTTTTCGTATGTGGGTTCCGGGAGTCGAACTCGGGCCCTCGCGCTTGCAAGGCAGGCGCTCACGCCGCCGAGCCATCTCACCGGCCCTCTCATTGCTTTTTAGATAATGACCTAAATCACTCGCATGGCCTTTAATGCTTTTCTCATGCTCATTTTGCATCCCTCATTCACAGCACTATAGTCACCCAGGTCTTCTCTTATTTTCCTAGAATGGACCATGCATATTACATCCTGTCTCTATACCTTTCCCTCTGGACTTATACTGTTATTCTCTTAGAACACAACTCCCCCTGACAATTCAATAATTAATTTCTACTCATTCTCCAGATGCCATCTCAAACGTCACTTCCTTTTTCTTGATCTATTCCACCATTAAGTCTAATCCAGTGATGGCAACCCTTTCAGAGCTTTCAATGATACAAATAGCCCACTCCAGCATGTGTGCCATAGTTCCCCACCACTGGTCTAATCCCTTTTCTTGTATAGCACCTTCTCTTCTAGCACTACCATAGCATTTTAGCTATCTTCAATTATACATTCATTCATATATTTATTAATTTGATCTTATTTACTAGATGTGTATTCCAAAGGTCAATGACAATGCTTTTATTCATCACTGTACCCCATGAGCTAGTATCGCGCCTGCCATATAGTCAGCATTTAATAAATGTTTGATGAATGAATCTAAATTTTCTGAATATCTTTACCTTGCTCATATTGCAAGACAACTTTTACTGTGCTTCAAAGTACACATATGATAATTTTTGGGGGGACAAGAAATAGCTCAAGTAGTATTTGTACAAAGGAATTTAAAGCCTTCCTGAGTTTTAAGAATGTCTGTTTTGTCTCTTCTAAAGTTCTCCTTTTCCTCTTGAGTGGCCCCTTGTGTTGAGTGTGTTACCTGCCCCTATAAACCCCTGAAATGTCTTACTCTTTACAAGTAACTTAATACAAATCTCACTTGAGAATTGAGACCAATTTACTATTTATTGCTTTCCCAATAACCTCTAGGGGGCACCAAGAATAATAACTTTCAGTAAAGACTGCTAAAGAAATTTGCCTGGTGTTCTCTAAAATAGCAAAAAGGAAGCTCATTTGTATAACACTACATACCACATAGTTATTCCATAAATACCCCTTTGCTGTGCTCTGATACAAGACACGAATCCAACTTTCCATGGTGGCTCAGGCTGAGCCTCTTTTCTCAACTCCTTGGGGCTTCCCAAATTCTTTGCCTGACCCACCCATTGCTATGCAGAACAATGAATGAGCACCCCCAGGTGATCTGGGGTCAAGCCTGAAATGGCTCATTGCAAAGTAGCAACTTTCTTGGCAAGACTTATATTTATTTTGTCTTAAAAATATCATAATGCTTTACTTTATTCCATAAAACATGCCAATAAGCTTCAATGTTAAGATGTTTTGCCCATAGCATTTGGATTAAAAATGATACCCCAGAGTTGTATCTCATAGTTTTGCATTACACTGACACAACTGTGTACCACACTGTATGTCAGTTTTACAAGGAGGCTATAAAATCAGAGAATATATTCATTGTTTAATTATATACACAAATGTCTATATAACATATAGGTTTAGTTTAAAAAATGTACCACCCAGCTTCAGAAATACAATATTATCTGTACCTTTGAAGGCCCCTGTTAGTTCCTTCTGAACAATTCTTTCATCCCTTTCTTTACATCCCAAAGAAGTGTAAAATTCACCTCTTGAACTCTGTGTTAACATTGTCTGCTTTATAGTTTTAAAACTATACATATATCTTTCAGCACTATACTGTTTTATCTATTTCTAACTTTATATAAGGGGACACATCTTGTACTTTTTTTCTATGGTTTGCCTTTCCACTAACCAATGTGCTTTTGAGATTAATCTATGTGAATATGTGTAGCTATTGTTCATCCATTCTCATTGGGATCTTTTTACTTCTTCTAAGCAGTGTCTCAAATCTGAATTTTTCTTCTTTCCTCTTGCCAGAGGACAAAGGACAATATGAAAACTGATAAATATGTACAGTCATTTCCTCTGAAAAGGAAGTATGTAAACCACCTCTAATTACCACCTCAGGTTATAGACATGCCCTCATTCCTGAGTAATTTTAATTTTAAAATTTGTTTTCATATAAGAAAATGATAAATAACATCATGGACCCCTTTGTATTCATATAAGAATCTGTAACATGAGTTTTCCTGTTTTTCACTTAAACACACTTTTACTTTGTAAATACAGTTTTCAAATGGGTGAGAACCTATTGTAATTTAGTTATTGAAATAAAAAATAGTATTCCCTAAAGCAGTCTTGAATTACCTTTTCCTATTGCTTGTTTTAGAACTATCTTAACTGTTGAAATTTATTATTACCAAGTTTAGCTTTCAATGGTGTACTATGGGAAGGAAATTTTACCAACAAAAGAGCTTTTTAAAAAACTCATGAATTTGAAGAGATGTAAGTTTAAAAAAAAAATTACATTGGTGAGCAGGGCAGGCATTGTTCCATAGATATTCACTGAGTATCTGGTAACTATAAGGCACCCATCAGGGATCAGGATCTGGGTGGGACACCGGATGAGCACAGCAGGACCTCTGAGTAGGAGAGGCTCACACACCTGCAGTGGACAGAGATCCACACATGGGCTTTGATACAAAGCAGTGGCTCACAAGGGATTTGAAAGAGAGACTAAGGGCAATAGACATAAAAAAGAAAATAATTTCCAACCAGGCATTAGAAAAGGCTTTAAGGAAAAAATGGCCTTAAGATTAGTAAGATTGGGGCCGGTGAGACGGCTCAGCGGCTTAAGCGCCTGCCTGGCAAGCGCGAGGGCCGGAGTTCGACTCCCGGAACCCACATACGGAAAAAGGGGCCGGCGATATCGCTCAGCGGCACGGGCGCTCACTGGCGTGTGAGGTCCTGAGGTCGTCCCCCCGGTACCCACAAAAAAAAAAAAAAAAAAAAGATTAGTAAGATTGGAGCCAGTGATATAGCTCAGTGGCATAAGCGCCTACCTGGCAAGCGTGAGGTCCTGAGTTCAGCTCCCGGTACCCGCATATTTTTTTTTTTTGTGGGTACCGGGGGGACGACCTCAGGACCTCGCACGCCAGCAGGCGCCCGTGCCGCTGAGCGATATCACCGGCCCCTTTTTCGTATGTGGGTTCCGGGAGTCGAACTCGGGCCTTCGCGCTTGCAAGGCAGGCGCTTAAGCCGTTGAGCCGTCTCACCGGCCCCCGGTACCCGCATATTAAAAAAAAAAAAATAGTAAGATTGACAGTCCAGTGGAATGGGGGTGATAGAAGATGTTAAGACAAGGAGAGCGCAGCAGGTGTAGCATTAAGAAAAAGCAAAAAGTTCAGGAAGTAATGTATAGCCTCATTCAACTGTAGTTGATAATTTAGAGGAGAGTAAAGGAGTGTTTCTATTTTTAAATAATTTTTTCACACTGTTTCAGCTCTGCTTTTAGTTAGTGCCAGCCATGTATGCTGATGTAACGAACACACACAAACTTATACAATCTGTCCTACTTAACAGCTTGGTTGGAATTACAGATAAGAAGATGATGTCATATATCCCACAGCAACATTTCCTGGAAATCCTTATTATACATATTTTTTCCTCCAGAAGTCCATGAACCATTTAGTTCCACATCTTTGTAGGTCCCTAACATGAACCTATTGTCCATTTCCCTCTCCCATACCTGCTGGCCATTGCTTCTCTGCCCTCCCATCTCTCTATTAGCTTTTTCCATAAGAATTTCTACTTTTTTAATCATGAAAAGTCAACCAGCCCTCAGTTTCTTTAGTTTTTCTCCCCACCCAACAGCAAAGAAGACCTAGCAGTTTCAGGAAAAAAAAAAAAAAAGATGAGGAGGAAAAGAAAGAGAAGGAAGTTACCATAGTCAGTGTTTGCAAGGGAAAAGATATAATACAGGACACATAATTTATAGGATTATTTTATAGTAGTCAACCAAGAGTCAAATACAAAAAGAGTGCAGGAAATCTGTCCACACACTAAAGACCCAAAGAATCCAGCTGAGGGCCTGGATCCCACAGCAATGTCCTGCACGAGTCCAGCTGAAGACCTAGAGCCCATGGCAATGCCCCCCACGAGTCCAGCTGGAGGCCCAGAGCCCACAACAATGTCTCACGCAAGTCTGTTTCACAGATCTGCGCTGGGAAGGCCCAAGGGTCAGTGGTGGAAGCTAGAAAGTCTGCACCAGCGGGATGAAGGATCTGTGCCAGCAGGCTGAGGGATCTGCACTGGAGCCAGGAAGTGACACTCAAGGTAAGGACCGGAACTCCCTCAAAAAGTACCACAGCCATCCTCAGCTACAGTGAGGTCCTGAGCTCCTCCAATGATGAGAACAGCCAAGATCCTGTCAGGAAAGCCAACACGACAAGGTCCTCCAGGAGAACCAACAGCACCACCTCTTCCTCTCCAGTTCTCCTTTTTATGCTGTTGGCAACAATCCTCAGGTGGGGCCTCCACACCCAGCACCACGCTGATTCAGTTCAGCTGGGTGTTACAAGTTGACCACCAGTTGTCAATCCACCACAGAAGTGGAGAAGGAAAGAAAATAGAAATCCCTTTCCTGGAAAGATATTAGCACAAAGATACAAAAAGATGCACTTGATGTTTTTTTCTGAAACAATCTCAAAACTTGATTTAATCTCCAGCCTCAATAGCTGTAACATTGAGGCGCTGTGGAGGAACTGGAAGTCATGAGGGTCCTTGAAGTTTCAAACCACATTCATTTATAGTATGATTTCAACACTGGTATCAGACTGTTATTTCCTAAAATCCTCCACTAATTATCTCTACTTTCATTCTGGTTTTAAACTTTATTCCCACCACTCCATTTCCAATAGCCTTTGCTGCCCATTACTTTAAACCACATACATAGCTTCTTGCTGATTTTTCCCATGGGTAGCATAGTCAGGCAGCCTATGTTCTGAATATTCATGGCTCAACCTGTGCAGTGAAAATATAGAACAAGTAAAACAGCTGTCAACAACGCTACCAAATTCTGTTTCTTGGATTAAGACCATAAGATGCACCTGTAGATAAATGTTATTACATCTTTTTTTTTCTTCGTGAACACCTATTAAGCAAAGAGATATTGTAGTCATTGATTCCTACAAACTCTGTTAATAACCAACAGCATCAGGTGCATGAAAGTAGAAGGTAGTTAAGCACAACCTGCTACTGCCAAAAACAGTCCCCTGGAGCCTCTCCTACCTAATCGTTTACTCTTACAAATACACAAGACAAGAAAGGCAGTGCAGAACTAATGTAAAACCCAGGGGGCAGAAAGTAATAGGAAACTCAACTACTTAAGCTTCCTGGGTCTCTTGAGAAAATCACTTCTCAACAATTACAGTACATTTTGTAGCACCATCTACTCCAAGAAACAGAGTAGGTTTTGACTAATAAGCAAAGGAGAAATTGGAAATAGCAAAATTAAAATAGTGAGGTTTGCATTACATCTTCATATTAAATAGTGGTCTATTCCTTTTTCTAAAATCAGCTTACTAAAGAATCTACCCATCCACTTGGAAATAGGGATTTTCCAAATTCATATTGCTTTATATCAGATTATAGACAGTTTCAGTGGAAACGTCATTATTGGTTATCAGCGTTGTTTAAAAATATTTCTCACTCAGCTGCTATGCATTCATTGCAGAAGGTGACTTACTTGGAATATCAAAGATACCTAGAAAATTTGGGAATCAACCAATTAGCAACTATTATGATTATTATGACTTGTGTGTACATGTGTACTAACCTACAAAAAGGAGTCTTAGCTGTTGCAAGACACACAAAAAACCAAGATCTTTATGAAAGTGTTTAAACAAAATAATTTAATCCATAAATAAATATTCTCTTAGGCTGAGAGGCTGAGTTGTATACAAGAAAAGCACCCAGCTTGGGGTAGACAGAACCAGGCTTGGCCATTGTCTAAGTGACCTTGATTAACTGAATAAACATCTTGTCTCCTGCAAAATAGAGTCAGTCTTCCCTATGTCACAGTGAATGTGAGAGGATTAAATGAAAAATATCCATGTACCCTTCCTCTCTCTTGCCCGTTCTTGACCATGCAATATTTGCACGCTCAATATTTGCACTTGCTTCAAGAAGAGTGAAAAACTTGGGACCAGTCTCTACATAATGTTGAAAGATCCTCAAAGAAATAGAGGAGCTTTTGTATATTTGTGTTTGCTTGCATGTTTGTTTGTTTGTTGTGGTGGGGGGAAGACATGAGGGTGGTTAAAGATTGGTGTCAGTTTTATTCTGTCAAAAGAAAACCAAAATACCCTTCATCTTCTCTTCTTGTCATTCAGGAAGTGCACTTTGTTGGAATATTGCATTGGATTTAATCAGTCAGAGAATAGGACAAAGACAGAATGTGTCAGCACTGGAGGTTTCTACATTTGCTTTGAATCCTATGGTGAAGGGACAGTATTGGTGCTAAAGGTATACATGCTAGAAAAGTTACATTCTCCTCAGCCAGACCACAAAAATCTGAGGTAAATATTATGAAACTGAATTCTGTGCTTTTTTCTAGGCAAAGTCTTAAAAAAAGAAATAGGTAATTGTATCATTGTTCTGTCATATCTTTTATAATTCTATTTCTGTCTTAAATATCATAAATATTTTCAAAGTATCAGATATCAAGACATAGCTCTCCATATTTGAGCCTTTGTGTAAAGATCATAAAGATCAGATTCTCCTAAATTTTTGTCCTATTCCCTAGTGGGGCATTTCAGCAAAACATATTAAAATAATACAGCTTCTGGAAGGACAAGTTCTTCATGGTCCCACAGATAACACTCAGTGTGGAATATGAGGCCTTTAGCAGAGATCTTGTTGCAACTTCAACCTTAAATGCTCACATATAAACCTCATTACATCCTTTTACTTTTCAAATAATTAACATCTTTTTTTGCCTAGCTCATAATAAGCTGAGTACTTTTATTAATTTTTAATTATTCTAATTGCAGCCAATGTACATAACATAAAATTGGTATGACCTTCACTCAGCCTCTTCTATAAGATCTCATTATTGAAACTCCCAACTCATACGATTATGTCATAATTTTTCCATAGCAATATGGGCTGATCAGGAATTCAATTGATTCTTCAATTTATAAGCCTTTGGACCCAGTCTTTAAAGTTACGAAAACCTCAAAGACCTGCTTTTGGAAGATGTAAGTATCTAGAGACACTAGGGTATGGCTTAGTTAATTCTTTCATCACAAAATACAGACTACCAGCATTTTGTCCCTGAGATATAGGGAACTGTCACTGCTCTTTACACCATAACCAATTCCACGTGTACTTCATTTCTCATGAGCTTCTGTTGTGTACACCCCACTCCCAGTTCCAGTTTGTGCTAGTATTTAGGTTAGAAGGAACATAGAGTTAGTTCGTTTCATGTTACATGGAAATTTGGAGAATGTGAAGCTTAGCCATTTGGGAATCCAGGAAAAGTCACACAACTAATCCTCAAGGAAAGAACAGGAAACTTGGTAGAGCTGACTTATAGAATCTATATTTGTTTTTGAGGGCTGCCTAAACAAAGAACCACGAACTATCTTCTTAAATCAACAGAGAACTGGGCATGGTGGCACATGTCTGTGATCTCAGCACTGGGAAGGCTGAGGCAGGAGGATTGCCTCAAGTTCAAAGCCAGCCTAGGCTATATACTGAGTTCAAGGCCAGCCTGAGCTACATAGTGAGACCCTGTCTCAAAAAACAAAAATAAAGACTAAAAGCAGACATATGTCTCAGAGTTCTGAAGACTAGATATCAGAAATCAGGATGTCGGCAGGGCCATGTCCTCTTAAGGAAGACTCTTCCCTTGCCTTTCCCTTGCTTCTGATCATTTGCTGGCAAATCTTAGCACCCCTTGGCTTGCAGCTGGAACATTTCAGTCTCTGCCTCCATTTTCACGTGGTATTCTTCCCTGATGTGTCTGTGTCTTATGACATTCTTCTCCCCCCTTATAAAGACACCAGTCGTATTAGATGTGGGCTTACCCTAATGACCTCATCTTAACTTGACAGCATCAAAGGCCGTTTTGTCAAATGAGGTATCAGTGGCTAGGGCTCCAAAATATCTTTTAGGGGGATACAACTTTACTTGTAACAAAGACTGACCTACAAGGATGTTTCAGACCAGCCCCACCAGTTGGCTTACCTGGCTTCTACCTCAGAAAACAAGATGTTATGGATCCTCTTTGCACTGTTCCCCTATTACCATGCTGCAGCTTCTTTATTTTTGTCTTTTTAAAACTTCAGTTCCATTTATCAACTACTATCAGAGAAAATCAACTTTCTGTGATTTTCACATTCACCGTCACTGAGAGAATATGCTAATTCTAATGAGTTACTAAGACTTCCCTTGTGCAAAGCCCTTGATGTCAACCACCATGCAGGTCACTGACAAGTCCATACACTAGGAAGAACTAGCTAGTGTGCCCACCCACCACTTCCTTCTGCTGTGACCAAGGGAATGGGATTGTGAGATGCCACTGTAACCACTGACACACAATCATGTAGGGCTACTTTGTTAAGCAGAGGACACTCTATAGGGAAAGATCAGCCTGCCCACTAGACTAAAGGAGCCCTTACATATAGATTAAAATTATGAAACTTAGAAATCTATGCCTATTGACATCAGCATATGTTAATTATAAAATTTAAACAATTTAAACATATTCCGTAAGTCCACTTCACCAGAAAAAAATATTGTGATACAAATTTACCATATAATGCAGTGAATCCATAACTATCTGTATGTTAATGTTGCTTAGGGAATCATAATTTTTAATTACCTGCATTTTACACATCTAAATTTGCATATATATTATTCTATCAGTTCAGCTTTAAAGACTGTGTATGTAGTATATGTATGTGAAACATTATAATGTGTAAGTGTGTAATCATAATTGAACTCAGGGGATCCCCATAATTTAATAAAAGGAAGAAAAACATCAAAGCCAAATGCAATAAATCCATTTTAATAACGTGTGATAGCTTGTGGCTACGGTTTTTTATACATATCCATTCATGTGAGCCTTTTATATTTGCATTGATTTTAAAGCTGTTTCTTCAATGTTATGACCCCATGTAAATCACCTCACTTGAAAAGTTTACATATTCAAATTAATGGAAAAGATTTAAAGTGTTCATTTACATTATTGAAAAGTAATTTTTAAATTTTAATAGTAGTCATGCTAAATGTAAGTGATTGCATGGACTCAGTGATTAAATGCCTGTAACTTAAATGATTTGTTTAAAATCATGAAAATGATATGTTGTTATACAGACTCAATATTTTTGAGGGAAAAAAAGTTTTGATTTCCTAAGGGACTCTTCAGTCTACCAATTTGAAATGCTACAATCAGAGTGTAATTTATTGTATTTTCCAAAGCACAAATCAAATAACTTGATTGCCTGATGTTTGGTTTTAGCTATTAGTAAGTTTAGGGGTTTGTTTTATTGCATTTGAAATATATGAGAATTTATCTTTAATAGGGATCTGAGCTTCAATCCTAATTTGGCTAAAACTGAGCATGATTCTAAAATTTAGGCAATACATCTTTCATAACTCTCTGGAAATTCTGCACCCAGAAATTGTAGTGGTGCATTGAATAGCAGCAAGCAGAGAACAATGTTACTGCTTGTTTTCGCTTGAGTCTAGTGTAGGTTCAATTTATTCATGGCATGAGAGAGCCATCTACAGAAAGTTAAGATAAAAACCGTCTCCTACAGTAAGAACAGAAAGCCTGAGAGCATCTACAAAGAGAGATTACTCAATGGAGATGGGTTAAACATTATACAGTAGCACAATGTACAGTACTTTGGAGCCTGAAATGAGTTCAAACAATATAAAGATATTCTTGTAGGGCCTTACAACCCCCTTTTCACAGTAATACACACCAACATTAACACTAGTCTAGGGTCCAAAAAGATCTGATGTCACGACGTGAAGAGCAGGCAGGCATCAAAGTGTGGACTGGTCCTCAGGAAGCAAGGCTTGGTTGGACACAGCAAGCACTGGGGCAACAAGAATAGGACTGTTGAAGGCTCTGTCTTATCTCTGAGGCAGTATCCATCAAGTTGACTATGATGGTTTATTTCACATGTCGACCGACTGGGGCTAAGAGATGCACAGAGAATTCGGTATGCCTGTGAGACTGTCTCGGGAAGAGACAGGCATTTGAATCTGTAGACTGAGTAAAGAAAATCCATCCAAACCCAATGCAAATGGGTGTCATCTGGCCCACCTGACTAGTACAAAATGGTAGAGGAAGGGAAAGTTTGCTCTCTTCTCGAGTTGGACACCCATCTTCTTTTCTGCTCTTGAACATCAGAGTTCTCCGAGTCCTCATTCTCCAGATGGTAGGACGTACACCACTGGCTGCCTGGGTTCTCAAGCCTTTGGCATAGCTTGAGTTCTGCAACCAGCTCTCCTAATTCTCTAGCCTACAAATTGTAATGTTGTGGGACTTCTTCATAACTATGTGAGTTGATTCCTATAATAAATCCTTTTTCTTATATCTATACATATCCTACTGATCCTGTTTCTCTGGAGAACCCTGACTAATACAATCACAAAACCCAACGTTTGCAGAAGGTGCTACTTGTTGTGGTGGAAGTATGCATACAATTTCCTTAAAATTCTGGTAACTTCCGTGTGATTTCTGTTATCACATGTTAACAACTCTTTCTTGGCTTCTTGACACTTATTTTGGTAGGGTCTTAGACAAGTGGCTCTGTGAGCACCTTCATTCCATCAGTTGTCATGCTATTTTCATCACTAGTTAATTTATCTTTCACTCTAACTGGACTGTGCTCTCAAAAGACAATATTTTTGTTCTTTTAATTATTATTATTTGGTTTGGATTGGTTGGTTCATTGATGTATCATTGAATCCCCATGAGCTTGCTTAGGATTTATGGTAGGAATTCAATAAATGTTGAGTGACTGGAACCTTGCAACACATATTGGAGGCGACTCCCTATTATTCCTACCTGTAGAGCAACCCAGAACCTTGACAATATGACAGGGTAGGTATGACAGTATTGCCAAATAAACTAAAAACTAAAACTGCTGGTATGATAAAAAATACAGCGAATGGTCAAATTTAAATAAAATTCTCCTCAAAATATTCCCCTTCACTTTGAACACATGTATCCCATCATTCTTGCCACTTTCTCAAGTAGTTCTAAAGTCCTCTTTCATGTGTTTAATTGTGGTCAATGTTACCTAGATGTCCTGAGTTGATTCAAAATATTTACCTTTCAGGGTCATTTTGACATTAAGGAAGAGCCAGAAGTCACATGGTATCAGGTGGTGTGAATAAGGTGGATGAGGCACAGGGCAAGGCTTTTATGAGACTGTCTTTCTGTGGCGTGACACTTGGCAGTAACATTCACCATACTTTTTTTTCAGCACACCTTGTAAAGACACTCACGAAAAGAGGACTTCTAAAACTGCTTCAGAAAGGAGCAAGAACAATAAGATAAATGTCTTTGAAGTGAGGGAGAATATTTTGAGTGGGTTTAATAGCAATATATCTTATACTATAATTTTTTAATGTATACATTCACCATACATTTGGGTCATATCTTGTACAAACAGCATTTGCTATATAAAATGCATCTTCAAGTCGCCTAGTTCTTCTAGCCAAACTGTTTTCCCCCTGCCTCTTTTATATAGAACGTTGAGACCCACTACTAGGACAAAAACAATAAGAATGGTGCCATTTAACAAAAATGATAGTGAACAATTGCTGAGAGCCACGTGCTTCAGGTAAGGGCTATTCTTTCTCCTATTCTATGGGCTCATTCATTGAGACACTATTATTTAAGCACTCTATAAAGAGCAGGTGTGCTCTAAGCAGCAGTGAAACAAACAAAATCCCTGCTCATGGAATTTAAAAAACTTTCTCTACAGCCCAGATAGTCATTATGCTATAGTGCACTCACAGTATATAAGGAAAACTGAACTGTGCTTCTGCAGGACAATTAAATTATGTGAATATAATTCAGAAAATAACTGATATATATATATGGCTATGGTTCATTTTTAAGGTTCATAAGACAGAAATGGCACCAAAATGATTTTAAAATTATGTATCATCCAAAGCTCCCTCCTACCTTATATTTCTAAGTTTTACTTTTGAAAAAAAAATTTTTTTTAATATGCGGGTACTGGGAGTCGAATTCAGGACCTCATGCTTGCCAGGCAGGTGCTTATGCCACTGAGCTATATCACCGGCCCAACTTTTGAAAATTTTAAATCATTTATAAACCTTGAAACAATAGTACAATTAATTCTTATATCCTTATAACTCTATTTCAACATTTTGCCAAATATATATATATTTTTGTTAAATCATTTGAAAATGTGTTATAGACCTTATAAAAATTCATACATCTCCTAAAAATATCTTCTATATAGCCACAGCTCTCCTATTAACAGAAAAGTGAACAAACAATTTTTCAACGAAGTATCCACTTCCTATTTGAATTTCCTCCCAATTCCCACCAAAATATCCTTAATAGTTTTTTTTTTAAATGAGATCCATTGAAGGCTTATGCAAGCCTTTGTTGTTACACCTTTTGAGCCTCTTTTAATCTAGAATACCATTATTTCCCCCAAGTCATCAGCTTACAAAAATTCAAGACTGTTTTATTATAGAATGCTCCCACATCCTACAATAAAAAATTGTATTTGTTTTTCATACTGTCGTTTTATTTGCGCCTCTCTTTCTTGTTTTTCCTGTAAACTGGAAGTTAAATTTGCAGGTTTGAAGAGATTCAGGTTCAACATTCTGGTCAAAAATACTTTATAAGTGATACTATATATATCTGACTGTACCTCATCAAAAGGCACATAATGACATCAGATTGTTTTGCTCTGTATGATGCTAAATTTGATCACTCGGTCAAGGCAGTTTCTACCAGATCACTCTAGTATAAAAATATAATTATCCCTTTATAATTATAATTATAATAAAGAGAAACCTGTGGGGTGATCCCTTGGCACTGTTCTAATATCACATTCCCCTAAGACATTTTATCTAATAGTCTCACCATTAGATAAAAGATAATTCTGTTCATATTTTCAAGTATTACACTAGGATATTTGAATTGAATTTTTAGTGATATTCCTTCTACATTTTTTAGCTGTCCTTCCACCCCCCTCTCTTTTTCTCTCTCCTCCTTTTCCTACTGGTCCTTATTCTCTCTCTCTCTCTGTCTCTCTCTCACTCTCTCTCTTTCTTTCTTTCTGAGATAATGTTAAAGTATTGCACATTTGGGTTCCAGGGGCCTTATTGAGCTTTCCTGTCTGTTGATTTACAACTCATCCCTCAACTGTTTTTTCATACCATTTTATCTGTAAAGAATTCCTTACTGGGAGTATTAAGTACCCTCTTCCCCTATTCTCTATTGGATGTTGCTTACATCATAATTAACATTTTTACATTATAATTACTTAGATTCATCTCTCCATTAACTGACAAGAACTCTGAAATAAGAGCTATAGATATTTGGTATCCCCAGTACTCATATGCATTATGACTAGTTGAATGAAACTCGTCCAGTTTATCATTCATCTTCAAACTCATTCCCCTCCTACCCTGCCTTAGTTCTATACCTCAGTTCCCACCAATTACCCAACGAACGGCATTTTAGTGCCACAACTGATAGTAACCAATTTTAAAGGATAAGTTAACATTCTTTTCTTACAGAAATGAGTTGCCTCACAGCTAAAACTTAGGTGAATAATTTCTGATGAACATTGGCTCTGATGCCTTCTAAGACTGGCATGATGCCATTGTCATTAGTGACAAAATGCTGATGTCTTCTTTTACCTCCACAAAACCACAAATGATGTTTCTCTTCTAGCAATTAATCATGGACTAGTTGGATATCACTATCAGGTCTTTTTTAAATGGAGTCAACAAAAAGGACAGCTAATAGTCTATGGCACACTCGATAGCAGAGAGCTTTTAAATATATTGCTTTCTCTCCTCCCAAAAAACTCTGTTTTGAGCTCAAACCCATATACCCAGCTATATATAAAACCTAGCTTGAAAGTTCTCAAACTCAGTATATCTAAAACCCAGTAGTTCCCCTAGCTCAATGAATATCAGCACTATTCACCAACTGGCTCAAACCAGAGTACTAAAGACCATCACTCACACTTTTAAAACTTTACCATGTGCAGATACCCAATCAACAAAGATTATGCACTCTAACCTCCTAATATCTCAAATTTTACCTATGTCCTTGCCACATCACACCTCAAACTGAATATGTACAATAAGGAACTCATTTCTTTTCCCCTAAAGCCTACTTCGTCCTCTTGATAAATGGAGCTACACCCATCCAGCTGTCAAAGCTAGAAACCTGCAAGCCAACCTGGATCCTTCATAGTCCGCACAAATCAACATGCCTATTTGTTTCTTCTTTCCCAGCCTTATTGCACTGGTTTGTTGACGCCTCACCCTCTCTTACCTGCACTATTTCTATCATTTCTTACCTGGTCTTTGGGTCTCAAGTTTATCTTTCATAGTGTTGCAGAGAGATCCTTCTGTCACATGTGTCTGATGATATATTCCTCACTTTAAACCACTCTCAAAAGTAGTACAGAATTATGGCCTAAAACATATAAAGTTAACTTGCTGTGTAAGAAATTAAGGTTAGTGGTTAGCTTTGTGGGGAGAGGTGAGGTTAATGACTTAGTAGGCAATGGGGTGCTACCAATATGTGCTATTTGTTGATCTGGGTAGAGGTTACATGATTGACATAGCTGCGAAATTTTTATTGAGCTGTATCCATACGACATGGGCACTTTTCTGTATATAGTTTTTCCTCGACTAAAAAGTTTATTAAATTTCAAAAAATTTATTAGCCAATTATTCTTCATATCAGGATTGAGAAGCTGTTTTTTCTAAGCATGTTCATCATGGTGAGTTTTGATTTTAATTACATTTAGAACCAAAGGTCTTCTGTTCTCACCAGTAAATCACCAACCACCAGTAGAAAAATCACAAACTCATTTTATCTATTATTGATAGTTGGGATCTATTGATTTGTTTCATGTCACTGGGAAAATGCACCAACTCACTGTGAAACATTTCTTTTTCCAATGGGCAACAGTTCATATACTCTGGGATGATTACCGTCAGTATCTTTTGTCACCACACTTGTTTAATGCCTATGTGAGGCAGTTTAGTAAGACAGAGAAACATTTTGGTGTCACTAGCATCAATACGCTGGTGCAGGAACATCAATATGCTGATACAGGCTCAACTCTATGCCAGCTGGTATTACTATTCAACTCTTCCAGCCTGGCTGAATTGGAGATAAAAATGAAAGCCAAATGCTTAAATATAAATCCAGACAAAACAGCAGAAAAACTGGTAGGCTAAGAGACACCTTCTGAATCAACAGCAGAAATTATTCTGATGTTTTGAATTACGAGAACTTGGAACATAAATTTTAGGTGAAGATGTGGCTTACAATTCTTTTTAGGATTAAATATGAATTCACACCAATGTTCACAATGGCTTGGGAAATTTATGAACAAAAAAACTGCTACACAGACATTGACATCATAACAATATGAAATTTAGAGATAATCTTACAAACCCCATATTAATAACCTTGTAAAATATTCATTATTAATATAGAACACCTACTATAATAGAAATTGTAATATAATATGAGATAAAATATGACAATATAACTAATCACGTGTTCACATTTTGAATGCCTACCATGTACTAGGTATGCACAAGGCACTTTATAAACATTATTTTGTTTAATGTAATTTTGTCTATACTTCCTGTGAGGCATTGCAGTGATTTTAAAAACAGTGGGAAGTTCATCCAAATCAGTATGATTGCTCCAGGAATTTGTCTTTTAGTATTCAAAAAGTGCCCTCATTGGCAGTTTAATCTTCATTACAGTTATATATGCTAATATATTAATTTCATGCACTAAAATACCTAAGTCCTGAATCCAGCCCCTCAGTAGCCAATTTTCAGGACATTTTATTCTCTACTCAATCATTATCAGGGCTGTGGTCACTAGCCACATATTGCCTAGTCCCTGCTGGGATGTTTCTGAGAGTGCAGTCCCCTGGACTTTTATGCAGTCCAATTTCCTTTCCTTAGAGGTTCAGTCCCAGATGTTCTGGATGTCAACTGATTCAGAATGAAAAACCTCTAGAGCATAAGAGGAAAAGGCTAAAGAGTGATAAGACAACTTGGGAGGAGGAAGCAGGACAGCTGAGTGAAGGTGTGCATGGAGAGAAGTCTGAACTGCAGGGAAAACCATGTAGAAGAGAAGGATGGATAAAACAGAATTCTTTTGTAAAGCAGAGTAACTTTCTTACTTAAGCTTTAGTCATTTTCGTCAGGGGTAGCTACAACTTGGAGGAATGAATGACCTTTGAATAGATCGCACCACTCTTTGAAATGGCATTCTGTCTTCTCCAGCTTAGTTTCTGAAATATATTCACATTAAATGAAAAATGGATTATATAAGACTGAGAAGAAATTAGGAGAGAAGAAAAAAATAACTGGACCCTAAAATGGCATGCAGACAAAAATGAAAATAAGTAAAAAGTTTAACCAAGTCTCCTAATATTATAAAATCTCTTGCCTTCTCTCCGTTTCTCTGCCCCCTCAGTATTTCCATTTGGCACAATATACAAAAAATAAGTTCCCTATCTGATATGGTACATAAACTGATTCCATGGTTCTTTCTTTTCCAGAATCCCCCTTCTTCTTCCAGAGCTCAAATATGCAATCAGAAGCAAATAAAAAGGCAAATGGGAAGAATAAATTTCTCTGGTCTTCCTTTAACCAAGAATAATCAAAATTTGGGCTTTGAAATGAAACAAATTGTTATTTGATTATATTAAGAGCAGTTGCTGGGTCAGGAGGATTTTTTATACCAAAATTATACAACTGATGCAATTTTTCTTGGCTCATGATACTTGAAACAACTAATTTTAGACAAAGTGATTTTTAGCACTTCCAGCTGCAAATATAACAGATTCAAAATAACAATTCAACAATAAATTTTGGTATTTTGTTACTTTTGAAATTATAGTATCTTTGAAACAAAGGCACTTCTTACTAATATTTAACTTTTAGGCAATTAGCATTTACTTTCTTCAACCAGTTAAACCCACATTCTGGTACTTAAAATAGGCTAAAAGATATTTTCTTATGGTAGACAATCCTTTTCCTGATGTTGCCCTACAAATTGTCCTCTGGCCTCTAAAATCTCATCCCACCCCTAGTTTCCAAGTCAACTCATTGCATCAAAAGAAGGTACTTAGACTGGAAAAGATAGCAATACAGCCATGCATCTATACAACACAACACAATACGTTTCAGTCCCTGATTCCTTAGTAACAGAATCCCAATTTTGTTAGAGGAAAGTAAATATGCCCCACTATAAAATTACCTTTCCCAGCCTCTCATCATGCTAGGGGTTGCCATGGAGCAGAAAACTGGTTAATAAATGGTCAGGTGAAGTCATCTGATAGACCCTCTGGGGTTTGTTAAATATAGCAACCCAGTTGGTACCCAGGTTTTGCTTTTTGTCCTTGCTCTTTCCTCCTCCTGCCAGGAATATATTAGTGAAGCCTAGAGACACAGAAGCCATCTGTGATGATGAGGTTAAAATCCAAGCATTAAAGATGGCAGAGAACAAGACATAAATGATTGGACACTTCTGAGCTGCCATAGCAACTCTAGCCTGTTTATTTTCAGTTTCCTGATTTAAAAAAAATGAATTTCTTCCTACTTTAAGTTACTCTTTAAGAAGTGTTGATCCTGTCAACTTTACTCAATCTTTTAAGTGATATATTCAGAGATGAACTGAATGAAGAGAAACTAAGGAGATTGTCTTGCACTTACAACTATGGAAATTACTGTCTTGAATAGCTCAACATTTAGCTCTGAAATTAGTTCTAAAACCTATGTCTTGAAATGGCTTGGATCGATTAGGAAGATGCAAATCAAACCCACAATGAGGTATTGCTTCACCTCTATTAGGATGGATACTATTTCAAAAAAAAAAAGAAAAAAGAAAGAAAGGAAAGAAGTATCAGTGGGATATGGAGAAGTTAAAGCCTTGTGCACTCTGTTGATAGGAATGTAAAATGGTACAACCACCATGGAAAACAGTATAGCAATTCCTCAAGGAATTAAAAATAGAATTGCCATATGATACAGCAATTCTGCTTCAAGGCAGACAGCCAAAAGAATTGAAAGCAGGATCTTGAAGAGATATTTTTGTGCTTATATTAATAGCAACATTACTCACAATAGCGAAAATGTGGAAGATACTCAAATGTTCGTGGGTAGATGGATAAGCAAAATGTAGTATACACATATAATGGAAGTAATTCAGCCTTAAAAAGGAAGGGAATTCTAATACATGCTACAAAGTGAACCTTTAGAACATTATGCTAAATAAATCACTATGTAAGTCTATTTATATGAATATAGTAGTCACATTCTTAGATGGACAAGGTAGAATGAGGCTTCAGGAAGAGAGGAACAGGAGTTGTTTAGTGGGCACAGAGTTTTAATTTTGCGAGATGAAAAAGTTCTAGAGATTGGTTATACAACAATGCGAGGTAGTTAACACTTCTGAATTGTACACTAAAAAATGTTAAAATGGTAAATTTCTTGTGTCTTTTACCATCACTAAAAGAAAATACTCTCACCATACTAGCCATGTATTTAAGTATAGAAGACAATAATTAAATAGCAAATCTAAAGTTCTTTTATCATCCAAAATAATTAACCTAAAATTATTATATATGTCACGCACTTCATTTGCTATTTGAAAGTTATTGTGAGAAACTGCGCTGAATTTTTTTCATCAAACACACCTGGAGTTAGACACCTGTAAGGCACTTGTAATCTGTTTTAAGTAAAACATGAAACTTACAAATATCAAACTTGCTGATACTTAAAAAAAACTTAAACCATTACTCTTTTGATCATGACTTTGGAATAATCCTGCCTAGGGAGTGGAAATATAATAACATAAATTTAAAATTCTGCACAACGGTGATGAAGAGTAGGGCTTTTTTTTTTTTTTTTAACAAATAGCAATGTAGTTTAATGTGCATAGTTCTTGCCCAAACAAGGTTTAATCATCTGCTTTTTATTTTAGCATCAGACAGAACATGAGAGAGATATACATTTAGTCCCTGCTTGTATTCACCCCCAAATCCAGAGATGTCTTGTCTGACACTTGGCATGGAAAGAGCAATGGACTTGGATGTGGAGTCCAGTAAACCTAAACTCTAATCTTAGCTTTGTCATTTACTACCAGAGTAGGACATTTTTGTGTATTTAAAATTTTCAAATAAAAAGTGAGATTAGGGTCTTTCTTATAATAAAGGAAATATGAAAAACCTACAGATAATTTTTTGTTTTTTTCTTTTTTATTTAGTATATGTTTACAATACATAATACAGTCATCATAGGGAATTAGTACATAACACATATTGCGTCTTTAAAAAGTCATTTCAGCTGTGCCACTTTATTCAGGCTCAGAAAATTAAGATTTTATTATATAACAAGATAGTTCGGCAATAGCTCTATCCTCACAGAGCCATTATTATCATTAGATACCTGGAGCTTGTGCTGTACCTAAAGAGACATTCAAGATAATTTATTCTACTAAACACAACATTCTTATTATAAAGCACTCATTAATCTCGTCTTGCACATACAATGAAAACTGCTATCATCATCAATTTTCATTCATATTACCCTGAAGTGAATAACTTTGAATTATATTTCGCTAAAAACTACTCAGGTATAATTATGTCTCAGAAGTATATACAGTTCATAGCCTATATGCCAAAGGGTTATTGAAAATGGATTTTAGAATACTTTGGCCTTTTTTGCATTTTTTAAAAATCTGCACACAAGAATTGCATGCAGTAGGAAACTAAACCAGTCTTATCCTTTTGCTCTGCAGATAAGGAAAAAAAAGCCTGGATATGATCAGTTCCAAAGAATGCTCCAAACAAATTTAAATTTCTAGGAAAATACTACATAAGATAAAATGTGTAGGAATTACGTGAATAAGTGAAAATGTGTAAGAATTATGTGAATAAGTGGCCTGGGTTACATTACTTTTTCTCTTTAAAAGGGAAATATAGCATACTCACTGTGCTGAACTCCAATATGTATATCAATTTATGTTTTATCTTGTAATAGTATATTTTATGTGCCTTACATATGGTGAATCATTTAAGGATTTTGGAAACCACAAAATATGCTGACATTTAAGACATTCCCTGTCAATATTTTATTTCCTCTATCCTACAATTTCAATTTAAAATATCAGTTCAAAAATAAGTAGAAATAAAGAGTTAAATACTTGTAAAAGATTCATAAAAATTCTTGTCATGCACTATGGATAGAAATGTTCATTTGCCTTAGCTTTCTGCCTGTCCATAAAATAAGGAATCTTCACTATTTATCAATCCCCAATAACATACAAAGTATTGTGGTAGGTACAGCAAGGAGATGCCCAAAATGAGTAAGATGAATCCTCAGGGAATATACTATTTTTGTAATGGCAAACTTATAAAAATTTCATAGCAGAAATTAAAAATCAATTAGTAGCCTCTGCCTAAGCTCATGCTGCCTGTCACGTAGTTAAGACTCAGCTAGCCTTGACCACTACGCCAGCTATTAACTCAGAGACAGTTTGACTCAGCCTTATCTGACTCCAGCTGCACTGCCATACGTCCTAGCCTATATTCTGTTTTGCTTGCCTATTCCAGGAACTTTCCACCTAGGACAGAATAACCCCCTCAAGGACATGCTTGCCTGATTCCACTCCCCAGCTCAGACAACCCCCTACCTAGCAAAGCTTGTCCAGAACAAATCTGCCTGACAATATATGCCTTGGTCTGTGTAACCGACCATATAATAATCTACAACCAGCTTTGTATGTCCGGCTTGCAAAAATGTATTTAAGCTAAACTCTAAGCTGACTCAACACTAGTGATTTGGACTTGGTTCCCACTAGCCTACTGGTGTCACAATAAAGGTTGCCTTCCAACTTCTCAGGTGCAAAGAGTCTTCCACTTGGTTTGATAACAGATTTCTGTAACATTTTTAGTAGGAGAAATACTGAATTCAAAATCTAAAGCGAGGATGCAAGTGCTGTATGACAGTTACACAGAGAAATTTAAAAAAGGGATACAGCCTACCAAGTAGGAGAAATCAGGAAATGAAGGCTAAACTTTGGAAGGGAGACCTGTCTGAGCAGAATTTCCAAAACAAGGTCTTCTAAGGAGGAATATAAACTGGAGACAGAGGAGGAGGGGAGGGAGAGAGAGAATAAAAATAAAAATAGAGAACTTGAAGAAATCCAATATCGCTATAGAGCAAAGAAGGGCTGGGGAGCAATGGATCATTGCTTCTCCTGAGCTCTTCTTCCTCCTTCTCCTTACTGTATATTTTACTGTAGCAAAACACCTATCACTTACTAGCACTTTTCTATGCACTTTCACCTGAACATTATTGAGCAGAGCCTTCCAAACTTTCCTGAGCATGGGAATCACCCAGGGTTCCTGTTAAACTGGAGGTTTTGATCCAGTAGGTCTGGGGTGGGCCTAGATTCTCCATTCCTAATGAGTCCCCAGAAGGGGTAACTTCACAGAAGTCAAACGCAAGTTCTTGGGCCCCACCCCAGACCTACCCGATCAGAAACACTAGCGGGGACCAAGAGCTCAAAGTTTTAACAAAGCCAACCAGCAGCTAAGGTCTGAGAGTCACCGGCAAACCACGGGCTTTCCAACCCTGGGGCCCCCAGAAATTCCCAGAGCTCCTGCTGCGTTTTTAAAGGCTCTCCCAGGTGACCCTAATACGTGGTAAATCGGAGAACCCCGCGAGGCTCGTAAAACGTACTCCAGAGTGCCTTGATCTGGGCATCTCTAGGTCTCCGAAGCCCGCATCCCGCAGTCCCCCGCCCACGCCCGCAGTCGGAGAATCGCAGGACGCCGCGTCCGACCCGCAAGGCCCCGCATCCCTCCGTCCCTCCTGCGCCGGCCCGCGGGGGTCCCGGATGGCGCCCCCGGGACGGCGCCGGAGCACAACACGCATGCGCGCGGCCACTGCCGGCCGGAGCCGTAACGGACTCCGGCTCCCCCCGCCGGAAGTGGGCGGCCGCGCGCCGGGGTAGCGTGGCGGGTCCGAGACGCTCACGAGCCTGAGGGGCGCGCGCTTCTTCCCGCAGGCCATGGCACGGGCGAAGGCCGCGAACGCGGTGCGGCTGCTTCTGGGCTCCACGGCGCTGTGGCTGTTGCTGCTGGGCGCCCGCACGGCCTGCGCGTCCAAGGCGGTGACGGCGCGCTTGGCTGCCAAGTGGCCGGAGACCCCGCTGCTGCTGGAGGCGAGGTGGGTCGGGCCGGGCCGCGGGCAGGGGCGGGCGGGCGGCTCGGCGCCTGCAGCATCGCCCTGCGGCCCGCGCGGCCGGTCCTCGGCAGCGGCCCCTGGCGGCGCCTTCCCAGACTCGGGCGCCGCTCGCGGCCTCGCCTACGGTTTTTAAACCCCCCGTCCCGGGTTTACTCCGTGCGGATTTTATTAACGCTCACTTTACAGGAGAGAAAAAGAAAAAAAGAGGGTGGGTGTGGCGTCTCCTTCCGGCACTAAAGCAGACACTGCTGGAAGCACCTAGGTTCATAATTACAATCAGGCCGTCCCGACCTAGGCTCGCTGCTCACAAATTTTTTCTTATCTCTTCCACCCCAGTTAGTTCATGAGGTGTCACTGACTCTGCAGGAACAAAACGTGCCCCTTAATATTCTAGTAAGCAGAAGTAGAAACTTATTTCTCTTAGCCGGCGTGAAAGTTTTTGTTTTTGTTTTCGTTTCTAATTTTTATTTTTATTGGTACATGTTTGCTGTACATATTGATTATATTCCGTGTGGGAATTGGTACATGGACATAACACGTCTTAATTCTTTGTTTATCCCTTTCGTCTCTTCTTGCCCCTTCCCTCCATTTCTTGGTCTCCTTCCCTTTTGCAAAAGATCTATTACCTGTCTTTTATTTTGTTCTTTATGTTTTGTGTTTCTTATAAAATAGAAACCCTGTGATATTTAAGCTTGTGTGTCTTATTTATTTCACTTAACATTATGGTCTCAAGATGGATGCATTATTCTACAAATGGCTCAAGTTTATCCTTCACTGTGGTAGAGTAATACTCCATTGTGTATGAATCCCACGTTTTCTTTATCCATTCATATGGAACCAGAAGAGACACAGAATAGCAAAAGCAATGCTGGGCAGCAAGAGCAATTTAAGAGGCATCACCATCCTAGATTTCAAGTCATACTACAAAACTGTAGTGATAAAAACACATGGTATTGGCACAGAAACAGTCATGTGGGTCAGTGGAACAGAACAGAGGATACAGAAACAACTCCAGACATATTCAGTTTTAAGCCAACTACTTTTGTTCTTTCACCAGAGCAACAGTGAGTGGTCTTAAAAAGAGACATCATTACCCTAATGCATTGCATTTACTTGACGCTAAAGCAGTTTTTGTTAGTGATTCTAGCTTAAATATGTTCCCTTGTGCAATCCTTTCCCCGTCTCTTCCAGAGCTTCCCTACATCTGGTCCCATACTTAGTTCCATACTGGTATAAATTATCCCAACCTTAGGCTGGTAGTGTAGTGTCTGAGTTTCTATTTGGCTTGAGAGTCTGGGTTGGAAATCCTGTAGGATGCTCCCAGTCTAAGTCTTTCCCAATCTAGCTCAGGTATGATTTACCAACCTTATTACTTGTGGTGGATGAAAGCTGGCCTCCTCAAAGATATATCCACTTTCTAACTCCCAAACAGTATGTGGTTAAGAGGTCTTTGCAGTTGTAATTAAGGATCTTGGTTAATACTGGGTTATCTGGGTGGACTCCAAAATGTCCTTGTAAGAGACTGATGAAAAGACTGAGTCAAGGAGAAGGCCACATGAAGGTGGAGTTAGAGAATGGAGTTAATTATCCTCAAGCCAAGGAACACTTGATACCATCCGGGCTGGAAGAGGAAAGGAAGGAGTCCGCCCTAGAGCTTCAGAAGGAATGCAGCTTTGCTAACACCTTGATTTTTGGATGTCTGCTCTCCCAGAATCATGAGAGAATAAGTTTCTTTTGTTTCAACCCACTTGGTTTTTGATAAGTTGTTACAGAGTCTCTAGGAAACTAATACAAATTTTGATGTTAGAAAGTGGGATTTTGCTGTAACAAATACCTAAAAATATAGAATAGCTGTAGAATTGAACAAAGCCTAGAATATTTTTGAGAAATGTGGTAGCAAGAGTCCAAGCAATCTGGAGACTACCAAATGAAAAATTTTGGCGTTAAGGGTAATTCTAATGAAGACATATAACAAAGTAAGAAGCATGATAGAGCTACCTGCTGTCATCTTGGAGAATATGTAGTGCTGACAGGATGTTTGTAGAAATATGAACACTGAAGGGAATTGTGGCAAGGGCTCAGAAGGAATTGAGGTGCATGTTATTAAAAATGGAAGAAAGGTGACCCTTGTTGTTGAGCAGCAGAACACTGGGTAGGTTGCAGTCTACAGTTGGTGAAAAACAACTTGAAGCAGTGAACTCAAGATAGTTGACTGAGATTTCCAAACAAAACGTTGAAGGTGCTAGTGGATTATCCCTGCTGCTTGTAGTGCAGTGAGAGAGGAAAGACATAAAAAAGGAATAGTTAAGGAAAAAGGAGCCAACAGTTGATAATTTGGAAGTTTCTCAGTCTATTCATGTAATAAAGAATGCTAAAATTAGGAAATTTTGGGAATATGTGCTCTATACAGAAGGCCGAGACTGGCTTGACAGTCCTTTGCTGCGTAGGTTAGGCATGTGATTCATGGATATACTCAGCCGTTTCAGCTGCAGCCTGGCATAGAGATGGAAATTCCAGAAGATTTCCAAACGTGCTCAAGTGCAGTGGTATATTGTGGAAATAAGTGTGAATACTTTGTTAAGATGATCACTTTGAAGGATCATACTTTTACCTGTGGTTCACAGTACAAGTTGAGCATCCCAGATCTGAAATACTCCAAAACTTTTTGAGTGTCCATGCGACACCACAAGTGGAGAATTCCACACCTGACTTTACGTGACAGGGTGCAGTCAAAATGCAGGTGCACTAAAAATGTGATATAAAATTACCTTCAAGTTATGTGTAAGTAAAACATAAATGAATTTCATGTTTTGACTTGGGTACCATCCTCAAAATAGCTTGTTCTGTATATATGCAAATATTCTAAAATCCAAAAAAAATCTGAAATATTTCTGGTCCCAAGCATTTCACATGAGTAATACTCAACCTATATTTGAGTGTGTCTATAGCTGTTTGATCAAGTCAGGGGAGTATTAAGTGTTGCATCTATTTGACATTTTGTGCCTTTTCGTATCCTATTTAGTGTTTCCTGTTGTTTCCTTTATTTCCTCAAGCCATTGAGTTGGACATCATTAATAGTAGTGAAGTTTCTTATTTAAATTGCTGTCTTTATCATGTTTATATTAATGAATGAATTTTTCTCATTTCCTTTCCTCCCTTTAGTGGCCATCTCATACTCACAAAAATAAGTTACTGTATATGTGTGTTGTACATCCTCAGTGCTTTCCATTTATATTGAGCATTAGTTAAAATTTACCAAGGCTAGAGAGAAAGACGAAGTGGGCAATAACAAAGGACGAGTACCATTGCTTGGTGGCTCTTCCTACATTACTTGTTCATAGTTTCTTACACTTTGTTCTGTCCAGAACCAAATAATCTTTCTTTTATTTTACAATTTCTAAAAGATTTTGCCCATTTTTTCTTTACACTCATGTGCAAATAAGTGAAAGCTTCTTTAGGCTTTAAGGCAAAGACTTAATGTAATACATCCATGTCCAAGTTTTTTTATTAAGGTCTTTACTGTTTTAAGTAATAAAAAGATTGTAGGCCGGTGAGATGGCTCAGCGGCTTAAGCGCCTGCCCGGCAAGCACGAGGGCCTGAGTTCGACTCCCGGAACCCACATACGAAAAAGGGGCCGGTGATATCGCTCAGCAGCACGGGCGCCTGCTGGCGCGCGAGGTCCTGAGGTTGACCCCCCAGTACCCACAAAAAAAAAAAAAAGATTGTAAAAATAAGTAAATGACTTTTATATAATGCTCTTTCTTCATTATCATTAAATTCTGATATCAGTGCTGTTTCATATGAAGAGAGAAAGTAAATTATCCAGTTTTTAGTGTTGGTTATAAAGAAATGCCCAAAATAATTTCATATGCAGACTTTTCCTGGCATTATTATATGTCTGTAGTTCAAAATGATACCTGAGGTAAGAATCATAAATTTCTTTTTGTGTTACAGTGAATGGAAGTCAATATTTTGACATTAGTTTGTGGAGGTTTTGTAATTGTCATAATATATAATTTAGTTCTAAAGTATAGTTTATAGTGTCTAAATCATTTTTTATTTCCATTAACTGATTACTATTTTTAATAGTGAATTTATGGCAGAAGAAAGCAATGAAAAATTTTGGCAGTTTTTGGAAACTGTACGAGAATTATCAATTTATAAGCAGAGAGGTAAGTAATGTGTAAAATTTAACTTACAAAGTTTGTATTTATGTGCACACATTGGCTTTATTGTTTTTAATGGTAATAATTAACTAAATGCTGAATTGGGTTAGTAAATCTGAGCATTAAATTTGAAAAGGTGTTTAATGTAAATCATTCCAATTATCTATTTCCAAAAGTATAAGTCCTTAATACTTAATTGTAAGTAAACTCATATAATTAGTAATGTTGGGATATTGTATTATAATAAGAAAGAAATAAAAAATGTTGATTTATGAGTTAATGTATATTTATTTGAAATATTCTTAGTTTTACATCTAATAGTAATACTTTTATTCTTTAATTAGAATTTATTTTTAAAGCAGTTTTGTTTACAGCAAAAGTGAGCAGAAAATACAGAAATTTCCCATTTACTTCCTGCCTTCACATGAATAGCTTCCCTTATTGTCAGCATTCCCTGCCAGAATGGTACATTTGTTGCAATTGTTGAACCAAAATGATACATCGTTATTATTATCCAAAGTCCATAGTTTGCATTGAGGCTCACTCTTTATGATACACATTACAAGTGTATACTAACCTGCAGTATTACATTTTCATTATGCAGGGTATATTTGCTCTTAAAGAGATTTTTTAATACTTGGCCTCAAAAAGTCTGGTAACCAGTATGTTTTCGTTTCACTATAAGACAGAGTTAGTAATTACTGTTTTATGTATGTTTGGGAGTATATATGTATATTTACAAATGTATATCTTCCTCAGAATTAGCAAGTATTTATTAATGTATTTATTAGGGAGGTTAAAAGATTAAAGAGTATAATCCCAGCACTCCAGAGGCTGAGGCAGGAGGATTGCCAAGAGTTTGAGGCCAGGGTGGGCCACAGAGTGAGTTCAAGTCCAGCCTTAACTACATAGTGAGATGCTGTCTCAAAAAACAAAACAAACAAACAAAAAAAGATTAAAGATATAAAAAAGTAAAGTTTTAGTAGCGGAAGCTTAAAGGCTTAATTATCCTAAATAAAGGTTATTATCACTACAAAGAATTGATGATAAGAACATGGAATACTTTAAGGATGAAATGTTTACCTATTAAACACAGAAAACTTTTTACTCTGGGTGATTAAACAGTGCCTGATTTTATCCCTGAGTATAAATGTGAGATAAAACAGTTTCAAATCAAGTGTTGATTTACTGGACCCTCTTTGGCTCCAGCAGCCTTGAAGTTAAGCAGTTTTATGATTTAATAAATTTTTAAATGAAGAGTTCAGACATGCCTTTAATGATATTTTTGAGGGCCGGTGAGATGGCTCAGCGGCTTAAGCACCTGCCCAGCAAGCGCGAGGGCCCGAGTTCGACTCCCGGAACCCACATACGAAAAAAGGGCCAGTGATATCGCTCAGCGGCACTGGCGCCTGCTGGCGCGCAAGGTCCTGAGGTCGACCCCCGGTACCCACACACAAAAAAAATAATCATTGTTTTTGTCATGAGAGATGCTGGGCACTGCTTGCTGGTAATACAAAGATGAATAAATGTGATCTATGTTCTTAGTACCCTATAATATGGTGGAGACAGCAAGACAGTGAAGTATACTATTAGGCGATGAGAGCTTTAATAGGGATGTGCACAACACGAACACATAAAAAAGTCACCTAGTCGGTATTTCAGAGACAGTGGAGCAGCATTTGCACTGATGAATGCTGGGGTTGAGTTGAATGATAGGATTGAGCCAGGTGGTAGAGAAGGAAAGTACCAAGAAACGGAAGTGGACTGTGTGGAGGAATTGTGACAGCTTAGTAATCTTTCAGATGATTAAGAAAATATTATTTATTATCTTTGTATTTGCATAGTAATTTTAGTTGTAGTAATCAGGTAAAAATAGGATAGATTAATGTGTCACGTTTTCATGATAGTTTTAAAAAAATCCAAGATCACCTTTCCTATCTCTCATCTAAAATCCTGTTTATCTATCTTTAATCTGTTTTTCTCTGTACCTGTTTTATGGCCTTATTCAGTGCTGTTTTTTATTGGCATACAATTTAAAAATTATTCTTGTCAGATTTGAACTCTTAAATTCCTTAGGTATCGCAGCATTTTATATCTAAATGAAACAAAGCACTTGTGCGGTCTGATAGCAGATCATTAACAAGTTGGAATATAAGCTCAGAAGTACCTAAATTCTACTTGTAAGCGGTGTTTCCAGGTTGAACCTAAAGGAAATTGTGTTAAAGTAATATTTACTAAAATAATTCTATTGAATTTATTAATAATGATAAGAGTCTAAAACATATGTGACATAATTGTTGACCTTGTTAAGCAAGGTAAAAATAGTGTAAATGAGAAATTAAATATGATAACTATCAGATTTCTTTTTGAGAATTTTGCTGTATAGTCCAGGCGGCCTTGAACTCACTATGTAGCCCAGGTTAGCCTCAAATGTGCTGCGATCCTCCTGCTGATCTCATCTTTGGAAAGCAAGATTATTTTCATGGATGCTGGCAGAGTTAAGATCCCTGGATCAGAGATAGAAGACTTTATTACTTACAGCAAAAACAATAATGTCCACATATTTGCATCGGTTTCCTGAGTCTCAGAGGGGAACCTGAAGGTCAAGGGCCTAACAGTTTTGGCCAAGTAACATATATTGTTGCAATCAGCAAGCAGTCCAGTATCCCTGGTCCCCACAATGTCTCATTCCACTGTATCATCCTCTTCTTTCGGAGAAAGAGATTATCTGGTTTTCAGTCTGGTTTCAGCCATACCCTTTCATTATCTGTCTTCATATCTGGGAATCCTGACCGTAAGAACTGCATGGCATCTGCTCCAACTCTGCTTTTTGTATAGGAAGATTCTAACAGTAACCCAGTGTGAAGATGTAGAAGAGTAAAGACATTACCAGAAAATATCCAGGCTTCAAACTCTGTATGCTCATGCCAAATGCACTCTGCCTTGTTGTCACCTTATTACCTCTGGGTGAACCTGGAGTGGAACTACAGTTTTCTAACACAGTGGCAACAATGCAGATAATGATAGCACATGGGGCAATCTGAAGAAAAGAAAAGGGCACGCAAAAAAGTTCTTCCCCTTCTTATCCCCATTAGTGCTACCAGGCCCTTTCCAGCTCTGGTCTTCCATTGTTTTCTGCCTTTGCCTCTTTCTTTCAAGGGTTCTCTGTATCCTTAGGGGTGCTGGAGAGTTTTAAAATTGAATTCTAGGACCCATCCTTCTCTTTTCTTCTTAAGCTTTTTGGAGATGGGATTAGAGGAGGGAAGCAGCAGCTCAGGTTAGTTTGTTCCAGTTCCAGACAAGACGATGTTTACTCTTAAAGGTCTGGTTCACATTTTATCTCCTAAAGTATTATGAACACACTAAATACACTTAGCTATCTGCACCAAATCGCAGTAAAATTTCATCATACCTATACTGTAAAGTTTATGAACTGTAATTCTTCAATGTGTTTTGCTGTTGATAATTCCTTCTTTTAAATTGTGTAATGGACTGTCATTTATGTAGTATAACCCCACAGTGTTGGGATGGTTTGGTCTGAAATGCATGCATGTTCCAGACAGATGTTAATGGCAAGATTACTTTCACTTGACCTTGTGCTGATTGGTTGGTGGTCAATGAAAGAAATAAAATAGTGTTAGTAATAGAAATCTTGCTTTTTCCATTTTTCTCTAGCATAATCCATAACCAAACTTAAAATATGACTGCATCATAGTGATTAAGTTAGCTTTCCAATAAGGGATGTGCCAGTGTATCAGGTATAAAATACTAATGTATGTTTTTTTTTATTTCTTCTTATAGAATCAGCTTATTCATATTATAATTTAATCCTGAAGAAAGCTGGACAGTTTTTAGATGATTTACACATCAATCTTTTAAAATTTGCTTTCTCTATAAGGGCATACTCTCCGACTATTCAGATGTTTCAACAGGTATGTAAAAATCCAAAGAGGCATGGTACTAATGTATATAGAGCTATTTAGTGAGACCATCTATAGTTCAGAATGATCTACAAACTTATAATTTTAGTTCCATAGCTTATCATTGAAGCTTATCATTTAGTCATTGATTATAAGAGAATATGTAAGTATTTTATAGTTACTTGGGATAAGAACATTATGAGGACACATCACTACTGAAATAAATGGTAATTAAAATTCTAATAGAATTATTTCAGTAATTTTGAAGCATGTATTTCCTAGGATAAAGTTTATTTTATTAAAATGTTTCTTAGATTCTACTTATATACAGTTTTTTTACTTTAATTAGAGCAATAGCTTAGTAGTAGTGGATGACTTACTTGAATCAAAGTAATGTTTGAGTCTTTTTTTTAAATTACTGACATTATTAACTACGGTAGCTAACAGTCATCTTTGAAATCTTAGATTGCTGCTGATGAACCACCACCAGATGGTTGTAATGCATTTGTGGTTATCCATGAAAAACATACCTGCAAAATTAGTAAGATTAAAAAGCTACTGAAGAAGGCTACTTCAAGGTAAAGTAATAATAGCCAGTAGTGAAAGAAGTGGCTTTGAAAGAAGAGGGATCTGAAAAAGGTGAAATTTTAATAGTCTAGGACATTATCTAGTCAAGAATTTGTATTTGTATTGAAAAACTTAATATATCTGAGAATATTTTTGTCTTGATTAGCTTTTGATTTGGGAATATAAATTTTACCAAAATACCATAACATGTAGAAGATATATAAGTTTTACAAAAACAAATTGGTTTTGAAGTAAACATGCAAAACTGTGAATTTATGTGGACTACTGTGTATCTCTAAATATAAGGTGAATACCTGGAGAATAACAAAACTAAAAAAATAATATTGGTTGAGTTGGTTTTTTTAAATTATGTATTAATCAAATATTTTTATTTTTTGTATATATTTGATTTTAAAATGGCTAATAAGAAGGAAACTATTATTATATCAGTGATTTTTTTTACAAAGTAATAGCTCCTAGGATGTTTTATTGCCTGATGGTTTATACTTTAAAAAATAAGTTGTTTCTTTGATATTGAAACAGTTCTTTTTATATAAAACAATAATGCACATTTAGTAATTCATGTTAATATTTGTTACAAGCTTTTCTAACATTGTTAAACTTGACATTGATTTTAATATACAGAAAGCTTTTATGTTTATATAGTCAGTTGTTTCCTGAGCATGTATATTTTACATTGTTTTTATACTTAGTTTTTCCCGCATCTGATTGAGAGATTTTACATTTCCCAGTAGCTTTTTTAGTTTTTACTTTTATTTAAAAATTTTAATCTATGTGTAATTTATTTGCTTCAAAGATTAGGACCCAGTCAGATTTTCCCTCTAAAATGGCCAGGCCAGTTGATTATTATACTCATTATATGTATATTATGGTCTATTTCATAGTTGTTTATTCTGCTCTGTTATGTATTTCTTACAGCAGTGACATGATACTCAGTATTTATTGCTTTATACTATATTCCAGTATCCGACAGGGCAGTTTCCTCTGCATGGCTGTTTTTTTTTAACTTCATAATTTCTTGGCTCTTTGCATGTATTAATGCTTTCAAGTTAACATTAGGATCCCTCCCCCTTTCCCAGAAATGTTCTGGCAGGGGTTAATTTGAATTATGTTGAACATATTTGTTAATTTAGGAAGAATTTATATATCTATTGAATTTTATCTGATAACATGGTATGTCTCTACTCATACTGTCTTCTAAAACTTAAAAAATAATTGCTTGAATTTTTTCATCTATTGAAATTAATACAAAGTTTTTCTTATTATTCACACTGATATATTATAATATACTTTAAAATATTATGCATATATACTTTAAAATATTATACTTTAAAATATTTGCACTTCTAAGGAAAACTCAGTGATGTGACATAATCTTAAATTCCTTTCAAGTTAAGATTGCTTTTGTTTTCTTGTTTCTGTTTTACTAAATGGGATTAGTTATATATTTATTTGACATCTTTAATGTTATTATCAGAGTAATTCTAGCTGTATATAATGAATTAGGCAACCATGTTATTCTGGACAACTTGACATAGCATAGGAATTATCTATTCCTTCATAGCATTAATAAATTTACTTTAAAATTGTTAGTATATTTTTCTTTTATTGCATTTTAAATTTTGTAATGTTTAAAATTATCACTGGTTTCTGGTTTACAATTTTTGTCAGATTTTATAATTTTTGATAGAAATATATCTTGAATTTTTAAAAATTAACATCAAGCTATTGGGCCATGGGCCTTGGTAATTAGTCCTTGCATGTTGTTTCTTGGTCTGACTAGCAAAAAATGGAAGACCTTGACATCACTTTCCTGGGTCATTTCTCAGTGTTGTCTTTGTAACAGGTAATCTTGAGGAATAAGATTGTATTTCCCTCAGGAGTGGGGAAGGAAATAGGATTGTTTATAGCTTACTGTAAAGCAGTAGTTCCCTCAGGCCCGGTGTTCTCAGCTGTGTATATCTGTGTTTGTATGGTAGCAATCTAGGTCCAAATTTTGTCACTTCATGTGGTCTTGGGGCAAAAACAATATTCATGATCCCTGGTATGTCATGAGCAATGAAGTCCTTTGTCTTGAGCCAGGAGTCTCATATTTTCTACCAGAAATGATACAGAACTAATTTATTAGTTTGTAAGATGGGCAGTATCAAACCTTAGACTTGTATCGTTCTTGACATTTTTGGCGAAAAGGGTGGGATGTGAACAGAGATTGCTTTCTGGAAGAGGAAGGACAAGTGCCACCATGGGTTGGAAAAAAAAAAAAAATGGTCTATGTTCAGATTTTGTCACCACTGCCAACCTCTGTGCTCTTGTTGGGGAGTTGGGTATAGAAGTCTTCTGATAACTTTGTTGTAGCTCTGGCACACACTTCATGATCCATGTTCCTATAGAAAAAGGTGCCAAAACTTGACTAGTTTGATGTACTATTGTTTTGATTCCACATCCGAATATATAGCTAGTATTGATACCTATGAATGAATGACCATGAAATCCAGAGGAAGACTGTCTCATTCAAGGACTACCGTATGAACTATCCAGTCCTGGGTAGTTCAGCAGAAACAACAAAGAATCTCAGAAGGAGAAAGGACAACAGCTTCAGTAGTAGCTACCTGACTACCCAGAAATGCTGTTTCCATGCGCAATAGCATCTTTCAAATATACTCCTTCTTTAAAAAGAGCTGCTCTTAAGCTGCTACTAAACTCTCATTGAAATTAAATACAGTACCAAACCCATGGAGGCCTTATGACTCTACCATCTGACATTTACATTTTGACATAGGTCAACTAGGATTCAGTGACTGCAAGGCAGCTTTCACCCAATAAATTTCTCCCCTGTCAAATGGAAATTCAAGAGCACAGTTACTTGACCCTAGAATAATCTTAGGCATTAATGAAAAAGTAGCAGTAACTTTTTCTGGGAAACCAAATGCCTGTTTTCACAACCTGAAGTGAAATTGCTGAGTTCCACAAGACTGTTCATTTCACAGTGGTTTCCTTAAATGCCTGGGTCAGGTTACTGATATAGTCAATTAAGGTAAAGGCTGGTTGTGTTTGTGCTGCTGCTCCTGTCTTTTAGACAAACACTAACTGTAAAACCAAAAGCTGGTGTGACCACTCCATTCGTTGGTAAAAACACAAGTCAGTTTCTTTCTTCCTAACCAATCCCTGGCCCCTCAATGAAATTTACTACATTAATATTGCCTCTCTGCTGTAGCACATGCCCTTCCAGTCTCTTCTGCCACTTGGAAGATTACAGACTAGCAGATTGGAAGCACCACTCTTCAACACTGCACACTTTGAAAATAAATTACTACTGCTGGTCATGATGCCTCACGAATAATGGCCCCTTAGTCATCCACATATATAACTTTATTTAATATGTAAATTTCATAGTTTACAGGATTTTTTTTTTCTTTTGGTGGGTACTGGTGGTCAAACTCAGGACCTCGCGCGCCAGTAGGCGCCTGTGCCGCTGAGTGCTATCACCGGCCCTTTTTTCATATGTGGGTACCGGGAGTCGAACTCAGGACCTCGCACTTGCCAGGCAGGCGCTTATGCCACTGAGCCATCTCACCGGCCCAGTTTACAGGATTTTTAACTTTTGAAGTCCATAGTTTTCCTAGAGAATGTTGCAATGCTGATATTTCATGTCCTTTTTTTTTTTTGTAGGTGTGTAAATTTGTTATTCTTTTTAATTCTGGAGAGTTTTCTTCATTTGTTCTATTCCCTTAATTTTCTGCCTTACAGTCTGTAAGTTACATATTGTAAAGCCCTTTGCCTGTCTTCTGTGCATCCTTTACTGTTCCATGTTTTTCCCTTCTCCTGTTCTTTTTAGTTGTTTCCTTTTCCTCAGTTTCCTCTTCTGTATCCTGTAGTGGCGAAAGTAAAGAACATAATGGGTCTTCATGAGCTTTTTAAAAATACCTCTGTCCCACTTGAACCTGACTCTTCCAAATGAAAGTCTGTACCAAGTAGAGAATGGTGAGAAAATAGAATTATAGGTGTTGGGTTGAGACACGTTGATCTCATTGTTAAGGAAGAATTTCAATCCCAGCACCTGGGAAGAAATACATTAGGTACTGAAAGGTACAGGAAGGAGATCTTTGACTCTAGTTCCAGCATAGCAGCCTCCCAAAACAGTCATGTGATCTTCCCAGGTCAGCTAGCAGTTGTGGCTGAAGATCTGGCCTGATGCTGGGTTTGCCATCTCTTCTTTGTGCTCTGTGAACATGGCCAGTTTTGGTCCATTCACTTGTACTTGATTCCTATTAGTGGCAGCCTGAGCATAGATTTCTTCTGCCATGTGGCCCAGGACAATTTTGTTTTAATCTTACAGATACACATTCATGTTTCTTCTGCTTCCTAAGCAGCTTTGGTGTACTCCATGTGTGGTGATTGAGGCAGCAACTACTAGATGATCCAAATCATGTTACCAACAGTTTTCCGGTATAAACTAAATCCCCCAGCTTTTTTTCATTTTGTTTTGTTTTTTTCTTATGAGGTACATTGTTGTAATTTATTTCTTTTTATTTTTATTTTTTGGGAAAAAAATTTCATAACAAAATAATAGAATAACAATAGTTAATACATTGAGTATTGTTATTTTTAAAGTAATTACTCAGAATACAAGATATGAGCATAAAAAATTCTCCAAGTGATATTAGCGCAAACCTTTTCTTTTGAAAGAACTAAGAGAAACTAGTAGTATAACTATCTTGTATTTTTTTCCTTTTCCCTTCCTTCCTTTCCCCTTTCCTCCATCCTAGTTCCTTTTTGCTTTTGAACAGTTTCTTCCCATTTCACAATATCTGTTGCACATTCTGGACCTTATTTACTCTTTCAGTTTCTCACACCAGAGATACACTATGATGTTTACAAATGTGAGTCTGATTTATTTTACTTATGAGTATGGTCTCAAGTTGCATCCATTTACCTATAAAAGTCTCAAGTTTATCCTTCTTTATGGCTGAGTAGTACTCCATTGTATTAAAAAAACACATCATTTTTATCCATTCCTTGGTTGATGGGCATTTGGGTTGTTTCCAAGATTTAGCTATTACAAATTGTGCTGCTATAAACATGGGTGTGCATATATCACTGTGGTACGATGTTTTTAGTTCTTCCGGGAAGATACCCAGAAGGAGAATAGCTGGGTTGAATGGGACCTCCAATCCTAGTTTTTTGAGGAATCTCCACACTGATTTCCACAGTGGTTGCACCAGTCTGCACTCCCACCAACAGTGGAGCAGGGTTCCTTTTTCCCCATAGCCCCTCCAGCATTGGTTATTGATTGATTTCTTCATGATAGCCATTCTTTCTGGAGTGAGATGGAATCTCAGTGTTGTTTTAATTTGCATCTCTCGAATGACCAATGACGTTGAACATTTTTTCATATATTTACTTGCCATTTGTATTTCTTCATCTCAGATGCCCACTTTTGGATTGGGTCTTTGAATTTAGAATTCCCCCAGCTTGACAGAAGCTATATGTATACATATAGCATTAGGTTAATACATTGTTTTCTTTTTATGAACTTAGGCATACGTTATTGGTTTGATACCCTCTCAATATTGGTCTATGATGTTTTCTTATTTAAGCACATAATTTACATATCATCATGTGTATGTACAGTAATATAAATACTTCGATTTTTCTCTTCTGTAAGTATATTTCTCATAACTAGATTTTATTCAGTTTTCATTTTCTTTGTTTTCCCAAATTACATTTTTATCTAATATTTTAAATTAAAAATGTCTTTAAAGAGGACTGTTAGGTGTGTTAGTTCTACTTTTTTGTTGTAATCTATTACCTTTTGCAATCATTTATATATTTTCTTCTGCCTTTGTATGAGCCAAACACTTGGGTTTTTGTTTTGTTTGTCAGGTATAACACGTTTGGGGCATCAAGATTTCCTTTCTTTACTACATAGTATTTTAATCATTCTAATTTCCTTTTCTAAAAAAATTACTTCAGAGTATTTTTATTTCCTTTTTATGGGATAGTGGGATAAAGTTATACTTATTGAGCATGGTGAAGATTGCTGTTATTTTCCCTATTTTAACTCAAATTTTAGTATAGTGTGAAGTTTTGGGCAGGTTCAGGGCTGGGGTCTTTGAACAGTAGAAGAAGTAGGGGAGAGGTGAAGAACCATTGTGCCTTTCTTTTTGGCTAGTGTGTTGCTTTGTTTAAAATAGTAAGGTTGACTCATTTATGATTGTAGGTTAACCGGCACAGATTTTATAGTTTCTGGATTTGTCTACCAAATTATGGTACAGGTTATGATTAATTTTCAACTTCAGTAAGAACTTTTTTCTTGTTATTTGGCTTTGTAAATATTTTTAGAGATGCTAGAAAATTTAGTGTCAGGGAGAGCTCTCCAAATACCACTTCAGATCAGCATAACCTCCATTCAATATTCAGGCTGTGGTGTGGCTACTGCTCATTGCTTTTTTTTTTTTTTTTTTTTTAATTTTATTTTAAAGAGAAGAAAAAACAAAACAAATCAAAAGAAGAACAAATTTTCAAAACAACATAATAGGGGGGTAAGAATGGTTAATACATTGCATATTACTATCTTTAAGTTAGTTATTCAGGACACCAGACATTAGCATTTAATTATCCAAACATTATTGGCACAAACCTTACTCTTCAATGAACTAAGTAAAAATCGTAGTGTATCTATCTTAACCATCTTATATATATATATACAATTTTTTTTCCCTTTCCCTTCTTTCTTTTCCTTATTCCAGTCTCTCTTTCCTTTTGACCAGTTTCTTTTTGATTCACCATGTCTATTGTACATTTTGGATCTTATTTACTCTTTCAGTTTCTCATACTAGAGAGACAATACGATGCTTACACATGTGCTTCTGGTTTATTTCACTTATGAGTATTTTCTCGAGTTGCATCCATTTACCTATAAAAGTCTCCAGTTTATCCTTCTTAATGGCTGAATAGTACTCCATTGTATAAAAATACCACATCTTTCTTATCCATTCCTCAGTTGATGGGCATTTGGGTTGTTTCCAAGATCTGGCTATTACAAATTGTGCTGCTATAAACATGGGTGCACATATATCGCTGTGGTATGATGTTTTTAATTCTTCTGGGAAGATGCCCAGAAGGGGAATAGCTGGGTCAAATGGGACCTCCAACCCTAGCTTTTTGAGGAATCTCCACACTGACTTCCACAGTGGCTGTACCAGTCGACACTCCCACCAACAGTGGAGAAGGGTTCCTTTTTCCCCACAGCCCCTCCAGCATTTGTTATTAGTTGATTTCTTTATAGTAGCCATTCTTTCTGGGGTGAGATGGTATCTCAGTGTTGTTTTAATTTGCATCTCTCGAATGACTAGTGATGTTGCACATTTTTTTGTATATTTATTTGCCATTAGTATTTCTTCATCTGAGAAATGTGTATTCATCTCAGATGCCCATTTTTGGAGTGGGTCTTTAAATTTGGGAGGTCTAATTTTTTTGAGTTCTTTATATGTTCTCGATAGTAATCCTTTGTCTGAGGAACAGCTGGCAAACATTTTTTCCCACATTGTGGGTTGTCTCTTCACTCTGTTGGTGGTTTCTCTTGCTGTGCAAAAGCTTTTTAATAAGATGAGATCCCAGTTATTGATTCTTTGGGATAGTTCCCGTGCGGTTGAGTTTTTATTCATAAAGTCTTTGCCTACACCAATGTCTCCAAGGGTTTTACCTATCCTACCTTCCAGCAGATTTAATGTTTCTGTTTTAATATTTAGATCTCTGATCCATTTTGAATTTAGTTTAGTGCATGGTGAAAGATATGGGTCTAGTTTTAATCTTCGGCATGTGTAGAGCCAGTTTTTCCAGCACCATTTATTAAAGAGGCTATCTTTTTTCCAGCGAATGTGTTTGGCACCTTTGTCAAAGATAAGGTGGCTTAGTATGTCTGGGGTTGTTTCAGCATCTTCTAATCTGTTCCATTGATCTTCAGGTCTGTTTTTTTGCCAGTACCACACTGTTTTTATCACAGTAGCTTTATAGTATAATTTCAAGTCGGGGATTGTGATGCCCCCTGCCTTGCCTTTGTTGCCCAGAATTGCCTTTGCTATTCTAGGTCTCTTCTGATTCCAAATGAATTTTAGGATTGTTTTCTCTAATTCTGTGAAATATGCTGTTGGAATTTTGATTGGAATTGCATTAAATCTGTATAACAATTTTGGAAGTATGGCCATTTTCACTATATTGGTTCTTCCTATCCAGGAGCAAGGGATATCTTTCCATTTTCTGATATCCTCTTCAATCTCCTTTTTCAAAGTACTGTAGTTTTCAGTATAGAGGTCTTTTACATCCTTCGTGAGGTTGATTCCTAGGTATTTCATTTTTTTGGATGTTATTGTGAAAGGTATTGTTTCCCTAATTTCTCTTTCAGTAAGTTTGTTATTTGTGTACAGGAAGGCTATTGACTTTTGAGTATTGACTTTGTATCCAGCTACACTACTGAATTTGCTTATCAAATCTCTGCTCATTGCTTTTATACAAATTTGTAACAAGAATGTTGAGTAAAAAGAGCAGAAAAATTTGAAAAACTTAAATTTTAGTCTCAAAAGAATTACTTGTAAAGTTGGGGCCTAAAGAAGGTATATGGTTGCTGAAGAGACTAACACCATTAAAAAGAAACCAGGTAACTTTGTACAAGGACAAGAAGAAAGATCCCTTTAGGGCATCTCAGGAATCAGCAAGATCCCACCCATTGAAGACTCAAGGGTGCAGAAGTGTAACCTTTCATTTGAGAAGAGAGTTGCTGAGCACCCTGATGGATAAGGGCCTCCTAGGAAATTGGTTCTCTGGGATTTATTTCACTGTGCTCAGCCACCCAGGCACTCAGAGGCTGCTGCAGCAAAAGGGGGCTTGGTTACTGCTTTTGCTGACAGCAGACCTTGGCATTGTCCATGTGATGCTAGTTTCATCAGTATGCAGAATGTAAGAGTTGTGGGGTCAAGGAGACTTCCCCCAGATTTCAGAGGAGGGCCTGGGAGGCCAGGCAAGAAGCCCCTGAAAGGACAGTCTGTCAGACAGTGGAAATGAAGCAAAAGGTATAGTCAAGACCCCAAGAAATCAGAGATGCCAGAAACATGGACCATTTGCTGAGGACAGCTGCAAGCTGTGACCAGAGCCAGCCCAAGAGAGAGGCCTTGCTGAGGCTGCAACCAGCAAGGTCATAGGGGTGGGGCTGTCTAAGCCCTCTAGAGCTCACATCTCACTACCATGTGCCCTGGATCCCAGTTATGGAGCTACAGGGCTCAGTGTTTGCCCTGCAGTGTTCAGTCTTACTGTAGTCCTATTGTTTTCTATCCCCCTTATACCTCCCTTTTTTGGAATGGCGATGTTTATCCTGTACCATTTTATCTTGGGATTACTATGTAATTTTTTTATTTTTTATTTTTACAAAATTTCACAGCTAAGAGTTTACCTTGAATCTTAGAAAAAACTTGGTTATAGACTTTTGAAAAATGGCAGAACTGTTGAGACTTTGGGGAAGAGATTATTGTGTTTCACTTGTATTCTGGATTGTTGTACCATGTTAGGTGAAATTATGACTGTATGTTTATTTGGATATTAAGTATGGTTTAAGGAGATGTGTTTAGGTAGCAAGTTGACAAGGGGTAGAATGTGACAGTTAAGCTTGATTGGGTCAACTTTGTTAGCTTGGGAGCCAAACAAGGGATAGGCCTGAGCACACTTCTGGGTGTGTCTTTGTGGGTCATGGAGGTATGACCATGGCTACTATATATGGTCCCTGGCCCTTTCCTTTCTGGTGCTGTTCCGCTGTGCTTCCCAGCCACCATGAACTAAGCACCTTGGTTCTGTTATACTCTTACCATGACATTCTTGTCATGGAAAAAGCGAATCATGGACTGAATTCCCTGAAACCGTGATACAAATTAAACCTGTCTTCCTTTAAGTTGTGGGTGTTGGGTATTGTGTCCCAGCAGCAGGAGAGCTCACCAATATGTATGGCTTTAAATATTTTGCCCAAAATGGAAAACTATGTCTAAAGTAAAAGAAATCATATGTGGTCATTATAAAAAATTTAAATACTGAAGAAAAAAGCAATACAGAAAGATGTTGTTTAACCAACCTGATATTTTACTATAAAGGGTATGTCACATCTTGATTCTTTTTATTTCCCCTTCTTCTTCCTTCCCTCCTGCCTTCCTCCCTCCCCAGTACCCCTTCCCATCTCCAAAAGCCTATCTCCTTGTTTCCTGTCACCTTTCTTTTGTTTTGCTCTTTAAGTTATTTATACTTTGAGTTTCTCATATAAGGGAAACCATGCAATATTTAACCTTCTGTGTCTGGTGTATTTCACTTAGGATTATGGTCTCAAGGTGTATCCATTTTCCTACAAGTGACTTAAGTATCCTTTATAGTTGAGTAATACTCCATTGTGTGTATGTACCACATTTGCTTTAACTATTAATCTAGTTAAGGGCATATAGACTGCTTCCAGATTTAGCTGTTATGAGTTGTGCTGCTGTAAACATCAGTGTGTATGTATCATTGTAATGTTATGTCTTTCACTCTTGGAAAGACACCCACCCAGAAGAGGTATACCTGGGTCAAATGGAATCTCTCTTTTTATTTTTCTGAGGAATCTTCATACTGATTTCCATCATGGTTGCACTGGTTTACATTCCCAACAACGATGTAGAAAGTTTCTTTTACCTCACAACCTTACCAGCATTTGTTGTTTTTTGAGTTTTTGACAATAGCCATTCTCTCTGGAGTAGAGTAAGATGGAATCTCAGTGTTTTGATCTGTATTTCTCTAATTGTCAAAAGTGCCAAAACTTAAAATTTTAAGTAAATGATAGTAGCTAATTGTTGTAGTGAAGATAGACTTTACTAGTAAGTATAAAGAATCTAGAACAGAGCCTGATGAACAAAATGCCAAATCTGTTTATGATGATGTGACTAGATCATAGAACTCTTGTTTCTTTGACTGTCTTTAAGGATTTTATTAATATTTTTTGTACTAGATACTGGAAATCTTTATGCAAGGTAGTGCCTTTGCACTTTTTTCAAATATTTGTAAACTCTTTTCAGAAAATATGAGCTACCGTAAAAATCATACTATTCTAATAAAATAAAATATAAATTTTATTTAATTGAAAATCATGTTGCCATTCTGTATTGTTGTTTAAAGATAATGAACTTTGCAGAAAAGTAAGTCATTTTTATATTAAATTTTGGATTCACCAAATTTTTTTTCTTTTATATCATTTAGTAGAAGTTATGTGCATAAAATCACCACAGGATATTTTCCTTTTCTGTGGTTATATATATTATAAATTATTTGATAAACAGAAGTTATAAAATATTACAAAATATGTCTGATATGCTATTGACTTTCAATTCTCTTAAAAGTTTGTGTTTTGTTTTCACTTCAGGCCCAGGCCTTATCTATTTAAAGGAGATCATAAATTTCCCACAGACAAAGAGAACTTACCAGTAATTATTCTCTATGCAGAAGTGGGTACCAGAGCATTTAGCGAATTTCACAAAGTACTGTCTGAAAAAGCTGAAAGTGGCGAAATTCTGTATGTTCTTCGTCATTATGTTCAGGTACGTGCTTGTTTTTTCCAATATTATTTTGAATACAGAAAAATAATTCTTAAGGTAATTTTACTAAAGTTATATAATAATTTCTCCCAGAATAGTTAAGATTTTTAAATTTAATACATTAAGCATGAATTTAATATGGAAAAATGTATTGAGATTCTGTCTCTTCTGAGTATCAGGATTATAATCCTTTCCCTTCTGTACCTGCCACAGATTTAACTTATATTAAAGAAAACCTTCAATAACATGTATAATATTTGCTAAGATTTATAAATATTGCTACTTTAAAAAAAAAACTATCACAGTAAAGGAACCTGATTTATCTGATTATATGTTCAAATTGCTAAGTGTGGTATAAGAATACTCTTAACCCTATTTCTTTTGAGCGATGACTACTTTCTTATTCAGATTTCTGTTCAAATATGTTGTATTGTGCTGTACTTCCCCAGCCTTCCATTGCTGTCACACACTACTACATTATTCTGATTCCATAGCATATATATTATATCTCAAATTTCTTATTGCCCCTCAGATTATAATGGCCATTAGAGGAGAGACTTTTTTTTTTAATATTCCTAACATGTAAAGAGTGTTTTAGTTTGCATTTTCTAAATTATTAATGATTTATACACTAATGTAATCTAATAAAAGCATTTCAAATATATTTATAAATTGCCTGTTCCCATATTCTTGTTCAATTATTACTTTGTTTATAATTGATTTATAGGTTTTTTAAAATAAATTCTGAATGCTAGTCTTTTCTTCCTTACTTTGTAAACATCTCCTAATGTATTTATGGTCTTTTGGTATTTAAACAATATTGTTTGTTACATCTTTCGTTGAACACAATTTTTGTGGTGTCAAATTTTATATTACTCCCTAATGATTTCCTTCATGATATCATAAAGACATTCTCTTATCTTTTCTTATAAGGATTAATGTTCCATTCTTTATGTTTTGGTCTTTAATCTATCAGAATTTATTTTACTTTTCTATGGGGTAGAACTATACTGTGTTTTTTCCATATGGAAAGTCACTTGTCCCCACATAATTCATTGAACAGTCTTTATTCCACTCCATCACATACCAAGTTTTCACATAGACATGTACATGTTTTTAGACTCTTTTATTCTAGTGAGATATCTGTCTTTCCAACACAAATACATCATTTTAATTACTGTAGCTTTTAAGTAATATCTTCATATCTTATAGTATACCTCTGCCTATTAGTTTTCATTTTCCTAAATACCTTGGCTGTTCTTGATAGGCATGTATCTATGTTAATTTTAGGCTCATTTGGCCAATTTCTGTGAAACATTTTGTGTAGAAATGAATTAGACTTTTCTGGTAAATTTTGGAGAGTCTTGGCCTTCATATATATATTGAGCTTGTCTCCTGTGAACATATTTTCACCTCACCATTTAGTCACATATATCTTTAAAAATTATCTTCTGTGGGACCGGTGATATAGCTCAGCGACATAAGCGCCTGACTGACAAGCGCGAGGTCATGAGTTCGGTTCCCGGTACTCAGGTAAAGAAAAAAAAAAAAAAACTTACCATCTGTGATATACAGTATTGGATATCAGCAGTCACAGTCATGTGTCAGTCACTTCAGAACTATCCCATTCGTGTACAGATCTTCATGGAACATACATTTTTAATTCACTAAGATAAATAAATACCTGTTAGGTCTGTTGTTGAGTTGTGTAGTAAGTCAGTATATTTTGCTATATGATAAATGATACTGAATTGTCTTCCAAAGCAGCTATATCATTTTGCATTCATTGCAGCCATGAAAGAGTTCTACTGCTATATATCCTAACCATCACAATATCAATTTTTGGATTTTAGCCATTCTGTTAGGCATGCACTGGTGGTATCTCACTTTGATTTTAATTTGCGTCTCCCTAATAACTAGTGAAGTTGAGTCTTTTTTCTTTAATTTTTTTATTTTTTGCCATCTATATATTTTTGGTGAGCTTTCTTATTGAATTCTTTATATGTTCTGGATACAAGTAATTTATCAGATATATATTTGCAAACATCCTACCAATCTCATTATTCATCTGTCTTCTGCAGAAAAGCTTTTAATTTTGGTAAAACCTAAAGGTCATCTTTTGGAGGGGGGGATTTTTGGTGTTATATCTAAAAATTCATTCTCAAATCGAGGTCGTGCAGATTTTCTTCTAGAAGTTTTATAGTTTATATCTCACATTTAGATTCATGTTTAGGGTTGCCACACTGCCTCTGTGCACACCTAAATTAAGCAGACACACATTACATCTTCCAAGCATTTGCTGAGCAGTAGGTTAAACTGGTTTTCCAACCCCTCACTAATATACCAAATGTTAATGGTTTAAGCACAGCATAAGAATTTTAGTCCAGAGCTGGAAAGAACCTTAGACATCTTGTAAAATATTGTGTATATGTGTCCAAGTTGCTTTCTTATTTGAATAAAATGTATTGACTCTTTTTGATTGATGGAGTCATCTTTAGAGATACATTTTATATTTGCTCCTTATAGAAAGAGGAAAAATTAGGTACCAAAATTCTGATAATAAATACTTCAGATACGGTACCCGCATATAAAAAAAAAAAAAAAAAAACTTCAGATAACTCATTAGGCAACTGTAGTCCCTCATTCCAAGAACATATATTAATTTGTGGCATGTGATATATATTAATCATTGAGAAACATGAAGGAATGTTTAAGCGGGGGGGGGGATTTTTGTTTTGTTTTTGTTTCCTGTGCATCTCCTTTTCAGTATTTACTTGTGGCAACTCCAGTCATTCTACACCTAAAAAGTGAATAGCATTTGGTGACTTACCAAATCTTGCGAGGGTCCTCAAAAAGAGTAGTTTTGTTGGAACTTGACTGTATTGGGTCCTCTCTTAATTAGCTTATGGGAGACATGTGAAAGTTGTGATGGTAAAACAGAAAGAGATCAGATACTTTTTTATTGTAAAAGTGATTAAAGCTGTGAGTTATGGTAAAATTTTCAGGTAGTAAAGAAGGGATTATCAATCAAAGTCTAGCTTCTTCATCGACTATGTATAAATGTTCCTCCAAATAGTATTTTACAGTGTTTAAAATCCTTAAATTCTGTATTGGGCTGGAGATGTAGCTCCTAGTAGAGTGCTTGCCTGTGTTCAATCCCCAGTACCCAGCACCACAACAAAGAAAAAGAAAGAAAAAAGAGCCTTGCCCTTCAATATTAGTAATTTGCCCTGATGTCCTAATATACCATTCTACTGAATTTAAAACAAGATTCTTGACTAAGTTTTTTTCTTCTTTTTATAAAATAAATGTGTTTGAACAGAAACCAAGTTCAAGAAAAATGTTCTTATCTGGCTATGGTGTAGAGCTAGCGATTAAGAGCACAGAATACAAAGCATTGGATGACACCCAAGCTAAAAGTAAGTTTATTATCTCTGTACTTGAGTAGGATGATAAATTAGAGGCTTACATAGTTTTATTTTTTTAATGTAATGAATATAATGCTGAAGGTGTTCATTTGAGGCTGGAGATGAGGTAGACATGTTCTCCCTTAGTTTGGAATTTAAGTTGAAAAAAATCTATTTAATATTACTGTATTCTCAAAATGTCTTTAAAAATAGGAAATAGTATATTATTTTACTTACACCCAGTGACTTCCAACCATTTTTGGCACCATAGAATACTTAAGGCAATAGAAGAGACTCCTTATGGCTAGCGAAGACTGGCCCAGGAATGCAGGGTAGCCCACGTTGTATCTAGTCAACCTGGGGCCATCTAAGGGACTCAGTATCTCTGTCGACCGATATGGATTGGTGACACAGTAGTTTAGGTAATTTTTTGCAGTGCTGGGGATCAAACACAGGGCCTTTCACATGCTAGGAAACACTCTGCCAGTGAGCTATATCTCTAGCTCTGACCCACTAACCTCAGGAAACTATGCCTGAAATTTTTATGATGTTCAGAATAATTTTTTTAAGCAGGATGGGTGAAGCTTGTGAATTGTTTAACTTGTTCCTACCATCTTGAACCACTGGTGGTACATGCATGACTGTCCCATTGGGCAGCTTGTACCACTGGTGGTATAAATGGATCTAGTCACTTTTATTGGTCTTTTTACTAATAAAATTAATAAAAAGCCACTCAATGGGACAGTCAACCGTGTACCACTAGTGGTTCAAGCCACCCAGCAGCAAGATATACAAATCATGGCCCCATTGTGAATGTGTTAAATCAGGTAATTTCATCACATTTATGATATACAAACCATTGTCTGCCCTTTATTTTTCTATGAACGAAGTATGTGCTTTTGCCTGGGCCACACTGAGTGAAGAGGAATTGTCTTGGGCCACATAGTGTATGTAAGAAAACTTCATTTTTGAAATATTTAATTGTAGCAGGCATGTCCAAACTCTGGTTTGGATATCCCCAGTCTACATGAAGAAACTGGAGGCTTAAGTAAACTGAGAAGTTCTCAGAACTCATGTTTTATCTAAAATTTATTCATGCCCGGTTGTTGAGTCTTTAATTCCTTTTATATCCATTCAGATGTGGTTTTAGCTTTAACTTTGGTTTTTTATTCAGAATCTGGCCGTGGAGTCTCTGCCTTGATCACAACTTAGCTCTGGCTGGTGCCGCTTAATGTGCTTGAAATAAAGATCTGTGTTACTGGAAATGAGATACTTTGGTCAGAAAATTCCAGATTTTATATGTTTCTCTATAGCTCATATGTAGCTCTATAATGTTTTATAGTCATGATAGTAACATCAGTCATGTTCTAGCTGTCCTTGGCATCATAGAATTTTCTTTAAAAAGTCAGGTGATCCCCTATGTTTTATCTACATTATCCACCAAATTCTCTTATCAACATTTTACATATATTTGGAATATTTCTCCCCCATTCTGTTTTCCACAGTTTTGGGTGTGTCACAAGTTAATACAGGTGCCCCAGCTTGATCGGATACAGCATGGGCTACCCTGACTTCCTGGGCCAGTCATCGCTAGCCATAAGCAGTCTTTTCTGCTGCCTCAGTGTACATTAAATATACTGTCATTTGTCATGTGGTGCCAAAAATGATGGGGAAGCCATTGGGTATAAGTAAAAGACTTAACTAGCCATCCCTCTGATCTTTGGTCTTTAATGTTCTCATTTTCTCCACCCTCCAGAATATATTAAGCAAGCTGTTCTCCATAGGGCTTTCAAAATGAACTTCTCACCATGAAATCTGACTTCGTGATTCTACTCATTTAAGAAAAAAAAAAAAAAAAAAAGGAAGGGCATCAAGAGATGGGTAGAGGGGATGAGAGAGGGAAGGGAAAGGGAGTGAGAGAGGGAAGGGAAAGGGGATGAGAAAAAGAATTAAGATGCATTATGTACATGTACCAACTCCCCATAAGGAATGTAAACATTAGTTACTACACACATGTACAAATTAAATAAATAAAACCCCAAACTGGAAAAAAAAAAATCCTTTAGTGAGTCCCTGTAAGCCTCCTCATAAATTCAGGTACTATAGTATTGCAAACGAACTTTTCACAGTATGATTATTTTTCTGCCTCATCACTTTCCCTCAGAGCTCTCTCATTTGCACCCTCTGGTTTTGCAGTGCTAAACTACTATTCAGAATAATGTTTCTGATCCTTGGATGCCTCCAGGCTTGGGCTCCACCAGGCCTCTAATGACTCCTTGACTTTTACAGTTCCTTCTGCCTTCAGTTGCCTTCCTTTCTCCCACCTTTTTCATTTCATCTAAGTCTTAGTCATCTTTTAAGACTCATATATTATCAGTCAGTATCTCTGAAATGTCTGCCTTTGTTGGTGCTCTATCAGAGATTGGTTTTCCCTTTTGTGTTCCCATGTTTCTGTGCCTTGTGTTAGAAAAGTTCTATTCTACTAAAGTTATCCATTTTTCTTTCTCCTTTGCTGCCAAGCATGATCTGTGTCATTCATGTTTCTCTTCTTGGTCTTGATATCTCGCTCACTAGGCATCATAGTAAGCAGTCAGCAAATATTTGCCCAATGAATGAATGAATAGGAAGAAAAGGAAGACTAGATTCAAAGCATCCAAGGTTTTTACTTTCAGTCCTAGAGATTGAGAGCTTCAGAAGGGGGAAGCATAATTACTGAGCTCTGATACGCTCTGGCGAAGAGCAACTTCGTGCAGTAAGGGGCCACAATTCTTATGGTCCCTAAGCATCTTTCATGCATTCCAGGTACCACACAATATAAGTATTTGTCAAGGGATAAGAGAAATGTCTCTAAAATATTATATCTTTATCTTTGAGTCCATGGGTTTTATTGTCTTTTAAAGATTCCTTATTTTTAAGGGTCTTGGAAATGTAAGAATTTGTATTTTATTAGGGTTTGGATCTCCTACCAGACTGAAAGCTAAACCCAGCACTTGTTGCAGGCACTTTGTCATATCATTTCTAGTTATAAGATAGAGTGTGACTATGAAATAATCTATGAAGCATTCACTGTGGTTGTTAAATATTTGTTAATCAATCCAAGCCCATTTAAAAGTGATAGCACACTCAGGAATATTAAGTCTGTACACATGCATATCTATTAAGCTGCTCTATAAAGAAAAGCAAGGTAAACAAAAATGGAATTTTATTCCATTGTGAGTACTAATTTTTTATTTTATGTTCTTTTCTTAGTTTGAAAACATTTTTTTTTTTTTTTTTATGTGGGTACCGGGAGTTGACCTCAGGACCTCGTGCTTGCCAGCAAGCACTTGTGCCACTGAGCAATATCACCAGCCCTTTTTTTCCTTTATATGGGTTCCGGGAGTTGAACTCGGGACCTCGCACTTGCCAGGCAGGCACTTATGCCGCTGAGCTATCTCACCGGCCCCCGAAAACATTTTTTTAAATTGTGTTTTTGTTTCCAAAATGTAGCTGTGACTAATACTACTATGGAAGATGAGACTGAAGCAGATGAAGTTCAAGGATTTATCTTTGGGAAACTAAAGTAAGTCTAAATTGAAATGAAATTGGTATTATTACACCCTTTTGTTCTTAAAGGAATTAATTTGATATATTGGCATATGTTCTTCTTTATATACATACCACTGTTTTTATTACAAATAAATATAAATTATTTATTACAAATATTTTTATAAAAATAGCTAGTGTCAGAAAGCTAGGGAAAGCAAAAAAGTAAAAACATTTTAAAAATGACTAATTACACAACTGTTGCTTTCATAACATGTTGGCATACATCTTTCCAACCTTTCTGTGCACATTTTTACAACTACAAATAAGTCCACACATAGCATGTTGTTTCCACAGTGGAACTATATCATGCAATTGCTTTTTTCATATCCTGTGAGATATTCCACCATTAGGAACAATCCCACAGAATAGGACTTGAGATTACTTCTCTACGTTTTTTTTTTGTGTGTGTGTGGGTACCGGGCGTCGAACTCAGGACCTCGTGCTTGCCAGGCAGGCGCTTTTGCCGCTGAGCTATCTCACCAGCCCTTCTCTACTTTTTTATTGAATATTTTTGTATACTAATTTGTATGTATCTTAGATTTTTGTTAACACAAATTCTGAGAAAAATATCAATAAATCAAGGTCTGTATACTTCTTGAACTTTTTGATGCATACTTCTAAATTTCCCTCATTAAATTGTGAGAGTTCATACATTCACCCCAGTGTGTGAACGTGTTCATTTCCCAGAACTTTATTAACCACTGGCACTATTTCTAAATTTTTGTCCATTTAACAGGTGAAATGCTGTTCCTTTTTCTTTTGAATTTCTTCATTGACTTCACTAGACTGGACAGTTTTATAATTTGAATTTAGAAATAGTCAACTATGGCAGTTTATTACAGCAAGAATCAACTTTTTTTTTTCATGTTTATTGGCCTTTGAGTTTCTTCCTGAGTAAATTACTTATTCCTGCCTTTGCTCATTTTTCTTGCCGTTTACCTCTTTTGCTAATTTATAACAGATCTTTATATTTTTAAAATTCTGATCTGTTTGCTATATGTTGAATTATTTACTGTTGATGTTTATTATCAAGTTAATCTTAAGGAAATTTATTCATTAGTTAGATATAACATATTAAATTGAGAGTTGAAATTTCATTTTAATACTGAGTAGCATCCTTGGACAACTAGAAAAATAGAAACTTAGAATTTTGATGTCCTGTCTTTAGGTCACTGTAAAATGTGCATTTCTCTCGTTTCACCCAGAAAAAAATAATTGTCCCATGAGCAAAGGCTCAATAGAATTAACTAAATCTTGAAAATATGAAGCAGTGGCATAAACCAGCAAGTAAATTGCCAAATAAGTTTTAGCCCTGTAGCATTTTTTTTTTTTTTTCAATGTGGATACCGGGAGTTGACCTCAGGGCCTTGCGCTTGCCAGCAAGCGCTAGTGCCACTGAGCGATATCACTGGCCCCTTTTTTTCCCTTTATGTGGTTCCGGGAGTTGAACTCGGGACCTCGTGCTTGCCAGGCAGGCGCTTATGCTGCTGAGCTATCTCACCAGCCCCCATTAGCCCTATAGCATTTTTGATGTTGTTCTTCTTTCACGGTATGTAAGATCCAAGTACGAATTATGATTTTCCATATTTAAAAGTAGTAACACTGGGCCGGTGAGATGGCTCAGCGGCGTAAGCGCCTGCCTTGCAAGCGCAAGGGCCCGAGTTCAACTCCCGGATCCCACATACGAAAAAGGGGCCGGTGATATCGCTCAGCGGCACGGGCGCCTGCTGGCGCGCGAGGTCCTGAGGTCGACCCCCCGGTACCCACAAAAAAAAAAAAAAAAAAAAGTAGTAACACTGTTGCCATAATAGGTAAATAATTAACTGCATAATGAATATTTGTTTAGGAAGCTTTTAAATTTGAAGACAATAAAAATGTAAGTTAATAATGTAGGTATAAAGTGTTCCTAATAGTTTGTGGCATTTGTTAAAAATGTATAAAAGAAATAGGAGTTATAATTATTAACTCATTACTTATTAAAATAGTTTCCTAATGCCATGAACAAAATATTGCCTGAATTGAATTTCCTTTGAGGAAAAAAAAAAGTAAAAAGGGTGAAAAATAAAAATTTTTTAAATACATATTCTAATGATAATGTTAACTGATATTGTTTTGAAATTCAGTGATATTTTTATTTTGTTTATAAAATAATTTGGAGAGCTGTGGAAAATGATTTTTTAATATACTGATTTATTTTAAAGGTGCTTTTAATACTTTTGACATTCATAAGGTATCAGATAAAAAATTAAAATAACTTTTCATTTGGTAAATTTGACTTAAATGTGCTCAGAAAAACATGACTGAAAAAGTTAAAAGTTACCTTAGAAGGAAATGGAAAACAAAACTTTATAGTATCTAAAACTTTATAGATTTATGGGTTGTAAAAAGTCATAGATAATACTGGATTTTAGTCTGAAGAAATTTACCCCCCCAAGAGAAAATTTTCTTTCAATTTCTTTGCCACAGATTCCCATATTAAAACCTTTTTAATATATGGTGTTCATTTTTATATACTCATGTAAGTAACCTTTCAAAGATTAAAGTTGTTTCCCCCTTTTTTCCTGCCACACTGAAGACAAGGAATAATATGGTGAGTCTTCTCTGAATACTCATGAATAGGGGTGGCTGTAATTTTGTGCGTACTTTCCCTTATTTACAAGAGCAAGTTTGATTCCTTGATGCAAACAAAATTAAAGGAGTGTTTTTATTAACACCTTTAATTTTTATTTACTATTACAAATACTTAGACACAAGGGTTGATGCTGTTGCATAAGTAACTATATAGAGCAACAGTAATATTTTTGGAGATTGTGCTAACTTAAACAGGTAAGTGAGTTATATATATATATATATATATATTTTTTTTTTTTTTTGGTGTGTGTGTGTGTGTGTGTGTGGGTACCGGGGGGGGGGGTCGACCTCAGGACCTCGCGCGCCAGCAGGCACCCGTGCCGCTGAGCGATATCACCGGCCCCTTTTTCGTATGTGGGTTCCGGGAGTTGAACTCAGGTCCTCACGCTTGCCAGGCAGGCGCGTATGCCACTGAGCCATCTCACCGGCCCATGTAAAACTTTTTAAGCAGTGAAAATTATTATTATGGAATTTAAAAAACACTAATAGCTCTTATAAACATATTTTTCTATAACAAAATATTGAAAGCTGAAGGGAAGGGTTCATTTAATTCCTAGTAAATTCTTCTAGGCAGAAATTCTATTGCTCTTTTTTTTTTTTTTTTTTTTTTTTTTTTTTTTGTGGGTACCGGGGGGTCGACCTCAGGACCTCGCGCGCCAACAGGCACCCGTGCCTCTGAGCGATATCACCGGCCCCTTTTTCGTATGTGGGATCCGGGAGTCGAACTCGGGCCCTCGCGCTTGCAAGGCAGGCGCTTACGCCGCTGAGCCATCTCACCGGCCCTCTATTGCTCTTTTACTCTGAAAGCAGTCATCATTAGTCTTGATTTGTCTCCAAAATGTGACTCCAACATGTAGTAAAAATTACAAGATATTGACACTCTGTATATTTATCTGTAAAGTTGATGGATTTCTGTATATATCATTTGTATATTTTTCATTTTATTTTTTAAAATTTTAACTTCTATTTACTGTTCAAAATGTGTTTTAAGTTGTGCCTAAAAATGTGTTTTATAAGTCAACTAAAGTTTTTTTCCAAAAAGAAATCTATTTAAATATGAAATGACAACATGTCTTGCTTTCTTGAGCAATAAAGATTCATATTATGTAAAGTGACATTCTACTATATCATTAGTATTTGATGTTCTCTAAAAATACTAGATATGTTTAACACTGAGCAAAATTATCTTTAGTTTTTTATAATAATCAAAATTGGAACTTTTCAGAAATAAAACAAACTCTTAAAATTGTGTAAGAATATTCTTCTTAGCCTTCTAGCTAAAACCAAGTGAAGATAGTATAATGTTTCCTTGTATAATTGCTTTTATTTTAAATTATAAAGGCAATATTGCAATTTTTTAAATGTTCAAACAACATATAACATAAAAACTGATAATGCTGTCCTCATTCTTTCATCCCTTAGGGATAATGTTAAGAAATACAGTACGCCTCTAGATTTTTGTTTCATTCATTTAAAAAAGGAGATATATAGATATATATTCATTGTTTTTAAGTTTTATGCAGATAACTATCAAGTTTATTATTTTAATGATGAATGATTAGTTGTGTCTACTTATTTGGAAGAATTAATTTCAAAAGTACACTGCTTGTATAATGATTTATGGTAGGTAATAACTGTTACTCAATATTCTAATGCAGAGAAATATATGCAGATCTTCGAGATAATCTGACAATATTCCAAAAATACCTGATTGAGAGTAACAAAGAAATGACGCCTTTGAAAGTCTGGGAGTTACAAGGTATAGTATTTCGAACTGCTTTAACATAGCATTTTGGTAACTGGTCTCTGTTTCATTAAATAAGTTTATAAAATATACTATAAATTATTTTATAGACAATAAAATGGTGTGGATAATATAAATTATTTTGTAGGAATACATATTTAAAAGATCAAATCATGTATTTGTTAGATTAAAATTATATATAGTTATTTTATATTTTGTCATTTTTAAAGTGTATTACTATTCATCTTAGAGGTTAGTCTCAAGTATTAAGTCACACTTCAGAGAATGTATAATATGATTTAAAATTCTGATTATTAAGATAAATCAGAAGTAAATCTTAGTTTTCTTCTTTTTTAAATTTTGATCTGGTTAGACCACTGCGTATGCCTTAGTCACCTTCTTGTTGCTGAGACAAAATACCTGACACCTGCAATTTAAAGGAGGAGAGGTTTATTTTGGCTTACAGTTTGTAAAGTTTCAGTCTGTAGTTGGCTGCCTGCAGGCCAGGATGGCATGGCAGAGGGGCATGGCTTTGGGAAAACAGAATGTGAAGAGGAGCATGGGAAGGGAGAGTCACCTTTCCAGGCCACGCTCTCCATGAGCTACCTCCTTCTACCAGGCTCCAGCTCCCAATATCACATTTAGCTGTAAATCTTGAGTGGACTAATCTACTGATGGTTATTATGCCCCCATAATCCAGTCACCTCCCAAAAGCCCTGTTATGAACACATGAAGGGGGGGAACACATGTCCCCCCCTTTAGGGGGACATCTAGATATAAACCATAGTAGCACATTTCACTGATAAATTTTTGATGAAAACATTAGTGAGAGAACATGCAGTTACAGACTTAGAACAGCTTCTGGGCTGACAGCCTATAAGCCAATATTTTGTGACCATATTGTAGTTTGGATTGAACTGTATCCTTTTCTATTTGTAATTTTCCTTCTCTATTATTTGAAATTATTTTTGGCCAGTCATAGGCACATGTCATTTTTCTGTATAATCCATAACTTTTATGACATCTTCAATCAGCCTTCTTTGATATAACAGCCTTATTGAGATATTATTCACATACTATGCAATTCACTCACTTAACCTGTAATGGTCCATGGTTTTTGGTAAATTTTCAGAGTTCTGCAGCTATTACCACAGTCAGTTTTAGAACATTTTCTTCACTGCAAAAAGAAACTCAATAGTAGTTACTCTGTACTTCTCCCCAACTGCAGGGAATTGCTCATCAATTTTCTGTTTTTAAAACAACAATTAAGAGTCCGGTGAGATGGCTCAGCGGCATAAGCGCCTGCCTGGCAAGCGCGAGGGCCCGAGTTCGACTCCCGGAACCCACATACAAAAAAAGGGCCGGTGATATCGCTCAGCGACACGGGTGCCTGCTGGCACGCGAGGTCCTGAGGTCGACCCCCGGTACCCACAAAAAACAAAAACAAACAAAAAAAAACAACTAAAAGGATAATAGGTGTTATGTGATAAATATACATCAAAAGTAAGGCTTTCCTTAATTGGACATAAGTGATAGCTTTCCATTTAAAATTTTTAAAAATGCTAAATTTGAGAGTGTTAACATGTTTATGTATGACTATGTGTACTTGAGTAAAACATTTAAATTGCATGGAAATATCTATAAAGATCTAACATGCTAAATTCCTTAATACTTTTTCCTTCTAGATCTTAGTTTTCAAGCAGCTTCTCAAATAATGTCCACTCCAGTTTACGATGCCATAAAATTAATGAAAGATATTTCACAGAACTTCCCCATAAAAGCCAGGTATTTTAAAGTTTATTGATTTAATTATAGCCAGAATTTTTTCCACTGAATAAATTGTATGAGAGTAGCTGATTTCATTTAATGTGATGATGCTAATTTTATATATACCTTTTTTTTTTTTTTTTTTTCTGTGGGTACCGGGGGTCGACCTCAGGACCTCACGCGCCGGCAGGCGCCCGTGCCGCTGAGCGATATCACCAGCCCCTTTTTCGTATGTGGGATCCGGGAGTCGAACTCGGGCCCTCGCGCTTGCAAGGCAGGCGCTTATTCCGCTGAGCCAGCTCACCGGCCCTGTATATACCTTTTTTGAAATTTGAACCTTTCATCATTCTGTATTTTTTTAATTAGAGCAAAGTATTGGCTTGTGCATACATGGCTATTCACACAGCAAAACAGAACTATTGAATTAGAGGCTAATGGAATGGAAAAAGTATTTTATAAAATAGTTTTTTAAATCAGATATCATAATCAAAGAAATTTTTATTTAAGCAATAAGTAACAAGGGAGTATTTTTCTCTTATGGAAGGTAATGAAAAGTATTCTGAATAGAATATCTATACTTAAAGTACTGCCAAATCATGGTTTTTGTCTTTTATATATTTTGAACAATGAGTAATGTCTTAACTGTACAAAATATTTTGTGGAATACTTTTTTGTTTTGGAATATGATCAGGATATCTAGTTGATTTGCATCCAGAAAATATTTATATTAAACACACCTTCCATTTCAATAATATATTTGCATATCTAAAATGACCAATACAAACATTTCAGATTTTATGACAGTTTACAAAATAGCATGACTTTAATGGATTTGTGTTCTGCTTAGAAATGACAATATAAGTACTGTGTAAAATATAAGTTAGCTGGTATTGGAAAGATACAACATGTGACAAGTCACAAGTGTAAATACGACAGTATTGTATTGAGAGTCATTGGAGAGTACCGGTGTTCTCAGCATACATTCTTAAGCATTGGGTGATTGCTAGGCCTCTTTTTGTCTCAAGACACAATATTGTTCATTTATTCACAGTACATATTATAAAATCATCAATCTAGATATTCTTCACCTTTGAAAGATTAAACAGTACATCTTTGGCCACAGGAAACAAGTGTCTTGTTTTTTGTTTGTTTGTTTGTTTGTTTTCTTTTTGCAGTAGAGCTAGTTTATATTATAAGGAACTTGAAAACCCATGGATTTTGGTACCTGTGTGGGCTCTGGACCCAACCCCCTATGTATACCAAAGGATGACTGCATTGTCTGTATTTTAGAACTGAGGTACACTCTGCTAAGATACCAGGTTAACCAAAGTTCTTTAAGTACAAATATTCTGAAAGTTGCCTATTTGCATTCACACATACAATGACATTGGTAATTTCATCCAAAATGTCTGTGTGTGGGCAAAGCAACATGAGATAATTTTTTTCAGTCACATGTTTTTAAAAATAAAAGTACAGTGTACCCTTGACTTACAAACTCACTTCATTTTGTGAGGGCTGTTTGTAACTCAAGTTGGTTGTAAGTCAAAACTTTTTCCCATAAATAATAAAAATACCCATAATGTGTTCCAAACCTTCCAAAGCACCCCTTAGCTAACCTTTTCATAATAAAAAAGACTTGTATAATGTGCGTGGTTTACCAGAAACACCAATAATTTTCCTAGTGTATTCACCAAAAAGTTATAAAATCTGCCTAGTTTACCAGAAACAATAATTTCATACTGTACTCACCATTTAAGTTGACATCTTTGGCTTGCAGGAAGGGAGGATGAAATAGAAGGTGGTTATTGTTTGGAAGGAGACTCCCCTTCCATAAGTACATCAGGAGTCTGGCTCTCTGGTATCTTTTCTCTCCTTGGGAGAGTCGGTAGCCCACTAGGACCTGCTTCTGGCTCACTAGGTCTCAACCTTCAGAACTAAAAACTGATCTAAGGTTGTCTTTATTTTTTTCAATACTGTTGTGTAGTATGACGTGACATTGTCATTAAGCAAGTGAATGCAATGATTGGCTTCTTCTCTACAAATGTTTGAGGTTCTGTCCGTTCTTTCAGGATTTCCTTTATTTCAGAAGAAGAACTTTGCTGCACTGATTGTTGATAACCCCCCCCTTCAGAAAGCTCCTTAGCTGCCATTCTCTGTTGCTCAGCCAGAAGTTGCTGAAGTTCCTCTGTAGACAATTCACTTAGTGTTCCTCCACCAGTTTCTTAACATCACCACTGTCTACCTGCAAGCCTATGGACTCTGCTATAGTGACATCATCAGCCACAGGGTCAGTTGAAGACTTAGGCTCCTCTACACAACCTTCAAAGTCTCTCTTCTATATAATTTTAGGCCATATTTTCTTTCAGGCAGATCTCAGTGTCCTTAGACATTGGCCCAGGATTTCTCAGTTAACCCCACACAGGAAAGAATGTTGTAATGTTCCTTCCAGAACTCTTTAAGGGTTAAATCTATATCTGAGACCATGTGGAAGTATTTCAGGAACAGATCCTTGGTGTACAGCTTCTTAAAGTTAGTTATAACCTGCTAGTCCATAGGCTGCAGTAAAGGAGTTGTATTAGGTGGGGGGAACTCAACCGAGAGCCATGGGAATTTTTTTTTTTAATGTGGGTACTGGGAGTCGAACTCAGAACCTCGCGCTTGCAAGCAGGCGCTTGTGCCACTGAGCAGTATCACCGGCCCTTTTTTCCTTTATGTGGGTACTGGGAATTGAACTAGACCTCGCGCTTGCCAGGCAGGCACTTATGCCACTGAGCTATCTCACTGGCCCAAGAAAAAGTACTCTTGTTACCCAGGCTTTTGCGTTAGATCTCTACATGACCCCTAGCCTATTCTTCATGATTTTATGTTTTCCGAACCCTGTAGAGACCTCAGAGTGATAATCCAAGAGAGGCTTTATTTTGAGGTCACCACTCACATTGGCACATAGCAATAAGGTTAGTCTATCCTTCATAGGCTTGTGGCCTGGCATTTTCTTCTCTTCCTGGGTAATGTATGTTCTTCTGGGCATTTTCTTCCAGAAAAGGCCAGTTTCATCACAGTTGAAAACTTGATGAGAGCAAAAGCCATTTCTCTGTGTCATGGTTTCAGAGTGGTGTAATTTTCAGCAGCCTTTTTGTCAGCACTGGCTGCTTCACCATGCCTAGTTATGCCATGAACCCCAGTTCTCACTTTAAAATTGTGAAACCACCCCTTACTAGCATGAAATGTTTCACCATTATCACTCACGGGTAACTATCCTTTATAAGATCTGCACTTACAGCCCTAGCTTTTTCACAAATTGTAGACTCAGGCTATAACTGGCTATCTGCCTTTCGTTTATCCACACTAATAATAGCCTTTCTGCCTCATCTAACACTGTTGACTGTGACTTACTAATTTCAGTAACACCTTTAGCAACACTAGCTTCCTTAAACAAATCTTTTCTCTGTAAGATTGCTGAGATGGCGAATTTTGACATGCTGTACGTATAAGTAGGATTGGTCACACGAACGCCACTCTCATATTTCTCCACAATTTCCTTCTTTTCAATTGTGATTGCTTTCTTTACCTTACCTTCCTTCCTTAGCTTCTTTTCTAGCTTTTTTGGGGCAATTTTGATAGCAGTAATTATAACGGTTATATAAAAAATTGACCAGGATCACGTCCACAAACATGCGCATCTGGGCTGAGACTGATGCTTACATACGCTTTTCTGGCATCATGGTTTTGTTTTTATAACTGCACAAGTAGCTGGCATTCGGGTCATAATTCAACACTTTGGTCATAAGTTAAACCTAAAATTCAAGGGTCCAGTACTAGTAAACAACCTATGGCAATACTTAATGCATACAGTGAAAATGTTTAATTTTGAGTCTCCATTTTACCTGAATAAAATACTGTACTGTGTCATACAAAAACCATCGTACCATTGCCAAATTAAGTTAGATGGAAATATATGCTTTTCACTCTTGAAGCATTTAGAGTTTTTAGTTTATTTTCCAGAGTATTATAATACATTGAATATTAGGCTAGTCCCACACATTTAAGAAAAAATGAATTACATCCATATTTATTTTCCCAGATCTCTGACCAGAATTGCTGTAAATCAACAGATGAGGAAAGAAATACAGCAAAATCAAAAGGTTTGTTGGAATTCCTTTTGAAAAAAATTTACCACAGATTTTCACATTTTGGATCTTTAATTTAAAAAAATAAAATGTTATCTTGTGATTTTTAGATTATTAAAAGAGTTCACATTTTTATATGTTTATATTGTCTACTCTGTGTAAGGTATATATAGCATATATTGTATGATTCTAGCCAGTTTTTCCTGACATAGCTCCTATTTATTTCACCCTGTGCTCCAGAATTTCTGCCCTGTAGTATGATTTTCTTTGCAGGATAAAGTCAGTTACTCTGTTTTTCATAACTGGTTTTGCCTAAATGCTTATGAGGACCTAGTCAGTGCTAAGACACTGGAACATTACTAGAATAGTGTAGCAGTTAGGACACAGTTGATCAATGGTTTGATAAGATTCTGCCAAGTCTCTTAAGTCACCTTCAGACCCCAAAAGATAAATGATCTTAATTGTGTTAATACTTGCAAAGTGCTTATACTAGCAATAGCCTGGCTGTCTTTCAGAGGACTTGTTCAACTTTAAATAATATACCATAATATACAAGACTCACAGGTTTGTTTAGATTTGGTTGTGTAACTACAAATCCCTTTCATACGATTAAAGGTGGCAAATTAATAGTAACCACAGTTTGTCATTTTCTAGGGTGTGTTTGATGCTATTGTTATTACTGATTGTACTACTTTAGCCAATATGACATAATTGTTCTAATCAGTTGTTCTTTCTTGTATGCCAAGACTGACATTGCCTGACCATCATAAACAATAATACAGGCTAGTGCCAGAAAACTAGTGCCTAGGCCAAATAGGCAGCAACTTCTCATCCCCAATAAATTGAAGAGGTAGGATCTTGAAATAGAATCAAAGTCCAAAATCTAACTATACCTGGAAGATCTTTCTGAGAAGTAATCATTTCCTAAGGGTTCTCTACACTTGCAATAAAGATACCTACCATAAACAATTTACAAGCATCAATGCAGGAATTAAACTGAAAAAAAAAAAATAGAAAATGAGAAGACACAGAAGCAAAATGCAACCCCAGACTTCCAGCTCACCAAAGGCAAACCTGGGGGACAATGAGGTGGAAGAATGCCAGCCACTTGGAGCCTCTGAAATGGTAACAGCAAAAGTAACAAAGCAAATGAATGAGGCTCTACAAAAAATCAAACCAGAAATAATTTCTCAGATAACATCAGAAATGATGGCCATAATGAAGGGCATGATTAGTGAATCTAGAGAAGATACAGATTAAAAAAGAAAAACAAAAAAAAAAAACGGAGCTTAGAAAATTTATGGAAACCATGTATGCCCAACATAGGTAAGAAATGGAATCCATGAAACAGATTAAATCATATATCCAGGAGATTAAAAGTCCTATTGAAAGTATACACTGCAGAATGAACCAAGGTGAGGATAGAATATCAGATACAAAAGACAGGATTGCAGTTAATGATCATGAAAAGAAAAATTCCTTAACGATAGCAACAGAGCATGAAAAATCAATCCAACAGCTGCTAGACGATGCAAAGAAGAATAACATAAGGTTCATCAGAGTCAATGAAAAACCAGGAGATAGTGCAAACACCATAAAAAACCTATTCACAGAAGTAATGGCTGAAAACTTTCCAAGCATGGAAAAAGAATTTGACATACAGATAAGTGAGGCATATAGAACTCCAATTAGCCATGATCAAAAAAAATCTACCCCAAGTCATGTAATAGAATTCCAGAAATTCAATACAGGACAGAATATTAAAAGCTATTAGAGAAAACAAATAACCTATGAAGGAAAGCCCATCAGAATCACAGTAAACTGCAAAACACAAACCCTCAAGGAGAGCTTGAAGTATTTCAAGCCCTAAAAGAAGACAACCTCTAGCCCAGATTGATTGTACCCTGCAAAACTATCTTTCAAAATCAATGGAGAGGGCCGGTGAGATAGCTCAGTGGCGTAAGCGCCTGCCCAGCAAGCACGAGGTCCTGAGTTTCGACTCCCGGAACCCACATAAAGGAAGAAAGGGCCGGTGATACCACTCAGCGGCACAAGCGCTTGCTGGCAAGCGTGAGGTCCTGAGGTTGACTACCGGTACCCGCATAAAAAAAAAAGAAAAAAAAATTAATGGAGAAATAAGATATTTCCATGACAAAGAACACCTGAAGAAATTCATGGCTAACAAACCAGGACTCCAAAATGTTCTGAAGGACATTCTACAAAGAGATGACGAAGACTACAACTCCATTACCTCCAACAGAAGGAATCCACCAGCAAGGCAAACAGTTAAACAGAAAAGATGGTACTGACAACAGAAAATAATATGAGAAGAATAAGCCAGTATATATCAGTTATAACCATCAATGTAAATGGTCCCAATTCACTGATCAAAAGAAAGACTGGCAGAATGGATCAAGAAGCAAGATCCAAAAATATGCTGTATTCAAGGAACACATTTAACTCAAAAAGAAATCCATAGGCTGAAAGTCTAAGGATGGAAAACAGTACTTCATGAGACAGGCACCCAGAAAAAAGCAGGGGTAGCTATTCTATTTGCTAACAAAGTGGATTTCAAGCCAAGATTGATGAAGAGAGACAAGGTTATTACATACTTGTAAAAGGAACAAACCAAGAGGAAGAGATAATAATCATAAATATATATATGCAAAAAATACCAGTGCACTGGTATTTAACTATATAAAACAAATAACAGACATGAAAAATCAAATAAGCGCTAATGCAGTTGTAATGGGGGACTTCAGTACCCCACTGTCACAAATAGATCAACTAGACAAAAAATCAGCAAATATCAGAATTGAACGAAACCTGTGAACAAATGGACTTAATAGATGTCTACAGAGTGTTCCAGCCCACAACATCTGAATATACATTCTTCTCAGCAGCACATGAGACAGTCTCCAAAATAGACCACATACTAGCTTATAGGACATGCTTAAGTAAATGCAAAGGAACTGAAATTATCCCAGGCATATTATCAGACCATAGTGCAATGAAATTGGAAATCAGTGGCAAAAGAAACCACAAAAACTAAATAAATGGAAATTAAATAACGCCCTTTTGAACAAGCAGTGGGTCACAGATGAAATGAAAGAAGAAATTAAATGGTATCTACAATTAAATGATAATGCCGATAAAACATACTGGAAGGTACAGAATGCAATGAAAGCAGTCCTAAAAGGAAAATTTATAGCGGTGAATTCTCCTATTAGGAAAACAGCTCAAATAACCTGATGTTGAACCTCAAGCTTCTAGAAAAAGAAGAGAAAGTCAAGCCCAAAGCTCATATGAGGGAGAAAATTGTAAAGATCAGAGCAAAGATTAATGTAATTGAGACTAAATAAATACAAAGAATCAATGAGTTGAAGGGTTGGTTCTTTGAAAGATTAAATAAAATTGACAAATCCTTAGCCAGACATATCAAAAAAAGGAAAGACAAGACTCAAATCCATGCATCGAGGAATCAAAAGAATAAAATCACAAATCCTGCAGAAATCTAGATCATTAATACCTGCCTCAAGGAACCTATACTCTAATAAGATGGAAAACACAGAAAAAATGGAAAGATTCCTAAACACATATGAATTACCAAAACTGAATCAAGAAGATATAAAGTTTCTAAATAACCCAATATCAGTCAATCAAATTGAAGATGTAATGAAAAACCTACCAACAAAGAAGAGCCCAGATCCTGACTGATTCATCGTTGAATTCTACAAGAAATTTAGAGAAGATTTAATGCCATTATTCCTCTTATATGAAATTGAAAGGGAAGCAATACTCCCAAACTCATTCTTGGAAGCAGGCATTTCGCGGATGCCAAAATCAGAGGAGGACCCAACCAAAAAAGAGAGCTACAGGCCCGTCTCCCTAATGAACATAGATGCAAAAATCCTCAATAAGATAACTGGCAAACAGAATGCAGCAAATCATTAAGAAGATTATACATCATGACCAAGTAGGATTCATCCCAGGGATGCATGGATGGTTCAACATACACAAACCAGTAAATGTAACACACCACAGTAACAGAGCCAAGGACAAAAAACACATGAACATTTCCATAGATGTAGAAAAGGCATTTCATAATAGCATCCAAAGAAAAAAAAAATGAAATACCTAGGAGTCAATCTAGCGAAGTAAAAGACATTTACATTGAAAACTATAGTACTCTGAAAAAGGAGATCAAAGAGGATATCAGAAAATGGAAAGATATCCCTTGCTCTTGGGTGGAAGAACCAGTATAGAGAAAATGGCCATACTTCCAAAATTGTTGTATAGATTTAATGTAGTCACAATCAAAATACCATTAGTATACCTCACAGAATTAGAGAAAATCTTAAATTCATTTGGAACCAGAAGAGACCTAGAATAGCAAAACCAATCCTGAGCAATAAAGGCAAGGCAGGGAACATCACAATCCCTGACTGTAAATTATACTACAAGGCTGCAGTGATACATATAGCATGGTACTGGCAAAGAAATAGACCCGAGGATCAATGGAACAGACTAGGAAATGCAGAAACAACTCCAAACACACTCAGCCACATTATCTTTGACAAAGGGGCCAAACACCTTCACTGGAAGAAAGATAGCCTCATCAATAACTTGCTGGAAAAACTGGCTTTGCACATACCAAAGACTAAAACTAGACCCATGTTTCACCATGCACTAAACTAAAATCAAGGTGAATCAAAAATCTAAATATTAAAACAAATACTACAGCTACTGGAAGAGAGGGTAGGTAGAACTCTTGAAGACATAGGCATAAGCAAAGATTTTATGAACAAAACCCCAATCTTACGGGAAATCTCAGAAAGAATGAACAACTGGGATCTCATCTTATTAAAAAGTTTTACACAGCAAAAGAAATCCCAAACAGTGAAGAGACAACCTATAGAGAGGGGAAAATTTTTGCCAACTGTTCCTCAGACAAAGGACTAATATCTAAAATATATAAAGAACTCCAAAAAATCAGGACCCTCCCCACACACATTTAAAGACCCAGTCCAAAAAAGGACATCTGAAATGAATAGACACTTCTCAGATGAAGAAGAAGAAACAGCAAATAAATATATAAGAAAGTGTTCAACATTACTGGTCATTCAAGAGATGCAAATTAAAACAACACTGAAATTTTCATCTCCAGAAAGAATAGCTATTGTCAAGAAATCAACCAATAACAAATGCTGGTGGGGCTGTGGGGAAAGTTTGAAAAACAAAAAGTTCTAAGGGTCAGGTAGGTGAAATATAATAGAGTGGAAGTTGGTGGAATTAGCATGAGAATATTTTGTATATCATTTTTTATATAATTTTACTTGGATTCAACAATTACTCAAAAAATACTATGAGTATGCTTATTTATGAGTGTATGCTTATTTATTTTTGTTCTTTTCAGGCAACTGCTTTTATGTACAGCAAATATCCCTTGAGGGTTCATAATTATTGTTACTTTGCTTTGAATGGCTAGATTCTGCTTTGATGATTTTAAATTAAGTGTAAATCCACTGTGTTTCTTTTATTGTTTGCTGCAAGACTTATTAAATTATATTCCATGACATTTTTTATTTGTTTGGAAAAATGTGGGGCTGGGGATATGGCTCAGTGGCACAGCACCTGTCTGGCAAGCATGAGGTTCTGAGCTTGATTCCCAGTACCAAAAAAAAAGAAAAAAATGGGATATGGCCAGATACTCAGATTTTTTTTTTTTTTTTTTTGCTTCAGCAATGTGAAATAGATTGTTTCAGTTGCTTAAATTATATAATAACCAAATACAGATATTTAAATACAAAAGTCAAATAAAGCATTATACCTGACCCAAGTAAAAGTTCTCACTTCTAATTACTTTATGTGAAAATTTTAGAACTCTAGAGAAACTCCCTAGATTAAAACATCATTTCCAGAACTACCTCTGAAAATAAAAATATTCCTACATTAAGCTTTATATGTAAATTTACTTCAGCTTTAAAATTCAGAATGCATCTAGTTTCACCTAGAAACTCAAAACATGTTCATAAACCAATATACTATTATGAAGCTCAAGCAGTCTTTCGAGATCCATTTAGTTGGATTTTTTTGTAGCTTCAAGTGATAGCTCAGCTTCATTGGTTGTTAAAGAGATATATTGGAATGAACTATTCATTTTTCAAAAATGAGTTTATACTTTTCCATGGGGATTTCTATTTGTTTCTGCTCAACAACCAGAGCACTACTAGTTTCATTCCATTTTAAATTTAAAAAGTCTGAAGTTTATATTTTGGGACCATAAACATAGCGTGAAGTCAAACCTCAAACCCGTGGAAAGATAAGCCAGAGGCTATGAATTCATATGGAAGACTTATTCTTCTTCCACCAAAATCCAAGACTGAGAAAAACAAGTTTCTGTGTGTTTTCTGCAAGGTATGTTTTCTAGTTCACTTTTTCCCTATGAATGTGGCACTCGTTTATATGTGCCCAGAGATATTTTCAATCCTACTCCCCTCCATTGTGGGTCCAAGGCTTTGTCTCCTTTCCCTGAGACTGGCCCTTCAATTCCAAGCTTTAGATCACCCATTGCCTCTCACCCTCACAAGTTTTTCTACTTTCTTGTAAGCAAAGCTATGTTTAGAGGTTATTTTTAACATTTTAATCTAGGATTTTGGTGTTTTTTTTAAATAAGAGTTTAAGCTCTTTAGTGTATCATATTATTGGAAATTGAATTCTTACCCCTTGTTTAAAAAAGGCCCCCTTAAGTCTTACATTCAGGCTAGTTAGCCAGATTCAACGTTAGCTCACTTGGAACAAAGCATTTGTGACAGCAGTCTCCAGTAGGCATATCTCTTCTCACTGATAGTGTCTTAGCAGTCACGTTCACTGAGTTCAGTCTGTTACCTGTTTTTTGAGCGTCATCTTACTCAAGGCACTATGTCTGACATAAACAGTCTTGAGGGAATTCAGTCTAGTATGGCTCTGCATGCTTTTCTGCTCACAGTTGAGATGCACTAAAATGGAAGTGAGCGCAGTCCTGGAAAGAGCTTGCGAAGGAAGTTCAGTGCGGGTTTGGGGGAAGCAATGGACAATGTGACTTCACTAGGCATCTGTGGATTTTGAAGTTGGAATGCAGAACTCTTAGAAAGTATTTGATAAGCACGGCAGTAGCTGAGGACAAATCAAAATTTGCTGGTATTTTATATAAAACAGTAGACATATATGCTCTCCTATTACCAGTATAGTTCCTCTTCTCCCTTTTTTGTATGTAGCTCACTTGTCGTATTGAGTGGTAATCAGACAAAAATACTCATCTCTATCAAACTTTCTCTGAAGTTCTTAGTTGCTTTCTTGATCTTTTGAGAGTATTTGTACAAATCACTACTGGTCACTTATCACATGATGATACTGAAATAGACTGGTTTAAAATAGTTTTTCTTTCTAAACTGATTTGCCCGCCCAATAATAAACTCTTTTATTTGTATGTCTTTATGTGTGACTAGGCCCCAATGTATGTATTACATTTGAACTACAGATAATTTGTGAGATAAACCTGTTTGACAGACAAATAAGCTAAGGATCATGAAAGCTAATTGAATTTGCCCAAATTTTACAGATAGTAACTAGAACACCAGAGTTTACACCAGATTTGATGTTCACACCATGCTCTTGTTAACTGTGCTGCAGCTTTAATATCTAGAATTGTTTTTAGTTCATAGCAGGCACTCAGAAAATGTTTACTGAATGAAAGACAGTGAAAATTCAAATGCTACTTAATAGAAACTTCCAAATTTAGAGTGTTCTTCAAATATTTATACATATACCAAAGTTTTACTTGGATTATCATTGCCTCAAGGAACAAGCGTGTGCCACATATCAAATTGTGTATGTGAACATTCACATATTATATAAAATGTTAGTAAGTACTTATGGTAGCAGAACTTTAATATCATGTATTACAAAATTAGAATATTCTAGTATTGAATTCTGCCTCTAACGTGTCATAAGATTCTCATCACTTAGATTGGGGTGGACACACTACTGCCTGTAAGCCAAATCTGGCCTGCTGTCTGTTTTTTATAAATAAAATTTTATTAATGTTTAATCATGCCTATTGGTTTACATACTGTCTAAGGCTGATTTTGTGCTACAAAGGTAATGTTGAATAGTTGCAAAAGAATGTATAGCCTGAAAAGCCTAAAATTTGTACTATCTGTCCCTTTTTGGAAATACTTTGGTGACCCCTAACACAGATTACTATTGTTATTTCACTTGGCTAACTCTTTATTTTTCCTGTATTCAAGGATCTCAAAGATAGATTTAGAATTCAGCCAGGAGATGCTCACCTATTTATAAATGGTCTTCAGATTAATATGGACATTTATGATCCTTTTAGGTAAGTATTAAATTATGGATATAAACTAATCATGGGAAAGAAGGGCAAGATGGCAGAATAGACGCATCCAGCACTCACCTGTTTCTCCATGGACTAAAAGCAAAGCAGAGGGTATATAGCTGCATGTTGAGGTGGGTGACCATGGTAGAACCCTGGAATTCAGAAGGAGGAAGGTAGAAACCTGGTGAATGAAATCCAGAGACCTGGGACAGCAGCATAGAATAAGAAACAAAACACCCTACCACCTGCTGCTCAGTTCCATGGTGAGGGCAGGGGAAGTCTTCCCTCTGCAGGAGTAAAGGTAAAAGAGAGAGATTCTTAGCAAAAGAATGGTTGACACATAGACCAGCCCCTTATAGACATAGTCTAGGTAAGAAACCTGGCATCTACACAGCAACCTGACTTTTGAGAAAGAATTCTGTGCACCTCCTAGGGAACTCCCAAGTACTATAGCCAGGAGCTTTCTTGAGAAAGGATCTATTGTCAGAATTTGGACTGCTCCAGTGGTCAGAAGCCCTTGCACATTCCCGACTCTGGAACCCTGCAGTCATTCCACTGCACTGTCTCAGCAAATGGCAGCCTCACAATAGGCACTTGACTCAGTGCCTGACACAAGCCTGCTGAGCTTGCTGTACTGGAGAATGGTGTGGGGCATGAGCTGTAACTCACAGGGGAGCAGAGGATGCTGTGCTCTAGGACCAGGAGATCAGGAAGCCTAATCTCTGAGACTGGGCGGAGTGGGTGGGGGCAGGTGGTACGGTCCAGTCGTGTGTGATTTCACATGGGCGCCAGGCCTGGGGACCTGGATCGAAGTAGTGAACCATGTTGTTCCTACTGCCCCACTCCTTGCACAGAATTTTATGGTTTTGCTATTCCCCACATTCACAGAAGAATCTTGGGATGGTCCCAAGCAAGCCAGTACAGCACCAACTTTTGCCCACCTGCAAGATGTGTAGTCTAAAGGTTTCAGAGAGAAGCATCCTGGTGCTGCCTACATTCAACTATAGCTCATTCTGTTGAGCATCTCAGCTAAGAGAAATTTCAGCCAGCTTCATTTGCAACTCACTCCCACTCCAAACCTGGTGGGTACTACAACTAAAGAATTGGAGGGAGAAAACTCTTGGCCACTGCCCTGAACCAGAAGCACACCCTACGAAGATCCAGAGAGAAACTCTCTCAGCATAGTCCAAAGTCTGCCCTTGCTCATTCTCTGAGCATTTCAGCTGAGAATATGTTTCCTTTATTTCTCTCTTTCTTTCTCTCTCTTTTTTTTTTGATTATTGTTTTGGGTATGTGTGTCTATGATGCTGGGGATAGAGTCAGAGCCTCATGTATGTTGAATGGGTGATATGCCTCTGAGCTACACCCACAGCACAGCTGAGAGGAAATTTGCCTAGGTCCAACCACAGGTCACTCACACTTGAATACTGGTAGACGCTGCAACTGAAAAATCAGGGAAGGAAAGCCTCCGGCCATTTAATCATCCCAGGTGGTCACAGCTGGAGGGGCAAGAGACCTGAGGTCCAGCTCCTGGGCAGACATGCCCATAGTAGGAGCACAGAGGAATGCCACAACTTTTGCCTACACCACATCTATGTGGGTCCTCTGCATTGGTCACACCACATCTTGTCATGTCACATATATTGCTGACAAGACCAAATGTGAGTGCCACAGAAGGGAGTTATGATTCTGCACTCTCACCCCTGTCTGAGTGATGTACCTGGATCTGTACTAGTGTCTAGTCAGGAAAAGTGCTTCAGGTCCTTTACCATACCAGAGCACCCCATAGCAGAAACCCTTGGGAAGTGACACATCCAGTGTCAACAATACCTGTGGAAACCTCCTTCACCAGATTGAAGCCATCACTTCCATTATATGAATAACCACAGAGGATGCTTACTATATATTATGCGTCTAATACTTGTACCCTGTATTTCCACTCTTGCACGATCTACAGAGATTGTGCGTCTCTCTAACTCTAATATCATATGCTTTGTGCCCATACTCAGTAATCGTAGCTAAAGAATCTACAGAGAAATTACACTACAATACCCACCTAAAATCAATAGAACTTTGCCCAACAAACTGATAACCCAAGACACACGAAGGAGAAATCCACTTATTAGAAAATCCATCCTTAAAAGCAGTAAAAGACATCCATCCCAACAGGTGCAAAAATATCAATATAGAAACACAAAAAGCAGTGCAACGTGATACCACCTAAAAGTTCTTAACTTTTTAGTAACTGATTCCAAATATGAAGTAGGTGAAATGCTGAACAAAGTATTCAAAAGAATGATTTGTTTAAAGCTCAGTGAATTCCAAGAAGTTACACATAAACAGCTGAATGAATTAAGAAGGATAATGCAGGATATGAATAAGCAGTTTAATAGAGGTTTTGAAAACAAATCAGAAATCATGGAAAGGAAAAGCTCAATAACTCCGATAAAATTTTCATTTGAAGGCCTCCACAATAGGCAAGATCAAGAGAAAGAATGAATAAGGTTGAAGACTGGTCTTTTGAGATACTACATTCACACAGACAAATATTAAGGGAAAACATCAAACATCTGCTTCATTGCCATATCCAAAGGAGAAGCAATAAAGGTTAAGGCACAGAAAACCTATCCAGTGAAATAACAGCAAAAGTTTTTACAGATTTCAGAAAGGTTTGAACATGTGGGTATAGGAGAACCTTATAAGCCTAAATAGGCATGATCAGGAAAGAACCCTACTACAATATACACCAACTTTCAAAAAGAAGGACACAATTTTTAAATATTTAAGAGAAGTATCAAGCCACATTTAAAAGTAGACAGACCAACACCGGATTTCTCAGCAGAAATATTAAAGTCAGGTTATGGAATAATGTTTTTGAATTCCTAAAAGAAGATAGTTACATTCATAAGTTGGATTCGTTCATCTGACAAAGTCTTACACACTTTTGACACACAGTGTAAAAGCACAAAAACCAAATACAAAAATACTGTAAATTTTTTACTTTTACAGTTGCCTTAAAATGGTGGTAGTGTATAGTACAAGTGCAAATCCTTCTTACTTTTACAGTTACCTTAAATGGTGGTACAGTACAACTAAACAAACTTCTTTACAGTTACAGTGCTGTGCATTATTGCACCATACAGTAAGTACACAGCTGCACATCCATGACAATGCCTGGCAGACACACGAGCTATTTCTGTAATTTGTTTGCATCTACAAATGTACGTAATGTGAGGTCTGTTCATATCCATGAAAGTTCGCAACTCAAATGTTCGTAAGTCGGGACTTAGTGTACCACCAACTATTATCATTCTACCCAGCGAGGCTATTCTTCCAAGTTGGAGAAATAAACATCTTCCATTATAAGCGTAAACTGAGGAAATTCATTACCATTAGTCCAGCCCTACAAAAGATACTTAAGGGAAGCCTACATCTAGAAGTGAAAGAAAGATAATTACCATGATGAGAGCATATGAAAGAAGAAATCCCATTGCAAGAGTGGATATGCAAATGAGAAATGGGAAAGAATCAATGTCAATACAGTAAACCATATAGCCACAAAGATTGAATGAGAGGAATAAGCAAAGAATATTCAAAACCAGAAAAAAATCAAAGTAACAGGAATAAGTCTATATCTTTCCATAATAACAAAGTATATGATCTTAATTCTCCAATTAAAAGATACAGACTAGGGCTGGTGAGATGGCTCAGCAGCATAAGTGCCTGCCTGGCAAGCGTGAGGTCCTGAGTTCAACTCCTGGTACCCACATACAAAAAGAGGGCCAGTGATACCGCTCAGCGGCATGGGCGCCTGCTGGCGCGCAAGGTCCTGAGTTCGACCCCCAGTACCCACCAAAGAAAAAAAAAGATACAGACTGGCTGAATGGTTTAAAAAATAAGAGCCAACAACATTCTGCTTGCAAGAAACTCATCCATAGCTATACACACAGACTCAAACTGAAAGGATGGAAAATTATATCCCAAGCACATGGAATCCAAAGTAAGCAGGAGTAGCTGTACTTACATCTGACAAAAGACAAAAGAGTAATAAACAAAGCCACTATATAATGTTCAAGAGATCAGTTCATCAAGAAGATATTATAAATTAATATGCACTGACTGTTGGGGCATCTAGTTTTTTGTTCTTTTGGTTTTTTATTTTTTAATGTGGGTACCAGGAGTCGACCTCAGGACCTCGCGCTTGCTGGGCAGCACTTATGCCGCTGAGCTGTCTCACCGGCCCTGGGGCAAACACTTCAAGACCCTAAAGGAAAAGATAGGCTACAATACAAACCCTATTCTCACCAATAGATAGATCATCCAGACAAAAAAATCAAAATCAATGTTATATACAGATCAGATGGAGTTAACAGACATTTACAGAGTATTTCAACAGCTTCAAAATACAGCAAAAGCAATACTGAGAAAATTTTATAGCAGTGGCTTCCTATATTTAAAAAAAAATAGGTCTCAGATAATCTAATGATGCATTTCAAGGTCTCATAAAAACAAGAACAGACTAAACCCCAAATCAGTAGGAAAAAATAAAGATTAGAAATTAATAGAGACTAAAAGAGCAGTACAGAGGATCGAAATAGGGTTAGTGCTTTGAAAAGATAAAATTGACAAACATTTAATTGTACTAACTAAAGGGATGGGGAGGGAGGAGAATGGGACAGATCAGATTGAGATTGCCCAGACTCTGGTCAGTGAGGTTATTTTCTGTTGATGTGTTTGAACAATAATACGTTTAAAAGTATTATTGGGTGGTCCTAGGCTACATACTGGAATACATAGACCATATCTCAGAAGAAGAAGAAGAAAAACAAAAATGACGGCATTGTTGAAATACTGTACAAGTTGAGGATCTCTTACCCAAAATTCTTGGATCCAGAAGTGTTTCAGGTTTCCAGTTTTTGGGATGGAGGGATTTTTGCATATACAGACTGAGATATCTTAGGGATAAGACCCAAGTCTAAATGTGAAATTCATTTATATTTCATGTACACCTTATATATATAGCCTGAAAGTAATTTTATACTGTATTTTTAGCATGCCTAAGTTTTGACTGCAGCCCATCACATAAGGTCAGGCGTGAAATTTTTCATTTGTGATGTCATGTCAGCAGAGTTTTATCGTGAAACATTTCAGGTCTTGGACTTTTTAATTAGGAATCCTCAACCTATATGTATAATAAGAAATTTTAATTTGCATTCTAAACAGATAATAAAATTTCATGCTTTATTGGGGCTTCTTGTGTACCCAAATTTTATGATTTATGTCTGTTTAATGTTATTTTTATAAGTCTTTTTTCAAGAGTTACTTAAAATAGTTTTTCCCCTCTCATTTTTGGCTTAAGACTGATCATATCATCACTGCTTTGTTAAAGAATACATTATTCATTGTCTTTTAAGTAATAGTTCATTATCCTAAAAAAAGCATGTAAGTTTATCCCAGATAACTAATTAGAATTATTTGTCTTATTAGTTAAATAATGCTTTCCTGCTATTAATAAAAATATCAGTGGAACTTGCTTCTAACACTTTGAGAAATCTAAACTTCATAAGACTTTTTTAATTTGCCAAGTCAAAATAAATTTTTTTTGTTTTAAACATAAAGTATCTTGGATATGCTAAAATTAGAAGGAAAAATAATGAATGGCCTTCGCAGTCTTGGGATTGACCAGGAAGATATGAGCAAATTCTTAACATTAAATGCACACGATGAGAAGTACATACTAGATATTCGACATTCTTCTATAGTGGTAAGTTCTCATGTTATTTCTTGTTCTAAAACCGTTAGCATATTTAAGGCTTGGCATAAAACCAAATATTGTTAGGCTTTAGGACAAATTTAAGCATTTTCAAAGTACTCTGAAAAAAATACAGGTTTTCTCCTCCTCCTTAAAACTTCTTGGAATAATATTAACTCGTTCTCATTCAGTAACCTTTCTAGCTTCAAAGTTAAAGACTAAACCAGAACAAAAACAGAATGATCACTTGAAGAACAGCAACAATAAAACACTAAATATTGAGACCTGAGCAATATACTGTAAGAATACCACCTTCATGTGAAGAAAATCTTGCCTACATAACTTATGTCAGCTTCCTAACATTCTGGTCTATATTACAGCCTGAGTGAATTCTTTTGAAACCTGATCATAGCTCCCTCGCTTAAGCACTAAGGTGGTCTTTAGTGTGATCTGTGGGCTATAAACTGCCTATTCCTACTTTTCAGTTCTTAAGACTGTGAGATACTCTTTGCACTGACCTCCCTTTCCATTTTGGAAAACACTTTTTCCTTTCTCCTGTTACTTCCTACTCTTTTGTCAGAGCTCAGCTCAAACAGTCCTACCTAAGAGAGGTCTTCGTTAATATGATTTCTTACATGATTTTTTTTTTACAAACCACCCTCATGTCCAGTAAAATGTCTTACAAGACCCAGAAGTTTTTACACTCATGGATATGGTTTATTACAGCAAAAGGAGTATTCAAAACAAAATCAGCAAGAGTAAAGTCTAGAGGAAACCAGGACAAGCTTCCAAGAATGCTCTCCTAGTAGAATTCTATACAACATGCTTAATGCATAACAATATTCTTATCTAGGATGATCACTTGAGTTGCGAAAGAGGTCTGTCATGCAAGCATACCTTTCCTGCATCTTTCCTAAGCCACTGAAGTTTAGACTGTCAGAGAAAAGGCAGATTCTTATTATCCCACTTATAACCTCTAGACGACCTGCAGAAACTAATGCAGCATGGCTCAAAGCCCTAAGCATACAAAGTACTCTTACCATTCAGAACCTTGTAAGAGCTCAATTTCCAGAAGCCAGCCAAGAGAAAGGAAAACAGGCCCATCTTGGGAGTGTGCAAAGTGTATAAACCCCAGGCCTGCTGAGTTAACCTTTTCATACACATATACACATTTGTGCATGTATTTTGTTGGTCTTACACATACTGATATGTCCATATACAGATGTATTATATTGCAGAACTATCAGTCCTTTTCTATACTTATCACAGTTAAAATTTTAGATTTACCCTGTGATTTTTAATTTTTATTTTTGATCCATAATTTTTTGTTTTGTTTTGTTTTGTTTTTTTTGTGGGTACCGGGGGTCGACCTCAGGACCTCACGCACCAGCAGGCACCCGTGCCACTGAGCGATATCACCGGCCCCTTTTTCGTATGTGGGTTCCGGGAGTCGAACTCGGGCCCTCGCGCTTGCCAGGCAGGCGCGTATGCCGCTGAGCCATCTCACTGGCCCTGACCCATAATTTTACGTGTTTATAAGATACAGTGTATTGGATACGTATATACAGTGTATAATGATCAAATCAGGATAATTAATATTTTATTCTCCTTAAATCATTGGGAGACTTTGAATACATCTAGCGCTTTATAAAATACATAATAAATTGTCGACTGTAATTATCCTAATATACCATAGAACACTTGAATTTACTTCCCCTAATTGTATTTTGGAGAATACAAAAGGTTGTTCAACCTTTATCCTCCATTCATCCACCCTTTCTAGCCTTTAGCATCCACTATTCTACTCTGTAATTTTACAGCATTAACTTTTTTAGCTTCCACATATGAGTGATATGCAGTATTTTTCTTTCTGTGCTTGACATTTCCCTTAACATGGTGTCCTCAGGTTCCATCCATGTAGCTGCAGGGTTATGACCCATAGAACAATGCAGTCAATGCCAGTTCTTCATGCAATTTTGTGAGGCCACTCTTGCAGTAATTGTTGCTGCTTCTGTATATTTTAAGATCAAAGAAAAGGGCAATTCTGTCTCTCTGGGCCTAGTCAGTGACTTTTTCAGTATTGTCTCACTAATTCTCCAAAGTAGTTAGAGATATCACTCTATGTACTCTGTTGGTTTGTCCATTATTTCTTTTTCTGTGTACTCTAGTAGGTATAGTTGCTATTGACTTGTCATCCAGTTTGCTAATCTTTCTTTTTCTGTGTTCAGTCTGAAGTAAATCCACCCAATAAGGTCTTAAACTTCTTAATTATAAGCATTTTTGCTTTCTGCTTATTTTTTGCTTTGGGGGCATGGTGCAAGGTATTGAACCTAGGGCTTTGTGTATAATACACACTTACTCCACCATCTTGAGGTACACCCTCAGCCCTACCAATATTATATTTTTAAATTCTAAACTATGTATTTGGTTCTTCAATAGATTTTAGTTCTGTTAAAATTTTCCATCTTTTTCATCTATTTGTATTCTTTCTTAAAAAAATTAAAAACTTACTAATCAAACCAGACATGATGGTGCATATCTGTAGTCCCAACTATTTGGGAGGCAGAAGCATAAAATCATTTGAGCCCAAGAGTTTCAGACAAGCCCAGGCAACACAGGGAGACCTTACCTAAAGAACATAAAACAATGTACAGAGAGACAGATTATGTATCAGGTGTGTACATTATGTATGTATTATTAATAGTTATTCTAACGTCCTTGCCTAAGTCATCTTTGAGATGTCTCTCATCTTTGAGTGTCTCTCTCTCTCCTTCACTGTCTCTATCTCTGTCTCTCCATTTTTCTTTTCTCCTGGATTTTAGTATTGGTCCTTTTCTTTTCTTTTGGCATGCCAGTTTTTTATAAGTCAGAAACTGACAAAAAACTGTAGAAGAGTGCTAAAAGTTGTTCCAGCAGCCTGAATACCAGGTGCTCTCTTGTTCTGTTGAAGCTAGTTATTATACTTTGTGTATGGACTTGTATTTTGTATCATACTCCTAAGATCTTGCCCCAGCTGAGTCTCAAATGAAAATCTACACTGTTTAGCACTTGGACTCCATTTTGAACTCTGGCCTCTGCCTTCTCAGTACCATGTTACGGCTGCTGCTTCAACATCTCATTTTCTCTTTTTTCCTGGCTTTTTTTGAAGCTATTTATTGTGTCTAAGGTCAGCAAATGACCTTAGAGGAATTTGTATGGAGATGTTTCTGGTATCTTCGCTGCAGTTTCCTCCTTTCCTGGATCCTCCCTCCCCTGTGTCCTAGCATTTTGAAGGCTTTAACCTTGACTTCTGCTTTCCAGCCCAATATGACTGTCATCTTCTGTGAGAATTCCATTACTTCATGCTGTAATTTTGAAAGTACCCCCAAGAAAAAACTGAGATGAGAGTGGAACTTGCCTCTTAATGCATCCCATTTTTAAGAACTACAACTCCTCAATTCTACGTTGTTGGTTGCTGCACCCACTTCATGCCCCTAAACAAAGGCTTATATATTTTCTTCAGCTTTTATAGTTGTTACAGGCAGGAAAATTAGGCTAATACAAGCTACTCTGTCTTGATTAAAACATTTACGGTGTTGATTTTACAATTTAACTTTTATAAGCCAATTTACTTTATGTCCAATCCTTTAAGAAGGGATGTGGAGGCCCTTGTTTACTACTGAAATTAAGAAATATTCCAGCTATTTAGGAGGCTAAGGAAGGATGATTGCAACTTCAAGGTCAGCCTGGGCAACTTAGAAAGATTGTGTATCAAAATAGAAAAAAAAAATTTTTTTAAGGGCTGGGGATATAGATCAATGGTAAAGCACTTGCATGAGGCCCTAGTTTCAGTTCTCAGTAGTAGAAAAAAAAAGATTAAAAGTGGCCTCACTTAAGTAGTTTATGGAGAATAACTTACATAATTTTATTTTGTGAGATGGAAAAACAAAAGTAGGGAAAGGCATTAGTTGTTTTCAAGGAATTTTTTAAAGTAGAAGGCTTTGAAATTATGACCTTTACCTGTGTTCCTTAGAGAATATATGACAGTCTGTATTTAATCAGAAATATAGAAAACTTGTGTGTTTTTACTCACTATTTGATATAGTGGAAATCTGGCTTTGAAAATTAGTTATTTTAGTATAGCTTTCACAGATTCCTGGATTCTTTTCTAGTGGATTAATGACCTAGAAAATGACCATTTGTATGCTACATGGCCTGCAAGTTGCCAGGAGCTTCTGAAGCCAGTATTCCCTGGGACTGTATCTGTGATAAAACGTAATTTTCATAATTTGGTGAGTGTTATATTTTGATTATTATTCATCTTTTGTAAAGCAAAGCTTAATTTTGGATTAATTTTCTTTTGGTAAGTAGATATCTAAGTTGTAAGGAAGTATTTGTTGCAGCAGCTAGTAATATGGCTGTGAATGGTGAGTCACACCTGTAATCCTAGTATTTGCAAGCTGAAGCAGGAAGATGGTGAGTTTGAGGCTATCCTGGGTTCAAGGCCAACCTGGACTACATCGTGAGACACTATCTGGAAAAAAATTTGTGTGTGTGTGTATGTGTATGACTGTTAAAAATCTGCCCATTATTCAGCCCTCATGTAATTTTATAATACCAATATTTTTAAATTTCCTCAAAAGAATGTATGATAGAATTTTTGCTTTATATTATAAAGAACTAATGATTTAATTTTAGTTTACCTCAGGTAAAAATACTACTTTTTCATCTAAACATATATGTTTATTACTGCAATATTAAATATTCAAACAAACTTCCCTGGACCTTTGAAATGTAGAGAAAACACCTAGGGCTTTATGTTTGGTTTTTATATCAGGAGTGAGTATTTTATTTTCTCTAAAAATCTTGATCAGACTATTATGTCAAAACTATAGTTTTGGTCAAAATTTAATTTTAAGGCATTAGTGCTGCCTTACATATTTTTGATCTCTAGCATATCAGTTATTTGTCAACCATGGTCCAGAAATATTAAATGGAAAATTCCACAAATTAAAAAATGTAATTTCTAATTAAAATTTTTTTCATAGAAAAGGCAATGAACATTTGAAATATATTTTTTCACTTTGTGCAAAAATATATACTTTATCCTGTATTTCTGAAAAGATAAGTAATTTCATATTAAATTTTGTGTGTAGGGCCGTTGAGATGGCTCAGTGGCATAAGCACCTGCCTGGCAAGCGTGAGGTCCTGAGTTTGACTCGGGGTACCCACATACGGAAAAAGGGCCGGTGATATCACTCAGCGGCACAGGTGGCCGCTGGCGCGCAAGGTCATGAGGTCGACCCCCGGTACCCACAAAAAAAAAAAAAAAAGTTTGTGTGTAGCTGTACTTGAATGTGCAGCTTTTAGAAATATGTCATAAATTGTAAAATTCATATATATTCCTCAGAATTCTTTAGAATTGCTAGAGATTTCTTTAAAAATTATACCTTCAGGGCCGGTGAGATGGCTCAGCGGCATAAGCGCCTGCCTTGCAAGCGCGAGGGCCCGAGTTCGACTCCCGGATCCCACATACGAAAAAGGGGCCGGTGATATCGCTCAGCGGCACGGGTGCCTGTTGGCGCGCGAGGTCCTGAGGTCGACCCCCCGGTACCCACAAAAAAAAAAAAAAAATTATACCTTCAATTTTATTCTTTAAACTACAGAAAATAAACTAAATTTAAATTTCTTGAAAATTCTAACTTTAATGATTAGGTATTTGTTTTCTTCCAGGTTCTGTTTATTGATCCCGCTCAAGAATATACCTTGGACTTTATAAAACTTGCTGAAGTTTTCTATTTTCATAAGTTTCCTCTCAGGTAATTATAAATTTGTATTATAAAACTGTCAACTGAAGGAAACCAGTGATGTTTATATTGTGTTACACAGAGTGTTGATGTGGAATTCAAAGAAACAGTTCACTCTCACGCCTGACAAAACATATCTTGTGTTGTAATCTTGTATGCCTTTTTGCTTGCTGAGAAAATAATCTCATCACTCTGGAAACTCATATAGGGGCTCATCTCTGGGTGATTATATTAAGAGTACATTTACCCCATTTTTCCAGAAAAATATGATCATTTGATAATGTCCCCACCTGAGAGTTGTTTTACATTTTGCAAGAATCCAATACCTATGAGAATTTTGATGAATACACATTACAAATTTCTCAATAATATGCCCTTTTCCCTTACCTACTCATATATTCCCTCTAGTCTAATATTTTGGTTCAAGAGGTAGTTGTGACATTTGTTATCCATCTTCTTTTTCCAGAATTGGCTTCGTGTTCATTCTTAATGCAGATGATAAAGTTGATGGAAGAAATGATGCTGGAGTTGCTCTTTGGAGAGCTTTCAACTATATTTCAGAAGAACGTAATGTATCTGAAGCATTTATTTCCATTGTACATGTAAGTTTATGCCCTAGATAAAATTTCTTTAAAGTGTATTATTGTTTTGAATTACTCATTTGTTATATTTGAAATTTATGAAAACTATCATGAGAATTAATACTGATGATGAATTTGATTCCTGCAACTCACTACAAGGTAAATAATACTGTCCCAACTTTATGAATTAAGTAACTGAGACTGTGCTGAAGAATATCAATTTATTTAAGTTTACTCAGCCCTTAAAGGAATTTAAATTTTATATTTATGCTGAAAGAAAAATGTAATCAGGGCCGGTGAGATGGCTCAGCGGCTTAAGCGCCTGCCCGGCAAGCGCGAGGGCCCGAGTTCGACTCCCGGAACCCACATACGAAAAAGGGGCCGGTGATATCGCTCAGTGGCACAGGCGCCTGCTGGCGCGCGAGGTTCTGAGGTTGACCCCCCGGTACCCACAAAAAAAAAAAAAAAAATGTAATCAGAAAATACCATTTTAGGAAAAATTCTTGAGCTTGGTCCTGAGTAAAATCATTAATAAAAAGATTGTTGTAAATATGAATATTCAATCAGGCGTGATGGTGGACATCTGTAATCCCAGCACTCAGGAGTCTGGGCAAGAAGATCTCAGTGAGTTTGAGGCTGGCCTGGGCTATGAAGTGAGATCAAGGCCAATCTGAACTACATAGCGAGAACCTGTCTCCAAAAACAAAACAAAGATGAGTATTCCCAGATAACAAAGTGTGTACATACCTCCTTGGAATTCAAAGAAGGAGATCTCTTAATAAAAGCAAACTGTGTGAGAGAGAGAAGATTGATAGAGTCTGACAGATTGTATAAGAAAAGTCAGAAATTAGTAAGAACCTTAAAGAAGAATTAAACTACAGTATAAGAATAAAATATATGTGTTTGTGACATAGGAAGATTATTTCATAAATAGAGATTTCAAAACTTTTGGCTCATTGTGGAGAAGTAAATGTTAAAGAGCTGTATCATCATTGTTAGTCAAAAAAATCAAGTTATAGCTTAAAAAGAACTACTAATTTTTATATTCATGGGCCTTTAGTTTATCAACCAGTATTATAACAAGGAATGACTCTTCAGAGAAAGAAATTTCCAAAGCTGTTAATTTTTTATCCTGCTTCTGTAGCTCACAAGAAAGTCACTAAACACCTTATTAATTTGCTGTCATAGAACATAGAAACTATGTACAATTCAGTTATTTGGGGTACAGTTTGCTATATAAAATAGTGCCATACAATGTGTGTCAGTATTATATCTGAACTTACTAATCTTACTAAGTTACTATTATAAGACTTTATAAAGGCTTTAGTCAGTGACTTAAATCTTTTATTAAGTCTATTTTATCATGAAATAATTCTTACAGTATTCAAAACAGAGAAACCAAAGACATCGAGAAATTATCTTGTTATCTTAATTACCATTATTGAATTGCTATTTTCTAAGCATTTAGTATCAGATATGAATTTGCACGTGATGGCTGAACATATGGGGCCCTAAAACTGAAGAATACAGGAGTGCCATTGCAATAAGTGGGAATGGACGTGTAACAGCTGATGGCTGGATAGCGGGCCACCCCAGTGCAGATGAGACCCACCATCGTACATGTAAAAAATCATTCCCGATAATTTAAAAACTTGTGTGAGAAACAAAACTTTGAAACTGTTAGGATTTCTTGGGTGAGACTTAAAAAACCCTAAGTCTGAAGGGAAAAATAGACAAATTTAGCTATACTACAAATGAAAATCAGTGTTCATAAAAGATGTCATGAAGAAGTTGGGGAACATAAGTTACAGACAAGAGCAATATTTTCAATATATGGAATCAACTACACATTTACATTTCATGATCATGAATCAAAATGAAAAATATAAACAACCCAAGGGATGGAATGCAGAAAATAATTTTTTAAAATAGAAGAGGCTATATTAATGATAAATAAAAATTTACTGAAATTAGTGGTATTATTTATTGTAATTAATGGTAAATAAGATAATCTTAGAAATTGGAAGAATGGAAGAAAGAATACTGCCACGAGATTATTTTACACTCTGTAATTTAGCAGTAATTAAGAAATTTGGTAGGATCATGTGTTGATGAAAATGTAGAGTAATAAGATGACCTCACACTGCTGCCCTTCCTATGGTAATATAAATTGGCACAACCAAATTGAAAAATATACCCATCTTTGGGGTTAAATTTATATATTCCCATGTGCACACACCAGCACACCCTAAGAGAACTTCTTGTACAATTGTTCCTTAGGAGAGGGTTCTTAGTAGAATCATTCTAGAACAAACTGTCAATGATTCAAATATATATCCATGGCAAAAAAAAAAAAAAAAAAAAAGAAAATAGAAACGTTGGTATATTTACGTAGTGGAACACAATCTGCGAGCATGGTTATATCAGAAATGTAATAAAGTCATACAAGACTTAACACATTGCCATACACTTTTTAAAGCTCAAAAGCAAACAAAGCTAGCATAATGCGTGAGAATACATTCATAAAAGATTCTGTAATTTGAAAGGTAATGGTAAACTCGTTCAAGAAAATAGTAGTGTAGAGAGTACAAGGAAATGGAATTAAGAGAAACGTTGTACTTAGTATTGGTGATTTTCCATTTCTTATGTTAAATTGTTTTTGTGTAGAAATTGTTCATTTTTATTATTTATGATCCATTTATGTTACATATATATGTTCTCTCTTCTTACCAAGTTACATAAGAATTTATTAAATGCATAAAAAATTGAATTATTATGTTTGCGTACCTTATGTAAGATTCTGGCTACATCGTTTTGTAGGAGCATCTAGTATTTTAAAACAACTAGATAGTAATGAAAAATTACTAATCTCAATGAACTTTCATATATAATTTTTGCTTCATTTCAGATCTCATTTTTAATCACTATTTATATTTTATAGAAATCTGAACTTTTCATTTTTTTAATTATTAAGGCATGTTCTACTTTAATATAGTAGAAAATTTGCCCCTAAATTCAGACAGTGAATTTACATCAGTATAATTACAGACATGTGCCTTCTTTTGCCTCTCAAAAGAATAGATTACGAAGTTTAGAGTGTTACAGGGAATGCAAGGGATAACAATTACTTCTTATGAGGAATATAATATGACAATCCTATCAGCTGTAGTATGAAGATTGTCTCTGGCAATAATGATGTAAAAAGTCTAAAATTAATGATATATCAAAATGCTACCTCATAGCATTTACATTTACTATTCTTCCTGCTTACAAGGTTCTTTCTTGAGAATATCTTAACACCAGCTTAGTGCTCATAATCAATTCTTAGCTTAATCATCATACTCAGATTTACCTTCTCTCCTGGAGCAAAGTTGGTGCTCTTTATGCCTAAAACAGTACCTAAGTCATAGTAGAGGATCTGTAACCACTTTATTAAAGGGAGAAATAAGAAAAGAATAGCAGCATACATTCTGCAAGTGTGATTTGAACATTTGAGATTGGGGGAAGATTGTAGGTACAGAGAAAATCTAATCAAGATACTTACTGAAGAACAATCAGAAATGAAAAGGAAGCATTTCTGAAGTATGTCATTTAAAAATAGCTCACATATACCTTTTTGACCACTTACCAGTCCAATTATTTAATAGAAGATGACCAAAAATTGCATTTTTTGTTAATTTCTATAAGATAATATAACAGGAAATATAAAAACAATTCTATCAAATTTATTTAGTCATTTTTCTGTATGTGGTATATCTTAAAACATTCAATACACAATGTAATGTTACAATCTGGACCAGTAGTATCTCGTCTCTTTCCGAATTGTTTTTGCATTATTGTCTTTCTTTGAACAACACACTTTACACTGTTGTGTTGGCCTGTCCTATTTTCTGTGGGTTCGATAAAATGTCCACCCATTAAATGTAATGTTGAAGACATTGGTGATGGACATACTGGTTGGTGTTTCACTGTCCCATACTTTTCAATTATTTGGTCTATTAGACCTAGTCTAAATTGTAAATGACTTTTTGAACCCCCTTGTTTTGAATAAATAACAAACGAGTTCCATATTGTTTGGTCCAAAAGGTGCATAAATATTTTATAATAATATTTTTCCTTGCTTTTTGACTACAGGATTGCTTGTTAGATGTTGGTCAGCTCTGTCAATACTGACCATAGAGTTATTATAATAGTTGACCACTGTTAGAATTTTCTTAGTTTCGTTTCTTCTTTCAAGTTCTATCATTTTTGTATTATGAGTAGTTGACAGTAAGGAGACATCTTTTTGGTCTTTCCATTTCATAACACAGGCTTTTCCTCTCTGGTATGCTGACATTTCTCCCTTCTTCAGTTTTTTCTTTTGCAGATCTTTTGGCACTTCCTTCCTGTTCAGTCTCAATGTTACAAATCTGTTAGTTTTGTATTGTAAAGGAATATCACTGAGTTCAGGAGAAGTATAAAAATTATATCTAATGTAAGAGTTTTTATAGATTGTAGGTTATTTTTCAAAATTATAGGTTATTTTTCACAAATAAAATAAACAGAGATTAGTGAAAGAAAATAGCCAGAACTTATTATGACATTTCACTAGAAACAAACATCAAAGGCAAATACAATGTTCTAATTAAAATAGTACACAGAGCTGTATGCCTGTAATCTCAGCACTTGGGAGGCTAAGGCAGAAGGTTCGCAGCGAGTTCGAGGCCAGCCTGAGCTACACAGTGAGTCTAGGCTAGCCTGAACTATAGCGAGACCCTGTCTCCAAAAAAAAAAAAAGTATGCATAAAATAGTTGATATAAAACACAAATAAACAGATGTGCAAGTGTATCTCATGCAAACAAAATCGACTGGTTGAAGTGACACCTGCCTGAATGGCACTCAGGATAGTTAATACATAAACAAACCCAGTGCCCAAGTGATGCCAGAGGTAAACTCTTAAGTGGCTAAAGCAAGTTAAGCATTCATTTATTAAGAATTGCAGTGTTGGGGCCAGGGATATAGCTCAGCAGCACGGTGCCTGCCTGGCAAGCGTGAGGTCCTGAGTTCGATTCCCAGTTCCAAGAAAAATTAAAAAACATAAATAATTGCAGTGTCTAGTTTGATTAAGATGAATATAAAAAATTTGTTATATACTTGAAGGCTTTAGAATACAGTACTTATAAAATACTAGAAGATAATATTGGGTTAAAATTACTTACTGTATGTAGAGTGTGTATATTTAGTATACTTAGACTTTACAAACTATAAAATACGTTCTTTATTTTATAAGAGAAAAAAAAACTAATTGCTATAAAAAAAAATGTTATATTATCTTTGTTTCCACAGATGTACCAAAAAGTGAAGGATCAAAATGTACTCACTGTGGAAAATGTGAAGAGTGTTCTCCAAAATGAATTTCCTCATGCTAATATTTGGGATATTTTGGGAGTTCATTCCAAATATGATAATGAAAGAAAGGCAAGTTGAGAAACTATGTTCAGTAAAATAAGCCAGGCACAGAAGGACAAATACCACAAGACCTCACTCATATGTGGAATCTGAAAAAAAGTATATAACTCATGAGGATAGAGAGTGAAATGACTGTTACCAAAGGCTAAGGGCTGGGAGGACTGGGGAGTCTTTGGTCGAAGAATAGAAAATTTTAGTTAGACCAGAGGAGTAAGTTCAAAAGGTTGATTGTCCATTGTGATAACTATAGTTAATAATAATATATTGTATCTTATAAGCACTCTCAGAACAAAAAAAGATAGGTGAGGTCATACTTTATTAATTAGTTTCATTTAGCCATTCTGCAATGTACGCATAGGTCAAAACATCATTGATGTGTACAATTGTATACCATAGATGTATACAGTTTTTACTTGTAAATTTCTAGAAAGATGAATAAAGGCTGAACCCAGAAGATTCTTAAAGAACAGAAAAAACAAAGGTAAAAACACAGATTACCAAAAAAGAAAGAAGAATAGCACAAAGAATTTCCAAAATTGATAGCCATGACTCTTCACACTGAATAAAAGTTCTCTGTAGGGAGTAAGGATAAGGAATAGTCTTCTGAATCAGTGATATTTAAGCTGAGTCTAAGGAAGTGGTAAGAGATTAACATTCCAGAGAGACAAATGTCAGAAGGTCCTCTGAGTTGTGAGCGAACTAAGAGAAGCTAGTGTTACTGCTGTATAAATTGCAAGCGTGTGTTATGGAGGAAAGTTCAGGAGATGAGGTTGGAGAGATGGACAAGGGGTGCAATTGTACAGCATCTTATAAATGATACTTCCTTAGTATCCATGGGGGATTGGATACTAAGGATACTATGAAATCCAAGTCCCTCGTTTAAATTGGCATAGAATTTACATATAACCTACACAGACCTAATATAATTAAATGCTATATAAATAGTTGTCATACTCTATTGCTTAGGGAATAATGACAAGGGAAAAGTCTGTACCTGTAAAAGTCGGTACATATTCAGGTTCAGTGCAGTTTTTTCTCAAATATTTTCAATACACAATTGATCGAATCCACACATGTGGGCGCTGTACATAGAGGCCCACCTCTATTTAATGTAAACTCAAAACACTACAAGACCTTAGGAACAGTAAAAAACCTGAAAGGTTCTATAGGTAAAGTGACATAGACATGCATTTTTTTGAAAGAACATTCTTCATTGTTGAGAATGGATTGTTGAAGGGTGAGAGAGAGAGAGAGAGAGACAGAGACAGGAAGGGAAAGAGAGTTAATACAGATTAGGAAATATGAGATAGGCAGCAGGCCTTTGGTAGAAGTAGAAGCAGAAGAAAATGGACACATTTGAGTTATTTAGCGAGTACTACCCAGGGCCTTTGCAAGATTGGATAGGCAGAGGGGAGATGAGAAATTGTCAAGGAAGATGACTCCCAAAGTTCACTTAAACTGACTGGGGAGAGGCACATAACCATTGCCAAGATGGAAAGGAGTGGAGGGGAAGTAAGACTGGGAAGTAAGATGAGAATGTGCCCGTGAGACTTTCAGAGGAGATACGAAATAAGAATTTATGTATATATGTCTGTAGCTCAGAAGCAAAATGTGGGCTAAAACCACGAAATTCTCTTTCACCAGATTATTTGTGGTAATTAAATCTTTTGGAATAGGTACACTGCCAAATTGGAATTCAATGAGTAGGAGTAGAAAAAAGAGCAGTATTTCTAGCAGGGACGTTTTTCTTGAGGTCCACACCCATGCATTCAGCTGCCTACAGGATTGCGCATAACCAATCTAAAATCAAAAGCATCTAAAACTAAGTATATCATCTTCCTTGTTACCTCAAACCTATTTTTCTTTTTTTATGCGCTGTCACAGCATCACCATTCATAGGTGGTCACCTATGCAAAAGTCTGGTTGTCATCCTAAACTACTTTTCTTTCACACCCTCCCAAACAGCAGGTCATCAGGTTCTCACTTTTACCTGTTAAATAATTCAAACAGTGCCTCATTCTCTTTGCCCTTTACCACTGATTTTTGTTCTGGCTTTTCTCCAAATTGCTACAGTAGCTTCCAACCTAGTGCCCTTAATGTGTGTACCTTCTCATATTGCTGTTGCATTGTTTTTAAAATAGGCAAATCTGATCATACTATGGTTTTGTCAAGAACCCTCTTCGTAGGTAGAATTGACTGTGACCCCTTTGGTATCACTGGATACTATATTCACTTATTTTTAATGTATCCATCTCTCCTTCTATTAAACAGTTTCTTTGAAATAGAGTTTACATATCATTTTTATGCATTCATAGGCCTTGATACCTAGTAGTAACTGCCTAATAAATGCAGATAATGTAATACTACAGATAAGAGTCCAGACTCTTGGTCAGGCAGATTTGGATACAATTTCTGGTTCTAAAATATAGTAATTTTGTGGCATTGGAAGGGATTTAATCTCTGTATCTGTTTCATGTCTGCAGTGTTTACTACAGGTTTGAGCTTCCCTAATTCAACTCAAAAATACTGCAGAATTTCTGAAAAACTCCAAAATCTGAAACACTTCTGGGTGATATTCAACATGTATTTAGCTTCTGAGGTTACTTGTGAGAATGTTAGCCATAATAATCATAATCATAATCATAATACTTAGTATTGAATATCAAATGAGTTATTTAGTGACTGTCATTCATAAGATAAAACCCAAATATGGAGGACCTTCATGGTCCGGCTATGACTGAACTCCTCCAGTCCTGTATCTGACAGCTCTTGGTATTGCCTGAATTTATCATATTCTCACTTCCCTTCTAGTTTTTGCTGTGCTGTCTCTTTACTTGGAATATCTTTCTTCACTTCATCTTCCTGGCAAGTTTTTATTCATCCTTTAAGGTTTTCATTGTCACTCTCTAACAGAAGCTTCTCTGATCCCTTCCTCTCCATTCTTAAGCTTTGTTAGATGCTTCTCTTCTGGTCCCCCGGGAATCTTGTGTGGCCTGTATTTTGCATGTAAGTATGTGAGCAACTTGATGGAAGGCTTTCAGCTGTGTGTTCAGTGGATCTAATACTAGTGGCATGATTCAGTACCTGCTTATTAAAGAATACAGGGATAAAATAAGTCTCTGATGCAGGTGAATGTCTTAAGTAAATGTCATACTCCGTTTCAAGGGTCAGCAAGACCACCCACTGCTTGTTTTTGTAAACAAAGTATTTTGGGGTTAGAACTGTGCTTATTCATGTTGTTTGTGACTGCTTTTGCACTATGACATCAGAAGTGAGTACTGCAGCAGAGACTGGATGGCTCACAAAACCTAAAATATTTACAGTCTGGTGCTTTACAGAAATAGTTTCCTGACTCCCGCTCTGTGTAGGTAAATTACCTTCCTTTACATACTGTTTGGAAAGGACAGAAAAAATCAGCAAAATCAACATTTTCAAAAAATGTTGTATAAAAATGTGACAGTGTCCCTTTTTCTTCTATATTTCTTTTCCAACAGCCAAATTTTGTTTGACACTCTGCTATTTTTTAATGAATAGGCAGGAGCAGGTTTTTATAAAATGTCTGGCCTGGGTCCATTGCCTCAAGCTCTTTATAATGGTGAACCCTTTAACCATGAAGAGATAAACAGTGAGGAACTAGACGTTGCTATTCTTTACAGAATGAAGGATACATCTGTGTATTTACAAAGAGATATTTTTATGGTAGGTAAGTTTTTATGAGAAAATGCATAAATGACATTTATAAATGTTACTGTCTTTAAAATTTTTTAATGGTGCAAGTTATTTAAGAATTTTTATTCTGATTATTTGACTTTAAAATTAATAAATTTATCTTGTGTATCAAAAAATTAATTTGAAAGAAAATTGTGATTTTTACAAGAAAATTTATCAGAGTAATCCTAAATTGCATTTTATTGACTTATTTTAGATTAAATAATCTGTAAATGAGTATCTATATAATTTTAAAATATGCATATGAATTGCCTTTATTATTTAAATCACATTTTTATTATTTTAGGGCACATTAAATGATCATACGAATGCAATTGATTTCCTAATGGATAGGAACAATGTTGTACCCCGTATAAATTCTTTGATTTTGCACACTAAACATCAGTACCTTAATTTAATATCTTCATCAGGTAAAATAACCCTCCATATAATGTTCTAAAAACATTGATTTTATGCTTCATTAATTCATTGTTAAGTATTTACTATGAAATTTTTCAGTTACTGCTGACATTGGAGATTTCTCTACTTTCTCTTTCTTGGAGTCACAAGATAAGAGCGCTACGATTGCAAAGAACATGTATTATTTAACCCACGAAGGTAATAGCATTTTATTTTCTGGAATTTATCCTAAGGTAATAAAAACTTATAATTTTAGTAAACTGGTTGCATAATTAATTATGTTGCTATTTTTTACTCTGACTGATTTTAACTTTGTTATTATTTATAAACTATTATGCTTTAAAAATTGTGCTGGGAAAATAAAGCCTCTTTTCCTAACTAATCATATATGCAGAAGGACTTCATCTTGGGTTACTGCCTTTTTAAAAAGTAAGCTCTTCCATTTTTACCTTTTAAGGAAGTGATAAATACTTTAACAAGGCTATGTAAACTGATAAAATGCATGAATAAAAATATAATCCAAAAATCAGCAGAAATAATACTAGTTTTTCTGTATTGTGATTAAACAAACTCTGCATGTTTTGCTTAGATTGAGGGTCACAACCAAAGGAGAAGAGACAAAGACAGCAATATATTTGGAAATAAAGTGTTAGCCTAACAAGTCTACAGTAGGACCACACATTTGTTAGGGCACAATTAACTATTCAGGTAGATGAAGACAGTTAGAATATGAGTAGTTTATCTTGTTTCACTTCGTCTTGTTTGGCCTGCTTTACTATAAAGATAAAAAATGAGAGCCTATAAGTATAAGATTTCATTCTTCTTTATGACTGAATAAAAATCATGTCATTTGCAGGAAAATAGATAGATCTTGAGACCATAATACTAAGTGAAATAAGTGAGACACAGAGAGTTAAATATCACAAGGTGTCTCCTATAATATAAATAAATTAAAGAATATAATAAAGGCCATATGATAGGAAGCAGGGAGGCATACTTTTTAGAGATGAGGAAGGGGATCAGGGGAAAAGTGGAGGATGGGGAGGGGATTGAGGGATCAAAGACGATCAGTGTAATATATTTATTTTATATAAAATAGATACATTTCCCAAAATGAGTGTAACTACTATGTCTTGCACATAAGTAATCAATAATAAAAAATAAAAGGACAATTTTAATCCCAGTATATAAGCAGTAACTTTCTAACAATGAGAGTGATCTAAAGATAGAATGAACTGTATTACAAAAATTAAACTTTATGTATGATAGAGATTAAATACAAAGGGCATACGATCACTTTTTAAGACTGTTTAAATCAGATAGGCTCTGGATTACTTTCTAACAGATTCTGTGATTTATGTTCATAAAGAATATATCAGTAAGAAATCCAACAAATAATAGAGCAGTTCCACCCTCTAGTAGGCTATAGTTTTGAATGTGTCAAAGGCAAAAGGAGTCAGAGATCAAATTCTGGATTGTATTTCGAATATCCATCTGATTATCAGACTAAGTATATAATCGATGCCCTTTGGTTAATTCTCTTTCAAATTAGAGGCATATTGGGGCTGGTGAGATAGCTCAGCGGCATAAGCGCCTGCCTGGCAAGTGCGAGGTCCTGAGTTCGACTCCCGGTATCCACATACAAAAAAAGGGCCGGTGATATCGCTCAGCGGCACGGGCACCTGCTGGTGCGCGAGGTCCTGAGTTCAACCCCCGGTACCCACAAAAAAAAAAAAATTAGAGGCATATTAACTGGGAATCTTACTTCCTCTTACTTGCATTTATGTAAATTTGTGAAGAAATAATGCAGTTTTGAGAATTTACTTAGCACTTTGAAATATTTCTCAATTTACTAGGGTGCAATAATGAAAGCACTAATATTAAGGCAGAATCAGAATTCTTTTACTTTCTTTGAAAAGAATGTGTTACTGCTTTCCTCTCAAGTTGCTACTGAAGGTTACAGTGGAATCAGTGCTATCCTTTTTGTTACTTTTCTCTTGTTTCCAGAGCCAATTTTTGTATAGTTAGGTAGTACTATGTATATAATAACTTTAGTTTCACGTCTGTTCAGTAGTAAGTTTTTGGTACAGTAGTGTTTTAATAATTAATTGAATGCCCAGTCTGAAGAACCAGTTTTCCAGTAGGTTTTAATGATGGCCAGGCAAGTCTCATTGAGTTGTTCCATACTGAGCCTGGATGAAATCACCTTGTTCTAACTGTGATGTTAAAATTAAAAATAGTTTCTTCCTTTAGATTCCAAATCTTGAAATGTTTTTGAAACGAGAATTATATCACTATTGAAAGAAAAAAATTACATAAATTAGACCAAGTTAGTGATAGCCAGAAATTAATTATAAGGTAATAATACTTCTGTTTTCTATACCTACTAAGTGTGGTTATATCTCTTTCTTTTGTATGTATGACTTATTATTTTTTCACTAATATGTCTAGAAGGCAGTTTTATTTACCAACACTGGACCATGAAAGCCATAATACAGTCTTCTGTACTGGTAAAAGTATTCCACGTACGTGTCCCTTAGGGACTGTTCTTTTTGGTATGGACCTTATATAAAGGTTCACTACCCCTCCAGCATTTTTATATGTGTGTACATATGTGCAGTACATGCATAATTTTAACAATATTTACTCATTTTCAGAAAAACATTTATCTTTATTAACAAAAAATGTTCTCTTTTAATTATAGAAAGAATTAATTTTGCCTGTTTGAAACTTTCAGATAATAATGTAATTTCTGCAGTCACTCTGTGGATTATTGCTGATTTTGATACATCATCTGGGAGAAAACTGCTTTTTAATGCATTAACACACATGGTGAGTTGATATTCTTCCTATAGAATTTTAATTTGTTGCAATTTCGAGAAAGCAATATGAACAACATGCATGAAATCTTTATTCCCCTTCATGTTAACATTTTAATTGATTAGAACATAGTGCTGAGGAGACTTAAGTCAGGAATTTATATTCAGTCTCCATGTGAAACAGGTACCTTAACATAGAAAAAGAAAATCCTACTTGTTTTGTGTGACTCATGAGCTGTATATTCTCTGGTAGTCCTTGTGATCATAGAAGCGTCTAGTTGTGGTTACGAGTAGGCTGTCCAACACATTATATTAGAATGTACCGCTACCTCATGTCTACTTTTTACCAACAATAGCTAGTATTGGCGGTTTTTTGTCACACAGTTAGGCAGCACTTTCTCTTCCTGATTATTTAAGAAAAACTAAGTAAATTCATCTTACCAAAGATATTCTAAGCTTTAAGTCAACCTTAGCTTTCTTATTAGATAATTATAAGCCAAGATACTTTAGGAGGATTCATTTTTATAGTTGAAAGTACTCTTTAATAACCTTCTGTACAATATTTCTAAGATTTATAAAAACACACCTAAAGAACAGAAACCTCAATAATTTATCAGACTGTTTTTATATTAGCTAAGTGTAAATGTATTGCTGTATAACAAATTATGCTTCATAAGTTAATGGCTTAAAACAATGAACATTTATTTTCTCACTTGTTTCTGAGGTTCAGAAAATCAGGAGCAACTTAGCTGATTGGTTTTTGCTTAGGGCCTTTTATGAGGGTGTAGTCGGATGTAATCATCCTTCAGACTGGAGCTGCAGGATGAGCTTCTAAGATGGCTCAATTCCTGCCTCTTGGGAGGAGCCTTCACTTTTTCCCTGGCTGGTAGCAGAGCACTTCATTCCATTGCCACATAGACTGCCTCTTAGTGTTAAAATCTTACAGCATGGTAGCTGGCTTTCTTCAGAATGAGTGATAAAGAAATAAAGACAGAGTGAACCACAGTGTAATTTATGAACTAGCTGTATTTCCTGTTTCTTAAACAGATCACTTCTATTCAGTGGGAAAAGGGGCTATCTAAGGGCATGAATACCTGGAGGGTAGGGTTCATTTCAGCCATCTTGAAGGCTGGCTACTTCATTAGGAATTAATAATACATTTTAAATGAAAATTATAACATTGGTAAGTGACATTTGAACAGTGACTTAAAGGAATTGAGGGAACTAACCATTCAGAGATACTCAGGAGAACTATCTTTTCAACAGAGAAACTTGCCAATGCAGAGGCTCTAATGCTAGAACATACTTGTATGTAGGAAGACAGCAGAGTGAGTGGCTAAAACATAGTGGACAAGAAAAGTGATATAATTTACATGTCTGCCTGCATATTCTCCAATGTATTATCAATTAAATCAGTGTGTAATTTTTGACAGATAAATTTTTTTCTATATTAGAACCATCAAACTTTTAAAATTTCTTCCATCATTTCAAACTTCAGAGTTTTAAATCTTTTAGTAGCTACCTTTATTTGTGTGTAATATATTGAGGTCAAAACAAACACAATAACTTCAGACTTGTCCAAGAAAATTGATAAATCTGTAATTTTTCTGCTCTCTCCTACCTTGCTTCCTCCTTTGTCCTGTCTTTGTAAATTTAAGCTGGTATCAGTAGTTGTGAGAAACTTTACAGTGGTTGTAAAGACTATTTTACCTCTTAGAATATAGCACCCATTGCCTCTGGCTTCCATTGTTTCTGATAAGAAGTTAGCTACTAATACTACTACCTTGTCAATATGATGGGTTGTCTCTCTTGTAGCTTTCAATATTTTATCTCCTGTTTTTAACATTTTGACTGTGATTTATCAGGCTGTGGGTATGTTCACATTTATTTTACTTGCAGTTTATTTGATTTCTTGGTTATGTAAATTATGTTATTCATCAAATTAGGAAGTTTTAGCCATTATTTCTTCCAATATCTTTTTCTGTTTCTTTTTCTTCTCACCTTAGAGCTCTCCTATTTGCTTATGTCATTATGTTTAATGGTGTCCCACTTTTCTATGTATCTAGTTCACCATGTAAAACAGCTCCTAGTACCTTTTTTCCCCTTTTATAAATCACACTTTCCTCTTCCTTTGCATATCTCATTATTTTTATTGAAAACCAGATATTTTAGATACTATACTGTAGGAGATTTGGACACTGATAACCCAGCATCCTTGGGGAGTTAATGTTTGTTCAGACATTTGTTTATGTGATTGTGTAAATTCTCATTTTTCTCTCAGTGTGTATCCCTGATATTCCTGCTCATATTTTCACCCTCATTTTTATCTTTTTATCTCAGTTTCTTAAAGACTGTCTCTGAGTAAGTAAAATCCACTTGTTGGTCAAAGGTTTTGCTTAAGCTGTATTCAGTTAGAAAGGGAGAGGGAGGGAGACAGGGAATGTATGTGTCATTGAATTATCATTCATTTTATGTGTGACTCAAACTTAGCTCAAAATCTAGGGATTTTACAGTTTTTCCATGTTCACCCATGGAATACTATCTTCGAATTTCCTTTTCTAATAACTCCTAATAAGGTTCAATCTTTGGCATGTACAATCTTCTACACTTCCCAGGATAAGTTTAACTTTGTTTTTAAGCCTGACTTCTCAGGAGTTGTCCTAGAGTCAGAGTAGCTTTTTGTTCAACAATGTTTATTCAGAGGTTATGCCTAAGTGCCTTAAACCAGTAAGGTTTTGCCCTTTGCTTACTGTTTGTTCTTCATGTGGCTTAGGGAATGCTTTCAAATCTGCCCATTCCTAATTCTGATTGTTCCTGAGTGGAGCCAGTGTAGCATATATACACTGTAATCAAAATAAAAATCAAATTAGAACAAAGTCATTCTTTTCAGACAGAGCTGTAGAGCTCTGTCCTTATGGCCTCTCTCTGTCTCTCTCCTTAGGCAGAATGTCTTTGCTACTGCAGTCAAACAAGCAGGGACAGTGGGCCTCCGCTTCAAGAGTACCCGTGTGTTATGAGTGGGCACTAGCAAAAGGATGGTTAATGCCTGGACTTCTTTGTTTGCCTCTCCTGGTGTAGGGCTGCCCTGTAAATGAGCTGGAGCTAAGTCAATTTTATGGATCTTCAAGAATGAATATAGCCCCAGAACAGCTCGTCTTGGCTTTTTCTTTCTCTAATTCTGTATTAAACTTCTGACTACTCTGTCGTTTCACTTGCTACCAGTATCATGGAGCTACCAACCCCTTCCTAATTGCTTTCACTATGATCTCCATTGTTTTTGACAATGCCTTTAGGTATGTGCTTCTCTACACTGTAATCAAAATAAAGTCATTCTTTTCAGACAGAGCTGTGGAGCTCTGTCCCTAGCGCCTACCTCCCTCCTTAGGTAGAATATCTGTGGACTGCATCAAAACAGGAAAGGGACAGTAGCCCCTTTCTCACAGAATATCCCTGTGATATGAGTGGAGAATACAGTATAAGGGGATGGTAATCTCTGGCTTTCTGTTTGCCACCCCTGGTGTGGAATCTCTACCCAGTCAGTGAGCTGAACCTGAGGCAGTTGGGATCCCACTGCTCTCAGCTTGCCCTGCTTAGAGTCCACCCTTCAGCTGGGTACAGGTTGTGGAGAAGAAGCCTCAGTCCTTTTGGCCTTGACTGCCTCCCGTGGAGAATTTCTGTAGCATGGAGCTGGGGTACATGAGAGATACGTGCATCCTGTCTTTCCTGGAGTAAAACATAGGTCTAGACTGAGGGCTGAAAAAGGGAACCTTGTCTTCTTGGCCACACCCACCTGAACTAGGACGGGAATAGGATCGGAGCATTTTTTTTGGCAAGAAGTCATCATGGGTGATGCTGTGTTCTCCATATAACGTCACATCAAGAAGGCACATGAATGTCGTGTTGTCCCATGCATTTAAAGTGTAAGTGGGGGCCGGTGAGATGGCTCAGCGGTGTGAGCGCCTGCCTGGCAAGCGCGAGGGCCCGAGTTCGACTCCCGGAACCCACATACGAAAAAGGGGCCGGTGATATCGCTCAGCGGCACGGGTGCCTGCTGGCGCGCGAGGTCCTGAGGTCGACCCCCCGGTACCCACAAAAAAATAAATAAATAAATAAAGTGTAAGTGATTATACCTAAATCCCTATGTTGTAAATACGATTTTTCCTTATTCAGATAGGAACTAACCTATCAAGTAATATTCTGATGCTGCAAGTAATTATCCTCTTGCCCACCGCCTTTAGCCACATGCTTTTAGGAGCTATCTGAATCAGTTATATTTGGTACCAAAAAAAAAAAAAAAAAAAATCTACCTGTGTTAATTGGCATGCTTCTGAAATAGAGATTTTTTTTTCTTAAACCAAAAATGATACAGAATTTTCCTAAAAATCAAAGGAAATTCTTTATTCTTTAAATTTAGTTACCAATTTTCAGGGAAAGAAGGTGGTGATGTAGTAGTCATCTTTATTGATGGAAAATGTCCTTTTTTCTCTTTCAGGTATCATTTGCTTCATGAAATTTTTTTCAGTGTGCTTCTGTCACATATATATATATATATATATATATATATATTTTTTTTTTTTTTTTTTTTTAATACTTTCACAGCCCTACTCTGGCTAGTGAACCCATTCAAGCTGACCTCTATGCCCTTTAATACCCCTACATAGCCTCTGAACACCTTTCTTGCATGTTAGAAATAACAAACTGTCCCTTTCTTGCTTTATGTTCACCTTGTCCAGGATTTATAATCTTCCAGTTTTCCAAGGAGTTCTAACTCCTTTTAGTGGGAAATGATAGTAAACTAGATCTGGGGACAAAGGGTACTCATTATTAGTAGGGTGTGATTGCTTCCAAGCTATATCTGTGGTCAGACTATAACATGTTTTCTATAAAACATTCCCCTGTAGAAATGCATTTTCAGCAAAATCATATACCCTTAAGCATAGGCTCAAAGTATATGAAGCAGAATTTAACAAAACTTGAGTGAGACTCAGACAAAACCATGAGTCAGCTGGGTGTGGTGGCACATGCCTATAATCCCAGCACTTGGGAGGCTGAGGCAGGGGGATCCTCTCAAGTTCGAACCCAGCCGGGACTACATAGTGAGTTCAAGGCCAGCCTGGACTACAAAGCGAGACCCTGTCTCAATTAAAAAATATATATATATATTTTTTTTTATTTATATATATAAAAAAAATATATATATATATGAGTTATATTATGAAATTTTATCACACTTCTCTAAGTAGCAAGTAGAACAAATACACAGAAAATCAGTAGGATATGCAGAAGATTTGAATGACAAGATCAGCAACCTTGAAGTGATGAATAGTAATTAAAAAAAGTAGGGGCTGGTGAGATGGCTCAGCGGCATACGCACCTGTCTGGCAAGCGCGAGGGCCCGAGTTCGACTCCCGGAACCCACATACGAAAAAAAAAAAGGGCCGGTGATATCGCTCAGTGACACGGGCACCTGCTGTTGCGCGAGGTCCTGAGGTCGACCCCCAGTACCCACACACACACACAAAAAAGTAAATAATGTATAGTATGTATTCTTGTAAAGCACAAGGTAACATTTAAAAGATATTTGTGTATGCTGGGTCATAAATAAGTCTCAAAATTTTAGAGGACTGAATTACAGTAACTGTTCTCTGACCACAGTGTAATTAAGTTAGAAGACAGCAACCAAGAGAAAACTGGGATATCTCTATATATTTAGAAATTAGGAAATGTTTCTTTATAACTTGTGGGTACAAAACGCACATTTGAAAATATTTTGAAATGAATATGAATTTAAATTACATTAAAACTTGATGGATATATAAATCTGTGTACTATATATTTTAAGACGAAGTCTGAAAAATCTGTTATCTAAGCAGAGTTTAAAATTAAAAAAAAATAACAACAGAAACCTAAACTTTTATCAAAGAAATAAAGGATAAAAGAACAAAAAAGAAAACAAACATGTAACAGTGAAGGTCCACAAAGCAAAAATTTGTTTCTTTAACAATAGAATTAAAGAAACACTTGGTTAAACTAGTGAAGAAAAGGAAAGAGCATCCCACCATTTTAGGAAGCTAAGACAGAAGTATTTCTAGTTCCAGTCCCACCTGGACAATTTATCAAGCGCATGCCTCAAAATAAGAAATGAAAAGGACACTAGGGATGTATCTCAGTGCAAAGGGCCTAGGTTCAATTCCTAGTACTGGAAAAATTAAATAGAAAAGAAAAAGCAGAGCCATTCATATATCAAGATTTGATTTATGGTAACGTTAGACTTATGGAACAGTAGGGTATCTTTGAAACTTTCCCCTTTTGTCATCATATACAAAAATCAATTCCACTTTATAGATCTAAACATAAAAAGCCAAATAATGAACTTCTTGCAGATAATATAGATTATGACTTCAGAAAGCGCTCTAAAACAGGACATAAAACCCAGTAGCCATTAGTTAAAATATCAATAAATTGAACTACTGTACATTAAAATTAAGGACTAAGTACTTTCTTTCAGAGCACACCTTCAATAGAGTACAGAATAAACCACAAGATGGAAGAAGGTATCTATCCATAAATAAAAAGCACACAAGTCTTAGAAATCAAACCCTACATGTCAGGAAAAAGAGAAAAACCAATAAAAACTGGCAATAGATTGAACACATCAGAAAAGAGACCAATATTATAGGATGTTTAGTATCACTAGTGATGAGGAAAAAGCAAATTAAAACCCTAACGAGGTGTCCTTACCCAGGCATCAGAATGATTTAAGTTAAAAGTTTGACAATACAAAATGTTTATGAGTCTGTGAGATAGTGGAACACTTATGTATTACTAGTGTATTACTAGTGTACATTACTAGTACAACTATTTTGAAAATTTTTCAGGCTGCTTCTAAAATTAAAGATACGTATATCCTGTTTGTAATGCTCGAGACTGGAAAACGTTCACATGTCCAGGAACAGTAAAGTGAATGAAGGTATATTCATACCATGGAATGCTGTATAATACCAAAAATAACTACAGCTACACAAGACAGTACTGATGAATCTTACATCATGTTGAGTGGGAAAAGAGTACAAAATATTGCACACTGTGTGATTCTATTCACATGAAATTTGAAGTAGAGTAAATGTTCAGTGAAGCAAAGTTAGGGAGTAAACTATAAAGAAAAGCAGGAATGTTACTACCATAAATGACAGGACAGTAGTTTTCTTTAGAAAGGTGGGAATGGATAGCAACTGGTAGAGGATGTGAGGAGTGCTTCGAATTGCTGGCAGTGCTTTATTTCTTCACATAGTTGGTAGTTTTATGGTAGTTTAATTCACTGAGCTCTACGTTTTTGTTTTGTGTATTTTTTTAATTTTTAAAATTTCTATTAGTACCTATTTATAATACATGATTACCTTCATCAAGAGGAGTTGGTACATATATATAACCCATCTTAATTCTTGTTTTGTTTATTTTTATTTGTTTTATTTCACATTTAAGAGGAGGTAAATTAAAATGTTGCATTCCCAAAGAAGCTATATGCAAAGAAGTGAAGCAGGTAGAATTCCTAAATGATTTTTTCCTAACTTATTTTTGCAATATACTACATTAGGTACAATTATCATGGAAAGACTGACAGTGAAAAGTGATGTATGATAAAATGAACAAACTTGAGAAAATATGTGCAAGTATAAAAATATAAATAAGATATTGGTCTTTTTAACCTATAAATGTGTTTTGCAGAAAATAAGTATTCATAGTCGATTGGGGGTTATTTATAATCCTACATCAAAGATAAATGAAGAAAACACAGCTATTTCTAGAGGAATTTTGGCAGCTTTTCTTACACAGAAAAACAACCTTTTGTGGAGCTTTCTCAGGAAACTGTCAAAGGAAGAAACTGCTACAGCCATTTACTCTGGAAATAAAATTAAAACATTCCTTACTGAGGTCAGTAACTACTTGTTTGACATAATAAATAAGTATATGTTGCATATTTCAAAAACATAGGTCACTAGGAGATAACATTTTGCTGAGAAATATCAATAAATAATTACGATCAGTTGAGAATAGTAAACACTCTTGTAGAATGGAAAAAGATAAACATTAAGTAATATGATTTTGCATGTAGGCATTTAACAAATCAAATTTTATATATTTCATTAACCACTTTATGATCCTTAAAGTTGATGACAATCTAGTTTTAGGATATGTAATCAAGTAAAGAATTGGGGATTAAAGCATAAGGTAAATAATCCTCAGATATTCCACTGAAGATGTCCAGTATATGGAACACTATAAAGTTAGAAGATACTTTTCTGGAAGAAAGACTCATTCATCCATTCAAAAACTGTTTACCAATCATCTATCAGACAATGGAGCTATCCTTGTGAATAAGGCAGATAGAATCCCTGCTCTCGAGTTTATGCTGAGGGGAGAAAGACATAATAAATGGTACTAGAAAATACAAAGAGACATTAGAGGATATATAATTTGGAGTGTGTGGTTTTAGATGGAGTGAGTGGTTGAGGAAGGCATCTCTAAAGAGTTTATATTTGAGCGGTTCTGCATGAAAAGAGCGATCAAGCCATGCAAAGGTCTGAGAGGAGAATGTTACCAGGTTTAGGAACACAGCAGGTCTGAAGGCCTAACACAGACAGTCTTCCCAGTTCTGAGGTATAGGCAGAAGATCATTGTGACCAGAATGGAGTGGTGATGTGGAGAGTAGAAAGAAATGAGGTCAGACAGATAGTCCCAGATATTTTAAATACTTGTGTACAAGAAGCCATCAAGGAATCTTAAGGAAATGAAAAAGCTAAAAATCACCTTGATGCCATCAAAGATTTGATTGTAGGTAGAAAAGAATGGACACAGGATAAACAATTGGAATGTTATTGCAGTAATATAGGTAAGAAACAATGGTGGTTTGGACTAAGTAGTGCTAGAGGTGGTGATACAAGTTGATACAGGACTTATGAAGGTAATCTAGGAATTTTGGCTTGAATAGCTAGAATTAGTGATAGTATCTTTCTCTGAGATGAAGAAGTCCAGATGAAGAGAAGCTTTGACATATACAGGATCAAAAATTAAATTGTGTGCATGGTAAGTTGGAGATACGTGTTGGATATTCAAGTGGAGATGCTGAGTTGACAGTTGAGTAAATTAGTATCATGATCAATGGAGAGCTATTCATCTTTTTAAAAATCATTCAGTATGAGAGTCATCAGCATTTATGGTATTTAGCACTAAGGCACTGGATGGGATTACCTAAGAAGCGAGTAGGAGAATGAGGAACAAGAGGACAGAGGGCTGAAAACTGAGTTCTGGAACATTTCAACATGTAGAGATACCCGGGAAAGGGATGATCCACTGAAGGAGGCAGATGAAACTGCTAGAAGTTAGAAAGATAGCTAGGAAGGTATGGTATCCAAAGGCCAGTTAGAAAAGGTATTTCAAGGAGGAAATGATCAACTATGCCAGGTGTTCCTGAAAGGGAGCCCCCATTTGACCATTTTATTTGTTAAGGTGGTCTTTAGGATCTTTGATTAGAACAGTTTCAGTGGAGTTATAGGTTATATAAGTGAACTAAAGATCTAAGAGAAAATGGAAAATCAGGAAGTAGAGATAATACAGGTAGCTTTTTATAGGAATTTTCCTATGCAGGGGAAATAGGGCTATATCTAGAATGAGTTTTGAACAGTGCATCTCAAATGGCACTTGAGGTCCCATTTATACTAGTGGGAGTAATTTATTCAAAAGATAGGATGATAGACAGGAGAGCAAAGTTCGTGAGCAGGTAAGAGGTGCTGGGAACTAACCCAGAAGTGTGTTGGTCTTAAGAACAGAAATTATTTCTCTCTTTTATCCACAAAAGTAGATTCTGTGGGCACACATACAGAAGAGTAGATTTATTTAGTGGCAACAAGATGAAGTATTTCTCTTGTGATTGCTTTCACTTTCAGAAGTCAGGTCATTAAGTATTAAAAGTGGGAGTAGATGTTCTTAGAGGTTTGAGGAGAGAAAAGATGTCAGATATTTTTCTGTTCAAAAAGTAGGAAAGGGAATTAAAATTAACTACACTAATGTAGGAAGATTTCTGTTCCTTGCTGAGGACTTACTTGAAGGTAATGATCGTAGTGAAATAACCTTTGGTTGCATGTATTTCTCAAGCTGTATTCCATTGTTTAGATCTAGTCGCAGAATATGCAGCATGGTGTTTCACTGAGGTTGGACTCTGCCAAGTGAATATGGCTGAGAGAAAACATTGAAGAGAGCTAAGTGCGGAAAGTCTTGGTGTAGTAGTAAAAGACTCTGGGATACAAATTGGTTGAAAGAAAACCTACGGTGTGGAAGGATAATGAACAATAAATAAGTGTCAGGGTCTGTGGGCTGAAGGTCAAGTAATGTTGGTCTGAAGATGGGGACATGTCTGGAGGTTGTGGACACACAGGAGGAGATGATTGAAATGGGGATTTTGGAGGTGAGAGTTTCCAGAGCTGTGCTGTCCAGTTCTGTGGCCACTGGCTATATATGGCTATTTTATACTTAACGTTAAATACAATTTTAAATTGAGTTCCTCTGTTGTGGTAGCCACATTTCAAGTGCTAAATGACTGCCTGTGGCTCTGTTACCACACTGGGCAAGTGCAGAGGAACATTTCCATCACCCCGGGAGCACCTAGCCGTTTAAGGCCCCACCCTAGCTCTTTTGTGGTAGAATCAGCATTTTAACAAGGTGATTTATATGTACATTATAGTATGAAAAGTACTGATAGGGAGAAGTGTTCCTCCATACAAAGGTGTAAGGAACCTTTATGTGGTTGATTTTCTGTGAATGTCCATACAATTTTTGACTCTGGCAAAGGTTTACTTTCAGGGTTTTTTCTTTTTTTGGGGTACGGGGGGGGGGGGGGGGGACGACCTCAGGACCTCGCGTGCCAGCAGGCGCCCGTGCCGCTGAGCGATATCACCGGCCCCTTTTTCGTATGTGGGTTCTGGGAGTCGAACTCAGGCCCTCACGCTTGCAGGGCAGGCGCTTAAGCCGCTGAGCCATCTCACAGGCCCTACTTTCAGTATTTAAATACACTGTTACTAAATTGGTCTTCTGGGGTGGTACAATGGATTGAAATAGGATAGTTCTATTTTAAACACTTTTTTATTGAGAACACTAAAATGAGAAGTACTTAGTTCAGAATTTCATGAGTATTATAATTCATTTCTTTAATGTTAAATTTATTTAAATTGATATCAGCATTTTACTAATTCGGTAATCCTCTTGAAATTCTTAAAGAATAATAGCAAACTATATTTGTAACAAGAATTAAATACACTGTGAATGACTTGGCAAAAAAGGATTCTTTTTTAAAATGTTATTTATGAAGAACATAATTCTTTTTAAAATGGTAACTTAGTATAATTTCAAATTTTAAGCTAACACTACTAAAGTAGGTTTTGTTAAAATTATCTGCATATTGACTATCCTTTTATTTTGTTATTTTTACCTTGTACTTTAGGGAATGGATAAGAATGCTTTTGAGAAAAAATATAACACTGTTGGAGTAAATATTTTCCGAACACACCAGTTGTTCTGTCAAGATGTACTTAAACTGCGTCCTGGAGAAATAAGTGTTGTCAGCAATGGGAAAGTAAGTAGAAGAAGCACTTGCTCACTTTTCTCAGTGACCCTGATGTAGTGAGTCTCTTGACATTTTTCTGTCACAACACACCTGATGTGACACATACTGGGGTGGTGCTGCTTACATGATGAACACGAGTCGAGGCTCAGCAGGAGCAACATGGGTGCCTGACATTCTGCCTATTCCCTCACCTCTGTCCCCTCTCATACCGTTCTCCCAGTCACGAATGCAGGTAAGGAAGAGTGTTCTTTACGTGTCTAGCTCTTATTTCATTCTAATAAAAGGATTAGAGCCAAGAGTACACATAACAACATTGAGAAACTAGTGTTGTAGTAGGTATAGTGAGGACATTGTTATATCTTTTTCTTCTTGTATCTTTTTTTACAATTGTTTGTCAAATAACAGTTGGTTTCTATTGTAAATTTTGAAGTATTAGATAACATAAATGCCACATAATATTAACATAATCTTCAAAAAGCTATTAAAAAATCATACTCTGACCTTCCTAATAAAATGTACTACTAGTAGCTTAATGTTTTACCTTCGAACTCTTTTTTCTACCATAGATATTTCTGTTTCTTTTAATTACATGATTGTAATCCTGTTACTTACATAATTTCATATCATGCATAATTTTCTTAACTATTTACCAGTCTAATCATCTTGTATTTAAATACAAAATGACCAAAAATTGCATTTTTGTTAATTTTTGTAAGATAACAGGAAATATAAAAACAACAATTTTATCAAATTTATTCAATAACTTTTCTGTGTATGGTATACCTTAAAACATTCAATATACAATGTAACATTACAATCTGGACAGTAGTATCTACTCTCTTTCCGAATTGTTTTTGCATTATTGTCTTTCTTTGAACAACACACTTTACACTGTCATGTCGGCCTTTCCTTTTTTGGGGGCTGGCATAGTTTCAATAAAACGTCTACACTAAATGTAATGGTGAAGACATTGATGATGGACGTCCTGGTTGGTGTTTCACTATCCCGTATTTTTCAATTATTTGGTCTGTTAGACCTAATCTAAATTGTAAGTGACTTTTTGAACCCCCTTGTTTTGAGTGAATAACAAGTTCCATATTGTTTGGTCCAGAAGGTGCATAAATATTTTAAAATAATATTTTTCCTTGCTTTTGATTACAGCATAGCTTGTTAGATGTTAGTCAACCCTGCCCATAGAATTATTATAATCATTGACCACTATTGGAATTTTCTTAGTTTCGTTTCTTCTTTCAAGTTCTATCATTTCTGTAGTGTGAATAGTTGACAATAAGGAGATGTCTCTTTTGTCTTTCCATTTTTAACACAGGCTTTTCCTCTGTGATATGCTAACTTTTCTCCCATCTTCAGTTTTTTCTTTTGCAGATCTTTTGGCACTTCCTTCCTGTTCAGTCTCAGTGTCCCAAATGTGTTTGTTTTGTATTATAAAAGAGTATCACTGAGTTCAGGAGAAGTATAAAAATTATATCTAATGTACTTACAGTAAGAGTTTTTATGGAGTGTAGCACAAAATTATAGGTTATTTTTCACAAATAAACACAAATTAGTAAAAGAAAATCACTAGAACTTATTACATTTCACTAGAAACATCAAAGGCAAATACAACATTCTAAATTAAAAGTATGCAAAAATAATTGATATAAAACAAATAAACAGATGTATGAGTGTATCTTGTGCAAACAAGAATCGATTGGTTAAAATGATACCTGCTTGAGTGACGCTTGGAATATTTAGTACATAAACAAATGCGCTGCTCAAGTGATGTTTGGGGTAAGCTGTTAAGTGGTTAATATATCACAAACATTTTTATAATTAGTCTCTATTGACACATACAAAATAAATATCTACTTATTTTTGAGTATGATAATCTGATTTTATTAAGTAAAAATTGAATCTGCTTCTTACATTTATTAAGAAATCAACTAGTGCAATGTTTGATATATCTCTACTGTAAATTATCAAATTATATATCCCTAAATCATCTTCAAAGCTGTAATGCATTCTTATTGTTTTGTTTTCCATATTGTATGAACTCTTCACCTGTGTGTTACAATCATATTCATCTGTATGCGGTGCTGTTTTACAAATTGGTAACAACTGTTGCCATTTATTATTGTACATACGAAGTATTAATGAATAGTGAGCTATGTAGAAGCCCAGGCATGACATTGCTTTTTTTTAACAGTTGTTTTGGAAGGAAATAACAGTTTTAAAGTATATTGCTATCTGTGGTTATCATATATTTTCTTTAGTTATGTAGTGTTATGATATTAGTAACAAGCATCTTAGTTCTAAAACTATGGGTTTCTTTGCTTTTTGGGGTTTTTTTGTTTTGTTTTTGTTTGGGAGAGGTTGAGACAGGGTTATGTAGTTTAGGCAGGCCTTGAACTCACTATGTAGCCCAGGCTGGCCTTGAATTCGCAGCAGTCCTCCTGCCTCAGCCTCCTGATTACAGGCATGCGCCACCATGCCTGGTTTAAAGCTGTTTTATCCTCATTTCTTTAAAATTAATTAAAATGTTCAGATACTAATCTCACACGTGCTGTGAACCAGTCTTCTAGATAGAATGGAGTTGATATGCATCAAGATGAGGAAGATTGCAGGATAGATAAGATGTTCAGGAGGAGTAGAAGGGGAAAAATAGAGAATTCAGTTCTGGACCTGAGAATTGATAAGTAGACAGTTGAATACAAGAGTTGAACTCAGGAAAGATTAGCAACAAAGTGATGTCAAGTCAAATTACATTGATATTTTGTGTTGATGAATGGGAAAATGTAATTTTGATTATCCTGTGGCTTGAAAGGAATACTAAGTGTTGTGATTTATGAGCTATAATGTAATTCTTAGCTTATTGCTCTGTCTCAGAGAACTGCTGTGAAGCATAATGATCACAGCAATTGTAGCAGATTGCCATAATTCTGAATCAGATCGTTTAAGGTTTGAAATAATTATGACACTTTCGCATAGGATTTGTCCAGATGTTTACATTAGAATTGGAACATAGTCAAAATTATTTATAAGTTATCAACAATGAGGATATAATGATAATTACATAATTTAATACTGACACACTAAAGAATTGTGTGTGTGTGTATATATATCCAAATAGCGCTGTTGCTGTAATTATATTCGTTTTATTTTTATCACAGCACTTACACAAACTGCTGAAAGACATGAGACAGCAGTGTAGGAAAAAGGCCTTTTTTTTTTAAGCCAGACAGATCTGGATTCAAATTCAATTGTACGATTAATTATGTAACTTCTATGCAAATTATCTTCTTGATTTGAACAATATGTAAACTGTTATCAGATTAAATATGCTTTTTTGTGTAGGGCACATGGAATGGGCCTGGACATAGTAAATTTTCAATACTTCAACTTATATTTTCTCTTGAACTATTGGAAAACCATCATGGAAGCAGTAGGTACAATTGTAGACTTGATTTTATTATTACTAAATGAGTCAAGTGCAGTTGATTAAACTTCTGTGAGTGGAAAGAGATTTTGTAGCTCAGTGTATCAATAAAAATTCTAACAAGAATTTTCTAAAATTTTAATGAGCTATCAAAGGAGCTAATGCATTTGTGCTACAGTAGTTATTATGTATAACTGAAAAAAACACATTTTCAAAATTTATAAAGATGAGTTAAGCACAAGATACATTTTATCTCAGTTTCAAATTTCCTATTCTTTTTCCCACCTTGGACATTACATGATTTTACACTATTTAAATCACATTATATTTTTCCACAAATATATTCACCTTTAAGTAAAAGAAGATACAGAAAAATCAAGTTTCTCCTAGATATTTGATGCTGTGCTTATATGGGTGAAATAGTGTTTTCTGATGAATTTAATCAACAAAGACGACAGATAATCTTGTTAATCCCTTAAGAAAATAATTTAAAATTTTATGTCAGGAGTTACTAACAAAAGTACCTGGGTGACTAGAAGTAATATAGGTAGAATTCAACTCTTTTCTTCCAAAATTACCTTGAAAATTACAGCAGATTTTAAGCAAGGAAAGTTTATATGAGTGCTTTTAGGATCATATTACCCTTTTTTTCCTGTGTTTTTACATGCCTGTGATTTCTAAGGTGAAATATGAGATATTTGACAGGAAATGTCCCCTAAGCAAGTGAGGTGGAAAGATTTAAGGACTATACTATACTGCAGTGATTTTTAGACAATATTAATTGTGGATGCAGATGAAAGGGAGTAAGAAAGTTTGGCTGAAACCATTACATTCTAGTTTTTATCAAGAAAAAATATTCTAGATCGTTATATGTAATTGGTTTTATACATAAGACCTGGTCAGTCTTAACGTTCTACATCAGGGTCTTGTATCCAAGATATTATGATGATTGCACATAATAGCTTCCTCAGGAAACACTCAATGATGGTAAAGTTAGTAGTGGTGATGGGATAGCTATCCTGAGAATTTATGTATGTGGCAGTTTGACAGTTTCTTACTCGGTAGTTATTAACTGTATTTTCTTACTATGTAATTACTAAAGCTGAGCTAGGGCTGGTGAGATAGCTCAGTGGCATAAGCTCCTGCCTGGCAAGCGCAAGGTCCTGAGTTCGACTCCTGGAACACACATAAAGGAAAAAAAAGGGGCCGGTGATACCGCTCAGTGGCACAAGCACCTGCTGGCAAGCGCAAGGTCCTGAGTTCGACCCCCGGTACCCACATTAAAAAAAAAAAAAAAAAAAAAAAAAAGCTGAGCTAAGTGATCTTGCTATACTGCAAATCACTTCTACAACTACAAGTTAAGTGAAGAATATCAGAATTATTATAGTGATTTAGAATTTTATGCATGATATTTCTGTTTAAGATTTAATATTTCAACTATAATTGGTCTCTTGGCTATTTTATGATTTAGATATTAATTCAGGTCTACCTAATATAAACTACAATTTACAGATGAACATAGAAAATTGAAATTAAAAGATTTATACACTACAGATATTTACTTTCATAAATATCTGGAAGCATGACTGTAAAGTAAAACTTTGGAACAGAAATAATTCACTACTTTTTTATTTTGTCATTTTGATTTTGGTGTTTATACAAATAATACTTGTAATATCAGAGTGAGAAAATATTTTTCTCTTTTTTGTTTCCCAGTGGATTTAGTAAATGGTGGGATTAATTGCCATCATCTCTTTAGTCATCTGTAATCATTTTTTGCTTAACAAATATCTATTTGATGAAAAAATAGTTTTATTAAACTGCTATCTTCTAGAAGATATACAATAGTGTATTTTCATTTTAAGTTTTTAGGACCTTTAAATGAAGATTTCTATGTAGAAGATTTTTACTTGCTGGAAAAGATAGCATTCAGTAATTTAGCAGAGAAAATTAAAAGCATTGTTGAAAGTATGAAAATCAACTCAAAAAAGTAAGTATTTAAATCATTTTGGGATTTGGAATTTTGTGCATGATATTTCTTTTTAAGATTTAATATTTCAACTATGTAAACTAATAAAGATACATAATATAACACTGGTTGATACTATGAAAAAATAATAAAATATCCATTTACTCAACACTATAGATGTTAACATTTTCCTCACCTTGAATCTTACTCTTTCTCTTAGTTTCTTACCTATCCAGCCCCAACCCCTCTCTACCTAAGAGGTAATCATTTTTTAAAGGTTGTATGTGCGATTCCCATATTTGTGTTCATATTTTTGCTACATAATATAAATATCTATGATCAGTGTTTATTGTGTTGAATGCCTTGACATTTTTAGATCAATGCTATTGTACTGTAAGTCAGTGATGGTGAACCTGTGGCATACATGTCGCAGTGGACACGCAGAGCCCTCTCTGTCAGCAACGAGCCAAGTTGACCCAGCATTGCCCTAGCAGCCAAACATTGGATATTCAGGTTTAATTGCCGTGTTGGCACTGTGGTAAATAAGTGGGTTTTGGGTTGTCGTTTGGGCACTCAGTCTCTAAAAGGTTCACCATCACTGCCTTAGGTTTTCTTTATAGTCTTTCATAAGAGCTTTAACTATGTACATATGTACAGATCCTTTCTTGCAGCATTAATTATAACATAAAATATGAAACTTTTTCTTCCTAAGAATCTCATATATTCTTTTATCTTGTTTATATAGCGTGAGTGACCTTGTTATGAAAGTTGATGCCCTTCTTTCCTCTTTGCCTAAGCATACATCTCGGTATAATGTCACATTTCTTAAAGAGAAGCACAGGTAATGATATAATGGTATCTGTTCAAGTTTTTTTTGTCAGTGCATGCTACACTCAATTATTGTTTCTATTTTCATAACACAGTAAAATTTAAAACAGAATTACAGGTTCTTTGTTGGAGAATAAATGTATTTGACATTGTTAGGAAAAGAAATTACAAGACTAGGGGTATAGCTGGTAGAGCACTTCTTTCCTTGCATGTACAAGGCCTTGGGTTCAATCCCTAGCATGACAAAAGAAGAAAACATTCCAATTAGTTGTATATTCTAGTAAGTACAGGATGACGCACATAGGGTATGAAATTTTGTGTAAATTACACCTAACATGATTTCTCTTATACTTGATGTCTTTTTCTCATGGTCAGGATCATTTTTAATTTTTGCAATATCTTGGAACAATCATTATATATAATATCTGAGTCTAAAGACTCAGTTACTAGAGTTCTGATTAATCAAATGTTGGAATACTTGTATATAACTTATTAAATTTCAAATAGTATTTTACAACAATATGTCTCAAAGTGTGTTCTATAGAACACTACTCTGTGATGTTGACTAATATATTCTGAGGAGACAACTGTTCTCTGGTCAAGTGAATTTAAGGGTCACTGCATTTTAGGCATTTTTTAGTTCTTATGTATATATGTTGCCATGATGTATTTATCTCCATTGACTTAGGTTGTGTAACATAACATGAGCTTTCTTGTCAAAAACCCAGCATTTGAACACCAAACTACCACTTAACTAACTGTGACCTGTCTTAACTCAGTTTCAAGTATGTAAAATATAGATGATGTTCCGTGCCATTCATGGGTTATATGACTCAAGCCTACTTCCTTACAAATAAAGTGAAAAAGGAAAAGCACAATTATCTTTTTCCTCTGCCCTGAAGGCTCTCTCTGAATCTCTATGCTACTGTATTTTCTTCCTTCCAGAATAATATGTCAATTTCGTGTTTTTCAAACTCATTGTTCAGGCAGTATGTAACTGTTCTCAGAGGAAAGAGAACAAAGGAATTTCTCCCAGGAGCCTTCATTAAAAGGAATGCTGTATAATGAACAGTGGTTTCAGCAGCATCCTTAAAATAGAAAACCTGACCTGTTTTATAAATAATATAAATAGAGACTGATAGTATCAAAACAAAATGCAGTTCATAGTTTTCCACTGTTGTAGCCTGTTTGAGAGATGTTTAGTGTATCTAAAAGAGTTGATGGGAGAATCAACAGTGACTATCTGTGGAATCAGAGTTGGGAGAATCTGGCAGCTTTTCAACCAAGAAGATGGAAGCCACAGAACAAGAGAGATCAAGGTTGCAACAGCAGTCCAAGGTCAAAGACCTGGAAGCTCACTGGAGGGTTGCTGGTGCCCGTCAGCCTTGAAAGACTGAAGAAATTGAAGACCTGGAGTCTGATGTACAGAAGTGACAGCCGCAAAGTGTGGACCCATTCAGGAAGACTGGAGCTCTTCAAAACAGGGACGCTTCCTTCTTTATCTTTGTATTCCATCCAGGCTACAAGCCACTGCCGGGGTGGGACTCCCCACTCAGTTTGTATGCCTGCATGTCAGTCATCACAGACACGCCCAAAACTGTGCTTTACTAACCTACTAGGTATTTTTTAATTTATTCAAGTTCACATATCACGATTAACAGTCACAGACAGTAATTTGTAAAATTTTTGCAAGATAACTAAAGAAAGCAACAATCATAGTGATTCATATTAATATTATATCCAATTTATAACTTATTTTTAGCAATAATTATCTAGCACGATCTGTTGTCTGACTCTGCCACTGTTATATTTAATGTCATTAAATCCTATCAACTACATGTAAAAGAAAATGTCTTTCAGGTCTTACTTAGAGGATCCATATTTGAAGTTGAGATGTTTTCATTAGCTTTATTTAATTGCTGAGCAATCAAAATCTTCACACTGCAGAAAGCCATTTTGTACCAAAAAAGACTAACATTCCTGTAAATTTACATGTGTAGCTCTCAATTTGGTAAGCTTTCCCTTCTAGAATGTGTAAAATATACAGTTCATTCATCCTACATCTCAAGAAAATAATTTGCGGGCCGGTGAGACGGCTCAGCGGCTTAAGCGCCTGCCTTGCAAGCGCGAAGGCCCGAGTTCGACTCCCGGAACCCACATACGAAAAAGGGGCCGGTGATATCGCTCAGCGGCACGGGTGCCTGTTGGTGCGCGAGGTCCTGAGGTCGTCCCCCCGGTACCCACAAAAAAAAAAAAAAAAAAAAAATTTGCTATATGATTATACAGTAATTTGCTATATGATTATTACAGATTATATAGAATATTCTAATTTAATTAGAATATTCTATACTTTTAATCAGATATATACTACTAATCTTTATTTATGTCAGATGTATAATTCAGTATTTCCCACTGGCCTTTTCTATACTTGTAACATTTTCCCATTTCCTTTTAAAGATTAGTCCATCTTTTAGTTTAGAACTAGATCAATGACAAAATGGAAAGCACCAAGGGAAGGAGAAGAGAGGAAGGCTGGGATGGAAATAAACTATGAGAAGCCAGATATGGAGGTACATGTCTGTAGTACCAGCACCGTGGGAGGCTAAGGCAGGAGGATCACAAGTCTGAGTACCATCTAAGCAACTTAATGACATAGCAAGACCTTATTTCGGAATAAAAAATATTTTTTAAAGTGCTGGGGATATAGCTTATTGTGTAAGGCCTGGGTCCAATCCCCAGTACCATAAAAATAAATTAACCACTTACCGGCCCAATTATTTAAATACAGGATGACCAAAAATTGATTTTTTATTAATGTTTATAAGATAATATAACAGGAAATATAAAAATGATAATTTTATCAAATTTATTCAATACAAGAATCGACTGGTTGGGGCCAGTGAGATGGCTCAGCGGCGTAAGTGCCTGCCTGGCAAGCGCGAGGGCCCGAGTTCGACTCCTGGAACCCACATACGAAAAAAGGACCGGTGATATCGCTCAGCGGCACGGGCTCCTGCTGGCACGCGAAGTCCTGAGGTCGACCCCCAGTACCCACACACACACAAAAAAAAAGAATCGATTGGTTGAAATGCCTGCCCAAGCATCATAGTATGTAAACAAGTGCTCTGAGTGACCTTCACAGTGAACTGTTAAGTTGTTAATAAAACTTTGAATGTGTTTTTTATTTCCCTGTTACAATATGTTGATTTTTTAAAATTCTAAACATAATAAAAATAATGAATCGTTAAATTTATTATTCTCAAATCTGAGGAAATATATTCAACCAACACATAAGCATCTTGGCTTTTTTTTTTTTTTTTTTTTTTTTTTTTTTTGAGACAGGATCTCACTATGTAGTTCAGGCCAGCTTTGAACTCACTGTGTAGCCCAGGCTGGCCTCAAACTCATAGCCATCCTCCTACCTCAGCCTCCCGAATGCTGGGATTACAGGTGTGTGCCACTGCCCCCAGCGGCTTTGTTGTTTTATGTTATCCATGTGGATTTCGAAGGCCTAAAACTTACTAATTTTTGTTCTTTAAAGGATTTTTAACCACTTGTTTGTACACCTTTTATTTTATTTTTAATTTTTTTATTTTTATTTTTTTTATTTTTTTTTATGTGGGTACCGGGGGTCGACCTCAGGACCTCGCGTGCCAGCAGGCGCCCGTGCCGCTGAGCGGTATCACCGGCCCCTTTTTCGTATGTGGGTTCCGGGAGTCGAACTCGGGCCCTCGCGCTTGCAGGGCAGGCGCTTAAGCCGCTGAGCCATCTCACCGGCCTCAAATTTGTATTTTGTTGTATCAGATAACTAGGATTTTTTATCTAGTGAGAAAGAAAGCAGTTTATGAGACTGTATGAAACTCTGAAAATCTCAATTAGTAAGGTGTTTGTATAAACCTATCCCATCATCTTTTATCTTGCTTGTTTTCTGTTTTTCTAGCATTATAAAGATAAGTCCTCAAGAGAATGATGTGGTCTTTGATGTCGTTGCTATTGTTGATCCCTTGACAAGAGAAGCACAGAAGATGGCACAGTTATTGGTTGTAAGAAAATATTTTTATTGTGAAACTTACCTTTTCAAGTCTGTTTTTAAGTATAGTCAAGTATTTGTGCTCTTAGTTCTTTTTATTATCCAACTGTTTAATAGATTATCATTTTTTAGCATAGAAAATAAAGTGAAAGAGCTATGCCGAAGGTGTTACAACAGTATTGAGGTCAAGTGTTACTGTAGACTGAATTATGTGCCCCACAAAATTCATATTTCAACAGATGAAATATTTTTCTATTAACTTCACGCCCTAGCTCTCCATATGTAGAGATAGGGCCTTTAGGAGGTAAAGTTAAATGAGGTCATAAGTGTGGTATCTAGCTGGCCACAGTGGCACACCTGTAATTCCAGCAATCTGGAAGCCGAGACAGAGGATCACAAATTCAAGCCCAGCCTGAACAACGTAGTGAGCTAGAGAGACGCTGTCTTGAGCTGAGGATGTAGCTCAGTGTGAAAGCCCTGCATTCAATCCCCAGTACCAAAAAAAAAGGTAGGATTGTAGTTCTTTTGGATTGGTGGCCTCGTGAGAGAGAGAAAAAGAGAGGTACCCCTCCCCCAGGCACACAAAGAGGTTATGTAAACACAGTGAAAATTGAAGGCTGCAAACCAAGAAGAGAGCTGTCACCAGAAACCAAATCAAATAGAAATATGATCTTGGACTTCCCAGCTTCCAAAACCACGTGAAAATATTTTTTGTTTGTTTGTTTATTTAAGCTACTGGATCTGTAGTATTTTTCACCAGCCTGAATAAACTAATACAGGAGTCTTCACCATGTTGTGAAGTATGTGTTTGGGACAAGCTGATGCTTAAGCCTAATTAGGTGAAGCTTAAATTATAACTCATGTTAGCCAAACAGGCAAAGGGGAGGGGCGGGAGAACATAGATTGTATTGAGTAGGTTTGTCATAAAAGGCACAAAACACCATACCTTCAACAAGGCGAAGTTTCTTTCTGCCATCTAACATTCCAAGTATAAGCTATCCACAGCTGCTAACAGCCCTCCATGGTGTGAGGGGTTGGGTCACTGTCATCGAGTTTTTCAGGCATCGTGCACTGTCTTCTATCTGGTGGTCCAAGATCACTGGCTAACCTCCAGACAGCTCTGGTGTCATCTCTGTTACTGCTGGCAGAAAGGAGAGAACAAGAGTACAGCGCCCAAGTTGGACACATTCTGTCTGTATTTTCTCATGGACAAGAATGCAGCCAGCCATCTGTTATACTTAGTGACAATAGGAGCTGAAAACTATGATCACAAGCCTTACATAAAGCTGAAAAAAAAATTTTTTTTAACCCCCCACCCTGTGACACTTGGGATTGAACCCACAGAGGGTTAAGCTACATCTTTAACCCTTCTTAAAATTTATTTTTATTTTTTTAGACAGAGTCTCACTAAGTTGCCCATGTGGACCTTGAACTTGGAATCCTGCTGCTTCAGCCTCCAGAGTAACTGTGATCAGAGGGATGCACCCATGGCACCCATTATAAAGCTGAAAATTCTTTAACTAAGAAAGTAGGGGATGTTATGAGACAGCTGTAGATCTCCAAAAGGACATTATGTGCCTTATCATTTTACTAAGAATTTCAACGGTTCAAATTTTAATGCAGCTTTCAGTAAATTTGAATAAGCTAGTTACATTAGAAGGCTATATGAATTTGTAGTGATGTTCAAAATTTTGGTATATTCCAGTTTGAAATTACTCAAGTTTTTTTTTTTTGTTTTTGTTTTTTTTGTGTGCATACCAGGGGTCGACCTCAGGGCGTGTGCCAGCAGGAGCCCATGCCTCTGAGCGATATCACCGGCCCTTTTTCTGTATGTGGGTACCGGGAGTTGAACTCGGGACCTCATGCTTGCCAGGCAGGCGCTTATGTCGCTGAGCTATCTCACCAGCCCTCAACATTTTTTAAAGACATATTTTTTAAAAACATTCTCAGGGGGCCAGTGAGATGGCTCAGCGGCGTAGCCTGCCTGGCAAGCGCGAGGGCCCAAGTTCAACTCCTGGAACCCACATACGAAAAAAGGGCTGGTGATATCGCTCAGAGGCATGGGCTCCTGCTGGCGTGCGAGGTCCTGAGGTCGACCCCCGGTACCCACAAAAAAAATAAATAAATAAATAAACATATTCTCGGAAGTGGATACTGTCCTTTGACAGTTGGTGTCAAGCATGGAAACAGGAAAAAGTAATTAGATATTAAATCTGATTAATAATGTAGGTGATCAAGCTAGGTAATGTTGGTATATGCATTCTATGAAAACTTTAATTGTAATTTTTCTCAGAATTCACTCTATCAAATCACACTGGGAAAAGAGATTATAAAGATCTCCTATACATATATTAATGTAGACACATAATTATGAAAAAATGTTGCTATCCAACTTTGCTAACCTGTCTGTTCAAGTACATGAACACAGCAAACCTAATCCCATGGCTGATTTCTCCATTCTTTTACCATTTGTATACCTTCAAATTTGAACTTCTTGAGATTCACTATTCAGATTATTCTTTAGAAAAGAGCAATAATCATCTATAAAAGAGTGAAGCGTAATGTACAAATTCCCTTTCTGTGGAGAATCATTATTCAGGGTAAATGAAAACATTGATACTTTTTATGTAAAAGTAGAATTAAGGAATCAGAAATATGTAATTATACAGAGATATAAAATGTGCAATTGTACCCCAGTTTACATTATTGGTAATAATATACTTTATTTCTGAGCAACTTGTGTTTTTTAAAGAATACATTAATTTAATGGAAGAAATATACAGTGTTCCATTTAACATTCAGGGAAAATAGTTGGTTCAATGACCTCCACAGTAGTAAATAAGAGGAATGATAACATGAGTATTAAAACACCAAGCTGCATGTTCTGGCCGGGTGTGGTGTCGCATGCATGTAATCCCAGCACTTGGGAGGCTAAGGCAGGAGGATCACCGAGAGTTTAAGGCCAGTCTGAACGACATAGTGAGATGCTGTCTCAAAAATAAACAAACAAAACAGAAGCTGTATGTTCTGATTCCTCCCCAGGCCTGTACCTTTTCTGTTCCATATATCATTTGGGGGTGTTTTGTTTTGTTTTGTGTTGTTTTGCTTCTCCCGTTACATATATCCTTTCTTGTCTATTAACTTTTCAGTCTTACATGATTTGTTGCCTATGTGGAGATGCAACTATCAAAATTAATAATTTTTTTCCTATTTCCTTATTAATTTCAAGGAAACATAAAGAAAAGAAAATAGAGTACTCATCTGTAGCCAAGAAGTTCCTAGATTTTTTAAAATGCAGAGTGAAATTTCAAAAGGATCAGGGCACCCTTGCCAGTGTTGTGAGGTCACCACTTTGTGTTTGCAGATTAAGGATTTAGTATTTATTTTACTTGTTTTCAATACTAAAGAAAGTTAGATACTGTGAAAGAAAGTCACTTTAGGATAAAGGCAGGCAGCCTAAGTCTAGAACATTGAAAGTTGTTGGAGTTCAACTCTTACTTCTGCCATGACTTACTGTGACCTTGGCCAAATTATTTAGTCACTCTGTACGTCAACTACATGGAAGGGACTTAATGAGAATAAATGTAGCGCCCAATAAATGATGCATGCTTAACAATTCTTAGCCATTAATATCATTTAAAATCAAATACGGGAATTTCTTATAGGTACTTGGCAAGATTATAAACATGAAGGTAAAGCTGTTCATGAACTGCAAGGGAAAGCTTTCAGAAGCTCCTTTACAAAGGTGAGTTGGAATGAGCATAATTTTGTCTTGAAATATTTGCAAATACTAAGAGAAGAGTAGGGGGCCATTGTTTCCTGGAGCTGTTTTGCTATCTTCTTTACTAGGTGCTTCACTGGTGTAGATTAGAAAGTAATGTATTTATTACCCTCTATTAATATAAACCTGATAAAGCAATGTGATCCAGGAATACCTATTTAGAAATATATCACTGGGAAAGTAGAATTAAACCGTTTTTGGTTTAGCTATGCTTTCAATATTTAGAGCTGAATTTCAAAATGATTTCTGTTATACCACCACATTTATATTTTGTAGTATTAAGATGAAAGTAGTTTAGAATAACTTGTCAGTGATATACAAAATGTTTAATGTTATTTACAAATATTCCTATTAATACTATCATATTTTTGATCCCTCTATCATCTCTCAAGAGGGTCAAAAATATACCCTTCTTTCTGGATTGGAATCACTATCACTGTGAACCACTCTTACTATCTGATAGGAATATTCAGTATTCTTCAGGTATTATCAGGAAGATAAAAGGATTTGTACCATTAAACTAGTATACCTTTGTAAGGCTTACTAATGTGCTTGTTTTCGTATCATTTAATTACATAACTAAAAAATATGCATACATATAAGCAGAGGGTACCATTCAGTTAATTCCTTCCTTTTCAAATTTTATTATTATATACACACATGCTCACACATTATTGCCTTGAACAGACATTTTAAATATAGTAAGTATTTTTACTTGGAAAGCAATAAAATGGAAAACGGAAAAATATAAGAAAGTTTAGGGGTCATTCATTGCCCCCTGGAGACGTATTCAGCTCATTTTTTCACACTTCTCATTTATCTTTTGTATTTCAGACCTTGTCAAATGCGTTTGTAAATCTGAAGAAATGTTTTAACTTTTTAGCCATTATTTATTTAAAAGTTCTGTTCTTATGAGTGCAGAAATTTTATTCACAAGAATGGGAATCCTCTTCAGACTCTCTATAAAACTTTGGTTTATCTAATAAAGAATAGGAATATTGCATATATAAACAAGCATAATCTGTTGGGAGAGAAAGAACTGGACTTTCATGGGTGAAATAATACCTAAAGTACTAGGTAGAGAATGTACAGGTAAGGGATTTTTTTTTAAGCCACTGATTCAGCAGAGTCTTACTCAGTAGCATATGTCAAGCAAACCAGCTTACATGCTTACTCCTGGTTCTTTCCATTTAGTAAATACCATCTTCTCGGAGAAGAGAGGTAATAGGCAGGAATTGCCTCTGCTGCCCATCTGTCTCCTCTGCCTCCCCATGCTGTATTTGTCTCCTTTTTTAAGATTGACTATTCTGGGGCTGGGGATATAGCTCAGCAGCACAGCGTGTGCCTGGCAAGCGCAAGGTCCTGAGTTCAATTGCCGGCACCAAAAAAAAAAAAAAAAAGATTGAATATTACCTCCCTGTTTTAATTCCATGCTTTTCAATTTGTTTTAGAACCTTGCTTTATCTCATATTCTCTTTGTTCTGTGTCTTTAACCTCTGTTAGCCTTTTTATTTCAGTCCTTAAACTTGCTCAATTTTATAAAAGTTGCTCCCTTAATTTCCTCTCCTGTAGAGTACTACTTTTCTTCACTCAGCTAATCTGCTTCAAAGAGAGTCATACTCACACTTCACCTGTCATTTGCTCTTCATCCGTCATACAGTTTGGCTTTAACTTCTTTGCCACTGAGTTGCTTTCAGTAAATCACAAAGAAATTGCTACTTGCAGCATTGATGGAATGCTTCTTCCTTGGCATTTGTGCTGAATCTGACAGTACTGAGTACTTGTTTTTTGTACATGCTTGATAATGTGTGTATATTATTTGATAACTATGTTTTCTCCTGTGACTCCTGTTATTTTCTTTTTGTGTGTGTGTATGTATGCTTTTTGGGTTTTTTGTTTGTTTTGCTTTGTGGTGCTGGGGATAGAACCCAAGGCCTCACACATGCTGAGTAAGTGCTGTCCCCCTGAGCCACATCCCCAACCCTTTTTGTTTGTTTTGTTTTTAAGATAGAGACTCCCTACATTGCCTAGGTTAGCCTCAAACTTTAAATTCTCCTGCCTCAGCCTCCCAGGTAGCTGGGATTGCAGGATTATACCACCATGCCTGGCTATCTTTTCATATGTTATAAATGTAGCTGCCTCCATGATTAGCACTACATGAGATTCATGCTCTGTGAAATTCTCCTGGAGTGAGGGCTGGACCTAGTGATTTTGTTTCTCATGAACAAAATATGACAAAAGTGATGGAATGGCTCTTCTATGATTAGGTTGTAAAAGGTAGTGCCTTGTGTTTTGCTGGCTGTCTCTCTTTTTGGCCTTCCTGCATGTTTCTGCAGGAGATTCTCTTGCAGCAACCACATGAGGACGGTAGTCTCCAGCCAACCACTCTTGAAATGCAGCCCTCATTCCAACAACCCTCCAGGGACAGCACAGGCCTAGTAGTAGATCATCTGCTTTCCTTCTTCAGTGAGATAGAGACTCCCTGCATTGCCTAGGTTAGCCTCAAACTTTAAATTCTCCTGCCTCCATTGGTTGCTGCCTTGATGGTAGTCTTCCCCATAGTGAAAGTCAGGCCGCTTTTTTTTTTTTTTTTTTTTTTTTGGTGCTGGGGATTAAACCCTTGGCCTTTGTACTGAGCTATACTGCCGCCCTTTTTTATTTTGAGATAGGATCTTCCTAAGTCACTAAGTTGCCCAGCCTGGGCTCAAACTTACAGTCCTTCTGCCTCAGCCTCCCAGAATGCTGAAATTAGAGGCATGCACTACCACACCCACTTTACAACTAATTCTTACTGTGTGTGATACTGAGAGATGTGGCTAAAATATAGTAAACCACAGATAGGCCTAAAAGCTCTTTAAAGCAGCTGCATTTAACTCAGTACTGTTTGTGTTTTTAATTCAGCTTCAATAATTGGTACTAGAATTTTAGCTACAATTTTACTTGTTTCCTGGGTCTTATTTCTGTTTATATTATTAGTAATAGTAAGAGTTAATAAAATAGTCAAAAAAAAATAGACCATATCAAATGTGAAGAAGTATATGAACACAGACCATAAACTATTAGAACTTGGGTAAGTCAGGTATATCTTAAAGGTATTCTAACCATGTTCGAAAGAAATAGTTAATAACAATATATAGCATGCTGTTTGATAATAGATAATACTATAAACAAAATAATTGTCTTCAATTTGTAAATATTCACATGCTGCAGTACATGTTGCCTTTTTGATTTAAGACTTTATGGTCATGTTTATTAAGCAATGTCAATTTTAAAGTATTTTAGACAAAAGAAATAATCTATTTTTTTTTTTGTGGGTACCGGGGTCGACCTCAGGACCTCACGCACCAGCAGTTGCCCGTGCCACTGAGCGATATCACTGGCCCTTTTTTCGGATGTGGGTTCCGGGAGTCAAACGCGGGCCCTTGCGCTTGGCCAGGCAGGCGCTTACGCCACTGAGCCATCTCACCGGCCCAGAAATAATCATTTTCAATTTTGGTCATAGTAATTTTATGTTTTATTAACAGCTTTTACCGTTTTGTCCTGGAGCCAGAACTGATGTCAGGGGCTAATGATAGTCCCTCTCTTGGACCAGTGGCAAAGTTCTTGGATATCCCTGAATCACCCCTTCTAACCCTCAACGTGATCACTCCAGAAGGCTGGTTGGTTGAAACAGTACACAGCAACTGTGACCTTGATAATATACGCTTAAAAGATGTAAGTTACCATGTAAAGTCATATAGAGAGAGAAATGGGGTAAATTCTTAAGAGCTTTTTTAATTATAGCAAGTGAATGATCATCCTGTGGATGCTCACCAGAATTTACTTCTGAGTTTTGGTCTTAATCCAGTCATTTCTTTGACTTTTTAAAGCTTCCCTAACCTTCAGATTCAGCTTCTCTAGTTTTCCAGGTTCCTAGGCGCCTTAAGTTTAATTGCCTTGTAACACTGGCTCACAGAGACACTTCCAAGATGAACAGTTTAGAAAATTTGGAGATAGACAAATAGCAAGTTAAGATTACACCACTAAGTACCTATTTTGCCCTTCAAGTTTGGTTTTAACTTGGAGAGGAAATTAGATTCAAAACTCCTTTTGTGACTTACTTCTCACAACCAGAGAAAGCAGTTCTAACTAGATTAGGGTGGAAAGCAGGAGAGAATTCAGTATTATACTATACTGTAGGCTAGGTATATCTGCTTGCCATCACCTCCAGTGTGACACTTGTCTAATAAATATTGAGACTTCTTTTCCTCATCTGTTGTCATTCAATCCACAGAGAAAAAAAGGAATATTTTAAAATGCACTGAGTCTTTTTAAAACATTGAATTCAGAATGAAAAAAATGAATTCAGAAACCACGCACACACACTGATATGTGGATATGCATGCAAGCATTTTAGGAGAACCTGCCTAAGATTGATCTGCAGAAACTGAGGAAAAAAATACCTTCTTCGCCTTTTTTCCTCTTTCAGACCTATTTGCAGCTTCTGTGTTTGACATCTCCTTTAGAGTGTAGCCATTGCCTTTAACCGCTGCATAAATATTAACCTGTAATAATTTGGTTAAGATTATTCATAGTGTTTTATTTTTTTAGGTTTACTCATGTGTTAACCTTTTGTATAAAGATTTCCCTTCCAGGCAAATTTCTTTTGATCCACTCATGAGTAGATTCTATTGGATCTTAAATCACTTCCCTGTAACATACTGGTTCCTCTAACCTGACCTGGCCAAAAAAATAAAACAGTTTAAACTTGGTCATAGCCATCATCTAAAATCTGTCCTTCAAATCTAGGGAAAGAATAGGAAGACAGCATAATAATAAAATTTAAGAGGAAAAGTTACATGAACTTGGCAAGAAGTGAAAAAAAAACCCTATTTTCTCCATAATTAGATCTCTTACCAGAGTCTATTGGATTCTTAAGAAAGAGAGCACAGCAATATATTGGTAAGATAACTTTAAAGATTCTAACCAAAAGTGTGAAAAGTTTGTAATGGGAGAATCGGTACAGCTGAGAAAAGAAAATGGAACCTCCTGGTAAAATTTCAGCAGCTATTAATGAAAATTAACTACTTTTTGGTAGTGAGTGGCAAATCTAGTCATGTTTTTAGAAGCTGTTCAATGAGCAGTAGTTTAAATTCTAAAGTTAAAAGACTAAAATAAAAAGAAATTCCCTGTGTCTTCATAGATTCTGTGAACAAAGTGAAGGAAATTAGAAAGCATCTGTGAAAGTTCACTACCTCTCAGGCTCTTTTTTTTCATTATGTGTTATAGTACTTAAATATTATCTGCAGTTTTCCTAGGAAAATATGAAATAATGAATAAAATCATTTACCAGAGTAGAAAGGAGGAAATTTAGGTTAGAGAGAAGAGCAACCTGGCAAAAAATGAAACTAACTTGAAAGATTTGTCACTGTATGCTAACTTGTGTAAATATTCCTTGCTACATCTAATTTCCAAATGTACATAAATGCCTGGAAAAAGATTTGGTCCAGAAAAATTCTTCCTTAGTAGGACTTTGTTCACATGATCATAACCACAAAGACTTCATTATACAATAATCATTAATGTCATAATTAAAGATGACAGAAGTAGTTACAGGAAAGCTACAAGTGAGGCAGTCACATTTACTCATGAGAAAGCAAGCTATGGCTATTTTTGCTGTGGTTTGAATAAGTCAACAGAATTTAAATATGCAAATATAAAGGAACAAGAGAAATTCTCATGTTAATTTATTACAAATTGAAGAAGATACTAGTCTCAAACTGGTATGTGGACTCTGCCATGATATCTAATTCCTGACTGAAAATCGTTAACTTTAACTCACACTTCTAGGGTACAGTTTCTTACCTACGAACAGAGGAGTTAACTAGGTGATCTCTACAATCTCTGTCTTTTAGCACCCTTGTATTCCAGTTCTCTTCCATGGAAATCTTTCCTTTCAAGTAAATTGATAATAAGGGCTCTGCATACAGTTTAAGTACCTGAAGTTCAGCACCAGAATAGTGATAGTTCATAAATAATTAAGAATATAAAGTTGTTGAAACAAATACTGTCTTGAAGTTACTTCTTGTTCTTAGAGCAATAAAATTACAAGAATAAGAAGACTTAAGAAAGAAGTGCCATACCCAAGTGCTGTAATTACTTCTGAGATAATCACAGCTAAGGGAAACTATATAGTATGGAATATTTCCAAATACTCTATCCTTAGTACACAAAAGTAGTACCAAAAAGCTCATACAGGCTGGGGATATAGCTCAGCAGCACGGCGCCTGCCTGGCAAGTGCAAGGTCCTGAGTTAGATTCCCGGTACCAAAAACAAAAACAAAAAAACCTCATACGATGAAATAAACTTACATAGAGATAACATCAGTCTTTAATCTGCTTAACAAAATTTCCAAACTACATGAAAATCACTTACCATTTGATTTATTTTCATATTTGGCCGTGTTATTCATAAGAAGTAGAGAAAAATCTGTATACCTGAAATATTTATACAATAATATTTTCCATACAAGAAAAGCTAGTAACAAAATATCCAGCCATTAAAAGTCTGGGTACCGGCATACACCTAAAGTCCTAGCTACTCAGGAGGAGGTGGCAAGAGAATCGCAAGCTCAAAACCAATCTGAGCAACATAGTGAGCCCTGTCTGAAAAAAAAAAAAGAAGAAGAAAAGAAAAGCTGTTTAAGGAGACAAGGATATGGTCCGAGGAAACCATCTTTAATGAAAAAGCAAGCTAGTCTTTCTCAGAAAAACTATGAAAAAAAAGAAAAATGTGTTGATGTTTAGTCTATAGGTGCTTTCTAATTTCTTTCCAGTAATTTTAACTTTTTTTTTTTTTTTTTTTTTGTTGCATACGGGAAAGCCAATAGATAATAACTTGGCTTTCTTGCCCAGTCTGAACTGGGTACAGAGCAAGAGCAAATCAAAGCAGATTTTTTTGGAGAAGTACCTCATCCAAATCTGCCTTGAAGAAATTTTCAAGTTATGGAACGTGCATCCTTTCTCACATCTTCTCTGCATGGGGTTATTGGTGCATGTATCCTTGGATTGGAAAAAACCTGATGTTATGAAAAAGAAAAATGCAGCCTGAGCTTTGATTCAACTCATCAGTTTACTCTCATGTAAAAGAAAGACTTGAAGTTATCCACCAAAATACATTAGCTAACATTAAAATAATCGCATTTATTTATTACTAAATTTGTATTATGAGGATTATTAATACCAAAACCCATGACATATTCCCTCCACAGATTGAGAGAACTGTCACAGCAGAATATGAACTAGAATATCTACTACTTGAAGGACATTGCCTTGATACAGTAACAAAGCAGCCTCCTCGGGGTTTGCAATTTACACTAGGCACAAAAAATAAACCTGTTGTGGTTGATACAATAGTGATGGCCAATCTCGTAAGTATTCTAAATATTTAACTGATGTTATTTAATGTTTTGGTGAAATTCTCTTAAGTTTTCCTAATAGTGAGATGAAATGATCTTTATTGTTCTATTGCTGAACAGCTCACAGAAAATAAAAATGAATTCTTAAATAATTCATACAAAGTGGAAAGAATCATGCTTTCATATATGCCTTTATAGGTTATTATAAAATCTCCTCCCCTTAATTCATTTATAAAATTTTCTCTGATGAGTAAACACTAAATTCTGTAATTCACACATAGTCTTCCATGAACACTTGGATGTTCTTAGTCATGTAATTCAATGTAATTCAATCTTTTTTTTTCTTTTTCCTCTCTCACTTTAAAAGGGATATTTTCAATTAAAAGCAAACCCAGGTGCTTGGATACTGAAATTACGCCAAGGAAAATCCGAAGATATTTATCAAATAATTGGGTGAGATATACAAACTTCTTTTAAATCTTTATATGTGAATAAGTTTAGTGTGATATAACCAAGATCATCAAAACAGCACTTAAATGTGAACAGTGCTGGTTCAGGTCCAGGGGTCAGCAAGATGGCACAATAGGATTTCCCAGGACTTATCTACTCCACAGAATTTGAATATCTATGCACAGAATTTCCTTCATAAGAACTAAGAAACTCAGGTGAGATATTACAACACCTAAGTGTAGTACGAAATAAGAAAAGGTGCATTGCAGAAGGTAGAGCTTTGGATAACCTGCATCACTGTCCACCAGCTCCTTTGAGAATAGGGAGTGAGCACTGAACTTCACGGTGACCCCAGAACCATGCCTACCCCAGTAAAACCCAGCACCAGGCAGGCTCTCGCAGCCTTAGACTGCAAGCTAGTATCTACACACCAAGCTTCTAGGCCTGGTGTCCTGTGGGACCTTCGAGCCCCAGGCTCTATAGCTGCCTGACACTCGCAGTCTCCCTTTCTGTCCTACCGTCAAGCCTGCCCTAGCACACTGGGCCAGCCCGCACAGACTCAGGCTCCGGGCCAACCCTGCAGACTCAGTCTTCAGGCTCACTGTGGGGTCAGGCTGTTCCCTGCAGGCCAGGGCTCCTGACTACACCCAGCACTGCGATGCTTCCATAGCCCCAGGCTTCAGGCCTGCCCAGAACCAGGCCAGCTGAACCTGTGCTATCCCAGCTCCAGCCCACCCCCTGTTCTAGCCCAACGTAGAGTCAGGGTAGCCCACATAGTCCCAGGATTCAGGGGCCCATGTATCCCAGACCTACACCTGCCCTTGTGTGAGGCTGGTCCCCATGGGCCAGGCTCCAGTGGGCCCAGCATCTAGGCCATCTCCCTAGAGCTTCGTGTTAGCTTGGCCTCTTGAACTGAGGCTCCAGGTCCACCCTTGCAGACTCTTGGCTTCTAGGAAGCTGCTGTGGATTCCAAGACCCAGGCCTCTCTTGTGAACTCTGGTTCTCAGCCTCGTCTCCAAGGACTCTGGCTGTAGGCCCATTACAGTGGTACTAGGTCAGCCCCTCTGATCCCTGGCATCAGGCCAGACCCCACGGATACAGGCTCCATTCCCAACCCTGCAGATCTAGGAACCAGGCCCTCTCCCCTGCTGACTCAGTCACCAGACAGGCCTGCCCAAGGGCTCCAGCAGCCGTTCTGCAGAACATGCACACCACACTACCTACTCAGAGTCTCTGGGTAGGCTGTCTGGTGAAGGACTTTCCCATGCAGTACCAGTCTGCGAAGACTGGGTTAAGTCCCTACTTCATCTTCTTCATGTGTTCAGATACCAGCATACAGCCACAAAGACTGACAACAAGCAGGGAAACATGACACCATTAAAGGAACAAAATAAAACCTTTTAAAGAAGAAAATTCTACCACTCATGACAACATAGATGAACTTGAGGCCATTATGTTAAGTAACATACGCCATGCACAGAAAGACAAATGTTGTGTGAGCTCACACGTAGAATCTAAAAAGGGTAGACTCATAGAAGCAGAGAGTACAGTGGCTGTTACCAGGAGTTGAGGATGGGGCGATAGAGTTGGGAAGATGCTGGTTGATAACAAAATTTCATTCAGGTAAAGTAAATTTAAGAGATCTATTGTTTATCATGGTGACTGTAGTTATTAACAATGTATTGCATTCTTGAAAACCATTGGGAGTTTTCACCACCATTCCATAATATATATACATTTCAAAGCACATATGATAAAAGTATATAACTTCATTTCTCAGTTTAAAAAAATTAATTACAAGAAAGTTAACAAATATCAGTATAAAACGCAAATTACCTATTAAACTGTAACAGTTGCTTATACACCATTTTATTTCAAAAATATAAAAGGAATGCCTAAATATATATCTTGTTCTATATTCTTCTACTTACTATTTTGTATAGGCTTTTCCATGCATTAGCATAATTCATATATTTATCATTTAATGACAGTATAAGAGGTATCTTATATAACAAAGTAATTATAACTGGTGTAGGTTTAGTTTTATTTTATTAATAAGAATTGGTTTATTTCACTGAAGTTTTCCTGTTCATGAAAGAGCCACAGGATCATCATCCTTTTTTCTGTAAGAAGACAGCAGTAAATATTTAATGTTTATGGTCTTTGTGAATATTCTTTCTTTTTAACAACCATTTATAGCTTAAGGGCTTTAAAGTAACAGACGACAACCTCATGTGGCTCACCAGCCATAGTCCTGTTCAAATATTTTTGTGTGCTTAATATCTCTAGATTTTAGTTATTTCAGTAAATACAGAACACCCATTATTATATCATTCATTGTACTTAACAAAAATAGTATAGAAGTAGTGGTTATTGTATCTTTTTTTTCTACCATTCTATTACCTGTTCCTCCTCATAGTATCATTCTGTTAATATACTTAATGATTTATGCATACAAAGCTGGGAATTCTTTGTCTTGCAGTAGAAAAGCAAGTAAGGGAAAGGCAGTGTCATGTGAGAGATGAGATAGTACCTCAAGGGAGTGTTGAAGAATTAATGGGAAGTTACCATTCCACAGCTCATTCCAGTGGGAACAGTAGTCAAGAATGAAGTTGCACAGGGAGGCATACACCTGTAATCTCAGCACTCTGAGAGGCTGAAGCAGGAGGATTGCAAGTTTGAGCCCAGACTGGGTGAATGGGTGAGTGAGACCTGAAGTTTCTCAAAATAAAAAATTAAAAAGGGCTGACTGGGAATATAGCTCAGTGTGAAGGCCCTGGGTTCAATCCCCAGTACAGGAATGGAAGGAAAGAAAGGGGAGGAGGGAAACCAAACCAAACAAAATAAAAACAACTGAGTACGGTACATTCTGAGTGTGATAAGAGGGTACTACAGCAGTATAGAAAACGAGAAAAATAAACTAACATCACATTCATCCTTACAAAAAGCCATAGGTTTTTTTGTTTTGTTTTGTTTTTATCCTTTTTTATAGGACTGCAGATTGAACTCAGGGCCTCACACCTGGTAGACAAGTACTCTTTCACTGAGCTAAATCTCCAGCCCTTTTTGTCTTTTGTTTTGAGACAGGATCTTGCTAGGTTGGCCAGGCTAGCATTGAAGTTGGAGTCCTCCTGTCTCAGCCTCCCAAGTAGATGGAATTACACTCATGTACCATCACACCCAGCCTCAAAAGCTGGTTGACATGCGTAACATCAAGAACAATTCATGCTTTCTTTGAGCTTCTTTGATCATCTGCATTGCCAGGAATTCAGTTCTGTATCTGTTCACTGCTGTTTTTTGCAATGCAAACGCCCTTCGCAGTTAAACTGTGACTCAAGTCTCTTCTGTACCCCTACCATCTGTATGACCTTGCATACGTTTCTTTACTGTTTGGAGTCTTCATTTCCTCATTACAAAGAGGGATAATCATTCCCAGCCTTGTGGGGTGTTGGTAGGGCCTAATTGAGGTAATCATTAGAATTTCTCACACATTGATAAATATTTTCTTCCCACCTCCCACTTCTTCCCTTTGTTTTTTTGAGACATGATCTTGCTGTGTAGTTCAGGCTGGCCTTGAAATCACTGTATACCCCAGGATAGCCTCAGACTAACAGTAATCCTCCTGCCTCAGCCTCCCAAGTGCAGCAGCACACCCAGCTCCCTTCTTTATAGATTAAAATTATAGAACAGCACATGTTATGTATAGAACTATACTTTATACAAGGTTCCACTTTATCTTTATCATTATTTTCTATAATATTATTTCTATAATATTATCCATAAGTGGATACTGTTGGGAGAAAATAGGCCCTGTTATTAAATTTTAAGTACCACTAGCGTATTAGCAGGAAACTTTTTTTATGGTTAGATAACTGTTGGCAATAAAAATAACTTGAAGTTTGTTTGTGTTACTTAGAAACAACCAAGCCAGGAAGTTTTTAATATTTCCTTAATATTCAATATTTCCCCATGTGACTAGATTAATAAATCACTCGATACCCAGAACAGGAAAAAAGAAATAATGCTGTCCTGTTTTCCTAGTTATTTTTCTCAGTGCTGAGATAAAATACCCAACACCCAAAGTTGAAGGAAAGGTTTATTTGGCTCACAGTGTGTGGAGGTTCCAGTCCATAGTCAGCTGGCTCCAAGGCAGAGTAGCATGGCAGAGGGCATCGCAGAGGAGAAACAGTCCATGGCAGTCAGAAGGCAGCAAAGCAGTGAAGTAGCAGAGCAGCAGCAGCAGCCTGCCTCTCCCTTTTATCCCTTCCAGCTACCCACCCATTGGGGGGGCACCACCCACACCCAGGATGGGCCTTCCCGTTATCCATACCCAGAACTATGCCAAATCAATCAGTGGACTAATTTAGTAATCACACGCACTTAATCTCAGCGTCACACATCCTACATCCTACATCCACCATCCACCATCCACCTGCCTCTGGAAAGCCCCCCACCTATGTCCACATGAAGCTTTGGGGGGACATCTAGACACAAGCCATAACACCTGTAATATTCTTTGAAACTAAAGTATTAGTAATTAAAATTAGGTCAATGTAAAATATGAGAAAAGTGGACATTCTGTTCATCTCAAAATACAATTTGGTTCTAATTGATACTATGTTTATATTTAGGAAAAATATTTCTGACACATGCTGAAAAGCTAAGATAAAATTATATTGACCAGAGTTTTTAAGTCTGGATGTTAAAATCATGGCTAAATTATTTAATATTTTAAAACTTGACTTTCTGTTTCTAGGCATATTCAGGTGAGTAGTTCCTGTCTCAGTCATTCTTTTTGTAATATTTAACGGCAATATGCACCTGTCTGCTCATATTCAGCACTGGCTCTTACCTTGATAAAATTCCTCAAAATTATTCTCTCTTAGAATACATAAGCTTGATGACTGTTCTAAAATTAGAAAAATTTCCTTAGATTTTTCTAATTGTAGAGAATATCACATACTCTTATCCTAAACTATTATGCTAGACTTTTAATTGGAAATTTTAAGAAAAATTTTTCCTGCCAAATTTATATTTGTACATAATCATAGTTTCGAGCATTTGAGTCTGAACTGCTTATCTTGTGCTTTATAGGGAAGCAGAAGAGGTTTCCATACTTTCTCCACATTTACTTGAGCTGGTCTGTTATAAGCTCACCGCATTCTCTGGCCTTGGCACTGGTTAAAGCTCCCTCTGCAGACTGCTTCTGTGGACACTTAAAAGTTCTCTGTTGCTGCACCTTGCTCTCCCCAATCCCCTGGTCCCTGTTGTTGCGTCTCTATTCCAGTTGGCTGCTTCTAACAATGTCCTAGTCTCTGAAGCTCCAGTGTTACACTTGCAGCCTATTTTTGCCAAGGTCTCTTCATGCATGCAGGTTGCCATATTGGTAGGGCACATGACTGACTACTCCATGGTAATAACAAAATTCCAATGTCTCTCCTGCTTGACTACAGCTGATTCATAGGAAATACCTCCATGTCACTTGCTCAGCAAACTCTAGGAGTTCAGGCCGGTCACAAAGCAGTAAGCACTTTCCTGGCTCCTTGATTAAAGCAGTGAGTCAGTCCTTCTCAAATATCACATCCAAGTCCATGGACCCTCTTCCCCAGACATGAGCCAGACACCACTTCCCTTTGTGTTCCTACTTCAGAATGGACATTGTAGTGTTTTCCCCTTAAAGTATTTGCCTTGCTAGGTCTAGAATTAGAAGGTAATACTCCTCTTGTCCTGAACCAAGAGTGTAGTGGCAGAGACTCACAACCTAACAAGAGCTCTTTCAGCCTTTATCTCACACAGTACCATTTCTGAACCTTTTTATAGTGTGTTCAATCTCTCTGAGGGGCAGTCTGCCGGTAGAGATGAAATTGGGAGTGTGTGCCTATGCCTATTAATTCTCACTTTGTTGTCTGCTAGCAATCTCATTGGTGTCCAGTAGAGGCATCCTTTTAGAATACCCACGTCCACCATCACCACGACCATCTTCTCTTTAGTTCTTCTTTTTTTTTTTTGTGGGTACCGGGGGGTCGACCTCAGGACCTCGCACGCCAGCAGGCACCCGTGCTGCTGAGCGATATCACCGGCCCCTTTTTCATATGTGGGTTCCGGGAGTCGAACTCGGGCCCTCGCACCTGCCGGGCAGGCGCTTAAGCCGCTGAGCCATCTCACCGGCCCTTCTCTTTAGTTCTTTATCTTCATATCATTGCCAGTTAAATGTAAATTTTATCAGATTCGCTGTTGATCGTAGGTGTTGTGTATATCTTTTATTTTTGCATTCTTTTTGTTATTTGTTTAGATCATGTCTTTTTTTTTTTTTTTTTTGGTTTTGGTTTGCTGCTTTAGCAGAATACCTGACATGGGTAATTTATAATGCCAAAAATTTGTTAGCTGACAAATCAGGGGTCAGCTTCTAGTGAGGGCCATCTTACTGCATCGTCCCATGACAGAAGGTGGAAGGAGGGAGGAAGATGGCCAAACTTACCCTTTCATAGCAGTACCAGTTCTTATCCCTGAATATGGATCCTTCTTAGTCTGATCACTTCCTGACGGTCTTATCTCTTAATACATCACAAAGGCAGTGAAGTTTCAACATGAATTTTTAGAGGGGCAAGCATTCAACCAGTAGCAGAAGAATAAATTCTCGTATTATTAAAGGACTTAACAAAAAGACCTGAATGCTTTTATATTGTATTAGGAAGGGTTAGAGGGCCAAAGCTCTCCAGGAGGGCTGGCTTCCAGGAATGACTTGAACAAAACCAAGGTTTTGACCAGTAAGAAAGAGCTACCAGTTCACCCATGATTCAAAATATGAGAAAACAAGAAGCTGCTACTACCAGCACATCAGCTGGCTCTTAGTGCCCAAAGAGCTAAGCGACTGGAACACTGATATAGACAATCTCATGTCTCACAGCCATACTTGCCAGAAGAGACCGGCCAAGCATTAGCACATTGCCCCAACTCACTCCTACCTTCCATGTACATGCAAATATATGCAAATTAGTGTAATCTAATTATCAGCCAGAACCATAGCTGCATAAGTGTCTAGGAAAAACAACCACCAAAAAAGTGTGGCTCTCTGACTCTGGCAGTATATGTTGTGAACTGAGATGCTGCCTGACTTAAACACCAGATTTCCACAAATAATTTTTTTTAGACACCTAAGTAGTATACTCTTGTTCTGCCAAGACCTGAAAAATTTTGTCTTCATATATGAATTATAGCTTTCCTAAGTATTGAATAACAGCATTATAATTTTCTTCAAAACACTTGAAACAAGGCTTCATCATGGTCTTCTGCCATTCAGTATTTTAGATGAGAAGTGAGAGGCCAGACATTTTCTTCTCTAAGAATCTAAATGATTTTTATATTTAGAATTTTCGGATAAACATAATGTGTTTTTCTAAGTAATGCTTTCTGATACATAGTGATTTCTTTCATTTTGAAATAAATGGCTTTTACAGAGATACAGTGTTTTCTAAAATCTCACTGAGAATATAAAACATTTGAGTATGTCCCTTTTTTCCTGCATGAATTCCTTATGATAAATGTTTCTCTAACTGCTTAGCTTGTTCTCTTCATTTAAGCTGCTGACTTTTCCTTTCTGGTGGGTTTTAGGTGCTTAGCACTGTTGATGAACATCTCATAGTGCAGTGGAGAAGAGCCAGACCTCCAAGGCTCAATTTGGATCTGGGGTCATAATTATATCCTTAAGTGATGGTTGTGTGGGTCAAATAAGTTAGCATCTATAAAGTACTTAAAATACTGTCTAAAATAGTGTAAGAGCTCATTGTCATCACTACCTCTACCACCTGGTAAGAGTGAGAGATTTGCTGTAGAACTTACAGAGGTCTGGCTGTAGTGATATGCTTGCTGGGTCAGCCCTGGTCCTAGTGGGCAGTAGATTAGACGGCTGAAGTTGCTAATGCTCTTGAGCAATGCTATGACTAGAAGTTCTTGAAAGTTTTTTAAGAAATTTGACATTGGTACCATCTAAGTTGAAACCCTATTTCGGACATGGTCCTGCCTTCTGCTTTGGTTTAACTCTGTCATTTGGGAAGCTGCAGGTAAGAGGGAGTTAAAGTCATGTGTTAGTCCTTGTAATGCTAGGATGCCCAGGTATTCACTTAGAAGAAAGTTAAAATGTACAGTATATCCTAAGTATGACTGAATGCAAGAGTACCTCTGATTCTTTTCCTTTGACAAAGTTTAATTTTATTATATAGTTTTTATAATGAAATTTTTCAGTGCATGAGAATAGTATCAGAAAACAATTTTGGAGTACAACTGTCATCTTTGTTTCAACAATTTTGAAAATTAAAGAATAAATGGTACATATGTAATATGAAATGGAAACATTAAAATGATACATATGATAGACACATTTTCAGTCTCATGGATTTAGCAGTGCCTTTCAAATTTTGGCATTTGAAAATGCTGGGTAGATACTAAAATGTTGTTTGACAATATAGAATTCCTTTGATGTATAAACATCTTATTTTTTAAGTCTAGAAAATTTCTCACATTTTAATTGTTAGCAACATATCAGAGATATGAAAGACTTGAGTTTTGTCATAGCCTTGGTATACAACAGTAAAGATAAGCAGTAATTTCAGCTTTATGGATGATTAGGCAATATCAAACTTACTGACTTACTTTCATACAATGCTTATATATATTAAATTAAACTCTTGGATAATTCTTTAATGTGTAATATATCAAATTAAGTATACTATGTTTTATTACATTTTAAAATGAATATGTAAGTTGATTATAGAAAGCAAATATGATATATACACAAATAATATTGCATTTATATCCATTGCAAAGTGAATTGCTTTTATCATCTTAGTTGTATGTCTGTTCTTGAATTAATTACAAACATTTATGGGGATTTTTTTTTTTTGCTTTTAGGCATGAAGGAACTGACTCTCCATCGGATATACAAGATGTCATTGTTGGATTAAACAGCTTCAAGAGCAAGACACTGGAAGTAGAGGTATATGGGACTCAAGCTTTTTATTGTCTTTTTCCTTAATGTTAACAAATACCTTATTTCTTTAATTTTTATTTTGCAATGAAATTTACAGTTTTACTACCTAGACTATGTTGGAACACTTGCAGTAAAAGGAAGGAAGATTAGACCATGAAGGAAAAACAGAAATTAAAGATAAAACAGAAGGAATGATTTTCGTTCTGGGTTTTTTTTTTTTTCCTGAGTTATGCTATATTACTGTATCTACCACATCTGAAGCTAGATAATGTTAGAAATCAGGATCTAGAGATGAGATCAAGAAGATAGGCTGAATAGTTAGTCCTAAAAGGAGAAGTGATATTTCTTTCCTTAAAGTGAGAAACAAAAGGGAATTTTTTTCTTTTCTTGCCTTGTTTATATATATATATATATATATATATATATATATATATATTGTTTGTTCTTTTTATGTCTTGTTTTCTATTAGAAAAAGGATTTTTTTAATAATGACTGGAATAGTTCTTTTGGACCAACCCTCCTGCTTAAAACTACTAAAAATGTTGGATAAAATGTTCCAATCTTGAAAGCACTGAGGATCTGATAGTAATGAAATAATGAAGGTAATAAGGAAATAACAAAAAAGAAAATTAAAAGCTTAGTGAAGTAAGGAAGCTCAGAACCTTCTCTTGGCCCAAGAAAGCTGTTCCTTGGAACATTTGTCCATTCTGGCACACTCAAATTGGCATTTTGATCTCATTTGCTGGATTGTGTGAACACAAATTAAAACCCAGGATCCATGTAAAGTAGGTAATTTATTAGAAGACCCCCCTCTACATAAGATAGCCATATCTTTTAACCCACCAAAATAATCCAGAGAATTCTTAATCTTCAATTGATGCTGTAATAGTTCCAGATTGATAGGCTATCAAATAGCCATAAATCTCTGGAACAAGATTATAGTAACCTAAACTGCAAATCAAATTTTCAAACATAAGCAAATACACAAAACCAGCAGAAACAACAAACAGCGGAACACAGATATACAATGACTCTGGATATTAGAATTCTTGACACAAGGTAAAGACTTTATGAATAAAACCCCAGTTGCACAGGAACTATCACAAAGAATCAACAACTGGGATCTCATCTTATTAAAAAGCTTTTGCACAGCAAGAGAAACCACCAACAGAGTGAAGAGACAACCCACACTGTGGGAAAAAATGTTTGCCAGCTGTTCCTCAGACAAAGGATTACTATCGAGAACATACAAAGAACTCAAAAAAATCAGACCTCCCAAATTTAAAGACCCAATCCAAAAATGGGCATCTGACATGAATACACACTTCTCAGATGAAGAAATACAAATGGCAAATAAATATACAAAAAAGTATGCAGCATCACTAGTCATTCAAGAGATGCAAATTAAAACAACACTGAGATTCCACCTCACCCCAGAAAAAATGGCTATTATCAAGAAATCAACTAATAACAAATGCTGGAGGGGCTGTGGGGGAAAAGGAACCCTTCTCCACTGTTGGTGGGAGTGTCGACTGGTGCAGCCACTGTGGAAATCCGTGTGGAGACTCCTCAAAAAACTAGGGTTGGAGGTCCCATTTGACCCAACTATTCCCCTGCTGGGTATCTTCCCAGAAGAATTAAAAACATCGTACCACAGCGATATATGTGCATCCATGTTTATAGCAGCACAATTTATAATAGCCAGATCTTGGAAACAACCCAAATACCCATCAACCAAGGAATGGATAAAAAAGATGTGGTATTTTTATACAATGGAGTACTGTTCAGCCATAAAGAAGGATAAACTGGAGACTTTTATAGGTAAATAGATGTAACTTGAGAAAAAACTCACAAGTGAAATTAACTGGACATACATGTGTAAACATCTTATTGTGTCCCTCGTATGAGAAACTGAAAGAGTAAATAAGATCCAAAATGTATAATAGATATGGTAAAACAGGAAAAAACTGGTCAAAGAAAGAGAAACTGGGATGGGGGAATGGGGAAAAGAAAGGGAGAAGAAAAAAAGGATAGATAGATAGATAGATAGATAGATAGATAGATAGATAGATAGATAGATAGTTAAGATAGATACACTACTAATTTTGCTTAGATCCTTGAGAAGAAAGGTTTGTGCTAATATTGGACAATTGAATGCTGATATCTTGCACCCTGAGTAACTAATTTAAAGATAACAATACATAATGTATTAACCATTGTTACCCTCCTATTATGTTGTTTTGAAATTTTGTTCTATTTTTTTCTCTTTAAAATAAAAATTAACAAAAAAAAAAAAAAAAAGAAAGAATTCTTGACTCAGGCTCTGAAACAACTGTATTCACTCAAGCAACTCAAGTCAGCCATGGTGGCACACACCTGTAATCTCAGCACTCGAGAGACTGAGGCAAGAGGATCATCCCAAGTTCAAGGCCAGCCTGAAATACATAGCAAGACCTTGTCTCAAAAAAATAAAGGGAAGAAGGAAGACTAGGATTGAAAATAATTGTAGGAAATAGAAAACTACAAAAGTGCACATCGGGTTTTTGGGGGGTTTTTTGGGTTTTGTTTTGTTTTGTTTTCCTGGTGTTGGGGCAGAATTTTTTAAAGTAGAACCTTTGAAATTGAGTAATACAATACTAAAATTAAGAATTTAGTGGCTGGTTTTACATTTCCATAGAGAGAATTAAGAAGTTGGAGAGTAGATAGCAAGTATCTTAAATACAGTAGTTAGGAAAATACAGAAAGTCTAGGAGAGCAGGAGTGAATTTAAAACTGGCTCTGGCATTCACTAGCTGTCTGACCTTAGGCAGATTATTTAACTACTACTGTCTCATTTATAAAATTGGTTTAATTATAGAATCTACCTTACAGGGTTGTTAAGAGAATGAGCAGTTTAGCTTTGTAAAGTGCTCCATGAGTATTTGTCAAATAAATAAAAATGGAGTTTCAGAAGATGAAAGAATAACAAATGGCTAAGAATTTTCACGAATTGCTGAAAGATACCAGTTAAAAACACTCTATACCCTACCAATACCAAAATCCTTTACTTGTTTTCTAACAACACTCCTCACCATCTGTCTCTCAGAATTACAGCAAAAAGACAGAAAAAGGAAGGAGAAAAGAGAACACCGTAGATCAGTCCATGAGCTCCAATAGCCCATGAAAAGGTATTCCAAAGGAACAGAGAAAATGGAGGGGAGAGAGTATATTGTAGCTAAAGATAGAGAAAAGTGTTTATGTCAAAAGAATTCAGAAATTACCAAAAAGGATAAGTGATAATAGCCTGTGTAAGACCCTGAGAGCTGCTGAGGCATAAAGACAGGTCACTACAACAGAAAGACACTACTAGCATCAGACTAAGCATTTGCAGCATTGCTGGTAAAGTACAGCAAAACAAAGCCTTCAGTGTTCTGAGGAAAATTATTTTGAACCTATAATTCTGTACTTAACTAAATTGTAATCAAATATGAAGCAAAATAGTTATTTTCTGAAGTGTGAAGATGAAGACCAAGAATGATAGTTCAAGAAATGGTGAAACTTATACATAAAGAAATGAAAAGAACATCTACAAAGAAATAGGCAACTGAGGGCTGGGGATATAGCTCAGCAGCACAGCGCCTGCCTGACAAGCACAGGGTCCTGAGTTCAATTCCCGGTACCAAAAAAAAAAAAAAAAAGAAATAGGCAACTAATTGTGAGCTCTAAGAAAAAATGTCTTCAGGAAGACAGGGATTCTGGACAGTTAGAAAACTTAAGTAATAAACTGGAAATCAATAGGGATACAGTAAAGAAATTTATGTATAACTTTCTACAAGTAAAGAAAAAAGCATAAAATGACAAAAGACACGTATTTATTGGTGGAATGAAAGAGAGGAGAGTTCATTTGACTTAGAAGTCTTTCTATGAGTGGCATAGTTATGTCACTGTGACTCTAGAGAGGAAATAAAATTTTAGGAAGGGGATTTGAAGGTGGTGGAAAACAGAAGCACAGGGAGGGGAAGGAGAACTAAAAATGATTAAGATTCATTGTGTGTAGTACCAGTTCCCTAAGATGAATGTTATGTATCATAAACATACACTAATAAAAAACTAAAGAAAGGTACAATTTAATAGCCTTTCATACTCTTCAACGGATAGTACTTATAGTGTCAAAATAAGCACTGCTTACTTTTCAAGCTTTAAAAATCACCATAGCAAAATACAAAAGATAATACAATTATTTTTATCTAACAAATATAAATACCATCTACATTTACAAATGATAAAGGTTTAACCAATATAAGCTGGAAGGCAGAGGAGGAAAGTAGAGATACTAGCTAGTATCCTTATCTTTTTTTGTGTGTGTGTGTGTGTGGTACCGGGAATTGAACTCAGGACCTTGCACTTGCCAGGCAGGCGCTGTGCCACTGAGCTGTATTCCCAGCCCTGCTCTCCTTATCTTGTAAACAGAATATGCAAGACAAACTGTTGCAGTTGTGAATAAAAATTGAGATTTGAATATTATTTAAAGTTACAAAAATACTCAATATAAGCACCAAAGACAAAGATATTGGTACGAAAATTTCCAGAGAAGGGAAGACCGATTATGTGAGCTACTCATTATTTACAAAGAGTAAATAATGTCTAAATTCTGTGAACTCAGAAATAGCTACTACTTAATGACTAAAGTTGACGAATTAGCTAACCTTCATGTAAGCATATCATTTAGCAATGTGGAAGTTATCACCAAAAAAAAAAAAAAAGAAAAGAAAAACAAGAGGCTGAATTGATCATTGAAGAGTAGATATTGACTGGCTTTCTTTACTACAGCTATCTTTCTTAGATTTCCAGGGTAATCTTTTCTAATATATTTTTTTTCTAACCAAATAACGTAATATTTAAAGCTGACAAATTTTACATTTTTTTCTTTACCATGCTTTCTAGGTGCAAAAAAAGCCAGACAAAATTAACGAAGATATCCTTACTGATAATGATGAAAAGAAAGGAATGTGGGATTCCATTAAAAGGTAATTAATAATGAGTATTTTATCATATAACTAAATTGATCAAGAGTCAACTACGTGGAAATGCTGCAAATGATAAAAATCTAAGTAAGTTACAGACTTTCTCCTCTAGAAGGGATAAAACTTATATATAAGAGTTAATACGAGATAGGAAACTGGAGCTGTAAGACAGCTGAAAATTTTTTTTCAAACCAGAGGAGAAAAAGGATATATCCAGTTAGAAGGAACCTTAGGAAAGTCTTCTTGGAAGAGTTTGTGGCCTAAGATCTATTCTAAAGGAAAGACAGGATTCAAAATTTGGAGATAAAGTGAGATATTTGGTTACATGAAAGCAGAAGGACTGGGTATGTTCCTCAGGGAACAGAAAGTAGCACAGCTTAGCTCCACATTGAATATAGTAGGGAATTTACAAGTTACATTGTTAATCAGAAAATGAAAAGTATTGGCTCATATATATAATGAATCCAGGAGTACACCTGGCTTTGGGCATTTTAGGTGACAGGGTCAAAATATTGTCTTTCTTCATCACTTAGTTCTACTGTTGCTGTGCCTCCTTCATTTTCAAATAGGCTTTAAAAGTAAAAATTTACTGCCTTCAGTAGGAAGAAGTAGGTTCTTTCCAAATGATATCAGTAAGATTGCCAAAGCTGACCCAGCCATCCCACTGCAGCCATGTGTTCCAAATTGAGCTGATCGCTGTGACTCTGCCTGACCATGTTTGGATCATATGTCCACCTGTAGAGCCAGTGGGAAGCCCTATCCCACCTAAATGTCACAGAATGAAATTGGAGCAGAATAGTTCCCCACAAAATACCAAGTCATCATTACTAGAAGGGGAAAGAATCCTAGGCAGGCAAAATCAAAAGCTGTACTTGTGTAGATCCACATTGTAGAGAACTTTTAAAGTCTGTTATAAAGATGTGAACTTCATTTGAATTATGATGGGAAACCATTGATCATTTTGATCAGAGAGAAGAATACATACACACTTCAGGCCAAATAGATGGCACAACTTAAACAAATTTTGTTAATACCAGTTAAAATTTGTATCATTTGTATCATTTATTTTTCCCAGTTTAGGCTTCTTTTTCTATAATTGACTTGATTGGAAAGAACAATCACATTACCATCTCATGAATCAACTTTTAAAAAATTTGTCATAACTATTTGTGCTTGGCAAATATTTTCCATGATGATTGCAGTTATTTAGTTTTCCAGATTTTTGTTATTTTAAATATCTGTTTATATAAAAATGAGGTTTTTAATGAAATAAAAATTGCAAACCGAAAGAAATTGAACACATTATGAGTATCCCAAATAAGAGTGAACCAGTTTTGCAGCTGAGATTAGACATACACAGAAATGAGATGGGGCTGATCCAGGTCCAGAAAGCTGTATCAGTTGGCTTTGATAAAGCTGCCGTGATGTAAACCAGGGAATGGACCTGACTTCCAGACCTCTCTTTGTACCTCATGGAGGTCACCCAGACTATGAAGACCTCTGTTGCTTGCCGTTTAGACCTTTAGAGAAGGTCTAAAATCATAGGCATTTTTATATAGTATTTCAGCATGGGGAGCCTTACTAGGTGCACTCAGCAGACTTCCTCTGTTAGCACATCAACCATCCTTGTGCCACAGTCAACACCTGTACTGTTTCTTCCTTCATTGTTGGTCTGCTTAAAAGACTCAGTACACTAGCGCAGAACCATGGCTGGCAGTAACTCGTTCTTGATTCTCAAAACAACTCTTGCAGTTCACAAAGGAGCAAAGATACTACCAATTTAACCTGGAGGCAGTTTAATTGCATCTCATGTTACAAATAAAAGCTTGTAAAACTTCAAGTGATATTGTCACATTTGATATTAATAACTCATAATGGTTAGAGTAAGATTGTTTAAAATTAGTAACTATCCATTTTGAGAGTGATGCAAAAAATTTTTGAAAGGCATTCTTATTTTTACTGTTTATCAAATTTAATATTTAGGCAGATAAAGTTTTCCAGTGTATATTAAGAAACTGTCATTTATGACTTTTTAATTCCAAGTTTCACGAGAAAGTTGTATAAAGATGATGACAAAAAGGAAAACGATGCTCTAAACATTTTTTCAGTTGCTTCTGGCCATTTATATGAACGCTTTCTAAGGTATGTATATTTTTATCTAATATTTTGAAAACAGTACATTTACATGGCCCAAAGTTCAAAAACAATAAAGGAATGTACGTGAAAAAACACTCCCACTTCTTTTTTCCTTGATACTTAATTCCTTTCCCACAGGAAACCAATAGTAGTAATTTTATATCCTGCCAAAGATATACTTTTATCTGTAGACAAGAAGGTATATATTTTTCTTTTTTTAAGTTCTTTTTATCCCTGTAGTGACAAAGTATACTGCACTGCACCTTGGTCTTTTTTATTTATTTACAATTAGGTAAATATATAATTTAAATGCAGTGAGATTTCATGACTTTTATTTGATTAGGAATGTTTTTCTTTAAGGCTAGAAAATACACAATTTGTAACAATAATAGACAATAAAAATATGTATAGTAAAAATTTTCCTTTTCTGGTAAAGAAGTACCTTGTTTTATAAGAAAGAGGGAGATGAGAGAATGAAAGCATATTACAGAGTATAAAGGGATATTTTTAAACAGTTTATGCAGAAAGATCCTAAAGAATGCCTCAAAAATATTTGAATTGTAGTGTGGATACTTTAAAATGGAACTTTAGGTACATTTGTATCTTCTCTACTGAGAGGTCTAGGACAGCAAAACAGTGACCTCCCCAGTGAATTTCTCAGTATAGATAGATTATTCACCTTTTCAGCTTTTTTTTTTTTTTTTTTAATGTGGGTACCAGGAGTCAACCTCAGGACCTCGCGCTTGCCAGCAAGCACTTGTGCTGCTGAGCGATATCACCGGCCCTTTTTTTCCTTTATGTGGGTTCCGGGAGTCGAGCTCAGGACCTCACACTTGCCAGGCAGGCGCTTATGTCACTGAGCTATCTCACTGGCTCTTTTCAGCTTTTACAGACCTGCCTGATATAAATCACACAGTAATATAGCTGAGATTAAACTCTAGTTGAAGTAAACAAGAATATTTCAAACTAGTTTCTTTGCCAGCTAGAATAAACAAATCAATCTAGTCTATATCAAGATATGTCTCCATCTTTATATAGTATGTATTTGATCAGCCATAATATTTAAAGATACTTCAATTTGATTCTTTACAATTTATAATGGAAAACTTCCAATTCCTACCTTTAAATATTTAAAAGCCTCTTAAAAAGTAAGATGAATGTAAATATATATTGGGTTTAATATTCTTTTATACAGAATTATGATGCTGTCTGTTTTACGTAACACCAAAACACCAGTGAAATTCTGGTTTCTAAAAAATTACCTCTCACCATCATTTAAAGTAAGTATATTTTTTAATAGAATGAATAATATTTGAATAATAAACTATTATTTCTAAGTTCATATGACATTCTCTTTTCAGAATAAACCTTTTGAAATGTGTATTAGTAAGTTTTAAAACATCAATATTTTTAATCTAGTTTAAGAAAAATTCTGTTCAATTTTTATTTGAAGAGGTGTTTAAAGGAAATGTATAGGAGAGTATATCTGTATATAAAACCAAATCAGAATGCTTAGTGGTTTTTTATACAATACTTTTGCTGTATCTTTTCTATGTTTAAATACACAAATGCTTGTATTGTGCTTTATTATCTACAGTATTCATTCAGTACAATAATAGGCTATACAGATTTGTAGCCTAGGAGCAATAGGCTCTAAGATACAATCTATATATGTAGTAGGTGTGTCATCTCAGTTTATGTAAGCAACTCTGACCAAATCATCATGTATCATTGACACATGACTACTGATTCTGTAAAACAATACTGAATCAGGTGTCAGGTATTCAGACGTCATTATCTTATATTTTTAACCTAGTCATCTCAAACATGAAACCCTATAGAGAATCTAATTTATCAATTTACAACTCATTTTGTGTTCATTATGCATCCCCTTTATCTCTCTAACCAACCACAATGTTGACACATTCGTGAACTGTGTGGTATGTGAGCATTCCAAGATCAGAGGCATTTCTTCGCAAAATCAGGTCTTCTCAAGTCAGACACAAGTCGTAAAAAGTATGTGAACATTTGTCTTAGTCAATAATGACTTACTTTAATGACATTAAACTATATAGTTTTACGTACCTCGTATCTTTGTCAGAATTTTCACACTTCTCATTAATGAAGAATGCTATTCACCTTTCCATTATTGTGCCAAAATACTTTAGATGTTCAGTTTAGGAGGAGGAAAGGTTTATTTTGGCTGGCAGTTTTGGAGGTTTCAGCCAGTCTGTGGGGACTTAACCATGTTGCTTTCGACTGTGGCAGAATTGTACTTCACGGCAGCAGTACATGTGGTGGAAGAGGCCTGTTACTTCATGTCAACCAGGAAGCAAGAAAGGGAAGGGCGGCTGTGCACTCAATATCCCCTTCAAAGGCATACCACTAGTGACCTAACTTCGTTCTACTAGGCCCCAATTCCTGTAGGTTCCACCACCTCCCAATAGCACCACATGCTGGTAACCAAGGTTTTAATACATGGACCTTTAGGGGATACTTCCAGACCATAGTATAGATATAATTTATACAAGTGGTGTTTTAGATATTTTTCCAGTTGGTTTATAACAATCTATAATACTCCTACCTTTTAAAGTGTTCATTTTTTTCTATAATATAAAACTTTTCTCATATTGTTTGATTTTACATGTATGTTTTAGGAGATAATTCCCCACATGGCTAAGGAATATGGATTCCAGTATGAACTGGTTCAGTATAAGTGGCCCCATTGGCTTCATCAGCAGACTGAAAAACAACGGATTATTTGGGGTTATAAAATTCTTTTCCTTGATGTTCTTTTTCCACTAGCAGTGGACAAAATCATTTTTGTTGATGCTGACCAGGTAATCAGTTAATTCTTGTTTTTAGTAGCAGTCAGACTTTTTCTATACTTCGATCTGAATATTAGGACTTAACTTATGTTGCTTCTATCTATTGTCTTTGTTGCCATACTGTGTAATCATATAAATACATATTATGATGCATCAGCAAAGTGCCTTTAGAACACACTTTCAGGATTCCCAGGGAAAAGCTGAAGATATTGCAAGAGGTACCACTTTATTACCTAGGCCATGGCAATTTTCTATCTAAATTAGCAGTACTTTAAGTTTGGGAATTAAAACATGTTTTTAATCATAATAAAAGTAGTTATATAAATTCCTATGAATACAAGTTATTTTTTTAAGTTAGCTATTTCATTTTGCTGGAAAAATTAGCACTTACGTACAGCTCTCTTATCATTCTGCCTTTAACAGCATTCTTTGACATATAATCAATAACGAAGTTCTTACCTCTATACCACTTAAAAGAATGTCCTAAATTTATCCAAAAAAAGAAAAAATTAAGGTCCTCAGCTTTCAAAACATATATGGCTACTTTCCCTTCTTGTATTGCTTTTCTAATCATTAATGGAAAAAAATATTTGAAAAATATTCAGAATTTCCAATAACAGCAATAGGTAAATATGTATTACAAATCAAGTGCATAAATTAGAATTTATATACTTAGGACAAAAACGTATATTTTCAGATTCTATATTAGAATTTAGTACTCATACTGTAAAATATTATTTTGGTACTATTTCCCAAGTTAAAAAAATAATTGACCATTATAATAACTAAAAACTAGGCAAATATAAATAATGAAGTAAAAAAATGAAGTAAGCATTTGTGAACATACTGTCTAATACACTTTTTTCTCCTGTGCTCCCTCAACATACACACTAATATTTTTCCAGCAGGTTTAAATCAATTACAGAATAAGCATACTAACATTTTGTCATTAAAGCTATGTAGAATAATCTGGAGGTTTGTCTTCATAATTCAAATTAATATTTTCCAATATATAATAATAGATATTTACCATAAAATGATTTTGAATTATTAATTCACATATTGAGAACCTAAGGACTATGTACTTATCTGGTATTTAACCTTTTCCAAAATACCTTGCTTAAAAATGATATAAAAGGGGCCGGTGAGATGGCTCAGTGGCGTAAGCGCCTGCCTTGCAAGCGCGAGGGCCCAAGTTCGACTCCCGGAACCCACATACGAAAAAAGGGGCCGGTGATATCGCTCAGCGGCACGGGTGCCTGTTGGTGCGCGAGGTCCTGAGGTCGACCCCCCGGTACCCACAAAAAAAAAAAAAAAAAAAAAGATATAAAATACTCTTATTGATAAGACCACTGTTACATGGACTAAGAATATGTATTTCAGGTTTCTTTTAATCTGTGAGAACAAGAGGGAAAAATACATTTAGTAAATTCATGCTCCATGAAAGCAATGTAAGGAAAATGCAGTTGTCTGTATCTCTACAATAGGGTAGTATGGTTTGAAATTCCCATTAAAAAAGGCTTATGTTATTTAGTAGTCTTCATCAGAGACACTATTTTAATTATTTAGATTGTGAGACATGACCTAAAAGAACTGCGAGATTTTGACCTGGGTGGCGCTCCCTATGGGTATACTCCCTTCTGTGATAGCCGCACTGAAATGGAAGGGTATCGTTTCTGGAAAACAGGATACTGGGCATCACATCTTTCAGGAAGGAAATACCATATCAGGTAAGAAAATGTACGCTCTCACCATTTAGTAAATAAATGTACCAAATTCACTTTGCTTAGAAATTACACAGTAGTGATAACCAGTTGCATAGTACTTACTACATGCCAGTCACTGTTATAAGCCTTTGTGTATATAAAATCCTTATGACAGCCTTTATTATCATGACACTATTATCATCTCCAAATACACATGGAGAAAGTGAAGCATTCCACATTTGTGTAACTTGTCCAGGCTTACCGTCCAATACACAGTTGAGCCAAAGTTTAAATCCAAGTGATATGGCTCAAGAATATGCTCCTCACTACTGCAGAAAGTTTGTTTGGTTTGCAAATAAAATAATGTTCAAAGCTATTACTGTTGAAAGTTTCATGAGTTTCATGACAACTTGGAAAAGAATTCAGGTAACCTTAAAAAACAATCAGTCCTACCACAATTGTAACAAATTTTAAACTCCATAGAAACAGTATTACACATTGGGAGCAAATTTATAAAAGGGCTAATTATTACTAGACCCTAGCATATCTATAGTTAAACCCATCACTGTAGACACTCGCTGGGGGGAAAGTAAAGGTATATAAACAATATAAGCTATCAAGAAGATTACAGGGCTAGGTGTGTAGCTCAATGGTTGAGCACTTGCTTAGTATCCATGATGCCCTGAGTTCAATCCATACTACCACCAACAAAAAAAGAAAAGAAAAGAAATGTTTATTTTTGCAGTGCCTTATACGTGGTGGATTTTAAGAGATTCAGGAGAATTGCAGCGGGTGACAGGCTCAGGAACCGGTACCAAGCTCTCAGTCAAGATCCAAACAGCCTTTCAAACCTAGATCAAGTAAGTAAAATGTTAATAGAAAAGGTTGAATGCATATGAATGGATTATTTAAACTCCCTGTGTATAAACTTCAGAATTATTTTCAACTTTTTTTAAACTTTTTCCTTTTATGCAAATATCTCTGCTTACTCATAATTTTTCAATTCACGCTCAGTATTTTTACTATCAATAGTATTTTAACCTCACATTTCCATTCTCAAACCTCTTCTTTCTTTTCTATGCCATGTGTCTTTTAGTTACCATCTTTTTCTTAATCTCTTCCATCCTCATTAACCATACTTAGTCTTCACCATCTTCAGACAAACCCCTTCCATTCAGTCTTCCCTGGAGACTGCCTTACATTTTCTTCCCCCCAAACACCTTTCTTTCTCTCTCTTACACCATTAAATTCTTCATTATTGCATCTGTAACATTTTAGATAATTTAAGAAGTAGCAAAAGACCCTACAGCCCATAATCTCTACTGTTTTGTCTTATCCTAAGAACCATGCATATTTATTCATTTAGCAAATACCTGTTTCATACCTTTTATGTGCCAGATCCTCTGCCAAGAACTGAAACAAGAATTCTTGAATTCATGATGCTTTTGATTCTGATTGGTACTTTTTAAAAAAATTAAAAGTAATGAATGTTTTAGAGGAAATAAATCAAAAAAGCATGATAGAGAGTTCAGAATGGTGAATAGAGCTTGGAGTTTGCAGCTGTCAATTGGGTACCTGTATGTTCCTACAAAGGTGACATTTGAGTGAATTTCTGATGGAGGCATAGAGGTGAATCATATGGATGTCTTTCTAGAGCCAAGGTCCCAAGGTGAGAATGGGCCTTACATATTTGAGGAATAACAAGAATACAACCAGAATAAAATTAGGATGGGAGAGATATAGCATGAGGAAATAGAGGTAATGGAGAGAGCAAAACATGTAGAAAGTTTAAGCCCTTTGTTTAAAACTCTAGTAAATGGGGCCAGTGAGATGGCTCAGCGGCGTAAGCGCCTGCCTTGCAAGCGTGAGGGCCCAAGTTCGACTCCCGGATCCCACATACGAAAAAGGGGCCGGTGATATCGCTCAGTGGCACGGGCGCCTCTTGGCGTGCGAGGTCCTGAGGTCGACCCCCCGGTACCCACAAAAAAAAAAAAAAAAAAAAAAAAAACTCTAGTAAATGGAAAATTATAGGTCTTGTGGACTTCAATACTTGTAACTTATTTAAGAGGACGTTGGTAAAGGACTAATAAAAATCATTCTTGAAAATTAGAAGAACTGTGAATATGTACATATACACACACGCACGCATGAATATACAAAATGGGATCTTTTCAGTATTACTAATTAGTAGAAAACTGAGTCCTCAGTAAAGTCTGATAACATGCCAGATTTAGATTATGAATACCACACTGGTTATTTATATAGAACCCCCAGTCTTACATATGCAGTAAAAGTCTGTGATTAAGGAAAGGATTCATTTTTTAAGCATTCCAGAAATTAAGAGGTTTTCCTAACGTTGTATTACCATATTTGGGGGATTATTGCTTTGTTCTGATGGTTTGGTTTTCATTCCTACCAGCCCACTGAACAGTTCTTATGAAAGTCAAATTATCTTTTTATTAGGTAAAAGCATCCAGTGAGCTCTTTGCAATATGGTTGTTTTCAACCTCTCCTCTCTTGGCATTCTCCCTTGCCTTCAGCAATACCAGATTTTCTTGATTCTTCTCTGACCTCTGTGGCTTTCCTACAGCAGTTGTACTGGTAAACTAGCTTTTTGTCTACCTTTCAAATAAACGTTGCTCTTCTCTAAGTCTCTGCCCTTGGCCTCTTTCTCATTCTGTACCAGCTCTGTTAACAACCTTACATTCATTTTCACTTTCAATTTCTATTTTTCTACTAATAATTCGCAAATTTTATCTCTGAATCTTACCTCCCCTTTGAATGCCAGACTCATATACAGTAATACCGCGGTTCATGAATGCTTCTGTTCTCAAACAGTTCAGTTCTCAAACAGAAGTGTTCAATAAAATTTTGCTTCCATTCACAGACTCTACATTGGGTGGCGAAACACAACTGTGGCCATCTTCCCACACAAAAACGTGGCTACCTTCCCCAAAATCATAAAACAAATTAAATTCCTGAACTGAGGTACCACTGTATTAAATCTACTGATAATAACCACATTAATGCCCCAAATGATCTCAAATTTAAAAGTGAAAAACTCAAGTTCTGCATCCTCCACTGTTCCCTGCTTAGCTGCCTGTCACAGGGTGTATACTCAGGAAACAAACTGATGACACTGGAAATTAGCTTTCAAAAAGTCAATTAGGACATGTTGTCTGAACCAACAACTATAGAGGAAGAAAGGAAATAGAATTAGGTAAAGTTTGCAGATTCAAAAGAGACCACAGATTCAAGGAAGAGGGTTAACCCCACAAAGAGCTCTGAAACTGAGATGGCCTTTCAGAATGGAGACGGCACAAGTTTGACCAAGGAACCCAGATCTTTGTTCCCTTTCATCAACCAATTACTGGATGTAGGCTTCCCCAGGAAAGGGAGTGACCTTGAATGAGACAGCTCGGCTCCCAGGGCAGTTCCTAGCGTAGACTAAGAGTTGAAAGTTGTCAGGGAGCACCACTCCCAGAAGTGAGAAGTTTTCAAATTTGAATGGAGGTACGGATGCTGCATCACTACATCTACCATAGTATGTTAAAGGAAGAAGTTAAATTATTATTTGTAGATGATGTGATACTCTACACAGAAGACTCCAAAAGCTCCACCAAAAGACTTCTAGATTTGATAACCAAATTCAGTAGCATAGCTGGATACAAAGTCAACACTCAAAAATCAATAGCATTCCTGTACACAAATAAACTCAGGGAGAAAGTAGGGAAACCACACCTTTAATAATACCACTGAAAAAAATGAAATGCGAATCAATCTAATGAAGGAAGTAAAAGAGCTCTACATTGAAAACTACAGTAACTCTGAAAAAGGAGATCGAAGAGGATATCAGACAATGGAAAGATACCCCTTGCTCTTCGGTAAGAAGAACCAATATAGTGAAAATGGCCATACTCCCAAAATTGTTATACAGATTTAATGCAATCCAAATCAAAACACCAATATCATGCTTCACAGAATTAGAGAAAACAATCCTAAAATTCATTTGGAACCAGAAGAGACCTAGAATAGCAAAAACAATTCTGGGGAACAAAGGCAAGGCAGGAGGCATCACAATCCCTGACTTTATATTACACTACAAAGCTACTGTGATTAAAAACAGCATGGTACTGGCCAGAAACCAGACCCAAGTATCAATGGAACAGATTAGAAGATGCAGAAACAACTCCAAACACACTCAGCCACATTATCTTTGGCAAAGGGGCCAAACACCTTCACTGGAAGAAAAATAGCCTCTTTAATTAGTGCTGGAAAAACTGGCTTTCCACATGCCCAAGATTAAAACTAGATCTATATCTTTCACCATGCACTAAACTAAAATCAGAGTGGATCAAAGATCAAAATATTAAAACAGAAACACTAAATCTGCTGGAAGAGAGAATAGGTAGAACTTTCGAAGACACTGGTATAGGCAAAGACTCTATGAACAAAACCCCAATAGCATGGGAAACATTACAAAGAATCAACAACTGGGATCTCATCTTATTAAAAGGCTTTTGCACAGCAAAAGAAATTGTCAACAGTAAGGAGACAACCCACAGAGTGGGAAAAAATCTTAGCCAGCTGTTCCTCAGGCAAAGGACTAATTTCTAGAATGTATAAAGAACTCAAAACAGTCACTCCCCCCAAATTTAAAGACCCCGTCCAAAAATGGGCATCTGAAATGAATAGATACTTCTCAGATGAAGAAGTAGAAACAGCAAATAAATACATGAAAAAATGTTCCACATCACTGGTCATTTGAGAGATGCAAATTAAAACAATGCTGAGATTTCATATCACTCCAGAAAAAATGAAAATTATCAAGAAATCAACCAATAACAAATTCTGGCAGGGCTGTGGGGAAAACGAAACCCTTCTCCACTGTTGGTGGGAGTGTAGACTGGTGCAACTACTGTGGAAATTGGTGTAGAGATTTCTCAAAAAATTAAAACTAGAGGTTCCATTTGATCCAGCTATTCCCCTTCTTGGTATCTTCCCAAAAGAATTAAAAATATCATACCACAGCAATATATGCACACCTATGTTTATAGTGGCACAGTTAAATCTTGGAAACAGCCCAAATGCCCATCAACTGATGAATGACTAAAGAAAAAAAATTTTTTATACAGTGGAGTACTAAGCCATAAAGAAGGATAAACTAGAGACATTTTTAGGTAAATGGATGCACCTTGAGACTGTACTCTTAGATGAAGAGTACAAAGATAGTCTTTTGAATAAATGCTGCCTTTTTCTTAGAAACAAGTGGATATTATATACATGCAAAAATAAAAAAAATAATAATAATGTAGTCCTAGAACTTAGATCCCTCACAACAATTAACTAGAAGTGGATCTTGGCCCTAAATATAAAATACAAAATTATGAAATGCATTATAAATAACATAGGAGAAAACAGATGAACTTCCATTTGCCAATGACTTTTTAGATACAATACCAAAAGCATGATTGAGGAAAGATGTAACTCATATTTTGAAACTCATTAAAATCAAAAACTTCTATTAAAATTTGGTATGAAAAGAAGACAAGATTTTTTTTGCAAAAATATTCTAAAGGTGCATCTGATAATACACTGTTTACCAGAATACACAAAGCACTCAACAGTAAAACAGCACAATTAAAAATGTACCAAAGACTTTACAGATACCTCACCAAAGGACATATGTAGAGCATATATTTTCATATGCTTTACATCATATTTCATCAGAGAAACACAATACTAGGACAATAAAAAAAATGAGCCTGAATGTTTATAGTAGCTTTATTCATAAATACCCAAACTTGGAATCAACCAACCAAATAAATATATGCATCTCTGGTCATTTGATTTTTGACAAGCATGCCAAGATATTTAATAGGGAAAGAATCTTTTTTACTAAATATGCAGAACAAGAAGGTATCCACATATAAAGAATTGAGTTGGACCCCTGCTTCACAAATAAAAAATAACTTAAAATGAATCAAAGACTAAAAGTAAGAACTAAAACTATAAAGCCCTTATTAAAGAAACTTAGCTATAACTCTTTCTGACTGGAGACTAGGCATCAGATTCTTGGATATTGTTATGGTTTAAATGTGAAGTGTCCCCCAAAAGGCTCATACTGGGGTTGTTGGAAGGGATTCATTCATGGGGGGCACTAACCTCATCAGTGGATCAACCCTTTGGTGAGTTCCTAGCTGAAGGGGCCTGGTTGAAGGAAGTAAATCACTGGGAGCATAACCTGAAGAATACATTGTTGTTGCTTAACCTGAAGAATATATTCTTGTCCCTGGCTCCTTCCCTTCTCTCTCTTACTTTGATCTCTACTTCCTGGTATCCATGAGGTTGGCAGCTTTCCTCCACTATGCCCTTCTTCCATGATGTTTTAGCCTTAGAGTCAGCCAACCATGGACTAAAACCATTGAAACTGTGAGCCAAAATAAACCCTTCCTCCTCTAAATTCTGTATGTCATGTATTTTGTCCGAGCAGTGTAAAATGACTAGTACACAAAATTGGTAGACAGCTCACTACTGGAGTTGCCTCAGGACCTGCACCTGTGAGCTACCTCATCGGGGCCAAGTGCACCACCTGGGTGGACGACAAGGATTCAGAGGCCTACCTGGTGCATACCTCTGGGATCACCTTTGTCATTTCCGAGTGGGACCTCTGTGACCCCCACAGCTCTTGCATTCTACATGCCACAAAACCAGCATCACTTGAATAATCCCAAGATCTGCCACCCATGTGAGCAGTAGGCTGGATAAATAAAATGTTCAATGTCTATACACTGGAATATTATTTGGCTATAAGAAGGATTCAAGTACCATTACATGTTATAACATTCATGAACCTTAGAAACATTGTGCTAAGTGAAAGAACCCAGATACAAAAGCCTCATGATGTATGATTTCATTTCTGTATGTCTAGACTAGATAAATCCATACAGACAGAAAATAGGTTATTGGTTACACAAGGTTGGGGGATGGATATAAGACAAGAGTGTATAAATAATCAGGTAAGAAAGTATAATTGAAAATAGAATAGACCCATGTACCTAATTTTCTGACATGTTCATGAAGTCAGAAAGAAATCACTCTGCATGGTATGTGTGTGTCACCAGTCATGGTGAGTTGCATGGGTGCAGATGCAGAGATTTACATTTAACCAAGACAGTGACTTTTTCAAGAAAGTACAACTAAGTGAGACAAGAGTAAGACAGTTAATGTATTCAAGGAAATAACTGAGAGTGAAGACATCAAGATTCAAGGGATAATAAAATACTAGTAGAATCAGTTCATTGGAAGTCCTGTGAGGTCTAAGAATATTGATGTCTGAGTACTCAGGGAATGAGTTGGAGTGGTCAGAGTGAGGCCATGAAGTTGAACTCTATAGAAGTTTGATCTGGGATATGGGAGCAAGTGGCTGGGATAAATTGCATATAAAAGGAACTTGTTAACTTTGTATATTGTAACCTTGCTATAATTGCGTACTCATTCCAGGAGTTTTTTCATCAGTTCTTGGGATTTTCTGCGTAAATAATCCCATTACTTGCAAATAACACTTTTATTCCCTTTTTCCAATCTGTATACCTTTTGTTTCCTTTTCTTATTTTATTGCATTTTCTAGGTCTTCCTGTGTGATGCTAAATAGGAATGTTGAGAGAGGAACCCTAAAACGATAGATCCTAGGGCATATATGCAAGGCAGCTAACGCAAGTACCCCACATGTTTCTGGGTGACAGGGAGTGAGCTCTCTTGCTCTGGAATGTAAATTTATCTCGGAGAAGAGCTTTACAACACCTGGAATATACACAGTGTCTCTGGGAAAGATATCCCTAAATCTCTGCAGAGGTCTCTCATTTCCTGGGCTCATTCGTCAAACACCCTTGAACCCATGTGCCATCAGTCTTTGCTTAGAAAGCCTCGAGCACGCAGAAATGTGAAAATACTTACTGAACATAATTTCCAACAAGGAAGTGGAAGGTCACCTCACAGTCTGGGCAGTGCTGTGGTAACAGCGTAAATAGTAACAGCAGGCAGAGCTGAGCAGCTAATCCTTGAGAGTGGAGGCAGCTAAGAGGCAGTGAGGCTGTATACTGGGGAGCATGGAGTAGAGGGCTCCTGGGCCTCTGCATCCCTGATTCAAGGGCTGCAACCTTGGGAGGTGTGGGTGGTTCCTTGTTGAGTTCATTCATAACATAAGATGCAAGAGTGTTAGATTGAATTAATTATTTAAAATTTAAAAATATGAAGATACCTGAAGTTTACATATGCTTTTATGATTTGTTTGCAGTCTAAATGATATCTTCAGTTTCTTTCTCTAATAGCTGTACCTCCATGTTTAAATTTTTCTATAGGATCTTCCCAATGATATGATTTACCAAGTTGCCATTAAGTCCCTTCCTCAAGACTGGCTGTGGTGTGAAACCTGGTGTGATGATGAATCCAAACAAAGAGCCAAAACAATTGATCTGGTGAGTGTGTTTTCATTTGCAAATAGCCAGTTGTGAAAATATTCAAACAGAAATATTTTCTGTTAACCAGATATGGAAATGTTCAAACAGAAATATTTTCTGTTTTACAAATAGAATGGCACACACGTTAGTGTTTACTTAAGTTGGCAAGTAGAGGGCTGTGTTCAGGGCTCCTAAGACCACCTTGAGTTTGCTGATTGATGAAGATTCACAGTACAGAATATACTTGTACTCGTGGCTATGGGTTATTACAGGGAAAGGATATAAAGCAAAGTCAACAAAGAGGGAAGGCACATGGGGTGAAGAGAAAATCGGGTGCAAGATCACAAGTGTCACCAGGTGTGGTGGTGCACGCCTATAATCCCAGCACTTGGGAGGCTGAGGCAGGAGGATTGCTGTGAGTTCAAGACCAGCCTGAACTTCATTAGTGAGACCCTGTCTTAAAAAAAAAAAAAAAAAAAAAAAAAGGATGACAAGTGTCATCTTTCTATGAAGTCACACAGGACAAACAGTTATTCAAGCAACTGGAAATTCCACAACATGTAAAGTGTTGCCTACCAAGAAAGCTTATTAGAAACCCAGGGCCCACAGTTCTGCCTGGCATACACCAGATTCCCAACTCTCAGAAGAAATGCAGGTTCTTAGCATAAACCATGTTCACAAAAAACACTTTAAGCACAGTGAGTCACTCTTACGAGATGATGGGACCTGCCTTAAGAACTAAGTTTTCAGGTGGCAGCCAAGGGCAAACTGTAAATTTACAGGCAGGCCTTTCTAAGAATAAGAGTCTTGGACTTGCTATGTGTCTAAGCTACTTTTCTTTCGTTGCTGAGACAAAATACCCAACACCCAAAGTTAAAGGGGGAAAGGTTTATTTAGCTCACATTTTGTAGAGGTTTCAGTTCATAACTGGCTGGGTCAAAGGCAGGGTGGCTTGGCAGAGAGACATCGCAGAGGAGAAACAGTTCATGGCAGCAGAAGACAGCAAAATCAACAACCAAACCTTAACAGTGTCTTTCTGCCCCTTTTATACTCTATGCAGGCTGCTGGGATTAGGGCAGTGCCAATCCAAACAGTGGACCCATCCAGCAATCATCCAGCATTAATCCCAGCACCCTAATCCCAGCATTATACTATGAGTCAGTCACAAACCCTAGATTCAGCTGCCTCCAAAAAAGCCCCATCTAAAAGTACATGAGGCTTTGGGGGGACATCTAGACACAAACCATAACAGTATGATAAATTTCATCTACCCAAGGTCTTTTGGAAAAAAGACCACAAGCTACCTGAAAATGATCATGGACCAGCTGTATCATTTTAACATATCTTCAGTTTAATTCTCCTGCCAGTACTTTCCCCAAATAAAAGCCAACCAAGGTAATTTTGTCTACTTAAGGTATCCTATGTGTCAATTTTTTTTTTTTTGTGGGTACCGGGGGGTCAACCTCAGGACCTCGCGCGCCAACAGGCACCCGTGCCGCTGAGCAATATCACCAGCCCCTTTTTCGTATGTGGGTTCCGGGAGTCGAACTCGGGCCCTCGCGCTTGCAAGGCAGGCGCTCACGCCGCTGAGCCATCTCACCGGCCCCTATGTGTCAATTTTTTATTTTCCTTTCGTATTAAAGATCATTTTTCTTAGATTTTCATAAGTAGCTTAACTATCCTCTCCATTGTATTTTTCCTAAACATAAAGATTTCGAACTAACTCATTTTCCAACTGTCTAGAACTTAAATTCCATAACTATATTGTCTTTTTTTTTTTTTCTTACGCAGGGTCTCGCCATGTAGTTCAGATTGGCCTTGAACTCACTGTGTAGCCCAGGCTGGCCTTGAACTCATAGCAATACTCCTGCCTCAGCCTCCTGAGTGCTGGGATTATGGGCATGCACCACCATGCCTGGCTACTACGTTGACTTTAATAGCCACAAAATAATATAATTCTTTTTCTGCCCATATTGTTTTAATGTACTAAATTAAATATAGAATAATTATAAGGTCTTCATTGAAGAATAAACTATCAAATGTTAGATTTCATACAATTTTGAACAAAATAAGGCAGTACCATAGAACATAGAGCCACTTACCTAGTTATGTGTATATGCGAATATTTTTAAAAAGTAACATGCTAACACGTTAGAATGGAGTTGTAGGTGATAGAATGTAGTTGAAGCAAATAAAATGACATTGTTAAGAGGGAAGCAGAGAGTTTTATAGAGAGAGATCAAGAACATGACTGAACATTAGCTATTAAAATGTTGAGGTTATGTTATGACACATGAGGTTGTGATTCTTGGTAGTATTGCAGATATCCTTGGGATCCTTACCTAGTACTTAAGTAAACACAAGCTGCCATAAGAAGTCTCATAGCCAACCCAAGTGAGTTTCCCTGTAGTGAGGAGCTTCCCTATGCATCATGACTCAGGGCCCACTTCGCCTTGACTTCTTCATCCCTCATGTGCTGTCACCATCTCTCTTCATCTGGAGCTGTTCCTTCCAGGAGAGAAGCTCCTTGCCACATGTGGCTTTGGAGCACTTGAAATGTTGCTAGTTTAAATTGAGATGTGCTGTAAGGTGTAAAATACACATTGGATTTTTGAAGGCTCAGTACAATAAAAAGAATGTAAAAATATCCCATTACTAACTTTTGTATTGATTTCTTGTCAATAGGGTATGAAAACTTATTTTGCCTAGTCCTTTTACATTCTTGTAAGTGACTACTAGAAATTTTTTCATTACGTAAGTGTTTTAATCATATCTGTCTTGGATAGTGCTACTCTAGAGGAAAGGGAAATAGGAGTATGGAGAATGCATCCTGAATCTTTTTTAAAACCTGGCCTCTTGGTGGGAGTTGGTCGTGTTTTCTAACCAACCTGTAAGAGGAACTGAGAAATTTCATTTTTGGATGAACAGCTACCTCCAAGAAATAGTGCTGTTCAGAAAAGAGGGGGAGGGGCTGGTGAGATAGCTCAGCGGCTTAAGCGCCTGCCTGGCAAGCGCAAGGTCCTGAGTTCGACTCCCAGTACCCGCATATAAAAAAAAAAAAGAAAAAAAAGAGGGGCATGCATAAAGTTTGGGGTTCTGCTAAACCATCCCTCCTCAGAAACAAATATGAAGAAGCATGTTATTCTTGGCCAGCCTCTTTGGAGAAAAGTTAGGGGAATGCAGACAGACCCCAAGGAAATGGCCTGAAGGGTAGGAAAAGAGTATGATTAATGACATTGAAGGTAGGCGTGAAAGTGTTATGAATGTCATGCTGCTGTCAGGACTCTCCATTTCAGTGACGCTTTCTCAGCCTTGCCATTTGGCCCTAGGTATTTCTGTGGTGAGGGCTGTTCTGTTCTTTGTGGGAGAGCGCTACCACTGACCACTAGATGGCAGTAGCACCCCACCACCCATCTATCATGACAACTAAAATCTCCAGAATGCCAAAAACTCCCTTGAGGGGCATATTGCCCCATTGTGAACCACTAAGAAAGATTGTGGCATCAGTAAACACACACATGCACAGAGCAGTACAAAAAAACTGTATTTTGTTTTAATAGTTTGTGACACAACTAAAAAGAGAAAATAATTTTCATAATCTTAATAGAAAATATCTGTGAAGAAAATCCTGTTTTTCATCTGCTTTACAAATATATTACGGTATGGGGGTCCACAGTGGAATTCACTGGAAACACTTGGTGAGTATAGGCTCGTGGCTCATAACTGACAGCGTTCCCCTGAAGCAGTGGGACAAAAGCAAATTGAGAAAACGTCACATAGCAAGGAGCTTCAGGACGCTTTCTGTATTAACGCTCTGTACATAGCAGACAGGCTGCCGTCATAACTTGGCGAAGCTGGGTGTAGTAGTGCATGCCTGTAATCCCAGCTGCTTGGGAGACTGACACAGAGGGATTGCAAGTTCAAGGCCAGCCCAGGCAACTTAATGAGACTCTGCTCTAAAAATGTAAAAGTAAATTTTTTAAAGGGCCGAGGCTGTAGCTCAGCATTCTCTGCCTGGGTCCAGTCCCCACTGCTGGAGTGCTTACCTAGGAGACGTATGAAGGCAGGGGCAGGAGCATTTGGTGAAGCTTATGTTTCTCCCGTTGTCTTTTCTGTCTCAGTAAATGGCACCCACACTTTTACATTGCTCAAGCCAAAGGTACTGAGGATATCTTTGATTCCTCTTTCCTGACAGCTCACATCCAGCACTTCAGCAAATCCTGTCAGTGGTGCCTTCAGGTACATTCAGAACCAGATCCTTATCAGCTTGTCCTACAATGTTTGCTTTTTTTTTTTTTTTTTTTTTTTTTGTGGGTAACGGGGTTCGACCTCAGGACCTTGTGCCGCCAGCAGGCGCCCGTGCCGCTGAGCGATATCACCGGCCCTTTTTTTTTCGTATGTGGGTTCCGGGAGTCGAACTCAGGACCTCGTGCTTGCCAGGCAGGCGCTTATGCCGCTGAGCCATCTCACCGGCCGTGTTTACCTTTTAATAGTTATTTAATTTCCCAAACTCTACAGTGAAACCAAGTAGTTTAAAATGACTAAGTATTGCTGATGGTGTTAATTTCTTTTTCAGAAGAAACTAAGACATACCCTTGCCACACAAAGTAATATGTGCAAGTTTTACTGTTACTATGTGTGGAGTTGGAATCATAGGAATTGACCTTCCACTTCCTATATTTTTATAGAACAGAGATAGAGGCCGGATGTGGTGGCACACACCTGTAATCCCAGCATTTGGGAGGCTGAGGCAGGAGGATCACTGCGAGTTCGAGGCCAGCCTGAGCTACGTGAGTTCAAGCTGGTCTGAACTATGTGGTGAAACGCTGTCTCAAAAAAAAGAAATAGAATTAAATCTTTTTTGTCAAAGCATTGTGCAGAATTGTTTGGCGCACTTTCTATGAATCGTCAAACTGCCTTTCAGTAATTTTATAATTTTTTATAGAGGTATTGGTATTAAGCAATTATTTGTACAAGTTGTGATTTGTCATTTCACATAATTCTTTTTTATTATTAAACTTCTGGAACTTTAAGAACTTAGTAGGGTTCTGTTTTTCTTTTCTTTTTTTTTTTTTGTCCTGGCAGTACAGTGAAATCCTCAAGTATTTCCTTTTCATTTGCTGGAGCACGATTTTTCACTAACAAAATTTATTTAATCTTTCAGTGCAACAATCCCAAAACCAAAGAACCCAAGCTGGAAGCTGCTGCCAGGATTATTCCAGAATGGGTGGAATATGATACAGAGATACGACAATTATTAGATCATCTTGAAACTAAGAAGAAAAGTACAAGTAAGTCATTGTCCTTGCAGTGATATCTGAACCATGTGTTGCATTAATGAGATAAGAATACATTAGATTCATTTTTTAGTGAAGTTATCAAATGATTGTCAGAATTTCTATAAGTGTGTGGCCTGTGCACTGTGCTATATATACCCAGCCCTTTTTATTTTGAGACAGGGTCTTGCTCAGTCCCTAAATTGCCCAGGCTGGGCTCAACCTTGTAATCTCCTTGCCTCAGCCTCCCAGAGTACTAGGATTACAGGCATGCACCACCATTCCCACCTATACATTTTTTATTTTTTTATGGCTTCCATCCTAATGGATCTGAGATCCCAATCTCATTGTGGTTTTGTTTTACATTTTTCTGATGATTAGTGGTATTGAACATCTTTCCATATACTTATTGACCATTTGCATATCATCTTTGAAAAAAGGTCTATTAAAATCTTTTGCCTGTTTTTAATACAGCTATTTGCTTTTTTGTTGTTGAGTCATAAATGCTCTTTATATATTCTAGGTATTAACCTCTTATCAGATTCTCCCATATTGGTAGGTTGCCTTTCCACTCTATTGATTGTGTTCTTTGATGCATTAAAGTTTAGGATCAATATAATCTCCTCTGTTTTTGTTTTGGTTGCTTGTGCTTTACATGTTTTCCCATAGGAATTTTATAGTTGCAGGTCTTACATTTAGATCTTTAACCCATTTTGAGTTAGTTTTGGTATATGGAGTAAGATAAAAACCAAACTTCATTCTTTTTGCATGTGGACATACAGTTTTCCCATCACCATTTGCTGAAGAAATTGTCATTTCCTCACTGAGACCTGACCATATATTCCCAGGTTTATTTCTGGGCTCTGTTTCATTGGTCTATCTGCCTTTGTGCTGGTACCACATTGTTTTGATCACTGTACCTTTGTTCTATGGAAATCAGGAAATGTGAGTCCTCCAACTTTGTTCTTTTTCAAAATTCTTCTCCGAGTCCCTTGAGATTCTGTATAAATTTTAGGATGAATTATTTTCTATTTCTACAGAAAATTATCTTCAGGATTTTGATAGGGGTTACATTGAGTCAGTAGATTGCTTTGAGTAATACAGACACCTTAACAATATTAAGTCCTTATTCCATGAGCACTGAACTACAGCTCCAGCCCTTTCGGGTTTTTGTTGTTGTTGTTGTTGTTGTTGTTGTAACATGGGTACCGGGAGTCCACCTCAGGACCTCGTGCTTGCCAGCAAGTGCTTGTGCCGCTAAGTGATATCACCGGCCCTTTTTTTCTTTTATGTGGGTTTCAGGAGTCGAACTCAGGACCTCGCGCTTGCCAGGCAGGTGCTTGTGCCACTGAGCCATATCATTGGCCCTCGTTATTTTTTGTTTTGAGACAGGGTCTCACAAGCTGGGCTACAATTTGAGATCCTCTTTCCTTATCCTCCCAGAATGCTATGATCACAGGCCTGTGCCACCACACTTAGTTTATGTCTTTGCATTTATTTATGTCTTCTTCTTTCAGCAATTATTTTGCAGTTTTCATTGCACAAGTGTTTTGCCTTTTTAGGTAACTTTATTACCAATTTTTGGATGCTATAGTAAATGGAATTATTTTCTTAATTCTTCTATACATTTTTATATTCTCATATTCTCTTGTGTATTTTTCCTTCCATCTGTGTGAGAAAAATTTTTTTATCTTCAACTCTTCTATTAAATTTTTTTTTTTTTGTGGGTACCAGGGGGTCGACCTCAGGACCTCATGCGCCAGGAGGCGCCCATGCTGCTGAGCGATATCACCGGCCCCTTTTTCGTATGTGGGTTCCGGAAGTCGAACTCAGGCCCTCGCGCTTGCCGGGCAGGCGCTTAAGCCGCTGAGCCATCTCACCGGCCCCCATCTTCTATTAAATTTTTAAAGAAGGGTTAACACTTAATTTCCAACAGATCTTTTTTTACTGGCTTCCTTTTGATTCAGTTTTATTCTTATTTTGTGAATTCATTGACTTTTCAAATACCTCTCTTTGGTTTTTTTGAGACAGGGTCTCACTATATAATTCAGGCTGGCCTTGAACTCACTTTATAGCCCAGGCTGGCCTCAAACTCATGGCAGTCCACCTGCCTCAGCCTGCAGAGTGCTGGGATTACAAGCATGCCCAGCTGACCTTTCAAATACCTCTTGAAAATACTAATTAGAATTATTAAGTATTTCTTGGTTCTCTTGGTTACCTTGTTTCCCCAGTGTTCCCAGTGTGATCTGTTTTGTGTGTTCATCTGGGTTCTTTCTCCTTTTGTTACCAAATACCTGGAGGTTCTTGGCTGCTTGTATATATTTAAGAATGAAAGATTAAATTGACCAAAACTGGTAACTAGTATGGGTTTCCCCTGCTGTGACGTAAATATGTTTGTTTCTCCAGTAGGCTTCTTCCCTGAATAGAGGATTAATCAGTAGTTGTAGATCTGAGGAAATAGTGTACAGCTAGTAGGCTTCTCAACAGGTGTATGGCCAAGAAACACATCGAATCCCATCCCACACACAACCCCAGAGCCCCAAAGAGGGTACTTAAGAGCACCAACATCCATATAAAACTCTGTCTCTCTCTTCCCCGCTCCCCAGCCCGTCTTTTCCTCTCCCTCCCTTCCTTTCCCTCTCCCAGTCCCCATTTTCTTTCAAGAAAGGCCTCTACTTTTTAATCTTGGAATAAATATTAGGATCTGTTTCTCTGTGTGAGGAGGAAGAATGAGAACGGGGAGCCGACAGGCACAGATTGCCCTCAGAGATTCCTTCAGCTCAGTGCTTCCCTCCCTGCCTGATAGCACCCTGGTAGGAGGCTCTCTAGGCTCCCACCTCAGGAAAGTCATCACCTCAGCTGTGTACCCTGGGAAGACATTGCTTAGGTATCATCTCTAGAAATTCATTAATAACTCTGCCCCAACAGTGTTGCATAACCACTTCCCTTATCTCATGGTTGTTATTCCCTTTTATATTTGTTATCTTTCCACTAGAATTTAATGAGGAAAGAAACCTCATCTGCCATCTTGAATTGGGGAAACAGAATGTTTTTAAATTGTATTTTCATTAATTTCCGCTTGAATTTCATTTTGAGTTCTCAGTGCTCTTAAACCTGTTACAGTGGAACAGCTTAATGATGTACAAGAGAGGATCCCATTTTGGTCCTTGGGAGTCTTCATTTGTGTGGTGCTTACATCTGTGTCTGAACGCTCTGTCTTCTCATCTTAGAGGACAATATGTGTCCTCTGTTCTTTGCGTTCCCATTATAACAACAGGTACTTCGTATATGTAGTATTATTTTAGGCCTCCACCTGTAATTATTTATCTTAAACTATATGAATTTTTTAATCCTATCCTGTATTTATATTCTTTTTTAATGTCTCTGATTTTACTTCATAAAATGATATTTGTGGGCATATCTGGATCTAGAGATAACAGAGATACATAAGATGTAGTCCTTGTCTCATAGACTCATAAGAGCTCACACATTGTAGGTGGATAAAAAGACAAATATGATACAAGTACAATGGACAACAAAATGTACAAAGCTATTCTCATAATAAAGCATATAGGTACTGAAATAACCAACAAAAAGGTCAATACCTGTTTTTTTAATAAATCCCATACCTTTGTGACATTTAAGCTAATTTTATATTTAAGATTTCAAGAACTAAATAAACTTCCTTCCCTACAGTTTTGGCACATGATGAGCTCTAGCACTGGTTTCTGTGAAAAGGAAGATGAAGTGCGACAGCACATCTGCCACCTGCTGGGGGAGTGTGGAACTACTGCTGCGACTAAGGAAGTTTCATTGATCAGTGACATTCTGCAGTGTAAACGATCTTAATTATTTAAAATATTTACTGTACTTATTAATGTGTGGAACAAATCTAAGTTATATAAGAAATGATTGTTGAGTACCTAAAACTACATTGCTCTTTTTTCAAATTGGTCTGAACACTGGGTTTTCACCAGTCGAAGTCTGATGTGCCAGGTAACTCAGTAGAAGATACCTGACTAGCTGGTCCTCATGGGTCTTTATCAAACCAGCAGCTGCCTTTTGTATCCCCGATTTATGTGTATGCATAGTTCCTTATTCACAAAATGAATTCAAAATTAAGAGAAACCTATTGAAAAAAGACTTGCGATTATCTCTGAATACTAAAAATAAGTCCATTTGTATCATAGGTATTCTTTTAAAATGGAAGTAATGTTGTACTGTAATTGTTTATTTATCATAAACCATGAGATTTTAATCCTGTACTGTATTTATTTTTTAGTGTTTCTAATTTTATTTCATATAATTATATTCATGAGCATATATATGTATTCTTTTTTAAAAGACCTGTATAGAAACTAAATTAAGGATATAAGCCATTTTTTTTCTTATTGTGTTCTAATAATATAGTAATAGCGAATGCTTAAAATTATCCAAATACTCTAGAATCATGGGATCTTGAGACTAGAAGAAATCTCAGTTTCATTTGGATCCCATTGTCAAAAAAGTCTGAAGCAAGCTTAGGAAATTATTGTTTAAAAAGGTCTCCAGGGGATTCTATTGATGAGTAAAGTTTGAGAAGCATTTCATAGGGTGAGGTGGTTGGCAGTGTGCCAGCTGCCTTACAGTGCTCTCACACAGAGCCTCGAGTCGTCTTGGAAACCCATAGGGCAGCAGGCGCTCTTTACCTGCAGAGGGGCTGCTCCATCTCAGGACAGCTCTGCACAGAGCTCCGTAGTGAGCTGGGAGCTCTCTGCTCAGAGTCCTTGAGCTCTTTAGAACTAGGCTGATCCTTCCGTATGCAACAGAACAGCCCATGGAGTATTTTAAAATTACCTCTTAGTCGTCTTTCCCTCACTAGCACAAGATAAAGGGAGGAAAAGTTTATTTTGACTCCTGGTTTCAGAGGTTTTAGTCTGTGGTCATTTGGCCACATTGCTTTGGGCCTTGTTATGGCTTGTATCTAGATGTTCCCCCAAAGCCTCATGCACTCACAGGTGGGGCTTTTCAGAGCTGGCTGGATCTAGGGCAGTGATAGCAAACCTTTTAGAGACCATGTGCCCAAACTGCAACCCAAAGCCCACTTATATATTGCAAAGTGCCAACACTGCAATTAAACCTGAATACTGAGGTTTTAGTTTAAAGGAAACTCATATATTAACATCTTTTGTCTTAAGAGCACAATAACAGAGCTTTCAATAATACAAACAGCTTCTTACTGAAAGGTATAAGTTTGCATTTGGTGTGCTTCTGCACAGTTAATGTGATCTTTGCTATTGCATGCATGCTGATAATTTGTCCAACTTTGGCTTACTCTTCATTAGTTTGAGAACAACACACGTAGCACTCAGGTCATCTGTTAGTCTGCTCCTCGCAGATTTGATATAATTCAAAGCTGAAAGCAGCTGTTCACAAGCATAAGATGATCCAAATAGTAAAAAAACCCAACCCCATGTGCTCTCATTGACTGAAAATTATTTGGCAAAGAATTCCACACTTTAAGGATTTCATTTTCAGAACTACCAAGTGTGCCATCCTTTGTCATCCCTTCATACTTTCTTCTCTATCTTCTCAAGTGTTGCACACAAGTCATAGAATTTATTTTTCCAGATAGAGCTTTCTTGAAATTCCAATAGCTCCATTTCCAGATTTTGAAAATCTAACCAGTATAAGCAGGAAAGATCAAATTCTTTAAATTTGGTTTTATCTGGAGAAGTAAGGAAACACAGCGTTTCTCCATCTTACAGAAGTGTAAAAATATGTTATTAAAATTCTCCTTTGCAGCTGCTACAGTGCTAGACGATTCCATGTAGATTTCCTGATATCTTGTAGGATTGTCTGCAAATGTTGTAGAAATTTTCTAAATGCATTTTACATTTGGACAACATTTCGGCTGCCCACTTTCAAGGTCTTGGGGCAACTTGGCTCACATATGGACAGAGAGGGCTCAGTGTGCCCACTGTGGCACGCCTGCCGTAGGTTCACCACCACTGATCTAGGGTGTGTGATAGCAGGATTAAGGGTGTGTGGTGTTAAATTAGTCCACTACTTGGTTTAGCAGAGTTCTGGGTGTGGATAATGGGAAGACCCACTCTGGGCGTGGGCAGCACTGCCCAAAAGGCTGGTGGTCTGGATGGGATAAAAGGGGAAGGGAGGCTTGCTTCGCTGCTTCCTGCTTTGCTGCCTCCTGCGTGCTGTGTTTCTCCTCTGCGATGCCCCTGTGCCATGCCACCCTGATTTGGAGCCAGCTGACTATGGACTGAAACCTCTACAAATGGTGAGGCAAAATCAACTTTTTCTTCCTTACCTTGTGGGTGTCAGGAAAGCTAAGGCCTGTGGCAGCACCGTACAGCATGGCAGGAGCACATGGCTTCTGGGAAGCAGAGAGAAAGGAGCTAGGGTCCCCTGGTCCCCATGAAGGGCACAGCCACAACCAGCTGACTTCCCTCCACAGGCCCCACTACCTAAGGGTGCCACCACCTCCTGGTAGAGGTACAAGTTGGCAGTCAAGCCTTTTGGCATATGAGCCTTCCAGGGACACTCAAGGTCCAGACTCCAACACTTACCCTTTCCCCAGCATCTCCACTCAGTTCTAATAAGAACACTCACCTTTCCTCCCCAGTGCTTGGCACTTCGTTACTTACCCGTGATGGAGCTGAGTGCTCCAGGTGGGCTTACTCTGGCAAACTGGATTATTCGTGTAGGTTCAGAGAGTCTGATGGGTGCTCTCAGAGGCCGGAGCCGGAAGGAAGTTTGCCTGGGTGTGGCCGATACCACGTTGCCCTCCAGCTCATTCCTCTTTGGAGCTGGGCACAGTGCTGGAGCTTGAGGAGAGGCCTGGCTCAGGCCAGCTCCTAGAAGGCTGCTGTGGCCCCGGGACAGACCCCACACACACTGACTGAGGTGGTGGTGTGCTGTCCTGTGTTGTCGGCCTTGTTTCCCACTTCTGTAAGAACCCTTTGGCAAGACGGATCAACTGGGCAGAGACGCCTGACTCCCCCCTTACCCCATTACTAACAACCACCATCTAAAAGTCTAGGTTCATACTTCATAAGCTGAAATTGCAGAACAGTGCAAACACACCCCGCTGGTATCTTGTAATTTGTATGACTAAATGTACATCTCCTTTCCAGGTGAGTGATAACTTTGAGGTGTGATCATAATATACAATGAATGTTTAAATTTTTAAAAATGTATTATAGTAAATGACACCTTGCCATTAATCCCCCTCAAAATACTCCCTTTGCTTTGAACACACTTACCTCGTGGTTCTTAAGACTTTCTGAAGCAGCTCTGAAGTGTCTGTAGGAAGTGTGATCAAAAATACAATAAATGCTGCTGCAGGATGGCATCCAGCAGAGTGCCAGCCTCGTAATCACGTCCACCTTACTCATCTGACCTGGCACCGTGTGGCTTCAGGCTCTTTGACAAAGTCAAAATGACCACAAAAGGTGAATGTTTTGAATAGACTCAGGACATTGAGGCAGCTATAAAGGCACAACTGGGGCCGGTGAGATGGCTCAGCAGCATAAGCACCTGCCTGGCAAGTGCGAGGTCCTGAGTTTGACTCCCGGTACCCACATTAAAAAAAAAAAAAAAAAAAAAAAAGCACAACTAAAGACACAAAAGAGGACTTCCAGAACTGCTTGAAAAAGTGACAAAAATGATGGGATAAGTGTGTTCAAAGGGGGGAGGGGTGCTTTGAGATGGATAAATGGCAATGTGACTTTTACTATAATTTTTAAAAATTAAAATATTCACTATATTTTTGATCATATCTCATGGCTTTATAAATAAGATATTTCTTGGGGGCCAGTGAGATAGCTCAGCGGCATAAGCACCTGCCTGGCAAGCGCGAGGTCCTGAGGTCAACTCCCAGTACCCACATAAAAAAAAAAAAAAAAAAAGATATTTCTTTACAGGGACATTCTTTGATGAATTTACTTATTTTGAAATTCTGTTATGTCGAGCTGTCAGCGCATACAACTCCTATGCAATTCAAAACATTGTCCTTCTTGGGGACACTTCATTGTACGATAGGTCTAGCTTGAGTGCACAATAAGTGTTGAAGAGAAAGCCATCCAATTCTGTAGACTGGGGGATGCTGAACCAACACAGCCCAAGGGCTATTCGCAGGGTCCCAAATTCTGAGTCGGGGTGTAGGCCTTGTATCAAATTTTCACAAAGATCAAATTCTAGAAAAACAAACTATATTTTTTGGTTTGTTTTTGTGTTTGTTTTCATTTTTATTGTTTATTGGTACAGTTTATATATACACAGTGATCACATTTACCATAGGGAACTTGTACCTGTACATGATATATCTTAGTTCTTTTTTTTTTCCTCTCCCATTCCCCTCCCCTCTCCCTTCAGTCTCTCTTGTCCCCTCATTTACAAGGCTTTGTTTCCATTTTATCCTTTTTTTCTTTTCCCTTTCTTCCTCCCCCACCACCGCATTCACCTTTCCTTTTGAATAATTTCTTCCTTTCACAATGTCTGTTATATATTTTGGTTCTTATTTATACTTTCAGTTTCTCACACCAGAGAACCGGTGTGATACTTACACGTGTGTCCAATTTATTTCACTTGAGTATGGTCTCAAGGTGCACCCATCTAGCTATAAATGTCTCAAGTTTATCCTTCTTTAAGGCTGACTAGTACTCCATTGTGTAAAAAACCATTATATCTTTTTTATCCATTCATAGGTTGATGGGCATTTGGATTGTTTCCAAGATGTAGCTATTAGACATTGTGCTGCTATAAATATGGGTGCACATATATCATTGTGGTATAATGTTTTTAATTCTTCTGGGAAAATACCAAGAAGGGAAATAGCTGGGTCAAATGGAAACTCTAGTTTTAGTTTTCTGAGGAATCTCCACACTGATTTCCACAGTGGTTGTACCAGTCTTTTTTTTTTTTTTTTTTGTGGGTACCGGGGGGGTCGAACTCAGGACCTTGTGCTTACTGAGCTATCTCACCGGCCCGGTTGCACCAGTCTTCACTCCCACTAACAGTGGAGAAGGGTTCCTTTTTCCCCACAGCCCCGCCAGCATTGTTATTGGTTGGTTTCTTGATGATAGCCATTCTTTGTAGAGTGAGATGGAATCTCAGCGTTATTTTAATTTACATCTCTTGAATGATCAGTGGTGTTGAACATTTCTTCATATATTTATTTGCCCTTTCTACTTCTTCTGAGAAGTGTCTATTCATTTCACATGCCCATTGGATTAGGTCTTTAAATTGGGGGGGGCTTTGATTTTTTTCATTTCTTTATATGTTCTAGATATTAGTCCTTTGTCTGAAGAACAACTGGCTAAGATTTTTCCCACTCTGTGGGTTGTCTTTTCACTTTGTTGGTGATTCCTTTTTCTGTGCAAAAAGCTTTTAATAAGATGAGATTGTAGTTGTTGATTCTTTGTAATATTTCCCATGCAATCAGGGTTTTGTTCATAAAGTCTTTGTCTACACTATGTCTTTAAGAGTTCCACCTATTCTGTCTTCCAGCAGATTTAATGTTTCTGTTTTAATATTTAGATCTTTTTTTTTTTTTTTTTTTTTTTTTGTGAGTACCGGGGGTCGACCTCAGGACCTCGCGCGCCAGTAGGCACCTGTGCCGCTGAGCAATATCACTGGCCCTTTTTTCGTATGTGGGTTCCGGGAATCAAACTTGGGCCCTTGTGCTTGCCAGGCAGGCGCTTACGCTGCTGAGCCATCTCACCGGCCCAATATTTAGATCTTTGATCCATTTTGATTTTAGTTTAGTGCATGATGAAAAGTATGGGTCTAGTTTTAATCTTCAGCATGTGGAAAGCCAGCTTTTCCAGCACCATTTATTAAAGAGGCTATTTTTCTTCCAATAAACATGTTTGGCCCCTTTGTCAAAAAGACAAGTGGCCGAGTGTGTTTGGATTTGTTTCTGCATCTTCCAATCTGTTCTAATGATCCTGGGGTCTGTTTTCTCGGCCAGTACCATGCTGTATCACAGTAGCTCTGTAGTATAATTTCAAGTCAGGGATTGTGATGCCCCCTGCCTTGCCTCTTTGTTGACCAGGATTATTTTTGCTATCCTAGGTCTCTTCTGGTTCCAAATAAATTTTAGGAATGTTTTCTCTAGATCTGTGAAGTGTGCTAATGGTATTGTGATTGGGATTGCATTAAACCTGTATAACCATTTTGGAAGTAGGGCCATTTTCACTGTTGGTTCTGCCTCCCCAAGAGCAAGGGATGTCTTTCCATTGTCTGACACTCTCTTCGATCTCCTCTTTCAGAGTATTGTAGTTTTCAATGTAGAGATTTTTTACATCCTTTGGTAGGTTGATTCCTAAGTATTTCATTTTTTGGTGCTATTATAAAGGTGTGGTTTCCCTAATTTCTCTCTCAGTGAGTTAAAGTATATTTTTTTACCTGAGAAGTTGTCTCTTCTTTCCCCTTTCATTGAAGTGTAAGAATAGGCAGCTTATATATGGTAAGCATTAGGAGAGTTTGAGCTTTAACTGTAGTAACACATGAAGTTCAGGAATACAGTAGACCCAGAATGTGAACTAAAAATAACCCAAAGCCTTCATCACACTCAGAGGCTTAGATCCAAAAGACTTTATTTTGGAAGTGTTCCTTGTTTGGCTCCAGTTACCCTCAAGTTCCTACAGCAATAGCATTGAATACTTCAAAAAGGCACCAGAGCCCTATCACCTGGAGTAAAATTCAGACTTCATTAATACTGAAGACATAGTTTGACACACGAATTGGAGCCTGCTCGGAGAAAGGGTGTTCCTCTGTGCCAGGTCCTGACCCCACTGTCTCAGGGGCAAGGAGCCAGAAGTGGCCACTACCCAGCAGAGGCTTCAGGAGCCCAGCAGAAGTGTCAGAGGCAAGCTGACAAACAAGACAACAAAGCTGAATGTCTTCAGTTATTCAAGGATGGCTACTTTTTTTCTCTGAAAGACAGCAGCAAAGAAGTTCATGGAACTTAGCTTCCCACCAGTGAACAAGTGCGACTGTTCATCAAAGGACTGATGTGTCGGGTCCGAGGTCCCAGAGTTGCTGATGGGTCCATGCTCGACAGCCGGAAGGCGTAAGTGGTGCCCCAGCCGCTGTTTGCCCACTCATTACTTAACAGACTGAAGCGCTCCACTGACTTCCAAGGAACCAGTTGGTTGTTTATTTTAAAATCTCACCTTTGGCGACAAGGTGAGACCTCAGAGAAGTAAAGGTCCAGGGCTTTGAAGGCGAAAGTTGAAATTACAGGCAGCTTTGTAACTTAGAGTTGCTTGGTCAGGTGTGCAAGCCCATCATCCCTCAGTCACTGTTAAAAAGGCTGAAGTGTTTTGTAGGGGGACAGCTGTTCTCCACTTTGCAGCTTATTAGCCCCATTTATCAAATATAAACTTGTATTTTCTGTGAAATTCTGGAGCGAAGCCTCTTGACTGAGAACTTACTATTAACACCTTTGTGGTAAAGATTTCAGATTTGGAAAATAATCCTGTCCAATGGTTCTCACTTGAATTTAAGTTTGCTTCAGTCATGTGGATCTGCCAAACACTGGATATGGTTAGTGTCCTTCCTGAGGTGACGCTGTTGAAGGAAGAACTACTCAAATTTTAAAAGATTGACTGAAAACCAAAATATGATTTGAATGAAGGTTCCAAGCAACATTATACTGTATTTAATTTAAAATGGGGGGCTTGGTCCTAGCCTTTTTGGGTAAGATAAATGTGAAGTAAATACAGCTAACCATACAGTAGACCGGAGCATCAGATTCAAACTCTGTCTTTACACAGGGTCCTTAAACCTCCAACTGGCCCGTCTGATGTCTTCCTATCTCAGTGGTGTGCAATGTTTTTGTTTCTCCCAGGTCTGCTTTCCACCAGAAAACTTACTAGAAAGTTTCATCTAAATCAGGTCTATAATATAGCAGGTCACCTAACCTGAACAAATTCAACACATATTTCAGCAATTCAAAAAAATATTTCAAATTCAGCAATTTATCTACTGTGCTGCATGAAGGGTTGGTGTTAAGCATTAGTGTGAAGCATAAGGTGATGTCGCCTTCCCATCAGTGTGACAAAATACCATTTTAGGTCTACACTGTGACACTTGCCAGCTGTCCTTTTGAAGTTACAGTTTAAACAACAAACATTAATGACCAGTTGGAATGATGTGAAAGGCAAGTGGCAGGAAAGGCCTGAAGAAGTGTTATTTAGGATGAAACCTGAAGCTAGGAGTATGCGTTGGTCAGCCGAGAACAGCACGGAGAGTTTTGTGCCTTTGAGGACTGAAAGGCGGCGCCGTGAGGTTGCAGCTGGGCACACAAGGCCATACAAGGGAGTTTAGAAACTGTAAGAAGAGCTTTGGTGATTTGATCCTAAAGTGCAGTGAAGGGATAACATCCATTAATATAAATCTAAAATCACCTAGTGAATATTTGTATGCCTGCATTGTTTAATACCATACAGTGGTACTTCGGTTTACAAACTTAATTTATGATTTTGGGGAGTGTTTGTCATCTGATGTGGAATCTGCAAACAAGCAAATTTCTGCTGAATGCTTTTGTTTGCAAATTGAATTGTTTGCAAACAGCTTTTGTGAGCTGAGGTATTACTCTACATATTTTTTGCCAGTACTGAGGATTGAACCCAGGACCTTTGTGCTGAGCTATATCCCTAGCCGTTTTTTTAAATTTGAGGCAATATCTCACTAAGGGTGAAGGGTTAGTGCCTTCTAAGCTGGAGCCCCAGCAGCTCTGGGCAGAGCACGAGGACCTCCACTGCCCTCTGCGGTCAGTAGGCCTCACCTCTGTGGCACGTGTTCACATCCTCCTGAGACAAAGGCTGGCTGCTCAGATACTGACAGGATGCTGTGAGGACTAAGAATTAGGAAACTCTGACTTTTCTGGAAAAGTTCTGTCTATATTTAAGTCTTCTAGCTCCCTTGAGTCTTCGGATATGCAGAATATACACCAGAGAAGAAAGCTACTTTTATTGCTAGAAATTTGAGATGGGCTGTAGCATCATCCCTCCCCTCTTGGGACAACAGAAATGAACAAGTAAGGTGAAAGGGAAGGTCTTCACACAAAGCCAGTTTGAGTTCAACGTTAATATTTAAATGGAAGAATTGCCCTGCCATTAAGCCCTGCTGTCCTAGGATTTGGAGGATTCAGTGGTAGCCATTCCTGGGTTTTGTGCTCTGATCTTCCCTGTTAACTTCCATAAAAGGAGAGCACTTTTGTCATCTCAGTCACTGATTCTGTGTGAAGCAAAGTTAGAAACAGAGTTCTAAACTGACTTAGAATTTTTCATACTCAAAGACTAAACATGAATCAAAATACTGATATGACCATAAATATTTTTATTAAATGTGAAAATACACGGGCATAAAAAATAGTACCCATATTTATAGACATATCTGAGACCTATTTCAAATGTGAGGTTCCTTTATTAAAACACTAAATTGAGATGGACTAAGTCTTTTCACATTCAAAACAAACCTCAGGGGAAGAGTAGTAATTCAACTTCTCCAACACCTTCAGTTCTCACCTCCTCTGTGCTCTGCTTTCCTCTGCAGGTAAATGTTTCATCCACAGATGAATGTACATGGAGCCACGCAGTGGCTAATTGTATGCTTAAATCATTCAACAAAGATCATCTGAAAAAATTATTCCCACCTCTTAATATCATTTAAAATTACAAAATAAATTCTGCCATTAACAGAAAAGGAATGACCTGATCTACAGCAAGGATATTAGTTGACAAATTAGCATTTGCCTTCTTCCTTTATAAACACGGAAAAGTCAACCACATTCAAGAAAGTTGTGTTAATTTCTCTAGCTTATCCTGATGTGTACACCTGGAAACATTTTGCAAGGCCCAGCACCAGTGCCATGTGTCTGTAAGGCTGTTGGCTCTGACTGAAGAGCCATTTTTTAACCTGAACCTCTTACACACTTTATGGTAAACACCAAGTACAACTTCATGCCTTTAAACGTGAAATTTTTTATCTACCAGGAATAGAAAATGGTGCCAATTTTAAATTGTGATCCCATTGGCCTTCTTAAAACATGGTTATATCATTTTTTTTTAATCATGGGTAGGTTTTAGATTCTACTATCAGAATTCCAACAACTTTTCATATTGATACTTAAATATAGACTTATAACACTGACTAAAGAGAAAAACATTTTTAAATTAATATTATGTTACTTCCAATTGGTACTTAACTGCTTAAGTTACTTTCCGGTTCTCATCTATTTATTCATGGTAAAGCACAAGCTTTCAGAACTGAGGAGTGAATTAGGACCTTTTTTATAAGGCTTAAAACTGATGTGTTTAATACTTCCTGCTGTGGGAAGTACCTGTGACACTCCACCCCAGAAACTCCCACAAGGGAAGGGGTATGGTGAGGAATGGAGTGGAATACAGCTAAGGCTAGAGCACCTCTCCTGATCTTATTTTTTTCAGAAGAGCCACAAAGGTTACCTGGCACCTGCAGTCCCTAAAAATGGACTGGAATGCGGAAGGTAGCCTCACAAAAAAAAGGAAAAATGCTTTCTCAGTGATGTGTTTTTACATTGCGTATGTCAGGTAGGTGGGAGGAATGACTTTTTTATCCCTTCACACATGCAGGACTTTTCTCAGTCACTGTTTAAGGAAAGCACAGAATGACCATCTTCCCATTCGGTGGGCACTGGAAGACTACCAGTGGCCATCTAGGCTGGGACTTAGAGGACATTACTTCTTTAATCAGCAAAACAGAGGGCAGAGAATTTGTTCCTCTCTGTGGTACTGGCACTTGGCACCAAAGCAGCTTTCTTTTCACTGAAATAGGACTGTAGCTCTCTGCACATTTCTATTAATCCACAGTAATTTTGTTACAAGTGAAGAAAAAAATAAAAATGCAAAAAACTGCCTGGGCAGCAGGTTGGGAGACAGTGAGGCCTGGGAAGCCTGCCATGCCGCCCAGCCCTCACCAGCCCACACCCCTCTGGCTCCTTGCTGGGAACTTTTCATCCTCTCTAAGGCAAGGGCGAGTGTTCTGTTCCCTTTGTTCTCAGTATGTAGAAATTTACTTTTGAAAGTAGGTAGAGGCCTTTACTATATTTCAAAGAGGTTCACAGTGACATCTGCAAAAGGAACCAGATTTTTAAATACACATTGCTGACATAATGAGTGAAGTAATGAGATTACTAAGATTAAAGAACAAAGATGAATTTACCTTGCAAATTTCACACTGGCTTGAGATTTGAGCCACTAAAACAAGTAAAAAGCTGCAAGCTTGGTCACTAGTTTTCAAAATGGATTGTTAAGTTTATTGGTAAGAAATAAATTCCTACACAGATGCAAGAAGCACTTGAGTGCTCTGCTCAATTATGCGACTGTGTCCTGCAGTTAGGGTTTTTTTCTGCCTATGTTGTGCTTGGCTTCTGCAGATGTTCGTGGACAGGACGCCTTGGTGAATTAAAATGCTTGATTTCAGAAAACCAATACATTATAGACCTTTTAATGCTTAAGATGTTTCAGAATGCTTCAAGGCAAAAACAAAAACCTTTCTAGAATAAAGGTAGTAATTCTTATCTGAAGTGTAATTATCTTAGATTTTAAATGCAGCATCAGTAGTTCCGTAAGTATTCAAAGATCTTGATTTAATAAAGATCATTTTTTAGGGCAAAAATCATTCAATACATAAAGACTGAATAGTACATTTTTTTAGATAGTTACCTTCTTAAAAAGTAACAAAAACGTATGTCAGAGGAAATAGCATCTGGTTAAATGAAATGATACATGGCCAGAGCTGACAGGTTCTCAAGTCCGTCCTTCCTCCTAGGCAGGAGCACGCCTCCCGGCATCCCGGCTGGCTGAGGGCGGAGCTGCTGTCCACTGCGTACTAGTGACCAGCTACCGGGGGAAGTCGCGGCCCAGGGTGGAGCCAGATGTAAGAGAGGCCGCCCCACTGTACTTCCTGAAAGTAGGAATCACGGTATTCTGTGTGTTTTTGTTGACTGAGCAACTTTAAATTTCTAAGCCAATTTTGTTACAGGAAATCCTGTACGACACAACTCAAAACTTGGGTTGCTTAAAAAGTATTTCAAACTAAACTTCAGCAATATTACTTAAATAATACCACAGCTACACTAGCTGAACCTGCTTTTTGTGTTACTTTAACTTGTTCTGTTTAATAGTAAACAAAAGGGCCCATAAGTTTTGCAATTAAATTCAGTTAAATTGGTATTCTTCTCTAGGTACCAACCACCCCCCAAAATATGCTTAACATCGCTCCTCAGTCTACCCCTGGACATGTTAACTACCATTTGGTGACAAGTTTCCTAAAAAATGGACTCTGCTCTTTCTTACTGACAGCCATGTTGATGCTGATGCAGAAGGCTTGCGTGTTAAAGGAGGTGCAATGACTTCACACTTGCAAATGACCAGGCACACCAAAGTCTAAGCATAGTTGTCCCTAAGAATGTATGCCTTAACCGTTCGTGTTCTCCTGAAGAAAACTGCAGCACAGCCCGTTCTCATGAAGACGACAGCTCCTCCGTACAGGTACCATGCCAGGCTGCGAAGAAGAGTCTGTGCACCAGTGTCGGAAAGACAGCATCCATGAGCGCTTCCGCAGGTGAGTCGCTTCCACCCACTTCCGGACATTGATGAAATGGGTACAGGCTGCTCTGTCAGCACAACTATTCCTCGCCTCCCTGCCCTTGCAAAGCCATTAACCTTCAGTCTAAATTGGATTTTTCCTATTAAAACAACTCCTTGGTCATGGACAAAGACGTGAAATTTGTTTTCATTGAGATCCCAGTACAAGGTTTTCTTTGTTTTTAATCTTTAAAAAATTAAGGAAGAAGAGCAGAAAAACAGTTGGTTTAATTGAAGTGGAATTTAAATCTAAATGGTCCTCCTGAACTGAAAGGATTGAACCCTTGCCATGAGTTCCAGCTTCTGTGAAAAGGGTTGCCACCTCCTCCTTGTTGGCTTTCTGCATCCAGAGGATCTTCTCCATCGTCAAACTTCTTCCTCATTTCTAGAAATCAGCAAATTAAGATGCAGGCATTAACTAAGGAGGCTCGAAGTGATTTCCGAGAAAGAGACTGCCAAAAGTCATACTTGATGAAAGAACCATGTCGCCACTCTAACCCCCAAAATGAGTAAGTCTGCCAGGGAACAACTCAGCAACACCTGGCCCCCAAGTACTTAGTGAGCTTTTTAGAGCCTCACTGTCCATCTAAACAGCACTAAGTGTTCTCAGATGAGAGGAGAGCGAGGACCCTATCACACACCACTCCAGGAGGCTCACTGTCATCTCCTGTGACTGGAGTCCCGCGAGCGTGTCCCGGCACTGAGCAGAGGGCACAGCAGGGAACGCTGCGGGGATGGAAGGAAGTTCAGCACCCGATACTGCTGAACAACAAAACAGGAAGTACGTATTCCTACTGCACTTAGTGCAGTTTCTCCGTCTCCCTTACTGGGTTAGAAAGTATTTAGAACAAAGGATCATTAATTTCAATCCCACAGGATAAATGGGTGCTCAGAAGAGATTTGCCATAGGGGAGAACCTGATTCCCTCTTCGTGGTATCTGTCAAGTTCAAGTCAGAGATTCTGCTTCCACTGACACGGAAGGCCACAAAGAGCCACAGCATCAGCTTATTAAACTTCCCCCTGGAAATGGCAGAGCTTGGTCTTTACTATCTCAGCTCTTAGCCTGTCTCCCTTACACTCCAGACCATATTAATGTACGATAAATAAAGAACACAGATCAGTCAGTAAACCTGATGCCTTGATTTATGGCAAGACTGCTGGCGAAGACACCCACGGGAGCCCAACACGCCCGGGCTCCCTGACCCCACACTGCCTCTGTGTAACCCAGCCTGGCATGCTGGTTTCCTCACCAGGGTCCTGGGACTTTGGTACATAGAATTCACCAATGACCTGTGAGGCTGGCAGGAGCCTAAGCCTGTGTCACACTCAGTGTTGTGTTCTCATGTCACAGGTGCAAAACGGAGGCATAAAAAGTTGTAACCTGTTCAAGTAAAGACAAGATTCACACTCGGGCCTTCTGATTTCACACCTGATGATCTTTTCACTCACTGCACCTTGCATCTGCGGAACTTCAGTCAGAGCAGACAAAACTGGAGTTGTGAAACTGCAGGGCTGAGGAGGACCAGGCACAGCCCTCACAAGTCCACAGCAACATCACCCTCCACCCTCTACCTGATGCTGCCTCCGAGACAGACCATAGATAGGAAGAGCTATTAAATCATGAGTCCAGTATTTCAAGAGAAAAAAATGCTGAAGGTAAATAATACCTGGATCCGAGAGGACTTCTTTAGCAGCTGCTATGTCAATGAATTTTTTCTCAGCTTTTTTCTTTTCTTCTTCATTTTGAAAGTTATCTGGGTGCCACTGCAGTGCTAATTTTCGGTATGCTTTAATAATTTCTTGCTTTTTGGCATTTCTAAGGGGTAAAATTAAGCATTAGTTAAGAAGTGTCCAAATTACTGCCATGAAATTAGAAGAGCTGGGTTAAGATCTCACTGCAAACAGCAACCCAGTTTTCCTAATAGTTTTGAAAAATTCGGCACAGATTTCTAGAAAATCATTAAAGCCAACCAGGCTTCCATAGACACTTGTGCACTAACAATCTTACTATGAATAAAGTGCTGACCTTTACAACTGTGCCTTTCTGAATGTGCAAGCTACTATGATTTAGTTCTTTCTTGACATTAAAACAATCTGATTTTTTTAACTCTTTGCTTTGGGATTAGTTTACTTAATAAGAACAAAGTTTCAGATTTTTGGATTGAAAGTTGATAGCTTACTTGGTCAAGGAAGATGGGTCTTATAATAAAAGCACAACTTTATTTTTAGCCCTAGGGGAAGTTTTTTCTTTTCATATTCCCTTCTCCCCTGTCCACCATTCCTATCAAAAGAAAGCTCACTGCTACTTCTTAACCCTTCCTAAAAAATCCAGTTCTAAGACCTATTCATGCCACAGACTATTATAGAATCAGTGTTCTCTATCAGAGAAATTTGCCTGTAACATTTTCAAAATAGCTTTATGATATTTTTAAGATTATTAAAATAACATGACTACAATTACATAAATGAAATGAATCAGGGAGAGAAAAAAACAATGATTAGCTTTAAAACTGTCGATTAAATACAGCAATGCAAATTTTAATTAAGTCACCTTTTTACTCCCAAGATTTTATAATAATCCCGTTTCTGTGACTGTTTCAGGAGTCTCTGTGCTTTCTCTAGACCTTCCCGAATCTGCTGATCATTTTCATTGTGCTCCTGAGCAGCTTCATAATCCTGAATAGCTGTCAAAATGTTTAAAATAATGTTGTTAGGGAGATTTATAATTCACCGTTTTTACTTATCCTGCAAAATTGATTACTGTACAGTCACCATCACCAACCCCTTCACCATTTCTTCATTACTGCTAAGAATCTAAATGATAACACCTTTATAATTTTGTTCAGAAACTTACCAAAGACATAATTAAGTCTTAAGTTAGTTATTAGGTGGCCTATTGCTCCCGTTCAACAAAATTCACTGCTTTCCGTTTACTTGCTCACCCTCCCACATTATCTCCCCATATCACCTTCAAGTTATTATTTTTTTTTTTTTTTGTGGGTACCGGGGGGTCGACCTCAGGACCTCACGCGCCAGCAGGCGCTCGTGCCGCTGAGCGATATCACCGGCCCCTTTTTCGTATGTGGGTTCTGGGAGTCGAACTCGGGCCCTCGCGCTTGCCCGGCAGGCGCTTAAGCCGCTGAGCCATCTCACCGGCCCTCAAGTTATTTTAATATCAAAGCTTCATACAGAGCAATGTTACTACCAGTAAGACTGAGTGACTGTTACACAAGAAAGAAAGACACTGGCGAAGAAACTCTGCATGGTCAGCAATGGGTAGGCAGTATGAAAGAAGCAGGTTAGGAAGGGAGCAGGAAGCACTGCTGGCAGTCAGGACGACCATTACTGGCTTACATCTGGAATGTCACCCACGTCTCATCTGTTCAGAGGTGGAGCTTTCAGGAGGTGACTGGATCATACGGTATGAGAGCCAGGTCACTGGGAGTGTGACTTTGGAAGGCATATCTCCCTCCCCCGCTCCTCCTGTCTGTCTCATCTGTTTCTCTCTCTGTCTTCTCTCCTGTATGTCTGTCTGTCTCTCTGCGTGTGTGTGTGTGTGCTGTCTCTGTGGGTATCAGGTATTTTGTCCCAGCAGTGAGAAAGTTAATACAATGACTGAGTCACCCACAGATTTCAACACAGACTGTAACAAACATGTTTTTTGAAGTGTCAGCTAAAACAGGAAAACACATAGTCCTGATACAAAAAGTTTGAAGACAATCCACAATACATCTTTTAAAATATTTTAAATATTTAGAAAGTGTAAGGCATCTAGATATCTACTACTGTGCAAAAAAGGCATCAACAGCAGCCCTGAGACTCATCCTTAGAAAGCCCTGCTGATTTGGCTGGGCCCTTGCTGGTGTCTGGAAATTGATTTCATGAATGTTCCCAACATTTCTTCTCAAGAATGGCTCGCGATGCCTGCGCTGTTTGTATGAACAATTTGCTTTATACCAAATATCCTTTGGGAGTCTACAGTTTTGGTATGAACCAGGCAAAGGTGCCTACTGACCAGGCCCTAATGAAAGCCCTCAGTTTTGGATCTCTAATGAGCTTCCCTGGTATAGACAATGCCTCTTGTATTGTGGAATTAAACTTATCCTGTGTGACTTAACAGGGAGAAGAAAATAAACAGGAAAAAATTAAGGACCTAACAAATGAAAAAGAAAGTTAAAACAAAAGAAGAAATAATATAGCTAAAAATGATAGCAAAGGGAATACAACCCATGTATAACCTGTTTGCAGAAACCCATGAACAAAATACTTCAGATTAAATCTAAGAAAATGTTCCTGAAATGAAACATGCGTCTTTATACTAAAAGGGCACACTAGGTGCCCCAGCAAACTGGCTGAGAACAGTCAACACAAAGACAAATCTTAGCATAATTCACAGACTTGAAAGATAAAGGCTCTTTAGGTGGCTAGGCCAAAATTTACAAAAACCTGGGTTTTCCAAAGCAATATTCAGTTCCAGAACAGAATAACTACAAGATGTACAGAAAAAGTGTGAGTGATGAGCTTTCTTATGCAGCTACACCATCCTTCAAATATAAAGGTATCAACAGTTTGGAATGTAGAATAAACGAAGTAGAATTTCCCAAGACCATTTCAAGGAAACCAGGATGAATTTTCCAAGGGATGACTGGAGCAACCAAGGCCAAAGGAGGGACCATCCACACAATCTATTTCATGTGGAACCAGGACTTACACAAACCAAGGAATTAAGAGTTCCAGGACAATATGGAAGGGAGGCTGTGAACAAAAACGAGAAGAGAAAAACATCAGCCACTGGTAAGTTCAATAATATTACAGTGGCAAATCCTCTGTGAAGGAATTTTCTTAAGTAGTAGTGAAAGAAGAGTGAGGAAGCTAAAGTGTCGCTCATAGTTGGAAACTAATGGATGTTGCCCAAAGAAAGAAGGCTGGGTAAATAAAGCAATACGAATAACCAGGAACACAAACTTTCCTAAGTGTCAGAACAGTACACAGAATAATACAGGCCTAATAGCAAAAAGCAATCTCTGCAAAAGAAAACAACAGAACACAGAGCAAACAGCTATCTTATCCATAAATGTGCTTAACTCATCTAATTAAAAAGAATGGCATACTGGATCACAAAGCAAACTCAACTCTGCAAGAGACACACCTGAAACAAAGCAATTTGGAAAGTAGAAAATAAAAGTTCTATCAAAGTTTTGCAAAGTAAATGCAAGTGAAGTCTGATTTATGATCTAAAGAGCAGATACCTGAGTTGAAGACCTATCACAGTGATGCATCCATATCCATGTTCATAGCAGTTCATAGAAGTACAATTCATAATAGCTACATCTTGTAAGTGGTCTGTACGTCCATCAACAGATGAAAGAATAAATAAAATGTGGTATTTATACTTAATACTACTCTGCCGTAGAGAAGGATAAACTTGAGTCATTTGTCGGAAAATGGATGCATCGAGTCTCTAAAATAAAGTAAAATAAATCAGACACACAAGCTTATACATTGCATGATCTCTCTTATATGAGAAATCTCAGGTATAAATAAAGAGCAAAATAAAAGATAATAGGAAATAGAGCTTTTGCAGAAGGGAAAGGAACCAAGAGATGGAGGGGGAGGAAGAGGAGAGGAAGGGGATGAAAATGAATGAAGATGTGTCATATACACGTACCAACTCCACACAAGGAATGTAATCATTACATAGTGCAAACATGTACTAATAAAAATTGAAAAAAAATAGGGCAAATAATAATATTAAAGGCTAGAAATCACACTGAAGACATCTAACAACTATTTGTACATCAAATCAATCAAGAACATTTGTGAAGTAGAAATTGTAGAAGTACTAAGACACTTAGGTACACTGGTCTAAGAGACTTTTACCTCTTTGCTCACAATAGTTCTAGTGAAGCAAAACAATACTAGAAAAGAAGATTATAGCAAAAGAAAGAGTTGACTGATACGCCAAATTCTAGCCCAGAACAAGACAGTACACCTACTCAGTATCTTGGGCATATTAAATCAAAAATAACAATGCAATACATTCTAAAAAAAAAAAAAAATACAGTATTCTCTGATAATATTCTCTGATCATAATGTTATGATAATGAAAATAATGAACCAGAAGCGAAAGGATCTTCCACATAGAAAACTTAAGGCAGCCAAACGTGAGGCAGGAGGATTGCTACATAGTGCAAGGCCAGCCCGGATGACATAGCAAGACCCTGTCTCAAAAACCCCAAAAAGAAAAGAAAACTTAAGACAGAAGAAATATTAAAGTATAAATTTAAAAATCTAGAAAATAATGAAAAGTCGGCCCTTCAGAACCTATAGGACACAGCTCAAATGGTGCTGAGAGGACAACTCAGAGCCTTGCGACGTTCAACAAAATGGGAGAAAAATGAAATAATCGTGATTCAAAGTTAGAAACCACAAAGTGAGATGTCTTTGCCAAATTCTTTACAAATACATTTGAAAACTCAAGAGAGTAATTCAAACTGAACCCAGAAAAAGAAAATCTAAACATTTTCACAGAGAAGGTTCTCAAAGAGCAACCTCCCAATGAAGCATCAGGCTTTCCATGGAGATTCTTTGAACTTTTTTAAATGGCAAGGGATTCCAATGCACTCTTTAAGTGTCTCCAGAACACTGAAAAAAGGAAAACTTAAAAAACTGCACTGAATCCTTACCCTAATTACACTAATTGTTTCATGTAAAGTATGGGATTTAAAAAAATCATTTTTCCTCAATTTCTGATATTGATACAGTATTCCCTTTTGGAACTGGAATGAATCGATCTGTTTTTGAAGATGCACTTTCAGCAAAATGAAAAAGGAATCTAAGAAACTAACGGTTAAACTGTTTAAAAAGATGACCTGGGAACCCAGAAAAGCAGTGAATTGACTCCAGGGATGAAAACCGTGGCCGGTGGAGGATGCAGCAGCCAGGAGCACAGAACTGAAGGGTCTCTTCGCAAAGCAAGTGGATCGCATTTACACAGACCGTACCCTTAAAAACCAAAGACAGGCGTAGGTTTCTCTGGCAAAAAATAAATAACAACGCTACTTTGACATAACAGACAGCTTATCAAGAGTCCTGCTCCAAATGAGAAGTGTATCAGTAGAAATGCGGGCCATCTGCAAACTGACTGAAACTTGACTAGGTGGTGATGTTATTTCATCTCCTGTATGAATTCAAATGCACAACTTGATCCTTGATATGTCTGTAATATATTAGTCTATTAAATGGTTTTCATTTCCAAACTGCCCACAATTAGAGGTCAGAATTCAAATACTGTACATACAAACCTTACAGATGTAGTAAAAGGTTTACTAACACATGAATGGAATGGAGATAGAAATGGAAATATATGCACATCCTTATTATAAGTAATATAAAAACATTGTCTAAAGGTGATAGAGCAAAAAAAAGTTTAAGATGTATTATGATTTATGCATATCATAAAGCTGTAACTACAACCATTAAGTAAAATAATGAATACAAGCACTGCTATATCAAAATAGTTAATAGAGTGACTGAGACAGCTGCTAAATAACAGGTGGGCAGACAGTGTGTCTACTGTGGACACACTGGACACTAGTCACGTCCTGAGCAGGACAGTGAGATTTTTCAGGCCACTCAGAATGCACAGTTTAAAACTTAATGAACTACTTCTGTAATTTTTTGAACTATTCAGAAGCTGCTTTTTTTTTTTTTTAAGACAAGGTCTCACTATGTAGTCCAGGCTGCCCTTGAACTCACAACGATCCTCCTGCCTCAGTCTCCCAAGTGCTGGGATCACAGGCACGAGTGGCCACTTCTGACACTCTATAAGATCAACTGAGTCATAGCTTGTAGTGACTAGGAATGACATGGTCCCTTCCTCTCTAGCTGTGCACTTCCATCTTTCTGTCATGCCCAAGATCAAAACATAAGAAAGGCATCTTCAGCATCTACTAACCACAGTGAATAAAAGTTCTTAACCTGGGAGAAGATAATAAAATAGCAAATAATACCTAAACTACTAATACCTAACTGCTGTACTGAATTAAAATTAACCATATGTAATGAGCAAAATTATAGCATATTACTACAGAAAATGACTGGATTCCCTGGATTCCTTTTAGTGTCTACATATGAAATAAAGGACATTAATTACCATTCACCACAGAAAAAAAATCTGACAACATAGAAGCTTCTCCCATTTGATCAGGAGATCACGTTTTAAAAGCTAATTTGTAATCAATTAGGACATGAACTTGCCATGCATGGCCTGAGGCATCACTGGGCCAGGTATCTCACTAGCAGATGATACCTTATAAACACCATTACTTAACTCATCTACAAGTCACACCAAAGAACAGAAATGTTCTGTATATCCTAAGATTCAAGGAGAATTATAATACTTAAATACAGATAAAACTTTTCCAGAAGGTCGGTCTGCAAATTCTTAATAATCCTCAGGACATCTTGTCAGTACCTGACTTGCCAGCCTTTGTCTGAGGAAGATGTGAACACGTGCGACAGAGGTGAGGCCTGCTGACCAGGGGGAGCTTGGACAGTCTTCATTCTTTCCCCAGAGCTGCAGGGCTCCGGCTTAGCAGCTTAACCCCTCTCCTTTCCTCCTTCCCCTAGCTCCATGCTCAAATCAGTGCTTCAGGATACAGTGATACTACCTCGGCTCACTAACACTTCTGTTTGCAAACAATTCCATTCACAAAAGCGTGGAGGAAAATTTTGCTTCCACTGGCAAACCCCATATCGGGTGACAAACACAACTGCAGCCTTCTTCCCTAAAGTCATAAAACAAATTTAAATTCCTAAACAGAGGTACCGGTACTTATAAAGGAAATCCAGTCATTTTTCAGGCTTAGTCTCATTACATGTAAATTTCACATTTAACTAGGTTTATCAAAGTACTGGTGTCAGATTATTTTTAAGCAGATATTATTTCTTAGCAGTACTTACTTGGCTCTTTTTCACTGTCTGTGCAAGGTACAGGGAGGTGCCAGACAAACTATATTCCTCAGATATTTGATAATTACTACCAAATGCACTTGACATATGCTTAAGGTCAAAATGTTGTTTATCGTAAGTTATAAAGCAATATCCCCCACTAAACAATGGTGCACACTTTTTGAAATACTGGCAAATCAGGGCCGGTGAGATAGCTCAGCAGCAGAAGCGCCTGCCCAGCAAGCACAAGGTCCTGAGTTCAACTCTCAAAACCCACATATGAAAAAAGGGCCAGTGATATCGCTCAGCGGCACAAGCGCTTGCTGGCAAGCATGAGGTCCTGAGGTCGACTCCCGGTACCCACATAAAAAAAAAATAAATAAATAAATAAATAAAATAAAATAAAATAAAATACTGGCAAATCAAATCCAGCATTAAACTCTGTCTAGTTTTATCCAGACCTGGCATTGTGGCACATGCCTGTAATACCAACTACTTGGGACGCTAAAGCAGGAAGATCTCAAGTTTGAGCCCAGCCTGAGCAACTCAGCAAGATTCTGTCTCAAAATAAATGCTTAAAAATGGCTGGAGCTACAGCTGGGTGGTGGAGTCCTTGCCTAGCATGCATGAGGCCCTGGGAAGTCAAGCCCCAGCATTGCACACGCACTCGCACACGCACACACACACACTCACACACAAACGGTTTATCCTAATAATTCAAGGTTGATTTAACTTTAGAAATGTCAGTAAAATTGACCACATTAGTAGAATGACGCCAGAGTCAACCTTATATTTATCAACATTTTAGTAAAGTTTCAATGTCCATTTCTTCCTCTCAAAAGCTCTTAAAAAGGGGCCTTGCTGAGATCTGAAGAGTTCCCCTTCATTTCTGATGAGCTCAAAGGCACCTGAACAACCATCTTTACTTTCAACTGAGTGTAATCCCAATATGTTTCTACCATAAGTCCCAAATTAATAAATCTCCATGTTTCATTACACACAAACCTATATCTATTGATTCTTTATTCATTATGTACCTAACTTTTTTTTTTTTTTTTTTTTTTTTGTGGGTACCAGGGTCGACCTCAGGACCTCGCGCGCCAGTAGGCGCCTGTGCCGCTGAGCGATATCACCGGCCCTTTTTCCGTATGTGGGTTCCGGGAGTCGAATTCAGGACCTTGTGCTTGCCAGGCAGGTGCTTACGCCGCTGAGCCATCTCACCGGCCCTATACCTAACATTTTAAACTGCTGGTGGTTTTTCTGATTTTGAGACAGGGTCTTGCTGTGTATGTTCCAGGCTGGCCTTGAACTCACTGTGTAGCCCAGGCTGGCCTCAAACTCACAGTGATCCTCCTGCCTTAGCCTCCCAAGTACTGAGATTACAGGCGTACACTGCCACGCTGGGGAAAATTACTGATTTTTAAAAGAATAAAACTAATAAAAAAGGTAGGGGGAAAAAAGGGTATTTGGAAACCCTTCATATTTTAACTCAGGGTTTTTTTTTTTTAACTTTATTAAGTTTATTGGTACATTTTAAATATACATAATGATCACATTCATCATAGGGACTTTTTACCTGTACATGACTTACCTCAATTCCTCTTTTTTCCATTCCCATAACTTCCCTTCAACCCCTCTTCCCCTCCTTATTTACAAAAGCTTTGTTTCCATTTTTTCCTTCTATTCTCATTTTTGTTCTTTTCCCTTCCTTCCTTTCCACATCCCCCTTTCCTAGTTCCCCTTCCCATTTGAGCATTTTCTTCCTATTTCATAATATCTAGTATACATTCTGGTCCTTATTTACACTTTCAGTTTCTCACTCCAGGGAAACGTGTGTTTAATTTATTTCATTTCAGAGTATAGTCTCAAGGTGTACCCATTTACCTAGAAATGTCTCAAGTTTATCCTTCTTTATGGCTGAGGATTTGGCTATTATAAACTGTGCCACTATACGCATGGGTGTGCATATATCATTGTGGTATGATCCTTTTAATTCTTTTGGGAAGACAGCAAGAAGGGGAAAAGCTGGGTTGAATGGAACCTCTAGTTTCAGGTTTTTGAGGATCTCCACAGTGCCTTCCACAGCGGTTGCACAGTCTACACTCCCACCAACAGCACAGAAGGGTTCCTTTTCCCCACAGCCCTGCCAGAATTTGTTATTGGTTGATTTCTTGATAATTCTCATTCTTTCTGTAGTGAGATGAAATCTCAGCATTGTTTTTATTTGCATCTCTCAAACGACCAGTGATATTGAACATTTTTTCACATATCTATTTGCTGTTTCAACTTCTTCACCTGAGAAGTATCTATTCATGTCAGATGCACATTTTTGGATTGGGTCTTTAAATTTTGAGGGTCTGATTTTTTTGAGTTCATATTGGAATAGATGGTCTCTACCTCAATCTGATAAAAGCCATCTATGACAAGCCAACAGCCAACATCATACTAAATGGTCAAAACCTAAAAGCTTTCACTCTAAAATCAGGAACAAGACAAGGATGTCCACTAGGATCACCATGTCTATTCAATATAGTTCTGGAAACATTAGCCAGAGCAATTAGACAAGAGAAAGAAATAAAATAAAGATAGGAAAGGAAGAAGATAAATTATCATTATTTGCAGATGACATGATACTCTACACAGAAGACCCCAAAAACTCCACCAAAAAGACTCCTAGATTTAATAACCAAATTCAGTTGCATAGCTGGATACAAAGTCAACAGTCAAAAATCAGTAACATTCCTGTATACAAATAAGAAACTCACAGAGAGAAATTAGGGAAACCACACCTTTCATAATAGCATCCAAAAAAAATGAGGGGGCCAGTGAGACGGCTCAGCAGCATAAGCGCCTGCCTGGCAAGCACAAGGTCCTGAGGTCGACTCTCGGTACCCACATTAAAAAAAAAAAAAAACTTAGGAATCAATCTACCAAAGGAAATAAAAGATCTCTACATTGAAAACTACAATACTCTGAAAAAGGAGATCGAAGAGGATATCACACAATGGAAAGACATCCCTTGGTCTTGGGGAGGAAGAATCAACATAGTGAAAATGGCCATACTTCCAAACTTGTTATACAGGTTTAATGCAATCCCAAATAAAATACCATTAACATACTTCACAGATCTAGAGAAAACATTCCTAAAATTTATTTGGAACCAGAAGAGACCTAGGATAGCAAAAACAATCCTGGTCAACAAAGGCAAGGCAGGGGGCATAACAATCCCTGACTTGAAATTATACTACAGAGCTACTGTGATAAAAAAAAAAAAAGCATGGTACTGGCAAAAAAACAACTGAGGATCAATGGAACAGATTAGAAGATGCAGCAACAACTCCACACACATTCAGCCACCTTATCTTTGACAAAGGGGCCAAACACATTTACTGGAAGAAAGATAGGCTCTAATTAATGGTGCTGGAAAAGCTAGCTTTCCACATGCCAAAGATTAAAACTAGATCCATATCTTTCACCATGCACTAAACTAAAATCAAAATGGATCAAAGATCTAAATATTAAAACAGAAACACTAAAACTGCTGGGAGAATAGAACTCTTGAAGACATAGGCATAGACAAAGACTTTATGAACAAAACCCCGATTGCACAAGAAATATTACAAAGAAACAACTGGGTTCTCATCCTATTAAAAAGCTTCTGCACAGCAAAAGAAATCACCAACAGAGTGAAAAGAAAACACACAGAGTGGGAAAAAAATTTTGCCAGCTCTTTTTCAAAGGATTAACTCAAGGATTTAACTAAAGACATACTACTATCTATCCTAAGTAACACTGCTCATTACATTTTCATACTTGTCACTCAAACAACAATTTTACTCTTGTAAAACCATATGACAAAGAATAAACTCTTACTTAAATTTTAAGGAAAAAGAATTCAAAAGCAGATCAATTATATTACATTAGTATTAAGCATCTTCAAGAATTAACCTGACAAGTTTCCCTAAAAACCCTATCAGTTTTACCACTTGTTACAAAAGTGCCTTCCAAATCATATTCTGGAGCCTACAAGATTTGACCTGCAACAGATACTAAAACTTACCATTTTGATGTCATACATTTCAAACCTTAGACACCAAGGTCTGAATGTCCCACAAAATGTCCCATAAATAATAGTAACGACTGTTGAGTTGTCACTCCCTGGAACATGCTTAGGAGCAAGATTTGTGGCAAACTGGGAAAAGCAGGAAAAGACTGACCAGCATGCCTTCAAAAAGAGCATCACAAACCAAGTTTCACCATTCAAATCCTTCATTTAACTATAACAAAAAAATTACTGTCTTTGATTTAAAATGCTTTGCCCAATTTGGGAAAAAAAAAAGAATTTTGTTAAGGGTCTATAATGCTTATTTCTTTTTTTTAAATCTCATTTAAATGTTCATATGTCACTGAAAGTTATAAAAGAATTCTTTTTTAATGTGTGTTTTTGTATATGCCAAATGTTATGGTTTATGTCTAGACGTCCCCCCAAAGCCTCATGAAGTCTTAGGCTTTGTCGGAGTTGAGTGAATCCAGAGTTTGTGACTGATTCAAGGGCCAATGCTGGGATTAATTGTGTGAGTGCTTCACCCGCCCCAGGGTGGGTAGCCTGCATACAATATAAGGGACAGAAAGAGGCTTGTCTCTCCCTCTTGTTGCTTTGCTGTCTTCCTCTGCCATGAACTATTGCTCCTCTGCCATGTGCCACCCTGCCTTGGAGCCAGCTGATTATGGACTGAAACCTCTACAAACTGTGAGCTAAATAAACCTTTCCTCTTTAACTTTGGGTGTCAGGTATTTTGTCTCAGCAACAAGAAAAGTAACTAAGACACCAACTTAGTTATATTCCAGAAAAAAGGCCACTGCCTTTATTCAAGGTCCTTCTAACTTACAGCAGGGATCCCTCTTATTACTTCAACTTGAACAAAGTAGGGTAAGCAGGTACCCTAATGTTATTACTAACCACCTGGAGGTCACAGAGGATCATTTTATATTAGATATATGACATGTATGTAAGCTTTGTGCATACATGTATTACAGATCACAAATAAAATATGCATATACATGAAACAAAGAGTAATACATGTATATAGACAAGTCTAGAAAGATAAATTTAAAATGAACAGTGACTACCTCTGGATATCAGGTCTGTAATTGAAATTTTCTATTTTCTTGTCTTTCCTAACTTGACTGCAGCAAATAATGCTAAAATTTTTATTTTTTATAGTCCACTGAACTGGTTTCACCAGAACTCTCCTCAGACAGTGTACCTAAGAAAGAATAATTGTCAACATGTCTAGGTATGCTGGTAAATTTGTTCTAAAAGGCCACTGAATGTATGCTACCCTCATATAATTAACTGTTAGGTACTGCAAATCAAATCCCTGGAAGATTTACCTTCATCATACATTTCTTCTATTAAATAGGCCTCTGCTCGATCTTTCAGAGCATTCACATTGTCAGGTTCCATCTGTAAAACTTCAGAACACACTCTAATAGCTTCAACAGGCTTCTCATCCTAAAAGTAAATGTCAGAAAAGAATTTAGGCAACATGTGTTAACCCACATGTTAAATATTTATATTTCTGGGAACAAGTCAACTGTTACCTTAGAAAAGCAGTGACAAATCCTTTCTTTTGAACGAACTGTATATTCAGCAATGTTGGGCTCTGTTTTCATGACAGATTCATATTTGCTCGTGGCATCTGTGTATCTGTTAAATGTGCAAATCATGATCAATAACACTGAAGTTCTATTTCCTGAACTGTAGAAAGGACCCTCTCCCTTCACAACGTGTAGGTTGCTTAACCAATTCAACTGAACACCTGCCTTCCCACTCTGCTCTGACCTCCAGAGTCACATGGAAGGTGCGATCCCCAGGGAGGAGTTACAACAGCAGGAGATGTTGCCTGTGAGTACCAATGAAACCCCGCGCTGACGTGCCTTACAGAACACAACTCATGATTTTCAAACATTAAAGCACATAGTCTGACTTATACCGAGCACAAAATGGAGATCAAGTTTTATTTCTTGGCTACTATACACTTTTATGAAAATAACAGAGCCCAGTATGTGCCATTTTATATAATTAATATCATATATTTACAACTAAGTACAATGTAGAAGGAATCTCCTTAAATTCCCAAGTTTACCAACTTTCTAAGAGCAGTGAAGCTACAGTCATACCTTTGTACTCAACTGATTTGAAAACTGTTGAATCTTATACTGGATGCATTTTGATGGGAAAATTTTGTCCTAGCACTTATTGTCTGTTTGATACTTGGTGTCCACTGCCTCAACACTCACTACCCTTTCCAGCCAAAACAATTTGGTTGGCACTCACCATTTCTGGTACTCACTGCGCATCTGAGAACCAATTAACAATAAGTACCAAGATACCACTGTATTACATCATTTTCTTTAAACTGATAAAAAGTACTAGTTAGTAAAAGCTAGACTAGTTTGTTATATACCAAGTTATTATGTTTAAGAATAGCCAGCTAAAAGATATATTTATATGCCATTGTAGCACATAATTCCAAAAATGCAACAATCTTCACATTTAAATGCTGATGTAGTAACAGGTATAAGCAGAACATTTAAAAGAACACCTAGCTTCTGGGAAAGTAAAGTAGATGTACTTGTCTCAATTTCTCCAGCTAAGTACAACTAAAACTCTAGATATTACGTGTTTTTTAAGACTACAGACACAAACCAGGTAGAGAAGGTGGCAGGCAGATTAGCTAGCAACCTCAGGACTGAGGAAAAACATGGTAGTAAGTTTCCTGAGTTTCTAATATCCCAGAGTTAGTGCTGAAGAGGCCAGCAATCCAGAAATACAGAACAAAACCAGTCTCCTTTCCCTAACCAGAGGACCTGGAAAGGGCTGCCCAGCAAGACAGAAAACTGCCTGACAATAACAGCTTTAGTCCAGGCGAACACTTCGGATGAAATCATGCCCCTCCAGCACCATCACCACCCCAAATGCCAAATGAGAAGACCAAGAGCCTTGACTTCCTCCCTGATGAGGCCAAACAAGATTCCCCTCCACACCTGCCACGGCGGTGTCAGAGAAAGCCAGGAAGGGCCCAGACTTCCCTCCATGTTGGTAATAAGTCCCGCTCTGCTCCCCCAGTGGTGTCAGTGGAGACCACGTGAGGAGCTACAGTTCTGACCTGCACCAGGCTACCTGTGATATGGCAAGAAGACCTCTTTCCCTCAAGTATAAACAAGGGCTAAGTGGGACACTTCGATCCAGCGGTAACAAGGTGATGCTCATCCCACCCTCACTTTGCTGGAACAGTATCAAAAAAGCCAGCCAAAGCAGAAGGTTTAAATGAAAACCAAAGCCTTGAACATACAAAGAAAATTCTAGTTTTCAGCTAAAAACCACTCATCATACCAAGAAATATGAAAGTCTCAGATTTAACGAGAAAAGATAATCACGGAATCCCAACCAAGAGGACAGAGATGTCAGAATACTCATGAAAAAAGTAGCAAAAGTAGCAAACCAGCTTGAAACATGAAAAACATGCCTCCGCCAAGAAACAGTCTCAAGGAGGAATTAAAAGATACGAGGAGTAACCAAATCAAATTCCTAGAACTACAATGGAAATATAAAGCCTGATTGTACTCAATAGTAAAACCAAGGGGACACATAAAACTCTTACTGAATACAACAGAAATTATCAAATCTGAACGACAAAGAGAAGACAGACTTTAAAAACTAAACAGCCTCAGGGAACATAAGGCTGTAACAGATGATCTACTATCAATGTCTCCTTAGTCCAGTGAGAAAACAGCTGGGAAAGTCCTTTTAAAAAATGGTAAAAACTTCATATATTTGAAGGGACACAAACCTAAATAAAGTCATGCATTGCTTAATGATGGAACTACTTTCCGAAAATTACATACGCCAGTTATGAGATTTCATCATTCTGCAAAAACAGTACACTTACACTCACCTAAATGGTACAAGTCAATTGTCTGACTTGACCTCCAGCACGAGCTCAGGCTGCTGCCAAAATAACACAGCAAGCATCCTGATTTACAATAAGTGTCTGAACATTCTAATAATAAAAACGTCTGGTATGATAAAGTACGTAAACTACTAATATAGTCCTTTATTTTCACTGTCAAGTGTGGTGAATTACACTTTTGTATGACTGCCAGGTTTGTTTCTATTAGCATCACCACAAACACTTGGGTAATGCATTGAGTTACAATGGTTATGATGTCACTAGGCAAAAGCAATTTTTCACCTCCCTTATCTTATGGGGCCGCCACATATGTAGTATGTCTTGACTAAATGGCATTATGTAATGCATTACTATATTCAAGAAGCTAAGTAACTTGCAAATACAATAAACACAAAGAAATCCTTGCCAAGACATATCACAATTAAACTTCTCAACACAAAGAAAAAAATAGTCTTGAAAACAGTTTTTCCCTTTAAAGTGCCATTTCCTATCAGAATGACAAAGGATTTCTCATCAGAAACTGTGCAGGTCAGAAAGAAGTGGCCCAAAATTTTGCAGATGCAAAATAAGAAAAGATCTGTAAACGCAGAATCCAAAACCGGAGAAAATTTCCTCCAGTAATTAAAGGGAAGTCAAGACATTCTCAGAAAAACTAGAAAGTGTGTTACCAAAGCCTTCCCTAAAGGGAGTTTTCTAGACAAAGGATATGGGGCTGAGGGCGTAACTCAGTAGTAGACCATGCGCTCAGTATATACAAGGACATGGGTTCAATCCCCAGCACCAACGGGTGTGGGGAGCAGGGATAAAAGATAGCATCTTGGAACATTAAGAAGGAACAAGGAGCATGGGAAGCAAAATATGAATCAAAATCTGAATATGTATTTGTTATGGCTTGTCCCCCACAAGTTTGCACGCTGGAAGCTTGGCCCCTAGTGTGGCAGAGGTGTGGCCTAGTGAAAGCTAATTAGGTCATGGGGACATTACCCTCGGAAGGAATTAATGTAGTTCTCCCAGAACCATGTTCCTTGTCAAGAGAAAGTCATTATAAAGCAAGGCCGCTTCACATGCTTGGCCTCTCCTGCTTCTCTGCCTGCTTCTCTGTATGGTGAGGGCATACAGCCAGGGAGCCCTCACCAGGATGCAGGTACCGTGCTTTTTGGACTTTCCAGACACCAGCATGAGGCAAACCTTTTCTCTATAAAAAGTACCCAGGCTCACGTATTTTGTTGTAGCAACACAAAACACACTAAACAGTCTAAGCTTTGTTTCTCTTCTTGAGTTTCTAAATTATGTCCAGTGTTGAAGCAAATTTGTAACAGTGTCTAATGTGGTACAGAAAATATTTAAGACGATTATAAACAGGAGAAGGTAAAGGTAATTAAAGGGAAAAAAGGTTCTTTTACCCCATTCAGTTGCTGCAATGACACCAGTAGACTCTAATAAGTTATGTCACACCTACAGTAAACTCTAAAAATACAGCTCAGCATGCTGATAGACATTAAATGGCACATTCACCCTGAAAATCAATCTGGCAATTTCTCAGAGACTACACATTCAACTACCAGACCGCAGCAACAGCACTGCCAGCGTTTATCCCAGAGAAACGAAAACTTACATTCACGCGAAGCCTGTACATGAAAGCGGTGTTATTCATTAATAGGCAAAATAGCTGTTATGACCTCCAGTGGGTAATCTTTAACAAATGGCTAAACAAACCATGGTTCATCTAAACCAAGGAAACTACTCAGCAGTAAACAGAATGGAAATATGAACACACATAACCATGTGGATAAATCTCCAGAGAATTATCCCAAAAGTTTACATTCTATGTGACTCCATTTCTGTAACATTTTGAAATGACAACATTATAGAAATGGAGAACATATTAGTGTCTCTAGGAGCTAAGGAAGAGATAAGGACAGAAGAGAAATAGTCCTGGCTATAAAATGGCTACATGAGAGATCCTAGGGATGGAATTAATCAATATCCTGATTGTGATATTATACTTTAAGTTTCCAAGACGTTACAATTTGCAAGACATTGGAGGAAACTGAGTAAAGCATTCCTATGAGGACAGCTTACAAAAAAATTAGGAGTGGGGGTGGGGAAGTCAGAACCTACCTTCTACTAAGCAGTACTGTGTGGCATGTTCTGCATTCTCTTTAACTCTCCTGCTCCAACCTGCAAACCTACCAATACTCCTCACACACAGAACCCTTTACTTTTTGCAACTCCTATTTATTCTTCAAGATGAGCATTTAAATATCTGTCACCACTAATAAGCTTCTCTTACTCCTGGGGTTCACCACTCTGGATTGGATTAAATGTCCTCCTTTGGTACTCCTATTATACTGTGTACACTCTAGCACTTTGGTATCATTATTTTAAGAAGTTAATATGTTTGTCTCCCCGAGTGTGCTATAAACTTTTTAAGACCAAAAACTATTTAGTCAGATTCATTTCTACATTCATTTCTACATGGCCCAGGGCCTATATTAGAAACAGTAAAAATCTGGCGTGACATAAATATGCAGGTGAGGACAGTACGCAGTTTGCATTGCAGTGGTGCCTCAGTTCATGAACTCAATTCTCTCCATGATTCTGGTCGCAAATCGAACTGGAGAGAACTGAGTCAAATTTCCCCATAAAGTCAACATCGAACCTGACCACTGAATTTGCTTCGGTTCTTGTCCAATTTGGTTTGTGACCAGAATCATGGAAAGAATAGAGTTTGTGAACTGAGACACTACTATATTTATATTCTGTCTTGTTCCAAAAATGCGCAATCCTGATAGTTTTGCTAAGGCCCAGAACCATCTTACCCTCAGTAACCAGGAAACCAGCAAGCAGACAGTTCAGTAGTTCACTGTGCGCACGACAGGACGTGAAAGCGAAGTCTGGACGGTGGCGATAGGCATACGCTTACCTGCCGTCTCTGATGAGCTCTTCCGCTGACTCGACCAGCTTATTAAGTTTCTTCACTTGTTTATAGTGTGCAAAACACCTCTTATGATCCTGATCAAGTTTAAGACATTCACGAACTTCACTGCTCATATTTTAAAAAAGGAAAATATTCTAAGTTAAAATAATGAACAATTTTGCACATAAGATATAGAAATCAAGTGTTTTTATTTGCAACAATTAAAACATACTGCCTTAATAATTTGCTGTACATAGTTATGTACAACACTGTACCACAGACATACTAAATCAAATTGAACGACTTTTTATACAGAGTTATACGTAAAACATTCCATTTATTTCCACAAATAAAAAAGCCCTCCCATTTACTTTATTTTTTTTTTCATTAATTTAATAAGCGTAGTTCATGAAACAAATTATTTGAAACCAAAGTTACTTAGGGGTGACAAAATATATAAATGGATATAGAATATAAAGAGAGACTTAATCACATTTTATTAGTTTAATATTAATTTCTTTAAATGAGGTTATTCTTACTGCCAATGATAAAAGAGTAATCAGATATGGGTGTCGGCAGGACTGACCTGAGGGACAGCTCATGGTCTCCTAGTTGGTAGTACAGTGTGCTGATTTTATAAAACGCCTCAGTATTATCATTCTTCAATTTTGATGCAGCTTTTAAGTCACTTATAGCTTTCCGAGGTTCTCCTTCTTTTATAAAACATTCAGCTCTAAGTTCCCGTAGTTCTGCATCCCAAACACAAACCTTAAGAAACAAAAGAACTAAACTTTAAAAAACAATAATTATACACATTCATTTTTGCATCCTAATATTTTTACTGACATATTTATCAATATAAAACATCCTCAATTCATGTGATGGCTTCTGTCCTGTAAAAAGTGTTTAATTTTTTTTTTTTTTTTTTTAACGTGGGTACCGGGGGCCGACCTCAGGACCTCGTGTACCAGCAGGTGCCCGTGCCGCTGAGCGATATCACCAGCCCTTTTTTCATATGTAGGCTCCGGGAGTCGAACTCAGGACCTTGCGCTTGCCAGGCAGGCGCTTACGCCGCTGAGCCATCTCACCGGCCCCCTTTATTGTAAATATTCCTCTTTCCGGGCCGGTGAGATGGCTCAGCGGCTTAAGCGCCTGCCCGGCAAGCGCGAGGGCCCGAGTTCGACTCCCGGATCCCACATACGAAAAAGGGGCCGGTGATATCGCTCAGCGGCACGGGCGCCTGTTGGCGCGCGAGGTCCTGAGGTCGACCCCCCGGTACCCACAAAAAAAAAAAAAAAAAAAAAAAAATATTCCTCTTTCCAACATTATTTTTCTTTTTGCTTCAACCAACTTTCATCTTTTACCTTATTATCTTGCCTTTAGAGTTCTCTTCCCCAAAGAATACAACATCAAAGCAAAATAAGCAATGCATAAAAATATGTAACTTTCACTCTCACATCACATTCACTGAAAGTTTTGGTTGCAAATTTTTTCTACAAAAACAGAGTCACTAAAGAGCTGAAAGCTCAACTATCAATCTGATTTTGTCCAATCTACATATTTTGTGGTCAGAGAGCATATCGAAGTATGTAAACATTCCTTACAGTAAAAAGCAGGAAGTGTCAGGCTTGTCAGCTGCAGTATCTAAGAAACTTACCTCTAAAATCTTATCAAGGAAGGTTATAGCAGCAGTATAATCTGCACTTCCAAAAGCATCAAGTGCTTGTGAACGCAAACGCTGCATTTCATCAGACTTCATAAGCTGAGACTGGGCTTCCTTTTCTTCATTTTCACTTGGATTAGATTTGAGCTGTAAGAATAATGACAAATTAATTAAATTAAGCAGAGTTTTTCATCTCTTAAATTCCATATCCACAAGACACACAGAGATCTGACCATTCCAAACACTGTGGAGGAGACCCTGGTGCAGAAGACCCAGCTGTGCCATGCCCAAATTCCTAACATCCAAAAGCGGAGACTACAGCCATGTGCTGCTTTAATCTGCTAATGTTGGGAAATTCGTTATACAACAACAGGTAATTAACACGGTAGTAACACAGGGTGGAGATTTTACCACAGTGGCCCCTTGGTCCACAAACAATTCATTCCACAATTCTGGGGAAGATGGCTGCATTCGTGTTTGAACGCTGCTGTTTGTGTAAACTGAATTGTTTGTGAACAGAAGCGTTCGTGAATGGAGGCACAGGTATCGCTTCAGTCTTACTGGAGGGATTATTTCTGAAATCACTGGCACTCTCATGCCTACTGCTTTTACACAAACTCCTCACCATTGCCCTGAATGGTGTACCCACCCACCTTGCTAACAGTAATTCATACATTTATAAAGATTAAAATTTCAAGCAGGTAACCTGCTTTAGGAGAGCCCTTCTTGACTCCAGATCCTCAAGTCCAAGCTAAACCTAGGTGACCCTTCTGTATGTTCCCAGAGGACTGATCACATCACTTACTAAATAACATCTGTCTGCTTAGTTCTCACCTTAGTGCTGTCTTTTAGAAGGCAGAGGCGAGCTTTCTCCATCAGCAATGCTATATACCTACAAGTCTACCTAGCAGAGGACATGTGCACTGCTCACTGCACCAACATGTCATTAAATGCACTGATTAGAGCCAGAGTCACTGACAGCTCAAAGGTAAACTCAATAGTTGCACATCCTGTTTAGGAATGGGACAGCCAGTACGGACCTGAAGTAATACTTGTTCACTGGTAATCCACAGCTGAAGAATCTGTGTACATAACAAAGAACGAGATTCTCACTGGCACCCAAAAAGCAATTTAGCCTATTTTACTGTAAAAAAAAAAAAAAAAATTTCATTCTATTATATAAAACGTAACTAGTGGCCGGTGAGATGGCTCAGCAGCATATGCGCCTGCCTGGCAAGCGCGAGGGCCCAAGTTCGACTCCCGGAACCCACATATGAAAAAAGGGCCGGTGATATCGCTCAGTGGCACGGGCGCCTGCTGGCGCGCGAGGTCCTGAGGTCGACCCCCCGGTACCCACAAAAAAAAAAAACAAAAAAAAAAACCCGTAACTAGTGGTTATGTATAGTATATTACTGTATAAAATTTTTTGTAGTGTATCTTCAGGCTGGCAAATGATCTTAAACACTAAAAACAGCTCATTTAACTGTAGGCATACAAAATAACCAAACTACTAAATAACACAGTTGACAAATATTCAAAAATTAAAGTATAAGAATTCTTTAGTGAAGATAAAATATAATAATGACAAAACTGATCTTTTCAAACTAGACCCAGAAATCATCCATTTTATGGTAACAGATAGTATCATGTCACCTACTCAACCTCTATACTTCAAGTGAGGAAAATAAAGTCCTCAGAAGGCAAGAATTTTCCAAGGTCACTTACACAAAAGGTGTAAAATATGTATTTCCTGAATAAGTAATATGGTCATATGGAATACTTTTCCTCCAAAAGGTAACCATTGTTACTAGTTTCCTACATATACTTCCAGAGGTGTTTCACCCATATTCAAGCAAATACACGCTTTCTCACTTTTACACAAACAGCATCTGTTCTGCACTGTGTAAAAGACATGTTTGAGACCTGTGCCCTTATTCCACAGGGAAGTCTTCAAAAGGATGCAGGTAGACAGTTACTAATTACAGCCAAGGGTAGAACAGCGCAGTGCCTAACAGTGCAAGCTGCGGAATCTAAAACCTACTTGCTGACTGGTAGTGTAACCATGGCAGATGTTACGGATCAAATGTGGAGTATCCCCAAAGGCTCGTGCACTGAGGGTGCGAACCTCATCAACTGATTAATCCAGTGATGAGTTCATGGCGGAAGGGGATATTAGAGGAGGCGGGGCCCAGCTGGAGGAAGTGGGTCACTGAGGCCGCCCCGCCTCTGAAGGGTGTATCATATCCCCAGCTTCTTCTTCTCTGTCTGTCTCTTCACCTCTCTCTGCTTCTGGCCGCCATGAGGTGAGCGGCTTTCCTCTGCCACGCCCACCCATCATGATGTTGCTGCCTCGGACCCAGTGACCATGGGCTACCTCTGAAACCATGAGCCGAAGTAAACCTTTCCTCCTTTAAGTACGTATTTTTTATGTGTATGTGTATGCTCAGGTATTTCATCCCACTGAGGGAAACATGACTAATACAGCAGATTACTAAGCCTCCCTAAGCTTCAAGGTCCTCTCCTGCACATTATGACTACCAATCCACCACTCCCCAGAGATGGAACAATGATTAAGCAAAATAATCCAAGCAAACCACTTAGCAACATTCCAGACACATCCTGAATATTGCAAAAACTGATCTAAAAATCCAACGTCCCTCCCTCTTATTTCAAAGCATTTCTTTTTTTCTTCAAAATTGTCTGTAACTTTACAAAAGGGGTAATATTTTATCAAACAGACATAAAAATATGTAGTTACAATCAACATTTTTAAAACTTTATTACACTATTTCGTATGTCTAGTTCTGTAAGTCAACATCATATATAAACAATATTTTTTAAAAATTTTTAAAAATAAAATAAAAAGAATTAAGCATAAATCAGATACTTTACTGATGAAATAATCACAAAAATTATTCCATGAAATAACTGGAATTAAAAATAGCACCATTTATAATTACTTCAAAAGAAAAAGGGAAAAGTAAAAAAAATGAGAAAAGAAGGATAAATGGAAACAAAGCTTTTGTAAATGGGAAGGGGAGGAGGGTAGGGGAATGGGAGGAAAAAGTTATATAATGTACAAGTACAAATTCTCTAAGATGAATATGGTCATTATGTATATCTAAATGCACCAATATGAGGCCAGGGATACAGCTCGGCACAAGCGCCTGTCTGGCAAGTGCAAGGTCCTGAGTTAGGACTCCCAGTACCATAAAAATAAAATGTACCAATAAAATCTGATTAGAAAAAAAGGAAAGAAAAGAAATACTTAGGATAAATATAAAAAATATATGGGACCGCTGGGCATGATGGCACATGCCTGTAATCCCAGCACTTGGGAGGCTGAGGCAGAAAGATCGCTGTAGGTTCAAGGCCAGCCTAGGCTACATAGCAAGTTCAATGCCAGCCTCAACTATATAGCGAGATCCTGTCTCAAATAACAAACAAAAATACAGGTCCTGTATGCTGTAAAGTACAAACTGCTTATGAAAGAAATTTTAAAAAACACTGAAATAAGTAGAGAAGCATGAGTTCATGAATTGGAAAACTCTTACTTTTCCAAAAGTTTATAACCAATGCCTAGTGCAGATTAATCTGTGCCGAAACTTTACCTTTAACTGTTGTGCTATTCTTGTATGGCTACTCATTAGTAGGGATTAGGAAAAAAAAGTCTAAGTAATAGATTTAGCATTTGCAAGAAAAGAAACACTTTCTTGGGCCGGTGAGATGGCTCAGCGGCGTAAGCGCCTGCCTGGCAAGCGCGAGGGCCCGAGTTCGACTCCCGGATCCCACATACGAAAAAAGGGCCGGTGATATCGCTCAGCGGCACAGGCGCCTGCTGGCGCACGAGGTCCTGAGAATGACCCCCAGTACCCACAAAAAAAAAAAAAAAAAAAAAAAAGAAAAGAAAAGAAACACTTTCTCATGTTCTATCATTCATCTACACATCCATTTCATACTTGTTTATACAACACCTGCTCTGAACAAAAGCCTGGCCAGAGAAAGGTTATTCCAGCACTAGCCCCTCCACACCACCCGATCTTCACCTGCTGCCCCAACTACGAATTCAGGAACTGTGTTTAGCAAGCAACTTCCCAACAGGAGAGATGCGTAGTGAAGCATAAAATGGCAGGTAATTTATTGAGACTAGGAAACAGCTGCTGATTCAATACACTTAAGTCTAATGTATTTGAATTATCTGCAGATCACTAAGTATTGTGTCGAGTTATGACAATATTTGACATTTTAGTTTTCATAATAATTATTATCAGAATACTAAGTAGTTCAATAAACTACAAAAATGTAAACAAGGAACAATGGATTATTTGCCCTTTCTATACTACTCTAGGAACAAATCCATGTTAAACAAACATGAAGGTTTTAAGCCAAATGAGGGCAAGAAGAAGTTGGTTAACTGTTTCCCCCAGAATCTTTTTTCAGTGTATACCCCTTTCAAAGGGACATAATCTATATATTCCCCTAACAAAGCCAAATTTTGGATGACTGAAAAATTCTCTTTAAGAATGTTTCAAGATTCCTCAAATCAAATGAGAGTCTCTCAATTAACTTAAAGGACTTTAAGAATAGCTCACCTGACATTTCTAGATTCTAATATAGGACAAAACAGAGTAAGTGGACTATATAAACTCAGGATTATATATCAATTGTGTACAATTTACCTTCCAACACTTAATGTGATTCTTGGATGTCAGTCACCAAATATTAATTCAGAAACTGTGATTCTTATATACGTAAGTCAGACAATTTTCCTTTTCACCTATAAAATTACTACTAAATAATTTAATACAAAGAAAAAGATGTGTCCAATATCTTCTCTCAAAATAGCATCTTAGAGCTAAGTACAAATTGAACTTACCACTTTTTTAAAATCATCTTCTGCTTCGTCAAGTTTTCCTTGTTTGAGTAATAAGTGACCTCTCTGTAATCTTGCCTAGAAAAAAAAGGAATTGTGCTAAGTATACTATATATATATATATTTCTAAATTTTCTTTAATCACAAAGAATAAAACTAAATAATAAAATTATTAATATTTATTTTTCCAATGCTCATTTTTTTTTTTTTTGTGGGTACCGGGGGGTCGACCTCAGGACCTCGTGCGCCAACAGGCACCCATGCCACTGAGCGATATCACCGGCCCCTTTTTCATATGTGGGATCCGGGAGTCGAACTCGGGCCCTTGCGCTTGCAAGGCAGGCGCTTACGCCGCTGAGCCATCTCACCGGCCCTCCAATGCTCATTTGAACTTGGCACTGAGAATAATTCCTGGAACAAATCAATGGATATAATCTGTTCTATGCACTTTCTTTTTTTTTTTTTTTTTTTTAATGTGGGTACCGGGAGTCGACCTCAGGACCTCACGCTTGCCAGCAAGCACTTGTGCCGCTGAGTGATATCACCAGCCCCTCTATGCACTTTCTTAACAATACATTTTGCTCTACTCAAGAAAACTGCAAACTTATATCCACGCAAAAACTTGTACATGAATGTTCAGAGCAACAGGCAAAAGTGGAAACTCAAGTTTCTATCAACTAGTAATTACATAGCCACACAATGAAACAGTATTAAGCCATAAAGTAATGAAGTGTTAATATATGCTATAGCATAAAAGAATCTTTAATACATGCTCAATGAAAACATCAGACACACAAGGCCACAGACTCAATGGTTTCATCTCTATGAAATATTTAAAATACACAGATCCATGATAAATTGTTGCCAGAGACTGAAGTAGAAATAGGGAGTGACTGCTAATAGGCACAGGGTTTACTTTGCGGGTCATAAAAATGTCCTAGAACTAGATAGTAGTGACTGCACAATACTGTAAATACACTAAGCACCACTGAATATTTTAAAACAATGAATTATATATCAATTTTAAAAATACTTTTTGCCATCTAGTAACTTTTGCCACTAAAATAAAAGTTGCATTATTTGGGTCTTTACCAATCTAAACTCCAGAAACAGATTTACTTATCACAACACCAGAAAAATGAGCTTCTTAATCTTTATATAAAGTAATAGATCCATTAAAAATTTGACAGTTGGGAATTCCATCTTAAAGTAATAGTAATATTTCAAATCAAACATTCACTCCATATCTAATCAGTTATCTCATCCTTTTTGGAATATGGCAGGATATAAATAAATGGTCACTGATTTTTTTTTGAGACAGGGTCTCATTATGTAGCCCAGACTGGCCTTGAATTCGCAGCAATCCTCCTGTGTCAGCCTCCCAAGTGCTGGGATTACAGGCATGCACCACCACGTCCGGCTAGTTACCAAATCAGTTTTGAAAAAACTGCTCAGTGGTTCTATCTATGCTGCCTCTGAGAGCTACCCAATGAGTCCCTGCACATCTGCCACAGCCCTCACAGAAACCTGCCAACCTTCAGGGTACTGTACTAGACTACAAGTTTCCCCACATCTGAAACTCGTGCACTGATTCCACTGAGAACCCCACTAATTCAGCAGGGTATACTCACCAAAAACCACTGCTTAACTGATCTATTTCTTTATTCTTCCAGCTTATTAGCCTCTTAATTTATGTCTCCTTAATGTCTTGTCCTGCCATCCATCCTTCACACAGATTTATCTTTCTAAACCACAAAGCCAACCTCTGAAAAATCACCTAGTATATCATCTGATCCTCTTTCACAAAGACTTTCAATTCTAAGGGCTTTGTTGGCTGTGGTTTGGTTTGGTTCAGGTTGGTTTGGTGTGGTTTAGTTTTGGTTTGGCCATGTGATCTCACTATGTCGTTCAGGTGGCCTCTAATTCCTGACCTCATACAATCCTCTTCTTCAGCCTCCCAGATGGCTGGGACTACATTTCCATGCCTTTGTGCCCATAAATTCTAGGGACCTGGAATTCCTTTTGTTCCCCAGTCCACTGCATCATAGTAGATTTGACACCCCGCAGCTGTGTGAAACATTTCGATCCTCACTTAAATAAATTACCTCTTCCAAGTTCCCTTTAGTTCCCTTTTAAACAAAGTTTAGGTAAACTTACTGCAGTGAAATCCATCTTCAATTCAATCACTTTAGTTAAATCTGGAAGTGCTGCTTTTGATTTGCCCATAGCTAAAAAGACAGTAGCTCTCCGATAGTATGCAATATAGTTATCAGGGTCACCGTCTGAAAATTAAAGTAATAAATATTAGCCCTCTAATTTATTCAAAAAATCTAAAACATCTGGTCAGTTTTAGTATCTACAATTATATTAGGAAAGGCATGAAGAAAAGAATTTCACCAAAAAGGAGTCATGGAAGGACTGGGGAAGGCACGGGATTCAAACACCAATGCCAAAATATATAAATATGTTTCGTATATTTCTATATATACTTCATACACACAAAAAATGTTGCTTAGCAAGATCACTGTAGGGCCGGTGAGATAGCTCAGCGGTATAAGCGCCTGCCTGGCAAGCACGAGGTCCTGAGTTCGACTCCCGGTACCCACATACGAAAAAAGGGCTAGTGATATCACTCAGCAGCACAGGCACCTGCTGGCGCAGGAGGTCCTGAGTTCGACCCCCGGTACCCACAGGAAAAAAAAAAATCACTGCAAATAAATCTAGCATAGAGGTCAGCAAACTGTAAGTCAGTCTTTGAGCCAAATCCAATCCACAGACTTCAGTTAAGAATGACTTTTACATTTTTTAGACTAAATAAAAACATGAGACTATGGCTACAAGCCTAAAAACATTTATCTGGCCTTTAGAAGAAAAATCTGCAAACCCCTAGTCAAGAAGACTAATTATGGGGCCGGTGAGATAGCTCAGCGCATAAGCGCCTGCCTGGCAAGCGCGAGGTCCTGAGTTTGATCCCCGGTACCCACATACGAAAAAAGGGCTGGTTGGGCCGGTGAGAAGGCTCAGCGGCGTAAGCGCCTGCCTTGCAAGCGCAAGGGCCCGAGTTCGACTCCCGGAACCCACATACGAAAAAGGGGCCGGTGATATCGCTCAGCGGCACGGGTGCCTGTTGGCGCGCGAGGTCCTGAGGTCGACCCCCCGGTACCCACAAAAAAAAAAAAAAAAAAAAGAAAAAAGGGCTGGTGATATCACTCAGTGGCATGGGCGCCTGCTGGCACGCAAGTTCCTGAGTTCGACCCCCGGTACCCACAAAAAAAAAAAAAAAAAAAAAAAGAAGGCTAATTATACTCAGCTAATAATTTTTTTCCTTACAGTCAGGACTTTCACAATGAGTGATATATATCTAAGGTGCCCAGGGTGGGCTTAAACTTTCCATCCTCCTGCTTCAGCCTCCCAGGATGCTGGGATTACAGGTGTGAGTCACCATGCTCAGTTCAACTCTTAACTTTTGTTAAGTATGCAATTCAGTCTTTGTCTTTCCTGAGATCTTCTTAGGTGAAATACAGATTAAGAAAGTGGATCTCAGCTGTGGTAACCTATGCCTGGAATTCCAGCTATCCTCTCTCAAAGTTAAAGAGAAAAAAAAAAAAAATTAAAGGGCTATCGATACAGCTCAAGTCCCTGGGTTCAATCACCAGCACCACCAAAAAAAAAAAAAAAAAAGTGGACTGCATTTACTCATAAGATTTTAGAAAATTATCAACTTTGGACAACTGGTATATCATGCAATCTCTGATTCTCACAAATGTCACCTAAAGTGGCAGTGAAGCAATAAAGGTACAAACTACAAGGACAACTAAGGAAAATCAAATGAGAGGGAGACTAGAGACAGAGGTAGAGAAGTTAATATTTAAAAGAAGAAAAGCGGCTGGGTGTGGTGGTGCATGCCTGTATCTCAGCACTCAGGAAGGCTGAGGCAGGAGAACTGCAACGAGTTAGAGGCCAGCCTGGGAAACATAGTGAGTTCAAGGCCAGCCTAAACTACATAGTGAGACCCTGTCTCAAATTTTAAAAAAGAAACAAAACAAGAAATGGCTGTTGAACAGATATGCCTCACCAGATATTCAGATCATTTTCTCATGTGAAATCAGCAATGACGTTTTCAAAACTTGGCACGGTTTATTTGAACTCAGTGTGAAGTTCTTTTAAGTAAAAAAGAATGCTTATTGGTAGCTTCGGGCATTTTATTAAGAAGTCACTTGCAGTAAAAATTGTACTGCACTTCAATTTAGAAAAAATCTAACTATTCCAGCCCATGAAGACAAATCTTCAAAGAGAATCATGTATAGCATAGTTATTATATGACGTACCTAATTATAAACATATAAAAAATGTCTGTACTATTTAAAGGGCATTTACTTTCACCAATTTAACCATTCAGTTTTTAGGTATTTTTAAGATATGACATGAGATTGGAACCCCAATTTATAACACTGAACCTACAAAAATCAAGAATTTGTGGTATTATGAAATAAAGAGCCCCCAAAAAACATGTATATACAATTCAGGAAAAGAAAAATAGTATGATGTTTTTCAATAGATGGTGTTACCCTCATATGGGGGACCCTAGAAGATGTCGTATATCACAGAAAACCCACTACACTGCCAGCCCCTAGAGATGAAATTGAAAATGCATGTGCAGCAATCTCAGTGACCAAGGTTACCCAAGCAGCAGTTCGCCATACTAATAAATGTCTGGAAGCTCACGGCCACCACTTTGAGCACCTCTTAATTGCAGAGGCCAAAGGCAACTTGTATGAATCTCGTGATATCTCAATAAACTTAGTTTTAAAATATTTATACAAGTTTTTCCCGAAATGTGTACACATTTTTTGGCAGATTCCATATATACCTGACCTCTTTCAAGGAAAGGCAAAAGGGGCTTACAGTTGAATTTATAATCAGTGGCCACTGACATCATCAATCATCCCTACATAATAAACCCTCCATAAAAACCCAAAAGGACAGTGTTCAGAAGAGTTTGGGGCTAGCTGAGTACGTGGAGACTACAGGAGGGTAGCATAGCCCACACGGCAAGGAAGCTCCACAGCCCTTCCCATGTGCCTTGCCCTCTCTTGCATCTCTTCCATCTGGCTGTTCATCTGTGTCCTTTACGATGTCCTTTATAATAAAACAGAGAATGTGTTTCTCAGTTCTGTGAGCTTCTTTAGCATATTAGCTGAGTCCAAGGAGGGTGTCACGGGACCTGACTTATTATACCCAGTAAGTCAGCACACATCAACCCACCTGGGGCACCTGTGGGAGTGGGCTAGGGGCAGTTGTGCTCTCAACTATGTGGTATGATGCCTCCTCCAGTTAACAGTGTCAGGACTGACATTAATTAGAGGACACCTAACTAGTGTCCATAAACAATCTTTAGGATTGCTCGGTGGGAAGAAATCTTCCACCCATTTTGGCGACTGGACGACACAGAAGTATTCTGTGTTCTAAGAGTACAGTAGAGGGAACTGAGTTTGTTTCTACCTGTACCTTCTGAGAGTCGAATAACAATAATTCAACATATAAATCAAAAATCATGCTTAGAAGTATGGGGCCACTTCTGTGGTAAATCAAGATATCTTCCCTCCCTATCTCTGCATCTTAAGACAACTACACTCCTTGGAATTAGAGTCCACTCCTCCATTACTGTACATGAGGTAGCAACTAAAAGAAGAATTGGTTTAAGAAATTTACAATTTACTCATGTTTACTTTCTCACTATACAAGATTGGATAACCCTGAAAATAAACACTTTTCCTATTACTCACGCAATAAACAGTATAGTTCATTATGTAAACTATTTGTAAGCCTACATATGGAAGTCCTAGATTTCATTTTAAAGTACATCATTCATATTATTATAATAGTTTATTAGAAATTTGAGCATGGGAAATGGATTTAAGGTCTACTCACAAAACTATCAAACAATTCAAATATAAGGAAATTAGCCCTAATAAAGACAATACTACCTGAAGAAAATATATTAGAAAGCCAATTATAAACACTGCTGTAAATGTTGGTAATGGGAAGTGGAAGGGAAAATTCTTTTGCCTGGGTATAGAAAATTTTTGTTTTTGCTGCCAGCTAATCTAACCTCATTCATTCAAACATTTACTGAGTACCAGGGGAGTGAGGTGGGAAGAAGAAAATACCTACATGTAAGTTCTGTCATGGTCTGTGTCTAGATGTCCCTCCAAAGCCTCATGTGGTCACAGAGTCTTTTGGGAGATGGCTGAATCTAGAGTGTGTGACTGATTTATGGTTCAGTGCTGGGAGTAAGGGTGCTGGGATTAAGGGTGGGTGACTGCTGGATCAGTCCACTGATTAGACTGGCACCGCCCTAATCCCAGTAGACTGGATACAATATAAGGGACAGAAAGAGGCTTGTCTGTCTGTCTCTCTGTGCCTGCCTGTCTCTCTGTCTCTGTCTGTGTCTGTCTGTCTCTCTGTCTGTGTCTGTCTCTGTCTCTGTTTGTCTGTCTGTCTGTCTCTCTCTCTCTATTCCTAGTCCGCTGCCATGAACTGTTTCTCCTCTGGGATGCCCCTCTGGCCAAGCCACTCTGCCTTCGAGCCAGCCGATTATGGACTGAAACATCCACAAACTGTGAGCTAAATAAACCTTTCCTCCTTTAACTTTGGGTGTCGTGTATTTTGTCTCAGCAACAAGAAAAGTGACTAAGAGAAGTTCACAATCACAGGAAGTGGAATATGAGCTTTGGAAAGTCACTGGAGCACTCTGGTTCCTTCTGTCAAATGTGAGCAGCAATGTCTGAGCCCAGTTCTCATGTGAGGCAAGAGTAAGAAGAGAAAGAAGCAGGGAGTGCTTCATACCTGAAGTACTTTTTATAATGATTAATCTAAACAAAATTTGTGTCTGACTACTTTGACACTGAAACAGATACAACTGCATTAGAAGACTGTTGGAAAAATGAACCTTTCTGTCTCTTAAATCATAGTTTCCAAATGATCAAAAATATTTCTCGTCAGTTCCAAACCTTAAATTCCTGCCAAAACACATTTATATGCCAGATTACAAAAAAAAAAAAAAAAAAATTCAGCTCAAATGAGCTATCTATCTGTACTATGATATGGAAACAATCATTTACGTTACTATTGAGTTTTAATACATAAAGCTCTTACTATGTAAAAAATGTAACCAGAAAACATAACATGCCCATGTAATTTCAAAATGGTCCACCTAATTTTTCAAAAGTGAAAATGGAAAAAAGTGTCACAACCATAAATATATATATATATATATCAACTGTAGCATTGGAATAATTTATCTATTGATACAATACTAATAGCCAAATTCTGTTACAAATTAACATCAATTTTCTAATCACAGAAGTTAAAGGTACATTATCATTTTTAGAAGCTGAAAAGTGTAATCATTTTAATGAATGAATAAACATTTAATGAAACTTGTAGTCAAGAAATGTATTAAAACACAGATATTTTGTCAAAAATGATCAACTTACAGTTTAAAAGCTGTCTGACCTCCTGCATTATACCTTACCAGTCTAGAAGCCAGGAGGCCTACACTAATTCACTGTTAGTGGGCTACTATTCACCATTATTAAGAGGGTTTCATTAACTTATTGAATTACCTGAAGTAGCTAACATTGCCTTATTAAAGATGTTTGCTAAATAACACACTGAAATATAAAGTCTACCATCGTTTTCTGGTAAACACACAACTCAGAAGAGACCCAAAGACTACAGTACCTCATCACTAGTCCCGTCATACACAATTTAAACTTTATTTCCTATAAGTTATTATGAACAGTCTGTGTTTTACATGAACTAAAATGCTAAAGGTTCTCAAACTACACAAGCCTTCCTCAGAAGTTATGTCATGGACCCAATTTGAGAATCACTACTTGCTAAATCATGAACAAAATGACACTGGTATTCAACTCTGGAATGCACTAGAAGTATTTCATTTCAAACCCTCCTTTTACTGAATTTCACAAATAAGTTACCATGATTCAGCTCTACTGTTTACATTTTTCAGTAAATAATATTTTGCTGGTTATTCTGGGAAGAAACACACCTTAAGAAGTCTCATATTACAGTGGTGAACCGAAAGTAGTTATTTTGAAGTACTTTAACAATATGCCACAGCCCTTAGGTAAGGATATTTTGTCTTAAGACATGCTTTTTTGAAGACAATACAGTAACTGGAAAAAAATTTAAATCACCATGTTGTACCACTGAAGACAGTTTGAATCACCAGAGAAAGTACAGACATGGCAATGATGTGGTCATACAGTAAATGGCCCTTAGCAAAAAACAACCTGTACAAATCGTTGAGCCAACTACCACCTCTCCAGGTGAGTTAATCATTCAAGTGCAAACTTCCTAAGGGAAACTCCACAGTTAAGAAACCCTGTGGATACAGCAAATCTATTTATAGAAGTCTTAATTTCCGGAGTTAAAAAATTTAGATTTCTTTACATGTGTCAAAAAAAATCTTTATAGTCATTATTCTTACTATTCACAAATATTCCCTTAGGTAGCACAGTAAACACTGCTAGGAATCTGCAGGTAACTTATTCAAACCTATATTTTCTTACATAACAGGACCAATATACAGTATTATCAATGACAAAGACAAAATTAAAATCTATTTTTATTACTCCAGGAAGCTAATAACAATCAACAAAAATCTGAGTTTAAGGAGACACATAAAGAAAAATACTGCCACACTAAAATGTACCTGTTTTTTGTTCTTACAGAAGCTTTTAACAACAGGACGACAATTCTTCTGGGAGCACTATCTCCTTGACCCATCAAGTTGCCGACTGGTCATTGTTCACCGCTCAGACCCAAATGAAATGTATGAGCAAATTAAAAACAACTTTGAAGAAAACCAGTATCGAAAGCCCTACCGTAAAAGTTTATGTAGTGACTTATAAGAAAGCCCCTTTGGGTTTTCTAAATACTACTATAGTCAGTCATCTCACTTTTCAGTCCTGACTTTTTTTTTTTTTTGAGACAGGATTTGACTATGCAGTTCAGGCTGGCCCTGAACTCACTTTGTAGCCCCGGCTGGCCTCAAACTCGCAGCGATCCTCCTGCCTCAGCCTCCGAAGTGCTGGGATGACAGGCATGCACCACCACACCCGGCAGTCCTGACAAATTAAAAGCTACAATGATAACTGATGCTACAGACACATAAGTAAGCTAAAAGAAGGAAGAGCATAAAGGAATCTGACCAATACTAAAGAGGCAGTGACCCACAGGATCTTTCAAGGGCATCAATGTAATTACTATACTGTTGACCCAAGTTATGAGTAACATTAAACTGCGTTCAGTGAAATCTGCTTGAGAAGGCAGAAAACTACATAATACATAGAGAAAAATTTTGTCAAAATTTTGTGTTCTTAGTAATTATGATAACCCTCAGTCACCTCTTATGTCAAATACATTTGCATTCAAGAATTACACTTTATTATTATAGTATTTAACATGAAATAATGCTATTTAAAATGTTATTTTAAAAAACAGCCATGACGTAGCATTCAGTAAATAACCACTTGGTGTTTGGTTATGATACTAACCTACTGCAGCATGAAACTGAGATAAAGCATCAGCTAGCTGTCCAGCTGCAAGTAATTTTTTGCCCAATTCAAGATGTTTCTCAACATCTGCATTTACTCCACATTCAGCACCTAAAAACAAAGTTTAAAAAATCAGTTAACTTTCCATGAACGATGACTTAATTCTAAAAAATAAAAAGTTAAGATATAGTTATCTGGCTTAATCATCTCCATAAGTAGGAAAGGTCACAAAAGCTGAAGAACGACCTAAAAAAAGTAACAAACACAAACAGTACTTATTTTATAGCATGTAAAAAGCCCAAAAATATATCAACCTAACCAGTCAAAATAATAAACCAGTCCAAAAATAAAAGGAAAACTGCCTAACACAGTAGTAAAAATATTCTGAATAAAATTAGAATTGCTTTGTTAAACTGCAGTCTCATCTTAATGAATATTATATTGTCTGCTGTAATATTTAAGTATTTACTGAACACCTATGATGTACTAGGAACTGTTCTACGTATTTGGGATAAGTGAGTAAGAATCAAAAACAAACCCGCCCCTTGTCCCTTTGAGTACTTGACATTATGACAGGCGGAGACAGATATAATAAGTAAATTACATTGTACATCAGCTGAAAAGTACTGTAGACAGAGCCAAGTAATGTGAGGGTGGCAGGAATGTGGGGAGGGAGATTATAGTAAACAAGGGGGTCAAGGGCAGGCCCTCTTAAGAGCTGACATCTCAGCAAGACTAAAGTGAGGAACTCACTGTGGAGACATGTAGGAAAAAAGCTTTCCTAGGAGAAGGACCAGCCACTGCAAGAGCCTTAAATCAGCAATGTGCAGATATATTCCAGAATCAGCAAGGAGGCCTGGATGACTGCTGCAGAGCCAACAGAGAGTGAGCAGTATGAAGTCAAAGAAGTAAAGGGCCTGACTATGAACATCTTCATTTGACTCGGTGAAAAAGGAAGCTACTGACCCATTTAGAGTAGAATAGCATGATTTGACTGGCCAATTATCAATGATTTGACTCCAACCCTGAATTCCTCCTTTGACATCCATAATACAACAATGGAGTAGCGTTTTAAACACATTATGCTTTGTCAGTGAAGGGCACAGAGAGAATTTCAGAAAGGAAAGGTACCTTCTGGTTCTGCCTTTTCCTGGCTCCTACTGTATGGTGTGCATGTGAGGACATCCAATGGTGCTTTGCCCTAAGAATATGTCCCTCAGCCGCCTGGCACCTTCTCCCAACAAAGGCACCATACACTCCAGCTTCTTACATTCACAGCACTGCCTGACTACCCCTGTACACACGCCAGCTGGCCTTCTTAGCTATACCAGATGGTTGTTTCCTGGCTGCCCAGCTACTGTAGACCAGGCTCTGGGCCCAGGAGCTCAGTAAACTCCTCTACCATTAGCAACTTCGGGCTGCAACTATACCTTATCCAGCCTGAATGGGGATCTGAACTCCTTGTATAAAAGGCCCCTCTTCTAAACTGGCCCTTTCTTGGGACTTTTGGCCCTATATTCTCTGGCATTCCCTTCACATCTTTAGCTACTCTCCCATCATAGCTTAACAATTCTATTAAACTATTCCTTTTTAAATTACTGTATGCTTTGCCTCCTCAGTGGAGACTGACGTACAGTTAGCACTTGTAGTGGTCCCAGGAGATAGACCCTCAAAAGGGGAGCTGAGGGTTGCTTTGGTCACACTCTTGATCTTGAGTACAGGGCTGAGCTCCATGCCAATAGGAAATGAGGTACTAGTAACCGTAGCATGTACAGTAAAATGTTGGATTGCAAGTAACTTGTTATGCGAGTGTTCCACAAGACAAGCAAACATTTCTAATAAATTTCAACCTGATAAATTGCAATGTCTTGCAATACGAGTAGTACATGATGCCAAATGTCACATGATCACAACTGAGCCAATGGTTCCTCTCCCTCGTTCTTTCTCTCCTTCCCTTCTTCCCTTCCTCTCTCCCTCTATCCTCTCTCTGAGGGATTGTAGATGATGGTCTCCCAACAGCCAGTAAAGGTATTAGTGAGCTCTCATCTGCGGAAGAGGAAAAGAAAAACGTGGAGGAATCCCTCACATCAAATGAGATTAGGGAGATCTGTAAAATGTGAGAAACAGTGCAAAATTTTGTAGAAAAGCACCTCCCAAATCAGGCTATAGTAAATCCAAGCAATGAATCTGTTTAAGGACAATGCAATGTCATATTTCCACAAAATTATCAAAAGGAGGCAAAAGGAAATGTCATTGGCTAGGTTCCCTGTCTAAGTGGCACGAAAAGAAAAAGATTCTGCTGAGCCAAGATAGCAGTGATCCTGTTAGTGATAGTGAAAATGGATCTACACAACAACCCTCTTCTATTTCGTCTCCATCACACCAGCCACAAAGGTTTCCAAAGGTTAAGTGCAGATTAATTTATTTTTCTTTATATAGTATTTTGTATTTTGTTATTTTATATTATATTACAGCATTATAATCATTTTTACATGAATATTTTTGGGTTCTGGACCATCTTCTGATTTACCATTATTTCTTATGGGGAAATTTCCCTTGATATATAAGTGCTCTGGATTACAAGCATGTTTCTGGAATGAATTATGCTTACTGGTTTTACTGTACTGTAATCACAATTAAGCTACAACTTATGGCTCATCTGAACAAGAAAAGTGGTGAGACACATGTCTTGGAAGGCCAAGCACCTGCTGCACTTGACCATAATATGACAGAAATAAACTTTGATGTAGGGTAGATTCTTTTAAATGCATTAAAGTACTTAGAGAAAAATAACAAGCTTAGGTCTAATCCTCGGCTCAAGTCACAGTCTAAGAGCTTCCACGACAGCTTGAGAACAATCTCTTATTTTTTGTAGCCGTAGAGCTAATTTAGCTAAAAATCAACCACAAAATTTATTTATGAAAGTTGCTGAATTAAAGCAATAGTTTAATCCACAGTCTCACCAAGTTTCTCCTGTAAAAGTTAAGGCACAGATGAATAGAGAATGAAATCCTTACATCTGGAAGGAGAACGTACGTTTGGATACAGATGAAATTAACCAACTTGAACTTCTAAGTCCTTCTGAATCTCTCTTACCAGAATTAGTTTGCCCTTGTGTGAAAACACTAACCTTTGACTGCTTAAAAATCCTAGGACAGGGCTGGCGAGATGGCTCAGCGGCATAAGCGCCTGCCTGGCAAGCGTGAGGGCCCGAGTTCGACTCCCAGATCCCACATACGAAAAAGGGGCCGGTGATATCGCTCAGCGGCACGGGCGCCTGCTGGCGCGCGAGGTCCTGAGGTCGACCCCCCGGTACCCACAAAAAAAAAAAAAAAAAAATCCTAGGACAACCTTAGGTCAGGAAGATGCCTTGAAAAGAGATGCTTATCCTCCTCAAAAGCCACCATAATCACATGCCCACTAATTAGGGTCAAATTACAGCAGACAGCAGTTATACAATATGACCCAAAAGAATTTCAAGGCCTTAGTGATAAATTAGCAGGACACCACCAACCATGTATAAGAATGGATTCTAGAGGTGTTAAACCAAGAAGAGTAAAATATAACACTGTATCAGTCTAATATATATACATTTACTAAACCACTTTTGCAACAGAATTTTCCTAGAATAAGAGGAGGAATCTAAAGGCTTAGAGATACAGGAATGTTGGTCTGAATTTATTTATAACCTACACACCAACCTCCCACTTTTGTTCCACAAGAGAGCTAAGACACTCCCTTTTCTAAGGCATTGAGAAAGGTATTAGTGACGGACCATCTACAACCTTCTCAAAGTTCTGTGGTCACTCCCCTCTGTAAGACAGCTATGACTGGGAGGATGCAGAGAGATGGGCTGAGATGGACTGAGATGGGCTTCCTGATTTCAATGGGATGATACTTCCTAGAGTCGCACAAGCTTAAGCAGCAACACTTAACCATCAGAGACTAGGTAGGCACATCAACTGTAGAATGTATCCATTACAGTGGAGATAAAATGACACACTCTGTGGATGTCACTCAATTTCTTTCCCCACCCTACAAGAGCTTGTAAAATGGACCCAAGGAAAAAATGACCACGGTAGCAGGAATGGAGGCTTTGAGCTCAAAAACAAAAATTAGTCCTTGCCAAAGCTGATCTAGCTAAGCTATTGCTAAACATCAAATCTGCCAGCACCAAGACCAAAACTGTGCTCCCACTATTCCATCGGGGGGGGGCCCCCTCTGGCAGATTGATTTTATCTGGTCTTCCTCCATAATGGATTCCCTTGTGGTATTCTGGACATGAATTTGCCCCTAAGACTTCTGCCTGCACACCTTTCATAGAAACAGAATGTACTATCCACCATGACATCATTCTACACAGCACTGTATCTATCAAGGAGCTCACTTCACAGCAGAAGTACACAATGTGCTCATGCCCACTGGATTAAATGGCTTTATCACATGCACTACACACCAGTGTTTCCAGTGAATATAGTGATGACGAACCTTTCAGAGCTTTCAATGATACAAACAGCCCATTACAGTATGTGTGCCATATGTTCACCACCACTGAATTAGAAGATAAGACTGCCATCTGGCTATTTTGTACTCCTTATGCCACTGAAACTAAAAGGAAAAAAAAAAAAAAAGTCCTATTCTGTTGACTAGAAAAATTGATACCAACTACTAAGAAGAAAAAGGGTCACTGCTAAATAATGGAGGCAAAGTAACTGGAACCCAGGGGACCCTCCAGAGCATGTCTTAGTTCTTCCACGCTCAATACTAAGGGTTAAGTTTAAAAAAAAAAAAAAAAAATCTATAAAACCACAAAACAGGCAGCCTCTTCAGGGAGGAAAGTGTGTGGGTAAAAAAGCCAGAGAAGCTGAGATCCAGCTGACACTGAGAGAAGGAACAGGAGGTAGTCAATGAAGGAAGCGTATGTATCACCTAAGACTTCATGACGAGTTACAGAAACAAGGACATATTGCGTATTTCCTACTTGCTTGGTATACAAGTGTGTTTATTTATGTAGTCACCCCTCAGTATTCACAAGGGATTTGTTCCAGGACAACCCCTACCCCACCATTGTGGATACCAAAATCCACAAATACACCAGTCCCTTTTACAAAATCACATACTATTTGTATATAACCTACAAAAAAACCTTATGTATACTTTAAATCATCTCTAGATTACTTTCAATGCCTAGTACAATGTAAATGCTATGTAAATAATTGTTATAGGGTATTATTTAGGGAATAATGACCAAAAAAAGTCTATACATCTTCAGGGCAGATGCAAAATTTTGTCCAAATATTTTTGATCTATAGCTGATACAATCCATGGATGCACAGCCCACAGTACAGAGGGCTGATTGTACACAGGCAACTGTCATAATTCAGATTCTGTATATGTGAATTCACCCGCTCACTAAAATGCATGTGTACCTGCAGCACTTTCACAGCTATTTAGAAACAAGTACGTGCACAGAGCAACAAAAAATTTGAGTTATCTGAAGTACACATTCCCAGCTAAGTCTAACAAGACAACACTGCCTTCTTGTTTCAGCTTTTATATTATAAATAAGTACATTTCATGTCATGTTTTGTGCTTTTTAGGTGATTTTATCACTTAAAAGGGCTCCCAATCATAGTACTGAAGTGCAGTCTGCTTTTCACAATTTGCCTGTCTCTTCCTGGAACTTCAATCCCCCAACACTGATCAAAAGTAACTTTGAGAGCAGAAATTGTCAGCTTTTCTTTTTCTTCCCCCCAGTACTGGGGCTTGAATCCAAGCCCTCACTCATCCTATGCAAGCATTCTTCCACTGAGCTACATCCCCAGTCTGATAATTTTTTTCTTTATATCACCTCATTCAGTACTTCACACATAGTGGGTACTCAATATTTGTTGAGTGAATTTAACTACCTGCCTTCTTACTTCAATATAATTCTTCAAAATAATATAATCTAAGATATAAAATAACAATTAGCAAATCAAACTGATCAACCCATGATTCATAAAGACAATATCTGAAAAAAGGTATAGATTGTTGGCTGTTTTACACTGTCATATCCATTTGGAGCCACAGATAATTTTTATCCTTTTGCCACATAGGCTAATAGCATTATTTGCCAAGATATAAGGCAACCAAATATCATGCCATTTCCTAAACAGCAACAAGTATCAACCATAGCTCAACAAAGGAAACAGAAAAGTTAAGAAAAAGGTAGAATAGGTAACCATGTCATTCATTCAAGTTAGTATTAGCATATTACATGCTGACAGGCAGAAAATAATGTTAAGAAACTTAAGGTAAGTCATTAAAAGTATGATGGGTTAAAGTCACAAAACCAGAAGAACGAAAGTACAGAAGGCAGGACTGACAACTGACAATACTGCACTGAACTTCAAGCCGGGCAGAACCAAATCAGAATGTTACCATATAAGGAATAAGGAAAATCCTAAAATTATGCTATAAAACAACACAGGTCTGGGTCCAGGAACCAAGCAAGGTGAGGAAGAGTCTTGAAAGTCTCATGGCAGAAACACAGAAGACAGCCTTGTTTGTTTTGCTACCTTCTGGCCACCATGAACTGTTGTCCTCTGCAAAGCCACCCTGCCTTGGAGCCAGCCAGTTATGAGCTAAATAAACCTTTCCTCCCTTAACTTGTGGATGTTGGGTATTTTGTCCCAGCAATGAGAAAAGTAACAAACACAAAATTTGGTGTCAGAGAAGTGGGGTCCTTGCTGTGACTGTACCTGATCATGTGGTTTAGGAGCCTTTAGAGCTGGCTTGTGGGAAGTTTGGAAAAGTTCAGAGACGCCTGTTGATAAAGTAGAGCTAGAACACCTTAGGCTGTACTTGATGGAGATTCTCATCACAGCTCAGAAGACCAGAATGCTGATAGAAATGCTGCTGGTAAAGACTAGGCTCGGGAGGTTTCTGCTGGGAAGAAGGACTGCACTGGCTGCTGGACTCCAGACAATGTGTTATGCCTTGACAGAAAGTTTGTCTGCATTTTGCCTGAGACTAAGATTAAGGGTAGAGGACTAAGATTAAGTCTTCCAGAAGAAATTTCAAAGCAGTCTAATGTTGAGGCAGTGGCATGGCTATTGTTGGAGGCTTTCAGCCAAATTTATGTTGAGAATCAAGAGCAAAGAGCCCAGCAGAATGATTTAAAACATTTTGAGTTTGGCCAGAAAGGAAGTTCCAATAAAGCTGTGGACTGCAAAGACAGAGTAGAGGAGATCTTGATTGCTGAGAAGGAACAATAGAAAATATGTTCTAGAATAGAAAAGGTGGCCTGAGGGCATCAGAAGCAGCAGCAGGACTCCACCCTTTGTACCCTCAAAATTGCAAAAGTGAAAGGTTTTGCTTTGTGAAGAGAGCCCCAGAGGACCGTGCTCCAGAATGGCAGCAGCCTAGGGAAGTTGTTCCTTGGGTTCAGGTTCATAGGCATTCCACCCCTACAGCCAGAGGAAGCCTGGCTACTGCTCCAGCTGGCGGCAGACCTTGGCATCATCCACGTGGTGCTGGTTTTAGGTGCATGCAGAATGCAAGAGTTGTAGGGTCAGGAAGGCTTCCACTCAGATTTCGGAAGAAGGCCTGGAGGCCAGGCAGTGTGCCCTGAGAGGGCAGTGTATGAAACTGTGAGTGTGAAGCCAAAGCTGTAGTGGAGACCCCAGAAGTTTGGAGAAGCCAAGAACGTGGATCATCTGAGAAAAACTGCAAGGTAGGAGCAAAGCTGGCTGAAGAAGCCATGGGAGCTACAACCACTACCAGTGCCATGGGGGCAGAGCCACCCACACCCTTTGGGGTTCACAACTTGCCACCGGTTTCTGGGGATGCTGGAAGTGGAACTGCGGGATTTAATGTTTGCCCTGCTGAATTTTGTTCCCATTCCTTGCTATCACCATTTGTAACTTCTGGAATGGAAATGCCTATTTTTGTGCCACTGAATGTTGGAAGTGTTTAACTTTCTTTTCATTTGTACAGGGGCTTGCAACTAAGAGTTTGCCTTAAATCTCAGAGGAGACTTGGGACTTGGTCTTTTCGGCAATGCTGAAACTGTTAGGTAACTCTTAGAGATGTACTAACTGCCTTTTGCATGAAGGGATGTACATGAATCTTTTGGGGCCAGAGGCAGAATGTTATGGCCTGTGTCTAGATATCCCCCAAAAGCCTCATGCAGTCATAGGTGGGGCTTTTTCAGAGGTGGCTGGATCTAGAGTGTGCTAAAATTGATTCATGGTGCAATGCTAGGCTCAAGGGCACTAGGATAAAGGGTATAAGTGCTACCTGCCCTGAGTAGCCTGGACAAAAGGGGCAGAAAGACGCTGTTAAGGTCCCTTGTTTGTTTTGCTACCTTGTGGGCACCATGAACTGTTCTCCTCCGGGAAGCCACCCTAAACTGGAGTCAGCTGATTATGGACTGAAACCTCTACAAACTGTGAGCTAAATAAACCTTTCCACCCTTAAAAAAAGGACAAAAAGAAAAAGAAATACAGAAGACAAGTGGAATCTGACCACAGAAAAAAGGCAGGAAATTCTGTATCTTAGCAACTCCACAGTTAAGCAAAGACCAATGAAAAAAGTCTCAATTAAAAAATCTGAGCTGGAGACTGAAGACCTTGTAAGCATCTCTCTCTAATCATACTGACTTAAAAAGCAGTTTACGGGGCCGGTGAGATGGCTCAGCGGCATAAGCGCCTGCCTGGCAAGTGTGAGGTCCTGAGCTCGACTCCCAGAACCCACATAAAGGAAAAAAAGGGCCGGTGATATCGTTCAGTGGCACAAGCGCCTGCTGACAAGCGTGAGGTCCTGAGGTCGACTCCCAGTACCCACATTAAAAAAAAAAAAAAAAAAAGCAGTTTAGTGTACATAGCCAATTTAAAAGAAAGAGCTAAGTTATATACTACATTAGAATAATGTCTGCACCAAAATCTACCTAAATGAACTAGAAAAATAAAATCTATTATAAATATACGTCTTAGTCCATTCAGATACAACAAAATCCCTTAGAGTGGATAATTTATAAACAACAGGAATTTATTGCTCACAGTTCTTGAGGCTGGGAAATCCAAGACGAAGGCACCAGCAGATTCACTTAGTGTCTAGTGAAAAACAGTTCTCTGCTTTATAGATGGCACCTTGTTGCCATCATGATTTAATCACTTCCCAAGGGCCCTGCCCCTTAAAATTGTTCCTCTAGGTGTTAAGCTCTAATAAATGAATTTGGGAGGAACATCAACATTCAACACATACCACCAGGTTTGCTCAGTTTCAGTGGACATTATCTGTCTTTGCTTCAATTAACTATGAAAGCATAAATATTATGATAGGATTCCTTGCTCAAAGAATTTCAACTTGGGAAATAAATTCATGCAAAAAAAACAAACTCAGAATGAATTTTACTCATACATTTAAAAATATATATTGCAATCTACTTCATTTAAACATGTGTTAGGTACAGAAGCAAGAGCCCCTTCCATGAAGCTTATATTCTAAAGGGAATAAACAAATAAGAGAAGTAAATGAGATGTCTTTATAAAGAAAATACAAGTACTAAAGGGACAATGCTACAGGAGAGAGTGCTTTTTACATAGCACATCAAGAAGTACTCTGTGAAACATGAACGTTCATTTGGTGATCTTAGGGAACAGCTTTCCAGAGTATGGCAATAGCAAAAATAAAGACCTTTTATCAGTAATGGATCTGCAGTTTAGAAGTAAAAGAAATTAATGCAAGGTGAGCATGGTGGCACATGCCTCCAATCTGGGTAGCACTCTGGGTGGCTGAGCAGAAGGATCATAAGTTCAAGGCCAGCTCAGTTCAAGGGCAACTCAGCAAGATGCTGTCTCAAAATAAAAAATAAAAAAGGTCTGAGGGTATAGTTCAGTATGAAGGCTCTAGTTTCCATCCCCAGTCCTGGCGGAGGGACACAAAAGTCAATGCAATGGGAACCTTCCAACATAGAGGAAGATTAAAATGAAGACTTTGGAGAAATGTTAGACATGGTGACTCACACCTATAATCCAACCACTTGAGAGGCTGAGACAGGAGGAACTCTGTGAGTTCAAGGCCAGCATAGGCTTCATGTTAAGTTCAAGGCCAGCCTGAAGTACATAGCAAGACCCTGTCCACACACAAAAAAATATTTTTTAAAATTAAGGAAAAAGTTTGGAGAAGTAGAGTCAGACACATAATGTTTTACAGTTACTAATAAAATAATATGTTGGGGAAACAACAGAAGAAAAATGTAGATAGATACGACCAACAACTCTAAAATTCTGCTATCAATGTAAGTGAAATAGAATTCAATAGCTTCAGAGACAAATGACATCACAGACTAATTTAAGACAGAAATGCTATACCATGTTCAGAGTGCTAATGGCCATGATCCAGTAAAGGCAAAGACGCGACACAGGACAGAACTTGCTATGGTCTGAAAATACCCAAAATTCATGTGGTGAAACTTAATTCACGGTGGTGGTATTAAGAGGTTTCAGAAGTGATTAAGTTGGGCTGGTGAGATAGCTCAGCGGCATAAGCGCCTGCCTGGCAGACGCGAGGTCCTGAGTTCGACTCCCAGTACCCACATACAAAAAAAGGGCCGGTGATATCGCTCAGCAGCACGGGTGCCTGCTGGCGCATGAGGTCCTGAGTTCGACCCCCGGTACCAAAAAAAAAAAAAAAAAAAGAAGTGATTAAGTTATAAGAGCCGTGCCCTCATGAATGTATTAGTACCTTATAAAATGGACAGAGGGGGCCGGTAAGATAGCTCAGCGGCACAAGCGCCTGCCTGGCAAGCGCGAGGTCCTGAGTTCAACTGCTGGTACCCACATAAAAAAATTAAAAAAAAAAAAAAATGGATGGAGGAAGCTGGGCATGGTGGCACCTGTAATCCCAGCACTCAAGAGGCTGAGGCAGGAGGATCACTGTGAGCTCAAGGCCAGCCTGGGCTACATAGTGAGTTCAAAGCCAGCTTGAACTACACAGTGAAACACTGTCTCAAAAAAAAAAAAAAAAAAAAAAAAAGGATGGGAGAATAAACTGATCCTTTTTGCCCTTCCACCTTCTGCTATGTAAGGCCCCTCTGCCACATGAGTATACAATAATATGGCCCTCAACAGACATTGAGTGACCCTGGGCTTCCCAGTCAAGACAACAATAACTGATGGTCCAATATACCATGGCTCAAGGCAGATAGGCCCAGACCAAGTAGCAAGCTCAGAAGTGGTTAATCTAAAGTTGAAATAAATTTTTATTATTTATAAATTACTCAGTCTAAAGTATTTTGTTACAGCAGCTCAAACAACTGTAGAAGAAACATTTTCAGGTGAGAGGAAATGCAATCTAGAACATAAGAGAGAGGATTTAACCCAGAATAGAGATGGTTTAATATGAGAAAACATAGTAGGACAGGTTCAGATGTAGATAAGCTAGTGAACTGTTGGTAGAAAGGAAAGGAAGTTGTCCTGTGATTGATTCCATTTTCTCAATAAAGACAAGGTCTAAAAGAATGAGGTAAAAGGAGTTTAAATTGAAGGTGTAAGGAAAAAGGTTTAAAATACTGATTTCCAAGAACAAACATACTAGGGAATTATAAGAATGTCAGCAGTATTCAGTGTGTATTTGAGATTGAAATTGTGTACTTAAAATGAGACTAACAACAAAATTATTTTTCTCCATCTGTGTTCAGCTCTGAGGTACAACAAACAAGTTGGCCAGGTTGGATTTAATCAGTTTTGTGATTTGCCAGGTGAGTGAAGCCAAAGAATATAGGGGCAGGGAAATTAAAGATTGTTTGCAATACAGTAACTACAATGATAGACCACTAAATCCAAACTAAGAAAGGAGGTGAAGAGAACATGGATGCTTCAAAATGCATACCTTAAATCCCCACACAATTTGTAAACTCCTAAGGCAAATAGTGCTTTGCTGACTGATGACTCTTCTGTATCCCAGAACTCCAAATGACACAAACGTATCACTTTTTAAAAAGTCATTTCTAATGATATGTTAAGAAAAATAAACTTATGGTAAAATATTCACGTTCTAAAGAGATGACTGGGTTCCCATGTCATTTCCATGTAAACAAAGAATAATTTCTGATTAATCACAGGAAGATAGACAATGGCAATAGAAACTTAATCACAATTAACTTCACATGGAAAATAAAACCTAATTACTAGAGGGTATTTCATCTAAGAATGACTCCTGTCCCATAAAATAAAAACTACTGCATTTCCAGATACTCAGAAAATGCTAGACTCAGATCAACTGGACTTCTATTCTACTAACTACAGCCTATCTTGTAAAGAATTTAAAATAAGTGGGAGTTATCTGACCATCTGCTATAAAACTTAGTTTATCTGACTTGCTTAAAATCATTTTTAGTACTTTACTCTTTTCATATTTAACAAATGTCAAGGAAATCCTTGAGAAGACAAAACACACTTTTAGTAAGTTAGGTTCAAATAAAAATTTTGTACACAGAGATTTTCAACTATTCTTTTTCATGTGTCCAAAATATACAGTTTAATCAGCTCCATTTAGTGAAATAAAGAGAAATGGGTCCAAATAACATGTTAGGAAAGAAAAAAGATTAAACTTTGATAACAGAAAACAAGGTTTGGTTTTCAGTCTGTTACCCAAGTCACTAAGTAGAACAAGCCATTAGCAAAGAAGTGAAATAATTTCCTTATCTGTAATATGACAATAAAGGAGATATTACTAAAGATTTCTTTCTAGTCCCAAAATTCCATTTCTACTCTAGTGTTTTGTACTTCTTTCAAAGGCCTTTGAGAAAAGGAATACTAAGCGTCAGGCTTTCGATTCATGACGCATGCTCTCTTTGGATTACAAATAACAGAAAAGTTTATAATTATCAGAGTACAATTAACAGAAAAAAGAAAGACAAATGTTTTTAAGTCCGAAAAAACTAGGCCATCTAAGCTAATTACCGGTAACATTCTCATACCACACAACTGTTTCTCATCCAAACTTCTCACGCCGTTCTCCTTTATTTCTTCTCTCCCGGCTTAGCAGGGCACCTTCTGAGAACTGTAAGGTTCATGATCCCAGACAGAACTTACTTGGGAAAACAGAATCTAATAGTGTGCTACTCATATCAGAAGTTTTCTTATCTTTACATCCCTGTCACCAGTTCCAGGGTCTCTATATAGTATACCCCTAATTTAACTCCTCTATATAATGTATTACACCAGTGATTTCAAAGTGTTGGTCACCTGGAATCTTTCTAAAAATGCAAAATTTTAGGTCCCATCAAGACCTACTTAATCAGAAACTCTGAAAGGGTGCCCAAAACCCTGTGTTTTTAAAAACTCTCTATGTGAGATTTTGGTGTGTACTGCCTTCTTGTTAGTGACTGCTAGTGGCCAACCAAAAAAAAAAAAAAAGCTCATTTTCCCACTTCCCACCACATAGAAATGCTTGAACCCACATGATGCTGTCGACGATTTAACTGTCTCCAGTATGCACACAAGATGAACTTTAATTACGCTTTCTGTCATCTATAAAACAGGAACAATACCACATAGCTCCGTGAATACGAGGCGGCTTACAGAAAGGCTCCTCTCCTTTCTACTCTACCACCTACACCAAGTTCCGACTATTTTACAACAGGCAATGGCCACAAATAAGAGAGAAGAGAGCACTTAAGCCCTCTGAGAAACGTCAAAGGCTTCCTACACAGAAAAACTCTCTAATGTGGTTTTTTTTATGAAAAATATATTAGAGAAATGAAATGTTAAGAGTTTACAGAATCGTTTAAAAAAAAAACATTCTAAAAAGGTGGTCAACAAACTAGTGGAAAAGCAAATGATACAAAAAATGTGCACCTCCATAACTTTAAAAACTAAAACAATTGACATTTGAGCCTAAGCAACTTTCTCTTACGTATCCAAAATAAATCACTAAGAATAATTGGATATAAATAATGTGGAAGATAGGGCCGGGGATATAGCTCAGCGGCACAAGCGCCTGCCTAGCAAGCGCAAAGTCCTGAGTTCGATTCCCGGTACCCAAAAAATAATAACAATAACGTGGAAGAGATCTGGAATATAGTAAATATGCATTAACTACATATTAAATACATATTAAAGTGGTCCAGGCATTCAAATTCAAATTTCCTACATTTTCTAGGGCAGCCTCTCTGTCAAATTCTTTGCCCCAATATTGTCACACTACATATTGTCTCCCAGTTAAAAAAAAAAAAAAATCTATGGTCACCAAGAAACAAAACACTATTGCCTTTAATGAGACCTAAACACCGAAGAGTATTACCTAGAAAAGAGAGAGAAAGATGGCAATTTTGAGAGGATTTCACCACACACAATTCCCAAGTTCAGTTCCTCCTCTCTGAACGGAAGTGAATATCCAAATGTTTAATTTGACCTCCTTGACAACTATATAGATGAAAATCAATCGGTGCATGTGACAAACGTGTCATTATACTGGAATATTCAGCAGTATAACTAAGCCGGGGGCATTCGCCAAACTGGTACTTTTCGGCTTTAATTCTTACTCCTCCGCGCTGACACCCAAGATGGGACAGCCCTCTATTTTCTCTACGCTGTCGCAGCAGCCAACACTCCAGTCTGGAGCAGTGAAATTTAAGCGCCCCTGTCGTTTATAAAGAGACCTTTTTTTTTTTTTTTTTTTTTCCGAAGAACTTTCAAAAGCGCGTAAGCTGAACTGACACCACGCTGGGAGTTGGAAAAACCACAGACTTGGTGCCCTGCCCTCTGGGAACTCGAATCCCAACACCAACTCTTGATGCATCAACCTAACAACTTCCACACACGTCACAGAGTATCGAAACGTGACGGCCACTACTTTCTATGCAGTCAACACTGTCCCCTTCGCCTCCGCCACCTGCGAACTCCAAAGCGAAAGGCGACTCCCATCTTGGCCACCGCCTCCTCCCCGCACCACTGACCAATAGTGTCCCCAGGCGCCGAGCGACAGACCCCTGCGAGCCTGGACCCGCGTCCCAGGACGCGCCCGAAGTTAGGACCCCGGGGATCCCGCCGGCGTCCTCCTCTGCCCCAGACAAACCCGGAACCGGAGGCCGGCCCCCGCCCAAGACCGGCTCAGGCCCAGGCCGCGCCGCGAGCTCCTCGGTTCCGCCCGCACCGCCTCGAGCCTCGCGCCTGGGGCGGCGGGGACGCGCGGGAGACCCCGGCCCGGGACCCGCTCCCCCGCGGGGCAGGGGACTCACCCTCGTACTGCAGGTCCACCAGGACCAGCAGGAAGGGGAACACCGTGCCCAGCCGGCTGGTCACGGAGCCGGGGGCCACCATGTCCGAGATCGGGATGCGAGGAGGAAAGTGCGCGGCCCAGCAGCCCGCGCGGGCGCCCAGTACAGCTTCGCCCGCCTGCAGTCGACTCCCAGGCCTGAGCGGCGGCGGGCGCCCAGCAGAGGAAGGCAGCGGTGGGCGGGGCCCCAGCGACGTTACGCCCCGAGCGCCACCGCGAGCCAATCGCCTTCCTCCTGGCCGCGGGCCGACCGGGCTCGCTTGGGTCGTGGTTGGCGCTGATTGGCTTCGGAGGCCGCCGCCCCGCCCCTCCTCTGATAGGATAACGTGGAAGCACGAGATGAAGCTGCGTCCGGGTGGTGGAGCTGTCAGCGGTCTCCAAACCGCCGCGCCGGCGGGAGGGAGGCGGCTGGGGAGTCTGGGCTGCGGCCGCCGAGTCCGCATGCGCGAACCGTGGGAGCCTTCCTGGGCTGGTCCCCGGCGCGCTGAACGGCTTGAGCGCTTCGAGGTTTTCCGGTGTGGTGTTTGGAGAGGAGGGTGCAGCCGCCGCGTCCGGAATGTCGAGGCAGAGAGGGTCGCGGGAAGTCTGAGGACCGGAGTTGAGGCCTCGGGATATTCGAGCGTCTGGGAACACAAACAGACTGACCTGAGATAAAGCAAGAAACGATAAGGAGAAGCTGGACTCTGTTAAGTAAGGTCGCCTAAGACTTGGAAGCGTTTCCGGGGCGCCCCAAGAGAAGCACGTACTGACCTGAGGCGGGTAACAAGGACAGGGAGACTAGGGAGCTCCCTCACCCGAGCTGCCCAGCCGACCTGCGTGTCTAGAAAAAAAGGAACAATCCTGGACGATTCTGTGAGGAAGACACTGGGAAGGGATAGTAGCTCGAGAAGGCAAAGTCAGTTGTAAGAGAGATCTGTTAGGACGGATGTGGCATCTCTTGCTCCGAGGAGGAAACTCAAGAGGTAAAGATAAAGAACAAGATAAAGTTCAACTTCTCTCTGGCATGAAGCTTGTTGATGGCCCTGTCCTCTGGCGTGAGCAAACGGTACACCAGGGTTGTTTTACGTGGAGTAAAGCTGTGGGATGTTTGTGGTTGTGAAACACTGTCAAGTGCATTCTTTGCTTTCACCAGGAGAGTATATTTGCTACCTACAGTGTTACCATATGCTTTAGAAGCCCTCATGAATTATCAATAGGGTGGTGAATTTGTGATTTCCTGAAGAGACACTAAGGAGGTAAACAGAGAAAGGCTTCTATTCCAAAAGAGGCCAATATGAAAGAAATGATTTTGAAGAAAACCGAGTCTCTGATTGGCTGAGACCAGGGGGTCAGATCCAGGAAACGCCATGACTTAGTAGTGTATGAATTAATCTTCATCTGTAAAGCGGGGAAGATTCTGATAGCCCTGAAGGTTTGAAGTTTCATGAAGCAGGTGAAGGTTCCCATAAATGGTAGTGTTATAACGACAGCAGAATAATGAAGAGACTACTTCAAAAATTCCTTGTGATTTTTTTCCATCCTTTTTCATATTACAAAAAAATATGAGTGAAAAAATGGCACATGATTTCAGTGCCTGCAAGAATATTAATAAAGATGTCATGCAAGTGCCTTGCAGCCAAGGCAGCCAACAAAATGCTGAACACTGGAAAGAATTTAGTAAACAAAATACAACACTTTCAAACTATGAATTCTCACCAGAATGCTGCCTGTGATTCTGGCCTCAAGGAAAAGGCAACAGAGCTTAAGTTCTGTGGAGGGAAATTAAAAATTATTAAGGCAATGATGATAGACCTTATTTTACAGAAAATGAAAATAGCTGGGTGTGTGTCTTGTCACCAGTTCAGACCAGGGAGGTTCACTTGAGATTTGGGCAGCCGGAAGAAGAGACAGTCTTGGAAAGTGTGAAAATGCTTTTATCTCAGTTGCACGCTCATGTGGCAGTCCTCAGGCCCGTAGCCTGCCTGCTAGTCTGGCTATATACTGTATAGGGAGCTGCACGGTAGTGGCAACATGCCAATAACCACCTTGGTTATATCAGTTATTTACACTGAGACCAACAGGTGTGCCTGTACAGAATCTTGCTGACTTGGATTTAATGGCCAGGGGAAATCACGCCCACACACACAGTTTGAATCATAGTGCAGCCATTTTGGGCTTCATTTTTCCCTACAGCATGTTAGTGTAGACCTGTAATACCAGCAAAGAGAGGCCAAGGGAGGAAGATGGCAAGTTTGAGCCCAGCCTAGACAATTTAGCAACTTAGCGAGACTTTATCTCAAGATAATGAAATAAAAAGTTAGATATGTAGCTCAGTGTAAAGACCCTCGGGTTCAATCCTGAGTATAGAAGGAAAGAAAGTCTTGAATGTTGGGTGATCATAAACATTTACTTATCAGTTACATAACTATTAATCCTGTACTATAACTACATTTTACAAAGTATACCTTGAAAGAGAACTTTAGAACAAATAAGGTGATATTATTTAAATTTACTAAGCTAAAATTAAACATTAAATATGTATGGTAATCTGTATTACCTATGATTGTAATACCAAGAGATTTAAAACAGCAGTAGCATATTTGAAGAAATTATGGTATAGCCAACATTAAGAATATTGTATACTTTTTGAAGATTGTGTGTGTTTTTTGGGGTTCTGTTTTGTTTTGTTTTGCTTTTCTTCGTTTTTTTTAGAGAGAGTCTACGTTGCCCAGGCTAGCCTGTATGAAATCAACAGTAGTATATTACATTTTATATATAGTGAGTAAACTTAAACTTTCTAAATTTCTAAATTAAGTGACAATGGCTGGTGTCTTTAAAAATGTTTGATCTTATGCTAGATGTGGTGGCACATGCTTGTAATCCCAACACTTGGGAGGCAGAGGCAGGAGGACTGCTGTGAGATTAAGGCCAGCCTGAACCACATAGCGATACCCTGGCTCAAAAAAAAAAAAGTTTGGTCTTATAAAATTCCTATAATAAAACAAATCATAAGGACTTATTTTCCAGATTGTTACATCTAAATTCAAACACATGAACAATTACATTAAATATAAATGTTATAAACACAATAATTAAAAGTCAAATATAACCAAAATGGATTTTTTGAAATAACATGAATAAAAACTTCCTACAAGAAAAGGATGAACCTTTACATTGTGGTCAATTGGTTTTCACCAAGAAGGCCAAGACAACTGAATGAAAGAATAGTCTTTCCAACAAATGATGCTGATATAGCCACATGAAAAAGAATGAACTTAAACCATTTCCTTGCACTATACACAAAAAATAATTCAAATTAGGTCATAAAAGTAGATGTAAGGGCCGGTGAGATGGCTCAGCGGTGTAAGCGCCTGCCTGGCAAGTGCAAGGGCCTGAGTTTGACTCCTAGAACCCACATATGAAAAAAGGGCTGGTGATATCGCTCAGCAGCACAGGCGCCTGCTGGCGCGCGAGGTCCTGAGGTCGACCCCTGGTACCCACAAAAAAAAAAAAAAAAATTGATGTAAAACCTAAAACTATAAAACTCTTCAAAGAAAACAGGAGTAAGTATAATCTACAGTTACATAAAGCCTTAGAGACCACACCAAAAAGAGAAAGAAGAGGGAAAAATAAAGTTTCATAAAAACTTAAAACCTTTGGTCACCATCAAGAAAATAAAAAACACACACAAATGGGAGAAAAATGCAAATCATATATTTGATGAGACCTGTACCTATATAAAGAACTCTTACAAATTCAGGAATAAAAAAAAATCCAATTTAAAACTGAGCAAAGTATCTGACTAGACATTTCTCAAAAGAGATACAAAAATGATGAATAAGTACATGAAAATTTGCTCTACATTAAATCTAAAATCTAAATCTACATTTACCCATTAGGGAAATGCAATTCAAAAGCACAATGAGATGCCACTTAAGATTATCATGAAGATGAACAACGGCAGAAGTTGGTGACGATACGGAGAACTGGAACAATTATATTTTGCTATTGTGAATGTAAAACAGTACAGCCACTTGAGAAAACAACATCAAAATTACTGTAAGACTGAGTAATTCCATTCCTAGGTGTGTAGTCAAGAGAACTGAAAATGTGTTCACAAAAAGCTTGTATGTGAAGTTCATAACTATATGTTTGTAAAAACCAAAATATAGAAGACAGACATGATAGCACATGCCTCTAATCCCAGTACTTGGGAAGCTGAGGCAGGAGGGTCGCCATGAGTTCAAGGCCAGCCTGAGCTACATGGTGAATTCAAGACCAGTCTAAACTACATACATAGCAAGACCCTGTCTCAAAAAAAGAAAACAGCTCAGGTGTTCATCAACAAAAGAATCAGAAAACTAACTGCGGCAAACCCACACAACGAAATATTATTTAGCTGTAAGAAGGAATGAAATACTGATAAGTACTACAATATGTTTGAATATTGAAAAAAGATCATACTAGTTGAAAGATTTGGGTCACAAAATGATAGAAATTGTATGCTTTCATTTATAGGAAATGTCCAGGATGGGCATATCCATAGAGGCACGACAAAGATTAGTGGTACTCAGAGGTTAGGAATAAGGAGGAATTGAGAGTGATTACTACAAAAAAATTTTCCTTTTGAGGGTAATTAGGTAGTGGTTAATTAGGTATGATTGCATATGTCTGCAAATATACTAAAAATCATTGAACTATACACTTAATTGTATCACATGACTTATGACTCAAATTCTTTTAAGTGAAAAGTTAGAAAAAGTATATATCACGCAAACACTATCAGAAAGCTAGAGTTCATATCTTAAGTAGCCACACTCAGAACATAGAATGGTTGTTGCCAGGGAATATGGGGAGGGAGAAGTGGGGATTTTATTCAATGGGTAAAGAGTTTTAGTTTTTCAAGCTGATAAAGTTCTAGAGCTCTATTGCACAATACTAAGCACTTACAGTAGCCCATATCCTAGATCATTAAAAAAATCCTAAGAAATTTAAAAGGATTGAAATCATAAAAGTGCATTCTCTGATCATGATGCAGTTAACCTAGAAATCAATACAGAAGGGTCATAGAAAATTTCCAAACGCTTGCTAACAGCACACTTCTAAATAATCCATTGATCAAAGAGGAAGTCTTGGGGAAATTACTAAAACAGAACAGAACAAAAATAAAAATATGAAAAACAAAAAATATAGAAGCACACAGAGTCCAGGGCAGCTCCCAAGATACTCCAGGATAACTCCCTACAAGCAGTGAATAAGGTATCCAATCTGCTGCGGCTCTGCCTTCTCCATACCAGGTCTTACAACTAACCAAACATGGGAAAAACAAACAAACAAAAAAAAAAAAGATCCTGGATTCAGAAGTGACTCAAGGGGGTCAGTAAGATAGCTCAGCAGATATAAGCACCTGCCTGGCAAGCCCATGGTCCTGAGTTCGACTCCCCAGTACCCACATAAAGGAAAAAAAGGCCTGGTGATATCACTCAGCGGCACAAGCGCCTGCTGGCAAGCGCGAGGTCCTGTGTTTGACTCCTGGTACCCACATTAAAAAAAATAAAATAAAATAAAAAGAAGAAGTGACTCATGGGCTGGTGATATAGCTCAGCGGCATAAGCACCTGCCTGGAAAGCGCAAGGTCCTGAGTTCGACTTCCGGTACCCGCATATAAATAAATAAATAGATAGATAGATAAATAAAAATAAAAAAGAAGTGACTCATGTCATTTCCATTTCCATTAGCTATAACTATGGACATGACACCACACAACTTTAAGGACACTGGGAAGTATGTTGAGGCACCCAGACAACCAAGGAGCCCTAATACATCTGCTACAGTTAGAAGATTATCATAGACCAGGGCAGTAATGGTGAAGATAGAAATAATTTGTAGGATTTGGGATCTATTTTGGAGGCACAGCCACTAGGGCTGCTGATGAATAGGGGTGAGTGTGTATGAATGAAGCCCGAGTTATTAATAGGATCCAGTCACTTTAGGAGCCTGACAAAGCAAATAGCAAGTGCAAGCAATCTTCATGTGGGTTAGGAACAGTATGTTGCAGAGTAATAAACAGGGAGGACAGTGGTATGATGTGATGGCAGGAGATAGGAGGGCGCTCCTCAACCTGTGGTGGGGTTACATCCTGGATGAGCTAATCATAAGTTAAAAATATTGGAAATGGAAAATGCATTTCACATATAGAATCGACTGCATGTCATAGCTTAGCGACACAGTGCCAAGTATCTTGATCCTGTGGCTGACTGGGAGTTGCAGCTCACCACCCCACCCCAGCATCACAAGAGAGTATCACACCGCCTAAAGCAAGTGGGGGGTTTCAAAATTCGTACAATGCTTTCTACTGAATGTCTACCACTTTCACATTATCATAAAGTCAAAAACCATTAGGTTGAACCAATTTAAGTTAGGGACTGTCTGTCGTGACTTTTAGGGTACTAGAGTTTGTTTTAATCTTATGCTGTTGAAAACAGGAAGCCATCAGAGTTTTTACGCAAAAGGCTGAAATTTTGGGGTTACTGTATGAAAATGAGTTGGAGAAAGATAAGCAATGTGTCCAGAGAGGAGGTCTGGCCACTGTGTTCCCTCTTGTATGGATGGTCACCCTCACGCTGTAAGGTGTACTTTCCCTACTTTTACTTGCCCCAAACCTGCTCTGCAGAGTCTGTCTCCTTTCCTACCTTTAATAAAATTCTGCTACCATTTGTGCTTGTCTTGACCAATTCTTTGCTCAGGAGAAAAACAACCTAGAAAACACCTCCAGGAGACTCCAGCATCCCAAAACCCACTAACATACTGAACGATGTTTCATTTTATCAGGTTATTTTCATTCAGTTAATTAGTGTGCAGCTGCAATATAAAAATATAAGCTAAAATATTTTTGGTAGCTATTTAGATTCTAAAGGACCAATAGATAAGAGGGTACAAAATGTTCATTTGTTAGACCTCAGTTATAAATTTTCTTTTACTAATTCATAGCAATGACATGAAAATTGAAATGAGAAAACAAGCAAGCAAGCAAAAGGGTCTAGCTGGATAGAGTCTAAGCCAAGAGAAATATGACCATGGACAAGGGGAGTAAAAGAAAACAGGAGAGGACCCAGAGCGACTGGGTCCACAGCTGCGCCACTTGGAGTCCAGGCCGATTTCATCCCACCTCCTGCTCATCTATCTATCCTGAGTTCATCCAGTGGAAATGACCCATCCACTGGGAGACCCAGGCCAAGGAGGTGACCAGAACCCATGAAATGGTGACAGCTGGGCTTAACATGATGGTCACCCACAGCTATGAAAAGCATGACCTTTAAGTTACCCTGGAGCAGGGCACTAGGCAACCAATTGGCCAAGCCATGGCCCAGGTTGTTGTAGAGGCCACAGGGTTTATACTGCCTTTTCAGCAGAAATCTCTGAAGGAAATGGAGAGGCTGCTGTCCGAATTGGAATACAAAATGGTTGTCAGGTCATGTTAATTGGGGGAAAAGAGCAATTCAGAGCAAGAAGTTGAACTAAAAAAGTTGAAAATTTGGGAGAAGTCTGTGGAAAAGAACTTGCTGGAATCCAGCAGGGTTTTCTGGCCAAGGGTTTGCAAGCTGAAGTTCTCTAGATAAAAGAGTAAAAGCTGCAATTAATGAGTTTATGAAGATCTTGGGGGACACGGTGATCCCACAAGAAATTTCAAAGGCAGTAGGCTCAGCAGGAAGGGTTTGGTGAGAAAGGTTCACACATTCCTAGCTGTGCCTGAAGGAGGACATCCACCAGGAGTCGGAACAGTAGCCTTCTACAAATCTAGCCCTTGCTGAGTGCGGTGTGGTGGAGAATCTGTTTAGCACCACAGTTCTGCCCTCTGGGGAACGGAAGTTGCCTGTTTCATCAGAGCTGCCAAGGCAACTGGGCAATAACCAATTTTCTTACTGCTACACCAGCTCCCCATGAAAAAGTACTGTCTTTGCAACCTCGAGTAGAACTGCTGTTTCCTCCTTCTGCCTCTGTGTGGCTGTGCTGTCTGAAGGGGGCCTCTCCTGCCCATGTTTTACCAGCTATTTTGACCTTCACTTGCTATTTTAGGCCTGGCTACAGCTAGTTCTAGGTTTATAGCACCCTGGTCTTTGGACACATGAAGGCTTTTCTTGACCTGGTGATTCCAATGTCCCATAGATGTAAACCCAGAATCACCAGGATGTTGCGTCTAGTCAGAAATGTTGGGATTGGCTTGAAACAGGTATTTGGCACACAGATAAACCAGTGTCCCTTGCTGTGACCTAATTCAGAACATCTGGATGGACTCCTCATCTCCCAGTGACCCTGCCCAGCCACAGATCTTGAGGTATATGGGAGGTATCCTGGGATGAGGCCTGAGGACGGTGTATGGACTTCCTTGTCCCAAGAAAATCTCCAGAAGTTTTGAGCCCAGGGTCAGGTTGACTGAGTCTCTGCTTGAAACCAGGCTCAGGAAGGGCAAGGCGATGGAACCAGAATGAGTAAAGCAGATAGGGGATGAAACCTACCAGAAACTTCTCAAGATTGACATATACTTCCTTCAAGGACATTTTTTGTGATCCACACCCTTCTGCCATCTATATTTCCTTTCATGCTGTTTCTGTCAGTTTTGTGGATTTCTTCCCACTACTTCCCATTGCTGTTAAAAATCAGTTTGTATGCCTGCTTAAAAAAACAAAACAAACAAACAAACAAACAAAACCTTCAGTCATTCAGGGGAACAAATTAATGGTCAATTGTCTTAGTTATTTTTTCATTACTGAGACAAAAATACATGGCGCCCAAAGTTAAAGGGGGAAAGTTTTATTTAGCTCACAGTTTGTAGAGGTTGGCAGTCCATAATTGGCTGGCTCCAAGGCAGGGTGGCATATGGTAGAGGGGCAACTGTTCATGGCAGCAGAAGACAGCAAAGGCGACAAAGGGAAGAGGGAGAAGGAGAAGGAGGAAGAGAGGGAGAGGGAGGGAGAGGGAGAGAGAGAGAGAGAGAAGCCTCTTTCTGTCCCTTATATTGTATCCAGTCTACCGGGATTAGGGTGGTGCCAATCCAATCAGTGGACTGATCCAGCAATCACCCACCCTTCATCCCAGCACACTTAATCCCAACAATGCACTATGAATCAATCACACCCTCTAGATTCAGCCTCAGAAAAAGTCCTCTGAAAAAGTCCTATGACCACATAAGGCTTTGGGGAGACATCTAGACACAAACTATAACATCAATTGACCTGGAAATTGAAACTGCCACTTGGGCATTTTCACTACTTATACCACCAGGGAATAAACCAAGAAAGGGAGTGTATTAGCCTGCTTTTTGTTACTGTAATGAAATAGTACAAGGCTGGGTACTTTTTAAGACCCACAGTATTAGAGCCGAGAGTCTAAACAGCATTGCACTGAACCAGGCAAGGACCCCATTGCAGATGACAGGGTGTGTGCAGGAGAAAGGAACACAACTTGAAACAAGAAGCCTCCTGCAGTCCGGTGGAGAAAGAGGTACCTCAATATAATTTAAAAAATATTTAATGTGATAATTGGTGTAAAAGATGTATGCAAAGGATCAAGGATGTGTGACGGCTGCTGAACCGTGCCAAAGTCAATTGGCTCATCTTATTTATTTTAATACTATGCCTGTGGGATAATATGCCAACAGTGGGGAATGTCAAAAACCTGTACTATAATTTAAATGTTATATTATCAAATAATATGAATTAATCATTTTACATACACATGAGCACATTCACACACACACACACACACACACACACACTACAGAGTATAGCTTCTGTGAAGCAATGGCCCAACTTCACAGTGCCTGAAATTTCTACCTAGAAATCTTTACCCACAGCACTTAGAGGATTTTTATACGGATCTTCCATGTTTTTCCAAATCCAAAGCACTTTTAAACTAGACAAGTTTAAAATTCAACGTTGGCTGTCCTGGCCCTTATGATTTCAATGAAAGGAACTGAACATAAGGAATTCAACATAAATATGTATTGAATTGTTATTGTGTTTGAAAACTTGTGCTGAAGTATGGCACAAGATTGATTCAATTGGGACCAGGCGTGGTTGTGCACGTCTGTAATCCCAGCACTGGGGAGGCTGAGGCAGGAGGATCGCCACGAGTTCGAAGCCAGCCCGGGCTACATAAGTGAGTTCAAGGCCAGCCTGCACTACATAGCGAGACCCTGTCTCAAAAAAACAAAAACAAAACAAAACAAAACAGATTGATTCAGTTCGGAAGAAGCACAAGGAAAAATACTTTTACAGTGACATTGTGCAGTAAATATTCTGTAGCTACTCCTTTAGAAGTTGTTTCAGTTTTTGCTACAGTCGTCATTAAGATTTTGTAAAAATAAACTCAAATTTCTCAATCTGAGTCAACATCATGGTTGCTAAAATGCTGCATGGATAGTTTCTGAATTACTTACTATTTTAAAATACTGAAAAAAATACTGAATTTTGTCCAATTATCAGATCATGTGATCCCAATTTTAGGTTAAAGAAATAGTCACTCTACTCATAATCTACCAACAGAGATCCATACCTTTCATCCTAAAGTGGCCGTAACTAAACCAACGTGGAAACCGACAGGGAAACCAACATGGGTTTAAATCCTAGAGTGCTGACAAAAAGTCTCCAGTCTCGTTTTCCATGTCACTCAAATGCAAGACCGCAATGGACAGCCTCTTCGAGGTCCGTTTCACCTGCAGACTTCTGCGGTTAAAACGCATCTCTTTTTGGAAGAGACTTCACATAAGACCACTGTGGGACATTAGCTAGCCGATGACCAGGCTAACTATAGACTGAGAGTCAATCTGATTTCTTTTCGGAAAGCCTTCCCGGGGCTAGCACCCCGCGTCAGCAACAGAGCGCGCCGCGGCACCACGTGTCCGCACCCGCCGCCGGATTGGAGGAGCGCGTTTTAGCGCTGCGGGCTGGACCCGCGCAGCCCCACCCCGCTGCCAGAGGAGCAGAGCAGCAGAGAGGAGGCCAGAAGGAGGTCGCGGCGGGGAGGGGGCGGGAGGGGGGTGGGGGACCTGAGGCTCTCGCGGCCCAGAATCTGGGAAGGCCCGGAGCGGCGCCAGTCGATCCGCCTCGTCACAACTTGCCCAGACCAGACACGCTTCAGCTTGCACCCTGGAAGAAAGAACCCGCCCGCCTCTCCGGCTCGGCTGCTTCTCGGCCTCAGCGAGCCCCGCCGGCGCCAGCTGCGCCCCTGGGGTCTGGATCCCGTGTGACGCTCCGTCCGCCTGCAGCGCCCGGCACCCTCCCAGGAGCGCGCAGCTGGGGTGAGCCGAGGCCAGGGATGCGCCGGGCGCCCGCGGAGCTCGCCGTGCACGGGCATCTCGGTGCTCGCCGCGCCGGGCCTCCTCTCGCCTCTGCCGGCCACGATCCGCGCCGCTGCGGACCCCACTCCCCGTTTGTCTTCAAGGAAGGGCGCCGAAGCCCCACCGGACCCCGCATCCCTCAGTCTTTGTCTTAGCGGGCTCTGCAGGCCCGTAGTGCAGTGCGCCCCGGAGGGGACTTGCGGGTCTGGGATAGGGGCCCTGCGTGGGATGGGGGGCGGAGGGAACAGGAAAGCGTGCCCCCTTCTTTCCTGTTCCGGCCATCTTGGGACGGAGATCCAACCTAAAGGGCAAGGGTGGCTAACAGCAGACGCCCCGGGCTGGAGTGGTGGCCGCGAGCGGAGATGGGTGCCTCGGGCCTGCGCCCTTCCTTGCCGGGATCGCGGTGGGGACCCGGGGGCTGCCCTCACGATGAGCTCTAAGGCCCTTGGCCCAGAGCAAGGGATCTCTGCCAGAGGCAGGGAAAACCGAGGGATACGGGCCCGGGAAGTGGGCAACGAATCCATTCGACCGTTGTTCATTCCCGTTGGGCACGCTCTGAACGCCCTCTCCATGCGGATCCTGCGGTAGGTGTTGCGGATACGTTGGTGCGCGAGAGAAACCACGGCCCTTGTTCCCGCTGATCCTGCAGCCCCAGTGGATGGAGCCCCGAGCCCACAGACCAGTCAGGTCGGTATCGTGATGCCCTTCAACAGATGGGGAAGTTGCATCCTGGGGCTGCCCGATTGGTTCTAGGTCAGGCAGCAAGGAAATGGAAAAATCGAACTTTGAGCCTATCTATGTGTTTAGGAATTTTGTGCCAGGCAACAGTGAGTCGTTAATAGTTTTTTTTTTTTCCTTACTTATAAAGGCTCATTCAATGTTATGTGGGTTTATGGTTTATATGGTTTATTTCCTGGGTGCTTTTCCTGTGGGTTTATTTCTAGTTCCCAGTATCTGGAAAGTGCTACAAATATTTGATTTTGCAACTTTGCTTGCAGTTACTCTGAATTGTATTTTCCTTTCTTCTGTTCACGTATCTGGCTGTTAGGAAAGAAAAAAAATTTCCTGATGGTTGGTCCCAGCAGGGACTCCCGGCTGGACTGAGGAATGTCTGGCCCTTCCTCAGCGCATTGATCTCTGTGGTGACCACTGGTATCCCTCAGAAGAACCCTAAAATGAGAGGCCTGAGGTCAGCAAGTCGGTGCTAGAAATATTTTAGTTTCTCCAGAAAACAACAGAATGCAGCTGCCACACAAGTTTGTAAGGTAAATAGGGTGGCTTTATAAATAGAGCATGATGGATGGACAGCTGATGGCTGAAGTTCCCCTCTGTTTTTATCTTCAGCATTTTGACAGTATCTTTTGGAAAGACAAGTGAGCTCTTCCATACCTTGGGGAGGTCTGGTTTGTACCTTTATCATGTTATATTTAGGCTACCAACCCACAGAGGAAGGAAAATTTCTTTAATAAAAGTATTTTGGCTGGGAGTGGTGGTGCATGCCTGTAATTCCAGCACTTGGGAGGCTGAGGCAGGAGGATGGCCGCGAGTTTGAGGCCAGCCTGGAGTTGAAGGCCAGTCTGAACTACATGGCTAGACCCTGTCTCAACCCCCCCCCAAAAAAAGAAATTTAGAAAGCCTGCCATCAAATGTGATTAACTGCAAGTTAAAAACAAAAAAGAAAAAACACTCTATTGAATGTAATGTACAAAATACACCCTTAATTTGAAGAGTACAATTCCACAAATTTTACAAATATATATAATCCTCAGCAATCACCACCACCATGGGAATGTGGAACATATCTATTACTCCAGGTTTTCTTCCTGTACTTTTGCCGTCATTTAATTTTACATAGTTTTGTTGCTCCATGTTGTCCAAATTGCTTGTAAAAGATAAGAATAAATACATATTTCTAATCTCGAAACCTAAGCCGAGCACAGGAGTGGATGGATATGCAGAGGATGGTAGCTGGGATCAAAGTCCTGGGAATGGGGCTCCCTAGCCTGTCTAAGGACGCGCACTGTTCAGCCCCAAAGGCCAAGGACGGTGGTGCTCCTGGGAGCCAGGAGGTGCCCTCTCCCGAGGGACAGCGGGCGTGTCACCCGCGGTTGGTCCACGAGGTCTTCTCTGGTCCCACAGGGCCCTGGGCGCCCGCTGACCGCGCGCAGGCGCGTGCGCTCGCCGCCGGTTGCTCCAGCTCCAGGCCCGGCGCTGCCATAGCAACGTCCTGGACCCCCAGACCTCTGGCGGCCGCCGCCGCCGCGGAGGGGGAGCAGCCTTCTCCCGCTCGCGAGGGCGTGGCGGCGGCGGCCAGGGTCTGGTAGAGGAGTCCGCCTCGCTCCTCCCGCGCACGCATAGGCGGCGGATTGGCTCGCAAGCATGGTAAGAGGCGGGAGGCCTGGAGTGCGCGTCCGGGGATGCCTGGCTGGGGGGCGCCGCGCTCCCCAGGACTCCCCGCTCCCCAACCCGCCTGCCGCCCCCAACCCCGCCTCCTGCCGCGCTGTGTCTTCCTCTGCAGCCCTTCCAGAAGCGCGTCTACTACCCGCTGGCCGGCTGCCCCGAGGGGCCCGACGCCCCTGCGGCCGGTGCGTCCATGCCCGGTCACCCCCCCAGCGCGGCGTGGGGACCCCTGCCCTTCTTCCAGTTCCGGCCGCGGCTGGAGAGCGTGGACTGGCGACGGCTGAGCGCCATCGACGTGGACAAGGTGGCGGGAGCCGTGGACGTGCTGACGCTGCAAGAGAACATCATGAACATCACCTTTTGCAAACTGGAGGATGAGAAGTGCCCGCACTGCCACTCAGGGGTGGACCCGGTGCTGCTGAAGCTCATCCGCCTGGCGCAGCTCACCATCGAGTACCTGATGCACTCGCAGGAGTTCCTCACCTCGCAGCTGCACAGCCTGGAGGAGCGGCTGCGCCAGAGCATGGGCGACTTCGAGCAGAGCAAGGAGCTGCTCGCCAAGCAGGCGGGGGAGATAAAGCTGCTCAAGGAGGAGTGTAAGCGCAGGAAGAAGATGATCTCCACCCAGCAGCTGATGATTGAGGCCAAAGCCAGCTATTACCAGGTGAGAAGCTGCGCTGCGGTCCCCAACCCTAGCCCAAACAACGCGGTTCCCATTGCAGAGGGCTTTCCTACAGCATCGCTCATTCTAGTCAAGAGATTGTACCGAACTCGCGAAGAAACAGCGTATTTAAGCAAAACAGTGCTTTTAACCAACAGAGCACATGGTTCGTTAACTTCTGCAGCCGGCCTAGGAATTAATAATTAAATACCCAGTGTCGTCTGCAGTGCTTTATTGAATTCATCTAGATGCTGATCTGAACCTGTTTCCTCTTCCATCGGTATCGTGAAAAAAATCAATCCCGTACAAATTGCTGTTGAGGTCAGCTCTGGAACAACCGGGAATATGATTCAGTTTATGGGTTTCTTCTCTTTTTTAAAATTTTTGAAATATTTTCAAAGTGATAAAAAGTTGCCAGACTAGTACAAAGGACTTTGATACTCCCTTCACCTTGAGTCACCAATTATTAACATCTGCCACATTTGTTGTATTCCCTCTAGCTCTTTTTGTATATTTTTATTACATCCGAACCATTTAAAAATGAATTAGTAGACTCCTAAATTTTTTGGTGTGTGTATTTTCTAACATTCACTTGCATAGCAACAGGATTTAAAGAATTGAACATTTCTGATCTTGTTCTCCATCTCCTATGGGTTAGATTAGAAATTGTTAATGGGGATTGAAAGACAGCGATCGGCGTATTGTTTTATTTTAGCTAAAACCTGAGAGTGAGGGCAAAAAATATTCCGTGGCAGTTTTTGAGCTTGAAAACTTTATGTAAAGGATATCATACTTACAAACCTGTATTTGTCTGCTAGGTGTGCCATAACAAAAATACCAAGATTAGGTGGCTTTAATTTTGCAAAATTCTAGAAGCCAGAAGTCTAACTCAAGAACAAAGTGTCAGCAGGGTTGGTTTTTGGTGAGGCCTTGCTTCGTGGCTTGTAGATGGCCACCTTCTCGCTGTGTCCTTTTCTATTTGGGAGAGAGGGGGGAACATGCCTTATGGTTCTCCCCTTATTATGAGGACACCAGTTCTGTCACATCAGGCACCCTGCCTTATGACCTCCTTTAACGTTAATCGCTGCCTTAAAGGCCTCTTCCCGAAATAGAATCAATCACATTGGAGGTTTAGAGCTTCTCTCTCAGCTTTCCAGGTTGTAATGTTTACATTCTTTCACTCAACTGTAATTTTGTACTTTTTTTTTTTTTTTTTTTTTAGTATATGTGCTGCTGAAGTGAGCACGATTTTGTACTACCTTTTTTTTTTTTTTTTTTTTTTTTTTTAATGCGGGTACCAGGAGTTGAACTCAGGACCTCGCGCTTGCCAGGCAGGTGCTTATGCTGCTGAGCTATATCACCGGCCCTCGTACTACTTTTAAAATCAGTTCTGTATTTATGTGCTCACTCAAGTCATCTTACCTCAACACCTTCATTCTTGAGTTTTTAGCTTTGATGCCTCTTCATTGTGGGATTGTCCAAATGCATTTTCTTACTCAGAGGGCCCGCGAATGCTGAATTCAATCAGCTCGCAACTTTGACGTATTATTTGCTAGATAGGATATTCTGAGGTCACACTCTCCCTCTGAATTTTGTAGTCGTGGTTTCTTTGTCTCCTGGCAGTGAATGTTACTGTGAGAAGTTTGAGGCTGGCCTAAGTTTTTGCTCTGGATTTGCTTTTTCTGCCGGGAGGGCTAAGTTCCTTCTTTCTGCTTGAAGCCCAGCAGCAGAGTAAGGTCTGTCCTGGTGTTGAGCGTTTTTTCTGCAGATTTCAGCCTTTACTTCCTTTCAGGGAAATTTTCTTGCATTCAGTCTTGAATGGTGTTTCATTTTTAGGCTCTCCTTCTGGGAAACCAATTACCTTTATGTCCATCATTCCTCCTTTTCTGAATGCTCTAATCTCTATCCCTCTCATCTGAGTTCACTGTGATAAATGATCTCAGCCTTTCCTTTAGGGAGCAATTTTATTTTCAACCATGCCTTTTATTTCTTGCTTTTTTTTTTTTGTGGGTACCGGGGGTCGACCTCAGTACCTTGCGCGCCAGCAGGTGCCCGTGCCACTGAGCGATATCACCGGCCCTTTTTTCGCACGTGGGTACCGGGAGTCGAACTCGGGCCCTCGCGCTTGCCAGGCAGGCGCTTACGCCGCTGAGCCATCTCACCGGCCCCTATTTCTTGCTTTTAAAAATTTTATTGTTCTGTGATGATGGTGGTGGTGGTGGTGGTGATGTTTTTGTTCCGACTTTGTATTTTTAATTTTTTTCAACTCATTCTGCTTTTTGAAAAAGTATAATCTTCATGCTTCTCTCGTGTTCTGCGTAGCATGAGTGAGGAAGCTGTGAAGAACATCTTTGTTCTTTCGGGGATTTATACACTCCCCATCCCCCACTAACCTTTATCTTTGCATTCCATGTTTTTCTCTTCTAGGTTCTCTTCCTCCTTCTCTTTTCTCCTACTCCTTTTGATAGGGGTAGTACGTTTGTGTACTCTCTCTCTAGTTGCCTGTGCCATTTCATTCATCTTGCCTATGCTCGGCAGTCCTGGTAGAAGGACACTAGCACAGTTCGAAGATGAAATGTCCCCTCTCCTCTTTTTCTTCTCTGAGAATTGAACCGAAGGCCTTTGCACTGAACTACATCCCCAGCCCTTTTTTATTTTTTTTTATTTTGAGAAAAGTCTTGCTAAGTCACCTGTTGCACAGGCTGGCCTTGAACTTACAACCCTCTTGCCTCAGCCTCGCAGAGTGCTGGGATTACAGGCGAGTACCACAACACCTGGCCCCTGTCCTCCTGTTTTGTAGCCTGAAGGAATTGGAGTTGGAAAGGCTGCAGTATTGTTAGAGCACCTTCTGGCAACCTCTGTTGAGCAGGGATGGGAAAGAGGGAGGCACAGTTTCCTGTCGTCCTTTTTCTAATGCTGCACGTGACCCTGGAGCCTGTATTTGCGTCAGAGTTAGTGTGGGCAGTCCCTACTGTCCTGTGAGTGAACCACAGCACTTATCATGAGCACGGAAGACTGAAAGGTGCTGAAAGGTTCTCAGCAATGCTGAGAAATATGCCAGACGGTAGTGTTTTGGGAAACCCAATGCTGAAGTCTAGAAGCAGTCATACTGATTAAGCAGACCAGTGAAGAAAAGAACATGCTAAAATGGCACAGCAAGCTGGGCCTGGTGGCGCACACCTGTAATCCCAGCACTCGGGAGGCTGAGGCAAGAGGATCGCTGTGAGTTTGAGGCCAGCCTGGACTACATAAGCAAGTTCAAGGCCAGTCTGCACTACATAGTGAGACCCTGTCACAAAAAAAAAAAAAAAAAAAGAAAAGAAAAGAAAAAAAAGAAAACAATGCACAGCAGAGGTAAAAACAGCAAAAAAACAGAAACTCTGCAGGACAAGTGTCTGATCTGTTAAGCAAAAGACAGCAAGGAAAAGAGAGATGGAGGGGAACCTATAGACTAAAAGGCAGTTAGGAGACAAACCAACCAGTTGTGGGATGTAACCCTTTTTGAAGCCTATTTCAAAACAAACTGAATTTTTTTTCTAAGACATTATGTGAGATTTTGGGGAGCAAACAAAAGGTTGGATATTTGTTGATATTAAGGTTTTAATTTTCATTTTAATATGGAATAATGGTATTATTATTATTATTATTTTTTTTTTTTTGGTACCAGGAATCAAACTCAGGGCCTCATACTTGCCAGGCAGGTGCTGTGCCACTGAGCTACATCCCCAGCCTGGAATAATGGTATTATGATTGCCATTACTGTATTATGATTGAAAAAACGTCCATTTCTTTGGGATGTATGTTCTTAAATATTCCCAAAGGGAATACATGATATCCAAAATCCACTTCAGAGTAAGGACATAGATGAAACAAGTTGAATTTCTGCCTAATATGCAAATCGATGTACAAGTGAAAAAATAGAGATATTGGTCGAATTTCTTTTTTATTCTCAGAAAATTCATTTTAGTAGGCCAGATACTTGTAAGCATTGTTCAGTCTTGTATTAATGTTGTGAATAAGATAGACTGGGCCTGGGAACTTGGAGAGACTGAGCAGGAGACAGTAAAGACGTGAAGTAAATAAATGTGAAGATATTAATTGGCGAGGTATACAGTGATGAAGATAAAACAATGGGATGTGATTGGCTGGAGAATCTTCTGGGAAGATCTTACTGAAGATTTTATGTTGTCCCCAGTGCAGAGAATGGATCCTGGATGACATCTTGAATATCAAGAGGGTTCCAGCCTTCCGAAGGTCTGGGAAAGATCAGGCAGGGAATAGCAAATGTTAAGGCCCTAAGGTTGACAGGCTTAGAGACAGAAAGAAGGCAGCGTGTCCAGAATGTCTCGAACAAGTTGGTGGTGACAGGGTGGAAGCCACTATTCTAATGGAACCAGCATTCAGGGTTCCAGAAAGCACCAGAAGAGCTACTTTAACTGTCAAGAGATAATTTCCCTGAATGCTGCTCTGTGTGCAGTTTGGGACGAACAACCTAAACAAACTATATTTATCTTTTTAGTAATGCTTTTATTCTCACTTGCCAGGTTGGTATCTTTGGAGGAGAAAACCCCCAAGAGGCAGTACTTCCAGTACCTGAATTCGAGCTGCAGTTAGGCAAGAAGACACTTGTTACAGACACTTGGAATTGTTGCTTTCTTCTTTCCAGTGCCATTTTTGTGACAAGGCCTTTATGAACCATGCTTTTCTACAAAGTCACGTTCAACGCCGCCACCCCGAAGATTCTCACATTGGTAAGGAATGAGCTCTATTTCAAAGCTGTTTTCTTTCTGTTCTCTTTTTTCTTGTTTTCAGTGAAGAATGGCCCAGTGCATTCTCAGTCCCTTTTAGAAGAAAGCCTCATAGTCTTTTCTCATTCAGGAAGTAAATACTGAGCCCCTACTGTGTGCATGCAGTGCCCTGCATGCTGAGGATACAGCCAGAAGCCGAATGGAGAAGTCCTGCTCTTTGCAGATGTACATCCTAGTGGAAGGGCAGAGGAGGTGGTTTAACAAATAAAGGGAAATCCTTTGCATATGGTGGCAAACGTGGTAAAGATGGTAAAACAGGAGGAATGACTCTGGGTGGTCAGTGAAGGCCTCGTGAGGAAGTCATAACTAATCAGAGGCCAGAATGATGAAGAGGTTCCAGCCTGGAGAGAACTGGGAAACAGGAGGAGGTGCAGGGAGCACTGATTGTAGGGGGGCAGTGCATCCCAGGAACGAGGAGGCTGGCAGAGTACTGTGAGTAAGGTAGCGATGTGTGGTGAGGCTAGAGGGGTAGAGGCTGGATCGCAGGAGGCTTTGAAGGCTTCGGCTGGAATGTGCATTTTTGGGGAAGTGTAATGAGAAGCCACTAGAGGCTTCTAAGTGGGGGAGAGTCATGATCTAATTTGTACCTTCAAATGGTCCCTCCGGCTGTGGGTGGAGAACAGACCACAGGGCTGCGCAGCAGGAGGAGTGCACAGAAGCACGGGTGAGAGAAGAGGGTAGCCTGGACCAGGATGGTTGCAGGGCAGAGAGGGAGACAAAGATGGAACGGCTGTGTGTTGGACACCTAGTCTACAGAGACGTGAGTCGGTGAGAGGCAGAGACGAAGCAGATAGGAATGGCGGTGATGCTTACTGTGATGGAGGGCTGGGAGTGGGTAGTGGCTTGGAGGACGAAGGAGACTGGAGGAGAGGTTGTGTTGGCGACAGGTACACTTACATCACACGTAGAATAGCCATGAAATGGGCTTCCTGGAGGTCTGCAGCTCAGGCAGAGAGAGACCAGGCTGCAGATAGGAATCTGGGAGTCCCTGGAGGAGAGCTAGGCTGACTGCTGCAGAACAGAAGACCCGGTGCAGTATCAAGGCTCTCCCCACAATGGGGCCCAGAAAGAGCAGGGAGAGGTTGAAAATAGCGTTTATGGGCGGCAGGGAGATCTGGGGAGTGTTCTGTTACAGAAACAAAGTATTTCGAGGAGACAGTGGTCGAGTGTGTTGAATGTGCCTGAGGCACAGAATAAGGTGCAGATGGAGAACTGACTGTTGTCAAGATGGTTATTGGTGACCTTGACATCGCAGCTTCAGTGGATGGGTGGGGACAAAAGCTCTGTGTGAGTGAGCTGAGCTGAGAATTACAAGGGAGTAGTCCTATCAGATATAGACGTTGGTTTCACTGATGTTTGCTGGGCAGGATGCAGAAGCAGGAGGCATCATCTGAACCAAAATGTGGGACTGAGGGAAAATTTGTTTTGTTTGATATGGGAGATATTGTGTTTGGGTGCCGATGGGAATTCACTAGAATATAGAGGTAGAGATGAAAATGCAAGAGAGAGGAGGAGATTCTGTGGCTTACCAAGGAACCAGGGTTCTTACTACTATTTAAACGTTGTCAAAAGCAAGAAGTGTAAGTTTTCTTTCTCCATGAGCAGATCAAAGCTTTCTGCTGCACTAAGCCACAGAAATTCTCACTGTGACCTTAAATGTTTTCAGTATCTAGATTTATCTACTTTGCTTATTATTCTTGCATTTTGGGCCAATCTGTTTTCATTCCTGCCCATTTCAAGTAAATTGATTTATTTAGGAAATAGCTAAGGTTTGTGGGAACAGAATACAATTCCATTCGTAAGCCATAGACCATTTTGATAGAATATAGCAATATGTTGGAAAAATGGGAAAGATGAAATAGTTTAATTAACCTACCATTCTTCAGTGTGAAATTGACCTTTCTCTTCTGTTTCAGTATCTTATTCTATCTCATACTCGTTTCAGAGAGTATTTCAAACTCTGAAATGAGTATTATTTCTTCAGGTCATCTTTGAGATTCTGACTTTCTACTTTGGTTTCCATACCTTTCATGTCTACACTCACAGACACATGTATATCCATTCAGTCATGTGTACATCTTCATGTAAGTACATGTACATAAATATTCTTCCCTTCACTGTTGCTTCCTTTTACAACTTTTCAGTTTCTTGCTTTCGCCCTAGCTGACAGGGTGTGGCCCAAGAGTGTGTTCTGAATGCCAGCCCTCTGCTTGTATTAGCATTGACAGGGTCTCCAGGAGAGTGTGGTGGGCGCTGGAAGAATGGTGGCCACAGCGATTTCAATATGGTGGCACCTGGAGTGGAAACCCTTGCTTCCCTCCTCTGATTGAGACAGGCATCTCTAAGCAGAGCTCGGAGTGCCATTGAGTCAAATCCAATCTCAACACAGTGGCTGAAGGAATCTGCTAAAAGTTAATTCTTTGCCCAATCGTATGAAGCATTCTAAATAAACACTAAAGAACAAAAATGGACTCGTGGCATGAAACAGATAATAATATCCCAAGTAAGAGCAGTTGCCTTTGTGTTATCAGTAGGACTGTGCCCCTTAAGTTTTCAGTTGCGTTTTGTAGAGATGGTGTTTTAACAAGATTTTCTATTGCACACACAGAGTATAAGGCAAAGGCACAGACTGACAAGCTCCAGAAGGAGGTCGACATGCTGAAGGATCAGCTGCAGTTGACCAGGTCTCAGTTGGAGGCTGCCCAGCATGCCCACGCAGTCAGATTCTCCAAGGTGCGGTGAACCCACAGTATTGTAATTATGCTGAACTGTGTGCAATTCAGTTGTGCAATGGACTTTCATAAATAGAGGACCCTTAGGAGTCTGTAGAACTCAATAAAATGTAGTTGTATTTTGTATTGTCAGTCTACTGTTAGTATCTGACTACAAAACACATTGCTGGAAATAGAGTTCTCTTTCTAGTTTTTTTTTTTTTTTAATTCACGCTAAATTCATTCATCATTAACATACAACTAACCTTTCTCTTTGGTGTAAAACATCCCACATTTATTATCTTACATTACATTTCTGCGAGTCAGAAATGGGCTAAAATTAAGGTGTCAGCAGGGCTATGTTCCATATCGGCGGCCGTTGGAAGGCAGTATTTCTTGCTTATTTGGGTCGGCAGAATCCAGTTTCGTGCGTTGTGGGGCTGAAGTCCCCACCTTCTTCCTGGCTGTGCACTGAAGGCTGCTCCTAATTTCCTTTTTGAGGCTGCCCGTATTTTTGGCTCGTCGGCCCTCTGCCTCTGTGTTCAAAGCCACCAGAGGGGTCGAGTCCCTGTGGTGCAGCACATCTCATCTCCTCTGTTGTGCTTTTCATCTGTGTGACCTGTGCGTCCGCCCTGGCGCGTGCTTGGAATGTCACGTTCGGTAGTTCGGGGATGATGAGGGCCCAGGAGGAGAGCAGGCTGTGAGGTGTCAGTGATGGGCACTGTGGGTCAGAATGGTGCACTGTGGACCCAAGCACACCATCACTGTCCATCAGAGGAGCGACCTCCGTGCGCTTCCTGGGACGAGGAGATCATGGAGGAGCACGTCTCCCCTTGTTGGTGCTGAAGCAATGCCGTGTGCGCAGTTTTTTCCTGTTTCCCCCATGGGGATAGGAAGTACAGTCCGACTTTTCTAGAAGTAGCAAGTTATTCCACAGATTAGGTGATGGAACCTCTGTCTTGTACATGGGCTCTCTCTGTTCTTATTACTTTTGGGGAAGGCCTTTCTCTTTAAAAAAAAATTATGGTAAATTCATATAGCATAAAACTTAGCTACGCAATCATTTTTAAATGTATAGTTCAGGAGCATTGAGTATATTCATACTGCTCTGCTTCTTTATTTTGCAAAACTGAAACTCTGTGCCCTTTAAACAGCTCTCCGCTCCCCTTATGAATGTTACTGCTCTTGTACGTGGAATCCTACAGTGTTTGTCTTCTTGTGATTGGCTTATTTCACTTAGAATAATGGCCTCGATGTTCAATCATATTGTAGCACGGCTCAGAATTTCCTTCCTTTCTAAGGCTAAGATTTCATTGCGTGTCTCTACGACATTTTATGTTTCCGTTCATCCGTCTCTGCACACTTAGATTGCTTCTACCTCTTGGCTCCTGTGGATGATGCTGCCACAAACATGAGTGCTGAAATACGTATCTCTTTGGGACATAACCATTTTAAAGTGTACAGTTTAGTGGCATTTAGTGTATTAATAATGTAGTGCACCCAGCAACTCTGTTTAAAAAATTTCAACACCCAAGGAAAATAACCTCTACCCAGTAAGTAGTCACTTCTGCTGAAACTTAAAGACGAGTCTTCCTTTTGGGTCTACGGGTGTCTATTCTGTATATGTGATACGAAAGGAATCACATAGTATGTGACCTTTTGTATCTGGCTTCTGTCCCTTAGCATAATACTTTTGAGATTCATTATAGTCGTAGCGTATGTCAGTCCTTTATTCCATCTTATAGCTGAGTGATCGCCTGTTGTATGCCATACCACAGTTCATCCACTGATGGACATTTGGTTTCCACCTTTTGACTCTGATGAACAATGTTGCTATGCACATTCTCATGCAGGTTCCTAGGTGGACCTAAGATTTCATTTTTCTTGGGTATCTAAGAGTGAAATTGCTGGATCGTACGGTGATTCTGTGTTTAACTTTTAGAAGAAACACCGCACTTTTCCACAATGGCTGTATCATTTTAGATTGCCATGAGTAATGTCTGAAGGTTCCTATTTCTTCACGTCCAACACTCATGCTTTTCTGCTTTGTGTGTGTGTGTGTGTGTGGTACTATGGACTGAACCCAGGGCCTTATGCATGCTAGGCAAGTGCGTGCTACTTAGCGATATCCCTAGACCTTTTAAAATTCTGTGTGGTGATAGCGTCTTGCTATATTGCCCAGGCTGGCCTCAAGCTTTCGATCCTCTTGCCTCAGCCTCTGACAGTGCTGGGATTACAGGGATGCATCACCATCTCCAGCTAGCTTTAGCTCTTATATTTAGATTGATGGTCCATTTGGAGTTAATTTCTGCATGTGGAGTGAGGTCAGAATCCAACTTTTGCATGTAGTTGTCCATTTTCCCAGCACCATTTATTGAAGATAGTGTTCTTTCCCTCATTGAATGGTCTTGGTACCCTTGTTGAAAATTGGTTAGCTGTAGATGTTTGGGTTTATTTCTGGACTCTGGTTCTATTTAATTGGTCTCTATGTCTAGTCTTATGCCAATATCACACTATTTTGATTAAATGTAGCTTTGTAGTAAGTTTTGATATAACGAAGTATGACTTCTCCGAATTTGTTTTTCTTTTTTTCTTTTAAAGAGGAAAAAAAAAAAAACAAAACAAAATTTCAAAACAAGATAATAGGGGGGTAACAATGGTTAATATATTGCGTATTGTTATCTTTAAAGTAGTTACTCAGAGTACAAGATACCAGTATTTGATTGTCCAAACAATATTAGCACAAACCTTTCTTTTCAATGAACTAAGAAAAATTAATAGTATAACTATCTTAACTATCTTATATATATACACATATATATATATTTTTTTCCCCTTCCTTCTTTTTCCCGTTCTCCCATCCCAGTTTCTTTTTCCCTCTGAAGTGTCTTCCCATTTTACAATATCTGTTATACATTTTGGATCTTATTTACTCTTTCAGCTTCTCACAGTAGGGAGACAATATGATGTTAACACATGTGTTTCTGGTTTATTTCACTTATGAGTATGGTCTCGAGTTGTATCCATTTACCTATAAAAGTATCTAGTTTATCCTTCTTTGTGGCTGAGTAGTACTGCATTGTATGAAAAGACCACTTTTTTTTTATCCATTCCTCAGTGGATGGGCATTTGGGTTGTTTCCAAGATCTAGCTCTTACAAATTGTGCTGCTATAAACATGGGTGCACATATATCGCTGTGGTATGATGTTTTTAGTTCTTCTGGGAAGATACCCAGAAAGGGAATAACTGGGTCAAATGGCACTTCCGATCCTAGTTTTTTGAGGAATCTCCACACTGATTTCCACAGTGGTTGCACCAGTCTACATTCCCGCTAACAGTGGAGAAGAGTTCCTTTTTCCCCACAGCATTTGTTATTGGTTGATTTCTTGATAATAGCCATTCTCACTGGGGTGAGATGGAATCTCAGTGTTGTTTTAATTTGCATCTCTCAAAAGACCAGTGATGTTGAACATTTTTTCATATATTTGCTGTTTGTATTTCTTCATCTGAGAAGCGTGTATTTATCTCAGATGCCCATTTTGGGATTGGATCTTTAAATTTGGGAGCTAGTATGAAAATGCAATTTCACTGTGACTATTCCATTCCTTAGTCCTCTATTTTTACCTAGCTTTTACATGGCTTAATCTTATACTGAGTAATGTTTTTCACCAAAAGGTATTTGTACATTCTGTAATTCTTGCGTTTATTAATACATGAGAATGTTTACTTGTTTTCTTTAAATAAATAAATAAATAAATAAATAGGGCCGGTGAGATGGCTTAGCGGCATAAGCGCCTGCCTTGCAAGCGCAAGGGCCTGAGTTCGACTCCCGGATCCCACATACGAAAAAGGGGCCGGTGATATCGCTCAGTGGCACGGGCGCCTGCTGGGGCACGAGGTCCTGAGGTCGACCCCCCGGTACCCACACACAAAAAAAAATAAAATAAATAAATAAATAAATAAATAAATAAATAAATAAATAAATTTGGGAGGACTGATTTTTTTGAGTTCTTTATATGTTCTTGCTAGTAGTCCTTTGTCTGAGGAACAGCTGGCAAACATTTTTTCGAATTTGTTTTTCTTTTTCAGTATTGTTTGGTTATTCAGAGTTCCTTAGTTCCATATGAATTTGAGAATTAGCTTTTCCATTTCTGAAAAAAGAGCTATTGGAATGAGATAGCACTGAATCTATTGATTGTTTTGGAAAGTATTACAGTTAGTAAATCTGCCAATCCATGAATATGGACTCTCTTCCATTTATTTAGGTGTCCTTTAATACTTTTCAGCAATGCTTTAGAATTAGAAATCTTTCATCTTTTTGGTTAAATTTATTCCAAAATTTGTAATTTTTATAAATATTATTATAGGCATATTGTTCCATTTTGTAAATGCAATTGTTTTCTTAATTTCCTATTAGGATCATTCATTGCTGGTGTGTAGAAACATGATTGTTGCATGCTAACCTTGTACTCTGCAACTTGGTTGAATTAGTCTAGTAGCTTTTTTGTGGATTCTGTACATATAGAATCATGTCATCTGCAAATAGAGATAGTTTTGCCTCTTCCTTTTCAATGTGGACACCTTTTTTCTTTTTTATGCCTAATTACTCTGGCTAGAATCTCTAGTACAACATCAAATAGCAGTGGTAAAAAAGTGAAAGAAGTATAACAATACCTTGTTTTGTCCCTGGTCATGGGGGGAAGTTTTCAGTCTTTGACCGCAGGTCATTAACTGTGGGTTCTTCATAGGCAACTTTGATTATGTTAAAGAGCTTGCTTTCCGTAAGAGCACTGAATTTTGTTAAATGCTTTCTGTGTTTATAGAGATGATCACACTGTGTTGTTGTTTCTTTCATTATGTCAGTGGAATGTATTACTCCACTGACATTTTTTTTGGTTTGTTTGTTTTTTGAAACAGGGCCTCACTTTGTAGTTCAGGCTGGCCTGGAACTCACTGTGTAGCCTAGGCTGTCCTGAAACTCGCGGTGATCCTCTTGCCTCAGCCTCCCAACTGCTGGGATTTCAGGCGTGCGCCACCACACCCGGCCTAGTGGATAATCCTATTAATGTGCTGTTATATTTGCTTTGCTGATATTTTGTTGAGAATTTTTGCGTGTTTTCATGAGTTATTGGCCTGTGGTTGTCTTTTCTTGTGGTATCTTTGGCTGCCTTTGGCGTCAGGATAATATAGACTTGAGAGGATCTTCTAGGAAATGTTTTCTTCTTCTTCATTTTTATTTATTTATTTATTTATTTGGTACCGGGAATCGAGCTCACAACCTCGCACTTGCTAGGCAGGTGCTATGCTGCTGAGCTATATCCCCAGCATTTTTTTTTTTTTTTACAGTTTGAGTAGGGTTGGTATTAATTTTCCTTTAAATAGTTGGTAGAATCAGCACTAAAACCTTCTGGCTCTGGACCAGAAGGGAGTTTGATTACTAATTCACTTTCTTGTTCCAAATCTATTGAAATTTTCTTTTTCATCTTGTGTTACTTTTGGAAATTTGTGTACTTCTAAGAATATGTCCATTTCCTCTAGGTTTTCTAATTTGTTGCTGTGCAGTTGTTCATTGTATCATCTTACAGTCCCTTTAATTTCTCTGAGGTCTGTGGTAATGTGGTAACACTTTTGTTTCTTAGCCTAATTGTAGGTTTGCCAATTTTGTGGATCTTCTCAAAGATGCAACTTTTGTTTTCACCAGTTCTCTCTATTGCTTTTCCAATCTCTATTTTGTTTATCTTTGTTCTAAACATCATTGTTTCTTTCCTTCTGCTGGTTTGGGGTTTACCTTGCTCATCTTTTTCTCATTTCTTAGGGTTAAATCTAGGTTGTTGACTTGAGATTTTCTTTCTAAGTATAGATGCAAATTACCCTCTCGGTACTGATTTAGCTGCATCTCAAATGTTTTGATATTTTGTGGGTTTTTTCTCTTTGTTGTTTTGTTTTTGTTTTTGTTTTTGTTTTTGTTTTTGTTTTTTGAGACAGGGTCTTGCCTTGTAGTTCAGGCTGGCCTCGAACTCACTGTGGGGCCTAGGCTGGCCTCAAACTTGCAGTGATCCTCCTGCCTCAGGCTCCTGAGTGCTGGGATTACAGGCGTGTGTCATCATGTTCAGCTGGTATTTTGTGTTTTAATTTTCATTTACCGCAAAGCACTTTCTAATTTGCCTAGTGAAATTTTTTTGACCTATTGATTATTTAAGGATATTTGTTTAATTTCCACATATTTGTTAATTGTAAAGTTTTCTTTCTCTTGCTGATTTCTGGCGTAATTCTGTTGTGATTAGAGAAGATTCTTTGCATGAATACAGTCTTTTTAAATTTGAGAAACATTTTATGATTTAACAGACGGTATCTCCTGGTGAATGCACCACGTGCATTTAAGAAGAATGTATACCCTGCCGGTGTTGGGTGCCGTGCTCTGTATGTATCTGTTAGGTTTAATTGCATGATGGTGTTGTTCAGGTCCCCAGTGTAGGTTAAAAAACAAGGTCATCAAGAAATCAAGTGGACTAGACCTCGAATGTAGTTCATATGAATTTGAATTTATATTTAGGAGGGCTTCTCTACCCAAATTGATATAGTGTCAAGAAAAATTTTTCTGTTGCTTTCCTGAAAGAGTTAAAGACATCATAATACAGTGATACATGCATACTCATAGAAGCACAATTCATGATAGCTATCAACAGATGAATGGATAAAGGAAATATGGTATTTATATGCAGAGAAGTACTATGCTGTGATAAAGAAGGAGGAGCTTGAGTCATTTGTAGGAAAATGGATGCACCTTGAGACCATATTGTTAAGTGAAATAAATCAGACGCACAAGATTAAATATCACATGGTTTCTCTTACATGAGAAACCCAAAATATAAATAAAGAATGAAATGAAAGATAAGAAGTAGGGAGATAGAGCCTTTGCCAATGGGAAGGGGACCAAGAGATGGAGCAGGGAGAGGAGAAAGGGAGGGAATGGAAAAAGAATTCGGATGTGTTCTGTACATGTACCAACTCCCCACAAGGAATGTAATCATTATGTACTGCAAACATGGACTAATACAAAATAAAAGTTGAAAAATGTATGTCCGTATTTTACACATTCCTGCGTGTTTTCTGTACAAGCTCACAGAACACAGCTGAAGACCTTGGGCCTCTGTGTAGGAATTTTTTTGTTTTTCGTTTTTTATGTGGGTACCGGGAGTCGAACTCAGGACCTCGCGCTTGCCAGGCAGGAGCTTATGCCGCTGAGCTATCTCACTGGCCCTCCACGTAGGTATTTTAAGGGATATGAGGACACAGTGTTGCTGCCTGTAATTTGGAAGAATCATTGTGCACAGACCTGCCACTACAGGAGGTGTTACGAGCCTAACTGAAAGAAGCAATAGAAGCTAACAGATTTGAGGTGAAGCTGTGACCCTTATTGTAAATTTTGCACATTTGCCGCTTACCAGCTGTGTATTAAAGCCACCTATTAAAATAATTTCAGGAATATGAAATGCAGAAAACAAAAGAGGAAGACTTTCTGAAGTTATTTGATAAGTGGAAAGAAGAAGAAAAGGAGAAACTAGTTGATGAAATGGAAAAAGTCAAGGAGATGTTTATGAAGGAGTTTAAAGAATTAACTTCCAAGAATTCAGCATTAGAGTATGTAAGTATTGAACCTAGAAGTTCTCGTGGTGTTGGTGGTCTCGGGAGGTGGTGTTGGAATGGCTTTATGGCCAGAGGAAGGAACTTCACTGGCCCTAGGGCAGAAACCTCCTCCCTGAGAGCCCTGAGGAGCTTGAGGCACCCAGTAGATAGAACGAGTCAGAGGAAGTCGTTTCATTGTGATTAAGACCTTGGCCCCAAACCCTAATACTAAACCCTGTTGGTGCATTTGGTTGACATAGAAGCAGGTCCTTCTTTCCTTATCTGGTTAGCTTTATACTGTTTTAAACCGAAAACCCCACCCTGTGATGGCTGGAAAGGCTGACCCAACCACTAACGTGGGAGGGGAAGGAATCTGACCCAGAAAGACTGAACGAGAACTCTTGCCAAGGTCCTTTGTCACCCCTGTTCTGTCTGGTGAGGAGGACGGGTCCATAGCATGCAGGATCCGGCTAAATGAGCCCCTGGTCCCTAGGGAACAGCCCTGGTCCACACTGCCCTGGTCACAAGCATGGGTGATGGACACAGATGCGCCTAGCAAGGCAGGACTTCATCCCCTGTGCCAATCTGCACCCTTTCTCTAAGTCTTGGTTGGGGAAAAAGGAGGGAGGGAACCTGAGGGATGATCCTTGAGCTCCCTCTAGGGGCCAACAAGTTTCGGAAACAAAAGCACGCTATTTTGGGGTGACTACTAAGGTCCTGTAAGCTCTTCATTTTCAGCTAATGTCCTTCTTCCGTCCTGGGATCCCGTCCCGTGTGCCAGTCACATTTAGTTGTCCTGTCTCCGTAGGCTCCTCTTGTTTTGCGGCCTTGTTTTTTTTTTTTTATGTGGGTACCGGAAGTCGAACTCAGGACCTCACGCTTGCCAGGCAGGCGCTTATGCCGCTGAGCCATCTCACCGGCCCCTGCGGCCTTGTGTTTAATGACCTTAACAATTTGGAGGCATATTGGCCAGTTTTACCAGATAAATCCTAATCCTGGTTATTGAGACTTATCTGATGCTTTTCTCATGATTAGGTCAGGTTTATAGGTTTTGGGGAGGAAGAGCTCAGAGATAAAAGTGCCACTTTCAGCACGTAATACTGAGGTGCGCACCGTCCCCACGATTTACCACTGTCGTTGTGGGCTTGATCACCTGGGGAGCTAGTGTTCACCAGAGTGATTTTCTTTACTGAAAAGTTACTTTTTTCCTTTTTTGGAAATGAGGTCACTGTGAGCAGCTGCCCATATGTAAAGAATGGGGAACTGTGATCCCCATTCTTTGTTTTTCAAGTTGGCATTTTACCTCCTGTAGTTTTCTGAGGGTTTTTTTGCATGGGTAACTTTGGGGGTAAAACAGCAAAGGGTAAAATTAAAACATGGCGTCCCTGGTGGATTACAGGTGTGGTCCCCACGTGGCTGGGCCTCTCACTAAATTATCCTGAGAACCTGCTGCACGCGGTTCCTCTGTTTCTGGCAACTATTATGCGGCCAACAAAAATTTAAAACCCATTGTCTAAGATTAGAAAGTTAGGTTTGCCTTTCCCCTTCTCACACTGTCTGAATCCTGATGGACAGTAGGGAAGCGGGGGAAACGAGATGGGAAGGTTACAGGGAAGGGCAGTGGGAGAAGCAGGAGGCGCGCCCGGGAGCGCCGTCAGACGCATAGCTGGCTCCGTGCTCCCCAGCTGTAGTCAAATGTTCCAGGCTTATAAGAGCACAACATTTGTACCGGGGATCTTGAATTTTGTTTTATAGCAATTGTCAGAAATCCAGAAGTCCAATATGCAGATCAAGTCCAACATAGGCACGTTGAGAGACGCACATGAGTTTAAAGAAGACCGCCCGAGTCCCCAGGATTTCCAGAACGTGATGCAGCTGCTCGACAGCCAGGTGTGTGCAGTGGCGGTAACTGCAGTAGATTCTTGGATTTTTTCAGATAAGTCATTTACAGTAAATGTCATCTGCACAAATGAGTTTCTTGTTCAGTGACTGTGAAGGTGACTAGATTTTTTTTTTTTTTTGTCACCTAACACAGGCCAGATTCATAGTAGGTATTCATTAAATGCTCATTGACTAATATGTATGGATACAAAACAGGAGGCAAAATTGTTTCCATTTTTCCCTGACATAACATCAACGTGAACTGGTATTACTAACCAGTTGACATTATTATTTGATTTTTCATATTTCGGATGTAGATCTCACTTTCAGAAGGCATACAAAGACACTGAGGTACCGGATTAATTTTTAGAGCTTAATTGTACCACTGCATTATTGAGCTGATGACATTTTACATTATTTAAACATAATTACAGTCATTTGGAAGTGAACCTCCATAATTGGCACAATCTTGTCATGGCTATTTTGGTTATAGTAGTTTAGGAAGCAATTTTTTAAAATCATGGAACAGATAGAGATTAGAGATTATAAATTCAGCATATAAAAAAAAAGCCTGTGTTATTTAGGTAAAGGTTAAGTATATTTTTGAAATATGGACTATTGCTTCTCACTTCAGTGCTCATGTCCTGCCTACCTCCCCTCAATCTACCTTCTCCATTGCAGTCAGGCTAACCATGTACTGTCCCATCTAAAATCCTTTGGTAGCCCCCGTTTTACAAGACGCAGTCCAGAATCCGTGGCCGGTGTACTTTTTCCTGTACAAGGCTTTCTGTTAATCTTCTCCCAGCCTGCAACTGACTGCCTGGCAAGGCGCCTGGTGCAAGGTTGAGGACTAGGAGTCAGGGCCTGAACTACCGGCACTTGCTCCCAGCGGGCCGGAGACCCCAGCGTGTCTCCTAGGAGCTGGAGGACGCAGGAATTCCTAAGGTCGCCTCTGTTTCTTCTGTTTCTGACCTGTGAGCAGTGTTGTCCATTTAGACCCCATGGACCCAGAAACCTTGATGTTTTCTCCCCGCCCTTAGATTGGCCAACTAGCACCGTTTTTACATATAAAATTTTACTGGACCATAGCCACGCCCATTCGTTTACATCTTATCTGTGGTTGTTCTCCACTACCCATAGTTGTGACAGGGTGGTCTAACTCCCAGAGCCCAAAATGGTTACTGTGAGCTCCGTAATAGACTCTTTGCTGATCCTGCCTTATATTAAACTCAGAAGCAAACATTTTCAGCTGTATATATCCTTAAAAATGCCCTAAAAGTGTACCAGATTGTTGGGTTTCATAGGTACCCATGGAAGGTTTCAGTGACAGTTGAAAATGAATCACTCGTTCTGTTCTCTCATAGGAAAGCAAGTGGACAGCTCGAGTTCAAGCTCTCCATCAGGAGCACAAGAAAGAGAAGGGTCGGGTAAGACTGAGAAACTGGGGCCTCTAAGTGGGTCTTTCTTTTTGTGGTACTGGGCAGTGAACCCAGGGCCATGAGCGTGTGAAGCAAGCGCTCTATCACTGAGCTACTCCCTAGCCCCAAGTGAGTCGTTTTTTAAAAGAATATTCCTTTCTTTATAATAAAGGTAATATTTGTCCACCTAAGTCTAGTGGAAAAATTTGTAACAAAATTAAAATCACTTATAACTAATACCAAAGATAACTACTGCTATTATTGTTATTTTTTTTTCACTTTTCTTTTGCTGTAAATGTTGCATTTCTGTAAGCATAGTATGTACTTACACATATGTACACATACAGTCTTGCATAATTTACATTTTTCACTTCATGGATCATAAACATTTTTCTGCATTTTAATGTATCCTTCAAAATCATGATTTTTAATGGCATCATGGTGATCTTGTGGATATCTGAGGTATTGTAAATTATTTGATCACTTCTTCATTGCTGAATAAGTTTCTGATTTTTTTCCGTTTCAAAGCCATAATATAAATAAAGGCAAAGACTGTTCACATTAAAATCACTTTAATGAAAATAAAATTTAATTATGACACCAGTTCCCTTTCACCTGGGTAGGTCAGAAATTTCCATGTTAAAATATATTTCCACTAGTGCAGAAAATCTAAGGTAGATGTATTTGAGAAGATTTTAAAATAGGAACGCTTGCCCTTTTTTCACTTGAAATTGTCTTTTGTCCCTTTTGTATCCCTTGTAAATCTTTTCTGATGGAGAAAAATATTTCCTCTTCCTGAACATTTCCTACAAAGACTTTTCTTCTTTTCTTTCTTTCTTTCCTTCCTTCCTTTCTTTTCCTTTTTCTTTCTTTCTTTCTTTTCTTTCTTTTTTTTTTTTTTTTTTTTTTTTTTTTTGGTGGTAGTGGGGATTGAACCCAAGGCCTTATTTTTATTTTGAAACGTGATCTCACTAAGTTGCTCAGGCTGGGCTTGAAATTATGATCCTCCTCAGCCTCCCAAATGCTGAGATGATAGGCCTGTGCCACCATGCCTGGTTCTGAAAAGAAGTACTTAGCATAGTACTAAGCAGAGAGTATACAGGTCATATAATTTATATGTGCATAATAGCTAGCATGATGAGTGTTTTGATGATCATAAAGTTTATTAACCTGTATTCCTCTTAAGTAAGACAAACACTGGCTGGGCATGGTGGTGGCACACCTGTAATCCCAGCATTTGGGAGACCGAGGCAAGAGGATCGCTGCAAGTTTGAGGCTAGCCTGGGCTACATAGTGAGTTCAAGACCAGCCTGGACTATATACAGTGAGACCCTGTCTAAAAAAAAAAAAAAGTAAAACAAAGACTGAGGAAGAAAAAAAAAAGAAACTGAATAATACTAAAGACAAACTAAAGCAAAACAAAAGATAAAAACATCCCACCAAACACTTGTAGAATGTTCTAGTGGAACTTCAGTAGGAAAGGTAGATATTAGTCTACCCTTAAAATTGTATCACTTCTAGAAAAGGAAATAAGAACTGTGATTTTTACTCCATTCCATTCGTAATACCATTTAGTCATGTACATAATTTACAATGTTTATACGCAGACGCACAAATACAGTACATGCGTATGTGCGCATACACTCATACAGTGACCTGCGTAGACCACAACTCATGTCACCAAGGCAGTGATTCAGCGCAGGAGATACTTTCTGAGTATCCCTGTGGACTACGCTTTATACAGCTACAAAGAGATGTGGAACAGTCCCTGCTCTCAAGGATTACCGTGTGATTGTAGCACAGTAGGAGGAGAATTGAGGATGGGAAGTGGTGGGAGTCATGAGGAATGATCAATGCAAAGAGGCCTAGGGATTGAACAGAGCGTGCTAAAGTGAGATAGGACTGCGTGGGGGCCATGCACTGTTTATTTCCTCAGGCTGAAGAGTTCACCCTTGCGAGCTCCAGATAGGTAGCCAGCTTGGTACTCATCTCTGTGAGTGTCTCAGATGTGACCAGCATAAAACGAAGTTCTTAGATGTGTTCCCAGATGTGGTACATGGCACCCCACCCGCCCAGATGAGTGACTTGATTTCATCTCTCCCTCAATCCTCAATTCCAGGCTGCCAGCAGGTCCTGCCATGAACCTCACATCCTGAGTCTTCTGTACATTTTCATTGCTTCTGCAATTCACTGAGCCCCCATTATTTCTAAAGGAGCCCCAAATTGGTCTCCTGTTCCAACCTTCCCCTTTCTTAACCTGCTCTCCACAGAGGGGATAAAATAATTTGGCTGCTTGGTTGGCCTCCACTGTAGCCTCATCCCATTTCTTTCTCTCTGAACATATTCTTTCCAGCTACGATGGCCTCCTGGGAATTTCTAGAACATTCTACTTTTTTTAACAAATGCAAACCTCTTACACTTGCTCTTCACATGGCCAGTTCCTTCCTTCACCTCCAGATTAGTTTTGTATTCTTTGTGGCAAATGACCACAAATTTAGTGGCTTAAAATGATCTATATTTATCCTCTCACCATTTCCATGGAATAAAAGTCTTAACACAGGGTGGTGGGGTCCTCCTGTCAGGGACTTACAAGCCACATTCAGCGTGTTAGCAGGGCTGTGATCTCCTGGAGCCCCGGCGGTAAGTGGGTTGAGACCCTCGGCTCCTAAATGCTGCCTCTCTCCACACCGTTTCTCAACACAGCTGTTGGTCTCTTGAAGGCCAGCTGGAGGGTGTCTCCTGCTTTCATTCTCCCCTTCAGCAAAGGCTTGCAACTTTTAAAAAGGGCTCAGTGAAGAAGGAAGGCCCACAGAAGAAAGCCTTCCTTTTTATTAGCTCAGAGTCAGCAGAGCGGGACTTGGAACTCAGTCTGTACATCATAGGTTCCTTCCGGCCCAAGGAACAGGGCTCTTTTAGTGCCTGTACAGTAGAGGATGTATCCTCGCGGGCCCCCTTAGAATCCTGCCTGCCCCACACTCCTGGGCCTCCATGTCAGGTGCCCTCTGTCACTCCATCTGGTGAGGTAGCCCTTTTCTCTGTTACTCTCATCGTTTCACAAAGGTAGCTCTGATTGCTGCTTTAGTTTGTCATCTTGTTTATCGTCCATCTCTCCTCTTTATGAATGAAGCGCTCCATCTACTGCGCTCTCTCTCTGTTGTCGTCCCAGCACCCACTAATGTGCCTGACATGTAGTTGGCGCTCATTCAATACTTGCTGAACGCCCACGGATGGCAGCCAGACGTCTGACGTTCTGGCTGGACTGGCGCTCAAATTGCGGTTTCAACCCTCGTTGCGAGTCCTGATAGAGAAAGACCGACTGTTGGTGGCACAGAGGAGGAAGGTGAGGCCTTTCCTGTCCCCAGGCAGGGAGGCGTGTGGCCATACGCGCCGCCAGGCTGCGCTGCTCCCTTGTCTGCTGGTTTGGCTGTTTAGAAACTGCTCACCTCTCCTCCTCCTCCTCCTCTCTTAAACCCTAACAGAGGGGTTCAGTGATCTCTGCCTGAGAGCTAACTGTAATTATTCCACATGATTGGTGCCTGCTCTTCCCACAATGCACATATTGTGTTTCCCTGTTTAGGAGAAGTTACCTTTGCCAACTTTTTATTGCTTTACCTAGATTCTTGGCAGTCTTTTTTTCTTTTTTTTAAACTGGTAGTTCAAAGGGAGTCACAGATAAGCGATGGCATGGCCTTTTGCCCCAGCAGAAGAGGCCGGAGAGCGCAGGAGGTTGTAGAATGGTCTCGCAGTGAAGGGAAGGTGGAGGCCGATGGGCCCTGGTGGACGGAAGAGCTTGAAATGGTAAATCACAAACAAAATAACGGGCTCAAGGGCCACAGGCTTTTTGAGACAGTATCTGACTATCACCTTTCTAGTCCCTTAATTACAGTTCCAAGATGATGTCATCTCTTGTTTTTCTCCTCTGGCCCTTTGCTTCTTGGGGCCTAGGACCCCTTTCTCATGTTGTCAATCAGCTCCGAGACCCTGAACCTCACCCGGAGTCCTGGACATTGCTGCTGGCCTTTCCAGTTCAGCATTTCTCAGACCACTTTTGGGGGTGCTCTTCCAGGGGTCTGTGTGAGAACAGCTAGAAGTCCTTGACGGTGTCTTCTCTGGGGGGATTCTTAGTATCCATGAGGACATAAAAGGGTCCTTTGAGGCTTCACTCAGAAACCTTTCTAGCGTGGCTCAGCTCAGTGTCTGTCCAGCTCGTCGAGGAGCACGGGTCGCCGTGCCATGTGTGGACTCACAGTGTTGGCCTTGAAGCCAGATGTGGACGTTCAAGTCTGGGCTCTGCCCCCTCCGGGGATCTGAACGTGGGCCGGTTCCTTTGCGTCTCTGGACTTGAGTTTCCATGTTGTGTGCTGAGACCAGAACATATCTCCATAACACTGTGATGAGAGTTGAACAAGATGAAGTGATTGTTAACACAGCGTCTAGCACAGTGTGAGTGTTGATTAAAAAACTAAACTAGGGGCTGGGCACGGTGGTGCATATCTGTAATCCCAGCAGTCAGGGAGGCTGAGGCAGGAAGATCACCAGGTAAAGCCCAGCTTGGGTGATTTAGTGAGACCCTGTCCGAAAACAAAAAATAAAGAAGGCTGGGGGTGGGTGTAGCTTAATATGAAGTACCCAAGTACCCAAGTTCAATCCCCAGTGCTGCAAAGCGAACAAACAAACAAAATCAGATTAGGAGATGCTGATTTGGAAGCTCTTACATCCTCAGATCAGATAGATACTTCTGGTCCGTCAGTTTGATCTGCACACCCAGTCTCCATGTCCAGGTTAGGCTTGGAATAACCTTAACCTTAATTGCCAAGCTTTTCCCCCCTTTCCCCTCCATTTAAGCAACTACTGAAATTGCTTTAAGAGTCTTTCCCTAAATTGTTGAAAAATTCTTGAGTTCTTTTTGCCCAGTATGTGATCTTCCCTGGCATTAAGTCTCTAAAGATGACTCCATCTGCCTATTTTTCATCTCTCTTCCCCTCCCTTCATCCATTCCTTCCTTCTTCCCTCTCTTCTTCCTTCTTTTCCTCAGCTGCTCATCCCCTGCCCCCTTTTTTCTCGGGAAATATTTGAGAACTTTTTTATTTATTTATTTACTTTTTTTTTTTTTTTTTTTTTTGAGACCAGGTCTCCCTTTCTAGTTCAGGCTACCGTTGAACTCACTATGTAGCCCGGGCTGGTCTTGAACTTGGAACTTGGCCTTGAACTTGGATAACGTGCTCACGTTAATAGTTACCAGTTTTCTCTGCCTTGGGCCATGAGCTCCCTGGGAAAAGGAGAAGCACCCCTTAGAGCCATGGCCTCGACACACAGTGATCAAAGATTTATCCAATGACTTGATATGCACAGATAGCATAAGGCCAGCAGGGAAGTCAGGGTGTGCACATAAAATGTGCAAAGCTGGGGGTGCAGCTCATGCCTGTAATTCCAGTACTCGGGAAGCTGAGGCAGGAGGATCACTGTGAATTGAGACAAGTCTGGGGTACATAGTGAGTTCAAGGCCACCCTTAACTACATAGTGAAACCCTGTCTCAAAAAACAAAAAACAAACAAAAAATTTGGCGGGAAGAAGACATTGTGCATGTAGTTTGCAAATGGATGCCTTATTTTTTTTCAGCTCCTGTCACACATAGAGAAACTTCGAACTTCAATGATAGACGATCTAAATACGAGTAATGTTTTCTATAAGAAAAGGATAGAAGAGCTAGGCCAGAAGCTCCAGGAGCAGAATGAGCTGATTATCACGCAGAGGCAGCAGGTATGTCTGGCAGTTGCCTGGCATTGTGCTTCTTTAAGCATCACAGTTTATTGAAAAACATGGGTTTTTTAGCTTAGCCCATTTGGAAGTTGTGTAAGGTAAAGGAGCTGGACTACTCCCCCATTTCAATAACTTGTACATTGAAATCAAAATTTTAAAATGGTATTTGAAAATATCGTAGAGCAGATTGATTCAGTTAGAATTCAGAATAAACTTGAAGGTAGATCGGAAGCAGCCACATCCAAATATCCTACCTTTATTTATAAAACTTGCCCCTATGTTTTAAGGCGCCTGTGCCCCGTGTCTTTGGGTGATTTAGCAAAAAGGTTAATTTACTAACAACCGTTTCTAGCCATTATCCCATCGGTTCGTAGTGAGTCTCAAGCAGGAATCAACAGAAGACTGTTTTTCTTTGCAGATTAAAGAGTTCACCAGTAAACCATTGAGCATCGTCAGTGAACCCAAAGGTAAGTGGACAGGATCCCTGTGCCAGCCACGCTGGGCAGAGGAGAACGCGAGCCCTGCTGCCTTGTGTGTCCAAAGTAGCGTTCCTCTGAGTATTTTAATCTGGGAGATCTGTCCTCTTGATACTTTAATATTTGGGAGATCTGTTATTGCAACACAGAAAGTTGAAGAAGTTCACAAACTTTACACTGTCACTTAATAGTTTCATTTTTAAAAAAACAGAATACATTTCTCAGTAACCATTTACCTCTGGTAGGGCAGAGTTAGGATTAAAAGCACAGGGTCAGGCCGGTGAGATGGCTCAGCGCGTACGCACCTGCCTGGCAAGGGTGAGGGCCCGAGTTTGACTCCCGGAACCCACATACGAAAAAAGGGCCGGTGATATCGCTCAGCGGCATGGGCGCCTGCTGGCACATGAGGTCCTGAGGTCGACCCCCGGTACCCACAAAAAAATAGAAAAAAAAAAAAAAAGATTCATGTTTAATATGTTTATTCTGTTGGATGAGGTGCTTTATATTTGTAAATTTCATTTGTTGTTTTTCTAGGGGAAAAAAGCTGGGGTAAAAGATGCCAAAATTTAATCCATAGCTTGTGATTTTTGTTATCAACATACTTTGTTTTGTCATTTCAGGGACTTCATTAACCTGGCAAACTTTTGAATCTAAGTCAGCTGCCCCAGCTGTACCTAGTAAGTTTCTATAATAGGTTCTGGGCTGTACATCTATTGTTTTAAAGAAAACGATAATCCAAGCTATAACTTTTACTTATGTGTTATTTTTAGAGACTTCTTTGAAAACCATGCATTTGGGTATTACATAATTTTTCTTTTGATTCTTGGCTGAAGCCCAAGATTGTAAATATCACGTGATTTTTGTGGTGCTTTGGGTGAGTTGTGCCTGTTACCTTGCAGGTCGTCTCGTAAGGTGATGACTCACAATTCTTAGGCATTGCTCTAGTGTATAGTTTTGTGGTACACTGGATGACTATGTGGCCGCATGCGGTGGCCACCATGTTTTGGCACAGTGGAGACTGACTGCTGCAGGCTCTGATCTGTCCTCCTGGTGGTCAGCTTGGTCATCTGATCTGTCTCCCAAACTGTCAGATTCAGCAGTACGCCAAAAAGAAATGATCTTTACAGTTTAGAAACTGACAGGTTGCTTTTTAAAACAATAGTTAAGTAGTTGAGATATTTTAATTTCTATTCAGAGTAGAGTAAGGCAGTAGAAAGGAGCTGTGTGGTGGACGGAGTAGGGGAGCTGGTGGTGTGGGCCAGAGGACAGTTAGACCGGCTGCATGCACAGAGGTCTGACAGGCTGGAAGGGCCAGGACTGGGCTGGCCACAAAGGGACACCACTCACATGTGGCCAGGACTCGCCAGAGGGCTCTGTAGTGACCAAAGAACATTAATGAGCAAATTCTGGAGCTTGGCACAGTTGACTGGAAAATGATAATGGTTTTAACCGGTCGGTCTTCTCAGTGCTTCTCAAAGCTGAAGAGGTTGGAGGTGGAGAGAGATGCGGGGAGTAGGCTAGGGGAGAGGAAGGCTGAGGCAGGAGGATTGCAAGTTCAAGCCCAGCCTGGGCTATATAGTAACTTAGCAAGACCCTGTCTCAATCTGAAAATAATTTTTTTTTTTTGTGGGTACTGGGGTTCGACCTCAGGACCTCGCGCACCAGTAGGCGCCCGAGCTGCTGAACGATATCACTGGCCCTTTTTTCGTATGTGGGTTCCGGGAGTTGAACTCGGGCCCTTGCGCTTGCCAGGCAGGCGCTTATGCCACTGAGCCATCTCACCTGGCCTGAAAAGAAATTTTTTAAAGGGCTGGGGATGTAGTTCAGTGCAAAAGCCCTGCCTTCAATCTGCAAAAGACTCTATACCTTATGATTCCACGTATATGAAATGTCCAGAATAGGCAAATTTATAGGCAAATTCTACCTATAGCAAAAGGAAGATTAATTTTTGCCAGGGCTGGGGCCGAGGGCAGAAATGAGGCATGATGGTTAAATATTTTGGGGGTTGAGATGATGAAAATGCTCTAAAATTAGATAGGGATTATGGTTGCACAATTCTATGAATATACTGAAAACCACGGAATCATATATTTTTAAAAGGTGAGTTATATCTCAAAGAAGCTACTATAAAAATTAGTTAAGGGCCGGTGAGATAGCTCAGCGGCATAAGCGCCTACCTGGCAAGCAAGAGGTCCTGAGTTCGACTCCCGGTACCCACATACGAAAAAAGGGCCGGCGATACCGCTCAGCGGCACAGGCGCCTGCTGGTGCACGAGGTCCTGAGTTCGACCCCTGGTACCCACAAAAAAAAAAAAAAAAGAAAAATTAGTTAAGTTTAGTTACATGATGCCTGTCATTTGAGCATTTGTCCCTCTTAGTCTGTATGTGTAGTGACTAATTTGAGGAGTATTTGATCAGCATGTTCAGACGCTTACGTCTTAATGATGGAGATTTTTCCTTTCCATGCTGTTTCAGTGAATGCCTCAGCCCCTCAGACTCTGGAAGCCAAATCAAATCTAACAACAGCACACGGTAAGTTTCAGCAGGAGCCTCTGCGTTTTATGTGCAGTTTCCACCTTGAGTTAGATAATTTATTAACCAAAGTTCCGGCGGTTGGGGTAATTATGTAAAACAGAAACACTTTAGTGATTACAAAACAGTTAATAAAACTGCAGGGTTCATAGGTACTATTATTACAAACTAATTCTACCTACCCATGTTATGAAGTATTAAATGTATATGTTATCAGACAAAGAGATAGAGATTTTTAACTTTGAGTGCTACCTTGATTATTTATAATTTTTGTAGTAGCTATTGAGTAAGAATGAGGGTGACTTGCTACTAGAGTAGCCAACTGGCACATGCCACAGGGCGTATATGGTTGTTTTTGTAACTTTCAATGTGGCATCAAGTCACCTTCTCTAAACAAACAGCTTCAGTGATTGGTTAGGAAAATATAGAGGGAAAAAATATGTGGTGGAAACCAAAGGAAATAAGTAGGATGAAATTTCACCAGATGAAATTGTTGCCAGGATTCAGTTCTTGGACCAAGCCAAAAGGTTCTAATTGTTATTAACAGGATCCAGTAGGTGGGGTGAATATTTGTAGCCGTATTTCACTTTTTATACAGCACAGATTGTATAGTTCTCATAGTATGCTGTTTAATGTTTTCCTATGGCCTGCCATGTGACCATATGGTGCTGTATGACCATACGATGACCATATGATTACAATTGAATCAAGGCAGGCAGAGGATTATCTTTCTCCTGTCTTATCTACAAATACTATAGACTCTAGTGATTACTTCATTCCACTTTTGCTTTAATCTTTTTAAACGATTAGACTTAAATCTCTGATCTAAGTCGTCAGTTTAGTGGGATGTTTTGTCTCCCTAAATATCTGGTCTGTATATGATAGTCTTTAGTGACGATCCTTTTTATTCATGACTGACTCATTAAGGATTTGATTACTCCTTATTTTTTTTTCCTAAGATCATTTCAGGAGGATCAGTTGTGTTGATCACAGTGTGTAATATATAAATTTCTCCATGTACTGGATCTTATATACAAGTGTCGAGAACATGCAGTTTTTTCCTTTGGATCTGTAACAGATAGTATGCATGTTGGACGTACGTAAATTTGCTTTAATATTCAAAATACAAGAAAATTATCTCTGGCAATCATTCTTTATTCATATTATTATACATTAGGGCTAAAATCTCTCTCTTGCCTCCTTTTTTAGGGTTGATTTTGGTGAGGTTCATTGTTATTAAACCTTGGAACTTCAACAGTGTATTTTAGATTCTTTTTTTCTTATGTTGTTATTATTAACTTTCTGAATGGCATTATAGACGGGTCATATTTTCTTTGTTCCATATCTTTTTGTTGCTGAATAAAGGACACAGAAGTGGTACATTAAGCCATCTGGGGCTAATTCAAGGGGCTAAAACACGTGTTCTCCATGGACCCTATCTGGATTGGCCCAGGGCTGCAAGAAGCAGTCAGACCACCTTCCTGGCATCTACTGGAATTAAAGTACTAGTTTGAAATGCTAGCCAGACCTGGCAAGGGGCCCACAGCCTTTGAGTTGGGAGCAGAATTGCTTTATGAGCATTTCAGTGGGGAGGAGACAGGAGGAAGTTTGGCCAGAGCCCATGCATGTCACCACGTGGCCATGACAGCTCCTCCAGTGTGATGTAGGCAGGGAGAGATTAGTCCTGTGTTGTATAATGTTAGTCCATTCACACTCCATCTGGTTCCATCCCAGACCTTGAAGAGGTCTGAAAAACATCATGATTGCTAATTGTCTTAGTTTGGATTCACTGGGCATAGACACTCAGGTGCAGATTTGACATGAGGAAGGCAGGATTGGATGAAAGGGGTGTTGAACATGCATGCAGGTGCAGTGGCAGCCTTAATGACCCTACTTTAGGGTCATAGGGCTGGCATGGTTACTCTGGAATTGTCCTCCACGAGGAAGGGGATACAAGGAAGTTATTCCCGTGTTGGTCTCTTACCAGATATGGGCTTCCTCTATGAGAGGGTAGAGTGCTCTCTCCAGCAGTGGGCAGTTCATGGAAAGGACCCACTTCGAATTGCCATGAACCAACATGGCAGACACATCTGTCCTGAAGGGGGTTTGGGTAAAAATGGGAACTCTGGTAATTCCCCTCCTTTGGACTTCGCTACACAAGCTGAGCAACACAGATAGTAAATTCTGATTCTAAGGTACTCAGTAGGAAAGGAAGTAAGGAAACATGGATTCTGGAGAAAACAGATGATCATGCTTGATTGCCATTCACTAAATTTTTCCTGGAAAACAAATCTCAGAGTTTTAGTTTCCATCATTGGAGAACACATTGCTCAAAGAGTTGTGATATTACAATGCCAACAAAATAAATTATACTTTGTTGTTATTAAATCAACCCATATGCCAATTGCTTAGGTTGGTCTGATAGTGTCGACCCCTTTTAGCATGGCAGGCAAAATGTCTACTGTGTAACAGTGAGGCTGAAGAATCACCTTTTCCAACACCTGTGGGTACCTGCTATGTTCTAGCTACATGTAAAGATCTCCTTTAATTTGATGTATGTGTTGTGAGGGGTTGATGTGGGCCCAACCTTACAGTATAGCTAGAATGAGGGCCACAAAAATGAGTAGTTAAAAATGGGGAACTGCCCTAAGTCTTTAAATGTGTAATAGTTGGTTTTCAAGAGGCAGAAAGTTTTTTAAAATTAGACTTTTTTTTTTTTTTTTTTTTTTTAATGTGGGTACTGGGAGTCAACCTCAGGCCCTCGCACTTGCCAGCAAGCACTTGTGCCACTGAGCGATATCACCGGCCCTTTTTTTCCTTTATGTGGGTTCTGGGAGTTGAACTCAGGACCTCGTGCTTGCTGGACAGGCGCTTATGCCACTGAGCTATCTCACCAGCCCCTAAATTATACTTTATAGTTACTATATTTTTCTCTCCATATAAGTAGTTTACATCTTGAAATACTAAAACTTAACACAGTACTTTGTTTTGAGCAATAGTTTATTGTCCAGTATGTGAAAAGTAGAATATTTTAGAGCTGTGGTGTCTTGTGACTCTTATTAGAAAGAAAGATGGCTTCCCCTCTCAGTGCCATTGCCCGAACTGTTGCAGAAATGGGTTGAGGACTATTGAAGGGACATCTCAGTCTAGTGGGACTGGACCCTCTAGATGACAACCGGTTTGATCGCTGCCAAATGACTGTGCTTGCATGCAGTTACAAAGGGAGAGTTACGCAAGTGGCTGACATCTGAGATTTATATCCTGAGAGAGCCTGAAATCTTCAATGGAGTCTTGTCCCTTAGAGAACAGTTAACGTGCCTCTTCGTAATGATGGCACCTCTCCACAGTGTCCGAAGCCACTCCTGCCTTCCTTCCTGGTCACAGACCACCGGGCAATGATGGACAGCTATGGGCTCCCCCTTTGTGCATGGCTAAGATTAGGCACAGTAGAGATAGAGAGATGAGTGGAAAACAAAGTCTTCCCTCAGGGCGTCTGTAGTCTGTTAATGAAATGAAGCGCTTATAATCCTGGTACGAGGTGAAAGCCGTTGATAAACTAAAGTACAGTAAAATCTAAACCATATGACTTTTTAAAGCTGAAATTAGTTGTCCTTCCTAAATCTCTGTTTTCAGCAATTCTAACTAGTAAAGTATCCTGTTTGTATAATCTTGATGCTGCATAACAAATTTGAAAGGCACATTTTTGGTGTTCAGTAGTTATGGTACCTGGATGGACTTAAATGTTCCCTCAGGGGGCTGTGTCTGTATTTCAGAATTAAAGTGGTCTCCTACTTAGTAGTAGGCCATGTTGCAAAAGTTGATTTGAAAGTACTGTAGCTTAAAATGCATTTCTCCCAGATAGCCAGTGTTAGGTATATTGATTTGGTTGTTGGGCAAGCTATAAGAGCCACTTTATGTATACTAAATCCATTTATCCATCCTTCTATCCATCCTTCCTTCCTTCCATCCATTTATAATACAATACCATCAATACCCTTAAATAAATTGAAAACCAGACCTTTGAAGTAGGTGGGTTAGATCTGTGATATCTTAGCTCCATTCCTAGTCACCTGGTGAGCACTCAGTAATTGTTGCCCATTGTAATCCTGGCCCATCACCTACTCTGGGGCCTGGGGTAGAATGAAATGACCTTCACCTTGGGGGTGGGATGCGAGGTGAGGAGGTGCTGTGTGTCAGTCTCCAAGCTGAAGTTGAGTGAACCAGGCACCACCCAAGCAACACTTGCTGGTTGCATTTTGTCCCATGTTTAATGCCTGACTGCCATCGTTACACCTTCCCCACGAAGGAAATTTCCCTGTTTCTAGGTTGGGGCTAGGTTTTATTAATGCTGCCGGTAAGTTTCCTTATGCATGCAGGTAACACTTCCCTGGGAAAATTTACCAGAGATCTCATCTCCCTGGAGGCAGTCGCCAGTCTGGGGTGCCATTGGGAGCAATCAGTACTTCACCTGCCCAGCTATGGGGTGAGGGTCTACTCCAGCCCACCTCCACCCCTCACCTCCCACCCATGCTCCAGGAGCAGAATGGGGGTTTGAAACCTGGATTAGCCGTGTGGAGGCATGTAGGAATGAATGTATTTTACTCTTGCTGCTGACGTGTCTCCTGGTTCTACCACCTGAAGACCCTAGGATTACTGCTGGGGGCAAGCAGGAAGTAGGAATCGAGGGCCTCAAGATTTTTTTTCTCAGTTCAAATATTTACACACCTGATCAAAACGTTTTATAAGTGACAAAGATCTTTTGCAGTTGTATCCTTGTGTTTTAAATAGGTTGATGAGTGAAGCGCTTTAACTTGACCACAGTCATATCTTGGTACTTGCGTGCTTTGAAGCTCATGGAATTTGTTACTTGACGCATTTTGATGCAAAAGTTTTGTCCTGGTACTCATCACATGCAAGCTAGAACTTGTTGGTGTTGAATGCCTCTTTACTTGCTACCTTTCAGCCAAAACAGTTTGTTGGGTACTCATTTTAATACTCATTGTGCCTCCTGGAACCAATTAATGTGACTACAAAGGTTCCACTGTATTAAAAATATACAATTTTCTGACAGTGAAGTTAATGGGATGTATAGAGAAGTTGAAGATTCTAGGAGAAAGTGACCACCAGTTTTAACTTGATGTTTTTGTCACAGTATGCTATGTAAACATTATATACAGTTTAAGAATAATATCATCCAGTATTGTTTGAGAGGAAACTAATGTTACTTTGCTTTTGTCCTGTTTGTCCTATTCTTATTTTTCCTCATTAATAGAACAGGCGTTCTCGTCGCACATACTGGAACCGATAGAAGAACTCTCGGAGGAAGAAAAAGGTAACAAAGAGCTTGATCAGGGTTTACCGGCATAGACGATATTTTTATGCTAAAACTCAAGCCTTGAAAATACAAGCCAGTGGTTCATATCAAAATTAGGAAAGACATGTAGGTTTGGATTACATTTTATTATCTTATTTCTCTAATTTATTTTTCCTGCTTTGTCACATTCTTATGCAGGTAGATTAATAAGAAATTTCCTGTGTTAGGGGACTTGAAAACAAAAAAGTCTTTATTTCAATGCACGTATTTTCTGATCAGATGACAGACTGACCCACACGTGGTATACCAGATGATATGGGACTTTTTGTATCACACTAGTGATCTCTCATACCCTAAATCTGAAATCAATGAGTACGGTGCCCATTTCCAAATTATTTTAATGTCAAGAAAAACAGATCTAAGCTCTGGATGTGGAAATTTATGTGCACAAGCAAGCTGACACAGCTGTGCAGGACTAGTGTTGTGGCCTTTGGGGAAATCCGATACTTCTCTGGTTTTCATATCCCCATATGAAAAATGAGGAGGTTCGTTCCTAGAAGACATAGTTTAGAAATTCTGGTTTTTTTTGTTGTTTTTTTTTAATTACTTGCTTTGCACTGTAATTATTTGCTTATCATAAATGGGCCGCTGTGTGTCTGGCATAAGTGGTCACATGTGGGCCATTGTGCTTTGGCCTGGCCGTCTGCTTGCATGCATTTTACATTTTTTACTGGAGGACACGCTAAACTCTAGCAAGTTTTGTCTTGTTGGTCGTGCTGAGAAGTACACGGTTTAACGAAAAGCTTTACCTGTGTTGTCTTTTCAAATGATCGATTGTACCTCTACCTAAAAGCTTTATTTTTTTTCTATGTGGACTCTACATTCTTTTTCTTGCTTTCCTCAGCTAGCCCCAGTCTTGAAAGAATTGCCTACTGAGGGTTTTGTAATTATTCCTGAATGGCTTACCAATACAATCACCAACATATAAAGTGGATTTGAGGGCAAAGGGACATTTTAACCTGCTATAATTAGGTCATCAAAAGGAACATGTCACAGGGTTGAGGGTGAATCAAGGAATGAATACAATAGCTGATGTCAGAGGCTTTGAGACTTCTAGAATATGGCTAAGCTGCTATAGGCATCGCCTGCCCCTTGTACGTGGCCCAGTGGCCCATAGTAGGCAGGACCCAGAGCCTCTGTTTCACCCATGCGTCTGTGTACTTCCTTTCACGTCTGAGATACTGGCCAAATATTAGCTTTGCATAATCGGGGCAGAGCATGAATCTAGTTCAGTGGTCACATTGTGACTTGCAGGCTCTCTCCAGTGCCTCTTTATTTTTAACCGTAGATAGTTGCAGACGTGATGGCCAACTAGACGCCAAAGCAGCAAGTGACACAGTGGCTGGAGCTAAGCTCTCTAAATTTTGAAGGATTGTTCCTAGGACAGAAGTCACTTTTTAGGTGGTTTCAGAATATTTTAAAACATTGATAGTCAGTCAGCACCATGAGTGCTAAGAACATATAATTTGAGATGATTTCCTACTTTTAGCCATATATAATCATATGCAGTTTTATAAAGTATCTTCATGGGCTGGGGATGAAAGTCAGTGGTAGAGGACTTGGCCTTGCATGTGTGGAGTCCTCAGTTCCATCCCTAGCACTGCTTCCCACCCAAAAAAGTATCTTTATGCAGGATGTTTTCTTCTACTTAATGTATAAATAGTAATCAGACTAATTTTGGTTTAAGTAAAATTTTATTAATAGAAATATTCTTTAGTACTGGAGTTGAACAGATGTCTAGAATAAACATTTTAAACAAAAGACATTTGTTAAAGATCTTCTATAAAACTGAGTGCTGTGGGTACTAAGAGTTCCATCTCCTGAGGTCGATGAGGCCATGGAAGGGAGTGTTTGCTGGGCCTGGCCTGCGCCCCATACCTAGGGAAAGGCATTTGATGCTGCCCTCACTGGATTAAACGCCCTCACTCAGAGATGAGCCTTCGAGACCGTGGTACAGTTGTAAATTTCTCCAGGATCTGGCTTGGACATTTACTAAGGGTCCGAACCTGCCGAACATTGGGTCTTTTTAGTAGTCTTTGGTCACCTTGGATAGGACTCAGACATTCAAAGGTTATGCCATCAGACCCCTTCTCCAAACTCTCTTGAGCTAGACTTTGTTTTTAGTGGGAAATAAAAGTGCTATAAGGTGAGCTGGCGATGTAGCTCGGTGGTAGAGCACTTGTTTAGTGTGTGTGAGGTCCTGGGTTCCATCTGCAGCACCACAAAAAAGAAAACCAAAAGCGATAACAAAAAACATGGGATAGGGAAGGGAAAGTAAAGAGAGGGATATGGCCTGTAGTTGTTGGTTTCTATGTTTTTAACCCTAGGTTGTTTGAAACAAAATATACATTTCCTATGGCTCTTATTAACCTCTTTTTCATGTTGGTAAATAGTTTGAGTTGATAATGATCACATTTTGAAATTTTATATGCACTTAGCTTTTACTACATATATTACTTTAAAACTTTTAGTCATTCGAAATAAATTGAACCTTTTCTTTACAAGATTCTAACTGAACTTGTGATGGATTTTTCGGGAAATAGTCCTAGTAATAAAACATTAAGCTTCTAAAGACATTTTTTCCATTCAGCGTCTATAGATACATGTATCTTTACAATTGTTTAGCTATAATTCAGTTAAGCAACCAAGATTTTTTAAAGACACTGAAGTTTGAAGCAGACTTCACATAGTTTTAGAGGCTACAATAAACATTATATATTGCGCTGAAGGACTAAAATATCCACAAAACTCAAAAACATTACACATGCTTACTTGCTGTTCTAAAATTGTGCTTTGCTATCTTCTTCTTGGAGATTTAATGTATTTGTTTAATTCTCTTTTAACCCATTTTTAACCTTATTTCAGGAAGGGACAGTGAACAGAAATCAAGTAACAAGAGAAATTTAAGGAAAATTTTGAAGACAAATCCCTCCCTCACTAAGGAAATAAAAACAGTGTTGGAGCAGAGCTTGGTGGAGAAACTGGAAACCTTGGGCATTAATGCAGTATGTTCATTCATTTTTGGAATATTTTCTAATTTGTTATATATGTTTCCAAAAGCAGGATGGGTCAGAGAAGAGAGGAAGGCCTGTCAGTTCTGTCCAGATTTGGAGAGCGACCTACTCTGTCAGACACCTGGATGCTGTTCACTGTGTGCCTAGTGCATTCTAAGACTTTGACAAACACGAACTTGATCAAATATAGAAACAAATCTCAGAAATAGGTGACATTATTATCTGCATTTTGTAGAAAGATGAAGTAACTTGATTAGGGCCTCATGGCTCGTAAGGAAGAAACTAGGGCAGATCTTGTATCTACGTGGTCGCAGTGCAGCATACAATTCTGATATTAACCCCAAATCATTGCCTCTTACAGAATCACTTAGTAAACACTTGTGGAATGAAAGGATAGGTGAATAGTATTTCATATTGTTTCTGGAATGAATATTTCAGCACATCATATTACATATAAACTCTTTTTACTTTCTACATTAGTAATAGGTATACATAAAATGCACAAATCTCATCAACTTGATTCGTTTTATATACTTATAAATATATATGTGCCTGCATATATGTATATGTATAAATATGTGTAAGCAAAAATATGCGAATGCATATACATGCATGGACACACGTAGGCACAAACATACATGCACTCGTGTGTATGTATCTACATTATAGATTGTCATGTGTAGTGTGTGGATGCATGTAGGTGTGTGTATATATACACGTCCATGTGTCCATGTGTAACTGTATATGTGTATGTGTGTGCAGGTGTGTATGTGTATGGATATGAATCATACATATGTGTACACAGATTTGTATGTGTGCTTACACAAGTATGTGGATGCATGTATGAGTAAACATGTGGATATATTTGTGTGTGTACATGTTTATGTGCTTATGTGTATACATGGGTTGATATGTACATGGACATTTGTGCGTACACGTGTGTATACATATGTGATCGGTACCCAGCATCCAGATAAGATTAAACATTTTGACCCTCTTTTATCTCTTCCTCATCAATACCACCCCCTACTCTCTAACCAGAGTTAACAGATTCTTAGTTTTGCTTATTCTGGAATCTCATATAAGCGAAGTCATATACTGTGTAGTACCATATTTTGTCTTCTTTTACTTCTGCTTTTGTCTTTGTTATTCATACCTGTTGTTTCATATAGCAGCAGTTTATTTATTGCATTGTAGTAGTCTTTCGTATGAATATACTGCAGACTTTCTGTCCTTGTTGATGGACATGTAGGTTTCCAGTTTGGGCTGCTCATAGCTATTAATTTTTGTACATGTCTTTTGGTAGGCATAGGTCATTAAGATATGTATCTTTTTCTTGCTATTTGTCTAGGGATGAAATTGTTGGGTCAAAGGGTAGGCATGTGTTTAATAGACGAGCTGCTGCTAGATAGTTTTCTACAGTGTGTGAACTCATATTATCCCTAACAGTGCGTGAGAGTCAGCTGCTTCACATTTTCACCAATTTTCAGTCTTTAATATCTACATAAATTCTTAGGTGAGTTTCAAACACCCTGATGGCAGTGGAAACCAAAGATATTCATGGGATGTCCCTGATTCCTCTGCAAATTCCTTCTTCAAACTGTAGGGTTTTTTTGGGGTTTTTTTGTTTTGTTTTTTTTTTGCTTGTTTACTTATGGCTTCCAGATTTTAATTTTAATTGGGACATTTCCTTTTATCCTAACATTATAAGAACATTCCGTTTTTTTCCCTTATGTTTGGGAATATTGTTGGTTTTCTGGTTTTTTGTTTGTCTCTTTTGTTTTGTGTCTATCTGGGCTTTAAGAATTAAGTTTAGAAATAGTGATTTGGAAATCTAATTTTACTTCCAGTTAGAGCAGCTGTCCCAATGTCATCTGTTGAATAAACCATCCTTTTCCCATTTATTTGAAATGACACTTTAATCATATAGGACATTTCTATATGTATTTGAATTTATTTTTGGACTTATATCTTTTTTGCCTTCTTTATTTGTATTCCTTTGCCAATGCCATGCTGATTTAATTATATTAGCTTTGTCATGTGTTCTTATATCTTTCATTGGCCATGGCTTCTTCATTTCAAAAATGTCTTCTGATTTCAAAAATTTCTTGGTAGGTCTTCCTTTTTTTTTTTTTCCCACTGGACTTTAGAAAAACACCCCCAGTTCCAGAATAACTCCTGTTGAGCTTCAGATTACAATTATTTTAGCTTTTCGTATGTATTAGGAAGGATAGACATTTGTGAGGTACTAGGTCCTTCCATCCAGCTATAGGGCATAGGAAGACAAGCACTGAGCAGCTGATCAGAGACCACAGATGGAAGATCACTGATGATAGAGTTTATGGAGTGAAATGAAGGAAGGGGGTGGTCTGATCAGATAACTGAGATCAGAGGAAGCTTCTTGGAGGTAGCCCTTAATCTGATCGCAGATATCTGCCCTGGCCAGCTGAGTGGTGGGGCTGCTCCCTGGCACCGGGAAGGTTGAAGGAGGAGGGGTGCAGAGGGGAATGGGGTTGAAGACGGGAGATGCTGCTATTTAGTAACTAGCCCTTCAGCTGACTTTCTTTTGGCTAGGTTCCCATCAAATCCACATTAATTTTCTCAGATCACCTCTGTGGTTTTGCTAGTTCCATGATTGAAAGTCACCTCTGATGACTCTTCCCTGTGGTCGATCTTTTGGCTTTTCATGTTGGCCTTCAGTCTCCTTTTCTGCTCTAATCACCCAGGCTTTTGTAGGATTCGCCTATGTGACGTAGTTCTACTGTTTCTGCACCAGTGCTTCTCTTCCCCACAACATATCCTAATCCAGCGCCTGCCCATCTCAAAACTCGTTTCTCCTTGCTTGATTGCACCCCTCTATTAGGACATGGCTCAGCCTTCTGCTTTAGTCTTCTCTGGCCGCAGAGGCCTCAGATGGCCACCCCTGGGGTCCCTTTGGTCCTCGTCACGTGGCCTTGCATCAGTGGTTACCTGTTCATCAGCAGTCATCTACACCTCTGCTGTGTCGAACTGTGTGAGCTCCTTTGGGGCCTGGGCAGTGTGTTACAGGTGGGGGCACCCTCTACCTTATATGCAGCTGGAGGACAGCAAGGATGAGTTGAAACACTGCTATAATTAATGCTGGCTTGTGCTCATGTAATGACAACTTCCCAGGATTTATAGGAAAGTGGATGCACCTTGAGCCCATGATGTTAGGGGAAATAAATCAGATATGCAAGCTTAAATGTTGCATGGTTTCTCTTATATGAGAAACCCAATGTATAAATAGTAAAATAGAAATAGGTAATAAGAAACAGGCAGATAAAACTTTTAATTTAACATCTTATTCTTTCAGGACATACGTGGTATTCCAAGTGATCACTTGAATATTGTGATGAGAACTGTGGAATCAACAAGACATGAGCGAGAAAGACAAATACCGAACATGCTGCAAATCCGAGAGCTCCTCGAACACCAGCTCAGCTGTAAAATTGAAGAGAGAACAGTACCCTCTTCAGGTAAGACTGTTACTGACTGCCATTCCATTGCTGCAGATGGGAGTCTAATTTAACAACCTTTCATAATTTTAAGTAGTTTACAAAAGTTGGCACTATATTGATAATACTCTTGGTATTTGTAATGTGGAGTGTTTGGTCTTGGGTTTTATTTCCATGTGAAAAAATCCCTGTAGTCTGCACTGCAGACCCTAGAGACAAGCCTGTTCGTTTCCCTGGCACCGAAGGCAGTGTTGTACTGTTTCCTTCTGCTTTTCACTTATCGACCATAACGGCAATGGAGACTCATGAATGACACTGCTGTTCCAGATAAGTACAGCGTTTCTCAGATGGACACGCTTTCAACTGGAGAAGTACCCAAAGCAATCCAGCTTCCTCCCAAAAGCAGACAATTGGTTAGACAAAGACCTGTTTTTACTGATAGGACGACTGTTCCAAAGTGAGTATTTTCAACCCTAAATTTTTTTTTTACTGTTTGTCTTAGCCAGTTCAGGCTGCCATATAATATACCATAGATTGGGTGGCTTAAAACAGCAGAAGTTGTTTCTCTGACAGTTCCGAAGGCTGGGATCTGAGATCAGGGTTCCAACAGGGTCAGGTTCTGTTGCGGGCCCCTCTATGCCTGGTGCACAGCCCCCTTCTCACTGTGTCCTCGCACGGTGGAGCGCGAACTCTGCTCTCTCTTCTTCTTATAAGGGGTCCCATCGTGGAGACCCAGTCTCGTGACCTCATTTAAGCCTCATTACTTCCCAAAGTTTCTGCCACCAGATACCATCACCCTGGGGATCTTCACCATATGAATTTGATGGGTCACAAACATTGAGTCCATAATCATATTTGCAATTCCCTTGCAGTTTCTCGTTGACACTGGAGACTCACTGCTTTCCTTCTTTAATATATGCTAAAAGCGAAACATCAGCACTCCCATAGAAATTTATGTTAAGCTATATGACTTATGCATGCACTTTAGAAACATTTTTCTGGGCTTTTTTGTTTGTTTTGTGTTTTAGAATTAAGAAAACTATCATAGAAGATCATCTTCCCAGAAAGTCTTCATCTACTTCGTGAGTACTAGGCGAGGTTGTGGGTGAGGATGGGGGGGTATTTAAAATATTCTTTTCACTGAACAGTCCTTTCACTGTAAATTAGTACGCTCATAAAGTCACAATTATTAAGCATCCTAATGTGTGATCTGTCATGTGCGACATGTCTTTATCAGTTATGTAAAGCAGTAGCATTTAACCACATTATGGTCCCCATTAGGAAGAGGGGCCACACCTCAGTTATTCTCATGTCCCTTCCTGTCCCAGCAGTGGAGTCATTTCTCAATAAGCACACTTAACTCAAATGGATGGGTTGAGTTTTCACGGCTGGAACCACGTTAGCGTAAGTTTTAGAGGATGTCTCTGTGTTCTGGCCTATTGCGGAGGCTGATGATGACCGTAGGCCGCCTTCTGTGAGGTTCTCCGAGGACCCTAAGCATCCTTGTTCAGTCGCTCATCAACTGTGAGCCACTGATTCCAGTTTAAGTCTTGATTTCCTTAAAATTTTTCTGCAGTATGGGAAATGCTGGGTTTTTTTGTTTTGTTTTGTTTTGTTTTTGTGGGTACCGGGGGTCAACTTCAGGACCTCGCGCGCCAGCAGGCGCCCATGCCGCTGAGCGATATCATCGGCCCTTTTTTCATATGTGGGTACCGGGAGTCAAACTCAGGACCTCGCACTTGCCAGGCAGGCGCTTATGCCGCTGAGCTATCTCACTGGCCCGAAATGCTGGTTTTTTCACAGGATAATTTTACAGATTAAATGAAAATACAATAAGAGGGCTGGGCTCAGTGTTTGCCCCTTGTGAGTACCCAATAAATTTTAGGTATATTGCTGTCGTTAATTATGAATAAGACTAGTTCTATTGTCATTGAATTTCACCATCACCAGCTTACTCTGGAGATATTGAAGCCGTAAACATCTCTTTTCCAAGGCACTGTGTAGTAGAGACAAATAGTGATTCGTTGTTCAAACGCACTTTTCATGAACACAGTCTCATAGGAAGAGCTTTATTTTATGAGATGTCATATGAGTGAATCAAGATTCACAAGGCAGGGCCGGTGAGATGGCTCAGCGGCTTAAGCGCCTGTCCGGCAAGCGCAAGGGCCCGAGTTCGACTCCGGGAACCCACATATGAAAAAGGGGCCGGTGATATCGCTCAGCGGCATGGGCGCCTGCTGGCGCGCGAGGTACCCACAAAAAAAAAAGATTCACAAGGCTGATGTGTCGTCTGGAATTTAGGTGCTTACAAATATTCTTTAAATGAATGAGCACTGCTCTGAACTTCTATTTCGTTTTAAAATGGGGATGATAATTCATCTGATTACATAAATGAGGTTGTGTATATAAAAGTACTTTGTATGGTAAACCGTAAAGGTGAGCTAAAAGTAATGACATTATTTTAAAAGAGTTGTCTTATTTTGGAAAATACTCTTCCTTCCCTGAGAAATGTTTTGCTTAGGACTGTAAAGAGCAAGAATATTGAGAATACGCACATTTGGGTTTTGAGGGAAAAGGTCATAACTTTAGTCCACGTTGATAACCATGCTGCATGCTTGGCTGGGGCAGCTCTGGAATGACCCATCTCGTCTGAGGCCACACGCTCTCTGGAAATTCCCCGAGAAAGTTCTCACTGCTTTAAGGGGGATTTGGTTTGTACCAACCCCCGTTTTGGTTTGGATTTATGTAGGACACCTCCCTTCAGCTCAGAGGAGGAGCTGGATGATGACGGCTTCATCCAGGCATATGTGTCCCCAGAGTTACTCCCTGTGCAGTCGTGCAGACGCATCAAGAATGTCGTCGGAAAGAACGCTGTCAAAAGCGACACAGACTGGACCGAGGGAAGTGAAGTCGAGGACTCCGATGTTTCTCCCAAGCCCACAGGTGAGCTTTGAAAATCCTGTCCTCACCCAGGGACACAGAGTGCTGGAAACCTGAGCGGGGAGCGTGTGCACGGAGAGGATAAGGCGCTGCACTTAGCAACGCAGATGCACTTAGCAACCAGCGCATCTTCAAGCCGACAGAGAGGGAGACCTGGGGATACCTGGGTGTGTCCATTTCCTAGGACCGCTGTAACAAAGGACCACAACGGGGTGTCACTGTCCCCAAGGCTGGAAGTCCAAGGTCAAGGCATGGGCAAGGGCAGAAGGGAAGGATCTGTTCTGTGCCTGTGCCCTTGGCTTCTCGATGGCCATCTCCTCCCTTGTATCTTCATGTCACCCTCCCTCTGTGCATCCGTCTCTGTCCCGATTTCCCATTTTTCATAATGGCACTGGTCACGTAGATTAGGGCTCACTCTTAATGAGCTTACTTTGACTACCTCTTTACATATCCCATCTCCAAAAAGGCCACATTCTCAGGTCCCAGAAGAGAGGACTTCAACCTCAGATTTCACGGGGGCACAATTTAACCCGTTAACACTTTGGTGACTATGAGAGTGGCTGTTCTAATACACTGCGCTGCCTTTTGGCACAGATCGAGCCGGTTTTAAAGAAAGGCAAGGTCCCAGTCTGTGACTGCTACTAACCTGCTGAAGAGGAGAGTAGTCCAGGCTGGCCTTGAACTCACTGTGTAGCCTAGGCTGACCTTGAATTTGCAGCAATCCTCCTGCCTCAGCCTCCCGAGTGCTGGGATTATAGGCATGTGTACCACACTTGGCTTGAAATTCTGCAATGTAATTTTAAATTATATGGTTTGAACACTTCAGATATATTGCTTTATTATATGTGATTTATATATAGTGTAGCTATATAATTGTGTAAAATATAACTAATTTGAAAATAGTTTATATTGTTTTGGAAATACCCATTTAAACAATTCTTTCATGCAGGAAATACTGAAATACAAGTTTCTGACCACATACTTGAGTGAGACCATCCTTTTTGATTTAAAATAAAACCTTTATAGATTCTTACCTGGAGGACATGATTGACTTTTAAAAGGAATTACAGTATAAATAACTTTTTTTCAACTCCTAAATACATCAATTAATGGTATTTTAATAATATATAATTATGTACAAAGTTTAGACTCTTTTAGAGTTGCCTGTAAGGTTATTTTGGAAGTAAAGACAGATAGAATTAGTAGAACATTTTTCATGACTAATTTCTGTTGATCTTATAGGAACCGCCATTAAAACACTAACTGAAAAAGTTGAAAAGATGGTTTCACATCACAGAAGTGTAAATAAACCAGTTGGTGGGATTAACGTTACTGAAGTGTTCATGATAAAAGAAGAATTACAAGAAGAACTGAAGGTGAAATCACTTTTACTTGATAAACATGCATTCAATCATCTTTTGATGAATTTTTTTTTCTAGTTTGTTTTGTTTTGAGACAGGGTCTCACTATGTATTCAAGGCTGGCCTTGAGCTCACTATGTTGCAGCCCAGGCTGGAATTTGAGGTGATCCTCCTGCCTCTGCCTCTTGAGTGCTGGGATTACAGGTGTGCTTCACCATGCCCAGCTGATGAATATATCTTAACAATTATGTTTTATAGTAAAATATAAACAAATACAAATATTTAGCATGGTAGAGGTTGATATTTTCATCTTATTTTGTTTTCAGTATTTCAATTTCATAAAGAATCAAAGATATTGGACAAAAAAAAGATATTGGAGGGATAATTAGTAAAGATTGAACATCCCTAATCTGAGAAGTCCAAAATCCTAAACGTTTTGAGCACCAACATCACTCTCAGAAGGTTTCACATTTGGGGATTAGGGATGTAACTCCGTGGTGCAGGCTGTGCTTAGCATGCGTGAGGCCCTGTGTTCAATCCCTGGTCCACGTATGCACACATCAACATACAGTTCAGAATTTGAACTGTTTCGGATTTCTAATTTTTGGGTTCTGGATGCTCATACCCTGTAAAGTCTGTGAAAATATTCCAAAACCCTGAAAAACTATAAAATCTGAAACACTTCTGATCCAAGGATTTTAGATAAAAGATACTCAACCTGTAATAGTACATCACACACATACTGCACTTCAGGCTTTCAGAATTCATGTGTATTACTTGATTCTTCCAGATGTTCAATGGCGTGTACACAGGAAGTTGCGATTGCTAGAAGCTGGGGTCTCCACCTCCAAGTCTAGGGACTTTGTAGGGTTTAGCTCCACATTGGAGCTGAAATCAGTGGAGAAATGCTTTCAGAGATGTGGGAATCAGGAGACAAGGGCTTGTTTATAGTAGCACATTTCATAATAGCCAAACTTTGGAAGTGGCCTCTATGTCCATCCGCAGATGAATGGGTAAAGAAATGTGGTGTTTACACACAATGGAGCACTATTCTGCCATAAGGAAAGATAAAGTCATTCTTAGGAAAATGGATGCACCTTGAGACCATAATATTAACTGAAATAAATCAGACACACAAGCTTAAATATCACATGGTTTCACTTATATGAGAAACCAAAAATCCAGATAAAGAGCAAAATAAAAGATAATAGGAAGCAAGGAGATAGAGATGGAGGCAAGGAGATGGAGGGAGAGGGAATGAAGAAAGGGATGAAGAAGTGTTACGCACATGGGCCAACTCCACACGAGGAGTGTAAGCATTGTGTACTGCAAACGTGGGCTAGTAAACGAGACAGACAGACAGACGCAGGCAGCTCATATCCCCTCTGTCTGTAGCAGAGAAGAGGCTGGGAGGACATTTTCCAAGCAGTTTTCACACCCAGGACGCCAGTCTCTGTAGGTGGAACTCTGCTGTTGTATTTTTGGGAAACTTATGTGTCTTCCCACAGTGGTCCCTCTTTTCTTAAGTTATCACAAACATTAGATTTAATTCCTGTTCATCTGTGGAATCCAGAACATTCTGTCAAGCTACTTTCATTACTGCTACTTGTGTTGCACAAGCTAAAAATGACAGAAAGCTCAAGATGTGTGTAGTGGGAGAGTGCACGTGCTTCCGTGAAGGGCTCTTCCTGCAGGGCTTGTGTGTGGGGCACACAACATAGTGTTTCAGGAATTTTCTAAATTCATGGTGTATTTCCATGGCATGAAACAAAAAGGAGGTGATTCCTTAAGGTTTCAAAACACGGGCTTCCAAATCCATTTGTCACTGTCCAGAAATGCCTAGATTTTGGATCCTCTGTCATTCCCAAATTTTGTTTTGTTTTGTTTGAGACAGAGTCTCACTATGTAGCCCATGCTGGCCTTGAACTTGTGGTGACCCTCCTGCCTCAGCCTCCCCAGTTCTGGGATTACAGGTGTGCACCATCATGTCCGGCAGTTCCCAACCTTTCTCCCTCTCCCTCTGCAGTGTCAGCTGCTCAGTCTAAACTGCAAAATGATTTCGGGGCACTGTTCTTTAAGAAACATGACTTATTCTCCATGTATCCCTTGAAGTGTGCAGATGTGGATGATGACGACTGGGACATATCATCCTTAGAGGAAGAAAAATCTTTGGGGAAAAAAGCTGGGAAAGAACAGAAGGACCCTCCACCTGTGAAGAACGAGTCGAATTCTACTCAAGTGCGAAATGCCTGGGGTGCATTCTAGGGGACCCACAGGAGAAGGTGCGTCGCTTTCACTCCCAGTCCTTTTCCAGTTTCGTCGTTATAAATATCTATTTTATATATACCAGTAGATCATCAGACAGAAACACATTGTGTAAGTATGATCTTGAATGCTGTATGTTATTTAAAGACTGGATATTTACAACTTACCAACTGACACATTTACTGATCATTTTACTTACTTTTGGGCCTAATCTTTCATTTAAAAATTTTGTTATATTATTTTTCAAAATCTCCAAACAATCTCTTTGTGCAGATGCCCCATAGAAATTAAGGTTTCTGGTCTTCTACCTGAAAGAGATGATTCTTCTGGTGGCCTTCCTCTATTAAATATTTTTCTTGATCTTCTTCCAAGGGGAGTTTTCCTTGTAGCATTGCAGTCAGTGGGATGAATTACAAGTGAAATCATTAGTTGAAATGCTTCCCACCCACCTAGGTTAGAACCTGGATAAATACAGTAACTTAACTCTCAGCAGGTTGCATTCTTAAAATTAGAAAATTGTAATTCCTATTTTTTATCAGAGCGATTCTCACACATGGTGGGAACCAAGGTGAAGAGAGGGCCCCCCTGTCATGTCTCATCAACCCCAGGCCTCAGGAATGGACCAAGGCCTCAGGCCCTTGATTTGACAGCTTCAGACTTTGACTGTCGATGTCCCCTGCTGAGAGGGATGAGGATTTGGCTCATTTCCACCAGCCAGTATGCCTCTCGCACCCTCCCCACTACTTCTGTGCCCTTATTTGTAATTTTAGTTAGTACCCATCCCGCACGTGTGCACTTTCCCTCTAAGCAGGATCTCGTGCACCCCCTCATGGAAAATGAGCTGTCATCCCCTTGTTCCTTTGCTGCCATTTACCAAAATGTCAGTACTTACTGCCACCTTGTCACATAACAACATGACTGTCACAGAGCCATCGTGAAGTTACTTGTGCTGAGGAGCGATGCTAATCTTTGAAATCCAAGAGCTTATGTGTGTCCCACGCTGCTTAAGCAGCAGGGCCATAGGATGACTGAGGCCATGACCCACGCCCCACGATGAAAACGTGTCTAGTGAAACTGGAGAGGCATCCTCTGCACTGTACTACTTCAGCAGCTGAAAATCCTGGCACTTTTAAAAGTTTATGTACCTTAGAACAATCTGTTTTCAACATTTAACCCTCTAGTGCAGAGATTCGTGTTGACTTGTTGACGTCATTCTCCTTTCTTTACCACATCCACTCCCTCAGGGGCACTGATACCGCACTGCACTGTGGACTGAACACTTAGAGCTTCCAGGCCCTGGGCTGAGGGCTGGGGAAGGAGAAGAGGAGCTCGCAGGCCGAAGGGTGAAAGCTCACCTCAGGGCCCGGTTCATGCTGGATTTTACAGTGGTCTACATAGCTCATGGGGCTGGGGCCAGGGATTCCTGAAGAGAGTAGGACTCTGACAAATGACAATATGGAATCATGGGCTTTCTCAGGCTTGACAGTGTTTATTTAACTACTGGGGATTCTTTTCTTCCTTCTCCCTCTCCCTCTGCAGGACTTCAAGAAATGAGTGCTTTGAAAAGCAGCTTAGTAGCTGAGACTGAGGGAGTGACTCTTAGATGCATAACTGCAATTCCGCGCCTCAGGAGATTCTCCCAGAAGCCAACTGGTGTTCAGGGGTGGCCTACATGATTCTAAAGCTCCTGCCTGACAGTGTTTTGTCTCAGTAACAAGGAAGCCACCTCAGAAAACAAGTGTCTCTTCATGGCACTCAATACAGTATTGAGAAACAAAGTGTCAGCAGTATTTTAAATTATATAAAGGTGTTTCACTTCCGCAGCTAAAAAAGATAACTTGCCATTAAAGTCAGAAAAAATGTCTTCTTCAGAATGGTACTCTAGTGTTAAGTGCATTTTTTTTCAACTAATTTTTAAGTGAAACTTTTTTTTTTTTTAATTTATAGCAGGCTTTCATTTGAATTATTACAGCTTTTTTATAGCTTATGTATATTGTCACATTGGGCGCATTGATATTATAAAATTCTTTAAAATTGCGATAGTGAACAGTGAAACCTTAAGAATTAGGCTGATTATTTGTCATAGTAGAAGTTAGAATGATAACAATATAGCGAGGCCTATGTTAAATACATCTTCCTAAATTTCTTGGTCCTATTCATCTTTGAATCACTGTAAGCATGTTGCCACTAATTGGTTGTTTTCTGTGCTATAATCGTTTTATCTTGGATATTTTATGAATACAGTGTAGCTATTTAAAATGACAATTTATCAGAATATGAATACAAAAGATCCATTCGTTACTGAATCACATGTGTAGGTAGTTTTTCTTTTTTGGGATTTGAAAAATACCCAACCCATATTATAAAATACCTCAAAACTAATTTAGTTATATTGTTGAACAATGACATTGTTAAAGACCAAAAGATTCATATAAAATTTTTTTTGCATTTTTTTAATATTTTGTGGTATTATCTGTACTTTGTTTCCAAAAAAAAGTAACATTTTAACTAAATGGTTTGTTGGATTTTAGATCTCTTTTCATTTGTCAAGCTTACCAGTAAAACCCTCTCCATCACACTCTTGTGACTGTGGCTGATTATTCTGAGATGATTTCTGAGTTGAATTTATACTTTTTTCTTTTTGAGACAGGGTCTCGCTATGCAGTTCTTCAGGCTGGCCTTGAACTCACTGCGTACCCCAGGCTGGCCTCAAACTCATCGTGATCCTCCTGCCTCAGCCTCCCGAATGCTGGGATTACAGGCGTGTACCACCATACCTGGCTGAATTTATACTTTTGTGAGGACTTAACTAGGGGAGGGGCCGGCCCTGGTAGCTGTGCCACAACATCCTGGCTTTAGAATAAACCTGTTTCTACTTCCCCAGCGTCCTTTTTACCTGTGCGTATTCTGAGTTTGTTAACATTCTCCCAGCTTCCTGCCGGAGCATTTTAATACAAATATACTTATTCTGTGTTTCTAAAACCTTTACTAGCCAGGTGTGGTGGCACACTCCTATAATCCCAGCACTCGGGAGACTGTGGCAGGAGGATTGCTGTGAGTTCGATGCCTGGGCTACACAGTGAGTTCAGAGGTCAGCCTTGAACTACATAGCGAAACCCTGTCTCAAAAAAAAAAATTAAACCTTTACTCAATGATGAATCAGAGTTTCATGTAGAAGGACAGAGATAGCCATGCATTACTTTGTTGATCCAGTCATTTCTGCAGCAGGTATTTATTGAGCCACTTGGTTTGTTTTTGTTTTTAAACCACCTTAGTTCACCTAATTAGAACTACTCTGAGATGTGGTCGTTTTTATAATCCTCATTTAAAAGATGTGAGAAACAGAGTTAGTAAGCAACTTGACAAAGGCCATACAACTAGAACAAGGGCAGAAGTTTTCCATACCTTCATCCTCTACCCGAAAATTTTCAGTACATTTTTACCAGCTCAACTTTTTTTTTCGATTGTCCCAAATTTATTGACAACATTACAGCATAGCAAAAAGATTCAAACAGCTCAACTTTTAAGTAAAAAAAAAAAAAAATTGTTTTAAATGCACACCCACACAACCCTGTCCCCACACTAGCCTGAAGCACCTACCCTACCTTTATGTCTTTCTGGAAAAAGATATTTCAAGTACTGTGCTAACATGGCACTAATATGGAATTTTGAACAAACTTGTTGATTTCCTTTTCTTTCCATTCAGCACCTCCAAACTGTGATTTTTTTTTACCTCTGAAGTCTTTCGTGCTTCAGGGAAATGATGTATTCACCTGGCGTTGCAATTCATAGTGGACAGCTTACTACAGATAACACAGGTGCCGCTGAGCTGTGTCCCCAGCCCTCGCTGGCTCCTTCTCTCCATCTGCCTGCCTGCCTCCCGTCTCTCTCCCTGTCTCTCTCTCATGCCGGGGAGGGATGATGGATCCCAGGGCCTCCTGCATGCTACCACTGCGCTGTATTTCCGGCCCTCACCAGTTCCAATTCTGTATTTTACCCTAGACTGTCCCAGCCCTAAGTTCTGTTCTGTCACTATTCTGACAAGTTATTCACACTCTGCTTTAATTTCCTTCTCTGTAAATGCAGATAAGACAAGTGCGTGCTGCGCAGGGAGGCCTGAGGGGCGAGGTGGGGTTTGCGAGCTGTGTTTGCGGTGATGACTGCTGCCCTCAGGGGTGTATTATATTTAGGCCTGGCCCTTGTCATCTGTGTCCTTGTTCCAAAATCACTGCTGCAGCACACATGTCTTGAAAAATGGCAGGTCTCTCAGTTTCCCAGTTAGAAACAGGACCTGTGGGACACAGCCCATCAGTTCCGAGTGAGGCCGGTGCCACGCCGGCCCCGGGACTTCCTTTGTTGCTTTCAGACTTGACCATGGCCGGTGGCCGCTGCTCAGCTCCCGCCAGCGCCCTGCCGTGTCAGAGAAGACTGAGCAGTTACTTAAGGTGGATGTGCCACATAAAGGCCAATAACACTTTGTCCTCACTGGCCCTTCCTTGAGCCATAATAATGAATGACAGGTGTGACAGATGGGGGTGAGAACTAGCAGGCAACGCCATGCAGCAGCCAATAACTTGTGTATTTAACTTGGACATCGTGTGAGGAACAGTCTCAGATCGGCCCCATACTGTTTAGAAGGCAGCATTCTTCGTACACGTCCTGTTTAAAATATGAATGAAACAAGGAATGGGGTCAAATATCTCAAAGTATGAATGATCAAAAAAGGCTATATTTTATTTTTTTATTTTATTTTTTGTGGGTACCGGGGGTCGACCTCAGGACCTTGTGCGCCAGCAGGCGCCCGTGCCGCTGAGCGATATCACCGGCCCTTTTTTCATATGTGGGTTCCGGGAGTCGAACTCGGGCCCTCAAACTTGCAAGGCAGGCGCTTACGCCGCTGAGCCATCTCACTGGCCCCAAAAAGGCTATATTTTAAATACTTGTTGAACCTTTGGCACCAAATGCTTTGCACATCCTCTAAATGGATGAAATGTATAAATCCTGTAAATACCGTGTTTATTTTATAGAAAGCCTTAACAGAAAATGATTAGTACATAACCATGTAAGAACATTTACATCCATATGATCAACAAAGTCTTAAATTCATATTTTAAAAAGTTTCAGTGTTAATTTTAGAAGGGTCTTTGATGGGATCATTTTGTGAACAGTCCACTTTGATAACGAATTCAAGACACAGCTTGCCAGCAGAGCTCTTCAGACGTAAGCATTTTTATCGAACTGTTTCGAAGGGTTTGTGGTTTTAAAATCTCCTTCTCCGCCATGATACTTTGTCCGAGAAGACATGACAGAGGTAGCTCCGTTGTATGGGTATCCCATTCTGAAAGGATAAAAACATTGGGATAGACTCCGTCTGACTCGTAGGACAAACACAAACTGGATGAAAACCATTTCTGCCCATTTCTGTCCATAACAAAGCTTCAATCTCCCTCTTTCTTGTTAGCTTTCTTCCCTCCTCTAGCTTTGAGAACTAGCTGTGTCATTTCTGAGTAGCTTGCATGGCAAAGAATCTCTGCCAAAGAAACCCATGACTTACTCATTTATTCACTTACCCTTTTTCTAAGCTATTTTTTAAAAACTCATCTTCCTGGAACCTGGAAGGCTCAGTAGTGACCTTCATCAATAATTTCTGCCTATACAAAAATGATGCGGCCAATGTGAAGAGCATGCCCTCATATTTAGGTTACTATTTCTAATTACAGAAATACTTTTGGAATATGATAATGATGAGCTCTTTTTGTTCTAGAACTATTTTCCTAACTTTTTAAATTCTGGGTTTTTGAAGTTTCTAAGAATCACATGAACGGTCTGCAGTTTGTCCCATACATAATGATTTACAATAGTATATTACCTTTCAACAGAAAATTTTTGTCTCTTGCATACCTGGGTGTTTTGTTGTTGTCAGATATTGAAAAGCAAAATATGACACCGCCAATTATGCAGAGCGAGGCTCCTGCCCATCCAATAAACAGAGCAGCTCCTAATTCATACCTGTGAGAAAATATGACCCAAGTATTACAGCTCACTTCCGGGGTGGGGTTTAAACAGTATTTAACCTGCTGACCACCATTTACTAAATGCCTATTATGTATTTTTGCTATGGGAACTTGTAAAGGAAGTGGTACTACCTTTGTATCTGTAAAATGCTTTAAACTCTTCTCAAAGTGTTTTTATGGCGATGACTGTCTTATACCTCCCCAATATCCTAAAAGGAAATGAGCGTGTCCAGGCAGGTGAGGTCAAAACCCAGGCCTCCTGACTTACTTGGCATCCCTCTTCTGCACTCTGCCTTTGCTTCCCCAAACTTTGCATCCATTTACTCTATCCCGCAGGATAAATTATTTTGGCACACTGCGTTTAGAAAAGGGGAGGCTGCCTCTGCTTTCATTTCAGATCCATTCAGTAAATGTTTATCAAGCACCGGTTAAATGCAAATAAACTGTGGGTAGAAGGTGTCCACCAAGGGTCAGAGATAGAAATGGCATTTTCTGATTTATCACTGCAGTCTAGTGGGGAGATGAATGTGCATGGCATGAAGCATCTTCTTAGGCCGCCGTACTCTGCAATAACCCTAAGAGATGCAAAGATGAAGGGGACAGTTCCTTTCTCGGGAGGTCACCCTACAAAGGTGAGGGCAGTGCCACTGAGAACACAAAAACAAGTCACTTGCTACGGAGTGCTGGGGGAAACCCTTTTGGTTGAGGAATAGTCACCCAAACAAATGACCGAGAACACACCAAAGGCTCAGGGACTGTGTGCTGCTCCCATGTTGGCCTGTCCCTTTCCTGCAGAATAAGTGTTTCTGTTTTGTTTTTTTAAAGAAGGACTCCTTTGGGCCCATACACCTTCACTGCAGCGCAAAAAAAAAACCTTGCAGCGGTGGTTTTCGGTATAATATGAAGCAGGGTGGGACAGTCTGTTTGGATCACCAGAACCCAGCGAGGAGCTGAGGCATGGAAAGTCAGAGGTGAAGGGAAGATGGAACCCAAGGTCAGCCCCATCTCCAACTGTCCTTCCCCTAACTAGGTCGACACACGATGGCGCTGTCATGGCAGCTCACGAGAGATCGTCATGAGCTTCTCACCTCTTCCTGCTTGCCGTGTCACTACCTGAACTGTCATCCTCAGCCCAGGCAGGCTTTGTAGTGTGGACTGAGAGGGCAGGAGGGGTTAGGGTAGCCCCAGCCACTAGGCAGAACAGGAAGCAACAGGGACGTACGGGGCAGTGGTGCATTTTCAACTAGGACGGGGCCGTGTGCACAGCAAACGCTGCCCTGTGATCCTTTCTTTTCTCACTCTTGGGCTGAACCTCCTGGGAAAGCGGGTGACAGATGGGGCCAGGAACTGTCTATTGTGACAGAACAACTAGGCATTGGTACTGCACATAACTCTGGAACACCGATTATGCTCTGAGAGCCCAAAACTTCTCCAAGGGTTTTTATCATAAACAGAAAGTTGGTCTGAGTGATGAAAGATCCTCAGTCTACTTACACACAAAATCATGCCCAAAGAAGGCTGAGGAGTGAAGTGCACAGCTGGAGAGGAAATGAACAGGCCCATTCTACTTCTGCTGCGATTCAGCAGGCCCCTGCCACTATTTTCTAAGTCTTTGTTTTGTTTTGGTTTTGACTTTTTTAAGACAGGGTCTTGCTATGCCGTAGTCCAGGCTGGCCTTGAACTCATTCTGTAGCCCAGTGATGGCAAACCTTTTAGAGCTTTCAATGATACAAAGAGCCCCCTGCGGCACGCATGCCATAGGTTCACCACCGTGTGTAGCCCAAGCTAGCGATTCTCCTGCCCCAGCTTCCAAGTTCTGGGATTGCAGCATGGGCCACCACGTCTGGTTATTTTGTAGGTCTTGTCGCACCTGCCAGGCGGTGAGAAAACTGAGCAGAGAAGGAGGCAGAGCACACCAGGGAGAGGGACTGTGGCAGGGACACGGTGGGAAGGGTTTAATCAGCCTGCTTCTTGTAAACGGGACCCCTGGAGAATGTGGAGTACGTGGGAGAAATATGTGTGTGCAGATGATGCCTAAATAAAGCTTGCTTATATAAAACCCATTCTGGCAGTCATGTAGGCCTTGGGTTGTATAAAACCTATGCATTGGGAGAAAAGCTTACATTAGACAATGATCTCTGAAATACTGGGTTACCAGTGGAGTTCAATTTTGAAACAGTAACACTGACAACACCAGTGGACTTTTAAAGATTTAAAACATTAAAAAAAAACCATTTGGTTGTGTTAAGGTAACTGGAATATATTATTTTGGCTATTGACATCTTGATTAAAATGAGGACAGTATGTTTGGAAAAGTCCTGGCCCCTTGCTCCGAGAGCTTCATTAAGGTCATTTGATTTCTCTGGGGATCCTGAAAGGCTGAGGCGCTTTCATTTATTGCAAGAGTTTTTTTATTTTTGGAGGGGCTGGTGTGTCCTTTTTCAGAGCCAGTGTGCCCTGGTTTTAATGACTCACTTCATCTCTTTTTTGTGCTGGGTGACAAGACAGCCCCAGGGCACTCAGAAAGAATTCCACACCCCAGAGCTTGGAGCCACTGAGAACTTAATGAGCCAGGGAGAGAAACTCTCCTCTTTCTGAAATGAGAACTAAATATAGATGGCATTGATTAGAGGTTTAAAATACTAATGAAGTATTTTACTCAGCTAAGGTGTACATAAAAAGAACATAAAGCAACAGTTAAGAGCTCAGGGTTTGGATCACAGTTCCGGGTTTTAAGTCCAGGTTCTGCCATTTTTTACTTAGCTGAAACAAGAGAAATAACATGGGACACCTGGGCTTCAATTTCCTCATTTATAAAATGAGGATATTGACACTTATCTCTCAGGATTAGAAAGAAGATTAAATACGGTAATGCGTATAAAAATATCTTAGCACACACACAAGTTCTAGCCGTCAGCTGTTGTTCCCTTGCACATTCACTTGAACCACATCTGTACATATTGGGGAGGACCACGGTCCTGTTTGCTGGAACACACGTGCTCTTCTGCTTCTATTGTTCGGTTTCATCACAGTTTGCAGTAATTATTTGCTTAACGTCTGGCTAGCCCTGACAGACTATAAGATTTGTGAGAACAGGGTGTTTTGTTTCTCTCTTGTCTACTCTGAGCACATGGTTAGCATGGGATCTGACCTGTCACTCCGGCGGAGGTGAGCAGGGACACTACACAGCTCCCCAGGGTGGCAGATCAAGCCGGAATGGGAATTTGGGTACAAGGAAGACAAAAAGAGGAGTGTACTTCAGTCTCTCCCCTTAGGATTGCTGTGGCGGTTACAAGGCTAAACCGTGAGTGGCAGTGTGAGCTGTGTAAATCAAGGTCACCAGGTGTACCACAGTCCTGGCCGTCTCAACACGGAGTGAGAGCCACAAGCAACGGCTTAGTATCTCAGACACAGCCTGGCAGAAGAGAGTAACTTCAGCCAGTAGCGCAGAGCACATTTTACCACCTTAGGTTTTCCTGCTTTATTTATTCAGGGAATGTTAAGCGGTTAATCTATGTTTTAGAAGTAAATCTGTTTCCCATTACTGGTTTACCAAAACCACATTCACTGACACAAAAGTATTGAAGCCAGACCTGCAGCACTTAATGAGTTCTGTGAACTAAGATATTCCAAAAACAATGTTTTCATCTCTAAACCAAGTTCCATTCTCACCCAGGCGATCTGGAAGATCTGCCTGTGGGAGCTGATTTACCACCTTTCAGATAAAGAAGAAAACAGCACAACAGAGGCCAGGCTGTGAGGGGGGAAAGCTGGCTCAGGGCCAAGAGGATACTGTGGACCAAAGATCTGCAACAGATAACCTGAAATTTGGATAATCTTCCCAAGCTGTTGAAATCAATGTCTTAGCATTACAAAATGTGAAAAAAAACTTCCAAGCAGAGGCAAAAGAGACGTTCCTTGGAAATAACTTGGAATGGATATTCTATTGTTCTATCAATCCTGCCTTTTAAGAACCTCAGTATTTCCCAGAAGACACACTGATAGGTGTGACCTGAAATCACTGTTGAGTAAGTCTGTGACACCCATTCAACAAAGTGAAAAAAAAGTGTCTGAAAGAGAAAGAACCATTCCAGTCACAAAAGCCATCACAGGAAACTTAAAATATACCAGGCTAGAAAGGGTCTCAAGTCTGCTCTAAATGAATACTGCTTATTACATGTTGGACACAATTCCTGCAGAAGTCAAATGGAAATATTTCCCTTGGAGCCTGTATGAGAAGTAAAATCTATGAAAATGAATAAGCAAGCCAGTTGTTACTATAAGCCAAATTCATACTTTCTGAATCCCTTCAGAAAGTTCCAAGGTGGTTTGAATTAATGAAGACACGATCCTGTGATCTATAACAATACTGTGTACATGTTTGTAATATTCCTTTCAGTGAGTTTATAGTGCCAAGCTGTGGCTTATGATTTATCACCTTCATCCCTCCACTGACCACTACTGATAACCAGAAACTTAATCACCCATGATACCTAGCACTGGTATCCTATTTTAGTAAAGTTTAATATTTTATGAAAAGTCTCGGGCTTTCTCAGGATGTAGTTATGCTAGGAGTAATAAGAAGGCATAGTTTTAGGAGGGAAGACAGCCTAACCTTCAAAGGGAAAAAAGCAGAGAAAAATAACATGATGGTTGTGAAGTAAAAATCCTGCAATAATGTTCTCCATGTAGAAATTTTCTGCCTTGTTTGTTCCTTTTTATTGTGCAAAGGATGAGGCTGGACGGATCTGAAGCCTGCTCACTCTAGGTCTTGAGATCGTTTAAGAGGTCAAATAGCGTGCATCTGTGGCTTGAAAGGGCTCTGTGTCTTTTATGTGTGTAATTTTATTAAAACAGCATAGGAGCAGGGCTGACTGTGGAGTCCAGGACATCTTTTTCAGATGTGTAACGTGACAGCCAATGATGAGTATCTTTCCTAAAACTCCCACTTTGACACTTCTGGTCTGGCCAGTTCATTTCCTCTTCAGCTGTACACTTCACTCCTCAGCCCTCTTCTTTCTTCTTTCTTCCAAGTCGCACAGCTAATAAGTGACTCAAGAATCTGTGTGCATCTGTGTGTACATCTCTTTGTCCTGAAGTTAAATGTATCAATCAGGCTTGCCACCAAAAAGCTGAGGTCAATTGAAAGTGTATCTTACATCTTGTTCAGAATCCTTAACAAGCTATCTGAAAACATTTTAGAATCGAATGAGGGTAAGTTCTCTTGCGAATCTCAGAGGTACTGGTCTAGTTGACAGTTGACAGTTGTTACTCATAAGTGGTGACCAAAGATTAAACAGAGAAAATTACACAGGTCTTTTCCCCCCAAAGATTTTACACTAGGACCTTTCAAATTTTCCTTCTTACTTGAGACCTGTCGTAAGGTTCCAACATTCCAACATGTATTTCTTTTTGACTAATCTGAGTAGACTATATAAAGTAATGTACTGCTACCTTTACATACTCAGTGAGGGTTGGTACCCTTCAAAATAAGAGCTAACATTGTTTTGAGTGTTTACTAGATGTGGTTCTAAACAGCTGAAATGTACTATCTCACGTAATTATGACAACTTATCCTCATTCCACAGCTGGGGACACAGGGCAAAGAAAGGAGAAGTAACTTCAAGGTTGCACAGCTAATAAGTGGCAGAACAAGGGCTTACTTCCTAGATCCAGGGTCCTGATTATTAAACAATGTGCTATGCTCCGTCCTCTCCTGATTCCTTTAACCGTTATCTTCATAAGCACACTGGTGACGCACCCCTGTAATCCCAGCACTCAGGAGGCTGAAGCAGGAGGCTGAGTTTGAGGCCAACCTGGGCTACATAGTGAGTTCAAGGCCAGCCTGAAATGCACAGGGAAACCCTGTCTCAAAAACAACGGGGCCGGGAATATAGCTCGGCGGCACAGCACCTGCCTGACAAGTGCGAGGTCCTGACTTCAATTCCCAGTACCCAAAAAACAACAACAACAACAAAACCAAGTACATTGTCTCCACTCTGCATGTAGTCTCACATCATTACCAATTTACAATCCTTGCTGTAAATGTTATGCAGCCCAGACTAAGATAATAAATTATAATGAAGATGGAAGCATGAAATTAAATATCATGGTAAGGTCGTCTGTGAGACTGATACTCAGCTTCACCCAGAAGATTCCAAAATTAACAGGCAGACTCCTTTGAGATGCTCCCAGCCTGGTTTGGGAGCCTGGCTAATAAACAAACAGGTGCTAACTACCCAGTGGATTATGATGGGTTCACAAGACACAGAGGGAGACCCAGGTGAGGTATGTCCCTTAAAAGGCAAGTCCTGAAAATGAGCAGAAATGAACCAGGGTATGACGGGTAGGAGAGAACTGCCAGAAAGCAGGATACACAGAGGAATAATCACTCCGTGCGCTAGTCCGTAATGGCAGAATAGAGCTGCTGATCCCTTGGTATCCAAGCAGATTTTTAAGGCTCGTAACGAAAGGAATTAGGGGTTCAGAAATAGCCTATGCTGCTTCCAAACAAAGTACATTCACAGAATAACACCTTAATATTTAACAGTTGAATCTGATTTGTTCTCAATACTTGACACTATTCAGAATCTCCTCTCCAAGAATCTATGAACTCTACCAACATTAGCTCATTCAGATAACCTCATGAGTAGTCTTAAATGAATAAACATCGTAAGGTAATAAACTACAATAAGGACAGAAGAGTTAAATATCTTGGTAAGTTCCCCTGTGAGATTGATATTCTTCCCAACCTCACCCAGCAAAATCTGTATTCTACTTCTTGAATTGTTTATTGTTCATTGAATTTGACAGTAAGAATGAGATAGTTTATCTGAAAGTAGGCAACTTTTTGTTGTTGTTGTTCTTCATCTTTTATTTTTTTAGTCCTCAAGATTAAACTCCATCCTTGTACATCCCAAGCCTGCTCTCTACCACTGGGCTACACCCGCAGCCTGGCAGTCATTTATTTCTAACTACTAAATAACCACAATGGTGAAAAGATTTTACCTCACAAAAGCTCAAATCCTGAAGTAGAAATCAAACATGCCAGGAATGAAGAGTGTTCCGTGGTTTTGAAAATAATAAAAACAGAAAAGCTTGGAGGATAAGACCCAAACATGAGACCATCTAAGCCAAAACATTAATGATAAATCTCATATACAGAAAGAGAATAAATCTAAGATCATGACGTTCTGTTTTCCTTGAATAGGGAATTGCTTAAGTGCCATACCTTTGCTTAATTTGAAAAACTTTCTTCATGTCAACCAATTCTTACTTGGAACAGTTTAAGAAAACAAAGCAAGATATCCAGGAAGTTAGTGGTTTGGGGCAACAAAGCCATGATAGGAATAATGTGCTCACCCTGATATGGTGAATCATGCTGTGGGGTACCTATTACCATAGCTGCTGGGAAGGGAGGTTTTTTTTTTTTTTGGTAGGTTTTGTTTTAATAAAAAGGAGCCTAAGGGGAAGAGTGGAGAAATAGTTTGCAAGGCTCTGCGTGCTGCAGTCATGAACACAATCATAACTTGAATGCAAGGAAGCAAAACAAAATGAAAAAATGGGGATGCAGCAAAACACAGATGAAGAGTGCAACTCTGTCAAATGTAACTTGGAAGAAAATATTTCCAGATCTGTGGTGGGACAGGAAGAATCTTATAATTCTTAGCAGCCATTGAAAATGCAGCACCAGAGTGTGGCTGCCAGGATCTTTGCCCCAACTCGACGTCAGAAGCCACTCACGTTTTTCTCACCAACGGAGCTCTACTTAGAGTTCCTTGAGCACAGTATGAACTTCGTTGCTAAGCTGAGGTATATTTTTCTAACTTAGGCAACCGGGTGTGCTTCCCACAGTGACGTCCTGGACATCTACAAGGAAGGTCCAATTAATACAGTAGAGAAGCCCTATGAAAATCAACAGCAGCAAACCAACACCAAAACCTCGCTCTGAGGCCTGAATGGTTTCCCAGCACATTTTAGGATATCAGACAGCAGTTCAATCTGGAGTGTGTCTCAGTGTCCGGCCCAAGAACCCAAGCACATGGGTACATGCTAAGTCACACCTCCTGGGGCTCCAGTGGGAGGTGGCATTTCCTGGTGGCTCGTGTTTTGAGAGACTGAGGCATGAATGCAGTGGGAAGAGGAGAGCGCATGCGCCTTGACAGAAAGCTTGCTTGCAGTCAGGAGGGGCCCCGGTCTACACTAACAATTTCACTTCTAGCCACTGTGCTGGCGAAGAAGAGAGTTGAAAGGGATGCTCTCTGATCTCAAGGAACGTGCTTCATTCTCTTGCCAGTCGAGCAAGACACCAAAGAAATAGGGCCTTCCCTACAGCTGCATCCTCCAAACCTCAGCTCACTCAAGGTCGGCCCAGCCACGAACTTTGATTCCTGCACATAATCCTCTCTAAATTCATGGACAAACGAAATCAGAGGTGCTAATGGTGAAATTCTAGCAACGGCCAGCTGAGAAAGTACTATCCCCTAAAATAGGCCAAATCAAAACCTTGCTTTAATCATCATGACATTCTAGTACCCATGAACCCAGTCTGTTCTGCCTCTGTAGCTTACTGATCTCGTGAATTATCCTGTACGAGAAGGTGGTGGTAACAGAAAACCAGAGGAAATCGTGACAAAGCACATTTTGTTTATATGAGGTCTTTGAATTCCTGTCATTCCTGTCATGTCATTTTTATGCCTTTCTGTCACTGTAATGAGAATCTGATGCATTTATAATTCTCAGGCCTTGATTCTTTGATCCAATTGGAATTTATTTAGATCACTGAGGGCCTTTCTTTGTGTGAGACACTGAGGGGAATAACAGAGGAAGGAGAAAAAGTTCCAGTTTTAGGGAGTCAACACATCATCAATATGCATGCTTGTCTCTAGTCTATATTTTCTATAATATGTCGATGTGAAGCATTTACAAATTCCAGTTTGTAAGCCGTGCTTTTTTTTTGTTTGTTTTTACTTTTTTTTTTTTTTTCCCAGTAATTGGGATTGAACCCAGGGTCTTCACACTGAGCTACATTCCCAGCCCTTTTTATTTTTTATTTTGAGATAAGGTCTTGCTAAATGGCTAAGTTGTCTAGGCTGGGCACAAGCTTCAACTCTCCTGCCTCAGGCTCCCGACTTGCTGGGATTACAGCTGTATGCCACCACGCTCAGCCAGCAGTGCTGTTTTTCGTAACCCTACCTCTCGTACTTTTAATTACATAAGGTAAACTGGCAAATTGCTAGTGTTATTTTAAATCATTGCAAAAAAAAGCCCTAACGGGTCATCAATAAGGTAGGTCACATCTTTATACTGCACAAAATTAAAAAAGGAATCTTAATGATAACTAATATACAATGCAAGAGCCAATACACACGTGCGCATGCATACACACACATTCTAAGCACATATTTATTCTCTTAGCAGCTTTATGAAATAGATTCGGTTATCATCACTCTTTTACAGATGATACTATGCAGAGAGAGAGAGACACTAGGCAGAGATAGGAAAAGGAATACAGAGAGAACAACAGTGGGACGGGTAGTTCAACAAACACCAAGAATTTGGAAATGAGATAAACCTGTCATAGTACAACACTACTGAACTGTGTTTTCATAGAGATGATAGGAGACTAAGAAACTCCAACAGTACTGAACTAACTCTCACAAGCACAGAAAGCATTTAGGAATGAGCCTTGACCTTTTGACAAAGGGTTCCAATGACTTTTAAGATGTAGACAAAGACATCCTTGATAAAAGGAAAACAGAAACAGTGACGTCAAAAAGATAATCCAGGAAAGTTAGCGACATATTAAAATAAACCATAAAAAGTAGGATTTTGGGGCCAATGAGATAGCTCAGAGGCATAAGCGCCTGCCTGGCAAGCGCGAGGTCCTGAGTTCAACTCCCGGAACCCACATAAAGGAAAAAAAGAGCCAGTGATATCACTCAGCGGCACAAGTGCTTGCTGGCAAGCACGAGGTCTTGAGGTCAACTCCTGGTACCCACATAAAAAAAAAATAGGATTTTGAGGTACATTGATGATATCAAAACTTGAGATAAAAATAAATATAACATTTCATTAAATATCATTAAAATGCTTCTGTTCTCCAGATTGTAGTCTCAGTTTCCATCACAATGTTTGGTGCCATGTATATCTGTGCAAGTCTCATTATCAAAAATAACTTGGGAGAAAATTTACAAATCAGGACATGGTTTTCTAACATAGGCAGGAAAGTAAAATTTATACTAGGGTCTAAGACAGTCATTTTTGTTTTTCATTTCATAAAGTTTCTGAATGAAAACCTCTTTATTTTTTTATTTTTATTTTTTTGTGGGTACAGGGGGTCAAACTCAGGACCTCACGCCTGTGAGCAGGCGCTTGTGCTGCTGAGCGATATCACCGGCCCTTTTTTCCTTTGTATGTGGGTACTGGGAATCGAACTCAGGACCTCGCGCTTGCCAGGCAGGCGCTTATGCCACTGAGCCATCTCACCGGCCTGAAAACCTCTTTAAAATGTAAAAAAGAAACCCCTTGGTGAAAAGTATATGTAGCATCTTGACAAAAATTATGAAGCAGAATATCATAAATCACACATTTTAGAGCAAATGTTCTATAATTCAACCACCAGATTTAAGTCATGATTCAGTCAGCTAAATAGTTTAATCCCAATTCCCTTAAACATATTACTTGATCTCTTTCCTCAAGTTCCGATAAGAGAGTCCCAAAAGAATTTACCTGTAAGGGTGTTGTAAAAATATAATAATCTAATATTTATAATGCTCCACGTGGCATATGTTAGGGATCCAACATATGTTAGTTATTATTTTCATTACATTTCACAATTTGAACATTTCCTGCTGTGCATTTACTATGCTAATGACAGAACTAGAAAATTGGTTTTTTGAAGATTGCTAAATACACCAAAAAAGTAATGCTTACTTGATCAGTTATTTCAGTAATTCGCTTTTTAAAAAATTTATAACATTTGATCTGAAGTCTGAAAGAACTGCCAGCCTAGTCAGTAGCAGTATACGTGTTTACACACGTGACTTAGTACAGAGGTATGTGGGCCATCTCATGTCAGACAAAAGATTTGATACGTGGTTCTTCCTGATTTGGTATCTGTGGGTTTTTCCCCATGCAGTGAAATAAGCCCAGGAAATCTATAAAAATCAACAGCCCATAGTTTAAAAGCAATAAACAAACAAACTGGTCTGTTCATGCCGAAATGCTCCTGTGCAACGGAGCAGCTACATGTGGGTATCAGTACCAGGCTCAGAGCACTGTTTAAACCTGTAGTCATGTCCATTCTTTATAAAGGGGCACATATTCTTTTGGATGAATGACAATCCAGACCACCTCGAAGTGTCTGTTCTCTCATGTTATCGCTCTTTCTTTTCCACCTCACGCCCCTCTTCCATTTTCCCTGCGCTACACTTCAACTTTATGATGTACAATGGGTAAAGTTTGTGCTCTAAATCCTATGCCTTGTGCTATTTAAAGACTGTGTAAAGCTAATGAAGTAATTAAATGCCTCTTATGTCAATGTGGTACATAAATTTGAAGGATGCCATCAGCTACCACTTAACATGCTTCACTTTCCGAGCCATGTAGGAACTGCATGCCTCTGAATCCAGAACGTTGATGTATATAATTTTCTGTGAGCTACAAACATATACTGTAGACTGAGAAGAGCACTTACTTTTGCTCCACAAAGAGAGGATCAAAGAATTCTGTTGTGATTTTGTTTGCATACAGGGAACAGCCAGTCATTGAGCACAGTCCTAAAAGGTATCAAAGCACTCTGGTTAGTGTTATTTCATTAACATCACAAAGCACCTTGTTTGGAAGAAAGTTATTATTTACCTGACAGTATGAATACAATTCCAGCCAAACAAGCAATTTTAGCTTTGGATTTATCTGAGCCTCCAACTTTGGTACACTTCATTCCAAAGAGCGCAAATATGGAACCAAAAAAGCCCAGGCTGACAGCAGCAATCATAAGCCCTCTACATGCCTGGATATAACCTGCAATTAGAGCAGACATTTATGTTAACATAAAACACGCAGCTGTCCAGGGAGAAATCCTCAGCTTATGTTGTCATTCTGGGTGATTGTTCTGTTGTCTGAAAAAAATAACCAGGAGACAAGACAGGCGAGAATGGAAAGCAGGTTAATCTACGCAGTGTCCATCCTATATCACGCACTTGAAAGTTTAGTTTATGCACGGTGCCCCACTAGATCTCTATTATTATTCCCATATTCGTTGATGAGGAAACTGAGGTATCAACATTTCCATTATCTGCCAGAGGTGAGTTAGTAAAGGGCAGAGAGGGACTTCATTCTAATTTAGACTGTAACATCCATGCAACACTGTCTTTCCTGGGAGACGTCACCTGCTCCCTCAAAACTCTCTAACTCCTTCGCACATCGACCTTTTAGATAGGTATTTTAATGATGACATTATAAAATTATAAAGGTTATACTTGGGCACCAAGCTCTGCCAAAGAGTCAAATCTTCTAATATTACTGAAGGTTTATACATGAGACTCACTGGAATGTTTTTATGAATGATGAGGAGTTTAAATCAAGAAAATTTGGGTGATTTATTTTTGCCAGGGAACACAGAGCTGGGCTTTAAAAAGTACTGCTTGGTAGAAGAGTAATTTATAATTATTAAATCAGCTGTTTGCACATGTTCTGTTAGTTTGTTGGATCATCCTGCCTGTACCATTTATTCCCTTACATTTTTTTATTTGCACAGCCAGGGTGATGGTAAACTTCAATGTGGCTTTTATCCAGGTACTAATACATTGTAAATAAACAGGATTTAAACTAATAACTTTTTACTACATAAATCATTTTCATTTCAGTCCGAAATAGTGAGAGAAGCATATGGGGTGTAAGTAAATATTTGTTAAGTAAATGAACACACTTATATCAGGTTTACATTGGAATTAAACTTTCTAATTGTAAAAAAACCTCTTAAGTGCCAGGATATAGTGAGGAACTAATTATTAGTATTTAGGTGAAGGAAATAAGGAAATAAATAATAATAAAATCATGATCATCATAAATTTAGGGAGTAAATGCTGGTGGTGTCCACTCCCATGTTTCTCTGGAAAAGAATGAAATTTAAATTTGAATCTCACTCCTAGGATATACTCTGAAGAGCAAATGGGGGCCGTTTTATCTAACTATAACACACTTACACCTCATAAATGCACACTGCAATGACAAGGGCCCTAGTGCGAACTACCTCCACGCAGAAAATAATTTCACTGATGCTGAGGCTATCAAAAACGGCATTAAAAACTTATTTCTAGCAAAATAGGATAATGGAGTCTTCTTTTGATAGCAGTAATCATGCTGCGGAACCTGTGAGTCTCTGCTGTCAAACACTGAACCAGCTCTATTTCAAACTTCAACCCACAAGTCCCCAGCCCAAGTGCAGGGCATAGGCAGAGGTGAGACAGAGGAGGCCCGGGAGCCCCCTGCGTGGGCACAGGGAGTGGGCCACGGAACCAAAAGTGGCCATCATTCACAAAAGCTACTGGCACGGTGTGGTTTCATTATTTTGCGAAATTCTTTTTAATCTACGGTTTTGAGGTGTTTTAGATAATCCTAAACGTAATCATTAAACAACTAAAAAACAGAGGGAAGCACACACATGTGGTATTCTCTCTTTATCAGCGTGAGATGGACGTGTGGACGCCTAAATTTGTGGACAGTACCAAACCCCTTCACATACGCTTTTTCCTATAAATGTGATAAAACTTTAATTAGACACCATAAGTGATTAACCATACCTAATGATAAAATAGAATAATTATAACAATTTACTGTGGTAAAAGTTATTTAAAACTTATGCTTATTTCCGGAATTTCCATTTAATATTTTTGGACCATGGGTAGTGGTAGGTAACTGAAAACAAGGAAGTTAAACCACAGATATGAGGAGACAACTCTGTGTGTGTGTGTGTGTGTGTGTGTGTACGTAGAGACACACACACATATATATTCCTGGAAATCTTCATCATGCACCATAATTTGCATTTGCCTTCGTTATCTCAAAGGCTTTATTACAAGGCAGATGGTCTGGAATTTACCATCTGGTCATTCAGAACGGGGAATGCGTTTTCCCACATGGTAAACAGTGGTTAGAATCCCAGGCCAATGCAGTCAACCCTTCACGTAACAGGGAAAATGGCAGCAGTCTTTATTTACACTTACGCAACCACTACAAAAACCATTTTTTCGGAGTCTTCTCATTTTGAACTCTTCCATCTCAGAACTGCTCTGGTCTCTTGGTACAAATGGAAGAGAAGAGATGGACCAAGCAGGTTCTGATTGGCTCAAATCCTCCTTTTTTGTGCTGGTGTGGAAAGCAAGGCACCTCTCTCCTGCAGGCAGCAGTTAAGTCACTAACTTTCTGCATGCACAAAAGAAGGCACCTCACGAGGACAATTGGTGGCAGATTTTCTGAAACACGGAGCCAGGAGCAGGGGAGAAACTCCCCCACCAGCTGCAAGAGGAATCAGGTTGTGGATAAGCCCAGGTTTGTAAGTGAGGGGCCACACTCACAGACTCAGGCTTTAAGGGACTTCCAACAAACGAAGTTTATCTTTCGCAACCTAGCTTTTGAACAGTTCCTGAGGGCAAAACTTCCATCAAGTGAAGTGGTAGTAAAAACATAGCCAAGGAGACCATTATTTTTGACAGGCCTAATTTACTGACACTGTTAATAGCTAATTAACATATTAAAGTGCTGAGACATGAACATATTTCCTCAGAAGTTCTCTGAAGTATAATTTATAGTTAGTCTCTCCTGGGAGATGTGGCAAACATTCCCACTAACAAAAATAGATGGCATACAGTAAAAACAACCTGGCTGAAAATGATTCTCAGCTGAAGTTCAAGTGGCACTTGGGAAGGAATATTGGATAGCAATAAACTAAACATTGGCTCATTCAACCATGGAATTTTCATCTAGTGACTTTAAACTAATGAATTCCACTGGAGGAAACCTTCAAGGTGTCCCTTAAAAGTTAAGTGTTTTCCAAATGATAGGTCCTTATTTTCAACTGCAACCAGCAAAAATGAAAACATCCACTTGGTGGAGACAATTCGCCAGCAGCACCCTAGCTAGTTCCTGGATTTAAGGGAGAGAAAAGAAGGCACTTCTCAAGACACGCAGTGACTGCCGGCGCGCCTGGGGGCCTCCACGGAGGAACGCGAGAAGCGGCGGTGCAGAGAAGCAGCGGCCGTGAAGGACACACTGACTGGCGGTGAGTGCTGACACCCAGCCGTCAGGCGCGTGAGAGCCACTAGCCAGACGCCATTGTGGGGGGGGGCAGCAGCTGAGCTCAGAACTCAGGGCGGCCGCCACTCCATCCACGGCTCCAGTGGGAACCTCCGTGGTGTAACGCGAGACGCCGCGGTACAGAGAAGCACCAGCCGAGAGGGACGCACTGACTGCCGCTTTTCTTCCTGGTATTCCAAGAATCTCCTAAGAGTTTGAAATACTAGCAATAAAGCAACCTATCATAGGCAATTTACAAACAGCATCCCAGGAATTAAACTAAAGAAAGAAAAGAAAATGAGACGACACTTAAACAAGATGCAATCCCACACATCCAGTTCACCAAAGGCAAACCCAGGGGGCAGTGAGGTGGGACAAACCGAAAGCCACCCACCTGACATCTCTGAAGTGGTAACAACAAAGCAGTTGAATGAGGCTCTGGAAAAATTTAAATCAGAAATAATTTCTCAGATAACTGCAGAGATAATGTCCACAATGAAGACCATGCTTAAGGACGCTAGAGCAGACACAGACAAAAAAATAGACGAGCTTAAGAAAATGATGGAAGCCATGAATGCTCAGCATAGGAAAGAAATGGACTCCATAAAGCAGATTCAAGCAGATATCCAGGAGAACAAAAATTCCATTGAAAGTATTTGTAGCAGATTAAGCCAATGTGAGGACAGGATCTCAGATATAGAAGACAGGCTTGCAATTAGTGATCATGAAAAGAAAGAATTCTTAAAAACAGCAAGGGACAATGAAAAATTAATCCAGCAGCTGCTAGATGACACAAAGAAGAATAACTTAAGATTGATTGGAGTCAATGAAAAAGCAGGAGATAGCATAAACAACATCAAAACACTGTTCACAGACATTATTACAGAAAATTTCCCTGGTAGAGAAAAAGAATTTGACGTTCAGATAAGTGAGGCTTATAGAACTCCAATTAGCCACGATCAAAAAAAATCTTCAGCCAGGCATATCATAGTCAAGATTCCAGAAATTCAACATAAGAGTAGAATCTTAAAAGCTGTTAGAGAAAAGAGACAAATCACCTATGAAGGAAAGCCCATCAGAATCACAGCGGACTTTTCAGCACAAACCCTCAAGTCAAGAAGAGCTTGGAATGATGTATTTCAAGTTCTAAAGGAAAATAATCTTCAACCTAGATTGATGTACCCCACAAAACTATCCTTCAAAACTGATGGAGAAGTAAAATACTTCCATGACAAAGAACATCTGAGAAAATTTATAACCACCAAACCAGCACTCCAAAATGTTTTGAAGGACATTCTAGAAAGGGATAACAAGGACTACAACTTCAGAAACCCCAACAGAAGGAATCCACCAGCCAGAGCAAATGATTAAAGAGAGGGAGGGAAAACAAAAATTAAAAGAGGGAGAGCCAACAACAAGAAAATAACATGACAAGGATAAGTCAATACATTTCAGTTTTAACCATTAATGTTAATGGTTCAATTCACCAATCAAAAGGCACAGACTGGCGAATTGGATCAAGAAGCAAGATCCAACAATATGCTGTATACAAGAAACACATTTAATTCAAAAAGAAATTCATAGACTGAAAGTCAAAGGATGGAAAACAATACTCCATGCAACAGGAACCCAGAAAAAAGCAGGGGTAGCTATTCTTTTTATTTTTTTATTTTTTATTTTTTTTTGTGGGTACCAGGGGTCGACCTCAGGACCTCACGCGCCGGCAGGCGCCTGTGCCGCTGAGCGATATCACTGGCCCCTTTTTTGTATGTGGGTTCCGGGAGTTGAACTCAGGCCCTCGCACTTGCCGGGCAGGCGCTTAAGCCGCTGAGCCAAGGGATAGCTATTCTTTTTGCAAAGTGAATTTCAAGCCAAGAATGATTCAGAGAGATAAAGAAGGTCACTACATCCTTGTAAAGGGAACAATCCAAGAGGAAGAGATAACAATCATAAATATATATGCAACAAATACCAGTGCACCCAACTATATAAAACAAATATTAATGGACATGAAAAATCAAATAAGCACTAATACAATTGTATTGGGGGATCTCAATACTCCACTGTCACAAAAAGACAGATCAACTAGACAAAAAATCAACCATGAAATATTACAACTGAACCAAACTTTGGAACAAATGGACTTAGTAGATGTCTACAGAGTGTTCCACCCCCACAACATCAGAATACACATTCTTCTCAGCTGCACATGGGACATTCTCCAAAATAGACCACATACTAGCTCATAGAACCTGTTTAAGTAAATGCAAAGGAACTGAAATTATCCCATGTATATTATCAGACCATAGTGTAATGAAATTGGAAATCAATGGCAAAAGAAAACACAAGAATTTGCTAAACACATGGAAATTAAATAGCACCCTACTGAACAACCAATGGGTCACAGATGAAATTAAAGAAGCAATTAGACAGTTTCTGCAACTGAATGATAATGACAGTACAACATACCGGAACTTATGGGATACAATGAAAGCAGTCGTAAGAGGGAAATTCATAGCATTAAATTCCTATATCAGGAAAACAGAGCAAGCACAAATAAACAACCTAATGGTGAACCTCAAACTTCTAGAAAAAGAAGAGCAGGCTAAGCCAAAAGCTTGTACAAGAGAGGAAATTATAAAGATCAGAGCAGAAATTAATGTATTGGAGACTAAAAAAGCAATACAAAGAATCAACGAATCAAAGAGTTGGTTCTTTGAAAGATTAAATAAAATCGACAAACCCTTATCCAACCTTATTAAAAAAAGGAAAGAAAGTACTCAAATCCACGCAATTAAGAATGAAAAGGGTGATATCACAACGGACCCTGCAGAAATCCAGAAGATCGTCTATACCTACTTTGAAAACCTGTATTCTAATAAGATGGAAAATGCAGAAGAAATGGACAGATTCCTAGATACATATGAATTACCAAAGCTCAACCAAGAAGATATAAAAATCCTAAATAAACCAATAACAATCAATGAAATCGAAGATGTAATTAAAAACTTCCCAACAAAGAAAAGCCCAGGCCCCGATGGATTCACTGCTGAATTCTACAAGAAATTTAGAGAAGATATAACACCACTACTTCTCAAACTTGTTAATGAAATTGAAAGGGAAGCAATACTCCCAAATTCATTCCTGGAAGCAAGCATTACCCTGATACCAAAACCAGAGAAGGACCCAACTAAGAAAGAGAACTACAGACCAATCTCCCTAATGAACATAGATGCAAAAATCCTCAATAAGATACTGGCAAACAGAATCCAGCAAATCATCAAGAAGATTATACACCATGACCAAGTTGGATTCATCCCAGGGATGCAGGGATGGTTCAACATGTGTAAATCAATAAATGTAATACACATTAACAGAACCAAGGACAAAAATCATATGATCATCTCAATAGATGCAGAAAAAGCTTTTGACAAAGTCCAGCACCTTTTCATGATAAAAACCCTACAGAAAATTGGAATAGATGGTCTTTATCTCAATCTGATAAAAGCTATCTATGACAAACCAACAGCCAATATCATACTAAATGGACAAAAACTGAAAGCTTTCTCTCTAAAATCAGGAACAAGACAAGGATGTCCACTGTCCCCACTCTTATTCAACATAGTCCTGGAAACTTTAGCCAGAGCAATTAGACAAGAGAAAGAAATAAAAGGAATTATGATTGGAAAGGAAGAAGTTAAATTATCATTATTTGCAGATGACATGATACTCTATGTAGAAGACCCCAAAAACTCCACTATAAAATTGCTAGATTTAATAAGCAAATTCAGTAGTGTAGCTGGATACAAAGTCAATACTCAAAAATCAATAGCCTTCCTGTACACCAATAACAAACTCACTGAGAGAGAAATTAGGGAAACAACACCTTTCACAATCACATCTAAAAAAATGAAATACCTAGGAATCAATCTCACAAAGGAAGTAAAAGACCTCTACACTGAAAACTACAGTACTCTGAAAAAGGAGATTGAAGAGGATATCAGAAAATGGAAAGATATCCCTTGCTCTTGGGTCGGAAGAACCAATATAGTGAAAATGGCCATACTTCCAAAACTGTTATACAGATTTAATGCAATTCCGATCAAAATTCCAACAACATATCTCACAGAATTAGAGAAAACAATCCTAAAATTTATCTGGAACCAGAAGAGACCTAGAATAGCAAAGACAATTCTGGGCAACAAAAGCAAGGCAGGGGGCATCACAATCCCTGATTTGAAATTATACTATAAAGCTACTGTGATAAAAACTGTGTGGTATTGGCAAAAAAACAGACCTGAAGATCAATGGAATAGAATAGAAGATGCAGAAACAACCCCAGACATACTAAGCCACCTTATCTTTGACAAAGGTGCCAAACACATTCACTGGAAGAAAGATAGCCTCTTTAATAAATCGTGCTGGAAAAATTGGCTCTACACATGCCGAAGATTAAAATTAGACCCATATCTTTCACCGTGCACTAAACTAAATTCAAAATGGATCAGAGATCTAAATATTAAAACAGAAACATTAAATCTGCTGGAAGGTAGGATAGGTAAAACCCTTGGAGACATTGGTGTAGGCAAAGACTTTATGAATAAAAACTCAACCGCACGGGAACTATCCCAAAGAATCAATAACGGGGATCTCATCTTATTAAAAAGCTTTTGCACAGCAAGAGAAACCACCAACAGAGTGAAGAGACAACCCACAATGTGGGAAAAAATGTTTGCCAGCTGTTCCTCAGACAAAGGATTACTATCGAGAACATATAAAGAACTCAAAAAAATCAGACCTCCCAAATTTAAAGACCCAATCCAAAAATGGGCATCTGACATGAATACACACTTCTCAGATGAAGAAATACAAATGGCAAATAAATATATGAAAAAATGTTCAACATCACTAGTCATCCGAGAGATGCAAATGAAAACAACACTGAGATTCCATCTCACCCCAGAAAGAATGGCTGTTATCAAGAAGTCAACTAATAACAAATGCTGGAGGGGCTGTGGGGAAAAGGGAACCCTTCTCCACTGTTGGTGGGAGTGTAGACTGGTGCAACCACTGTGGAAGTCAGTGTGGAGACTCCTCGAAAAACTGGGATTGGAGGTCCCATTTGACCCAGCTATTCCCCTTCTGGGTATCTTCCCAGAAGAATTAAAAACATCGTACCACAGCGATATATGTGCACCCATGTTTATAGCAACACAATTTGTAATAGCTAGATCGTGGAAACAACCCAAATATCCATTAACCGAGGAATGGATAAAAAAGATGTGGTATTTCTATAAAATGGAATACTACTCAGCCATAAAGAAAGATAAACTGGAAACTTTTATAGGTAAATGGATGCAACTCGAGAAAATACTCACAAGCGAAATAAACCGGATGCACATCTGTAAACATCGTATTGTCTCCCTAGTATGAAAATGCAATTTCACTGTGACTATTCCATTCCTTAGTCTTCTATTTTTACCTAGCTTTTACATGGCTTAATCTTATACTGAGTAATATTTTTCTCCAAAAGGTATTTGTACATTCTCTAATGCTTGAGTTTGTTAATACATGAGAATGTTTACTTGTTGTCTTTAAAAAAATAAATAAATAGATTTAAAAAAAAAGGCACTTCTCTTAGACTAGTAGCTTTGTGTACTTTTGCAAATTCTTTGAAGGAAGAGTGCATGGGGGAAGGCAGGAACTTTGAATTTCAGCTTTGGTGCTTCTGTTTACCTTGACCACATTACTAATCTCTCCAAGTCTCAGTTTTCTCATCTATAGAACAGGGACAGCTGCACCCGCTTTACAGGAGGAATAACACGAGCAAAGTGTCTGACCAGTAGTGTCTTAGTTACTTTTCTCCTTGCTGATACAAAATACCCAACACCTAAAGTTAAAGGGGGAAAGGTTTATTTAGCTCAGTTTGTGGAGGTTTCAGTCCGTATCGGCTGGCTCCAAAGCAGGGTGGCACATAGCAGAGGGGCGACCGTTCATGGTGGCAGAAGACAGCAAAAGCAACAAGAGAGCTTTCTGTCCCTTATATTGTATCCAGTCTACTGGGATTAGGGCGGTGCCAATCCAGTCGGTGGACTGATCCAGCAATCACCCACCCTTAACCCCAGCATTGTGCTCCGAATCAATCACATACTCTAGATTCAGCCACCTCCCAAAAACTCCTATGACTGCATGAGGCTTTGGGGGAACATCTAGACACAAACTATAACAAGTAGCAAGAAACTCATCAAAGCTTCCCTTCCATAATACTAAGATTGATTTTTAAGCAGAAATGAGAGTTGGACTCTTTAACATGGCACAACATCCAATCTACACATTTAGCTTTGCTAAGCCTCTTCCTCCTGATAGGGAAAACTGGAATAGCATCCTGAGGGAGAGAAATCAGGGCTTTCTGACCACCATCTGCATCTGTGAGGCTTGTTTTTTTTTCTTAACACAAGATGAGTGAGAGTCCTGAGCCTTCTCTCTTCCTTCTTGGATTCTCTTGCCAACCCACAGCTCATGCCTGGTTTAAGGGGAAGGCTGGACTTTGTGGGCCACAAAGCCCACAGTAAGGTGGCTTTCTCCTTCCAGTTCAAAGGAAATCGAGACCAGCACCCACCAGATGCACCTGACCTGGGAATTCAGGGCAGAAAGTAGCCAAGCAGAGGGGCCTGCTCTGGAAAGCGCCACATGCAGCTGGGGGATCAACTCCCCTTCCTGTGAAAATGTAGCCATGTGACTCAACCCTTCTGGGAGAGACAGAAAAGGTACATTTATCATTCTGTGGCAGGAAATGCCCTCTTACAGCCACAGAAGGTGAAATCACCAAGGAAGGGACTGATAAACGTGATTATATTACACATTTCAAAGTATGACAAAAGCCATCATAAATGTAAAACATAAGCAGTGGACCGAGACTGCACACATCTATTGCACATATAGACAGTCGAGCATTGACAAATCACAAACCAAGGAGGAGGTGTGGACAATTCATGGAGGAACCGTCCATGAATACACAGGAAGACAATCAAAACCACCAGGAATCAGGGAAATGCCAATTAAAATAATAATAAGATGAAAACTATCGCCCATAATCCTGGATGAAGAAGTAGGTGGTGAGAATGTGGCGAAGCAGTCCTCACACGCTGCTGGTGGAATGTGATTTGGCAGTGTGAACCAAATATTTAAATGCATGTTCTACTGTTCTGGAAATACCCTTGCACAGTGGAACAGATTACTCATGCGCACAAAGAAACAAATACAAAGAATTTCAGTAAAATGCTAATAACAGCAAACAGTTGGAAAGGGTTCAATCACCACAATGGGTAAATGATTAAATAAGCCAGTTTATCCAGAATAATGAATACTATGCAGCAGTTAAAAAGACTCATTCTATCTTGACCAACTTGGAAAGATGTTATTAATTTAAAAGCATTGCAGAGCATATAATTGTTGTTCTTAAAATATCATTTTTCCAGTCCCATGAACCCACAGGAAAGCCTTTTCGCAAGCTGGGAAGCATATGAATGTCATTCCCCTCTCCTCCACTCCCGGGGAACTCTAGGACTCCTTCTTCCCCAGAACCTCACCTGCCCTCAAATCAAGGACCATCTCCACGCACATTTCAGATGCTAAGGGAAAAAGCCACTGTCCTGCACTCAATAATATTCGAGGATCATCTCTTTCCTCTCCCCTGTACCCCAGCCGTGTATAGAAGGAAGCTGCACCTATCTGGCACGCTATCTCAAGCAACAACAGTGTTACAAAGAACGCTCTTGGACAGCAACTGTCAACCCCACGCTTCTGAATGTAAACCACAGAAACAAGAGCCTGCCTGTTCATCTACTGGGGTGCGCTCTGCAGGGCACAGGAAATTCGACAGCAACGCTAGGGAATAAACAGTGTTCCGGCTACTTCTTTTACACAACAGGACGCAGACCTGGGTGCCACCCTTCCAAGGCCAGACACGTATTCCTTTATACCAAGTTCCATCCCATACGGGGTTGAGCAACAGTTTGCTTTTCGTGGCAAGCACTGTCTTAGCTGGATCAAATCTTTTATTTACCCAGCTATGCAAATAAAAGCTGCAAGGGAAATAATAAAGAAAGGGAAGACACTTCAAAACTAAAAATAATGCAAATGACTCTTGTTGAAGTTCCTGCCGGGATTCCATCCAGTAGCTTGCTGTAAAATCCTGGAAGAAAAGAAGCCTAGAACTTGAGCAAGGTGGCTGGGCTGAGATCAAGTGCTTTCTGCAAACTAAACAGAGCCAGTTTCCTGTGTGAACAACCTGTGGGTACAATGCAAGGCTGCCCAAAGCCAGGGGACCTCAGAGCGCACAGGGCAGGCTGCGACGCAGCACTCTGGGTCCCCAGCACAAGATCCCTGCAGGCCAAAACTGCCCTCCAGGGAGACCTCCTAAGCAAGGCGTGCTTACTTTCCTAAAGCTTGGAGGAAGTGTTAAAGCCTAAGCAGAGAAGTCTGTAGAAGCGTTTTGTAAGGGAAACAGAAAAACCTGCAATATGTTTCTTTTTCTCACCGCGCCTACTTTTAAAAGAACCAAGGAAACCGCTAAAGGGAGTTCAGCGCAAAGATTCCCGGGTTTCAGCGACACTGTTTTAAAGAGAACCCAGCTTTTCTGGGGAAGTGTGAAGGGCAAGTCCCTGAAGGTGAACTATACGCCCCAACAGTCCCTGTGCCCTCGAGTCTCAGGACCGTAAGCCCCCTCCCCCGGCTGGACGTCACCCCTCCGGGCCTGTCTGCGTGTCCCCTCCCCTGGGGTCCCCAAGGGACAAATGTCCAGGGACGGCGGCACCGCGGTGGGTCCCGGGTCCCTGAAGTCCTCGGGCCGGGGCGGGGCAGGCGGGGGGGGGCATCTGAGGGGTCCGGCCCGGGGGTCCCCCCGGGGGTCGCGGGCCGAGGGCATATGCGGGGGGGCTGGGGCCGGGGGCGAGGGGTGCAGACCGTCCAGAGCCAGCATGGAGGGGAACTCCTTGCAGTTGGCGACGCCCGTGGAGTCGGTCACGCACATCTTCCACAGGTTGGCAAAGTAAGTGGCGGTGGTGATGACCGTGCCGTCGATGGTGGACACTTTCCAGTACTCGGTGGGCAGCGTGGAGGATACCAGCACCCAGCCGGAGATGGACACCATGAAGGCGATGATCTCCGAGGCCGTGCTAGCCATGCTGCCGGCTGCGGCCGCCTTCGCGCTGGCGCTCGCGCTCCCACTTGCAGCGGACCCCGCGCGCGGCCCCGCAGCTCCGCCCCCGCCGCCACCCTCGGCCCTGCGCTCGGCGCCAGGGGGCGCGCGCGGGCGCACTCCCCGCGGCCCTGCCGGAGCTGGGCGCTGCTGCGGACCCCGCCGCGTTCGCTCCCCGCCGCCTGCGGTCGGGAGAGAGGCGATCCTGCGCGCCGCTGCGCCCGGTCCCCGAGTGGGAGCAGCGCGGCACAGATTGGCAGCCAGATGTGGAAGCCCGCTGCGCCCCCTACCCCGCCCAAGGCGGAAAGCTCGGCTGCCTGAGCGTCTTGTAAAAGCAGGGCGGGGAAAGCCTTCTGCGAGCTATGAGAGGACACGGTGAGAGAATGAATGCAGCCTCGGTTTGCTGAACCCGAAAGGCCTGCGCGCCACGCTGCTTTGCAGGACGCCGCCGGGCTCGTCGAGGAGGAATCGCCGTGTTGGGTCTGGGCCTGAGACCAGCCTTGCCCTTAGAAGCCTGCAGTTCTTTTGGGTCCCGTGGTATGCGGAAGGTCATTGTGAAGAGGTGCGTGACACAGGGCGGCAGACGGACAGCCAGGTCCCCGTGCGCCTGTTACGGTCTTGACCTCGAATATCGCAGCCACGGCCGCTGCAAATGCCTTCTAATGCACTACGCAGTGAGATCATTGTCCCCGTAGCTCCCGGTTTGGGGATTCTATGCTATGAAGTCGGATTCTGTTTAACCTTTTCTAATCATCTCCATTTTGGTGGCTAATGGTAAAATAAACTCATTCATTCCCTCGTTCTTTCACTGCTGTCTCAAGAGAAACATAAAGATTAGGGTCCCCCTGAGGTCACGAATCTGGGCATAAATGAGAGAACAAAGGCACTGGCTTTATTATGGGGTTATCTGTCCACTTAAAGTTCCTGTAGTTCTTGGTATGACCTTTCAGGATTCATTTCTTGCCAAATTAACCAAAGGTCCTATAAATCAGTCTGCTAAAACGTTAGTTCCTACCCTTCTGTTTCACAATCCTTTCACAGGGATACTTTGGTTCATTGTGAAGTACTTCTTAACTGCCCTTTGTTGTCTTTTTTTTTTTTTTTTTTTTAACTATATGGGTGCAGAATGAAATTAGTGGTGACTAAGTGACCATGGAGAAGAGAGGAAGTTGAACAATAAAATCATCAAAACTTAGGTTTGGAAGGACCGTTGGAGACTATTGGGACACGCTCCACTCAACACAATTATCCTGTTTCTAGAATATTATTCAGCCCTTGCCGGGCACTTCAGGGCCGAGTGTTTAGCATATGGCAAGAAGTCCAGTCTGCATTCTTCTTTTTTTGTTTTGATGTCTTTTTAAAAAGAAAGCTTTTCTTTATATTGAGGGGGATCTGTGCCTCTTTAACTTTGACCCAAATGCTGTAGTCTGTGCCCTGAAGCAACACGAAGCTGCGGACAGCAGGTAGGTGGTATGGCTGTGCCCAGCGTCTGCAGACTGGCTGGGTGGGAATGGGGCTGAGCCTGCTTTGCTTGGAAGCCGATGCGGTTCTGCTACAGTTCTGCTCTTGTTCTAGCTTGTCCTGATGGGTCCCTTTGGGCTCACTGGTCGGTCAAACTTAAAAGCAGAGTTTGGTAAGCCCTGTCCTAACGTCTTCCTTGTCATCTTCTCAGCTATTCAAATCAGTCACAGAGTGGCCTCTGCGTTTTTGTATGATTCACCATAAAGTGCCTTTATCATCTGGTTTCTTTCCTTCTGGCACATTTCCACGCATTCCTATGCCATAATTCTTTCTGAACCATCCATCTATTTCTGATACAATTTACTGTTCCGAAAACACAAAAAGTCGTGAGCTGTCACATTCCTTGTGGAATTTCCTCAAATTAAACATTGCACAAAGTTTCTACTTTAGTTTATGGTTTGGTTCGACAGTCTCTTTGCTGTGTCATGTTCACGGTAGGTACTCACTAAACTTGTTAATGAGTTGTTGTTTTTGCTAGCCAGAGCCCTGACTGACTTTTGACACGTGAATCAAGTTTAGTATAGTATTGTAACCTTTAGGATTCATGCAGATCCTAACTTACCAACTTATTGGTTATAAATGTCACTGTTTGGATCCTAAAACATCCTGTTTGTTTTAGAGGAAGAACTATGACCAGTCCCCAAAAGTTTGTAGTATGTATCTATTCACTTAATTTTTGCAGTATCGGGACTTGAACCCAAGGCCTCATGCATGCTAGGTAAGCGCACTGTCACTGAGCTATATATACAGTGCCCTACACTTAAAGTTTATCTAACATATAATAGAATTCTACCTATTGTTCTTTTAAAAAAGTCCATAAGCCCAGATCGCCACTGCAACAATTCCAGAGGCAACAAATCCTAAATTCCAACCAGGAACTCTGAGAATGAACAGCTCAGCCACAATGAGCAATCACACCTGTGAAACCAAAATCTCTGGGGGTGGACTTTGTAACTGCATTGCCAAAGTTCCGGTGCCTAACCAGGCAGAGGAGGACGGCTCTGACCGGCTGCGATTCAGGTGCATGTGTCTAAAGAGTTAGTTTAGCATAACAGATGGTGTGCATTATGGAGAGAAAGAATATTAATCTCTTTGTTGAAAATTTAAAAAATATTCTATTCCTATAGAGATTGTAACAATTTCAATTTAAAAGGGGTTGGAAATACCACAAACAATCCATAAATTAGACGGATGGCAGTACTTTTAGTTCCTTTGCCAGCTAAACCAGACTAGGGTCGTCATGCTTGTGGACTTGATTAATTTTTCTTTTCCTTTTGTGCTTTATCTTCTATGAAGTTAGACAATGCTGCATTCTTTTCTTTTTCTGCCCTAGAATGGACTGCATCTGTACTGTGAAAAGTTATATTTTAAGACTACAAATGCCTGATGAAAGAATGAAAATTTTAACTTTCTTTAATATCTAAAACATATTATGGGGCCGGTGATATCATTCAGCAGCATAAGCACCTTCCTGGCAAGCGCGAGGAAGTTCAACTGAGTTCAACTCCCGGCACCCACATATTAAAAAAAAAAAAAGTAACGAATTTAGAATGCCTTGTATTTAAACTTTTCAAACCAATTTAGCCTTAAGAACTCAAAGTTATTATGAGGGGCCACATAATCCAACATAAGAATATCCAGAAAATTAAAATAGGTAAAATAAAGAAGATTTTTAAAAAGAAGTTATACATGGCTTGTTTCACTTTAACATTACATGCTTTCAAATAGTCCACAAACTTATTTATAGAGAGTACCTCTCGACTGATAGAGGCTTCTTTCTTTTCTTTAGAATTCAGCTCACTGAAATCTTTATTAATGATTTATAACAGACTATTTTTAATTTAAATATAAAAGTGAATAAATCAAGAAAGTTGCTTTCTCTAAGTTATTTGAAGTAACATCTTAATAACTTGATCTTTATAAAACATTATTGTTTTTCACTACCAGAACTACTAATAGATCTAGAAAATAACAAATTTTATCTGAAGATATTTCATGTTCTGACATACATTATCCTTCCCACTTTTGAGTTGTTTCTTTGGCATTATTATAGTCATTCAGGAAAAATAGAGGATGCCCTACCCCCACCCCATGGTTGTTTAATAGGAGTGAAAACCAGTTTAGCCAACTAAACAAGAGATTTGCAGAAATGTTTTACCTGAGATTCAGTTCACCTGCCAAATAACACAGGTGTGCCTTTCACCAGCTCAAGGGTTTTCTAAGCATCAAATTTGGTTTCAGTACACATTACATTAGCTCCTTCGTAGATTCCAATGAGGTGGGGTACTGCTAATCAGGTGGGAAGAATCTGAGGTCCTGATAAATATGATATTAACTAAAAAAATAACCGCCCAGGAGCCAAATACTGTCACACTATGTTAAAGAAGACATTAATGTCAATACTGATATTAAAATAGCACGTCTGTGTTCTTTTTCCCGTTCATTTTCTCCAACGCTCTTAGTTTATCTTAATGCTCTCCATGAACTCTATGATATTTGTAATCTACATAGTACAAAAGCTCCAGAGTGATAGGAGTGGTTAGGAAATTAATGTGCTCTTTTCATTGTATCACTGTTCATATAGAAATGTGATATATATTTTGTGCAAATTTTAAGTGTGCAAATGGGTTGTGTTATTTTGTCATTTGTCAACCTCTGAGCCTGTACTGCATCAAAATGTTTTCATGGGTCTAGTATAAGTTTGTGGCATTTACCTTGTGGATTTGCTTTTAATGCATTCATTTGAAATGCTCCTAAACTCTGAGGTATCTTAGGATCATCTAGGTGCCTCTTGAGCCCATGGAGGGATATGGTTTGGGCTTCAGCAGCTCATAGCCGCCTTGGCAAATCCCCTACCAGCCTGGAATGACTCACTCTGGAATGCTGGAAACTTCCAGGGGTTGCAGATAGATTGGGTGTGCTTTTTTCTGGTCAATGAGCACTCGATACATATTGATTCAACCTACTTATCCAGGTTGAAGCAGTAAGTAAATCTTTATTTTTAGACATGTCATTTTATTTCTTTGAGTTAGAGTTTCCACACTGAATGGCCTCCAAAATAATTTCCAACTCTAAGAGCACCTATAAGTCTGTGATTCCTAATGAACGCCGTCATTCACAGACAAAATCAGTAAGGAAAGGCGTAAGCTACTTCCTTTGGTGTTCTCACTGCTTTACTTTTTTACCTGCTTTCTGTCTTCCTCCTTTGCTATGTTTAAAGTGGGTGTATCTATAGCTGTGAGGAGGGAACAGTGCATGGACACAGTCTTTTAAAAATTTGTATGTATTGTCTTAACTTCACTGTTAAAAATTGGAAAGACGTGATAAAACATGGTAGTTCAATCTACTTATGAAACATGGTGATATGATGGACAGATGGCAGAGGATGGACATGACAGAAAATTCTATCCCTATGTGAACTTGGATAGATCACCTAATCTTGCTCAGCATTAACTATAAAACAGGAATAAAACGTAGTTTTTTTTTTTTTTTAAAGTATTGTGAGTATTAGAGACAATGTATATAAAGGTCTGGAATGTGGGAGATGCTCAATAAATAATGGATGCTATTCACTCCACTCATGCTTTTTCATTTCTTCTTTCTTCTCTCCCTTCATCTGTCCCCTCCCCCCATACTGAGGACTGAGCTTGAGCCCAGGGCCTCACACATGCAAGGCAAGTACTCTACCACTGAGCTACATCTCCAGCCCTCCCTGTCTCTTTGAAGCTATAAAATTACATTTTCTAAAAGGTGGTAACACAGGGACAGGTGGGAGGCATGAGGGAGGAGAAAACCAGCTAAGGCGGGTATACCCATGAACCCAGTTTCACCCTGAAACCTCCACTAGCCCATCTCTGCACCTGCACCTGGTTAAAAACTGTTGCTCCTGTGACTGAAGGGCCGGATGACAAAAGCATGGTACCCAGAGCAGGGAAAGTCCCCAGATTCACACAGATGTAGTTGAGCACTAGAGCGCCTTCAGGTAGATGCAGGAGCTATTACACCCTCATGGATAGGGATTGCATCTCATGAGTCTGATTAAAAACAGAGGCATCGGCCGGTGAGATGGCTCAGCGGCTTAAGCGCCTGCCCGGCAAACGCGAAGGCCCGAGTTCGACTCCTGGATCCCACGTACGAAAAAGGGGCCGGTGATATCGCTCATCGGCACGGGCGCCTGCTGGCGCGCGAGATCCTGAGGTCGACCGGTACCCACAAAAAAAAAAAAAAAAAAAAAAAAAAAACAGAGGCATCATGGGAAGGAACATGCGCATAACCCCAAATATTACATAACAGAGAGCTGTCCATTACGCTCTCTGCAGGGTCCAAGACTGCCCCATAGTGGGAGGAGCAACATCAAGGATCACTAGAAAGCCACACTGCCTCAAAGCCTTGGGGCTCTGCCTTCCCTTTGTGCTGGCACCCGCCTGCTAGGCTTCCCTGAGCATACTTTTGCTTTCAGTAAGTGTCTGCTTTTGCAGTCTAATTTGAGTGTTTGCTTCCAATTCTTTGTTGGTGACACCAAGAACCTGGAAAAGAGAGCCTGAGAGAACCCCAGATGGTAACACCTGATGAGACAGCCAGGAGATTCTGGGGGATAAGACCCTTTTTCAGAGGAAAATTTTGGGTCCTCTTTTTCTCTTTTCTTCCTATTTTTGTGTCTTCGGTTGCTCATTGTGGGTATGGGTCAGACAGTTAAAAGCCAGTAGGCATCTGCTGCTTGAAGACTCTCGTAACAGGTTAACCCAGTCATGGAACAGAGCACTTCAGGCTCCCCCAGGCAAAAGACAACTTCCATGCACTGTTCAGGCTTATGTTGTATGTGTGTGTGACCTAAAATTTAGTATGTCTGTTTTGTCATCAGCCTTCTACACCATGATTCTTCCCATCATCTTGTCTCAGATTTCTGCCTTCCTATCTATTACCATCTCCTTCTTGGGAAAACAGAGATATATCATCAAAGTTCCAGACCCTTAAGAGACCAATTTTCAGGTCACTGCCAGATCTATTTGAGGCAGAGGGTCTCCCTGCTGCAGAAAAGACTTTGCCCCCATGTCACGTTTAGCTGCCATTTCAAAGATTGTTCACCCCTCATTGACCCAGACCTCGAGTGCAGGGCCACACCAGGGAACTCCCTGAAACTCGTTCAGGTGTCAGAGCCTTCACTGCCTTTTGTCAGGTTCTTGGGGGAATCTTTCCCCTGCTACTGTCCACTTTGGCAACTGTTTGTCTCATTCTCTATGTCCTGAGGGATGCTAAGTGGAAAGCCCAACCATATACTAGATGGATTAGTGTTAAAACCCTTATGCTGGTCCCTTTTTGTCAGGGCAGAGAAGGTGGGCTTCCCATGGGTTTTATCAGCAGCACCAGTGCCATCGGGCCTAGAGACTCCTAGCCACCATTGTTCTTGAAGAGATGGACAACCCAGGGGTGCCTGGCTCCTTTGAGGCTGGAATCTGGGGAAGGGGATACCTCTCCCCCAGTATCCATTTGATTAGCCCACCTTCCATGGATTTTTTTTCCTTTTTATTAGACTAGGATACCTGGGGACCATCTCATCAATATCTTCTAATTCACTGCTCAGGTGCCTCTTCAACCATTGGGATAAATTCAGACCTCAGACCCCAAAGGAGAAAAGGCTCATCTTCCTTTGTAATACTGCTTGGCCTATGTACATGCTAGAAGATGAGGAGGTTTGGCCACCAGAAGGCAGCCTAAATTATAATTCCATTTTTATGATGTTCTCCTGACTATGGCATCAGCCATTGAGGCATGTGGGCTAGACAGTTAGATATCTTTCCAGGATAAAGTTGTGCCCACCAGGTGGGTACACCACATTACCCACCTGGGGCATTCCAACAAGCCCTAAAGGATTATGGAAGGCAAATGCTGATCCCTGAGTATCAAACGCTGGAACAGGAGTACACATGTGAACCCCTTGGACATCTCTACTACCTGTCCACTGAGCCTGAAACCATACTGTCTCCAGGTCCCACATAAAATCCAATAACTCTGTCCTCATCCATGCTGACACATAGTGATCCTACGGTGTGTCCCTTCAACTGGGGGGGGCATTCTGTCAAATCTCTCTACCCTCATGGCCCTCTAAGGACCCAGGGAAAGATAGGAGAGGATGAGGCTCCCTGCAGGTAGGGTCTGCGTCCCAGCTCAGCAAGAAGCAGCTTCAGAAGACTGACCTTCTCCCTTCAGCCCCCTTACTCAAAGATTTTTGGGATCCACTCTCTCAGAGGGGAATAACACAGGAACAGATATGGGGGGCACATAAAGGATGAGAAAACCAGCTAAGGCAGGGTCCATTCAATGACGTGGTTCCACCCTGAAACCTCCCACTACCCCACCTCTGTGTCTGCTCCTGTGGTTAAAAATCTTGCTCCTGTGGCCCAAGAGCCAGATGACAAAACCATGGTACCTGGAGTAGGGAAAGTCCCCAGATGTGCATTGAGCACTAGCATGCCCTCCGGTGGACCCCAGGGGCAATTAAGCCTTCATACATAGGCATTGCATCTCATGAATCTAATTAAAAACAGAGGCATCATGGGAGGAAGCATGCATAGAACCCCAAATGTTATATAAGGAAGAGCCGTTCATCACACTCCCTGCAGGGCCCAAATCACTCCATAATGGGAAGAGCAAAGGAGCGCTCCGTAGAAAACAACTAGGAAAGTTCAGCCAGTGGGCACCGCCCTCCTACCCTGCTACCCTGAGTTGGAGGTGTTCTGCAGTGTGTGTCGTTCACTGTGCTATGGACCGTCCTTCTCATGTAGTTTCCTGGTGAAGTGTTGACCCCTATTAGCTGACAGAAGGTGCACTACCATTCAACAAAGGGAGAAGTCACATTCAGATGTCAGGTGAAGTTTTCTTGCCCACTGATTTTTGCTTTTCCTCTCCTCTGCGACATCCTTGCAAACAACTCAAGCTGCTGGAGGTGCCTTTAAGAAAATGGTTTGGAAGACAGAAGTGATCAGGGACTGTCAAACAGCAATGCAACCTGGGAGGACTGACCAGTCAGGATGGATGGTGGCGTGAAAAACCTACAGCCTAGAGGCCTGGTGGTGTTTTCGACTTCCCGTGATTTGAAGAGATTGGTGAAACCAGGTTAAGAGTTCAGGATTCATCTCCATGAGGACTGTGCTCAAACAACTCTATACGTTGTTTCATTTGTGCTCCCACCTTTACAACAGCATTAGTCATTCATTGAGCCAATTCCGGATTCATTTATGGTGTGCCTGTAGCTCCAGGCATCCTTCCAACGCTATGGATATGGTGAACAAGACACACAAAGCCCCTCCCCAAATATGGTTTATAAGGAACAACATATGAAACAATGTATGAAAAATAGTATATCAGATCATATGTGTTGAAGAGAAAAAGCTGGTGGAGACAGGGCTAGGAAGTGTGTGGAGCGGGTGGTTTTCAAACTTTAGGTGGTCAGCAAAGCTTTCCACGAGAAGATGACTTTGTTGTGATGACCTGAAGGAAATGAAGGCATTGACTATGTAGCTTCAGGTGGAGCAGGTTTTGAAAAGAGGAGTGACATCTTATATGTCAAAGCTGCTGTCATCATATAGCTGGGTTATTGTAATTACTTCTACACTGCTGGAGGAGCTATAGCAATAATCCAGCTGAGCGTTGGTGGTAGTTTCAATCAGCTGGTACAGTTGGGTAGTGAGAAATGGTCCAGTTCTGAATTGATGTATTTTGAAGTTAGAGCTGACAAGATTTACTGAAGAACTGGCTGTGGCATCTGAGGGGAAGAGAAGCCAGGGAAGACACAAGCATCTGGCTTCAGCTTCCGGAAGAATGAACTGTTACTGAGACGAGGAACCCCCAGAGGAACAGGTCTGGAGGGTCATCGGGAATTTGGTTTTAGACCTGTAGAATGTGAGATTCCCAGTAGACATTCAGGAGGAGATGTCAAGGAGGTAGTTGAACCTACAAAACCAGAGTTCAGGTCAGAGACTCAACCCTAAAAGGCACATTTTGCTGCCACCTATAATTGGGTGGTACATAAACGCATGAGACTAGCTCGATCCTCTAGGGCAGAGTGTACACAGAGCAGAGAAGGCCTAGTGCCTGGCCCCTGACATCTTCTGCCACTTCATGGCCAAGGAAATACAGAGAAGCCAGCTGAAGGAGTGAGAAGGCAAGAATCTGGGCAGGAGAAAACCCAGGGCAAGAGTCCTAGAAGCCATGTGAGGACACTGGTTTAAGAACAAAGGTGTGGAGCCATCAGTGGTGTCCACCCTGGCCAGGGGTTCAGTGGCAGGAAGAAGAGGAGACTATGCAGGTCCTCCATGACCTTGGTAAGAGCTGATTGGGTGAAGGAGGTAGGGATGGAAACCAAGTGGGTGCAGGTTCAGTGGTGAAAGAGGAGAGAAATGGAGATGGTAAGAGTAAGTAACTCTAAAGGGAAGACAAAAGATTTGGAGCCTGGAGGGCAAAGTGGGGTCACAAAACATAGACTTCATTTTTGTTTTTGTTTTTTTAAGGCAAGAGAAGTAACAGGTAGTGCCTTCTGCTGTCCTCAAATAGACTTGTATGAATTAAGGAAAGGTTCCCTTTTCTCTGTGTGCCTGGGACCCCAGGGACACAGCTTGGAGCATGGCTGTCAAGTCCAGGGACTGAAGCTGGCAGTGGTCCCGAAATTATTCCTCCCCCCATCAGTGTCCTGCCACACAGGCTAACTCCCGAAAAAAACACAGTTCCAGTGCTGCTTTGCCATTTCAATTTATGTTGACCTGACTTTGTGCTAGTTTATATGCCTCAGTTTGATGTCATTTAAAACCAATACGACATACATATCTTACTGGTCTTGAACACTAGAGTTAGAAAGTCCTTTAAAATGTTATTCAGCTCAACATTTTCAAATGAGCAGACTGGACTCCAAAAATGATTTCTTGGGCTAAGGATGTAGCTTGGTGGCAGAGCACTTGCCAAGAATGTGTGAGGTCCTGGGTGCAATCCCCTGAACCACAGAACAAAACAAAACAAAACAAAACAAAAAAACAGCAAAAAAAAGTGGCTTCTTCATTTATATTAAGTCATTAAGTATATATTGAGTATTATATGTATTGGGATAACATCTCATATATGTCATTCTTCAAAAATATATGGATTCAGAAGATTATCTTGAATTTAGAGCTGAAGAAAAACCTGGTTTAAAAACAACGTTTGTGGGGCCAGTGATATAGCTCAGTGGCATAAGTACCTGCCTGGCAAGTGCGAGGTCCTGAGTTCGACTCTCAGTACCCACATAAGGGAAAAAAAGGGCCGGTGATATCGCTCAGCAGCACAAGCACTTGCTAGCAAGCACGAGGTCCTGAGGTCGACTCCCGGTATGCACATTAAAAAAAAAAAAAACGGTTTGAGTATTTAGAATTTGAAAGCTGTCATATTTGTCCTCAAAGATATATTTATACCAGTGAAATATTTACAAGTAATTTATTAGGAGGCTTTAGGGCTCAGGTTAGTGCACAGTCATCTCCGCAGGTGACTTTGAAAAGTAGCAGAGAAAGAAAGGAACTCATGTTGGAACGGCATGCTGAGAATCTGGTGCACAGAGAGTAGAAACACCTGTCTTCGTGGTTCACAGCAATAGCTGTTTCTATGTTTGATTTAGGGTTTGTGAAGAATTAATAAAAAGATCTAAAGCACAAAGTGAATGTCATGTATCACCTGTACTATTACAACTGCCACCTCTGGGATGTCCGACATTAATGTCTCTGACAAAAAAATTTGCCCTGCGTCAGCTACTTCTCTATCGTACAGTTTGCCCTTCTGTGTAATCCTATAGTGTTAAGCAATGTTTTTTTCTCCCCAGTCAGAGCACAATGGGTTATAATTTTTTTCACTACTTGGAATTGAACCCAAGGCTTTCTCACTGAGCTACATCCCCAGTCCTTTTTATTTTTCAGACAGGGTCTCCCTAAGTCACTAAAGTTGCCCAGACTGTGCTCGAACCTGCCATCCTCCTGCCTCAGCCTCCCAAAGTTCTGGGGTTACAAGCTTGCACCATTAATCCTGCTTTTATAATTTTTTGACACAGTAAATAAAGTAACAAATGAAATTTGGTCAAGCAACTTGAGTGCATTTGGGTTGTCCTAAGTTTTTAGAGTTCATATACTGTACTGTACAAGAGAAGAACAAAAAATAAAATTCTATTATTTCATGTTAATTTTCAGATGTGACTGAGGGGATTTAGTAAGTGAAAACATGGATATTACAGAACCGGGCATATTATAAGCATTTAAAAAATAGTTGACGAATTTATTTCATTATCCAAAAAAGGGTAAGTGGCTTAAAATATTGAACAGGACATTAAGCATAAACTCTCAAAAACTTTGTGATTGTCTAATATTTATTTCCTCTTTTGAATAAATATTCTTCTTATATGAAGAAATCTTTTCAAATTATAACCTTGTCATGAATGAGTCTATCAGTTTATACTTCAAATAATCAAATAATCCTCAATTATAATAGGCAGCTAAGTTAGAGAGAAATTAATATACAGTCAGAGAGTGACTGGGCTCTCAGCACAATAAAGTCATCAGAATTGAGGCTGGAGGTGCATCTGAAGAAGGCCAGGCCCCAAGATGCAGATGCAGTGGCCAGGCCTACACACCTCCCTAAGGGATAAACAATAGCTTGACATGGTACTGTAGCCAGCACCACTTCTTCTAGTAAGTCCAGATAGGCATCAGTTGCCCAAGGGAGTGCCCAGAGCATCTGGACGCATCCCTTCCCAAAATGCCTTTGTTCTTTCCATGTACCCTCGCTGCATGACTCCTTTCCCTATTGGATCAATATTAGCTAAGCGACTATACTTGTAATCCTATAGATTGATTGTAGTCTGACCCACATTGTACCCACATTGTGACTTTGCTGTATAAATTACCCCTGACAAAGAGCTTTGGTGGTCACCCACTCAGTACCCCTCCTGGATATTCAGGAGCTACTCTTCTCACCTTATTTCTAATAAAACTCTCCTAACTTCTTCCTTTGGTTCATTCCTTGATGTTGTGGGACCATGAACTCAGCACATTTGACATCTAACAGTTCAGAAGTTATATTTCTCCTATATAAAAATCATAGCTCTTTTTTGTTTTAAACCCTACTGTATATACATACATAAACAATGTGTTGATTGCTGGAGAATTTTCTACAGATGGTCTGGAGTCACACAATATAAATTCTGGAAGATGCAGTATGTTTTTGAATTTGTTTGTTTTGATACCTGCAATCTACCAGGAATGGCTGCATGGTAACTTTACTCACAGAGCAGGGGAACCAGTTTCTTGTATCTTTAAAGTTCATAGGCAATGAATTTTAACTTTCCAGACTCTTGTATTTCATTGGTTCTTTTTTCCTGAGCACCTGGGAAATTCTGGCTGACCTTCAGTCTCAGAGTAGAAACCTCAGAAGGGTGGACTGCAGATCTCCATATACACATCTGTGTGCTTTACCTAATCTTGCACAAATGTGAATGTGGCTCTTTACTGATCATGCCTTTTTTTTTTTTTTTTTTTGCTATATTATGACTATGACCTTTGCCTCTAACTTTTTTAGATCATTTGGTGAATGTAGTATACATATTTCCAGTGCAGTATTTTATTTCTGACCAAATGTGAACTTTCCTTATAACAACATTCCAAAGTCACGTTGGCTTCTAAAGTATATGCATTCGTATTCTAAATCAAATAATCCATCCATACATGAAGTAATGGTATGTAAATGTTGCCCTGCGTCCACCTGCCCTGATTCCTGCACTTGTAATGTGACAAACTTAGAATACCATTTTTACATATGAAAGATAGAAGGTCAGTTTAGCCTCGGGAGTGTTGTTGTTTTTGTTTAATCATTAAATTTGGGTGCAATGCTGGTATTTAAAGGATGTGACATCTGTTCTGGCTGTGTCGTTCCTTTGTGGCTAATCTACATTTACTTGGACCCATTTTTCCTACTGAAAAGTTGAGTGTTTGTGTGGGGAAGTGAATGGGTTGTGAAAGGAGTCCCTAAAACTCTGGCTAGCTTAACAATAGAGGGAGGAAATAAATAGTACACAGTGGAAGAATATTGTTTCCCCTCCCTTTCGGTGCCAAAAAAGGAAAACTGAGAAGGAATGGGGGGTGATGGCACGCGCCTGTAATCTCAGCACTCAGAGAGGCTGAGGCAGATGGATCTCAAGTCCAAGCCCAGCCTGGCAAACTCAGCCACTTAGGGAGACCTATCTCAAAAAACAAAGGGAGGGGGGAAGAAAGTAGGAGAGAGAGGTAATTGGAAAGCTAAGATGCAGAGCCGAAGGGGCCAGAGAATGACGCAGTCGTTGCACACACATGAACCAGCAGGAGAGCTAGAATCAAAAATCTTTCTCACCACTCCAAACAAGGATTTACCCTGTAGTTTGCTTGAGTTTCTTCCCCATTTGTCCCAAATGTCCCAGTTTCTCCCTACGTTCACTTGTTTCTATTTGCCTCTCTTGATTAGAAGCAAAGAACAGTAACCTACAGCCTTGTTGTTCCAAATTCCTCACTGCTCTGAGTGTTGGAAACAGAAGGCAGGAGGAAGAATGAGTTGGGCTCATTTTATGCATGCGGCCTAATTTCCTTTAGTTCTATTCTGGAGCATTGGCGCCTATGTTTATTTTCATGGCTGGAATTAAGCAATTTTCAGAAGGTTCCTCGGCAGGTTAATGGCAGAGTCAGATTTAGTATGCACAGCTGCTGGCTTCTCAGTGTGGGCCCTGGGCCACAGGGCGGCGTGGCCCTGCCACCCGGTGCTCCAGATCACACACTTGTCAACTGCAAGGAGCTTCCTAAGCCCACTGTTGTGAACCAGCTTTATTAAACATAGCACATACAAAAGACCCAAACATCAAAATCTCAAAACATGGAAAATATTTCCCCTTTAAACAAAAAAGTGTCATATAGTATTATCCATGTCAGTTAAAAAAGCAATATTCCTTCAACCAGCAAAACTTAAATTAGTTAAACCACGGGCTTGATCATATTTTTACAGTTAACAAAAGCAACCAACTGTAAGAATTAACATCATTTCTCATTTCTCAGCCAGAACCACTAGCTGGCATATAATTTTAGTTTAGTGTTTTTTTCTTGGTATTTTCAAAAGATACATGCATGCTATGTATCGTTTATCTAAGATTCATACTAACAACTAAAAAGTAGTCTTTTGTAGTTATATTCCTTTTTTTTTTTAATGAGGGTACCAGGATTTGAACTCAGGACCTCGCACTTGCCAGGCAGGCGCTTATGTTGCTGAGCTATATCACTGGCCCTGTAGTTAATTTTAGTAATAAGCAGTTCTTACAGGCAAACCTTGTTAAAAGGTCACAATTATCCTTTGAAAACTAAATAAAATATTACACTCTATGAGGTGTCACAAACTTCTATAGAATCAAAATTTATAATCATTTAAGTGCAAAATGAGCATTTTTTCTTAGTTCCACCATTTTTCTCAATGACGAATGAGCAAGTGTTCTTACAGTAATATTTTTGAAAGGTAGAAAATATGTTTTCAATAACAAATAAAATCATCTTGTAATTTACTTTTATTTCCCCTTCCTCCCCTTCCTTTTCCTCCTCCTCTTCCTCCTCTTCCTTCTCCTTCTCCTCCTTCTTCTGTGTCTCTCTCTCTCTGTGCAGATCCTAGCAATACCATTTTAGACTGGTGCATAAAGAGGGACTATAAATTTAGTTACGCATCACTTCTGGAGGAAGTAGTTGAGTCCTAGTTAATAGCCAGCAGTGCTAATGCATTAGCAGCTAAGGTTTCAGTGAAACTCTGCTCACAGTTGGTTTCATCTGTAGTGGCTTGGAGCCAATCAAAATGATGTTTTCCTCCTGGAAAACACTTGTTCATTGTTACCATGCACCAGCAAATTAGCAGGCGTAGGTATGCTAGAGGGAGAAGCCTGAATTTGGAATACAAGCCAGTTACAGAAAAAGAATAAGCTAATAACTGTGTAGTACCTTGAGATTTGGAACTGCCATTCTGTGGAGTGAATTTGTGCTTTGATCTATACCTTTCATGAAATGTTCAGTACTTGGTTAGAGGAATTTCTGTTAAGTAAAGGGTACCTATAGTTCCTTACTATCACTGAAAAACTGGCTTCCTCTTTGCATAGTCCTTTCACTTCCATAATCTGTACTTATGAAACTCAGCAGTCCTTCAGCACATCTTCGTCACCTCATTCCCTTGATAAAATGTACACAAATCATGACGAGGCTGAAGCTAAAGGATCAGCTGAGATGGGAATTTACCTGATCCCCTGTATTCACCAGTCTTACTGCTTTCTGTGTGTCAGAGAAGCCGCTCATACTGGGTATTCACTGAAACACAAACAATTCCAGCTATGGCAACACACACACACACACACAACAACAACAACTCCCCCAAAAGGAATGAGCTACTGACCACTCCATCCAAAATCTGAGCAATGTCACTTATTTAAAGGCATCCTTTAAACTCTGGTAGAATGGAAATGCATCCTAAAATTAGAGGAGTAAACATACTGGGTTGATTTTTTTCTATTTAATATTTTATTTTAAAACATCCTATCTTAATTTGATTTGGCTACACAAAATAGAAAAACCTTCACTCCAGTTTCTTTACTTTAGCAATTGTCTTAGCTTATTTCTGAAACTGGATTGAAGAGCTAGTGGGCTCTTAACTAGTGCTTACACAATAGGACGGAATTCACATGCACAGTCCAAGAGTCAATTATAGCAGGTGGGAAGTTTAACTACTAAGTAGGAGGAACAGATTTTTTGAAATACTGTACAGTAGTCTATTCCATGAGAAATTGTGCCCTCTATTGGATAAAAATGTTAAGACAGTCAAATGTGAACTGAATGCATTCATAGGTTGAGTGAAAATATGTATTGCAAACCTGTACAAAAAAAAATAATAATAAAGAAAAAGAAAAAGGGAGAAAATCAAGGGCCGGTGACATAGCTCAGCGGCATAAGTGCCTGCCTGGCAAGCAAGAGGTCCTGAGTTCGACTCTCGGAACCCAAATAAAGGAAAAGAAGGACCAGTGATATCATTCAGCGGCACCGGTGCCTACTGGCGTGCGAGGTCCTGAGTTCGACCCCCGGTACCCACCCACACACAAAAAAATGAAAATTAAGAGATGTATGGAAAAGGAAGAGAGGGAAGGAAAAGGGGATGAAAAAAGGAACTAAGATGTATTATGTGCGCATACCAATTCCTTATAGGGAATGTGGACGTTGTGTGCTATAAACATACTAATTTAAAAAAATACACACAATTTTGTTATAAAGATGATAGGAAAGGAGGAGAAAGACAAGATGTGAAAGCCATTTCAAAGACAGTGTTCAAAGATGATTGCAAAGCAACCACTGTGGAAATCAGTGTGGAGATTCCTCAGAAAACTAGGACAAGAGGTTCCATTTGACCCAGTGATTCCCCTTCTGGGTGTCTTCCCAATAGAATTAAAAGCAGCATACCGCAGCAATATATGCACACCCATATTTACAGCATCACAGTTTGTAATAACTAAATCTTGGAAACAACCCAAATGCCTATCAACTGAAGAACAGATAAAAAAGATGTTTTTTTAAATACAATGGAGTAAACTCAGCCATAAAGAAGGATACACTTCAGATGTTTGTAGCTAAGTGAATGGTCCTTTAGACCATACTCTTAAGTGAAATAAATCAGACAAATGCTTAAATATTGTATTGTCTTTCTGGTGTGAGAAACTGAAAGTGTAAATAAGAACCAAAATGTATAATTGATATTGTGAAATAGGAAGAAATTGTTCAAAAGAAAAGGGGAATTAGGGAGGGGGGAGGGGGAAAGGAAAGGAAAAGAAAAGAATGAGAAAAGAAGGGTAAAATGGAAACAAAGCTTTGTAAATAAGGAGGGGAAGAAAGGTTGAATGGAGGGGAGGGGAATGGGAAAAAAGGAGGAATCAAGATATATCATGTACAGGTACAAATTCCCTATGATGGATGAATCATTATGTATATCTAAAGGGTACCAATAAACTTAAGAAAAGATGATTGCAAAGCAAACAGAGCAATATGAAAGTTCAAGAATTAGGAATCTATAGTTTTCTTTCAATCAAAATTTGTTGAGGAATTTCACCCAATTCTGAACTACAAATAATGTTTCAGTTCCTTCTCTCTTTCTTTCTTTCTTTCTTCCCTCCTTCCTTCTTTTCTTTCTTTCTTTCTTTCTTTCTTTCTTTCTTTCTTTCTTTCTTTCTTTCTTTCTTTCTTTCTTTCTTTCTTTCCCTCTTTCTTTCTCTCTTTCTTTCTCTCTTTGCAGTACTGGGGATTGAACCCAGCCAGGGCCTTCACACTAAGCTACATCCCAAGACCTTAAATTTTTTATTTTTAGTCAAAGTTTTGCTAAGTCATTAAATTGCCCAGGCTGTGCTTGAACTTGTGGACCTCCTGCCTCAGTCTCCCACAGTTCTGGAACTACAGGCATGTGCCACTGTGCTCGGCTACAAGGTAATGTTTCTTTGGACCAATACTCTCTAGAAAAAAACTTATCTTCCTCTAGAGACAGTAAATTTTACTTGGGCGAAGACAAATTGTCCCTCAGGCAGTCTTTCTGCTTGGATGAAGGCGATCTGAAGGACTGGTTTCTTTCAGATTTAGGAGAATACATAAATGCATTTAAAGATCTTAGGAGGCATTTTGAAAATTTCCTTCATTTTTTTTTCAATCACACATCTTGATAGAGTTGTTTGTTACAAGGACCTCTCTTTTGCACCAGCCCTTTCTCTTCTCAGCTCACTGCAGTGTAGCTACCTGATTCTCTCCCCCATGGGACAGCACAGGCAGAGGTGAACTGGTTTGCACCATCTGACTTCGTGGATGTTTCCCACTTCTTATCTTGGTTGCCTTTACATTTGACACTTCTTTCTCATGAAATTCTCATGAAATGGAAGTCTGAAGTTCAGACTTCCATTGCTTGGTTCATGTTTTCTTTGATACTGTATATATTTTAACTTATAATTTTTTTGTGTGATACTGGGGATTGAACCCAAGGTCTTTGAGCTGAGCTATGTCTCCAGCCCTTTTTTATTTTTTATTTTGAGACACTCTCTCGAAGTTGCTCATACTAGGCTCAAATTTGCAATCCTTCTGCCTCAGTCTCTTGGAGCACTGGGATTACAGGTGTACACCACCGTGCGCAGCATGTATTCTTATAAGATGCTTTAAAACACTTTTGGAAAGTGAAATTCTGTAAAGCCTTGAGAATGCTATTTTTAATATTGGCATGAATAGATGAGAAAAGAAATATAAAAAGAAAATATTGGGAAAATGAAATAAAACTTACTGATGCGTGTCATAGGAGATGCATATTACTCAAAGGATCTCTCTGCTGATCATGTAATTATGAACTAAATCTAATGCTCTCAAAGGACTATGTACCCTGGATCTATAGAACAAAGACTAGGTCAGGGAATAAGTCCCTGTGGAAATGGCCCTAGGCTGAGGCTTAGGAATGAAGTGGGTGAGTCCAAAATGGACACGGGAGGAAAGCCTGGCACATACATCCAGTAATGTGGCTTGGGACTCCTGTGGGAGCACGTACCCTCAGGCTGCATTGCCTGTGTGTCTGCCTTTTGCCCCATTTCTTCCTAGCTGCCCAATGAGCATTTGGCCCCTTCAGGTAAGATCCAAGCCTTGGTTGTCTTTGTATCATATGAGGACAGCAGGTAGTAAATGCTCAGTGAATATTTCTCTGTTTATTTCACCTAAAGAATTTCCTTTCCACCTTCTTATATCCCTACAGTTACTGGAAGGAACACTCAAAAATACCATACTAATCTATCTTTTAATGGATTGAACAAATTAGTCATTTATTCTCAAGTAGTCTCATTTGAAGATAATTCTGTGAAATGTATTAGGAGAATAGTATGTCTAAAGAAAAACAGTTTTTTCTCTTAAAAATATGAAAATTCATAAATATGTGGCAATGTTCAAAGAGTGTTACATGAACACCCATATTCCATATCCAACTCCTAATTTTTCTACCACTAAACATTTTACATGGTTTATTTGCTTGCTTTCTCTCTCTCCCTTTTTCCTTCTCTCCATTCCTCCTTTGTTCTGTCCATCCTTCAATCCATTTTACTTTTTTTTTTTGGAGTATTTTGAAATAAATTGTAGGCACCAGTACGACTTCTTCTAAATAACTAAGCATGCCTGTCACTAGCAAGAGATTAATATTTGGTTTTCTCAATATAAAATTTATATATTGTAAAATAAATTGTAAGTGCATTAAGTTTTGAAAAATGCATGTATCTGTGTAGATAAAACAAACCCCATCAAGATACAGAATGTTACCATCTGTCCGGAAAGTTTTTTTTGTACCCTTTCCTAGTATTCTTCTGTTTTGCCATAGTAGATTAGTTTTGTCTGTTCTAGAATTTATTTAAATAGAATCAAATAGTATACACTCTTTTTTAAAATGCTTCTGTCATTCTTAAAAATCTGATTTTTAAGATTCATCCATGTTATTGCATGTATGAGTAGCTAATTTCTTCTTTGTTTTGCTGAGTAGTAGTCCATTTTTTGTAGGTATCACAGTTTGCTTACCCATTTTTCTACTGGTAAAGGTGTAGACCATTTCCAGCTTTAGGCTATTACCAGCGAAGGTGCTATGAACATTCTGGTACAAATCTTTTTGCGAATATATGTTATCATGGGTAAATATCTGAGTTATAGAGAAAGTGTGTTTAGTTTTATAAGAAATTGCTTGGTTTACTTTCCAAAGTGTAGAACTCTTTTATATTCTTTTGACCAGTGCATGAGAACTCCAAGTGTCTACATTCTCGCTGACATTTGATGTTATCAGTTTTTTAAGTTAGTCATTCTTGTAGGTATTCAGTGACATCTGGTTGTGGTTTTAGTTTTCATTTCCCTGATGACTCATGATAATGGGTAGTATTTTATGTGTTTACTACCCATTCAAATACCTTGTTTTGTGAAGTGCCTCTGAATCTTTTGTTCCTTTGGGAGGGAGTTTCCCTATCAATGTAGGAGTTCTTTATATATGCTAGATACCAGTCCTTTTTCAGATATATTTTTAGTGAATATATTCCCTCAGTGTGTGACCTGTCTTATTTTGTTAAAGGTAACTTTTGATGAGAAATTTTTAATTTTGATGAAGTCTAATTCATACATATATGCACACATACACATTATGGCTTTTTGTTTATGTTATTGGTTTCTGTTGTTGGTTTTGAAACAGTTTCATTATGTAGTCCAGACTGGCCTTGAACTTGTGATCCTCCTATCTCAGCCTCCAGAGTCCTGGGATTTCAGACATGCACCACCACACCCAGCATATTATTACTTTTTAGGACCTACCTTATGAAACTTTGGCTTATCCTCAAGTCATGGAGATACTATCCTATATTCTCCTTTAAAACGTTACGGTTTTAGATTCATATTTAGGGCCTATGATCCATTCATAATTAATGTCTGTGTGTTTGATATTAATTAGTGTTCAAAGTTCATTTTTCCATGTAGGACTCCAGTTATATTAGCACCATATGTTTAAATTCCTGTTGAATTATTTTTGTGTCTTTTTTGAAAATCAAATGCTTATATTAGTGCAGGTCTAGTCCTGTCTTTAAAAATATAAATATTGAATAATCACCATCTGAAAGTTTTAAAATATTATCTCTTTATTTAATGGTTACACACGGTAATCCAGATAAGAATTTCACAAAGAGCATATATGACTTTTGATAGGAAAATTGAGACGCTGTGTTTTTAAAGTACAAAGCAGCTTTTCTCTCTTGCAGGAATTCAACTTCTATACTAATAATCAAATGTATTGCAATCTTTGTTTGAAAGTGACGGGACCTTAAAGCTGCAAAATAAAGAGCTATGCTACTGCTATTGTAGCATAAGTTAAAGCTCAACATATTTTGTTATTTAAGAAAGATGATCAGCTTCCTCTTACTGGAGTCTTATGTGTGTGAATGGCAAAGAGTGTTTATAGGAACTTGGTACATGAACTTAGATAAGTGACTTTCTTCTTTTATTTTTCATTTGTAAAGAAAATGGAAATAAGTTTTAGACTGTTCCTATTATAACAGTGTCATAAAAGTGATTTTCATGGAAATATTTTGGTGAACATGTGGATAAAATGATAAAGAATATATGTAGGAGATAGTTGATAAAAACGAGGTGCTTTCCTTGAGTAGAAGCTCAAATAACCGTCAGATTAACATTCTCTTTTACGTAATTCTGGATGTGTTCTCTTTGCTTTAACGAAGCTAGAGAGAAATGTGCCCTCCTTTAGACGGAGTATTCTAAGGCATATGGGAGAGGAGAATGGCTGAAGGTCCTTGGCAGTGTCTTTTGAGCTGGCCAACCCAGGTGGATTTGCCGGCTCTTCACTCCAGTAATTTAATAGCTTCTTTCCTTCCGGTAGGGATTGCCTGACTACTTAAAACGTGCCATGAGTCTTTGTCTCATGCCATTCATAAATGTTGTGGTTTGAAAACAAAGAATTTTAACATCCCTCACATCCCAAAATAAACAGCAACTCTGGAAATGTCACAGGGCTTTCAGTGCACAGGAAGTGGATTCTGTGAAGTGTATTTAAATTATTCATGGTGCACACTGAAAACTTCTTACATTTCTCCCCCACCAAGAAACAGTTATTGGCACTTGAAAATGTGAAGCTGACAACACACTTTCTGGTTGGTGTTGGGGGACACTGAAAAACATTATAGGCATGTAGCCTCATGTTTTAGTACATGGAATTTATTCACTCCTAATTTTTTTTACTTAATAACTCAATGTTTTAATAATGAAAGTGACCTTCCATAACAATTATACTGGGTTTGATTCTAGGATAATTTGCAGTGTTTGCTTACCATAATTATTAAAAACAATACCAGCTGATCACACCTAATATGCTGGTTTGGAGGGACAACTATCACCTGGAATAACAATGTTAAACTCAAAGTTATTTGAAATAAATCACAGCAAAAATTGGAATCCTGATCGTATCCTACTTATTTTCACCTAAATTCTAGGTGTGATCTGTAATGTATGCAGAGGAGTTGGCAAAAAAAAGGTTATCATTGTCCTACAGAAGAATTTTGAAAACTGGAAAAGGACCACTTATGCATGAATGCTGCCTCATTAACCCAAAAATATAGTTACAGGAAAGTCAGGTGATTAAATTATTCTAGCCGGGAGGCAGGCTCACCTAGGAGCTAAGAATTCTACTGCAAAGGACTGGAGCTCCCCATGCTCTTTTTTTTTTTTTTTTTATGGGTACTGGGGGTCGACCTCAGGACCTCGCGCGCCAGCAGGCGCCCGTGCCACTGAGCGATATCACTGGCCCTTTTTTTGTATGTGGGATCCGGGAGTCGAACTCAGGCCCTCGCGCTTGCCAGGCAGGCGCTTACACCGCTGAGCCATCTCATCGGCCTCCCCATGCTTTTGACAGCAAAAAAAAAAATCACATATTAATAAGGCCAATGCCTCTTAACAATTCTTTTCAAGCCCTGTTTTCTATGTACATGGTACATTCTTTGCAAAGAACTGTGTTTATTCACTTCCGTTAGTTGGAATCCCACTTTCCATGGAAGAAATAGTCCATGAGATTGGATGAAAACATTGCTCATCAAGAGGAGAAAACACCACTAAACTTACTGATTGAAAAAATAAATTGATGGGCTGAAGGTGTAACTCAATCGTAGGGAATTTGCCTAGCATACACAAGGCCCTGAGTTCAACACCCAGTACCACGAAAAAAAAAAAAAAATTGATTAGCAAAGTGAGAAGTTAATAGTGTCTTTGAATTTTCTTCTCCTGATTATTTAGAGAACTTTTTCAAATTAGAAATTTGTATTTTATGGCATGCATTTATATGATCATATTTGGACAAAAATATTAGAAAAAACTAGGTGTTGGAAGCAATATCTTACTGACCCAACCAGTTCTACATTAAAAAAATAAAAACAACTTTGTTCCCAGCTTTGTTTTAAAGTGAAACAAAACACCTTTGATGGAGTGTCGCTCAATCATGAATGCTGGCACCTTTTCTAGTTCTCTGCAATCGATTCATGCTATATTCAAGCTCTAAGAATCAATTGGTGTGGTTCATAATGACCTAGTTAATTCCTCCCTTTAACTTACTGCTGCCAACTTCTTGAATGAACTGTATTTTTTCCTTCCCAACAACTCATTTAATAAAATGGCCTTTAGTAGAGTTAAATCTCCTTGGTGGCTTTGCTGTGGTGCCTGTATTTATTTCTACTGCCACAAATATCACACTTGTCTGGTGGGGACCTTCTCATTTTCCTTAGCTTCACTCAGCATGACTGCTGGTCTTTTTTTTTTAACTTCAATAATTTTATTTTGTTTTTTGTGGTTTTTAAAATTTTGTTGGTACATTTTAGATATACATAATGATAACATTCATCATAGGGAATTTGTACTTGTACATGATGTATCTTGCTTCTTTTTTCACATCCTCTTCCCCTCCCTTCAACCCCTCTACCCTCTTTATTTACAAAAGCGTTGTCTCCATTTTTTCCTTCTATTCTTTTTTTCTTGTCCCTTCTTTCCTTTCCCCTCCCCCTCCCTTGTTCTCCTTCTCCTCTGAAAATTTTCTTCCCATTTCCCAGTATGTATTATTTATTTTGATCCATATTTATACTTTTGGTTTCTCACACCAGAGAAACCATGTGGTATTTAAACATGTATGTCCAATTTATTTCACTTAAGAGTGTGGTCTCAAGGTGCATCCAGTTAGCTAGAAATACCTCAACCTGATTCTTCTTTATGGTAGAGTAGTACTCTATTGTATAAAAAAACCACATCATCTTTATCCATTCATCAGTCGATGGGCATTTCGGTTGTTTCCAAGATTTAGCTATTAGAAACTGTGCTTCTATAAACATGGGTGTGCATATATTGCTGTGGTATGATGCTTTTAATTCTTACAGGAAGATACCAAGAATCAATATAGCTGGGTCAAATGGAACCTCTAGTTTTTGTTTTTTGAGGAATCTCCACACTGATTTCCACAGTGGTTGTACCAGTCTACACTCCCACCAACAGTGGAGAAGCATTCCATTTTACCCACAGCCCCACCAGCATTTGTTATTGGTTGATTTCTTTATAACGGCCATTCTTTCTGGAGGGAGATGGAGTCTCAGCATTGTTTTAATTTGCATCTCTTGAATGACCAGTGACGTTGAACACCTTTTCATATATTTATTTGCTGTTTGTACTTCTTCGTCTGAGAAGTGTCTATTCATTTCAGTTGCCCATTTTTGGATCGGGCCTTTAAATTTTGAGTTGTTTATATATTCTAGGTATTAGTCCTTTGTCTAAGGAACAGCTGGCAAAAACTTTTCCCACCCTGTGGGTTGTCTCTTCACTCTGTTGGTGGTTTCTTTGCCATGCAAAAGCTTTTCAATAAGATGAGATCCCATTTGTTGATTCTTTGTGATATTTCCTGTGCAATCAGGTTTTGTTAATAAAAGTCTTTGCCTACACCAGTGTCTTCAAGAGTTCTATCTAGCCAGGGATCTAGCTCAGCGGCACAGCCTCTGCCTGGCAAGCATGATGTCCTGAGTTTGATTCCCGATACCAAAAAAAAAAAAAAAAAAAAAAGAGTACTATCTATTCTATCTTCCAGCAGATTTAGTGTTTCTGTTTTGATATTTGATCCATTTTGATTTTAGTTTACTGCCTGGTGAAAGACATGGATCTAATTTTAGTCTTTGGCATGTGGAAAGCCAGTTTTCCAGCACCATTTATTAAAGAGGCTATCTTTCTTCCAGGGAAAGTGTTTGGCCCCTTTGTCAAAGATAAGGTGGCTGAGTGTGTTTGGAGTTGTTTCTGCATCTTCTAATCTGTTCCACTGATCCTCAGGTCTGTTTTTCTTCTTGTTTGTTTGTTTGTTTGTTTGTTTGTTTTTTGCCAGTACCATGCTGTTGGTTTTTGTTTTTTTTTTTAATCACAGTAGTTATGTAGTATAATTTCGAGTCAGGGATTGTGATGCCCCCTACCTTGCCTTTGTTGCCCAAAATTGCTTTTGCTATTCCAGGTCTCTTCTGGTTCCAAAGGAATTTTAGAATTGTTTTCTCTAATTCTGTGAGATATGCTATTGGTATTTTGATTGGGATTGCATTAGATCTATATAACAATTTTGGAAGTATGGCCATTTTTACTATATTGGTTCTTATTACCCATAACCGAGGGATATCTTTCCACTTTCTGATATCCTCTTTGGTCTCCTTTGTCAGAGTATTATAGTTTTTGATGTAAATGTCTTTTACTTCATTTGTTAGATTGATTCCTACGTATTTCATTTTTTTGGATCTATAGTGAAAGGTGTTATTTCTCTAATTTCTCTCTCAGTAAGTTTGTTATTCTTGTACAGGAAGGCTATTGATTTTTTTTTTTTTGGTGAGTACCGGGGCTTGACCTCAGGGCCTCGTGCACCAGCAGGTGCCCGTGCCACTGAGCAATATCACTGGCCCCTTCTTCGTATGTGGGTTCCGGGAGTTGAACTTGGGCCCTCGCGCTTGCCAGGCAGGCGCTTACACCGCTGAGCCATCTCACCAGCCCCGGCTATTGATTTTTGAGTGTTGACTTTGTATCCAGCTATGCCACTGAATTTGGTTATTAAATTTAGAAGTCTTTTGGCGGAGTTTTTGCAGTCTTCTATGTAGGGTATCATGTCATCTGCAGATAATGATAATTTAACTTCTTCCTTTCCTATCCTTATTAGTTTTATTTCTTTCTCTTGTCTAATTGCTCTGGGTAAAGTTTCCAGGACTATGTTGAATAAGAGTGGAGACAGTGGACATCCTTGTCTTGTTCCTGATTTTAGAGAGAAAGCTTTCCGTTTTTGTCCATATAGTATGATATTGGCTATTGGTTTGTCATAGATAGCTTTTATCAATTTGAGATAAAGACCATCTATTCCAATTTTCTGTAGGGTTTTTATCATGAATGGGTGCTGGACTTCATCACAAGCTCTTTCTGCATCTACTGAGATGATCATATGGTTTTTGTCCTTGGCTCTGTTACTATGGTGTATTACATTTATTGATTTGTGTATGTTGAACCATCCCTGCATCCCTGGGATGAATCCTACTTGGTCAGGGTGTATAATCTTCTTGATGATGTGCTGCAATCTGTTTGCTAGTATCTAATTGAGGATTTTTTGTGTCTATGTTCATTAGGGAAATTGGCCTGGAGTTCTCTTTCTTACTTGGGTCCTTCTCTGGTTTTGGTAGCAGGGTAATACTTGCTTCCAGGAACAAATTTGGGAGTACTGGTTCCTTTTCAATTTCATTGAAGAGTTTGAGAAGTATTGTCATTAGATCATCTCTAAATTTCTTGTAGAATTCAGCAGTGAATATGTCAGGGCTTGGGCCTTTTTTTGTTGGTTTTTAATTACATCTTCCATTTTACTGACTGATCTCGGTTTATTTAGAATTTTTATATCTTCCTCATTCAGCTTTGTCAATTCATATGTATCTAGGAATCTGTCCATTTCTTCTGTATTTTCCATTTTATTATAATACAGGTTTTCAAAGTATATATTGATGATCTGGATTTCTGCAGGATCTGTTGTGATTTCACCCTTTTCATTCCTAATTGCATGGATTTGGGTCATTCCTTTTTTGATAAGTTTGGCTAAGTGTTTGTCAATTTTATTTAATCTTTCAAAGAAACAACTGTTGGATTCATTGATTCTTTGTATTGTTTTTTAGTCTGCTCTGATCTTTATAATTTCTTCCCTTGTACGAGCTTTTGGCTTAGCCTGTTCTTCTTTTTCTAGAAGTTTGAGGTTCACCATTAAGTTGTTTATTTGCGCTTGCTCTGTTTTCCTGATATGGTTACTTACTGCTATAAATTTCCCTCTTAGAACTGCTTTCATTGTGTCCCATAAGTTCCAGTAGGTCGTACTATAGTTATCGTTCAATTGTAGAAACTGTCTAATTTCCTTTTTAATTTTACCTGTGACCCATTGGTTGTTCAGGAGGGTGCTATTTAATTTCCATGTGTTTAGGAAGTTCTTGTAGTTTCTTTTGCTATTGATTTCCAATTTCATTGCACTGTGGTCTGATAACATGTATGGGATAATTTCAATTCCTTTGCATTTACTTAAGCAAGTTCTATGAGCTAGGATGTGGTCTATTATGGAGAACGTCCCATGTGCAGCTGAGAAGAATGTGTATTCTGATGTTGTGGGGTGGAACACTCTGTAGACATCTACTAAGTCCATTTGTTTGAAAGTTTGGTTCAGTTCTAATATTTCATTGTTGATTTTTTGTCTAGTTGATCTGTCTTTTTGTGACAGTGGGGTATTGAGATCCCTCAATACAATTGTATTAGCACTTATTTGATTTTTCATTCCTGTTAATATTTGTTTTATATAGTTGGGTGCACTGGTATTTGTTGCATATATATTTATGATCATTATCTCTTGCTCTTGGATTGTTCCCTTTACAAGGATGTAGTGACCTTCTTTATCTCTCTGAATCATTCTTGGCTTGAAATTCACTTTGTCTGCAAAAAGAATAGCTACCCCTGCTTTTTTCTGGGTTCCTGTCACATGGAGTATTGTTTTCCATCCTTTGACTTTCAGTCTATGAATTTCTTTCTGAATTAAATGTGTTTCTTGTATACAGCATATTGTTGGATCTTGCTTCTTGATCCATTGCCAGTCTGTGTCTTTTGATTGGTGAATTGAGACCATTAACATTGGTGGTTAAAACTGATATGTATTGACTTATACTTGTCATGTTATTTTCTTGTTGTTGACTCCCCCTCTTTTCTTTCCCTCCCTCTGTTTAATTGTTTGCTTTGCCTGGTGGATTCCTTCTGTTGGGGTTCATGGAGTTATAGACCTTGTTATCTCTTTCTAGAATGTCCTTCAAAATATTTTGGTGTGCTGGTTTGGTGGTCATAAATTTCCTCAGATGTTGTTTGTTATGGAAGTTTTTTATTTCTCCATCAGTTTTGAAAGATAGTTTTGTGGGGTACATCAGTCTGGGTTGAAGGTTATTTTCCTTTAGAGCTTGAAATACGTCACTCCAAGCTCTTCTTGACTTGAGGGTTTGTGCTGAAAAGTCACCTGTGATTCTGATGGGCTTTCCTTTGTAGGAGATTTGTTTGTTTTCCCTAACAGCTTTTAAGATTCTACTCTTGTGTTGAATTTCTGGAATCTTGAATATGATATGCCTGGCTGAAGATTTTTTTTTTTTGATCGTGGCTAATTGGAGTTCTATATGCCTCACTTATCAGTACATCAAATTCTTTTTCTCTACCAGGGAACTTTCTTGCCATGATGTCTGTGAACAGTTTTTTTTATAACATATATTGGATTGGATTGATTCTAATTAATTGGATTGACTCCAAACAATCTTAAGTTATTCTTCTTTGCCTCTTCTAGCAGCTGCTGGATTGATTTGTCATGGTCCCTTGCTATTTTTAAGAAGTCTTTATTTTCATGATCACTAACCACAGCCTGTCTTCTATGTCTGAGATCCTGTCCTCACATTGGCTTAATCTGCTGCTAATACTTTCAATGGAATTTTTGTACTTCTGGATATCTGTTCAAATCTCTCTTATGGATTCCATTTCTTTCCTATGCTGAGCATTCAGAGCTTGCATAATTTTCTTAAGCTCATCTATTTTTTTTTTCATCTGTATCTGCTCTAGAGTCCCTAAGCATGGTCTTCACTGTGGACATCACCTCTGCAGTTATCTGAGAAATTATTTCTTATTTGATTTTTTTCCAGAGCCTCATTTAATTGCTTTGTTGTTATCACTTCAGATATGCCAGGTGGGTGGCTTTCAGATTGTCCCACCTCATTGTCCCCTGGGTTTGCCTTTGGTGAACTGGATGTCTGGGGTTGCATCTTGTTTAAGTGTCTTCTCATTTTCTTATCTTTCTTTAGTTCAATTCCTGGGGTAATGCTTGTAAATTGCCTATGGTACGTTGCTTTATTGCTAGTATTTAAAACCCTTAGGAGATGACTACTTCTCTGAGGTACCTTCCAGGTGTAACTTGTTTTTGGGTTTTAAGTCTGTTGCAAAATCCTACCTCTTCAATTTGTTGGAGATGAGAAGTTGCTGCCTGTCTGGCCCAGTCCTTGGTTCTTTGGCACTGTGCCACGTTATTTTCTGTGACCCTTAGTCAATCTCAGTCATGGAATACCAGGAAGAAAAGCTGTTTAGAACAATTATGTCACTTTTTTTTTTTTTGTGGGTACTGGGGGTCTAACTCAGGACCTCACGTGCCAGGAGGCACCCGTGCTGCTGAGCGATATCACCGGCCCTTTTCTCGTATGTGGGTACTGGGAGTTGAACTCAGGACCTCGCGCTTGCCAGGCAGGCGCTTATGCCGCTGAGCTATCTCACCGGCCCAATTATGTCACTTTTGGCTATAGTGGTACCAAAATCATCAAACACAGCCTAGAAAATGATAGTCTGAGCTAACCACTTGTTTGCCACTTTTAACCATATAAATTAGATTTGTGGTTATATAACAAAATCTAAAACAAACCAGAAAATTATATGCACTATACAAGTCCTTAGTATGTCAATTTTGCCATCAGGGGTTAAAATTTAAAATGAGTTAAGGAGAAAATAGAGGGGCCGGTGAGATGGCTCAGCAGTGTAAGCGCCTGCCCGGCAAGCGCGAGGGCCCTAGTTAGACTCCCGGAACCCACATACGAAAAAAGGGCCGGTGATATCGCTCAGCGGCACGGGCGCCTGCTGGCGTGCAAGGTCCTGAGGTTGACCCCCCGGTACCCACCAAAAAAAAAAAAAAAAAGGAGAAAATAGAGAATTGGAAGAAGAGGAAGGAATTAGATGTAAGGCTAGAGGACAAAGAGGTATCATGCTAACATTGGGAAACAGTTGCAGAAGACTGGAGGGAAAGAGAGAAGGAAGGGATAAAAGGAAGAACAGAACAGAACCACAACCACAAAGAGGCTAGAAACTCCATTTACACTCATATAAGAACAAGATCAAACAATGAAAAAAAAAAAAAAAAAACCACCAGCACAACAAAAAACAATCAAGAAAGATGAAAAAAAAGAAAAGAAAAGAAAAGAAAAAAGTTCACTTCCAGATTTGTCTCTGCTGTTGCTGGTAGATAATATGTGGAGACAGAGTCCTGTTCCACGCCAATCTGTCCCAGCAAGCCAGCAGTAGCTTTCTGGTGGGGTAGTGGATAATCTCACTGAGCCTGCACTTTCTGGCCAAGACCAGACTTATCTGGCCTGCAGCTGTCAGCGCACCTTCTGCAGGCCTGAGCCCGGCTGGGAGCCAAGGATGGAGCCAGCAGCTGCCCTGAGTTCCAAGCTCAGCTGACCTCCCAAGATGGCTCCTGGCCAATCACTCTCTCTATAGGATGGCTGAGCCCTCAGCACTCACCACCAGCCAGTGCAGTCCTTCACGTCTGCTGCTCCCCTGCACCACCGTGTCTTTCCACGGAGGTCCCCAGGGCCGCTGGCAGTCACCGTGTGTCGGCAGGTTTGAACCACTCCCATCGTGCATCAAGTCCTGACTGAGGGAGAAGGTGCCAGTGGCCACTTCCTTCTTCTTTGTTGAAGTTTCTCTCTTCACTCTCTCCATGGGCCCCAAACTGTGCTTCAGATCCTTCCTGGGTCCCGGGGATCCACTTCCCTCCTTCTTGTCCTCCCCAAGCTGCTATATTCCAGCATCTGGATGGCAACTCTCACAGAGGCTCTCTGCTGCTCACCACTCCTCCATCTTCCAACTCTAAATGTGTTTCTCATATGCAGCATATTGTTGGATCTTGGTTCTTGACCCATTCTGCCTGTCTCTTTTGATTGGTGATTGAGACCATTAATATTGATAGTTATAACTGATACATATTGACTTATCCTTGTCATGTTATTTTCCTGTTGTTGGTTCCCTTTTCCTCCCTGTGTTTAATGGCTTGCCTTGCATTGTGTATTCATTCTGTTGGGGTTCATGGAATTGTAGCCCTTGTTATCTCTTTTTAGAATGTCCTTCAAAACATTTTGTAGTGCTGGTTTGGTGGTCATGAATTTCCTCAGGTGTTCTTTGTCATGGAAGTATGTTCTTTCTCCATCAATTTTGAGATAGTTTTGCAGGGTACATCAATCTGGGTTGGAGGTTGTTTTCTTTTAGGTCTTGAAATACTTCACTCTAAGTTTTCCTTGACTTGAGGGTTTGTGTTGAGAAGTCAGCTGTGATTCTGATGGGCTTTCCCTTATAGGTGATTTATTTCTTTTTTCTAACAGCTTTTAATATTTTGTTCTTGTGTTGAATTTCTGTAATCTTGACTATTATTTGCCTTGGTGTAGTTCTTTTTTTGATCATAGCTAATCGGAGTTGTATATGCCTCACTTATCTGTATGTCAAATTCTTTTTCCCTGCCAGGGAAGTTTGCTGCCATGCCTTCTGTGAACAGATTTATTATGGTGTTTGCACTATCTCCTGCTTTTTTATTGACTTGGATCAATCTTATGTTGTTCTTTTTTGCATCATCTATCAGCTGTTGGATTGAGTTTTTGAGGTCCCTTGCTATTTTTAAGAAATCTTTTTTGTTTTTCATGACTGCTAACCACACTCCTCTCTTCTATACCTGATATTTTGTTCTCACATTGGCTCATTCTGCTGTGTATCCTTTCAATGAAATTTTTAATCTCCTGGATATGTTTGAATCTGTCTCATGAATTCCTATGTTGGCCATTCTTGGTTTCCATCATTTTCCTAAGCTCCTGCTATTTTTTTTTACATATGTATGTGCTCTAGACTCACTATTCAAGTCTTTCATTATGGTCACCATCTCTGTAGTTATCTGAGAAATTATTTCTGATTTGATATTTTCTAGAGCCTCATTCATCTGCTTTGTTACTTCTGCTGTTACCTGCTTCAGAGTTCAGGTGGGTTGTTTTCAAATTGTTCCACCTCATTGCCTCATGGGTTTGTCTTTGGTGAGCTAGAAGTCTGGTTTGCATCTCGCTTAAGTGTCTTCTCATTTTCTATTTTTTTTAGTTTAATCCTGAGTTGATGCTTGTAAATTACTTATGGCAAGTAACTTTATTGCTAGTATTTAGAACCCTTAGCAAATAACTACTTCTCAGAGATGTTTTCTAAGTGAGGCTGGGTTTCGGGTTTTGAGTCTGTTGAAGATCCTACCCCTTCAATTTATTTGTGATAAGAAGTTGCTGTCTGTATAGCCCCTAGTTCTTTGGCACAGACCTGTAGTATTGTTTATGATCCTTAGGGAATCTCAGTCTTAGCACACCAGGAAGAACAACTGATTAGAACAATTATGTCACCTTGGCTAAAGTAGTACAATCAGCAATAACAACAGCATCAAACACAGCCTAGAAAATGACAAACTGTGGTAACTGTTGATTTGATAACTTTAACTGTATGAACTATATTTGTGATTATATAACAAAGTATAAACAAACCAGAAAACTGTATACAGTAAATATGCCCTCAATATGGAGGTTTTACCCTCAGGGGATAAAATTTAAAAGCAGTTAGGGGGGAAATAGAGAAATAGAAGAAAAGGAAGAGATTAAAAGCAAGGCTGGAAGACAAGGGAAGATAATGCAAACCTTGGGAAACTGATGAAGAGGACAAGAGGGAGAGAAGGAAAAAATATAAACAAGAACAGAACAACAGCAACAAAACTAGAAACAATGTTTGTACTCATATAAAAACAAGAACAAACGATCAAGAACAAAACAAAACACAAACAAGAAAAGAAGAAAAAAACCTAGAAAATAAGAAAAAAATGTCCACTTCAAGATGGTAGACTGTCACTTGTAGACAAATTGGGAAGACAGAGCCCAGATCCATGTCGATTAATTTGAGAAAGCCAGTGGTAGATTTACAACTGCTGGTCTTTTGAAAAAGTAATTGTATTCATTTCTGTTTGATTTTACTTATTATTGACACCTTACTTGAATTTTATATCTGGCAGATGATTGGATCATTCACCAAGTTCTCTCCCTTCTCTGGCCAATATCCTTGTTTGCTGCACTGTATTTAAAAATCAAGAAGAATTTGTCACCAAGATGCATGAGTCACTTACATATTCTTTGTGTGGCATTATAGAGAGACAGCCACAAGGAAAGAAAAAAATATTTGAACAAAATATGGAAATATCTGCTAATGTTGCCAGAAAATATATTGTCAGATCACAGCAGCAGTTTTTAGGGTCAGAAAATTTCCAAATTGCCCCTGGTCTTAGAGGTCAGTAGCACAAGGTGTATCCAACTCAATTATAGCATTAATTAGCAAAACATACAAACTAACAAAGATCAAACAAATCTTTCTTCTACAGATGCCACATTTTCCTCATAGTGAATGGCTGTAGCTGACTCTGGATGAAGATGTATTTTACCTTTGGATACACACAACTAAAGTTGGCTGCAGGATGCTAAACACTGATCACAGACTGCTGTCTCCTACAGGAAGATGGGCTTCTGGATAAAGGTAGTAGACATACATATTTACATTTGAATTCCATGTAAAAATGCAGTAAATGAATTTCTTTAAAACTGTTGCCTAAAACCATCAAGAATAAAGTGTGACAAGGGGAAACAACAGCATAAAATTTTGAAAGCTGAAAACGAGATTCACAAATGGTATGCTGCCTAATAGCACTGAGAGGGCTAAATTGTAGGTTGGCAGTAAGAAAAATCAAGAAACAACCCAAATAATATAGCAGAACTGTGAAAATTGGAAGATTCCTGGCAATTTCGGTAAGAATAGGGCAAAAATGTGGCTAAAATGAGAGGATTTTTTGAAATTCTTCTTAGAGGTGTGATACTAATATTTCCTGTTCAAGGAGAGCAAAGCTTCTTCTTTACCAGTAGAGAAGACTGGAAGTTTATTCTCTGAGGTAGATAACTTTTGGGTTTTGAACTAGGGGTTACCTGTCACAAGTGAAGTTGGGGAGTATCATTATCAAAACAGTGTAAGTGCACATTTCCTACCAAATGCTAAGATGGCTCTCCCTCTCTCCTAGCCACTTTTCTATACCTGGCTCTCAAGACTCAAAACACTTTGGAAACCAGGCTTCTGCATAAGGAGCCAAAAGTTTCATCTCTGGGGCCTGACCAGGTCATGAAGAAAAACATGAAATTACTGATATTGATGTTTCCGCAGTAAAGTGACTCACTGCAGATACCCCACTGTGAGTTTTCAGAGCTTGTAATGAATTCTTAACTTCTCCATTCTAAGCAACTAACCCACAAAAAATTTGATGAAATTTTCAAAATAGATATAAATATAAACAAAGTAACTTATATTAAGTAACCTGGAGGAGTCATATATAGAGAAAAAAATTCAGAGTAGGAATGAGCAACACAATGGAAGGTTTAGAAGACAATGGTATCTCCCAGAAAAATGTGCAAAAATATTGAAACTTAATAGAAGATAAAGATAAAAAATGTAGAGGAATGATTCAGGAGGTCTAATATCCAAACACTAAAATTTCTAGACCAGAGAAATCAGTGAGGAAGAATAATCAAAGAAACAATTCAAGATCATTAGGAGGCAGGAATATAAAGCAGAGACACAAAGTTAGATGCAAATTATTAATGTTCATTAAGTTATTCTGCAATCTGTAACAATCAAAGACTCTTAATGGCTGACAACAGTAAAGGTTTGTTTCTTCTTCACTTATACATCACGTTGGGTCAGCAGACAACCCACAGAATGGAAGAAAATATTTGCAAATCTGTTAAAGATCTAATCTAGTGTCAGAATATGTAAAGAATTCTTACAACTCAGTAGTGAAAAGACAAATAAACCGATTAGAAAATGGGCAATGGATTTGAATAAGTGTTTTTCCAAATAAGGTATATAAATAACTAATAACATATGAAAAGATGCTTGACATTATTAGCCACTAGGGAAATGCACATCCAAAGCTCAGTAAGTTACTATTTCACATCCACTAAAATTATTTAATCACAAAAGCACAAAACAACAAATGTTAGTGAGGTTGTGGAGGAAATATAAAATGATGCAGCCACTGTAGAAAACAATGTGGCAGTTCCTAAAAAGTCAAATATGCAAGACAACTGAAAAGATGTGTTCAAAAAGTTGTCTGCCAGTGTTGCTAGCAGCATTATTCATAATAGCCTAAAAGCGGAAATAATCCAGATTTCTGTAAACTAATCAATGAGAAGACAAAATATGTTATTTCTGTACTATAAAATATTTAACCACCAAAGGAATGACACTGTTATATGAAACAATGTAGATAAACCTTGAAAACATGCTAAGTGAAAATAGCCAGATTCAAAGACAACATACTGTACAATTCCACTTATAGAAATGTCAAGAATCAGCAGATCCATAGATATAGAATGTAGTTCAGTGCTTTCCAGGAAATGGGTGAGGAGGAAACTGGTCCCAATTACTAACAGGAATGGAGTTTCTTTTTGGGGTGATGGAAATAATCTGAAATTAAATAGTAATGGTGATTGAAAAATATAGTAATTTACTAGAAACCACTGACTAGTATGAATTTTGTGTTATGTGAATTCTGTGTAAAAAAATAGACAAAAAAAAGTTAATGGGTGATTTCCAAAATTTATGAAAGACCTCAATCCATATTTGTTATGGCTTGCATTTGGATGTCCCATGAAGGCCTCATGTGCTTGAGGTGGGTCTTTTGGTAGTGGCTGGATCATGGATGTGTGGTACTAGATTAGTTCACTGATGGGTTTATTACTGGGCATGGTGTTGGAGGTGATACCTGGTGGGAAGAGGTGGGTTACTGTGGGCATGGCCTGGGAGGTTGTATATCTATTCCTACTACTGCCTTGACCCTGCTCTGCTTCCTGCTGCCATGCCATGAGCTCTTTCTCCTCTGCCATGGCCCTCTGCCATGCCGCCCTGCCTTGGATCCAGCTGACTATGGACTGAAACCTCTACAGACCGTGAGCCAAAAATAAACCTTTTTTCTTCTAACTTGTGGATGTCAGGTATTTTTGTCCCAGCAGCAAGAAATAACTAAAACAATAGATTCAATAAACAACAAATTTCAAACCAAATAAAGAAAAGACAGAACTGTAGTCATCATTAGGAAGCAATGGAATTCAAAAATCAAAGATAAAAACCAAAGTGTCAAGACAAAAATATAAACAATGCTGACTTTCCAGTGGCAATGATGGAAGCTAGATGACAATAAAATTATTAAATGTGCTAAGTCAGAATAACAACCAGCTAGGATTCCAGATCTGGTAGACCAGTTGTTCTCAGCCCAGTGTTCCCCAGAAGACATTTGTTAATGTCTGAGACACTGTGGGTTGTCATGACTGAGGAGGAAGGAGATACTGTCATCTGGTGGGTAGGGGCCAGGGAGCTACTAGATACCCTACAGCCTCCATGACAATCTGTTATCTTGCCAAAATATAAATTGTGTATAATATAAATTAAACAAAAGCATTTGCAGACAAATGGACATTGAGATATTTGTTGATAATTAGATTAATATCAAAGGAAATAAATGACAAATAATTTATCTGATTGTTCCCAGATAAAATGAATATAACCCCAAAAGTAAAACTGAAGATATTGGAAGGAAGAATGATGAAAATAACAAATATGTGAGTAAGTTTACAATGGTAACATAAAACAATAAAGTATTCCTTGTAAGGTTTAAAAGAGACATAGAATTAAAATATTCAAGAACAGCATAGAAATCAAGATAAGACTAATTAATTAAAATGTTCTAAGACTTCATTTTTGTTCAGGGTGACATAAGTACCCCATAAATTTCAAATTGATGTCAAGAATGTATGTTGTACTTTCTATGGTAGCCAATAAAAGAATAGTAAGAGTGTAAATTCTAAATTGAAAAAGAAAAGAAGGTAAATAATAAGCAAATTAATAAAAAAGAAGGAAAGCAAAGAGTAAATGAATATAGAATGTATGAGACAAAAAGAGGGCAACAACGTACTGAATTTAATAACAAATCTGTCAAGGACTATATTAAATTTAAATGAACTAAGTGTTCCTAACAACAAAGACCAAAGACAAAGATTTCCTGGCTGAACAAAAACAAAACAAAACTCAACCTAACTATATTCTGTTTTCAAGAGAAAAAATAGAAACATAAGGACCTAGAAAGGTTAATAGATAAAGCGTGGAGAAATATACTGTGGGAATGCTAACCATGCTAAAGTTGATGTCTATCAATATTAGCCCATGACACATAACACTGGGATCCACAAACACATCCCTTACTTTTCTACTGTAAAGTTTTACTTTAGCATAATAGTAGCTGACTGTGTCACTCAGTACCTTTGCCAGAGGGATACAGGAAGCAATTTTTGTGTTTACCCACTTGGTACAATGAAAGGCAAGGTGCGAGCACCTGCGCAAAAGCATCTAACCAGGATTTTCACAGACATGCTCTGTCTGACAGGTTTGACATGTGTCTAACATCATGGAGGGTGTAATACACCCAAACCACTCCAGGATTTGTTTTAAAAAAAGTTTTCTTTTGATTTTTTTGGTAGAAGTAGCCCAAACCAATACAATGGCATGTGAAAAACCAGATTTGCAAGTTTTGGAGGAGGTCAAAAGTGAATCATCAGATAGATACTCATGCATGAATGATGAAGAGGATCTATTATGGTAAAAGACATGTTTTCATAACAGAAGAGTGGTGTGAGTGTATGATAATGATGACAATGATTTTGATGTTGGCCATGTGAACCAAAGTTCCCATGACAGTGAAATGGAGCAAGAATCGACTGATACAGACACAGGGAATGCAGACCTCCTTGATTCAGATGACGAAGAAAACAGCAATGTAAGTATATATTTGACTATTCGAAATGTAGGTAAATGATCACACAACCAATGGGATGATACGATGTTAGAACTAGGTCTGAAAATATAGTGAGGGTTTCAGCAGGGGTTAAACATATTGGACAGAATGCCAGCACTGTCATTCAGTGTTCGAAATTGTAACAGATGAAATGCTACAAGATACCATGAAATATACAAAGGTTGAAATACAAGTAAAACATTCTGTATGCACCAATAGCAATATTCAAAAATGTATTTATTCTGACACCTCACTAGCTGAACTAAACACATTCATAGGTCTGCTATACTTAGCAGGGATTTCTCATGGTAATCACAGGAATGTAAAAGATTTATGGAAAAGTGATGAGTCAAAATATGGCATAAAAATATATGCCCTTGTAGATGTGAAGAATTATTATCCTTTCAATTTAGAAATGTATCTTGAAACTCAGCCATCAGGTCCTTATTCATATAGTAGTAAACCAAATGATGTTGTGAACAGACTTGTTGTTCCCATCGCCCAAACTAATTGGAATGTGACATTTTTTTTTTTTTTGTGGGTACCAGGGGTTGACCTCAGGACCTTGTGCGCCAGCAGGTGCCTGTGCTGCTAAGCAATATCACTGGCCCTTTTTTTGTATGTGGGTTCCGGGAGTTGAACTCAGGACCTCGCGCTTGCCAAGCAGGCGCTTATGCTGCTGAGCTATCTCTCCGGCCCTGGAATGTGGCATTTGACAATTGGTTTACCAGTCTCTAATTGATGTTACATTTGCTAATAGAGCACAAGTTGACCAGTGGAGGAACTGCACACAGGAAAAGCAGAAATTCCAAATGAAATGTTGCAATTTCAAAACAAAGAATTGTATAGTACAATCTTTGGATTTCAGAAAGATTTACATTGGCCTCATATGTGGCAAAGAAAAACAAACTGATATGGCTGATGTCAACATTGCACCATGATGGAAATATTGATAGGGAAACCTCGACAAAATGGGAACCTGAGATGGAAACTTTCTACAACAAGACTAGAGGTGGAGTAGATGTTGTTGATGAGTTATGCAGCAACTTTGACGTCACTTGAAACACAAAGCTTTGGCCAATGGTTGTGTTTTACTCTATCTTAAACATGTGTGGCATAAATAGTTTGATAGTTTACAAAGAAAATAACAAGTGCAAAATAGCACTGAGAAATTTTCTTAAAGGATTGGGATTGGAACTCATAAGAGATCATTTACAGCAGAGGAAAAGTAAAATGTTTCTGTCCAGGGAAATACACAAAAAAATTGTGGACCACACTTATGAGCTGACAAGTGAACAGGCAGGTACAGCATCCCAAAGACCTACTACAACAACAGGAAAAGCAAAAAACTGTCAACTGTGCCCTACAAGAAAGGACAGGAAAACAAGACATACGTGTTATCAGTGTAAATGATACTTGTGTGTGGAACATGCTGTTGTCATGTGTGAAGACTGCCTTAGATGTAATAATTGAAGTAAATGTTATTTTTTTGTAGAGTGCTATTGGTATTTTCATTCCATTTCATATAAAAATTTATTTCTGTTGTTCTTTTTTTAGACTTTGTACACCAAAAAACAGTCGATATTGAAAATTTTGATGCTTTTTTATAAACACTCAATAGATATTAAAAATGTAATGCTTTATTTTTGTGTTTTTTTCTGTTAAGCACTCATTTTTTAATATAATAAAACTCATAAAATTGAAATTAATAATTCATCAATGGAAATATTCTAAAGAATAAATGTGGGTTTGACACACCCATGTTTATGAGTCTTTATGACAAAAATGTGTTATGCTCCAAACTACTTATGGTAAATAGCACCATCACAGCTTAAAAGAGTCACTTTGTAATGGTAAGAAGTCCAATTTATTGGTAGAAATTCTAAGTACATACAGAACAGAATTGCTTCAAAAACTATAAGGAGAAATGGATACAAGGGGAGGCAGATAATGCACACCCACATGGGCAGTTTTAGCAATCTCAAAAATCAGTAAAGATAGCTGGGCATGGTGGCACATGCCTGTAATCCCAGCACTTAGGAGGCTGAGGTAGGAGGATCACCATGAGTTTGAGGCCAGCCTGAACTACATGGCAAGACCCTGCCTCAAAAAAAAAAAAAAAAAAAAAAAAAAAAAAAAAAAAAACAGGCAAAAGAAATCAGTCAAGATATAGAAAGTTTGAGTCACGCCATTAATGAACTTTACTTTATGGATGAATATAAAATGCTTCACTCAAGAATCACATCTTAAACCAGATGAGGTGGTCCATGCCTGTAAACCCAGCACTCTGGGAGGCTGAGGCAGGAGGATTGCAAATTTGTACCCAGCCTGGGCAACTTAGCATGACCCAATCTCAAAAAACAACAACAAAAAACTGGGGGTGGGGTGTTGAGATGTAGTTCAATATCCATTAGCAAAAAAGAAAAAAAAGAAAAAAAAGAAAAAAGCTAAATCTCAATACATTTCAGTGGATTGGAATAAAAATAATCAACTTAGAAATTTATAAAAAAAAAAGATAATATAAAATCCTATATTTTTGAAAATAGTTATAAAAATCAGTAGTCTTAAATAAACCATAAGGTAAATTAAGATAAATTTAATACTGAATGAGAATAAATGTAGTACAAGATACTGAAACTTGTGGAATACAGTTCAATCAAGAGGAAAACTTCTAACCATAAAATTCGCTTTTTAGAAAAGAATGAGAATTCATTGTCAAAGCATGATCTGAAATAAAAAAAAAAAAAGAATTAAAGTTAAAACCAAAGGAAAAAAACAATAAAACAAGCATTTGTGAAAGAGAAAAGAAGGAACTTCAAGATAGCCAGGAGTTGTTTCTTTAAGAGATAAAACTATCTGATAATCTTCTGGTGAGAAAGGGAAAACAAGGAAGCATAGACAAACAAGATCACTGAAGAAAAAGGAGACAACACTACAGAGCCTATAGTTATTAAAGAAAGAAAGATTCATGAATCACTTTAGACCAAAAAATAAAAAATTTAGAAAAGAAATAGCCAGGCGTAGTGGTAAATACCTGTAGTTCCAGCACTTGGGAAGCTGAGGCAGAGGGATTGCTACAAGTCTGTGTCCAGCACGAGCTACATAATGAGTTCACAGCCAGCCTGAACTACATAGTAAGAGCCTGTCTCAAAAAAGAAAAAAGAAACAAAAAAACCCCACAAAAAGCAAGCCCCCCCAAGACAATACACCCAAATCCACACAAAAACAAAGAAGAAATCTAAGCAGTCCTGTAATTACTTGTAATTGAGATAAATTATTTTAATCTTTCCCATAAAAAAAAAACTAGGTCCAGATGGCCTCACTGATAATATCTAATAAATAGTTAAAGAAGAAATAATAAAAACCTTACACAATTATTCATGAGAATATGAAGCTAGCTATCTTTGATACAAAGTCCTAACAAACACAAAATTACAGGCTATGAAATTCTCATTCATCAACATAGATGCAAAATTATAAGCTAAGTGTTAGTAAACTTACTCTGGTATATACAGAAAAGATAACATGATTATCAGGTTGGGTTTACTTGAGATTACAAAATTTAGCATTAGAAAGTAAATTAGTGTAATGCATCACAAATATAGATTAAAGGAAAAATATGAATATCACAACAGATACAGAAAAAGTATTTAATAAAATTCAACGCCTATTCATGATTTAAAGAATAGAGGGGAGCTCTATGAATCTTATGAAAAGTATCTAGCAAGAAAAAATAAGTCCTTCAACCTAATAATAATAAAACATTGAAAGTTTTCCCTTTGAAATCAGGAACAAAATATAAATGCCCCCTATTCTCACTTCTATTCAACTTTCACTGGAGCCTAATCAATGTTGTAGTCAAGAAAAAGAAACAAGAAGTGTAAGATTGGTAAGGAAGGAATGAAATTCTTGTTATTCACAATTTACTTCAACTGTGTGTATAGAAAATCCAATACAATCTACAGATAAATTATCAGTATTATTAAGACTTTAATGAGTCTGTCAAACCAAAGACATACAAAAAATCATTGAATTTCCATGTATATATATATATATAACAGGGTAAAAAGGAATTAAAAATGTCAAATAACTAGAAATACATTTTAAAAGAGATATTCAATATCATTATGTAGTAAGTATTAAAATGTTATTGAGTGAAATTAAGGAAGAGTAAAATAAAATACCATCAATTCTACTCTGATTTTTCTGTGGTACCCAGGTCAAGAACACAAATAGAAGTTTGTATATCAGATGTCTAAATATTTAAAATATAAGTATAGCCAATATGTGGTTAAATAAAATGCATTCTATTCTCTTACACTGATAAAGGTTTCCATGTACTAGGAAATCACCAGGCAGAAAGGTATGCTAGACAAAGAAACACAAAAATAAGCTAATAAATTCATAGCACCTTCAGATTTGGAACTGCCATTCTGTGCAGTGAATTTGTGCCTTAATCTATACATTTCGTGTACAGAACTTGGTTGCCGAATTTCTGTTAAATAAGCATTACCCATACTACATTACTACCATTGAAAAACTGACTTCCTCTTTGTCCTTCCATTTCCATACCTGGAGTTTAAGAAATGCAGCAGTATTTCAGGTTGTCTTTGTCATCTTTTTCCCTTGATAAAATGTGCACAGATCATGATGAGGCTCAAGCTAAAGGACCAGCTGAGATGGGGATGTACTGCATCTCCTTCACGTACCACAAGTCACGCTCCTTCCTGTGTGTCAGAGGAGCCACTCCGACTGGGAGTAAACTATCATCAGTTCTAGCTCTGGCAACACACACACACACACACCCCAAACCCTAAGAAAGTGATTTACTGTTAACCACCCCACATAAAGTCTGGACTATATTATTTCACTAGCCATCCTTTAAAGCGTGGTAGGATGGAAACCCTGAGGTGATGGGTGGCTATGTAATAGACAGCTAACTGCAACAAACAACCCCATATCAATTATCTCTTAAAATACACTAATAGATCCAAGATTTTAATGTACCTTCCCAAAGCATGAAGCACTGATACAAAGGCGGCGGCAGCTAACTTGGACCAGACGTAGACAAAGGCCGGGAGAGTCACAGAGACATCGCTCCTGTCTGTTCCACATTCTAGAGCAGCCCAGGACCACTGACCTTCTGACTTCTTGTTTGATAAGGGAAAAATAAAGTTCAGATGTTTAAACCACTGTTACCTGTGTTCTCTATTACAGTAGATGCAAGTAAACTTAGTCCCTAACTAGCACACTCACCTCATAAGAGCTCGGTTTTTTTTTTTTTTTTTTGTGGGTACTGGGGGTCGACCTCAGGACCTCGCATGCCAGCAGGTGCCCCTGCCGCTGAGTGATATCACCGGCCCTTTTTTTCGTATGTGGGTTCCGGGAGTAGAACTCAGGGCCTTGCGCTTTCCAGGCAGGTGCTTATGTCGCTGAGCCATCTCACTGGCCCCATGTCCCAGGCTTTTAAATTACCACTGAGTGACAGAAAGGAATTTTGAGCCCTGGAAGGCTGGCTCGGGGATATGTCTTAAGTTTTTAAAGAGGCTATTTGTTGGTTATCAAGGGCCATGCTTAATCACATAATTGGTAACACAAAATAGCCACATATTAAATTTTTGTTGGAAAATTCTCACTGCATGTTATAAAGCATGTCACAATACAGTATTTATCCAGAACTTTCTGAAGAATATGAAATGTGTCCATATTGTTGGCTCAAGCCAACTACATCATTTGGGACTACATTGTTTTAGTCCTCTGTTAACATTTTTACCTAGATGTTCCCCAGAAGCCTCAGGAGATCATTGGTGGGACCTTTGAAAGGTGGTTGATTATAAGGGCATTATAGCTGATTGCTGTCAGATGGCAGGGCCTGGTAGGCAGAGGCAGGTCACTGTGGGTGTGATCCACTCCTCCCTTGACCTCCACTTCCTCGTCATCATGAGGTGAGCAGCATTTCTTCCGCCATGCCCCTCTGCCATGTGGTTCTGCCTTGGAGTCAGTGGACTATGGCTGTAACTATGAGCCAGAATAATCCTTTCTATTTTAAATTGTGGGTGTCAGGTATTGTGAACCAGCAAGAGGAAAGTGACTGAGACATTCCCTTTTGTTGACTTTACCATGCTTTGGCATTTTGCAATTGACTCACTATGAGAGATAGTACAAGAGAGTTTTGGCGAAATTTGCTTTCATGTTTACTGTAATAATTTTATGAAAGTGGTTCTGCTTCATCACACAATGTTGTTACATTAATAAAGGACAGAAAGTTCAACACAAATGAGTAAAAGCAAAACTAGAAGTTATTGGCTTGCAAAATTGGAAAGTATGGGTGTGCTACAAGGACAGTCTGATCCATGCTCGAGTGATGACACCAGGGTAGTGGTCTCTTTATCTTTACTCTGTTCTCTGGTCTGCTCTGTAGGCCTCAGATCTGCAAGGTGTAAGTAGAGTATCTCTTTCCCAGAAGTCCAAGGGGCTGATTGGCTCTGACCTGCTCATAACCTCTTCTCTGAGCCAATCCCTGTGGGTCAGGGGAATGCAGTGCACTGTGTCGTGGTCAGTGTTCGACACCTGGTGTGGGGGATGTAGCCAAATCTGCAAGACACTCCTAGACTAAGGGTGATAATAAGCCCCAGACGATAATCCTCAGAAGAAAGTTGTGTGATTAGAGTATAGGTATGTGGACACTGGGCAGCAAAGACGCAGATTCTACTACAGTCCATTTAGGAATATCTGTGGGAGAAATTCTGGCTTAATTTTATTTTATGGACACTGTCACTATTGCAGTTAGTCCTGTTTCCCATTAAGCATGGAGGAGGCCAGGACCCATACCTCCCAGCCACTTCCATTAACATGAAAGACCCATTACATGCAGACACTAAGCTTTATGTAATTTTCCTAATATTATTTTCATTTTATACTTATTACTTTATCTATTCGTGTTTTTTTTTAATATTGTGAATATTTTTATAAGCGGCTTTAAAACTCTTTTAGAAAGAGGAAGTATATGTAGTCTGTTTTTAATATTGGATATGTCAATGTTATCTAAATACTCGAGCTAAAGATTTGTGTAGCCAATATTGTCCCCAAAAAGATTAGCACAGCTATTAATATGATTCCTATTTATAATTTTGCCAGAAAAGAATGTATTTTAGTCTCTGCTTGCCTAGATCATTCTCTCTTTGTCTCACTGACAATTTTCGCTTTAGCTTTTAATATTCAAACATCATCTTTCCTTTCTTGACTGCACCTTCTCCCAGCCCCAGATCCCACGTTCAGCAGGTTCTTGCCCCATCGTGCTCCCTTTATTTGCTATGCTACAGACCCAGATGCACCTGTATCTGCAGCATCTAGGCACAGTGCAGGAGTGAATGCTCAGAAGTGTCCATGGGAGAAAGGAAGAACGGAAGGAAGGAAGAAAAGTGGGAGGGGAGCGAGGAAAGAAAACATCTCAGAAAGGAAGAGAAAATTAAGGAAGGAAGGAAGTGGAGGGGGAGAATCAGAGAAAGGAAAATGAAAGAGGGAAGGAAAGAAGAGAGGAAGGGAAGCCAAGAGAAAGTGGAAGGAAGGAAGGCAGGAAAAAGGAAGGAAGGAAGACTGGTAGGAAGGAAATAATATATTAATTTAGAAAATGGCTTTGTGAGAGGGATCTGTATGGATAAATAGTTCCTGTGATTAGCGGATCATTTCCTATATCTAGCAATAAAAGACAACACTTCCCACTGACAAACACACACATTCCTGTTAATTCCTTGATATATGTAGAAAATGATTCAATATGGAAACCTCGAGAAAATCGGATTCTCCTCTGTGCCCTTCTATACACATACAGATCCAAAGTCCTTTCCTTAGCTGTCTAGCAAGTGTCATTGCTGGTCCTCAGAGGTCCTTGAGAATAGCAGAGGTACTAGAATCTCGTGTAGTCTTTGTTTGCTTTAATAATAGAGTTTTTAACAGTTTCTGGACATTGGTTATCTTTGGGGATTACTTAAATTTCCCACTTCCTTGTAAATATTTTGGTACAAACATTATCCTCTCCAGTTTCAGAGGAAGTTAGGAGAGAAAGAGCTTGAAACCATACACAAAGCAACATACTTGCAACACAGCCTTTATCTGCAGTTGTGGCTCTTCAGTCTGAATCTAAATCCTCCAGTTAACACAAACCTTAATCTACCGCGCCTTCTCTGTGAATCTATTCTGCCTCAAGGTATGATCATCAAGGTTCTCAAAGGGTTGGATTTGGAAGTTCCTCATATTTTATGACACTTTAATCTGTCTGAAGTGTAGGATATTATACAACTGTATTGTCTGAATAATATGGCTACTGGCTAGTTGATAAGATGAAAAATACAGTATTCTATTATGGTGAAGTTCTAGTTCTTCCCTACTGGTTAGTGGGTATACATTTGTAACAGTTATTCACTTAAATGTTTTAATACTTATTATTTTTGAAATTTTAAAACAAATCTTCGTTTTTAGAAATTTAAGAAAGCACACCAGCCTGGGACACGTGCCATTTCCCCCATCCAATAGTTATTAACCACACATTTATTTGGCACTCAGAAAAGTTGCTATTTTTAGACGAAAAAACAAAGACCTTTTATGAAATACCACTTCAAAATTTTCTCACAGATATCCCGCCAAACCCTCCTTGATCAAAACAAACACAAAAACGAACTCCAGACCTTCCTCCGCATATTTTTCTTCTTAGGAAGTGAATATTTGCAAAATGTGTCAAATGGCAATATTGGGCTCATCATCCAGTGTGACCATGACGGACTGCAAGAGTTAAATCACTGAATAACTGGTTACTGGACCAAGAAACACATCATTTTCATAAGTAAGTTTCCTCGGCATGGTAATTTCACAGCATCTAGTTTTAGTGAATACATTTTGAAGGGAAAAAAGAACAGTTTCTCTCATAAAAATGTTGCAGAAAGGGAAGTTGACTTTTAAATCCATTTGGAGTCAGAGAAGCAGAAGTTGAGCATAGAACCAGGAACTGTGTTCTCAAGCCGGTCATGGCCCAGGGTTCCAGCAGGGGCGCTCTACCTCTGGCCCGGTGCTCTCCAAGCCACCATTGAGGGATCCAAGGAGGATCCCCATATCCTCAAGGTACCCTTGAAAAGCTGTTAAACTGAGTTTGTACCCTTGCTTTGTGTCTGTCTCTAAAGCTTATAGACAGAGATTGCTAAGTTAGCTCCGGGGGAAGGTCTGTTTCAGTCCTAGCCCAATTCTTGCCAACATAGTTCATGTCTAAGAAACATGTGTGAATCAACGTTAAGAGCTCCTTCCTCCAGGTACAGGAGCACATCTGTAACCCCAGCACTCTGGGAGGCTGAGGCAGGAGAATTGCAAGGTTTAGCCCAGTGAGGGCAACTTAAGGGTTTAGTGAGACCCTATCTCAAAATATAAATAAAGGTCGGGGATGTAGGTCAGTGCAAAGCCCCTGAGTTCAATCCCCAATACAAAAACAAAACAACAACAACAAAAAAAAAAAAAAAAGAAAAAGAAAAAAAAGAAAAGAAAAGTGTTTTTATAGATAGGAGCTTTCCTAATCTTTCCAACTTTTTTTTTTTTAAACAAGCTTATTTCAGGGGGAAAAAGAGAACTCTATTTTACAGCTTTTAAAACCCAGAAAGCCAAAGGAGAAAGGAAGTTGTGCTCTAAGAATGGCATGGAAGGAGAAAGTTCTAGACGTGTACACAAGTTAAAGGGACATCCTATGATATGGAGTAGAGTTTACAGTTTGAAGAGCTTGAGTGAAATGATTTTTAGCCCATCTTCAGCATAGGTTAGAGCCTGCCCTTTGTTATGTAAAAAATTTCTCCCTCATCATTGTTCTTCTACTGCCTAGCACAGAGCCTGCCAGACAGTGGGCATGCAAATATTCAGTGTGTAAAAAATGACATAGAAGCTTTGGATTATAAGAGCTATTCTCCAATGTGGAAAGTCCCAAATTCAAGTTAATAAGCACCTATTCAGTGCCAGGTATTGTTTTAAATAAATCAAAAACCCCAAAAAAGCAACAAAACAAAAACATAACCTTTGGGTACTTTCAGTGGATGGGAGCTGGAGTTTTTGCACCTAGGTTCAGTCCCTTCTCCTAAGGAAGCCCAGAAATGGAAGCCCAGCATCCCAGCTCACCTGCAAGCCCAGCCGGGGGCGCAGGTGGCTGGTGGGAGAGTACCAGGTCATTTGGAGAGGATGGCATGGGGAAATTCGCAGGACAGCATCCCCTGTGGCAGAAACTGTTATTGTCCCTGGGTGACTTCACCTCCCTCAAAGGGGAGATAAAATACACACTGTACCTCCACTGTCCTATCTTGCCCTTCAAGCAAGGGCAAGATCTTACCCTTATCACAGGTGGTCTGTTTGCATCAAAACCAACAAAAATGTGGCTGGGCTTGGAGAAGGGCTTAGAGTGTATGTGGTCTTGGGTTCAGTCCCTAGCATTGAGGGAGAGTGAGAGGAAGAGGGAGCAGGAAAGGAGAAAGAAGAGAGGAGAGAAGAGGAGTAGGGGAGAGGAGAGAAGCAAGGAGAGAGGATGAATCTTTATATAAAAATTTTCCAAGTTATATGGTTGGCCTTGGTCTGAACAGAAAATTCTTGCACAAAGAAATTATTATGTGAAACCAGTTGCTTTCATGAAATGTTATTCAAGCTTCTCAATAATGTTTCTGTTAATAAACAGACATAGGCTTGAAAGGTTTCCTTGTTCCAGACATCTTTGTTCCTCTTTCTTTTTTTGTTCTCTGCCATTATGTCATAGGTTTTGCTTTTTCACCTAAAGGAAATCACACATGGACTTGGATAAATGATTCTAATCTGTATTTATAGTATCTCACTTTACTTAATGCTGTTTTTGCTTCCCACAGCTGACTGATTTGGGGATTTGTAAAAAGATTGGACAAAGTTCTTGCAAAACTGGTTGTCAAATCCTAAATTCTGTAGATAGTCCAAGAATCTTTGAGCTTTAAAAAATGATCTCTGCAATGCAAATGTTTTATTTTCTGGAAAATTCTTATGCTTGACAGTTACATCATATTCATAGAATACTTTTATTTTAGAGTTCAACTACTTTATATCTTTTGGCTAACTAGGCCTTTCCAACACACTGAAAGCTTTCTTACCAAATTTGTTTTATACTTGGAAGACTAAGGCCTGCATAATTTGATTCAGATAGCAAGGCAGTCAATAGTAGAAGTGAATCTCCCATGAAGAAGCATATCTTAACACTTTGATTTCCTAGCAATATAATTTATGAATTACCAGTATTGAAAGATTTCTTTACTGTGAAAGATACTTCACATGATTACAAATATCATTTTCATAGTATATGAAAGATTATATATGTATATATACTGTATATCTTTTATGACATAAATATATTATATGTTATATAATTAAGCCATAAAAGCAATCCAACTATGCAGGCTTTAGAAAACATAACGTTAAGGCAAATTGGGGAAAGACTTAAAAAATAAGTAGGCAGTCAAATATTCAAGGATCAACTGTGTACAGAGATAAGACCTATTCCCTTAAGAAATTAACCATCAAATTGGAAAAACAGAACAGTCTCTTTGCTAGCACAAAGTCCTTCTGCAAAATACAAAGGCCTGCAAAATACTAAAGTGAGGAACAAACTCAGAAACATTAATTGTGCTGAGGGTCAGCACAGTCCTAGGCTTCTCAAAGAAGGGGAGTGTCTGTTAGGCTGCGAGACGATGACTATGTGGCTAGACAGGGAAGAGGAGGCAAAACTCACAGAAAGGAAAGTCCCGATTTCCTCCCTTGTCAATTCGCCTCGACTCTGAGTCACACTCCCCTTCATTCCAGCCCCCTACTCCTCACCCCCAGGGCACACAAGTGCTGCTCATCACATCAAATGTCGTGCAACACCATTTCAGAAGCAGTGCTTTGCTGGAATCTGCTTGCGAAAGCTTAAGAGGATTTGCCCATTGCCAATTTTGAGAAGCCATCAACAGTACACTGGAAGTTTGGAATTAGCCAAGGTGGTGTATTTACACTACAGAGATGAGCAAACACCAGGAATCAGCTCTCCATGCCCACCCCACTCTTCAGTCATTAAACATTTACCAGCACCCCTGGGAGGTGGAGTTTCACACAGGGCACGGTTAAGGTACCTGTGTGTGAAGAAGAGAAAGGAGGTTGACTAGAGCAGGGGGGGGGGAGAAGGAACAACAAATACATCAGAGAGCAAAGAAAGACAATGGCAGGAAATCACCTATAACCATAAAGAAGATTGAATCATCTAGGAATAGACAGAAAAGAGGTGAGTCCTAGAGGAAATGGGAATCACTCACTTAGTATCTTTAAATGAAAGTAGAGGTGCTTAGAGCTATATATATGAGTGTTGAATTAAGACATTAACATTCTGGTTATAATCAGTCCCACCTCTTACATTTTTATGAAGTTAAAATTATTGTAGCTTTGTTGTATTGCTCAATCATTTGCTTCTATGTTCATTGGAGCAGATTTAAAACAATTCTTACAGAATTGGCCGTGCTGACAGACACTCCTAGCTAGCATTCACCTCAGATATCTTAGTGGTTGTTGTGGATTAACTAATGGTCAACTTGTAACACCCAGCTGAACTGAATCAGCACAGTGCTGGGGTGGAAGGCCCACCTGAGGACTGTTGCCAACAGCATAAAAAGAGAACTGGAGGGGAAGATGTTGTGCGTTGATTCTCCTGGAGAAGCTTATCGTGCTGGCTTTCCTGATATGAACTCAGCTGTTATCATCAGAGGAGCTCAGGACCCTGCTGTTGCTGAGGATGGCTGCAGTTCTTTTCGGGGGAGCTCTGGTCCTTACCTTGAGTGTCACTTCCTGACTCTAGTGCAGATCCCTCAGCCTGCTGGCACAGATCCTTCCTCCCACTGGTGCAGACTTTCTAGCCTCTACCACTGACCTTTGGGCCTTCCCAGTGCAGATCCTTGGTACAGACTTGCATGGGACTTTGTTGTGGGCTCTGGACCTCCAGTCAGACTCATGCAGGACGTTGCCATGGGCTCTAGGTCTTCAGCTGGACTCACACAGGACATTGCTGTGGGATCTAGGCCCTCAGCTGGATTCTTTGGGTCTCCAGTGTGTGGACAGATCTCCTGCACTCTTTTGCATTTGACTCTTTGGGTGAATATTAAAAAATTTATTATAGGGCCGGTGAGATGGCTCAGCGGCTTAAGTGCCTGCCCGGCAAGCGCGAGGGCCCGAGTTCGACTCCCGGAACCCACATATGAAATAGGGGCTGGTGATATCGCTCAGCGGCATGGGCGCCTACTGGCGCGCAAGGTCCTGAGGTTGACCCCCCGGTACCCACAAAAAAAAAAATATATATATATATTATAAATTATGTGTCCTATATTAAATCTTTTCCCTTGTAAGCCCTGACTGCAACAGCAGTGATCTCATTACACTCAGTTGTCACGGAAGGATGTTAGCTCTGTCCCCCTGGCTCAGTTCCCTGTTAAGATATATAGGTCCATACTTAAATGTTCATATGGAGTGGCTGACCTTCAAATGTATGCAATTGTGGAAAGACCTAGTTTGTTCAGTAATTTATGCATGACTTCTTCCCCCAAAACTTGTCTTTTTCTCCTAAATTCCAAATATTGCCTATCATCTAAGTACTGGGCCAAAACAGAAATGTGGGAGCCATCTCCAGTTTCTCTATTTCCTCATCACCCACATGTAATCAGTCAACTTATTATTTTTAGTATCTGTTTCCAGTTATTATGACTTGTGTCTGGATGTCCCTTCAAAGCCTCATGCCATCATAGGTGGGGCTCTTTCAGAGGTGGCTGAATCTAGAGTGTGTGATTGATTCATGGTGCAATGCTAGGATTAAGGGTATTAGGATTAAGGGTGGGGGATTACTAAATCAGCCCACTGATTGGTTTGGCACCTCCCTAATCCCAGGAGCCTGGATACAATATAAGGTACAAAAAGAGGCTTGGCTTTTGCTTGCTTTGCTACCCTCTGCCTGCCATGAACTGTTTCTCCTGCAATGCAAGCCTCCTTACCTTTGAGCCAGCTGATTATGAACTGAAACCTCTATAAACCGTGAGCTAAATAAACCTTTTCTCCTTTAACTTTGGGTGTCAGATATTTTGTCTCAGCAATGAGAAAAGTAAGTAAAACACCAGCTATCACTATTATTGCCTTAGATTGGTTCATATCATCTTTTTCTCTAGATTTCTGCAAAAACTTCCAAATTATCTGGAGTCTTTTGCCTTTAGTCTCACCATCCTCCAATTTATGCTTCATACCAGTGTCTCACTTATAAAACACAAATAAGATCATGCCTGTTCTATGTTCCATCAAAAATTGTCTAGAATTTCCATGATAAAGTTTAAACTCTTCATATCAGCATACAAGCTTCGCAAAATGATGCTTATCTAGTTCTTTACCCTCATCCCTACTGAATCTTCCATCAGCACTTAGATCTTTGGATTTTCAGATAGTTTGCTGTTTCACACCTCAGCACATTTCCATATTCTATGCCCTCTAACTGGAATTCCACCTGACTCCTCTGTTCCCATCACCTACTTCATTATTTAGCTAATTCCTACTCATCTTTCAGAATTCACCTCAAAATCATCTCTCAAAGGAAATCTTCAATGACACCCAGATTGATTCCGATATCCCACTCTCCTTGCATCTTTCACTTTCTCTGCTCCAGTGGTTCCTGTGCACATTTCAATCACAATCTGGCCATATTTGGGGGTATCTGTCTGCCTCTCTTATTACATGGGAGATACCATGTCCTTTTGGACCTTCTGTTCCTTTGCCTCGGTTGGTGCTTGATATATCTTTGGGCAAATGTGTCAGAAATTTGACTTTTTTTGTAGCTGCAATAGGTAGCTTTAGAATACAGGGGTTACATATGATACAGGAAGTAATATGATAAGGTGCTCAGTGAGCTCACAGAAGATATAACTAAACTAGTAATAGACTTAATAAATAAAAAACAGTGAATTTATAGGAGACACTAATAAAAAGCTAGCTGAGCTAAACAAAATGATATAAAACATGAATGATACAAAACATTCCATAAAAAGATACCAAACAGAAATTCAGGATATTGAAAGTTTTATTGAAAGTATGAGCAAAAGAAGTGACCAATATTAGGACAAAATGTCAGACATGGAAGATAGAGTTGATGCCAGTGATCATATACTCAGAGATATCTTAAAAACAACAAGAGAACATGAAAAATTGATTCAAAAGCTGCTAAGTGATGAAAAGAAGACTAAGAATTTGCAGGGCCTGATTTTTTTCATTCTTTACATGTTCTAGATAGAAGTCCTTTGCCTGAGGGACAGTTGGCTAAAATTTTTTCCCACTCTGTGGGTTTTCTTTTCACTCTGTTGGTGATTTCTTTTGATGTGCAAAAACTTTTTAATAAGATGAAATCCCAGTTGTTTATTCTCTGAAGAACTTCCCATGCAGTTTGGGTTTTGTTCATGAACTCTCTGCCTACCCCTATGTCTTCAAGATTTCTACCTACTTTCTCTTCCAGTAGATTTAGTGTTTCTGTTTTAATATTTAGATCTTTGATCCATTTTGACTTTAGTTTAGTGCATGGTGATAGACATGGGTCTAGTTTTAGTCTTTGGCATGTAGAAAGCCAGTTTTTCCAGCACCATTTATTGAAGAGTCTGTCTTTCTTCCAGTGAACCTGTTTGGCCCCTTTGTCAGAGATAAGGTGGCTGAGTATGTTTATAGTTGTGTCTACATCTTCTAATCTGTTCCACTGATCCTCAGGTCTATTTTTGTGCCATTACTATGCTGATTTTATCACAGTAGCTTTGTAGTATAGTTTCAAGTCAGGGATTGTGATGCCCCCTGCCTTGCCTTTGTTGCCCAGAATTACCTTTGCTATTCTAGGTCTCTTCTGTTTCCAAATGAATTTTAGGAATGTTTTCTCTAGATCTGTGAGATATGCTAGTGGTATTTTGATTGGGATTGCATTAAATCTGTATAACAGTTTTGGGAGTATAGCCATTTTCACAATGTTGGTTTTTCCTATCTATGAACAAGGTATATCTTTCCATTTTCTGATATCCTCTTCAATCTCCTTTTTCAGAGTGTTGTAATTTTCAATGTATAGATCTTTTACTTCCTTTGTTAGATTGATTCCTAAGTATTTCATTTTTTTTTGGATGCTATCGTGAAGGGTGTTGTTTCCCTAATTTCACTCTCAGTTGCAAAGACCCAATCCAAAACTGGGCATCTGAGATGAATATGCACTTCTCAGATGAAGATATACGAATGGCAAATAAAGATATGAAAAAATGTTCAACATCATTGGACATTAGAGAAATGTAAATTAAAACAACACTGAGGTTCCATCTCACCCCAGAAAGAATGGCTATCATCAAGAAATTAACCAATAGCAAATGCTGGCAAGACTGTTGGGAAAAATGAACACTTCTCCACTGTTGGTGGGAGTGTAGACTGGTGCAACTACTGTGGAAATCAGTGTGGAGATTCCTCAAAAAACTAGGATTGGAGGTCCCATTTGACCTAGCTATTGCCCTTCTGGGTATCTCCCCAGAAGAATTAAAAACATCGTACCACAGCGATATATGTGCTCCCGTGTTTATAGCAGCACAATTTTTAATAGCCAAATCTTGGAAGCAACCCAAATGCCCATCAACCAAGCAATGGATCTTTTTGATGTGGTATTTTTATACAATGGGGTACTACTCAGCTATAAAGAAGGGTAAACTTAAGGCTTTTATAGGTAAATGCATGCAACTTGAGACTGTAGTCATAAGTGAAATAAATCAGACTCCCATGTGTAAACATTGTATTGTCTCCCTGGTGTAAGGAACTGAAAGAGTAAATAAGATCCAAAATGTACAATAGATATTGTGAAAGGGGAAGAAACTACTCAAAAAGAAAGAACTGGGATGGGAAAATGGAGAAAAGAAGGAAGGGAAAATTATATATATATATATATATATATATAATAACTAAGATAAGTATACTACTAATTTCTATTAGTTCATTGAAAAGAACGGTTTGTGCTTATATTGTTTGATCAATTTTTCATGCCTGTATCTTGTAGTCTGAGCAACTACTGTGAAGATTACAATACAATAATCTCCTACTAGCTTGTTTTGAATCTCCGTATCGTTTTTATTGTTTTTTCTCTTTAAAATAAAAAAGAAGACTAAGAATAATTGGAATTAGTGAAAAATCAGAAAATAGCACAAATGGCATAAAATACTTGCTTACAAAAATAATAGCGGAAAACTTTCCAAATATGGTAAAAGTCTTTAACATATAGATAAGTGAGGAATATGGAGCCCCAAATACTTGCAATCAGAAAAAAACTTCAGATCATAGTAAAAATCCCAGAAGTCCAACACAAAGTCAGAATCTTAAAAACTGTTAGAGAAAGACAACAAATAACTTACAAAGGTAAACCCATCAGAATTATAGCAGACTTCTCAATGCAAATCTAAACTCCAGGAGAGCTTGGAGTGAAGTGTTTAAAACCCTAAACGAAAGCAGCTTCCAACCCAGACTTATATAGTCTACAAAATTATCTTTCAAAATTTGTGAGGAAATAAGGTATTTCTATGACAAAGAGCACCTTGAGAAATTCATAATCACTAAACCAACACTCCAAAATATTCTCAAGGATATCCTAGAAGGAGCCAATGAAGCTAACAATGCCAAAACATCTTATAGAATGAATATACCAGGAGTAGTTAAGTACAAGGTGGGGGGAAGGGACTAAGCAAGAGGAACATAAAGTGATGACAGGAATAAGTCAATACTTTTTAGTAGGAATTCTCAATGTGAATGGTCTCAACTCCCCAGTCAAAAGACACAGTTTGGCAGAATGGATCAAAAAGAAACCCCAACAATATACTGTATACAAGAAATACATTTAATCCAAAAAGACATTCAAAAATCAAAGGATGGAAAACAATATTCCATACAACAGGAATTCAAAAATAAGCAGGAGTAGCTATCCAAGTTTCAGACAAAATGCATTTCAAGTCAAAAAAAAAAAAAAAAAAAAAAAAAGGTCAGAAGAGGCAAAGAAGGTCACTACATAGTGTATTATAAACATATATGCACCAAACACCAGCACGCCTACCTTCATAAAACAAACGTTACTGGACATAAAAGATCAGGTAAACACCAACACAATTGTAGTGGGGGACCACAATACCCAATTGTCACAAATAGATCAACTAGACAAAATATCAACGAAGAAGCATCAGAGTTGAACCAAACCTTTGAATAAGTGGTCTTAATTGATATTTAGAATGTTCCACCAAACAGCAGAATACACATTCTTCTCATCAGCACATAGAACTTTCTACAAAATAGACCACATAGTAGCCCGTAAAGTAGGCTTAAGTAAATGCAAAAAAAATGAAATTATCCCATGCATATTATTAGGTCATAGTGTAATAAAACTAGAAATCAATGGTAAAAGAAACCATAGAAGTTATGTAAACACATGGAAATTAAATAATGTACTCTCAAATAATCAGTGGGTCACAGAAGAAATAAAGGAAGAAATTAAACAGTTCCTAGAATCAAACAATGATGCCAGTACAACATACAAGAACCTATGGGACACAACGAAAGCAGTTGTAAAAGGAAATTTTATAGCTGTGAATGCCCACATCAGAAAAACAAAGTGCACCCAAATAAATTACCTGGTGAGGCACCTCACGGTCCTTGAAAAACAAGAACAATTCAAACCCAAAGCTAGTACAAGGAAGGAAATTACAGAGATGAGAGAAGAAATTAAAGAAATTGAGACTAAAAGAAAATACAAAGAATCAGTGAATTGAAGAGCTGATTCTTTAAAAGAATAAAGAAAACAGACAAACTCTTGGCCTATCTTAAAAAAAAGGAAAAGACCCAAATCAATTCAGTTAAAATGAAAAGGTGAAATCACAATAGATACCACCAAAATCCAGAAGATTATTAGTATCTACTTTGAAAACCTGTATTCCAGTAAATTAGAGAATCCAGAAGAAAGGGATAGATTCTTACATAAATATGAATTACCAAAAATGAACCAAGAAGGTATAAAAACCCTGTATAATCCAATAACAGGCAATAAATTGAAGCAGTAATAAAAACCTACCAATTAAGAAAAGCCCAGGACCCAGAGGATTCACCACTGAATTCTATGAAAACTTCAGGGAAGATCTAGTGCCAATAGTCCTCACATTCTTTAATGAAAATTGAAAGTGAAGTACTCCCAAAGTCATTCCTGGAAGCTAGTACTACCCTGATTCCAAAACCAGACAAAGACCCTGTCAAAAAAAAAGAACTACAAGCCAATCTCTTTAATGAACATAGATGTAAAAATCTTCAATAAGATACAGAATGCAACAAATCATCATAAAGATCATACATCATGGCTAAGTAGGAGTCATCCCAGGGATGCAAATCATATTCAACATATGCAAATCAATAATGTAATACATCACAAAGAGAAGCAAGGACAAAAATCACATGATCATCTCAATAGACACGGAAAAAGCTTTTGACAAAACACAACATCCATTCATGATCAAAACCTTGGAGAAAATAGGTATAGAAGGACTTTATCTCAAACTGATAAAATCCATTTATGATAAACTTACCATCAACATCATATTAAATGGAGAAAAGCTGAAAGCTTTCCCTCTAAAATCAGGAACAAGACGAGGATGTCCACTATCACCACTCTGGTCCAATATATTACTCAAAACATTAGCCAGAGCAATCAGACAAAAGAAAGAAATAAAATGGTCATGTATCAGAAAGGAGGAAGTCAAATTATTATTATTTGCAGATGACAAGATCCTTTACATAGAACACCTAAAAAATTTGACCAAAAACCCCTAGAATTAATAATCAAATTCAGTAATGTAGCAGGATACAAAATCAACACACAAAAATCAATAGTATTCTCATATAGCACTAACGAACTTGCAGAGAAAGAAACTAGGAAAACAATACCATCCACAATATCATCAAGAAAAAGACTAAATACTTAGGAATTAACCTAACTAAGGAAGTGAAAAAACTCCACAACAAAAGCTACAGCACTCTGAAAAAGGAGATCAAAGAGGACATCAGAAAATGGATGTCTTTTTCCTGGATAGGCAAAAACAATATTGTCATAATGGTCATACTTTCTGTTATGGTTTGTGTCTAGATGTCCCCCACAAAGCCTCGTGCACTTTTAGCTGGGCCTTTTTCAGAGGTAGCTGAATCTAGAGTTTGCGACTGATTCATGGTGCAGCGCTAGGATTAAGGGTGCTGGGATTAAGGGTAGGTGATTGCTGGATCAATGCACTGACTGGATTGGCACTGCCCTAATTCTGGTAGACTGGATACAATATAAGGGACAGAAAGAGGCTTTTCCATGCTTTCTCTTTGCTTTTGCTGTCATCCACCACCACGAAATGTTGCCCCTCTGCCATGTGCCACCTTGCCTTGGAGTCAGCCGATTTTGGCCCGAAACCTCTACAAACTGTGAGTTAAATAAACCTTTCCTCCTTTAACTTTGGATGTTGGGTATTTTGTCTCAGCAATGAGAGAAAAGTAACTACGACACTTCCAGAACTGATATATAGATTTAATACAATCTCAATCAAAACATAAACTAACAGCACTCCTCAAAGAGCTAGAGAACACAATGCTAAAATTCATATGGAACTAGAAAAGACTCAGAGTAGCAAAAGCAATTCTGGGCAACAAGAGCAAAGAAGGAGGCATCGTAATCCTGGACTTCAAGTTATATTAGAAACCTACAGTGATAAAAACAGCATGGTACTGGCACAAAAACAGACATGTGGATCGATGAAACAGAACAGAGGATGCAGAAACTACCCCAGGTACATTCAACCATCTGACGTTTGACAAGGGACCAAAAACATACACAAGAGGAAAAATAGCCTCTTGAACAAATGCTGTTTGGAAAATTGGCTATCCACATACAGAAGCCTGAATCTAGACCTATATCTCTCACCAGGTACTAAACTAAAATCAAAATGGATCAAAGATGTAAATGTTAAAATAAGCAATCTGCTGGAAGGTAAAATAGGTAAAACTCTTGTCTATAGGCATAGGTGAGGGCTGTCCGAACAGAACTTAAATTGCACAAGAAATAACATAAAGAATCAACAAATGGGATCATATCAAATTTAAAAGCTTCTGTACAGCAAAGGAAACAACCAATAGAGGGAAGAGACAATCCACAAAATGGGAAAAATTTTGCCTTCTATTTCTCAGACAGAGGACTAATCTCTAGAATATATAAATAACTCAGAATAATTAGACACCCCGAAATAAAAGACCCAGCAGAAAATGTGCAGCTGAAATGAACAGACATTTCTCAGAAGAAGTACAAATGGCCAGTAAATACATGAAAATATGTTCAACATCTCTGGCAATTACAGAAAAGCAAATTAAAGCAACATTGAGATTCTTTGTTATTCACACTATGATCAAGTTTATTTCATTCCTGGAATGCAAAGATGGTTCAACATATGCAAATCAATAAACGTAATACACCACATAAACAGGATCAGGATAAAAATCATGATTATCACAGTTGATGAGAGAATGCCCTCGATGTAATTTAACATCCTTTCATGATAAAAATCCCGAGTAAATCAGGTAAAGAAGGATCATACTGCAACATCATAAAGGCTATATATAATAAACCGATAGCCGACGTCGTAGTGAGTGGGAAAGCAACTGAAAGCATTTCCTCTAAAATCAGGAATGAGACAAGGATATCTCCTCTCATTACTTCTGTTCATTACAGTACTTGAGGGGTTGGAGTGTAGATTAGTGCTTGTCTTACATGCAAGAGGCCCTAGGTTCAATCCCTAGCACAGGAGAGATGAGGGTCAGTGGGTATAGTACTTGAGATTTTAGCCAGAACAAGCAGGTAAGAGAGAAAGATACAAATAGGAAAGGAATAAGTCAAATTATTTTCATTTGCAGGTGATATGATCCTATGCTTAGAAGACCCTAAAGATTCCACCTAAAGACTTTTAGATCTGATAAACAAATTCAGTAAAGAAGCAGGATATGAAAACCACATAAAAATCAACAGCTTTTCTACACACCAATAATGAACTCATTGAGAAAGAAATCAAGAAAACAATTGTATTTACAATAGCCTCAAATAAAATAAAATATCTAGAAATCAACCCCAAAGAGGTGAAAGATCTATATAATGAAAACAATAGTACACTGAAGAAATTGAAGAAGATACTAGAAATGGAAAGACCTCCCATGTTCATGGATCAGCAGAACTAATATTGTCAAAATGGCCATGTTACCAAAAGCAATCTACAGATTCAGTGTAACCCTCATCAAAACAGCAATGATATTCTTCACAGAACTAGAAAATAAACCCTCTAAAATTCATATGGAAACACAAAAGACCCCAAATGGCCAAACCAATCTTGAGTAAAAACAATGCTAGAGGTATCACAATACCCAACTACAAAATATACTACAGAGCCATATTAACAAAAACAGCATAGTACTGGCATAAAAATAGACATATATACCAATGGAATAGAATAGAGGACACAGAAATAAACCCACAGAGCTACAGCCATCTGATTCTTGGCAAAGAGGACAAACATATGTTAGAGGAATGACAGCTTCTTTAACAAATGGCCCTGGGAAACCTGGTTACCCATATATGGATTGAAACTAGACCCCAATCTCTCATTGTATACAAGAATCAATTCAAAATGAGTAAAAAACACTAGGTACAAGACCTGAAACTTTGAAACTGGTAGAAGAAAACATAGGGGAATTACCTGAAACCACAGAAATAGGCAAAGACTTCCTGAACAGGATTCCAATAGCTTAAGAAATAATATCAAGAATAAACAAATGGGACTGCATCAAGTTAAAATTTTCTGCACAGCAATGGAACCAGCTAAATAAAAGTGAAGGGACAGAATGGGAGGAAAATTTTACCATCTGCTCTTTGACAGAAGATTAATGTCTAGTACATAAAGAACTAAAAAAATTTAACACCAAAAAATAAAATAGCTCAATTAATAAATGGGTGAATGAATTGGACACTTCTCAAAAGAAGTACAAGTGACCCATTAGTATATGAAAAAATGTTCAAAATCTTTAGCTATTAGAGAAACACAAATCAAATCTCCATTGAGATTCCACTGCACCACAGTCAGGATGGCTATCAACAAGAACACAAAAACCAATAAATTCTGGTGAGGATGTGGGAAAAAGGAATCCTTCTACACTGCTGCCAGGAATGTAAGTTAGTACAGCCACTAAGGAGATCAGTATGAAGCATCCTCAAAAAAACTAAAAATAGAGCTGCCATTTGATCCAGCTGCATCACGCTGTGATATATACCTGAAGCAATTGAAATTGGCACACTATCGGGCTACCTGTGTACCCATGTTTAATGTGGCACAGTTCACAGTAGCCAAGCTATGGAACCAGCCTCAATGCCCATCAGCAGATGGATGGATAAAGAAAATGCAGTGCATATACAAAATGGAGTGTTATTCAGCCACAAGGAAGAATGAAATTCTGTCCTTTGCAAAAGAATGGGTGGATCTGAAAACTATCATACCGAGTGAAATAAACCACTCAGAAAGACAAATATCACATGTTTTCCCTCCATGTGGAATCTAAATAAGATGATCAAAGAGTAGAAAGGAAGCTATTATTAGCAAAGAGGAAGAGAGTGTGATTGGGAAAGTAAGGGAGGGTGATAAGTGGGATGGATATGAGCAAGATATATTATATACATTGAGACCCCCCAAGATTTGAAAGGGAGGGGAGGGGAGCAAGGGGTGACTTGGAGGTGAAAATGACATCAAGTATGTTATATGCACATATGAACTGGCCAAAATGAAACACATTAATCTGTATAACAAATTAAAAAAATGAGTGAAAACAAAACCAGAAGGACTGAAGGAAAGACACATAGTTTTAATAAAGTATGTGGGTACCTTGAAAAAAAAAAAGTAACTGTACTTTATTCTCCCTGAAAATATCTATGCTGAAATTTCATCTGACCCCAGTCAGAATGACTATCATCAAGAATACAAAAAATATAAATGCCAGTGAGGATGCAATGGGGGAAAAAGCAACCCTTCTGCACTGTTGGTGGGCATGTAAATTAGTAACCCACTAGGAAGTCAGTGCGGAGGCTCCTCACTGAATAGGTTGACCATATGATCCAGCTATAGCACTCCTTGGTATGTATCTGAAGGAATTAAAGTTAGCACACTCTAGAGATGTCTGCATACCCATGTTTATTGAGGCACAATTCACAAATACCAAGATACGGAACCAATGCAGGTTCACATCACCAAGTGAAGATATATATATATATATATATATATATATATATATATATATATAGAGAGAGAGAGAGAGAGAGAGAGAGAGAGAGAGAGAGAGAGAGAGAGAGAAAGAGATTACTTAGGCATAACAAAGGACAAAATCTTGTTATTTGCAGGAAGATGAGTGGAACTGGAGATCATCATATTAAGTGAAATAATCCAGACTCAGAAAAACAAGCATTTCATGTTTTCACTAAAATGTGCAATCTAAAAACAAAATGACGTCAAAATAGAAAATAGAAGGGAGACTATTAGACAGGAAAAAGGGAATGGGATACGGAGAGGTAAGGAAGGGTAATATGGGTGTGGATATGATTAAAATATGTTATATGCATATAGGAAAATACCATAAATAAACCTAATTTTTGTAAAATTAGTATGCACTAGTAAAAATATAGAAAGAAAAAACTGTAAGGATGTGAAAGACAAAGGTGAAACATTTCATGGCAGATCGCCTTACAAATAATGCTTATCCATTTATACATCCACGGACACTTGGCTGCCTCCACATTTTAGCATATATGAATAATGCTGCTGTAAATCATGAGTATACAAATATCTCTTTAGACTCTGCTTTTCATTCCTTTGAGAATGTATCCAGAAATTAAATTTCTAAATCACATGATGATTTTATTTCACTTTTCTGAGGAGCCCATGACACATTCAGGTGTGAATTCATGAATGGATCATGAATGTCAATCCATGATGAGTACAGCTCTCCCATAATCCCATCACCTTCCAAAAGCCACACCTCTGAAGACACGAGACTTTTGGGAGACATTTTAGATCTAAACCAAAACACCCAATTACATACCGTTTATGAAAGATGCACCTTAAATATAAAGACACAGAAAACTAAAAGCAGAAATATGGATAAAAGATATTCATGGGAATGCCAATCACAGAAAAGCTGGGGTAACCATACTGATTTCAGGTAAAGATGTCAAGATGAGAAGAAAGACTAGAAATGATTAGAGTCATTTCAATATGATAAAAAGTCAATGCATCAAGAAGACCAAGTACATCTGACCTCGGTAGCAGCCCTCTCCTGTCAGCTCCTCTCTGCTGCTCTCCTACTACCACCATTTGGTTTTGTTCTCCTGCTTTCTCTGGAGGTTGATGTCTCTCCCACATTCAATTCTGTCCCAACAGCAAGTTCATTTTTGAAACAAACGTCGCCCCCTACTCTAAATAAAACTCTATGATAATTTCTGGTTATTAGTTGGGTAAGGTCAGAATCCCTTCCTTAGCTCTTTATGGGTGTCTCAGGCTTGAGCCAACCCACCTGCCCAGCCTTGTCGTCCACCATTCATCACTTGTGCTAGGCCTGTTCCCAGCACGCGCTCCTCGTTTCTGAACAAGCCATGCCTCTCCGTGTGTACATTTTCCCACATGCCAGAGACACCCTCTTCTACTTCCTCTGCACGTTACTCAAGCATCCTCGTACGCGGCTACAGGCTGTCCACGAACCGGGCCCTCACACTGTCCCATTCCTCCCTCTACCCCACCTACTCTGGTCTCAGATAAACCAGACTGGCTCTCATATTAGGGTCTTTGCATTTGTTGTTTCTTCCGCTGGTATCTAAGCCTACAGGCTGCTCTTCAGAGAAGCCTTCCCCTCTTCCCCACCTAGGCACCACACACCTGCTGTTTTGTTGACCTCAAACCTTTCACCATTGCCTCAACAACCCTATTCACTTGTTAGGTTAGTGTTTGTCTCCTTACTCCAATAGAAGGCACACTATTGGGACAGTGTGTGTGTGTGTGTGTGTGTGTGTGTGTTTTCAACCCAGGGCCTTCACACTAAGTTACATTCCCAGCCCTTTTCACATTTTACTTTGAAACACGGTCTAAATTGCTAAGTTGCCCAGGCTGTGCTCAAACTTGCGATGCTCCTGCCTCAGCCTTCAGGAGGATCTTGTGTGTCTTATTCTCAGGTGAATCCTCAGATCCTAGAATAGCACCTGGCATATAGTAGGCAATCAGTAAATAATTGCAGAATAAATAAGTGGTAGATAGAGGACTTTTTGCTTATGCTGAATTCCTTCCATAGGATTCAGGCCTGCTGTATGAGTACCTCCCAATATGCACAGCAGTGCTGCTGTGGCTCCATTTGCTGCCCCTTCCCTCCCGGACTCCCAAGCCGTCCTGGGCACCCTTCACCCCCTCCAGCAGGGTCATCATGTCTGTAACATTCGGTCTACACCAGCACCTGTCACTTGCCCATCACCGATAAACCCAAATCTCTTTAACCCTGTCTATTTTCATTGCCAGCCAAACAGAGGGGTGCTTAATAATTGCTGCTAGCCATGACTTATGACATCCTTTTATGTACACTTCACACATTTTCATCGACTTCTTTAAATGTACCAATGGATAAACAAAAGTGTGGTACATGAGTGCAATGGGATATTATTCAGCCTTGAAAGGAAGGACATTCTTATACATGCTACCACGTGGATGGCCCTTGAGGATATTACACTACGTGAAAAGCCAGTCAGAAAAAGGCTCACGCTGTACAATTCGACCTTTGTCGAGTACCTAGAGTAGTCAAATCTGTAGAGACAGAAGGTAGAATGGTGGCTGCCAGGGGCTGTGGAGGAATGGAAATGAACAGGCTTTTAAAGGGTGTAGAGTTTAAGTTCTGCAAGATGAAAAGTTCTGGAGATTGATTGCACAACAAAGTGAATGTTCTTAACATTGTTGAACTTAAAATTGTTAAGATGGTAAATTTTGTGTGTGCATATTTTTATTTTACTGCAATTAAAATTGTTTAAAGAAAGTCAACAGAACATATGGCTCCTCTATGTATCATGGCTGTATTTGTACTGCAAATTTAAGTTCTCTTTGGGACATTTTCTACTGCGATGCTGCTTGGTGAGCATTTGAAGTAACAAGGACCTGGAGTGTTTGAGGTAAAAGCTGGAGCTTGGCATTGTGGATCTCACGAGAAGTCAATGAAATAATAACCAGAGGGCCCACTAATGATGCAAGTTGCTGAGAGCTGGATTTGTGTTCCAAAGAAATGTCGTCTCAGGTCATGACTGTGACCTTTTATATAATTTCTCAGAAAAACTTGACTCTATAACTCCTCAAGTGCTCTAAGGCTTTGTAACAAAGAAGCTGTGTGTTTGTTTTTTACTTTTTTTAATATTGAAGTTAATGGGCTATGAGCTTTTCCATTGGCCGGCTTCTAAAAATCATCTAGAATTCTGTTTCTCTCTTTGTTGTGGTTTTTAAAATACATTCATTAAGTTTAATACTATCTCCATTTTCATAACCTGTAGGTTTAACAAAATCACTTAATTTTCTAAAGACCTCCTTTCCCTCCTCTGATATTTTCCGAATTCCTCCTTCTAGTATTCAGAGGATCACTTTCTTTTGAGAGAAACATGTTTGCCAACTTACTCTTTGGCCGGAAAAGTGCTGAACATGTTTAAGGCTTTGGATCGCCCATCTGGCCCCAATCCCTCGCCTGTTACATAAAGGTTTCCCTTAGACCCTTGAAATCACGGCGGAGCTTGATTTTGGAGCCTCACCGTCTAGGACTATTTGGCTAGGTGAATATGGATGTTCAAAGCTAGCTATGCACGTTCAAAGACAATGCTACCACAAGTCCAAATGTGTGTGCTCACAGCAGGGATGACTGGCAGGCCTGCAGCCTTCTTGTGCAGCTGGTCTGTCCTTTCCACATTGACAGCTCTGCTTCCTGCCAGGCTGAGGGGCTGGCGTGGAATCCCGGGCTGGAGCTCAGTGTCCCATTCTCCCTTAAAGCCGGCTGCACCACTTCTGATTCCTGGCACACATCCACTGTCTCTGTTGCGGTTTTCTTCCAGCACTGATTATCTGTGAGGAGCCTGTGACCTAAAATCAGGCTTGACCCCGACACAATTGTAAAATCCAATAAGCAAAATCTACACAGAATTTAACTGTTGCTACATGTTATTCACCACTAATATGTTTATCAGAAACTACTGCAATAGGTTGTTTGATTATATAATTATCAATAATAATGTTTCACAATGATAGCTGTTTTTTGAGTGCCTACTCTGTGTTAGACTGGATCACCCTGGAGATGCATCCTCAGGACCACTCTGTGAGGTTTATCCTGTTTTCTAGCCAGGGAAACTGAGGTATGGAGTAACAAGGAAACTCCCCAAAGTCCTGTAGCCAAGAAGGTGACGAGGCTGGGATCAAATATGGGAAGTCTGTTTTCTGACTCCCGCAGTCTAACTCAGGTGCCTCCATGTCCACGCCTCCACCTCCACAGATCCAAGAAATCATGAGTTGAAATTATTCAGGAAGAAAAATGTGGCTGTGCTGAATATATAGACTTCTTTTCTTGTTGTTATTCTTTAAAGGACATAGTATAAAAATGTATCATTACATGGTATTAGATTTTATAATAATCTAGAGATGATTTAAGGTATATGGGGATGTGGGCAGGTCATATGCAAACATTACACCATTTTGTATGAGGGACTTGAGCATCCATGGATTTCAGTACCAGACAGGTGCCCAGAACAAACCCCTCATGGATTTTGGAATGACTGTATGTGTCACAAGTGGCTCCCATAAGTACCAGACAATGCAATGAGAAAAATGAAAGGGGTGTTATGAACTGAATGCTGTCTACCCCAGCAATCCATCTGTTGATCCTGTAACCATGAAGGTGATGGTATTTGGAGGTGGGACCATTGTAAGGTAAAGGTTTAGATGAGGTCATGAAGATGGGACCCCTGCAATAGGATTAGTGCCCATATAAGAAGCGAGAAGGCTGGTGAGATAGCTCACCAGCGGCATAAGTGCCTGCCTAGCAAGCACAAGGTCCCGAGTTCAACTCCCACAATGCGCATAAAGGAAAAAAAGGGCTGGTGATATCGCTCAGCGGCATAAGCGCCTGCTGGCAAGCGCGAGGTCCTGAGTTCCACTCCTGGTACCCACATTAAAAAAAAAAAAAGTGAGAGACCAGAATTCACTCGCTCTCCCCCACATGAGCATGCATGAGGTGGAGGCTGTCTGCAAAGAAATTGAGCTCTGGCCAGGAACTGAATCCACAGGGGTCCTTACCTTGGACTTCAGAATTGTGAGATATAAATGTCTGTTGTTTAAAGCACCCAGTTGACAGTATTCTGTTATAGCAGCCAAGCAGACTAAGACAGGGGGTAGTGATCTTTAATAAGAGAAGTTTGGAGAATGCCCTGTTATCTCCCTATCTTAGAGAACTAATAATGCCTATTAGGAAATCAAAGGCTCTGAAAAGTCCTGCCATAAGGAAAGTTATTTGAACTTGTTTAGCAATTGCTTCTCAAGTTTTTTGTTGTTGTTTTGTTTTTTTGTCTACGGAACATCTCCCACTTGTGAGTACCTCAAAGAACACACTGGGAAGGCATGCACAACTGGCCATGCTTTTCTATGCACTGGAAGTCAGAAGTTGTAAAGGTGAAGGTTGGGGGCTGGGACCAAGAGGAGAGCAGCGAAACAGGCAGAGAGGCAGACTGAAAGCTGTGTCTAAGTACCACAGGTGCCAAGTAGCACTGCAGGGAAGAGGAGAGCCCAGGCATCCTGGAACATCTGGAGAAGTGAAGGGGAGAGACAGCATTGTTCTTGGGTTAAATATGGTGAAAACCAACACTTAAAAAGCAGTTCAGGGGCTGCCTTAGATGGAAGAGTGATTTTAAAAACAATAAGGACATTATAATATTAAATGTTAATTTGAATCTTGGAGGATAGGAAGACAAATGGTTCTCAGAGCTACTGTGTCATCCCTGCTGAAAGGTGCTGTATGGGCCACCCACCAGAAAGTCAGTGCAGCAGCTGGGCGCTTGGCTCAGTATTTGAGCATGTGCTTAGCATGCGTGAGGCCCTGGATTCAATCCCCAACACACACACACACACACTCTCTCTCTCTCTTTCTCCAGCCTGATTTCCTAAAGTTTCTTGATTTCTTTCCAGGAGATTAAAAGAAGTAAATCAAATAAAAAGCCAAGTTGAGCAAGAGAGAAAGCCTTAGTAGCACCCAAATTAATGTTTGCTGACTATATTGAAAGGACAGAAGGGGGAGGACTCATTGCATAATTTGGGTTTTGCATCCTTGAGATGACACATCAATTGTTATTGAGTGATTAGATTTTTAAAAGAGTGTCTGCTTGTTGCAGGGTAGGGGTGAAAGGGGAATGGGGATATCACTGGTGGGAGAGAGCAAATTACATAGAAAGCCATTAAGTCACTGTGTAATAGCTTGATGAGATTTCAGGTCTGTTTTAATGGCAGATGAGAAGCCTAACCTCTATGGTCTTAAAGAGCCTACGCCAATCTGTCATCATAAGATTCTTTGTAGAAGAAATTGGGGGAAAAATTGTGTCATTCAGAAGGGGCACACTTAACACAACTTGAACAATACATTTATAACAGCCATTTAACACATAAACCAATTGTACAAGAAGATTCAATTTACCTTTTAATTAGGAGAATTTATAAACATAAATAACTTCAATTATTTAACACCCTCAATGTGGATATTGTAGAGGTAAACTACATAGAGAAAGGAGTTTTTGATGCCGTCGTAATTTAAAACAAATTGAAAGTTTGTCTGACATCAATAATTATTCTTTTGAATTGGAACTTGTTGATGTTTTATGCATGCTACCCAGAGCTAACAGGCTATTTTCAGTTTCTGGATTCATACATTCACCTGTAATTGCCAACAGCATATAAATGATGTTTTCTCTTGCGGAAATGCCAAATGTCTGATTGTTAGTGCCATCTACTGGTTAAATGTGGCATGACAGTGTCTATTGTGCGCAGCCTCAGCTATGGTGGAGGAGGAGGGCTTCCAACAGGTTAGACAAGGATTCTGTAGTTAGGGACAGTGGTGAATCCAACTTTGATGAGACAGCTAGAAATCTGAACACAGCAAGTGTATTTTCTGGTAGTAAGAAATTATTATTTTTGCTTTTAAGTGTGACATTAGTATTGTGGTTATGTCAAAACATCCTTTTAGGAATACATAGATATTGAGATATTTCTGAATAAACTAAAATGAAATGTGGAACTTGCTTTAAGATAATTGTAGCAATTCTGATACATGGTAAAACCTGGGAGAATCTTGAGGATGTTGTGTTGAGTGAAATAAGCCAAACACAGAAAGTTGAACACTGTGTGTTCCAACTTCTTTGACCACCTAGAGTAGTCACATGCCTGGGGACAGAAGGTAGACAGGCATGGGGCCAGGGATGGAGCTCAGTGGCACAGCGCCTGCTTGGCAAGAGTGAGGATCTGGGTTCGATTCCCGGTACCAAAAAAAAAAAAAAAAAGGAAGAAAGAAAGTAGACCAGAAGTTGCCAGGGGCCAGGTGGAGTGAGAGACAGGAAGTTGTATTGTTTATTTCAGTTTTGTAAGATGACAAGCGTTCGGGATGGTGATGGGTGCACAACACTGTGAGTGTATTTAATGCCACTGAGCTGCACAAAGTGGCTAACATGGTCTATGTATGTTTTACTACAATAAAAATTAGAATCATGGGGAAGGGAAGCACAGGTGTAAGGAAACTGGTCCTGAATACAAAAGTCTGTGAAGGTTTATATTCATCTCTGCATTCTCTGTATCAAAAATTCTCTACAATGAAGTTGTTTTCCCCTATAGAAACTCTCAGTCTAGGAAAGGAGATAGAATGCGAACACGAACCATTCACAAATGGCAGAAAGAGAAACTGAGAGGAATGCAAAGGTAATTTCAAGAATTACTGTTCTTCTGCAGATGACCCCAGACATAAATCTCAGGGGAATCCCAGCATGCACCTTAACCTGTCTGCAGCGTTATTTGTGCTGAATATTGAAAACTGAGTTTTGGTGATGATTTTACATCTACACAAGTTCTCTTCATCTGTGACCTCCCAGGGAAAAAGAGAAAGATAAATCCTGCAGTCAGGGAACCACCAGCTGTGAGCAAGAGGAAGCTAGAATAGCAGATTCTGGGCAAGCATGTGCTCCAAGAAACTAACGGAGGAAAAATTGCCTGGGAAAATAGCCCACGACCCCTGGGAAGTTGGTGCAGAGACCAACAGACTTGGGTTTGAATCATACCAAAGAAAAATGAGCTGGACACGGACCATTCAAAGGCAAGTGATACATAGCACAACCACAGCAGCAGAAATCTCCACCTCCTTTTGGTCTACACAGTATCTTAAACCCTTTTTCTTTACCACAAACTTTATTTCTCAAATTCTTCCATTTGGAAATCATTCACCGAGTACCCAACTCTGAGGCACTCGGTGGAGCACTGGGGAGACAAATATAAACTGTGCTTCCCTCTACCCGAACTGTTCACAGCACAGCAGGGTGGACACACATGCACGACCAACAGGCTAAAATGTGGCTAAGGGGTGAAAAAAATAAAAGCCGCAGTAACAAAAAGCAAGGCACCTTGCATTCTGCTGGGGCTGCTGTGAACTGTGCAGGTTCACTGAGCACTGGTTGCTGATCCTAGGGGAGGACTCTGGCTGTGTGCAGAAAAGCAAAGACCATCACTATGGGACCCACCAGAAGCGGGAGCCCAAATACCTGTCCGCTGCATCTGGGCTGCAGCTTCTACCATTTGCATGAGTAAGGCAGAACACTCCCAGCCACTTTATCACTCAGAATTAGCCACAAGGAAAAGCAGAAGCCCTGGATTCACGATGAGCTGGTTCTCCAAGGCTCAGAAGAGCTCCCAGGGTGGGTGGTGTCTTGTCTGCACAGGATCCACCGTGCACAGCAGCTGAAGGCCTCCTAAACCACTCAACCCCAGGAGCCGCCTGAAATTGCTGAGCTAAAGGATGCACAATATCCTCTTGGGGGGGGGGAGAGAACCCAGGATGTTCTGGACAGTTCCTCCTTACTTCAGGAGGTTGCATTCCCAACATTTTCTACAGTTACTCTGAGAACTACACATGAGAAAGGGGAAAAGAGCTGGGTCAACAAGGTGAATGCAGGCCTCCCTCCTGGGGTCCATCTTCTGCCCAGCTGGGGGTCAAGATACAGTTGTTTACAGATAGGAGGCTTAGGCTTGAACTTGCAGGTTAAGTGTCCATTTCCTTAAGCAGCAGGTTTATAATGACCCAAAGAAGAGAAAGAGCTGGAGGTGGAAAGAGAAAGGGACAAAGCCAGGGGTCAGCTCTCTCTGTCTCTCACCTTCTTCTGGCTCCAGCACAAGAGCCCAGGACTCTACCTGCCAGGAAGTTCCATACATACATTTGACCCCTGGTTAGCATGGTTAATAACTTTTTAATACTTAACATGGCGTATGGCCTTTCATTCATACTCTTGATTCAGGGCCCATAAATGTTAGTGGTGAGTCTAATGTATACTTCTCAAAGTGCATTTGGAGGAGACCTGCAGGACCATTCACATGGGTTGTTTGTTTCTCCTTCTGCCGCCTCCCTGAATCAGACTTTTTGGGGATGGGACTCAGGGGGTTGCATTCTAACAAGTTCCCCCAGTGGTTCTGATCCATGCCAGCATTTCCAGAACGCTTGAGTGTGGAGGGGAGAAGAGCTGGGCTCAGTGAGCTGGAAGCTTTAGGGGAGAAGAGAGAAAGTCAGGTCCGGGAAAGATGCCAGCAAGGGCCTGCAAGTGCTTCCTAGTGACCTCATTAGTCCCCTGCACCATCTGGCCTGGGCCGAGCCCTGCAGAGTCATGTTCCTCCCAAACAGGGCAAGGGTGTCCTTCCACCAAATGCAAGGGTTTTGTGGGTGGCCCTGCAGAAGGAAATGTCCTGTCAACATGAAATAGAGACCAGAAGGAACAGTGGGAGACTTGACGTCAATGTGGGACTCAGGCTGAAGTCACTGCTAAACTTCAGGCAGGTGAGATCCCCTGGAGTCTTATAGGGCTCACAGAAGGGGCTGGTACTGATGGTTCCGTGCTGCTAACCTGGGTTCAAATCCTGCATCTCTCACCAGTTGCACAACTGTGGGAAAGTTATGGAAACCATCTAGCTGGGTTGTCTGAGCAGCAAGATGGGGATCCTAACACCTAGGCTTGTATTAGAATGAAGCAGGTTAACTAAGTAAAGCCCATTCCCCCCACAAAGAGCTGAGCGAGTGGTGGCCACTGTTTGTTATGAAGTCTCCTGGTGCTTGATCCCATTGGCCCCGAACACTGGCTGATAAAATGAATTTCCTCAGACTCCCAGGCCTGGAAGCCACTTAGGCAGCAGTTGGAGCCGTGTGTCAGAGTGTACATGGCCAATGACCGCTAAGTCCTGAGATTCCCCGTGAATGAGTAACTCCCAAAATCACACGGCCCACCTGCGCAAAGGCACAAGTCTAAGGATAACCCACCTGTCAGGACCACACCCTGGAACTCACTCCTAATCTTAATGACTTGCAGCGACAGCTATGCCACAGTAAAAGTCACCACTAGGGGGAAGCAGAATCCAAGCATCCATGTAAAACAGCAAAGACTGGAAGGTGGCCCGGGAAGCCGAAAGGGGCAGGAGGGACCAGGACCTCATGTGCACCCTCCAGGTCCACACTGCCCTACACACACTTGCACGCATGCGCGCGCACACACACATTCTTGCTCTTGAATCACCAGGCCCTTTGTGCATTCTGTTCCCTGGTCCTGTACGAACAGTGTATCTTCCATATGCAAAAGCCAGTGGTTCTCAAACTTGGCTACATATTCGCACCACCTGCAGGAGTCGGCGCTTTCAAACACCACAGGTGATCTTCCCCTCGAAGCTAAGTCTGAGAGCCACTGTGTTAGGGAAAAGATCTCACTTCTTCCCAAACGGAGGCTTTCTTGTCTCCCCGCGCTAACTGCTCCTCCACCCATTCATGCTCCGTCTGTAGTGGACGCCACAGCTCTTCAATCTTAGTGCGCACACAGATCACCCGGAGATGTTAACATGCAGACTGGGACTCAGCAGGCCGGTGGGGTGGCGCCTCTGCCTCTCTTCTGAGCGCTGGTGCTGCTGCGCTGCTGGGCCTGGGGCATAGACGGCAAGGCTTACTGCACGTCGTCCAGTGTTTCTGCGCATGTGCCTTTGCTACTACTCTCCAGCTGTGCTGACTTCCTTTTCTGCTTTTGCATTAACCGTGCTTCTAGCTGCCGTACACTTGATGCCTTATCATCGACCTTGCGTGAGTACGGCAGACACACCTTGCTGCGGGCAATGTGACAGTGTGCCTGAATCACCTTTGCCCCTGTGTGCTGGAGGAGCCCTCCGGAGGCAGGAGGTACAGAGGAAAATTCCTGGACAGAAGAGTCCTGAAAAAGGGAAAAGAGGAAGCTGGCTCTGCAAAACCACAGAGTGCTGGGTCCTGACAGCTAGGCCATGGCTGGGAAAGACAAGAGGGCACATGTGCTATAGGGCTCTCTGCCTGCGGAAAGATAAACCTCCAAAAACCACAAGGAGCACCTCCTCTAATGACTAAGGCATCCCCAGGGACACACATGTTATAGAATGCCCCAAAACCAAGTGACCCTGACTCATCTGTAATTATAATCTCATTTACAGTGTCATTTTGACATCCCCTCCTGCCATGGGCTTTGGGCACCATGACCATTTCTCACAGATCTATTTGGAACACAAACTCCCCCTCCAACAGAAAGGAGGTCCCTGGTTGGAGGTAATTGTCATGCCAGTGCAAAGAGCTCTTCCTTCCCTGTAAACACCACATAAAGACTCTGGCACCTGGCTTCTTTCAGGGCATGAGCTCTCTTCACTGGCCTGCTCTCACCCTGAGCAATGTATCCTGACTAATTAATCTACACTTTAACTTCTACTTCTGTGTGTCTTGCTCAATTCTTTGCTTGGATGCCAGGAACCTAGGATAGTCAAAATCCCAACAATGCTGCTCCTGGGGATGCATTTTATTTTATTTTATTTTATTTTATTTTATTTTATTTTTATTTGTGGGTGCCAGGGCTCGAACTCAGGACCTCGTGCATCAGCAAGAGCCTGTGCTGCTGAGTGCTATCACCGGCCCTTTTTTCGTATGTGGGTACCGGGAGTCAAACTCAGGACCTCGCGCTTGCCAGGCAGGCTCTTATGCTGCTGAGCTATCTCACTGGCCCCTGGGGATGCATTTTAAAAATGCAAACCCACATCCAGACCCCACACTGCAACCACCTCCACATATCCAATTCTCACACTCTGAGCCATTATCCTCCCAGCCCTAATCACTCAAAGCACCGGACAAATAGCCCTGCAGAAATGATTTACACTAGCCATTGCTTATCCCGTCTTGCCCCTCTTCCCATGAAAATCACAATAAAGGCTCTTGCATGGTTTACTTCTTCTCTGGCTCCTGACGAGCTCCCTTTGGTACCTCCCTATGTGGCCTCTGAGGCATGACATGCCCCTCCTCCCGGGATCTGTGAGCAACAAACTGTCTCTTCAGTAGTAGCCATCTCCTGGCCCATGGGCCTCACCACACTTGAATAATAAGGAAGCCTACTGTGAAGGTTAAGCTTGACTGTGTCAACTTGACTCGCTTGGGTGCCACCCAGAGGATTAGTGCAGCACACTTCTGGGTGTGTCTGGGTGAGTCGTGGAGACATGATCTCGGGTACTATGTCTGGACCCTTGCCCCTTTCCTCTCTGGTACTGTTCCCCCGCTCTGTTGCCCAGCTACCATGAACACTCACCACAGCCTTCCGCCATGCTGTTTCTCCCTTGAGACCAACTGCTTATGGACTGACTCCTCCTTACCCATAAGCCAAGTTTTAAACCTCCCCTCCTTTAAAGTGTGCATGTTAGGATTGTGTCCCAGCAATACAAAAGCTGACTAATACACCTATTAAGTCAGCTTTCTTGCTGGGATGGGTGCAGTGGCTGGTTCCAGACTCTTCTGTATCCCAAATCTCATGCCAGTTCTATCTGGTCCCCACTACGCTGCCACAGTGGGAACACACGCAGAAATGAGCTCAATCAGTGACCTGAATGAATAAATGAATTAATGTGGTGAGAAAGCTCTGAGTTTGAGATCCGGCTCGGCCACCCACCCGCTGTGAGAACTGGACCGTGTGGCAGTCCTGAGACTCAGCTCGCCTCTTTAATCCAGCCTGTAATTCACTGAGAGCAAATGAGATGATACACACTAAAGTGCTCTGTGGTTAACATCATAGCACCTTCCTTTCTCTGTCTCCTACTTTTCACCATTGCATGGGATTCTAACTTTGTCCTTTCCATGTTCCCTGGAATTCCTATCAATTCCTGAGTTTTCAAATCTCTATCTATAGCCAGCCCTTCCCAGTCCTCGTTGCAGTCCGGGAAAGTTTATATTTGTAATCCCATGGAAAAGTCTTTGGAATTCTAGCGAGTTAATTCCAATCTACCATGTCCAGTGTAACCCACAGTGAGAATAAAGACACTAAAACATATTTATAGTTGTGGGGAGCCAAGGGGTCCTAAGTCCAGCCAAGATGGTGGTTACTGGAACAAAGGTCTTGACCCAGGGCCGCACCCAGGCTTTATTAATTTTCAAGGAGGGGAGTGGCTTGGGAATGAGTGACTGTGAGAATGGTGGGAAGTCCATGAGTACTGTGAGCTGGACTAGGTAGGTGGCCTGAAATCACCTTTGCAGTATGCAGAGGGAAGGATATGCAGAAGGAGTAATCTGCATAACACAATTCAAGACAGTATCTAATGTTTTGGGGTCAGTGCTTCAGCTCTGATGTGTAATCTTCTATGCCCTGGGAAGTCATAGCCTCTTTCTTGAGGCTCGATCCCAGCCGACAGCGTGGAGCACGACTCTCCATCCCGCCAGGCTCACCCATGTGTTTTGGGAGCTACAGGGGCGGGGAAACACTGACCTGTCACTTGCTTCAAAGACTACACATCAGCACCTCAGCTGGACCGATTAGCATTGCTTAAAGCCAATTGAAGGGATAAGGAAAAGTCCTAGCCAGCTCTGTACATACCAGTACATGGAAATAGGGCCAGGTTTAGCCAAAATGGAGATAATTGCTCTTCTTTCAAGGAGAGTCATCAAGTTGTTCCTCCACATCTATCTCCAGCTTTTATGGTCTGAGTGTGTGTATCATCCCCAAAATTCATACGCTGAAATTCTAACTTCCAAGGTGATGGCATTGGGAGGTGGCCTTTGGGAGTGATTAGATCTCAAGAGTGGAGCCCCACGAACGGGATTAGTGCCCTTATAAAGAAAGCCCCAGCGTGCTGCCTCATCCCTTCTACCACATCATGACACAACAAGGAGGTGCTGTCTATGAATCAGATAACAGGCTCTCTCCAGACACTGCATTGGCCAGCAATTTAATCTTGGACTTCTCAGCCTCCAAAATGTCAGGAAATTCATTTCTGTGGTTTATGCTTTAACAGTTTAAGGCTTTTTGTTATAGCAGCCTGAACAGAGTAAGACACTAGCTCAGACTCCCCTCTTGAGCTCCAGATATGTCTAATGCCCACAGGACATTTCTATCTTGTTGATTCACCTCTGGTACATATTTCTTGCACTTCTCAAACCAGCTCTTTCCCTTCTCTTTCCTATTGCTGTTCAGTCCCAGAAGGGGAGTGGCAATGAGGAGGCAAGAGGTGACCCAGGGGATTCAGGGGATGGAGTATAATAAGCTGGCAAAGATTACAAGGCACTTTTGGGCCATCGGTCACAAGTTCTATTGCAGCAAAGCCATGGCATTCCAGGAGGGGGCAGGGAAAGAGAGGTACACAGGGGGCTCTGACCTAGGCAGTTGGGCTTGGCTTTGTGGGAGATGAGATGATAGATCCCAGGATGGTTTAATGTAGATGCTACCAGGAAAGGGGAGCTGGGCGGCATGAGGAAAGAGAGGAGCCTTAGCCACCTCCTTGGGGACCTTGTAGCTCAGATGCACAGCCTCAAGAGATTCCCAGAGACCATCCGGGCCAAGAGCACACAAACTCCTTCAAACCATACTGGCCACCTCTCTGCCAAGAAAAAACGAGGGAGCCCACACATGGCTGGTGCTCTGCAGGGCCAGCTGATGTGTGCTGGCATGGGTTCTTTTCCTCTCCAAACCCAGAGATGGCTGGAGCATCCGATGGGTGCTGGAGCTCTCATCCCCTCTCTATTGTAGCTTAGCAGGATCTGGCTCAGCACATCTAGTCACTTCTCTGGGAGACCAGCTGGCTACAGCAACAGGGCTCAGACACTTGCCCTTTGAACCAAGGCCATTTCTCCCACCAGAGAGCTTCCCCAGTTGCAGGGCTGTTTCCTGACCCCATTCCGGCACATCTGAGGGAGCAGGGCTGGGCTGGGGGCTTTTACACACTGCTCGTGAACTGCTCCTGCCTGAGCAGTGCTGTAGAACAGCACCAAGTGTGTGCCAGCTTCCCTACTCATGCGTTTCCTCCACAGTGGCACCAGCCACCACGCCACTGTGTGTCCTTTACCCCTTTGTGGAGTAGATCCAAGTCACCGGTTTCTAAAGCCAAAACCCAGGGGATCTGCAAGGTTTGGACCCTCCTCTCCACCAAGACATCTGATCTATGCTGATAGGCCACCAAGATACCTTCGGCCTCTCCCCTTCTCCACCCATCCGCCCCTGCCAGCTCAGGATGAGCTCATCTCGCCCCAGCAGCACTACCTGTCCCCATCCTGCCCCACTCTCTTCTTTTTGCTCTTCTTAGATCAAATCCTTTGATCTAAAGAGCTTCCCCAAAGGCAGATCTGATCAGGTCTTATTCCTGTGTGGATCCTGCTCACTGTCCCACATTTTTATGTCTGGTCCCTTTCTACACTTGACCTCTTTCCCCAGTTCCACAGAGGCTCGACCTCTCACCCACGCAGGCCTCCCTGCTGTTCTGAATTTGTTGTTCCTTGTTGTCAACTTGCTCTCCTCCCTACCTGAATCTGAGGCTACCTGCTCTCATCTACATCTACATAGGCCCTTGCCTTCTCTGTGCTTGTAGCAACCCCTTCTCACCTCATTTCAGCCCTTGTTCTATTGCTTTGCCTCCTAATGCTTTGGTTTTTGTTTCTGCTTCCCCCACCAGCCGTGAGCCCCTTGAGGCAGAAGTCTGTGTCTCCAAAACTTAACAGCCTGGTACAGAGCAGCCCTTGAACACTTCTTGTGTTCACCAGTGATTTTCCAAGTGTGGGCTCTGGACCACACATCGACACCACCTGGAAATTCGTTAGAAATGCAAATTAGTGGTCCCGGCCCAGACCTGCCCAGTCAGAGCGCCAGGGATGGAACCCAACACTCGGTTCTCGCAAGCCCTCTGAGACTCTGGTGCGTGTTCAAGCTAGGGATCAGCTGAATGAAATAAATGAGAAATTAATAAATACGATGGAGTGGAGTTGACTGTATCATTCACCTGGACTGCCTTGTCACAAGGGTGGTGACCAGCTGAGGACAGAGCTCTACTCTGGCTCCTGACCTCCTTGCTGGGCATGCAGGTGGCCTGGAACACCAGCCACCCGTCTGTTCCCGGCGCTTGTGAGGTTGCATTTTATTAACACACAGAGGTGGGCTCGGGCATCCCGAAGAGAAGCCCGCTGCCCGGGGAGAGCCGTGGTGCTGAGTGCCACGGCCGGGACATTCCGGCCGAGCGCTGTGGCCGTGCTATCAGTGTTGAACCCCACACTCTCAAATTAGAAGCAATCGCCAGGGGAACTAGCACCTCGGGGCCTTAGCGTTGGCATCTTATTTGTGGCAACGCAACTAAAGAAAGTTAAAACCAAAGAAGTGAAGGGTGTGTTCCCTTTTGCCTTTTATTGTCTCCTGTTTTTTTGTTGTTGATATCTGATGTTTCAGAATGAAAGACAGCTTTACTTTATGCTGTTCATATAGGGAGGGCTGCTTGTTACCGGCATACAGTAGCTCCAGACCGTGCCTGGCCCCCGGGGGCGATCGACAAATGGTGGGTTCTGATTTCATAAAGAAAAATTCTAAGAGTTCTCTTACAGGAGAGACCCAAAATATAAATTAAATTAAATTGAATTAAATTAAATTAAATTTTAAAAAGGAGAGATGGTAGAAAATAAGGAAGGAGATGGGAAAGGGAAGCAGGAGAAAGAGGGAGAGGAAAACACAGGAAGGGGAGGAAATGGTACTGAAAATGATCAAAATTATATATATACCAATTTACTAAAATGAATGTAATTATTATGTATCACAAACATATCCCAATTAAATTAAAAATCTTAAAAAAAAGAAGGGCCGGTGAGATAGCTCAGTGGCATAAGCGCCTGCCTGGCAAGTGAGAGGTCCTGAGTTTGACTCCTAGTACCCGCATATTAAAAAAAAAAAAAGAAAGGGCTGGGCATGGTGGAGCACGCCAGTAATCCTACCACTATTGCAAAGTGAGGTGGGAAGAGTGCAAGTTCGAGCTTAGCCAGGGCTAGTTAGTGACTTAGTGAGACCCTGTCGATGGCGATGTAGCTCAGTGCGAAGGCCCTGGGGTCAATCCCCAGTTCTGAAAAAACATAGAAAGAAAGGAGGGAAGGAAATAAAAAGCACCAGGAAGCCATCGCTCTCGGGACTGGAGACCATGTCCAAGGTCAATGGGAGCTCTCGTGAGCACGTCAGGCCATCCATCCACTGGTTCCCCGACTCCTGCTGTCCCCTCTGCTTCGCCCTGAGCCCTTCTCCTTCTCTCCACAAGTCTTAATCTCTTTCAGTTCCTGAACTCATCAAACTCTTGGTTAGGGCCTTTGGACCTCCTTACCTGGCCTGCAAACCTCCCTCTCCTCTTTTGTTGACGAACACTCACCCTTCAGGTCCACCTGTGGGGTCAAGTTGCCCTGTTGCCTGTGAGACTCCTCCTCCTCGCTGAGGTGAGGACTTTACCCTTTCCTGTCCCACCCCACCCCCAATCTTCCCCCTAACTGCCCTTTCTCACCTCCTTCCCCCTGTGGCCTGGAAGGGCAGGAATGGTGTCCCCCACCCCTACCTCGGGGCCTACCCCTTTGTCAGGACCCAAGGGTTTGTTGGGGGCTGGAAGAACCACCACACGGAAGTGAAGTGAATAACTTCTCAAGGCCCAGATGTGACCTCACTTCCCTTCACACTGCATCTGGGACTGAACTGCTAGCTGACACCTGAGTGGGCCTGGTTCATCAGTAGCAGGGACAAGTGTAGCAGTCAGACAGTTGGAGAGAGAGGAGGAAGAGACCAGGGCAGCTCAGGGTACACAGTCAACAGGAAGTTGTTGTGATCCCCACATTGGGAAGAGGGGTCCCCCTCTAGCATGTTTGGACACCTTCCCTGAGGGCTCACTCTGGCTTATTTTCTCTCGCAAGGCTCTCAACAGAGGCTGAACTTGGACTTGGAGGAAGTGCAGGTTGTGTTTCTCTGGGGAAGTGTCGGTTGCTTCTCTTTACCCTAAGGAAGCTTCATTAGTAGGGGAATCACACAAATTATTAAATCCAAATTTCTCTGTGAGTGAAATTTCTCAGGGGTAGAAAAGACATTGATGTCATCGAGTCCCATCTTTCGACCTCTGCGGGATTTCTGACGAGAATTCGCTAGTCTTCAGGCCCCCACTTCACTGACTTGTGCAGCTGTTTCCCTGCATGGAAGAGTCTAATTCTGGGCAAAGGTCAGTGGCTTGCGTGGGTTAGTGGTTTACTGAACTCAGTAAATAAACAGACAACAATTCAATTAGTGTATTAGAAATTATTTTATGCCGTGTGTGTGTGTGTGTGTGTGTGTGAGTGTGTGTGTGTGTTTTCCTGCTGGGCATGGTGGCACATTCCTGCAATCCCAGCTACTCGGGAGTATCTCAAGTTTGAGTTCTGCCTGGGCAATGCCTGTCTCAAAATAAAAAATAAAAGGGGCTCATGATGTATTGGTAGAGCACCCCTGGGTTCAATTCCCACTTGCTGAAAAAAAAGTGTCTTTTAAAATGAAAGATAGTAGGAAAATGGCCTTAGCACTTCAAAATGGAGTCTCCAGTGTTCGCATTGTACGGAGTATGTGCTTTGGTCAGTGTACCTGAACGAGTACAAATAAAGTAGACGAGTCTTTTTACATACTCAGAGCTGGTTACTAAATATTTATACAACTGACCAAATATCTCATAAGGTTTTTTAGTATGTTGAGCCCTGCGGTTAAATTTTCAGAATGGGCCTCCATTGCTCACTGCGAAGGTGACAGTCCCCTTCGGTGTTGACTCAAAAACGAGCAAAGGAGCCGGGCAGAATATCATGGAGTGAGACAGCAGACAGCTTTCTGGTTCCCCCGAGACCCACTAGTTGTACGATGTTAGGCAAGTTACTAGACGGCTGCTCTTTCATTTCTTCCTCTGTAGACCGAGGGGATTAAACCAGTGACCTCTAAGGTCCAGTTCAACTCTACCTTCCGTGGCTCTAGGACTTTTTACTTTCCTCCTAACACCAAAGCTCTGTGAGTGAAATTAACTCTCAGCCAGCCAAATAATTGACCATCAGCAAAGGTGAAACTCCTACTAAATATAGACGGTTAAAGTCAATATTGTAATGTAACTATGTGCATACCCTCCCTGAGTTAGCAGAAACCTGAGTTAATAAATTGTTGACTCCAGCACTTGCATCACGGCCTCTCCAGGGAGTGGGACTGCTGCCTGCAAAGGTGGCTAAAACGCTGGGGTCAGCTCGATCTGGGCTTTTTGCTTCTATTTTTAAACTGTACAATGTGACTGGACAGTCCTAGTGGGGCACATGCCAAAGTTAGGGGGAAAAAAAAGGAAAGAAAAAAGAAAAAAGAAAAAAAAAAGAAAAGTTTTCAAGCTGCAAAAAAATCCGAAGTGGTTTTCAGTAATTATCTGTTTAGCGTGATTATCTCCCTATATGATGATATTTTCTGAGTAAATTATGCTTTACTTATACACAATCATACATTTATTATGTATTGTTATTATACACACTAATACATTTAGTAAAAAAATTGTTTTTCATTAGAAACCAATATTTTCAATACAAGAAAGTGATAGAAATATCACATCAAAGAAGTTAAAAACTCTATATCCCAAATTTGAATTGGAAATATTAGTAAGAATACATGATATATTTCGTGTGAAAGAATGCATGTCTTTCTAGCATTGAAAAGTCCTGCATACCCTAAGTAATAATGAATACTTTTAGCACACACACTATGCTTGCCTGCCTTTTTTTCCTTTTTCTTTTGTTTTCTTTTTCTCTTTCCCTTTTTTTTTTTTTTTTTTTTTTTTTTGCATTACTGGTACTTGAAACCAGGGCCTTGTGCATGCTGGGCAAGCACTCTATCACTGAGCTACATCCTCAGTCTTTTTTATTTTATACTTCAGACAAGGTCTTGCTAAGTTTTCCAAGCTGGCCTCTAACTTATAATCCTCCTGCCTCAGCCTCTTGAGTAGCTGGCATTACAAGCATGTTCTGCTATGACCCAACTTCCATACTGTGATTTAAAAATACCATTTCCCACTAAAAGGAAAGGACTTCCATGGAGAAATGGCTGCTTCAAGATTAGGGATGAGGCTGGAACATCTTGTCAGAGGAGCAAGATATCCAAGGAAGTTATCAGAGACACTGAGGTCATGAGGGAAAATATCTTAGGAACCAAGCTGTAGAGCCCATGGACCAGAGATAGGGTAATTCCAGCACCAGAGAGAAGAATAACTACAAAGATTGAAGCGTATGGAATGAACTAAAAATCTATGAGCTCCGAGATTTCCAACAATTAAAACACACACACACACACACACACACACACATATCCTTTTGAAGGAAGCTAAGAATCCACCTCATTACTCCGAAGACTGGAAAAGAAGAACCGAGTAATCATTTTCCCAACCTCAGCAGAACTATACTGAAGTTGTTACTGAAGGCTCACCAAAAAGTTTATGAAGCAAATTTCTTCTCGCAGAAGAAAGGTACAATCTGAATCTAATAAATGAGGCTGGATAATGTAATTAGAATACCACTATTTCACAACATCTAATGAAATAACGGATCAAGGCGAATGGTTTTCAGTGGCTGCTAAAGGACTAGGTGAAACTTTGATAGAGAATAGTATAATGAATGAACCAAGCTGGGTTACCTCAACCCACCAATGACTCTTTACACGGCAGAAAAGACCACCAGGCTTCATAAACCCCCTGCTGTGATGCTGTAAGAAGCGTCATAACCATGGAGTATTCCTGGAAAAACAAGTCAACCCTGAATCTGTCCAAGGAAGCATCTGGATCTAACTTCCAGCTCATGGGCAATAGATACACCCTGCAATGGTTTGATGTCTCTACTTGACTGGGCCATGGGCTTTCAAATACTTGATGTTTCTGGATGAGATTAACATTGAAACTGGTAGACTGAGTAAAGCAGATCGCCCTCCGCGGTGTGGGAGGGCCTCATCCACCAGTAGAAGGGCTGAGTAGAAGAAAGAAGTTGACTATTGTAGAAGTGGAATTCCTCCTGCCTGATGGCCTTTGAACTGGGACATTGGCTTTTTTCCTGCCTTCCCAATTAAACTGCAACGACGGGTCTCCCTGGGTCTCAAGCCTGCTGGACTGGAACAACCCCATCAGCTCTTCTGGCCCCCAGGCTTGCAAGTTCAGACTGGACCTACACCAGCGGATTTCTTGTGTCTCCAGCTTGCTGGCTGCTAATCTGGGGATTAATCATCCCCCATAATCACATGGACCAATTTCTTTTTTTTTTTTTTTTTTTTTTTTTTGTGGGTGCCAGGGGGACGACCTCAGGACCTCGCGCGCCAACAGGCACCCGTGCCACTGAGCGATATCACCGGCCCCTTTTTCGTATGTGGGTTCCAGGAGTCGAACTCGGGCCCTCGCGCTTGCAAGGCAGGCGCTTACGCCGCTGAGCCATCTCACCGGCCCCCAATTTCTTATAATTAGCTATCACCTACCTATCATCTGTGTAGGAGCTGTGATTAAAATACAGTCAATGCTTAAATTAAAAAAATTGTATTATAGTAAAAGACACATTGCTGTTAATCCTGCCCCTGTGTCTTTTACTATAATAAATTTTAAAATTTAAACATTTACTGTATATTTTGAGCATACCTCATATCTACCTACGGTCTTATTGGTTCTGTCTCTCTGACAACCCTGACTAATACCTACCTCCACAGAGCTGTAGTCAACAAAACACAGTAATATTCAATAGGCCTATAAAATTATTGTTCTTTAAGAAATAAAAACAGAACAAGGGGTGGTAACCTATAATAAAAGAGACTTAAGAGACAAATCAAGAAAATACAATGTAGGGAGCTTAGCTGTGTCTTGAGTTAAACAAACCAACTGGAAAAATTTTTTGAGATTACAGAGGGACTTTAGAATTTAATGGTGGTGTGGAAATACTAATTTTTTGGGATGCAATAATATTAACAGGGCTATACTTTCAAAAGTCATTGTGTTTTAGAGATACATGCCAAAATATTTATGGAGAAGGTAATTTTGATGTCTGAGTTTGCTTCAGAATAATACAACAGGGTGAGAGTAAGAGTTAAAAGTAAAGCAGGTATAGAAGAAACAAAAGTAGCCTTGTGTTGATAATTATTGAAGACTATAAGATCAGAACATTGGGTTTCATTAAATGATTATTCTGTACTTTTGTATATAATTTCCTTAACAACTTTTTTTTTTTTGTGGGTACCGGGGGGTCGACCTCAGGACCTCGCGCGCCAGCAGGCGCCCGTGCCGCTGAGCGATATCACCGGCCCCTTTTTCGTATGTGGGATCCGGGAGTCGAACTCGGGCCCTCGCGCTTGCCGGGCAGGCGCTTAAGCCGCTGAGCCATCTCACCGGCCCGCTTAACAACTTTTATAAGTAAATGCTTTTCCCAAATGCCTGCCTCTACATTAGGCTTATATTTTTTTAAGGTACTAATCAAATCCTATTCCTTTTTTTTTTGTCTATTACAAATATATTTTAATTTGACTTCTAAACTATATGATTTTAGCTCCTCTCCTATATATATATATATATATATATTTTTTTTTTTTTTTTGGGTACCGGGGGGTCGACCTCAGGACCTCGCGCGCCAGCAGGCGCCCGTGCCGCTGAGTGATATCACCGGCCCCCTTTTCGCATGTGGGTTCCGGGAGTCGAACTCGGGCCCTCACGCTTGCCGGGCAGGCGCTTAAGCTGCCGAGCCATCTCACCGGCCCTCCTATATTTTCTTAAGAGGGTTCCTATTTACTCTAAGTCATATTCTTTACCCGTTGTGAATTTTTAAGTTATTTAACGCTTAGTCTCTTCTGGCCCAAGCTCCAAAGTTTGCTCGTTGCCCTGATATAAAGCTCCACCCTTCACATCAGACATTCTTCCAAACAAATAGAAGACAGGAAACGTTTCCCAACCCATTTGATGAGGGTACTATTACCCTGTGCCAGACATCACCAGGAAAGGAAATCATAGAATGTGCACATTCAATGGACATTAAAATCCTCGATGAAATACTAGGAAAATGGTCAAAAATGGCAAGTTTTCTGTTATAGATATTTTACCACAATTTTAAAAATAGATAAATAAAAATAACTGTAATTAAATGGGATTTACTTCAGCAAGACAAGATTAGTTTAATACTGGAAAATGGATAGATTAATACCTAATATTGATAAAACAAAAAGTCATGTGATTATCTCAATAGATGCAGAAGGTTGCCCTTGATCAACAGCATGAATGACTTATCTGAGGCGCGAGGGGACTGCAGAGTACAAACTCTTCAAGTCTGGGAAGGGTGTGTCTTTCTTCTCCACTGCTGGCATAACTGTCCCCTGCCAGGTGGCCAGGGAGGATTTCTGTGGAACCATGATTAAAGAGGCTTTGAATGACATGAAGGTTTAGAGCAAGTGCTCTGGACTTAGACTTTTACTAGTTTTATAGATAAACTAACCTTTAATTTTCAGCACTTTGTTGTTTCATTTCTAAAATTAAGACACTCATTCCAACCCCTCAGGCAAGAATTTAAAAACACGGTGTTGGTGAAGCACTTTGCACTGTGCTAGCAGTGAGAGGGGCTCATCACTGTGAATAACACCTGGGATTATAAACCACAGATCTCCCTTTGGACTATCATGTTTGCCATTTAAAAAAGATAAGTGTTAGATCAGATGCCACCCTGAAAGGGACTAAGATTTGCTTCAAAATAATACAATAGGGGTAAGAGTAAGAGTTAAAAGTAAAGCAGGTAGGGGCCGGTGATATAGCTCAGCGGCATAAGTGTCTGCCTGGCAAGCGTGAGGTCCTGAGTTCGACTCCCGATACCCGCATATTAAAAAAAAAATAAAGCAGGTATAGAAGAAACAAAAGTAGTCACACACACACTTTAAGGAATAGATTTGTTACTCAGACACCCTTGAGAATGTGATCACAGAACGAAAAATGTGATCACAGAATTTACTCCAGACAACTGTGTATGTTTAGGACAAACACACAAATAGCACAAACAAACGACAGCCCCAGCTGTGCACTGCCAAAAACAGAAGGTCTTGCAGGGCAAATCCTTGCCCTGTATTTTGTTTGAGTCACTGCCAAAGAGTGATTATTGTTTATACTGGAGCAGAGTTTGAATCTACTTCAGTTCTGGCTGAGTACCGTGAGTAATGTCACACTGTTAAAGCTGTGTAAATGGTTTCAAAAGTGGTTCAAGATAGACTGAGTAGTCAAGGGTGCAAATTCAAATGGGTAAAAGAATTGGGGGAAACCTGATGGCTGCTACCGAATGAAAGGGCTATTCCTGCCTAAAGCATTTGGATTTAACATGTTCTAGAAGCGTCAACTGGCCACACATCAACATTCTGAAGGCCTCAATCTTTGCCAGGCAGCTTACACTCTCTGACGGCATGGAAGAAAGGAGAGAGACAAATAACCTTTTATAAGGAACCCACTCCTACAATAACAAAGCCACTACTGCAGCGATAATGGCATCAATCCATGCATGAGAGCAGAGCCTTCGTGCCTCTTAAAGGTCCTTCCTCTTTTTTTTTTTTTTAATTTAGTTTTGTTCTTTTTTATTTTTATTGGTACATTTGTGGTATGTAATGATTATATTCATTGTGGGGCGTTGGTACGGGTACATAACACATCTTAATTCTTCTTACGTCCCTTTCTCTTCTTCCCCTCCATCTCTTGGCCCTTTTCGCATTTGCAAAAGTTCTATCTCCCTGTTTCCTGTATCTGTGTTCTTTAGAATAGGGTGGGGCTTGACCACTGTTGCTTTTTTTGTCTTCTTTTCTGAGCACTTAGTTCATCAAACTTTATTTAGTGTGGTCGGAAAGGCAACTCTGCTGCCAAGCAATCCCAGACCCTGGCGTTTCTTTCCTTGATTCTTCTCGTGAGAGGCTCCCAGCCACCTTTGCAAAGGAGCGTGTGTGGGTGAGCCATGTCTGGCCATGGTGCTGCCAATGCACTGTTCTGGGCCTCTAGGTTTCCTTTGGTATCTAAGCTTTGCCTTTATGAAAGTGATTTTTCTTCTGAAAAAAATGTAGAGAATGACCAAACAAAATCAGTTTTGGTTTTTATGACTGCAAATACACTTCTGTACAATCTGAAGAACAAAGTAATGAAAATGGCTACAGAGAACATAGTGTAGAGGTAATTCATCAGTGTAATATTAAAAAACAATTTCTGAAAAGGTAAAATCACGACTCTCATACAAGTATAGAATGATCATCAGTCATTCATAAATTACTTATCATTAATTGTTACTATTTCATGAGGGAACCAGGGTGATATTGCAATTGGTTTATAAAGTCTATGCCTGAAAAAATTCTTTAACGTTGCTGTGAACAATGGTCATTTGCACCACTAGGAGTAGCAGTCAGTGACAAACTATCAGCTTTCTACTCCTTAACTGACCTTAACAGTTGCAAAATAGCCTAAGGAAAGGCAAAGTACTCAACCTCACAGGATAAAAGGATTCCACATAAGATGAAAAACTGAGATTCCACTGAAAACATTTTCTTTTGCCCTTCAGTGTCTTTCCCAACTTTGTATTTTATTCACATCTCTTCAACTTATCTCCATCCCAATCCCTTGCTGCTTCCCTAGCTCAAAAATCCTAGGCATGGGTGATTGTTTTCCATGCATGTTACGGACTACGTGAAATGCCAGGATGCATTAATAAGGATATGGGTTTAGGAAGCTAACATTTTATCTCAAAGATTTTTTTCTTTTCCTAGGATAATTCAGATCTCTGAGAGAACTCTGGGCGTCACAAGCTGTGACTTGGTAAGGAAAACTGTTATACTAACAATGTGAGGCATAGTGTAGGACAGCAGAAAGGGCACTAAGGTGGGATTCTGTAGATTCCACCATAAAACGAGAAAAGCCAAATAATTTGGGGATGAGAGTGAATGGGGATCACAGATGAAGGAAAAAATGTAAAGTAGTTTTTAGCAAAAGGCCTTGAGCACTTCTTCCACGTCCATGGTGGAGTGAAGGCCTCCACTATGAGGGCTCGACATAAAAGAGCTACCAAATAGGATGTGACAGAAGGACAAGAAAGGAGAGAAGAGATGAAAGGAATCTCTGCCCAGATATTTTTCCTCCATTTTTGTTGGATTGTGTTGACAGCTCCATTCTTCATCTTCTTGTAACCAAACCCTTCACCATCTTACTTTGCTGATCTTCCCATCGAAAAGAAGAAATTATTTCTCTACTCCTTGACTCTTAATTCAACCACATGAGTTGCTTTGACTGAAGAAAGGTCACAGACATGATACAGGCAGCGATTTACAAAGCAAATGTGAGTTCGAGTCCATTTTTCTGTGTTTTGCCATGAAAAGGTTATGCCCACTCCAGCCTGCCAGTCCTAGGAACAGAGCCAAGTCACCTTAGCCAGTCCCATCTAAGGTCAGCAGTCCCCATTAGATCCCAGATGTGTGGGCGGAGTGCAATTGAGGTCAGCAGAGCCACTCTTTGGAGCCCAGTCTAGATCAACTAAACTTTACAGGTGTAACAAATGAATGTTTCTTTGTTGCTGTTGCCTTTAAGAATCTGTGATAGTTACATAGCAATTTCCTGACAGTGGCTAACTCACATGCAACTCATTTTCATCATGCCCTTATAAGATGTGTGTGATCTCTGTGGATATATATACCGACTTGCACAAGTGGTTCAGTTTGGGGATTTTAGCTTCCCATAGGGCATCAAGGAAAGCACACCCCAGTAAAGGATCAGAGACCATGACTATATCCAGGTTGTCTCCTCTGTCTGCGTGGGATCCTTATTTGGAGATGTATCTGCCAGGCTAGAGGCAGCCCCAAGGAAACTGAAAGCCAGGAAATGATATCTTGTAACTGGGAGGAGCCAAGCTGTAGAGTATTTGAAACTAGAGTAGGAAACTAGAGAATAGAGCAACCAGTGGTAGCAACAGGGAGCTCCCTTCTATCAATGTGTGCTTCACAAAATATCAGATTAGAAAAACAAGACTCTTTTGTCAGTTGCCAAGAGCATACAGAGCCCTCGGGACCTTTGTTTTGGTCCTGAATTTCTATACACTGGCTTCTAAAAGAAAGGGTATACATTTGCATACAAAACGAATTCTGCAATGTAGAAGATAGTTGTTTTATCTGCAATAGATTTTACAAGCTTGTGAGACTATAATAACTTGATTGAACTCAACAAATATTTTTGAGCACCTATTTATGCTGGAAACTGGAGTGATATCCAGAAATGTAGATGGAGTAGGAATCAGATCTGCCACCATATTCCAGGTTTTCCTTCTCAAGGAGCAGGCAAATGCAGAAATGACTAGAGATGGACATAGAAGGGTTCAATGAAATGCTACTGGAAGACAAGAGAGGTGGTTATGGGACATGATAACAGGGAAAGCTGAAGGAGAAAGTGGCTTTGTAGGGGAATGTGAAGAGTTCTGTTGGGGGCTGTACTCTATTTGTGGCCTGGTTGGGCTACCGCTTGTCTCGTATGTATATATACCAGCTCCATCTTTCTCCTGCTCCCCCTTCTGCTTCAATCTTTCCTTCCCGTTTGAATCTCCATTGCAGAACTGAAGCAATAACTTTGGTTTTCTTTGACTGGACCTCAAAACCAAGCAAATGTCTTACATAGGAGATGCTTCATAGGATTTGTTACACGAATAGATGGCTGAATATTCAAATGCTCTTGAACTGAGATTCTTGGAGTTCCTTAGGGGAAAGTAGAGGAAGATAGAAAAGGACAGGAAGGAAAGTAGCTGGAAGACTTGGGACAAGAAACGGACAGATGTAAAAGGCGAGAAAGTAGCATTAGCAGAACGTACCGTAGAAGTAAGAAAAGCGAGGAAGGGTAGCAAAGGCTGCGAGATAAACTACTTGGTGTGAAGATAGAAAGTGTAGTTTTATTTTTTTTATTTTTTTATTTTATTTATTTTTTTTTTTTTTGTGGGTACCGGGGGGTCGACCTCAGGACCTCGCGTGCCAACAGGCACCCGTGCCGCTGAGCGATATCACCGGCCCCTAGAAAGTGTAGTTTTATATTTAAAAGACATGAAATTAAAATTTAACTCTGAATGACACACAATTGTATTTCTCCTGACATCACACTAAATAAAAGTTTCTTGCAACTTGTTCGTACCTGTCTCTGTTTGATTCGATGCAGTCATTTTTATTGTGTTATTGGCTTTCATTTTTATGATCAAACTGGGGACTTTCTGCTAAGTCATCCTGAAATCTAACTTAGCTTTCACAACATGTGTTTTGCAATTAAATTAAAATCACAGGATGTTTTGGATTAGAGGAATCTTCCTTCAGCCAGACCCAGGTTAGCAAGAGAGTGTGACCTGTCTGGGATAGAATTCCCTCATCCAAAACATCCGCAGCATTTCACTGGATTAATTTGCAACTCACTGGAAGGTTTGTGGTCCAATTTGTTTAAGATTTTCTGTCTGTTTCCATTTCTCTTTTCAATTCACGTCAATATGCGTTTATTCAACTCTCTTATTGAAAATGATATGAAAAGTATTACTGAGGCCAAAGAATAAAGAAAATGGCAGATCAAATGCATGGAAAGGAAGAAATGTAATGAGTGAACAAATAAGTTTATTCATGAATAAAGAATTTATTCATGAATAAAGAAATTCATTCATCCAACAAATGAATTTACGGAGCTCTTATTTTTACCATGCACTGAGCTAGGTAAGTATTGTGCAGTACAGAGAGAAATATAAGCCACTGTTTCTGTCCCCTGGGAATTTAGAATTTGGTTTATTTTTTCTAGAAAAATTTGCCATTGGACAATTTTAATTCCATTTATATTAGTTCCTTAATCCAACCAAAAACTTCAAAAAGAAATAAGCCATGAACAATTTCCTGACATCTGTAAAGAAGATATTGAACACTGTGGGAAAAGGCTCATGAAGCCACATTGTACCACTGGGGGGAGTACAAGTGCTCGCCAGACAATTCTGCTACCGCTAGCCAGTAGGCTGCAAGAAAAAAATTTAAACGTATTTTTCCTTTAGAGGCTGTAGGATGTAATCCTTAGTGGAGCATATTAGATATAACTTTTCTTTGAGCATTCTATAAATTTTGTAGCTTCATAAGGAAGTATCTTCAGCAAAAACTAATTTACATGTAGGGCCAAACATGCATATTGCTCTGAAACACATCGGAAAATTTTCCCTTTAATCAATTCATGCCCCAATCTTGGCTCCTTGTTTATCAAACTGTAGTTCTTTAAGTTTCAGTGAAACAACAACAATGCCATGATGGACTGTTACTGACAAGGTTAAGGGAGGTGAAGCTAATAAACATTCACAGAGAAGATGATAGTTACATATATGGTGACATTTAAGGGCTGTTCTTCACTGTCCCCTGCTCTCCTCCTGCTCACACTAGAACTAAGCTCCATGAGGGAAAGGACTTTGTTTTGTTTTCCACTGTGTCTCCGGTGCCTAGAACAATGAATAGTAGGGGAAGAGGAAGGCTTGATAAGTATTAGTTGAATGAAAGAGTGAATGGGAGAATGAATGAGTGACTGTTCTCTTGGGTAAAAGAAATGGTAGACCCAGTGCTACAAACCAAAGAAAGAGAACTACTTTTCTTCACAGAGACTCTTGTGATTCCTGACTTCTCTTTAATGCATTCTATCCATCCACCCAACCACCCAGCCATCCATCCACCCACCCATGCATCCATTCATCTACCCTCCCATCTATCAGTCCATCAACCCATTGATCGATTGATCCATTCATCCATCTACTGATCGAGCATCTTTAACTTTGCATCACTTATTTGCCAATACTGTACTACTTGTTGATTTTATAAAGAAAAAAGGATAAAATACAAACTCTCAAACAGCACTTGAGCTCAGTTTTAAAAGAGGAATCTGAGAAAAGGTAAGAAGGTTACTGACTCATCCCAAGTATAAAATATAAAACTATCAGTGTTTTGGATATGGAGGTATTATAGAGATCAATAAGTGAGGTAAATTGGGACTTGACAAAGGTCAGCTGTCCGCCATACAAAAGGCAAACGAGTGGGGAGGTCTAATCATACTCCCTCATTCCTGAGTAAGACTGAGTTCCAAGCTATCAGAAACTTATACATAACAGAAAAAAATGAAACTAATATATGTGGGATAGTGTGACACAAAGCAGTGTAAGTGTGGATCTCATAAAATGGAGAAGTACAATGCCATGTGTCTCTGAAGGAGGAAAAATTTCCTGTCTCACTCACTGCCTGGCTTCCACAACGCCATAACTTATCTGATACGGATAGATGGTGCGGGGAAAACAGTCAGCAAGAGGCTGGAGTCTGCTTTCCTGGACCTGCAATCTAGCAGGGGTGATGCAGTATATTTACCCATGTATTCATCCACAAGCCAGTGGTGTGCTGCGACCCGCTTGCTCCAGCTCATACCAGCTCAGGAGACCCAGTTGCTAAATTTTCAGGAATTTTGCATGCCAGTTCTTAAGCATAGTCACTTAATGAAGTAAAGTTTGTAAACTTACAGCTAAATTATATTGAAAACAAAAGTAATCAATACTCAAAAGTCATCACTTCTTAAAGTGTCATCTATGCTCTTAAGGTCTTTAGGTCTATTATGTGGGTACTGGGAGTCGAACTCAGGATCTTGTGCTTGCCAGGGAGGCGCTTATGCCCCTGAGCCATCTCACCGGCCCCTTTAGGTCTATTATATTTGACAAACATTTGCTGCTGCACATATTTCCCAACTCTGCATTCGGTGACATCGTGTCGGTAGCTTCAGCTTGCAATAACAGAAGTATTTGCATCTCAGAAACTGGCAGATGCTACACGTCAAGATTTCATTTTTTTCCCTTTTCCTCCTAGATTTAAGAGATGGAGAAAATGTTTAAAATGCAGATTAAATCTTAAAAGGTGTTATGTCTATAGCCATTACAGTGCGAATCACACAAGAAATGGAACGACACGAGAAATTGTGTAGTTGGCCAAAACATTACATGGTGCATGACCATATGTGTGTGTGATTGTATCTTTGTACCTATACACATATTTTTAAAGCATGGGTTGTTAAACATTTACCAACACAACACTGCTCAAAACCATGAAACAGGCTGGAGGGTAACGAATACCATGAGAGTCGCGTGAGGTTATGTGAGCTGGCAGGAGGCGGGCAGATGCCCTAGGAGGAGGCGAAGCTACTACATGGCTCAGGGAGGAACGGACCAGCAGGGGCTTAGAGCAGAAGAGATCTAGGAAACTATTGAACGTCTGTGCTGAGGCCGTAGCGTAGGAAGGACGGCACTTTCCTTGCCGCTGTGCGATCAACCCCATGGAAGGGTCAGGACACTGGGAAAGGGGAGTCTCTACCCATATCGCGTGATCCAGTGCCGGCACTGGGCCTTCTTGAAAGTGCTGGAGGGGTGTCCAGTTCCCGGACCACAGAAGAACCCACACTAATGTGTGTCACGACCTGGACATCCCGGCTGTGGGTGTGTCTTGTGGAAACACCTAGAGATGAATCAAGCTTGTTATCCCTCTTCGGATGCTTGGGAAAAGTCTATCTGTTACATAGGAAGGGAGATAGGAGAGAGGAAGAGAGAGATGGAGCCAGGGAGAGGGAGATAGGGGAGGGAGAGGGAGAGGGAAAAAGAGAGAAAGCGGGAGATGGAGCGAGAGAGAGAGATGGAGAGAGGATTTAGGGCTATCTGAGGCCAGCACGGCAGAAGCAGGCTCTGAGGGAGCAATAGTGGCCCTCAACTCCCAGGCGAGAAGAGCTTATACGCACAGGTTGTTGGGAGAAGAATGTGTCTTTTAGGTGCTGAGTTTGCAAAGAACACATAGTTTTTACTCTCTTTGAGTGCTTATGTAGAGGAGAGACTGATCTGATGGAGTTCGAGAGTCGGGTGGCAGGGCTGTTGGTGGGACAAGAGCCAAGCCACAGTCCTGCTGAGAAGAGAGTCTGGATCCTCCCTGCGGTGTAGACAGGAAGGAGCAGGTGGGAGATGAGGCGATCATTCCAAGTCACGCCAGGGAAGCTTGAAGGTTTAGGGAGAGAACGTGGAAAAGTCTCGAGCTTCTGTCTAGATTCCATCTGAATTTTGAATAAATATAAAGAAGGTAATATTGTCCCCAGAGGCTAGTATAGTACAGGATATAACTTTTATAAGAGGAAAAATAAAAGAAAAGTATGATATATAAGAGAGGTTAAAAGGTTAAAAATTGTATGCTGATTAAGGGAAGAATCAAGGTTTATGAATCAAGAGAGAAGATCTGCAAACTTAGGTTAGTAATAAAAGCTAATTATAAGTATTTTAAGAAGCTAAAGGAGGCAGTTCAGTGGGGGAGTATGTGTGGCCAGGGGAGTGAATAAGAAAATCCTGACAGGAAGGAAGTTCAGAGAGCAAATAACTTATTATTATAAAATGATTTCCACTTCTCATTTCACCCATTTGAGTTAAAAAGACACATGCAAGAACAACTATTTCCAAACCAATCATCCTCAGCCATGTTTTGTAATAGAGATAACCCAAATGGTGCCAGCTATCTCAAGAAGGTTATGGTTCCTAATTCAGTCTGCTTACAGCAAATGGAACTTTATGTTTACCTTGCACTTTTACCAAGTTGCTTATCATTTTCAGAAACTTGAGCCCTCACAGAAATGCCTATGCAGCCCAGCCACTCTTCCAAATCCAGCAGATGAGGAGCTGCAGAGTTCTTTTTCTGCTGACTGTGGTCACACATGACTGAATGATTTATGAACAAGACCAACCACCACATCCATATCTAGAAGTCACTCATTACCAAGAGAGAGGCTCAGCCCAGAGTCACTTAGAGGATGGAAAGTCCTCAGAGTGAATCTGTTCAAGTAATCAGAATAATTGGAGCTGCCTTCTTCCATTTTGGAATCACATCCTGATTTCTCATTGCCACTTTTCAAATACAGGGCTGTTTTCTGCTGCCTAAAAGGAACATATGAACGAGATTTTCACAGTGTTAACATATGAATGACAGGACCAGTTGTGACCATAGAATGAAGGAAAACGAGATCAGAGAGAAAACTAGGAGTCAAGGAAATGTCCTAAGTTTCCGAAGGATACATTTCAGAAATCACCAGTGGTAAGCTTGGTAGACAAATTCTATAACAGATGATTAAAGGGATGGCATTTGAGCTCTTAGAAAAGGAGGAGGCTCCCATTGAGAATCAACATGAGTCCTTTGGAGCAAGAAATGTATATGGGGCATTTTCTCATTTGCTAAGTTTCGTAGGCTGCTTCACAATGTCTTTTGGACAAGAAGGTGACATGTGGAATGGCAAACATCCAAGCAGATTCAATAACGGCATCGAGTAAGGTGCTATAATTTGGATATGGCTTGAGTGTGTCCCCCAAAGGTTCTTTTGGTGGAACCACGGTTTCCAATGTGGCAGTGTCGAGGTGCTGAAACCTTGGAAATTAATTAGGCCAGCGAGGGATACATCTCATGAATGGATTAAGGGTGGCCTGGTGGAGTGGGCTGGGTCTCAAAGGAATGGGTTATTTCCCATGACAATGGGTTGTTATAAAAAGAGCCAGTCTGCTTCCTATCCAGTTCTCTTGCTTCCGGTCCCACCATGTGACCTCTTCTGAATGCAGTTGGTTTGTTCCCCTTTCTCTGCCCCACTGTAAGGCAGCCAGAAGGCCCTTACCAGAGGTTGAGCACATGGGGCTACCTGAGCTCATATTTTTAGCTTCCAAAACTATGAACTAAAGAAACGTCTTTTCTTTATAAAGGAGGCATCATGCATTACATTATAACAACCTAAAATAGACTAAAACAGGAAGGAAATGTGGGAAAAAAATCTCCATGCTCTGTGGCCTAGTCCTTTACCTCATTCATTCAATGCAACAAATGGTTATTCACTCAACGTGTACTCATTGAGCATGGATTTTGTTCAGGGTGCTCATCTAAGGGCTGGAGGGAAATTGTTAAGTCTCTCTTCATGAGACTTAATTTTCCCCTTTTTTTTCCCTCTCTCTTTTGGTTTTTAAAGACAGGGACTCATTTTGTAGCCCAGGCTGGCCTCAAACTTCTGCCTCAGCTTCCAGAGTGCTGGGATTACAGGTGTGTGCCCCCAGCCCCTTACAGGGCTTATGATCTAATGGTGGGAGAGGACAAGTGTACATATAAACACAACACAAGCCAGAGTAGCACAATCACAGGAGAAGTACTAAGTGCCATGGGGAATCCAGAGACGAAGGTCCCTTCCACTTGGAAAGCTACAGAAGACTGCATTGAAGTAAATGTTTTCTAAATGTAGCCAAATGAAGCCCAGAATTAAATGAGAAAGTTCCGCCTCTGGAATTCTCACCTTGCAGTGCTGTATACCTGGATTAGAGTGGGTAGAAAACCAGGAATTATTTCTTCCTAATATTTCTTTCCCATCTAGTTCGGCAGGGAGGGCCTGGAGGCTGAGCCCAGGTGGAGTCATCCAAGCCAGGGCCAGGATGGATCTCTCTACAGGGAAAGCAGGAGAGGTGGGTAGGCAGGTCCTGCTGCATATGGCGTGGGCTCGCGTCAGCCTGAAGTAGCAGAGGAAGACGTGAAGTAACTCCAGGTTCCAGCCAGGGTGACAGGTGAATGGGAAGCAGGGAAGTCAGGGAGGGCTGGGAGGAAGACGCACAGCAAACAGCGTGGTGTGTAGAAGATGTGAGGTGTGGTGAAGCCTGGGTCAGCAGGCTGGGGAGATCAAGGAGGAGAGAGGTGTGCTGCATACCTCCAGAACTGGAAACCTGGGGAGAGGGGTGGAATGGGGGGAAGGGTGTTACACCCTACAGGGGGAATCCCATGGAAACCACAGGAAATATGCAAGTCTAAACTGGGAGATTAGTAACACAAAGACAGCCAAGTTGAGATTCAAACTAGTCTTGGAAGACTAGAATTGTGAGTTACAAAAAACAACAATCATAGCTAACTTATATTAATTCAATCTTTCTCATAAGGAAGATACAATTATTTTTTATTTTACAGATGAGACTGAAACACAGAGAGATTAAAAAATGTGACAAGGTCACATAGTTAGTAACTGGCTGGGGTCTGACATCAGGGTTCAAAGTTTATTCTCTGAAAGAAAGAAAGGAAACTGGTCATTATGGGTGCCAGACCCCAGATTTCATCCAAAGGAATGCTAGGAAGCTAGGAGAGCAGGAGATAGGTGAGCTAGTTAAAGTATGTCCTACTAGACAAAGATGATGGTGCAACAGAAGGCCATTTCTGGGCATCCCTAGGCCTGAGAAAGGCACTTGCAGCTGAGGCAGGAAGCTAGGTTTGCTGGGCTGACGCTTGTTCTGCCATGAATTACTGACCATGGTGCTGATGAGCAGCCACCTTTAGCTGTTTCTGTTCAGTGGGTCACGTTTCTAACTGTGAATGTTGGTCTCTAAGTCTGTCTTTCCCTCTGGTGATTTTCTTGTGTGATACATGAGCTGTCTGTACAGCAAGTGGTGTGTGTGTGTGTGTGTGTGTATGTGTGCGTGTAGCCTGTATGATAAAGAATGTGTATGTGTGATGTGTTCGTGCTAGCTGTGTGCCAGCATGCGTGTTTGCGTGAAGAGGTATCTGCATGGTGAGACTGTGTACGTGTGTAGTTAGTAGCAGAACCTGCTCGGTCTATGTGTATGTGTGTGTGTCTACATAGTATGGACCTGCTAGTGAATTTGTTTTCTAATTCTAGATAGAATTGGAACAAAATGTGGTAGCAAAATATGGATAGCTCAGCACCTGAGTGAGGACAGACCTCCCTTCATCACTCCCAGCAGGGATTGCTGTAGGCAGCAGAAGCAGAGGCAGAGCAGGAAGAGGGTGACAAAGTTGAAGCCCAGTGTAACCCCCGAGAACCTGTTGGCCCCCTGCAGGTCAGTTTTTACACTGCAGCTGGAACAGGACAAACACTGGTGAGGGTGCCATCTTTCTCAGGCACAGCACCTGCCCAGAACTACTCGCACTGGCATCCAGGCCTGAGGCCAGGATAGAGGGAGCCATGAGAAAGCCTGAGTATTTTCCCAACTGAAACATTCCCATAGTGTGGAGACATGCTCTGATAGTTCTTCCGAGGCACCATGTGACTGGAAGAATGTTCTGGTGTGAGAGAGAAACAAGGAAGAAAGGAAATGGGTGGCCATTGGGTAGGTCTGGGGCATAGAGTTCAGGGTGGGTGCTGGGGCAGGATTGAGTGACCCGGAAGGCTGGAATTGGCATAGGATGGTCATAAGATGGACATCAGCTGACAAACAGAGAGGTCTGAGGTCCAGGAGAGTAGGTACCAGCTGGCCTCCAGGAACTGGAAGACTGAGGCGAGGGCTTGGGAACACAGAGCCAGGGCACAGTGGGAGGAAGGGTCTCGAGTACTGCAGCTGAGTCAGTTCAGTGGGAATGCTCTTGTGAGTCTCACAGAGCAGACAGAAGTTCCCAGAGAGGACCCACTCTGGGCATGTTGTGGAAGCAAATGAGAATGCCTGGCTGCATGCAGATAAGGAAAAATTAGTCCTCCATGTCTCCCTGGCCACCTCTCCAAAAGTCCATGCTTTGTGTTCTGGAGAAAACCAGTCTCTTCAGGGATGGCTGTTCTGGTTTTTATGCACGGACTATATTTGGTATACATAGCCAAAAAATGTTGACCCAAAAAGGATTCAGTTAAAAGCAGGATTTATCTTCCTGTGTCCCCCACCCCCACCACTCGGCTCTGCGCCTGGATCTGGAAGTAGTCATTCAGTGTCCAGCAAAGGTTCAATGGCACAACCTACGGGTTTGCATAGGACCCTTCAAAATGTCAATTGGACATAGGCAACTATTATTTTATATTAATTCTAATGTATATTAACATGTAGGTTTAAATAGAACAACATTAATATAACATATATATTATGACACTTATTATTTTAATTCCTGGTTCCTTCTGGCCTGTGAATGTCTCCAGGGCAGGTTTGAGGTCTTTTTATTGCTGTATTCCCAGGTGCCCATAAATACAGAAGTCAGTTTGCAAGTCAAGGATGCAGATGTTTTAAGGTTTCCCCTTTTTTTTGCATGTCCACAGAATTGCAGCTGTGTCACACTGGAGATGACTTGAGGGATCACCTGTTCTGTCTTCCTGGCTGGTGCAGGAACTGGTTCCACAAACCTTTTAGCAGATGGTCCCATGCCTCCTCTGGGTACTCCTAGCCAGTTCTTTCGAGACAGACTTTCCCATGGTGGGCAGTGCTGGTAGTGATTTTTTTCCTAGCGCAATCCTAAATCCAACTCCTGAGGGATGTCCACCCAAAGATCCTGCTCCCTGTGCTCCAAACATTTTCCTTTTTTTCCAAGTGAAACAAAGACTGTGTAAAGTTATTTCAAGGCCTGTCTTATCTTCCTGGTCACACTCCTCTAGAATCAATGAATATGGCTTCTATGTACATCCTGAAAGTAGAATGTGCAAACTGGACATGATGACACATGCCTGTAATTCCAGCACTTGGGAGGCTGAAACAGGAGAATGGTGTGTGCAAGGCTAGAACTATGCAGGTGGATGACAAAGTATAGATGGTATTACTCTCCTAATTTTGTTATTCTTGTCCTTATTAATGGCATCTAAGATTGCATTAGTCCTTATAGCTGCCACAATTTCCTCTTGGTTTGTACCAAATATCTAAAAAACACAGTTCTTTTAAAAAAGTTCAGTCATACTCTCCTGTCTCACTCTGTCTAAAGCCAAATATAAGTTGACAATCTGAATGTTTGATACCTTGGTGAGTGTTGGGAAATAGTAGATAAGGTCAAGGGACTGGAACTTCAGTTGGGACTGGCTTTGCGACTAGCTTTCTCTCCTCCACTGCCCACCAAGTCTCCCAACAGAAAGCCTTGGGGGCATCCTCCACCCCCTCATCCCTCACATCACTGCTACCTTGAAATAGATTCCTCTTGGTTCCAACTTCTGTGTTGTCCAGACTCTGAAACGAAACACCATGGGATCTCTGTGCAGTGCAAACCCAGCCAGGTGTTCTCTGTTCAGCGTGATTCAGTGGCTTTCCACTTCCTCCAGGTGAAGTCTGGCACTCTCTGCAGAGCTTAAAGGTCCCTGGCGAATTCCCCCTTGTCTCTGTCTTCAGCCTCTCCCGTGCAGATGTCTTCTGCTCCAGCCATCCCAGTTACTTTCTCTTGCCTGGTGCATGTGACTCCCTCCTGCCTCTAGGCCTTTGCTGCAAATGCTGTATACAAATTCAGTCTTTTAGCCATGCCACCCCCTTGGAAGTAGATAATACTCCCATTTTACAGATGGAGGAGCTCAAATGTTGAGCGTTCTGGCCAGAGTCTTGCAGTTAATAAGTTATAGAGCTGGATGAGTCTCTTAGCCTGAAGTGCCCTCCTTCCCTTTCTCCTTGGCCAACTTTGCCCATCTCTCAAGACAATTTAGGCATCAGCTCTTCTGGGCAGACTGCCTGTCGCCTGAACTTAACGGTCAGATTAACGTTCTAGGCTAACAGTTGGCTGGGCCACACTGTACACCCTGAGGGGAGACCTATGTCCCGTTCCTCACTGAGATCTCAAAGCCTCTACTCTGTGCCAGGAGTCTAGTGACTGTTTTGAGGATGGGACTCATTAATAAATAATAAATTCAATATTTACAGGGTTCCTTTTGTAGGTGTAATGTAGCATCATAACAACTTGCCAACCATCTACCATTTTTTTCCTGTAATACATACAAAAATCTAGCAAAAGCTTAATTGTAGACCAGCTGCCTACTAAAAACCCAGCCATTTATTTCAAGTTCAATGAACCTTTTGAAAGATAACCCTGAACCTTTTCTACACAAAATATTCACCAGGAGAAAGCAGTGACATTCAGATAGGCATGTGAAGTCCTCAAGGAGAGGGGACCATGGAACCCTTGCCTGGCTGATTCTTACGCCAGAGAGACCAAGGATCCTGGCGTGCGTAGTGCATTCACTGGCCTTTGTCACTGTCCGTGTTCTCTATGCTGCAGCACCTGGTGCCTGGCCAGCGGGGGGACACTGCTCCCCACCCCTGAACTTGTTGACTCTTAGAGCTAGCACAGGCCGCCGACAGATACACCGTTCACACACAAAGCCAAGATTCCAAAGCTGGACCCGCAACTCTCCCATCTCAGGCAGGTGTGGCCCTGTCCTGATGGCCCCAGGACTGGGAGTTAGATGACTTGTGACAGCTCTGTACCCAAGAGCCTGCGGATACACCAGCCAATTCACACCAGCCAGTCCCGAACTTGCTTAGCCTGTTTGCCACATCTCACACGTTTCTCTCCTAAAACACACACTTGCATACCTCTCTCTTCCCTCCTTGTCCCGACCAACCCTGCAGCTTCCCACGGGGGCCTGCACCAGGCCAGCCTCTTGCTTCCAGGGCTCACTCTGTGTGACATTTCCACAGGACAGTCATTTCTGTGTCCTACCTCACCGGAATAAAACAAATTCCAGGTACATTTTAAAACACATGTGTGTCTGTGTCATGTAATAGGATACTTCTCCTGATCTTGCCTCAAGACCTTTGAAGAATGTAATTAGATCTCTTTCTCCCTTCTTCTCTTCCTCCTCCTCCAGATAAGAAAGGGAAACAAAGTGAATTTAAGTGACTTATCCAAGGGGACATAAAAATTTAGTGCAAAGCTGGGCTTTAAACACGGGTTTCAGGGCTAGTACCAAATTCTGAACATTTCCCCAGAAGATTTATAGAAGAACATACAGAAGATAAATATAGTCCCCTGTGAGCCTCAGTTGCTTTGTATGTAAAATGAAACTATAGGTCAGGTATGAAGGCACGCACTCTAATTCCATCTACTCGGGAGTCTGAGGCAGGAGGATGGCAAGTTCAAGGCCGGCCCGGGCAACTCACTTAGGCAAACTCTGTCTCATTAAAAAAAGAAATAGGGATGGGGCAGGCGATGTAGCTCAGCAGTAGAGCATTTGCTTAACATTCTTGAAGCCTTGGGTTTGATCCCCAGTACTATAAAAATAAAAAAATAAAAAAGTAAATAAAAATAAATAAATACTGTAGCATATCAGAATATCAGAATGTGTAGTCTTTTGGGTAACTGTGGAAGTGTATGTAAAATGCTTCATAAACTGTAATGTACAGTACACATGCATTTAAAAAATCATCTGAACATGCAATTTCATGATATGTTGTCAAAGTAGTCATTAATAACACGACAGAGCTGGGGCTGTAATCCCAGCACTCTAGGAGGCTGAGGCAAGAAGATCACAAGTTTGTTGAAGCCCAGGTCAGGCAACTTAGTGACTTAAGAGACCCTGTCTCAAAAAAATAAAAATTAAAAAATAAAAAAAGGGGCCGGTGAGATGGCTCAGCGGCTTAAGCACCTGCCTGGAAAGTGTGAGGGCCCGAGTTCGACTCCTGGAACCCACATACGAAAAAGGGGCCGGTGATATCGCTCAGCGGCACGGGCGCCTGCTGGCGCTTGAGGTCCTGAGGTCGACCCCCCGGTACCCACAAAAAAATAAAAAAAAATAAAAAAAATAAAAAAAGGCCTGGGGATGTAGCTCAGTGCAAAGGTCTTGGGTTCAATCCCCAGTACCAACATTACAACCACGATAATGGTAACACAAGGGGAACTCGTGGTAGCTGCACATGATGTGCTAGAATGTGTTTTAGGCCGTCATTTCATTTAACCCTCACAACGTCCTCTGAGGTAAGAATTACCATCTCCACTCACAGATGAGAAGATTGAGTCTTTTTAGGTAATTTGCTCAAGTTTGTGTAGTTAACTTAAACTATGCAGACCTATGATTCAAACCTGTATATTAAATAGTTTATCCAAGTTTTTCCAGAACTCAGTGCTAGGAACATGCAAGTAAGTGGCTGTCCTCTTTGCCTGCCTGGCACACAAATGCACCCCAGACCCAGATAGAGCCAGTTTCCTCCTATGGAGCCCGAAGGGGGCCTTTTCCCCCATTTCTAGCTGTGGCAACATTTGACGGACATAACACCCACATTTTAGTGAGAACCTGACTGCTGAGTGCCTTACACAGTGTAACAAATCCTAAGCATAAAGTACAGTCTAATGAGCACAGTTGCCTTTGCATCATCACACACATGACATAGGACATGCACAAAGGACCAGGGACATGCTTCCCCCAGGGTATGGACTTCAGGAAGCAGCGACTGCACACCTGGTTGGAAAAAAGTGGATGGAGCACAGGTTAATTCCTACAGCTGAGATGTGAATTTTTAAGGCATTGAAAGAGGCATTCATAGTGATCATTGCTACTCTTTAGGGGGAACCTTCTTAGTGTGACACACTGTGTAAGATACTTGGCCTATGTTGTCTCACTTAATCACTGTCTAACAAGAATATTGATGTGTGGAAAGATTACGACTCTGAATATTGAGTCCATCAGATTCCTATATTGAAGCTCTTGATAAAGATTTCCCAAGCTTTTAGTGTGCACAAGACACTCATGGAGATACTACAAAAATGCAGATTCTGATTCAATAGGTCTATGGTGCGAACTGCAATTCTGCATTTCTAGCAAGTTTCCCGAGGATGTAGATCAGTGATGGTGAACATTTTAGAGACTGAGTGCCCAAATTGCAACCCAAAACCCACTTATTTATCACAAAGTACTGCAATTAAACCCAAATACTGAGGTTTCAGTTTAGAAAAAACAACTCCTACATTAACATCTTTCGTTTTAAAAAAAAAAAAAAAACCCAAATAACATGAGTGCCATAGGTTCGCCACCACTGATGTGGATGCAGCGCTGGTGTGTGGCCCATACTTCCGGAAGCAAGTGTCTAAACCATGGTGCTTTCTAAATCTCATTGTAAAAAAAATTACTTATGGTTCCTCCACTTCCGCTATCGTTTCTGTAGGGCTTTTTCCCTTTGGTAGAGTTTGCTTACATGAACAGAGATTCTCACTGCATGTACTAAATGTTAGATGTTAGCTCAGTGAACATTTCTTTGTCCATTTATTGAACCCACATATCTTTTTTGGGTGCCTGCTGGGAGCAGAGCACAATGGTAGCTACAGAGGGGATCAGGATAAATGCTACAAAAGAGGCCCCAGAGTGCTGCCTTTGTCCTTTCGCCCTGTGTGGACACAGCTACAAGTCACCATCTTTGAACTAGGAAATGCTCTCATCAGACAATGATCTTGGACTTCGCAGCTTCTAGAAGTGTGAGAAGTAAGATTTTATTGTTTATAAGCCACATAACATACAGTATATCTTGTTATAGTGACCCGAACAGACTAACAGAGGCATATACAAAAAGTGAATGACAAATACAGTAAATGTTTAGATTTTAAAAATGTATTACAGTAAAAGACACATTGCCATTAATCACCCTCAAAATACTTCTCATTTTTTTTTTTTTTTGGTGGGTACCGGGGGTCGACCTCAGGACCTCGCGCGCCAGCAGGCGCCCGTACCACTGAGCGATATCACCGGCCCCTTTTTCGTATGTGGGATCCGGGAGTCGAACTCGGGCCCTCGCGCTTGCCGGGCAGGCGCTTACGCCGCTGAGCCATCTCACCGGCCCTATACTTCTCATTTTTAAAAGAAATCTACTGGTACATTTTAGATATACATAATGATCACATTCATCATAGGGAATTTGTACCTGTACATGATATATCTTGCTTCTTTTTTTTTCCCATTCCCTTATCTGCCCTTCAACTCCTCTTCCTCTCCTTATTTATAAAAGCTTTGTTTCCATGTTTTTCCTTCTATTCCCTTTTTTTCTTGTCCCTTCCTTCCTTTCTCTCCCCCTCCCTTGTACCCCTTCCCATTTGAACATTTTCTTCCCATTTCCCAATATCTATTATATACTTTGGTCCTTATTTACATTTTGGTTTCTCACACCAGAGAAACAACGCAGTATTTAAATATGTGTGTCTGATTTATTTCACTTAAGTGTATGGTCTCAAGGTGCATCCAGTTAGCTAGAAATGTCTCCAGGTTATCCTTCTTTATGGCAGACTAGTACTCTATTGCATAAAAAAATCCCACATCTTCTTTATCCACTCATCAGTTGATAGGCATTTGGGCTATTTCCAAGATCTAGCTATTAAAAACTGTGCCACTATAAACATGGGTGTGCATATGTTGCTGTGGTATGATGCTTTTAATTCTCTCGGGAAGATACCAAGAAGGGGAATAGCTGGGTCAAATGGAACCTCTAGTTTTAGTTTTTTGAGGAATCTCCATACTGATTTCCATAGTGGTTGCACCAATCTGCACCCTCACTGATAGTGGAGAAGGGTTCCTATTTCCCACAGCCCCGCCAGCATTTGTTATTGGTTGATTTCTTGATAATTTGCCATTCTTTCTGGGGTGAGATGAAATCTCAGCATTGTTTTAATTTGCATCTCTCAAATGACCAGTGATGTTGAACATTTTTTATATATTTATTTACCATTTCTACTTCTTCATCCGAGAAGTGTCTATTCATTTCAGTGCCAATTTTTGGGTTGGGTTTTTAAATTTGGGGGGTATGATTTTTTTGAATTCTTTATATATTCTAGAAATTAGTCCTTTGTCTGAGGAACACTTGATAAAAATTTTTTCCCACACTGTGGGTTTTCTCTTCACTGTTGGTGGTTTCTTTGGCTGTGCAAAATCTTTTCAGTAAGATCAGTCCTAGTTGTTGATTCCTTATGATAGTTCCTGTGCAATTGGGGTTTTGTTCATGAAGTCTTCGCCTACACCAATATCTTCAAGAATTCTACCTATTCTGTCTTCCAGCAGATTTAGTGTTTCTGTTTTAATATTTAGATCTTTGATCCATTTCAATTTTAGTTTAGTGCATGATGAAAGATATGGGTCTATTTTAATGTTTGGCATGTGGAAAACCTGTTTTTCCAGCACCATTTATTAAAGAGGCTATCTTCCTTCTAGTGAAGGTGTTTGTCTCCTTTGTCAAAGATAAGATGGCTGAGTGTGTTTGGAGTTGTTTCTACATCTTTTAATCTGTTCCATTAATTCTTGGGTCTGGTTTTTTTTTTGGGTTTTGTTTTGTTTTTTATAGTAGCTCTGTAGTATAATTTCAAGTCAAGGATTGTGCTGGCCCCTGCCTTGCCCTTGTTGCCTTTGCTATTCTAAGTCTCTTCTAGTTCCTAATGAATTTTAGGATTATTTTCTCTAATTCTGTGAGATATGCTACTAGTATTTTGATCAGGATTGCATTAAATCTGTATAACAATTTTGGAAGTATGGTCATTTTCACTACATTTGTTTTTCCTACCCAAGAACAAGGGATATCTTTCCATTTCTGATAGCCTCTTTGATCTTTTTCAGAGTACTGTAGTTTTCAGTGTAAAGATCTTTTACTTCCTTTGTTAGATTGATTCCTAGGTATTTCATTTTTTGGGATCCTATTGTGAGAGGTGTTGTTTCCCTAATTTCTCAGTGAGTTTGTTGTTTGTGTACAAGAAGGCTATTGGTTTTTGAGTGTTGACTTTGTATGCAGCTACACTACTGAATTTGTTTATTAAATCTAGGAGTCTTTTGGTGGAGTTTTTGTGGTCTTAATGAAGAGTATCATGTCATCCATAAATAATGATAATTATTAAATATTTCTCATTTTGAACCCTTACTCCATCTTTCTTGCAACTTTCTGGAGCAGTTCTGTAAGTCATCTTTCATGAGTGTCTTTATGAGGAGTGATAAAATATATAGTGACTGCTGCTGTGTGTGCCATCCAATGGAAAGGCAGGCTTGTAAAAACACTGTGATGTGTCCTTATCTACTTTTTCACCAGATCTGGCACCATGAGGCTCGTACCTCTTTCCCAAAGTCAAAAAGACCAATAAAAGCAAATATTTTTAATTGATTCAGGACATCAAGGCAGCCACAACAGTGCAACTAATGGTACTAAGAGGGACTTCCTGTGTACCTCATATTTCACCCAGCAAGAAACCTAAAGTTATAACATTAGATGGCTACAGCTTCTCCCTATAAGCATATAAAAACCCATAGTCAACTTCCATTCTCTAGCAAATGCCATTCTATTCGCCCTATTCTTATAGCATGGCTGATAAGACAGGGGTGGGTCGAGGCTCACACTCCTATAGGCAGCCACTACGTTTGCCTGTGACCTCTACTGAAATCCTGGCACCTTCACCCGGGTTATGTGGTCATTTAAGGTCTTTGAAACCTATCTCAATCCAGAAGCTGTAAGATTCTATACAGGAACACAGAACAGCCAGTCAAGATAACAGATAAGAGAAGTGGGAGAGAAGGGTCTACTGTAATCCCCTGAGCAATTAGAACAGAGGAGACTTTTACAGCTGTAATTCATTGGTGAACTTTTACTTGTGGCCATGTAGTGAAGCCTTGTGAAGTTCTTGAATTGAATTTTACATTGAGAAAAGTTTTAAGGGACTATTGGAGTCCAGTTCTCTTAATGTATGGAAGAGAAAATTTGTGGATGACAGTTTCATGGTTGAAGTCAAAACCTCACAG